>OW028592.1:23511874-26173655 GCA_932294275.1 Chloroclysta siterata | reverse complement strand
TTTTCGGGTGTTTTTAGGTATTTTCTCAAATTTTCTCCACCATCTTGCTGGTTTCTGCACTTCCCGTGGCTGCTCCATCCTCGCCCGGCGTAACTGCACGCATCTGAAACAGAAAAAACACTGATTAGCGCCAAAATTTGAAAAAGTTGCCCGCCGGCCTATATTCGAGTTTCTTCAGAATTCACCTTAGCTCTGCGAACACTCCATACAATCGACAAAATTTGAAATTCAAATATTGACCAAATATCGCGTGCGATACACCAAATTAAGCGTCTCGACGTCCATTGTGCGTATATATATTGTAACGAGGCACGGTCGACATTAAACTTTTGACTTTTCGACAATTTTCATTTTTTGTCAAAACTTAGAAAAATTTCATACCCATTTCGGCTTTAATTAAATATTAGTTCCAAATTTTTAGTTTCTGTTTGCTAGGATAGTTGCAGTTCATCGCATCTGATAACCGTCAATTGCAAACTTTCGTTTTCGGTAGGAAAAAGCCAAAATTTTGACCGTTTGTTCCCGAAAACGAGCTTTTGTCTACGGAAAAATCGGAAAATATTTTTTCTTGACTCGAACTTAAAGTGAATATAGCCGCGCAATACACCATTAGAAGCGGCTCGCGACGCCCTATCCGTAGAGCACGCGAACGTATTCATTAGTCAGAAGGAATATCGAAAAACTGCGATTTTCCATCAAAATTCATCAAATTTTGTTAATTTTCGGGTGTTTTTAGGCATTTTCTCAATTTTCTCCACCATCTTGCTGGTTTCTGCACTTCCCGTGGCTGCTCCATCCTCGCCCGGCGTAACTGCACGCATCTGAAACAGAAAAAACACTGATTAGCGCCAAAATTTGAAAAAGTTGCCCGCCGGCCTATATTCGAGTTTCTTCAGAATTCACCTTAGCTCTGCGAACACTCCATACAATCGACAAAATTTGAAATTCAAATATTGACCAAATATCGCGTGCGATACACCAAATTAAGCGTCTCGACGTCCATTGTGCGTATATATATTGTAACGAGGCACGGTCGACATTAAACTTTTGACTTTTCGACAATTTTCATTTTTTGTCAAAACTTAGAAAAAATTTCATACCCATTTCGGCTTTAATTAAATATTAGTTCCAAATTTTTAGTTTCTGTTTGCTAGGATAGTTGCAGTTCATCGCATCTGATAACCGTCAATTGCAAACTTTCGTTTTCGGTAGGAAAAAGCCAAAATTTTGACCGTTTGTTCCCGAAAACGAGCTTTTGTCCACGGAAAAATCGGAAAATATTTTTTCTTGACTCGAACTTAAAGTGAATATAGCCGCTCAATACACCATCAGAAGCGGCTCGCGACGCCCTATCCGTAGAGCACGCGAACGTATTCATTAGTCAGAAGAAGTATCGAAAAACTGCGATTTTCCATCAAAATTCATCAAATTTTGTTAATTTTCGGGTGTTTTTAGGTATTTTCTCAAATTTTCTCCACCATCTTGCTGGTTTCTGCACTTCCCGTGGCTGCTCCATCCTCGCCCGGCGTAACTGCACGCATCTGAAACAGAAAAAACACTGATTAGCGCCAAAATTTGAAAAAGTTGCCCGCCGGCCTATATTCGAGTTTCTTCAGAATTCACCTTAGCTCTGCGAACACTCCATACAATCGACAAAATTTGAAATTCAAATATTGACCAAATATCGCGTGCGATACACCAAATTAAGCGTCTCGACGTCCATTGTGCGTATATATATTGTAACGAGGCACGGTCGACATTAAACTTTTGACTTTTCGACAATTTTCATTTTTTGTCAAAACTTAGAAAAATTTCATACCCATTTCGGCTTTAATTAAATATTAGTTCCAAATTTTTAGTTTCTGTTTGCTAGGATAGTTGCAGTTCATCGCATCTGATAACCGTCAATTGCAAACTTTCGTTTTCGGTAGGAAAAAGCCAAAATTTTGACCGTTTGTTCCCGAAAACGAGCTTTTGTCCACGGAAAAATCGGAAAATATTTTTTCTTGACTCGAACTTAAAGTGAATATAGCCGCTCAATACACCATCAGAAGCGGCTCGCGACGCCCTATCCGTAGAGCACGCGAACGTATTCATTAGTCAGAAGAAGTATCGAAAAACTGCGATTTTCCATCAAAATTCATCAAATTTTGTTAATTTTCGGGTGTTTTTAGGTATTTTCTCAAATTTTCTCCACCATCTTGCTGGTTTCTGCACTTCCCGTGGCTGCTCCATCCTCGCCCGGCGTAACTGCACGCATCTGAAACAGAAAAAACACTGATTAGCGCCAAAATTTGAAAAAGTTGCCCGCCGGCCTATATTCGAGTTTCTTCAGAATTCACCTTAGCTCTGCGAACACTCCATACAATCGACAAAATTTGAAATTCAAATATTGACCAAATATCGCGTGCGATACACCAAATTAAGCGTCTCGACGTCCATTGTGCGTATATATATTGTAACGAGGCACGGTCGACATTAAACTTTTGACTTTTCGACAATTTTCATTTTTTGTCAAAACTTAGAAAAATTTCATACCCATTTCGGCTTTAATTAAATATTAGTTCCAAATTTTTAGTTTCTGTTTGCTAGGATAGTTGCAGTTCATCGCATCTGATAACCGTCAATTGCAAACTTTCGTTTTCGGTAGGAAAAAGCCAAAATTTTGACCGTTTGTTCCCGAAAACGAGCTTTTGTCTACGGAAAAATCGGAAAATATTTTTTCTTGACTCGAACTTAAAGTGAATATAGCCGCGCAATACACCATTAGAAGCGGCTCGCGACGCCCTATCCGTAGAGCACGCGAACGTATTCATTAGTCAGAAGGAATATCGAAAAACTGCGATTTTCCATCAAATTCATCAAATTTTGTTAATTTTCGGGTGTTTTTAGGCATTTTCTCAAATTTTCTCCACCATCTTGCTGGTTTCTGCACTTCCCGTGGCTGCTCCATCCTCGCCCGGCGTAACTGCACGCATCTGAAACAGAAAAAACACTGATTAGCGCCAAAATTTGAAAAAGTTGCCCGCCGGCCTATATTCGAGTTTCTTCAGAATTCACCTTAGCTCTGCGAACACTCCATACAATCGACAAAATTTGAAATTCAAATATTGACCAAATATCGCGTGCGATACACCAAATTAAGCGTCTCGACGTCCATTGTGCGTATATATATTGTAACGAGGCACGGTCGACATTAAACTTTTGACTTTTCGACAATTTTCATTTTTTGTCAAAACTTAGAAAAATTTCATACCCATTTCGGCTTTAATTAAATATTAGTTCCAAATTTTTAGTTTCTGTTTGCTAGGATAGTTGCAGTTCATCGCATCTGATAACCGTCAATTGCAAACTTTCGTTTTCGGTAGGAAAAAGCCAAAATTTTGACCGTTTGTTCCCGAAAACGAGCTTTTGTCCACGGAAAAATCGGAAAATATTTTTTCTTGACTCGAACTTAAAGTGAATATAGCCGCTCAATACACCATCAGAAGCGGCTCGCGACGCCCTATCCGTAGAGCACGCGAACGTATTCATTAGTCAGAAGAAGTATCGAAAAACTGCGATTTTCCATCAAAATTCATCAAATTTTGTTAATTTTCGGGTGTTTTTAGGTATTTTCTCAAATTTTCTCCACCATCTTGCTGGTTTCTGCACTTCCCGTGGCTGCTCCATCCTCGCCCGGCGTAACTGCACGCATCTGAAACAGAAAAAACACTGATTAGCGCCAAAATTTGAAAAAGTTGCCCGCCGGCCTATATTCGAGTTTCTTCAGAATTCACCTTAGCTCTGCGAACACTCCATACAATCGACAAAATTTGAAATTCAAATATTGACCAAATATCGCGTGCGATACACCAAATTAAGCGTCTCGACGTCCATTGTGCGTATATATATTGTAACGAGGCACGGTCGACATTAAACTTTTGACTTTTCGACAATTTTCATTTTTGTCAAAAACTTAGAAAAATTTCATACCCATTTCGGCTTTAATTAAATATTAGTTCCAAATTTTTAGTTTCTGTTTGCTAGGATAGTTGCAGTTCATCGCATCTGATAACCGTCAATTGCAAACTTTCGTTTTCGGTAGGAAAAAGCCAAAATTTTGACCGTTTGTTCCCGAAAACGAGCTTTTGTCTACGGAAAAATCGGAAAATATTTTTTCTTGACTCGAACTTAAAGTGAATATAGCCGCGCAATACACCATTAGAAGCGGCTCGCGACGCCCTATCCGTAGAGCACGCGAACGTATTCATTAGTCAGAAGGAATATCGAAAAACTGCGATTTTCCATCAAA
Source organism: Chloroclysta siterata (assembly GCA_932294275.1). NCBI lineage: Eukaryota > Metazoa > Arthropoda > Insecta > Lepidoptera > Geometridae > Chloroclysta > Chloroclysta siterata. The sequence goes on along the minus strand of OW028592.1, from coordinate 26,169,361 downwards.
ATTCATCAAATTTTGTTAATTTTCGGGTGTTTTTAGGCATTTTCTCAAATTTTCTCCACCATCTTGCTGGTTTCTGCACTTCCCGTGGCTGCTCCATCCTCGCCCGGCGTAACTGCACGCATCTGAAACAGAAAAAAACACTGATTAGCGCCAAAATTTGAAAAAGTTGCCCGCCGGCCTATATTCGAGTTTCTTCAGAATTCACCTTAGCTCTGCGAACACTCCATACAATCGACAAAATTTGAAATTCAAATATTGACCAAATATCGCGTGCGATACACCAAATTAAGCGTCTCGACGTCCATTGTGCGTATATATATTGTAACGAGGCACGGTCGACATTAAACTTTTGACTTTTCGACAATTTTCATTTTTTGTCAAAACTTAGAAAAATTTCATACCCATTTCGGCTTTAATTAAATATTAGTTCCAAATTTTTAGTTTCTGTTTGCTAGGATAGTTGCAGTTCATCGCATCTGATAACCGTCAATTGCAAACTTTCGTTTTCGGTAGGAAAAAGCCAAAATTTTGACCGTTTGTTCCCGAAAACGAGCTTTTGTCCACGGAAAAATCGGAAAATATTTTTTCTTGACTCGAACTTAAAGTGAATATAGCCGCTCAATACACCATCAGAAGCGGCTCGCGACGCCCTATCCGTAGAGCACGCGAACGTATTCATTAGTCAGAAGAAGTATCGAAAAACTGCGATTTTCCATCAAAATTCATCAAATTTTGTTAATTTTCGGGTGTTTTTAGGTATTTTCTCAAATTTTCTCCACCATCTTGCTGGTTTCTGCACTTCCCGTGGCTGCTCCATCCTCGCCCGGCGTAACTGCACGCATCTGAAACAGAAAAAACACTGATTAGCGCCAAAATTTGAAAAAGTTGCCCGCCGGCCTATATTCGAGTTTCTTCAGAATTCACCTTAGCTCTGCGAACACTCCATACAATCGACAAAATTTGAAATTCAAATATTGACCAAATATCGCGTGCGATACACCAAATTAAGCGTCTCGACGTCCATTGTGCGTATATATATTGTAACGAGGCACGGTCGACATTAAACTTTTGACTTTTCGACAATTTTCATTTTTTGTCAAAACTTAGAAAAATTTCATACCCATTTCGGCTTTAATTAAATATTAGTTCCAAATTTTTAGTTTCTGTTTGCTAGGATAGTTGCAGTTCATCGCATCTGATAACCGTCAATTGCAAACTTTCGTTTTCGGTAGGAAAAAGCCAAAATTTTGACCGTTTGTTCCCGAAAACGAGCTTTTGTCCACGGAAAAATCGGAAAATATTTTTTCTTGACTCGAACTTAAAGTGAATATAGCCGCTCAATACACCATCAGAAGCGGCTCGCGACGCCCTATCCGTAGAGCACGCGAACGTATTCATTAGTCAGAAGAAGTATCGAAAAACTGCGATTTTCCATCAAAATTCATCAAATTTTGTTAATTTTCGGGTGTTTTTAGGTATTTTCTCAAATTTTCTCCACCATCTTGCTGGTTTCTGCACTTCCCGTGGCTGCTCCATCCTCGCCCGGCGTAACTGCACGCATCTGAAACAGAAAAAACACTGATTAGCGCCAAAATTTGAAAAAGTTGCCCGCCGGCCTATATTCGAGTTTCTTCAGAATTCACCTTAGCTCTGCGAACACTCCATACAATCGACAAAATTTGAAATTCAAATATTGACCAAATATCGCGTGCGATACACCAAATTAAGCGTCTCGACGTCCATTGTGCGTATATATATTGTAACGAGGCACGGTCGACATTAAACTTTTGACTTTTCGACAATTTTCATTTTTTGTCAAAACTTAGAAAAATTTCATACCCATTTCGGCTTTAATTAAATATTAGTTCCAAATTTTTAGTTTCTGTTTGCTAGGATAGTTGCAGTTCATCGCATCTGATAACCGTCAATTGCAAACTTTCGTTTTCGGTAGGAAAAAGCCAAAATTTTGACCGTTTGTTCCCGAAAACGAGCTTTTGTCTACGGAAAAATCGGAAAATATTTTTTCTTGACTCGAACTTAAAGTGAATATAGCCGCGCAATACACCATTAGAAGCGGCTCGCGACGCCCTATCCGTAGAGCACGCGAACGTATTCATTAGTCAGAAGGAATATCGAAAAACTGCGATTTTCCATCAAAATTCATCAAATTTTGTTAATTTTCGGGTGTTTTTAGGCATTTTCTCAAATTTTCTCCACCATCTTGCTGGTTTCTGCACTTCCCGTGGCTGCTCCATCCTCGCCCGGCGTAACTGCACGCATCTGAAACAGAAAAAACACTGATTAGCGCCAAAATTTGAAAAAGTTGCCCGCCGGCCTATATTCGAGTTTCTTCAGAATTCACCTTAGCTCTGCGAACACTCCATACAATCGACAAAATTTGAAATTCAAATATTGACCAAATATCGCGTGCGATACACCAAATTAAGCGTCTCGACGTCCATTGTGCGTATATATATTGTAACGAGGCACGGTCGACATTAAACTTTTGACTTTTCGACAATTTTCATTTTTTGTCAAAACTTAGAAAAATTTCATACCCATTTCGGCTTTAATTAAATATTAGTTCCAAATTTTTAGTTTCTGTTTGCTAGGATAGTTGCAGTTCATCGCATCTGATAACCGTCAATTGCAAACTTTCGTTTTCGGTAGGAAAAAGCCAAAATTTTGACCGTTTGTTCCCGAAAACGAGCTTTTGTCCACGGAAAAATCGGAAAATATTTTTTCTTGACTCGAACTTAAAGTGAATATAGCCGCTCAATACACCATCAGAAGCGGCTCGCGACGCCCTATCCGTAGAGCACGCGAACGTATTCATTAGTCAGAAGAAGTATCGAAAAACTGCGATTTTCCATCAAAATTCATCAAATTTTGTTAATTTTCGGGTGTTTTTAGGTATTTTCTCAAATTTTCTCCACCATCTTGCTGGTTTCTGCACTTCCCGTGGCTGCTCCATCCTCGCCCGGCGTAACTGCACGCATCTGAAACAGAAAAAAACACTGATTAGCGCCAAAATTTGAAAAAGTTGCCCGCCGGCCTATATTCGAGTTTCTTCAGAATTCACCTTAGCTCTGCGAACACTCCATACAATCGACAAAATTTGAAATTCAAATATTGACCAAATATCGCGTGCGATACACCAAATTAAGCGTCTCGACGTCCATTGTGCGTATATATATTGTAACGAGGCACGGTCGACATTAAACTTTTGACTTTTCGACAATTTTCATTTTTTGTCAAAACTTAGAAAAATTTCATACCCATTTCGGCTTTAATTAAATATTAGTTCCAAATTTTTAGTTTCTGTTTGCTAGGATAGTTGCAGTTCATCGCATCTGATAACCGTCAATTGCAAACTTTCGTTTTCGGTAGGAAAAAGCCAAAATTTTGACCGTTTGTTCCCGAAAACGAGCTTTTGTCCACGGAAAAATCGGAAAATATTTTTTCTTGACTCGAACTTAAAGTGAATATAGCCGCTCAATACACCATCAGAAGCGGCTCGCGACGCCCTATCCGTAGAGCACGCGAACGTATTCATTAGTCAGAAGAAGTATCGAAAAACTGCGATTTTCCATCAAAATTCATCAAATTTTGTTAATTTTCGGGTGTTTTTAGGTATTTTCTCAAATTTTCTCCACCATCTTGCTGGTTTCTGCACTTCCCGTGGCTGCTCCATCCTCGCCCGGCGTAACTGCACGCATCTGAAACAGAAAAAACACTGATTAGCGCCAAAATTTGAAAAAGTTGCCCGCCGGCCTATATTCGAGTTTCTTCAGAATTCACCTTAGCTCTGCGAACACTCCATACAATCGACAAAATTTGAAATTCAAATATTGACCAAATATCGCGTGCGATACACCAAATTAAGCGTCTCGACGTCCATTGTGCGTATATATATTGTAACGAGGCACGGTCGACATTAAACTTTTGACTTTTCGACAATTTTCATTTTTTGTCAAAACTTAGAAAAATTTCATACCCATTTCGGCTTTAATTAAATATTAGTTCCAAATTTTTAGTTTCTGTTTGCTAGGATAGTTGCAGTTCATCGCATCTGATAACCGTCAATTGCAAACTTTCGTTTTCGGTAGGAAAAAGCCAAAATTTTGACCGTTTGTTCCCGAAAACGAGCTTTTGTCTACGGAAAAATCGGAAAATATTTTTTCTTGACTCGAACTTAAAGTGAATATAGCCGCGCAATACACCATTAGAAGCGGCTCGCGACGCCCTATCCGTAGAGCACGCGAACGTATTCATTAGTCAGAAGGAATATCGAAAAACTGCGATTTTCCATCAAAATTCATCAAATTTTGTTAATTTTCGGGTGTTTTTAGGCATTTTCTCAAATTTTCTCCACCATCTTGCTGGTTTCTGCACTTCCCGTGGCTGCTCCATCCTCGCCCGGCGTAACTGCACGCATCTGAAACAGAAAAAACACTGATTAGCGCCAAAATTTGAAAAAGTTGCCCGCCGGCCTATATTCGAGTTTCTTCAGAATTCACCTTAGCTCTGCGAACACTCCATACAATCGACAAAATTTGAAATTCAAATATTGACCAAATATCGCGTGCGATACACCAAATTAAGCGTCTCGACGTCCATTGTGCGTATATATATTGTAACGAGGCACGGTCGACATTAAACTTTTGACTTTTCGACAATTTTCATTTTTTGTCAAAACTTAGAAAAATTTCATACCCATTTCGGCTTTAATTAAATATTAGTTCCAAATTTTTAGTTTCTGTTTGCTAGGATAGTTGCAGTTCATCGCATCTGATAACCGTCAATTGCAAACTTTCGTTTTCGGTAGGAAAAAGCCAAAATTTTGACCGTTTGTTCCCGAAAACGAGCTTTTGTCCACGGAAAAATCGGAAAATATTTTTTCTTGACTCGAACTTAAAGTGAATATAGCCGCTCAATACACCATCAGAAGCGGCTCGCGACGCCCTATCCGTAGAGCACGCGAACGTATTCATTAGTCAGAAGAAGTATCGAAAAACTGCGATTTTCCATCAAAATTCATCAAATTTTGTTAATTTTCGGGTGTTTTTAGGTATTTTCTCAAATTTTCTCCACCATCTTGCTGGTTTCTGCACTTCCCGTGGCTGCTCCATCCTCGCCCGGCGTAACTGCACGCATCTGAAACAGAAAAAACACTGATTAGCGCCAAAATTTGAAAAAGTTGCCCGCCGGCCTATATTCGAGTTTCTTCAGAATTCACCTTAGCTCTGCGAACACTCCATACAATCGACAAAATTTGAAATTCAAATATTGACCAAATATCGCGTGCGATACACCAAATTAAGCGTCTCGACGTCCATTGTGCGTATATATATTGTAACGAGGCACGGTCGACATTAAACTTTTGACTTTTCGACAATTTTCATTTTTTGTCAAAACTTAGAAAAATTTCATACCCATTTCGGCTTTAATTAAATATTAGTTCCAAATTTTTAGTTTCTGTTTGCTAGGATAGTTGCAGTTCATCGCATCTGATAACCGTCAATTGCAAACTTTCGTTTTCGGTAGGAAAAAGCCAAAATTTTGACCGTTTGTTCCCGAAAACGAGCTTTTGTCCACGGAAAAATCGGAAAATATTTTTTCTTGACTCGAACTTAAAGTGAATATAGCCGCTCAATACACCATCAGAAGCGGCTCGCGACGCCCTATCCGTAGAGCACGCGAACGTATTCATTAGTCAGAAGAAGTATCGAAAAACTGCGATTTTCCATCAAAATTCATCAAATTTTGTTAATTTTCGGGTGTTTTTAGGTATTTTCTCAAATTTTCTCCACCATCTTGCTGGTTTCTGCACTTCCCGTGGCTGCTCCATCCTCGCCCGGCGTAACTGCACGCATCTGAAACAGAAAAAACACTGATTAGCGCCAAAATTTGAAAAAGTTGCCCGCCGGCCTATATTCGAGTTTCTTCAGAATTCACCTTAGCTCTGCGAACACTCCATACAATCGACAAAATTTGAAATTCAAATATTGACCAAATATCGCGTGCGATACACCAAATTAAGCGTCTCGACGTCCATTGTGCGTATATATATTGTAACGAGGCACGGTCGACATTAAACTTTTGACTTTTCGACAATTTTCATTTTTTGTCAAAACTTAGAAAAATTTCATACCCATTTCGGCTTTAATTAAATATTAGTTCCAAATTTTTAGTTTCTGTTTGCTAGGATAGTTGCAGTTCATCGCATCTGATAACCGTCAATTGCAAACTTTCGTTTTCGGTAGGAAAAAGCCAAAATTTTGACCGTTTGTTCCCGAAAACGAGCTTTTGTCTACGGAAAAATCGGAAAATATTTTTTCTTGACTCGAACTTAAAGTGAATATAGCCGCGCAATACACCATTAGAAGCGGCTCGCGACGCCCTATCCGTAGAGCACGCGAACGTATTCATTAGTCAGAAGGAATATCGAAAAACTGCGATTTTCCATCAAAATTCATCAAATTTTGTTAATTTTCGGGTGTTTTTAGGCATTTTCTCAAATTTTCTCCACCATCTTGCTGGTTTCTGCACTTCCCGTGGCTGCTCCATCCTCGCCCGGCGTAACTGCACGCATCTGAAACAGAAAAAACACTGATTAGCGCCAAAATTTGAAAAAGTTGCCCGCCGGCCTATATTCGAGTTTCTTCAGAATTCACCTTAGCTCTGCGAACACTCCATACAATCGACAAAATTTGAAATTCAAATATTGACCAAATATCGCGTGCGATACACCAAATTAAGCGTCTCGACGTCCATTGTGCGTATATATATTGTAACGAGGCACGGTCGACATTAAACTTTTGACTTTTCGACAATTTTCATTTTTTGTCAAAACTTAGAAAAATTTCATACCCATTTCGGCTTTAATTAAATATTAGTTCCAAATTTTTAGTTTCTGTTTGCTAGGATAGTTGCAGTTCATCGCATCTGATAACCGTCAATTGCAAACTTTCGTTTTCGGTAGGAAAAAGCCAAAATTTTGACCGTTTGTTCCCGAAAACGAGCTTTTGTCCACGGAAAAATCGGAAAATATTTTTTCTTGACTCGAACTTAAAGTGAATATAGCCGCTCAATACACCATCAGAAGCGGCTCGCGACGCCCTATCCGTAGAGCACGCGAACGTATTCATTAGTCAGAAGAAGTATCGAAAAACTGCGATTTTCCATCAAAATTCATCAAATTTTGTTAATTTTCGGGTGTTTTTAGGTATTTTCTCAAATTTTCTCCACCATCTTGCTGGTTTCTGCACTTCCCGTGGCTGCTCCATCCTCGCCCGGCGTAACTGCACGCATCTGAAACAGAAAAAACACTGATTAGCGCCAAAATTTGAAAAAGTTGCCCGCCGGCCTATATTCGAGTTTCTTCAGAATTCACCTTAGCTCTGCGAACACTCCATACAATCGACAAAATTTGAAATTCAAATATTGACCAAATATCGCGTGCGATACACCAAATTAAGCGTCTCGACGTCCATTGTGCGTATATATATTGTAACGAGGCACGGTCGACATTAAACTTTTGACTTTTCGACAATTTTCATTTTTTGTCAAAACTTAGAAAAATTTCATACCCATTTCGGCTTTAATTAAATATTAGTTCCAAATTTTTAGTTTCTGTTTGCTAGGATAGTTGCAGTTCATCGCATCTGATAACCGTCAATTGCAAACTTTCGTTTTCGGTAGGAAAAAGCCAAAATTTTGACCGTTTGTTCCCGAAAACGAGCTTTTGTCCACGGAAAAATCGGAAAATATTTTTTCTTGACTCGAACTTAAAGTGAATATAGCCGCTCAATACACCATCAGAAGCGGCTCGCGACGCCCTATCCGTAGAGCACGCGAACGTATTCATTAGTCAGAAGAAGTATCGAAAAACTGCGATTTTCCATCAAAATTCATCAAATTTTGTTAATTTTCGGGTGTTTTTAGGTATTTTCTCAAATTTTCTCCACCATCTTGCTGGTTTCTGCACTTCCCGTGGCTGCTCCATCCTCGCCCGGCGTAACTGCACGCATCTGAAACAGAAAAAACACTGATTAGCGCCAAAATTTGAAAAAGTTGCCCGCCGGCCTATATTCGAGTTTCTTCAGAATTCACCTTAGCTCTGCGAACACTCCATACAATCGACAAAATTTGAAATTCAAATATTGACCAAATATCGCGTGCGATACACCAAATTAAGCGTCTCGACGTCCATTGTGCGTATATATATTGTAACGAGGCACGGTCGACATTAAACTTTTGACTTTTCGACAATTTTCATTTTTTGTCAAAACTTAGAAAAATTTCATACCCATTTCGGCTTTAATTAAATATTAGTTCCAAATTTTTAGTTTCTGTTTGCTAGGATAGTTGCAGTTCATCGCATCTGATAACCGTCAATTGCAAACTTTCGTTTTCGGTAGGAAAAAGCCAAAATTTTGACCGTTTGTTCCCGAAAACGAGCTTTTGTCTACGGAAAAATCGGAAAATATTTTTTCTTGACTCGAACTTAAAGTGAATATAGCCGCGCAATACACCATTAGAAGCGGCTCGCGACGCCCTATCCGTAGAGCACGCGAACGTATTCATTAGTCAGAAGGAATATCGAAAAACTGCGATTTTCCATCAAAATTCATCAAATTTTGTTAATTTTCGGGTGTTTTTAGGCATTTTCTCAAATTTTCTCCACCATCTTGCTGGTTTCTGCACTTCCCGTGGCTGCTCCATCCTCGCCCGGCGTAACTGCACGCATCTGAAACAGAAAAAACACTGATTAGCGCCAAAATTTGAAAAAGTTGCCCGCCGGCCTATATTCGAGTTTCTTCAGAATTCACCTTAGCTCTGCGAACACTCCATACAATCGACAAAATTTGAAATTCAAATATTGACCAAATATCGCGTGCGATACACCAAATTAAGCGTCTCGACGTCCATTGTGCGTATATATATTGTAACGAGGCACGGTCGACATTAAACTTTTGACTTTTCGACAATTTTCATTTTTTGTCAAAACTTAGAAAAATTTCATACCCATTTCGGCTTTAATTAAATATTAGTTCCAAATTTTTAGTTTCTGTTTGCTAGGATAGTTGCAGTTCATCGCATCTGATAACCGTCAATTGCAAACTTTCGTTTTCGGTAGGAAAAAGCCAAAATTTTGACCGTTTGTTCCCGAAAACGAGCTTTTGTCCACGGAAAAATCGGAAAATATTTTTTCTTGACTCGAACTTAAAGTGAATATAGCCGCTCAATACACCATCAGAAGCGGCTCGCGACGCCCTATCCGTAGAGCACGCGAACGTATTCATTAGTCAGAAGAAGTATCGAAAAACTGCGATTTTCCATCAAAATTCATCAAATTTTGTTAATTTTCGGGTGTTTTTAGGTATTTTCTCAAATTTTCTCCACCATCTTGCTGGTTTCTGCACTTCCCGTGGCTGCTCCATCCTCGCCCGGCGTAACTGCACGCATCTGAAACAGAAAAAACACTGATTAGCGCCAAAATTTGAAAAAGTTGCCCGCCGGCCTATATTCGAGTTTCTTCAGAATTCACCTTAGCTCTGCGAACACTCCATACAATCGACAAAATTTGAAATTCAAATATTGACCAAATATCGCGTGCGATACACCAAATTAAGCGTCTCGACGTCCATTGTGCGTATATATATTGTAACGAGGCACGGTCGACATTAAACTTTTGACTTTTCGACAATTTTCATTTTTTGTCAAAACTTAGAAAAATTTCATACCCATTTCGGCTTTAATTAAATATTAGTTCCAAATTTTTAGTTTCTGTTTGCTAGGATAGTTGCAGTTCATCGCATCTGATAACCGTCAATTGCAAACTTTCGTTTTCGGTAGGAAAAAGCCAAAATTTTGACCGTTTGTTCCCGAAAACGAGCTTTTGTCCACGGAAAAATCGGAAAATATTTTTTCTTGACTCGAACTTAAAGTGAATATAGCCGCTCAATACACCATCAGAAGCGGCTCGCGACGCCCTATCCGTAGAGCACGCGAACGTATTCATTAGTCAGAAGAAGTATCGAAAAACTGCGATTTTCCATCAAAATTCATCAAATTTTGTTAATTTTCGGGTGTTTTTAGGTATTTTCTCAAATTTTCTCCACCATCTTGCTGGTTTCTGCACTTCCCGTGGCTGCTCCATCCTCGCCCGGCGTAACTGCACGCATCTGAAACAGAAAAAACACTGATTAGCGCCAAAATTTGAAAAAGTTGCCCGCCGGCCTATATTCGAGTTTCTTCAGAATTCACCTTAGCTCTGCGAACACTCCATACAATCGACAAAATTTGAAATTCAAATATTGACCAAATATCGCGTGCGATACACCAAATTAAGCGTCTCGACGTCCATTGTGCGTATATATATTGTAACGAGGCACGGTCGACATTAAACTTTTGACTTTTCGACAATTTTCATTTTTTGTCAAAACTTAGAAAAATTTCATACCCATTTCGGCTTTAATTAAATATTAGTTCCAAATTTTTAGTTTCTGTTTGCTAGGATAGTTGCAGTTCATCGCATCTGATAACCGTCAATTGCAAACTTTCGTTTTCGGTAGGAAAAAGCCAAAATTTTGACCGTTTGTTCCCGAAAACGAGCTTTTGTCTACGGAAAAATCGGAAAATATTTTTTCTTGACTCGAACTTAAAGTGAATATAGCCGCGCAATACACCATTAGAAGCGGCTCGCGACGCCCTATCCGTAGAGCACGCGAACGTATTCATTAGTCAGAAGGAATATCGAAAAACTGCGATTTTCCATCAAAATTCATCAAATTTTGTTAATTTTCGGGTGTTTTTAGGCATTTTCTCAAATTTTCTCCACCATCTTGCTGGTTTCTGCACTTCCCGTGGCTGCTCCATCCTCGCCCGGCGTAACTGCACGCATCTGAAACAGAAAAAACACTGATTAGCGCCAAAATTTGAAAAAGTTGCCCGCCGGCCTATATTCGAGTTTCTTCAGAATTCACCTTAGCTCTGCGAACACTCCATACAATCGACAAAATTTGAAATTCAAATATTGACCAAATATCGCGTGCGATACACCAAATTAAGCGTCTCGACGTCCATTGTGCGTATATATATTGTAACGAGGCACGGTCGACATTAAACTTTTGACTTTTCGACAATTTTCATTTTTTGTCAAAACTTAGAAAAATTTCATACCCATTTCGGCTTTAATTAAATATTAGTTCCAAATTTTTAGTTTCTGTTTGCTAGGATAGTTGCAGTTCATCGCATCTGATAACCGTCAATTGCAAACTTTCGTTTTCGGTAGGAAAAAGCCAAAATTTTGACCGTTTGTTCCCGAAAACGAGCTTTTGTCCACGGAAAAATCGGAAAATATTTTTTCTTGACTCGAACTTAAAGTGAATATAGCCGCTCAATACACCATCAGAAGCGGCTCGCGACGCCCTATCCGTAGAGCACGCGAACGTATTCATTAGTCAGAAGAAGTATCGAAAAACTGCGATTTTCCATCAAAATTCATCAAATTTTGTTAATTTTCGGGTGTTTTTAGGTATTTTCTCAAATTTTCTCCACCATCTTGCTGGTTTCTGCACTTCCCGTGGCTGCTCCATCCTCGCCCGGCGTAACTGCACGCATCTGAAACAGAAAAAACACTGATTAGCGCCAAAATTTGAAAAAGTTGCCCGCCGGCCTATATTCGAGTTTCTTCAGAATTCACCTTAGCTCTGCGAACACTCCATACAATCGACAAAATTTGAAATTCAAATATTGACCAAATATCGCGTGCGATACACCAAATTAAGCGTCTCGACGTCCATTGTGCGTATATATATTGTAACGAGGCACGGTCGACATTAAACTTTTGACTTTTCGACAATTTTCATTTTTTGTCAAAACTTAGAAAAATTTCATACCCATTTCGGCTTTAATTAAATATTAGTTCCAAATTTTTAGTTTCTGTTTGCTAGGATAGTTGCAGTTCATCGCATCTGATAACCGTCAATTGCAAACTTTCGTTTTCGGTAGGAAAAAGCCAAAATTTTGACCGTTTGTTCCCGAAAACGAGCTTTTGTCCACGGAAAAATCGGAAAATATTTTTTCTTGACTCGAACTTAAAGTGAATATAGCCGCTCAATACACCATCAGAAGCGGCTCGCGACGCCCTATCCGTAGAGCACGCGAACGTATTCATTAGTCAGAAGAAGTATCGAAAAACTGCGATTTTCCATCAAAATTCATCAAATTTTGTTAATTTTCGGGTGTTTTTAGGTATTTTCTCAAATTTTCTCCACCATCTTGCTGGTTTCTGCACTTCCCGTGGCTGCTCCATCCTCGCCCGGCGTAACTGCACGCATCTGAAACAGAAAAAACACTGATTAGCGCCAAAATTTGAAAAAGTTGCCCGCCGGCCTATATTCGAGTTTCTTCAGAATTCACCTTAGCTCTGCGAACACTCCATACAATCGACAAAATTTGAAATTCAAATATTGACCAAATATCGCGTGCGATACACCAAATTAAGCGTCTCGACGTCCATTGTGCGTATATATATTGTAACGAGGCACGGTCGACATTAAACTTTTGACTTTTCGACAATTTTCATTTTTTGTCAAAACTTAGAAAAATTTCATACCCATTTCGGCTTTAATTAAATATTAGTTCCAAATTTTTAGTTTCTGTTTGCTAGGATAGTTGCAGTTCATCGCATCTGATAACCGTCAATTGCAAACTTTCGTTTTCGGTAGGAAAAAGCCAAAATTTTGACCGTTTGTTCCCGAAAACGAGCTTTTGTCTACGGAAAAATCGGAAAATATTTTTTCTTGACTCGAACTTAAAGTGAATATAGCCGCGCAATACACCATTAGAAGCGGCTCGCGACGCCCTATCCGTAGAGCACGCGAACGTATTCATTAGTCAGAAGGAATATCGAAAAACTGCGATTTTCCATCAAAATTCATCAAATTTTGTTAATTTTCGGGTGTTTTTAGGCATTTTCTCAAATTTTCTCCACCATCTTGCTGGTTTCTGCACTTCCCGTGGCTGCTCCATCCTCGCCCGGCGTAACTGCACGCATCTGAAACAGAAAAAACACTGATTAGCGCCAAAATTTGAAAAAGTTCGCCCGCCCACCCTCCCATTGTGTCGTCAGACACGTAAGAAAGATTGACTTTTAGGAGGGAAAACACCCATAACTCCTAAAATAAGGCGAATTTTTAGACGGGGTTTTGGACTACGTACTCGTACGGTGACAAGGCTGTTGCCACTAGTCATAGTTTTAAGTTTTATTTAGTTTTTTACATTTTGACATTGACTTAACGGTCTTTTGCCGTTAAGTCAAATTATTTACCCGAAAACAGGAAAATCTGCCTGTTTTCGAAGCTTTCGACCAAAGTTCTTTTTAGGAACGTATATATAAGTTAGGTTAGGTATAGATTAAAATTGATTTTAAATATATAATTTGCTTAATTTTACAATTTATTTTTACAATTTTACTTTTTAATTTATTTAATCTTAGTTAGGTTTTTTTTTTTTATAGTTCTAAGTGATATTATTTATACAAATCGACCAATTTTACAACTTTTACAATTTTACATTTTATTTATTTGTATTTTTATTTAATTTTGATTTTATTATTTTATCGTCCCTCTGACAGCCCTCAACATGTTTGGTTTTCGCACTCCTGCGAAGGAGACTAAGTCTTCTCGCACTTCAACATCCCCAGCGATGCAGGAGTGCGCAAACCAAAATGTTCGCCGAAGTATCGGAGAGTGGGAGTCTGGAAAGGCAGACCCCATTACCCCGACCACCCCCAAGAAAACCGCGCCGGTGGAATCCCAGAAGCCTGAGAAGGTGCTCTCGCAAGGCAGTAGAGTGGGAGTGAGAGTGCCGACTGAAGCCGCAGGGAGCCCACCGGCAAGACCCAAGTACACCAGCCGGTTAGCGGAGGCGAAAGCCTGCCTCACGAGAGCCAAATTGAACCTCGGCAACTCCCGAAATACAAAGACGGAGATTAAGACCGAGGTTCTTTTGGCTGTCGAGAGGCTGTACCAGCTGGTGAAGGAGGCGGAAAGTGAAGAACAGGGAAAGAAGAAAGAAAGGGAACCAGAGAAGCTAGGAAAACAAGAGAGTGAAAAGGAACTGGAAAGTGGGAAAGAGAAGGAAGAAAGAAATATTGTCTCGAAAATGAAGGAGCACGCCAGGCTTATGGAAGAAAATTGCCATAAGATGGAAAGGATGCAGGAGAAGCTTGAAGCGCAGCAGGAGAAACTGGAAAAGCAGTCATACGCGAGTGTGGCAGCGGCGCATCCGGCGAAGAAATTCCTGGAGCAGACCGCGCTGCACTCTATCGTAGTGACTGCTAAAGACGACCAGGAAACAGGAGAGGAAGTGCTGAAGAGGATCAGGGAGACATTGAACGCAAAGGAAGGGAATGGAATAAGTGTAGAGCGGGTTCGAAAAGCGAAGGATAGAAAGGTAATTGTGGGGTGCAGGACAGCGGAGGAAAGAGAGATAGTAAAGGAGAGGCTCAAGAGGGCGGAAGAGCACCTTAATGTGGAAAATGTAAAAAATAAAGACCCATTAGTAATACTCAAGAACGTCCTCAACTACAACACAGACCACGATATTTTGGAGGCAATCTGGAAACAGAATGACAAAATTCTAAAAGACGTAGACAGATCACAAAACAAAATAGAAATAGTTTATAAGAAAAATACCCGAAATACCCAAACACAGCACGTAGTCATGAGGGTGTCCCCCGGAGTATGGCAGCGTCTGGTCCACGCAGAGACCGTCGTCGTAGACTTGCAGCGAGTCCGAGTGGCAGACCAGTCGCCACTCGTGCAATGCTCGCTCTGTCTAGGCTACGGCCACGGACGACGGTTCTGCGTGGAGACCACCGTCAAATGCAGCCACTGCGGGGGGGCCCACATGAGAACGGACTGTGCCGACTGGCTCGCCAATGCGCCCCCTTCCTGCTGCAATTGCGTGCACGCCAAGGCTGAGAAGGCGGACCACAATGCCTTCAGCCAGGAGTGCACGATCAGGAGGAAGTGGGACGCATTGGCTAGAGCCACCATAGCCTACCACTGTTAGCCCCAGGGGGAAGTACATCGATGTGCCCATAAAAGTAGCTGTCCAAATAAACGGATCGGGCCATGTTTCCATGGCCCCCCGTTTATCCCTGAGAGGTGAAAAATGCACTCGGTGGAAAACCAGGAAAGTCTCGGGCTAACCAATAGCAATAGTTTTAAATTCATAGGTTAAGTAAGCCTTGTTGGCATTATATATTGAAATATATAATTCATCCAGCAAAACCAGGAAAAACAAATAAATAAAACACAACATTAAAATCAGACATAGAAAAGTAGAGTAGGGTAAAAAGTGTATAGAAAACAGCAATAAAACAGATAATAAATAAAATAGGTTAAAATAAATAAAAATATCACCAACAACGTTCTTCGTATTATTTTGTATTATTATGTGAAAATATATAATGTTTCAAATAAATATAAATGTTAAAATATTAAAATGTTAAAACTCAGGCTATAATTATAAGTATATTAGATATAAAATGAATTAAGTTTGTAAAATCAGAAAAGTAAGTAGGTAAATTAGATAAAAACTTTTAGAATTAAATTTATTAGTAAAATTAGGAAACTTGTATATGTAAAAAATTTGTTAATTTAGTAATAAAAAGGGCTCTGATTATGTCAGAGGGACACTTAGTGCCATTTATAGATGGCGTAAAAAAAAAAAAAAAAAAAAAAAAAAAAAAAAAAAACCTAACCTAACCTAACCTAACCTAACCTAACCTAACCTAACCTAACCTAACCTTTTTTTTTTTTTTTTTTTGTTGTCGGGGGGAAATCTGCACACAGACACCCTATCGCATCGAGGGATACGATAGGGTAGTGTGAGGATGACGGACTCGTCGACTCACTAAAACCACCCCGGTGGCCGGCCTCGATGCATGTCAAGGGGTTCCGTCGACTCTTAAAAGAACATATCGGTACCCCTCTCGCATATTGCCTGAGCACATCCCAGGAATGCTATCCACAGCCATCCCCGTGCTCACGGCGACACTTGCCACCAAGTGCCGCCGCCTTCCCGGGATCCGCATACGACCAGCCGGAGCCCTCACTCCGACCGCCCACGGATCCGAAAAGGCCCCTGTTTGGCAGGGGCTACCACTCGCCCCCTGTCGGGGCAGGCGGCGCAAGATCGCTGGACAAGCCTGCAACCCTTTGCCACCTCCATCCCTAGCGAGATCGGTCCAAGTCAGTTAGGTCGCCGATCTCGCTCAGCGGCCTCCAGACATGTTGTGTGGTGGCAAAATCAGTCGATCGCGCGGTTGACACACGATCGGCTCACCCGGCCACCAACATGCCGGTGGGTGAGTTGCGGAAGTGGCAGAACCACTCCATCACTCTCCCGTCACGACACGAGGGCTGCGGAGGCGGTGTTAAGTAGTCCCACTACGAAACGACCACCCCATCGCCCTCGGTGTTACGCCGCGTGTAATTTTTTATTGAGGTTTTCTTCCTCGCAGCCCGGGCGGTTAGGCCAAGGCCCTCAGGGGCTATCACAAGCCCCCTCTCTGGGCAGGCGGCGCAAGATCGCTGGACAAGCCTGCAACCCTTTGCCGCCACCATCCCTAGCGAGATCGGTCCATGTCAGTTAGGTCGCCGATCTCGCTCCGCGGCCTCTGGACATGTTGTGTGGTGGCAAAGACAGTCGATCGCTGCGTGAGAACACGATCGGCTCTCCTGGCCACCAACATGCCAGTGGTGAGTTGCGGAAGTGGCAGAACCACTCCATCACTCTCCCGTAACGACGCGAAGACTGCGGAGGCGGTGTTAAGTAGTCCCACTACGAAACGACCACCCCATCGCCCTCGGTGTTACGCCGCGGGTAATTTTTATAGAGGTTTTCTTCCTCGCAGCCCAGGCGGCTAAGCCAAGGCCCTCAGTTCCACATGATCAAAAATGACCATGTGGATTTCCGAGCTCTGGACGCTGACAAAGGAGAACTCTTCTCCAGTGCCTACTCGGTGGCAGTGTGAGTGCACGCCGAGCACGTCCCGCTTCATTCACTGCGCCATCTGCTTATCAGAGGGTCGCGTGAAGAAGCCTCCTCCCTGACAGGCTATTAGTTATCCGAGAGAAATTCCGGATTGATGATGGGTGCTCCTCCGAAGAGGACATCAATCGTGGAATTGGTCTCGAACGTAACAGGGTGCACCGTCCCGTTAAGCTACCGTTCGCGCTCGGAGTCAGAGTCGCCCAAAGGCACTAGGGCAAAGCCCGCCCGAGATATCCGCAACGGGACCAGTAGCTCAACAGGCGCTCGAGAAGGTTGCCTGCCATCGCACCCCAACCTAACCTAACCTAACCTAACCTAACCTAACCTTTTTTTTTTTTTTTTTTATCGTTGGGAAATCCTCATGGATACTCTCCGGAAGCGGGGGCAACCAGAGAGTTATGTCAGACTCTTACTGACTAAAACCCAACGGGGTCCTTCTCGACGCCGTTTATGCCGAGGCTGTGGGTGCTATTTCTCATTCCTCCATGGCCCCGGCGGCGCTGGCTATTGGTTAGCCCCATCTTTTGCATGGTCTGCAATTGTCTCCTCGTCTCTTGCGAGAGGCGCGCGGGACACCCGCACGCGCCACCTCGAGGCTTGTTAGTTGGCGACGGACACCCCCCGGTGCCGCCGCCCAAGCCACTGTTATGGGGGTCGGATATGGAGTTCCCTCCTCCGACGCCCTGCTCTCCGGCTGCGAATCGGGTTGAGGGTTGAGATTTCTCTCTCCCGTTCCGCAGCTTCCTTCTGCGACATCACATCTTCGCAGAAGGTTATGACTGCCTTCCATGTTTCGTCACTTTCGACCATAGCTTTAACTATTGCCTGAAGTGACAAATTAATACCTACCCTTTGCACTATCTCACGCCGTGCGTCAGCCCAAGCTGAACATTCAACCAGTGTGTGATGTGCTGTATCGACACTGCTTGCGCAGTGATGACATGCTGTCGAAGGTTCTCTTCCGATTCGACACAGGTACTTCGAGAAACAACCGTGTCCCGATAGTACCTGCGTCAGTCGGAAGGTTAGTGCTCCGTGCTCTCTATTGAGCCACTCTTTTAATATCGGACGAACCGCCTCAATTGTTGTCAGACCAGCACTGGGTTGTTCCAGTCTCTCTAACCACTCTTCTTCCAGGGCACTATTTATTTCCTCCCTTTTTCCCTCTATCTCTCGCAGCGCTGGTCTTTGACCCCGCGCAACTTCTTGCTCTCGCCAATGATGGATTGCTGAAAGGCTTTTTGCATTCAGATCCCACGGCATTGAGCTCGCCAGTACGCAAGCCGCCTCAAATGAGACTGTGCGGTATCCCCGAATAACTCTTAGTGCCATCGCTCTTTGCGGTTTTCTCAGTATAGCGATATTTCGGCTGCTAAGAGTTTCAGCCCACACAGGAGCTCCGTACATCGCCATCGAGCGAACGATGCCCATGTATAGATTCCGGCAGCCAACCCTTGCACCCCTGAGGTTTGGCAATATCCCTCCCAGGGCAGCTGCTGTTCCCATCAATTTCGGTGCTAGCCTCTGGAAATGGACATTAAAGTCCCATCGGCTGTCGAGGACGAGTCCGAGGTACTTCATCGTCGACTCGACGCCGATGCGAACGCCACCTACTACAATGTGTGAATCCGCTGGAGGTTTATTTCTGGGCCCATGAAAGTATAGCGCTTCAGACTTGTGCAGGGCTACCTCAAGCCCTAGACGTCTTATTCGACTTACCACCTGAGCGACACCTGCCGTGGCAAGAAGTGCTGCCTCTCTGTGTGACTTGGCTCTCGCTGTGACGAGCGTGTCATCAGCGTAGCAAGTCACACTTACACCCCAAAGATTTGCACCCCTTAACACCCAGTCGTAACCGATGTTCCACAAGAGAGGTCCTAGGACCGAGCCTTGTGGAACACCGCACGACATCTGGTGCTGTGACCATCCTTCTTGTCCTTCGTACGTTATAAAACGTCCGTCTAAATAATCTGCGATTATTTGGCGGAGGTAACGAGGCACTTGATGGTATTTAAGCGCTTCCCGTATGCAACTCCAGGGCAAAGTATTGAACGCATTGGCGATGTCTAGAGACACCGCCAAGACTACTTCACCCCGGGATATCGCCTCCTCCGCAACTGTCTTCACTCGCATGATGGCGCCAACAGTCGATCTCCCCCTGCGAAAACCGAACTGGTTGTCGTCTAGATCTGGACCAACACAATTCATGTGGCCTGTGAGGCGAACGGCAATAATGCGCTCAAACAGCTTTGCCACTTCATCTAGGAGAACAATGGGCCGAAAAGCAGATGGCGAGTCCGCAGGTCGCCCATCTTTCTTCAGAAGGACTAGCCGACCTGATTTCCATTGTGATGGAAAGCGTCCCTGCACCAGACAAGCATCATAAAGACTCCGTAAACGAGGCCCTAAAACCTTCAATGCTAAAACCCATGCTCGCCCGGGAACGCCATCTGGGCCAGGAGCTGTGTTTTTAGCTTTAAGCCGCAGGATTGCCATCTTTAGCTCAACCTCCTCTATTTCGGGAATTTCCACTTCCTCGTTCACTATTTCCTCTCCAGGTGGTGCCATGGCTGGTGGCACGTGCTCATCTCTGGTGGGAAATAAAGATGATACCACTGTCTGTAAAAACCGAGGCTCCAGGCTCTGTGTAAGTGGTGGTGCCCACGGACGCAGTTTACTTCTTACCATCCTATAGGGTCGCCCCCACGGATCTCGGTTAAGACTTTCCAACAGTTCATCTCGAGCTACACCTTTTGCTTGGATGATAGCCGTCTGTAAAGCAGTCTTAGCCTCCCTATACAAATTATATAGTTGCCCTTCTTGCTCCTCGTCACGGCGACGCCTTCTGCGAAACCTGGTGTACTGACGCCGAGCTGCAACACAAGCCTTACGCAACTCCGCAATTTCAGTGGACCACCAATAGACCTGGCCTTTACGGGGTTGGATTCCTACTCTTGGCATTGACGCATCGCATATGTGCGTCATAGCTTCTTGAAACCAATTCACCTCCTCTTGAACTTCAATCTCCACTGGAGTTGGAGTAGAAACCCACGCCTGCACGATAGCGGCCTCTTCTAACGCATCCTGATCGAGTCGTTTCAGCGCCCATCGCGGGCTGGCTAAGTTCGGATTAGATCGAGCAGGTCTACTCGGGGAACGTGGCTGAGGTGTTACTTGGAACCGGATATATCGGTGGTCCGATAATGTCTCCACCTCTGCCATGACCTCCCAGCCACTTACTCGTCGAGCCAAGTTCGGGCTTGCGAACGACACGTCCACAATGGACCCACCGTGTTGACGCAAGCAAGTATTCACCGAGCCCTGATTGAGAACCAGAAGCCCGGTGGCTAGCGCCCACTCCTCTAGAACATCGCCACGCGCATCAGTAATGGGACAACCCCAAGCGACTGACTTTGCATTTAAGTCTCCCAGTACTAAAACTTGATGGGGGTGGCTTTGCCCAACAAGAGACCTCACCTCCACGAGAAAGCTCTCAAAATCGGCAAGGACTCTGTTGGGTGAAAAATACGTAGCCACCACCATGACTCCACCAATAAGAGCTGCCACACATCCGCGACCCTTAATAACCTTATCAAAGGTGACACCCTGACCTATTATGGCTACGAGCCCTTCATCATCGCCGGTCCAGTTAACGCTGGGGGGGATGAAGTAGGGCTCGGCAACCGCTGCTATGTTGATCAACCACTCCGCCATGGTCTGGATCAAAAGATCCTGAGCCCTGGCGGAGTGGTTGAGATTCGCCTGCAAGAAGCGCAGAGCCATAACTAATTGGTCTCCATTCGCACCCTCGTAGCCTCCCTTTCAGTAGGGGGGCGGCTAGCAGAGGCTGAACTATTCTCAGCCACTGGAGCTCTTCTTCTCTTTGACTTAGGAGCGGCGCACGCCTTACTTCCTAGCTTATGCGTCGACGGCTTGTTAGCCGCCGCGCATATCGAACATTTAGGCGTGGCCGAACACGCAGACGACTTGTGACCAAGCTGGCCACATCGGTAGCATTCCTCACTACGGTCAATCTCTGACGTGCATTGGGCGCGAACATGCCCATTTTGAAGGCATCTATAACACCGCAGCGGTCTAGATTGCAACATTTCTACTCGGGCTGATACCCAGCCAACTTTTAATCGGCCTTCGTCTCCAATCTTCTTGGCCGCGGCATCAGGGCAACTCACTATCGTCATTCCAGTGCCTTGGTAAGTTAGCTTAATGTCGCTAACTTTCACTGCCTCCACAGTACATCCCCCACGCTCCGCGACAGCGGCAGCTATGTCTTCACGAGACACTGAGTCATCGAGGTCCGAAACTCGAAAATCGGCACATTTTTCTGGCCTTGACACTCTGACCGAGTCGTCATCCAGAACTTCTCTCAGTTTGGCAGCTAGGGAGTCTGCCTTTTCAGCGCTGGAATCTCCCATGGATACCTCGAGTATACGAGCACCAGTAGCGGCCTTGCGGAACCGCAAGCTGGGGATACCGCAGCTGTCGAGGTCCACCTTATCCTTTGCTTCCGAAAGAAGCTTGGCATACGTGACACCTTTTTCCTCAGCACCTGGCTGCATAGTGATGACCACTGCTGCAGTCCGAGGAGTGCGCAACTTCACCTTTTTCGGACGGGCCGCGGGCTTAGCCGCAACTCCGCTTGCAGCTGGGCCCGTTGTTTTGGGCGCTGCTTTGGCTTTCTTGCCTTTTCTAGTCACTGTGGACCAGCCCTCGTTCAAGGCTTCAGGTGCGGGAGGCTGATCCCGTGCCTGGCTTTGAGAAGCCACTGGTACCTCCTGAGCTGCACCAGATTTTCCCTTTTTGGTGCTTTTAGGGGGCTGAGCGGCTGATGTCCTTGCTTCAGTAGCATTCGAATGCTCAAATAGAGCATCGCGACGCTTATCCGCTGCTAAAGGAGGGCGGATCCGTTTCTCAGGAAGCAACCTTTCCTCCAATCCTTCGAAACGCGCATTTATCATGCTGCCCACCTGCTGCATGATAGAGTGCGCCAGATCGTCCGAGGTATTGCTTTCCTTCTGGGGTGTGAAAGCCTCACTTACTGGAGGCCGATCCTCCAAACTCTCCTGAGTTCGAGCCAGATTTACTCTGAGCTCACTCAGCTCTTTACGGAGATCAGCCATTTCACTCCGCATACGGCTGTTTTCGGCTTGAAGCTTCGCAGTTTCCTCAGAAACTGAGCTAGCGTGCAACTCCTTTACGGCAGCCTTAATGCATGCCGCCGAATCCTTAAGGGCCTTAGTAAAGGTTCCCTTGAGGTTGCTGGACTTCGTAGCAACCATTAAAATTACCTCCAACGAATCGACGACCTGCTTGACCAAGTCGGATGCTAACCCACTATCTGTTTCAACAGGTGGAGGTACAGCGCATGTGGCTTTAAGGCAAGCCACCTGTTCAGCAACATCTTCTGCAGCTTGACGTTGAGCCTCCTTTCGAGCCTCATCTCGCTTAAGTGCGTTAAGCTCGGCCTGGGCCTTTGCAAGGCCAACGTATTTGCCCGTCGTTGGAGGGCGACCTCTCCCTCTCTTGGCTGTATTCGTCTTCCTCTCTTGCACAACTAAGGTAGCAGAAACCGCTTCATCACTCGAAACGGTATCGTAACCCTGCTCCTCATTTGTATGCGTCCGCTTGGGCACCCTCTTTTTCCAGAATTTAGTCGGAATGCGTTCAATCTCCACGCTACACTCACTAATTCTGGAGACAGCTGACTCCAGACTAACCAATGACTGATTGTCATCGCATGAATCGCGATCAGTCTCCCCACAATACGCCTTTTCGGCAATAGCGCGTGCAGATGCACCACCATTATCTTCTACCAAGCCTTGGTCTCGACGACCACCACCTTTTTTGTTTTGTTTTAAAATTTGTTTATCCATATCAATTCCCACGAGTGTGGGGGAAATAAGTTGTCGCCACCGAAGTGCCACCGACCAGTGCCCCCTGTGGCCGGGGAAGGGTACATACTGCGGAGGTCCCCTGGTATCCGCAGGTTTTAACGTGTTTTCTCACGGGTTTTTATTTCGAGGTTTTCCTTCCTCTGGGACCGGCCAATTAAGGCAAGTCCCCTTCGGTCCATGCTGCTGCGACGTACCCCTTTACGCCTAACAGGGGTCGTTGAAGCAACAACATGGATACCGGGAGGAGGGACGGCGAACTCCCTCCGACGGACTGATCAATAGTGTTAGTACCGACCAGCCCGCCATAACAACTTGACTGATGCCACAAAGTGACATCAATTCCCTCTTACACAATAATGCATAGATGCCTCTATACAAAATGATGCCACAAAGTTTTATTTACAAATAAAAGAATATTTACAAAATAAAAACTATCCTCTAAAAAACCCCCCCCTCTACTTCGTCCGCTGCGTCCTTTGCTAGCTTCAAAAGAACGCGCGGAGAAGCTCCTAAATCCTAAACCAACGTGGCCCAAAAAGACCACGAAGGCGCCTGGTGGTTTCAGTTACGTCTATTTCAGAAGGAAATAGACCAATAACAGGCGGCAACCACGTGAAGGATAACCACCAGACTTGCCCTGAGGATCATCACGACTGTTGCGCTCTCCCCCAGGACCATTCGCCTCCATACCCGCACCCCGTGCGCGGGTATGGAAGGCCGGCACTTACCCAAAAAGATAAACACCGACCCGCCCAACCTAACCTAACCTAACCTAACCTAACCTAACCTAACCTAACCTTTTTTTTTTTTTTTTTTTTTTTTTTTGACGCTGGGAAAAATGCATTACGCATTCCCCCCCATTGGAGGATGGAGGGGATATGTGGGACTCCCCGGTTTTCCGCTCCCGGTATACCCACTAAACAACCCAGCGACACTCCCGCGTCGCCATATGGAGGGGAACTGGGAAACTGGCAGAGCCTTTTCATCCAGTTCCCCGCCGGCGATTGGCCCGCCATGACAGCGGGGCCCCCGCAACGCCCCCGCCTTTACGGCGGGGCCCGCACGTCCCCCCCTTTGCAGGGAGGGACCCGGGAGGGACCGTGAGTGCCCGGCCGTTCCCGCCTGACGGGGTGGTGAATATGTGCAATGCGGGAGAAGGCCCCTCCAGGTCTTCTCCCGCTATTCACCACCATGAGCGGCGCGAGAAGTTCCGCGTCTCTCGCGCGCGCTCTACCGCCTGGGTAGACCCGTAGGTCTACCCTGCCTCATCACACTGTGCCCTCTGCTAGACAGAGGGACACGCGGAGAGGCCCACCGTGTCGGGTTATTAGCCACCATGAAACACGTCCGCAGTACTCTGCAGGCGTGTTTCATGGTGTTACCAGGGTGCACCACGAGGAGGTTACCCGACCTAGCACCCCAACCTAACCTTTTTTTTTTTTTTTTTTTTTTTTTTTTTTTTTTTTGTCTACAGAGGGGAAATTCATTTACGAATAAACCGGTCGGGGGGACCGGAATTATGTGGGACTCGCCGCCGGAGCGGAATACCCAACTAAAACCCCTCCGGTGTTCCTCTCTCGCCATTCTTGCCGAGCCACGGGAACATAAAACCAACCGCAACTCGACTGACGAATTAAATAAATTAACCTCTCGTATTGGACGGCCGCATTTCGCATGCGACGTCCCTCATTCACTCTAATCTCCTCCTCTATGGCAGCACAGTTTGTGCCAAAGTAGACGGGGGCGCTGCACTCGACCCCAACCTAACCTAACCTAACCTAACCTAACCTAACCTAACCTAACCTTTTTTTTTTTTTTTTTTTTTTTTTTTTTTTGTCTACAGAGGGGAAATTCATTTACGAATAAACCGGTCGGGGGGACCGGAATTATGTGGGACTCGCCGCCGGAGCGGAATACCCAACTAAAACCCCTCCGGTGTTCCTCTCTCGCCATTCTTGCCGAGCCACGGGAACATAAAACCAACCGCAACTCGACTGACGAATTAAATAAATTAACCTCTCGTATTGGACGGCCGCATTTCGCATGCGACGTCCCTCATTCACTCTAATCTCCTCCTCTATGGCAGCACAGTTTGTGCCAAAGTAGACGGGGGCGCTGCACTCGCACAAGCATGCAAGTGTTACGCGCATCACCCCGCCTCATTCCTCCACTCTAATCACCTTTCATACTCATACACCTTATGGCTTCATGGCCCTCGGCCCCACGGCCCACTTCCGTCACCGTGTCAGGAACACATGTCACGACAACGGAGCCCTTGAAGAGGAATCTCTTCGAAGCGATGAGGTCCGCCCCTAGGGACCTCGCGCCCGAAGATTACATACACACCTTATGGCATCACAGCCCACATTCATCGTTAATCCCTGTCAAACTGAGTGGCGCTCACCTCCCGCATCTCGCATGCGCCACCCCTCATTCAGAGTATATCCCTCATCTATGCAGAATGGGCGGGGCGCTACACTCGCACTATTGTGCTCGTGATACGCGCATCACACCGCCCCACTCCGATCCCCTTTCACTCTGACTCTACTCTAACCAGTCATGCAGGCGTGCAAGACGCACGCCTCATTCATCCATCCCTCTCAGTGAAAATAAAACTCACGGAACTCGGCGGTTCTCCGCCGACTGGCGGTCGACACCCGTCCCGGGCCGCCTGCGCTGCCGCCTCCCAAGGCGCGCCTGAGGATCGCGCTCTCGCAGTCTCTCGGCGTCCTCCTTGGCTGTCATCACCACATCTGCGAACTCGGAAAGCGCGTCCCACGCACTCTCGCTGTGGACAATAGAGCGCACAATGCTCGGCAGCGAGAGGTCCGCCCCGACCACTGCGACTAGCTCTGCCCTCTCCGCTGCCCAAGCCGAGCATTCCGCCAACGTGTGGCGCGCCGTATCTTCGGCACACCCGCAATGGTGACACTCGGGCGTGGGCTCCGCCCCTGCCACCCTCCACAGATACCTCCCAAAGCAACCGTGCCCCGAAAGGATCTGCGTAAGGTGGAAAGAGAGGACCCCATGCCTCCTCATCACCCAACGCTCGAGAACCGGCCGCACCGCATCTATCGTGTCATGGCCAGCCGAAGGCTCCTCCAGCGCCCGCATCCACCGCAACAGAAGGCGCCTGCGCGCTTTCCTGCGCCAGCGCAACATGCCCTCCCTCGGAAGCGGCTCGCCCGTCGCCCGATGCTCAACGACTCGGTCGTAGACCGCGGTGAGCACACGGGCGTCCAACTCCCAAGGAAGGCAGGCAGCCAGCACACACGCCGCCTCGAAAGAGATGGTACGGTAGCCGTGCACCACCCTGAGGCACATCACCCTCTGTGGCCGACGCAGGAGAGCCTTGTTCGCTCGTCCGAGGGCATCCTCCCACACGGGCGCACCATACAGCGCCATTGACCGCACCACCTGCACATAAAGCCTTCGACAAGCCGCGTTTGGCCCGCCAACGTTCGGTAGCAATTTGCTCAACGCACCGCATGCAGCCATGAGCCGCGGCACGAGCCGACGGAAATGCTCGCAAAATGTTAGGCGGGGATCGAGAACAATGCCGAGGTAGCGCATGGCTAGCCCGACATCGATCCACACCCCGCCCACCATCACACGAGCACCCGCCATCGGCGCCCGCCGCGGACCATGGAAACACAGCGCCTCGCACTTTAGCAGCGCCACCTCCAATCCCAGTCGCCGTATGCGCTCCAGCACACACTGCACGCCCTCCGTCGCACGCGCAGCCGCATCGTCAAAGCCAGCGCCTCGGGCAGTGACCAGCGTGTCATCCGCGTAGCACGTCACGCTCACGCCTACCGGCAGAGCACCCCGCAACACCCAATCGTACCCGATGTTCCACAGGGTAGGTCCTAGGGCCGAGCCCTGTGGAACACCGCGCGTCATCGGTTTTGCTTCCCAGGCTAGGCGCGCCGGGTACCGGACCTCCCTCTCAGAGAGGTAGGCACCGATAATCCGGCGCAGGTACCCCGGGAAGCCATGGTACCTGAGTGCCTCCTCGACACAGATCCATGGAAGGGAGTTGAAAGCGTTCGCTATGTCAAGCGAGACAGCCAACAACACCTCCCGCCCCGCGATCGCCTCCTCCGCCATGCCCTTCACCCTACGGATCGCGTCGATAGTAGAGTGGGCGCGCCGAAACC
Organism: Chloroclysta siterata; assembly: GCA_932294275.1. Lineage (NCBI taxonomy): Eukaryota > Metazoa > Arthropoda > Insecta > Lepidoptera > Geometridae > Chloroclysta > Chloroclysta siterata. Next base: position 26,142,213 of record OW028592.1, on the reverse strand, counting down.
CGTACTGGGCATCGGACAGGTTGGGTCCTACCTCCTCCATGTGCCGCACAAGGCGGGCGACCAGGACGCGCTCGAAGAGCTTGCCCACCTCATCCAGCAGCACCAGCGGACGATAGGCAGACGGAGAGTCCTCCGGTCGGCCGTCCTTCTTTAGCAGGACCAGTTTCCCCGCCTTCCATTGGCGAGGAAAAAGGCCCTGTGCAAGACACGCTGTGAGCAGTGCCCTGAATCTCTCCTCGAGAGGGTCAAGGGCAATGATCACAGCGCGCCCCGGAACTCCATCCAAACCTGGGGCTTTTGTACGACCATGTAGTCGGAGCAACGCCACTCCCAGCTCCACCTCCGTCACTTCCGGTACCTCACCGTCGTCGTCCTCCTCGACAGCTCTCATGCCAAGCGGTCGCGCCATTGGCGGAGGGAGTAAGTCGTCGTCCGCGGGCGGGAACAGAGCCGAGACCACCCGCTCCACCAGCTCCGGCTGCAAGGTTCGGGTGAGCGGCGGCGCCCACGGCCGGAGCTTGTCTCTCACCATCCGGTACGGGCGTCCCCACGGGTCCACGTCGAGTGAGCTCAGGAACTCCTCGTAGCTCGCATCCTTGGCCGCTCCTATGGCAGAGGACAAGGCCTCTACGCACTCCCTATACACCGCATATAGGCGGTCCTCCTCCTCCAGATCGCGACGGCTACGGCGGCGACTGCGAGTGTACGCGCGCCTCGCGCGAACGGCATCGACCCGCAGCGCCGCAATCTCCGCCGACCACCAATACACATGACGCCATGGGGCTTGGAACCTGAGGCGAGGCATGGCTGCATCGCAGGCACGCGCTAGCGCCAGGCGAAGCCATTCGGCCTCCTCCTCCACGTCCAACTCTGCGGCGACAGCGGTGGGCCTTGACCCCCAAGCTTCTACCTGCGCAGCCTCAAGCAGGAGCTCGCGGTCGAGCTTTCTCAGAGCCCAGCGAGGCGGGTCACCCGGCAGGGGACACCACGGGTCAACCGGGACAGTGGAGAGAGCGGAAACATCGAATCGTACGTACCTGTGATCCGATAGCGTCTCCACTCCCTCCAAGACCTCCCACACAGAGATGCGGTGCGCGAGGGCAGGCGTCGCAAACGTGACATCCACGATCGAGCCGCCCGCCCGCCGCACGCACGTGTCGACTCCCCCAACGTTCATCACCGTGAACCCACCGGTGACAGCCCAGTCTTCCAGCTCCCTACCTCGCGCATTCGTCAAAGGCGAGCCCCACATCGCCGACTTGGCGTTGAGGTCACCGGCGACAAGCACGTGGCGGGAGCGGCGACTAGCAACCAGCGTCTCCAGCTCGCGCAGGTACCGCTCGAAGCGAGAGAGCGGGGCATTCGGGGAGAAGTAGACGGCGACTATGAGAGTCTCGTCCACCTCCCCGGCGACCCACCCGTGACCCCTCGACACGCGCTCCAGTGGCGGCGCTCCGACAGCCGTCCGAGTGACGATCGCAACAGAGCCGCCGTCATCACCGATCCAGCCTCCTCGTGACGGGACCCGATAGGGCTCCGCGACAATCGCCACCTGTATCTGCCACTGCGCTAGGCTCTGAACCAGCAGGTCCTGGGCTCTAGCGCAGTGGTTCAGATTCGCCTGCAGAAATCTACTCACAGCCATCTAAGATACGGTGTCCATGACATCCGCCGCTGTCCCCGCCCCTGCACCGGGGGGCGTCGGGCACTCGGGCTGCGTCGAGGCTCTAGGGCCGCCGCTCGCCACTGCTACTCCTCGCTTCGCCGGCGCCGCACACGCCTTGGTGCCGCACCGGTGCTCCGCAGGCCTGCCCGCCGCCGCGCACAAGGTGCAGCGCGGCATGGCGTAGCAGGCGCCGGCCTTGTGGCCAGGCTCACCGCAGCGATAGCACTGGTCGCTGCGGTCCTCCTCCGACGGGCAGAGCGCGCGCGTATGGCCAGGCTCCAGGCACTTGAAGCACCGGAGCGGCCTCGTCTCGAGCAGCTCCACCCGCGCCGACCCCCATCCGACCGCAAGGCGACCGGCAATAAGGATCGCCCGAGCGGCGAGCACCGGGCATCGAACCCAGGCCGCACTCGAGCCATACGCACCGAGGCGCACATCCTGACAGGTGACGGCGGCCACCTCGCATGCGCCCACTCGCGCCACCGCCGCAGCGATTTCAGACGCGGTAACGGACTCGTCGAACCCAGAGAGCCGCAACTCCGCGGACTTCACCGGCCTCGACACTCTCACCTGTTCCGCGTCGAGCTCCTCCACGAGCCGGCGGGCCAACGCGTCCGCTTTCGCACCGGACGCGGCACCGCCGCCCGCCACCTCCAGCATGCGCGCCCCGGTAGCCGAAACCTTAAACTGCACACGCTCAATGTCCAAGGAGGCCAGGTCCACTTTGGATCTCGCCTCGGCGATGACGCGTGCGTATGTTACGCCCCTCTCTATCGCAGCGGGCTGCAACGTGAGAACCACGGCAGCCGAGCGCGACGGCCGCAACTTGCGCGCGGCCAGCTGGCCGGGCGGCAGCACCGGCGCCGGTCCTCCGGCAGCCCCGCGCGGCCCCGCGAGCTCCGCGTCAGGCACACGACGCCCCGCCATCGTCCTCCTCCTCCTACCTCCGCGCCGGCGGCGCCGAGCGGGGGCCGCCTCGGTCTCGGCTTGCGCCGCAGTCTCGACAGGCCGGGGCTCGGCCGCGGGGGAGGGCTGCGCGTCTACCTCCACCATTACGTCTACCTCCTCCGCCGCAGGTGCCACGGACACCCTAGGTGTCGCCGCACGCATCGGGGCAGCGGGCGTGGCCCGCGCGACAGCTCCAGCCGACAGCACGGCGCGCACCGGGGCCGCTACCGACCCAGCAGCTCCAGTGGGCGCCGCAATGCGCGACGAAGCACCAACGCGCGGAGGCGCAACAGGCGCGGCAACACGGGCGGGCGCCGCCGCGCGCACTGCGGCATTGGCAGCGGGCCCAGCCCGCACAGCAGCTCGCGCAGTAGGCCGGACGGGCGGTGCGGCACGCAACGGCACAGAGGGCGCAGCGCGCGCCGGCGCCCGCGCGGGCAACACCGTACGCACCGGCGCGAACGCAGGCGGCGGCGCCGCAGAAGCCAGCACCGGGCGCCCGGCCGCGGCCGCATACGAGACGCGCTTGGCGCCGGCAAGCGGCGGTCGCAGGCGCGGCTCCGGTAAAAGCCTGCTCTCGAGGGACTCGAGCCGGGCGTTCACCATGGTCCCCACTTGCTCCATGATAGCCCGGCTGCGTCCCTCCTCATCCACAAGAACCGCGTCAGCAGCGGGCGCGGTGCGGCGCAACGACTGCATCTCCTCCTTCAGGAGCTGCATGTCGCGCCGCATCGCCGCCAGCTCGGCACGGAGCCGGCCGTTCTCCTGCGCTAAGAGGCGGGACTCCTCGGCGGTCGTACGACTGCCGAGCTCTGCGACCGCATCCGAGATGGATGCGGTCGCCAGCTTCAATCCGCCGAGAAGCTCCCCCTTTATATTTTTGGACTTGCGTCCCACCTCCGCAATATACGATATGGCCTTGGTCGCCTTACCTACCAGTTCCGCCGTCGTAGCCGACCCGACTGCCGGAACTTGCGACGTCAACGCGCTCGGCGTCGTCGCACGCCGATACGCGACAGTCAGGTCGACTACATCTTGCTCGGCGCGGAGCAAGAACTCCGAGCGCCTCGCCTCCTTCACCTCGCCCGCCGTCATGCGCGCCCTACCGCGCGCCGCGCTGCTCGCACGCGTCGTCACGCGCGCCACCTTGTCCCCGTGCGGGGCGCCGGTGTCGGAGTCCGAGTCCCACGACCCGTCGGACCCGTCCTCGGACTCATGGCACCTCTTTGACGGCGACCGCGTCCGCCACAGCCTGCCGCTCGTCGGCGCAACGGCGACCGCCGCACGGCCGCGTCCAGCCACGGCGGGCGCCGCCGTCGCGTTCGCGCCGACTCGCGACGCCACCGCAGCGCCGGCCCGCACCGCGGGCGTCGCTCGTGCACTCGCACCCACTCTAGGCGCAGCGCCGGCCCGCGCCGCGGGCACCGCCGCCGGGCGCGTACTCACACGCACCACAGCCGCCGCACTTACCCCCGTCGCTGACTTCACACTGGCACCCAATTTGGGTGTCACACCGACCCGCGCAGGCGTCACAACAACAGCGGGCGTCGCTGTCACGACAACAGCGGGCTTCGCCGCTGCTGCGACTCGCGCAGACTCCGCGGTGGAGACCCCCGCCACAGCGGCGCCAGTCTGGTCGGCGCGCGCGCTAGCCACCACGGCAGCCGACCCAGACGACGTGCTCGCTTCTGCAGCATCCATCGCGAAACGCAGTCACAGACGCTGCACACGACACGAACCACACCAAAAACAACACAAAATTTTGCAACTGCGTATCCGAGTTTGAGGTTATTAACCTCAAACTCGAACACGTTGTCGCAACAAACACCACAATAAACACACAAAAAGTCTGGGATTTTATCCCCAGACACGCCCTGGGCCCTGAAAAGGGCCTCTCGCACAAATCGAGACACCAACCACTCTGTTCCAGCACAAAAACAGGGAAAATCACAAAAACACGTCCACCCGCTTTCAACGCCTTAACCCCTCAACCTAACCTAACCTAACCTAACCTAACCTAACCTAACCTAACCTAACCTAACCTAACCTAACCTAACCTAACCTAACCTAACCTAACCTTTTTTTTTTTTTTTTTTTTTTTTTTTTTCGCTGGGAAAAATGCGTTACGCATTCCCCCCCATTAGAGGATGGAGGGGATATGTGGGACTCCCCGGCCCATGAGGGCCGGTATACCCACTAAATAACCCAGCGGCACTCCCGCGTCGTCTACTATGGAGGGGAACTGGGAAACCGGCAGAGCCTTTTCTTCCAGTCCCCCACCGACGACCGCCCGCCTTTACAGCGGGGCCTTCACGCCCCCCCCTGCAGGGAGGGGCCCGGGAACGACCACGAGTGCTTGGCCGTTCCCGCCCGACGGAGGTGGCGAACAGTGCAATGCGAGAGATGGCGCCTCCACGCCTATCTCTCGCTATTCACCACCTTGAGGGGGAAGAAGACGTCTCCTTCTACCCCTCCCCCGCCTGCGCAGTGGCGCGAGAGGGTCCTCCTCCCGCGCGCGCTCCGCTGCCTCCTTCTGGGACATCACGTCCTCACAGAAGGAGGCGACCGCCGCCCAGCCCCTCCCGTCCTCCAGCATGGAGTTCACCACACTGGGAAGCGAGAGGTCTGGCCCCACTACCGCCACCAAGCCGCGGCGCGGCTCGGCCCACGACGGGCACACCTCGAGGGTGTGCTGCGCCGTGTCCTCCGCCGCGCCACAATGGTGGCACGACGGGGCTCCCTTCCTTCCGATTCGGTGCAGGTACGTTCCGAAGCAGCCATGCCCGGATAGCACCTGCACCAGACGGAACGAGAGGAAGCCGTGGGGCCGCTCGAGCCAGTCCTGCAGGACCGGCCCGAGAGCGTCCAACGTTCGGCGGCCAAACGCGGCGGAGGCGAGGTCCACCGTCCAATGTTGGACGATGGCGTCCTTCGCCTCTCGCCGGACGGCCTCCCGCTCTTCCGGGGCGGGGTGCTCCCCGAGCGCCCTACGCCCCGCCGTCCACTCGTACACTCTGGCGAGCACCCACGCCTCGAGCTCCCAAGGAGGGGTGCCCACCAGAGCGCACGCCGCCGCGAAGCCTACCGAGCGGTAGGACCTCGCGACCCGCTGCGCGATAGCCCTTTGGGGCCTGCGAATCGCGGCGGCGTTCTCCCTTCTTTGAAGGGAGTCCGCCCAGATGGGGGCCCCGTAAAGGGCCATGCTCCGCAGTATGCCGGCATACAGCTGCCGGCATCGCGCTTTGGGCCCTCCCATATTTGGAAGGAGCCACGAAAGTGCACCCGCTACCTTCAGCAGGCGCGTCGACAGCCCGCTGAAATGCGGGCCGAAGCGCCACCTGCTGTCGAGCACCAGGCCCAGATATTTCATCTGGGCCTTCACTTCGACCCTGACACCCTCCACCACGATGTGGGCGTCAGCGGGGAGGCGCTGCCGAGGCCCGTGGAAGAACACGGCCTCGGTCTTATGCAGCGCTACCCCCAATCCAAGCCGGCTGATCCTTCCCGCGACCAAGGACCCGCCAGCCGAGGCCAGGCTCGCCGCCTCTCCAAAGCTACTCCCCCGGGCAGTGAGAAGAGTGTCATCTGCGTAGCAGATGACACTCGTGCCACGGAGGAGAGCTCCCCGCAGGAGCCAGTCGAACCCGATGTTCCACAGGAGTGGTCCTAGGACGGACCCCTGTGGAACACCAGACTCCGCGCCATACCGCCGAAGCTGGCCAGCTTTGTCTACGAGGAGGACCGCCCGGTCCTCCAAGTAGCTGGCCAGGAGGCTCCGCATGTACTGAGGCGCTCCATGGTAGCGGAGCGCCTCTAGTATTGTCGAGTGGGGGACAGAGTTGAAAGCGTTGGCTATGTCAAATGACACAGCCAAAACTCCATCCCCCAAATCTACAGCCTCCCTAACTTGGCCCTTCAGCCGGGCCAGTGCGTCGATTGTCGAACGCCCCCTTCGGAAACCGAATTGGGCGTCCGACAAGTTCGGCCCGACCTCCAGCAGAAGGCCATTCAGCCGGCTGGCGACGATCCCCTCGAAGAGTTTACCGACCTCATCGAGCAGAACGATGGGCCGGTATGCCGAGGGGGAGTCCACCGGGCGTCCCTCCTTTCGGAGGAGGCATAATTGCCCCTCCTTCCAAGGCTTCGGGAACCTCCCCGACGCGAAACACGCGTCGAAAAGGTCCCGAAACCTCTCCTCCATCCGGGCGGCAGCGATCGCCACCACCCGCGCGGGGACACCGTCCGGCCCTGGGGCCGTCTTCTTGGCGCGGAGGCGGAGGGCCTCCGCAGCAAGCTCCTCCGCCGTCACTGGAGGGATCTCCTCCTCTGGCGGGGACGCTTCCCGCGGGGGGTCCATTACTGGTGGGGTGAAGGTAGCCCTTGTCGGAAACAAGGACCGAACCACCCCATCCAGCAATGCCGGCTCGAGGGACTCCGTCAGCGGGGGACCAAAGGGGCGCAGTTTATTCCGCGCCGCCTTGTATGGTCTCCCGTACGGGTCCCTGTCGAGGTCCTCTAACATCTCCGCCCGCGCGGCGTCTTTAGCGGCCCCCATTTCCGACTTGAGGACCTTCTTTGCCTCTACGTAAGAGGCGTAGAGAAGGTCCTCGTCCGCGGGGTCCCTCTGGCTGCGCCGCCGACTCCGCGCGTATTGCCGCCTTGCCGCCACGCAGGCGGCCCGGAGCCCCGCCAGTCTCTCCGACCACCAGTAGACGGCACGACGGGGAGGTGGACGGCGAGACCGAGGCATGCTGGAGTTGCACACCTCGGTCAGGGACTCCCGAAGTTGGGCCGCCGCGGAGTCTACGTCCAGGACTTGGACAGGAGGCGCAAGCCAGTCCTGGACGAACGCCGCTTCCTTGGCCGCCCCACGGTCCAGGCGGGTGAGAGCCCACCGTGGAAACGGAGAACGGCCCGAGAGAGACGTCCTCCGGGGGCTCTGGGTGGAGATGTCGAACTGCACGTATCTGTGGTCCGACATTGTCTCCACCATCTCGACCCGCCAGTTTTCGACGCGGGCTTTGGCTTGGCACTCTTGGAAGAGTCCGAGCCAGAGCCTTCCTTAAGGAAGTCCCTCTTCCGCTTCTGGCGGACCGTAATCGGACCACCCTCCGACTCACACGCAACGGACTCGTTGTCGGAGTACGAGTCCGACAACTCATCCGCCCTGGTGAACAGGCTCACCGCCATCCCCGACGAACCTTCGTCAGGTTGGCCCTGAGAAGGGCCTTTTGGTTGGCCCTGAGAAGGGCCTTTTATGAAACGCCCGGAGGCGTCCCGCGCAAGCTTTTTAGGCATAGCTCCGCAAATGTTATAGATAAATAAATGAATAAATAAATGAACCGGCCGCACCGCATCTATCGTGTCATGGCCAGCCGAAGGCTCCTCCAGCGCCCGCATCCACCGCAACAGAAGGCGCCTGCGCGCTTTCCTGCGCCAGCGCAACATGCCCTCCCTCGGAAGCGGCTCGCCCGTCGCCCGATGCTCAACGACTCGGTCGTAGACCGCGGTGAGCACACGGGCGTCCAACTCCCAAGGAAGGCAGGCAGCCAGCACACACGCCGCCTCGAAAGAGATGGTACGGTAGCCGTGCACCACCCTGAGGCACATCACCCTCTGTGGCCGACGCAGGAGAGCCTTGTTCGCTCGTCCGAGGGCATCCTCCCACACGGGCGCACCATACAGCGCCATTGACCGCACCACCTGCACATAAAGCCTTCGACAAGCCGCGTTTGGCCCGCCAACGTTCGGTAGCAATTTGCTCAACGCACCGCATGCAGCCATGAGCCGCGGCACGAGCCGACGGAAATGCTCGCAAAATGTTAGGCGGGGATCGAGAACAATGCCGAGGTAGCGCATGGCTAGCCCGACATCGATCCACACCCCGCCCACCATCACACGAGCACCCGCCATCGGCGCCCGCCGCGGACCATGGAAACACAGCGCCTCGCACTTTAGCAGCGCCACCTCCAATCCCAGTCGCCGTATGCGCTCCAGCACACACTGCACGCCCTCCGTCGCACGCGCAGCCGCATCGTCAAAGCCAGCGCCTCGGGCAGTGACCAGCGTGTCATCCGCGTAGCACGTCACGCTCACGCCTACCGGCAGAGCACCCCGCAACACCCAATCGTACCCGATGCTCCACAGGGTAGGTCCTAGGGCCGAGCCCTGTGGAACACCGCGCGTCATCGGTTTTGCTTCCCAGGCTAGGCGCGCCGGGTACCGGACCTCCCTCTCAGAGAGGTAGGCACCGATAATCCGGCGCAGGTACCCCGGGAAGCCATGGTACCTGAGTGCCTCCTCGACACAGATCCATGGAAGGGAGTTGAAAGCGTTCGCTATGTCAAGCGAGACAGCCAACAACACCTCCCGCCCCGCGATCGCCTCCTCCGCCATGCCCTTCACCCTACGGATCGCGTCGATAGTAGAGTGGGCGCGCCGAAACCCGTACTGGGCATCGGACAGGTTGGGTCCTACCTCCTCCATGTGCCGCACAAGGCGGGCGACCAGGACGCGCTCGAAGAGCTTGCCCACCTCATCCAGCAGCACCAGCGGACGATAGGCAGACGGAGAGTCCTCCGGTCGGCCGTCCTTCTTTAGCAGGACCAGTTTCCCCGCCTTCCATTGGCGAGGAAAAAGGCCCTGTGCAAGACACGCTGTGAGCAGTGCCCTGAATCTCTCCTCGAGAGGGTCAAGGGCAATGATCACAGCGCGCCCCGGAACTCCATCCAAACCTGGGGCTTTTGTACGACTATGTAGTCGGAGCAACGCCACTCCCAGCTCCACCTCCGTCACTTCCGGTACCTCACCGTCGTCGTCCTCCTCGACAGCTCTCATGCCAAGCGGTCGCGCCATTGGCGGAGGGAGTAAGTCGTCGTCCGCGGGCGGGAACAGAGCCGAGACCACCCGCTCCACCAGCTCCGGCTGCAAGGTTCGGGTGAGCGGCGGCGCCCACGGCCGGAGCTTGTCTCTCACCATCCGGTACGGGCGTCCCCACGGGTCCACGTCGAGTGAGCTCAGGAACTCCTCGTAGCTCGCATCCTTGGCCGCTCCTATGGCAGAGGACAAGGCCTCTACGCACTCCCTATACACCGCATATAGGCGGTCCTCCTCCTCCAGATCGCGACGGCTACGGCGGCGACTGCGAGTGTACGCGCGCCTCGCGCGAACGGCATCGACCCGCAGCGCCGCAATCTCCGCCGACCACCAATACACATGACGCCATGGGGCTTGGAACCTGAGGCGAGGCATGGCTGCATCGCAGGCACGCGCTAGCGCCAGGCGAAGCCATTCGGCCTCCTCCTCCACGTCCAACGCTGCGGCGACAGCGGTGGGCCTTGACCCCCAAGCTTCTACCTGCGCAGCCTCAAGCAGGAGCTCGCGGTCGAGCTTTCTCAGAGCCCAGCGAGGCGGGTCACCCGGCAGGGGACACCACGGGTCAACCGGGACAGTGGAGAGAGCGGAAACATCGAATCGTACGTACCTGTGATCCGATAGCGTCTCCACTCCCTCCAAGACCTCCCACACAGAGATGCGGTGCGCGAGGGCAGGCGTCGCAAACGTGACATCCACGATCGAGCCGCCCGCCCGCCGCACGCACGTGTCGACTCCCCCAACGTTCATCACCGTGAACCCACCGGTGACAGCCCAGTCTTCCAGCTCCCTACCTCGCGCATTCGTCAAAGGCGAGCCCCACATCGCCGACTTGGCGTTGAGGTCACCGGCGACAAGCACGTGGCGGGAGCGGCGACTAGCAACCAGCGTCTCCAGCTCGCGCAGGTACCGCTCGAAGCGAGAGAGCGGGGCATTCGGGGAGAAGTAGACGGCGACTATGAGAGTCTCGTCCACCTCCCCGGCGACCCACCCGTGACCCCTCGACACGCGCTCCAGTGGCGGCGCTCCGGCAGCCGTCCGAGTGACGATCGCAACAGAGCCGCCGTCATCACCGATCCAGCCTCCTCGTGACGGGACCCGATAGGGCTCCGCGACAATCGCCACCTGTATCTGCCACTGCGCTAGGCTCTGAACCAGCAGGTCCTGGGCTCTAGCGCAGTGGTTCAGATTCGCCTGCAGAAATCTACTCACAGCCATCTAAGATACGGTGTCCATGACATCCGCCGCTGTCCCCGCCCCTGCACCGGGGGGCGTCGGGCACTCGGGCTGCGTCGAGGCTCTAGGGCCGCCGCTCGCCACTGCTACTCCTCGCTTCGCCGGCGCCGCACACGCCTTGGTGCCGCACCGGTGCTCCGCAGGCCTGCCCGCCGCCGCGCACAAGGTGCAGCGCGGCATGGCGTAGCAGGCGCCGGCCTTGTGGCCAGGCTCACCGCAGCGATAGCACTGGTCGCTGCGGTCCTCCTCCGACGGGCAGAGCGCGCGCGTATGGCCAGGCTCCAGGCACTTGAAGCACCGGAGCGGCCTCGTCTCGAGCAGCTCCACCCGCGCCGACCCCCATCCGACCGCAAGGCGACCGGCAATAAGGATCGCCCGAGCGGCGAGCACCGGGCATCGAACCCAGGCCGCACTCGAGCCATACGCACCGAGGCGCACATCCTGACAGGTGACGGCGGCCACCTCGCATGCGCCCACTCGCGCCACCGCCGCAGCGATTTCAGACGCGGTAACGGACTCGTCGAACCCAGAGAGCCGCAACTCCGCGGACTTCACCGGCCTCGACACTCTCACCTGTTCCGCGTCGAGCTCCTCCACGAGCCGGCGGGCCAACGCGTCCGCTTTCGCACCGGACGCGGCACCGCCGCCCGCCACCTCCAGCATGCGCGCCCCGGTAGCCGAAACCTTAAACTGCACACGCTCAATGTCCAAGGAGGCCAGGTCCACTTTGGATCTCGCCTCGGCGATGACGCGTGCGTATGTTACGCCCCTCTCTATCGCAGCGGGCTGCAACGTGAGAACCACGGCAGCCGAGCGCGACGGCCGCAACTTGCGCGCGGCCAGCTGGCCGGGCGGCAGCACCGGCGCCGGTCCTCCGGCAGCCCCGCGCGGCCCCGCGAGCTCCGCGTCAGGCACACGACGCCCCGCCATCGTCCTCCTCCAGGTGCCACGGACACCCTAGGTGTCGCCGCACGCATCGGGGCAGCGGGCGTGGCCCGCGCGACAGCTCCAGCCGACAGCACGGCGCGCACCGGGGCCGCTACCGACCCAGCAGCTCCAGTGGGCGCCGCAATGCGCGACGAAGCACCAACGCGCGGCGGCGCAACAGGCGCGGCAACACGGGCGGGCGCCGCCGCGCGCACTGCGGCATTGGCAGCGGGCCCAGCCCGCACAGCAGCTCGCGCAGTAGGCCGGACGGGCGGTGCGGCACGCAACGGCACAGAGGGCGCAGCGCGCGCCGGCGCCCGCGCGGGCAACACCGTACGCACCGGCGCGAACGCAGGCGGCGGCGCCGCAGAAGCCAGCACCGGGCGCCCGGCCGCGGCCGCATACGAGACGCGCTTGGCGCCGGCAAGCGGCGGTCGCAGGCGCGGCTCCGGTAAAAGCCTGCTCTCGAGGGACTCGAGCCGGGCGTTCACCATGGTCCCCACTTGCTCCATGATAGCCCGGCTGCGTCCCTCCTCATCCACAAGAACCGCGTCAGCAGCGGGCGCGGTGCGGCGCAACGACTGCATCTCCTCCTTCAGGAGCTGCATGTCGCGCCGCATCGCCGCCAGCTCGGCACGGAGCCGGCCGTTCTCCTGCGCTAAGAGGCGGGACTCCTCGGCGGTCGTACGACTGCCGAGCTCTGCGACCGCATCCGAGATGGATGCGGTCGCCAGCTTCAATCCGCCGAGAAGCTCCCCCTTTATATTTTTGGACTTGCGTCCCACCTCCGCAATATACGATATGGCCTTGGTCGCCTTACCTACCAGTTCCGCCGTCGTAGCCGACCCGACTGCCGGAACTTGCGACGTCAACGCGCTCGGCGTCGTCGCACGCCGATACGCGACAGTCAGGTCGACTACATCTTGCTCGGCGCGGAGCAAGAACTCCGAGCGCCTCGCCTCCTTCACCTCGCCCGCCGTCATGCGCGCCCTACCGCGCGCCGCGCTGCTCGCACGCGTCGTCACGCGCGCCACCTTGTCCCCGTGCGGGGCGCCGGTGTCGGAGTCCGAGTCCCACGACCCGTCGGACCCGTCCTCGGACTCATGGCACCTCTTTGACGGCGACCGCGTCCGCCACAGCCTGCCGCTCGTCGGCGCAACGGCGACCGCCGCACGGCCGCGTCCAGCCACGGCGGGCGCCGCCGTCGCGTTCGCGCCGACTCGCGACGCCACCGCAGCGCCGGCCCGCACCGCGGGCGTCGCTCGTGCACTCGCACCCACTCTAGGCGCAGCGCTGGCCCGCGCCGCGGGCACCGCCGCCGGGCGCGTACTCACACGCACCACAGCCGCCGCACTTACCCCCGTCGCTGACTTCACACTGGCACCCAATTTGGGTGTCACACCGACCCGCGCAGGCGTCACAACAACAGCGGGCGTCGCTGTCACGACAACAGCGGGCTTCGCCGCTGCTGCGGCTCGCGCAGACTCCGCGGTGGAGACCCCCGCCACAGCGGCGCCAGTCTGGTCGGCGCGCGCGCTAGCCACCACGGCAGCCGACCCAGACGACGTGCTCGCTTCTGCAGCATCCATCGCGAAACGCAGTCACAGACGCTGCACACGACACGAACCACACCAAAAACAACACAAAATTTTGCAACTGCGTATCCGAGTTTGAGGTTATTAACCTCAAACTCGAACACGTTGTCGCAACAAACACCACAATAAACACACAAAAAGTCTGGGATTTTATCCCCAGACACGCCCTGGGCCCTGAAAAGGGCCTCTCGCACAAATCGAGACACCAACCACTCTGTTCCAGCACAAAAACAGGGAAAATCACAAAAACACGTCCACCCGCTTTCAACGCCTTAACCCCTCCAACCTAACCTTTTTTTTTTTTTTTTTTTTTTTTTTTTTTTTGACGCTGGGAAAAATGCATTACGCATTCCCCCCCATTGGAGGATGGAGGGGATATGTGGGACTCCCCGGTTTTCCGCTCCCGGTATACCCACTAAACAACCCAGCGACACTCCCGCGTCGCCTATATGGAGGGGAACTGGGAAACTGGCAGAGCCTTTTCATCCAGTCCCCCGCCGGCGATTGGCCCGCTCTGACAGCGGGGCCCCCGCAACGCCCCCGCCTTTACGGCGGGGCCCGCACGCCCCCCCCTTTGCAGGGAGGGACCCGGGAACGGCCGTGAGTGCCCGGCCGTTCCCGCCTGACGGGGTGGTGAATATGTGCAATGCGGGAGAAGGCCCCTCCAGGTCTTCTCCCACTATTCACCACCATGAGCGGCGCGAGAAGTTCCGCGTCTCTCGCGCGCGCTCTACCGCCTGGGTAGACCCGTAGGTCTACCCTGCCTCATCACACTGTGCCCTCTGCTAGACAGAGGGACACGCGGAGAGGCCCACCGTGTCGGGTTATTAGCCACCATGAAACACGTCCGCAGTACTCTGCAGGCGTGTTTCATGGTGTTACCAGGGTGCACCACGAGGAGGTTACCCGACCTAGCACCCCAACCTAACCTAACCTAACCTAACCTAACCTAACCTAACCTAACCTAACCAAGTCTCAAGCCAACACTCACCGGAGACGGTCGTGTCTGTGCAAATAAAATAATTTAAATTCTAAAACTTACCAAAAATTGTGCAAAGTGATCTCAAAGTGCTCAGCAAGTGCCCGCCGATCTGGAACAACATCAATCCAGACGATCCTGACTTCTGGAGGGATCCCGGAGCAACATTTACAGAAAAACCGGAAATTGCGGGTATCTGCAACAAAGAAAATTGTGAGTTTTTGCTCTTGCCATGGATAAATCCAAGCCTCAACGATCCAAGGTGTTGCCCAAAGGTGAGCCGATTAGAAAAGAGGCCCTCATTCGGAGCGCCGAAGGGGCTGGGAGTGTCCCACCGGGAAAACCATCAGTTTCTTCGAGGGAACATTCACCGGCTCAATCATCGGACTCCGCCGCCTCTGAAGTATCCGATTACTCTGGAGACACCGCCAAAGGCATTGTGTCCTCCAGAAAAATGTACTCCCTCGCTAACACCTTGAAAAACGAATGTTTCGAGCTGCTGGATGAGTCCGGGAATATAAAAACCACCATTAAACTCGGACTCCGTGACAAGATCCAGACGCTAGAAACCGTGGTCTCCAAACTCTGCACAACTAAAGAGGAGCTTGTCGAGCAGATGGAGAGGATGGTTGAGCAGCATAAACAACAGCTGCTGACCATGGAGAGGACATATGCGACTAAGTCCTCAGAATTGAAAGATAAGATTGTTAGTCTCCAAAATGACAGTATCCAAATGTCCTCCGATTTCTCCACTGCGGAAATATTAAGTGAAATCAAGGAGCTGCGCAAGGAAGTGAAGTCAACGGTTCCGGCAGCAGCTCCTGATTTAAAGCCTCTTCAGGAAGAGCTCAGCAGCTTGAGAGGGGCGCTCCAAGCAACAAAAGCCCAAGTCGACGAGGCTGCCCAGCGAGGTTTCTCCTACGCCGATGTCACCCGAAGGCCAGCCCCGCAGAAGCCGCACCATGCCATCATCATTGCGTCAGACGACCCGACGGACTCCGGCGCCCAGCTGCTGGAGAAAATCAAGGTTGCGGTGGACGCGCGTACGACGGGACTTCGGGTGGACACCGTTCGCAAGGTCAGGGACCAGAAGATCGTCCTCAGCTGCGGGAGCCAGGACGAAGTACATAAGCTCCAGTCTCGCCTGCGAGAGCGCGCTCGGGGACTCAAGGTAGAAGTAGCGAAAAGTAAGGATCCTCTTATTATTATTAAAGGAGTCCTCTCCTATAACACCGACGAAGACGTGCTTAAGTCCTTAAAGACACAAAATCCCCAAATTACGGGTGATATCCCTGATACAGACTACAGGGCGTCGGTGAAGTATAGGAGGAGGACTCAAAATCCAATAGAGAGTAACATTATTCTCCAGGTCTCGCCTGTTCTGTGGCGCCGGCTGACGGCAGAGGGAACCGTCCACATTGACTTACAGCGGCGGCAGGTTCTCGACCAGAGTCCGCTTCTTCAGTGCAGCAAGTGCCTTGGCTTCGGCCATGGGCGCAAATTCTGCAAAGAAAAAGCGGACTTATGCAGTCACTGCGGTGACCCTCACTTGCGTAAAGACTGCCCCGTGTGGACGGTTGCCGATAATCCGTCATGCCGGAACTGCAGACGGGCGAGGCTTGGAAGGCATGATCATAACGCGTTCGACCTTGGGTGTCCGACGCGCCTCCGCTGGGATTTCCTTGCAAGGTCAAGCGTGGCCTATATACATAAAAATTGTATTTAGTGTTTTTATTTAGCTCAAAATTATTGTCAAAATTATTGGCGTTACTGTTAACCTAGTTTCAAGTAGGTCTTGAGCGGCCGTCGTGCTAGCCTAACGTATCAACCCAAACTCGCGGAATAGAAATTGATTTAAAATATCTTAGTTTGAGATAGCCACTTAATATTTCGTGATTAATTATATACTTGTGCTTGTGCATTATTGGACGATAATATTGGCTCGGTAAAGCCAACTGGGACGCCGCAAGGAACCTAAAAAGAATTTTATCACTACAAATCAGGTACATTTCTATTTTTCCTGCATAATCTTCAGCGATAACCCCTATTTTTTATTATTAAACCCAATTAAATAGTTTATTGTTAATATAACATAATTTTTTCCTCGATATTTGGACAATTATTTGCAAAGTTATTCACAATTTAAAAAAAAAAGTAAAAAAAAAAAAAACACGTTAGGTTTAATTGCATACTAAACAAGATAATCTTTTCATCTCCAACTTTACTAATATAAATAAATAAGTAACATAATAATACAAAATAACGATAGCGGGTGAATTGCGGCGTCTCAGAGTAGATAATTTAGAACAGATATCAAACAGAAGTATAAATAAGTACTTATAAACTACATATATATATATATATATTGATAAGTGTTTTGGTGGCTTTTCTATCAGAACAGATAGCAAAGAATAAATAGCATTTTAATTAATTACACTGATAATTTATAGCAGAATCAACTTCTAAATTCCAAATATATAACATAATTATAGTTCAATTATAAAAATCTGGTGATCTATTAAAAACTTAATTCAATAAGCCTCGTATTACGTTTAAACTTTTGGAATAAGTTTAGAAATAGCTGTGATATTACTGTTTTTACATAACATCATAGCTAAATTGCCTTTAATTTTTTTTTACAGCGTGTGGGTACTAACCAATAAGTACCTTTATGAATGCATAACGGTCAATCGCTCTGGGTTCGGGCCTAGCATTTTTATGTTGTCTTGGTGGCGATATCTACCTACCTATTGCAAAGATAATAAGGCTTTGTTAGATAATAATTCACTTGCCTATTATATGTAAACATATGACAACATACTGTGGGCTATAACGTAGCTACTTTTTACACTGAACTCATTGATCTGGGTAGAAGTTTTTCGGAATTTCTTAGATACTTGCCTATCTACTTAATTGTTCTATGCCTATGTAAATAATAATAGATTAAGTAGGTACCTACTTACTCAAGTGACTATTATTTTTCCATCACATACAGGAGTTAATAACTTGCCTATTTACAGGGTTGTGCCTACTACTATCCGGGTCGTGGACTGGTGGAGGTTAAACCAATCTTTGCACAAAATCCTGGGGAAGACGCTTTTTAGAATAAAGTATAAGCTTAGTTAAAATAATTTCAAAGATTACAATTACTTATAATAATTTTAAATGTTATTTGATTTCATTTATCCTATTGTAAGGAAGGCATAATTTTAAAATACTCAGAAGAATTTAAATATTAGCGCCTATAGATTTCTTAGTAGCATACAGAATTGATATTTGCTCGAGTGTTTAAAGTCTAACTATAAACCATTAAATACCAAATCATCGAATAGCTTTCTAAAGGATTTCTAAAGCGTCACAGATTACAGAGGGCACAATCTGCTTCCCACCTTAAAAACATATTATCTACTGGGTCGTTCTATTAGCTGGATTGATATTACAAGCTAGCCTAGGAATACTAATACAGTAATATATATCGGTGGCTACTGGTGAACTTGTGTACCTATCCAGCTCCTACTAAGTATTTATGCTGGGTTGATTGTGGGTGGTAGGGGTAAAACTGGGAAACTAACTCAGATTGGAATTATCCTTATTGTTAGCAGGTTAGTAGAATAGTATTGGGTAGGAACGGGGGAATCAGTAGTTTATTTGTTGTTTATTTTAAAGTAGGTAATTGATTTGAAATTACATATCATAATTAATAGATATTAAGTTTAATTTAATTATACTGTTGGCACATCAATATACAAATAGAGAGAGTGGGTTATAGAGTTACTGTAGCTGGATAGGTTGGT
The DNA here is from genome assembly GCA_932294275.1 of Chloroclysta siterata. Classification (NCBI taxonomy): domain Eukaryota; kingdom Metazoa; phylum Arthropoda; class Insecta; order Lepidoptera; family Geometridae; genus Chloroclysta; species Chloroclysta siterata. Next base: position 26,124,195 of record OW028592.1, on the reverse strand, counting down.
GCTAGGTTCGACCGGTCAGGTGTAGCGTCGACTAGAGCAGCCGGTCGCGGAGATCATGTCGACAGCCAGGCCGAGGGCTATGACTATGCCGAGGGCGAAGGCTTCCAAGATGACTGCGAAAGGAGTAGCCGGTGGGATCGCGGCACCGGCAGGGACGTCGGTGCCACGCCAGCCAAGGTCAGCCGACGCGGTCGGACCTCCCGGGTTCTTCTCGCAGCCGTTGACCGCGCCTAGGGATCGCGAAACGGTAGGTCCTGCGGACAATGGACCCTGCGGCGCTGCGACGCTAGACGACGAAACGTCGAGCCCGACGTTCGAGCCGTCGGCGAGGAGCCTGGTCAGCCGGCTGAGAGCGCGGCTCGAGTCCACCTCGCGGACCGATGACACGCTTCGCCTCGGGCAGCGCACGCCCGCGGGCCCGCCGCCGCCGCGCGACGCCTCCCCGGCCTCGCTCCCGGAGCGCGCCGACGACGCAGCCGAGTGGGATGGCTCGCCTGCGGGAGTGAGCGCGGGTTCCGAGGTGTCTATGCTGTCGCTCGGTGAGGGTGGGCCGCTGCACGAGGCGCCGCGCATCGCGGGCCGGCTGCTGCGGTGTACGCTCGCGGAGATGGAGCGCACGCGTATCAACCGCGACATCAAGGAGGCCATCCTGTCGGGCCTGCATGCTCTTCACGACATGGTGCTGCGTCTCACCGACTCGCGCACCCGACACATCGCCGATAAGGAGCGCCAGCGAGCCAACGCCGAGCGCCACCACGCTCTGCAACACAAGGTCCATGCGGGTAAGCTAGAGGCGATCAATACTTACGTCCAGACTAACCTCGACGAGCTCAGGCGGTCCAACGCCGCGACGCTCGCCGAGGCGGAGGCGACGCGACGTCTGCTGCAAGAGATGCGGGGCGGCGCGCCGTCTCACGCGGCCGCCGCCGCCGCCACCACCGGGCAGATGGACAGGTTGGTAGAGGAAGTGCGCGCTCTTCGCGAAGAGTGCCACCGACGTCGGCCGCCTGCCGCGCCCCCCCTCGCGTCCGTCGAGCCCCCCGCCGCCGTCGGGGCTGCCGCGCGCTCGTCCTCCGAGCGCGCGGACACGTCCCGACCGGCCTCCCCGGGGGACGGACCCGCGTCGAGGGGGCCCGCGGGACCTCATCGCGCGCCCGCCGCCGGCCTATCGTACGCGGCAACCGTTCGCAGGTACCCGATCATGGTCGAGTCGAGCGACCCGGCGAGCACCGGCGATCGGATCATCGCGGCGATAAAGAGCGGCGTCGACGTCGTCAGCATGGGGGTCGGGGTGAACGGCGTCCGCAAGTGCAAGGATGGGCGAGTCGCGATCTCGCTCGAGTCGGAGGGTGAGCGCGCGCGCATGGGCTCCGCGATCGCCGCGCTCGGCGAACACCTAACGGTGAGCGAGCCGCTCTTGCGGGACCCGCGCTTGAGGCTCGCGGGCGTGCTCGCCGAGCTCGGGGACGCGGCGCTCGAGGAGGCGCTGCTGCGGCAGAACGCGGCGCTGTTGCGCGATGTGCCGGCCGCTGAGCTGCGCGCTCACGTCGTGCGCCGCGTGCGCGCCCGCAGCGCCGTGCTGCACCACGTAGTGCTGCAGGTGGGTCCGCAAGTGTGGGCGGCGCTGCGCGACCGGCGCGTGCGCGTCGGCTACCAGGTGGTGAGCGCGAGCGACGAGTCGCCGCTCGTGCAGTGCTATCGCTGCCTCGGGTTCGCGCACCGCGCGGCGCAGTGCCGGGCGGAGCGCGCGGCGTGCGGCCACTGCGCGGAGGCGCACGACACGCGCGAGTGCCCGCACCGCGCGCGCGCACCGCGCTGCCTGCACTGCGCCGAGCGCCGCCCCCACCGCGCCGACCATCCGGCCTACAGCGCCGACTGCCCCGAGCGCAGGAGGTGGGACGGTATAGCGCGTCAAGCCGTCAGGTACTGCTGAGGGCACCCGGCCCGATGCCGAAGCCGCTCTGTGGAATGTCAAGATGCTTCAGTACAACTTAGGTAGAGGCCGCGCCGCGACGCACGAGTGTCTCCGAGAGGCCACTCGGCGAGGGATCCAGGTACTGATGCTGCAGGAGCCGTACGTTGGAGTCGAACCCCGCATGGCGGTCCCGAGAGGTTGCAGGGTCGTTCAGCTTGATAGAATGAATGTCGATCGCCCTGTCCGGTCTGCGATCGTTATCACTGATCCCAATATAGAGTACGTCGAGAACGCTAGGTTCATCACCGGAGACATCTCCGGTGCGATAGTTAGGTTAGGTAATTTAAGATTAGGGTTAGTTAGTGTTTACTTAGATAAGGAACTAGATTTAAGCGAGTACTTGGCCACCTTGAGGAGGATCGTCGGGGCGATGGGAGTCGACCGGATCGTGGTCGGCGGCGACGTGAACGCGCGGAGTCACTGGTGGGGTTGCGATGCGGAGGACGAGCGGGGCCTCGCCGTGACGGAGTGCTTTGCCGAGCTGGGCCTGGAGGTGCTGAACGAGGGTGCCGAGCCGACCTTCCGCTCGCACCGCGCCGGCCGCGACTGCACGAGCATCATCGACGTGACGGCGTGCTCCGCCGCGCTGCTGGCCGGCGCGGCGGACTGGCGAGTCGACGACGCGCTCGGTACGCTGTCCGACCACCGCCCGATAACGTTCACGCTGCAGCTGCGAGCGCCGCGGCGGTCGGCTACGGAGGACGGCAATTGTACGCGGATCTACGACACCGGCAAGGCGGACTGGCTCAAGTTCAGGTCGGAGCTTGAGATCGAGCTAGCCCGTCTCGACGTCGAGGGCGCGCTCGCCGAAGTGAGCGACCGAGAGGCGGTTAACGGCGTCGCGGACCGATATATGAGATGCGTGCTCGAGGCTTGCGAGAAAGCGATTCCACGCATCCCTCGCAGGAGAATCGCCGGTGCCTGCCGATGGTGGACGCCAGAGCTAGTTGACCTGAAAGCGGAGATGGTGCGTCGAAGGAGGAGGATCGCGAAGGCCGCCCCGCGGAGAAGGCAGCTCGTCGTCGATAGCTACCTGGAAGCGAAGGTCGAATATAAGACGGCGATCGAGTCCGCTATGACGAAAGGTTGGGTGGATTTTTGCACCGGAGAGAGGATGGAGACCGTATGGCAGCGCTCCTACAGGATTATGAAGGCCTGCTCGGTTAGGGCCCGACAGGACAGGTTGCTGGAGACGCCGGATGGAACCACGTTGAGCGAGCAGGAATCCGCTGCGCTACTGGTGGAAACTTTCTATCCTTGGGATGACGTCGCGCAGGATACGAGCGACCAGGCTCTTCGAAGGATGAGAGCGGCTCGAGTTGTGGCGGCTGTCGAGGAGAGCGTGCAGGCGAGAGACGTTGTCGGCTTTGCGGGAGCAGAACTAGAGGCGGTTCTACGATCGACGAGTCCGAAGAAGGCTCCGGGAGGGGATGGGCTCACGCTGGACATCTGCCTCCGGGCCTACTCGTGCAACAAGCCCCTGCTTCTGGGACTGTTCTCGCAATGTCTGAGGTGGGGATGTTTCCCGAGGATCTGGAAGACGGCTACTATAAAGGTGATCCCCAAACCGGCCAAAGATAACTATACCGCACCGAAATCATACCGACCTATTGGGCTCCTGCCGGTTTTTGGGAAGATACTGGAGAAGCTGTTCGTCAACAGACTGCAGTGGCAGCTTGGCAGGAATGGCCACTTCAGTCCATACCAATACGGCTTCACTCAGCAGCGCAGCACCGAAGACGCCCTCTTTGATGCCATGACTATTGTTAGAAGAAACCTGGAGGACAAGAAGATGGTGGTCATGGTATCACTTGATATAGAGGGTGCTTTTGATAACGCATGGTGGCCGGCGATCATCAACGAGCTGTATGACAAGGAGGTGGACTCCAGTTTGGTGCGGCTTATTGTGAGCTATCTCTCGGAGAGAAGGGTGAGGTTGGGCTACGCGGGACAGATTGTCGAGAGAGACACTAATAAGGGATGCATACAAGGCTCTACATGTGGTCCTATACTGTGGAACATTCAGCTTGCCCCGGTTTTGGAGCAGAACCAGTATGAGGGAGTGCGGGTGCAAGCATTCGCTGATGATATCCTTATGATTGCAGCTGCATCAAATGGTGATCAGTTGGAGGAGATGATGAACCGGGCTCTGGCTGTGATTGTACAGTGGGGAGGCAGACTGAAGCTCAAGTTTGCTCCAGGGAAGACGCAGGCTCTCTTAGTTACTAGGAAACTGAGATACCACACACCAAGACTGGTAATGTCAGGCGCTGAGATAACATATGGGACAAGTCTTAAAATATTAGGGTTGACAATAGATCCACTGCTTAACTTTCGGCAACATCTAGACGTGATAAGTAAAAAGGCTATCGCGTTCTACAAAGTAGTATCAAGAGCAGCGCGCGCGCAGTGGGGTCTTAACTCTGATATTTTAAGACTTATTTACATTTCGGTGGTCGAGCCTGTAATTCTATATTCTGCTAGTTGCTGGGCTGACATCTCCACAAGGGTGTATGCAGAGAAGGCGCTCAACAGCCTAACGCGTACCTTTGCCATAAAAATCTGTAAAGCACATCGTACTGTTTCTTTAGTATCAAGTTTATTGTTGGCAAGAATAATTCCGCTTCCACTAAGGGTCAGAGAGCATGCTCTAATTTTTGCCATAAAGAGAGGTGAACCACTGACCTGTTTGCCCGGACGTCATGTTGAGCTCCGCAGAAGTCCATTTTCACTGCCACACCCAGCAGAGAGAAAACATATGGAGTTTGGGCTTATTAAGTCACGTGAAGATGTGGAGTGTCTTGTGGATGATGGCCCGGTTCTCTATACGGATGGCAGCAAGCTGGAAGGGAAGGTTGGTGCGTCGGTGTCCTGCTGGGCTGGAGGAGTAGAGGTTCAGCATACCAGTTTTCGCCTTGAGAACTTCTGCAGCGTGTTTCAGGCTGAGCTGTCGGCGATCCTTCGAGCACTGGATATCATCGGCAAGTTGAAACACAAAAAATTTCACATAGCAAGTGATTCAAGATCAGGATTGGAGATTATCCAGGACCCCAACACAGTCAACCCACTAGCAGTTGATATACGGGCAGGAATTGATCGACTGCATACGCTAGGAAAAGTAGTTACTCTGCACTGGGTAAAAGCTCACTGTGGAATACCAGGCAATGAGCGAGCGGATGAACTGGCCAAATATGCAGCAATTAACAACAGGCAGCAGCCCAGGTACGATAGGTTTCCGTTGTCCTTTGCAAAGCACTCCATCAGGTCTGACTCTTTAGAAAAATGGCAGCACATTTATGAATCTGCCACAGCGGGAGCTACAACGAGGTTATTTTTTAAAAATGTAACAATAGCTCATAAAATATTGAAACAATTAAGCATTAATAATTATATAGCACAAATATTTACTGGACATGGAGGATTTAATTATTATTTACATAGATTTAAGCTTAGGGAATCGCCATTGTGCTCTTGTGGAGAAAATGTTTCTCAGACTGTTCAACACTTACTCACTGAATGTACTAAATTTGATTTACTGCGGTTTGACTGCGAGAGTGCAATGGAAGTTGACATTACAATTCATAATTTGGAAGACATATTGATTGATAACGATCGTAGACTGTTGTTTCTCACATTTGCGAAGACCGTTCTTCGGAAAATTGGGAAGGAGAATGGTTCCATGGTAGAGGTGGTGTAGATAATGATGGTTGATTATTTTATTGACCTACATAGCATACAGATTTTTAACCAAGAATTTTAAGATATTTCCAGTTTGTTGCAACTACACATTTTCACTCTAATAGGTACCTAGTCAATGATCTTCGTCTCAATTTATTATAAATTAATGTTCAATTCAATTTAAATTCTTATTAGTTTGTAATGAAATACGAATTGTTTGCTTTTGCAATGTCAACAATGTTTTTCTTCTTCCCTTGATTATTTTACAATATTTTGACATGACAACTTTGACAGACACAGATCTCAGAGTTGTCAGGTCATAATGATGTGATTGTGAAATTTAGAATTTACTGTGTTAGCTAAATCAGATAATTTACTAGTAATATTAGAATTAAATTGTTAAAATAAAATAAATAAAATATATAGGTATTAAAATTTGTATAATATTTTAGAAATTTAGTGTAATGTATAATTTTAATATATAATAATTTTAAGAATTAATTTAAATTTAATTGTAACATTGTTAATTTTAGTATATTCATTAGTTTCACTCTGGTTAGCAGAGTGGAAATTTTAATGTTTTTCAAATTTGTATTTAAAGCAGCTCAGATGATTTCATACGAAATTATTATTTTTGAGTTGGTAATAAATGAAATAGTTGTTTTTTTTTTTATTTAATAAATTTGCGCCTGATTAAAAGATAAAGTTACGAATGATATAGTAAAATACTAATATGATGTATGAATGACTGTTGATAGAATGAATGATGATTATGAATGATTATTATTATTATTAAATGAAGATAAAATGTAAGGAATAATATAACACTATAGATAGATATTATTATAATAAGTTTAAATGTTGTTGCACAATAATAGCAACAGGGTAGTTTTAAGTTAGTGGCATTTCGAGATGCCAAATAAAAAAAAAAAAAAAAAAAAAAAACCTAGTTTCAAGTTTTTCAGCGTAAATTCAGTAAAGTTAGATTAGAGTAGTTTTTAAAAAAGTTTTCGTCACCTGTTTTCGGTGTAAATGTGGTTGTTGTCTAAAAATAGAAGTGTTTGCAAACTATGTTCAAATATATTATGGAATATATCACTGAACAAAGTGAATATTATCTAGCTCAAATGAAAATAGGTAATTGTAATATGTAAACAAGATAAATAATAAAATTAAGATGGAAAAATATCACTGATCATAAAAAACTTGAATGAGAGGGTATCCAGAAATTTTTATATTGTTGCACAAAAAGTACAAACACTAAATTATAAACATAAAATGCAATGTAAAACATAGTTAAATAGCTTGGAAAATAAAATAGAAGGTAAAATGTATGTTAAACAGCAAAAATTTCATAAAATAAATAATATCTAGCATTGTTAAACATAGAAGTGTATATTCAGGTGTATATTAACTCAGAGAGTAATTTAAAAATATAAATATATGTTACAAACCATTATAGTCATAAAAATGTAAAGATAAAAATATTTCACACATTAAAATATTATAATAATTGGCAAAAACATGAAAATCATGAGTTAAAGTTTAATATTTTGCAAATAAAACAACAAGTAGGTAACAGACAACTTGTAAATAATAAAATCATAAAATATAATATCATAACGGAATCACAGATAAGTTAAAACGTTAAAAATAGATAAAAGTCAAGTGAAACGATGTAAGCATTCAAGATTGATTAAAATCGAGTAAAACAAGTAGAAAATAGTATAGTAAAAATGTTGTTATAAAGTAAAAATCTCTTAAATAAGTATAAAAATGAAAAACATAAAAATTGTTATAAATTGTAACTAATAATATCATAAAATATTTTAAGTCGAAATCACAGATAAGTTAAAAGGTTAAAAATAGATAAAATTACAGTAAAAAGCTAAATTTTTTGCATTGGTTCTCAAAGATTGACCAAAATAGAGTCTAAAAGTAGAAAATACTGTACTAAGCATAAAATTAAATCTCAAAACAAGCATAAAAATGCAATAAATAAAAATTGTAATACAAATAGATCACAAATATTAGCAGAACATAGATGAAAGTAAAAATTAAGCGTCTCGACGTCCATTGCATTTTCTCAAATTTTCTCCACCATCTTGCTGGTTTCTGCACTTCCCGTGGCTGCTCCATCCTCGCCCGGCGTAACTGCACGCATCTGAAACAGAAAAAACACTGATTAGCGCCAAAATTTGAAAAAATTCGCCCGCCCACCCTCCCATTGTGTCGTTAGACACGTTAGAAAAATTGACTTTTAGGAGGGAAAACACCCATAACTCCTAAAATAAGCCGAATTTTTAGACGGGGTTTTGGACTACGTACTTGTACGGTGACAAGGCTGTTGCCTCTAGTCATAGTTATAAGTTTAATTTAGTCTTTTACATTTTGACATTGACTTAACGGTCTTTTGCCGTTAAGTCAAATTATTTACCCGAAAACAGGTAAATTTGCCTGTTTTCGAAGCTTTTGACCAAAGTTCTTTTTAGGAACGTATATATAAGTTAGGTTAGGTGTAGATTAAATAGATTTTAAATATATTATTTGACAAGTTTTACAATTTATTTTTACAATTTTACTTTTTAATTTATTTAATCTTAGTTAGGTTTTTTATAGTTTTAATTGATATTATTTATACAAATTGACCAATTTTACAACTTTTACAATTTTACTTTTATTTATTTGTATTTTAATTTAATTTTGATTTTATTAATTTATCGTCCCTCTGACAGCCCTCAACATGTTTGGTTTTCGCACTCCTGCGAAGGAGACTAAGTCTTCTCGCATTTCAACATCCCCAGCGATGCAGGAGTGCGCAAACCAAAATGTTCGTCGAAGTATCGGAGAATGGGAGTCTGGAAAGGCAGACCCCATTACCCCGACCACCCCCAAGAAAACCGCGCCGGTGGAATCCCAGAAGCCTAAGAAGGTGCTCTCGCAAAGCAGTAGAGTGGGAGTGAGAGTGCCGACTGAAGCCGCAGGGAGCCCACCGGCACAGCCCAGGTACACCAGCCGGTTGGCGGAGGCGAAAGCCTGCCTCACGAGGGCCAAATTGAACCTCGGCAACTCCCGAAACATAAAAACGGAGATTAAGACCGAGGTTCTTTTGGCCATCGAGAGGCTGTACCAGCTGGTGAAAGAAGCGGAGACTGAAGATCTGGGAAAGAAGAAAGAAAGAGAACCCGAGAAGGGAGGAAAACAAGAGAATGAAAAGGAAACGGAAAAGGCAAAAGAGAAGGAAGAAGGAAATATAGTATTGAAAATGAAGGAACACGCCAGGCTTATGGAAGAAAATTGCCATAAGATGGAAAAGATGCAGGAAAGGCTAGAAGCGCAGCAGGAGAAACTGGAAAAGCAGTCATACGCGAGTGTGGCAGCGGCGCATCCGGTGAAGAAATTCCCGGAGCAGACCGCGCTGCACTCTGTCGTAGTGACTGCTAAAGACGACCAGGAAACAGGAGAGGAAGTGTTGAAGAGGATCAGGGAGACATTGAACGCAAAGGAAGGGAATGGAATAAGTGTAGAGCGGGTTCGAAAAGCGAAGGATAGAAAGGTAATTGTGGGGTGCAGGACTGCGGAGGAAAGAGAGATAGTGAAGGAAAGGCTCAAGAGGGCGGAAGAGCACCTTAATGTGGAAAACGTAAAAAATAAAGATCCACTAGTGATACTTAAGAACGTCCTCAACTACAACACAGACCACGATATTTTGGAGGCTATCTGGAAACAGAATGAAAAAATTTTAAAAGACGTAGACAGATCACAAAACAAAATAGAAATAGTTTATAAGAAAAATACCCGAAATACCCAAACACAGCACGTGGTCATGAGGGTGTCCCCCGGAGTATGGCAGCGTCTGGTCCACGCAGAGACCGTCGTCGTAGACTTGCAGCGAGTCCGAGTGGCAGACCAGTCGCCACTCGTGCAATGCTCGCTCTGTCTAGGCTACGGCCACGGACGACGGTTCTGCGTGGAGACCACCGTCAAATGCAGCCACTGCGGGGGGGCCCACATGAGGACGGACTGCGCCGACTGGCTCGCCAATGCGCCCCCTTCCTGCTGCAATTGCGTGCACGCCAAGGCTGAGAAGGCAGACCACAATGCCTTCAGCCAGGAGTGCACGATCAGGAGGAAGTGGGACGCATTGGCTAGAGCCACCATAGCCTACCACTGTTAGCCCCAGGGGGAAGTACATCGATGTGTCCATAAAAGTAGCTGTCCAAATAAACGGATCGGGCCATGTTTTCATGGCCCCCCGTTTATCCCTGAGAGGTGAAAAATGCACTCGGTGGAAAACCAGGAAAGTCTCGGGCTAACCAATAGCAATAGTTTTAAATTCATAGGTTAAATAAGCCTTGTTGGCATTATATATTGAAATATATAATTCATCCAGCAAAACCACGAAAAATAAATAAATAAAATACAACATTAAAATCAGACATAGAAAAGTAGAGTAGGGTAAAAAAGTGTATAAAAACAGCAATAAAACAGATAATTAATAAAATAGGTAAAAATAAATAAAACTATCAACAACAACGTTCTTTTGTATTATATTGTATTATTATGTGAAAATATATGCTTTAAATAAATATAAATGTTAAAATATTTAAATGTTAAAATTCAGGCTACAAATATCAGTATAATATTATGTATTAGATTTAAATAAATTAAGTTCGTAAAATCACAAAAGTAAGTAAATTAGATAAAAACTTTTAGAATTAACTTTAACTTAGTAAAATTAGGAAACTTCTATTTGTAAAAAAAAATTGTAAAAGAAGTAATAAAAAGGGCTCTGATTATGTCAGAGGGACACTTAGTGCCATTTATAGATGGCGAAAAAAAAAAAAAAAAAAAAAAAAAAAAAAAAAAAAAAAACCTAACCTAACCTAACCTAACCTAACCTAACCTAACCTAACCTAACCTAACCTAACCTAACCTAACCTAACCTAACCTAACCTAACCTAACCTAACCTAACCTAACCTTTTTTTTTTTTTTGTTAACGGGGAGGAAATCTGCACACAGACACCCTACCGCACCGAGGGATGCGATAGGGTAGTGTGAGGATGACGGACTCGTCGACTCACTAAAACCACCCCGGTGGCCAGCCTCAATGCATGTCAAGGGGCTCCGACAACTCCAAAAGGAACATTTCGGTGCCCCTCTCGCATAACGCCTAAAAGCACGTCCCGGGAACGACACCCATTGCCGCCCCCAGCACTCGTGGTGCTACGGCTGCACACGCCACGATGTGCCAGCCGCCCTCCCGGGGTCCGCTATTGACCAGCCGAAGCCCTCGCTCCGACCGCCCACAGACCCGAAAGGCCCCCTGTTTGGCAGGGGGTACCACTCTCGCCCCTTATGGGGCAGGCAGCGCGGGGTGGCCGTTGCCAACACCCCGCCGCCGCCTCCTCCGAGCGGGATCGGCCCTCTCCCGATCTCGCTCGGCGGCCTCTTTCTGGACCAAAACGGTCTCACAGAAGGAGGCCACGGCCTTCCAAGCCGTCTCATCTACCAGCATAGCCTCGACTACGCTTGGTAGAGAGAGGTCCTGCCCGATCCTGTTGACCAGAATTCCGCGCTCCACGCTCCACGCTGAGCACTGCTCTAGCGTGTGCTGCGCGGAATCCCGGTCCCACCCACAATGGTGGCATTGTGGGGTCGGTTCGCGTCCAATCCTACTCAGGTACTCACCGAAACAACCATGCCCGGTAAGTACCTGAGTAAGGCGATAGGTGACGTGCCCATGCTCCCTTCCCAGCCAGGCTTCGAAATTTGGCGCAATGGCGCCGACGATGCGCTGGCGCGAACTACGCGGTTCTTCGAACCGCTCGCGCCACTCCACGAGCGCACGTCGGCGCTCTTGCACCCGCACTTCAGCGGGCGCGGTTCCACTCCCGTCGTCATTGCAACGGAGACGCCGATACACACGTGCATCCATCTCCGCCAAGACGTCAAGGGGCGGAAACCGCGCCAAGAGTGTTGCCGCCTCAAAGGATATCGTACGATACCCTCGCGCGATACGAATGGCCATAGTACGCTGTAGGCTATTAAACAATAGCCTATAGCGCCTAACCCCCGCCAGTCTCACAGACCAGACGGGCGCTCCGTAGAGTGCCATCGATCGCACCACCCCTCCATAGAGGCGGCGAACTCCTTCCCTAGGTAACCTAACCTAACCTAACCTAACCTAACCTAACCTAACCTTTTTTTTTTTTTTTTTTTTTTTTTTTTTTTTTTTTTTTTTTTGACGCTGGGAAAAATGCATTACGCATTCCCCCCCATTGGAGGATGGAGGGGATATGTGGGACTCCCCGGTTTTCCGCTCCCGGTATACCCACTAAACAACCCAGCGACACTCCCGCGTCGCCTATATGGAGGGGAACTGGGAAACTGGCAGAGCCTTTTCATCCAGTCCCCCGCCGGCGATTGGCCCGCTCTGACAGCGGGGCCCCCGCAACGCCCCCGCCTTCACGGCGGGGCCCGCACGCCCCCCCCTTTGCAGGGAGGGACCCGGGAACGACCGTGAGTGCCCGGCCGTTCCCGCCTGACGGGGTGGTGAATATGTGCAATGCGGGAGAAGGCCCCTCCAGGTCTTCTCCCACTATTCACCACCATGAGCGGCGCGAGAAGTTCCGCGTCTCTCGCGCGCGCTCTACCGCCTGGGTAGACCCGTAGGTCTACCCTGCCTCATCACACTGTGCCCTCTGCTAGACAGAGGGACACGCGGAGAGGCCCACCGTGTCGGGTTATTAGCCACCATGAAACACGTCCGCAGTACTCTGCAGGCGTGTTTCATGGTGTTACCAGGGTGCACCACGAGGAGGTTACCCGACCTAGCACCCCAACCTAACCTAACCTTTTTTTTTTTTTTTTTAACGTTGGGAAATCCTCATGGATACTCTCTGGAAGCGGGGGCAACCAGAGAGTTATGTCAGACTCTTACTGACTAAAACCCAACGGGGTCCTTCTGAACGCCTTAAACTGGGGTTCTGGGTGCGTGTTCACATTCTTCCATGTGCCCCAGCAGCGATGGCTTCAAGGTGAGCCTCGTCTCGTTTTGTTCCTCTTTTCTCTTGCGAGATGCGCACGGGACACCCGCGCGCGACATCTCTAGGCATTGTTGGCGACGGTCACCCCCCGGTGCCGCCGCCTGGCCTATGTTATGGGGGTCTTAAAGAGTGGAGGGTTCTCCTCCGACGCCCTGCTCTTCTGCTACGGATCGGATTCAGTGTAGAGATTTCTCTATCCCTTTCCGCAGCTTCCTTCTGCGAGAGAACTTCTTCGCAAAAGGTAATGCCGGCTTTCCAATTTAAATCACTCTCGACCATTGCCTTGACAAAGGCCGGGAGTGATAGGTTATTTCCAACCCTTTGCACAAGGGCTTGCCGGGGGACCGCCCATGCTGGGCATTCAGCAAGTGTGTGCAGTGCTGTGTCCGTGCTGCACGAGCAGTGGTGACACTCCTCAGTAGGCTCTCTACCAATACGACACAGGTACTTTGAGAAGCAGCCGTGCCCCGTTAATACCTGTGTCAATCGGAAGGTAAGAGTGCCGTGGTCTCTATTGAGCCACTCCTTAAACACTAGGCGAATAGCCTCAATGGTTCTCAGGCCAGCAGATGGTTGCGCCAACCGCCTGATCCACTCTTGCACAAGGAGATCGTGGATTATACTCCTTTGGTGCTCTACCTCTCTTAGCGCTGGCCTCTGGCCCTGCGCGATTTGCCGTTCCCGCCAAAAATGGATGGTCGCGAGACCCCTCGCTTCAAGGTCCCATGGCAGAGACCCTGCCAGAGCGCACGCCACCTCGAAGGAGACTGTGCGGTATCCCCTAATCACCCTAATAGCTATCGCTCTCTGCGGCTTTCGCAGTAGGGCGATGTTCGGGCTATTTAGTGTTTCGGCCCACACAGGAGCTCCGTACATGGCCATTGACCGGACCACTCCCATATACAGCTTTCGACAACTAACCCTAGCACCCTTAATGTTGGGCAGTAATCCTCCGAGTGCTGCCGCTGTTCCCATGAGCTTAGGAACCAGACTCGCAAAATGGGCGTTAAAGTTCCATCGGCTATCAAGGACAAGTCCGAGGTACTTCATCGTCGACTTGACACCGATGCGAACACCACTAACCACGATATGAGAATCAACTGGGGGCTTGTTCCGCGGACCATGAAAGCATAAAGCTTCAGATTTCGACAGAGCAACCTCCAGGCCCAGACGTCTTATCCTACCAACCACCTGTGCTACTCCAGCCGTGGCGAGGAGTGCAGCTTCTCTGTACGACTTGCCTCTCGCCGTGACCAGAGTATCGTCTGCATAACACGTGACACGAATGCCCCAGAGAGTGGCACCACGCAGAACCCAGTCATAGCCGATGTTCCACAGGAGCGGACCAAGGACCGATCCCTGTGGAACACCGCACGACATTCTATGTTGGCTCCATCCATCTCGTCCTTGAAATGACACGAAACGGTCCGAGAGGTAATCTTCGATAATGCTACGAATGTAGCGGGGTACTTGGTGGTACCTCAAGGCCTCATTTATACAGTTCCAGGGTAGAGTGTTAAAGGCATTGGCAATGTCCAGAGACACTGCCAAGACAACCTCGCCCCTAGATACTGCTTCCTCTGCAATCGTCTTAACCCGTAAAATCGCGCCCACTGTTGAAAGACCTCTACGGAATCCGAACTGATTAACATCTAAATCCGGTCCGACACTGCTCAAGTGGCCGATTAAACGAGTTGCAATTACTCGCTCAAACAGCTTACCCACCTCATCAAGAAGAACGATAGGGCGGTAAGCTGAAGGTGATTCGACTGGGCGACCATCTTTTTTCAAAAGCACAAGACTGCCAATCTTCCACTGTGCAGGGAACTTGCCCTGATCCAAACAAGCACTAAAAAGACCTTGAAGCCGAGGCCCCAAAACCTTCAGGGCTAACACCCACGCTTTCCCAGGAATGCCATCAGGACCAGGGGCTGTGTTTTTGGCTCCTAGTCTCTTAACTGCCATTCTCAGTTCGACCTCATTTACTTCCGGCACGACAGCACCTTCAGTAGCCTCCTCATCAGGTGGAGCCATGATTGGTGGCGTGTGTTCTTCTACGCTTGGAAAAAGAGCTGCGACCACCCCCTCCAAGAGTTGTGGCTCAAGACTTTGAGTCAAAGGTGGAGCCCACGGGCGAAGTTTTCCCCTCACCATCCTGTAGGGTCGCCCCCACGGGTCTTGGTTTAGGGTCTCCAGCAATTCGTCTCGGGCTATAATTTTTGCCTGTGCGATGGCCAGCTGAAAAGCTGCTTTGGCTTCCCTATACTGGCCATATAGCTGATCTTCTAGCTGTTCATCGCGACGTCTTCTCCTACGCTGTCTAGTGTATTGACGTCTTGCCGCCACGCATCTAACGCGCATATTGGCCAGCTCAGTTGACCACCAATAAACTTGACGCTTGGCAGATGGCGGACTAGCTCTGGGCATCGCTGCATCATCGTCCTTCCCCTCCTAATTTTTTGGCAGCAGCCACTGGGCAGCTCACCAGTACAACTCCAGAGCCTTGGTAGGTGCATTTAATATGGCCTACTTTAACTTGCTCCTCTGGGCACCCACCTTGTTGTGCTATTGCAGAGACGAGGTCCTCTTTGGACACTGAATCGTCTAGACCCACAATCCGGAAGTCGGCGCACTTTATGGGTATGGAGACTCTTGCAGTTTCCTCACCCAGGACTTCTCTGAGTTTCTGTGCAAAAGTATCCGCTTTTTCTGCACTGGACTCACCCTCTACTACCTCTAAAATACGGGCACCAGTAGCGGCTTTGCGAAACCGCAAGCTTGCGATACCGCAGCTGGCAAGATCAATCTTCGACTTGGCCTCTTTCATCACATTGGCATAAGTCGCGCCTTTCTCCTCGGCTCCCGGCTGCAGAGTAATTACTACAGCTGCGGTCTTCGGAGGACGTAACTTTGCCGCAGTAGGCCGACGTTCAACTTTAGCCTTAGCTGTTGACTTAGGCTTTGTGGTTTGGGCTTGTGGCACCCCCTTCTTGGCTTTTTTGCCACGTTTGGTGACAGTAGTCCAGCCGTCGTTTGCAACCTCGGGTGTTGGTACCTCTTGAGGCTGCTTCCTCTGGGCACTTTGGGTGTCTGCTGCTGTACCAGAACTCCCCTTCTTGTTCACCTTCTTGGTCCCCATTTGGGGCGGCGGAGCCTGATGCTCTGCTTCTTTCGTCTTTTCCGGCTGAGGCGGTGCGACTGTGCGCTTATCCGCAGCTAGAGGTGGGCGTAATCGCTTTTCAGGAAGCAACCTTTCCTCCATTCCTTCAAACCGCGCATTCATCATGTTGCCCACCTGCACCATGATTGCACGCGCCATTTCCTCATAGTTATTTTCTCCACGAGGTGCCGATTGGCTAGCTCCTACATTAGGACCATTCACACTCACGGAAGGCAATTCCTCCGGATCTCGTACGAGCATGGCTCGTAGCTCGGCCAACTCCTTACGGAGCTGCACTACTTCAGCTCGTAAGCTAGCATTGTCAGCTTGGAGCTTGGCCGTTTCCTCTGAAGCTGTAGTAGCTGCCAGTGCTTCTACCGCTGCCTTAATTGAAGCCGTCGAATCTTTAAGAGCCTTAGTAAAGGTTCCTTTAAGGTTACCCGACTTTGTGGCGACCGTTAAGATAACGTCGGCCGCATCAGTGACCTGCTTCACCATATCTGATGCAAGCCCACTGTTCTCCACCGGTGTAGGTGGAATCACCTTTCTTGTGGTTTTTAAATAAGCCACTTTGGAGGATACCTCTTTTTCGGCATTCTGCCGAGCCTCTTCTCTGGCTGCCTCTTGCCTAAGGGCATTTAACTCGGCCTGGGCTTTGCCTAAGCCAACGTATATCCCTGACGTAGGCGGGCGCCCTCTACCTCGTTTAGCTGTCGACGATGACGGTAAACTAGGCAGTGCCGGAGACGCTTCATCACTTGAAACAGGCTCTGGCCTAGATACCAGACGCCTCTTTACACGAACCCCCTTTTTCTTCCAAAGTTTGTCAGAAATTGGTTCAATCACCACACTACATTCACTGAGTCTTGATGAGTCTACCTCTGACTCAAAACTCGCAAGTGAAATATTGTCACAAGAGCCAAATACCTCTACTTCGCGTCTTGTTACCTCTTTTAGGGAACTCCCCATTACCACTGCTGCCTTCTCGGCGTTGCTTTGCACTAATGCGCATGCATTCTCTTCTCTATCATGCTGAACAGAACAGCCTCCTCTTCCGTTTTTGGTTTTTATTAAAGATTCCATATGAAGTCCCACGATTGTGAGGGAAATAAATTGTCGTCACTAAAGTGCCACCGACCAGTGCCCTCTGTGGCCGGGGAAGGGTACATACTGCGGAGGTCCCCTGGTATCCGCAGGTTTTAACGTGTTTTCTCACGGGTTTTTATTTCGAGGTTTTCCTTCCTCTGGGACCGGCCAATAAAGGCAAGTCCCCTTCGGTCCATGCTGCTGCGACGTACCCCTTTACGCCTAACAGGGGTCGTTGAAGCAACAACATGGATACCGGGAGGAGGGACGGCGAACTCCCTCCGACGGACTGATCAATAGTGTTAGTACTGACCAGCCCGCCATACAACTTGGCTGATGCCACAAATAGACATCAATTTCCTCTTTAAGCAATTATTTATGCATAGATGTCTCTATACAAAAATTGACGACACAAAGTTTTATTTACAAATAAAAGAATATTTACAAAATAAAAACTATCCTCTAATTTACCCCCCCCCCTCTACTTCGTCCACTGCGTCCTTTGCTAGCTTCAAAGGAACGCGTGGAGAAGCTCCTAAATCCTAAACCAACGTGGCCCAAAAAGACCACGAAGGCGCCTGGTGGTTTCAGTTACGTCTATTTCAGAAGGAAATAGACCAATAACAGGCGGCAACCACGTGAAGGATAACCACCAGACTTGCCCTGAGGATCATCACGACTGTTGCGCTCTCCCCCAGGACCATTCGCCTCCATACCCGCACCCCGTGCACGAGTATGGAAGGCCGGCACTTACCCAAAAGGATAAACACCGACCCGCCCAACCTAACCTAACCTTTTTTTTTTTTTTTTTTTTTTTTCGCTGGGAAAAATGCGTTACGCATTCCCCCCCATTAGAGGATGGAGGGGATATGTGGGACTCCCCGGCCCATGAGGGCCGGTATACCCACTAAATAACCCAGCGGCACTCCCGCGTCGTCTACTATGGAGGGGAACTGGGAAACCGGCAGAGCCTTTTCTTCCAGTCCCCCACCGACGACCGCCCGCCTTTACAGCGGGGCCTTCACGCCCCCCCCTGCAGGGAGGGGCCCGGGAACGACCACGAGTGCTTGGCCGTTCCCGCCCGACGGAGGTGGCGAACAGTGCAATGCGAGAGATGGCGCCTCCACGCCTATCTCTCGCTATTCACCACCTTGAGGGGGAAGAAGACGTCTCCTTCTACCCCTCCTCCGCCTGCGCAGCGGCGCGAGAGGGTCCTCCTCCCGCACGCGCTCCGCTGCCTCCTTCTGGGACATCACGTCCTCACAGAAGGAGGCGACCGCCGCCCAGCCCCTCACGTCCCCCAGCATGGAATTCACCACACTGGGAAGCGAGAGGTCTGGCCCCACTACCGCCACCAAACCGCGGCGCGGCTCGGCCCACGACGGGCACACCTCGAGGGTGTGCTGCGCCGTGTCCTCCGCCGCGCCACAATGGTGGCACGACGGGGCTCCCTCCCTTCCGATTCGGTGCAGGTACGTTCCGAAGCAGCCATGCCCGGATAGCACCTGCACCAGACGGAACGAGAGGAAGCCGTGGGGCCGCTCGAGCCAGTCCTGCAGGACCGGCCCGAGAGCGTCCAACGTTCGGCGGCCAAACGCGGCGGAGGCGAGGTCCACCGTCCAATGTTGGACGATGGCGTCCTTGGCCTCACGCCGGACGGCTTCCCGCTCTTCCGGGGCGGGGTGCTCTCCGAGCGCCCTACGCCCCGCCGTCCACTCGTACACTCTGGCGAGCACCCACGCCTCGAGCTCCCAAGGAGGGGTGCCCGCCAGAGCGCACGCCGCCGCGAAGCCTACCGAGCGGTAGGACCTCGCGACCCGCTGCGCGATGGCCCTTTGGGGCCTGCGAATCGCAGCGGCGTTCTCCCTTCTTTGAAGGGAGTCCGCCCAGATGGGGGCCCCGTAAAGGGCCATGCTCCGCAGTATGCCGGCATACAGCTGCCGGCATCGCGCTTTGGGCCCTCCCATATTTGGAAGGAGCCACGAAAGCGCACCCGCTACCTTCAGCAGGCGCGTCGACAGCCCGCTGAAATGCGGGCCGAAGCGCCACCTGCTGTCGAGCACCAGGCCCAGATATTTCATCTGGGCCTTCACTTCGACCCTGACGCCCTCCACCACGATGTGGGCGTCAGCGGGGACGCGCTGCCGAGGCCCGTGGAAGAACACGGCCTCGGTCTTGTGCAGCGCTACCCCCAATCCAAGCCGGCTGATCCTTCCCGCGACCAAGGACCCGCCAGCCGAGGCCAGGCTCGCCGCCTCTCTAAAGCTACTCCCCCGGGCAGTGAGAAGAGTGTCATCTGCGTAGCAAATGACACTCGTGCCACGGAGGAGAGCTCCCCGCAGGAGCCAGTCGAACCCGATGTTCCACAGGAGTGGTCCTAGGACGGACCCCTGTGGAACACCAGACTCCGCGCCATACCGCCGAAGCTGGCCAGCTTTGTCAACGAGGAGGACCGCTCGGTCCTCCAAGTAGCTGGCCAGGAGGCTCCGCATGTACTGAGGCGCTCCATGGTAGCGGAGCGCCTCTAGTATTGTCGAGTGGGGGACAGAATTGAAAGCGTTGGCTATGTCAAATGACACAGCCAAAACTCCGTCCCCCACATCTACAGCCTCCCTAACTTGGCTCTTCAGCCGGGCCAGTGCGTCGATTGTCGAACGCCCCCTTCGGAAACCGAATTGGGCGTCCGACAAGTTCGGCCCGACCTCCAGCAGAAGGCCATTAAGCCGGCTGGCGACAATCCCCTCGAACATTTTACCGACCTCATCGAGCAGGACGATGGGTCGGTATGCCGAGGGGGAGTCTGCCGGGCGTCCCTCCTTCCGGAGGAGGCACAGTTGGCCCTCCTTCCAATGTTTCGGGAACCTCCCCGACGCGAAACACGCGCTGAAGAGGTCCCGAAACCTATCCGCCATCTGGGCGGCGGCGATCGCCACCACCTTTGCGGGGACGCCGTCCGGCCCTGGGGCCGTCTTCTTGCCACGGAGGCGGAGGGTCTCCGTGGCAATTTCATCCGCCGTGACCGGAGGAATCTCTTCCTCCGGCGGAGATGCTTCCCGCGGGGGGTCCATCACTGGTGGGGTGAAGTTGGTCCCAGATGGAAATAGGGACCGCACCACCCCATCCAGCAATGCCGGCTCGAGGGACTCCGTGAGGGGGGGACCAAAGGGGCGCAGTTTGTTCTGCGCCGCCTTGTATGGTCTGCCGTACGGGTCCCTGTCGAGACCCTCCAGCATCTCCGCCCGCGCGGCGTCCTTGGCGGCCCCCATCTCCGACTTGAGGACCCTCTTTGCCTCTACGTAAGAGGCGTATAGAAGGTCCTCGTTCTCGGGGTCCCTCCGGCTGCGCCGCCGACTCCGCGCGAACCTAACCTAACCTAACCTTTTTTTTTTTTTTTTTTTTTTTTTTTTTTTGACGCTGGGAAAAATGCATTACGCATTCCCCCCCATTGGAGGATGGAGGGGATATGTGGGACTCCCCGGTTTTCCGCTCCCGGTATACCCACTAAACAACCCAGCGACACTCCCGCGTCGCCTATATGGAGGGGAACTGGGAAACTGGCAGAGCCTTTTCATCCAGTCCCCCGCCGGCGATTGGCCCGCTCTGACAGCGGGGCCCCCGCAACGCCCCCGCCTTTACGGCGGGGCCCGCACGCCCCCCCCTTTGCAGGGAGGGACCCGGGAACGACCGTGAGTGCCCGGCCGTTCCCGCCTGACGGGGTGGTGAATATGTGCAATGCGGGAGAAGGCCCCTCCAGGTCTTCTCCCACTATTCACCACCATGAGCGGCGCGAGAAGTTCCGCGTCTCTCGCGCGCGCTCTACCGCCTGGGTAGACCCGTAGGTCTACCCTGCCTCATCACACTGTGCCCTCTGCTAGACAGAGGGACACGCGGAGAGGCCCACCGTGTCGGGTTATTAGCCACCATGAAACACGTCCGCAGTACTCTGCAGGCGTGTTTCATGGTGTTACCAGGGTGCACCACGAGGAGGTTACCCGACCTAGCACCCCAACCTAACCTAACCTAACCTAACCTAACCTAACCTAACCTAACCTAACCTTTTTTTTTTTTTTTTTTTTTTTTTTTTCGCTGGGAAAAATGCGTTACGCATTCCCCCCCATTAGAGGATGGAGGGGATATGTGGGACTCCCCGGCCCATGAGGGCCGGTATACCCACTAAATAACCCAGCGGCACTCCCGCGTCGTCTACTATGGAGGGGAACTGGGAAACCGGCAGAGCCTTTTCTTCCAGTCCCCCGCCGACGACCGCCCGCCTTTACAGCGGGGCCTTCACGCCCCCCCCCTGCAGGGAGGGGCCCGGGAACGACCACGAGTGCTTGGCCGTTCCCGCCCGACGGAGGTGGTGAATAGTGCAATGCGAGAGATGGCGCCTCCACGCCTATCTCTCGCTATTCACCACCTTGAGGGGGAAGAAGACGTCTTCTTCTACCCCTCCTCCGCCTGCACAGCGGCGCGAGAGGGTCCTCCTCCCGCGCGCGCTCCACTGCCTCCTTCTGGGACATCACGTCCTCACAGAAGGAGGCGACCGCCGCCCAGCTCCTCTCGTGCCCCAGCATGGAATTCACCACACTGGGAAGCGAGAGGTCTGGCCCCACTACCGCCACCAAGCCGCGGCGCGGCTCGGCCCACGACGGGCACACCTCGAGGGTGTGCTGCGCCGTGTCCTCCGCCGCACCACAATGGTGGCACGACGGGGCTCCCTCCCTTCCGATTCGGTGCAGGTACGTTCCGAAGCAGCCATGCCCGGATAGCACCTGCACCAGACGGAACGAGAGGAAGCCGTGGGGCCGCTCGAGCCAGTCCTGCAGGACCGGCCCGAGAGCGTCCAAAGTTCGGCGGCCAAACGCGGCGGAGGCGAGGTCCACCGTCCAATGTTGGACGATGGCGTCCTTCGCCTCTCGCCGGACGGCCTCCCGCTCCTCCGGGGCAGGGTGCTCTCCGAGCGCCCTACGCCCCGCCGTCCACTCGTACACTCTGGCGAGCACCCATGCCTCGAGCTCCCAAGGAGGGGTGCCCGCCAGAGCGCACGCCGCCGCGAAGCCTACCGAGCGGTAGGCCCTCGCGGCTCGCTGTGCGATGGCCCTTTGGGGCCTGCGGATCGCGGCGGCGTTCTCCCTTCTTTGAAGGGAGTCCGCCCAGATAGGGGCCCCGTAAAGGGCCATGCTCCGCAGGATGCTGGCATATAGCTGCCGGCACCGCGCTTTGGGCCCCCCTATATTTGGGAGGAGCCACGAAAGCGCGCCCGCGACCTTCAGCAGGCGCGTCGACAGCCCGCTGAAATGCGGGCCGAAGCGCCACCTGCTGTCGAGTACAAGGCCCAGATATTTCATCTGGGCCTTCACCTCGACCCTGACGCCCTCCACAACAATGTGGGCGTCAGTGGGGATGCGCTGCCGAGGCCCGTGGAAGAACACGGCCTCGGTCTTGTGCAGCGCCACCCTCAATCCAAGCCGGCGGATCCTTCCCGCAACCAAGGATCCGCCAGCCGAGGCCAAGCCCGCCGCTTCTCTAAAGCTCTTCCCCCGGGCAGTGAGAAGAGTGTCGTCTGCATAGCAGATGACACTCGTGCCTCGGAGGAGAGCTCCCCGCAGGAGCCAATCGAACCCGATGTTCCACAGGAGAGGTCCTAGGACGGACCCCTGTGGAACACCGGACTCCGCGCCGTATCGCCGAAGTTGGCCCGTCTTGTCTACCAGGAGGACCGCTCGGTCCTCCAAGTAGCTGGCCAGGAGGCCCCGCAGGTACTGAGGTACTCCATGGTAGCGGAGCGCCTCTAGGATTGTGGAGTGTGGGACGGAGTTGAAAGCGTTGGCTATATCAAATGACACAGCCAAAACTCCGTCCCGTGCCTCCACGGCCTCCCTCACTTGGCCCTTCAGCCGGGCCAGCGCGTCAACTGTCGAACGCCCCTTTCGGAAACCGAATTGGGCGTCCGACAGATTTGGCCCCACCTCCAGCAGGTGGCCATTAAGGCGGCTGGCGACGATCCCCTCGAAGAGTTTACCGACCTCATCGAGCAGAACGATGGGCCGGTATGCCGAGGGGGAGTCCGCCGGGCGTCCCTCCTTTCGGAGGAGGCATAGCTGCCCCTCCTTCCAAGGTTTCGGGAACCTCCTCAACGCGAAACACGCGTTGAAGAGGTCCCGAAACCTTTCCTCCATTTGGGCGGCGGCGATTGCCAGCACCCGCGCGGGGACGCCGTCCGGCCCTGGGGCCGTCTTTTTGGCGCGGAGGCAGAGAGCCTCCATGGCAAGCTCGTCTGCTGTAACCGGAGGGACCTCCTCCTCCGGCTGAGCTGCCTCCTGCGGGGGGTCCATTGCTGGTGGGGTGAAGGTGGTCCCTGTCGGAAACAAGGACCGAACCACCCCATCCAGCAATGCCGGCTCGAGGGACTCCGTCAGTGGGGGACCAAAGGGGCGCAGTTTATTCCGCGCCGCCTTGTATGGTCAACCTAACCTAACCTAACCTAACCTAACCTTTTTTTTTTTTTTTTTTTTTTTTTATCGTTGGGAAATCCTCATGGATACTCTCCGGAAGCGGGGGCAACCAGAGAGTTATGTCAGACTCTTACTGACTAAAACCCAACGGGGTCCTTCTCGACGCCATTTTAATGCCGAGGCTGTGGGTACTATTTCTCATTCCTCCATGGCCCCGACGGCGTTGGCTATTTTAGCCTCATCATTTTTGCATGTTTTGCTTGTCTCTCCTCATCTCTTGCGAGAGGCGCGCGGGACACCCGCACGCGCCACCTCGGGGCTTGTTAGTTGGCGACGGCCACCCCCCGGTGCCGCCGCCCAAGCCATTGTTATGGGGGTCGGATATGGAGTTCCCTCCTCCGCCGCCCTGCTCTCCGGCTGCGAATCGGGTTGAGGGTCAAGATTTCTCTCTCCCGTTCCGCAGCTTCCTTCTGCGATATTACATCTTCGCAGAAGGTTATGACTGCCTTCCATGTATCGTCACTCTCGACCATAGCTTTAACTATTGCCGGAAGTGACAAATTTCTACCTACTCTTTGCACTATCTCTCGCCGTGAGTCAGCCCAAGCTGGGCATTCCACCAGCGTGTGATGTGCTGTATCTATACTGCTAGAGCAGTGATGACACCCTGTCGAAGGCTCTCTTCCAATTCGACACAGGTACTTCGAGAAACAGCCGTGTCCCGATAGTACCTGCGTCAGTCGGAAGGTAAGTGCTCCGTGCTCTCTAGTGAGCCACTCTTTAAATATCGGGCGAACCGCTTCAATTGTTGTCAGACCAGCGCTTGGTTGTTCCAGTCTTTCCAACCACTCCTCTTCCAGGGCACTATTTATTTCATCCCTTTTCCCCTCTATCTCTCGTAGCGCTGGTCTTTGACCCCTCGCCACTTCCAGTACTCTCCAATGATGGATTGCTGAAAGGCTTTTTGCATTCAGATCCCACGGCATTGAGCCCGCCAGAACGCAAGCCGCCTCAAATGAGACTGTGCGGTATCCTCGAATAACTCTTAGTGCCATCGCTCTTTGTGGTTTTCGCAGTATAGCGATATTTCGGCTGCTAAAAGTTTCAGCCCACACAGGAGCTCCGTACATCGCCATCGAGCGAACGATGCCCATGTAAAGATTCCGGCAGCCAACCCTTGCACCCCTAAGGTTTGGCAAAAGCCCTCCCAGAGCAGCTGCTGTTCCCATCAGCTTCGGTGCTAGCCTCTGAAAGTGGACATTAAAGTCCCATCGGCTGTCGAGGACGAGTCCGAGGTACTTCATCGTCGACTCGACGCCGATGCGAACGCCACCTACCACAATATGTGAATCCGCTGGAGGTTTATTCTTGGGCCCATGGAAATAGAGCGCTTCAGACTTGTGCAGGGCTACCTCAAGCCCCAGACGTCTTATACGACTAACCACCTGAGCGACACCTGCCGTGGCAAGAAGTGCTGCCTCTCGGTGTGACTTGGCTCTCGCTGTGACGAGCGTGTCGTCGGCGTAACAAGTTACACTTACGCCCCAGAGAGTTGCACCCCTTAAAACCCAGTCGTAACCGATGTTCCACAAGAGAGGTCCAAGGACCGAGCCTTGTGGAACACCGCACGACATCCGGTGCTGTGACCATCCTTCCTGACCTTCGTACGTTATAAAACGTCCGTCTAAATAATCTGCGATTATTTGGCGGAGGTAACGAGGCACCTGGTGGTATTTAAGCGCTTCTCGTATGCAACTCCAGGGCAAAGTATTGAACGCATTGGCGATGTCAAGAGACACCGCCAAGACTACTTCACCCCGGGAAATTGCCTCCTCCGCAACTGTCTTCACTCGCATGATTGCGCCAACAGTCGATCTCCCCCTACGAAAACCAAACTGATTGTCGTCTAGGTCTGGACCAACGCAGTTCATGTGGCCTGTGAGGCGAACGGCAATAATGCGCTCAAACAACTTTGCCACTTCATCTAAGAGAACGATGGGCCGGAAAGCAGATGGCGAGTCCGCAGGTCGCCCATCCTTCTTCAGAAGTACTAGCCGGCCTGATTTCCATTGTAACGGAAAACTTCCCTGCACTAGGCAAGCATCATAAAGGCTTCGTAGACGAGGACCTAAAGCCTTCAATGCTATGACCCATGCTCGCCCGGGAACGCCATCTGGGCCTGGAGCTGTGTTTTTAGCTTTAAGCCGTAGAACCGCCATCCTTAACTCAACCTCCTCTACTTTGGGAATTTCCTCTTCATCAATCACGATTTCCTCTTCAGGTGGTGCCATGGCTGGTGGCACGTGCTCATCTCTGTTGGGAAATAAAGATGAGACCACTGTCCGTAAAAACGGAGGCTCCAGGCTCTGTGTTAGTGGTGGTGCCCACGGACGCAGTTTACTTCTCACCATCCTATAGGGACGCCCCCACGGATCTCGGTTAAGACTTTCCAACAGTTCATCTCGAGCTACACCTTTTGCTTGGATGATAGCCATCTGTAAAGCAGTCTTAGCCTCCCTATATAAATTATATAGTTGCCCTTCTTGCTCCTCGTCGCGGCGTCGCCTTCTGCGACACCTGGTGTACTGACGCCGAGCTGCAACACAAGCCTTACGCAACTCCGCAATTTCGGTCGACCACCAATAGACCTGACCTTTACGGGGTTGGATTCCCACTCTTGGCATTGACGCATCACATATGTGCGTCATAGCTTCTTTAAACCAATTCACCTCCTCTTGAACTTCAATCTCCTCTGGTGAAGTTGGAGTAGAAACCCACGCCTGCACGAGAGCAGCTTCTTCTAATGCATCCCGATCAAGTTTTTTCAGCGCCCATCGCGGGCTGGCTAAGCTCGCATTAGATCGGGCAGGTCTACTTGGGGAACGTGACTGGGGTGTTATATGGAACCGGATATATCGGTGGTCCGACAATGTCTCTATTTCCGCCATGACCTCCCAGCCACTAACTCGTCGAGCTAAGTTCGGGCTTGCGAACGACACATCCACAATGGACCCACCGTGTTGACGCACGCAAGTATTCACCGAGCCCTGATTTAGAACCAGAAGCCCGGTGGCTAGCGCCCACTCCTCTAGAACCTCGCCACGAGCATCGGTAATGGGACAACCCCAAGCGACAGACTTGGCATTTAAGTCCCCCACTACTAAAACTTGATGGGGGTGGCTTTGCCCAACAAGAGACCTCACGTCAACAAGAAAGCTCTCGAAATCAGCAAGGACTCTGTTAGGTGAAAAATACGTAGCCACCACCATGACTCCGCCAATAAGGGCTGCCACACATCCGCGACCCTTAATAACCTTATCAAAGGTGACACCCTGACCTATTATGGCTACGAGCCCCTCATCATCGCCGGTCCAGTTAACGCTGGGGGGGATGAAGTAGGGCTCGGCAACCGCTGCTATGTTGATCAACCACTCCGCCATGGTCTGGATCAAAAGATCCTGAGCCCTGGCGGAGTGGTTGAGATTCGCCTGCAAGAAGCGCAGAGCCATAACTAATTGGTCTCCATTCGCACCCTCGTAGCCTCCCTTTCAGTAGGGGGGCGGCTAGCAGAGGCTGAACTATTCTCAGCCACTGGAGCTCTTCTTCTCTTTGACTTAGGAGCGGCGCACGCCTTACTTCCTAGCTTATGCGTCGACGGCTTGTTAGCCGCCGCGCATATCGAACATTTAGGCGTGGCCGAACACGCAGACGACTTGTGACCAAGCTGGCCACATCGGTAGCATTCCTCACTACGGTCAATCTCTGACGTGCATTGGGCGCGAACATGCCCGTTTTGAAGGCATCTATAACACCGCAGCGGTCTAGATTGCAACATTTCTACTCGGGCTGATACCCAGCCAACTTTTAATCGGCCTTCGTCTCCAATCTTCTTGGCCGCGGCAACAGGGCAGCTCACTATCGTCATTCCAGTGCCTTGATAAGTTAACTTAATGTCACTAACTTTCACTGCCTCCACAGTACATCCCCCACGCTCCGCGACAGCGGCAGCTATGTCTTCACGAGACACTGAGTCATCGAGGTCCGAAACTCGAAAATCGGCACATTTTTCTGGCCTTGACACTCTGACCGAGTCGTCATCCAGAACTTCTCTCAGTTTGGCAGCTAGGGAGTCTGCCTTTTCAGCGCTGGAATCTCCCATGGATACCTCGAGTATACGAGCACCAGTAGCGGCCTTGCGGAACCGCAAGCTGGGGATACCGCAGCTGTCGAGGTCCACCTTATCCTTTGCTTCCGAAAGAAGCTTGGCATACGTGACACCTTTTTCCTCAGCACCTGGCTGCATAGTGATGACCACTGCTGCAGTCCGAGGAGTGCGCAACTTCACCTTTTTCGGACGGGCCGCGGGCTTAGCCGCAACTCCGCTTGCAGCTGGGCCCGTTGTTTTGGGCGCTGCTTTGGCTTTCTTGCCTTTTCTTGTCACTGTGGACCAGCCCTCGTTCAAGGCCTCAGGTGCGGGAGGCAGATCCCGTGCCTGGCTTTGAGAAGCCACTGGTACCTCCTGAGCTGCACCAGATTTTCCCTTTTTGGTGCTTTTAGGGGGCTGAGCGGCTGATGTCCTTGCTTCAGTAGCATTCGAATGCTCAAATAGAGCATCGCGACGCTTATCCGCTGCTAAAGGAGGGCGGATCCGTTTCTCAGGAAGCAACCTTTCCTCCAATCCTTCGAAACGCGCATTTATCATGCTGCCCACTTGCTGCATAATAGAGTGCGCCAGATCGTCCGAGGTATTGCTTTCCTTCTGGGGTGTGAAAGCTTTTCTCGCCTCGCTTACTGGAGGCCGATCCTCCAAACTCTCCTGAGTTCGAGCCAGATTTACTCTGAGCTCACTCAGTTCTTTACGGAGATCAGCCATTTCACCCCTCATGCGGCTGTTTTCGGCTTGCAGCTTCGCAGTTTCCTCAGAAACTGAGCTGGCGTGCAACTCCTTTACAGCAGCTTTAATGCACGCCGCCGAATCCTTAAGGGCCTTAGTGAAGGTTCCCTTGAGGTTGCTGGACTTCGTAGCAACCATTAAAATTACCTCCAACGAATCAACGACCTGCTTGACCAAGTCGGATGCTAACCCACTATCTGTTTCAACAGGTGGAGGTACAGCGCACGTGGCTTTAAGGCAAGCCACCTGTTCAGCAACATCTTCTGCAGCTTGACGTTGAGCCTCCTTTCGAGCCTCATCTCGCTTAAGTGCGTTAAGCTCGGCCTGGGCCTTTGCAAGGCCAACGTATTTGCCCGTCGTTGGAGGGCGACCTCTCCCTCTCTTGGCTGTATTCGTCTTCCTCTCTTGCACAACTAAGGTAGCAGAAACCGCTTCATCACTCGAAACGGTATCGTAACCCTGCTCCTCGTTTGTATGCGTCCGCTTGGGCACCCTCTTTTTCCAGAATTTAGTCGGAATGCGTTCAATCTCCACGCTACACTCACTAATTCTGGAGACCGCTGACTCCAGACTAACCAATGACTGATTGTCATCGCATGAATCGCGATCAGTCTCCCCACAATACGCCTTTTCGGCAATAGCGCGTGCAGATGCACCACCATTATCTTCTCCCAAACCTTGGTCTCGACGACCACCACCTTTTTTGTTTTGTTTTAAAATTTGTTTATCCATATCAATTCCCACGAGTGTGGGGGAAATAAGTTGTCGCCACCGAAGTGCCACCGACCAGTGCCCCCTGTGGCCGGGGAAGGGTACATACTGCGGAGGTCCCCTGGTATCCGCAGGTTTTAACGTGTTTTCTCACGGGTTTTTATTTCGAGGTTTTCCTTCCTCTGGGACCGGCCAATTAAGGCAAGTCCCCTTCGGTCCATGCTGCTGCGACGTACCCCTTTACGCCTAACAGGGGTCGTTGAAGCAACAACATGGATACCGGGAGGAGGGACGGCGAACTCCCTCCGACGGACTGATCAATAGTGTTAGTACTGACCAGCCCGCCATAACAACTTGACTGATGCCACAAAGTGACATCAATTTCCTCTTTACACAATTATGCATAGATGCCTCTATACAAGATGACGCCACAAAGTTTTATATACAAATAAAAGAATATTTACAAAATAAAAACTTACCTCTAAAAAACCCCCCCCTCTACTTCGTCCGCTGCGTCCTTTGCTAGCTTCAAAGGAACGCGCGGAGAAGCTTCTAAATCCTAAACCAACGTGGCCCAAAAAGACCACGAATGGCGCCTGGTGGTTTCAGTTACGTCTATTTCAGAAGGAAATAGACCAATAACAGGCGGCAACCACGTGAAGGATAACCACCAGACTTGCCCTGAGGATCATCACGACTGTTGCGCTCTCCCCCAGGACCATTCGCCTCCATACCCGCACCCCGTGCACGGGTATGGAAGGCCGGCACTTACCCAAAAAGATAAACACCGACCCGCCCAACCTAACCTAACCTAACCTTTTTTTTTTTTTTTTTTTTTTTTTTTTTTTTTGTTAACGGGGAGGAAATCTGCACACAGACACCCTACCACACCGAGGGATGCGATAGGGTAGTGTGAGGATGACGGACTCGTCGACTCACTAAAACCACCCCGGTGGCCAGCCTCAATGCATGTCAAGGGGCTCCGACAACTCCAAAAGGAACATTTCGGTGCCCCTCTCGCATAGCGCCTTAAAGCACGTCCCGGGAACGACACCCATTGCCGCCCCCAGCACTCGTGGTGCTACGGCTGCACACGCCACGATGTGCCAGCCGCCCTCCCGGGGTCCGCTATTGACCAGCCGAAGCCCTCGCTCCGACCGCCCACAGACCCGAAAGGCCCCCTGTTTGGCAGGGGGTACCACTCTAGCCCCTCATGGGGCAGGCAGCGCGGGGTGGCCGTTGCCAACACCCCGCCGCCGCCTCCTCCGAGCGGGATCGGCCCTCTCCCGATCTCGCTCGGCGGCCTCTTTCCGAACCATAACGGTCTCACAGAAAGAGGCCACGGCCTTCCAAGCCGTCTCATCTACCAGCATAGCCTCGACTACGCTTGGTAGAGAGAGGTCCTGCCCGATCCTGTTGACCAGAATTCCGCGCTCCACGCTCCACGCTGAGCACTGCTCTAGCGTGTGCTGCGCGGAATCCCGGTCCCACCCACAATGGTGGCATTGTGGGGTCGGTTCGCGTCCAATCCTACTCAGGTACTCACCGAAGCAACCATGCCCGGTAAGTACCTGAGTAAGGCGATAGGTGACGTGCCCATGCTCCCTTCCCAGCCAGGCTTCGAAACTTGGCGCAATGGCGCCGACGATGCGCTGGCGCGAACTGCGCGGTTCATCGAACCGCTCGCGCCACTCCACGAGCGCACGTCGGCGCTCTTGCACCCGCACTTCAGCGGGCGCGGTTCCACTCCCGTCGTCATTGCAACGGAGACGCCGATACACACGTGCATCCATCTCCGCCAAGACGTCAAGGGGCGGAAACCGCGCCAAGAGTGTTGCCGCCTCAAAGGATATCGTACGATATCCTCGTGCGATACGAATGGCCATAGTACGCTGTAGGCTATTAAACAATAGCCTATAGCGCCTAACCCCCGCCAGTCTCACAGACCAGACGGGCGCTCCGTAGAGTGCCATCGATCGCACCACCCCTCCATAGAGGCGGCGAACTCCTTCCCTAGGTCCCCCGAGATTTGGCAGCAGTCTGTGCAGAGCACCCACTACCTTCTGAATCCGGGGGACGGAGCGACTGAAGTGCTCTCCGAAGTCCCAGCGACTGTCCAGGATGAGGCCCAGGTACTTGAGGTACCGCCCCACCTGGACGTCGACGTCACCTACGCGAACCGACATGCTGGGTGGTTCCCTTCCCCTCGGGAATTTGTGGAACCACAGCGCCTCGGTCTTGTGAGGCGCTGTCCGCAGACCCAGCGCGTGGATCTTGTCCACGACACAAGCCACCCCAAGCTCGGCGAGCCCCTTGGCCCCCTCGAAGTCGTCCCCGCCGGCCAACACTAACGTGTCATCCGCATAGCAGACGACGTGTAGGCCAACGGGGAGATCGATGCGCAAGACCGCGTCGTACGCGAGGTTCCACAAGAGCGGGCCCAAAACGGACCCCTGCGGAACCCCACAGCACACCTCCCTCTGGTGCAATGCACCGTCCCTGCCAACATACTGGACATGTCTGTCGCGCAGGTAGGCTCCAACAATGCCCTGCAGGTAGGGGGGGACCCCGTGAAACACGAGGGCCTCCCTAATCGCCCTCCAAGGCAGGGAGTTGAACGCGTTGACGATGTCTAAAGACACCGCCAACATCCTCCCGCCTCGGGACACTACCTGGCTCGACAGCGTACGGACTCTAAGAATCGCGTCCACTGTCGAACGAGCCTGCCGGAAACCAAACTGGTCATCCGACAGGTCGGGGCCTACCCGCCCGAGATGCGCGCACAGACGACCGGCAATTATTCTTTCGAACAATTTGCCGGCCTCGTCCAGCAGGCAAATGGGACGGTACGCAGAGGGAGAATCCGCGGACCTGCCATCCTTCTTCAAGAGGACCAATTTCGCCTCCTTCCACTCCTTGGGGAACACGCCTGTACGGAGACAGCTGTCAAACAGCCGCCTAAGGCGGTCCCCCAATCCGGCGGATAGAGCCAACACCCAAGCCCGACCCGGTATACCATCCGGGCCAGGCGCCGTGTTACGAGCCCTGAGGCGCTTCACGGCTCGGTCCAACTCCTCTTCGGTCACCCCCAGTTCATCGTCCCAGGGAATCGGGCTCGATGGTATCACGGGGGGTGATGAGGGACTGTCCTGGATCCTAGGGAATAGCATGTCAACCACGCCTCCCACAAACGTAGGATCCAGGGTTTCCGTCAACGGAGGGGCCCACGGTCTGAGCTTGCCCAGTACCATCTTGTACGGGCGCCCCCATGGGTCCCTATTCAGTCCCTCGAGGAGTTCATGCCAGGACCGAGCCTTGGCGACGGCAATGGCGTGTTGAAGCGCCATTGTAGCGCCTCGGTATACCTCGTAGGCTCTATCCACCTCTGCGGCAGGGGCTCGCCGTCTTCTCCGGGTATTGGTGTACAGGCGTCGGGACCGCAGGCACGTCTCACGCAACCGCGCTATGTCCTCCGACCACCAGTACACCGACCCACGCTTGGTTGGCCCGGTTCTGGGCATCGATAAGTCGCAAATCGACGTCATCGTTGCGCGGAACCAGGCCGCCTCCCTAACAGGATCGGGCAGATCCTCTCCGGCTTGGCCTTCCGACCAGGCCGCGACGATGGTGGCGGCTTCGAGCAGATCTCTGTCGAGCCGCTTGAGGGCCCATCGTCGCGGCAGACTGCCACTGCGGCGGGACGCACGTCCGGGGGGGCGAAGGGCTACATCGAAAACGATGTAGCGGTGGTCAGATAGTGTGACCGCCTCCTCCGCAACTCTCCATCCCGAAACTAGGTGTGTGGCAGAAGGAGTCGCCCATGAAAGATCCACGATCGACTCACCCTGCCACCGCACACAAGTGCTTACAGACCCCCGATTAAGTAACCGGAGGTCCATACCCGCCGCCCAATCTATGATTGTCTCTCCCCTGCGGTCGTCTCGGGGACTCCCCCACTCACGAGAGTGAGCGTTGAAGTCACCCAAGACAAGCACGGGACGCGGAAGGCACCTGCGAATGCAGTTTCCCACCGCGTCCAAGTACGCCTCGTACTCGGCGAGGGTACAGTTGGGAGAGATGTAGCAGCCCACAACGGCTAGATGACCCCACTCTGTGGCCACGAAACCATTGCCCTTTTCTATAAGGGCACAGTGGGGATCACCTTGGCCGCCACCCCAGTAAATAGCGACAGAGTCCATATCGTCCCCAAACCATGCCACATGGCCCGGGACACGATAGGGCTCCGCGACTACGGCAAGTGCAATCGACCACTGCGCAAGGGTTTGCTGGAGCAAATCCTGCGCACCTCGGCAGTGGTTCAGATTGCACTGGAGGATTCGAATGGTGTGATCCATTACGAAGCCTCCATGCCTTCCTGGGGCGGCGGGTTTTGACCCGACTGAGCGGCCCCCTTTGCTGGGGCCGCTTTGCCTTCCGGTGCTGGGGCTGAGCGAGGAGACTTCCTCGTGCCCTTAGGAGGGGTGCAATTCTTGCTCCCCATCCTGTGGTCAGCCTTACAGCCCTTGTCCGAGCACAGTGGACACTTGTGCGGATTCGTGCATTGGCTCGCCCGATGGTCGGGCTCGCCGCACGCGTAGCACAAGTGGCTTCGGTCCACCGTACTCGAGCACGTGCTGCGTACGTGCCCGTACTCCAAGCACCGGAAGCACTGGAGTGGTCTCGAGGTCAAATAATCGACCCGAGACGCGACCCACCCTATCACGACGTGCTTTGCCGCGGCTAGCTTCCGCACGGAAGCTAGTGGACAACGGACCCATACCGTGCCCAGGGCATTGGATGAGCGACGTATGTCACCCACCCGCACGTCGAGGACCGAGCAGTCTCCGGCCTCGGCAACGGCAGTCTGCACCTCCTGAGGTGTGATGCTGTCGTCGAGGTCCTTCAACCGCAACTCCCCCGTTTTCATTGGGCGCGCAACACGCACACCCAAATCCGCGAGGGCCACGCGCATGCGTTCGGCCAGGTTGTCAGCTTTGGAGGTGCAGTCGGGTCCTGACACCTCCAAAATGAGTCCTCCAGTGATGGCCTTCCTGGATCGAACGTTGTCGATACCGAGGTCGGCCAACCTAATGCGAGCCTTAGCAGCCGCCATGACTGCAGCGAGGGTGACATCGGAGCCCTCCGATATTGTCACCGTAATCGCCGCAGACGTCGGCAGCCGCGTAGGCTTCGCCTTCCTGCCAGCCTTCTTCCTGGCCTTCTTGCCAGCCTTCGGGCTAGCCTTGGGGCTAGCCTTTGGACCGGCTTTCGGGCCAGGTATCGGACCGGCACTCGGGCCAGGCCGCGCCGGCACTGGTGCTGGCGCTGGCGCTGGGGCCTTCTTCTTGGCCGCCCTTTTCCTCCCCGTCACTGTCACCCACGAAGACTCAGGCGTCTGCGACGCTTGAACCTCCGCAGTCTGCGACTGCACAGGTGGCAGAGGAGTTACAGGCGTGGGTCGGGCGTTTGCCTTCCCCTTGCCAGACGGCCCCTTTTGCGCTGCAGGAGCAGCGACACCCCGCTGGACTGAAGAAGGCATGGCACCCACAGCCACCGCCAACTTCCTGTCCATTAGAGCGCCGATGCGCTCCATCAAACGGCCTTCCCAGTCTCCCCCGGCGGCAGGTGGAGTCACCGCCGCCGGTTTGGCCACGCTGTCATCAGCCATGGCCTGGGAGCTGACCACCTTCTCCACCTTGGCGGATAGGGCAGCCATCTGGGCACGCAACGCAGCGTTCTCGCTCTCGAGCCGCTGAACGTTTGCGTCCACCGCAGCGCGCAGCAGGAGCTCAGACGAGATCGCTGCCGCCCTCCTCACGGACGTTCGCAGACCCTTGACGAAGTTGCCCTTCAAGTGCTTAGACTTGTCGGCAATCTTCTCAATGGTCTGCAGCTCGACCGTCATGCTGGCTTCCAGCTCCTGAGAGCCAAGCGCCTGCATCTCCTTCGCCAGTTCCTCGGGCTGAGGCAGGTTTGCCTTCGCCCTCGTCTTCTCTGGCGCGACTCGGGGGTCGAAGATCCCATCTTCGTCAACATCCCCCTTGTCCGTCAGGAACATGGCGCGCTTGGACTCAAGGCCGCCATCCCCGCCATCCTTCTCGGGCTTTCGCCCCCGCTTCCGCAAAACGCGGGACACGTCCGAAATCGTGGACGATCGGGAAGAGAAGGACGCAATGGAGCAGTCCGACTCCTCTCCCACATTACTCGCCATGCACACTGGCGTTGCAGGTCTCGCGAAGCCCTTCTTCGCCGAGACCGCCACCTCCTTCTTACGAGAGCTCCCAGAGCTCCCGAAGCGATTGTTGCCCCCCCCAGAGTACGAGGGGCAGGATGCCGAAGCACCGCGGGATTCTCCGACGTCGGAGACGCCGGTACCCGCCTGGGGTTCTTTTTGACAATTCGCTTCTTTCATGTTTGGGGGGTTTTCCTCTTTGAGGGGTGAGGTCCCCAATCCGCAGTAGTGGCTGGTAAATCGACCAACCCACCCGGCCGACAAACCGTCCCTGAAACCCTGAAACAGAATGTCACGGACGATTTGCCAGCCGAGTGATTTGTTCTGCTGCGTCGCCGAACAAACATCGAGTTTTTTAACGAGGTGAACTCCTCAAAGCCCAGGCGGCAAAGCCAAGGCCCTTGGACGCTGGTTAAAGAGACTCTCTCCTTAGCCCACTCGGTGGCAGTGCGAGTGCACGCCGAGCACGTCCCGCTTCATCTGCTACTTCCTCTGCTTGGCAGAGGAACGCGCAGAGAAGCTCCTATCCCATTTAAATGGGCGAGATAAGGTATGGCCTACCATCCCTTATCCCCCCCTTCCTACACTAAAACCACTCACACACACACACACACCCTCATTCACTCACCATTCACACACACATTCACACGGTGTTTTGTCCGCGCCGGTCTGTCGCTAACTTCAAACTCGAAGCTATCGACAGACCGAGACCCCCTATCCGCAACCCGGGGACGCGCCACGTCGGAGTATCACCTCACCGCCTGCTGGGAAGGAGACCCAGTAGGTTCGTGGAACCTAACCTAACCTAACCTAACCTAACTTTTAAATTTTCTGTTATCCACAGAAAATTTAAAAGTCATAATGTCAAAAAATGAATTAAGGGAAAAATTTATTGAATATTGTCTAGAAATTGTAACTAAAGTAGTAAATAGAAATAAGTAAGGAAATTATGTTAAAACATATTTTGAACAATATGGAATAGCAACATAAAAATGTATAGTATTAAGTTAGCCCTAATTTTTGTAAAAATCTTTTCAATGTTTAAATTTAACCTTAAGTAAAAACGTAAAATAAGCTCCTTTAGACCCCAAGTGGGTACGATAAGACTGTAACCCCCCCAGTATATAGAAATAAAGATAAATAAAGTCTTTGATTCATTACACGTCAAAGGAACGTTAGTCATCACCTAGTGCCATTTCGAGATGGTGGTACGGGTAGGAAAAAAAAAAAAAAAAAAAAAAAAAAAAAACCTAACCTAACAAAAAAAAAAAAAAAAAAAAAAAAAAAAAGTAACCTAACCTAACAAAAAAAAAAAGTAACCTAACCTAACAAAAAGTAACCTAACCTAACAAAAAGTAACCTAACCTAACAAAAAGTAACCTAACCTAACAAAAAGTAACCTAACCTAACAAAAAGTAACCTAACCTAACAAAAAGTAACCTAACCTAACAAAAAGTAACCTAACCTAACAAAAAGTAACCTAACCTAACAAAAAGTAACCTAACCTAACAAAAAGTAACCTAACCTAACAAAAAGTAACCTAACCTAACAAAAAGTAACCTAACCTAACAAAAAGTAACCTAACCTAACAAAAAGTAACCTAACCTAACAAAAAGTAACCTAACCTAACAAAAAGTAACCTAACCTAACAAAAAGTAACCTAACCTAACAAAAAGTAACCTAACCTAACAAAAAGTAACCTAACCTAACAAAAAGTAACCTAACCTAACAAAAAGTAACCTAACCTAACAAAAAGTAACCTAACCTAACAAAAAGTAACCTAACCTAACAAAAAGTAACCTAACCTAACAAAAAGTAACCTAACCTAACAAAAAGTAACCTAACCTAACAAAAAGTAACCTAACCTAACAAAAAGTAACCTAACCTAACAAAAAGTAACCTAACCTAACAAAAAGTAACCTAACCTAACAAAAAGTAACCTAACCTAACAAAAAGTAACCTAACCTAACAAAAAGTAACCTAACCTAACAAAAAGTAACCTAACCTAACAAAAAGTAACCTAACCTAACAAAAAGTAACCTAACCTAACAAAAAGTAACCTAACCTAACAAAAAGTAACCTAACCTAACAAAAAGTAACCTAACCTAACAAAAAGTAACCTAACCTAACAAAAAGTAACCTAACCTAACAAAAAGTAACCTAACCTAACAAAAAGTAACCTAACCTAACAAAAAGTAACCTAACCTAACAAAAAGTAACCTAACCTAACAAAAAGTAACCTAACCTAACAAAAAGTAACCTAACCTAACAAAAAGTAACCTAACCTAACAAAAAGTAACCTAACCTAACAAAAAGTAACCTAACCTAACAAAAAGTAACCTAACCTAACAAAAAGTAACCTAACCTAACAAAAAGTAACCTAACCTAACAAAAAGTAACCTTTTTTTTTTTTTTTTTTTTTTTTTTTTTCGCTGGGAAAAATGCGTTACGCATTCCCCCCCATTAGAGGATGGGGGGGATATGTGGGACTCCCCGGCCCATGAGGGCCGGTATACCCACTAAATAACCCAGCGGCACTCCCGCGTCGTCTACTATGGAGGGGAACTGGGAAACTGGCAGAGCCTTTTCATCCAGTCCCCCGCCGACGACCGCCCGCCTTTACAGCGGGGCCTGCACGCCCCCCCTACAGGGAGGGGCCCGGGAA
This sequence comes from Chloroclysta siterata, assembly GCA_932294275.1. NCBI lineage: Eukaryota > Metazoa > Arthropoda > Insecta > Lepidoptera > Geometridae > Chloroclysta > Chloroclysta siterata. Next base: position 26,086,289 of record OW028592.1, on the reverse strand, counting down.
CAGCCATGAGTGCTAGGCCGTTCCCGCCCGACGGGGGTGGCGAATAGTGCAATGCGAGAGATGGCGCCTCCACGCCTGTCTCTCGCTATTCACCCCCTTGAGGGGAGAGAGGACGTCTTCTCCTACCCCTCCTCCGCCTGTGCGGTGGCGCGAGAGGGTCCTCCTCCCGCGCGCGCTCCGCTGCCTCCTTCTGGGACATCACGTCCTCACAGAAGGAGGCGACCGCTGCCCAGCCCCTCCCGTCTCCCAGCATGGAGTTCACCACACTGGGGAGCGAGAGGTCTGGCCCCACTACCGCCACCAAGCCGCGGCGCGGCTCGGCCCACGACGGGCACACCTCGAGGGTGTGCTGCGCCGTGTCCTCCGCCGCGCCACAATGGTGGCACGACGGGGCTCCCTCCCTTCCGATCCGGTGCAGGTACGATCCGAAGCAGCCATGCCCGGATAGCACCTGCATCAGACGGAACGAGAGGAAGCCGTGGGGCCGCTCGAGCCAGTCCTGCAGGACCGGCCCGAGAGCGTCCAGCGTTCGGCGGCCAAACACGGCGGAGGCGAGGTCCACCGTCCAATGTTGGACAATGGCGTCCTTCGCCTCTCGCCGGACAGCCTCCCGCTCTTCCGGGGCGGGGTGCTCACCGAGCGCCCTACGTCCCGCCGTCCACTCGTATACTCTGGCAAGCACCCACGCCTCGAGTTCCCAAGGAGGGGTGCCCGCCAGAGCACACGCCGCCGCGAAGCCCACCGAGCGGTAGGCCCTCGCCACCCGCTGCGCGATGGCCCTTTGGGGCCTGCGGATCGCGGTGGCGTTCTCCCTTCTCTGAAGGGAGTCCGCCCAGATGGGGGCCCCGTAAAGGGCCATGCTCCGCAGGATGCCGGCATACAATTGCCGGCATCGCGCTTTTGGCCCCCCCATATTCGGGAGGAGCCAAGAGAGGGCACCCGCGACCTTGAGCAAGCGCGACGACAGCCCGCTGAAATGCGGGCCGAAGCGCCACCTGCTGTCGAGCACCAGGCCCAGATATTTCATCTGGGCCTTCACTTCAACCCTGACGCCCTCCACCACGATGTGGGCGTCAGTGGGTATGCGCTGCCGAGGCCCGTGGAAGAACACGGCCTCGGTCTTCTGCAGCGCCACCCCCAATCCTAGCTGGCGGATCCTTCCCGCAACCAAGGATCCGCCAGCCGAGGCCAGGCCCGCCGCTTCCCTAAAGCTTCTCCCCCGGGCAGTGAGAAGAGTGTCATCTGCATAGCAGATGACACTCGTGCCACGGAGGAGAGCTCCCCGCAGGAGCCAATCGAAGCCGATGTTCCACAGGAGAGGTCCTAAGACGGACCCCTGTGGAACACCGGACTCCGCGCCGTACCGCCGAAGTTGGCCAGCTTTATTTACGAGAAGGACCGATCGGTCCTCCAAGTAGCTGGCCAGAAGGCTCCGCAGGTACTGAGGCACTCCATGGTAGCGGAGCGCCTCAAGTATTGTGGAGTGGGGGACGGAGTTGAAGGCGTTGGCTATGTCGAATGACACAGCCAAAACCCCGTCCTTTGCCTCCACAGCCTCCCTTACTTGGCCCTTCAGCCGGGCCAGCGCGTCTACTGTCGAACGCCCCCTTCGGAAACCGAATTGGGCGTCCGACAAGTTTGGCCCGACCTCCAGCAGAAGGCCGTTAAGCCGGCTGGCGACGATCCCCTCGAACAGTTTACCGACCTCATCGAGCAGAACGATGGGCCGGTATGCCGAGGGGGAGTCCACCGGGCGTCCCTCCTTTCGGAGGAGGCATAATTGCCCCTCCTTCCAAGGCTTCGGGAACCTCCCCGACGCGAAACATGCGCCGAAAAGGTCCCGAAACCTCTCCTCCATCTGGGCGGCAGCGATCGCCACCACCCGCGCGGGGACACCGTCCAGCCCTGGGGCCGTCTTCTTGGCGCGGAGGCGGAGGGCCTCCGCAGCAAGCTCCTCCGCCGTCACTGGAGGGATCTCCTCCTCTGGCGGGGACGCTTCCCGCGGGGGGTCCATTACTGGTGGGGTGAAGGTAGCCCTTGTCGGAAACAAGGACCGAACCACCCCATCCAGCAATGCCGGCTCGAGGGACTCCGTCAGCGGGGGACCAAAGGGGCGCAGTTTATTCCGCGCCGCCTTGTATGGTCTCCCGTACGGGTCCCTGTCGAGGCCCTCTAACATCTCCGCCCGCGCGGCGTCTTTAGCGGCCCCCATTTCCGACTTGAGGACCTTCTTTGCCTCTACGTAAGAGGCGTAGAGAAGGTCCTCGTCCGCGGGGTCCCTCTGACTGCGCCGCCGACTCCGCGCGTATTGCCGCCTTGCCGCCACGCAGGCGGCCCTGAGCCCCGCCAGTCTCTCCGACCACCAGTAGACGGCACGACGGGGAGGCGGACGGCGAGACCGAGGCATGCTGGAGTTGCACACCTCGGTCAGGGACTCCCGAAGTTGGGCCGCCGCGGAGTCCACGTCCAGGACTTGGACAGGAGGCGCAAGCCAGTCCTGGACGAACGCCGCTTCCTTGGCCGCCCCACGGTCCAGGCGGGTGAGAGCCCACCGTGGAAAGGGAGAACGGCCCGAGAGGGACGTCCTCCGGGGGCTCAGGGTGGAGATGTCGAACTGCACGTATCTGTGGTCCGACATTGTCTCCACCATCTCGACCCGCCAGTTTTCGACGCGGGCGGCTAGGATGGGGGTGGCGAACGAGACGTCCACCACTGACCCTCCCCATCGCCGCACACACGTCTGGACCGTCCCCCTGTTGAGGAGGGACACGCCGGACGAGGCCGCCCAAAGCTCGACGGCGGGTCCCCGGACGTTACAAGTGGCGGCTGGGTTGCCCCATGCCGCCGACTTGGCGTTCAGGTCACCCAATACGGCGACCTGACGAGGCGCCGCCCTACCGACTACCGCGGTAAGGATTTCGAGGAAGTCCTCGAAATCCTGTAGAGGGCGGTTTGGGGAGAAATAAACGCCCACAAAGGCTATTTCCCCCCACGCGGCGGCCACGTATCCCGGTCCCCTCTCTAAGAGCGAGAGGGGAGGGGAGTCTGTGGAAGACCGCGCCACCAATGCCACCAAGCCGTCCCGGTCACCCAGCCATCGGCTAGGGACCGAGTACGGCTCGGCAACTACCGCCACGTCCACCAACCACTCCGCCATGACCTGCATCAGCAGGTCCTGGGCGGCTTTGCAGTGGTTGGTGTTCGCCTGGAGGATGCGATGTCCGGTCCTATCCATCAATCGGACATCGCACCCCCCTCATCGGCCGCCGAGGTCCCTGCTTTAGGGGCGGCGGTCGCAGCGGCAGGCGGGGTCGTCACCTGCGCTCTGCCCTTCTTCGGGGGAGGATTGCAGTTCCTCCCCTTCATTGTATGACCCGCCGGGCGGCCACTGGCAGCGCACACTGCGCAGCGCGGCGCGGCGGCCTTGCAGGAGGCGGACCTGTGCCCCTCCTTGCCGCAGCGGTAGCAGCTGTCCGTCCTATCCACCGTGGACGGACAGAGGGCCCGCGTGTGCCCGATCCCGAAGCACTTGAAGCAGCGCAGAGGCTGGTCTTCAAGTGCCCGGACTCTGCAGGAACCGAATCCTACAGAGAGCCGTCCCTTGGCGAGGACGGCATTTGCTGCGGTGACTGAGCACTCAAGGCGGATAGTGCCCATGCCACCGCGGCCGGGCCTTATGTCCCGACCCTGCACCGCTGCGATGTCGCAGCCACCTATAGCTGCGACCGCCGCCACCACCTCCTCTTTGGTGACCGAGTCATCCAGATCGGTCACCTCCAAGGCCGCAGACTTCACAGGACGGACCACCTTGGCCACGTCCACGATGACCTCTCGCAACTTGGTTGCGAAGAGGTCAGCGTTGGCACCGCCCTGGGCCCCCGGGAACTCGAAGATTCGAGCCCCAGCTTGGGTCCGGCGGCACGTGACTGCTCCGATCCCGAGTTGGGTGGGATCGGCGTTGGTACGAGCCCGCTTGAGAACGGACTCGTACGTCTCACCCCTCTCCGCAGCCTCCGTGGTGAGCGTCACCACAACGGCTGCGGTCTTGGGAGGAACCAATTTCCTCGCCGGGGCCCTGTTTGCTGCCGGGGCAGCGGTGGCGGGCTTAGGGGCCGACTTCTTCCCTTTCCCCTTCCCCTTTCCCTTTCCCTTGCCAGTCGCTTGGGACGGGCAGGAAGGGGTGGAGGCAGGGGGGGCAGGGGCGGCGGCCGTTTGCACCTTCTTGGCCTTGCCCTTTCCTCTCACCACTTCCGTCCATGAGTTGGACGGAGTGGTGGAGGGTAATTGGGCGTCCTCCCTTTGGGAGGAAGGCCCCGGCTTGTTCAGCCTCTTGTCCGCCGCCAGTGGCGGTCGGAGGCGCTTCTCCGGTAGCAGCCTGTCCTCGATGCCGTCGAGGCAGGCTCTCGTGAAGGCCCTTTCCTCCATAACCACCTTGCGGATGATATCCTCAAGGTTGGAGGAGGAGGGGCCCTCAGCTATCGGTCTGGGGCCGGCCTGGGTAGGCCGGGCCGCGGCTGCAGCTTCCGGTCTGGGCTCGGCCTGAGCAGGCTGGGCCGTGGCTTCAGCCAGCTTCTTGTGCAGCTGGCTTACCTCGGACTGCAAGCGGTCAACCTTCGCTTGCAGTTGACGCGTCTCGTCGGTGCCGGTGCGCTGCACCAGCTCCACGACGATGCCGCGCATGCTCGCGGCCCGGCACTTCAGAGACTTCTGAAGAGTGCCCTTCAAGTTGGAGGACTTGGAGGCGACCTGCGCGATCTCCTCCGCATCCTCCTGCGCCATACGTTCCAGCTCGGCCAGGGAGTGATCCGCGTACAGGACGCTGGACCCCCCGTAGCCGGCCTTAGACCGCGTAGCGCGCGCCTGCTGCTCCTTAGCAGCGACCGTCTCCTCCAGGTCTTGCTGGAGCTGCGCCCGCCGAACCAGGTTCAGCTGGCGCTGCGCGTCTGCCAGACCCACGTCGTGGGTGTCGGCAACGGCGGAAGGCTTAATAGCCTTCAGGGCCTTCCGCTTTGGCTTGGCACTCTTGGAAGAGTCCGAGCCAGAGCCTTCCTTAAGGAAGTCCCTCTTCCGCTTCTGGCGGACCGTAATCGGACCACCCTCCGACTCACACGCAACGGACTCGTTGTCGGAGTACGAGTCCGACAACTCATCCGCCCTGGTGAACAGGCTCACCGCCATCCCCGACGAACCTTCGTCAGGTTGGCCCTGAGAAGGGCCTTTTGGTTGGCCCTGAGAAGGGCCTTTTGGTTGGCCCTGAGAAGGGCCTTTTGAGAAACGCCCGGAGGCGTCCCGCGCAAGCTTCTTAGGCATGATACCGCAAATGTTGTAGATAACCGCAAGAAATCTCTACAACGCACAGTGCACTTTGGCCGAGCTCAGTTCTGCCACTCCGTTACGGTGGTCAGAACTGAGTCGTTTCCGGGAGACACGACGTGGACGTAAGCACTGTGGGGGGTCCACAAAAAGTAACCTAACCTAACAAAAAGTAACCTAACCTAACAAAAAGTAACCTAACCTAACAAAAAGTAACCTAACCTAACAAAAAGTAACCTAACCTAACAAAAAGTAACCTAACCTAACAAAAAGTAACCTAACCTAACAAAAAGTAACCTAACCTAACAAAAAGTAACCTAACCTAACAAAAAGTAACCTAACCTAACAAAAAGTAACCTAACCTAACAAAAAGTAACCTAACCTAACAAAAAGTAACCTAACCTAACAAAAAGTAACCTAACCTAACAAAAAGTAACCTAACCTAACAAAAAGTAACCTAACCTAACAAAAAGTAACCTAACCTAACAAAAAGTAACCTAACCTAACAAAAAGTAACCTAACCTAACAAAAAGTAACCTAACCTAACAAAAAGTAACCTAACCTAACAAAAAGTAACCTAACCTAACAAAAAGTAACCTAACCTAACAAAAAGTAACCTAACCTAACAAAAAGTAACCTAACCTAACAAAAAGTAACCTAACCTAACAAAAAGTAACCTAACCTAACAAAAAGTAACCTAACCTAACAAAAAGTAACCTAACCTAACAAAAAGTAACCTAACCTAACAAAAAGTAACCTAACCTAACAAAAAGTAACCTAACCTAACAAAAAGTAACCTAACCTAACAAAAAGTAACCTAACCTAACAAAAAGTAACCTAACCTAACAAAAAGTAACCTAACCTAACAAAAAGTAACCTAACCTAACAAAAAGTAACCTAACCTAACAAAAAGTAACCTAACCTAACAAAAAGTAACCTAACCTAACAAAAAGTAACCTAACCTAACAAAAAGTAACCTAACCTAACAAAAAGTAACCTAACCTAACAAAAAGTAACCTAACCTAACAAAAAGTAACCTAACCTAACAAAAAGTAACCTAACCTAACAAAAAGTAACCTAACCTAACAAAAAGTAACCTAACCTAACAAAAAGTAACCTAACCTAACAAAAAGTAACCTAACCTAACAAAAAGTAACCTAACCTAACAAAAAGTAACCTAACCTAACAAAAAGTAACCTAACCTAACAAAAAGTAACCTAACCTAACAAAAAGTAACCTAACCTAACAAAAAGTAACCTAACCTAACAAAAAGTAACCTAACCTAACAAAAAGTAACCTAACCTAACAAAAAGTAACCTAACCTAACAAAAAGTAACCTAACCTAACAAAAAGTAACCTAACCTAACAAAAAGTAACCTAACCTAACAAAAAGTAACCTAACCTAACAAAAAGTAACCTAACCTAACAAAAAGTAACCTAACCTAACAAAAAGTAACCTAACCTAACAAAAAGTAACCTAACCTAACAAAAAGTAACCTAACCTAACAAAAAGTAACCTAACCTAACAAAAAGTAACCTTTTTTTTTTTTTTTTTTTTTTTTTTTTTTTGACGCTGGGAAAAATGCGTTACGCATTCCCCCCCATTGGAGGATGGAGGGGATATGTGGGACTCCCCGGTTTTCCGCTCCCGGTATACCCACTAAACAACCCAGCGACACTCCCGCGTCGCCTATATGGAGGGGAACTGGGAAACTGGCAGAGCCTTTTCATCCAGTCCCCCGCCGGCGATTGGCCCGCCATGACAGCGGGGCCCCCGCAACGCCCCCGCCTTTACGGCGGGGCCCGCACGCCCCCCCCTTTGCAGGGAGGGACCCGGGAACGACCGTGAGTGCCCGGCCGTTCCCGCCTGACGGGGTGGTGAATATGTGCAATGCGGGAGAAGGCCCCTCCAGGTCTTCTCCCGCTATTCACCACCATGAGCGGCGCGAGAAGTTCCGCGTCTCTCGCGCGCGCTCTACCGCCTGGGTAGACCCGTAGGTCTACCCTGCCTCATCACACTGTGCCCTCTGGTAGACAGAGGGACACGCGGAGAGGCCCACCGTGTCGGGTAATTAGCCACCATGAAACACGTCCGCAGTACTCTGCAGGCGTGTTTCATGGTGTTACCAGGGTGCACCACGAGGAGGTTACCCGACCTAGCACCCCAACAAAAAGTAACCTAACCTAACAAAAAGTAACCTAACCTAACAAAAAGTAACCTAACCTAACAAAAAGTAACCTAACCTAACAAAAAGTAACCTAACCTAACAAAAAGTAACCTAACCTAACAAAAAGTAACCTAACCTAACAAAAAGTAACCTAACCTAACAAAAAGTAACCTAACCTAACAAAAAGTAACCTAACCTAACAAAAAGTAACCTAACCTAACAAAAAGTAACCTAACCTAACAAAAAGTAACCTAACCTAACAAAAAGTAACCTAACCTAACAAAAAGTAACCTAACCTAACAAAAAGTAACCTAACCTAACAAAAAGTAACCTAACCTAACAAAAAGTAACCTAACCTAACAAAAAGTAACCTAACCTAACAAAAAGTAACCTAACCTAACAAAAAGTAACCTAACCTAACAAAAAGTAACCTAACCTAACAAAAAGTAACCTAACCTAACAAAAAGTAACCTAACCTAACAAAAAGTAACCTAACCTAACAAAAAGTAACCTAACCTAACAAAAAGTAACCTAACCTAACAAAAAGTAACCTAACCTAACAAAAAGTAACCTAACCTAACAAAAAGTAACCTAACCTAACAAAAAGTAACCTAACCTAACAAAAAGTAACCTAACCTAACAAAAAGTAACCTAACCTAACAAAAAGTAACCTAACCTAACAAAAAGTAACCTAACCTAACAAAAAGTAACCTAACCTAACAAAAAGTAACCTAACCTAACAAAAAGTAACCTAACCTAACAAAAAGTAACCTAACCTAACAAAAAGTAACCTAACCTAACAAAAAGTAACCTAACCTAACAAAAAGTAACCTAACCTAACAAAAAGTAACCTAACCTAACAAAAAGTAACCTAACCTAACAAAAAGTAACCTAACCTAACAAAAAGTAACCTAACCTAACAAAAAGTAACCTAACCTAACAAAAAGTAACCTAACCTAACAAAAAGTAACCTAACCTAACAAAAAGTAACCTAACCTAACAAAAAGTAACCTAACCTAACAAAAAGTAACCTAACCTAACAAAAAGTAACCTAACCTAACAAAAAGTAACCTAACCTAACAAAAAGTAACCTAACCTAACAAAAAGTAACCTAACCTAACAAAAAGTAACCTAACCTAACAAAAAGTAACCTAACCTAACAAAAAGTAACCTAACCTAACAAAAAGTAACCTAACCTAACAAAAAGTAACCTAACCTAACAAAAAGTAACCTAACCTAACAAAAAGTAACCTAACCTAACAAAAAGTAACCTAACCTAACAAAAAGTAACCTAACCTAACAAAAAGTAACCTAACCTAACAAAAAGTAACCTAACCTAACAAAAAGTAACCTAACCTAACAAAAAGTAACCTAACCTAACAAAAAGTAACCTAACCTAACAAAAAGTAACCTAACCTAACAAAAAGTAACCTAACCTAACAAAAAGTAACCTAACCTAACAAAAAGTAACCTAACCTAACAAAAAGTAACCTAACCTAACAAAAAGTAACCTAACCTAACAAAAAGTAACCTAACCTAACAAAAAGTAACCTAACCTAACAAAAAGTAACCTAACCTAACAAAAAGTAACCTAACCTAACAAAAAGTAACCTAACCTAACAAAAAGTAACCTAACCTAACAAAAAGTAACCTAACCTAACAAAAAGTAACCTAACCTAACAAAAAGTAACCTAACCTAACAAAAAGTAACCTAACCTAACAAAAAGTAACCTAACCTAACAAAAAGTAACCTAACCTAACAAAAAGTAACCGTGGGTGACACGGCGCGCCGACAGCAGCATGCGCACGAGCACGCGGTGGCGGGTGGCGGGTGGCGGCGGGGCGTGCGCTCACTCTTGCCTGCAAGAGTGAGTAGCGTATGATGCAATCATCTAACGATGTACTATCGGCGTAAGATATAGCTTTGTTGACGCAAGGCTAAATTGTTTGTTTGAAACAATTTAGCCTTGCGTCGGTTTTGGGTTACTGGTCACACCTTCTTTTTTTTTGTGGTCATTTCACAAAAAAATCACCCTTAAGGTGGATATGCATATCTTATGCCGATGATACATCGTTGCTTAATAGTACTGTATTAGCTGGTATTCAGATATTTTTGTTTTAGTTTTGTTTGAAATAATTTAACCATTTTTATTTAAAGCTATGGAGCTTCTCAGTTATGTAGCGGATGTACTTTTTTACAATATTAATTTAGGTCGTGTAGTTGGCCAGCCATACCTAGGTACAAATTAACAACAAAAAGTAAATGGTTTCTTTACTTTTATCTCTTCAATATCTTTACTCCTATGCTTTTATTCCCAGGCACGGTAGATATCCCCTCAGATCTTTTAGTATCCCGAGTATCAATCCCTTATCTTTTTGAGGATTACCAAGAAAAGTAGTCAGAGTTACTGCTATGTTTCAAGATTTCGTTATTCCTGAACCAAAACTATCAAAGTTCCAAATTTCATTAAAATTTAGGCACTTTTATATTATTATAAACAAGTAGTGCACAAACCAATTAAAAAAAAAACAAGTTTTCATAAGCAGTCATTTTCAGGGGTTTAAATTAGACTGTTCCTTAATCAACATTCTTGTCCAATGTCAACTGAAACTGTTATGAACTTCCTGAAATAGCATCTAGGAAAGGGTTCAGTATGACAATGTTATTTAATTCTTAAATCTAAATTTGTCTAAGTTTCAATAATGAAGATAGTAAGTATTTTGGTCTACATAGTCCAATTTGGTGGGAAATGAAAATTACGACCTCATGACGGTGCTTTGTAGCCCGGAAAAACCAGAAAAGAAATCGTTTGACGAGCTTGCTGATCGAGTGAGCGAAGCGACCGAAGATATTAACAATCAACTTGGCCGATTTGGAATTTTATTTATGTATGTATGTATGTTTGTCTGGCCATAACTTTCGAACCGTTGATCCTATCTGCATGAAATTTGATGTCGATAGCTTGTTACTTGAGAAATTTACTGGTAAGTAGGTATATGAGTAAAATCGGATGAAGGATCTCTAATACAGAGTTTCGTTGACATCAAGGTTTTTCTAAAACTAAGACCTACGTTCGCTTCGCTCACTCGATCAATCAATAAATGTAGATTAAATTAGAATAAATATGTTAGTACTAGCTAGTGTGTAAGTAAGAATTAAAGCTTTTTTTTTAAAGCTTTGATTCTTACTTATTAAGATATGGGCTTTTTTAAGGGAGCAAAAATAAAAAAAGTTACATAAAAAAATCAGTCATAATGAAAGGGCTTTATTTGGACATTCCAAAACAATTATTATTTTTTTCTGGGTCGCCCGGAGCCGGATGCAGGTGTAAGGCCCGGAGAGGGTGCAGGTATAGGGTGGACGTCCCCGCAGACGCTGATGGAACGTCCGGCTGAAGCTGTCGAAGATGGAATTCCATTTGGTGTAACCTGAAGAGGCGCAAAGGAATTTAGGTTTTAAGGATTTCTTCAAGTTGACAACCCAGGGGTGTCGGTTGACTAGGATTTAATGAACCCAGGGTATCCGACAACTGCTGTTGGACACGTTCGGGCACGGTATCTGGATACGGGGTGCTAGGTCGGGTAACCTCCTCGTGGTGCACCCTGGTAACACCATGAAACACGCCTGCAGAGTACTGCGGACGTGTTTCATGGTGGCTAATAACCCGACACGGCGGGCCTCTCCGCGTGTCCCTCTGTCTAGCAGAGGGCACAGTGTGATGAGGCAGGGTAGACCTACGGGTCTACCCAGGCGGTAGAGCGCGCGCGAGAGACGCGGAACTTCTCGCGCCGCTCATGGTGGTGAATAGTGGGAGAAGACCTGGAGGGGCCTTCTCCCGCATTGCACATATTCACCACCCCGTCAGGCGGGAACGGCCGGGCACTCACGGTCGTTCCCGGGTCCCTCCCTGCAAAGGGGGGGGCGTGCGGGCCCCGCCGTATAGGCGGGGGCGTTGCGGGGGCCCCGCTGTCATAGCGGGCCAATCGCCGGCGGGGGACTGGATGAAAAGGCTCTGCCAGTTTCCCAGTTCCCCTCCATATAGGCGACGCGGAAGTGTCGCTGGGTAGTTTAGTGGGTATACCGGGAGCGGAAAACCGGGGAGTCCCACATATCCCCTCCATCCTCCAATGGGGGGGAATGCGTAATGCATTTTTCCCAGCGTCAAAAAAAAAAAAAAAAATTAAACGGTATCTGGATACAGTACAAGGTGTACTCCTTTCCAACTTGTAGGTAGGTACTTGTAACTGGGTAAATTGTAGGAACTTGTAACTAGGTACTTATGTACCTAGTACTCTCCTGCAGGCCTATTGGCTATCTTTTGCAGTGCCAGTGACTAACAGGCTTCGGTTGTACACCGAACTTTGATGACAACTGAGAATTTCATAACATTGGTATTGCCTATCACATTGAGTGGATATCAAGTAACGGTGATTAACGGCGGAGAAGAACGGGCTTCCGGTGCTCTTCGTCGCGCCTCTGGACAACACTATTTTCTATCGACTATTAGACGACTAAGTTTAGTTATGCCTTTTGATCATTACAGTACCTACTACATTTTAGAGAACATTTTATTTTATGCGGTTTATTTAATCTTGGCGGTTTATTTAAACTTTAGAAGTGAGGCTTACTGGTAAATTCATGTTATTTTGTCTCAACCGAGTGTATTATTTAGTTTTTATGTTTTTTCATACATCTTGCTTATGGGACAAGCCGATGGCCCACCTGATGTTAAGTGGTGGTTAGTGTCTTTGTTATATGTGATGTTTACATCACATATAAAAACAAAGTAGGTACTGACTCGTAAGTCACGCATGATAGGAACGTGCCCTATTATGCACTGCTCTGCGTCCATCAACCTGAGGCATACAGATGCTAAGCGTCATGTGTCTGTAATTTTACCGGAAACCACACTCTTCAAACTGAAACACAGCAACGCTGCTTGGCGGTAGAAGAAGGCATGGTGGTAGTACTCCCACCACACAAGTTTCAAGTCCAGGGATATACTTCCCCGGACGAGGCTTCCCCAAGGAGCTCTAGTACCTACTCAAAAATCAATCAAAATCAAAAATTTGGAACAATAAACAGAAGTAAGTACAGATACATTGAAAAACGATGATATCCGCAGGAGTTAAAAACAACTGTGTCGCGAATACTCAGTAGGTACCTACTCTTACTACTTATGCATCTACTTTTTTTTTTAAAGTTATTATAAGTTAGTTTGTTTATTTAAATAACATACCTACATAAACTTACAATTAAAGGCAAGTAGGTACGTCTTATCGTGCGTGATTTACGAAGCAATGCTTTGTTACAGGTCATGGTTACCACTTAACATCAGGTGGGCCACCTGCTTGTTCCATCAGTTAGTTGTATAAAAAAAACACTACTAAGTAAAGATAAAAATTTGTTTAGCGGTTTGAGATCAATTTCTGTGTAACAACACAGATGTTCAACAGAACATCGGTTGTATTAAAAATAAAACAATTTCTTAAAACACATCGTTTTCGCTCTTCTTCAGCATATTCCAACAAAATAAGACGTGCCATACTTAACTACAAACACAAATCACAATCAAGTTCAGCAAAAATTGCAACTTTTACTCAGTTTATTAAATACCGGCTTCGGTGCTTATCAATAAAATTCATAAAACACTACCTCAGAGTAGTGTCTTTCACGAAAATGTAATGATCATCATTCTGTTGTCTACTATGCGTAAACAATCGCAATCTCGTGTTACGGTGATTATCAACGTAGTGTAAAGGATGATTCACGCTACACCGTGTCGCGACCGGGCCGTGGCCCGGTCAAGCCCCGGCTGGGGCACGGTCAAACATTGTGGTATACTTTTTGTATGAAGTGATTCATGCCTGACCGTGGTTTGGCCGTGCCCCGGCCGTGCGCCGCGGTACTCGGCCGGGGCACGGCGTTGAAATGTCGGTGGGTATTGTTTTCCGGCTCCGACACGGTCCGGCCCAAATAATACATATACAAATAATAATAGTGCAAATAATACACCCAAACAGCCCGGTGAAGCATGAATGACTGGCCCGGCCGGCTCACGGTGGACGTGTCCCGGCCGAGGCCCGGACCGGTCGCGACACGGTGTAGTGTGAATCATCCTTTAGTGACTATCGACGATTTCAAGTGCTCATGACGTCATCCTAGTTAGTCACTGAAGATAGCCAATACGAAACTAGCTGTTTGACAGCCAATGGTTGAACACTTTGCCGAGTGATCTTCACTATGGGATATCCACCGAGATAGCCAATAGGCCTGCTGGTTCTGTTGATATCCATCCAAAATATTAGCTACGAAATTTTCAAAATCTTTTTCAAAGCATCTTTTGTAGTAGAGTCGAGTTTTGATTAGGTACGATTTTTAAAGCAACCTACAAAAATTTGACTTTTAAAACTAAAAGTTATGGCAATATTGTACTAGATTAATGTATAGCTATGCATAGCATGGTGCATAGCTATAGGTAGGCAGCTGTGTTAATAAATGTTAGGGTAATTACTATTATTTTTATAATTAATTGTAAATAACTATGATTATGACTTTGTTAAGTTTATTTTATATTTATTATAAATTGTGGAAGTTACATTTTGACTTCCTACGTAAATTTAAATAGGTATTGAGAGTTGCTGATTTTAATTTAAAAATAATAATGATAAAATAAGATTTATGATTTTATAAAATGTTATTTAATTTATTATGTATTTTCCTATATGTAAATATTATAATTTGGTTGGCATTTATGATTTTAAGATGTATTTAGCCCGCTGACGCTGTTTCCGATCCGCCCCGCCATCGCCATATTGTTTGGTGAAACGTTATGACGAGAGGCGAGCTCGGGCCAGCGAGCAGTAGCGAGCAAAGGATTATTGAGTAATAAATAGAGTTAACGTTTAAAAGTACAAAAGTTGTGGAATGGAGAAATAAATACTGATAGAAGTGAAAAATGTGTTTGGACTTCGGCGTTCGCCAATAGTTCAGAAGTGGGATGAACAAGGATAAATAAAACTTCCTATACGCCTGCAAAAACGTAAGTACCGTCAATATAATTATTCGTTGAATAATTTTAGATATACTTTTTTTTTTTTGTTTATCTATGTTTAATGTACTGCACGATCCCGATTTTTTTTAAATCTTTCAATTGATTGATGATAAAGTGGCTTAGTAAATCATGGATTTACGGTATATACCAAAATTACATAATTCATATTCTTTCTTTTCAAATTCATTTTAATATTTTTATTCAAGAATTAATTTAAAATTTAATCTCTGGCTAAGTAGCTGGCTTACATTTTATATTAAAAAAAATGCCATGTTTTGAACTTGATTGGATATCTTGATCAGCTAGGTTAGTCATAACGGTACAATAAAAATAAAAGGCTTAATAGATAGTTCTGCTTATAATCTCATAAAATAAAAACATTTCCTAACAAAATATGGTGCGTTAACGCGGATGGAAACGGATTAAATCTGAGGGACAATTATTTCGAAATGAAACCACATGTTTTTATTGTTTTATTTTACTGGTCAAGTGACGGTTCACTGAAAATAAAAGTCTTATTTAATAGTTCTGCTTATAATCTCATAAAATAAAAACATTTCTTAAAAAAGTATATTGCTGTAATGCGGATGTAAACGGATTAAATCTTTTTACGATATGAACCGCCGTTTTGCGGCTCGTTTGGTTGATTGTTGCAAGAAGCTATCTGACGGTATTTCATTGTTAAGCCACTAGTAGAATACAATATGCGCAGTATATTCATTGCTTTCAAATACATGAATATGATATGTTCTATCTAGTAGATTTCTCTTTTATTCATATGGATTGGTTTTAGCCGAAGAACATATCTATTGTTTCGTAAATATATTGGAAATATTATTTATTAATTAAAATTAATTGAATACAGGCTTGGCTGAACAAGCATGAATAAATTAATAAATACATATTAATTAAATAAAATGACAAGCGATTATGGACAAGCACTAAGCTTTTTGTTTTTCTAAGTTACAGAACAATGAACAATGAAAATGCCCAGGGTAGAGGGTTAGTCCTAAATGCTCATGATCGAGAGCCAAGAGCTAGTGATGCCCATGTTCGAGGGAGAAGTATTGGAAGAGATGCTCAGGTTCGAGAGCGCAGTGGTGATGATGCTCAGGTTCGAGGGCGTAGTGGTGATGATGCTCAGGTTCGAGGGCGTAGTGGTGATGATGCTCAGGTTCGAGAGCGCAGTGGTGATGATGCTCAGGTTCGAGGGCGTAGTGGTGATGATGCTCAGGTTCGAGGGCTCAGTGGTGATAATGCTCATGTACGAGAGCAAGGCGAAGATGATACTCGGAGGCGAGGGCAGCCTGGACGAGATGGCGCTGGTGATCGACAACTTGGAATATTTGTTTTTGGAGACGGTCAGAGTTTGCGGAGTAAGAGTCGACTACAAACTGATGAATCTGAAGACTCATATCATGAACGGAAAACACGCAAGAGACGACACAGTTCCAGACGGCAACGGTCAAAACGCAAACGTAGATATTACGCCAGCTCGTCTACTGAATCTCCTTCTTCAGGAGAGTCTGACAAAGTTCATCCAAAACCTAAACGTGCAAAATCCTCTCGAGATAACTTTATCTTAGACAAAGTTCTTACAATAATTAAGGGAGTGAGAAGTTCGGACAAATCTAAGATGACATACAACAACGTCATACCGGAGTTTGATCCCATGACAAAAGAACAAACCGTTCTAACTTGGCTCACTAAAGTGGAAGAATGCACTGAAATATATGGCTGGGATGAAATAGAAACTATCCACTATTCACTGCCAAAACTATGCGGTGTTGCAAAGTCATGGTATCAAGGTCTGCCGACGTTGATGCACAGTTGGTCTGAATGGAAAAAAAAGTTAATCGAATCTTTCCCGTGTCGCGAAGATTACGCTGAGCTTCTCACGGAAATGCTAGGAAAAAGGGTAAAATACGGTGAATCTTTAGAAGAGTACTTCTAGGCAAAGGTCAATCTTTTGAACCGATGTAAGATAAAAGGTAGGCCAGCAGTTGATTGTTTACTTCACGGTGTGGATGATCGTGCCGTTAGGGTAGGGGCTCAAGCCGCACAGTTTCCAGAACCGGAACAAGTGCTAAAATACTTTCGATCAGTAAAAGTAGGTAACGCTAGAGAAAACGATACCCAGAAAGGGAACAGTAATAGGTTTGATCGGAACTTTAATGATAGTGATGATAAAGATAGTAAAGATGATGATGATGGAAATATTAATCGATTAAATGTTGCAAATGAGAGCAATGGTGATAATTGTAATAATGATGATACAGATGCAAATGAAATCGAACAAAATTCTTGATTGTACTCATTTGCAATATTCATCGCAGTTGTAAGGAGTTCTAATAATAATAAGGCATCAAATGATAATTCTTGTTTTTTCTTAATGTTTAAAATGAAAATGCATTTGCCATATATTATTGTACTAAATTTAAATGATTTTCTAATTGTAAATGAGTAGCGCGATGGGACTTGCGCTTTGTAGGAAGGCCGAGCTGTTAGGGTAATTACTATTATTTTTATAATTAATTGTAAATAACTATGATTATGACTTTGTTAAGTTTATTTTATATTTATTATAAATTGTGGAAGTTACATTTTGACTTCCTACGTAAATTTAAATAGGTATTGAGAGTTGCTGATTTTAATTTAAAAATAATAATGATAAAATAAGATTTATGATTTTATAAAATGTTATTTAATTTATTATGTATTTTCCTATATGTAAATATTATAATTTGGTTGGCATTTATGATTTTAAGATGTATTTAGCCCGCTGACGCTGTTTCCGATCCGCCCCGCCATCGCCATATTGTTTGGTGAAACGTTATGACGAGAGGCGAGCTCGGGCCAGCGAGCAGTAGCGAGCAAAGGATTATTGAGTAATAAATAGAGTTAACGTTTAAAAGTACAAAAGTTGTGGAATGGAGAAATAAATACTGATAGAAGTGAAAAATGTGTTTGGACTTCGGCGTTCGCCAATATAAAGCAGTCTCTAAATCGCCATTTTGTTGTTTACTTCATGGTGACAGCGGTAAATCTCATAAAATAAAGTTTTCGCAATAAAAGTGCCTAAAAACGTAAAATACTAAGGGGGACTGTAAAACTCGTGTTATTAGTGAGTTGTGTCGTGAAATATGGAGCATGCACGACCTCCTACGCAATTAAACTTGGAAGGAGGACCGGAATCCCGCGCCGACGAATGGCGGCGGTGGTTACGGCAATTTCAAGTCTTTGTAAAAGCGTCGGGGGTGCACAAAGAATCGAGTGATGTACAAGCCAGTGTGCTGATAAACCTTATTGGTCCAGAGGGATACGATATCTACCTAACATTGAAGTTCAAAGAGGGAACAGATCGCGATGACATAAAAAAATTTACCGAAGCCTTCAATGCGTACTTTGGAACCAAAACAAATTTAATAATGGTTAGATTTAAATTCTTCACACGCAATCAAGAGTCTGGCGAGAGCATTAATGAGTACCTACGTCACAGCTTTAAAACTTCTCAGTCAGAGGTGCGAATTCGAACAACTGGAAGATGGGTTGGTTCGAGACAGAATGGTTTGCGGTGTCAGTGACAGTGCAGGGCGCGACCCCTTACTGAGAGCCGACGACCTAACACTAGCGAAAGCCATGAAAATCTGTCAGGCCAACGAAAGCTCTGTCGATGGGGGTCGTCAAATTGAAGGCGTTAAGATCGAACCGAAGTCTTCGTCGATGGATGCGTTATGGAAATTGAGGAATATCCAACGCGGGGCGAAGACGTACGCGGGTGGTCGCGGTGGCGGCGGCATCGGTGGCAGCAGCGGCACGAAGGGGGGCGCAGCAGCGGCAGCGAGCAAGGGGGGGGGCGCTGGCTCGAGCTGCGCACGAGAACACCGAGGCGGGGCAAACGGCGGCGGCAGCAGCGGCGCGCAACCAGCGCGTCATCAGGCATACGGTGCCTGCGCCAGTACTTACTGTGATAAGTACTTACTAAGAGGGTCAAGTGTTGTCTTTGTGAAAATAAAGGCCACTATAAAGCGTTGTGCCCGGGTAAGAGGTTTAACAAAGTGTATGAGGTCAATGAGGACAGTGAAGACAATGATGAACTGTACTATATTATCTACTATAGAGTGTTTCGATTCCATATCGGATGATGATAAATGGTATGAAACATTTTATTTACCCGAGTGTGGATCTCAGCTTAAGTTTAAACTTGATACATGCTAGCCCTTGCATATCTATCAATATTTTCAATAACATTTTCTTCTTCAAAAATAATATTGTGCGCCGCGTCCATTTTGACATAAATATGACATCATAATCCTCTGTTAGATATTTAACCGACCTCTAGACCAGCAATTAGATTTAACAGTCTGTTAAAGAAGATAATCCTGGATTAGGGCATGGTGAAACACAAAACGACTTTAACAGTCTGTTAAATGGCTAACAAGCTGTTAGTTTAACTTACAGAGCATGGTGAAACCGGCCCCCTCCATGGCCGGCGCGTTACCGAGAGTGATTGAAATGAAATGAAATGAAATGTATCTATTTATTTGCCTGAAGTATGGTAAAATAGGGTCTTATGTCTAATTGGTCTCACACACTTCGTCGATGTATAGGTACTAAATTCAAAATAAATAGAATTAAAATAAAAAAAAGTCAGGTCCTACTAAAATATAAAATTGTATCAAATCAGAAAAAATATCAGCAAAAACAATACAAATATTAAACATAAAATTAGATAAGATGTCAGCAAAATAATAACTATATCAAATAAAAACCATTGAATTATCCCTAAAGCTATTGTCTAAAGTAATAGTAGATATGTAGCCAAGGGCTGTAAGGGATCAAGGGCGCCTAAGTTCGCCTGCAATTGGTGCTTACACCCGAGCTAACTATTCTGCTTTACATCTCGATTGTGAGGTAAGTAGAAAAAAACCGGCATTACAAGAATAAACAATATTTAAAGCAAAAGTTTTCGAAATTGAGCTTCGCCGTTCGATATTTAAAATTGATGACTATTATACTCACACGAAGACAAGGCTGAATAGCAAAACGACCTCTTTGGTCATTGGGCTGAATGCATGATGTCTATTGCCAGTATGATGTTTTTTTTTTTTTTTTATTGTTAGGATCACAAACCAGCCGGTACAACAAAAACATCACAAAAAGCAAACATCTTAGAACTAAATTGGCTGAACGGACTTCTAGATGCGAACACAGCATGCATTGTTTTATTGCTCACATTACGTAAATAATGGACAAAATGTATACAATCAATAAATATGTAAGAATATTAACAATATAAAATAATTAAAACAAAAAATAAATGATAATAAATTCATATAAAGAAATTTCTAATAGAAACAACCGATGCACTGAATATATCGAGCTCATGACAGATAACATTGTAGGACGAACACATGCGATACAGAGGCGTATGTTGACCGTAGTTAGTGCGACTTGCGGGGAGAGAGAAGGCTTTGCGATTGTGGAGTCTGCTATTGATACGTGGAATTGCAAGATTTAATTTCCTAAGGACCTCAGGGCAATCGATTTTACCGTTTAAGATTTTTTGAAGGTATATGATATAAGTGTTCAAGTCTTGAATTATAGGTTGTAAGGCTGAGACAGAGATTGCTGGCGTAAGTGAGGTGATACAGGAATGGTTAGATGTACACGAACTTTTTGAAAGAAAGAAGTGTTTTTTTTTAAATTACTTACCGCCCTAGGGCTTTTCTAGCTACATTATTTCCCTAGAAGCCCCATTTGGAGGTAATAAGAACCTAATTACCGAACAAGAGATATGTAAAAGACATAGATATGAACATTTCAGTACATAGATATGACATCGCCGCAGCGCTGCAGGACTCGCAGGTTTCGATCGAATCGAAGGCTCGCCAACGGCCCGCATACGCTAAACAAAGTGGCCGATCATACCTTTCGGTCCTCCGCATTCCGGTTCGAAGGTGAAATGAAGCCAGCCGGATCTCAAAATCTGGTCTTTATTACAATTTTACACCTTAAAACTAATATCACAATCGGTGTCCCTCCGGCGGCGTCGGGGGCTCGCGCCTCACACGAGCACCGGCTCGCGCGGGCGCCGGCCGCGCTATAACGGCACGTGCGCGCCCGCGAGCGCCGGGTAGCACGCCGCGGACAGGCGTCGCGCGTCCAGCCACTGGCTCGGCGGCGCGTCCGGCGCCGGCGCGTCCGTCTGCACGTGCCGGTCCGCCGTCGCCGCGCGCTCTGCAACCGAACCGGACGCTGTAGCGCGGCCTGCGCCGGCAGGTCCTGCGCGGCGCGCGCGGCACGTACCGGCGCCCGCGTCCAGCGTCGAGAGGTCCGTCGAGGGGGTCAGGTCGAGCGGCGGCGGCGCGTGCGCGGCGCCGACCCGCGCGGCCGCGCACACGGCGCCGCGGCCCGCGCCCGCGCGCCACTTGCCCGGCATGAGGGTCGCGCGCACGTTGCGCTCCGGCCGGCACACGATGATGTACAGCTGGAACACGCGACGGTCGGATCACGGGCCGAGCTCGCGACGTCGAGCCGGCGCGAGGGAGGGGCTCACCTTCGGCGCGAACAGGCAGACGAGCGTGACGCTGGCGCTGAGCGAGATGGTGACGGCCATGCTGGTGACGCGCAGCGGCACGTGGCTCGCGGTGCCGAAGTACAGCGGCACGAACGCCAGCCAGATCACGCACGTCGTGTACATCGTGAACCCTGCGGCCGCCGGGAGGTCAGCGGGGGATCGGGGGGAGGGGGGCGGACCGGGGGGCGGCACCTACCGATGTGCTTGCTCTCGTTGAAGGCCTCGGGGATCTTGCGCGTGAGCACGGCGTACACGGTGCACACGAGGATCAGCAGCACCGGGTAGAAGAACGCGATCGTGTAGGACGCGTCCACGTACGCGTCGCACACGAGCATGTTGTCGGCGCGCGACGGGTGGTGATGCATCGCGCGCGCCGGAGATACCACCTGCCACACGACGACCACGACCACCTGCGAGACGAGGCGCGGTCAGAGCTCGCGGGCGGATGCCGCGGCGAGGGCGAAGGAGGGGGGGGGGCACCTGGATCGACACGAGCGCCGAGCAGATCAGCAGCTGCGAGCGCGGCGAGATCAGGTCCGGGCGGCGCGCCGAGTGCTCGCTCGCCGCGAAGATGCGCGCGATGCGGTTCGTCTTCGTCAGCAGCGACGCGTACACCACCGTGAAGCAGAACCCCGTCCCGAACCTGCGGGCGCACGGCGGTCAGCGTGCGTGACGTCACACGTGCGGGGGGCGGGGGGCGGGGGGCGCACTCACCGCTGCACGGCGCACAGCGCGTCCGTGGGGCGCAGCACGAGCGCGAAGGTGACCAGGTAGCACAGCATGATGCCGGCCAGCAGCACCAGCGACAGCTCGCGCCCGCTCGCGCGCACCACCGGCGTGCCGCCGCGCGCCAGCCACACGCCCGCCACCGCCCTGCAACACGCCAGCTGGAGCCGCGCGCCGCACCGCCCCCCGCCCCCCGCCCCCCGGCCCCTGCCTACGTACGCCGTGAGCAGCACGCCGAGCGCGGAGAAGGCCATCGCGCCGACGGCGGCGCGCTCGCCGGGCCGCAGGTACAGCTCGGGCACGCGCGCGCAGCTCTCGCGCCGCGCGTCAGGCAGCGTGCCGAGCGGGCACTCCGCGCAGCGCGTCTCCGACTGCGGCGACACGATCTCGTACTGGGTGCAGTTGAAGCAGTGCCAGCAGCAGCTCTCGCCCTCGACGTGGCGCTTCGCCTGCCCGAGCTCGCACTCGGCGCTGCATACCGACTCCGGCATCGCCGGCGACTCGAGCTTGAACCGGATCTCTGCAACGGACGGGACCCGTCAGAGGAGCTCCCGGCC
The DNA here is from genome assembly GCA_932294275.1 of Chloroclysta siterata. Taxonomy (NCBI): domain Eukaryota; kingdom Metazoa; phylum Arthropoda; class Insecta; order Lepidoptera; family Geometridae; genus Chloroclysta; species Chloroclysta siterata. Next base: position 26,063,890 of record OW028592.1, on the reverse strand, counting down.
CCGGACGAGGCCGGGAGCGGGCGCGCTCACCGTCCGTGTCGAGCTGCAGCGCGCCGTCGAGGTAGCGGCCGACGCGCAGCCAGCGGTAGACGCCGGGCGACACCTGCTTGAAGTGCAGGATGTTGTACCGCGCGGGCCCGTCGCCGGCCGCGTCGAACCGGAACTCGTCCCCGCTGAGCCCCGTGAAGCGCGCGCGCCGCAGGTGCCGCAGCAGCGCCGCGCCGGACGCCGGCCGCATCGCGCCGCACAGCCCGCGCGCGCCGCCGCACTCCGCGCGGTGCATGTCCCTGCGGAGCGAGCACGTCACGGCGGCTCCCGCGGCGAGCGCGGCTCCCGCGGCGAGCGCGGCTCCCGCGGCGAGACTCACCGCAGAGCGACGACGAAGGCGAACACGGCGTCCGTGACGAACTGCAGCTGCGCCTCGAACTCGACGTCCTCGGCGCGCAGCCGCTCCCGGCCGCTGCAGGCGCGCGTCCACTGCCCGTTGTACGGCGTGCGCGCGGCGCCCGGGTAGCGGCACTTGAAGTGGTCCTCCCAGAACTCTGCGGAACGGGAGGCGCACGATCGGTCGACGTCGATCGGGCCGGCCGGATCGAGCGACGACAGATGCGGTGCGAGAGAGATTACCGACAAACCAGGGGTTCCGGCGGTTGTTCTCGACGGTCAGATTCAGGAAGTACTCGGCGAAGCCTCGCACCGGGTTCGCCTGCGGCTGCACGGAGATCGTGCCCTCGACGGCGGCCTCGTTCCCGTCCGAGACGAGCGCGCGCGCCGACCAGCCGTCCGAGCCCACCCAGCCGAACCAGCGCGGGACCCCGAGCCGCTGCGTGGCCGCCATCACGCCGGCCACCTCCTGGTCCGACGCGAACACGATGACACCTGCACACACACACGCACCCGTCACCGCCCGCACCGCTCCCTCCCACTCCGCTGCTACTCGCGCGGACAGTCACCGCGCGCGCGAGGCCGCGCCAGCAGCCGCGCCACGATGCCGTCGTAGGCGCGCTCGTCCGCCTCGCCGGAGTCCTTCACGAGGCGCTCCTTCACGGCGATGCAGATCTCGTTGCGCGCCAGCAGCGTCTCCAGCTCCTCGAACGCCTGTCGACGGAGGGAAGCGTCACGCGAGCCGACCGCGGGACGCGGCCTCGAGCGGTCGCCGGCTCACCTTGATGCCGTAGTTGGACTCCTCGTAGACGATCGACACGTACCGCCAGCCGAGCCGCTTCACGATCTCGACCATGGCGCGCACCTGGTGCAGGTCCGAGGGGATCGTGCGCGTGAAGTACTCGAACCGAGCCTTGTTCGACAGCTCCGGGGACGTCGAGAAGTACGACACCTGCAACCGAAACTGGAAGTCGACCCGGCCTCGAGATCTCACCGCCGGAACGGAGACCGGTCGCCGATCCGGCCGATCTCGATCGACGGCATCGCACAGAGGAACCGATAACGAGAGCGGGGATCGCCGCACCTGCGGGATGCGGAAGAGGCGCAGCAGGTTCGCGACCTGCACCGAGGTCACCGAGGAGGCGGCGCCGACCACGCCCGAGATGACGGTGCGCGGGCCCTGCGACGCCGCCGCGCACGTCGCTTCCGCGCCCGCCAGGTTGCCGATCGAGCCTGCCGACACACGCCCCGCGGGCTACAGACCGGGCGACGACCGTCGACGACAACTATCCGAGAAGGCCACTTCGTCTACTTCGTTCGACCCCGACGAGATCGTTCGTCGGAATAGCGGACGAAGGAGACGCTCCACCCCTCCGAGGTTTCGGGAGGGATCGAACCGATTCGTTCGGGACGGATCTACCTATCCATCTAGAGCCGCGGCTCGCGGTGCAGCTCACCCTTGATGAAGTCGAGCGCCATCTCGAGGCCGTACGTGTCGCTGTCGCAGTCGTCGAGCACGTGCGCGCCGACCGCCACGCCCGGCGGGCCGAGCGCCGCCGCCGCCGCGCGGTCCAGCGCGAACAGCATCGCCTCCAGCGCCTGCACGCCGCCCTGCGCCATCAGCGGCCCGCACGTGGCGCCCTCCGAGCGCCCGTGCACCTGCAACACGACGCCGTCAGCCGAGGCCGCGCGCGCGCGGAGCGAGCGCGCGGAGCGAGCGCGGCGCTGGCGGCGCACCATCATCAGCCCGCCGAGGATGATGTCGCCGGGGACGGTCGCCGCGCGCTTCACCGGCCACGCGGCGCGCGCCGGCGGCGGCGCGGCCGGGGCGCGCGACTCGACGGTCGCGTTCCGGACGGGGGGGGTCGTCGATCCGACGGTCGGGGCGGTCCGTTCGACGGTCGGGCCGGTCGGAGCGATCGGAGCGGCCCGAGCGGTCGCGGCGGCCGCGGCCACGGATCGCGCGGCGTGCGGCTCGGAGGCGCCGAGCGCCCCCTCGGGGAGGGCGCTGGGGGCGCGGCGCCGCCACATGTTGGAGATGTCGTGGGGCGCGATGAGGCGGCGCGCGGCGGCCGCGGCGAGCAGCGCCGCCAGCGCCGCCAGCGCCGCCGGCGCGAGCGGCCGCATGCTAGCGGGCGCGCGCCGCGAGCCGCACGGCGCCGCGGACCCGAGGCGTCGCTCGCGGAGCGACCATCCTATCTCGAACGCGACCTCGGACCGGACTCGTTCTCGAACTCGGTTCGTGGAACGCTGCGCGCGAACTAAAGTTTGATTCCGTAAAAAGTTAAGAGCGGCGCGATCTCGGAGCAGCGTCGAGGTCGGCGGAGCGAGGGACGCGTCGAGTCGGCGCGCGCCGCGACGCAGCACTGCCGCCGAGGGAGCCGCCGGACGCCGTCGCCGCGCGCGGCGTGGACTCGGACGCCGGGCTGCGGAAGCGGTATGGCACCATGGCATACCGAGGTACCTCCTGAGGCTGAAATGATAAATACTCATTATTGAGCGGTCTTATTTCGTGTTTTGATGAGATTCTTTATTGAATCGCAACGACCGATCGGCATGAGCCATTACCGAACGGTACTCGGTACCTACTGAGAGATCTGAGGGGACATCTACGGACTGTGCTCGGGGATTTAGGTCGTGTAACTGTTTCAGTTTCGACTGTGCTGTGTTCGCATCTAAAAGGCAGTTCAGCCGATTAAGTTTTTAGATGTTTGCTTATTGTGAAATGTTGTTGTAACAGCCGGTTTACGAAAGTATTGATAACTTTTTCAGTTTAAACAGCTAACACATAGGTAATTATAAAAGCATTAAAAAGAAGAAAAAATGAAAATTGTAAATGATACTCACAAAATAAGTGCGAACCAACATCAGGTACGTAACTACTAGGAGCCCTCTCGCAGAGTGAGTAATACAATTTGCCAACATTCCCTCGAGCTCTGGATACAATCATAACAGCGTATAATTTACCTTTAACAAATGAATTTTATGTTGTTAACCATCAACTTCAAAAAAGGAGGAGGATCTCAATTTGATTTTATGTTTGTCAATTAATATGAATTGATTTTAATGTTTTTTTTTTGTTTACGATTTTATGCTCCAGAGGTGGTGTCATAGACATTTTATCGAAATTTATTCAGTGTTTTGAATTTTTAAATTTGTTTGTGTTTTCATAATTTGTGGTTGTGGTTCAAATAAAAGTTTTTTTTTATGTATTTGAATTAGTTTTTTTGCAACAAAGTTAAGTAGTTATTTTCCTTTTTTTATTTAAAACTTTGCACAAAATAATAGTGATGGGAGGACTTAGGTAATTCTAATTCTACTACAGTATATTGTAGCAGACGTCCGTGACAGTTGGATTCAAGGTAATTTTACTTTCCCGTGGTAGGTACAACCAGTTGAACATAGCAGTTGTTCATTGCAGAAAAAAACTGTTCTGACGGTTGGACCATGGACCACGGGTCGGTAGCGGGCCAGTGCATGATTCAAATATCTAGTTAAATGCTGGTCGAATGGCGAATTTTATTTACAATGTTGCTCTTACCTGGACTTGGAATTCTACAGGCTGTATTCTATAATATATTCTATGGGAACAGTATTCGTGTAAAAAAATAATATTAGTTCGCCTAGGTAGGTACCGATGTACGTAAGTACACTTCAATTTTGGTGTAAAAACCATTTTCTCTTTATGTATCTGTGTAGGTACCTACCTTGCGAGGTAGATAGGTACACAACTTTTGTAAACGACAGAATCGTAAGTTTAACAATATATATCTGTGGTTTAACATTATTTTTGATACGGAGAGTATATTGACTCAGGACTGACTCACTCGCGCACGGGCCTCTCGAGGATCGAACCGATTTACTTTGCTAACTTACCAACCATTACCAGCTTAAAAGGTTTCAAGCGTTTTTATAATATTTTCTGTAAAACCATTATGAGGTAGACTTGTTTTTCGTCAAATATCTTAAATTTAAGTAAAGATAGATAGATGTTGGTTTCTGAATGGGTACCTACTCGTACTACTTCAATATTTTGAAACAATATCTAGTCGGTAAGTCATGTCTGCCCAGCGAAGCATTCTCCATTTCACATGAAATGGAGAAAATGCGATGCTTCGCTTATTTATGCTCATGAATTCGTACAAAATCGTTGTAAGCGGTAGGTACATCATATTTGGATGAAACATTTACACCTACCCGATCTTTATTATAACAACCTATCTAACTAACTACCTACACACAATGACACACTACACTAAACACTCATTATTATCACATTTTACACACTAACACTTGTTTTTATAAGCGATTAACTTTAACTTCAACTTTGTTTTTTTTTTGTTTTATTTGTTAACTTTCCCCTTATTACTTTGGTTTGTCTTCTCAGTATCATCTACCTACCTACTTACTTTGCCTATAAAATGTAGATTCGATTTGGTTAGTGCACAGTGTACATTTAATAGATTAAAATAGACAATAATAGTAGGGGAGGCCATGATGCTAAATGGGGATTTCCTCGAGCGTCATAGAGACCTATTGGATTGCAAAGCTTAGATGATAAGAAGAAAAAAATGTTATATAAGAATACCTTTTCATCGGTGGGGGGAGCGGCTACAGATTATCAAAAATGTAAAAAAAAACTGTTGCATGGACATACTCGAGCGCGTCAGATATTGATAGCACCAATGTCCTACGTATTTTTAATAATGTACGTATGTTAATCTGATCGTTTGCATAATGGGGGTGACCACCGTTTTTTTTTCACATTTTTTTTTTTTTCATTTTGAACCCTTAAGTACGACCGTACTTAAGGGTTCAAAATGAAAAAAAAAAAAAAATAATCGAGCGCGTCAGATTTTTTAAGGGGGTGTTATGTGAACCTAAAAAAAAAATCTCGTTCAATAATCTGATGATTTCGATGTGACGCAAACTCGCAGCCATTATTTTAATATGCAAAAAAAAATCGCCATTTTGAAATACTCAAGCGCGTCAGATTAAGATATATATGGTTCATCTTTATGTCCTAGACGTGCTGTCTCATAATCTGACGATTATCTAGAGGGATTCGCCTAATCTGACAAAAAAATATATTTTTATTTTGATTTTTTTAAGCCATTCAACTTAATTAATTGAAAAGCTCAGGAAATAGCATGCAAATAAAAAGTATAAGTTTGTTAAGTAGAATACTTGTATTTATAAGAAAATAATATAAAAAAATATGCAAAAAAATATTATTTTTTTTACAATTAATTGATTAATTAGTCATCATCTTCATAAGTAGAATCATCTTCTTCTTCTGGCTCGATTTCATGGCACGAAATAGAAGCGCGCAGAGGGGAATATAGGCACCATGCAGCTAAACTTTATCGACGAATATTTGTTACTTCGGCTTGTGGAAATCGTCAGATTATATATTTTTCGTTATCCTTGAATTATTTACTTCAAAATAAAAAAAAATTTAGCCACGCTCGAGAATGTCGAGATGACGTTTTTTTTTTACAACTTTGTAGCCCTCCCGTTTCTTTACGTCACTCTCAAATTGTCAGATTAGTGGAATATACACTTTTTAGCATGTAATTAACTCACCCTAACTTAATCTGACGCGCTCGAGATTTTCCGATGATCAATTTTTTTTTACTAATCTGATCCTTTATCCTAGACGGGCGGCTTTATATATGGGGCTCATATTTGGTGGAGGTTCTTAACCAGGTACAAGGTATCCCCCTGTATATTAATCTGACGCGCTCGAGGAAATCCCGAAATCCCCTCTTGGGCTCCCCTACTATAAGAAAAACTGTGAACTGTGGAAACAATTGACGATATAACACAAAAATGTTCTACAATATTAAAGAACACATTAATATCTACAAAAAAGTTAGCGATACCATATGTCTAACTATCGTAGTTATGTTACTATAACTTCTTTTTACATTTTAAAAGTTAATAGAAATGCCGACCGAAATCAGACCATGTTATGTGTCAGTGGTGGAGTAGGTGGCACCTGCATGCTCGACATAGGTGTCAGTGGTGGAGTAGGTGGCACCTGCATGCTCGACATAGGTGTCAGTGGTGGAGTAGATGGCACCTGCATGCTCGACATAGGTGTCAGTGGTGGAGTAGATGGCACCTGCATGCTCGATATAGGTGTCTATTTTCAAGTGTTCTATCTATTATTTGGATCCCACAGTAAAAGTTTGTCAAATTATTAATTAATTTTTATTATGAGGTAAAAAATAATGATTATGTCAATGATCAACGGCTCGGCCTCAACCCCTGTGGAAATGTGCCACGACTCTTGAAACATAAAGTTGGAAGCACCTGCCAAGGCGGCCGCTTGCTGCCAACTTCACAACTTGTTAGTCACGTCAAACTCATTATTTTACGAAACTAGCTATAACAATTACGCTCCTGACCGTAAAACAAACATTCCTGCTATGTAAGTTTTTTTCAAAAATGCATGAATTCCGACGTAAACTAAACCGAAACAAAACGTAGTTATTCGTCCTATCACATTTTACAGAAATAGTACATTAGAGCTAAGGTAGGTACATTTTATAGAATCGTCCGATAACTTGCATCACCGACGCTAGGCACGCCACGTAACATCATGATTCAATTGTCAAGTAGGTAGGTATTTGAATAAATCCGAACCGGATGTTTCCGCGTGAACAGCTGCTGTTGCCACTCATTTCATTACAAAGTTACAAATGTGGCAGAAGTGAGTGAAGTGATGCCACTCCGCCGTAAAAATGCTGGAGAAATAATTGAATCCTTAGACCGTGCTAAGGGCCCGGTGGGCTGATCACGAATTAATTTTGACATGTCGCGTTATCGTATCCTATGGTCTCAGACAAAATAAAAAAGTAAAGACGGAACTCTGTGAACAACAAAGTGAGGCCGGCCAAACTACGCCTTGACGTGTACATACACAATTACACACACATACGTACAACGTAACTACGCCTTTCCTTGTCAGTCTAGCTATCGCGACTCGTGGGGAGCAACGTTTTGAGAAATTATAAATTTACCAGTAAAAATGCCGAATTGTGTTGTGAAAGGGTGTAAGAATCAATCTTAAAAATATAAAAAAGCGGTATGGAATCGCATTTCACACGTAAGTAATTTGGAAAGCAATAATTTTCAATAAATCAAAATAAAAGTTTGAGGTTATTGCTTGGAACACAAGTGTTGCCAGTATGAAGTGTTTTTGTTTACCCTATTATTTGGTAATAATGTGATACGCAACGTAACGTTACTCGTTTCTTATGATGGTTATCAGTATATTTTAAACCCGTCGAGTGCTTAGAGAACACACGGGTGTTCGCTAAGTTCGTGGGCCCTACGTGTCCGGCGAACACACGGATGTTCACAAGATTTCGAGCCCATTGGTTGCTCACTTCTACGAGGTCAAATTACCTTAACGCCCATTGGCTGCACTCATTGTGAAGCTAGGTTCAATACAGAACGAAATACAGACAATACCGAGACCAGAAATTCATACTCACCGAACAAAATTGTCAAACATCGCGTTGATGGCTGGTCTGTCGGTCATCTTGACCCACGGCAACGCTATATCTTCCCCGTTTGTGAACTGATTTTTACGATTATTATTTCTTAAAATAGGTTACATCCGTAAAATTGTGAAAACCGTTAGATTATAATCTATCTCGCGAGATTGTAATCTGTCAAAAAATTGTAAACTCGTAGATTTCGTATGTCCGTTAGGAAAGGCAAACACAACCTAATAAATAAATAAAAATAAATAAAATGAGCCTTTATTCCTACTACTAAATTTACACGCTTATTTAATACAGTATTTTCTTAAAAACTAAATATTCTAATATCTAAAAAATAAACTTATTTCTAACATTTCTATAAAGTAGTAGTCGCCTACTTGGCGTAGGCCTCCCCCATTTCCTTCCACAGTGCTCTGTTCCTAGCCTTTGCCATCCAGTTTGTCCCCGCTTTCTCAATGAATACGTCTTCCCATCTTTTCTCTGGTCGACCTCTACCTCTTTTTTCGCTTCTTGGTATCCACTCTGTTACTCTTTTCGTCCATCTACTGTCAACCATCCTACATACATGTCCTGCCCATTTACATTTAAGGGATCGTATCATTTTTACTGCGTCTGTTAATTTTGTTTTTTTCCTGATATTTATGTTCTTTATCTTGTCTCTTTGTCTTATCCCTAGCATGCTTCGTTCCATTTTTCTTTGACAAATCGCCAATTTATTTTCATCTTCCTTCTTCTAGCCATAGCCATCGCATGGAAAAAATACTGGAGTTTAAAAGAAGTGATGAAAAATAAACAGATAGATATACATATAAAGAAAAAACTCTATGAAGCATCAGTTCTTCCAACCCTAACTGATGAAACACAACCTAACCGATCCCATAATCAGATAAGTTGTGTTAGATTATATCATGATAGACGTTTTATTTAGTAACTAGTAGCTTCCCGCGGCTTCGCACGCGTTGAAGTGGTGAACCGTGATTGAACCACAAACATCCAAACATCGTAACTTTCGCATTGATTTGTATATTATTAGGGTAGGATTTTAAATACGTACTATTATTAGGGTAGGATTTTAAATACCTACGTAGGTATAAGGGATACCTATAGGCGTACATTACCTATATTAGGTAGGTAGGTATAGGTACTGAGTTTAGCACAAACATGACAAATACAACAAAGACAACCTTACACGGAAAATATGTACTTATTTGTTCCTTGTTTCTACCCCAAAAGCAAACGAAACGAAACAGCTTCACGACATTGATCCACAGGCACGGTAGATAGGTACCCTCAGATCTCTTCGTACCAACTCAAGATTCCCGTTTTTAGAACATTGACGCCTCGTTGTAGGTATTCTTTTTACTCGAGCGCAACGAAGGAGGGTAACGTCTTTATGTTATTTATCCCCAGAACACATTTTCTTTTAGTTAATTCGTTTGAAGTTAATTACACAGTTACAGTTAAAAATCTCCCATACGAACCTTGAAACTTTGCAGGGGTAGTTTTAAAATATTGAAAACGTGATTTTAAATTATTTATTGTGGAGTATATTTACTTCAAGTTTGAAATCAATCGCACTATGCGTTAAAAAACTCCCATACAAACTTTGACATCCCTTTGCACGCTTATTATGGGTAGTTTTAAAAAATTAAAAAAGCCTTTCCTATTTTTTTGCCTAAAAGTTCATATACTCCAAGTTTCAAGTTTGTAGGTTCAAGGTATACTATTTTTCATGCAAACGTTTTCAACCCTTTTACACCCCTTGGGGTTGAATTTCCAAAACCCCCTTCTTAGTACACCTCTACGTCATAAGACCTATGTACTCTTCAAATTTCAAGTCTCTAGGACCATCGGTCAAAAAACTCCCATACAAACTTTTACATCCCTTTGCACACTTATTAAGGGTAGTTTAAAAAAACTAATAACGCCTTTCCTATTTTTTTGCTTTGAAGTATATGTACTCCAAGTTTCAAGTTTGTAGGTTCAAGGAATACAATATTTCATACAAACGCTTTCATCCCTTTTTACACCCTTAGGGGTTGAATTTCCAAAAACCCTTTCTTAGTACACCTCTACGTCATAAGACCTATGTACTCTTCAAATTTCAAGTCTCTAGGACCATCGGTCAAAAAACTCCCTTACAAACTTTTACATCCCTTTGCACATTTATTAAGGGTAGTTTTACAAAACTAAAAATGCCTTTCCTATTTTTTTGCTTTGAAGTATATGTACTCCAAGTTTCAAGTTTGTAGGTTCAAGGAATACAATTTTTCATACAAACGCTTTCATCCCTTTTTACACCCTTAGGGGTTGAATTTTCAAAAACCCCTTCTTAGTACACCTCTACGTCATAAGACCTATGTACTCTTTAAATTTCAAGTCTCTAGGACCATCGGTCAAAAAACTCCCTTACAAACTTTTACATCCCTTTGCACATTTATTAAGGGTAGTTTTACAAAACTAAAAATGCCTTTCCTATTTTTTTGCTTTGAAGTATATGTACTCCAAGTTTCAAGTTTGTAGGTTCAAGGAATACAATTTTTCATACAAACGCTTTCATCCCTTTTTACACCCTTAGGGGTTGAATTTCCAAAAACCCCTTCTTAGTAACACCTCTACGTCATAAGACCTATGTACTCTTCAAATTTAAAGTCTCTAGGACCATCGGTCAAAAAACTCCCATACAAACTTTTACATCCCTTTGCACACTTATTAAGGGTAGTTTTAAAAAATTAAAAATGCCTTTCCTATTTTTTTGCTTTGAGGTATATGTTCTCCAAGTTTCAAGTTTGTAGGTTCAAGGAATACAATTTTTCATACAAACGTTTTCATCCCTTTTTACACCCTTAGGGGTTGAATTTCCAAAAATCCCTTCTTAGTGCACCTCTACGCCATAAGAGCTATGTACTCCTCAAATTTCAAGTCTCTAGGACCATCGGTCAAAAAACTCCCTTACAAACTTTTACATCCCTTTGCACATTTATTAAGGGTAGTTTTACAAAACTAAAAATGCCTTTCCTATTTTTTTGCTTTGAAGTATATGTACTCCAAGTTTCAAGTTTGTAGGTTCAAGGAATACAATTTTTCATACAAACGCTTTCATCCCTTTTTACACCCTTAGGGGTTGAATTTCCAAAAACCCCTTCTTAGTAACACCTCTACGCTATAAGAGCTATGTACTCCTCAAATTTCAAGTCTCTAGGACCATCGGTCAAAAAACTCCCTTACAAACTTTTACATCCCTTTGCACATTTATTAAGGGTAGTTTTACAAAACTAAAAATGCCTTTCCTATTTTTTTGCTTTGAAGTATATGTACTCCAAGTTTCAAGTTTGTAGGTTCAAGGAATACAATTTTTCATACAAACGCTTTCATCCCTTTTTACACCCTTAGGGGTTGAATTTCCAAAAACCCCTTCTTAGTAACACCTCTACGTCATAAGACCTATGTACTCTTCAAATTTAAAGTCTCTAGGACCATCGGTCAAAAAACTCCCATACAAACTTTTACATCCCTTTGCACACTTATTAAGGGTAGTTTTAAAAAACTAAAAATGCCTTTCCTATTTTTTTGCTTTGAGGTATATGTTCTCCAAGTTTCAAGTTTGTAGGTTCAAGGAATACTTTTTTTCATACAAACGTTTTCATCCCTTTTTACACCCTTAGGGGTTGAATTTCCAAAAATCCCTTCTTAGTGCACCTCTACGCCATAAGAGCTATGTACTCCTCAAATTTCAAGTCTCTAGGACCAGCGGTTTAGGCTGTGCGTTGTCTATATGTCAGTCAGTCAGTCAGTCAGGACTTTGAGTCTTATAGTATTAGAGATATTATTTTTGTAATTTTAGGGTAATTTGAATTGTCATGGCAACACCGGCCTTCGCACACATGTTTAGAAAACTGGCCTCACTTTTCTGTTCGTAGAGCTCCGTCTTTACTTTTTTATTTTGTCTGAGCCTATGGTGAAGTAATAGGTAATGTTAGGCTGCAACCGATTTGCTGCAGTAGCACACATATCCTATTATACACATACCTATAGGTGGTATGTTATTGTTTTGATTTTATTTTTGTTTACTTCACTCCATTTATTATTTATCCATATATTTTTGTTATAACTATATTAATATTTTTTACTATTGTTTCCCGTATTAATTGATCGAGTGAGCGAAGCGAACGAAGATCTTAGTTTCAACTTGGGCGATTTGGCATTTTATGTATGTATGTATGTTTGTCTGGCCATAACATTCGAACCGTTGCTTGATCCGATCTGCATGAAATTTTATAAGTCGATAGCTTGTACTTGAGAAATTTACTGGTAAGTATATGAGTAAACTCGGATGAAGGGTTATTAAGAAACTGAAACTGAAACAGCTTCACGACTCTAATCCCCAGGCACGGTAGATATCCCCTCAGATCTCTTAGTACCAAGTAATAACTCCAGATTCTTTGAGGATGTCTAAAGGGGGTAGTCAGAGGTACGTCAAAACATTACATTTACCACATACCAACATTTTGCAGTAAGTAGTTGGTATTCCATACGAGACAGGTTGCAAGCCCATCGCCGCTGTTAGAATACTAACTGCAGGTTTCCTCACGATGTTTTCCTTCAACGTTTAAGAGCACTGGCATTGCGCACATAAATTTTTCGATAGGAAAAATCCATTGGTGCACGACCGGATTCGAACCCGCGACCTTACGATCGGAAGGCGGGGTCACTCTCACTAGACCACCGGTGCTCTTCCGGGTTATTAAGATATGGGGTATTTAAAGGGGGAAAAAATAATAAAAGTTACTTAAAAAAAATAAGTTACATGTTTGTTTGGACATTCCAAACATTTTTCTTTTTCTCTGGGACGCTTGGTTGTTGAGATACAACAAAAAAGTTAAATTGAGATAACCAACGATCCAAGAGCTCCCATCTCTAAGAATTTCGTTGATGTCAAGGTTTTTCTGCTGGTTGCTCAGTTCCTTTGCATTTTCTTATTATTTTTCTTGAAATAAATTAAGTAGGTACTCAGTTCTTATAAAATGGTGACAACGACTAGGTCTGATGATGGAGCCAAGGTCTGTTCAACGGAACTCTTCAATAAATAGGCCAATAGAGTTGAAACTTGGTTACCATCCAAGTTAGTAGGCCGTAGTCAGAAAAAAGTCCAAACCTAATGTTTGGACTTGCTTCTGACTACCACCTACTCAAAGTTTTCGTGCATTCGTCGGGTCGGATCACGAGATCTCAGTTCGGGGCGAACCACTAGTTTTATATTGTTTCTTTTTTTTAGGTATTTTATGTGTGTGTTATAATAGTAGAAAATAAATGTTTGTCTGTTTGTCTGTCTAGCGATATTCGACCTCATTCCGCTGTAGTTAGGGATAGGTACGATACGTTAAGCGATGAACGACAAATTCATTCGTGATAAGGCCTCAGGTCGATAGGCACGTGAGCATGTATGCCTGTTTGCCTGTAGGCGCTCATTACACGCGAGAACCTTTTCTAGCCAAAATACCTACTTTATTGAATAACACGCTGCCTACTCGCGAGACGCGAGAGTAATCACACGATCACATATCCGGCCGTAATCAAAGGCTATAATGATAAATTGGACCCCCAAAGAGGTGTGGAGGGGGAGGGGGAGAGGGGAGATCCTTTATTAGGTATATTATGTACTGTGCCTTTATATTTGAATGATTAGAGAGGTAAGTACACAACACACCTGCATAACATTACAATCGAACGCAAAAGAAATAGGTACTTAGAATATCTAAAAGTCCAATGCTTTGCGGTCATTATGGATGGCTACTAAAACATTATCCCGTCCGCATAATAACAAGCTTTGCTTAGTTTGGACCTAGATAGAGCTGTGATGAAAGTACAGCTTTTTTTTGGACATGACATAATAATAAGGAATTCAACAAAATGCTATAGCCTTCGCACTCGTACATGGAGCGCACGTGAGGCACTCAGCGCTTGTACATCGGTTCTTAGCATTGAATTGAACGGAACGTGGTGCTGATGCACTATCACAATGATTTAGAATAACTCTATGTATTGATATGAGCCTACTACGATCTTACTTGTTCTCTTCTGACATTCAAATAAAGTAAAGGACTCGTGTACAATATTTTTTTAGATTTTATATCTGTCGCTTGTCCTCTATTAATAAACCACTTACGTTTGTACACCGCCGTGACCCAGCACCCTTTTGTGTCTCTGTAGGTACCTGACATCGCTTGCCTTGAGAGCACCTTTTGTGTTAAAAATATTTAATTATTAATAATACCGTTAATCCACCCGAGACGAGCGAGGGTCCGGCAAAGGGAGCCGCGGCCGCACACGTGACCACGTGACAACGTGACCACGTGACCACGTGACCACGGGGTTGCGAACACAAGCGAGCCAACCACTACGTGTCTTATTTACATCTAACGCATTACGCATCACTTTGTTCTGGAAGGCGCCGGTATAGGTATACTTTGCTATTTTATTCTACTAGTGTAGGTATACCTGTGACTCCTATTTCTGTAAGCTGACTACGTACGGCACTGGCACTGGCACTGGCACTGGCTCTACACGCAAGCCCTGTAGAGTAGAGCCAGACAGAGTCATATTATGAAAGGGTGACTACCCCCCAGAGGCCAAATATCGTATTTGATATCAATGTAAGACTGGAGCGGAAATCACCGTCCCTCGGACATATTTTGTCAAATAGCTGTTTCGATAAGAATAGCGGCGCCTGCGAGCGCGACACAATGCCTGGCCGATTGAACCAAGCACCGGATTGTAGCACTAACTAGGGCATTGTTACTTTCCGCTTCTTGATTGATGCATTCGAAATTGATTCACGTGAAATTCGTAATTACAGAGCGGAGATTGCTGAGAGCCGTACGGCCGGTTTTTGAAAGCCCGATCAAAACTATTCGGATAACATGTCACTTGCTATCTAGTATGGAACATTGTGCGATAACAAGGAACATAACAGTTTGTGGCCGAGCTAGGGCACTCTCCGGTGTAATTGGCTTGCATGTATACCTCCTGCAGCACGCAGTATTGCCAATGGCAACTTTGTCGTTAATCATAAGGAAATGGAGGAGCGACAATTACTGTTACAATAAGAGAAGCAGAGGAATCTGTGATGTGCGATATCGCACCACATCACACAGGTCTGATGCCTTTCATTCAAATATTATATTGTTTACATTTGTATTCCAGTAAGAACATCTAAGGCTAGTTGTCACGCACAGTTTGCAATGCCAAGCAATTTGGTAAAAAATGACGTCAGCTCAATCCCCCCCCCCCTGTCACCCGCGTGTCGCGAGGCCAACCGGCTGTGTGGACTGAAATTATTGAAAATCAAACTAAACTTTTTTTAGATACTGCCTTCAGGTGGGCTGCAACACTGTGTGTTGCATCTGCCGCGCCGGTGGCTTGTCCTCCGGCTGAGCCACGCACATAGTGTGAGTAGCAGTTGGTAGAACGTTATGTGAATGAGTTAGTCCAAGGCAGTTCTAGCATCTGCTTGATTTTCATAAATCACAGACTTTCACAAAAAAAATCAGTTTATGTTCCCTACGCTTGCTTACATTCATTTGTTAACACGAGGCTTCATTAATTACGGCTAATCCCATTTAATCTGAATGTAATATTTGAAAATGAATTAAGTTAAATTCACTTTGAGAAACTTTGTAAACAAGCTGGGTTATTAAACAAGAAAGTGGATGATGTTGTTCAAAACACAAACAGATATAATATACAAGTGGCCACTCCCGCGCCCGCAGTGGAGTTCGGAGGCGGCGCCGGCGCAAGTCTCCCCCGATTTGGATGTTAATTATGAGCTGGTTCTAAGCATAGGATATCTTACATGATGGAACCTCCGAAAAAATAAAAAAGTAAAGACGGAGCTCTGTGAACAGCAAAGTGAAGCCAGTTTTCTAAACATGTGTGCGAAGGCCGGTGTTGCCATGACAATTCAAATTAACCCAAAAATACAAAAATAACATTACTAAATAATAACGTCAACATGATATAATCTAACACAACCTAGATTTTAGGCGAGCGTTTGACATGGTGGATAACGACATATTGTTAGAGAAACTATCGGCACTAGGTGCCTCACCTAGGTTACTGAGTTTTTTTGCGAATTACCTCTGTGATCGCAGGCAGTATGTGCAGCTGAAAAGCTTTAGATCCCACGAGTTTTACACTAGATCTGGGGTCAGTCAAGGTAGCACGCTCGGACCGACCCTCTTCTTGACAATGATCAATGACCTTCCAGCAGTACTGAGCGCGGCTCGATGCAGATGACTTAAAAGTCTACAAAGCAGTAGATTCAGACTCGGACTGCGTGCGGCTCCAGCTGGATATTGATTCAGTTGAAAGGTGGAGTCGGTCAAACAGGCTTGCATTCAATGTCGAAAAATGCAAGGTAATAACATTTACTAGGTTGCAAGTGCCAAAAATACTGGATTGAGTACCTGTATTGTTGTACTCAGAATTATGTGCATGTGTAAAAAAGCCATCAAGACAAAGGTTTTATAATGAGAACGGCATCTCAGTTTAGGGACATAGGTGTTGCGATAATGCTTTATAATGCATTCGTCCGCAGCAAACTCGAATTCAGCTCAATTGGTTGGGATCCGCGAGAGGCTAAGTATGCGGTTATGATAGAAAGGCTTCAGCGTAAATTTGCTAGATACATCTATAAGCGTATGTACGGCTATTATCCGTATCTTTTCCCCTCTCTATTCGTATCAGGTATGGTTGGTTTGGATACTTTGGAACTTAGGCGGAAACTGCAGTTAGCTATGCACTACTGCCTTATACTACGTCACAAAGTTAACAATCCTACCATATTGAGCAGTATGACTTTATATGTACCTAACAACCACATACGATGCGGCCGTCGTCGACACCAGTTATTTTCGTGTCACATAGCGCGAACCCAGCATGCTAACAACGCACCGACTCTACGGGCGCTCACATTTTTAAACGATTTTCTACATGAGTTCCAACATGTCGACATTTTTAGTGATAGCCTTAGTTCTATTTATAAGTCCATAAGAACATATTTAAGTTTTAATAACTAGTAGTTCGCCCCGAACTGAGATCTCGTGATGCGACCCGACGAACGCATCAAAACTTTGAGTCGGTAGTAGTCAGAGGCAAGTCCAAACATTATCTTTGGACTTTTTTCTGACTACCGCCTACTAACTTGGTATGGTTACCAAGTTTCAACTCTATTGGCCTATTTATTGAAGAGTTCCGTTGAACAGACCTTGGCTCCATCATCAGACCTGGTCGTCGTCACCATTTTATGAGAACTGAGTACCTCCTTAAATTATTTCAAGAAAAAAAATTAAGAAAAATCAAAGGAACTGGCCGACCAGTAGAAAAACCTTGATTTCAACGAAACTCTTAGAGATGGGAGCTCTTGGATCGCTGGTTATCTTAATTTAACTTTTTAAATTTTATCTCGAAAACCGAGCGTCCCAAAAAAAAAGTAAAAATTGTTTTGGAATGTCCAAACAAAGCCCTTTCATATGACATGTAACTTGATTTTTTTATTTTTGCTCTCTTAATAAACCCTATATCTCAAAAACCTTTCATCCGATTTTACTCATATACTTACCAGTAAATTTCTCAAGTACAAGCTATCGACATATCAAATTTCATGGAGATCGGATCAACGGTTCTAAAGTTATCGCCAGACAAACATACATACATACATACATACATACATACATACATACATACATACATACATACATACATACATACATACATAAAATGCCAAATCGCCCAAGTTGAAACTAAGATCTTCGTTCGCTTCGCTCACTCGATCAATTAATTAAGATAGTCAGCGTTTTGGTGTTATACTGTAAGCTTACTGTCAAACTTGAAATAAATATTCTATTCTATTCTATTCTACGACATAACTGATTAAGGGATCGGTTAGGTTGTGTTTGCCTCACCCAACGGATATACGAAATCTACGAGTTAAAAAAAATTTGACAGATTACAATCTCGCGATTTCACAATTTTACGGATATGTAAACTATTTAAAGAAAAAAATATTGTAAAAATCGGTTCACAAACGGGGAAGATATCGCGTTGCGCCGTGGGTCAAGATGACCGACAGACGAGCCATCAACGCGATGTTTGACAATTTCGTTCGGTGAGTATGAATACCTTCACAATGAGTGCAGCCAATGGGCGTTAAGGTAATTTGACCTCGTAGAAGTGAGCAACCAATGGGCTCGAAATCTTGTGTACATCCGTGTGTTCGCCGGACACGCGGGGCCCACGAACTTGAAGCACTCGACGGGTTTAAAATACACTGATAACCATCATATGAAAATAGTAATGGTACGTTGCGTATCACATTACCCAAATAATAGGGTAAACAAAAACCCTTCATACTGACATACTTCATTTATTAAACATTATTGGTTTCCAAATTACTTACGTGTGAAATGTGATTCCATCCCGCTTGTTTATTCGACATTTTCACTGGTAAATTTATAATTTCTCAAAACGTTGCTCCACGAGCCGCGATAGCTAGAATGACAAGGTAAGGCGTAGTTACGTTGTACGTACCTATGCGCGTGTACACGGCGAGGTGTAGTTTGATCGGCCTCACTTTGCTGTTCACAGAGCTCCGTCTTTACTTTTTTATTTTGTCTAAGGATGGAACGAATAAGAATAAAATTGCTTGCCCTTAAACAGGTTAGCTGGAAATTGTACTTACTCTTACTTGCAAATAAATAATTAAATTGAATTGATGCTTAACTAAAATTACTTGCTTACATTTTAATTAAAAAAAAGCAACTCTATACCTACTTTAACATCTATTTATACTCAAATCAGAGCAGTGAGACAAATGGGATACATGGAAAGATGCCTATGTCAAAATGTAAGTACCTAAGTACCTATCGAGCAATCACTTAGCAGTCGATCATCCAATAACAATCATACAATTCTCATTTCTCCTCTTCAGTTAAAATTAAATCAAACTTAATATTTGACACTTTATTGGAAATTAATGACTTGCCTCGACCGAACACTGCTAAATTTGAATTCGTCCCCGTTTCTCATGACTCAATCAGAAAAATTCTAAATTCCCTCAAATCAAAAGCAGTCGGTTGTGACGATATCGGCCGCATTATGGTTATGCGCCTGATCGATCACATTTTACCTTCGCTTGTTCATATAATCAACTTCTCGCTATCGTCTGGGCAATTTCCCGATCAGTGGCGTAAGGCATTCGTACTCCCTTTACCTAAAACATCCAATCCCATTCTCCCAAACCAATTTCGGCCAATTTCAATACTTCCTTTCTTGTCTAAAGTAATTGAGTCGGTCGTTCACAGGCAAGTGACCGATTTTCTAACTGATGGTGATCTCTTAAACCCTCTTCAGTCTGGGTTCAGAGTCGGTCACAGCACCACATCTGCTCTACTTAAAGTCACTGAGGATATTAGATCGGCAATGGAACGGTCTCAGGTTACGGTTTTAGTATTGATTGATTTCAGTAATGCTTTCAACGCCGTTGATCACGACTTGCTCCTTGCAACTCTGAGCCATCTCAACTTCTCTACATCTGTCCTTCAGTGGTTCTCTTCTTACCTGACGGGTCGCCGACAGTCTATTCGCTGTGGTCAGTCTTTTTCGGACTGGTGTAATTTGAGTGCCGGAGTCCCTCAGGGGGGAATCTTGTCACCTTTACTGTTCTCCCTATTTATTAGTTTGCTATCAGCCAAACTCCATTGTAATTACCACTTTTACGCGGATGACTTGCAGCTCTACAATCACTCTGAAACCAGTGACCTGAATGCCTCATTAGCTGCACTTAACTCCGACCTGCTTCGGCTTAAAACCTGGTCTGAAAATTACGGCATTCATGTTAACCCCAATAAATGCCAAGCGATAATCATCGGAAGTTCTCGCCAACTTACTAAAATTGATCTTACCTCTCTCACACCTTTGGTGTATAGCGATTGCCCCATACCCTTTTCACCAGTCGTCAAAAATCTTGGGCTTCTTTTTGATGCTAACCTAAGCTGGTCAACACAGATCAAAGAAGTTTCTCGTAGGTTCTTTGCAACGCTTCACTCAATTATTCGTTTAAAAAATTTCCTCCCCGTTAAAACTAAAATATCCCTAGTTAATTCCCTTCTCCTGCCCATAATCGACTATGCGGATGTCTCTTACCTCGACCTTAACCAAGACCTTCTCAATAAATTAGATCGCTTACTCAACACCTGCATTAGGTTTATCTACGGTCTTCGTAAGTACGACCATATCTCCGAGTTTCGCAATAAGCTTAAATGGCTCCCTATTCGTGAAAGAAGAAATAGAAGAACATTATGTCTTCTTTACTCGATCCTTAAGGACCCCCATTCTCCTTTATACCTAAAAAGTAAATTTACCTTTCTCTCTGATTCCCATGATCGCAACTTGAGATCTACTGACACTCTCCTTCTGGCGACTCCTAAGCATTCAACTTCTTTCCGTGGTAACTCTTTTGAGGTGGCAGCTGTAGGTCTTTGGAATTCACTTCCCATTCCCATCAAAAAGTCTCCCAATAAATTAGTGTTCAAACGCTTAGTCTATGAACATTTCCTTAAACAGATCTCATCAGTTCAGTAAAATGTTATAATGTTGTTTGAAACCACTCATCCACTGTATTTCTGTTTGTTGCTTCATGTACTATTGAAATGTATTTGCAGGTATATGTTTGTGTTAGGTGTAATTCTTTTAAGAGTCTTCTTTTTTTTTTCTTCTCTTCACCGTGTAACTTTGCGTTTATTAATTTGTAACTGTTTATTTTTAATAATAGCACGCCAACATCATTCTCTACCTTTAAGGTTGGCTGGTAGAAAATGCTTATAGCATTAAGCCCACCTTTTGTACACTTAAATTTTTATTTTTGTGCAATAAAGTGTTAAATAAAAAAAAATACAATTATAATAAAATACAGACGGATATGTACTACATATTCGTAGTAAATCTTTGCACAATTGAATTTGAAAATTGTACAACAGAGCGCTCAAGAAACAACTTAGTTGTTCGTTTGGCTAAAACATTGTAGCTCGATTTAACTTTCACCAATTCCAAGCCGTCGCTGTTATTGAGTTCAAAGATTACGATTTAATTTACGTACAAATTATAATTCAAGCAATGTGGTTCATATTAGTGATTATTCTAGTCTCTATTCGCAAATACTTGAAGACAACGTGCATGATGTTATCTTAAGAAACTAGATGTTACCGTACAAAACCAAACCTACAGCGTGCAACGTACAGCGTGCAACGTACAGCGTGCAACGTATAGCGTGCAACGTACAGCGTGCAACGAACGGCGCCATGTAACGCTGGCGTGTGTGCTCAATTCTGAGACGAAGGTAATTTTTAGGTAATGTTGTTTGTTTGTTTTTCTTTCCCTTTAATTAAAACATAAAACATAGCGATGTGTCAGGTGAAGCTGAATACGCGAAAAGTAGTTGCGGAATAAATGTACCTATGTAGTAGAGGTAAAAGGTAGAGGTTTTGTTATTTTTGCATTTCCATTAGTAGGGGGTCAGAAAGTTAAATTCGTTAAATACATACAACTTACTCCTTATAACAAAGTTTTTATAACTTCCAGGAAAGGTAAATTTAATAAACCGAGAAGTTTCGGCTTCCACGAGAACTGAAGTTTAAGTAAAGCTTGTGTTATCTTGTCTTGTTATTTAGATTTTCGACGGGATGAAAATAAATTTAACTTATTGATGCTATTACAGATCCAGATAAAGTATAGTTATTACATCTTCTGCACACATAATTTAACAAAGTAGCAAAGTAGTTTCAAGGAAGTTGTAATAGTAGTGTTGAAAGATAGTTTAAATGGTCTGCGGATGCGGACGGAACCCTGACGTGCGGACGAGGACGCGCCTCGACGCTCTAATTGTTGATGTTTTATATAAACAGGAGGCGCTGCGACGAGTGTTGACATTCATCGGAGCGCGCTGTGGGACGCGCCCCGAGGACGCCGGGTCGCGTCGCGCCGCGCTGGACGCGTCGCGCCGCGCCGGTCGCGCCTGCAGCGGCTGCACGAGGGATCCTAATGAAGGACGCGCTGACTATCATCACGTAGCACTGCGAGGGAGGCTACTCGTAGTCGTGCCGCTGCGGCCTGTGCCACTACAAATGACAAGCCTCGGCAGCATGCCGTTCACATTTGTGAACACTCCCTAAGAGTCATTAGACCGTAGCTTAGTTTATTCTTAAAAAAATAATAAAAGAAAAAAAACTAATGTCTTCGATATTAAATCGAAGTCTCAAGAAAAACTAAATTTGTAATAACAATAATAAAGTACGCGATATTGTCCCATTATTTCATGAACTTCAAGTAAATAAAATAAATAAATAAATATTGGTGGACATTCCACACAGCACTATTTAACCCCAAACTAAGCCAAAGCTTGTGATATGGGAACCAGATAGCTACCACGTACTACTTATATACTTTTTTTTGGAAATTTGCAATTCCAGCTATGGGGAATGAGTGCTACCGATTTAATTTTTTTGTCATCTTTATGTACCTAAATACATCGAAGCAAATAATATGATTTATGATTATGATTATGATTACTTACTTATACTATTTTAAAAAACCCAGACAGAGAACAAACATCTATGTTCATGACACAAATATTTGTTCTCGGTGGGGATCGAACCCACGGCCTACTTTGACAAGTCTATAAGTAGAGACATATTTTTTTGTTCCCTTATAAATGGATTAATCGCCATTCAGTTTTTTGCGCTCGAATCTCGAAAATATCTCTTCGGTGTTTCAAGCGAAGAGATTTTTTTTCGTCAGCGTCAATATTATATCAACCAAATCACTATTAGTTATAAGTTACTAACCTATGTATAAACTTTTTCTGTAACTAACACCATGGACCATATTGTCTGAATAAATAAATGAATTATTATTATTATTATTATTAATAGCATAATTCTAAAATGTACTCGCCCTTAGAGGGATGGACGCAGTGCAATGCCATATACCTATATAGGGACGTCTTCTGTCAACTTGTTTGTGTGGTAATGAAAACAATACAATACAATACAATAATCATTTATTTGCGAAACACAGGTTATAAAAAGGTGACAAATATAATTTAAGTAAGTATAGCCATGTTCTACTTAAAAGCATGCAAAAATATATTTCATAATTAACGATGCAGAAAATTGTTATCTGCATCAGGTTCATGTTTGTTCCATCACTTTTTCATATTGTTAA
This sequence comes from Chloroclysta siterata, assembly GCA_932294275.1. Classification (NCBI taxonomy): domain Eukaryota; kingdom Metazoa; phylum Arthropoda; class Insecta; order Lepidoptera; family Geometridae; genus Chloroclysta; species Chloroclysta siterata. The sequence goes on along the minus strand of OW028592.1, from coordinate 26,040,713 downwards.
AGTAATTTAAGTGCATTGAAATATAAATCAATCAATGTGATGTCACTTGAATGAGTCGTACCTATTACTTGGTACTTTGATCAAGGACACAGGCCAGTTACTCACGGGCGCATGCCTTTCTAATCAATAACAGTTGTACCTACAGCTACGTACGGTATGCGAGTACCGTACGTAGCTGTAGGTAGGTAGGTACTCGTGCAGCTGAATTCCTTCGCACTCGAGTTGAGCCGAAACGAATCGCCTCGTAACTGGTTCTGCCGGAGACGGATTACCATCGTGTTTTCTTATTTAACACAATATTTTCTCGGGGGGAAGAATATTGTTGATGAAAAAGCTAGTCTAAGTATAAATCGTATATAACAAGTAGTAGGTATGATCTCATACTCGCGAACAAACCCGTCGAGTAGATTCCAGCTCATGATCTTGCATTACTGTGCTCCATCAGATTCAACGTATTTTACCTTTTTAAGTTATTCAAGCGATTTCCCTTCGAATGTAAAAGTGGGATAAGGTTCGTTTGGTTTCCTTTGGTCGCGGAGTTCCGGTTGATTTCCGCGGGAACGACGCGCGCCCCTCGGATACATAAATCACGCGCGAAACGACGCTATTTCACAAGCTCGAATTAAATAACGCTTTATCAATTAGTTATTGATCGAGTGAGCGAAGCGAACGAAGATCTTTAGTTTCAACTTGGGCGATTTGGCATTTTATGTATGTATGTATGTATGTATGTATGTATGTATGTTTGTCTGGCCATAACTTTCGAACCGTTGATCCGATCTGCATGAAATTTGATAAGTCGATAGCTTGTACTTGAGAAATTTACTGGTAAGTATATGAGTAAAATCGGATAAGGGTTATTAAGATATGGGATTTCTTAAGGGGGCAAAAATAAAAAAAGTTACATAAAAAAATCTAATTACATGTCATATGAAAGGGCTTTGTTTGGACATTCCAACACATTTTTACTTTTTTTCTGGGACGCTCGGTTTTTGAGATACAACAAAAAACGTTAAATTAAGATAACCAACGATCCAAGAGCTCCCATCTCTAGGAATTTCGTTGACATCAAGGTTTTTCTACTGGTCGGCCAGTTCCTTTGCTTTTTCTTATTTTTTTTTCTTGAAAGAAATTAAGAATGTACTCAGTTCTCATAAAATGGTAACAACGACCAGGTCTGATGATGGAGCCAAGGTTTGTTCAACGGAACTCTTCAATAAATAGGCCAATACGGTTGAAACTTGGTTACCATACTAAGTTTGTTTGGAATTTTTTCTGACTACCACCTGCTCAAAGTTTTGGTGCGTTCGTCGGTTCGCATCACGAGATCTCAGTTCGGGGCGAACCACTAGTAATATCGGGTTTATACAAACTTACTGCTTAAAGCGAGTTAAACACATGTGCCTGTTTAACTAAACTATGACGGCAAAATTCAGCTTTATAAATAAATCGAATAGGACCTATTCGACTCATAACCTATTAAATAGGTTAAGAGTCGAATAGGTCCTCTACTACTCTTAACCTATTAAATAGGTTCTACTACTCTACTACTCTTAACCTATTAAATAGGTTAAGAGTAGTAGAGCTCTTTGTGAAGGGTTCGTCCGCCAAGCAGCAACGCTGTGTTTCGGTTTGAAGAGTGTGGTTGCCGGTGTATTTACAGGCACATGAGGCTTAACATCTGTATGCCTCCAGTTGATGGACGCAGGGCAGTGCATCGTAGGGCGCGTTCCCATTGTGCGTGACTTACGAGGCAATGCTTTGTTATAGGTGATGGTTACCACTTAACATCATGTGGGCCATCTGCTTGTTTCATCAGCTGATATAAAATAAAAACCGGTCAAGTTCCGTACCATTATCTGTAAAAACGGCAAAAAAAATACGTTTGTTTTATGGGAGCTCCCTTAAATATTTATTTTATTCTGTTTTTTAATATTTGTTGTTATAGCGGCAACATAAATACATCATGTGTGAAAATTATAAAGTGACTAGGAAAAAAAAAAATAAAAAAAATATGATGCATGTCTTTAATTTAAAAAAATAATAATAATTAATAATAATATAATATTGCATAATTTTTAATATCGGTCCGCTTCTCTCTATTGCAACACCCTTACTGGGTACATTATGTATTGAATCACAAATTACTTAGTCATAAGTTCTGACAATGTTAAATCTACGTACATACATAATAATGCAATAAATATACTGAATACTGAAATTACTAACTATGACGGTTCATGTGATACAGCTTGGTGACAGACGGACAGACGGACGGACAGACAGACAGACGGACGGACAGCGGAGTCTTAGTAATAGGGTCCCGTTTTACCCTTTGTGTACGAGCCCTAAAAAATAGATAAAATATTTAGTAAGTAAAAGTATGTATCCAGTCCTGCACTCATCCAGAGAGCATCGATTTAAATACCTAGGACATCTGGTTACTGAGGACCTTAGAGATGACGCTGATATGGAGAGTGAACGCAGAGCGTTTTCGGTCCGAAGGAATAGGCTGGCACTCAGATTCGCGCGTTGTACAGATGCAAAATAACTCTGTTCAAGGCATACTGTACTTCGCAGTACTCGGCGAGTCTGTGGGTACATACTGTGTGGTACTGTGTGGTAACATAACATCGCATTTAGGGCGCTGTTGCGGCTCTCGCGCTACTGCAGTGCGTCCGGTATGTTCACCGCGATGCGCACAGACACCTTCAACGCCAACTGGCGCAAAAAAACGGCGTCTCTGCAAAGTAAACTGCGCGGGAGTAGCAACGGCATCCTAAATGCGATTGATGAAGAACTAAATCGTCCTCTGGTATGGAAACTCATCCAGAGGCGCAAATCGCTATTAGTCATAAGTTACTAACCTATGTATAAACTTTTTCTGTTACTAACACCATGGACCATGTTGCTGTCTGAATAAATAAATAAATGAACTATTAATAATCGCTTCAAAATAACTTTACCAATTGTTTAATTAGCAAGGTCCCGCATTACCTAAATACATACAATTTATCGAAGCAAGTGAGTTAGCATGCATTGCACGTGTCGCGCAGTGAGAGCAGCGCGAGACAGCTCAGAGAACTGAAACTGTCTGTGTTCTATGCCGACGCGGGGCGTGCACTTCGGACCTGACTGGATGCTGTCACGTGAGGCTGCGAGGTCCTCTACAAGTAGGTGTATTTTGTTCTGTGGTGCGCCGCCGACATCTAATATGAATGAATGCGTAATTGTGCGCTCCGCCTTGGAGCTTTCGACAATTTTAACTCATCACATATTTATTCAACACAACAGGATTAGTTGCGTTGCCCGCCTGGTGCGTTAGAGCTTCAACCTTTTAAATCCTTTTAATTAGTTCCTCTTGAATTATTACGTCCATTTTTTGTTCTCAAATGACAGTAAGCTCGCTTAGGAGTGTACCGTCCTTCCGTCCTTCAAATAATTTTGACATAAAATGTAGGTATTTATTTCGTTTCTTTCTGTATTCCGGGCAGCCTTGTCGACTCGACGCCGGCGACGGAGTTCGCTGTGAACACCCCCGCAACTGAGCTAGGTACTGCTCTACCTGCTGCTATAGTAGTTCGAGAGAAATCGAATCTTGTGCGTAAAATAGCATACAAATAGTATAGAACCAATTATATGCTAGTTCTACTTCGGAACGTATACAATAATGCTATATAGGTATACGATCTATTCGGATGTGATGCAGTGCACCGCTGCCCTGAGTGCGTGGTCGCGTGTGGGAGCCCCGTGGCTCCTGATAAAACAATTTTCTCTGAAGATTGCGCGTATATTTGCCCGACTAATACTGAAACACGCGTGGGTTCCTACTACTGTGCGTACGTCAAGAGCTTACACGAGTTGCAAATACGTACGTCCAATCCGTATTCAGTGTAACAGCCGACTCAGACCTGAGAGCATAGTCCGCTAACTGCTCAACCTACTCGTATTTACATGCATTTGCTGGCACTACTCGTGTTGACGAAGTTTTATAAAGGTAGTTTAAGAGTTGCCGCGGCTATAAATCAATTAGTGCGGAATGGTTCCTCGCTAACGAGCCTCTCCGGCGGAGGGACACGTTACTTTCCTCACTCCCCTCTGCCCCCCCTCGTCTGCCCCCATCCCCCTCGTCCTGATCACTGCGAGTGCTTGCGGATGCACTTAGACCTCTCGTTAGTGGTGTCCGCATCGTATCTGTAGCTAACAGCGCTCGCTAAGCTGAGCTTGAGGGCTTCCAAAGCGTCCGTAAACCTCTTAGTCAAATTCAATTTATTTTGTCAATAAAAATTTGTTTACCCATCTGCAAAAAGAAAAAAATAAAATATGCTAATACACTTACTTCTGTTTTTGAATAAATTTATGCTATTTTGAAACGTTTTATGGCGTTCACATTCATGATGTTCAAAAAAAAAAAAAAAAAGGTTTATAAAGTTGAAATTCTACCAATACAAGTAATTTTTACTAAATCACAATAAAAATATTATCAGAGAAGGAATGGTGCTTGCAATGTTGTAAGCTATCGTGGCCACACGCCAACTCACATCCACATCCGAGAGAATCGTTTTCAACAACAGAAAGGTGAAGTTTTGACAAAAGATACCTAAACAAAAGTTATTGTACAGTTGCAGCTCGCCAAGCGCTGCACTATCGGAGCGCGTACTCTGATCAGTGTTCGTAAGTTATCGAACAACGACGATCAAACCTAATTATAACTTAGTTATACTTATTTTGTGAGATAGTTTTGTTTGTTGATAAGCAATCCCCCGATGTACTTCATTGAAGTAAGTTCTTATATCTTTGAAACAGTTACTAGATCATAGAAAAGAATGTAACCGGAACAACAATATAAAATAAAACAAACCATTCATAAAATTCTCTAAACAAGAAGTTTAGAATTAAAATACCAATTCTAGATTTAATAAAAACAAATCCATGCTTAATAGCTTATTCATATTGTCGGTATGTAGTTCAGCGAAATTGTCAACGAAGTTCAGAGAAACATTCAAACCGTCGCGACGGTTTGAATGTTTCTCTGAAGCGACGCGTCGCTTTGTGTTTAGTTTCATTTTATTATTACACTGGAATAAACGGCAACGTATTCATTGCTACGGCGTAGCCTTTCGCTACGAGACGACGTGATTTGGCGTAGCGGCTTCGTAGCGTATGTATCGCTACGACATAATTACCTGACGTGATCCCTCAGACGTGCACAGACAGAGACGGCTGATTGCTCGCGAAAGTTTCCGTTAGCGCTAAACATAAACGTTCCAAGTTCACCAATTTCACTATGGCTTATGGCGGCTTAGGTATTTATCGTAGCCGTTTGCATTAATTATATAGTTAATTAGTTAAAACTAGATTGCAAACCAAAACAAGGACTATGGATGTCAGGAACTTAAGTTCTGAGATAGCGGAGTAATCAGACGAACGCGTCATCTGTTCCGGGAATATTTGCCAGATGTAGGAAACACCGTTTCAAAACGAAATGGACTGCATTATCAGATTTGTAGAATTTTTTTATGATAAATAGTATTATATCAGCTTTCTCGCACTCATAATAAGCTTTGCTTAGTTAGGGGCTGCTGTGCTGATAGACAGTGCTGTGTGGGAAGTCCTCCAATATTTTTTTACTAATTTCATTTTCACTCAGTATTTTATTTCTTTACTCGTTCCATCATTAAATTATAGTAATACCGATAATGTGTTATTGTGCTCCAGAAATTTCCGTGATTCCGACCATGAGGAAAAACACTACGAGAAAACCAAAAAGTACAATATACAATATTTTATATTATTATATTATATTGGTGGACACTGTAAACAGCACTATCTAGCCCCAAAATAAGCAAAGCTTGTATAATGGGAACTAGGTAGCTGATATAATACCTACATAGTTTTTTTTTGTAAATACATAGTAAATAATAACACCCCATCTGTCCTTCTGCTAATATCTGGGATTTTGCTTATCTGTCCTTCTGCTGCAGAGACAAAAAAACATCTATGATCATCACACACATATATGTTCTCGGTAGAGATCGAACCCGCGGCCTAAACCGCAGAAACAGAGCTTCTACCTGCTTCTACCTTACGAGCTGTGAAGGCTGTCAAAATGCAACAAAAACAATAACAGCAACGATCCGTGTCACTCTGAAATAACAACGGATACTCCAAAAATGGACATGACAAATATAATGTTTGCAAAATACAGCATTACACATGTACGTGCAGCGCAGCGCAGCGACGCGCTGTGGCTTGCGGTTTCATCCGAATGTTACAACACAACAGTAAATACAAATACCCAGGACGTTTTATTAGTTGCGAGTACAAAGTAGCAGCAGCGAGTAGCGACTGCTCGCCACGACTGCTCAAGTGACAGGTCGACTACTCCGTTACATTTCAACATTTTACCTGCGCGGCTGCGGACTCGCAGTAAACAATGTATGCTGTTTGAGTTCGAACAATAACGATTGTACCTCTATTCATTAAATACTTACTATACCTATTGTTTAAAAACTGTTTTATTTTTATTCTTATTTATTTTGTGTTTATTGTGCCCGCTTAGTCTAAGTATTAACTGTTCATTCTATTCTATAATTTTTTTCATCGTTGATATTATTATATTTTGTTGTTAGTAACTGTCGTTTTATTGTGTAGCTCATAAGTAATTTTTTTGTAATATCTAAAAATCTACCTAATAATATATATTTTTTGGATTATTTATAAGCTAAATACATTGTACTTTCGAATATTCTTGTTGTGTAATTAGCTCTATCTTATAAGTATAACGGACTAGTAGCACCTGGGGAGAGAAGCATATACGTTTTTAACTAGCACGAAGGTAATGTTCCGAAACCAGAGAGTATGCCAGTTGCCTTATAATACAAATCTTTAGAATAAGTCCTAAGAAAATGTATGGCTCTACATGTTCTTTGTTTTTGTAAATAAACAATATCTTATCTTATTATATCTAACGTGCCTGCCGCCTGGGGATCAAAGTCGTGTAGTTGTTTCAGTTTTTAATAATGAACAACAAAGCAGTTTTGCTATTATTGGAAGTCAAGCATTTGGAATAATGTAATGCAAAAGCATTGAGAATCATTTTGTCTTTTGTAAACTTGCAGAAAATGCATATAGTTAATCTGTTTTTAGAGAAACACAGTCGTTTTCAGCAACACGTCCACGTTCCCAGTTATCACGTTATTCATTTGTAATTTTCCTTTAAAGCGTTTCATAGAAGAACGGCAGATTGACATGTTTATGATTTCATATAAAGTTCTAGTGAAGTAGCTTAATTAATTGAATTCGTAGAAACGTACCTCGCCGAATACAGTTGAACGTTTGTAAGCGGCAACCTTGATAGATATTAGGTACTTATACTTATAAACAAACACAACCAAACTTCTACCAAGCTCATCAATCTGCTTTAATAAATAACTAGCGGCCTGTCCCAGCTTCGCATGGGTGGACATAAATTTTTTCAATTTTTTAGGATCAACTTAGATTGTGGTGGGTTCGAGTCATTTGCACGCCCTTCTACCTCGCGCCTTGCCCGGGCCCGCGCTGGGTGAGAACGCGCCCCTTGACCTTATATTTTTCAAATCTTTTGAATGGAAAATCCGATTTGAAAAATTCAAGAAGTATTGTATAGGTATTGAACCAATCTTGAATATGAAAAGATTTATTTGGATAAGGATTAATACCAAGGTACAAATAAAGAGCCTTTTCTAGCGCCGGCATTTCAATTTAATTTTTATAATAATAGAACACTTATTGTGACATAACTATAATAGCTAGACATATGCTGTTGCAACATTTTTTGTAGATAATGATGTGTTCTGCAAAATTGTAGTACATTACTTTGTTCTATCATCAATAGTTTTCGCAGCGCACGCGATGTAAGGTTTTTGTTTTCTACCTTGGGTTACATTATTGGAGTTTTAGTAAGGATCCCTGATTTTTTTGAAAATATAATATAGTCTATGTTACTCAAAGATAATGTAGCATTCTAATGGTGAAAGAATTTTTGAGATCGGACCAGTAGTTTTTGAGCCTATTCGTTACATACAAAGAATGATCTGAGCATATTACATAAATAAATAAAAAACAATCTGCAAATAACATCTCTCTCGCTACTCGTATTTCATACATTTTGTGAATTCTCAATAATACTACTAATTCACAATTCTACAAAACATGGTAGATGTGTTCGGTAATTGCCGTATTTATTTCTAGCAATACCCCATTGAAATATTAGCCAAAGAGAGCTTCCAAATACCGAACGCGAATAAATCTTGATAAATTATATCAATATTGTTCGTGCGACGTTTTCCTTGGAGCGACCATTCAGCAAATTAGTAGGTACAGTGTTAGTGAGCCGATGTGTTCCAAAATTGCAAATTACCTTCTTGTAGCGCCTCTTAACTTCATCTAAAGTAAAAGTGCTTCTTAATGACTTTCTGAGTTTATTAACACTGCTTTAAGAGCTATAACTATAACTTGGTGACACTATTCTTAGTGATAATATTTTTACTCTGCGACGTTTATGGCAGCATTACGCATTAAGCGTTGCCGCTGACACGTAGCGCGTTATGTTGCCACACATAACGCGCTACGTGCCAGAGGCAACGCTGTAGCACACGCTCTAATGGTAAATGGGTTTTGAACTATAAATGCCCACAAGTTAATAACCTATATTGATTTAGGTGTTTTATTTTTACGTAATAATCTGATGAACTGAATTTTGTATATATTTGTATCGCTTACACAATCAGAATCATCAATCATTTAACTTTACATCAGCTATCTATAGAATTCTAACTAAGTATATTCATAATATCTCGGCAGGTTTCATTGCAAGTGTCGGAGGCGGCCAGTTAGGAAGTTGAACAAATTCTTTGAAACGCTTAATAAGGTTGCCTCGGTTAGTAATAAGGCCCAAGCTTAGTCTCCGTTCATAACGAGTTTTGGGAACAAAAGACAAACTTTTTGCTTTTCTAGAGCTTTAGAAGGAACGTAACTACTACTAACAGTCTTTATTTTTTTTTCGAAAGTAAAGATTTATTTGCAAAAGAACAGAAAGGCTTTAGAAAAACCTTGCAACCTATCATTTTCTGCACACTGTTATGACTAATGTAGACACTAATACCTGTAGTATTAGTGTCTACATTAGTCCTTTAAATGGACATGTGCCCTTTAAATGGACTTTACAATGGCTTTTGACAATGTAAGTCACGGCATACTTATAAAAAAGCTTGATGCCTATGGAGTGAGGGGAAACATTTTAAAACGTCTAGAGTCTTATCTTTCTGGCAGTAAACAGCCAACGCAAATAACAAGGTTATGTTTGAAATCAAAGATGGAATGTAACTATATATCTACACCTAAGTCACTAACTGTGGGAGTCCCGCAGGGTTGTTCTGTGTCCTCTACTTTTCATCTTTTATATAAGTGAGCTTCCTATAGTTGCTAAACAAACAAGTTTTTGAAAATGATATCAATAATACACTTAGTAATGTTATTCAATGGTTACACTCCAAAAATTTGCAAATATTTTTGTCTAAAACTTACTCCACAATTTTTAGAAATAGAGCAATTACAATAAGTAACATTGACGTAAATTATTCCGGACATAAAATTGAACAAGTGTTTATTAGTAGTTACATCTGTAACTAAGTTCTTGGGACTTAATATTCAGTGCAGTAAACCTGGAAAGCTCATAGTGAAAGTCTATGTTCCATGTTATATCAGTATTCATATGCGCTATATATGCTGTCCAAAGTTGCAAATAATTCAACTGTCGTTACAGCTTATCATGGGTAATGTCGTCTAAACTCAGGTATGGTGAATTGTTCTGGGGAAATTCAAGTGAGAAGGAATCCGTTTTTAGGGCCCAAAAGAAGTGTGTTAGAGCAATTCGTAGGCTAAAACAAACTGACAGTTGTAAACAGCACTTTAACGAACTAAATATTCTTACATTGCCCTCCATGTATATTTACGAGGTTTCTTTATTTGTGAGAACTAATATGTATCTTTTTAAACCTTTTAGAATCAATAGATTATTTACTAAAATCTGTTGACCTCCTAGTAAAACTGCTATGTTCAATAGTATCTTCTGCATAGCTTCAGTAATGCTGTCTGGTAAGATATTGTAAAATCTGACACAGTTTACTAGAAATGATTTATTGATTTTCGACAGCCTTGTATTTCGTAATGTAAGTTTATTTTTATTTCTCGTCTCATGTCTATGAATAACACCATTTTTAGAATAATTATAAATGTGTTTCCTAATATGTATTGAATTTGTAAAAATGTAAATTTATGGCATAGTTATAATTTCAATTTCCTTAAATAATTCCCTGAGGCTAACTCTCGGTCCAAGTCCGTTAATGCCTCTGATTCTAGGACGATTTCGTCCTAGCTCTGATTGCATATTCATTTCGCAAAATGAATATTTTGAATTGTTAAATCTAAAATATTTTTTCGCATTTTTTAATATTAAATAACTTTTTTCATCCCATTTATTCGAAAAGAGGCCTTTCGTTCCTCGATAAGTGCGCGCAAAATAGGTAATTCCAGCGCATTTAATAACAGTGACGAAATGACTTTTGAATTTATAACACTATTAAATTTAAAAGTTTGAACGCAGTTAACTTCGATAAAGTCCCGGCTGAATAAAAAAAGAGCGCGCCTGCCACCGCAGCATTGGTAAACCAAATAAAAAAAAATACGCGGGAACTTTTTATTGTTTTTTTTATTACTTTTTATAAAAATATTAAGGCAATTTCAATATAATTCACACAAATTGAATAACAATTAGTTCTAGCAGTGAAAGTGAAATATTAACACCAGAAAGTGTAAAATTAAATGCAGAAACTGTCATAAACAATTTACTACCGAACAAATCGAAAGAAATATCAATTTAGTAATGTAAATATAAATTCGTCTTTACTAAAAGCATCTCTTATTTATTTTTCCCATAGAGGGGGATGAAAAACAGAGTCTGCCACACGATACCAAAATTATTTAACCTCGAGCGACGTACTTTGAATCCCTTGCTACGTTCAGGGTTCTGCTCTAGAATCCTTCGCTCTGGATTCATAAAATCGCTCTTGCCCTAAATATTATTTTGGTACCTTATGACAAAATCTAGAAAGAAAGAAAGTCACTGTTTCGAAAGAAACTAGTGACACGACAAGAGAAGAGAGCACATACAACTAAGTAGACAAACAAGTTTACGGCCCGCCTGATGGGAAGTGGTTACCGTAGCCTATGAACGCCTGCAATACCAGAGGAATCACTAGCGCGTTGCCGACCCCTTATAAATTTTAAAACGCCCTTTTTGAAGAGCCCCATACAATAGTTTATCGGGAAAACCTCAGCAGAGAGCCATCATTCCACAGCCCAAGTGTTCGCGAGAGGAAGTTCCTCTGGAACCGAACGGTACGCGACCACCCTGGCTCTAATGTGTGAGGATGAACTCTCTGCCGATGGCGAGCTGTGCGATGCTAAAAAGAGGATGTAAGCATCATGTCAAACAACTCTTCAGAACATACCCCATTATATAAGCGGTAGAAGATACACAAACAGGAGAAGTCTCTTCTCAAACTGAGTGGTTCAATACCGCTGGTGAGCTTGGGATCGTCGACAATTTTCACAGCACGTCTTTGGACCGAATCAAAAGGACCAAGCTGGTATCCAGGTGCTCCTGCCCAGAGGTGAAAGCAGTACTCCATGTGAGGTCCATTGCCCAGCACTGAAGTACGACTTCGCTCTGTTTAGCACCCCGAGCTTTTTGTATGCCAGCTTGACCTTAGACCTTAGTAGTGGTCATCTTCCTACCCTTATCCCACTTTATGTGGGGTCGGTATTGAGGAGCAGCGGTATGTACTAACTGATAACTGATATACTGTTGACTACGGCGTTCACAATATGTAATTGATCGAGTGAGCGAAGCGAACGAAGATTTTAATTTCAACTTGGGCGATTTGGCATTTTATGTATGTATGTTTGTCTGGCCATAACTTTTCTTAATAAATAGGCCAATAGAGTTGAAACTTGGTTACCATACCAAGTTAGTAGGCGGTAGTCAGAAAAAAGTCCAAGCATAATGTTTGGACTTGCCTCTAACTACCACCTGCTCAAAGTTTTGGTGCTTTCGTCGAGCATCACGAGATTTTAGTTCGGGGTGAACCACTAGTTTAATAATGTTTTTTATCCGTGAAAACCTTTAATTGGCTCTCTCGTTTCTATAATTATCATGTACCTATGTTGTTTAAGTTATAATAAGCTGCTGGTATCCCAATTAATATAAAAAAGACAACAGATATTTATACTTATAGAGCTATCTGTAATAATACTTAAAGAACTATAGAACAACTAACTACTAGACTATACTATAGAACACAAAGAGTTCATGTGAATTATATTTCTTATGAACATTCTCATGTATGTGTAACTATTTCACAGAGGTTTCCAAGTGGTAAGTGTACAGGGAGTTCGTTAGGCCGTGTGTCATATATATATATACATATAGTATCTCCAATCCAGCTTATACAGTAGTTGCACATAAGTATGTACCATAGTTTATACCATTCCATGCGTTGTTTTAAATAAACTACTATGAGTGCGTGTGGATAAGGTCGTGTATTCATTATTTCGCAGGCTTGTACAATTTCCGTTGACCCTACAGAACTCGGGCCCTTCGGAAGGAAAGAGCCTTTCATCGTGAGCTTAAATAGTCGTAGAAAGTTCTCCATGTTCCAATCCAGTGTGGCGAGGCGTGGCGTGGTATGGCGTGACGTGGTGTGACGTGGCATGGCATGGCGTGGCGTAGCGTGTCATGGCGTGGCGGAGCTATCTGGCATTGTTATCTTTAAACCGCCAATATTTGTTTACTTATTGATCGAGTGAGCGAAGCGAACGAAGATCTTAGTTTCAACTTGGGCGATTTGGCATTTTATGTATGTATGTATGTATGTATGTTTGTCTGGCGATAACTTTAGAACCGTTGATCCGATCTGCATGAAATTTTATATGTCGATAGCTTGTACTTGAGAAATTTACTGGTAAGTATATGAGTGAAATCGGATGAAAGGTTTTTGAGATATGGGGTTTTTTAAGGGGGCAAAAATAAAATAAGTTACAGAAAAAAATCAAATTACGTGTCATATGAAAGGGCTTTGTTTGGGCATCCCAAAACAATTTTTACTTTTTTTTGTGACGCTCGGTTTTTGAGATAAAATAATAAGAGTTAAATTAAGATAACCAGCGATCCAAGAGCTCCCATCTCTGAGAGTTTCGTTGACATCAAGGTTTTTCTACTGGTCGGTTAGTTCCTTTGCTTTTTCTTAATTTTTTTCTTGAAATAAATTAAGGAGGTACTCAGTTCTCATAAAATGGTGACGACGACCAGGTCTGATGATGGAGCCAAGGTCTGTTCAACGGAACTCTTCAATAAATAGGCCAATACCTCTAGAGTTGAAACTTGGTAACCATACCAAGTTAGTAGGCGGTAGTCAGAAAAAAGTCCAAAGATAATGTTTGGACTTTCCTCTGACTACTCACGAGATCTCAGTTCGGGGCGAACTACTAGTAATATTAGTGTAGATTACTACATAGACTAGAAGTACTGGATTAAGTATTAGTAAGTCCTATGAAATAAAAATAAAATAAAATAAATGACGGGCAGGTGCCATAAACGTTGCGAAGAGGAAGAATATTAGGAAAATTATAGCGTTCGATGCTGTTTGCGGAAGCTAGTTATATACAAAGTAATGCTATGACTAATCTAGAAGAACAAAAACAGATTTTCCCACCAATAAAACGACATAAATAGAAAATATAACCGCAAATGCCTTCGATACAGTTCCGGCAAGCCGTTAATGCTGTTTTTGACAGCTTCTAGCTTTAACCTTGGAATATCGGAACTAAGGTATCGCTTTAATTTCTATTCCTCGCCATTGAATAGCGTTTCCTGTCAAAAGAGAGCACTGGTGGTCTAGTCTATTAGTGTTCGGTGTTCGGTGTAATTATCCACGAGTGAGGATAATTACTACACAGTACTGAATGCGCAAGTAGGTCGGACTGCCACTACCTAGTACTGGAATGAGATAGCATACTAAGCAGCTCGAGCCAGTGGGCCGGTGGCGGCGGCGATGGAAACAGCAGTCAAACGTAACTAGTAATATATGCTAGATGTGTAGGTGACTTAAAGATGCATGTTTGTAGCATGAATCGGACCTCAGACAGCAAGGATTATCCAAAGAGGAACTATACTATACAGAGATGAATTCATGATAAGTTTTGTTACAAATGGCAACTAAAGGGGTATTGAATGAATGATTGCAATCATAGAATAAAAAAAAATACAAAGATGAAGAATACGGTTGAGTTGTGACCACAAAATAGTAAAAGACTAGGTATATAAAAAAAAATATGCAGGTAACTTATATTAAGAGTTTAAAATATATGTATATATTTTTTATTTGACGATTGTAATGTAATAGTGTGGTGTCTAGCCGAGTCGCGCTGGCAACACTAGCGACATGCTGGCGACACTTGCTTGGTGCGGGCGTGCTGGGCGGACGGCATAACCTCGTATAATAATATATTTGTGTTTCATTGGATCTAAAGAATCCCACAAAGTGGCGACTGAGGAGAACGTGAGTAATTTATCTCATTTTTACTGAAAAGGAAGGGATAGATGGCATTCCAAAGTAAATATTTTGCAGTTGAAGTTCAAGTTCCAATTCAATAAACAGGGTACGAGACCTACGTTGAACTAACATGTACAGTACGAGGGTACTGTATATTAGATCAAAGTATTACTTACGTAATTGAGATACCTGTTAGAAAAAGATCTAGAAAAATTTATCGCTGCATAATAATTTTACCTGCCTACCCTAACCTACGAAAACCTTCTGTGAAAAAAAGATTTTTACTTTGATCACTATGAAGGTAGAAATGTTTTGAAAATTATTAGCATTAATAATGCTGCCGTAGCCAAAATCGGCCTGGACGACACATCATATCATCATCAACCATATCTGTACGTCTTGACCCACGTCACCAGGTACTACAGTATATGGAATACCAACTACTGTAATATGTGGGTTTGTGCCAAATGTTAAAAGTATTTGGACGTATCTGACCACCTTAGAAATCCTCAAAAATCTTTAAGTTGATACTTGGTAGTAAGGGATGTGTGAGGATATTTACCGTGCCTGGGAATCAAAGTCTTGAGGCTGTTGCTATTTTAATATTATTTTTATTAGCAATTGGGTGAATGGTTTTTATATCTTTTATACCTACCTATTGCAACTGAAATCTAGACTGGAAAAACCAGCACCAGTTTTAAGGGCAATGCAACAAAGTAGCTATTCTATTGTTGCGCTGAGCATGAGCCACGACCTAAAATGAATAAACAATATCTAATATGAAAAGTGTTATGTTACAGGCTCCAAATACCGGTCATGTAAATAAAGGCCATGCAATAAGTGTCATCACATCAGAGACGACGAAAAGGCTATGTAATTAATCTCATCAGAAATGATGTAAAGGCCATGTAATTAATGTCATCAGAGATGATATAAAGGCTATGTATAATGTTATTAAAGATAACCAAAAAGCCATGCAAGAAATGTTTCATCAGAGATGGAAAACAAAGCCATGTATTTAATAAATGGTCATCGGAAATGACAAAAAGGCAAAAGAAATGAAAAATCATCAAATGCACTGTGTGTGATCACATGTGACAATATAATAAAAAATTAAAGGCCATGAATAATTCATTCATTTTGTTGATATGCATCGGAAACTGGATCACAAACATACTTAATAACACTTAGCTTTTAAGTGTTTTAGATGAAATGAAATTTATTTATTTAAAATCGTTAACAAACATTACAGTATTTTATTAAATTGGGTTTATGTTATTTTCATTGTTATGTTGTCATTTGCGATATTTCCTGTTCGAACAACATTTGTACCCAAACTAGAATAACCCTGTGTTATAGTATACCAATGCCAGGTGTGGCAGGCAAAACACAGGAAGATTATTGGGTATTATCTCGATTTCCGTTTCATATGTAACTTACTATATACTTACCATTATCATTATAATTAATCTACTGGGTGGGTATAATCTACCTAGTTGATTATTCGTAGTGGTTGCTTTACTGTCAAAAGTTTATGTGTGTTGTGAATTTTACAATTTATAATAATATTACCGCATCTTTAAAAAGAAATAAAAATATTTGTTCCGTAAAAATACAGATATCAAACTACCTCCCATTATTAAAATGTGAGTAGGTATTATGTAACGAGAAATTAAGAAGAAACTTAACCTACACAAACACGGCAGTGCAACTGTTAACAGTTGATAACGCCACGAATATGCATAAATATGCTCGAATACATAATATAATTCAATGCCTTGACAATTTATTCTAATTATGTTATTATAACTCTGCTAATATAATATATGTAAGATAGACCATCATCATTTACAGCAAACAAGGCGGGCAAAACCACTCGGGTACGAACACTCCAAAAATCGACCGACCTGCTTGGTAGCTATTATAAATACTACATACTTATCTCATCTACATACTATCAATAGAATGGTAACCATAACTGCATATTTTGTTCAGAGATTTTTGAGCTACCTACCTACATTGTAGAACACTATATAAATTCAAAACAGCCATACGTAAATCAAACTGTTTAAAAAGTGGTTAATCTATTTAAAGAAACTTCAACAGCATTTACGAAAATAAAATAAAGGTTATTTATTTTCTAAAAAAAAAAACAATTACAGGAATGATGGAAACAAAAGCAGAAATTGTGTTAGTAGGAGTATACATTCTGTAGCTACAGCAGCAAAAGAGACTTGTGCCTATGTTCAAACATGGTGTATGGATGGAACATCCACGTGAAAAGTAAAATTATTGTACCGATGCCTATATACCTACTTAGGTAGAGACAGTCATACCTCACAATATTCTTGTATTTCCTGGATGATTGATAGATAATGCTATTAGCATTAAGTCTGCCTAGAACTACAATTTTATGTGTGAAAGTAAGTATTAAATAACCTATCTGCTTATCACAAGCCAATAGAACATTCAACTGGCTTAACTAATGACATACAACATAGTATGTAGGTACCTTGGTATTTATTACTAAGTGAACGAATGAAGATTTATAATAGACATTAATATAATAATCAAGTAAACAAAAGGAAAAGAATAACATTGGTTCAACTAAACTTGACAAAGTACAGTTTAAAAACTGGTTTTGAATAGAAATAAAATAACAGTAATACATAACAATTAAAAATAAATGTTTAAGCAATATTTTGATAGAAATTGGTATTTTACCCTGTTTTATCTGATAATGGAGAAAAAGTACTTTTTATCTCTACTTTTATTAACTTTGGCCTTGCACACAGTTTTTAATGTGTCAATAAGTAAGTTTTTCAATGTGTTGTATGATTTTGATAATGTTGATAAAATCTACTGGTCACTCAGACTGGTAGTGAGCAACGAACGTACTGACTTATAAAAGTTACCAGACTCTTTGAAGGCATGAGACATCTAATGAATGAAGCTGAATATATCAAAGCGTGTCTTCTTCTGGTAAGGATTCTACCAAAAGCTATATCAACTGTATTAATGAATTGAACCTATATCAATACCTTAAAGTCACATAGTATATTGACTAAGTGTACATACTACCATTATTACATTAGAATAAGGGTGATGATGATGAATAAATAAATTATGTTACTTATTTACCTAGATACTTAAAACAAGGTAAAATTACTACAAGAAGTTTTAAAGAGATAAAAGGTTTTATTATGAAAATTTTAACATTGTACCTATCTTGAAAGAACCTTGGTTTTCCATGATATGTCTGTTAATGATCTGAGAGTGAAGAGACAAAATATGAAATCTAGATCTTCATCTTTGTTTTAAATGTTTACGCCTTTTCACACCCCCTGCTTCTGCGGACCTACATTCACCTTGAGTGTGTTTTAGATAGAGTACCGGCTGTAGTAGGGGCGATGGAACCTGACCTAAGTATTATCTATTTGATACTGCCATGGATACCTAATGAAAGTTATGCATAGCCTAGAGAACATTATCAATAATTGGATTGGTGGCAGATTTGGTAAGTTCTTATACCTACATACCCCTAGTCCCTAGTTGTTCTAAAGGTCCTGTATAAACTTGTACATTTTGGTGTACCTGCCTATCTGGAAAATGGTGAGTATCTGAGTAACAGAATCAATCAGTGATTACATACTTCAAATGGGTTAGGTAATTTGATAATTGGGTAATTAGAGACTGCTTCAAAGTATGATCGATTGTATCCGCACGGATCCTGGATCAGACCGGTGGATTGACCTCTTCTTGATGTTATGTACCTATTCCGGCAAGAACTAGATTAAGCTAATCAACACACAAAACAAACGCCAAGAGCTGAGTTGTTCTGCCCATGGAGGTAAATGTTCTGCCTGTTGAATTCTTCTTCAATTTATGGCTCCTGTCCGTCATTCGACAGACAATCATGCCAGTGTCAAGTGATTTGTATTGAATACTTTTTAGTCAAGTCAGTCCATAGTCAAGTGGGCCATCATTTGTTTCGAAGAAAATGGTAGCGGTTTTCTTCAAAACATTAGAAACATTTTCGGTCAGGATATCATATATACACTTTCATTCCAAATGCTTAAACTTTGTGCTAAGACCTTAGACGCAGTTGAGAAAAACAATTAAAATGAAATAGCTATGTTGCTTCCCAAATTGTCAGAAAACTTATGGCCTGTTGAATTGAATTGAGCTATGAAGAAACTACTAGGAACCAAGTCAGGCTAAATTGTTCTTTCAGCTTACTAAAGAGGTTACATTCAAATTTGAAAACGACTGACAAAATCAATGTTATGATAATGATATTATTCTATTTCTATATAAAATCTGTTGTGCATCAGACAAGATTTATGAGTTATGTAGAATTGTGCTTTTATTCTTGTAGAAATATCCTTCTACTAATACGATGAATATGAAATCTATTCGTTCAATTAATAAATTGTAAATGTACCTACAAAAATGTTCATGTTAATATTAACAATTAAAGCATCTTTCATGCTGATAGAATGTAAGAAATATTAGATTTAAACCAGCAAATAAAAGTAACAAGAGGTGAAATCGGCATGATTTCTATATGATGTCTCATCCAACTATTGTAACTAGTTTCCTTTTAGTATAGTTTATTGAATATGAATTGTAAAATTCAATCAAAGAGCACGAATGGATTGCCTTGACCACAGTTAAACAAATATTAGTGCCTTGACTAACCTGTAAGTTCTACCAGTAGTTAAACTTTTTGAAATTTTAAAATTCCATATGTTAATCAATGTTCAATACTAAAGGCCGCAAATTAATAGAATGGCGAACGGAACGTTCAACATTTTGAATCGGTCAAATTATATTCTATTACCTGGTATTAGTTTAAGGTTAAGGATTCAAAAAAAAAAAGGAAAAGGGGAAGGAATATAGGTAGTGATAGGAAGAGGAAAGAGTTAATCAGTTATTATTTATAATACCTATAACTATTCCAAAATATTTGAAAATGTTAGTGTTGACTTAAAATGTTGTACCTATACTATAACAGTAACTGTTAAAATAACTAATTTTACCTTTTATTTCATCGTGTTTAATCTTTGTTCAACCTATGCTACATTCCCAATAATTTAGGTATGTACTTACATAATACAATATGTATTGAATATTGGTAAGTAAATAAGGAAATCAATGGTGACAATATAATCTAAAATGTAAGTAATAAATAATAGCGTTTGCAAAGGGCTACAAATGCTCCATTGCATCATGTGTGTTTTATACATTTTTGTGTACCTGTATAAGTTGTGGTTTGCTTTGTTTATAAATGTGTTATATACAAAGTATAATAATATAAAGTATAAACTAATCCATAACTATTAAACTGTGCCTTATACTTTCATGATTACTGACTCTTTTACAAATATGGTTTACTGTAAGTGTTCTGAAGTGTTTAAATTTTAATAAAGATGAGGATGTGGTGTCTAGCCGAGTCGCGCTGGCAACACTAGCGACATGCTGGCGACACTTGCTTGGTGCGGGCGTGCTGGGCGGACGGCATAACCTCGTATAATAATATATTTGTGTTTCATTGGATCTAAAGAATCCCACAAATAGGATGTGTTCTTACTCGCGCATCGTTCACTATAGCTAGTACTTTATGATATCGCTCTGCCTCCGAGAGCATTATATAGCATTATTACTGTAGTGTATAACAATAAACTATGCGCGCGGACTGGATAGGCGAGTAGCAACCGTACGCACCACGGTCGGGGGCACTCGATTCCAGGCGGCCAATCCAGGCGGACGTTATATAAATATGTGTTTTATTTGGTACCCAAACAACCTGTACAGTACATGTGGCGACGCTGCAAGTGGTTTACAACCATTATAGTAAGTACCAAAAATAAATACAAAAAAAAAAGTATACATAGACATAGACATAGACATAGACATAGACATAGACAATCATTTATTTACTACTGAGCACACAACATACAGAGTAAATGAGTCTGTTTTGTTCTGCAAATTAACGAACGCTAGATATTTATATTTCACTGGTTATCGGTATCGGATGAACTGCATTTTTATAGAACTTGCGTATCTTGTAACGGAACATCTAAGTTGGCAGGTTAACTTTTTTCGGATGGGTTAACTTTCATATTGTTTTATAACATTCGTTTGTGAAGTAAGATAAAACAACATCAATAAAAGAACCCATTTGTTCGGGTAAAATATTTAATAAAATTTAAATCAATACGCTACCCACTTTTTGATGTTCGACTTTTTAGGACAATGCTGGTTTTTATCACGGATTGTACCTACAAACAGGCCTGTCGCCGTTGCGTTAAACTTAACTCACATACAAAAAACAGTGTTACATCAAGTTAATTGTTGACAAATAGATAAATACTCTATTCTAATAAACCAGTTAAGTACAGAAATACTCAGATATATTCTATTTATTGAAAAAAAAAAATTATTGCACAAGTTGTTATCTAACTACATTAATAGACTGAGTAAAATGTGTGAATAATAAGTGAGCGAATTTACTTTTGCTAAATTGCGTAGTTCTAGAAAGTACTATTTGTGCCTATTTTAATGTCGAGAACTAAGAACGTATAAGGTTCCACTGGAGACGTAGTTTGATATATCAAACTATACCTGTAAAATTGCTGTTACAATTGATAGTTTGACAAAATGTTGAACGGTATCAGAATCAAGACATAGTTTGGAGAAATCTGAACGGTACTTAAAAGTTGTTACAACAGATGATAGTTTAAGGAAACGTTGTATAGTATCTGAATTAAAAAGTTAAAAGAAAAATCTGAACGGTACCTAAAGTTTTTACAAAATGACAGTTTGCGAATACGTTGAAAAGCATCAGAATTATGTTTTCTAAACGATAGTTTGGATAAATCTGAATAGTACCTAAAAAGGGAATTACTATATTTATTGGTATTGAAAATAAAAATAATAGTAGTGAAAATAAATGAAATATTTAAATAATATAAATATTGGTGGACATTCCACACAGTTCTATCACTAAATTATGACAGAAAATGAACATGTATAAAAAACCCCCATTAGAGCCTTTACCTACTTCTCTCAAGTATAGTCTAGATTGTTGGGGTGAGTCAGCTTTAGAAGTTGGAAGAAATGTAAATGATCTGTATCTGATCAGAATGTACATTACTGAGTCAGCGGACAACGATGATTTGGCATGGGTGAAATCACGGTACAATAAGCTCGGTACATATACCTACCTCATAATATTTGCGGGTACGCACATAACAGCTGAGTCGGGAATTGCAATACCTAACTAAGCTAGACGAGTATTTTTCAAGAAAGACATTTTGCAATGTATTTTAATATACTGTTATGGGTATGAAAATAAATAAATAATAATAAAAGACATTCAAGATTAAATGCTAAATTAAATTAGTCCAACAAAACTTGCATCATTCATGACATTGTCCGTTTGTCCATTCCAAATATTGTCGAATGCGCAGCAATTAAACTGATCCTACAAAGGATCTATGTTGTATGCATCTACAGACCACCTAGAGTAAAGTCACAATTGATAGACTTATTTTTTGATAAACTTGATAGAATTTTGTTCAGAATATGTAGTAATAGTAGCAACTATAAAATTCTGATATGTGGTGATTTTAACATCGACATGTTAAAACACACAAAACATGCGACAGACTTTAGAAATCTTATTTTAGGATACAACTTAAAATTCCAATATAACCAAGCCACAAGATTGACAAGTAAAACTGGAATTGACAACATTCTACACAATATAAGAGGTAGTGCAGGAGAAGTTATTGATTTTGCACTATCGGACCACACGGCACAGATCTTAAAAGTTCCAATTAAAAAATGCTGTAAACTTAAACACTGGTTTATACATAAAAGGGACTATAGTACTGACAACATTATTAAATTTAAAGAATACATTACTAAACTATCTTTTGCGGACGCGTTACAATGTCAAGATGCAAACAATGCTTTTGACAATTTTTATGACATTTTTCTACTATTTTACAATTTATGTTTTCCTTACAATAGAATTAAAATAACTGCGCATAAGAAACCCAAATGGATATCGAGGGGTATCAAAAAGTGCAGCAAGGTAAAACGAAAGCTTTTATGGAAATATAGAATTACAGGATGTGCAGATAGCAAAAATAAATTTAAATCGTATTCTTTACGTTATAAGAAAATAATCAGACTTACACAAAAAGCACAAAATGATTACAATATTACAACTGCACCAAATAAGTCAAAAGCAACATGGAATATTATTAACAACCTGAACAGTAATAAACCTACAGAAAGCATACAACAGTTAGTGATAAATGACAAACAAATAACCGATCCTACGGTACTTGCAAATGTATTTAATAATTTTTTTATTGACATGGTAAAATGTAATAATTATAATATAAACGCTGACACTAACCCCATGACTAATAATATTAATAATTTAATTGATCCTAACATAGACATTGAAATCAGTAATAATAATTTGTATTCGGACATTGTGAATAATGAAAATGGCAATGGTATTAACATTAACTTTAACTCTAAGATTTCCAAAAATATTACACAACAATATTCAATATTTCTAACACCAACCGTGGCATTTGACATCATTAAAACAATAAGCTCTTTAAAAAATACAAATAGTGTAGGATACGATGGAATATCAACCAAAATTATCAAAGAGGTAGCATTTACAATCGCACCAGTCATTAGTCATATTGTTAATCTATGTATGGAACAAGGCATCTTCCCAGAAAAGCTAAAGCTATCCACAATCAAGCCCCTGTATAAAAAAGGTAACAAGGAAGACGTTAACAATTACCGACCGGTGGCGTTAATACCCGTACTTTCAAAGGTGTTTGAAAAAATATTCTACAATAAACTATACATGTTCTTTGAATCAAATAGTCTTTTCTCAGACTGTCAATACGGATTTAGAAAAAATAAGACTATAAATATGGCAATATATGATTTTTTAAACAAGGTAACTACAAATGTAGATAGAACAAGGACAGCCATTGCTCTTTATATGGATATGTCAAAAGCATTTGACCACGTCGATCACTACCTACTGCTTGATAAATTAGAGAAATATGGCGTAAGAGGGAATGCAAATAATTTGATAAAATCATATCTTAATAACAGAATGCAAATAACGCACATTAAAAAAACATGCCCCAGAACACAAACGGAAACAACATACACCTCTAACATGAGAATAGTAACGCACGGAGTTCCCCAGGGCAGTGTGTTAGGGCCTTTACTCTTCATTATATATATTAACGACCTACCAAACGTAACGAAAAACTCTATGACATTATTTGCTGACGACAGTACAATATTATTTACTAATGACCCTATTATTAATCTGGAATTTGACATTAACCATACTCTAACATTAATTATTAATTGGCTAATATATAATAAACTAAATATTAATTTATCTAAAACATACTTAATGAATTTCAAACAAAGGCACAACTCACCACTAAATTTGAACATAAAATATCTGAATACTAAAATAATTGAAACAGAATCAACTCGATTTTTAGGGTTACAAATAGATAGTAAGTTAAATTGGAAGCTACACACTGACAATATATGTAAGCGCTTGCACCAATTTTCATATGCCCTATATAAATTAAGTAAAGTAGTTAACACTCCGGCTGTACTCACAGCGTACTACGGCCATACAGCATCAATACTAAGGTATGGAGTTATCTTTTGGGGAAACTCTACAGATAAGGATAAAGTATTTAGAGCACAAAAGCGGTGCATTCGCTCAATGTTTGGCATGCGGTCAACGGATTCGTGTAGGGATGTTTTTAAGCAGTGGCGAATTTTAACTCTCCCATCGCTCTATATATGCGAGGTGGCAACTTTTGTAAAAAGTAATCCTCAGTTTTTTAAGACCTATGCCGCTGGTAGTCGTCGAGAGGGTAGCCTATATTTATTGCCCTGCAAGACGGCATTACTTAGACTAAGTGTGTTCTGTATGACGCCAATAATATATAATCACATTCCTTTATCAATACGTGCTATTAGTGATTTAAATATATTTAAAAACACCCTTACTAAGTTATTAGTGGACAAAGTATACTATAAGGTTGATGACTTTCTAAATGACAAATTTACAACATGACATTAATTTTTTATTTTTTCCCTAAATCTAATTAGTACCTACGTAACTTGACATTTAAATTCAATTATTTTTTATTTTTTTAATGTCACCGTGTTTTATTTTAATTTGTTTTATCTTAATTTAATTTTATTTTGCATGATTTTAATTTAAATTGTTTTTATTTTTTATCTGTGCCTGTTTATATGCTTTTAAGCTGGACTAGTGTGACTCAAAAAAACCTCAACACCTAAATATGTACCTAGTTTCATAAACAATAAATATCTTTTATCTTTTTATCTTTTATCTTTTATCATTTATTTAATTTGTTAAGATGTTTTTATTTATTTCAATTGTCTTCTTTCTGGAGTTAGATAAAGATAAAGATTTATTAATTGCTTATTTTATAAATTATTATTCTTTTGTGAACCAGTAAAGGAATGGTTATTGAAGCTTTTAAGATACTTCATTATTATGGTATTTCGTAACACATAAAAAAACGGTAAGAACAAAGCCGTAACTTTGTTGCCTGTTCTTCTAGGCTTTGTGTGGAATTGACGTACTGGCTGGATTCACATAGCTTTCAAACTAATCCTTATGATCGAATTAAATTAATACTTCTCGATAAGTATTGAGTTTGACATGAAAACAACATGCTACCTGTGCTAATGAAAAAACCGATCATATATTAAGGTTTTAATATAATAAATACCTCTTACGAGTATGAGATTGTAACATTGTGTTGCGCCATCTGTTTGGATTTAACAAAGGTCAATAAACGACTGTTGGTATGTCGGTAATATGTTGGTATCTATGAACACTACAAAAAGAATTGGGATTTAATGCGAATTGTCGGAAAAAAAACTGACAGTGTTGGTTAGTGACACTAAAACGTTATCAAAAACGCATCCTAAACCAGACCATTGACCTAAGATACAGTTTTACTAAGCGAATAGAGTCCTAACAATTGATGGCAGTGAGATGTCGTCTGGGTCAATTATTCACATAATAGTGGTGCCACAATGTATGACATCATGTCCCTTCATAAGCATATAGTTAATGACAGACAGAGTAAAGACCAATTTTGTTTATTTCTGCCGCCGGGCAGCGTTGCTGTGTTCTAGTTTGAGTAGTGTGGTTGTCGGTGAAATTGCAGGCACCGATGGGTTACATCTGTATGCCTCAAGTTGATGATCAAGTTGGTATTGCATGGTAGGGCGTGTTCCTATCGTGCGTGGCTTGCGAGGCAGTGCTTTGTTATGGGTAATGGTTCAATGGTTCCCACTTGAAAGCACGTGGGCTGTCAGCTTGTCTGGTTTCAAGGAAAAAAAAATACTTAACTGGCTCACCCGTTATTTGCTAATGATTTTGTGAATGTTAAGAAAACGAATTGAATTAAATTTACCTTGCAAAACGTGGTTCTACAACTAACCAATACTGTATTAAATGGGGAGTCAGTAAACCTTGCTGATTCTAATATTTTGCTTGGACTTAAAGTTGATGCAATATTGCATATTATAAAATGGGACTTCGTTACTCTTATATAAGAGTGGTTTAATGCAAATACATCTTAGCGCAAAGCTTTACGGAAAAGATTGATGCCTGTAATATTAACAATAGAAACATAAATAAAAAATATACTCATAAATTTATTCTAAATTCACATTTTCGGAAAAACTAAAAGATATTACTAGATTGAGAAATTGTTGGTCTAAGATACTGAAAGTTAAAGTAAAAAAAAAAAAAAAGTGTCACATATTTACAAAAGAAATAAAGGGGCGGCATCCAAAAAATTTAGTACTAACTACGATTGTGGAGAGTTTGATGCAGGTTTTTCATGAACTTATAGGTTTAAGAGGGCCCTTTCCGGTCCTAGTATCGTCAATGCGAGCGTGATTGAACAGCTTGTTGTTTCATCCAGCGCAATGTTAGAAAAAGAGGCAAAGCGAAAAAAGAGAGAAAGCGCCTGAGCGCTCGGTTGGCATTCAGTTACTGTGCACCAAGTGAGAACGCGATAACATTGAATGAAAAATAGTGTGCGGAAATTTCATAAAACTTGTTCCAGGAAATACGTGTTTTTCAGTAAGCCTTACTAATTTGTGAAATAAAAGTTAGTCATTTAGAATTTCCATAACATTTGCAAGGTTTCTATCAAAATATTTTCGTTACTTTTACAATTTATAAGTACATTATGAACGCCCAAAGTTCAGGTAAAATTTGTGGAAAAAGCAAATTTTGGAGGCTTATACTGAATATGTTTCTCCAAATTTGCATTTTTTGTTTTGATAGAAACCTAGATATAGTGCACAAGATACCTATTAGCGTTTGTATGAAAAGTAAGACGGGTTGGCCGCTCTTAACTAAACGATTTACTTTGAGGTGTGCTATTGTTTCACTAGCAATATCAAACATTACGTTTGCCTTCACGAGTCTTTTGTCAACTGTGTAAACTCAGAACGGAAAAACCTTGACCAGACCGATAGAACTATGCCACTACCAAGAGTATGCTGACATTTCGTTTTGACGTCTTTAGGTACGCCAATTTTAGGACAAACTACCCCACACATGCAGTTGCAGTTCTTGATCCAAAGGACACGGATGCGCAATATAATGTGAATATAATGTTATATACAGAGGGTGTGCTACAGAAAGCTAAAATTGGAATCGGAGAAAAAGTATATATAAAAATATGATAAAAGAAAAAGTTGTCATATACATTTAATAATGCACCACACGGCATCAACAAGAAGTGAAAAGCTGTTGTAGTAGAAAATGAAAGAGGCGGTCAGGTCTAATCTAGTTAAAAAAAGGTAGAAAGGTAAAGTGGAAGGTCTGAAAAAAATGTAAGGACTGTTTGGATGAAAATGATACAAGTAGATATATAGATGGATAGATTTATTTATAGTTTCATGGTTATGAGATGCGACCCGCTACAATATTGTAATAGCCTTTCGGCTACTATATCCTGAAATTAAATGAGGTTTAAACTTATACCATTGGGCTATTAGTAACTTGTAACTTAGTATGTCGTTATCACTGTCACTAATAGTTAAAAACTAAGTGAATTGTATAAAGATATCTTTAAGCTAGTACAACTGCTGATGAATATTGTTTACTGTGATTCTTAACTAATTAAGATCTAGATGTGTTTTATAAAGTTTAATATTACCTACTTAATAAGTTCCTAAATTTAAATTTTGTTTTTGTAAAAGGTAGATGTAGTGTATAACAATAAACTATGCGCGCGGACTGGATAGGCGAGTAGCATCCGTACGCACCACGGTCGGGGGCACTCGATTCCAGGCGGCCAATCCAGACGGACGTTATATAAATATGTGTTTTATTTGGTACCCAAGCAACCTGTACAGTACAATTACCATATCAGTGGTTCACATTACACATTTACACAAAGTGTCGCATACGTCGCCTCACGTCGCGTGGCGTCGCGAGACAAACGAGCGCCGCGAAGTCGAGCGAGATCTAAGGGTAGTGTTTTTAAAAAAATAAATTAAATTATTCGGAACGAATGTATGTATCCATGTGCTACGCGCGGGTGATGTTGCGAATAAATTGGGGTTGTTTTTGGTTTCCCTCTCGTTGAATACAGAGTAAAAAGCTTGATCACTTGCAAATGAGGGTAACCAGTAGAATATTGCGAAAGTTGAAAAATCTCTGTTTAATATTACCCGACGACCCCGAGGGAGGTATGCTGTGTGTTTTATATTATGGAATAACTTCCTACTAAACAAAATACTACGTATTATATTGGTACCTACTCGCTACTCAAAGTGTTACATCAATGTTTTCCTTATGGTTAATGTTATGTTAATGTTAATTCCTTTGGGTAATCTTTAAATGTGTGATCTTTGAGTTGTGAGTGAACAATTTCAGCGGACGCCAGAATCTCATACTCATGCGTACATTACTTTAGTTTCGGTTCGTGATGTCTCGTAGTTGTAGGAAGGGATCTCCAGCACATTTCCATTTACGAGGTACTTACACTTGCGAGATATTTATATACAAAGTGCTGGTGAACGTTATTCCGTTGTTTTTCTCCCGCATCGCTAAATAAACGTCAATTACGACGTCGTCGGTGACAGAGTTTTAGCAAGCATTCTAAATATTACCAAATTCGACTTGAATGTTATATCTTTCAGTATTTTGCAGTAAGCTTTCGCTATATAAAACTCGTGCCACGAGGAGCCCGCAATGAGCTTACTTGTTGTTTCAAGGTATAATATTCTCATACGATTATGCCGTTGCGCGTTGCTTACTTCTCATGCAAGTGTTCGAGCCCGAGGGTGATCTAGTGCTACCATAAAGGGGTCAGCGTCGATTAGCATTAGTGTAACGAGTTCATTGTGCGTCAACCGCGCCGGGCCCGGCTCCGGCCACGGCTCCTCGAAGACGCTCCATGCCCTCACTTGTGACAAAACGAGGATCAGTTATTATAGATGACAAAGTAGACGACACAGTCAGCTCCTGAATCTCATTTATATTGTTTTCAATACCAACTAAAGATCTAGTTCTCCCAGAGTAGAAATAGTAAAATTTACATAAAATCCGATAGAAACTATACGAATGTAAGACACGTTTAAATTTATGTCGATACCAATTTTTGTAATTTTATTGAATGAATACACTCTGCTTGCTCAAGTACAAATAGTCAAGACTGGAACAAAAACAGATTTAAGACGAAATCGGCTGACAGCGCAGCGGTAAGTCAGCTGAAGATCTCAATGAATAATTCAGTTGAAAACAGTTCCTTATAGGAATAGAGTAGTTAGGAGAGTTGCGATGCTGGTTTGATTATACTGGGGTACAACATAGAAGTTTGGTTCGATGCCAACTGAAAAGATACAAATAGTGATAGTTCGGTTAGGAACGAGAATCGCTTATGTTATTGAGTTACAGTTCATATCCTTTTGGTTTCAATCCGACCTCCACCGCTCGGAGTATCATTGTTTAAGTACGTGCATTGCGTAATCATAATTACAGCTCTAACAACTAATCAGTAATCTGCTTTTGGCTTGTTCCAGCCAAGGATTTGCATACAAATGGTAGGTCCGCTTGAATTAAAATAACCAAATTACAGAATTGCCCAATAAAATGTAACAGAGGGTGCCATAAAATGTAACCATTATCCATCGAGTGCCTACTTAGTGCCTCTGTTGATAATGTAACATTAAATAGGTACCTACCTCCATAACGCAACGCTTACTGCGCAAGGATAATATTATTTCAAAAGTCCTTATAAGTGACTACCTACTTCTGCGAGCCGTATCAAGCCATAAGCAGCGGTGCTGTGTTCCGGTTTGAAGGGTGTGGTCGCCGGTGTACTTACAGGCACAGGCTTTACATCTCTATGCCTCAAATTGATGCAGGGTAGGGGGACGCAGGGTAGTCCATCGCAGGGTATGTCTATATCGTGCTTGACATACGTGGCAATGCTTTGTTAGGTATAGG
The DNA here is from genome assembly GCA_932294275.1 of Chloroclysta siterata. Taxonomy (NCBI): domain Eukaryota; kingdom Metazoa; phylum Arthropoda; class Insecta; order Lepidoptera; family Geometridae; genus Chloroclysta; species Chloroclysta siterata. The sequence continues at coordinate 26,010,458 of OW028592.1, read as the reverse complement.
TGATGATTACCACTTGCCATCAGGTCCTTCTGCTTGTTCCATAAGTAAGCAGAAAAAAAAACAGCAGGCAAGAATGATCAAAACACTGATGTAAGGCTTTAGATTTTTTACGAGTGGTACATGAAAGTGAACTCCAACGTCTTACCGTATACTTACCGTGAAAGGGAACTTCACTAACTTAACAAGCAAAACGTCGATGAACTTACATAACAACAGAATCTGAATACAAACATCAAATTGTGAGGTATTTAAGTTCCCGCGAGGCGCGAAGATCGCTTTGTGACGCCGATTGTAAGCAAATCTCAGTTGTGAAAGGAGCTCGAGTTGTTCCCCGCACTGGTTGCGTTCTATTCACGAGCTGGCACAGCGCGCCACTGGAGGGCGCCACTTGCGCTCGTTACACTCGCATTCAAAACGTACCCACGTCTAACTCTCACTCAGCTATTGTGTCAGTGCAACCAGCCTACAGCGGTGACCTATTGTCAGCTATGAACACGGCTAATAGAGGATTTCGTTATAAAATATTATACAAGTAGTTCGCCCCGAAATGAGATCTCGTGATGCGACCCGACGAACGCATCAATACTTTGAGAAGGTTGTAGTCAGGGGCAAGTCCTAACATTATTTTTGGACTTTTTTCTGACTACCGCCTACTAACTTGGTATGGTAACCAAGTTTCAACTCTATTGGCTTATTTATTGAAGAGTTCCGTTGAACAGACCTTGGCTCCACCATCAGACCAGGTCGTCGTCACGATTTTATGAGAATTGAGTACCTCCGTAATTTAATTCAAAAATAAGGAAAAGCAAAGGAACTGGCCGACCAATAGAAAAACCTTGATGTTAACGAAACTCTTAGAGATGGGAGCTCTTGGATCGCTGGCTATCTTAATTTAACTTTTTTTGTTTTATCTCAAAAACCGAGCGTCTCAAAAAAAAGGAAAAATTGTTTTGGAATGTCCAAACAAAGCCCTTTCATACTTCAACTTGATTTTTTTATGTAACTTTTTTAATTTTTTCTCCCTTAAAAAACCCTTTATCCGATTTTACTCATATACTTACCAGTAAATTAGAAGCTCTCAAGTAGAAGCTATCGACATATAAAATTTCATGCAGATCGGATCAACGGTTCTAAAGTTATCGCCAGACAAACATACATACATACATAAAATGCCAAATCGCCCAAGTTGAAACTAAGATCTTCGTTCGCTTCGCTCACACGACCAAAAATTAGTTATATTATACAACGTGTAACATAATACCCCTTTAAGGCCAAAGATCAATAAATCAGACCAAGCACTGAATACTATGACGTGTGCAAAATTTGAATACTTTTTTTGAAATTCTGATACAAAAGAAAAATCAATATTGTCTCAGTTTGCAACAATCCTGATAATGTGTACGTGGCCATGGTACATACGCTATTTTCGTTTCCTAATTGGTGCCAGTTCTGTTACCTAATTTATCTAAAGTTCAGTCAAAAAACAGCTATAAACTAGTGGTTCGCCCCGAACTGAGATCTCGTGATGCGACCCGACAAACGTACCAAAACTTTAAATAGGTGGTAGTCAGAGGTCCAAACATTGTGTTTGGACTTGTTTCTGACTACCACTTACTAACTAAGTATGGTAACCAAGTTTCAACTGAATTGGCCTATTTATTGAAGAGTTCCGTTGAACAGACCTTGGCTCCATCATCAGACCTGGTCGTTGTCACCATTTTATGAGAACTGAGTACCTCCTTAATTTATTTCAAGAAAAAAAAAATAAGAAAAAGCAAAGGAACTGGGTGACCAGTAGAAAAACCTTGATGTCAACGAAACTATTAGAGATGGGAGCTCTTGGATCGCTGGTTAAGTTAATTTAACTTTATTATTGTATCTCAAAAACCGAGCGTCTCAGAAAAAAAGTAGAAATTGTGTTAGAATGTCCAAATAAAGCCTTTTCATATGACATGTAACTTGATTTTTTTATGTAACTTTTTTTAATTTTCCCCCCTTAAAAAACCCCATATCTTAATAACCCTTCATCCGATTTTACTCATATACTTACCAGTAAATTTCTCAAGTACGAGCTATCTACTTATCAAATTTCATGCATATCGGATCAACGGTTCGAAAGTTATGGCCAGACAAACATACATACATACATACATACATACATAAAATACCAAATCGCCCAAGTTGAAACTAAGATCTTCGTTCGCTTCGCTCACTCGATCAATAAGGCTGCGTCATGTTGTGTTAGTTTCATTTTGGAGGAAAGTTTAAGAGGCATTACAAGAATGAAAACTTCAAAAAATTTCAGAAGTCTTATAACAACAGTTGTTTGCCATGACCTGTAGAATACCCTGCTTCCGGGGTTATAGGGGTACCTATTATGTTACATGCTGTATAGTGTATACCAATTATTTTAATATTGGAATGTAGTTACAGATTATTTCATGATTATTTCATCAGCTGCAATTTAAAGAAGAAGACCATGAAGATTTGTATCACAATACATTGATAATGTTTTTGTTCGCGAGAACTTGTAGCCGGTCCTCGGAGTTTACATCAGCTTGCATCACTATGCCGTGAGGTTCAACTAAACCTCGGATAAGCCCGAGAAGGGAACTGAGAAATACTGCTGACGTGTAGGCTGACCCCAAACTCGTTTACCGTTATAGATAGCAGTTTTAACACCACACCGTAAGTTGTCGAATTCTTGACCCATAAATGTAAGAGCCAGTCGACCCAGTGAGTTTATACGTGTGAGAACACTACTTAGACGACTTACTCTGAAACGCATCGAAACGTGGTGCAACATATCAAAGTCAAAGTCAAAGTCAAAAGGTATGTATTCAATAAAATCACAAGGATCACTTTGAAAAGTCTTAAAGCTAGGTGACTCTAAGGTGCCAGTTCCACGCGACCAAAGCCTAGAAGAACAAGCAACAAACTTACGGCTTGGTTCCTACAGTTCTTTTGTATGATCCTTTTACAAAGTAATTTAATACAATATTGAAGTTTAGTGTAGGCATACAGAAAAAGGTAAACATAATCAAATTTATAAGACAGCACACGCTACGCTTCAAACTAATAATACCTAATGCATAAAAATAAATACAATCTATTATATCAGATGCAACCCATTTTGGTGAATGTAAATGTTAATTACTATTTATTTATTACATAAATGATAGTAGGCTTACAGTATGCAGACCAAAATGCTTACTATCTTAGTTTTAAACTTAAAAATATAATTAAAGAATCACAGTTATCATGAATTTTGTCATTAAATATGTCGAAATGTTGGACCTCGTGTATAAATGCGTTTAAAAGAGTAAGTGCTCTGATATGAAGTGCATGAAGTGATTTGTGATGTTCGTCATTGTTATTGTTGGGGGGTGCTGAGAGCCGGGATACAGACAATCTAGTCCGGTTCTTAGCGCACTACTAGATTACAGTAAGTAATTTGAATTGTATAATGTTTCTTGAAATGTGACAAAATTATTAGCGTAAGGCGTAGCTTCTTATTTAAAATAAGCTTAGCCTTCTTTATACTGTATTTCATTTATATTTAAATTCTTACGTGTATATAATCTGTGTCCAAATAAACAAATTTATTATTTATTATTATTATTATTGTTAACTTTGACAGTTGCGCTAACTGAAGATTTGGTGCACACCACCCTTAGTATGTTAGCATTTTGCTTCTGCTGCAAGCCTACTTTAATTTATCTAATAAATAATTTAATATAAAGACGACAAAATAAGTTTATAGCGGATGGATAAGCATTAGGCCACTGCTCACTTGTATGTCCTTCTAGTAAGGTCATTTTTCTTAGAATTCGTGTAGCGTGATCTGTATTTGTGTGTATAATAAAAAAACAGACAAAATAGCCGACTCTGTAATAATGTGACTAAATCCGGGTCAGTAAGATCATGAATAGCTAAATGACGTCCGAGCGCCGCGGCGCCGCGGCGTTGTGGCGGGCAGCAGCCGGCCACAATAATGATTTGTTATTTATTCCGCGACAACAACGCTAGTCCTGATGCTGTCTCCTTGCCGGACCAAACTGCATTTATTTTCATCCGCTCACAGGATTTAATAACAATTTGTTATACTTACGTTCTGCTTCTTATGCAGCATTTTATTCAAACACATGTTTTGGTAAATATTCAATTACAATCAAAGTTCTATGAAATATTGAAATGAAAAATATCACAAATATAAGTAATAGTATTTGCTTTTTAAAAAAAAAAAACCGAAACCTTTTAATCACAAGAACCATTTCAAAACGTTTTATAAACAATGTGACTTTAAGCTTAAAATAATATTAAGTATCTACCGTTGTAGTTGGTTCGGCGACCCGCAGAATACATAATCAGAATAAAATGGATACTGAGAGTTTACCGAGCCTCCCTCCGGGTGTACTCTCCTGAACTGGAGCACCGTGCGGTGAAACTTAATTTGTAGCCGCGCCATCGCGCCAGTGTGTCGCGAGGGACTCGCCTCTCGCTCTTAGTTATATAAACACGAACTGTTTACTTTCTAATTTTTTTCATTTTAATAATTTTAATTTGATATCAGTTAGGTATTTATTCAATTGCAATTTTAAATTCTTGTTATACGGCTGTATCATAATATATCGGACTGTTCTTCTAGGCTTTGGTCGCGTGGAACTGGCACCTAGAGTCACCTAGCTTTAAGTCGTTTCAAAGTGATCCTTGTGGTTTTATTGAATAAATACTTTTTGACTTTGACTTTGACTGTTGTTCGTACTTTAACTGGTCGTACAATAAAATGTAGGTAAGTACTAGGAAAATAAATTTCTGATCGTACGACCTTTTTATTTACCATCCAAAAATACCTGTAAATCACAAAATTCTACTAATTTCAGAACCAGCCTCTTTGAGTAGCAATGTGAACGAAACTAGTGATACGACCAAAATATTAAGAAGAACAAATTTAACTTGCAAACGATTATATTTGAGTAGGTACCTACTCATTTATAATTCGAGAGCCGCGGCGGTTTTGTAAGTGACCTTAATTTTCTTAACTAAACAAAGAAAAAGTACCGTATCTTCCTGCTAGATGCTGTATTATTGACCCTCTTCTAATCGAATCAGGCCAAAAACTTAAGAAGATCCAATTCAGTTTCCAAGAAAAATGTAACTGGAGCACAATAAAGTCAAACAAGAAATAATGAAACCCTTCGATGAATATTCAATGCGATTGACTCAGAGAGACTGCGGAGAGTGCTATTTGCATAGTCCAATTTACTAGAAGGCACTCGCCGGACATTATTAATACCGTGGTCTATAAGCAATTCATTTGCAACATTAAAATAGATAAAAGCTCATGAATTTTACAAGTTTAATATGCACACAATTTGTTTAGTAAAATTTTATACGATTTAAAAGAAGCCTGTTCGTTTCAAAGTGGACTCGCACAATTCACAACCAACGTTTGTTTTCGGTCGCGTTAGCTTCAGAGGATCATCGACCACCTCATCTCTCTTTTAGAATCTCGATCATCTCCTCGCATGAAGCGTCGAAACGGGATCGAAGTGCTCCGAAACCCTGCGAAACAAACTTTTCCGAAGCCAATATCGACTTCGGCTCGACAACAATGCTCATATTATGAGCATCGTCGTTATTAACAACCGTTCGTTGTTATGAACGATCGGATACTCTAAAGCCGATGTCGATCTCGTCCCGAATGTCAGTCGAGACCTTCACCTCCTCAGCTACGACGTGGAGTCCGCAGGCGGAGACCGAGAGCGGGCCTCACCGCCCCGCTCGCGGCCTGCGAGAGCGGAGAGCGTCTGCAGATGCGTGTCGCCCGTGTGCTCGTGCGCGAGCAGCTCCCGGCGCGCCCCCCCGCGCGCCCCCTGCGCGCCCGCGCCGCTCGCGCCCGCGCCCCGCACGCTCACGCCGCACGCACCCGCGCCCGCGCCGCACCAGCCCCGCGCGCCGCACGCCGACGTCACCAACACGCACCCCTCCGACGGACCGCCGCACCATCTGCCACGCACGACATAATGGACAACGGAACGAGCTCGAGATCCAGGCGGTCGGATACTCGGATCTGAACCTAAAATGAATTGAAAGGTAATAAATTCGCGCGTAAGCCGTAATGTAGGATGTACTTCGCGGTGTACTGGACGTAGATGCGCTCCCGGCCGCCGGGCTGCAGCGTGAAGTTGCGCGGCCACACGCGCCACCCCGGCCCGCCGCGCCACTCCGATACCATGTCGATCGATGCTGTGCCTGTGGACGTAGAAATAGACAGAAGAAGAACCAGAAGAAAGAAGAAAAAAATAGAGGAAGGGAAGCCGAAGCGAGCCGGGCTTACGACTGGAATGTTTGACGGTGAAGTAGCTCTTCCTGGTGTCTCCGTCGGTGACGAAGCCGAAATCGATCGAAGCGGGCTCGATGTTGACGATGGGATATTCCAACTCCAAGTGCATCGGAATGGTCTGCGAATAAATAACGAAGCGGGTAAGATTACCTACCTTCTACGTCTTACGGAAAGACAAAGTTTGAAAAAATTACCATCAAAACATTGCAACTATCGTAGAATCGTAACTTGGTAACGGTTCTTCGCCATTGCTCGTAGCTGCTTTTCTGGCACGGCGCCGCGGCCGGCTCCGGCCACACTTGCATCGTGTCGACGCGCACTTCCACACAAATCTGCAACAAACATGTCTATCATGCTTTCTTCTTCTTTTTCTTGTCTCGTCACTATAAATGTGTATCTAGAATTTAAGTCTTTACAGTGAACCAATAGTCATCCCGTAAAATTATTCGTGTGGTTCTTTCTTTCGATTCCATTCTTGAACATTATTTTTTGTTATTAAATTCTCTACAAACAGTTCTCGATTGGCCATCGTCATTCATCTAAAGCCAAAAAATTAAGGACGACTCGGCCAATGAACCTACGACATTATGAAAGTCTGAGAAAGTCGATGGATCGAAAGAGCGAGACAACCGACCTACCTCCATAGAGCTGGTCGGCAGCAGGCAGAGAGCGCGCCGGCTCGCGCGCGGAGCCTCGCCCGCGGCGCGGGGTGCGCAGCCGCAGCTGTGGCCGCCCTCCTCGGCCTCCACCAGCGACCACGGCGCCTCGCTTCTAGCGGTACAGTCCAGTGGGCCATTGCCGACGTTCTGAATCCTGAAGCGTTTTCGCACTCTGCAAAATGAGCGAAGCCTAACTAAAGTATTGATCTATAAAGGAAAACTTGGCTTTCGTGGGCTACCACGATCGACCGGACCGATAACTTGTTAATTTTTCCCAGTTATCTCCTGACCTGAGCACTTCTCGGTACGGCAGGTCGAGGGCGCAGAGCGAGACGCGCAGTTCCCGCAGCGACGCCTTCAGCGCGCCGAGCCGCGGTGCCTCTCGCAGCCTCACCACTTGTGAAGCGGGTTCGGGCCGGAACCATCCTTCACTGAATAACAAGGTTTTGTTGTTATTTGAAATCATGTCAAAATGATTGACCACATGTGACCCCGGGATAGAATAAAACCCTTTATCACCTCTCGTGAATATCGTGGAATTCGACCGAAGAAACGCGATGAGCAGGAGCATCTCCCGAGCAACTGACCCTGCGATCACCGATCCGTTTGCCGCGCGTCATGATCACGGCAGTCGGCAATTATACCTAAACATGGGGGAGGCCTACGTCCAGCGGTGGACTTATTCAACCTGATAATGACACTTTGGAAATGGAAAAGCTCGTTTCAATAGTTATTTTTCGATACGTAACTCATAGCGTAAGTTTCGATAGGAGCCTCTTTGAGGCGTACTTAAAACGCTTTCACTACATTGTTTCGAAAGAAACTATTGACACAACAAGAAGAAAAGCGTTGGTTTCGATCATAGCTACAAACGAAATAAAGGAAGTAACCCTCGATTGATGACCGGCAGAGAGCGCAGCAGTAGCGCAGCGCGCGGCGCCAGCTCTCTGCACGCGGAGGGCGAGGGCGAGGGTGAGTGTGAGAGCGAGCTTGAGGACGAGGGTGCCACCAGCGACACGCGCCACTGCAGCCATGCGCCGGGAGCCATGCTGCTGCTCTCAGGGGATATCTGACGACACAACACCACTGTACATTCATGTTCAAACGCCTCCGTATTTACTCATACAGGATGAGCCGTCCGAAACATTAAATGATTCGAAGTGAAGAAAAATACCATGATAAAATACTAACAAATAATCATTGTAAAATAACGAACGAATTAATTGTTAACCTTAAAAAAGTCACTGCCCTGCCGTCCATAGTCCGGTCCGAGGAAGATTTCAACGCCAGTGTCCATCTCCTCTTCGTACCAGGAGACGAGACTCTCGAGTGACTCCTCGCCGAAACAACTCTCCGCTAATTGTACCGAATAATTACTAAATTTCCGTCTTGTGACGTATTGAATTAAATCTAATAGCTTTAGCTACGGATTTATTAAATTAATTAAATCAAGGTTGTTTGGTTTTGAATATAATTGGTTTCACTGGCACGATAGAGAAATTGCCGTACCAAAAATCAACTTATTAATTCAATCGAGTATGCACTCACTAGGGTAGGAAGAGACGCAGGGGCAAGTCCGCGGCGCCACGTCGAAAAACCTCAGATACAACCGGAATGGCAGCGCATCCTGCTCATGTTCTGTGAACACAATCATTTACTCAAAAAAAAAATCTTCCAAGTTTAGTTTTGATGAATTAATATGTTTTGTATATCAGGTTTCTTTTATCTGTAGTCGTGGACAGAAACGTTATATGCTATAGATAAACACCCATCAACTACAAGTTAAAAGATTAACAATATTTTAACATTTATTAATAACAAAACAACTCTTATTTGCTAAATAAGGCAGCAATATAGATGTTGGGAAAGTACTGGAAGAAAGTTACAAGGAATAGTAAGTTTTTTCTAATATTTTCGAAAAGAGTATACATACGTTTAACATTTATTTTTTTAAGTGTAATAATTCTCTTAGCAAAAACCAATTTGCCTTTAAAAAAATTAGCGATCTTTAAAATGCTTAGACAGGTCTTGGACCATATATATCTTGTCTATGTCTTGGATATGTTTGGGCTCAGCCTACCAGCATTCAAGGCTGAGGCCCAGAGATGCCTCTCTCTTGCATGCCACAATTAGCTTAAGTTTATTTAGTTCTTTTTCCTTTTTATGTGTACTGACTACTTTGCATGCTTCTTACTTTGTCAATGCTGTACACGCCTGTAAGTGACAGCGCATATACTTATTACTTAAACATTATATTTACTCTAGCCTTATGTATCTGTCGTTGGTGTGTCGTAATAAATAAATAAATAAATATAAATAATAAACATACAGGTATAGCACTATTTTTAGATTGATCAAAAGCTTTTGATTGTGTAGTGCATAGCATATTTTCACAAGAGCTGGAGCGCGTTGGTATAAGAGGCAAGCTCACAGTCCACCGTTTTCGATGTTTATAATAGTCACACAAAATCGATCGAAAAAGTTTTCTCAAAATCAGGAAATATTGAACTAGGCGTGCCCCAAGGAAGAATTCTTGGGCCATTGCTATTTTTAATCTATCAAAACAACCTTCCCCACACAACTAATCATCCGTAATGTTTACCGATGATGCCACAATTTTTATCTCTAAAGCTATGTTATCCGAAAACACATAGTGAAATTGCAGTGAAATAATTTTCCAATAGATAAAAAAAATGGCTTTATAGAAATGTGTTTTATAATTTAGAAGAGTTTTTTTTATTAACATGATTATAGTATAAGTAAAAATCTACATTATCTAAGTAAAGATAGTTTAGGATAAATAAGATAAGTGTTAATTAGTTTCAAATGTTTATGGTACTTGTTGCACGGAAAATACTTTTAAAAAGGCTTTATATTGTACGCTTGAATAGGGCAGACTGTTTGTACTACTATTATTAATCTACCACCTTATATTTTAAATAGTTTACAATAGACTATTTTGATTCATAGCTATTACTTAGGAACGAACAACTTCCATACGTTAGTTGTTATCATAACGTACGGTCACCAGCAGCGACTGTTTATGTGTTGTCGCCGGCCGGCCGTCGATAAGCAGACCTACTCAGCCGAATGAATATACCGAATTAACCAGAATATATTTAAGAAAGAACTTGGTAGAAGCATTATAAACAATTTCCGTACAAACTTGTCTGTCAGAAGCGGCAGAAGCTTTAATAAAGAAATGCTCAAACAATGAAACCGATACAAAATATATTTCCTTAACTCGCGCGGCGCCATGAAAAAGCTTTAGCAAAATGAAATTCCACATTCCCTCGAATAAAGACAATAGGTTGGAGTTGTTGTTGGAGCACAGATTACTGGCTAGAAAGTAGAAGGGCACAAAACATTTTGTTGATTTTGCGAAGATATCTCATCATCACCAGCACCTTGAACATCCAGGGCTCTTTCATAAATTTTCTTAAAAACTCTTTAGGTATGGTCAATACTGCCCTACACCGAACTATGAACCAAACGTGCTAAAACTACAGTTTTAGGTACTGATCGGTCGATACAAAATGGTTCCGGAAAACAGCCTGAAATACCTCTAAGTGCTTACCTATTTCGAATAGTATCCTTACTGTTTGCTTTGTTACTGTGCTATTGTTTTTTCTACGAGTATATCGCGAGGTGTTGTATGTTATGTTATCGGCATCCCCCTCATCCCCCCCACAACTCGCTAAGACGGGCTGTAGTTGAATTGAGAGGCATGCGACCGACTCAAGCCCTATTTATTTAGTTATTCTACTGTTATTTGCCAAACTGATACTACAAAATGTGGCAGGTTTTAAAGCTTTAGCTTCTGCAATAACAGTTTGTTATATTATATTACGATCGTGTGCTATACGGCTAAGCTGCGAATGTTTTTACTAGATTGTGTATAAAAATAAGGCGACAATGGAATTGTGAATATTTCTAAAGTTTAACTGAAATGTTCAGGGGCCTTATGCTCACTTCGACAGAGATTATCTCACGTTAGAGATGACGTCATATCTCGTTCAATAACTCGTTGACCTTGCGTCTCGCATGAACTTTGTATGAGAAAATTGGGGAGTTAGATAGTGAGAATGGTGATAAATAGTTATCGAACGAGATATGACGTCATCTCTAACGTGAGATAATCTCTGTCGAAGTGAGCATAAGGCCCCAGAGCATTGATAATATAAAATAATAAAAACGGCTATAAAATGTTACTGCCACGTTTGCAAACAAGTTTTGTTGATAAAATACATTAAGTTTTAAACCTTTAAGGCTATAAGGTAATGCGAGGCTACACTTTATGGATATTTTATTTGTGAACATTGTTGACAAATACATACAAAGTCAAAGTCAAAGTCAAAGTCAATAGGTATTTATTCAATAAAATCACAAGGATCACTTTGAAACGTCTTAAAGCTAGGTGACTCTAGGTGCCAGTTCCACGCGACCAAAGCCTAGAAGAACAGGCAACAAACTTACGGCTTGGTTCCTACCGTTCTTTTGTATGATCCTTTTACAATGTAATATAATATATTATTGAAGTTAAGTGAGGCGTAGGCATACAGAAAAAGGTAAACATAATCAAATTTATAAGACAGCTACGCTTCAAACTAATAATACCTAGTGCATAAAATTAAATACAATCTATTAAATCAGAGAAAAATAAAACACACAATAGTAGGTACAGTACAGACATTGCAGACATGTTAGCTGCCGATGGGCAGAGCGACCGGGACATCGGGCCACGCACTTTTATCATCAATATAGCTATCTAAAGTATAATAAGCTTTACTTATTAGATTATTCTTAATGTATGCTTTAAATTTTCTAATAGGAAGCCCAGTGGCACTTTCTGGAAGTTTATTATAGAAGCGTATACCGTTCCCCATAAACGAGCCATTTACCTTTTGGAGTCGAAATTTAGGAATACATAATTTGTTTTTATTTCTAGTGTTAACGTTATGTGCATCACTCTTTTTCTTAAAGCTATCTATGTGTTTATGAGTGTATAATAGATTTTCATAAATATACTGTGAAGTTACTGTGAGAATATTAATTTCTTTAAATCGCTCCCTCAATGATTCGCGTGGTTTCATTTTATAAATGGCACGTATCGCCCGTTTTTGAAGTACAAATATACTTTGTATATCAGCAGCTTTCCCCCAGAGCAATATACCATAAGACATTACACTATGAAAGTAGCTAAAATATACTAGCCTAGCTGTAGCTTCATCTGTAAGCCATCTTATTGTGCGAACTGCGTATGCAGCCGAACTCAGTCTACCAGCAAGTGATTTGATATGTGGACCCCACTGCAATTTTGCATCAATATTAAGTCCTAAAAAAATAGTAGAATTGACAAGGGTAAGTGATTCTCCATTTAATTCAATATTGGTTGGACGCTGAACCACATTTGGCAAAGTAAATTTAATGCATTTCGTTTTCCCGGCATTGAGCAAAAGATTATTAACAGTAAACCAGTTAAGTACTTGCGACAGAGATGCATTAACGTCATCGAAGTTAGTCTTCAATCTGTCGACTTTAAATATTAAAGAGGTATCGTCAGCAAATAGAACTATTTCACATAAATCCTTTACAAAAGGTGGAAGGTCATTTACATATACTAGAAATAAAAAGGGACCCAATATGGAACCTTGAGGTACCCCTATATCAATGACCGACCCAGACGACCTCTCACCGCCAACATCAACTTTTTGCACTCTATTGGTTAAATATGACTGTATAAGACCAATTGCCTGGTTTATGATGCCGTAATGTTTAAGTTTAGATATTAAGGTGGCATGACTTACACAGTCAAAAGCTTTGGACAGATCGCAGAATACCCCAATCGCATCTTGTGAGTGTTCCCAAGCATCATAAATGTGCTTCAGGAGCGTCGAACCGGCATCTGTCGTTGATCGACCTTTAGTAAATCCAAATTGATGACTATGAAGTATGCCGTTGACGTTAAAATGTGATAATAACTGAGTAAGAACAATTTTTTCAAAAATTTTACTTAACGAAGGCAGTACTGAAATAGGCCTGTAGTTCGCAGGATCTTGATCATTTCCAGACTTGTACAGGGGAATGAGTTTACTGTGTTTCATTAAATCAGGGAAAACGCCCTCATCTACACATCTATTAAAAATGTATGCTAGACATGGTGCAATATCAGTTATAATAGCGCTTAAAACTTTTGTGGACATTCCCCATAGATCTTCAGTATTTTTAATATTTAAGGATTTAAAAGTTTTCACAATATTATCAGCATTAATATATTTAAAACTGAAGATATCATTACATTTTTTAACGCTAGACTCTAATAGTGTTGTCGCTTCAGCAGCTGAGGAATTTAGGGATGAAGTACACCTTCCGTCAGGTCTACAAAGTTAGTGCACCTTCCGAATACAGAATGCTGCAACTAGAAGTCGACCCGCAGACAATGAAGCTAATATTGTAAGAAGCATTCCGGCGGTGCGGTGCGGTGCGGTGCGGTGCGGTGCGGTGCGGTGCGGAGCTTGCGATGGCGCCAAACTGTGCAATGAGGACGAATCGAACTTGTATGAGAAGGGACGTTTGGGACACTTGTCCTTTCAGAAATTATCTATATCTAGGAAAAAGACAGCTTATGAGGCTAGGGTTTTCTGGCGAAGTGTGCTAATCTTTCATTATTCTTACTTTTACAAAATGTGTTTCAAATTTCATACAGCATGAATTGGTCTTATTATGTTTGCAACCGAACTGTGTCCACTAATAAATACATTGGCCGGCAAAGTGCTGATAGAGAACCGCAGTGTGTTAAAAACGCTCGGACCTAAATATTTTCTCGTCATATATATTTTTGCTTATTTCTATGGTTTTAATTAATTTAACGGTCTACCGTTCTTCCTTTTTGCCTCAAAATAGACTTTTAAAATAGGTGTTAGTTTTTGTGCAAGCCGCACTTCATCCCACGTCGAGAGGCGGTGGACTGTGGCATGCATATAGTTCGGCATGTCGGCACCGCGCCGCGCCGCGCCGCGCCACGTCACGCCACGCCGCGCCACGTCACGTCACGCCACGCCGGCCGCGCCGACGGCGGGCGACATCACGTTTGGCTTTTACTCAAATTAAATCTTCGGTTTGTTCATTTATAAGTCGTGAAATACATTTTGAAAAATGATTTCCCTGAACCCCGCTGTAACTAGGGTGGTCGCCGCCGCGCAGTAAATATAAAAACGCAGTAATATACGCTGCCAAATTTAATCGAGTGCAGTGTTCTGTACCGTATCGTCACGATATACATATTATTAGTACAATTAATCGTGAGGATAGCACGAGTTTGTAGCAGTGACGGCGAGAAACTACTAATAAAAATATATAAAAACTACTAATAAAAATATGCCAAAGATTTCAGCGAGTCAGATGGTCTAGTTCATTCTGCCGACATTCAGTAACACCCTGTATGGAAGTAGCAGTTAGTTCGCAAGTGATAGACATTCCTGCTAGGCGTGCGCGGACCAGTTAAATGTAAATATATTAGAAACGAGCGAGCGAACGATGTGCTGGAGCTGTTACGTGAAGGTTCATTAGTACGTTCACATCTTACGCGCGTTCCATCCAGTCAGATGATTTTGCAGCTTTTCCAAGATTAGATTTTTTTAAATAAAAATGTTTTTTTGTGGAGGTTTTCCCGCTCCGTTATAACATGAATAGCTTCAAGAAAAAAGTTAATAAAGTCCTTCAGGGCAGGCAACGCAACGACAACACCCCTAGTGTTGTTGGTGTATATGGGCGACGGTGACCACTTAACATCAGGTGGGCCGTAAGCCCGTTTGTAACATAAAAAAAATGATGAGGAGCCTAGCCGTCACTGGAGGCATCATTTCGATATCATACTGACAACGAAAATGCTCCACCTTTTAGGAATTCACAAAATTTTAAAAACAGATTAACACCAGTAAAGAGAACGGAATAAAGCTACATTTAGAATAACTACATCGAAACTCTGTGATACTCTGTTTAATTGTGTAGCCGTGTTCGGTTTGCAATTTGAGATATTCCGTAAATTAACGAAAAAGATAAAAATAAAAAATATACCTATTGGAGCACACATTTTTGACAAAATTTCCCTGAAGTTTATATAATCGGAAAGTAAACTCGTTAGTACAATGCGAGCCATGTACCTCCCTGAGGAGCCAGAGCCCACGTCACAGCTCATTCAAGTGACTTTTGCACTGATTGACAATGGCGTCGTACCTTGTAAAATACCAGCGTGTTTTATCAGATAAAAGAACGGTAGTAACCAAGCCGTAAGTTTGTTGCCTGTTCTTCTAGGCTTTGGTCGGGTGGAACTGGCACCTAGAGTCACCTAGCTTTAAGACGTTTCAAAGTGATCCTTGTGATTTTATTGAATAAATACTTTTTGACTTTGACTTTGACACCTACGAATAAATAAAAAGTGGCCCTACGTGGAACCACAATGACGTGTAATTCAAAATACAAATTAAAATGCGAAGGTTATTCATAGACATTCCTAGTGATTGGTTTAAATACGGAACGAGAGCAGGGATTGGTTCGCCCCGTGCTGCAATGACGTCAATGGCGCGTCATGTCAGTCAGGCATAGCGGCGCCGGCGCCGGCGTGGAGGATGTATGCGCTTTAGATGAATAGACAAAACAATATTTTTTGTACTAGAAACGGAGTTTTTTTTATTGTTTTAATTACAATGATTTGTTAAGTTATTTAATGTTTCCATTTAATTATAAAGAAAACATGATGAGGCCATGATGTATGTACGAGTATGTACTCACTTTATTGCTCAAAATAAACAGAACGTAATTACAAACTATAATTTAAACGCAATGGTGGACTTATCCCTACAAGAAATCTCTTTCAGACAACCAAAACGTAACATAGTATGTACATCTTATGGTAAGTAAACCATAAAGCCTTGCCAACAAATGTAGAATCATAGTTTTTAGGTCCCAACTGAGCGATATTCCATAATTATATTCATTTAGTAATATTGATAAATTAATCAAACAGCGACATATTTGACAACTATGTGTGATGTTGTTGTCTTTTAGTTTCCGCACAGCCATAAATTCTATTATTTTTTCAGGTTATTATTTCTAACTCGATGAACTTTATGTCCCGCTAAATATGATTAGTTTTTGTCTAAATGACTTTAAAAGGGAATCTTACTTCGCAATGTAGTGAAGACGGATTCTGAGAAATTCAACGATTATACATTTTATCAAATAAATGTGATGGTCGTTATTTGTCTGCTGACTTTTTTTTCAGTCAGATCTCAGAATATCTTCATTATCAATTATTTTAGAAAAACACTGTGTTACCGACAGATAACTAGCTCGAGTTAGTGATTAAAATGAGATTAAATAAGTAAAATATAATTTACTCTTATAAAAATATATTTGATAATTTTATTGTTCTAAATTTAAAATGTTATCAAGAAGAAACAAATAACCTAATCAATTATGTAAGGCCACAATTTTCTAACTTAATTTTGCATAATATTGACCATATCGGTTTGATAGCGTATTTGAACATTTTAGATAATAATTATAATTTAGCGACTATACTTTGACTATACTATACTTACGACTATACTACGATCGCACAGAGTGGGGGAATGGGGGGAGGCCTTTGCCCAGCAGTGGGACATAGAAGGCTCATAATAATAATAATAATACTTACGAGTGAAAAGTGACCTTTGGACATTGAAGTCTTGTGTGGCTCCTGCACCACTTTACAACAAATCCTGGCATGTTTCTTAGCTGATCCGAAGCGAAAAAGATTTAATAAATAAAAAGATTTAAGAATAAATAAGCGAAGTACTATCAGTAAGACAGCTATACCTACACAAAATAATTATGTACTTGCATTCACGCATACCATTTAGTAGATCCTCAAATAAACGTCAAAAAGATAAAATTTGCAAAATTAGGAAATTTCGGACCAAATTTAGTAACATACAATACTGCTTTATGGCATTTTACCTCTACAACAAATTAAATAAAATTCTTAACCATCACTCCCTCAACAAAATAAACTGCAAAATGAAAATAAGAATGTGGCTACTGACATTAGATTACACTGAAACGGAAAAAATACTTAAAATTGAATGCTAAAAAAAAAAACACCATCTCATACACACTTCCACAAACACACCTATTTACATGCACCGTACACTCTAATCTTACACTTAGGCACCCTGTAATAACCAGACTCTTACGAGGCTGGTTGGCACAGGCTAATTAATAATACTTAGGTACCTACATATTATCAATTATGTGACTCTTATAGTCTTACATCAATCAATTGCAACTTAAACTTAGTTTTAATTATTTATATACCTACTTGATTATGTTTAGTTTCATCTTTCTTTGTAAAAAAATTGTCATACTTACCTTTTATATTTTGTTAATATTTATTGCCTTATTTTGTTTTACTTATATTTATGTTACCATTTTTACGAGGGGCGGGCGCTGAGAGTCGGGATACAGAATTTCTTGTCCGAAGCTCAGAGCACCAAACCATAGTATGCCTGTAGCTTCTAGTAATAGAACGTAGATATACTATAATTATGTAACCTTTTTCTGAACAATAAACGATAATTTATTTATTTATTTAATTTAATGTGCTCGCTTGAATGACAAAAGACTAACTAAGTGGCGCGCTGTACACAACTTATAGCTCCGCCTACTTGTACACTACTTTCGTTGGGTCATTTTTTGAGCGCAGTTATATTTCCTGACCTATTATTTATGCGTAGGATGGCACAAGGGTTTTCACTTGGTACTTGTTATCAAGTATCAAGTGAAATCGCTTTGCCAAAACAGATAAGTACCTACCTTACAATTGTTTTGTACATACCTTCGAGTATTGCTGGCTTCGAATAAAACAGATTTTTGTCGTAGACCTAAACAATGAAAAAACGTAGATTTTCATTCAAACTAATTTAGCGCAGTGACTTGAGGCCAGCCGCCGCGTTCGTCGTTCTCATTTGCGGGTGATTTAGCGGCGTGTGAGAACCCGCGCCGCTCGCCTGGTGGCCGGTGATGGAGCGGCGCTGAGCGGCCGAGGTCGGCGCCCGGGCCCAAGGTTGGCGGATATACTACCCTTTGTTCCAAGCTTTTGGAGTCACTTGCCAAATATAATTCAATTGGGGACTGCGACACAACAAAATTACTGTTTAAGATTTAGGTCATCATCAGGAACAGCTTTTGGGCCAAGCTTTCGTACCGAAACAGGCCCGACGATAATCCCGGCATCATGAGGTTTTTAATTAAAAAGGATTAAATGCCTTAAATTCATTTTATAAAAAAAAAGCCGCGCGGCTTCTATATTTTTCCGAAGTAAAATAATCGAGTATTGAGGCCGGAACAACCGTTTAAAATTGGGAAATACAAATCTTAAGATTTATTGAAGCGAGGGAAATAATTCAGGTCTGATTATTTAATCTGTTATGAATAGCTTGAAAATCTGATAAGATGACTACTGAAAGTAAGATATTAAATTAAAAATAAAGATTGCTCATTTCAAATGTTGTCGCAGTGGTGAGTGAAAACTAACGATAAAATTGTTACAACACGCAAAGCTATCAAAAACCGCAATTCGGGCGTCAAAACAAGCAGCGAGCAATCTACGAATAATAAAAAGGCACCTAGCAATAACACGTATCGGTATATTGTATTCGTCGCTTCGAGTGCGAATATTGCGTTCTAAGAACGTAAAGCCGCTGAAAGTTCGTGTTGAGGGAACAAAGAAAACTGGCAAATTCAAGGGTGAGTTCACCACAGCGAGCCGATCACTGAGATGACGATCGCGCGTACCCTCCGCACTCATTCCTGCTGTATCGCCGGAGCAGCGCCCCGCTATGCCCATCGCTCGACTCACTGACAATAAATGAATTTATGTGCGCCCGGTCTCAATGAATAAAGTCGTAAGATTTATACAGAAAAATAAAACATAAACAGACTTTGATCCCATTATCATCTCAATTTCTTAACACAAAATATCAAATTACGATTCTTTGAGGATTTCTATGGGTGAGTATTCAGACGAACGTGAAAATATTACGTCTGCTACTTACCAACACTTACAGTGTTAATATTCCATTATGACAAGTATTTGTGTATAACTACCGTGCTCCGTCAGCAGGTAGGCGTGCACGCGCAGGTCGGCGCGCGACGAGTTCTGGACGCGCAGCGCGCGCTCCGGGTCCATGCTAGACATCCTGAAATATATAATGCTCTTGAATCTCTCTAGGACCCAAACTGAGACTGGTATGAGAACAACAACGGCAGACAAAATAACGTTGACTGTATTGCGCTCCATCAGCTTCAAATTTTTGCTGCAGTTTTCTCCCATCTCGTTTAGCAATTGGTTAGTAAGCACGCGGTGATACAATTCGCAGTCAGAAATTGCCACAAAACTAACGCTAATCGAATAAACAGTGAAACTATCGTTTTTACTTTAAATGAAGAATATCTAAAATATTTAAGCTAGATATTCGGCGCGCGTACATTATTAAATTTTCTATTTTACGTGAGCTAAGGCTGATTGACCCCTGGCAAAGGGTGCGATAATATTACGTACACATTTAGGGTTTTAAATAAACGGAGCCTGGGGGTAATATGCGTATGTATATCATGGTGTAGGGATCTCTGTACCTCAGAACTTGAGTCTGTCTTTTTATATTTTAGGTGGCTATAACTCTGAGGGTAAGTTTTAAGTATTTTTAATTATCATTTAGGCACTAATTTTTAATTATCTTTAATTATTTTTAATTATCGTTTTAAACTTAAAAGGAAGTTTAGGTTATTTTAAAAGACATTAAAATATATTTTGGTGTAAACTAAGAACTCTCTATCGTTGGTTAAAAATTTAATATAAACAAATACAAATACAGGCCCGGGAGTAAACTATAATAATAATAATAATAATTCATTTATTTATTCAGACAATATGGTCCATGGTGTTAGTTACAGAAAAAGTTTATACATAGGTTAGTAACTTATAACTAATAGCGATTTGGTCCTCTGGGTGAGTTTCCATACCAGAGGACAATTTAGTTTTTCATCAATCGCATTTAGGATGCCGTTGCTACTTCCGCGCAATCTATGTAACAGAGACGCTGTTTTTTTGCGCCAGATAGCGTCGAAGGAGTCAGTACGCATCGCGGTGAACATACCGGACGCACTGCAGTAGCGCGGGAGCCGCAACAGCGCCCTAAATGCGTTGTTATATTGGACCCGCAAAGCATTGTAAGCCTTTTGGGTATAGCTGACCCACAGACTCGCCGAGTACAGCGAAGTACAGTATGCCTTGAACAGAGTTATTTTCACTGCATCTGTACAACGCGCGAATCGGCGTGCCAGCATATTCCCTCGGACCGACAATGCTCTGCGTTCCCTCTCCATATCAGCGTCATCTCTAAGGTCCTCAGTAACCAGATGTCCTAGGTATTTAAATTGATGCACTCTTACAAGCGGCACCCCATTGAGTAGCACAGGTGGAACAAAAGAAGGACATTTGGCACCAGCCTTGAAAACCATGAACTCTGACTTTTTAACATTATAAATGAGTCCGTGTGCAGCCACAAACGACTCGCACACCGCGATAAGCTTTCGTAGTGCGCTGATCGAGGGAGCGAGCAGCACCATGTCATCGGCGTAGCTGAGGTTGTTCACACACACATCATTAATAAAACAGCCCACATGCATGCTGCTCAGTCGCTCGATCAGCTCATTCACGTACAGGCAGAAGAGAGAGGGCGAGCTCAACCCCCCTTGCCGCACCCCGCACTCCAGCCTGGACGACTCCGAAAACTCACCGGCCCATCTCACACGGTTTACCTGGTTAAGGTACCAATACCGAAAAATTTATACTAACTCTGGCGGTAATCCCGTATCCCTAAGCTTCTGCCACAGAATATCATAGGAGACAAGGTCAAAGGCCTTGGATAGGTCCAGGAAACACGCATAAACTGGAGTCTGTCTATCCGTGTAGTACTTTACAGTGTGCTTAAGACTGAAAATGGCGGTCTCGGTTGAAAGACCGGGCCGAAACCCGAACTGACCGTCATGTAACCTAAGATGCTTATTTAGATAAGAGTTAAGCACACTGTCAAGCACTTTCGCCACAACCGCAGCCAATGAAATAGGTCTGTAGTTAGATTTATCCGAGACATCTCCCGTCTTATTTTTTATAATGGGTACCACCAGAGTCTGCATCAAGTCAGGAGGTAAGTACGAATGACCTATACACATATTAAAAAACAATGCGAGTACTCGTGGAAGATGAAAACCGGCATGTCGCAGGTGCTCGATGCTGAGTCCGTCATGCCCCGGGGACTTCCCTCCAGTCATTCGTTTAATCGCGTCTCTTATGTCTTTGGCGAGGACTAGCGTAGTTACTTGAGCGTCCCGCGACTCAGCATCGAACTCACGACATGGTTGGCCCAGAGGAGACTGCACTGCAAAGTGTTTTCCAAATATATTTGCTATATCTATAGGGTTCGACGCACCATCGACGCTCACTGAAATGCCAGACCTAACATTCTGCTTATTCGTGGATTTCCAAAAGCTTTTGAAATCAGAATTTGAGTTATACCTACCTACCTTCAGTTTTGACATATTTTGTGAGCACAAAACCAGATCTTAGTAACGCTTGCACTTACTTGAAATTGAAGAACCTAGCTCTTTTCTAGATTACAATACGTACTAATTAGAATAGCAGCATTCTGACGCTCGAGAGATGTTCAGAGAACCGACTGACTAGTATCGCATTCAACGGAGCGCGGCGCTCGGGCGCGCCGTCCGCACTCGGCTGTGGCCGGTGCACGGGAGCTGTCGGAATCTATTCGTTAATTTGAATATAGGGAAATAGTTAAATGCCATAATTTTCACTTCAAGGTTTTGGGACCCCACTTTCCAGTCCCTCAGCTCTTCCAACCATCGTTTGCGTGGTCTACCGCGACGCCGGCGCCGCGCCGCCGTTTTGTTGCTTCAGGGAATATTAGTACAAAGCCGCTAAAAGTGAAGGGATTGAGAAGAGGTCTTTGCCAAACAATGGGATGATGCGGATAGTAATGATTTGGACTAAAAACGCAATTGTAATAAACTTCCACAACAAAACCTAGCTGATTTTTATAAGTGTTTATCAAAGTCAAAGTCAAAATGTATTTATTCAATAAAATCACAAGGATCACTTTGAAACGTCTTAAAGCTAGGTGACTCTAGGTGCCAGTTCCACGCGACCAAAGCCTAGAAGAACAGGCAACAAACTTACGGCTTGGTTCCTACCGTTCTTTTGTATGATCCTTTTACAATGTAATAATATAATATATTATTGAAGTTTAGTGAGGCGTAGGTATCTTTCAGGCCTATCCGGATCAAGGATATAGAAATAAAGCAGGTATAAAATGGTAACAACCCTAATTCTCGGACTGTCCAGACTTCTATAGAGGCGATGTTGAATGGTCTGCGTTTTTTGCGTCGTCGACATTACACTGTTTGTATCGCCCTTTGGGACTTTATAGAATGAAAAAACTGTATAATCATGTACTTTTGATTTATTTTTGTATAGTAGGTCACACGCATTACAGAGGTTAAAAGGGAAGAGGGTGTTGCCACAATGGCACACTTTAATTTTGCTTAAAACTAATTTTATGTCATAGACATAGGTGGGGGGGGAAAGGATATTACTTTAAACAAATGTTTATCAAAGAAATTAGTATCAATAAAAAGATGATTTATATCTATTGGTATATATTATGTCCTACATCCCTAAACTTAGTTTTATTTGTATATTATAATTTTATTCTACCGGTAATAGTACAACTTTTGACACTGCTCGAGTGTGCAGTTTCTTATCAGATGTTTGAACTTCTACAACTCTTACATGGTTGTCCTTGCCACAAACCACCTTAGTGATTCTACCCATGGGCCAATGAAGGGGTGGGGTATTAGGATTCAATAATAGAACTATATCGCCTAGCTTAAGATTAGGTAAAACTTTCCTCCATTTAGTTCTCTCGTTTAGCGAAGATAAATAGTCCTTTGACCAGACCCTCCAGAAATGCTGCCGAACTTGTTCACAACATCTCCAAAACCGGAGTCGATTGGTTGGGTATTCAGTTAGATCGGGCTGTGGTATGGCTGTTAAAGGGCTGCCGATTATAAAATGTCCCGGAGTGAGACATGAAAAATCAGACAAATCCTGAGATGGCTTAGCCATTAGTGGACGCGAATTTAAAATGCTTTCAATTTCGGCCATAATTGTACTAAACTGCTCATAAGTAAATATTTTACAAGTTGAAATTCTTTTTAAATGGAACTTAGTTGATTTGACGGCTGCTTCCCATAAGCCACCATGGTTTGGGCTGTAAGTTGGGATAAAATGGAATTTAATTTCTTTCTGCAGCATGAAACTATGGACACTTTCCTGAAATTCTTTATTGTTATGTAATTTATATAATTCTGTAAGTTGGTTATTGGAACCTTTAAAGGTGCTAGCATTGTCGCAGTAAACGTCTGAAGGTATACCCCTACGCGAGATGAACCTTTTAAATGCAGCTAAAAATGTATCAGTTGTCATATCAGAAACAACCTCTAAATGTATGGCTTTGGAGACGAAGCAAACAATCACGGCAACATAACCCTTACTAATTGTACTATTTCTTTTTGACGATTGTTTTATCTCAAAGGGTCCGCAGTAGTCTATACCCACCCGTTCAAATACCCTAGCAGGGTTTACACGGTCTTTAGGCAAGGAACCCATGAGTTGTTTGGCAGTTTCTGCCTTATGCCTACAGCAAATAGTACATTTGTGGATTACACTTTTGACTTCTCTAACAGAATTTATTATGAAATATCTTTGTGATAAACTGCTTAAAACAAGCTTTAAACCAGCATGCATTAGAGTCAAGTGCTCTTGTATAATAATTAATTTTGTAATGTGACAGTGCTTTGGCAAAATTATAGGAAATTTTTGTGAATAATCTACTTTTGCATTATGCAGTCTGCCTCCTACGCGTAAAATGCCACTGCTATCTAGAAATGGGTGTAGGGACTTCAAAGAGGTTTTGATGGGTGATTCTTCAGCAATGCATTTTAATTCTTCAGCAAAATAGTGTTGCTGAATGACCCTTTGTATACTGCTCAAAGCCTTTCTGATCTCCCCTATAGATATTTCCTCAGAAATCACATTATTACGTTTTCTACATTTATTTATAAAACGCAAGACGTACGCCATGACACGCACCGTTTTGTATAAACTAGAATATTTTTCAATAAATGTCTCAATTATTTCATTTTTTATGGTCATTGTACATGATGTATTTTCATCAGAAATAGTGACAGGTTGAAAAAATGGCATTTCGACTGAAGTCAAATAAAGATTATAATTATGACAATCAAGCAAATAATTAGGACCGTGCCTCCATAATGAATTTTCAAAAATATCCATTGGCTCAGAACCTCTGGATAAAATATCAGCTGGGTTTAAAATTCCTGGTGTAAAATGCCAAATTGAATTTTGTGTCATTTTTTTTATCTCTCTTACACGGTTTCCTATGTAAGCAGGGACCTTTACAGGTGATAAATCTAACCATCCAAGAACAATTTTAGAATCACAAAATAAATGTATATTTTGAATTTTCAACAACTCAGCAATATGTGATGCAAGTTTTGCTAATAATAATAATGCTCCATTGAGCTCTAATTTAGGTATAGTTAACTTAGAATTAATACCATTAAGTCTAGATCTGGAGCAGAGCAAATGAGAACTGCATTCACCACCATTTTTTACCTTTATGTAAACACAACAGCCATATCCCTTTGCAGATGCATCGCAGTAGCCAATGACTTCAAGCTCACTGTCATCTTTGGTTTGTACATACCTTGGAATAACTATTTCTGGCATTCTCACAAGATTTGCATAAAAACTATTCCAGAAAGTTTCTAGCTCAAGAGGTAATGGGGTGTCCCAGTCTAAATTATGTTGCCACAGCTCCTGCATAAAAAGTTTGGCCCTCATAGTGACAGGCCCAACAAATCCCAATGGATCAAATAATCTGCTTATTGAACTTAGAACTTGCCTTTTTGTTGGTACTTTAGTGGGAACTACATCTCTACCATTCAACAGGAATGCATCACTACCAGCATCATAAGATATACCTAATATTTTGACTATTGATTTGTCCTGATCTAAATCTTTGCGGTAAGAGCCTAGGGCCTCCTGAGGAACATCTTGAAGTAGCTCTGAGCTGTTAGATACCCATTTATGTAACCTGAAATCAGCATGACTGAGAAGTAAGCTAAGTTCATGTTTTAGCTGCCTAGCTTGTTCAATTGTATTACATCCTGCCTGGATATCATCGATATATTAATTATTTATAACTGCTGTGCTTGCTAAAGGATATTGATCCTTATATTTTTTTGCTAATGTAATGAGACATTTAGTGGCCAAATAAGCTGAGCTGGTCAAACCATAAGTTACTGTCTGTAATTGCAGGACATTCATGATCCCATTTTCGCGCCAAAGAATATTTTGCAAACATCTGTAATCTGGATGTATTTTTATCATTCTGTACATATGACGGATATCACATTGTATAGTGTATTTGTATGTTCTGAACAGTATCAATATGTCAAAGAGTGAATTTTGTACCACAGGACCATTGCACATAAAGTCATTGAGGCTTAAGCCATTTTTATTCTTTGCACTGGCATCAAATACCACCCTCAACTTATTTGTTTGTTTGTCTAATCTAAGTACCCCATGATGTGGCAAAATAAACCGTGGCTCATCTCTAGGCTCACAGGTTTTTGTATCAATTAATTTTGCATGCCCTAAATCTATGTACTCTTGTATAAATGCTTTGTATAAATCATAGTACTTAGGGTCCTTTGTAAATCTTTTTTCTAAACTGTATAATCGTTGCAAAGCTATTGCATATGAATTAGAGGGGTCAATGTCCTGCAATTCAACCTTGAGCGGATACTTGACCTCAAATGTATTATTTTTTAATGAAGCTGACTCATTAAATACCATTTCACTATACTCGTGCTCAGGCAAGGACTCATGATATATATCTGGTACCTTTTCTGCCTCCCAGAACTGACTTATGCAGTGATCAAGCTCTGGGTTTATGACTGTATGCATAGCGACGGCTGTATCATCAGTGGAAATTCCTGGAGATGAGATAATGTATCCCAGCTGTGTATTCAATAAAATGGGATCTGCTGGGCCACCCTCTATCTTTCCATCCATAACTATTTTGAAAAATACATCACAGGCGAGTAGTATTGATATCTCACCTGGAGTATAGAAATCTTTATCAGCTAAGTCTACATGCTTAGGTATAACAAAGCTACTTAGATCTATTTTTCTTTGAGGAACCTTTGAGGTTATTTTGTTGATTACTGAACAAGTAACACTGAATGAAAAATTATTTTTTAATGATTCACATTGGAATTGTATGCCTTTGCTGGTGGAATTGTTACAAACATCACCTAAAGTTGAAATGTTTTTATGCAAATCAATAAGAGGCAACCCTAGCTGATCAGCCAGAGATGCAGTGCAAAATGAAGACTGGCTACCACTGTCCAAGAGAGCTCTAACAATGAACTTTTCATTGTTGGCTCCAGTCACCAAAACTTTGGCAGTGGGAAGTACTACACTTGCAATAAGGGGCTGAGAAATGTGCAAACTTACCGGTGCAGCAGCTTTACCCTCATTTGTCTTTGCTCCAGCTTTATCCTCTGGTTGATGTAGCAATGAGTTGTGCGAACTGGAATTACAAACAGAACATTTAAATTTGTACCTACATTTTTGTGAATGGTATGCCAGACACACTTGACACAAATTGTTCTTTATCACAAATTCTAGCTTTTTTTGGATTGACTCTGCACTAAATGTGGGACATTTATATAGCTTATGCACTTGGGAACACATGGAGCACTTTGAGGTTTCACTTTTGTTTACTTGCACTGATAAGCTCACTGCTGCTTTTGCCTTGACTTGTACTTTATCACCCGTAGGTGTGCTGGCCTCTAAGGAAGCTGCTCGCTTGTCCAAGAAGGTGAGTAGTTCATCCATGGTTACAACTTGTGTTGTATCCCTCTCAGAGTGGAATAATCTGACCGTGAGAGAGTCAATCTTGCGCATCAATATGCATGATAAAATGGCATTCCATTCTGCAACTGGTTGTTCAAGGTTCTTCAATGCAGTAACATGTTGTCTAACTTTAGCAACAATGTCTCTCAACTGCTGGGCAGTACTACGCTGTATGCTTGGCATATCAAGTAAATTGCACACATGACTATGTATCAACAACGCTGGATTATCATATCTTTTCTGTAACAACTCCAATGCGGCTTCATATGATTTACCGATGATGGGCAAATTATCAATTATTTGTAGGGGCTCTCCCTTTACATAATTTTTCAAGAAACATATTCTTTGTATATCTGTTAACCTCTTGTCGTGATGTACTACAGCTTTGAACATCTCCATGAATGGTTTAAAATTGGCAATCTCCTTGCCATCAAATATAGGTATTTCTAATGTAGGAAGCTTAGCTGCATGATGGCTATGATCTTTGGAAGAGTCTGCTGGAGGATTGTGCACCTTTATTAGACGCTCTAATGTCGCTAGCAGCGTGAGGTATCGTTCTTCAGGATCCTCATCTTCCTCCTTCTCGCCCAAAAGTTCCAAACTTATGGAGATATCTCTGTATTTATTGTAAATATCAATCAGATTTTGCTTGCGGACCTGTAGCTCCTCGAGCCCAAATTGGCTATTTTCGCTCAGATACTTCTCTAGCCTAGTAAACGAAGATTTGCATTGGCCTCGTGCGGCGACAAATTTTTTCCGCTCCACATCTGCCATATTAATGCTTGCTTCTTCGTCTGAACTACTTGAAAGTTCCGCTCGATCAGATCCTGAGCTTACGCTAGAATAAGTGCTCATTCAAATGGTTTATTTTTGTAAAAACACGAGGTTGCTTCTTGTTCTTGTAGAATGCCTCCAATGCAATGCAAATGGCGTCTTGCCGGCCGGCGAAATTCCAAAGCCACAACACGTTTACAATATAGTCACTGAATTGAATAGCTCTGTAGGAGTTTATTTTACTGAAATGTTTCGGCACCAATGTTTGTATCGCCCTTTGGGACTTTATAGAATGAAAAAACTGTATAATCATGTACTTTTGATTTATTTTTGTATAGTAGGTCACACGCATTACAGAGGTTAAAAGGGAAGAGGGTGTTGCCACAATGGCACACTTTAATTTTGCTTAAAACTAATTTTATGTCATAGACATACACATTACACATTACAGATACGTCGGCCGCCGCGCGGGGAAATGGAATCGTTTGAAATTGAACACGTCTTTTATTCTCTGTGGTTTGTTTAAAATGACAAACATCCTCCCGGGGAGGTAACTTTGTTCCGTGATGTTGCTTTACAAGCATACTAAACCAAAATAAATATAAATAAAAACTCAATAAAATATATAATCTTGTAAAATAAATTGAGAATATAAAATATTAATTAGCTAGGTAGGAACCTACCTATACTTCATATTTTCTAGCACATCATGTTTTTTCCATGAATTCCTCGTAACTGTAGAAGGTGTTACTTATGAGCCAGTGTTTCAGTCTATACTTAAAGGAGCTTATGCTAGAAGCATCAGTAACCGCAGAAGGTAGTCTATTGTAAACTGTCGGCCCGACAATGTGTGTGAGTTTGTCCGACTTGGCAAGAGTGTGAGATACGGTGGCAAGTCTACTTGCTCTCCGCTAATATTATCACAGTCATTTCACAGTATATTTATGAAAATCTATTATACACTCATAAACACATAGATAGCTTTAAGAAAAAGAGTGATGCACATAATGTTAACACTATAAATACTAGTAGTTCGCCCCGAACTGAGATCTCGTGATGCGAACCGACGAACGCATCAAAACTTTGAGTAGGTAGTAGTCAGAGGCAAGTCCAAACATTATCTTTGGACTTTCTTTTGACTACCACCTACTAACTTGGTATGGTAACCAAGTTTCAACTCTATTGGCCTATCTATTGAAGAGTTCCGTTGAACAGACCTTGGCTCCATCATCAGACCTGGTCGTCGTCACCATTTTATGAGAACTGAGTACCTCCTGAATGTATTTCAAGAAAAAAAAATAAGAAAAAGCAAAGGAACTGGCCGACCAGTAGAAAAACCTTGATGTCAACGAAACTCTTAGAGATGGGAGCTCTTCGATCGGTGGTTATCTTAATTTAACTTTTTTCGTTTTATCTCAAAAACCGAGCGTCCCAAAAAAAAAGTAAAAATTGTTTTGGTATGTCCGAACAAAGCCCTATATGACATGTAACTTGATTTTTTTATGTAACTTTTTTTATTTTTGCCCCCTTAAAAAACCCCATATCTCAAAAACCCTTCATCCGATTTTACTCATATACTTACCAGTAAATTTCTCAAGTACAAGCTATCGACATATCAAATTTCATGCAGATCGGATCAACGGTTCTAAAGTTATCGCCAGACAAACATACATACATACATACATACATAAAATGCCAAATCGCCCAAGTTGAAACTAAGATCTTCGTTCGCTTCGCTCACTCGATCAAAAAACAAATTATGTATACCTAAATTTCGACTTCAAAAGGTAAATGGCTCGTTTATGGGGAACGGTATTCGCATCTATAATAAACTTCCAGAAAGTGCCACTGGGCTTCCTATTAGAAAATTTAAAGTGTACATTAAGAATAATCTAATAAGGAAAGCTTATTATATTTTAGATAGCTATATTGTTGATAAAAATGCGTGGCCCGATGTCCCGGTCGCTCTGCCCATCGGCAGCTAACATGTCTGTACTGTAGGTACCTACTATTGTGTGTTTTTTTTTATTTTTCTCTGAATTAATAGATTGCATTTATGCATTAGGTATTATTAGTTTGAGACGTAGCGTGTGCTGTCTTATAAATTTGATTATGTTTACCTTTTTCTGTATGCCTACGCCTCACTAAACTTCAATAATATATTATATTATTACATTGTAAAAGGATCATACAAGAGAACGGTAGGAGCCAAGCCGTAAGTCTGTTGCCTGTTCTTCTAGGCTTTGGTCGCGTGGAACTGGCACCTAGAGTCACCTAGCTTTAAGACGTTTCAAAGTGATCCTTGTGATTTTATCGAATAAATACATTTTGACTTTGACTTTGACTTTGACTCCGAGTATTAAACGGAACGGAATTCTCTCAAAACGCTCCAGATTGTTATGCATGAACACCGCTACCTGGAATATGACTATGGATGGAAGCGTCAATATTTCCAGCTCTTTGAAGAACGGCCTCGCGGAGGTATCCTGTGGTATCTTGACCATCGCTCGTACAGCTCGCTTCTGCATGCGGAAGGCGCGCTGCCAGTCGGCTGCCCGCCCCCATAGCTCAGCTCCGTATTGTAAGAGCGAATGAACAGTGGCAAAATAACAGGAGCGTACCACGTGACCAGGCAAGAACCTGGACAGTCGACCGAGCGCATAGCTTGCGCCACCCACTTTTCCACATACCTTGTTAATGTGGGATTCCCAGGTGAGCGCCCTGTCGAGCTCGAAGCCTAGGAACGTGGTACTCTCCACTTGTTCTAGTCTAGTACGCCCGTGTAGAGGATTGACGGTCCTTGCGGGGGGCAAGGACCGTCAATCCTCTACACGGGCGTCCTGACAAGCAAATGTGAATGAAGTGCGATTTTTTAAGTTGAGCACTAAGCCGTTATCTTCAAACCACCCTGCTAGGCGAGAGGCAGTAAGGTTCAGCTTCTGCTCTAAACTGTCCAGTGAAGCGGTGGACACTACTGCGGCCACGTCATCAGCGTACATGAGTACCTCCGCGGTGCTCACCGCTTCCGGAAGGTCATTAAGAAGCAGAGAGAAGAGAATGTTAGATACCGCGGAACCCTGCGCCACACCCATGGTTGTGGTAAGCGGGTTCGACCTCGTATCGCCACCTTCTCCCACGACAATCTGTGACCTACACCTCATTAAGTTGGTAAGAACACCCAGTGCAGCGTTATGTACACCATAATGTCTTAGCTTAGCCATGTACTTTTTATATACTCACCACCTTATACATTCAACAGTTTACAATAAAGATTATTCTGATTCTGATTCTGATTCTGATTCAAGTACTGCGTGGTCGGCCACGTCAAATGCTTTCGAGAGATCGCAGCAAATTATAGCAACCTGCTGCTTCCTCTCTCGAATCCATTACTCTGCGTAGCACCTCACGTGCCAGCGAAGTGGTGGACCGTCCCTCACGGTACGCATACTGCCTATCTGATAGTGCATGTGTGGCAGCCAAGTATGATGAGAGTCGCGAGCTTGTCCCGTTCTCAAATACTTTAGCTATCGCTGGTATAATAGACACTGGCCAATACGAGTCAATATCAGCTCTTCTCCCTTTACCTTTGAATATCGGTGATACATTACTGAGCTTAAGACAAGTCGGGAAGGTACCACTTCGCAAGCACAAGTTAAAGAGGTCGGCCAGTACAGGTGCCACAGGACCTGCTGCGGTACTTAAAAGTTTCATCGAGATTCCATATGCATCCTGAGAGGGCTTAGGTGGTATCCGTTTCGTAATGATATGGTACACCTCCTCTGCTGTAAAATAAGTCAGTCTTAGTGAGCGATCTGCTGGCGGCCGTGAGGACCCTAAAGATAACTGAACTCTCAACATATCGGCCTTGGGGGCACCGCAGGCTGCGGCAGCCGTAACAAACCTTGTGTTCATAGCATCCACAGCATCTGTCTTAGAATTAAACGGTTTACCATATGCATCCAAAATTGCGTCAATAAAGTCTAATGAGCAGGTATTGCACTTTCCTCGCTCTGAATTTACAACACGCCACATAGTCTTGCATTTTTTTTTACTATTTAGTATAATGTCAGAGTAGTATTCATTCTTCCTCAATTTAATTAATTCATCATATTTTCTATTTAAGTCACTTAATAATAATTGTATTGATTCGCATTCATTATTTTTAAAGTACTACAGTGGTTTGTCGGTAAACATTTGCCAGCTTTTATGGAGTTTACAGAAGTTTTTATGGTTTATATAAAAACATGATACGCAGTTTGTATCTTAACCATAAAAACTTGCGTCACAGTTACCGAACGGTTTTATTTCCTTGAAATTCACCGACAATTTATTCCAGCATTTTCTCGCGTCGTTTATCAAATATTTATATGGAAGGCATTAAATTTCCATCAGCGGACAGAATGTCGCCCGCCGGGAGGTACTCGCCCATCAGGCAGGTGTCAACCATCAATAAAATGATAAATTTATAAACGTAAAACCAATAAAGAGCGCACACACATTGAGCTTGTTTTAGCATTTTGATTTTGTTGAGTTCAAATCGGTTAACCAGACCAACCCGCCTGAGACAGCTTAAGCTGAAACTATTATTTAACGAACATTTTAAGCTTAATTTTGAATGTAGCGTTATTATAATAATGAATTCCATGATTTTCTCGTATGTTAATGAAATAAATCCGTATTGTTTATTATTTTATTATAATTAAAATAACGGTTGTCTGGAAGAGATCGCTACTTGCGATAAGACCGCCGATTGTAGGACAAACCTAATGTACATTTACGTTTATAACTTTCTCCATTCTGTCCTCAATAAAGTTATTATTTATTATTATTAATTAATGAATTCCATGAATTTCTGGTATGTTAACGGAATAAATCCGTATTGTTTCATAAATTGGCTACTCGTAGCGAACAGCTACGGCGTAGCACTCGGTAACTCACGCCTGTAGAGCGTCTACGTGAGTTCAAACAAAGGTATTATTCCGCTTTAAAATTGGGAGCGCGGCTTGTAGCTCGTTTTATTCGAACCTTTCGAAATAAATTGAAGTAGAACATTTTGATTCGATTCTATTTTCTTTCGAAAACAAATTGCCTAGACAAATAATAAAATGGCACGTCGTATTTGGTCACGTTTCTCCTCGCATTATGAGGTATCAGGTAAGCCGAGCCGGCGCGTGGACTGACCAATGGACCGACCTTTTATTAATTACAGCCTTTTGAGCAACTAGGCGCGAACAAACAAAGTGCCGATACACAGATTTTAATGGCGCACTTTTAAAACCAAACCCGTTCACCAGGTTATTCATGGTTGTACGACTTTCGACAAATCTAGTTAAATAAAGCAAGGTAGTCACTACAAATTATGTTTATGCATTTTTGATTTATTTTAATCTTATGATATTATTATCTTTATAATGGCAGAATGGGAGAATAGTGCGTAACATAGTTATCTTAGAGTGATATATGATTCCAGCAACGCATCTTGCTGAGCGGCACCGTCGTTAGTTCGATGACGGCAGTAAATGATGACGTCCGCCGCAACCACACTCTACACCGATCCGGTATTTATTTATTTATCAGGCACACAGAACAGGTACAATCAGTACCAACTTATGATTTTTTGAGAATAAATATATAAATATAAATAAATATTGGTGGACTATCCACACAGCACTATCTAGCCCCAAACTAAGCCAAAGTTTGTAATATGGGAACCAGATAGCTGATATAATACATATATACTTTTTTTTTGTAAATACATACTTATTATTATAATAACACCCAGACAGAGAACAAACATCTATGTTCATCACACAAATGTTTGTTCTCGGTGGGGATCGAACCCACGGCCTACGGCACAGAAGTCAGAGTTACTACCAACTGAGCTGTGAAGGCTGTCAAAGAATGTCTAAAAGGTACGACCAAATATTACATTTTGGCACATACTCAGTAATTATAACATTTTGTAGTAATTATTATTCAATACGCGACAGGTTACAAGCCCATCGCCGCTGCTAGAATACTAACTGGTTTCCTCACGATGTAATAATTAATAATAATGCTAAAAATGTGTCTTTATATCGTCAAGTCCTCACCACATCACGACGGGCACGTCCTGTGCGTCGGTAGCGTTGAGTGCGAACAGCAAGGGTGCGCCCCCCGGGCCCCCCGCTCCCCCCGCACCCCGCGGTGCCTCCGCCCACAGATCCAGCACGATGGGCTCCAGGTTGTCGATCTGCAACACAGGAGGCAATGAGCCCACCACACACAATGCAGTGATGCTGTGGTTGTTGCAAGATTGTGTTGTTTTAGTTGTGAATTAAAATATTAAAATTTTAATCATGGAGTATACCGTGAACGCATGCAGAGAAAAAATACCGCGTTTCTTATTTTTCTATACTATATACTATATACTATTATACTATTATACTAGTTATTGTGCACTTTTTAAAACAAAAATGTGAAATAAAATATTTACTTTCAGAAGTTATTGTTGTGTTCGGTATCCACTACACATGGTTGTGTCGTCGCTTTGAGCCGCGTCGTTCAAATATTTTTAATACTTCTTTTGACTATCCGCGTGCATTCGAGGGCTGCGGCGAGCTTTTCATAAATGTGCATTTTTTTGAGCGTAAATAAGTATACGAGCTGCATGATACTCTGTGCCATTCGGTCGTTTTGTATTAACGAAAAGCTTTTTGATTTTAACTATGTTGTTGCACTTATGGAACGTTACAAATATCTTGGTTTCAAAATATTTACATATTCATTGAATTGATGCACAAGCATATACAAATAAACAAGAGTTTCCCATTGATTTCCGCTCGCTATAATCCTGACCCTCGCTTCATTCACTTTTTTAATATTTTTTTGCTTGTACCTACCTATAGAAGTTAAACTCATCGTTTCCGATGCATACAATACAAGGAAACCTGCGTGTGAACACTTGATGAAACGCTGTTATATAAGAACAACCTAGTATAAAATGTCGTATATAAAAGTAGTATGAGCTACCTATAAAATGTCGTTAGATCAATAGAATGCGTTGTAACGTTCGCACCGTCTATACGTGAGGCGACACCATGATTTTGTCAATAAAATCAGTAAACACAGCTCTGCAGATGCCACGCCGGTGGAACACGCTTAGATCAAAGGTGCGAGCAGAAAGCGGACGGGGGTGCGCATGTGTGCATGTGCAACGTGCGTGTATACTACACACCCGCAGCCACACGCTGCCTGTACGTTACCAACATTAGACATGTACGAGCTATTAGCATCGTTCAATTATTTAACCTTCCAAATCTAGACTTTGTGTCGGTAAGCATTTAATTTTGACTTCGTTAAAGCTCAACACGTTTGCACTTTATGTACTTGAGGCTGTTCACTTTTGTTAATATTGATCAACGAATAAACATAATGGAGTTTAATATAAATGAGGTACAATGCCCGTTTTGAAAGTAAAGGCGATAATATTTATATCTTATGGATAGCTTTGCTCGGAGAAGGTAAAACGCTAAGAATAACATTTAAATGGAGAGCACTCGAGCTGCTATGTAAGTGGATACGACCGCAGGTACACTCGCTAAACAAGCTCCAAGCCGTCGTACGGAGGCAGCGCCTCATCTCCATAACTGTTGCTCCGCCGCAGCACCACTGCCAGTTCGGAAACCGCATCTACAGCTCACCGAGGCTGCATTCGAACTTCGCTGAACACTCACCTTAAGTACCTATTTGCAATTTAGCATGTGTTTACTGTACACCACGGAGGCGACTACTGCCATGGATATATTAGTTTAATAATATATACATAGTTTATATTTTATATTAGAATACATCCATACATAAAATCACGCCTGTTTCCCATAGGGGTAGGCAGAGACCACGGATGTCCACTTGCTACGGTCCTTACATACCTCTTGCGCTTCATTCACTAGAATATTATATGCTTATGAAATCTGTATAGTGTGTAATCAGTAGAAATAAAGGCTCATTTGATTTTGTTTATACTGAACCTCATCGAAGCGTAGCAATTGTATTCACAATACAATACAATGGAATGTCCAACAATAAACCTGGTTCTTTAGAAAAATTGATTAAAGTATGAAATACTAACTACTTTCGGATCTACAAAAGTGTACCAAATTCGAATGCTTCATGTATCTCGAGAATGTGAGTCACGATGCACACAGAGGGACAGAGTCGTCGCCCCGGCGCCGGCGCTGGCGTGCACAGTGCGTCAGCGGAGGAGCAGTGGAGACTCACGGCGATCAGCAGCTGGTCGCGGTAGAGCCCCCAGCAGTCGGCGGCCAGCGTCACGCGCAGCCGCTGCACCGCGCGCGCGCCCAGCGTGCCACCGCGCGGCCAGCACGCCACGCCCACGCCCGCGCACGCCGCGCCCACGCCCCCGCACGCCGCGCCCACGCCCACGCATGCCGCGTCCAACCACGACTCTGGAGACACACGACCTCTGCACGTTGCTGTGTCTGTGACATAGGTCCATCTCGACCCTACGTCGACTTACGTTTGTTTTCGTATTTTATCATGTTTCGGTAGAAATTCGTGATGTTATTCTCCGAAACTTGGTCGTTTGCAATCATATAATAATAATTTATTTTTAAAAAAATAGGACATACATTACATTTAATCACAGGACAACATTAGGTTAATCACCTGAGTTGTGTCGTAAGTTTGTGACGTGCAGAGCCTACACTAAGATTAAAATCTTGTGACGCAGGTTCCGAAGTAACGCGGCAAGTTGGAAGATGAAATAAAAAATATATTATGAAATAAGCTTACGAGTGTATTCCCCGTAGACTGTATGCTACTTTCCCGCAATTCGAATATAATTGACGTCAGCTTGTGATCTTTTCAATGACATAGTAAAGAATGAATGAGGATTCGAGCTATTGAGAAAAATCCCTTTTCGTATGTTATAAATTATGTTTCTGAGTAACGCTAATTGCCACTTGAAACAATTTCCATCTCTACTTTGGACTCATATAATGAAATCAAAGATGAAAAGACTTCTATCTACCGGATATATCTATACTCAGAGCTAGTGACACAAGCACTAAGTCACATAAAAGTGATGTCATATTATGGAATAAGACTATTGTAATTGACGACGATTACTTTCACGAAAACCTCGCAGTCGTTCTCGCAAACAAAGTCAACAAACAGAGAACAAAGCTTGCACTAAGCGCCTGAATGTTGAAAGAATGTTATAAATAAGCAAACTCAATACTCAACACATTTTAAATTTATTGCTTACATTATACCTTAAAAAATCTAAATCTAAAACAAGCAATAAAGTTTTTGAAATATTTTGTACGATAACAAAATATTTCAAAAACTTCTAACACAACTTAAAATAACATTGTCTGACTGCTTATACTGCAGCATAGCTTCAATTGACGGCTTGTAAATCTACAGTTTTATTTGAAGATGCTCTGAACGATAGCCCATTGGATTCCAATAATGGAATACAATAATCTCAGGTAAGTTCTATATCCTTCGCATCACTACCGAGATGGGATTTGCCAGCGAAGAGCACTCCACTCCAATTGGCGTCGAACGAGTAGTACCTACAGTAGTACCATATGTAGTCTACTGTAAGTGGAGCCCTGAGTGCACTGCTTTTACTACTTTACTAAGTTTACTTATGTTCAAGTTTACTTACTAAGTTGTACATGGTATGGTACATGCGCAGTACCTAAAGTAGATATTACCACTACTACTATTTCTGCCTGTGTGTAATGTGCCTATGTCTGATTATGTGTAATTAATAATATGTAAATTATGGACTAAGTTGTCTGAAATAAATGGTTTTATTATCTACACTATCTACACTTCTACACTAATATTATAAAGAGGAAACATTTGTATTTTTGTATGTAACGAATAGGCTCAAAAACTACTGGTCCGATTTCAAAAATTCTTTCACCATTAGAATGCTACATTATCCCTGAGTAACATAGGTTATATTATATTTTCAAAAAAATCAGGGATCCTTACCAAAACTCCAATAATGTAACCCAAGGTGGAAAACAAAAACCTTACATCGCGTGCGCTGCGAAAACTATTGATGTTAGAACAAAACAATGTACTACGATTTTGTAAAACACGTCATCATCTACAAAAAATGTCGCAACAGCATATGTCTAACTATTATAGTTATGTCACAATAAGTGTTCTTTTATTATAAAAAAAATATTGAAATGCCGCCGCTAAAAAAGGGTGTTTATTTGTACCTTGGTATTAATCCTTATACAAATAAATCATTTCATAATTAAGACGGTTTCAATACCTATAGATTACTTCTTAATTTTTTCAAATCGGACATTCCATTCAAAAGATATGACGAAATTAAAAATGTTAACGGGTCCACGGGTCACGCAAGGGGTGCGATTTCACTCACTCAACGAGAAGGACGTGCAAATGTATGAAATAAGTAGACGCGAGGCTCGAACCCACGGTCTAAGTTTATCCTCAAATGTTCAAAAAATTTATGACCACCCATGCGAAGCTGGGACAGGCCGCTAGTATATTATAAGTTGGAAGCACTTAGGTACTAACAAAATAAGTAGATAAGACATGACGTATGACTCCGTGGTTCTCATTGGGGTCCGTGGAAGCCCGTCTTGTATTAGCTATAAAGTATCTTTGCTATGCGGATATTAGAGGTATAGTATAATCGTTTTTTTTGCTTGTCCCAATACCTAAATATTTATGTTATGAGTGAGAGTGATTTTGTGTAGACTGTAGTAGTAGACTTTTTTAGGTTGATGATGGTGATTGTACTGTACAGGTTGCTTGGGTACCAAATAAAACACATATTTATATAACGTCCGCCTGGATTGGCCGCCTGGAATCGAGTGCCCCCGACCGTGGTGCGTACGGTTGCTACTCGCCTATCCAGTCAGCGCGCATAGTTTATTGTTATACACTACAGTGATGATGATGAATATTCTTATTATTTTTCAATCACAGCTCAGTGCTTTGTCAGCCGAGCCTTTGTTTTGACAAACACAACATTAATATTTAATTTCCGCTCCTTGGAAGTACATTTTAAGGATTCAATAATATTCCTTTATACGTCTTCCTGCCACAATATGCAGAATCAAAGTCTAACGTTCAATGAATTCGCCAAGAGCGCCTTCAATTGTGTGTTACAAAGCGAATAGTAGGTTACAACGTGAACTGTGAGCTAGTGGCCAACTGCGGTACATCAAATTTAAATTAAATTATTATCAAATAGACTCATTTTAATCGGTGTCTTGCCAAAAATTGTTAATTTCTACCCACAGTTGAAAGTAATTTGAATATCTTATTATTTGGCGCGTGGTTTCCCAAAATTTTATTTGCATAAATAATGTTGGTGGACATTTAATTTTGAACAGGCGAGATAGCCAAAAACTGAGCGAAGCTTGTATTTTGGGAACCAGTTGATACAATACTTATGTACTGTATTTATGTACAATATTTATGAGCAATACAGGCTAGTTTTAGTGCGGAATCCATTGCATATTTAAATTCTTGTTAAACTGAATTCTCTAATAAATAATTCAGTATTTGTACTCATAAATGGTGGGTATAAAATAAATATTTAGTGAGTTCATTATAAGGTCAGGCGTTCTTGGATTAGGGGACCGACCTGCGGAAGCTGGGTAAGCTGCGCTACACAAATCTCACGGCAAAGCTTCTTATTAACTAAGGCTAGATTTACCCAACATTATTCAGGCAGCCCTCACGGCTCAGTTGGTAGCAGCTCTGCCTTCTGCGTTGTAGGCCGTGGGTTCGATCCCCAGCGAGAACAAACATTTTGTGTGATGAAAATAGATGTTTGATCTCTATCTGGGTGCTATTAAGTAACATAATAAGCTATAATAAGTAAGTTCTCATATAAAAAAGCTTCGCT
Organism: Chloroclysta siterata; assembly: GCA_932294275.1. Classification (NCBI taxonomy): domain Eukaryota; kingdom Metazoa; phylum Arthropoda; class Insecta; order Lepidoptera; family Geometridae; genus Chloroclysta; species Chloroclysta siterata. Next base: position 25,970,640 of record OW028592.1, on the reverse strand, counting down.
TAGTCTGAAGCTAGATAGATAGTGTGGAACGTCCACCTATATTTATATATATTTTATAGAGCTGGTTTGTTTCCATTCTAAAATTCATTTTCTTCCATAACCGTCACTATAACCATAACGTTAACTTTATGGACGTCTCACTTCTCCTACGACTACTACAGTTGTTTCCCTGACGGGTAGTGTTCACTAACCAAAAGGTTTTGGTGTAAACAACAAGTATCATAATACCCCTATAACCTCGGAAGCAGGGTATTCTACAGGTCATGGCGAACAACTGACTGTTGTTGGACTTTTGAAATTTCGAAGTTTTTCAATCATGAAATGCCTCATAAACTTTCCTCCACAGTCACGTACACATTATCAGGGTTATTGCAAATTTTTGAGACAATATAAATTTTTCTTTTGTATCTGAATTTCGAAAATGAAGTTTCTATTCAAATTTTGCACGCGTCAAAGTATTCCAGTGCTTGGTCTGATCTCTTGGTCTTTGGCCTTGTAGGGGTATTATGTTACACGTTGTACTATGTTTGTTACTAGGTACTCATTCCCGTTGAAACGGCTGAATGGATTTCCATGAAAGGATACCCTAGCTACAAAGGTTTCTTTTTAAAATAAATATATTTTAATGAAAAAAAAAATACGCAAAAATAAACAAAACTGTGAACGAACTTAAATCTCCCGAATAGGTATATATTATTTAGAAGCAAAAATTCCGAAAAGCAGCGTTGTAGGTACTCCAATAAAACGTAGTGAATGTGAACAGTTTCAATGAAAGTAGTTACTTTCACAAAATATCGGATATTAATTTTCGAAAAACTATTTCATTTTCAATCAAAAGCAAAATCGGGTCCGCCAGATAATATTAGTAGCAGTTTTTTGGAAACCTTCGGAAGCTCGGGGGTGGTTTATTTACCAACACATTGCTTTCAATATTCCACGAAAAAAAAATTGGTATAATTTGAAAAAAAATAACGCTTGAACAGCATATAATCGTACTGTCGTTATTGATCGAGTGAGCGAAACGAACGAAGATCTTACAGTCAACTTGGGCGAATAGGCATTGTAGGTGTGTATGTATGTTTGTCGGGCCATAACTTTCAAACCGTTGATTCAATCTGCATGAAATTTGGTAAATCGATAGCTTGTACTTAAGAAATTTACTCGTAAGTATATTTATGTATGTAAGTATGTAAGTTATGAGCTAACTCGGTTAAGGGGTTATTAAGCAGGCAAATATTACACAAACATATCAACTTGCGTGACATATAAAAAGGCTTTGTTCGTACATTCCAAAGCCATTTTCACTTTTTTCTAGGTTCCTTTGCTTTTTCTTATATTTATTTTTTGAAATAAATTAAGAATGGTTATACTTGGCTCTCATAATATGATGACAACGACGTCTGTTGATGGAACCACAGTCTGTTCAACTCTTAATTAAATATGGTTGGTTACCATACCCAGTTAGTAGTCGGTTACCATACCCAGTCAGATGGTAGTCAGAGGCAAGTCCAAACATATATGTTTGGACTTGTTTCTGACTACCATCTGCTTTAATTTTCGACGAAATCTCAGTTCGGGGCGAACTACTAGTAAATATGAAGGTTTAGAATTTTAATATTTATGTGGCTTACGCGTCCACAGACGGATTAAGATAAAGCTTAGAAAAAAAAATTGAACTTAAAATGACGAATAATAAATTGTAGGCTTCATTACATAAATATTAAGGGGCTGACAACCAACAAACCACTTCTTGTTCGCACATTTCAGCATTCTTGAAGATTATCTCCTAGATAATCTTCAAGAATGAGCATGAAAAATCGCAAATAACCAAATTTTGGAGAATAGTATTACAAGAGTTCAGCAAATATTTATAAATAGGCGAGGTGGGGCAAAGTCGTGATCTCATAAATAGGCGTTTCATTAACCCTCTACCACCTACCACCTAATCTTGTCACACAACCACCTACCATACGTCTCACAGACGGGCGAGTGAAAAGAACTTCGTACGTAAAATCCAAGGGTGAAAGGTTTGGTTTTTGAATTAAAATCTATCAAAATACATATCAAAGTATTTATTAAAGTAAACAAGGGGCAGAAAACTTAATATGTTTTCTTAAAATCTTAATTTGTTTGAAACAACTATTATTTCTATATTAAAAAAATTGTTATTTAAAAAACGAGTTCTATAAAAATAATCACATGAGATAGGATTTTTTTTCTTTCTGTTTATAAAAATAGAATAATCAACAAGACATATAAAATAATCACTGTCCCACTATAATCACATCTATTGCAAAATTGCAAGGCATCAATCTTATAAATTTTCCTGACTGAGAATGCACATTTCGTAGGAGCATTCGATACAAATTGACTTTTTTCACTCAAAACACATGTATTGTGTCCTGCGTTTCTCTTTAGGTGATTTCCGGTTTCTTCGTAACATCATCTACGTCTGGCATATGATGCATACTCGACAGAGTGATCACTGCTTTATTTGGTTTTGGGACCTTAGATGATATAGTTATATCTTTTGTGAAACCAAAGATCGTTAAAGTTCAATAACACTATCATTAGAAGCCATTTTAAAGTGAAACAAAAAAAAAACAAATTTAAAAAAGTCACGCAACCACCTACCATCCGTCTCACAGACGGACAACAACAGTTTTTTAGTTACCAGTGACAAACGCGTGCAACTCCGACCACGACGAGCGTTTGTGCGGCACTGAGGGACGCGGCAAGAAGGTACAGGGACGTACAAGATGATACGTGCTTTGCGCGCCAAAATATTACCGATTTTAATTTCCTTGCGTCTGTGAGACGTATGTCAGGTGGTTAAGGGTTAACATAATTGCCAGCACTTGGACCGGCCAGCGGCGCTAACGACCGCTCGTTGTCGCACACTATTATTAAATTATCGATATGTCGTTCGACAAATATTAATTAATTATGCATTCGAGTCTATTCAATGGAGAATTGAGTATATAATAATAAGGCATTGTATCTTCTAAAATTGACACAATATTTGTATGGAAAAATGATGGCGTGTTGGTGGGTAGGTAGGTAAGAAAGTAAACGACCTTTCCAGTGTAAGGCAAGTTTATTACTCATCACACAAGTGACAGCTACAGATGTTTGAAGGGTAGCAAGTACGTAGGTACATACAGATAGATAAGGTATAGGTTGTATTGCTACGTTCATACACATCAAATGACCATCATTTCTGTGCCCCGTACTTGCTGGTAATGTACTCCGGTGTCACGGAAGACCAGCGTTATAGTAGTGTATCAAACAATAGCACCAAGCTAAGTGAAGTTTGATGAACATAAAACGTACATTTTTTAATAATACAATTCGATAACTCTTATAAGGTTTTACATCTTTAAAAAGAAAACGTTTTAAATTCAAAGTGTTCATTTAACACATAATACAAAGAAAACGCTTAAAGTCAATTGTTAGTTCATTTCCATAATGCCTTCGTTTCCCTCCCTTCCCTCGCGAGCTCGCCAGTCGCACAATGGACCACTTTCAACAGCCTTCGATAATTGAGCGTTGTTTTCCTCATCTACACTCTCCGTCTCACCTTCGTACCAACAATAAAGAGAGATAGAAGTCTATTTTATTTTACGGAGGTTTTCGCTTGCAAACAAACCAGCTTTTGATAGAGGGTATAAGTTATTCAAGGAAAGTACGTGGTTTCGCCAGCACGGCCGAAGTTGGGGACGTGGCGCTAGTGTAACTTTTATCAGAGACGTGATTGATGATGGTATTCTGATAGATGAATTTAACCAAAATCTATTTACGTAAATAGGGTTTCGCGTGTGCCGAGCGTTGAGCTCAAACAAGCGAGGACGGCATTCAATAGATCCGATCAATTTGCACAAGAACAATGTCTTCGAAACAAGATTGATGATACGAACTCAGTTTAGTAACTGTTTGTTAACATCACAAAAGAAATCTTTAATTTACGGTTTTTTCTAGTCTTTCTTTTCTATTGTTTAAAAATTTATATTTGAAAAATAATAAAATATTGACGGGCTTTTCGCACAGCACTATCCAGCAAACTATCTACCAACCCCAAATAACAAAAATAAGAACTGAAATCTAAATTTAATTCGTCCATTTTAAAGAAAGAGCGGTTAGAAATAAATAGGCTAGCTGCAAATATGTGCGGATAATATCGCTTAAATATACACCATGATTGCGAAGCACTACACTAACATGTACACTACTAGTATTGATCGAGTGAGTGAAGCGAACGAAGATCTTAGTTTCAACTTGGGCGATTTGGCATTTTATGTATGTATGTATGTATGTTTGTCTGGCTATAACTTTCGAACCGTTGATCCGATCTGCATGAATTTTGATAAGTCGATAGCTTGTACTTGAGAAATTTACTGGTAAGTATATGAGTTAAATCGGATGACGGGTTAATAAGATATAGGGATTTTAACGAGGCAAAAATAAAAAAAGTTACATAAAAAAAAATCAAGTTACATGTCATATGAAATTACTTTATTTGGAAATTCAAAAACAATTTTTACTTTTTTTCTGGGACGCTCGGTTTTTGAGATACAACAAAAAAGTTAAATTAAGATAACCAGCGACCCGAGAGAGAGAGAGCGAGCGAGAGCGAGAGAGAGAATCTATAAGAGTTTCGTTGACATCAAGGTTTTTCTACTGGTCAGCCAGTTCCTTTGCTTTTTCTTATTTTTTTTTCTAGAAATAAATTCAGGAGGTATTCAGTTCTCATAAAATGGTGACAACGACCAGGTCTGATGATGGAGCCAAGTCTTTTCAACGGAACTCTTCAATAAATAAGCCAATAGAGTTGAAACTTGGTTACCATACCAAGTTAGTAAGCGGTAGTCAGAAAAAAGTCCAAACAAAATGTTTGGACTTGCCTCTGACTACCACCTACTCAAAGTTTTGGTGCGTTCGTCGGGTCGCATCACGAGATCTCAGTTCGGGGCGAACTACTAGTTAAATTTTAGAAGTGAAGTTTGATTTGCCCAAAATCTATTTAGCAGTTGAAGATCACATCGGCCCATAAACCTGTTGGCAGTGATTCCTTCTCTACAGGGTCATTAATAGTTAGGTGGTGGTTGGCAGTGCGAAGTCGAGTGTGCGGGCGTGTCTGACCTGCAGGCGCCGGGTGGCGGCGCACGGCGGCGCGCCAGGCGGCCGCCAGCGAGGACGCGTTGCGCAGCGTCACCGCGCGGGACACCGCTGCACACAACAGTACCGACGCTATCGACCAGGACAACTACCTGCCACTGCACCGAGGGCTCTATCGGCAGTGCTCCCAGATACACTCGCTTGACAGTCTAACGAGCATGGTCTGGCAACACTCATGGTGGACCCGGTAATTTTCGAGAATAGAAGAGCTCTTTGTGTGTGGCTCGTCCAGCCACTGATGCGTATGTTTTTGCCGCCAAGCAGCGTTGCTGTGTTCCGGTTTGAGGGGTGTGGGTGACATCACAGCCACATGAGGCAAAACATCTGTGCCTCAAGTTGATGGACGCGAGACAGTGTATTGTAGGACCCGTTCATATTGTGCATGTCTTCTTAGGTAATGCTATATAAGTAACCATCTCGTTTATTAATTTGTATATTATTTATTTATTTTGTATATTATATATTATTATATTAATTTGTTTAGCAACTTGTTCTTCAATTTGTAATACACGCAGGTACACACTAAACACTAACAACTTACTCGAAAATGAGTTTAGTTTGATTGAAGTTCTCTGTAATTGTTTATCTAGTAATGTAGCGAGTTAAAATGCGGTGCGCACACATTAGCATGTTCTAAATGCCTTCACTTCATTACAATAACCGTTTACTGCGGAGGGGTGCGTCTAGACAGCTCTCAATAATAACGTTGATAACGTTGGAACAATAGTTAACGTTGGACCGCTTATTAATAAACGGAGCACTATGTTAATTTATGTGCTTCATAAAATGAAATTATGAACTCATTAGTGACTAGTGGAATCGCGTACGACGTTCGCGTCTAGTTATTTCCAAAAACTCGTCAACCCCCGCCGTATTTCTCTCTTTCAATGTTTGAGTTACAAAAATGTGTTTCTTTTTAGTGCACCGTACAGCAGCAGCTGCAGCTAAGCTACAACAGAACGATACCCTCCAAATGTCATGCCCCTTAAGACTTCTGATTCAGGCTATTCATCATCAGTCAGCCAGTAGGAACCAGATTCATTGTTCAAAACTATGAAGTGCTTCGAAACTAAAATGATTGCATAAGGTATGTAAAGATGTGTTTGTACCGGTCCTCAGAGGCACCTGCTTGAACAGCAAAGCTAAAGGTTCCCGCGGGGGGGGCCGCTCCGGCGCGGTGGCAGCCCAGCACGCACACACGCGCGATATGCCCGGCGGCTCACACACTGGACACACACACGTATTATATATTATTATTATTTTTTCATCACGATAGATGATAGATTAGTGATCTTAATTTAGTGATTAGTGATCTGTTTCTGTAGCAATTTAATTTAAATTTAAAGTAGCTCGGATACTTAGACACAAGCTAATATTTATTTTCCTGTTAAAAAATGAATTACTCGTACTTCAAAAACCTTGTGCAGAAGAAAACTAGTATCAATGTCACAAGGTTTTCTCGCCACTTCAAAGCAAAGCAGTCGTTGAGCCCACAGACGTATAAAATTATTGGAGCAGTTCCTTTGAACACCTTAATTTCCTCATTTTCACGGTGGAAAAGTCTAGAGGTCGTTTCGAGTCTTTAATAAAGCCGCCAAAGGACCCCTGCCTGGATTACCTTTCACAGGAGTTACATACACAAGTGCGAGGCTGTCGTACATTTCCTTTATGTTATCTGAAACTTCAAGAAAATGGCACAGAAACATAACAGACCGCGAAGAATAGAAGGCCGCGGGTTCGTTGGATAACAACGAACCCACGGCCTTCTATTCTCTGGCCTTCTAATTGTTGAGGAAAAATCTAATAAGAAATAACTTATCGTGATCGAAAAAAACGTAGCTTTGACAGCTGCGAAAACGAAGGAATACTAAAGGAATAATAAACGGAGGAATAATTTTAGGAACTTTCATTTCTTAAGCTGTAAATGATTAATGTATTTTGATAGTATTTTTTGTCGTAACTTGTTTGTTAAAAACATATTTTGTTTTCGTAAACATTTTAGCTATAAAATTAAAATTGGTTTTATCAACATCTTCTGAATAATTACTTTTATACCATTCCCCCTCTAGCATTAATCACTATTTTGGTGTTTGAATTTAGAACGCAGCAATACATTCGACCTCCATCTCAATGCTATACTCTTGCGCAAAAAATACTCGATACAAATTCTTTGTGCAAAGAATACTCGACATACAAACCTCAAGATTTGATTGGTCGACATTAGAATAAATACGTTTTATATTCGATTTAAATTATTTAACCTTCCTTTTTTCTTCATTAAATGTCTATTTTCGATTAAATATTTATTTTTCTCGTAGTGATGGTATAAATTATGGTAACTCTTGAATAAAACGAATAAATATCGAGGGCCATGTATCACTCGCGTCGCTCAAGATTGTAACACTTGAATCACATCATGAACCACTCCTTACGGTCGTGATTCAGGTTTTACCTCTAGAATCCCACAGTTGCTCGTGATTCATCTATGGCCCTCGCTTTAAATCCGTCCTTTGTACCTCTATAATGGAATTACGCTATCGTATTAGGTTGACCTGTGAGGATAGAGTAACACCACACTGTTCGGAAAGCACTAGCGGCACGACAAGAAGAATAAGCACAGACCGATGTCGCCGGGCGGGTACTCGGCGGGCGCACGCGCCGCCTCGCGCTCCGCCTCGCAGCGGCAGCGGCAGCGGCAGTGGCAGGAGTTCTCTGAAACCAAGCAATACTCTATACTTATTTATTGGTAGTACATTTCGAAGTCAAAGTCAAAAGGTATAGTAAAAATCACAAGGATGACTTTGCGTTTCAACATTTTATTTATTTATTTAAATAAATAAATATAATGTTGAAATGTGACGGGTGTCCGCCCCTTAAAATGGTTGAAATTTGTTATAAACAGTTTTGAAAGCCATAAGCAAGCGTGCCACGTCGGCGATCCGCGCTCCTCAACGTCGGAAAGTTATGCCGTGGAACGTGATTCTGTAATGCCAACAAAATAAGTTTTCAGCTAATACAGCACCGAATGAGGGGGCCGCCGAGACTTATCGCTGAACGTGGAGTTACGAGCCGAGCGCGAGAGCCTTTTGAGGTTCTACAAAAAGGTTTTTGCGCCAATTTTGTTCTCAATGTGACCTTCAATTTTGTTTGTATCGTAATATTTAAGTGCTTACTCGAATACGTTACCTACAGTTACTGTTCTGATATTCAAATTTGCTCCAAAAATAAGATAAATCTTACAAAATTGCTACTTTAAAGCGTTCTACTAAATACGATAAAACCTCATCGTCTTACACACACCATCGTCTACCCTGTGAATTATTACCGCCGTTACAAAACAATATGTCGGCTCTTGTGTGTAAACATTTGGAGAAAATCGTACAGCAATAACTCTTCTAATAGCGAAGCAAGGAAACCTCTTTAATAATGACTTAAATAATTGAAAATAGTCTGTATTTTCTATCAGTTGTTAAAGGCGAAGACAACCGCTAATGTATTTCTCGCTCACACATTTCCACACTTTGAAAGTTATAAAGATATTGCTTTACAAGTTTTCGTATGTACTTATGCAAGCTTGAAGGAAATATGTTTAGATCAAAATGATATTTTTGCAAGTTGCATTGCACACCGCAATGCACACCGCAATGCACACCGCAATGCACACCACAATGCACACCGCAATGCACACCACAATGCACACCGCAATGCACACCGCAATGCAACTTGGTTGATTGCGATTTTTCATAAATAAGTTCAGTGATTTTGTATATTTTAAAATATTGGAATATGCTAGAGAGAAGTTGTTTGACGGTTAAAGTAAAGAAAAGCTTGACTGCCTACAAACTTAGCCGGAGCTCGACGATAAACACAAACCATATAAAAAGAGTTCAAACACAAGATGTTCATCTTGAGTAAAAAATATAGCAGAAGGTTTTGGGAGTGTCTTTGCAAGCGCAAAATATTGCAACTTCACACACGCGACTTCAATAAGTAAGTTAGTGGTACCGGAGTCGAAAGGGGAAGTTTGGGGGTGAGGGGGTGTGTTGTGGGAGATGCCAGCTGGGACGCCGTGGCCGCTTTATGGACGTTCACTGAAATAAATCCCACACTTTACGTCGGCAAGTTACGTCTTGGAGTCGGTGTGGACCAATTGAAAGCACAGTTGGCGTTATTTTGCAGAAGTTTAAAACCACGACCGCGATTTAAGTGTTCAGTTATTCTAAAGTTCTGAAATAGAACGTCTGGACACACACCATAAATATTAATGCTTCATCTTTTATCTATCTACATAGATAAAAGATAATTTGTAAAATTGGTATTTTTTTGTATATTTTTTGTATTAAAGTGTAGCAGTTTACGATCCTTTTTTATCTTCAAACATAAATAACAGTTATCTATCACAATGTACCTATCACGCTTGAAATTGTTTTTGCTCTACTGGGAGAGAGTAGGCGCTGAACACGCTTCACACAAAACTACGAATTCGTGAAACAAAAACTCATAAACCAGAATCGCTCGCAAAAACAAAAGGCGAGTGTAGTTAATGCGGCATCGTGTATTCTCTGCGCTTCAGCGGGCGCCGCCTAACGTGATAACAGTGAGTGACGTCATCAACACAGCCTCAAGCCACAACACACATTTACAACACACGATTCAACAAATATTTCTGCAACGTGAGTTTCAGCAGAAAGACGACATAGTAAAGGTTGAGCCGAGCTGTACATGTTGAATGTAGTGCTGCCCTTTGTTTTGGCTTGGTCGCGTAGAACTGGCACCTAGATTCACTTGTTCAAAGTGATCCTAGTGATTCAATTAATACTTATTTTTTCACTTAAGGGGCACGTCGCACAAGATCAGTCCTTGTCAATCTACAGACGAGGCCTATATGTTTAGCCGTGGATTACTTTTAGACACCAACATATAAATAAATAACTGACGAAAAGTTAAATATACATTTATTTGTTTACTTTGTTACTTCTCACGTATGGAGTATCAACAACAACAAAATGTGTGCAGCATTATGGTCTACCAAGTTATTGCCAAAAAAAAAATCTGTTTGGCAAACAATAAACAGTTATCCATCTTTCGAATGTGGGCACGGGACAAAAGAAATGTTAAGAAGTAGGTACCTCTAGCTATCAAATGAGTAAATATGTATAATGTCCCTACATAAAACATATATTTTGATATATACTACGTTATCAAAAGATTTGAGTGAATATCTACCGTGCTTCTAATAAAAAAGTCGTGAATATACTTTTTAATTTAGAAATCGTGTAGTCCAGGCTAATGTTCTTCACGTAAGTAAGCATTAGACACGTAGATACTTCACTCTCGCACGAAGCATTAGCCTAACGGCGTACTTTTAGATAAAATAAGGTCGTAAGATATAATGGACTAGCTACAATAATTAGACATTACTAATTTGGCTAATGAATAAGGCTGCCTTGCGGCGGTGAGACGTGCCTTCTTGGCTTACGATACTCATTATTCATGTTGTGTCAAACATTATTTTATATTATTACTTACTCATATAAAATGATGACTAGTAGAATGCCTACGTTCTTGTTCATGTAGTTTTGTTATTCTACCTGCCTTCCATCCCTAGATCATTTAAATTAATTTCAAATGTTTATTTGACATTATTAATGATTAAACGAACTTACCCTGTACGTGAAGTTCTATCATAATTATATGAAGACTTCGTATGAAGGTATTAGTAACGTGAGATTAATATATGAACACTATGTAGTAGGCATAATAATGTCGTCACCCGTTGCACTATTGTTTAAAGTAAGTAAAAATAATAGCCACACCACTTGGATGTGGCAACATTATTCTTTATTTCCGCTCCTGTGTAGCTCGTTCACCTGCGCCCTTCATTTAGTTTAGAAGGAATGCTATAGCTAGCTAGATATTTCCGTAGATTGGGTTACCTTGGGAGGGTGGGGTTACTAATACCTTCATACGAAGTCTTCATATAATTATGATAGAACTTCACGTACAGGGTAAGTTCGTTTAATCATTAATTATATTCATCCTTCGTATTCGGTATTAGTAACGTGAGATTAATATATGAACACTATGTAGATGTTGAGAGTGTTTCTAGGAAATATCGTCAAATAAAAACATGATTTGTAAATCAAGTTGTTTTATTTAACACAATTTTACTAAATACCTAATATAATTAGGTAACTTATTAACTACTAGCGGCCTGTCCCAGCTTCGCATGGGTGGTCATACATTTTTTGAACATTTTAGGATAAACTTAGACCGTGGGTTCGAGCCTCGCGTCTACTTATTTCATACATTTGCACGCGCTTCTCCTTGAGTGAGTGAAATCGCAACCCGCGCGCGACCCGTGGACCCGTTAACATTTTTAATTTCGTCATATCTTTTGAATGGAATGTCCGATTTGAAAAATTTAAGAAGTAATCTACAGGTATTGAAACCGTCTTAATTATGAAATGATTTATTTGGATAAGGATTAATACCAAGGTACAAATAAAGACCCTTTTCTGGCGGCGGCATTTCAATTATTTTTTTATAATAAAAGAACACTTATTGTGACATAACTATAATAGTTAGAGATATGCTGTCGCGACATTTTTTGTAGATGATGACGTGTTCTACAAAATCGTAGTACATTATTTTGTTCTATCATCAATAGTTTTCGCAGCGCACGCGATGTAAGGTTTTTGTATTCCACCTTGGGTTACATTATTGAAGTTTTAGTAAGGATCCCTGATTTTTTTGAAAATATAATATAGCCTATGTTACTCAGGGATAATGTAGCATTCTAATGGTGAAAGAATTTTTGAAATCGGACCAGTAGTTTTTGAGCCTATTCGTTACATACAAAAATACAAACATACAAAAATACAAAAACACAAAAATACAAAAATACAAAGGTTCCCTCTTTATAATATTAGTGTAGATGTAGATAATTCAATTAACTGTAAGTCAATTATTCAACTATAATTCAATCACATTGAATGTTATTTATTGATTATGTCTAATCAATATTTATTATCTATTAGTCAAAGAGCGCATAATAATGATCTGGCTAATACCATATTGTCATCATTATTAAGTATTGGTCTATTATAGAACTTAGCAAAGGTAGTGGAATTGCCACTCCATCCAGCAGTTTGTCGAATGACATCAAGGCTGACTCCCAGTTTGTGTGCCATAGATGTTGAGGCATGGCGAGTACTATGGGATGAAAATATAGAGACGTCAATTCCACTATCTTTCAATGTTGACTTAATCCAGCGACTAAGTGTTTGTGAACAAACACAGTTATAAGGTTTCCGAAAACTTACAAAAAGATTTTTTGTTTTTCGGAGATTTTTTGTTCTATCTATGTAAGTTGTTAAAGTTTTTGCAGGGCATATTTCAGGATGTTCATTAAATAACGGTAAATGTAATGACGGTTGCTTCGTACCTACTTTCGAGGTTTTGATATGCTCTGGTATTTTAATAACAATTGCGTCATCAACTGTAACGATTTCATCTACGTGAATTTTGGACAGGGTTTGTACTCTATGTGCTGTTACAAGTGCCAAAAGGGTTATACACTTTTTCGATAATTCTTCTAATGATAGGTTTTCGTTTGGAAACATTAGTGACAGGTGGTTTAACACGATGCTTGCATCCCACGTGGTGTTATACTTTGGCTGTGGTGGCCTTAGCTTATAGACACCCTTGCAGAAACGCGTCAGTCGATCATCTTCTGATATTGCTCCGATGATTAGAGAAATTGCAGATCTGTGACTGTTAATTGTCCCGTACTGACCACCATCATTATATATTTGCGTAAAAAAATCTATAATCATGGGAACTGATGGCTGGTACATATCTATGACGTTTATGTTACAAAACACATACCAACGTTTGATGCAAACATCATATTGTTTCCAAGTGTTATCCGAAAGCGACGCCATCATGATGTCTAAAGCGGATTCTGGGACACACCGTCGTATGAGCGACGTCCGGACAATACTCCGGCAACCAGGGTAAGGTGTGGCTGAATGTTCGTATGGATGTGTGGTTGGTTGCTGGAATGAGGAATGAATACGTCATCAGAATTTAATTTGACGATGTCAGAGGTAAGTTGACGAGTAAATAAAGGGTACCATGGTTGTGTGGGCCAATCAGGTACAACCACGATACCCTCTGCTTTATCCGATATTATTTTTCTTATGACTTTGAGTATAATAGCCACAGGTGGGAAGGCATAAAAAAATAAAGTAGACCAATCCAGGGTAAATGCATCTAATGCAAAGGCATCTGGATCTCTTTGCCATGAAGCATATACGTTACACTTTTTATTGAGGCGAGAGGCAAACAAATCAATTTGGGGGGCAGTGAATCTGTCCAATATTTTTTGATACCCTGTGTCAGATAACTCCCATTCGACATCAGTATGGGTTCTTCGGGATTCCTTGTCAGCGACCACATTGTCTGATGATTTTATGTACGAAGCTACTATAAATATTTTGCGAGCCATACACCATTTTATGTTAAATGTGGGTATCGGATACCGCCCATTCGATTAATGTAACATATCGCGGTTGTGTTGTCAATTCGTAATAATATCTGACAGTTGTAAAAATCGTTGGCAAATATTTTAAGCGCGAAGAAGGCTGCCAAAAGCTCAAGGCTATTAATATGCATTAATATCTCACGATCAGACCAACGACCGTTAGCTGTTTCACCATTGCAGGCAGCTCCCCATCCCGTTGTTGAGGCGTCAGAGAAAATTTCAAGTTCATAATTATCATTCCTAATTCGATGTACGGAATGATCGATAGAATCTAACCACCAATTTATGTCCGGCAGTAAATGCTGCGGTAAGGTCATATATTTTTCATAATCACCGTCTTTTTCTAGATTAAGAGACTTACAGCGTTCAAGCTCTTTTGTATGTAACCATCCATACTCAATAGCAGGACAAGCGGATATCAATAACCCTATGAGCTGCGCAAATTTCCTAATCTTAAATCGTTCTGAATTTGTAATATTTTTTAATTCTGATTTTATTCGACTTTTTTTTTCTTGAGGTAGACTTAGTTCCCACTTGTGGGATTTTGAGGGTACTTTGAAACTTTTTTCATCGTTAATTATAAACCCTAGAGACTTTAATACTGATTCTGTAACTTCAACATTGTGCTTGCAGTCATCGTATGAACTACCTGTTAAAAATATGTCATCTAAATATATAGACGAAATAAAACCGCGTGACCGTAATAGTTTCATTATCGGTTTCATTAATTTGGTAAAAATAAAGGGGGCGGTGCAAATTCCAAAAGGAAGAACGTTAAACTGATACATTTTGGCATCCACAAGGAACCTTAAGAATTTACGTGATTCTGGATGAATGTTGATTAAAAAATACGCATCCTTGAGGTCTAAGGTAGCTACATAGCAATCATTAGAAATTAGTTTTAGGCATGTTCTTATATCCTCTAATTTAAAATGTTGGGTATTTATATGTTTGTTTAAGCTTTTTAGGTTTAAAATAAACCGCATTTTACCGTTAGCTTTAGGTACTAAAAATACACGAGAAACATATTGATCTGAGCAAGGTTTGCATTCAGAAATTGCTCCTATATTCAGAAGATTATCTATCGATTCTTCTAAATACATCCAATCTGATTCTGAAAGGTTATTTGAGCTGGGCGGGTATGATTGACATACAGGTTGATCAAATTTAATTTTGTATCCACTGACCCAAGACAGAATAGCACGGTCCTGTGTTATGAAAGACCATTGTCTGTAAAAGTGGGCAAGTCTACCCGCATAGCGTACCGGATTTAACGTCGGCGTGACTGTCTGGGCCGATGAGAGTAGTCGCGCGATGAGGTCCCCCGATGCGGCGCTGCAGGCGGCTGATGGCGTGGCGGTGGACCCGATGGTTGCCTGCGGTTCGATGTCCCCGCCTTCCAGTTTAAATTTTTGTTCGATGTTAATGGAAAACCAGCGGTGTTTGTAGTTTGCCGATTTGTCGGTTTTTTCGGAATATCCACTTTCAAATCTATGATAGACTTAGATACAGCCTTCGCCGCCTTAAGAGTTTCCGGAAGGTCTTGACCAAAAAGAAATTTGTCAATTTTCGTTGTTGTTAGCTGATCTTTTAGTTCTTTTTTGACAGAGTACAGGGCGAAGTTACGCCTGGTAGTAGATTCAGTATGTTGGACGTCGCATAGAATTCTACCTACGTCCATTAGATCTTTAACAAGATCGTGGTTCTTTTCCGGGAGAAAGAGTTGGTTGGAAATAATCTTCCCCAAGCAAGAGATACCTGCCGAGATTTGTTTTTGTTTCAGTTCTATAGCTTTATCTCGCTTGCTAGCCTGTTCAGCAATCGCAGCTTTAATTTCAGGATTAAGCTGGGGAGCATCTGTGTATTTGCAGTTTGCGGGGACTAGATACTTATTCAAAAGTTCTTTTCGTACCTCTTTATTCAAACCTGTAGTTGCCATGTGTTCGAATCTATTCGCAACTTCCTTATTAATCTCGGGACCATATTCAATTGCGATCGTTGGATCGATCCCTAGAATATCCAACAACTCCGAGGTATTACCAATTTCTTGTGTGTCCTCGTTTTCTGGTGGTTCTGGAGCGGCTGCCGGCGGCAGCAAAGTCAAAGTCAAAGTCAAAGTCAATAGGTATTTATTCAATAAAATCACAAGGATCACTTTGAAACGTCTTAAAGCTAGGTGACTCTAGGTGCCAGTTCCACGCGACCAAAGCCTAGAAGAACAGGCAACAAACTTACGGCTTGGTTCCTACCGTTCTTTTGTATGATCCTTTTACAATGTAATATAATATATTATTGAAGTTAAGTGAGGCGTAGGCATACAGAAAAAGGTAAACATAATCAAATTTATAAGACAGCACACGCTACGCTTCAAACTAATAATACCTAATGCATAAAATTAAATACAATCTATTAAATCAGAGAAAAATAAAACACACAATAGTAGGTACAGTACAGACATTGCAGACATGTTAGCTGCCGATGGGCAGAGCGACCGGGACATCGGGCCACGCACTTTTATCATCAATATAGCTATGTAAAGTATAATAAGCTTTACTTATTAGATTATTCTTAATGTATGCTTTAAATTTTCTAATAGGAAGCCCAGTGGCACTTTCTGGAAGTTTATTATAGAAGCGTATACCGTTCCCCATAAACGAGCCATTTACCTTTTGGAGTCGAAATTTAGGAATACATAATTTGTTTTTATTTCTAGTGTTAACGTTATGTGCATCACTCTTTTTCTTAAAGCTATCTATGTGTTTATGAGTGTATAATAGATTTTCATAAATATACTGTGAAATTACTGTGAGAATATTAATTTCTTTAAATCGCTCCCTCAATGATTCGGCCAGCGGCGGTGGCGGCGGCGGCGGCGGCTGTGAATCGTCGTCGATAAGCACGACGTCATGAGTGGTTGCTTCCTGCGCTGCAACGAGGAATGCAACGTTTAGTCATTGTAAAATGCGGCGATGTAGTCCCAGAGACTACTCAGATGCATAATGACTGACTAGGCAAAATAGCCATTGTTATTTAAATGCGGCGAGACAGCCCCAAAGACTGCTCAGGTGCATAAAATATATAATGCGGCGATATAGTCCCAAAGACTATTCAGATGCATATTTTTATTTTCTGAGGGTAGGCACTCGTTGCAAAAATTTGGAAAAATTTGCTTGCGTGCCTGATAAAATTCTTGGTACATAACCGATGTATTCAAGATTATGTTTTAATACTTACTGTTTCTGTTATCGCCTGGTAAACTTCCACATCTTGACGAGCATGCTGATGAGCTCGATGATGACGTCTGGCTAGAAGACGACGCACTATTTGAACGTCGTCGTCTCGCTGGACGTGACTTTTTAACTTCTTTTTCCAATTTACGAATTTTATTGTAAATGAAATCTAATTTATCTAAGTTATTCCTCTTCGGCATGATTGCGAAGTTTTTTTTTTTTTTTTTTTGTGCGATACGAGTGGTTGAGCACTAAAACGCGAATGAAGGGCGCAGGTGAACGAGCTACACAGGAGCGGAAATAAAGAATAATGTTGCCACATCCAAGTGGTGTGGCTATTATTTTTACTTACTTTAAACAATAGTGCAACGGGTGACGACATTATTATGCCTACTACATAGTGTTCATATATTCTCACGTTACTAATACCGAATACGAAGGATGAATATAATTAATATTTGTTTGCGTTTGTTAGGCAAGTTTTTATCGACCGAGTGTTTAGAGCAAACCTGAGTGTACGTAGAGGCCTGCTACGAACGCGTAGCATTGCTACGCGAGGGGTATGGAGCCCTCACCGTGTGTTTAATATTAAATACTAATTCTTTCACAACACTTTTACGAAAGAACGTTCACGTTGTCACGTCAAGATGTAGAAGAATATTAATTACATAAAATTGGCCTCCATCACATCACATCACATCACATCACATCACGCATTTGGTTTGCTTTGCTGAATATAGTAAGTAATGTTTTGAGAACTTATAATGCCTTGTGTTTGATTTGAATGATTTCATTACACTTTATTTCGTTTATTTCGACGAAAACGGACAATATAAATCCTAACAAACGGCGCTTTATACGACGGAAGTGAATTCTTTTGTGTTCCTTCGGGTAACGTCTATTCAGCAGAAAAGATAGCGAATGTTCATAAACTTGTGTCAAAGTCGGAAGCTCAATATTAAATATTACGTTTCGTGGTTTCGTAGAACTGTAAGACCTTCATAAATTAATGATATTATTTCTATATTTTTTATACACAAATGAATTCGCTTGTAACGACATTTTGGTATAAAAAATTCGTTTAACAGCACTACCTGTAAACATCAGCGTTGGTAAGTCGTTGCACCAACAGCGGACAGACTGCACGTCGACACAGAGTTCATGAAGCACTGGACACAGGTGCACACTGTGCGCTCTAGTTTTACTGGCTATAAGTTTTAATTATTAAATGTACCTACATAGTTTTAAGTATTTATGGCTGCAATACCTCATGTGTGAATGCTGAAATAAAATTTATTTGATTTGATAATTATCTTACCAGATATAAATGATAAAAAAAATCCCTTATATATCTGTATTTTCATCTTTCACCTTTACTTAAGGTGCTCAGAAACATAATTAATAGATTAAAATAAACAAGCTCCCAGAATAAAATATAGCAAAACAAGCTGCACCTGCCCTCAAACATTATGAGAATTCAACATTCTTTTCCTAAAGGTCAAATTCCATCCGGCTTTTAACATTGTTTAACGATGACAAATTGAGAATTAAGAAGCACATTCAAAATTACATTTGGCACAAATGTCTAATTAATTCTTGGTGTGATCATTATATCTTACGTGACGGATTGCAAGCCCATTACCGTGTTTTGATAAATGGAGTAGAGAATTTCCTTATACTTTATAATATTACATATTTTTTATACTTCTTGCTGATGCAGATAGCTGATAATACCTTCGTCTGTAATAAAGCATTATCTATCTTGAGATTTCTTGTAATAATTTGTGAGGAAACGTGTATATCTTAGGTTGTTTTCATTAGACAGTATAATAGTTTGAAGTTCATTCAAGCAAAAATAAATTTGAATTATCTTTCATGTTTTCAAATCATTAACCAGCGAAAACAAAATAACCCACTGAAATGGGATTAGCTGTAATGGAGTAATCGTTGGGTACTTAATTTTTTTTTATTAAGCAACATAAAAATAAAAATCTTTTTTTTTTTAATTAATTTGTGAAAACTGTTCCACAGCCCTCATAGCTCAGTTGACAGTAGCTCGGTTCTCCTGCGCCGTAGGCCGTCGGTTCGATCCTCTTATAGAACCAACATAAGTGTAATGATCATACATGTTTGTTCTCTGCCTGGGTGTCATAAGATTTACGAGTATGTACTCGTATTTACAATAAAAGAGTATAGGTATAAGTATCTGCTATATATTTCACATAATATTAAAATACGCCCTCATTCTTTCAATATATAAATATGCATCGCAGCTCCCGCAGCTCGTTGGTTCGACACGACGAGGAGACAACGGCGCTGCGCCCTCGCCTGATAAGAGCCATGTATCAAAGCAATTTACTGCGACAAACTTTCGGGACGCTACGTCGCCTTATTATGCTTGTTCGATCAGAATACATCGCTCGTAAAAGTATACAAGTAAAGGCGATGGCACTCCATGGGGAAATGTGGAAGCGAAATATATTGGTAAAAAAATACTTTCACTTTGTGTTATTACTTAGTCGCGAGCACTTGTGGCTTAGTGGGAGCGATATCATTTGCGATTATATCTTTGGGGTTCACGGTCGCAAAGTATTTCTTAATAACACAATTGTAAATCACAGTAATGAGCTAGTACTAGTGCTTTCAAACGTTGAAACAGAAAATTCTATGATAAAATTAATTTGTATATAAAAAAGCGACGCAACCTGTCATTTTAAACATAAAGGCGATATTTTAGAAAAATGATAAATAGTTAACTTTCACGCCGCTTAGTCCAGCTAAAGGAACTTCGTTCGTGGTACAGAGCGTGTCCCCGACGATATATTGTGTTCCGTGGCACGAATAAAATAGGTCGTAAACATAATAATAATAATATGTATAGTAGTGGCGCTCCAGCGAGCTCGGGTCGGGACATCAATGAAAGATTCGCACGAGAGGACATCCCCACTTGGCCTATGCCAAGTATTTCTAATTACAGAGCAATTTTTATATTATTCGGAAGGAAATGTGCTATTGGAATCTACATGTACGTACGTGAGCATGTTTTACGTCAAAAGAATAAACATCGTTCAAGGAAATTCGCGTCGATGAACAAAGTTTCAATAAATAAATAAAAAACAGAATAAACTTATTTGTTTCTACTAAAATATGGGAAAATAAAGTGGTAAAGCTATCCAACTTCCATACTTGATTCCATAGATCAGACGTGATTGTGTTTTGTTTCCTACATTTATTAATTTACCTTGACAAGATGTCGGCAACTGTGCTAGTGCTAGCAATTCAGTTCTCCAATCCGATCCAAGGTTTGGTTCGGCTTGAATACAGTCGTGCACCTGCAGATTTTTCTTTTCGAAAAAAATATGTTGTAATTCCAACGCTATCGAATTAACCCGCGGTTGGTAATCAGATCCTCAGGTATTGACCATTCATTCCTGTGGTAATCCTCAGGAATGAATGGTCAATACCTGAGGCTTAGTCAGCCTAATGGCTGACTAAGCTGTGGGGCCTCCATCTAAACAAGTTACCGGGTACCATTGTACATCGTCCCATCAATAGGGCTACACGTAGGTTACACGAGTACGAAGAGAGCTCTGGCCTGTTTTATTCAGCATTTGTGTGCTTACCGGTCTCATCACCAACTAAGCTTTGACAGCTCTCACAGCTCAGTTGGTAGCACTACGTTCTGCGCTGTGTGTGTGGGTTCGATCCCCACCGAGAACAAATACTTGTGTGATGAACATAGATGTTGGTTCTCGGTCTGGGTTTTATAGTATTACTAGCGGCCTGTCCCAGCTTCGCATGGGTGGTCATACATTTTTCGAACATTTTAGGATAAACTTAGACCGTGGGTTCGAGCCTCGCGTCTACTTATTTCATACATTTGCACGCGCTTCTCCTTGAGTGAGTGAAATCGCACCCCGCGCGTGACCCGTGGACCCGTTAACATTTTTAATTTCGTCATATCTTTTGAATGGAATGTCCGATTTGAAAAATTTAAGAAGTAATCTATAGGTATTGAAACCGTCTTAATTATGAAATGATTTATTTGGATAAGGATTAATACCAAGGTACAAATAAAGACCCTTTTCTAGCGGAGGCATTTCAATTAATTTTTTATAATAAAAGAACACTTATTGTGACATAACTATAATAGTTAGACATATGCTGTCGCGACATTTTTTGTAGATGATGACGTGTTCTACAAAATCGTAGTACATTATTTTGTTCTATCATCAATAGTTTTCGCAGCGCACGCGATGTAAGGTTTTTGTTTTCCACCTTGGGTTACATTATTGAAGTTTTAGTAAGGATCCCTGATTTTTTTGAAAATATAATATAGCCTATGTTACTCAGGGATAATGTAGCATTCTAATGGTGAAAGAATTTTTGAAATTGGACCAGTAGTTTTTGAGCCTATTCGTTACATAAAAAAATACAAAAATACAAATGTTTCCTCTTTATAATATTAGTGTAGATAAGTGTGTTTAATTTTACAATAATAAGTATTATATCAGCTATCTGATTCTCATATCAAACATATGAACAATGTACCTACTTTAAGATCTATATGTAACAACATATTTACAATAAAAAAATATATTCTATTGTATTCTATATTAAAAGCTCTGCTTAGTTTGGGGCTATAATTATAATGCTGTGTGGAATGTCCACCAATATACCTCTATATTTATTTTGTTAATCCATCCAACAGTAGAGCTGCAACGTGCCGCTATTTCAAAAGCTGTAATCCCTTATTGGAACGGTCCACAATTCCACAAACATTACAGCGTCAGTGAACACGATCCAATCAATCAGGGGATTTTCGCATCCCCCGATGGCGCTCGTGACTCGTGACAGACAGACGAGCCGTTACACTGCCCTCGACACGTATCTGCTACGTAAGGGATCCACCTGGACGATTCCAACGATACAATTTACGGTTTCAATAGCTAATAAATTGGGAACATTCATTTATTTTTCTCACTAGCACTTGCATTAAATGGAGTTCAGACACAACTAACGATCTTGTTCAAGGCACATAACAATAACAGTATCGGTTCTTCAGACAGCAGACCGTTTTACAATTTTACTGTTAGCGAATATATACGCTAGTAGCATTGCCTGCTTCTGGGTAAATAAGTGTGTTGTAATACAATTAATAAGTTAACGACGAGCTCTCAAATAATGAAACTGATGTAAGTCTTCAATTACAAAAGCTGTATTATAATTACATTCCTTCCCTTTGTAACTTTTATTAAACATAAAATAAGAATAAAATCCAATTTGCTTTGTCCGGAAACTAATCAAATTAAAACCATTTCAAATTTGTACATAATATTGTTATTAAGGTTACTTTTATTGCTCCACCGAGATAAGTTGATGGTTTGTTACGGAAACATTGCAAAACATATGTCGCAAAGGAAAATGATACTTCGAGTAGGCTGTAAGGGTTACTTTTTAAAAGCAGGAACTGAGCTACTCGCAAAGTTTAACTGTTTTTTGTCCAGATGTTTGGATGTACCTTTAATAGTACAAGTGGTCGCGCGCGTAGACTCCTTGCTTCGGAAAAGAAGCTCGTATATCGATGCAGTTTTTTAAGAAACTGAACTTTATGATATGACCATGTTTTGAAACTTATGTTGACACTTATATTAAATAGTATTTAAACGAGCGAAAATAAATTCAAATTACTGTCAAAAATATTGAGCATGACTCATTGAAATACAATGTGGGCGATAAACAGTGGACGTGGTAGCTTAAATTAATTATTTTCCGCTTTTAGCAGATCATTTCATTTATTTTTAGGAAAACATAATCATTGCTAGTTATAAAAATAATTCAACGTCACTTGGTTTAGTATTAGTAGTCTAGTATCCCTTTAATAGTCGCCAATAAAATGTTTAGTCGCCCGATTAAATTATTACCTCCTAGCTAAAATATGAATACGACTTTAAAAATATCTCCGACTAAACTTAATAAAAATACCTGATGGCCTGGATATAACCAGCACACCAAAACCACAACATAGGATAATGAAGGGAATCTAAAACGATTTTACAGAGCCGAGGGTTTTCAATATTTTATAAAACTGGTATCTCATTTTGTTTGCAAGACAGAAAACCTCAAAGGGTTGGGCCCTTCGGGGTTTCAAAATTACATTACTTACTAGAAAATTACTTTCATAACAAGAACTCTTATATAAAACCGAAACTCAATCTAATAAAGACTACATCATTGTTTTTTCTTGAGAAATACTTTCCGTAATTCAGTGCATTGTTATGTAGATTTTAGCGGGTAGTAGTAGAGCTTATTAATTCTGGGTTTAAATTGAGTTTTCAATTCTATAGTTAGGAGAGCTCTTTGTGATAGAGTTCGTCCGAGGAAATACTAGCATCGAACCTATTTCTGTCTGTGTGTAGTGTTCGCATTACCGTGCTCTAATTTTGGTGGCAGAGTGATGACATGCACACAGACTCGGTTCTTTAATAACGTCAGAGTGATGGACACAGTGTAATGCCTAGTCTCTTTCTTCGAAAGGTAATGTAATTATTATGGACAGACAAAAATACACTCAAAACCATATTTCTATTTAAACAATTTGACTTGTATCCTGTTTTTCTTACATCATAGTTCATTCTAAATGAAAATATTACCCGTTTTTTTTAAAGCCGAGTATAACTAAAGTGCAGGCGGTCGTAAGATCCACACGGTAAGTAAGTAACAGGTGTCCCACTGACATCGTGCAGGCGGCGCGGCGTGTGCCGGCACTGCGTCGCGCGCTCAATGCGGAGAGCGGTCGGAGGCCCGCTATGTATGTAGAACTATGTACATTAATTTGTAAGGGAGCTTGGTAGAAACCTATTTACAAGTCCGCTTGAAACGAGTAACCGAGAAAGGATTGCCATGATTTCAAATGTCTTGTATCGTTATCGTCAAAGTAAAATATTTCTGCGGGGTTCATACATTAAACTTAACGGTATCAATCCAATTACAATAAATTAATAATAATCACAAATACAAATCGAAATATTAAAGTTGCTATCCAAAATACATGAGCTTTAATAGTAATACGAGGTACAATACAGCTGGCTGAAACAACGATACAAAATGAGGGTCGGTCATTTTGCAATTTACTCGTCCAATGAGCTGTGACCTAGATACTTACATTTATTAATTAATGAACTGTGCTAGTGACAGAAATCACTCAATTAATCATACAACTCGAATGAGTTTTTGAGTTCATGGCTTTACTGATGATGGTAAGGTAAATAGTATTGTTTAACGTAATGACTTCCCCTCTTACCGATCCGATGTACCTCACCCCCCACTGCCACGTCTGTGGACACTTCATTTGGTCACACACGCAAGCACAAAGTCTTGTGTACTCTCAAGGTCTCTCATTGTTTACTCTGCATACGGTGTTTGCGTACACAAATCTATGCCAGTGGTGATTGGGAACTGTTTATATTTCACAAGGTGATTCAAACATGTGTGTGGAAGGGAAATATTCTTTACAGTCAAAATATTAACATTAACGAGACAAAAACGCAAAAAAGCTTTTTAAAATCAATAGAATAACTTTAGTCATTATATCAACTAGTAGTTCGCCTCGAACTGAGATCTCGTGATGCGACCCGACGAACGCACCAAATCTTCGAGTAGGTGGTAGTCAGAGGCAAGTCCAAACATTATGTTTGGACTTTTTTCTGACTACCGCCTACTAACTTGGTATGATAACCAAATTACAACTCTATTGTCCTATTTATTGAAGAGTTCCGTTGAACAGACCTTGGCTCCATCATCAGACCTGGTCGTTGTCACCATTTTATGAGAACTGAATACCTTCTTAATTTATTTCAAGAAAAAAAAATAAGAAAAAGCGAAAGAACTGGCCGACCAGTAGAAAAACCTTGATGTCAACGAAACTCTTAGAGATGGGAGCTCTTGGATCGCTGGTTATCTTAATTTAACTTTTTTGTTGTATCTCAAAAACCAAGCGTCCCAGAAAAAAAGTAAAAATTGGAGTGTTGGAATGTCCAAACAAAGCTCTTTCATATGACACGTAACTTGATTTTTTTAAGTAACTTTTTTTATTTTTGCCACCTTAAAAAACCCCATATCTCAAAAACCCTTCATCCGATTTTACTCATATGCTTACCAGTAAATTTCTCAAGTACAAGCTATCGACTTATCAAATTTCATGCAGATCGGATCAACGGTTCGAAAGTTATGGCCTGACAAACATACATACATACATACATACATACATACATACATACATACATAAAATGCCAAATCGTCCAAGTTGAAACTAAAGATCTTCGTTCGCTTCGCTCACTCGATCAAAATTATATTATACTAGTGGTTCGCCCCGAACTGAGATCTCGTGATGCGAACCGACGAACGCACCAAAACTTTGAGCAGGTGGTAGTCAGAAAAAATTCCAAACAAACTTAGTATGGTAACCAAGTTTCAACCGTATTGGCCTATTTATTGAAGAGTTCCGTTGAACAAACCTTGGCTCCATCATCAGACCTGGTCGTTGTTACCATTTTATGAGAACTGAATACATTCTTAATTTCTTTCAAGAAAAAAAAATAAGAAAAAGCAAAGGAACTGGCCGACCAGTAGAAAAACCTTGATGTCAACGAAATTCCTAGAGATGGGAGCTCTTGGATCGTTGGTTATCTTAATTTAACGTTTTTTGTTGTATCTCAAAAACCGAGCGTCCCAGAAAAAAAGTAAAAATGTGTTGGAATGTCCAAACAAAGCCCTTTCATATGACATGTAATTAGATTTTTTTATGTAACTTTTTTTATTTTTGCCCCCTTAAGAAACCCCATATCTTAATAACCCTTCATCCGATTTTACTCATATACTTACCAGTAAATTTCTCAAGTACAAGCTATCGACTTATCAAATTTCATGCAGATCGGATCAACGGTTCGAAAGTTATGGCCAGACAAACATACATACATACATACATACATACATACATACATACATACATACATACATACATACATAAAATGCCAAATCGCCCAAGTTGAAACTAAAGATCTTCGTTCGCTTCGCTCACTCGATCAATAATTATATATTAATAAACAATATACAAAAAGTTTGCATGTTTGGACGTACCTCTGACTACCCTCCTTAGTCGTCCTTAAAGAATCTGGAGTTAGTACTTGGTACTAAGAGAGCTGAGGGGATATCTACCGTGCCTGGGGATCAAAGTCGTGAAGCTGTTTCAGTTTTTTTTACTAGAAGTTTGACGTTAATAGGTATTGTTTCGTAAAACAATTGAAAACTGAAATTTGCACTCGTTTGACTTCAGATTTTTATAATGTTTTTCAGGGAAATAAAGAATATCCAAAATGCGTAGAACAAAATTTTTTGCCCGTTTCAGGAAGAACAAGCACATTTCGGTATATTATTGATATTCTGAATAATTCTGTGTATATTATGCAAAATGTGTACCGAGTGTCGTCGACGTGAATTTACACTGTTTCGATGACAAATTCACATTGTATACTCGTTTTATTGTTGCAAGCGGCATTTCAATTGCACGACGTCAAACATGATAGTAGGTATGTTGTACAGTTACGTATAGTTACGAGTCTGTCCCAATAAAGCTCCTTTAATGCCAAGCAATCGGACCACACAGAATATTTGGACGAATGCCAGGTCAAGAGTTCCCGAGCCGTCGTGCATGAATAAAGAATGTAATGAAAAGGAATGAAGCAAGGGAGGAATGACAGAATTGTAGCGGAACAATAAAAGTGCGTGATATCTGCCGAGACATTCGGGCGCTCACGTGAGATAGTGCGTTATATTACGCGACGAAAATCATGTTCCAGGCACACAGAAAATAAATTAAATTCCATAAATGGAACATGAGAGAAAAATATGTCTTTGATCTGTCTCTAAGGCTGAGATTCAGAGACATCAATGAAATCCAAGCTACGACAGCGCAGAGCGAAGCATCGTCAAAGCCGATCTTTTGATTTTGTATTCAGAGAGATTCAGGATGTCAAACTTACATCGGTCTTCGCTTCGACTACACTTGCCAACGATTTCGATTTTTTTACTCTGTAGATGATAAACTGCGAAATAACACAAGCCTATAATTATTGTTCAAGATGTACGGAGGTTTTATTTAGCTAGTTTTTTTTTTTATATACAACTAGTAGATGAAACAAGCAAATGGCCCACCTGATGTTAAGTAGTAACCATCACCTATAACAAAGCATTGCCTCGTAAGTCACGCACGATAGGACCGTGCCCTACGATGCACTGCCCTGCGTCCATCAACTTGAGGCATACAGATATTAAGCCTCATGTGCCTGTAATTACACCGGCAACCACACTCTTCAATCCGAAACACAGCGTTGCTGCTTGGCGGCAGAAAAAGGCGTGGTGGTAGTACTTCCCCGGACGAACCCTTCACAAAGAGCTCTTCTACTCTTATGTATTTGTAGTATAGTTTATTTGTAGTATAACCTTCATAATCATGAAGGTTATACTACAAATAAACTAAAGTATTTTATAAATTTATTTTACGTTGGCTAATAGATATCCGATACCTGGTTTTAACTATGGTTTTAATTTAGGGGTCTTGTTAGGGTTCATCCTAACAAGACCTACCTAACCTTTAGAGCTATTTTTGGATCCAGGAGATGCGCCTTGAATGAATAACGGTGAAAACAAAATATACAAATTACATAAAACGGAACGTAACTCTGTCAATTTTCATGATGTTGAGAGACTGATTGCCAAAGACGCGTAAAAAATGCGTGAAACGAAATACTTCACAGCCAACACTATAGGCGGCAATTCGATTTTTTTTCAAAAATTCATTTTCTGATTTTGAAAGCGATATCTCCTCCAATGTTCGATCGAACACATTCACAATGACTTTTAGATGAATATTCCCACGGCGAGGAAGTTCTAGTGAGGGATCATCAGAGATTACGTGGAAACTCGTCTAAATCATTGAAATAATATCAAATTTTATCAAAATATTCCATTGTTGGAAGATTGAATAATTTCATGGACAGAAGTTTGATTTTGTCAAAAATAGTTCTCCATTCCTAGTTTGGCGCTAGTTCGGCTTTGAGATCGGCTCAAGTAGTCGATATCCACTACTTACGCTTGACTTAGCGCAAGCCTAAGCTTAGACTGATTTTTAACGACTCTGAATACAAAACAAAGGCTAAGCTTCCGATTTTGACAAGCTCAAGCGTAAGTTCACGCTTACCCTAGTCTCTGAATCTAAGCCTAAGTCGAAAAGTATTCATTTAAGCTAGGCGAATAAAATAATAAACATACTTACAAACAAAGTAACAAGTAGCGCTCAAGAACTGGATCACGTCAACAAACTGAAAGCTCCAACAAAGAGCACGAACAATCATACATTTCTTTCTACCCAAGGACTTGCCACTGATCAATTGTCCTGTCATCCCTTCTCCAATCTATCTTTTTCTTCATTATTTTGTGATTTTATCGAAAAACCAATCATTTTTAATAAAGCTAGGCAGGTAAAGAACGTTAAAGAAATTGGTTTCAAATTGACCAATTTATTTCTTGCGGCAGGAATCGACCTAAAAATACATTTTAGGTTTTCTGAGGCTTTCTTTTTACATCTTATTTAATGATGTGATTCTTTCAAACTTAAATATTAATGATATGATAATATATTACTTACGCATGTCAGACATGGGCCCTTACAAAATAGACGTTAGAAAAAATTCGAGTGTGCCAAAGGGGAATAGAGAGGAGCTACTTAGGCCATCAACTAAAGGACAAGACTAAAAACAGCGTTATAAGGAAAAAGACCAAAGCAAAAGATGCCGTTAGAAAAGTTCTTCGCTTAAAATGGAAATGGGCTGGACATGTGCAACGAGTGGCAGATGACAGGTGGTCCAAAACGACTACGAATTGGTACCCCCTCGATAAAAAGCGTAGACCAGGCAGACCTAGAAAACGATGGAGTGACGACATCGCCAAAATAGCCGGCTTTGCTTGGAGTAGAGCGGCTAGAGACAGAACGGAATGGAGGCAAATGGAGGAGGCTTTTACTCGGTACTGACACCGATACGCAATAAAACTTTTTTTATGAAACTTATGTAATAAATAAATGTAGATTAAATTAGAATAAATATGTTAGTAGTAGCTAGTGTGTAATTAAGAAATAAAGCTTATTTATTTATTTTTATAATATATGATACACAAAAAGAGTATGTAGGTAACTTGTAGGTAACATTCGTAAATACAATTTTTTGTTTAGTTTTAGAACGAATTCTTATTCCGATGTTTTAACCATAAATCGTGACCGCCGCTGAATTATAATAAGTCATTTATTGATTGAGTGAGCGAAGCGAACGAATATCTTACAGCCAACTTGGGCGATTTGGCATATTGAAAGTCGATAGCTTGTATTTGAGAAATTTACTGGTAAGTTATATAGTTTTATGAGTTAAATCGGATAACGGGTTATTAAATTATGGGGTTTCGGGGGCAAAAATAATAAAAAAAAAAAAATTACATGTCATATGAAAGGGCTTTGTTTGGATATTTCAAAATCAATTTTACTTTTTTTCTAGAACGCCTGGTTTTTTGATTGCAACAAAAAAAAGTTAGTTAAATAACCAACGATCAAGAGCTCCCAGCTCTATGAGTTTCGTTGACAACAAGGATGTTACTGGTCAGTCCTTTGTTTTTTCTTGTTTTTTTTATTTGTAATTTATTAAAAAGATACTCTACAGTTCTCATAAAATGGTGACAGCGACCTGATCTGATGCTGGAGTCAAGGTCTGTTCAATGGAACTCTTCAATAAATAGGCCAATTTAGTTGAAACATGGTTGCCATACCTAGTTAGTAAGTGGAATTCAGAAGAATGTCCCGACACAATGTTAGGACTTGCCTCTGACTACCACCTACTTTAATTTTCAGAGCGTTGGCGTCGCATGACGAGACCTCAGTTTGGGGCGAACCACTAGCTATCATAAGTTTTTGAACAAAGAAGTTGAACTACCTCCCATATTTTCAAATTTACCTTCTTTTTCTGAATCCATTGAGTAGAGAATCTAGGTATTATGATGTGCACTGACCAGCTCTGAGAGCGCGCTTTCTGTCTTCCTCCTGGAACATTTCCTCGAAAGTGCTTGGTTTGAGTTTGCCGGCATCTCGCGGGAACTCTTCTCTCTTTAAAAAACAAACATTATTTATTATTGACCAGCTAGATCTGACCGTGGACCAAATAACTATGGACAAAATAATATTCAAAGATGTAGAAGAGCAGATCTTTTGCGTCGGATTTTGTACATTATGTAAATAAAATGGCATGCAAACACAAATTGACCTACTACACACTGTATTGCTGTGACAGAACTAAGACGAAAACTTAGAAAAAAAAACAGCTTTGCATTATTGGTTGGTTGCATTTACTTTCATATTTGAATGAAAGTAAATGCAACCAAAGCTAAATGGGTCGTTAAAGTATTCTTTGTATCATCCTAGTCTCAGAAAAAGCAATGTTCGCTACTCAGAAACTATATAATTGAGTCCAGTATTTGTTTGTTTAAGCGCCCATACTGTATAACCTTACGCGTTCAGTAAAAACGTACCGCCTAAAAGCTTTTTTATTTCCGTTTTTGATAAAAAATAACCGCACGGGGATGTTTTATTCTTGTAGTAGCAATGTTTGAGGAAGAGCGCACCTTATTAATCCTAAGTAATGATTATCCTGTGAAGGTACAGTCGCCTGCACTAAGATGAGTATACTTTTTGAAATGGAAAGTAATATAGAAACAAATTAGTTGCGCCTTTTTAACCTAATATATAAAAATAAAAGTTTGAAGTAACGCACGCAGCTCTCAATTACTAACTCCATTTTTTTTGGCGTTGAGTTACTCCTTGTTTTTAGAATGCAATTGTATCTACTGGAACGATAAATCTCACTATGAAAGGCATGATACTATAAAGCCGTCGACAATGTCATTTGTCTGAGCACAGGCACCGCGGCGCCCGCGCTAAAGAGATAACTCACAGCGGCGGGACCACTGCCCATCCCCACGTCACTCTCACTGCATTCATTCGACGCATGCACAATCAGATGCTATTCATTCCGAGCCTTTACACAGTTTGTTGATTTGATATTAAAGTTTGAATAATTGATTTTATCTCTCGACTTGAATAGGTCACTTTATTTTTAATCCATCTCAGGTTTCCTCTGTTGAGTGGTTCTGAGATAAGTTTAAAAAAGCTTTTATAACTATGAACACGATTTCATTCTTCAATTGTTAAGATGTAAAAAAGAGACAAAACCGTTATTCGTAAAAACAATACTGTAGTTTATTTCAAAATAGCTTTTTCTCAGTAATTAAAATTGATATAAACGAGAAATAAATCCAAAGATGTATGCCGGCGTCTACTCCAACTCAGCACGATACATCTTCATTAGGCACGTGCCGGCCGTGCACTACCACCTACCGACTGTCAGGTACAGACTCGTGCCTTCAGTGAAAATGTTAAAACAAAACCAAGTTTACTTGTAAGGGTACTTCATGATAGAAAGAAGAAAAATTACTGTCTACTTAAAAAAAAAACCCTTTTATACTTCACTGTAACATCGCGCGTGCCTTGAGCATTGCCTCAATGCTTTGTTATAGATGGTTACTACTTAACATCAGATGGGCCATATGCTTGTTCCATCAGCATGTAGAATAAAACAATATATTAAGGGAGCATGTCTCTTCAACAAGTTTGTAATATTACTTTTCCGCGCAGGTAAGTTTACAATCTCTTCAGCGAGCAGTGATGTGCGTCAATGAATAATGCAGGAGCAGCCAGCAGCGTCTCCTGCAACTTTTGACGTATTGCTTCTCGTTGTTTATATAACGCATGAATTATGTACTCAATACAGATACATAACTCTTAGTTATATTATAAATGATACCTATTCTTTCCACTTTTCGCAGTAATATATGATAGTAGAACCGACGAGAGAGCAGGATATTCATCTGTGTTTGAAGATTCTTAGACAGTGATCAGGAGAATTAAGACTGCGGTACTCTGTTCCATTCCTTAGCTGTTCGTGTAATGAAGGTAGAACCAAAACGCTTCGTTCACAAATTATGCTACAAGTCCCTTCCCCTTCCTTCAGCCCCTCCCCCCCCCGCTGAGCTCCGGCTTATGCTAATTATACTAGCACCCCGCAGTCTCACGGAAGCTGCCTTTGAGTCAAGACATTTTTAATGACGGGCTTTACTTCGCACCTATTTTTATGATTCCTTCATGCTGCCTTATAATAAAATGGAAATAGTTGGGTCGACTCAAAAATCAATGAAATATTAAATATGAAAAATAATTGAACTTTTTATATTTTGAAATATTACGAGTATTTTCTGAGAAATACACTATAATCATGAGAGCACCAAACTTTTTAGAGCACATGAACGTAAACAACATAATATTTTTTGTGAGCTCCACATTTTGGTGGCATTAAGGAAATATCTCTCAAAAAAGCAAAATACTTGAAAGAAAAATTGGTCTTACTTTGAAATATTCAGCGAATAAATCTTTTCTCATTCTAGCATGTCAACAAAATTGACGTGCACTTGGCATGCCATCAAAACTATGTTCATAAAAAGCTTGGCGACCAACCAACCACGAATGGAGCGTACAATGTACAACTAGATACACTACAATATACAGAATACAGATACAATGAACAGTTTCACGACTTTGATCCCCAGGTAGCCACAAACCCACCTTTAGCAGTAGTTGGTTTTCCATACGCGACAGGTTGCAAGCCCATCGCCGCTGTTATTAATAATACAGTTATCGCTTTCTTCACAATATCAAGTGCTGTATTTTACTATTTATAACGCCGTATAAAGTTAACTATAATCCAAAATAATGTAAATAAATAGGATTTTTTCGTGCATAATATTGTACAGGGTTATATTATGATTACCAATTAAATTTAATGGGTGGGTTGTACAAGGAAATTTTTAAATATTTTATTGTACTGGCGAGGGGTTAAATGGGGTAGGGAACCTTAATACCTATACATTGAACCCTCATTTGTAATGCAATATTAGTATTCAACTCTCAAAGCGATAAACCAGACTGCTTCTAAAGTCGACTGCTCGAGCAGTCCGTCTATTCGCAGAATAATTTCCAGGTTACAGCGCAATAAAAAGTTTGATGGCATTTTTACCATAAACATACGTGGGAGACATTCCACTCAGCACTATCTAGCTCCAAGCTAAGCAAAGCTTGTAATATGGTTACCAGATAATATAACTTATACATGACCAGATATACATGATATAATACTTATAAATATTTATTTATTTGAATTGCATACTAATTAAGAAATATAAATGGCACATGACTTTCATAAAACTTTAATAAAAATTGTGTACTTAGATTTTTACTGGCTAACTTTTTCGATCAAGTAGCGAGTGGTTTTTTATACTCTTTTTGTATACCATAAATATTATATAAATATTTAGTATGCTACGTTTTATTTTTCTCTCTCATGTTACCAGCTACCAGCCATGGCTGGTGGCTGGTAATAGTTATAGTACTCAAAAGGAGCCTCTTTGAGCAGGCAGCCTCTTTGAGCCTCTTTGAGGCACACTTAAAATCCTTTCACCACACTGTTTCAAAAGAACTAGTGACACGACAAGAAGGTTCATGTTGTAATAGACCCGTGAAGCTGTGACCTTGTAAAGACGAAAGAATGCAATTATAGTTCGACACGGAGCCCAAAGAGGGCTCTTTTGTCCTCTTTCCGTGACTTTGTAAAGGCAAGGCCTAACAGTGTCGAGTTCTGTTGCGAACGCGAAAACTTCTTTATATCTTTTTGGCCTCGACTTGTGAGATTGTGGCCTCGAATTTCAAAAACTAAGTAGTACCTACGTACTTTTGGTTTAACCGGGATGGTGTTTGGAGAAGTACTACACATGCATACAAGTAAGTACTACACATGGATATCTACATTTACTTATAAAGCCAATGACGCTTACAACAATAAAATATTGGTGGACGCAGGGTCTCATATTATTGGTGGACTGCAGCAAGCAGTGTCTAATATTACTAGCGCGGCGTAAACCGATAACATGGACAGATGTCGGGCCCACTTCGACGGTAGATAGAATGCATCGTATGGTTTTATCTAGAACTAGCAGCTTCTCGCGGCTTCGCACGCGTTAAAGTGGTGAGCCGTGAGCCGCCTATTGCACCTTTTGCAGGGGTAGTTTTCAAATATTGAAATCGTGATTCTAAATTATTTATTGTGGGGTTTATTTACCCCAAGTTTTAAATCAATCGCACCACGCGTCAAAAAACTCTCATACAAACTTTGACATCCCTTTGCACACATATTAAGGGTAGTTTTAAAAAACTAAAAATGACTTTCTTATTTTTTAGCCTTGGAGTACATGTACTCCAAGTTTCAAGATGTATAATATTTTTTGGATGGTTATAGCATTAGAATTTATAAAGTGCTGGGTGAATAAGGTTGCCAGGAAGAGATCGCTCTCAACGAGAAGGTTGCATACAGTTTTGCCGAAATGTATGCCTAAATCCCAGGTTATGTTTATGTGTGGTAAACAATTGATCTTTCTTGTGGCTGTGGCGTGCACCACAGCAATTAGCTTCAGAAGGTGAACGCATTAGTTTTCCTGAACCAGCTCACCTGACTTCTCCTTATGATATGAGTAGATTCCGTCGCGTCGTTGTCTCCGATCGGCACTTCGCATATTACCTCCAAACCCTGCCAACAAAATATTTTAATACAAAACCCAGGTCAAGTCCATTCTGCCGACCTAGACAGGTCATGTATTTCTAAGATGAAATTCAAAGAAAATCATATGTCCCTCAGTTATAGCAGACACCTAATTCCAGCGAAAAATTTAATAATAGAACACTTTGAACGGCAAATATCTCGGCTAATTAATCTATTTTCTTGGAACAAATATAATAATATAATCAAGTTGAAACTAATTTCCAACTCGGCTCGATTTCGTCACGTTTTCGTCAAAATTACCTATTGATAGTTTGCTTTATTGACGTTTGAGCTACAACTAACCGCCGTATTAGTAGTTGTGTAAAATCTCGTTAGTGTTGCTTCTTACTAAAATACTTCGACATGACATTGCTGGATATAAAATACAGTTCTTGAAAATCACATTTCGTTCTAGTTCACTTTGAGCTCTTGTTCAATATTTTATTTAAGACTAAAACGTATGTAAGTTTGTATTTAAACGAAACTTAACCTTATTCGCTTGGACTAATTGTAACTAATCATTTCTATTTTCGTTGAATTAAATGTTAGAATTAAAAAAATATTTACTAGACTAATATGACGACAGTAATAAATATAGGAGTTACAGAACAGTCCCGGCACCTGTGCCGCTCACAAGGCGCTCTCTACATTTGGTGAAAAGGAAAGTAACTGACATAATAGCAGTTGGTAAGCATTTATATTTCATAAACCCTCTCAATTAAAAAACTGTTGAAAAAATTCAGCATCTTCAGTACAAAAGTGAGCACAAAGGAGCGCGCGGCGCCGCGCCGTCGGCTGCACATAATTTTTTTTTATCTCCAACATCCCTTGTACTATGCGGGCTAGCAAAAAGCGTTTTATTTTGTTTTTAGGCGATTTCATTTCCGACTTCTTGCGATACAGGTTTATCTCACGGGTTATTATTTACTAGTGGCTTCCCGCGGCTTCGCACGCGTTGAAGTGGTGAGCCGTAATTGAGCCACAAACATCCAAACATCGTAACTTTCGCATTGATTTGTATATTATTAGGGTAGGATACCTAAGCAAGTGGTATAAGAGATACCTATAGGCGTACATTACCTATATTAGGTAGGTAGGTAGGTATAGATACTGAGTTTAGCACAAACATGACAAATACAACAAAGACCACCTTACACGGAAAATATGTACTTATTTGTTCCTAGTTTCTACTCCAAAAACAAACGAAACGAAACAGCTTCACGACTTTGATCCCCAGGATCGGTAGATACCCTAAGATCTCTTCGTGCCAACTCAAGAATCCCGTTTTAGAATGTTCCTTACAAACATTGACGCCTTGTTGTATCCTTTTTACTTGAGCGCAACGAAGGAGGGTAACGTTTTAGGGGTTGTTTTCGAAAATCAAACTGTCTTTTTGTTATTTATCCACAGAACACATTTTCTTTTAGTTTTAAGTTAATTACACTACGCTTTAAAAATCTCCCATACAAACCTTGAAACTTAGTCAGTCTTTTGCACCCTTTGCAGGGGTGGTTTTAAAATATTGAAAAAGTGATTTTAAATTATTTATTGTGGAGTATATTTACTTCAAGTTTTAAATCAATCGCACCACGCGTTAAAAAACTCCCATACAAACATTGACATCCCTTTGCACACTTATTAAGGGTAGTTTTAAAAAACAAAAAATGTCTTTCCTGTTTTTTAGCCTTTGAGTACATCTACTTCAGGTTTCAAGTTCGTAGGTTCAAGGAATACAATTTTTCATACCAACGTTTTCGACCCTTTATACATCCTTAAAGGTTGAATTTCCGAAAATCCCTTTTTAATACACCTCTACGCCATAAGACCTATATACTCTTCAAATTTCAAGTCTCTAGGACCAGCGGTCAAAAACCTCCCATACAAACTTTTACATCCCTTTACACACTTATTAAGGGTAGTTCTAAAAAACGAAAAATGCCTTTCCTATTTTTTGCCTTGGAGTACATGTACTCCAAGTTTCAAGTTTGTAGGTTCAAGGAATACTATTTTTCATGCAAACGTTTCCAACCCTTTTACACCCTTAGGGGTTGAATTTCCAAAAACCTCTTTTAGTACACCTCTACGCCATAAGACCTATGTACTCTTCAAATTTCAAGTCTCTAGGACCAGCGTTCAAAAAACTCCCATACAAAATTTTTACATCCCTTTGCACACTTATTAAGGGTAGTTCCAACAAACTAAAAATGCCTTTCCTATTTTTTGCCTTGGAGTACATGTACTCCAAGTTTCAAGTTTGTAGGTTCAAGGAATACTATTTTTCATGCAAACGTTTTCAACCCTTTTACACCCTTAGGAGTTGAATTTCCAAAAACCTCTTCTTAGTACACCTCTACGCCATAAGACCTATGCACTTTTCAAGTTTTAAGTCTCTAGGACCAGCAGTCAAAAAACTCCCATACATACTTTTACATCCCTTAGCACACTTATTAAGGGTAGTTTTAAAAAACTAAAAATGTATTTCCTACTTTTTTGTCTTGAAGTATATGTACTCCAAGTTTCAAGTTTGTAGGTTCAAGGAATACAATTTTTCATACAAACGTTTTCATCCCTTTTTACACCCTTAGGGGTTGAATTTCCAAAAAAATCTTCTTAGTACACCTCTACGCCATAAGACCTATATACTCTTCAAATTTCAAGTCTCTAGGACCAGCGGTCAAAAGACTCCCCTACATACTTTTACATCCCTTAGCACACTTATTAAGGGTAGTTTTAAAAAACTAAAAATGTATTTCCTATTTTTTTGTCTTGAAGTATATGTATTCCAAGTTTCAAGTTTGTAGGTTCAAGGAATACAATTTTTCATACAAACGTTTTCATCCCTTTTTACACCCTTAGGGGTTGAATTTCCAAAAATCCCTTCTTAGTACACCTCTACGCCATAAGACCTATGTACTCCTCAAATTTCAAGTCTCTAGGACCAGCGGTTTAGGCTGTGCGTTGTCTATATGTCAGTCAGTCAGTCAGTCAGTCAGTCAGTCAGTCAGTCAGTCAGTCAGTCAGTCAGTCAGTCAGTCAGTCAGTCAGTCAGGACTTTGATTCTTATAGTATTAGAGATTACAAGGTTTCGTAGCTTAGAAACTATAAAAGTGTCAGCTGGAAATTACATAGCATTATTAATGCCTATCGATGAAAAGCCGTATTTACGGTTTTGCGAGCATTAGGTATCTTATTTTAACAAATGAGCTAAAATTATTTATGTACAAAACTTACAAAAGGACGGGATTAATGATAAAACCATCAAAATATTTGTGAAATTCTATTACTTCTCAGCTTTGAGAAGTCTAAAATGTTTTTTTATTCATTTCAACGCCACCACCTTACCAGCTATTCCGTGAATGGTCACATGAAATTGTCAATTAAATCTTTAACTTAGAAACGTTACTCAAATTCGTCCTGTCTCTGTTTTTCGTACCTAAAAGTGTGAGATGGTAATAGTTTAAGCACTAATTATCTTTTGACACAATGTTTAAAAGGTTTCTAGTTTTTAACACCATTCAAAAGTGACTTTGTGTTTTTATTAATTACTAGCGGCCTGTCCCAGCTTCGCATGGGTGGTCATAAATTTTTTGAACATTTTAGGATAAACTTAGAGCGTGGGTTCGAGCCTCGCGTCTACTTATTTCATACATTTGCACGCGCTTCTCCTTGAGTGAATGAAATCGCACCCCGAGCGTGACCCGTGGACCCGTTAACATTTTTAATTTCGTCATATCTTTTGAATGGAATGTCCGATTTGAAAAATTTAAGAAGTAATCTATAGGTATTGAAACCGTCTTAATTATGAAATGATTTATTTGGATAAGGATTAATACCAAGGTACAAATAAAGACCCTTTTCTGGCGGCGGCATTTCAATTAATTTTTTATAATAAAAGAACATTTATTGTGACATAACTATAATAGTTAGACATATGCTGTCGCGACATTTTTTGTAGATGATGACGTGTTCTACAAAATCGTAGTACATTATTTTGTTCTATCATCAATAGTTTTCGCAGCGCACGCGATGTAAGGTTTTTGTATTCCACCTTGGGTTACATTATTGAAGTTTTAGTAAAGATCCCTGATTTTTTTGAAAATATAATATAGCCTATGTTACTCAGGGATAATGTAGCATTCTAATGGTGAAAGAATTTTTGAAATCGGACCAGTAGTTTTTGAGCCTATTCGTTACATACAAAAATACAAACATACAAAAATACAAAAATACAAAAATACAAAAATACAAAGGTTTCCTCTTTATAATATTAGTGTAGAAGTGTAGACTAAGTGTTGATTGATTTTGCGAACACCAGCTTGGTATTATCGACACGTAGTTTATTTATTTAATAATTTCAAATCTTTGTAAACAAATTACCATTTAGATTAGCAATGTTCTCTGGCTCCTAAATTAAATAAATTTTCTACAAATTTGTTGTAAGCCTGCTGGAAAATTACTTGATTAGGTTTATAAATGAAGTTGTAAGTGTTTCTCAAGCTGCACGGCTCCATAAACCAGACTTATTAGGCTTTTGTATTGTCAAAGAAAGGGTTTAGGGAGAGAATTCTGTTCTCCGAATTCTCTCTTTAAGCCCTTTTTCTGCTCAGTTTGATTACCGAAGAAAATCTATAGGATTGGCGTGTTCTCTTTTATTGCATCTTATCTGGCTGTTGTCTGACGATTATATCGCAAATGTTGTGTGTGTGTATTACTACTATGTATGGATACTGTGTTGTGCTGTTGGCGTTGCCTAATAAACAAATTGCATCATTATTTATAACATCTTGAAAGTCTCATTCGCTTCCATTATGCAAAGTCCATATTTAATGATACCTGACATCCAAAACATTTATCTGAACATAAATCAAAGAGTTCGTCCGAGTCCGAGGTGCGGAAACTGCACAGAGGTGCGGAAAACTGCACAGAGATCAATTTTTCGACTTCAAACTCCCAACTTTTAAACTTTTCCAAAACTACGAAGCCTGCAATGAAGAAAAACGGCGATAAACTTCCGCTGCGAAAAATAGAGGGTTCTGCAAGAAAAATCGTAGACGATTCTAAAAATGAGTGCAATTAATCGTCGGGCGAGGTAGCCGGCCGGCAGTACTGCAGATACCCGCCATGGAATATATGGAATACTCAGGTAGGATGGAGTAGGGTAGGGTATATTTAGGGTAACACAGGTTAAGGCTCAGCTTGATTCATAGGTTGCATAAATCAGCGAAGATAAGAAAAGTTGATTACACTTCAACACGTTTTTCATTCATCAATGTTAAAGTAATATGAAAGAACAATACTAAATGTACATGGAAGTTGTATGTAACTACTTGTGTCAGTATTCAAGCATTCATGCTGATATACAATATTAAAGCAATAAACCTACTGAATACTGTATGTATTACGCTACTGTTCACAACAAACAACTACCGACCGACGTCGGC
Source organism: Chloroclysta siterata (assembly GCA_932294275.1). Lineage (NCBI taxonomy): Eukaryota > Metazoa > Arthropoda > Insecta > Lepidoptera > Geometridae > Chloroclysta > Chloroclysta siterata. The sequence goes on along the minus strand of OW028592.1, from coordinate 25,930,448 downwards.
AAATAACTTGAGGACGCATACCGGTCTTACCTCAACAACTTTTTGCTCGCACATTGAAACATTTATGAAAATACAAATTTATTAAATACAGTTATGAAAAATTGCACACGACCACGTATGGGAAAATAACATTACTACAAAGCTTCAATTTTTTTTTTGTTGTAGCTTAGTAATGGTATACTCCAAAACTTGATTGTTGTCGATTATTCATAACTAAATTCAGTGATTTTATTTCTCCGAAAATGTTTTTGTGCACAGACAGTGTGACAGTGGGTACAGACCGCGACGGCCGCGTCGATGAGTAGGTAGAGCGGAGACGCGCGCAGCACGCGGGCGCGCCGCACGAACACGCGGCGCGCGCACACGCGGCGCGGCTCCACTAGCACCTGCGGACACACACACCCATTACACTACTTACTGTAGGAACGCAACCCAGTAAAACCCAGATTCACGAACAGTAAATGATTTGATTTAATTTGATTTGCAACATACAAAAACAGAATAAACTTAAGTTAGTTTATGATAATGCGAAGTGTTCACGAGTATTTAGTCATTGCGTAAATTGGTGCCGCCTAGTTTGACAATAGTATGACGTAAGTAGTGACATAATCTTCTTAGTGCAGGCGAAAGAACCTACGAACGACAAACATACATTAAGCTTTTAAATCTCCAGATCTATACATATATTTGTAGTTAATAATAAAAGATCTAAAGAATAAAAGAATCGAGTTAGTTTAGCGATTGTAGCTTCGATAAGGAAATATAACCAATCAAACTTATTAATTAAAAAACTGCGCAAACAAGAGAAGCAAGGAAATCAAAGCTTTGATAATTTATAGAGCGTTTGGTACTGACGAACAATTATCGCGTTGTTTGCGAAAGCGAGGCCCGCGGGACGTTCCTTTGTTCCACGACACAAAACGAGCTATAGAAGAATATAATATTAGTATTAATATTTGGCGCAGCAATATCCCAGATTAGACGATCGGGACAAATGTTCTGACAATAACAATAACAATTATATCGATGCCGCACTCAACTTGAAGTGGAAGCTGTTTCATATATGTATATCGGCAGCTGTTACATTACCGACTGACTGACGAGAAACGCGTAACCTTACCATTGCCATTTATAACTTTATTTGTTAATTCAAACATAGTTTGGCAAAACAGAATAGATATTGACGGATAGATATCGGTCTCAATTAAGATGTCACAAAAACTAAGCCAAAACTAATTTGACAGCACTAAAAATTCTTTGAATTGACATTCTTTTAATTTTATTTTTTAAGAAATAACCGATTTAGTGCTGTATATATTAAATGAGTATAGTGTAGTTTTAGTGACATCTTAATTGAATTGAATTTGATATTTAACAGTTTTAATGATTTCGTAGTGATGATTTCATACATTGATGAATACAATACAAGGAACTTCTGAAAAAAAAGGGTGTGAAAAATCGATTGTAAGGAAATGTGAACGAAGTCGTAGAATGTCTATTAGTGTTACTATTGCAATAGTTTAGTTTAATCGATATAATGGTCTGAGGCCGTTGGAGGTGGATTGTGGGAGCACCGAATGTAGACCGTACTTGGAAGGCATTATCAAATAAATGGAAATGTTCACTAAGGAATGGAAAATTACTAGTCTCACATTTCATTGAGTTGGTACTTTGATGTCGGAACTTAATCAATCGGAATGCTCCTTAGTACAAATTGTTATCACTACATAGTATAAAACAAAGTCGCTTTCTCTGTCCCTATATCCCTATTTATGCTTAAATCTTTAAAACTACGCAACGGATTTTGATGTGGTTTTTTTTATAGAAAGAGTGATTCAAGAGGAAGGTTTATATGCATAATACAAGCATAATCTCTTAGGGATAACCTAACTAATCTAAGGTGTAGGTTTTCGTTAATTAACTCTCAGGCACATCCAAATCACCTATAGTTGGTGGACCTAGAAGTTGATCTATAATAAACATAGTTTTATTAAATAGAATAATAGCTTGTGTTTTTAGTTAAAAAGTTTTGTCTACACAACACCAGTAACTGTAGTTTTGGCAAGTGATAGGCACCTTCCGCCACGGACCATCCTGTCGTCAAAAACAAACAAAGGCTCTGTGGGCCGACCGGCACCTCTTATAGCAGTATTAAAATAATATTACACTGAAATTTCGTAAATGTGCACCATCGTGTTTGGTGGGCCTGAAAGGGTTATACGTCATCAAGTCTGTTCAACTACAACCAGATAAAAAAGAATAGCTGACAAGTATTTTCGTACTAGATGACGTTTCAACTTATAGAAGCTAGAACTGTTTTCAAGATTGTTTTCGATTCATTTTCTGACATTTTTGGAAGCAACATAGCTTTTTCATTTTATTTGTTTTTCTAGTGTTATTTTGAGTTGTGTTGTGTAATTTCGGTGGTATTTTAACCAACATTACTTGAGGTCTTAGCACAAAGTGTAAACATTTGAAATGAAAGTGTAATAAGTGATATCCTGATTTGACCGAAAATGTTTCCAATGTTTTGAAGAAAACCGCCACCATTTTCTTTAAAACAAATGACGGCCGACTTGACTATGGACTGACTTGACTAAAAAGTATTCAATACAAATCACTTGACACTGGCAAGATTGTCTGTCGAATGACGGACAGGAGCCATAAATTGAGAGAAGAAGAAGATTGTTTTCACAACTGCTAAAATTCACAGTTCATAATATTATTTTAATACTGCTATAGGTAAGAGGTGCCGGTCGGTACCCTGGTCAGAAGCCAACTGCCGATGAACTTACAAGCAAAGAAAAGCGCGTAGACCCTCTACAAATATTCGTAGATGACTCACGTAGACTTTTTACGCTTTACACACGTAACATTAGCCAAACTCATTCTAGTCAAAAAAAAACAAGCTAATTACGTTCACTTACATCAATGTATTAAGTTTCGTAGACCATCTACGAGCGCTCGTAGAAGGTCTACGGGATACGTAGCCCTACTACAAGCATAATCGCTAATTATAAGCGCCAAATGGTCAGTTATAGTTTCAAAGTACGATCGAACTGTACTAGACAATCTCGTTACCTTAAAAACTCTTAGTACGATGAAAAACATTTTACACCAATTAATAAAAACCTTTAAATTGAACGACGAATTACGTATCAAACTTTCTAATTCAAATGTATAAGCAAACCAATTAAAAGTTCTAACCTGGAGCAGGCGGCGTCCATACGAGTTATCGGCACAGACAAACAAAATTAAGGAGACTTTGGAAACCGCAGAAAGAGTTAGTCGCCTGTGAACTGATAATTACCATATAAATAAGAGGGTCTTGATAATCACTGACCTGAAACTCCACTTCGCCGTAACTCTTCACTTGCAACTCGTTCGGTATTAGAACCACATTTAAAACATCGTCTTCTGAAATAATAAAAAGTTATATTTTTAAAAGTTGTATATAGTTGTAATATTGCTTTTGAAAACTCAATCCGAAACTTCAAATGATACGTCGCTATCGAATCCATCATCAGACCATCAAAGTCTGTCATCATCATCAGATTGAAGAAGTCTGCTGCTAGATATAGGCCAATCCAATATATTAAAAAAATAAGGGCATTTTTCTTACTAACGACCCGACTTAAACCAAGTAACGAGAAGTCGGAAAAGAACTAAAATGAAAGATATAGCAGACAAAGTAAAAAGTAATCTTCAATTGAATCTCAAGGTTCACTTTCAAGTGTATCTAGGTATCAGTCCGCGCGACCAGGTCTGGAACAACCGGCGACAAACTAACGGCGTGGTTCCTATTGTTTGATTACCTAGTGGCGGGTCCCAGATGACGGCGGTAGGTATGGGCGTGAGGTTATTGACCCGCACGCGGTAGCAGGACAGCTGGCCCAGTGGTAGCGCGGCGGAGGGTCGCAGCGTCGCCGTGCCTCTGCCTACCCCCCCGCAACCCGCGTCCAACGCACACCCTTCACCTACAAACAACGTAGGACTTGAAACTGCATAATAAAACCACAATTAGATACACTCAGGAGATACTGCTGCTGCAAGTGTAATAATATTAGAGTTCATCTGGGGAAGTACTACCACCATGTCTATTTCTGCTGCCAAGCAGTGTTGCTGGTTTTCGGTTTGAAGGGTGTGGTTGTCGGTGAAATAACAGGCACATGAGGCTTTAACATAATGTATGCCTCAAGTTGATGAACGAAGGATAGTGCATCATAGGGCACGTTCATATCGCGCGTGACTTACGGATAGGTGATGGTTACCACTTAACATCGGGTGGGCCATCTGATTGTTCCATCAACGAGTAGTAAAAGTGGAGAAAGTTGGATCAGTATGTGCAGTGTGACTGCGGTGCTGTGTCCCAAACTATGCCGTGCATCAGAGCCGCCCTCGACACCGAAAGAGTAACTGCTGCTGCAGCGACAAAGCAGAAAAAAATGCTGAAGATTTTGAGAGAGTCATTAGCCCAGCAGCAGCCAGACTTTTTAAATAATATTTTAATTTAATAGAATCAGTTTTGAAGTTCTTCATTCGGGTTCTGGTTGGATGGACTCTACCAGAATCTATTTGATCGGGACTTAATGGAGGATTTAAATAATTAATTTTTATAAATTTATCTGAATTTTAGTAATTGCACTAAGCATTTGACATGATTAGATAAGTTATACTAACAAATTATGGATCGACATCTGAAATAAATTGAATATATAATTTAAATTGGTATTTTTTATATAATACACGATATTTTAAATGACTACTACGAAGAGATTCTTTCAAAATGTATTCAAAACAAATTTAAAGCATATAGAGGTAAAATACAAAAATTCTAATGATTTCATTATTTCGTAAAGCATGATTACCCGAAAGCATGATTATATTTGCATCCATTCTACACGCTCAAATGTAATGTTCAAATATTCTGCGGCTTTTTCCAATTATTATTGGTAACGTTAGCTCCACGTCGTTAGTACGGCGTCGTCGATACAGATGGGCTCGCAGATTGCAAACGTGCGCGGCAGCAGCGGGCCGCCGCGCCGCCATGCCATCGGGGCCGCAATCTCGACTAATTGGCTAACGATATTAAAGTTTACGACAAGTTTCGATTGGCAATACTTGGTATGTGAGATGTCAGTCCCAACTGCTACGGTTATATCTCGCACGGCACAGTATAGTTCAGCTCGGTAGCAATGCCTTATGAGACCAATAAATACACGCGCGTAGATAAATTTTACTATATAGTATTTCACTGTGCATAGAAAACAAAGTATCGACTTGTGGTAATAGATATTAAAGCCTTGGCAGCTATACGAGTAGAGCAAGACATAAAAATTTAGTGCTACACGTGTTTCCTACATTAAGTATAAAATAAACTGTGGGTCAACCATGACTTTTTCCAATACTATACTCGCTAGTGACCATAGTAAAAATACAGACCGTGTACAGTCGTCGCTAGCAAGTGTAGTCACGGAAAACTCATCGTAGACCTACTGGTTAAGAACATATTTCTTTTTATACTCATTCTAGATGGAACAAGCAAATGGCCCACCTGATGTTAAGTGGTAACGATCACCTATATCAAAACATTGCCTCGTAAGTCACGCTCGATAGGAATGTACCCTACTGCAGTGAACATCTCATGGAATTGGTTAGTTATACTTACAGTGCGTGGCCTTGTCTCCGAGACAAGGCAGTACCCTGAGCACGAGTGCGGGCGCCAGCACGCGGTAGCAGCAGAGAGCGGCGCGCGCCTGCGAGCCTGCCCCCCCGGCCCCCTCGGCCCCCCCACAACTGTCCCCCGCCGCGCGCCGCGTCTGCACCAACGTGCACACGCATCCTTCCGACTACATGCAACAGAAGATCTACGTTACTTTCTATGTTGAATATGTGAACGAAATTCGACTCAATTTAAATCTCAAAACAAAATTGAATAATAAAAGAAAAAAAAGGAGGCTTGGAATCCTTTTTACCGCTTCTTTTTGAATTGAGAAAGTCGCAACTTCCACACTATAGCTTTTAGACAAAACAAAGCCCTCCTCAAAACAGGGGGCTTATATATCCCACAATTCTTGCAATGGTGCTAGTTTTTGTGGCAATTTATTGGATACAATTGTTATTTTTTTCCCGCTTACGCACCGGGAGTGAGAAGGATGCCTACAAAATTGCAACAACAAATTGCCACGAAACTAGCAACAAAAAAATTAGAAAATAACGACCAAGCATTCGTCGCCCGGGACTTATTTTCTCTCATAATGATATTATTTTTTATTACCCTCCATTCATTAAGGCGAAGCAGCCATACATCAGTAAATGGAGATAACCTCGTTATATCAAGTCCTTATTATTGCATCACTTCCGTTCTACACCAGAATGGCTCAATTAAGATGAAACTTGTAGTATTTATGACACGGAATAGTTTACAAGCTTAACACTGAATCTTGTCTGAAACTGTGGACATGAACTCGTAACAATTAAGTTATGTGCATACACAACCTTACTTAAGTTACAAGCTAGCGGCCTGTTAAACTGATACATGGCTAGGATCTTACTTATTTATTCTCAGCTTTCTTACTTGCCGTAACATTTTGGTTAATGCGTCCGAAGCGAGGTCTCAAGATGTCCACTATGATAGCGCTATCTAGTTATTGGGCAATCTTACCTAAAAACTACGTCATTGAAACTAGTTATTGGGATCTCATGTTATTCTGTTTTTATTTTAAATTGGAATTTTATATTTTCGTTATAAAATAAGATGTCAAAAAGTATTTATTCAATTTAATCGCAAGAATCCCTTTGAAACGTCTTATAGCTGGGTGAACTTAGGTGCTAGTTCCACGTGACCGACCAGCGACTAATCATAAATCATTTATTGTTTGTGAATCTAGGTGTTGCAATCAAATAATAAGATGGTAGGAGACGACTAGATAATAGTTTTAAATTAAGTTAAAGATTTTAATGGCATGTAATTCAAAGCTCTTTCTGCTCGAAAGGAACCTCTTTGAAGCGCATTTAAAATCTTTTCATCACACTATTTCAAAAAAACTAGTGACACGAAAAAAAAAGAGTTCGCCCTTTTTATATTAATGCATTATTATTGTTGGTTCAAAAGTTATGTTAGACTTTACTAGGCAACGCCGATTCATCCCTGTTTGTGAGATCTTCCATCGTCCGGTTAACATGATTAAAAGAATATTATAATGTTGATTGTGTTCAACCACAAAGCGATAAATATGCAAGCGCAGCGACCGGCGGACGCCTTACACAGTCCACGACTCGCAGACGTCGGGAGAAGAAAGAATACATTCGCGCCGCAACTAGGTCGGACCGAGCCGTTTCAAATGCAAATGTCTTAAAATGCAAACTACTTAGTTAACTTAAAAGTTCTGTGTAGAGAATTTGTAAGCGACTGGAGAAGATTTGTGTCGTTGGTTTTGCGAAACTGTTTTGCTTTGAAAGGCCAACCAGTAAATGGAATACAAACAAAGCGTAGCAGTACAAATGTTCAACTCGACGATATTAAAAGAGTCAACTTGATAAATCCGCGGTGCACTCGCGGGTTTATTCACTGTTCCAATTGAAGCTCGTGCTGTTTGTGAATTGCAATATTTCAACACTCTATTTTGATTGAATTTTTGATTCGCTTCGTGATTTATGACACAAATATACAGAATTCGGTTATTTCACGAACACTTGCGCCTAACATCGGTCACAAAACATGCTGAAAAAAATGATAACTTTAAACTTGCTAGGTAATATCCCGGAAAAAGTTATATTAAAACGCTGATGAAGTTCGCCTGGGACAGGACGAGCCACCTCTAACGAGTATCGGAACTCCAATTTACAAAGTTCGTGCATCCTCCTAAATCTTGTAACCTAGTATAAAGTTGGATGACTCACAAGCTGCATGAGCCGGGTTTTAGCACGCAATTTCTGCTTCAACTTTCACATGGAAGTTGAGAGGCTTCAGTGGTATTCAAAGTATAAGTACGGTTACGTACATTGTCATTGCAAATTTACTGATGTACTGAGAGTTCTACACATGACATCGCGCGAGACAGTCGCGAGCGGGCATCATTTGCTTATACATTTAAGTTTACTATACTTACTTGTGTTGTACTGTATTGGATAAGTCTTTTGTAAGTTGAGGGAACTACTAAGTTGAGGTCTTCAAGGTTAAAAACCATAATTATCTTTTTAGTACATCAATTGGAAATTAGCAATTCGGAACTATTATTTGTGTATTTACATTAGCATATAAATATTGATACTAGATGACCCGGTGTACTTCGTATCACCTATCCTAACGACATTCAAACTCTCCCTTCGCTAAAATGGCGGAAAATATTGATCGGTAATGTCAGGCATTGCCATTTTCATTATTGCTATAGTCATAAATATTACTAAACGAAAACAAATAGTTGTTTACCAAGGGAGCAAACCACTATTTCAATGGCGAGAGTGTTTTTTGAATCCAGAAGCGTAGCGAAGGATCACATATTCACGAAGTGACTAAGTCACGTAGTCACGAAGTCACGAAACCAAGAAGCCACTAAGTCACGAAGACATGAAGTTACTAAGTTGATAAGTCACGAAGCTACGAAGTCCCGATGTCAGGAAGTCACAAAGTCACGAAGCTACGAAGCCACAAAGTCACGAATTCACGAAGCTACGAAGTCACATAGTCACATGGTCACATAGTAGTCATAATCATGTATTCATTATACTTTTATTTATTATCATAAATCTTAACAAAATCGGAATTTTATAAAAAAAATTATGAACAATGGTGGAATGCGCGTTTCGTATGTTTTTTATTTTTTTGTTATTTATTTAGGGCCCTTTTTTATCATAAGGCCTGCTTGTTCACTTGTACAGTGTCCGTGATCTCTTTGGTGATTTGAACTTTTACTCAATATCCACATTCCAAATTCAAATCACTTTTCTAGTGGACCCGAGTCTACCGTAGCGTACCCCAAGTATGAGTTTAGTTTACCATATTTGGTTTTTCGTTTTTTGTTCCGTGTTAATTTTGCCGGTTAGTTAATTTTCCGGGTTTTGTATATAGCGATACCATAGTATGCCTGTAGCTTCTAGTAATAGAACGTAGATATACTATAATTATGTAACCATTTTCTGAATAATAAACGATATTTAATCTACACTAATATTATAAAGAGGTAAACTTTGTATTTTTGTATTTTTGTATTTTTGTATTTTTGTATTTTTGTATGTAACGAATAGGCTCAAAAACTACTGGTCCGATTTCAAAAATTCTTTCACCATTAGAATGCTACATTATCCCTGAGTAACATAGGCTATATTATATTTTCAAAAAAATCAGGGATCCTTACTAAAACTTAAATAATGTAACCCAAGGTGGAAAACAAAAAACCTTACATCGCGTGCGCTGCGAAAACTATTGAAGATAGAACAAAATAATGTACTACGATTTTGTAGAACACGTTATCATCTACAAAAAATGTCGCGACAGCATATGTCTAACTATTATAGTTATGTCACAATAAGTGTTCTTTTATTATAAAAAATTAATTGAAATGCCGCCGCCAGAAAAGGGTCTTTATTTGTACCTTGGTATTAATCCTTATCCAAATAAATCATTTCATAATTAAGACGGTTTCAATACCTATAGATTACTTCTTAAATTTTTCAAATCGGACATTCCATTCAAAAGATATGACGAAATTAAAAATGTTAACGGGTCCACAAGTCACGCGCGGGGTGCGATTTCACTCACTCAAGGAGAAGCGCGTGCAAATGTATGAAATAAGTAGACGCGAGGCTCGAACCCACGGTCTAAGTTTATCCTAAAATGTTCAAAAAATTTATGACCACCCATGCGAAGCTGGGACAGGCCGCTAGTTTAACATAAAGTTCCGTATCGGTCTTCATACAAAACCCGCAATGAACACGGAACAAAAAACGTAAAACGAAAAACCAAATATGGTATACAAAAACTCATACTTGGGGTACAGAAGGGACGAACGTCAAATGTTTGACAGAAGAGTTGGTAGAACAGTTTATATGTTATTTTTATGCGCAATAAAGTATTTTCAATCAATAAATGAATAAACTGTGTACCGAAAATTATAACTATTTTCTTGAGCTCCAAACTAACCTAACTAACTTGTATTGTGCAGTTCTAACTGGGATCGTACAGTATAAAGGAATAAAGGTGAACCACAATTCAGTTCTATCATTCCGAAACTGAAAGTGTTTATCGAACAAAGCTGTTTTTATATCCCGACTGATAGAACCCAAAATGTTTTTATATGCTCAATTTTATGACTACTGCTATGCGGGTTCAGTATAAACTATTTGAAAAGCTGAACACAGTCAAATGACGCTGAAACTATAAAAGATACGAGTTGTGGATGCTTTACCTGATTACACTAATATAGTACGAGTTTTTTTACATATTTCTGATGGAACAAGCAGATGGCCCACCTGATGTTAAGTGGTAACCATCACTTATAACAAAGCATTTCCTCGTAGGTCACGCACGCATCCATAAACTTGAGGCATACAGATGTCATTTATTATGTTTATTGCTGAGTATTTCGCGCTCAGTGCAACACTACTGTATTTTCTGTCTCGCCTCACAGCTTTATGATGCAACCAGCGTCTTGGAGACGCATTCAAGCGATAGTGATCAGCTATAACCAAGTACATAGCTCAACATACTATTTTATATGTATTTTGTAAATTTTCTAATTTCGTGTATTCGTTGTAATATTTACTGAATATATTGTAATTAATTTAATTAAAAAAACCCTTTAATGCGATACTCACGGCGTGAAGAATAGTTCATTAAAATCATCTAGATCTCAGCTCATTTCCAGTCCACCCTAGAAACCTAGACTCTGAGACGGTGGAGTATAAATTAACGGCGAAGAGGAAAGCTGTAATTTCATGCAAATCCCTGAAGTCGGGCGCTGTTCTGCCTGCCTGCGCACACAGCGATGCAGCGCTGCTTTGCTGCACGGCAGGTAAGCAGGTACGCTTAGCTCTACAAATTAACATAACTTAATCAGAAGACGTTAAACCACCTGGCTGGCACAATAAGGTAAACTTTATTTTTAACAATTACACTTTCTTGCAGTTTTGCATTATACTATTTAGGTTAGGTAGGTATTGATTGACCTGGAACTGACACCTCGATTACCTAGCTTTAAGACGTTTCAAAGCGATCCTTGTGATTCAACTGATTAAATAACTTTTAACTTTGACTATTATAATGGTATATATCTGCTGCTATTTGCTGTATCTTATAACGTTTGAGAATACTATCCCCAAACACAAAAAAAGTAAGAATTCTTTATTAATAGCCAGCGAAAAAGTTCAAAGGGCGGGAAAACATGTTCCCGGAACTCTGGCAAGTATGGTTTCGAGTTACATGAACACAAACGTCAGTGGGAGAGCAATTATCCGGTTCGAAGCTCACTTTCAGGCTTTTGTATTACAATTTTTATACAGAGTTACTCACTCTTCATAACAAAAAAGTAAGTAATTTGGAAACCAATAATTTTCAATAAATCTAAATAAAAGTTTGAGTTTATTGCTTGGAACACAAGTGTTGCCAGTATGAAGTGTTTTTGTTTACCGTATTATTTGGTAATGTGATACGCAACGTAACGTTACTCGTTTCTTATGATGGTTATCAGTATATTTTAAAACCGTCGAGTGCTTAGATAACACACGGGTGTTCGCTAAGTTCGTGGGCCCCACGTGTCCGGCGAACACACGGATGTACACAAGATTTCGAGCTCATTGGTTGCTCACTTCTACGAGGTCAAATTACCTTAACGCCCATTGGCTGCACTCATTGTGAAGCTAGGTTCAATACAGAACGAAATACAGACAGTACCGAGACCAGAAATTCATACTCACCATACGAAATTGTCAAACATCGCGTTGGTGGCTGGTCTGTCGGTCATCTAGACCCACGGCAACGCGATATCTTCACCGTTTGTGAACTGATTTTTACGATTATTATTTCTTAAAATAGGTTACATCCGTAAAATTGTGAAAACCGTTAGATTATAATCTATCTCGTGAGATTGTAATCTGTCAAAAAATTGTAAACTCGTAGATTTCGTATGTCCGTTAGGTAAGGCAAACACAACCTAACCGATCCCATAATCAGTTATGTTGTGTTAGATTATATCATGATAGACGTTTTATTTAGTAATGTTATTTTTGTAATTTTGGAGTAATTTGAATTGTCATGGCAACACCGGCCTTCGCACACATGTTTAGAAAACTGGCCTCACTTTTTTGTTCGTAGAGCTCCGTCTTTACTTTTTTATTTTGTCTGAGTGAGTAGGTACGAAAAAAAATATGAATTTCCGTCAATATTCATAGGTCGGGAAAGAACCACTCATGTATAAAAACATGTACCTACCCAAGTCGTCTCGCATAAGCCGCGGTAGTAGGTACTGAAGTTGTGGCTTATTTAAAATGGTATTTGCATGCCTGATGAGGTAAATCATTACTGGACCTATGAATATTTATGTACTTGTTACTATAAGCAGTTTCGTACCCTTATTTGAAAATGAATTAGTGAGAACACAAACAGTATAGGTACATTACGCATCCCGAGGTAATCGTGTAGTTCTAACCGTAGGCGCATTGACGTCATAGTGGACGGTGGTGCTGCAGCCGTGCGCGAGCGCGCCGTGCGGCGGCGGCAGCAGCGCGCACGCGCAGGCGCAGGCGCGCTCGAGGCACGCCGCGCACGCGCAGGCGCAGGCGCGCTCGAGGCACGCCGCGCACGCGCCCGACGGCACGCTCTCACCGACCCAGCGGTACGGCGTCGCGCACCAATTGATCTAACGAACGGTATTATTTGATTCATTTACTATTTCACAAGCAAGTGGTTTAACATCAGGTTGGCCATCTCCTTGTTCCATCTCTTGCTAGTTGTATAAAAAAAGCTACAAAAATGATAATGCCCTACAAATTTAAAACTGTTCGAACACATTCGTTTTGTATTTTTGATTATAACCAAACAAAACGTGAGACAAATTCTGACGTTTCCCGACGGAAACGTTTCCGAATGTTGTAAAATAGCCCTGCTGGCCCAGTAATAGCGAATCAGCAAGGTCTCACGTGTTGATGCGTGTCGTTAGTGATGTCGAAGGCCGCGGAGACGTGTGCGCCGGGAGGCACCGCGCCGAGCCACGCCCGCGCCGGACGCACGCGCGGGTGACGCGTCGCGCACTGACGCACTAACAAGCACTGCGACTGACATTTGTCATCGACTGCTTTCAACCTGCAACGAGTAAACTCAAAGGGTTCCTAATATTTAATTTGTATTGAGTGAAATATCACAGGAGCCTAATAAGAATGCGTCAAGTCAAGTGTTCTATCAAACAAATAACTTGCAAAAACTAGCAAAAAGTAACAACACTAAGAGTTCTTTCCCAGTAGGGCTTGTTCAATTTTCCGGCGTGTACTCACGTGATGACATCGGTCTCTGGAGTTTCGTTGGGCAGCAACGGCAGTAGACACCGCAGGGTCGCGGCACACGACTGTGCGGGCGTCATCTTAGCGGTGGTTGCGGTGGATGCGGCGGACGCGACTATGCGCTGCGGCACGCACCACTCGCCCTCGATGCCCAGACACCCGTACAGCTGAGTGGCTCGCACCAACACATCCACCGACTGCATCCTGAGCACAGTTATCTGACAGTTCAAAGCTAAGCAGTACCCAGCGGATGAACTCATACGTTCCTAGAAATCATTTAAATGACTCATAAATCATGTGACCAGGAGAACTATGATCGCGATGGAGTTCCCACCGCAAGTACTGGAAATCGTTTGTTATGATTGAAGTACTAAACGGTCAAATCAATGCCAGTTGTAACTATTAATGGTACCGGCTGATAATATATGTTTTATGGAGGTGGTAAACCAATTTTATAGAAGTAGTTTTATTGTCGATCGAGAAGTTATCAGTCGTAGCTGAACGACTACACTAAAAAATATCTTACTCTTTTAAAAAGCATGTGCTTGGATAGAAATGCCTCTAGCAGCCACATAGCTAAATAATACATAATAAACTCACTCAATATTATAAACCATAGCAGTGTGCTATTAAAAAGTTGTATTTCATTGGGTACCTTCTGGAATGTATGAGAGGTAGTACAGGAGGATCCAGCACGAATCGCACGGGCGCTACTTCCCACCAGACCTCCATCTGAGCGCACACAATCTCGCACACCTCTCGGGTCCAGCTCTGGAACAATACAGCCAATATCACTTCCAAGCATATAAATTATATTATAATATCGTTCACTAAATAAATTAATAATAAATATAACTGGACTTTCCACACAGCACTATCTAGCCCCAAACTAAGCCAGAGCTTGTAATATGGGAACCAGATAGCTGATATAATACATAAATACATTTTTTTTTGTAAATACATACTTATAATATTATTATATAACACCCAGACAGAGAACAAACATCTATGTTCACCACACAAATGTTTGTTCTCGGTGGGGATCGAACCCACGGCCTACGGCGCAGAAGGCTGTCAGCTACTACCAACTGAGCTGTGAAGGCTGTCACTATTTTTGGGCAATAAGAATTGAGCGTCTTATCAGCAAATCGCGAGATACCTCTGATATGAATGACTCAAAACTTTACTGTTTTTAAATATAAACCACGTAGACAGGTTCCCGAAGTAGGTACAACTACGAGTACTTTAAAATAATACATTGTAACACAGCGTTGCAAGGTATCCAAATACAACTAATTTTTAAATAAAACTTCACTATGTGGGTATATAACATTTCACGCATAATTTTTTCGTGATGTTGAAATAAATAGCTTAATATAACTAAACTTAATATGTATAACTATTAGATGCGTGCACTAACCTTAATTCCTGGAATAGGCTCTGATTGTACCTTTTCTATTTTGACAATCATTGGATCGTAATCGCTTGGAAAACTCTCCTTCGGAATATCCTTCAGAATTAACCTGAAAACAGAGAAACAGTGCACTCAATCAAGTCTCATTTTGTACATTAAATTATAATCAGGTTTATTTCTTCAACTATTTGTTATTAAGGGTACCTGCACTACACCGTCTTGACGTGGATGGCAAAACAAAATAGCTATTCCGATTTTGAAAAAAAAGAAATGTAGAAAGTAGTATCTCTTCAGCGCTATGGTGACCTCAGAGATGCTTTTTCCTTTTTGTTGTAGAATGGTTAAATTGGTTGGAATTGGTTATAGAAAAGCCGTGAGTTTAGATGGTAAAATTGTATAATAATAACACAACTTTTCTTAGACTATAAAACAAACGTAACTTAGATTTTATAGATTAAATGGTAAAATGGTAATAATTAAAATGGTTAAATGGTCAATGGTTTGAGCACACGATGCGTCCAAGACTGGTAAACGCGAACTGACTCGAATTTGGGTAATTACAGCGAACGTGCATAACTGCATACGAGGCATTTGTGCATATTCGCTGCGTGTTCAGTTTTAACCTGAACATATTCCCGAGCGCGAGATGAAGCGCATGATGATGATGATGTCTAAGATGATAAATGAGTAACAAACATCAAGTGAATTCGAGCAAAACAAAGAAAGCATGCTTATGGTAAAATTACTTCTAGCTTAACTTTTAGTAATATAATGGTAAAATCTTATAAAACATCGATTTGGTACTAATTTATAACTTAATTATGGTAAAAGGCAAAGTAAAAAAGCACATTGTTTTATTAAATATAAAAAATATTAGTTAAATTAAACTTCCGAGTCCTCTATAGTAAAAGCTTCATTTTGGATGCCCGTGTTTCGTGTAATACTGGTGGCCCGTTTATCCGCACTATTGTCCGCGATGGACCATCGTTCAACGTAATTTTTCATACGAAAGCTAACATCACTTTTATCATTTAATTCACTAGCACTAATGAGCACTTCACTTTGAATTGGTTCACTGGTTGGCCTTACCGCAGGGGGAGTCGCCACCGACTCCTGTCGGGAGCGTCCCGCCTTGCGGCGCTGAGGCCTCGGAGGCGGCGGGGTCGCCGCAGACTCCTGCCGGCGGCGACCCTCGCCGCGATGCTCAGCAACCCGTCCCCGGCACCGTCCGCTTCTGCACGCCCATACTGCTACAGCGCCTAGCGCGCCCGCTAATAACACGTAGCTTATGGCATAGTGATGGATATCGTGTGGGGACATATCCTCAACGTCAGCATTGCTTGCCTTTAATTCTTTCACTGCCTTCTCTAGACTGGTCATGGATGTATTTACGTTCTCATCATAATATGCTGGTTTTCCATCTGGGAATTGTATATTTATGATGTGGTTAATCTGGTCAAATTCAGGCACGTGAATGGTTGGCGTTATGTTTATCTGGTTGGACTGGTGACGTATTGAATATACCGAAAAGTCCTGGCCCTTGATTACGCAATCTTGGCTCATGGCAATAACCCCGGCTTGACTTAGCTGACGAATCATAACTCGCTCTTCGCATATAATTTTTATTGTATAATTATCACAGCAAAAATATAAATGCTGAGACGAAGAATGCAATTCTACCCATTTATCGATACAGGCTGATTCTATGAATTTGCATTTTTTGGTTGATGTATTTGTTGCACAGAAACTTTCATCATTTTTTATGTGCCGGATAGGTTTGAGTACTTGGCACATGTACGCTGAATTATGTTGTAGGCAGGCTGATAACTCATTCGCGGTAATGGTGAAGTAAGCGTCTTTCTTTAAATCAACTGCTACATATTCTGCGACTGGTATTATTGTTATCATGGTGGTACTCGTTTGGTGTGGGACTGGTATTAGGTTGTAGAGTTGGTAGCTCTCTCTACAAATAAGCGGAAAAGTGACTTCTATAATTACGTACTTTTGCGTTGCTCTAGCTTTAACCTTTAGTAGCTTGTAAATATACTGGAAGTCATTGTCTATTTTGCTAATTGGTAGTGCGAGTTCACTAGGCATCTGGCCGCTTATGGTTTGTAACTCGCGTTTTAGCTGGGTTGGTGTGAGCAAGTGCATGCTGATTTGACCATGGTAGATATCGGTAATTGTGTCGATCAGCGTATCTTGAAGTCGCCTTAAACTTTGGAGTAAAGTATTTCCTGCCATTGCTGTTAATGTGAAGTCCTGGATATATGAAATATTTTGTATTTCACGCTGTAAGATACTGGCGTTGTCTTGAAGTTCCATTAACTTTTTATTTATAAGCTTGTGTTGCTTATCCATGGTATTTTCCATTTTCTTCATAAGGTTGAACTCTGCTTCTATTACGGATGTCTGGTTTTTCCATAAATTAGACAGATGTTTCTCATTGCGATGTATGGTTTCAATGTCTTTCACATACTGCTCTGCGAAGCGAGAGTCCAACACGCCGAACAAGTCATTTGCAATATACCCGATACCATTGATAAGACCCCGACGGCGCCGGCGCCTTTCTGTCTGGTTGACAAATCGTCGCTGTCTGGCGTGGACGTCAAAGTGCTGCGTTAACAAAAGTTCATTGTAGTATTCCAGTTCCTGATAGTCGTGGCGGGCTTGTAGCATGATCGTATTACAATGAGATTGTTTTTGTATTGTAGCGCACAACTTATCTAAATAACTTGATATCTTGTCGTAGGTATTTATGCCTGTCCAGTATGGTCCCATATCGTAGTAAACTACTAGTGTCCACTTATCTCTGATTAGTTGAATTTTCGATATGGGGTCAAAGTAAAGCGTCTGGTTGCTAGGTAACTGTTTAATTTCATGAAGACCGTAGGTTGGTAATAATAACATCATAAATCCAAGTAATACCGTAGCTATTGTAGTAAACTTTGACCTGGTTCTTACTCTTTTTTCTGGTAGTTTGGTTGCTGGTTTTGGTGGTATTTGAATGGTAGTGTTGTCCTGGTTAATGGGCAACACTGAGAGCTTAACAATAGGTCTCTTCATTATCCCGTTTTTAGTTTTTAGTGAGACCGCTCTGATAAGGCCTTCATCGCCGGGATGCGTATCGATTACGCGTCCAAGAGCCCACTTTCCCGGCGGTAGGTTATCATCCTGGATGACTACTAGATCTCCGATGGTGAGGTTTTTCTGTGGCTCCATCCACTTGGTTCTAGATGAAAGTTGTACTAAATACTCGGACTTCCATCTTTTCCAGAGATCTTGAAATAATTTAGATGTAAGATGCCACCTGGTTCTGGCATCTTGCTCTGTTTCAATTATCGTAATCCCTGGTCTCCCCGACAAGAAATGAGCTGGAGTTAGAAAATCGAGGTCATTTGGATCTTCTGACAGTGCACAAAGAGGACGTGAGTTTAGACAAGCTTCTAATCTGGTTAATAATGTGGTATATTCCTCAAACGTCAGTTTTTGTTGACCGATGACCCTTTTAAGATGATGTTTAAGACTGCGCACTGCTCTTTCCCATAAACCGCCAGCGTTAGGCCAGCTTGGTACGTTGAAATGCCAGTCTATGCCCATTTCTGTTATCTCTGTAAAGAAACCTTCACTGAATACTTGCTGAAGCTGGTTATATTCCTCTTGCAAGATTCTGTTTGCTCCCACAAAGTTGGTTCCGTTGTCACTGTATATGTGACGTGGAGCTCCTCTTCGGGCTGCCAATCTGTGGAGAGCTGCTAGAAACGCTGAGCTGGTCAAGTCGGACACGAGTTCTATATGAACGGCCTTCGTGACCATACATACGAAGATAGCTATATAGCCCTTTGTGGTCTTGATGCCTCGCCCTTTATTCGCCTTTACTTCTACGAATCCTGTGTAGTCTACACCGCAGTGATGAAACGCCTTTTCTGGGTTCACCCTTGATGCTGGTAAGTCTCCCATGAGCTGGTACTGCTTTATGGGATCCTGCCTCCTACATTTCACGCACTTTCGTATAAACTTTTTGGTAGCCATATACCCGCCGATAATCCAATACTGTTGACGAAGGTTCGCTAAAGTAAGACGCATTCCACCATGAAATGTCAATTCATGGGCTTGGTTAATGATTAGCATGGTAAGACGATGGTCGTGTGGTAAGATGATGGGATGCTTCATTCTAAGATCTATGTGGGCGTTTCTCAGTCTTCCACCCACTCGCAATATCCCATGTTCATCTATGATCGGATTTAAATTTAAAATCTTACTTTTGGAGTGCACCTTATGATGTTTATTTATAGAATCGATGTCATTAGCAAATTCAATTTGTTGAACGGTTTTGATTATCAGCATTTTTGCGCGACGAAGTTCTTGTAATTCGAGGTAAGGCTGGTGAACTCGTTTTTTGCAAGCTAGTAATCGCAATATCCATGCGACAATGCGAATAATTTTTGTTATTGAGCTGAATTTATTTAATAAATTATTTATTATTTCAAACATCGTTGCGCAATTTTCCGATTGGACCACCGCGATCGATTGTTTTGAAAACGAGTTCTTTGTTTCTAGCGTGGTTTCATAAGTGGTTTTATCCTTTTGGTCTGGATAAAATGCTGGTAACCATGATGGTCCATGCCACCATAGGCTGTGGTTTTTGAGCTGCTTGACAGTTAATCCGCGGCTTGCGCAATCTGCTGGGTTATCGTTGGTACTGACGTATTGCCACTGGTTTGCTGGTATGGTTTTATTGATTATGGTTACACGATTCGACACGAATGGTTTCCAGCGGGCCGGATCTCCCTTTATCCACCCCAACACCGCTGTTGAATCGGTCCAGCAGTACACGTCCGTTTCATAATCAGACAAACAGTTTTGTACTTTTTGCATAAGTTGTGTCAATAGTTGGGCACCCATTAACTCTAATCTGGGTATTGACAAACTTTTGCTCAAAGGCCCCAATCTAGCTTTTCCTGCAACTAGTTTAATGGTGGTTTTTTCATTTTTGGTGGTTTTGCAATAGATGACGCAGGCGTACGCCTTGTTCGATGCGTCGCAGAATCCATGCAGCTCGATCTTTTGGTTTTCTTCTGTTCCTAGCCATCTATTTATCTCTATGTCATTTAAAAACTTGAGTTCTTGTTTTAGGGTGGCCCATTCGGAATCGATTTTTTCTGGTAGTTTCTCATCCCATTCTAATTTTGAAAGCCACACGCTTTGGAACAGAATTTTCATGGTAGTGCTCAGGGGAGTAAGCCACCCTAAGGGGTCGAATAATTTCAAAATATCGGATAGGAGCGATCTTTTGGTAGCTACTGCTGGCGATTCGGATTCAATATTTGAACTAAAGATGAAGTTGTCCTGCTGCGGGTTCCAACCGAGTCCCAATGTCTTGGTAGAGTCGGTCTGTTTGAACTCGTAGGTTGACTGGTTGCATTGGTCTTTTTCTAAGTCAGCCAGGAGCTCTGGTTTGTTCGAGGCCCACTTCCTAAGATTGAATCCTCCTAGGCGGAGTAAAGTTATTAGGTCAGCTTTAAGTTGGTTCGCTTTTTCTACAGTGTGGTGACCTCCGCAGTAATCGTCCATGTAAAAGCATTCCTCTAACTCCTTTGCAGCATCTGGGAATCTTTTTCTCTCGTCATCTGCTAACTTTCTTAAGCACATCATTGCTAGGAAACCAGCTGGTTTGGTCCCGTACGTTAGAGTGACGAGTTTGAACGTCCGAATATTTCCGTTCAAATCTCTCCAAATTATCTTTTGGTAATCTTGGTCATCTTGGTTTACTTTTATCATTCGGTACATCTTTTCTATATCCGAAGTATACACGTACTGGTACTGTCTCCATTTCAAAATGAGTTCTTGAAGATCTTTTTGTATATTCGGGCCGCGGTACATCGTGTCATTCAGACTGTACCCGGATGTAGATTTAGCTGAGGCATTAAAAACTACTCTCAGTTTGGTAGTGGTTGATTCGGCCCGAGTAACTGCGTGGTGTGGTAAGTAGCATTCGGGCGTCTGGTTACTGGTTGATGGTATCATATGGTTCAAAGATAAATATTCATTCATAAACTTATGGTAATCAGCTTTGAGAGCTTGGTTTTTCTCTAACTTTTTTTCTAAGTTTATGAACTGGGCTAAAGCTTGTGGTTTGGTAGCGCCCAATTTATCCTTGATCTCAGGTTTGAATGGTAACCTGACTTCGTAGCTCCCGCATTCTAATCTCTTTGTAGTGTCCAAAAAATATTTTAAACATTCGTGGTCACTATTTGACAATTCAATCTTCTGATTTATGTCCTCGTTTTCCCAATATTTGAGTAAATCCTCGGTGTTATTTAGGATAACGTTGCAGTGGTAGTGTGGTTTCATTGATCCGCATAATAGCCAGCCTAACTGAGTCTGTTGAGCGATTGGTTGATCATCTTTGCTTCCCCTTAAGATGCCTCCTAGCATGATCTTGCTGTAAACATCTGCACCTAGAAGCAAATCCACTTGTCTACTTATATTAAATTCTGGGTCCGCTAGGTTTATCCCTTGTAAGTGGTCCCATTTCGATGGTTTGGTAAATGTTCTATTTGGGAGGCGTTTGATTAAGTTGTTCATTATAACAACATTGGTTTTCAAAGAGAACCCAGTATGAAACGATTCGATGGTTATTTCTATCATTCCTTTAGAGTTATTCTCTTTCTCCCCTACTCCAAAGATTTGTCCCTTAAAATTGGTACGTTTCAACCCTAGCGTTTGAGCTGCATTCTCGTTGATCAATGATAATTGAGACCCCTGATCAACCAACGCTCTCATCTTGTGCTGAGTGCCATCCGCCCCTCTGACGTTGACTACGGCGGTAGATAAAAGTATTTCCGACATGTCGCCCCAGGATACGTGAGATGACCTAGATGCACTCTCCTTTGTTGCTACGCTGTTGGTGGTCTTAGTATTTGGTTTTGCTGATGTAGATGCACTTTGACTCACTAACGCTTCATGAAGTAAGGTATTATGAGTACCTAAACATTTTCGACATCGCTTTGTAGACGAACACGGCTTGTTGAAATGGCTACATAAACAATTTAAACAAAAATTAAATTCTTCAATCTTTTTTAATTTTTGCTCGTGCGTCATTTGTAGAAATTGCGAGCATTGCCATAAACCGTGTTCAGCATTACACAATGCACAGGTCAATGATCGTGAAACGTGACATGTATTCATGTTAGAATTAGAATTTTCTTTATAATTGGTTTGGTAATAATTTGGTCGTTGAAAATGTTTTTTTGGTTTTTGGATATTCTGGTTTGGTTTTGTTGGTTGTGGGACAATGGGTCTTTGGTTGGTTGGTTCTTGCTTACGACGCGCAGCTTCTAGTGCTGTAAATTTCATTTCCAAAAAGTCCATGAACTCCTGTAGAGAGGGAAGCTCTCTGGGCTTTTTGACAGATTCTATGTATTCAGTGAAAGTTTCACTGTCCAACTTTTGACCTATTAGGTGCACTAGTAGTGGGTCCCATGTCGTAATGTCCACTCCTAGGTTCTGAATGGCGTGTAATGTCTCTTTGGTTACATCGTGCAGCTTCTTGATCATGGGCATAGACTGTTGTTGCATGTTGGGAATGCCAAGTACGGTGGTGATATGAGACGAGAAGATAAGTTTCTTATTACCGTACCTATGGTTTAGGATCTCCCAACATACTTTATAGTTGTCAGAGCTAATCTGCAAATGGTGAATTAGACGCTCTGCCTCTCCAGCTACCTTACTCTTTAGAAACTGCATTTTCTGGGCGTTAGACATAGACGGGTTCTTGTCGATGGCTTCGCTAAAAAGATCTTTGAATGAAACCCAATGGTTATAGGTTCCATGAAATACGGGTATGGTCATCTGAGGGGTTGACTTTTCATGATGTTTTACTGACCACATCTTCTGGTTGATGCTCTCCGTCAGCCTGTAGTAAGTCTCCTCATGTCTGGTAAATTCTTCCTGGTATGTGCTGTCATCGCCTCCATTTTCACCTTCGATAATCCAATGAAGTTTATCGATTTCACTCCAGCGACTATCCAGCGATTTAAGTGCGTACTCAAACTGCCATTTGTTCTCGTACTTATCAACTTGCAGCTTACTCACCGTTCTTACGAAAGCTTTGAAATTGATACTCTGCTTCTTCACCAACTCGTCCAGCTTGCTGCATTCTCCCGACGAAGAAAAATGTCCGCGTTGCGGGCTTACCTCGTAACGAGAGGATGTGCCTGGTTGCGGCTGTGATGCCCTCGCTTCTGGTCTGCGACGGTCAACGTTCTCCGTCTGAATCTGTGGTAAAGATTTCCCTGTCTCCTTTTCCGGTATACGGGGACTAGCAGCACCTGGTATCTGCTTCCTACCTAATTGATCCATGGTCTTATCAATTACTTCCTTTATTTTGATGTAGAACTCCTGTGCTATATCAAAACAATTCTTAAGAAAGTAGGGATGGTCAAATTCAGCAAGCTCACATAATTTCCTATGGTTTTCCTGGTAATCACGCCAATAAGCTTCTACCATATCATTCTTCCGCTTATAATTATCGACGGTTTTTCTTTCGGACCCATCTTTCTTTATATTCGTCAAAAACTTGGTCAAGGTTTCATAAAGCTCCGTTTGGTTAATAAATAGAGAATCAGAATCCATCTTACGGTTGGTACGATATCAAATCAATCAAATGGTAATGTAAGATAATAAATGGTTTGATCTGACCTTGTATTCTCCAAACGAGTCACCGCAGTCCAATCCAGAAATCACTGCAATCCTTGGTTAAGCGACACTGTATCACTTTAGGCACTGGTATGGTTTTTAATTTTATTAACTCGAAGGACCATGTAGAAAGTAGTATCTCTTCAGCGCTATGGTGACCTCAGAGATGCTTTTTCCTTTTTGTTGTAGAATGGTTAAATTGGTTGGAATTGGTTATAGAAAAGCCGTGAGTTTAGATGGTAAAATTGTATAATAATAACACAACTTTTCTTAGACTATAAAACAAACGTAACTTAGATTTTATAGATTAAATGGTAAAATGGTAATAATTAAAATGGTTAAATGGTCAATGGTTTGAGCACACGATGCGTCCAAGACTGGTAAACGCGAACTGACTCGAATTTGGGTAATTACAGCGAACGTGCATAACTGCATACGAGGCATTTGTGCATATTCGCTGCGTGTTCAGTTTTAACCTGAACAACTAGGATTCTTAATAGCTATTGCTGAATAATATCGGTTTACTTTGGAAGTAAGAGACGGTCTACTTTACAAAGTAGACTTATTTTAATAGTCGACATCCTACAACTGAAATGATAGATAATGAAAACTGGTTTAATCAATAGCACTGCACGTAAGAAAAGTCTACATTTTCATTGTCCCCGCCCGCTGCCACCGACATCCACGCGGAATTTATCTGTTTGCGTCCTTAAGCATGATGTCATCGCATTTGTCGCGTTTCCGTTCACAATGCCTCAGCTCGTTAATTTGATAAATGGGAACAAATGATCAAGCTGACATCGGATTTGATTTGTAACGCTAACCGCCGGCTTCTGAAAGCTCGATCAAAACTAATCGGATGTTAAGTCACTCGCCATTTCAGCTATTACATCGAATTAGATAGAGATAGCAAGTGACTTGACATGCGATTAACTTTGATCGGGCTTTCAGAAACCGGCGGTTAGTCATCCAACGACAATAACCAATGGTTAATTCGAAAAAAAGTTTACATCGTCAGTTTCTTAACTTCATAAAATACTTTATAACATAGATTTACTAATAATCAAAGTCAAAAGATATTCATCCAATTGAATCATTAGGTGCCAGTTCCACGCGACCAAGTCCAGAAAAAGTACCATTGCAACAAGCAGATGGCTCACCGATAATAAGTGGTAACCATTACCTAAAAAAAAGCACGCCCGATAAGAACGCGCCTTACAATGCACTGCCTTGCATCCATCAACTTGAGGCACACAGCTCATGTGCCAGCTTGCAGAAATAGGCATGGTGGTAGTATTTCTCCGGTCGAGCCACAAACAAATTTATAGTTCTACTACATGGTACTACTAATCGTGTGCATATAGATAGGTAATGTTAGTGTATAGTGGTACTGTACATACATGAGCACGGCGCGATGCGTGCCGAGGTTGTGTGCGGCGTCGGGCACGCACACATGCAGCGCGCACCGCGAGCGCGGCGCCAGCGAGCCGCGCGTCGGCTGCACGCGCAGCGCGCCGCCGCCGCCGGACCAATGCGACGCGCGCGCGTCGCCCGCTGCGCCCTGGACAACATAGCTTTGCTACATGCTAGTCAACTACCCGCAGACAATTTATTTATTTAGATGATCATGATGGCGACCACTTTCAGTAATTATTATCATTTTCAGAAATTTAGGTAAATATGAATACTTAAGATCGACACAAAAAAAAAAAATTAAATACTTCAATTAACTTGCAACAAAGTAAATAACTAAAGTAAGTAAACATGATTGTGTTTCATTGACATAATTTAGGTTCCGGTATTATATTTTAAGTCCATAGTACCGAACTAGTTAAAAAACTGTGTTTCAGTTCAATGACTAGCAGTTTTCCAACTTCCTTTTTTTCTATCGTGTCAATGGAACACCAAGCAGTTTTTAAATACTTAACGCTTGGCCACATCTACTGCCTTGTCTGCGGCATTGTTAAGCTCGTCCCTTGTGCAGGTGGTGGGGCACAAGGGACAGGTTAGTGGATGAGCCATGTCTGTGTTGGAGCTCCGCAATTGCAGCCAGTCAAGTAGGGGTGCCTCGTAATATTTTGACACCGTGTGTGAAACCATTTGGGTCGCAAGCAACTTTTCACTTATACCCATATTTATGAGTACGTAACCCTATGGTTCCTGAGACTGAAATTGTCTTGCCCAGCCTATGCCATCCTTACAACTTAGTCAACCTTATCCACAGGAAAGACAAGGAAAGTCAGCAGTAAATACTCTTTTATTCTTTTAATACCTCACGTTTTGTATCCCTGGCTTCCTTAGCGCCCACACAGAGCCTCTCGCTATCGTCCTCCGGTCCCAGCGAGCCCTGCGAGGTCTTCTTTTTCTCCCAGCAGGAACAAACTCCCCAGGGGCGCACGCTCCAGTAGTATGAATACGTAATCGGACTGCAAACACATTTTTATTTCATCTAAAAGCTGGCAACGAGCTTACGGACCACCAAATGGAAAGTGTTTACCGTCGTTCATAGACACCTGCAACCCTTAAGACGATGTACATATATGTATAGTGTAGTAAAGTACGCATGAAGGTAAAATAAAGTGAATTAAATAAAAGTACACGTACCTACAAGCATAGCTCTAAGTAAAGGAGTGCATCCGGGCAAGTCGCACTACTGAATGTATTTCTGTGAGCAGTGGTGCTTGGATTTCTGCATTCCGATTCAAAGGTTGTGGATGCCATCTGTGATACACTTTAGTCGACGGGACACTTCAAAGTAAATTTGATTCAATACAACGCGTCGCTCGGTGACTCGACGTCGTGACATTCGGCATGAAAACGAGCACCATGAAAAAACCCTCTGCGATAAAAGGCTCGGCTTTTCCGTAACTCTAGCTGCCGGCACTATTCGTGCTTTTGTGTGATTGATTTAATGTGTGAAGTGTTGAGATCGTGCTAAACACTTGTTCCATTATTATTGATCGAGTGAGCGAAGCGAACGAAGATTCTAGTTTCAACTTGGGCGATTTGGCATTTTATGTATGTATGTATGTATGTTTGTCTGGCCATAACTTTCGAACCGTTGATCCGATCTGCATGAAATTTGATAAGACGACAGCTTGTACTTGAGAAATTTACTGGTAAGTATATGAGTAAAATCGGATGAAGGGTTTTTAAGATATGGGGTTTTTTAAGGGGGCAAAAATAAAAAAAGTAACTTAAAAAAATCAAGTTACATGTCATACGAAAGGGCTTTGTTTGGACATTCCAAAACAATTTTTACTTTTTTTCTGGGACGCTCGGTTTTTGAGATACAACAAAAAAGTTAAATTAAGATAACCAGCGACCCAAGAGCTCCCATCTCTAAGAGTTTCGTTGGCATCAAGGTTTTTCTACTGGTCGGCCAGTTACTTTGCTTTTTCTTATTTTTTTTTCTTGAAATAAATTAAGCAGGTACTCAGTTCTCATAAAATGGTGACAACGACCAGGTCTGATGATGGAGCCAAGGTCTGTTCAACGGAACTCTTCAATAAATGGGCTAATACAGTTGAAACTTGGTTACTGTGCCAAGTTAGTAGGCGGTAGTCAGAAAAAAATCCAAACATAATGTTTGGACTTGCCTTTGACTACCACCTGCTCAAAGTTTTGGTGCGTTCGTCGGGTCGCATCACGAGATCTCAGTTCAGGGCGACCTACTAGTACTATATTGTAACAAGGATCATACAAAAGAACGGTAGGAACCAAGCCGTAAGTTTGTTGCATGTTCTTCTAGGCTTGGTCGCGTAAAACTGGCAACACCTAGCTTTAAGACGTTTCAAAGTGATCCTTGTGACACAACTGAATAAATACCTTTGGGCTTTGAGTTTGACTTAAAGTATGGTGTGGTGTTTGAGATAAATGGCAGTAGTCGAGCAGACCTGCGGTTGACGAGATGCACGGCGGCGGAGAGCGCGCGGCGCGGGAAGGCGGTTCCGAGATGCACGAAGTACTCGCAGGCCGCGTCCGCCGCGCTGCAGATGTCGAACTGCTTCTCGTGCGCCTGACAGTACTCGCACTCTCAATCACTGATCGAACTTGTTCTTTCAGCTGCTAACTTAGAAAGTCCCAAGCGAAATGCAATCAATTATTGTGGATTAGCAAATTCAAAAACATAATAATTGTTAGAAGGATCAAAAAACCGAGCTATGTTGCCTGTTCTTTTTTTTCGTGGTCCTTGTGATGTTATTTAATTTTATTATTATCAGCTTGCATCATCACACTGCAGGACAAATGCCTCCACTCTTTTTCGTTTTGATTTTATTCTTTTTTTTTATTAATGATCTTACTTACAATAAATAAACAGATATAAACAAACTATTGCGTTACGATACCGGACACAATGGATTTTATATAGAGTGTCGAACAGATCTGTGCTGAATCAGACGAGAGTTTAAACCTTATGTAAAAATCCAAGGCATCACCATCCCCTATATGGCTGGGAATGGTGATATCGATGGTCTATGGCGCGGGCGTTGCTTCTAAAGCAACTTAGCTTTTACCAACAAAGTGAGAAACTTGCAGTTCTTTGAATGCAAATGGAATTCTTTATTAATGTACTTTTTTTATAAAATTTATATGCTTCACGAGCTGTGATTGGATATTTTAGTATGTTTATATCATCACAAACATGTTCATAATACAAATTTTGTTCATGGTTCAAATTTTGTCACATTACTTATGTCTTATATTTGAAATTTATCGCTATTTGGAACTTTAGTGTCAAAGTCAAAATTGCACGAAAAAGTTTGAATTGTATACTTTTGAGAATATTTTATTATTTTAAGTAGGTACCTACTGGTATTTTTAAATAAAAAAATATTACAGAATCTACTGATTTCTTCCTTCTTTTTGATCATATTGTCAAAGAAAAGAGTGTTCTTAGAAAACTGCGTGATTCATTTTCTGACATTTTGGGAAGCAACATAGCTTTTCATTTTATTTGTTTTTCTAGTGTTATTTTGAGCTGTGTTGTGTAATTTCGGTGGTATTTTAACCAATATTACTTGAGGGTTTAGCACAAAGTGTAAACATTTGGAATGAAAGTGTATTGTGATATCCTGATTTGACCGAAAATGTTTCCAATGTTTTGAAAAAAACCGCCACCATTTTCTTCAAAACTAATGACGGCCGACTTGACTATAGACTGACTTGACAAAAAAGTATTTATTCAATACAAATCACTTGACACTGGCAAGATTGTTTGTCGAATGACAGACAGGAGCCATAAACGGAGAGAAGAAGAAGAAGAAAACTGCGTCAATTTTGACTACCGGAAACCAGGGCGTTGTACTAAATGTACCTACTTATTTTTATTCTGTGATTGTGGTTCGGTATGAAAACCTTGTGACTTGGAATATAACGTTTGTACGAAACTTTAATTAAGTTTTCATGGTAATGCCGAATGCCTTTCTCGAAATGTCTCGTTAGTCGTCGCCGTTGCTCTTCGTAACGGCTTCCGAATTTTATTACATTACATTTTATTGTACAAATATCAACAAAAGTAGCCACACAGTCAATGCAGCGCCAGCCAGTAAGTTCGTACTCGACGAAAGAAGAAAAGAAAGATAACTTATTTACGACGAATCGATAGGACGTAGATAACCTCTATAGTGACGTGGTCGGGTCGGTAGTGGAGCGCGTCGGCGAGCAGGTGCAGCGCGCGCGCGGCGGGCGCGGAGGCCAGCACGCGCAGCGCCGCCGCCTGCACGCCGGGCGCGCGCGCGCGGCACCACGCGCCTGCCGCGCCGCGCGGTCCGCCGCGCCAACACGCCGGGGACACCACGAACGGGTCCGCCACCAGCGAGCCCGCGCTGCTCAGCGTCTGTCGGTGCAATGCGACGCATCACAACTTGCAACGGCCTTCACGATGGGAAGGCACACCCACTAGATCGACGATGCTTTTGTAAAGTGAGCGGTTCTTACGTCCAGAGAGAACGTGAGCCAGGCGTCCTCTGTGATGAGGAAGAAGGCGGCGTGCCGCGCCTCGCTGTGCAGCAGCAGCCGCGCGCTGTGCACGTCGCCCAGCAGCCGCGCGCCCAGCTCTATCGCGTCCCCGCCGCGCGCCGGCCCAGCACCCCCAGCGCCCCCCGCGCCCCCCGCGCCCCCCACCGGAGCCGGAGAACACGAGAGCGACGAAGACGCCACCGCCGGCACCAGAACTGCATTATAGACATAGACATTTATTTATTTACTACATTTATTTTATACATTTCCTACTGTGCGTGACTTACGAGGCAATGCTTTGTTATAGGTGATGGTTACCACTTAACATCAGATGGGCCATCTGCTTGTTCCATCATCTAGTTGTATAAAAAAAAAACAGCACACAAAAGCTAGTAAAAAAATAAGATACTTAAAAAAGAAAGATACAAATAAAAATACCGATAGTAGGTACTTGAAAAGTGTGCCATGTTTATGTGTGCTACAGTAACAAAAGAGATACGACTAAGCTCTGTACTTGTATTCTGTCGATACCTTTAGTCGATACCCCTGTGAGACACAAATGGACACGGAAAGATTATCAATGAATAGATATGCTGGCCTTGTGACCCATTAGGCATTAAATCCTGCGACAACAGGTGGGCATTTTCTGAACGTCATATTGGGATGCGCGATTGCGCTATGCTCGAGGGACTACCGCAGATGTGATTCACCAGATCAAACATCGAAGACCACTCACCGAGAGTTGGGTAGATGACTTACTATTCAGCAGCGGCGGCTGCATGTAGCAGCAGACGGGCACGTCCAGCGAGCTGCCCGTCGACACGCGCACCGACAGCACGTCTCTCAGGACGCGCGCGTCACGAGGCCTGGCGGTCGACGAACCCAGGAAATTTTAGATTGCAAGGATGAATTATTTTGTAATTCATCTATACTTAAAAAAAAAAACTATAACAAGGAAGATAAAACGTAAAACAGCTCTTTCATGCGATGAACTGACGACTTAGTGTAGATGACAGTAGATGGCAAAAAACTCAAGTAATAAGGAAATTCAAGTAA
The DNA here is from genome assembly GCA_932294275.1 of Chloroclysta siterata. Taxonomy (NCBI): domain Eukaryota; kingdom Metazoa; phylum Arthropoda; class Insecta; order Lepidoptera; family Geometridae; genus Chloroclysta; species Chloroclysta siterata. The sequence goes on along the minus strand of OW028592.1, from coordinate 25,899,826 downwards.
TGCATTTCTGAAGACGACGTTACCTGAAGTGCACTTTAAGCTCAGCTGCAGCGCCCGAGGTGACCGTTAGCCCGCGCGAGCACAACTCCACGCGCAGCTCGAGGCGGTGCGGCGGTCGGATCGACAGGCGAACTACCAACTTCGACACGTTCACCAGACGAAGCTTTTGCTGAATAATGTTTATTGAACTTGATTAGGCAAATTCAATAAATTATATTATAAAAATTAGGATTGATAGTAAAAACAAGTCAATAGACAACTGGAAGATAGCTGGTGGTCGGTGGAAAGAGGAGGTTATGTTTCAGAACTCTACTCACTACATTATAATCTTCGAAAAGTGGATTATTTCCATCTTCATCTATTGATAGTTTATGTAGACAGAATCAGTAGGTGTAGGCTTTGAGGTTCTCTTAAAATCCTTTCACCATACTGTTTCAAAAGAACTAGTGACACGACAAAAAGAAGAAGTAGATGATAATCTTATTTAGTTACCGTCTGCAGTTGTCCAACGGTGAAGTTGACAAAGTCCAGCCGCGGCGGCACGCAGATGATGTGCTCAGGCAGCGCGGCGGGGGGTGCAGCCGGCGGCGACAGCGGAGGGGGGCGGGACGCTATCTCTCCCATACTGGAAAACACTAGTCAGTCTAATAAACATCATTTTTAGCCTCTTTTAAAGCAGCTGTGGGGCAGTGGCCGTCTAAGTGACTGAGATTAGTGTACGGTTTGTGCAAACCGCACAGTATTAGTACATGTTCTCGCGGGTCAGCATTTTACGCTATGACGTGGTTTTCCGTCCAATTACTTTCAGTTGACAACAACCTCCTAAACGACGACACGTCATAGCGCAAATCAACTCATAACTTACGATACAGTCCTAACAATTAAAACAACTGAACTTTTAAAAAACTATTTTACTCACAACAAACTCTATAAGATTGTAGGATACAGACCCTACATCTTTGTTTTTTTTTTTTTTTTTTTACACGTGGAATTTATCGCCCGGTACCAGTGTGTGAATAAACTGTGTGTGTGTGCGGTGGATTTTACAAAAACTATAACAACATATACTACTGGAATTACTTTCCAGAACTTTGAATAGTGGTTTGTATTTTCTTTTCGGTAGCGAATCGGTTTAGCTGGCCTCCCACAAGCGGGTCTCACCAGTTGAATTGAGAAGGCGCAAATACCGTAGAGTGAAGTACAACTCCACATACGTTCATAACTTAATAACTACGATTCAAGGCTTACAACATGGGCGAACTCGAAAATATTCTAACAACACAAAACCAAATCAAGGAGGAGATTGAAAAACTTCTCCGTAACTTTAAGAAGGATGGAGCCGAACGAAGGACTCCCCTTCACGTCAAGAAACGACTCGAAGTTCTAGATTCCTACTGGGCAGAATTTCAATCTAACCATACACTACTCTATCAATTTGAGGACCACGACTACTCCTACTTCGCTGAAAACCACTACCAGCAAACTAAAGATTTTTACTCTGCAGCTCGAACTTTCATCAAGAAATACGAGATCTCCGAGGCTACTGCCACTACTGAGAAGAGAGAAAAATCTCCTGCGAGGACTCCAGCTCCAACTATTCAGGTGACTGGAGCTAAACCTTCGGTTGAACCATCAATTTCGAAGCCACAACAACCAACTACTGACAACACTTCAACAAACATCAAAACAAAATCTCAAGGTAACGCTAGCAAGTCAGATGAACTTCAACGCAAACAAAAAAGCAACTTTAAGGCTTTTACTCGCACTCTCGCTACAATTGACGTAGCAAAAATCAACGAAAAATGGGAGTTCGAGGATATACTGAAAAACCTTGAGTCCAGGTGGAAAACTATCGATTCTCTTCACTGGGAGATCGATAGTGAGATAACAATCGAAAAAGAGTACGAACAAATTTTTGAAATATATGAGGAACAGTTTAACGCAATGAAAAAAGCCATTAACACTAAAATGTGGTCTGTTTCTCATACGGAAAAATCTGCTCCCAAAATGGATCTACCAACCTTCTCTGGAGCATACCAGCACTGGACGTCCTTCAAGGACTTGTTTACCGAGGTAATCCACGACAACAGAACATTATCCAGTGCTCAAAAAATGCAATACCTAAAATCAAAGGTCAAGGGAGAAGCTGAAAAACTAATTCAACATCTACCTATCAGCTCTGACAACTATCAGGTTTGCTGGGACATACTTAACAACAGATACAACAACAAAAAACTGATATTTACTTCGCACCTCAACACTATTTTGAACTTGCCATCTATACAATACCAAACGGCTACTGCCATCAAGAGAGTGCACGATACAGCAAATGAGTGCTTGAACGCTATCAAGAAACTCGATGTCGATATCTCAACTTGGGATCCAATCTTGGTACATTTGCTGTCACAAAAATTAGACACTGACTCCTACAACGACTACATCGAATCTATTGTAGAGCCAAGAGAACTACCTAGCATGGCCGAATTTATGCGCTTTTTGGAGTCTAAATTTACATCTTTGGAGTCTGCAAGACGCAAACAAGAACGTTCTACTAATGAACACCAACAACATCGTAGTCCAGTCAGCCAGTCCAACAACAAATTCCAATCAGTGAACAAATCTAACTACCAAAACTTTAGCGGGAAGCCGAAAACCTTCTCAAACAATGCCTACAACTCAACGATTAACAAAAAAGGTTGCGTACCCAGGGATGTAAAATGTCCTCTGTGTAAAAACGAACATGGATTATTCCATTGCAACGACTTTATCAAGTTACAAACAATTGACCGACGGAATTTAGTTGCGAAACACAATTTATGCACAAATTGTTTATTCGATCACAAAGGCAAACAATGCAAGTCTGAAAAAAGATGCCTGCAATGCAACTTACAACACCATACATTGCTTCACGATACATACGGGAACGTGAAAAAAAGCACTGATGGACATAGCAACTCAACTAACAAGAATGAAGGTCCAACTACCAACGTGTCTATGGAAAACATTTTATCTGAAACACTCTTGGCCACAGCCCAGGTCAAGGTCAGAACAAACGATGGAACAGAGGTCATCCTGCGCGCCCTAATGGATCAAGGGTCACAAATATCAATTCTTACTGAAAATACAGCGCAATTACTGGGATTACCTCGTCAAAGATGCAGTGGTGTCATTTTCGGCGTTGGAGCAAAGGAAAACACCTGTAAGGGTGCAGTGAATTTGACATGCTCTTCTATAAACAACAACTTTACTTTTGACACTCAAGTCTACGTAATGAGAAATCTGGTAAACAACTTACCAAACCGATCTTTCTCAAAACCTTCTTCTTGGTCACATCTTGAAGGAATCCAACTAGCAGATCCTGATTTCAACATCAGCCGACCTATCGATATACTATTCGGGGCTGATGTCTACTCCACCATTATACTTGGCGGATTAATTAAAGGAGATGAAACTCAACCCATGGCTCAACAATCTCAACTCGGATGGTTTTTATGTGGCAACATAAAATCGTTTCAATGCAACGTTATCCTTAACAATTTGGACGACATAAGAAAATTCTGGGAGATTGAAGATATCGCTGAATCATCACAAATGTCTGCAGAAGATGCTCACTGTCTCCAACAATACAAAACTGAAACAAAACGTCAAAGTGACGGCCGTTACGTGGTGCGGCTGCCTTTACACTCAAACATCGAAGAAAAGCTCGGAGAATCTAGACCAAAAGCTGCAGCTCAATTTTTTCAATTGGAAAAAAGGTTTAGAACCTCTGGAAACGTAGCTGAACAATACAAAATATTCATGACAGAATATGTTCAACTAAATCACATGCAACTATGCACAATTAATATGAAACCGAGCTTTTACCTACCTCACCATTGTGTGCAACGTGCCGATTCAAAGACTACTCCGCTGCGTGTTATTTTTAATGCATCGGCAAAAACAACTACAGGTCAAAGTCTAAACGATTTGATGTACAGCGGCCCAAACTTACAAACTGACCTACTATCTATTATTTTGAAGTGGAGACAATACAAGATTGCGATTACAGCTGATATTGAGAAGCACTTTCGTCAAATTATCTGTCACGAAAAGGACCAAAAGTACCAAAAAATCTTGTGGAGAGACTCTCATGATCAACCACTTCGAGAATATACCTTAACTACTGTCACATACGGCACTAAAGCTGCTCCATTCTTGGCTATGATGACTTTGAAACAACTGGCAAACGATGAACGAAGAATCTACCCCGAAGCTGCTGCAATCCTGGAGACTTCTTTCTATATGGATGATCTGCTTCTCAGCCTCGATGACATACACACTGCAACCCGCATCAAAGATGATTTAACCAATTTACTAAAATCTGGAGGTTTTAACCTGAGGAAATTGTCATCTAACGAGACAGAACTACTACAAAACGAAGGACCCGCCAGTAACAAACCGGAAGCATACTGCTTCAAGCACCAAGAGTCCACAAAGACATTGGGTCTTCGTTGGAATCCAAACGAAGATAACTTTACCTTTCAACTGACTATCAACACCACTTCAACGAAAACTGTGACAAAACGCGTCCTTCTGTCGGAAATTTCAAAAATTTTCGACCCTCTGGGTTGGCTGAGCCCAGTAACAACAAAACTGAAACTTATCTTTCAAAAGGTGTGGAAGGAAGACCAACGATGGGACGACAACGTACCCGACTACGTAAACAAAGAATGGGAAAAGGTCAAAATACAATTACCCGAAATAAACGACCTAAAAATACCTCGATGGTTACAAATCAAACTAAACGATGACATCGAGTTACATGGATTTTGTGACGCGAGTATAAATGCCTACTCTTGCATAATCTACACCAAAACAAAATTAGGCTCTGTGGTCATAGTAGCCGCAAAGTCACGACTTGTACCAGCAAAGAAAACAGTCTCTCTTCCCCGACTTGAGGTGTGTGCGGCTGTACTACTAGCAACTCTCATGAAAAAGGTCCAAAACAGCCTACTAAACCACAAAATAACTGTGAACGGCTGGTCAGACTCTACTGCAGTCCTGGGATGGATCCACGGTGATCACACTCGCTGGAACCTGTTCGTGTCAAACAGGGTGCAGAAAATAAAGGAAATAATTCCACCTAACTGCTGGCGTTACGTCAAATCAGCGGAAAATCCCGCGGATTGCGCTAGTCGTGGAATATTACCTTCTCAACTAAAAATACATCACCTTTGGTGGAATGGACCTGAGTGGCTGTCTACTTTCCAACCAGAAAATGGTCAACAAACCTACACTACATACGAAGAAGCCAAAAAGCTACAAACAAATGTCACAGTACAACGTCACGATTACGATTGTATTCGAGACCTACTTACAAGAAACAGCTGCTTGACTCGCGTTACCAGAGTTATCGCATGGGTGCTACGCGCGAAGTCACGTGACAAGCAACTACCTAACTACTTAACTGCATCTGAAATACAAAAGGCAAGAAACATTATTTTAAAATATGTTCAACTTAACTCGTTCACGGACGAAATTACGGATCTGAAACTAAGAAAAAGTATAGATCGTAAAAGCAAACTACTACCCCTGAATCCTTATCTCGACGACCAAGGATTACTTAGAGTAGGGGGTAGGATCAACAACGCCTATATCGATGCTGAACAGAAAAACCCAGTTATCGTGCCGCATGATGGTCATTTTACCGAGATGTTGGTAGACCATGCCCACAAGATGACTTTTCACGGGGGAGCTCGCATAACTTCAGCCAGATTGAGAAAACAATACTGGATAATTGGCGGCAACAGGGCTGTCAAGAAACGCATTTTCAATTGTGTAAAGTGCAGAAGGCACAATCCTATACAACAAACACAGCTGATGGGTGACTTACCGGCTGCGCGGTGTAATCCGACCCGGCCGTTTTATCACACAGGTGTCGACTACACTGGGTACATTGATGTTAAAACTAATAAGGGCCGAGGTGTAAAAACAACAAAAGGGTACGTGGCTGTCTTCGTCTGTATGACAACGAAGGCTGTACACCTAGAACTGGTCTCCGACCTAACATCAACGGCGTTCCTAGCAGCATTACGAAGGCTATCGGCTCGACGAGGAGCACCACGTCACATTCATAGCGACAACGCGACCAACTTCACAGGTTCAAACCGCTCTCTGAATCAAGAATTCATCGATCTGAAAAAGACGCTTGACCCTGAGTTCTTTTCAGCCATAACAGATATGAACATTGAATGGCACTTTATCGCTCCGTCATGGCCAAGCGCTGGTGGACTCTGGGAAGGGGCTGTCAAGAGTTTAAAGTTCCACCTTCGAAGAGTCTTAGGAGAACAGAAACTCACGTACGAAGAGCTGTCAACACTTCTGGCAGAACTTGAAGCCTGCCTCAACTCAAGACCACTCATGCCGTTAACAGAAGATCCAGAAGACATAGACTATTTAACACCATCTCATTTCTTATCCAGTGGTCCAACATTAACTATCGTAGAAACAGAAACAGATGAACGAAAACGGTGGCAGCTGGTTCAAAAAATATTCAAAGACGTCTGGAAGAGATGGCAATCTGAATACCTAACACAATTAACTTCTCGAAGCAAGTGGCGACAACGACAACCAAACATGGAGATAGATGACCTTGTGGTCATTCATGACTCCAACCTGCCCGCTGGTAAATGGGCACTAGGAAGAGTGACCGAGTTACACACAGGAAAGGACGATTGCGTTCGTGTGGTCAGTCTTCGAACAAAAAATGGGATAATGAAACGTCCTATAACTAAACTATCAAAACTGCCTATTGCTAAGAGTGCAACCGAAAACAAAGACACTGAAAAAGAAGAAGTCCAGCCACCAAACAAAGAGCAATCTCAAAACCAAAACAAACGAACCAGAAGGAGAAACAAGATGTCATGTAATCTAATATGGGCGATTTTATCAATTTTTTCGTTCATAACACCCGCTCGGTGTGACTACAGCCTACAAAACATAAACGCTAATCAAAGCATCTACTTCGACAAGGTCACAGATATGCACCTTATACGCGACGAATGGAAGTTGATCGTCTACTACGATATGGATCCCTACTGGCAAGGAATACAAGCTTTCAAGAACTATATTACAGCGCTACAAAGAACATGTATAAGCATCGAGAAGCACAACCAATGTGACGTAATACTTCTACAATTACGTCATGGTTACTCAGAACTGATGCACTACAGCGACATGTTACTCGATCAAAAACTAAAACCAACTAGACAACGAAGAGGGCTCATCAACGGCATCGGTTATCTATCTAACAGCTTATTTGGAATACTTGACGACCATTTTGCCGAAAAATATGAAAAGGACATCGACGCGATCCGAACGAACGAAAAGCATCTCGCTTTATTGTGGAAGAATCAAACATCTGTAATTGAAGCCGAGAACAACATACTAAAGAGAGTAGAACAGTCTATCGAGAAACAACAAAAAATGTATACACAACATATGAACGCCCTCGATAAGGCTACGAACACACTTGCAACTGAAATGAGAGACGTACAGATTTACAATGACTTTACTTTGATGTCGATTATCGCTAACGGCATTCTAGTTAACTTAAAGGGACTTCAGGATACTCTTTTGGAAACCATTACTGAGATTCATTATGGAAAATTCAATGTGCATCTATTGAGTCCTCAGCAACTTACAGAAGAGCTGAACATCATATCTGGCCAACTTGGAAAAGATTTAGCACTTCCAATCAATAACTTACAAGTTGATCTACGGAAACTTTATCATCTCTTAAAAGTAAAGGCAAGGATGACAGTGAAATACTTTATATTTGAGATCAAGATTCCACTAGTAACTCGAGACTCATACGAGATCTACCACCTTATTGCTGTCCCTCAAATAGTAAACGAAACCATGGTGTATATTCTGCCGATTGCCGACTACGTTGCTATAAATCTTCAAAAAGATTCTTACATACCGATGTCTGAAAACGAACTACGAGTGTGTACACCATACAATTCAGAAACATTAATGTGCTCTCTACAACGCCCAATTTACCATCTGAAGTCTGAAGACTGCCTATGTATGAAAAACCAAGAAAAAGATGAATGTTTAACCAAACAAACTATTTGTAGAGACGTGTGGACCGAGCTTTATAAAGTAAACACATTTATGTACTTCTGTTGTGAACAACGAACAATTAGAATTATCTGCGAGCGTCAAGTTACTGCCGACCGAGTCAGCAAGGCAGGTATTGTCGTTCTCAGGAATGGCTGCGTCATCAAGGACGAAGCCTTCACGATATACTCGCACATGCAACAAACTAACTACTTAACTCTGCAGCCAGACGAATTCAAGATCGAAGTGCCACCAATTAATAACATTTTCAACATCTCTATACCTATTACGAACGAAGTCAAGATGCCCAATGATGTAAAGATGACAACTTTGGACAAGCAATTGAACAGTATAGGTGAACAAATAGAACAGATGAAAAGTGAAGGCGATGGACTAATAACAGAAAACATTTCTACACACGATGTTCACCAGTTTGTGGTGCTGTACCTCCTTGCCGGTGCTGTACTCCTCGCAGCTGGCATCTACTTGTGGCAGCGGTCCCGAGCGCGCTGCTCGGTGACCCTCCCAATGACGACTCGTAACGACAGTCGACCTTCACAACCCACCATCCAGCTCGTAGAGTTACCTACAGTAGCTACGAGAACTACAACTACGTCGAGCAATACCTCCGCGGACCAGCGAGCAGATTCCAGAGTGAATCACCACTACGCACGCGTGGACAAAGCGACGTCACCTATTATCAAAAAACTATTTAGTGCAAGTGACAGTGTCAGTGTGGAATGAATGAAATTTATAAGTTAGCTTAAGTTTATTTCTTGAACATTGTTTTGTTTCACCTTGTACTTTTTACCTCGCCCTCGGGAGCATGTACGGTTTGTGCAAACCGCACAGTATTAGTACATGTTCTCGCGGGTCAGCATTTTACGCTATGACGTGGTTTTCCGTCCAATTACTTTCAGTTGACAACAACCTCCTAAACGACGACACGTCATAGCGCAAATCAACTCATAACTTACGATACAGTCCTAACAATTAAAACAACTGAACTTTTAAAAAACTATTTTACTCACAACAAACTCTATAAGATTGTAGGATACAGACCCTACAATTAGAAAGATCCGGTTTTGGTAGGACAAGTGTAAGCCTGATCTGTTCCAAGTAAATAAATATTGCGGTTAAATAATACGAGGCCCTTATTTGAAGGAGTTTTATATAGTTAATCGAAATCATCTGCGTTTATGCAGAAAATGCGCATCGCTATGCATTTACCACACAGAAGTCTTACCATAAGTAATGTTTTACGAAAGTACATGAAGTATGACAAAGTGCTCAAACGACCTCCGATCCATTACCTCCAGCATTTCGACTATGACTAGGTTCCTTTGTTAAAATAGGTAAGTATCATTGCTTTGGTATTAACCTCGAAATCAGAGTATTCTAGGTACCTCATGCTTTGAAAGTTAGATTCTCTCGGTGAGTCCAGCTGCAGCGGCAGTCGCATCCTGGAGCCTCGGACCTTCACCTCCGCCAGGTCTCCGGAGCTCCGGTTCAGGATGTTCTTCACCCAGAGGCTCTCGTCTCGGCCCGCGTTCTGCACTATCGACGGCACCAGATCCTGACGTTGCATGATCCCCTGAACCAAAAGTACTAACATTGTATCCATTTATTCCTTAAATAGTTTTCAATGACTTTATCCTCTCGACATTTGACTACCCACTTTTTTTTTTTTTTTTTTTTTTTTCGACGTCTAGAAACGTCACTAGGTGTCCCTCTGACATGATGATCAGAGACTTTGTTATTACTACTTTTGATTCTTTACAAGACCAAAACTACTCCCTTAGACATCCTCAAAGAATCTGAAGTCCGTGTCCGTCCGTACTTGGTACTAAGAGATCTAAGGGGATATCTACCGTGCCTGGGGATCGAAGTCGTGATGCTGTTTTTTTTGTTTCATTGTTATCGTATTTATAAACTACATGGTAATAATCACAGATATATATATACATAGATGACGCAAATGCTTGTACTTCCCGTGTCCGAACCCCTACGAATCGTCTAGGTTGGCCGCCGCTGCTCACAGTCCGTGCGCGTCCGTTGTTGCAGCCAGACGTCCGCAAAATTGTATAAAATGCCTCGTTGCATGATATTGAATTGCAATAGCTCAACAAATTCTAGCCCCCCAAGGCAAGGATATATTTCATATCACAGGTAAGTAATTTTTAAATCATATTATGCGTAAATTCATTTTAAAACTAATTTTAAAGTATTCCAAGCTGTGATTTCAAGAGTATACCTAAGTAACTATAGATTAACGTTAAGTAAACCATATTTACATTACATCGCCGCGTTTGCTTTGAGCGTTTAATCTGACGTTCTGAGTTAAGAGACGATGAATATCGGAACAAGCGATACTGTCGCGCATCGCTTCGTATTCGTGGTACAGGCAACTTATCATTCGTCTGTCAAATCTCGCGACTAGTGTTGTTCGTCCTACAAAGTATATGAATAATCGATATCGGACAGACAAATGATATTAACCATTATAATAAGAGATAATTTAGTAGTTATTGATAAAAACAAGCTCATAAATAAATAAATGTTCTAATTTTATACAAAAGCTTTAAGTGGGAGGGTAATATTTTTAGAGTTCATGTAGGTACCTATTTAATATGTTCATGTTCATCCTTTGAACATACATACATACATACATACGTATCTATAGGCCTTTTAAGTGCCTATTGGCCTTGGACGCTGTTTAAATCATCTTATATAGGTGTTATAGGCCTAACTAACTTGAGTGTGTGTAAGAGTGTGAATAAATTAATAAAAATGTGTCAATATTTAGTTATATCCACTGATATCCATTAAGTTACCTACCTAGAACCAATAAATAATGAGAAAATTCATCAAAATCAGTTATAATATTGTGGCTTGACTGGCATTCATCTTGTAGGTAGATAGTAGATACTTACGTTGTTTTTATGTGTTTTCATGAAATCTTTTGTGATTTCCTACCTTTACTTACCTACGGGGTAAAAGGTACCTAAGTACTTAAACATAATTATGCACCTACCTACCTAGCAACTTATATATTTAAAATAGCGTCAAGATAACACGCGCGTTACCATTGCGACCGTGCGCATTGACCTTGACACGTACACAGACAGGGCTATTTCAAATTTCTAAGAAAATATTAATTTTACTTTATATTATTTATTTTAATTCCGTTAATATCATTTGTCTGTCCATATCATTCGTCTGTCCATATCATTCGTCTGTCAGAAAATCGATGTCATTCATGTAAATCGATTCGTAATAGGTCATCAAAAACTACTGTTTCATAACATGCATGTTTATACTAATCCCTTGTGTTTTAAAGAATTATTAACAAATATATATTTGTAGACTTACTTGAGATTAAGCGAACGAAGGTATCCAAAAGCGTCGACAGAATGAAACGGCTCAAAAGCGCGTTGAGCACGACTCCTCACATTGAAACTACAAGGAGTACTGTAGTGGCGACCGCGGAGTGAGCGAGCGGGACCACAGATATAAAATCTATGAGTAGGTATGAGCGAGACGATCACGGCGGCGCCGGCGGTTCCAGTTGAATCGTTTAAATCGTAGCGGGACGGAGGGGCATCGGCGGCATCGGTGTCTTATAATCGGTTTAGATTTCCCGTCACTAAATTTCGACTGTGACGTCAGAGTAGGTATTAAAAAGTCGGCACGCTTGGTTTCAATACAAATCGTGATACTTGCGTTATCTATGTATATATATATCTGTGGTAATAATGCTGCAAATTAAACTTTTTGCAAATTCAAAATTTAAGGAATTCAACTTTTTGTTCATTATACACGGGTTTTCGAGATGTCATGTAGACGCGTTTGCCGTTCCAAATATTATATTCAAAACTACACAGACCACAAAATTGAGCTACTAATCGTTCCAACATGACGTTAGATACCTGTTCTTTCTTCCAAGCAGCTACTTTTGGCGGCATCTGCTTTGGAGGATGGAGTTTGTAAATATTGGGGAGAGGCTCCCGAGAGATTATTTTAGCGTGTTGCTGCTTCAAGTCGCCTTCTCGCTGCCAGATCTCCTTGCATTCCGTGTCATATTTAAACATCTAAAAATATTATGTATTTGTTTGGATAACGGGTTAAAAATTTCGCACTAAGAAATCTTTTATATTTTTATAGTGTACGCTATTATTTTATAACATACTCTAATTACATTACAATCTAGCCATAATTACAGCTAATAGGTAGGTAATTCAATACTGACCTAATTTTGTTCATAGTTTTGCGTACCTTGAGCTAATCTATTGAGCCAAATTGATAAACCATTCTCAATTTATTCTACGCACAAGAATTATTACGAGTACTTGTTCGTAACCTCGAGAAATTCGCGGAAAATTTAGGCAATTTCCAATGTTTTGTATTTAAATTCAAAATTAGCTTCATTATTCATTATTAGAACCCCTACTTAAAATGATTTGTAAAGCATTTTTTGAACATAAATTATTGTTCTTCCCTATTTTCCGTAATTAATGGCTATAAGGATAATCAACCATAATAGGTATTTAGGCGATAACAATGCCACGTTAATCACAAAAAGTCGGGAAAACTTTTTAAGGGCCTTTTTCGCTTAACTCCTTCCAAAAGGACTAAAACCTAAAAAATCCTAAAAGCAACACTGTACCTCTAGATATTAATTAATTTGTTTATAAAGTAAACTATCACAGTAAACAAAATTTTGGATACGTGCTGGCGTCTCTGTAAGCCATCACTATTAAAACGTTTGTATTAATCCACTCTGATAGCTGGGACTCGTTATCTTTGACTCACTTCCGCATGCTACAGCTGAGAACGAGACATTCCGAGGCCCTGTATCCCAAGTCTGAGTTTTGTTTTTCGTAAACTCGGGCCTTTGTTGTTTGGAGACTCGTGCGTTCTCAGCACGGCCATAGAATAAAGGCCGTAAACTCAGGCCTTTATTCTATGGCCGTGCTGAGAAATACTAAAAACTAAACTCGGGCTTGTGGTACGGGTGGTGTTAAGTGACGACGTTAGGTGAAATCATCACGTTTGACATCAATGATTGCCCATTTTAGGCGAAGCCACAACCCTCCTATTTCTTTCTACTCTTATACAATTTACCGCTAAATTGAAATCGAAATAGGTCCATTCGTTATGGCGTTATTGACCCATAAACATCGCAACACTTTCGCATTTATAACCTAGTGCGTATTCACTCAGTGACACAGTCCGTTCCGGTGTCGTCGATATCCCAGCATGTAGTTTTGTTTACTTTGTCGGTTCATACTTATTATTAATGGCATTAAAACAAACAAAGATAGATATAATTACTTTACATAACAAATGGTCGGGATAATCGTAAGTTTATGTCAGCTAATGGCGTACTCTGGCACCTTTTTGGCCGCTTCAAAACCCTTTAGAGCCTCTGTATATCAAATGCTAAAGCTAGGTCGGGCCTTCGAAGCATTGATGCACACATAATATGAAAATGACTCTAGCGGCAGCCTAAAAAATTGCAGCAGTAACGACGCAGAACGTTCCATAACCTAGTGCACTTCATGCATTGGGCTGGAATGTCCAAGCATGTATCAGAAACTACTGAAGTCAAAAGTTCGTTTGGTCGACTCTTTCATCGCAAAAACTTATATCTTACCCATGGCTCCGCCTTCGACAAGGTATTGTCCCCTTCTTCCTCAATCTCCCGTCTCTTCTTTGGCTGACTGGTGAGAGGTGGCAGCCAGTCCAGCTCCCGAAACACTTCCCGTAGGACCGGCCTCACATCTGCGCATACCGCTGATCTAAAAGTTTTGTAATGACCACTATATTTTTATTTTTATACAACTAGCTGATGGAACAAGCAGATGTTAAGGTAACCATCACCTATAACAAAGAATTACCTCGTAAGTCACGCACGATAGGAACGTGTCCTACGATGCACTGCCCTGCGTCCATCAGCTTGAGGCATCCAGATGTTAAGCCTCATGTGCCTGTAATTACACCGGCAACCACACTCTTCAAACCGAAACACAGCAACGCTGCTTGGCGGCATGAAGCTCTACTACTCTTAAAACTCTCTTTATGATTGCCAACCAAATCATTTCTCAGCTCTTATCAAACTTTATTGTGGGGTCGGCACAATGGTGTACTTCGTATCATAAGTTAATTTACGAAACTCACTGATCTTCATACTAGATTATGGAGTTCAAAGACCAAATCAGATTAATAATATTAAATAACAACGTGCGAATAAAGCCACTGGGGATATAACCCCTGTGATCTGTAAAGCTTGGCTTTATTATGATGAAAATAACTCCTTCCCAAAACACAACATAATTTGTCGAATTCCCTAGATTCGATTCTGGACCGCGTTAGGAAGACAAGATCTTACTCCTTTTCCGGTATCAGAGGTAGATTATCTGCCATCGCAATTAATATAAGTATCTAAAAGCCCTCCTCAGATTATGGACTCAAGATAAATTTCACTAATAAAAATAAATAAATTATAACAGTTCGGAATAGTTTTCTCGAGGCTTTCACTGTATCAATTTGACAGTATCACTATTTCAAATGACTTTAATTTCGACCAAAAAGTTTTACAGACGACACTACTAAACCTAAAAACTAACCCTACGAATCTATCTACGAATAAATTTTATTTATTCGTAGAATTAACCTACAAAATGATGATTAAAATTTAAAAGGTTCATGTAAAACATTAAAATTATATTAAACTTTCAAGAAAATTTGTGGAAAGTTAAGTGCGGGACTTTAGCAAAAGCTCGCTAACTTTTCATTATAAGAAGCAATTTTTAAGCCACTGCAATATTGACTTTATTTCATACTAAAATAAAGCATCGTTTTATTAAGTAATACCAGTTTTAAGTCATTAGCCAGCTGCATATAACTAATAGCAGAGGCAATGTTTAAAACTGGGGTATAAAAATGTAGAACCAATATTATTGGGTATCTACTCAGTCCATTTAAATAAATTATTCCAAACGACGAAGCGCTTTAATAATGTTAAGAATTTTTTTCAAATTTATTTAGGCCGTTCTAACGATCTCATTACCAACTGTCCTACATTTTCAACACTTTATCAGCAGGCGTTTTTAAATTTTAACGTCTAACTACACCTCACAAAAGAGGAAAAGGAGTAAAATAAAGAACATTACCCGTCATGCAAACCGATTCATAGACGTGAAACCCCGATGCCGGTGGCTCTAAGAATAGAATGTATGTTTATCTTTTTAGTATGTTTTTACGGCTGTACTACTGAACCGATCAAGACGAGGCTATGAGATAGTAAGACATAGAGCCTATGTCTAGCAGTGGACTTTGCACGCTGATGGAGAGATCATTAATGAGCCGGTTATTAATTTGATAAATCAAATTTATTTTATGAATGTGAGTGTTTGAGGTGTGGTACCTACATCTAATGATAGGAAGGTATAAATAAACATTGGTCGACTTTTCACACAGCACTATCTAGCCCCCAACTAAGGCAAAGCTTGTACAGGGTGTTAAAATACCGCTCCCTAAAACTTCAGGGGGCTAAAGTACCCAGCAATATGAATAACTTTTTTTTACGAACCAACTCTGTGAACGCGAAAAAAAAACAGCTGTTTCATACATTTTAGCCAGGTAGGTATTTAATTTTTGCTGTTTTTTTTTCGCGTTCACAGTGTTGGTTCCTCAGAAAAAGTTATTCATATTGATGGGTACTTTAGCCCCCTGAAGTTTTCAGGTGTGGTGTTTTTATACATTGTATACATTATACATATACTCTACATGATGAGATTGCGAAAACCCATTAGATTTGCTCTCCAGAGACCAGCCATTACTTCCATGGTTAGACGTCCGCTAGTGCGTTCCAATGACTTTCAAGATAGCAATCTGCTTAATATCCTTAGGTCCCTCGAGTGATTCCATATATTTATGTATTTTTCAATCAGAAAAGTCAAACACATTCCTTCCTGATCTCACATCCCCGCATTGAGGGTACAGGGGCGGGTTTGATGTTTATTTTTACGGTTCCATTAAAAAATAAAAACGCTTATGTTTCAGGCTTTCACTGAAAACACCCAATTTAATGGGGTACCAAAATATTTTTATTTGTAAGCCCCACAGAGGTCGACCATTATAAAAACATTAATTAATTCTAACTTCAGCTACAAACACGTTGTGTTAATCCGATTATCTTAAAAAATGTATCTGTGAACTACCCGTAAATATTATTTCAGATTATTTCGAGAAATAATCTGTTATCGCTCTCGGCTCCACTCGTATAGAACATCTCGACAGTACATGCTTCGAAAATTTAAACCACTCCCTATTTAAATTATCAGATAAATATTGCACACAAATATTTCATAAGTAAGTAAAAATATAAAGGGCTTTTACTTTTATGGAGACTTTTGGGTCTCGACTTCTAATAATTATTCTTGTTTGCTATAATATCATCGCAAACGTCAAAATGTTTTGTGTATAGGTACTGAAAAAAATATGTACAATTCCACAAAAAAAAAGCGTTTAGGAATATATTTGTAGGGGTACTTTCCCTTCAGAGATTTTTACATTTTATTGTTCAAAATGATTATTGATTTGAAAACAAATGAGACCAAAGCTACCAGATAAAATTAAAACAGTTTAACTCTTTACAAAGTTATTCGTTAAACACGAACCACACCTAATTGACTGAAGCGAACGAAAATCGTACAGTCAACTTGGGCGATTTGGCATTTTATGCATGTGGGTACGTATGTATGTTATGTATGTTTGTCGGGTCATAACTTTCGTAAGTTTAAATTTAGTAAGTCGATAGCTTTTAGATACTTGAGAAATTTACTGGTAAGTATATGAGTTAAACCGGAAACTTTGTTTCCATACTTAGTTAGTGGTGGCCAGAAGCAAGTCCAGACATAGGTTTTGTTTAAAGTCTAATTAGTACCGATGTCATAACTATTAATTAGGTTAGGTTTTTAAATGGTAAAAGTCGCCTCTCGGGCGTATAGGCCTCGCCCATCTTTTGCCATAGCTCTCTATCACTAGCCTGCCTATTGAGATACAGGGGGCAAAAAAATTGTTACAGAAATATACCTACCAACTGAGGTGTACGAGGTGTCATATTATTATGAAAGGATTCGGTTTGTAGGTACATCCCAACTTTTTGTTTTTATTCTAAGACATACAAATGTATGCTGTTTGAGATAAAATTGGTGCCCCAAGTAGGTATGGACAGAGGCCAAATATCGTGTTTGGTATCAATGTAAGACTGGGGCAGACATTCGGGGCGAATCACTAGTATATTAGTCAGACTACATAAAAATAATAGGGTAGGTAATGTAACTAACTAGTGCTGCCATCTGCAGCCATCGATTTAAACCATATCTGTATGGTTATGCCTACCCCTCTCAAAAGTACAAAGCTCCCACAACTGCTTAAAGACGCTGAATATAAGCTACAGTCATATAAATACAGATGGCGCTGATTGTGAAACCCAAACTTAACTCAAAGTATATATTTTTGGACTTTTCCAGAGTGAACTCGCCAGACCTTTGCTTTATTTTTATTTTAATACTTCCAAATAAGCTAAGTGGAGTATTATGGCGAACCACACTGTGAGGTATACTAGTGGTCCGTCCCGTACTACCTAGCGATGTCTACCCGATAATTTTCTCGGAACAAGTACCCGTGTCCCGTGTGTACGTCTCAAAATGCAAGCTTATATCCTTTTTTCAATCGTTTTGCCTTGATGTGTTGCCCATTCTCATATTTATTTTATTTCTCATAGAAGAGTAGGTATTATTTTGTTTCGATAAAATAAAATAAAATTAAAATGGATTTCATTCAGATGTCATAGCAAAAGCATCAGAAAATTGATCCGCTCCACGGTCACAATTAAAATGTTCTTCTCTTTTTTACCGCAATTAAATTAGCGGAGTAAAAAACCCTCGTTGGTAGTTTGGTAATTAAAATAAGTTGCCCTCCTCGGTCCGCGCGTCGCTGCGACTCGCTCTTAAACAGAAGTTGTCTGGTGTCCGGGCTGCAAGTCAACTTCCTTTCAACTGCCCACCAACTTTTAATTGAATTACGATTTTAATTCACTCTCCTCTGCCACAGTCTACTTGTTACAGCTGGGGAACAACACTTTTATTGAACCTTTGATACTGGTTTTAAATCTCAAGCCCCAGTCTACCCATAAAGCAGGTTTATTGTGATGTACCTAATAGTTATGTACTTACCTAAATATTTAAGAAAACTATGGTAGATACAAATAAACTACTAAAAATGGGCTTATACTTTGTGTATTAACACAACATATTCATAAATATTTGTCGACCTTTTAAATTAACTGGTCCTTTTCAGATGTAGAGTAAGCATGAACAAAAGAAACAGCTGCACAAGTACTCCTAGAATGCAGCAGCGTGAGGATTGAACCGGCACTCTACCGCCTTTGGAACACGAGAGACATCCAGGGAGGTATACGCCCACATAAGCGAGCTGCTGGCCTTCCTAGAAGATATCTGGTGGCACCCACCAGTGACGCAAAAAGAGCCCATCAAAGGCTTGTTAGTTGCGAAAACCAGTTCGCTTACCAAGAATCAAGAAGGTACTGGTCCAAGTAAAAGAAATAGCCAACTAGATGCATAAAAAGCACAGTTTTTAAAGTCTTTCCAAAGTGCAGACCAATGCGATTAAGGTATCGTATTACGTGTCTATGTTTTTATTTGTCTATGGTGGTCAAAAGAATGCTTTTCTTTCTTTCTCTCTTTATTTCTTTCAGACAGGCATTATAGCATAATTTTTCTGTGCCATCTAGTTTTGTAGAGCAATGGTCATGTTGATCACACTGACCTAGCCGTTCCACTGAAGGCTATTCACCGAGTTCAGCTTTGGATATCACAGAATCGCTGGAATAAGATTAATATCATAGAAAAGATCTTTTTGTCATTGAAATTCTTTCGCAAGTACGTACTTAACCATTTGTTTCAATCGTTTGCTTCGTATGAGAATAATATGAAAATAAGAGCTACAAAGATCGCTGTTTCCTTTTGTTTAGGGAGCTTTTGTCATCATGCGTTTGACCAGCATTATAATATTATATGATGGAATTTACTGAAACTACTTTTTGTATTGGAGTTTTCCAGATTTGTTTTGTTCTACCAGTAGTCAATAAGCAAACTGAAAGTTGACAGCCTTTACAGCTCAGTTGGTAGTAGCTCTGCCTTCTATGCCGTAGGCCGTGGGTTCGATCCCCACCGAGAACAAACATTTGTGTGATGAACATAGATGTTTGTTCTCTGTCTGGGTGTTATATAACATTATAAGTATGTATTTACAAAAAAAAAGGATATAAGTAGTATATCAGCTACCTGGTTGCCATGTCACAAGCTTTGGCTTAGTTTGGGGCGAAATAGTGCTGTGTGTAATGTCCACCAATATATGTATTTTATATATATATATATATATATACAAGGTGTTCCTTAAGTTGTGTATATAAACTTCAGGGGCTAAAGTACCCATCAATATGAACAACTTTTTCTAAGGAACCAACACTGTGAACGCGAAAAAAAAACAGCTAATTCATACATTTTAGCCTGGTAGGTATTGAACTTTTGTACCTTGTATACAAGGTGTTCCATGGTGTTTTTTTTTCGCGTTCACAGTGTTGGTTCCTTAAAAAAAGTTGTTCATATTGATGGGTACTTTAGCCCCCTGAAGTTTATATACACAACTTATGGAACACCTTGTTTACAGTTTTGAGTAAGTTTCAGTATCCACAAAACATATTTTTCTTCTTTCTCACAGCTCAGTTGGGAGTAAAAGTCAAAAAGTATTAATTCAATTGAATCTAAAAACACAACAACCTAATCACAAATCACAAATCTCTTTGAAAAGTCTTAAATCTATGCGAATATAGAGGTGCCAGTTCCACGGAAACTTACGGCTTTGTTCGTACCGTACTTTTCTATGATGTAACAAAATAATTTTATAACGAAGCCTGAGTGTGCTGCCAATCGAGCTTAGCTCTGCTGCCCACCGAGAACTAGCATTTGTTTATGAATATAAAATATGATTGTTCTCTGTCCAAATAAGAATTTACAAAAAAATAATTAAGTATTATCAGCTTTGCTTCGCTTAGTTTAGGGCTAAATAGTGCTGAGTGGAATGTCCACCAATATTAATTGATGAATTATTAAATGAGATGTCCGAGATACTTTAATTATACGTTAATTTGTTCACATAAGTGATTGATTTGAATTGATTGAATCACAGCGCATCGCCTGTGGTTCACCGGCTCATTGGCTTTACATTCACGTCACGCGCAGAACCTGGGGTGTGGTGCCACTGATAGCGATAAGCAAGTACCGTTTAACTATGATGGTGCTGGTCATGTTTTCATGAATTAGTCCACTGTTGGACATCATCATCATCATCATCAGCCTGAATAAATCCAGTGCTGGACATAGGCTTGCCCTATACATTTTCAGGAAGAACGATTCTGAGCCATCTCCCTCCACCGCCTTCCCGCAAACCGCACAATGTCGACGATCCATTGAGTAGGAGGGCGTCATATGCTTCCAGCTCTTGGAGCCGTTTAAGTTATTCCACAATAGTTGTTGATTCTTCAAACTATAGGACACTGTTGGACAGAGGCCTCCCTATCTATGGTGAGTCGTTACGGCATACTCCCCGGTATAACGTAATGACTCTTCTAGGTAGACGGTGGGCGCAATTAATTCAGACTTTCCAGATAGATAATAAATAAAAAATATGTGGACATGTCGTGAGCCCCAACGTAAGTAAAGCAAGTTATATAGTTTCTTAGATTCAAAATAACAGGTATAAGAAGGAATTGTGGATTCGTTCGTGAAGTCGAAACCGCACACACCGAATTGTTATTCCACTAGATAATAGTCCTCATCGTCATCCCTCACCTCATTAGCACAGCGGAAGTTAAAACTCATCATAATGGCTTATGTGGATCTATGCACCCTCCTCCCTTTCTCCCTACGGATAGAAGCTCTCTATAGGTTACATAAAACGATTTTTTTATTCTTTTTCTAGAGCCGACAGACTTGCAGCCTGTCACATGTTGCTTAAAAAGCCAGCTACTGTGCTAAATGTCTACTCGTTTAATAAATAAATATAATAAATAAATATTGGTGGACTTTCCACACCGAACTATCTAGCCCAAAACTAAGCAAAGCTTTTAATATGGGAAGAGTAGTGTGTGAAGGGCTCATCCAAGAAGTAATACCACCATGCCTAGGTATATCTGCCGTCAAGCAGCGTATAACATATTCGGTTTTAAGGGTGTGGTTGTCGATGAAGTTATATGTACATGAGGCTTAACATCCGTATCAAGGAGATGGACGCAGGGCAGTGCATCGTAGGGTACGTTCATATCATCCGTTACTAGCGAGGCGATGCTTTGTTATAGTTGATGATTACCACATAGCATCAGGTGGGCTAGCTTGTTCCATGAGCAAGTACCTTAAAAGCCTCTGTCTACCTCTACTATCTTCAAAAAATGGTACTAAAAGATCTAAAGGGATACCTACCGTGTTCGGGGGTTTCAGCAGTAAGACAGTTTTTTCAAGCTTGTAAAACATTTAAACCCTCTTAGCGCCGAGTCATCTATCAACCAGTCCCCAAGTTCAGCGATAAAACATCTTTTGGTTGAAAATACGTAAATTTATAGCGTCATTAGCGACCCGCCGCGGAGTAACCTGGGGGACTTTTAATTGAGTTTTTGGGTTTTTTCTTTATGTTTGAGGAGATAAGCCTATTACAGAGATGTTAGTGACGCTTGAAAAATATGAAAGTTTTTCTTCCACTTGATTAGCATCTCGACAGGTGTCATTTTATTGATCGAGTGAGCGAAGCGAACGAAGATCTTAGTTTCAACTTGGGCGATTTGGCATTTTATGTATGTATGTATGTATGTATGTATGTATGTATGTATGTATGTATGTTTGTCTGGCGATAACTTTAGAACCGTTGATCCGATCTGCATGAAATTTGATATGTCGATAGCTTGTACTTGAGAAATTTACTGGTAAGTATATGAGTAAAATCGGATGAAGGGTTTTTGAGATATGGGGTTTTTTGAGGGGGCAAAAATAAAAAAAGTTACATAAAAAAATCAAGTTACATGTCATATGAAAGGGCTTTGTTTGGACATCCCAAAACAATTTTTACTTTTTTTTTGGGACGCCCGGTTTTTGAGATAAAATAATAAAAGTTAAATTAAGATAACCAGCGATCCAAGAGCTCCCATCTCTAAGAGTTTCGTTGGCATCAAGGTTTTTCTACTGGTCGGCCAGTTCTTTTGCTTTTTCTTATTTTTTTTTCTTGAAATAAATTAAGGAGGTACTCAGTTCTCATAAAATGGTGACGGCGACCAGGTCTGATGATGGAGCCAAGGTCTGTTCAACGGAACTCTTCAATAAATAGGCCAATAGAGTTGAAACTTGGTAACCATACCAAGTTAGTAGGCGGTAGTCAGAAAAAAGTCCAAAGATAATGTTTGGACTTGCCTCTGACAACTACGTACTCAAAGTTTGGTGCGTTCGTCGGGTCGCATCACGAGATCTCAGTTCGGGGCGAACAACTAGTTTTAAATAAGGTTAAAAGGGGTTTACCACCCCAGTGAGGACAAAAGATGGGAGTTGAGAGTTTTTTTATTATGCAATATTTTTTTTTTTTTATATATAGGTAAATTTTTAAGGATTATGGTGAAAGAAGTTCAAATCTAGAACGTAAATACCATTAGAAAAATACGTTAGAAAATTAAATTTTGAGTCAAATATACTATTATCAACAAAAAAAAACAAGCAGTTTCACGTCTTCGATCCCCGCAGGCACGGCTAATATCGCCGCTGGTAGAATACTAACTGGTTTCCTCACGATGTTTTTCTTCACCGTTGACAGCACTGGCATACATTTTCGAAGATAGAAATCCATTTTTGTGAGACTGGATTGAAGGCAGGGTCACTCCACTAGACCACGGCTGCTCTCACATCAGTGTGTTGCTAAAATAGTAACTAGCTAAGTATTTGTCAGCTAATTACAACAAGCGTGGCATGTGACATCATTCGGGAACACTAATCTACATTATGCATGAACATGCAGAATGAATTTCCTACACTGAGATACTCGTAGTTACTACGTAGCGTAGGTGCTATTTCATTCTGTGAAAACTTTAATTGCCACTCATTTTCGCTTTAAACAGTGAAAATGAGAGGCAATTAAAGTATTATAAAGTCCCTTTCTTTTTATTGTCGTGTTCTCTCTATTTCATAACAGTGTGGTGAAAGGATTTAAGTGCGCCTCAAAGAGGCTCCTTTCGAGTTCTTGAAATATGTTTTAAAACATTTTAGGATCTACGATATGCTGGTTTCTTATCGATGTTTTTCTTCACCGTACTGGCTCTTTGAACATAATTTTTATAACAAAATATTTATTTGTGCACGATCGGTTTGAACTCACGACCTAAAGATACCGCTACCCCTAGACCACCAGCGATCTCCACACTTCCTCGTTAAAATGCACAACACGAAAACTGAAACATTATTGTACGTAAGCATGCAGGATATTGCATAGTTTTATTGTAATTATGCATATTCTCGGACTCTACAAAAATCAGACTGGCATAAAATCGGAGATGGCGCGATCTGAACCGAATATACGAAAGCTACTGCCGAAAACATAAAACGGGTTTCAGAATATCTAATATCACACAGTACACACGTTACTTTGAGTTCCGAAGTAGTATCGTATTGTCGCGGTGCAAGAAACCGTTATGGGGAAAATGGGAAGTTTTTTGTGTCTAGCTGCCTGTTCCCATTGTTTAGGGGAAATAATCACGTTGACATCGGCGATGCATGAATTTTTTACATTTGTTTATGATGTAGTTAAAGTTTGTTCCTCAAATATTTGCTACCAATCAATAGTTTCGGTAAGAAAATGTCTCAGTTTCTGTTCTCGTACCACGTCAGCAAAACGAACGGAAGCCCGTTACAATAATCTTAAATTCCATAAATTTCATATTATTTGAGCTCATAACTAGGTACTGACTAACACTAACACTTGATACAAAGTGACACTTTTTTATTGACACGCGCACGCCTGTCTTCGTTGACGTCTCTGGAGACTTCGCATATTTTTTTCTAATGAGCGTTAACATCGTGCAAGCTACTATCATAAGAATCACTTTGAAACGTCTTAAAGCTAGGTGAATTTAGGTACCAGTTACACGCGATCAAAGCCTAATAGAACAGGCAACAAACTAACGGCTAGGTTCCTACCGTTCTTTTGTATGATCCTTTTACAAAGTAATTTAATACAATATTGAAGTTTAGTGAAGGCAAGCAGCTTACTTGGCAACTTACAGCACACGCAGGCTCACATCTACTCGTGTCGTAGCATTATTTGCAGTCACTTTTATTTTTATTTTTATACAACTTGTTAATGGAACAAGCAGATGGTCCACCTGATGTTAAGTGGTAACCATCACCTTTAACAAAGCATTGCCTCATAGGTCACGTACGATATGAACGTGCCCTACGATGCACTACCCTGCGTCCATCAACTTGACATCATTTAACATACATCACATCCTATATATGATATTATTGATCGAGTGAGCGAAGCGAACGAAGATCTTAGTTTCAACTTGGGCGATTTGGCATTTTATGTATGTATGTATGTATGTATGTATGTATGTATGTATGTTTGTCTGGCGATAACTTTAGAACCGTTGATCCGATCTGCATGAAATTTGATATGTCGATAGCTTGTACTTGAGAAATTTACTGGTAAGTATATGAGTAAAATCGAATGAAGGGTTTTTGAGATATGGGGTTTTTTAAGAGGCCAAAAATAAAAAAAGTTACATAAAAAAATCAAGTTACACGTCATATGAAAGGGCTTTGTTTGGAAATTCCAAAACAATTTTTACTTTTTTTTTGGGACGCTCGGTTTTTAAGATAAAACAAAAAAAGTTAAAATAATATAACCAGCGATCCAAGAGCTCCCATCTCTAAGAGTTTCGTTGACATCAAGGTTTTTCTACTGGTCGGCCAATTCCTTTGCTTTTTCTTATTTTTTTTTCTTGAAATAAATTAAGAATGTACTCAGTTCTCATAAAATGGTTATAGCGACCTGGTCTGATGATGGAGCCAAGGTCTGTTCAACGGAACTCTTCAATAAATAAGCCAATAGAGTTGAAACTTGGTTACCATACCAAGTTAGTAGGCGGTAGTCAGAAAAAAGTCCAAAGATAATGTTTGGACTTGCCTCTGACTACTATCTACTCAAAGTTTTGGTGAGTTCGTCGGGTCGCATCACGAGATCTCAGTTCGGGGCGAACTACTAGTTTATTTATGTTTTTAATTTCAAAATTGACGATTCCATCTTACTTGTCGTCGTAGAGGCCCATACCTAACAGTGGTTACTAGAAGCTGGTTAGATAGATAGATTCTGAATGTTCGCCATTTAGATGGGTGGCCGCTAATGGCACTACCATCTAAGCACTATCTGCCCGGCTCTACCGGTTGGTAAGTAGTAGCGGTGGCCTTAAAGCGGCCTAAAACTCTGTTACTAGAGGACACTAGCTGGCATCGTATAAAAGGAGCACAAACAAAACTCAGATGTATGTTTGATACGTGATCTGCGTAACATATACGTTTGTGGGTAGTTTGTCAAAAAAATCACGAAGATAAAGAGAGACATTATACTATTGTTTTATTGATGATGATGATTTTATATTAATGTTGTATCTCGTCATCTATCGCTAGATATCAAATATATTCAAGATTAAAAATGAGAGTTTATTGAATATTATGGTCGTTTTTAACGCTCCATTATCTAAAATTACAACTAAGTCTGTTGTTCCCCTTTGGTTGACATGAAAGTGACAGCGACCAGTACTTTATAGAGCCGCTATAAAAAACGGAGAATATGAATAAAGACATCATTTTTTAATGCTGGTAGGTAATTAATAACTGAAGTGGTTTTTAAATGATTGATTGCGCACTGCCCTCCCTGCCCAGCTGCCATTCATCAAAGAAAAGAAGAACACTTACAGAAACATTTTATTATAATTTATTTTTTACTCATTGTAACTTTCTTTACAAAGAAAGTTACAATGAGTAGGTACAAGTATTTACAAAATGTACAAAATACACATGAAATAGCTGAGCTATTTGCAGATCGTTGCGAACAATCTAGAGATAGCTCAGCTGATCCAAACCAGATGATGCGCTGAGCGACACTCACCAGCCCTTTGCTGCCACGAAGCACAGCTTTTTTAGTTTTTCTCTATCTACAAATTATCAACTCTGAAATATTCTCATTTCCGTTGGAGCTCTGTCAAGTGGATAAGTAGGTAACTTAGAAAAATGTGTCTTTTAAAGTAAAATGGTAAGCTCTAGTGCCACATCCTGCGCTAATGAGATCACGGTCCCGTCTGCAGCCGGCCTCTGGCACTTTCTCTTATTCTTTTATTAAAAAGTATACCTATTATTTTTAATACAAGTATATTATTGTAAGTTATGTATTGAAATTAGCTATCTGGTCCTCATAGCATACAAGCTTTGCTTATTTTGGGACTAGATAGTGCTATGTTTAATTATTAAATTAATTAATTTAAGTCCCATAGTAGTCCACACTTCTCTATTTTGGGCATTTCTTGCCCACAAATCGCATCTCGTAATTGTACAGGCAGAAATATCAAAAAAGCTATTAATTTTTATTTGGTTTATTTTTATTTACTTTCAGTTCGAGTAATCACAATTTCGATTCGGGCACACTGAGTTTTGATACATTCATACATTCTCTGAAGACTTTGATTCCCAGCACGGTAGATTATCATACATTATCTGTCTTTCTTAGTACGAGTGAAGTAGAGAGTGAGACATCTGTATCTATTGTAGTAGATATTCTGTGAGTGAAGTGGAGTTAGTGATGCTTGATGCGACGTCTCACAAGTGCACTTTAGCCAACTTTTTATCCTCGCTTCGTTATAGCTCTGTTCTGAAGGACTTTTAGCCTTTTATAGCCATTTCATAGAGAATTGCTGCACAAGATAATGTAATCACTCTGAGGACTAGTCGACCGAACGAATCGCAGGAACAATATACCTTACAGACTAATAGTTTGCACGTGGCTTTCGTCGTGTGACCTTGCTTTATGTCAGTTCGATTTTTAGTCAGTAACAAATAAAATGAACATCTTTGTTGAACTGGATTGCCTATTCAATAAAATCATAAGCACACGTTATAACACAAATTTGAACAATTTTTGAGTGGTGGTTCTACTGGTTCCTCCTAGTGGTTCTTCAAAAATTAGCTATTATTTATTGCTGCAAGCCTAAATTGCCAATTCTTAGGTACGATAGAGTTAAACGGCATTATCTAAATTGTTAATCTACTTTTGACACTGACTGTTGCCTTATAATATTTATTAGAAAGTTATATAACACAAAAGAATGTGTATTACATTATATAATATAATTATATAGTAATTTTGAATATGTGTAGTCAATTTGATCTTTAGTGTGTCTACGTAAGCAAAGCTCGTAACCAGCGCAGACGTGGATGGATTTCTTTTTTTTACATGACAATCGTGTACTGTCTCAATATTATGTTTTTTTTTATATGCTTTGTTTGGCAGGCGAGCCAACGAGCCACCTGATGGAAAGTGGTCACCGTTCCCGTGGTAGAATACCAGAGGCGATGCGGATACTGCCGGGCAAAATTAATATTTATATTAATTTATTTATTCTTTACACATGTAACATATTCTTAGATAATATAATATTATGACTATTTGTACAAAAAAAAATTAAAAAAAAAAAAGATTACTTAGGAGGAAGCTGTAAAATATTTTTCCCAAGTGGTATTGTGGCACTTAGATTCATCTATATTTAAGACGTTTCAAAGTGATCCTTGTGATTCAATAGCATAAATACCTTTTGACATCGCCACCCTGTAACCTGTATACATGAACTCTATCTCAATTATATAATTGTAAATTAATCAAAGGTAATGTAATATACAATTAGTTCTCATCAATCACGTCTCATCAATTAGCGATCCCAGGCGTACAGTCCGCGTTATTCATTGATGTTATAACTCATGGAGTGGTCGAGTGAGAATAACGTCGCTCTCCGATCCTAAGGTCACGAGTTCAAATCCCGTCGTGCACTAGAATATTTTTATGTTAAAAAACATGAGCGCGATGGCAGTGTTCTCAAACATCGATGAAAGTATGATCTCCCTGATAACCCTCAAATCCTCTATTTGCAAGTAGGTCCCAGATCAAGGTTCTTCGACGATGTCAGATGTGCGTCCAAATATTGGATGTTTGCAATAGTTGGTACGGTACGGTACGGTACGGTGTTTTCCTTCACCAATTGACAGCATACGCGCACCACAGCATGTCTTCAATAAAGACAAGGGTTAAATCACCCTGATACTTTAATAAGTAAGTAATGAATGTCTAGCAGAGGACTTCTTCAGGCTGATGACGATGATCTTTTTTTATCTTTGAAGACATCAGGGGTAGTCAGAGTCACGTCCAAAAAATTAGTTGAGAAATCGAATTCACTAGTTTAAAATCGCTGACTGTATCCAGTAGAGATATCTAATCCTCATTAGAGCCCTAACTCACTGTAATTCTATACTATTGTGAAGTAATTAGTGGGTTTCAATTAGCTTTACCTATTTGGTTAACTGGTGAAATGGCTGTGTCTTGATCAACATGAATGAATGGTATACCTTAATCATCACCATCAGCCTGTAGAAGTCCACTGCTGGACATGCCTCCCCCATGCTTCCAGGAAGGACAACTACCGAGCCCTCTCCATTCGACTACCCGCGATCTTCACAATGTCGTCGGTCCATTGGACAGCCGTCCTGACTCCTGATGTCCCGATGGCCATTGCACTTTCTTCTATCATCATTCACTTTTAATATTGACTGTACAGAGGTAAACTAAATAAAACTACAATTTAATATTTTTCTTAGATTAAAATAATAATTTATTTACATACCTAATTTCGATCTTATATAGATTTGTAATGCACTGAAATCACTTTTCGTCAAACGAAGCAAAGTTTTCTTTGGTTTACAAACTCAGGTTGCATTTTAAAATAACTTTATTTGTGTTCAATAAATAATAAAAGAACTTTATATGAGCTAGTGGCCTACTTTGTCAACTGGACTTTATAAGGCCCTTCGGCCTCCGTCATGGCTTGAGCTTAAGCCAGGAGCGACAGCAGAATGACTTCTGAAATACGGAAGCACTCAGATGTAATTGCCCCTAGCCGTCACCTATCCAAATGGTGACCGAGCAGAACGAGCTTAACACAGTCGATCAGTTAGTAATGACCTTCCTACTCATTTCTATCTGATCGACATCAAAATCTACCCCATTTTTTTAAATTTGCTTATAGAAAAAGCAGATGGCCCACTTGATGCTAAGTGGTAACCATATCTAATTTATTTATTTATTTATTTATTTAATAAAAACGGTTAAAAACCAATTACATTCTAATAATACAACTAATAATCAAACCAAGCTGTTTTTCGTTTCTAGGTTACTGTTTGAAGGGTGGTTGCCAGTTAAATAACAGGCGCATGAAACTTAACATGTATGCCTGAAGTTGATGGATAGTAGCGCACGTTCATATCTTGCATGACTTGACTTGCAAAAAATACTTATTTACAACGGTTACAACTTAGCATCAGATGAGCCATCTGCTTGTTCCATCAGTAGTTTTTCTTCTTCTTAAACAACTTTTATACTTGGTTGTTATTTAACGGCAGCCGCTCTTCAAGAATCGATACTCCCTGGGATCGTGAAAATGCTGTGTTCCAAGTTAAACTCTCGTCTGGGGGACAGTTAGCGCCGCTCTCGAGCCAAACTGGCGAGGACTGGCGCATTACTGACAAACTTACACTGCCTTGCCGTGACGACGCTATAATACATTATGCTAATATTATGACTAGCTTACATAAATAAGCCCTGGATTTCTGGAGTTTTTATTGAAGGGGATGCTTTAGCGAGATCTGTTAGAATGTAGTACTTAAGATCTCGATCTGGACGAAAGAGCATTAACATAGTTGCACTATTTATTACCAGAAAACAAAATATAGTATTTATTAAAAAAAATACTTATTTTTTTTTTTGATTTATAGTATCTAACTTCCAAATGATAAAACATCCTATATACAGTATAAAATTTTCATGCCAAGCAAAGACCAAGCAAACGAGAAGAATGACCCGGGAATTATCTTGCGATTGGGCAAAAATACGAAATCAGAGTGCTAAGTCGAAATCGCTTTCTATTTTTTTGAGCGAGCCTGGTGGAGTGAACTTTGAATGAGCTCCTTTAGCTGGTCACTCCCAGCTAAAGATGCTTATCGTGCAAAATGCAAAAAACTTTTCTGTGTTGAATATTTGCCTCAAGTTGATATACACTGGGCAGCGCATCGTAGGGCACGTTATTATAGTGCGTGACTTAAACTTTGTTATAGGTGAGAAGGTAACCACTTCATATCAGGTGGTCCATTTTGCTTGTTTCTCGGTCTTCGGCTTCAGTGGCCTAATCACAAACGAATTTGACGTTATTCGCATAAATGTATCGTATCGTATCCCTAACAACAACAGAATAAGGTCGAATATCGCTAGAATACGTTACGCCACAACTGTCAAAATGTATTCCTGATCAAGTAGACTTGATTTAAAACTTGCTCTCTCCTATACTCAATCTCCGGATGTCACGTTTCGTTTTCACAGGTGGTTTTTTCTCTCCTGCTTCTTCTGAAAAGATTTTGTTTTGTTAGAAGGATATGGCTAGGGTTTAGACCCTATTGTCTAACTCACTAGTTTGTAAGTTAGCTAGGTCATCATTCGCGTCCATCACACTTTGATTATTTTGTGAGTTAAGTGAGAAAATGGTGGTTCTAACTATTTCTACTTGTAATGGAAGCGAAAAATAAAAATAACCCGAAAATCAATCGAGTTTTACATAAAAAAACACATGGATATTCTCAGTAAATTGTAAACAAATCTGTATGATCAAGCTTTGAAAACTGACATATTAAATTAACAATTCTTTCGCTATATTAAATTGCAAACTATCCGACTGTTGCTTTGCTGGTGCAAAGCAACATGGATAGTTGAAGGGATCATGAACTCAAGCCATGTAGAGGGCTTAGAGGGGCTACGGGCCTAAAGGGCCTAGGGGCCTAGAGACCTAGGGGGCCTAGGGGCTAAGGGAGTAGTCCTCCAAGGATGCTGTTATGGTACTAACCCGCGCCCTCGATCTGCTTGGGCTCGTTCCAGGGCTGCACGTCGCCGGAGATGAACAGCAGGTAGAACAGGTTGCTGAGGACGTAGAACGCGATGGATATGAAGAACACCTTCCGCCATTCTGAGGCTTCACTCTGAAAAATAAACAATTATTAAACATACAACAATCTCATAGACATAAACGTAACTAGCTTAAATTCTGCTTGACCACTTTCATCATGTCCATGTCCAGTCGCTTGGTAGACTTGTATTTGTATTTTATTTTAGTGTGTCGACTTCATTCTCTAATGTTCTGTGCTTACGTTTTTTGTGTGTGTAGTTGTTATTAAATGAATGTAACAAGTGTGAACGTTTTGATTAAATATATTTAAATAGTCATAAGAAAACCTGTTGTGCCGACCCCACTTAGCTAGGCAGGAAGATGATGATGGTCATGGACATTGTAAGTTGCACTAACCTGATCCTGCACGACTACGGAGACGCTGAGCGGCGCCATGATGGAGAATATGGAGCTGATGCCGTTCGTGATGCCCATCAGCGTGCTGGCGTGGTTCGGAGACAGGTCGATGTGGGACAGCTGGGACACAAAACTAATTGAAGCACTTATTTTTAATACTACCCGCCGATGGAATACACTACTTGATGTTAAGTGGGCCATCACCTATTACGAGGCATTTCCTCGTAAATCACGCAAAATAGGAACATACCCCACGATGCACTGTCAACTTGAGATATACAGATGTTAAGCCTCATGTGCTTGTAACTTTGTATATATTTGGTAAAATTATGTGAACCGATCAAAAAACTTGAATAATTTAGAAATCAGAAATAGTTTATTGTATAACTGTAGTAAAAAAAGCTATGTTAGGTCACAGATAAGAGAATACGTTAGGTACAGTTTTTACAGTTTGTCCGTTCCGGACGTACAACAATATAGCGCATGTTACGGTTTTACGCTCTGAAAGGTACTCTGGTCTTAAAGGTGGACTTCTGGCAACTGTAACACAAAATAAGTTGACAAGTAACTTACCATAAACCCAACATAATGAGCGCCATTGAGTCCAACAGTGATGGTGAGAATGATTACAGCTAGGGTCAGGTTACCGGCTGGCAAGTAGGACAGCCCCAGCAATGCCACGGCCGGTCCCCAATGCGCTGCAAATTAATATGAGACAAATTGTAATTCATATACTATTGTCCAAACTTGGGAAAACCGTGACCTTCACGCACTTAGTTGGTAGGAATATTAAAAATCAACGATTTCAATTATAAAGTTTCACTTAGCAGTAAAATGTTCCGCGGGCATTGCTATCCGTTCCGCAATGGACAAATCCAGAAACATAAATATCATATGATATTTTATGTATGTATCTGGTTCCCATATCACAAGCTTTGGCTTAGTTTGGGGCGAGATAGTGCTGTGTGGAATGTCCACCAATATTTATTTTATTATTATTATTATTATAAAAGTATTTGATAGTAAAGGTCAACAAACTCTCAACATTAGAGATATTGACGTAAGCATATTTGTCCCTTATCCCTTCTTAGGCCCTGATACTACTTAGATACTAGTATTCTCTTATCTGTGTTAGAGAGTAGATATAAATACTTGACGTTGCGAAGAACTCACCGAAAAATAAAAAAAATAATTAAAAAAAAAGCCTTTTTATTCCTAACAAACATATGTACATAATAATTTGAAAAAAATACTTAAAATTAGAACTCACCGATACTGTTGAAGATCTTCCTGGAGGTGACGAGCGGCACCAGCTCGCGGTTGACGAGGAAGTCTGCCAGCCAGCTGAACACGAAGCTGAGGATGTACATCGCCACGTACGGCAGCGCTGACAGGTTGCCGTTCTAAAAACGCCCAAAAGCCTTGTATTTTTTTTATATTACTTGCTGTTGGAACAAGTAGATGGCCCACCTAAGTGGTAACCATCACCTAAACAAAACATTGTCTCATAAGTCATGTACGATATAAACGTGCCCTACGATGCACTGCTTTGCGTCCAACAGCTTGAGGCATACAGGTGTTAAGCCTTCAAACCGAAACACAGCAACGCTGCTTGGCGGCAGAAATAGGCATGATAGTGGTATTTCCCCAGACGAGCCCTTCACAAGGAGCTCTACTACTCTAAAAAATATTGTCCAAGTTAAAGTCATACGTAGATATTTTATAAAATCCTTTAAGGTCCTGGGTGATGTATACTCCATAGGTACCTCTTTGATGTCAACGTGAAGAACATTCTTCATGTAGGAAGGCAGCTCAGTGAGCAGCGTCCAGAAGCCGAGGTTTTGTCCGCAGTGCGCCAGCAGGATGGCCCAGAACGGGAGCGAAGTCAGGATGCTCAGCCAAGGGGTCGGCATTGGCTAAAATAATCGAACAGACATTTTCATACTCCATGATCAAGAAATAGCTATTCAAGAGTTACAGAACTAGAATCTGAGCGTAGAGATTCTAGTCGTGATGAATTTCCATCAACTTAAATACGCAAGAATTTCAAGGTCAAGAGTCTGGCGTCACACAAACAATGTGAGTACCTCGTTCCAGCTTGAATTATTTTAAACAAGTGAGTAATCACATTATGCCCAAGTTCATCCGAGAGCACATTGCTCTCGATGTACTTCCGCTCCTCGTCGGATATCCAGCGACTGGTCCCCGGCGTGGAGTCCCCCAGCAGCAGCCACAGAGCGGACCACGAGATGCACATGACGCCCGCCACGTAGAACACGGAGGGCCAGCCCCACGCGCTCGCCGACAGCAGGCCCGATGTCATCAGCTCGATTATTGTTCCTAGCTGGGCACCTGAGGAAGACCATATATATTTTACTCAAGTTTGTATTGTGTGTAATATATAAGGGTGGGCTATTGACTACCTTCTGAGCCTAGGTTCTTAGAGTCTAGGCTTTGTAGAAACAAAGCCTAGATATTAAATAAATATTGGTGGACAATGTACATTGCACACGTCCAATTTAGCCCTAAACTGTTTACCGAAGTCATAGCATCACTATTTGTATTTAATAAGAACCCAGGCGAATCTAGACTTCAACTTCATGCGACTAAATCTAGAAGAACAGACAAGTTTCAATCTTTAGAACGTAGCAGATTCTCTCTAACTCAGGCATTTAAATTTATTTACAGAATACTGATAAAAAGTTTGTGAAATGCGCAAAGTTTACTGTTACCGTAGACTATGATACCTACATCTGTTCTTTTCTATGATTTCTACTGGCCATCTACTTGGTTAAAGTTGGTAGCGTAAGGGCCCATTAGTAGGCCTCTCCGTAGATAATAGGCCACATTACGAAGTTTCAAATTACTCGAAATGTTCACGAATGTTCTTCTCAAATTACGTCCCAAACGAGAGTAGTTCTTAAACGAGTGTTAGTAAAAAGAAAGTTGTACCCGAAGTCTGGGTTTTTTTCGTTTTCTGTATCGAGCGTTTTTGTATGGAGACTCGTGAGCACACCCGAAAGAGGCGCTTATCGAGTCTCCATACAAAAGGCCCGACGATACAGAAAAATTTAAAACTAAACT
This sequence comes from Chloroclysta siterata, assembly GCA_932294275.1. NCBI lineage: Eukaryota > Metazoa > Arthropoda > Insecta > Lepidoptera > Geometridae > Chloroclysta > Chloroclysta siterata. Next base: position 25,864,854 of record OW028592.1, on the reverse strand, counting down.
CAGACTTCGGGCAAATTTCTACTGCTGGCTTTTGTGTACAACACTTACAACTTTACCATTTTTAAGACGTCGAAAACTTACGCTGTATACGAGTTAAAGTTGCTAAATTATTTGCTGTGTATGCGCGTGCGAGGCAAAAGTTTCGCTTCGGGAAATAAGGCAATAGTGTCTGCATCTTACTACGCCTCCAAGAGTTGTATAATTGTAAATCTATGGCAGTGGAAACATGTTGCTCGGCATAATAGCACATTGTGTGCTAGTTCAAATCGAAATATATATAAGTTTTTGCACGACGTACTGTAAAGTCATGCAATGCATGCTATACTCAGACAATCGAACTGCATAGTGTTTTGTTTATTTTTACATACGTTTTTTACATACGGGTACACTTTAATTCATATTTTTTTATATTTTGGGTAGCATGATATGTGTAGGTACATAATTATTATTATGCTGATGTATTATTTTTCTAACCGTTTCATAGTTGATACTCTTTTGGAGTCTGATCTGATATGATATACTCTTCCACAAGCTATGAATTTTATAGTGTACTGCGTTGTTAATTTTCCGACATGACGTAGTGCTAGTTAGCTCGGAACTACACGTCGCATGAAATTACACAGTTTGCAACAGTGAGCTAACACAAGCCTCAATTTGTAATTACCATTGTGTTCAACTTAAGTGCAAGAATTCGGCAAATTTCTAAGTTTGGATTAGAGCGAATTTTACTTAAAAAACAAAGTCGATAATATTTTTATGTAAAAGATAGCGTTTCTCGTAAATGGTTAAAACCCATTTTAAAATGTAAAAAAAAAATCTTAAGAATTTTTCAGACATCTTGAAGTGAATGCCGAATTGGTAAAAATATGCAGTACCTACAAAATAATTGGAATTGTTCAGAAAAAAATCTAAAGGTTCTGTCTTAAATTTAGACTGTATTATCAATTTTAAGTGATTAAAGTAGTGAACCTATTAATCTATTTCTGATTGGCACGGGAATGTCGTAAAAAGCATAACTTACCAGCATAAACGAAGGTGCCGATCCGGCTCCGCTCGGCCGTGGGCGCCCAGTGCCCCAGCACGCCGTGGATGCTGGGGTACAGCAGACCCTGCGTCAGCCCCATCAAGACCCGGCACGCACACACCGCCATCCAGCCTCCCTGAAATACATTCAAAGCTTCGAATATCAGCGGAAAATTATTAATAAATTTTTATCATTCCACAGAAAATATCACCGGAATCTGAGCATTGGGAGCTTCTACCTATGGACACAAACTGACCACTTCACCTGCGTATAACGAAGAGTATAAATAGGTAATAGAGGTAGAAATAATAATGAAGACGCACCATCGGTCGAGCCTGATTTTAAAACGCATAACTTTTAGATTGGTGATGTGTTCCAGCCTACTAAGCCAACTTTTCAGACCGTTCGAGATGAATCACGTACAAATCTCACATTATGTACGTCTACATCTCATCCAGGCCGCCATTTCTCACGCCGCGAGTAATCTGCGACGGGCTATTACTCAGGAATTGCTCATTTATCCTCGGGCTCTCGGGCTACGAATATTTTTTTAGGTTAAGTTCTCGTAAATGTGACAGTAATTACAATTTATATCCAGTTAATCTCACACTCTTACACTCTTACACTCTTACAATGCCCAATGGTAATCATCTCGTGACCTTTGAGTTATATGAAATTTATAATACTGAAGAATTATTACACTGCTGGACAAAGAGGAGTAAAAAAAATTGTTTGCAGTTGTATGAAAACTTCCGGAAGAAAGATTTTTAATACCCCCCTATGCACCAACTTCCTGCGATTCCAATAAAGTCAGTACACGGTGGGGGCCCTATGCCACCCCCCAGATGTACTCCTATTATCGCTATTTTCATCATTTTATCTTTAACAGAAAAAGCTTTAGGTACATACCATGATTTCAGGCATTAGAATTATAGGATTTTTAATTTTGATAGGAAAGTAAAGAAAAAACATACTATGTTCAGAATCTTTATTATAAACATTTAAGATTCTGTACAACTACCAAATAAAAAACCGTAAATAAAGCAAGGGCGATAATAAATCCTATTTTCCTGTAGGCTCAGGATTTATTGAACGATAATCTAAGGTTTCAGTTATAAGATCCTGTCGGGTCTTACATCAATCAACCTTGACCTTCGTCTTGCGCTGACAAATTCATCCATTCGACAAATTCATCCGTTTCGTCTTGATCGGTGTTCGCATGTCAGACGGACGCGATTCGTCTTTATCTTGCTCAGCACCGTCCCAGACTGATCCGTCTTATTGATCGAGTGAGCGAAGCGAACGAAAATTTAAGTTAAATTGGGCGATTTGGCATTTTATGCATTATGTATGTATGTTTGTCTGGCCATAACTTAAGAACCGTTGATCCGATTTGCATGAAATTTGGTAAGTCGATAGCTTGTACTTGAGAAATTTACTGGTAAGTATATGAGTTAAATCGGATGACGAGTTATTAACATATGGGGTTTTTTAAGGGGGCAAAAATAAAAGTTACAAAAAAAAAAATAAGTTACATGTCATATGAAAGGGACATTCCAAAACCATTTTGACTTTTTTCTAGGACGCCCGGTTTTTAAGATACAACAAAAAAGTAAAATTAAGATAACCAACAATCTAAGAGCTCCCATCTCTAAGAGTTTCGTTGATATCAAGGTTTTTCTACTGGTCAGCCTGTTTCCTTGCTTATTTTTTTTTCTTGAAATAAATTAAGAAGGTAGGTTCTCAGTTCTCATAAAATCGTGATAGCGACCTGGTCTGACGATGGAGCCAAGGTCTGTTCAACGGAACTCTTCAATAAATAAGCCAATTCAGATGAAAATTGTTTAGTAGGTGGTAGTCAGAGGCAAGTCCAAATATTGTGTATGGACTTGCTTAAGAACTTTTCGGATAATTTACATAATTTTCGGACCGTTCGGATTGCATCACGAAAGCTCAGTTCGGGGCGAACCACTAGTTTATTTATAATGCAACTGATATTCTGGTAACTGGTGATCACAGTTCAGGAGGTCACGTGACGTCGCCTCTCACTGATCACGCGATTATTAGCGTCGAGTATATATTCAATTAGATAGAAAGCATTTGTTCAATTATTCAACAAATCAAAGATAGAATGTAGTTGGCAACTAGAAAAACATACATGATATAACTATTTGCACGATCAAATGAAAATATTTGTAGGTACATCAATATTTTTATATTTGTACGTTTATATCGTGTGCGATATATGAGGCAGTACTTTGTTTTAGGGGATGGTTACAATTAACACCAGGTGGACCGGTCGCTTGTTCCATCAGTGTGAAATATAAAAAAAATGTTAATAACTTGCATCTATATAAAAAACTGGAAAACGGATTCCAAATATTTTGACTTCAAAATTATTTTTCTATGAAAGATAATTTAACAAAGTTTTTTTAATTATAATAATGTAGCTACGGTCTTAAGTCTTAAGCCTGTTTTGTTATGTTTTTAATCCGGAAATTAATGTTTACTCCGTAAATACGGTTCGGTAAACACTCGACTGATAAAACTTCATGATATTGCGCCGAGTTTGTGTGTTGTCTGGATCAAGATATTTATGAAGGAATGCTATCTCATATTTCTTAAATATCTTGCGGAAATAAAACAAGAGCAATTCTTCCGAAGCCATATATTAAAACAGAATATGAAATATTTATTGACTTTACTTTTTGTTTTCAACAATGAAGTACTCGCTAGTCGACTTCTTTTGTTACATAAGTGAAATAATAAAATAGTTATTATACCACGTACGGAGTAGGTACATGGTATGATAATTATTTATTTTTATTTTGACAAAAAAGTCCGAGTCTGTCTGGGCGACTGGGACTGTGGGTCAGCTGTCGTGCCAGTCCACTATCTCTATAACTATAAGATACACAACGCCTCTTTCTTCTTCTTGTCGTGTCACTAGTTCTTTCGAAACAGTGTGGTGAAAGGAATTTAATAGTGCGCCGCATAGGCTTCCTTTACCACATGCTTAAGAAGTTTTTAGGTTCTAGGACATGCCAATGTTTTGATTTACCGTTTTGATTTTGATTTTGAGAGTTCACACATTTTTGAATGGAAAAACTCATTGGTGCACTATTTTTGAACTCACGCTCATAGGATCGGAAGGCGGAGCTGTTACCACAAGAGAACTGGTGCTCTTAAACACCACACTACGCCTAAAAAGTAAGTAATGAAGTTACGGATGAATAAAGATATAAATAACCCAAGACTCATTTTGAGATTAGATTGCGCTGTGCGGAGATTGCATGTCCGCCTTAATATTGATAATTATTCTTATAGTTCACATAACTTCAGCATACTACGTCCCGTACATGTAAAAGTATAGCAGTTTTATGCAACTACCCTCGTCGCGATGCTATGAATTCATAAAGAGCAATAAATCAGAACATTCTGCGCTGGAGAGCTTCATAAAAATTCCACGGTTATAGTTTCCAGCTACGGACAGAGTCAACTTTAACGTGATTCCCTCGATACCTCTTCTTCAAGGGTTGCTAGTAGGTTGTATATAGAAAACATGGCAACGAGACATAATGCAGTCATAAACAAAATATTTGTATAAGTATATTTCGCTTTATGAAGCAGAGTGAAGTCAGAATCAAAAAGCTTTTATTTAATAAAATGACAAGCATCAGTTAAAATATTCTTATGAACTTCTGTTTGTTTTATAAGAATGCTAATACAAAAAAAAATATCAGCGATCTTGTTCCAATAGTACAAGCTTTGCTTAGTTTAGGGCTAGGTAGTGCTGCGTGAAATAGTCAAAATAGTAATCTCTAATACTATAAGAATCAAAGTCCTGACTGACTGACTGACTGACTGACTGACATATAGACAACGTACAGCCTAAACCGCTGGTCCTAGAGACTTGAAATTTGAGGAGTACATAGGTCTTATAGCGTAGAGGTGTACTAAGAAGGGATTTTTGGAAATTCAACCCCTAAGGGTGTAAAAAGGGATGAAAACGTTTGTATGAAAAATGGTATTCTTTGAACCTACAAACTTGAAACTTGGAATACATATACTTCAAAACAAAAAAATAAGAAATGCATTTTTAGTTTTTTTAAACTACCCTTAATAAGTGTGCAAAGGGATGTAAAAGTTCGTATGGGAGTTTTTTGACCGCTGGTTCTAGAGACTTGAAATTTGAAGAGTACATAAGTCTTATAGGGTAGAGGTGTACTAAGAAGGGATTTTTGGAAATTCAACCCCTAAGGGTGAAAAAAGGGATGAAAACGTTTGTATGAAAAATTGTATTCTTTGAACCTACAAACTTGAAACTTGGAGTAAATATACTTCAAAGCAAAAAAATAGGAACTGAATTTTTAGTTTTTTTAAACTACCCTTATTAAGTGTGCAAAGGGATGTAAAAGTTCGGATGGAAGTTTTTTGACCGCTGGTCCTAGAGACTTGAAATTTGAAGAGTACATAGGTATTATAGCGTAGAGGTGTACTAAGAAGGGATTTTTGGAAATTCAACCCCTAGGGGTGTAAAAAGGGATGAAAACGTTTGTATGAAAAATTGAATTCTTTGAACCTACAAACATGAAACTTGGAGTTACATATACTTCAAAGCAAAAAAATAGGAACTGAATTTTTAGATTTTTAAAACTACCCTTATTAAATGTGCAAAGGGATGTAAAATTTCGTATGGAAGTTTTTTGACCGCTGGTCCTAGAGACTTGAAATTTGAAGCGTACATAGGTCTTATAGCGTAGAGGTGTATCAAGAAGGGATTTTTGGAAATTCAACCCATAAGGGTGTAAAAAGGGATGAAAACGTTTGTATCAAAAATTGTATTCTTTGAACCTACAAACTTGAAACTTGGAGTACATATACTTCAAGCCAAAAAAATAGGAAATGCATTTTTAGTTTTTTTAAACTACCCTTAATAAGTGTGCAAAGGGATGTAAAAGTTCGTATGGAAGTTTTTTGACCGCTGGTCCTAGAGACTTGAAATTTGAAGAGTACATAGGTCTTATAGCGTAGAGGTGTACCAAGAAGGGATTTTTGGAAATTCAACCCATAAGGGTGTAAAAAGGGATGAAAACGTTTGTATCAAAAATTGTATTCTTTGAACCTACAAACTTGAAACTTGGAGTACATATACTTCAAGCCAAAAAAATAGGAAATGCATTTTTATGGGAATTTGTATGGGATTTCAAAGTTTGTATGGGAGTTTTTTAACGCGTGGTGCGATTGACTTAAAACTTGAGGTAAATATACTAAGAAATTTAGGCGAAAGTTACGATGTTTGGATGTTTGTGGCTCAATCACGTCTCTCCGCTTCAACGCGTGCGAAGCCGCGGGAAGCCACTAGTTTATTAAATAAAATAAATAATTGAATCTAAGCCTGAAACGTCCTACAATATCATAAAAACATTGTTTTGTACTACAAACATGAATTGTTTTTATCCTCACTTAGAGCGGAAGTCCATAACATCACATTGTGTCATGATTTTAGCTAGACCTTGTGCGATTGTATGCTTGTTGGCCACGCTGGAGCCTCCGCGATCCAATGAAGAGCGTCACGCACTTCGAAAATAAATTCGATGGCTAGCCAGCCATGAATTATATAAAAGCAGCTATTCTGTCAACAACACACACCCAAGTGACCGCGGAATCCACGATGAGTTTATAATTTTGCGTTCTGTAATACATGCACCCATCACAAGAATCACGCGTGAGTTTTGGTGTGGAAATGCCAACGCGATTGAGGTGAAGCTCTGATCGAATCGTGGTTTTTTTGTTTACGAAATAGTACTACAGAAATAGTAGTGACATTTCTAACAAGGAGTCCTATCTACAGTGTAGTCAGTGATCCTTACTAAAACTCCAATAATGTAACCCATGCTGGAAAAATTAATCCTTACATCGCGTGCGCTGCGAAAACTATTGATGATAGAATAAAATAACGTAGTAGGACTTTGCAGAACACGTCATCATCTACAAAAAATGTCGCGACAGCATATGTTTAACTATTATAGTTATCTCTAATACTATAAGAATCAAAGTCCTGACTGACTGACTTACTGACTGACTGACTGACATATAGACAACGCACAGCCTAAACCGCTGGTCCTAGAGACTTGAAATTTGAGGAGTACATAGGTCTTATGGCGTAGAGGTGCACTAAGAAGGGATTTTTGAAAATTCAACCCCTAAGGGTGTAAAAAGGGATGAAAACGTTTGTATGTAAAATCGTATTCCTTGAACCTACAAACTTGAAACTTGGAGTACATTGACTTCAAGGCAAAAAAATTGAAAAGGCATTTTTAGTTTTTTTAAACTACCCTTAATAAGTGTGCAAAGGGGTGTCAAAGTTTGTATGGGAGTTTTTTGACCGCTGGTCCTAGAGACTTGAAATTTGAGGAGTACATAGGTCTTATGGCGTAGAGGTGTACTAAGAAGGGATTTTTGGAAATTCAACCCCTAAGGGTGTAAAAAGGGATGAAAACGTTTGCATGTAAAAAAGTATTCCTTGAACCTACAAACTTGAAACTTGGAGTACATATACTTCAAAGCAAAAAAATAGGAAGGGCATTTTTGTTTTTTAAAACTACCCTTAATAAGTGTGCAAAGGGATGTAAAAGTTTGTATAACAGTTTTTTGACCGTTGGTCCTAGAGACTTGAAATTTGAAGAGTACATAGGTCTTATGGCGTAGAGGTGTACTAAGAAGGGATTTTTGGAAATTCAACCCCTAAGGGTGTAAAAAGGGTTGAAAACGTTGGTATGAAAAATTGTATTCCTTGAACCTACAAACTTGAAACAACTTGAAGTAGATGTACCTACTCCAAAGCCAAAAAATAGAAAAAGCATTTTTAGTTTTTTAAAACTACCCATAATAAGTGTGCAAAGGGATGTCAAAGTTTGTATGGGAGTTTTTTGGCGCGTGGTGCGATTGACTTAAAACTTGAGGTAAATATACTTAGAAATAAATAATTAAGAATGACGCTTTTAACTTTTGATAATTACCTCTGCAAAGGGTGCAAATGACTGTAAAAGTTAGTATGGGAGAGTTTTTAACGCATAGTGCGATTGATTTCATACTTGAAGTAAATATACTCAACAATAAATGATTTAAAATCAAGTTTTCAATATTTTACAACCATCCCTGCAAAGTGTGCAAAGGGATGTCAATGTTTGTATGGGAGTTTTTTAACGCGTATTGTAACTTCAAACTAAAATAAAATGTGTTCTGTGTAATAAAAAGGATACAACGAGGCGTCAATGTTTGTAAGGGACATTCTAAAAACGGGAATCTTGAGTTGGTACGAAGAGATCTGAGGATATCTAACGTGCCTGGAGATCAAAGTCGTGAAGCTGTTTCGTTTCGTTTGTTTTTGGGGTAGAAACTAAGTAAACAAATAAGTACATATTTTCCGTGTAAGGTTATCTTTGTTGTATTTGTCATGTTTGTGCTATACTAAGTACCTATACCTACCTACCTAATATAGTTAATGGACGCCTATAGGTATCTCTGATACCTACGTAGGTATTTAAAATCATACCCTAATAATATACAAATCAATGCGAAAGTTACGATGTTTGGATGTTTGTGGATCAATCACGGCTCACCACTTCAACGCGTGCGAAGCCGCGGGAAGCCTCTAGTATTATATATATGTGTTATAAGTGTTCTTTTATTATAAAAAAATAATTGAAATGCCGCCGATAGAAAATGGTCTTTATTTGTACCTTGGTATTAATCCTTATCCAAATAAATATTCAAGACGGTTTCAATACCTATAGATTACTTCTGAATTTTTCAAATCTGACATTCCATTCAAAAGATATGACGAAATTAAAAATGTTAATGGGCCCACGGGTCACGCACGGGGTGCGATTTCACTCATTCAGGGAGAAGCGCGTGCAAATGTATGAAATAAGTAGACGCGAGGCTTTAGAAGTTTATACCAAAATGTTCAAAAAATTTATGACCACCCATGCGAAGCTGGGACATGCCACTAGTCAAATATGAAGACATTCTCGCTGAGACAGCTTAAGGCTTTTATTCACAATTAAAAACAATACAAATTAGCCACGAAGGTTACGCTCATGATACAGCCACAACAGATACGCCATTTTGGAACCTCTTCAATTTAAGATGTGATTTATGCATTGAGTTTGTATTTCAGTTGCTCTGAAAATACTCGTACTATACCTCTATTTGCTTGGATTTTATTTAAACTGCAGAATCTACTGAATAATGATTAATGGATGCCCACAGCAACAACATTAAGCTTCAGATTATGTATGTGCATGTTAAAATACAATAAATCAACTTATGCAACAGATTTTTAATGTTTAATATCAATGGTCACCTAACATGAACCATTCGAATTTGCATGAAAATATTTTGTAGATTTCATTAACGGCACAAATAGCCTGAAACATTCAAACAATTGGACCTGCAACCTGCCCTACCTGTTACTTGTGTCCGGTACCTCGGACTGTGCTACGGGAAATACAACCTTGTAAATAAAGAGCAATGTTGCAATTCATTTGAATAGTGTGGGTTCCTTTTTATAATGTGCATCGTTTGTCAGAATTACACCACTGGGGTTAAATTCTTTGTTTAAATAAACAATGCTTTTACTTGAAATGCCCGAAAGGGGTAGACTTGTCTGTTGGAACGAAATTACCTTTGTAAGATATATTTACACAGTTTTACTATCAATGATTTTTATTCTTATTCTTGAAAGTTGTGGGACCGTATCTTGTAAAACTAAAGACGAAAAGTAACATAGTGTATTCGCGCACAGTGAAGCAAAACAATGAGCTTTTCGAAGCAAGCTGCGAGCATTGTGCATTATTTAGTGTTTGTGCATGTTGTATGGCTTTTGGGAAGTAAAGTAGCCATAGTGCTACAAGAGAAAATACTCAACTTGTTATACATTACACTAACAATTATATAGTTTGTGTTATATAGCTGTGTGAACTTCCTGAAGAGATGCCTGCAGTGCCAATGAATATTCTACGAGAGCTGGAGTTGGTTAGACTTTTAGTATCGCAAACTTAAATTTAGTTGTGGAAATGAAATGAATGATTTTTTTATCATCGAGAAATATGTTTTAAGTTCCTATCCAAAAGTTTCCTTGCATGGAAACTGGACTTTCGTTATTTTTCAGAAATCAGAAATATATATTGTATATCTGTAGTACAAAAAAATGGTAGATATTAAAGAGCTTTCATACTTATATAAATTTATAAGAAAGAAGTTTATTTTAATGTGCGATCTAATGATATAAATACCTTATTTTAGATGTAGACATTGAGGAATAATTCGATGATCGATTTGAGTCTAAACAAAGTTTATAATATTCTGAATGAGTGGCCAGTAGCAACGTTAATGAGGAAAAAATAATTTTATGAGCTATAAAAACATAATTCTTCGATAAAGTTTGCTAAAGAAGAAGAAGAGCAGATGCACAACATTTTTTACCCAACGCTCTAAAAGCTCGAATATGCTCCAGTAAACCATAACCATCGGGGATTTCATGAGGGAATTCGCAACTCTTACTAAGAGACCAGATTTCCAGTTATCAGGTTTTTCAAGAAGTGGCGGCTCTTATTTGACGGACGTGATATAGCGAATACTTTATTTGCTTTGGCATATCAAAAAGTAGGAGACACATAGATCTGTCAAGTGAAAGTGGGCCTTAGAAAGAAGATCAGATAATTTTTTGTGGATTCTTTTTTTAGTATTCGAAATCAAATGGGGTCCATTATGGATTATGTATGCATAAGAAAACCTCCATCCATCTGTTTGGCTATTTTCCGCGATTTAATATGACGGCTTCGTTTTATAGGAACCTCGTACTAACAACCTTTGGATAATGCGCTACATTGGGGACTGGAGAGTAGATAATCAAGTTTAGTGCAATAAAGTTGAATTTGCTGTAAAGTTAGCAGGAAGTAAAATGTGCACGAATGCAGTAATTATTTAGAGAGCTCTCTGTAAATTAGCTCTTCAGTAGAGTTCGTGGTCGTAGGAACTGGTGCCTACATTTACCTAGTTATAATACATTTCAAAGTTATTTTTCGGAATGAATATTTGCACTAACCTATTAGACATAACCACTTCACTCTTTAATAGTAGTAGAGATCTGTGAGTGTTTCGGTTTGAAGAGTGTGGTTGCCGGTACAATTACAGGCACATGAGGCTTATCAGCTGTGGACCTCAATCTGATGGACGCAGGGCAGTGCACCGTGGAGCACGTTCCTATAGTGCATGACTTACGAGGCAATGTTTTGGTATAGGTGATACTTAAGATCAAGTGGGACATCTGTTTTTTTCATCAGCAGTAATATAAAAAAAACCCCTCGTACCATCAAGACAATGAAATGAATGAATGATTCAGACCCAATTATTTCTATTTTTATTATTCAGTATAGTATTCGCCTAGTGCAGGATAACTTACTATACACTAGCTAGTGTATAGTAAGTTTTTAGTTTGTTTTCAAATTTGTTGTAGTTTTCTAGGAGGAATTTTTTTCTGGGATCTTATTATTGATTTTTACGGCCATAAAATTTGGGCCCGAGCTGTGTTTACATAATTTGGATGTAGGTTCTGCTCGTACCTACTTTTAAAACGTCGTATTTGTTTTAAAAAGTATTGAGGATCTTTTCTTACGAACTTACAAATTTATAAATTATATATTGAAGTTTCGGTTAAGACTTTTAGTTTTTCAAAGTACGGTCTTTTCAGTCCAAGGCATTAAGCATATGTTTCAGTAACCTGCACCGCAGCCAAAGGCACCAGCAGGTTGACGGCTCCCGTGCAGGCCATGGCCGCGAACATGAGGTACTTCCCGCCGAAGCGGCCCGCGATCATACCCGCGGGGATCTGCAGCAGCACGTAGCCCCAGAAGAACGACGATAGGATGGTGTCCTGCGTGCCACGCTCCCACTCGAATTGCTGGAACAAACAATAACCTATCTATTAAAAAGGAACTAGCTAACCAAACAAATCAGAACTAGTGTAAGCTAATGGGGTCGAATATACTCAAGGATCATACAAAAGAACGGTAGGAACCAAGCCGTAAGTTTGTCTCCTGTTCTTCTAGGCTTGGTCGCGTGGAACTGGCACCTAGATTCACCTAGCTCTAAGGTCTCAAAGTGATATTTGTGATTCAACAGTTTTTTTTTAAATTATATTGTTGATTTTGAATAAAGTCGAGTTTCAGCCCCTCCATCATCTCGTAAGGGATAGACACAAATTATCCCTGACTCTGTATAATAAATCAGTGGCAAAATTTAAATTGAAGTCATAAATTGTGATTGTGTGATGTGATTGGCCTAAACTAGAGTCACTAGTGGTAGTTTGGTTTATTAGTTATCTAAATATGCTGTTGCATTACTGACACACAGTCAGCTCGTAGCTTCTAAACGGAATGATATACATAGCTTACTTAATTATCCTACCTTACCACATCTTACCTCACCACATCTAGTTAGACTAAACACAAGGGCCTTCTGTGGACTGTAATTATTTGAAATGAAATTAATTGGAAAGGAGAGTTTTTGACTAATAATTTCTCTCCGAGTTGTTCGACGACGCGAATTGATTTAATTAGTCGGTGGCAGTCCAAAACAAAATTTAGAGGATTTTCGACATCAACTTTAGTAACTTAGACAATAAAGTTGTCAATCTTCAAAGGGGACAGATAATAAATGTAACTAAAGCCCTGGTTTTCTAGAAGCAGTTGCTCAATAAATTATCACCGTTACATACCGCCTATACGAGTAGGAGTGAACTCCGTGTCATTTTCAAAATCACGTTAGAATAGCCGTGTCACGTATAAAAGAAAATAATTCATATAGAGATTCATTTAAGTATACATTAGTATACTTTTATACTTTGTGTGTTAAGGATTAGTAAAAAATCTTAGTAACAATAAATAAGTAGAAATAAGAAAACATAAAAAAATACTAACTGCACTATTCGTACAGTCGTATAACTAGGGTTGGTCAGATACAACTTTCAAAGTAGTGTTATTGCGAACCCGTTATCGAGTATACTGCTGGCATAGCTCTTATTAAAGCGAATAAATCGATTACTCTCACCGATGTTAAAATAATAATGCCCAAAGGCCAATATTTTGATTTTCATCAAGAATAACCATAATAGTTTATTTTCTCGTAAGAGTTTGTATTATCAACACTAATGTTAAAGGGACCAAAAAAAATTTATTTAGTGCGAGAGCGATTTTTCGAATCCAGAGTGAAGTGAAGGATTCTCGAGCAGAATTATTATTCTGAACGTAGCGAGAGATTCAACATACGTCGTTCGAGGTTAAATAATTTTGGTACCGTGCGGAACACTCTGCTTTTCATTCCCCTCTAAGAGAAAAATAAATTAGATATGCTTTTAGTAGTGAAGAATTTATATTTACATAATCAAATTACAAATTTATATTTCTCTCGATTTGTTCGGTAGTAAATTATTTATGACAATTTTTGCGTTTAATTTCACACTTTCTTTCTGGTGTTAATATTTCAATTTGACTACTAGAACTCATCTTTCATTATATTTGTGTGAATTAAATTGAAATAGATTGTAATATTTTGATAAAAAGTAATAAAAAAACCAATAAGAAGTTCACGCGTATTTTTTTTATTTGGTTAACCAATGCCGCGGCGGCAGGTGTGCTTTTTTTTATTCAGCCTGGACTTTATTGAAGCGTTCAAACTTTTTCATATAATAGTGTTCTAAATTCAAAAGTCATTTCGTCACTGTTATTAAATGGGCTGGAATGACCTATTTTGCGCGCACTTATCGAGGAACGAAGGGCTTCTTTTCGAATAAATAAGATGAAAAAAATATGTTATGACTGACTGACTCAATTTTATTTCAAACCATCGCGTTCAGTTTGTCGTTCTTCTAAGCTTGGTCGCGTGGATTAGCTACACTCGCCCGCAAAAATAAAGGGTCACCTAGTTAACTCCAAATAACATTGAAACCACACAATCTAGCTCTTTAAATTAAAAAGTATCTGAAAGAACATTTTATTACGCATAATATAAACTTCAGTTTGATTCAAAATAAATATTTATTAATTTGAAAATTTAAAGAAAGCGTAACTTGACAAACATCGTGAACATGATTTTGCACAAATAACTCGAATTGAATAAGGAAAATCAATTTCAAGTTCCATATTTACACAAAATTAAAAAAAACTAAATCAAAGAAGTCGAAATTGAAAATTAAATCACAATTTGAAAACAGGTAGTTTTTACTTAGGTATAAAGCATATTTTATGCCATTACAGTAAAATTGGTTAAATGAAGGGTTGCATACAATCCGCATATCCTCTTTTGCTTTAATTTCATATCTTGAAGATTGTTTTCTCAAAAGTGACCCTTTATTTTTGCGGACGAGTGTATATCGCCTAGATTCACCTATAGCTTTGAGACTATTCAAAGTGATCGTTGTGATTCAAATGAATAAATAGCTTTTCAATGGTAACCGATGTATAATCGCTTAGGTAAGATTATTTGGTAAATAAATGAATGTGTATTCATAATGACATTGGCTTTCTAATGGCAATGATGAATGAAAGCGCGGATTGTTTAAATTATATTGAGCCGCGCCATTTGCCAGTAAATCTACGCGTACCTACTTCTATCGTACATTACATTATTGATTTCCATCAATTCGGTGATAGCCTCATACAACACGATCCATTAATTAGCTTTTATTACCAACTTTCTCGTGTCTACAGAGCAGAGAGAAAAATGATCGTGAAAAAATATCAAAATCATTTTATTTCAAACTGAAATCAGAGTACGTAACTTGTCTCGAAGGGTTGTGGTTTTTCAGACTGGAAACCCTACTTTTATATGTGTCATCGCTAACGGGTGGTTTCGCTCTGAAGTCCCGAAGGATACAAGTACATTCACTAGTAGATGGAAAATATGTACGTGATTTTAGCCTATTTTAGAAAAAGTTTGAATAAGTACCTGATTTACTGTTTATTACGCAAATTACTTATTTTCTATCCCCACAAATACACAGGAGAACGCATATCTTTTTTATTGGGTATTGTTTAGTGAGGCATAGAAGTTAAACTCTGTGGGATTGTGTAACAATAGGTTGGGTCAGTAGTCATTTGACGGTCACCATTTTAGAAAAACATTGTATAAGAGCACGATTGGAAAACAGTAGTAAATCAAAAAGCTGCAACAGTAAGAAAGGAAAGCTGATTTTCTTAAATCAAGGAAGGCTTGTTGTGACGGATACGCGATCTCGTTACGGCCGTACGATATCGGCACAGTAAGAATTGCAACAGTAAGTTGAATTCAATGAAATAAAATTTAACAATGAACGTGAACAACAATAATTTGCCACACCTAATAAAACCTTTAAACGCGCTAGTTTTCTGAAAATTCATTACTGATATTATATAACATAACAAACATAACATAACATGGGTGGACTTTCCACACAACACTATCTAGCCCCAAACTAAGCCAGAGCTTGTAATATGAGAACCAGATAGCTTATATAATACATAAATAATTTTTGTTTTTGTAAATACATACATACTTATAATATTATATAACACCCAGACAGAGAACAAACATCTATGTTCATCACACAAATGTTTGTTCTCGGTGGGGATCGATCCCACGGCCTACGGCGCAGAAGGCTGAGCTGCTACCAACTGAGCCGTGAAGGCTGTCAGAGTTATATAGGTAATAATAACTGTCCTCAACTGTACAATCTGTTTTTATTATTAACTACTAGTAGCTATAAATCTTGACAGTTTTTATAAGATTCCAAAAACGGTAAACCAGACAGGACTCGACCCCAATCCAATGAATGACAATTTGTGTCATCAGTCTTACAGTGTATTAGGTTACTGACTAGCAAATTATAAAACTTACTGATTTTATAGTGGGTTTATAAAAGCGTTTGTTTCAATAAGAACAAATGCATCGATCACGAGTTGAAACCGAGGTCCTAGTTGTTCAACAACGTTTTTGAATTAGTCGACTGGGACCACAAACAACATGACGTAATTACGCGTAAAAGCTATTTTACTGCTTGCTTAGCTATCTATTGTCGCCGTGAAAGATGCGACATTTTTAGGCCAAGTCGGCTTCAAAATAAATAAAATCGGTGATTCGCATAAATCTATTCTTTATTGTCTTCTGACTTCGAAGCTAAAGCCCAGCCAATGCCAAAAGCGTCTCGTGTTATATGTCTAGATTTCCTTTACTTGAGAGTACATTTTTGGATGGAAACTTAATTTCATTTATTCAGGTGCAAGTAAGAGATTTACAATTTAAAATAAAATGTGAATACACATTTTATGGCACTTGCTAAGTACATGACTACCAGACTGAACAAATGTAATATTTAAATACAATGTAAGGGATCCTTTCGTCGAGGGAATCAAACTACTCGTCTTGCTACCTGTGCTTAGCTTCTGCTTTTATTGTTTTGTTACCAATCTACATCTACATATTTGTACTGCGTGCTAGTCAGATAACGACGGGGTAGTTGTATGTGTACGCGGGCGTGTACTCAGGGGGTAGTTGTAACTGTAGGCGGCGTGGGCGTGTACTCACGGGGTAGTTGTAAGTGTGGGCGGCGCGGGCGTGTACTCACGAGGTGGTTGTAAGTGTAGGCGACGCGGGCGTGTACTCACGGGGTAGTTGTAAGTGTGGGCGGCGCGGGCGTGTACTCACGAGGTGGTTGTAAGTGTAGGCGACGCGGGCGTGTACTCACGGGGTGGTTGTAGGTGTTGTTGGAGGTCATGGCGACGATGGCGACGCTCATGCTGACGCGCGTCGCGTACGAGATGGTGGTGCCCAGGAACATCAGCAGCGCCAGCACGTGCCGCATGCCCACCAGCCGCTCTGCAACACGCGCACATTTCTGTGAGTACTGGAGGCTGATTACAATACAATAGAATATAATATACAATTTATTTGACAAAAAACACGCAGAAGTAGCTTACAGACAAGTAAGAATATAGGCAGTAGAAAATAATACATGGACAAAAAAATTGTACGGTACCTACCGTACAATTTTTGTACACAAAAAAGAAAAAGAACTGGTTGGGTAAGATAAAATAAACAGATCGAAAAAAAGTTAGTAAAATAACCGTAAACATTCAACATTCACTTAAAACTGAAACACGAATGTATTAATTAGTGCTTTACTAGTTTTCGCATTTATGTGGACTGTGTGGAAGATGACATGAGTAAGAAAGGAGTGACTGCTGAGAGAGGCTGATAGAGGAGAGTTCAGTGAAAAAACCTGTTGTGCCGACCCCCCATGAAGTGGGATAAGAGCAGGAAATGATGATAGTTTTCGTATTTATGCAAACTTATGTGCAGGAAAACTTGTATCTATCAAAATGTAATCTTTACTTACTAAACTGTGTGCAATGTGATTTCAAACAACTTGGTTTATTGTGATTTCTTCAAAATGAGCTCAGTGATTGTATATCCATCAAAATGTTGATATGTGCAAGCGAGAGGCATTAGCTATTATCATCGTCATAACGGAATATCCTAGCGATATTCAACTTTATTATGTTGTAATTAAGGATACGATACATTTACGCAACTAATGGTGGGGAGTCGGGGGAATGGAGAGGAATATTTTTTTCTGGAAGTCTAAAAAGGATTTGTTCAGGTTATTAATGATGAGGATGGTGAAATTTATCTATATTAATATTATAGAGAGAAAAGATTTGTATGTTTATAACGAATAAACTCAAAAACGACTGGTCCGATTTCAAAAATTATTTCACCCATTGGGATGCTATATTATCCCTATTATTATTATAAAGGCTATATTTAAATGTAAAAAAGTGCCCACCCGTGCGATGCCGGAACGAGCTGCTAGTTATCAATAAAATCTAAGTCATTATCTTAACTAAGTCACATAGCATAAAAATATTTGTCTGTTTGGTGGTTTCTTTTGAATGTTTGTTTGATCTTTCTTTCGTCTAAACTCACTTTTATACAAGTGTAGAAAATGCCAAGTTTTCAAAATACCTCGCAGAATAGTTATTTAATGCCAAAATGATTTGTTACATTCGTTGAGTGTTTGTTGTTGTATAAACCCGGTTGTAAATAGAATTGCACTGTAATAAATCGTTATTATGTCCCTCGCCGGAACGACATTATGTTATTACTTGTATGTGCGTATTTCACTGTATTTAGTGTGGAATACACGCTATTAAAATAACATAAATGTAGCATCTACGAATTTAGAATTTCCGTGTATTTATTATGATTGCCCATAATAGATACATTAAGGTAATATGACTTATAATGACTGACTACCTACAACGCAAATCAAGCAGCCACTAAAGGCCTGTTTCATCTCATTTAAGACATAATGGTACACACGGATACAGATCAAGCCACACAAATCTAAAGAACAATGACGCTAATTACAAGGATATAAAAGCAAGCAGTAAGTATATAGCATGAGGCGTTTCCGTGAGTACAATGAAAAAAAAAACTTGTCCTACAAATAAATCGTTTTTTTTTTTATACCAAAGCAACCAAATCTGCCATAACGGAGGAATAAAGGCACGGTTTTGTAGTCATCTTTTAGCACGAGGCGACTCAGTGAAGTCAGGCCCATATGTGTTGCTTTCTCTCCTAACTCATCTACTCAGCCCCATCATATTACGAAACTGTCCGCGCATTCCTGTACCTCTCCCAGATCATGCAACTGGCCTTTTGTTGAAATAAAATATCTCGGCGTCAAGATTGACTGTTTCTTATCTTGGGATGAAAAAGTTACATTAGCAGTTAGCAAAACCAGAAAACAGAAAACATTTTAAAAAACCTTCGCAACTCTGCTGACTTGGTCAATCAATAGTATCTTATTTCGTAACGGCTTGAGGAGGTGCCCCCAAAACGCGGATACTACGACTTGAAAGGGCACAGAGAGCTGTTTTAAAAGTTCTTACTAGAAAACCTAGACTATTTCCTACTATCGAGCTCTACTCTCAAACTCTTACGGTAAGACAACTGTTTATATTAAACACCCTTCTACGTAAACATGGTCAAGTGCCCTATAACCCAAACTTCTCAAAGACGCAGTGACAGAGTGTGTCAAATTGAAGACACTTCTCGCACATCAGCTCTTTACTTTATAATAAAGTTAATAAGAAACTCAACATCTATCCCTTGACCTTAAAAAAAAGTTAAGTTTAAGGTATCTGCTTGGCTTCAGAGCCTATCTTATGCAGATACTGAACACTTACTCGTATTAAACGTATAATTTATCACGCAAACACTTAACACAAATACCTTTTACACACTCCTGTTGGCCAGACTCTTAAGAGGGTGGTGTTCTCAGAAGCACCTATGACACATTCATCCACTCATGCTGCACATACACACCCTACACATACACATGCTACATATACACATGCTACACATGCACATGCTTCACATGCACATGATACACATACACATGCTACACATGCACATGCTACACATACACATACTACACATACACATGCTACACATACACATGCTTCACATACACATGCTTCACATACACATGCTACACATGCACATGCTACACATACACATGCAACACATACACATGCTACACATACACATGCTACACATACACATGCTTCACATGCACATGCTACACATACACATGCTACACATACACATGCTACACATGCACATGCTACACATACACACCCTACACATACACATACCACACATACTACACACACCCTTACACACCCTCACACACACACACACACCTCCCTAACACACCCTAATCCACCACACACGGTATCTCCTGTTGCCCAGACTCATAAGAGACTGGTGTTCTCAGGAGGACTAAAACTCACAATCACTCAACACACTACCTCTACACTCACATCTACATACAAACAAACACACCCTCACACCACATTATTTTACACCTGCACGTGCCTTTATTTGAAAATAATTTCCGCTGTTTTTTGTAAACTTAATTAAACTTAATTATGTTGTGTAAAACGAATTAAATTAAATATAAACTAAATACGGGATACAAAATGTCGTATTTGCATCAGTGAACAAATTAAATACACGATTTCACGAAAATAAATATAGAAACAACAAGAAAGTGCAACCCAAAAGTGATGAAATTGATGCTACGATCACATCACCTAACTAGAGAATAAATCCTCAAAATTCTAATACCATCCCTAAAGCTAAACTGAAATCCAGATAACAAAGCTAATTAACAAATATAGCAAAGGTAAAATACAAGCAAAGGGCAAGCGAAGCGAAAAAAACACCTGCCAAGAGGCCCTCCTCTTGGCTTGGCTCCGTTACTGGCTGCGACACAGTTTCATACTTCTGCAGTCAGATAGATAGATAGATAGATAACACTTTATTGTACACAAGGATACATCATAAATCTAGGCATAAATTTATACAGTACAATGGGCGGCCTTATCGCTGAAAGCGATTTCTTCCAGGCAACCTTAGTCAGTATCGTTACACTAGTTTTAGTTTAATTTGGACCTTAGTTCCAAATAAACTTTTACTTTACTTCCTTTACCTTTTACTTTACTTCTTTGAACATTTTGATATTGTTAGCTTAATAGCATTCTCATTATCATCTCCATTAGCCTGACTCAGTCCACAACTGGACATAAGGTATTACTATTCTACGATTGCATATTGTGTGTGTTGATAATTTTATTATGGTTATCGGAGGAATTAAGCAACTGTACGCTTTTTATAATATTAGATGGTAGCTTAGCTATAAAACTTTAATGCGAAGGATCAGATAGGTATATAGATAATTACTTTAGTACACAGAACTGGTAATCATTTGTATTAGGACCTGACATTTTGTGTAATTAAATCATTTTTTTTAATTTTTATTGGAATTTAATAACTATGTTGTATGTCGGTCAACGACGTAGTGTGAGAGTCCTATTAGACCTAAGACCATAAGGTACATAAGGTACCATACTTCAGGCAAATACATTCATTTCGTTTCATTTATGGGCTATCACAAATGGTATTTACATCGAAGCGCCTCCGTGCAAGCTAAGCTGAAAGATCCAGGACTCTTCTAATCTTGCCATTTTCAACCATTCCCCAAAGAACCATCCTCTTTTCAAAGTGATCCTGATTGAACTGAATAAAGACCGTGTTATTTTGATTTGATTCTGCCACCATAGTTATATGGAAAACTATAATACTGTGCTCTTGTAAAAACAAGTAAAGCCGTGGGCTGAAGCTTGTTGATAAGGCAGATATAGGTCACTGGCTAGGTCGCTGCCTAGCAATGCGCTCACGGCTCGGCGACTGCGATGCGTCGAGCTCGTCAATGGAGCCTGCCGGTCCCCCTGCTGATATAAATATTGCACATTCTTCTATTCATGCCGGTTCCTGGTGCAGAACGAGGCGAAAACTAACGAATGGGGTTATTTTTACCCTGAGCTATAGCTGACGTTTCGTAGACTTTTATTCTGATAGGTGGGAAATATACTACGATACGGTATGTCGTACTACACAATGACATGTGTGTAGTGCGACGTCTCATGTTGATGAGTACCGTGCAAAGCGCGTTCCTATCGTGCCTGACTTGCGGAATAATTCGAGGGTTACCGATTAACATCAGGTGGATTATTTGCTTGTTCCACAAAAAATATCCCTAAAGATCTTTTAGCAAGTACCAAGGGTAGGTAGTAGGTTCTTGATACTTATAATTGGCATTTAGACTTTCACAACACTGCAGTACAAAAGCGTTGTTATAATGAGACAAGAATTTAGATCGTGTTCCATATAACAAACAGTTTAATCTCAAATAGCAAAGGAAAGTTTCAAGGTTAAGCTAACTCAATTCCAGAGTGTGAGAGACAAGGTACAGGCACCGTATGACACTAACCTAGTAAATACAGAATGGAACAAAGTTATCATTCAGTTAAAGTCGTCACGGCTCTGGAAACACGTCTAGAAACAGTCGTACATCAATCTGTGGTCCAAATATAAAGAGGACTCATTTAGGCCTAAACTTTGGGAGTGCCTTATTTTATTTATTTTCTTAAATATTCTAAGGTTAGGTTCTTAAAACGATATCGCTTTTAGATCGCCATACATCGGCCGGCCGCCCATGAGGCATTTCATTGTTTTATTATTGTTTGTCGTTGTGTACCCCTATATTGTATTTAATTCACACAACCTAAGACAAGCAAAATTTACCATTATTGAACCCGTTATTTTGGAATCTCCAACATTTTATAGCAAAAATGTATGAGCTTTCTCCCAAGATTTTCCGATTCAGGTATAGTTTTACATAAATCCTTGAAATATGAAGTTATTAAAATTACTACCAAATTCGATCTTTGACGGTAATATTTTGCCAAACTCTGCAAGGGATGTCCGCTTGCTTCTGAAACTCATACCGTTTCTTTGAAGATGAAATTGAGAGACAAAAGTTTATTTTCACCGGAGAATGTACGGTGTAGATAAATAACTAAGGGCGTAAGCCTCAAATTAATTCTCAACACAAAAAGCGCTTGAGAAATGGCACTCTTTCATGCTCTGCGCTGTAAATTAGAGTTTTTTGTTGCTTTAATAGGAGATAGTGGGTTTGTGTAATATCCTCGACTCCACTCGCTGGCACACAAATATCGTACTATCTATTCATGAAATATGAAAACGTTAAAAATTATTTTTCTGGGAGTTATGACAGGTCTTGCGAAGCGAGAATGTACAAAAAAGGTGTTTTAGGTGTTACATATTGAATGTACCAATTTGGGTAATCTTGGCAGGTTCTGTATTAACCTGTTGAAACCCCTGGCTTCATATGAAGTCAGAAACTTTAGAAATTGTATTGTGTCTGTTCTAAGAGTTAAATGAGTAGTTTCATCAATGTATGGAGCCCGGGTTGGCTCGAATACAGTAAATAATAATAATAGTAATTTCTTTATTGAGGACTAAAACATGTAAAAATATGCACTTAGCATATATAAATAAACAGTGTATATAAATATCGCTTAGCAATATAGCAACTCTTTTTAACTGCTTATTTTCTTCATATTTACTTCGTTTTCTTGCGCTTCAAGATTTCTTTGGTCAAAGAGAGCAACAAAATGCACTAAAAATATGGCGGACTGAAATGCGTGAAATGTCATTTTGACAACTGTTGTATAATGTCAAGCTTGAGAGTTGAACTCATTACCGTCAAGAAAAGCAACAAAACTGTCAAATCAATGCAAAATGCAATGAGTTATGTCAAACATCAATTACAGACTGTCATGGCTGCTCTAAAAGTGTTCACATAGTAAAAACATTTAGTTATCGCAGCTTTATTTGCCTACAAATTAATGAAAATGCATTGCTATGGTAATCTTCTATTTATTTCAAATCTTTCTACTTGGTGTACCCAAACCCAAAATGAAATAAAATGGCCTTTATTTAAAATTATTATTAATCTTCCATCCGCTTATTTGAAGTGATTGCTGGCATTAATATTCATTTTTTATACCATTTATCATTTTTCAAAATCAAAAGTATGCCTCTGTCCAGTCACCTAATCCAGTTTTTAGTTTCACCCCAATTGATTGAGCCACAAACATTCAAAGATCGTAACTTTCGCATTTTATATTAGTAGGATGAAATAGGATAGGAAATACTACTCCATCAACTTGAGGCATACGGATGTTCAGCCTCATATTATTGTGCCTGTAATTTAACCGGCAACACCCTTCACCCTAACACAACAACGCTGCATGAGCAGAAGCAGTCATGGCGGTAGTACTTCCCCGGACGAGCTACACACAAAGAGCTGTAATACCTTTAGAACTCTGGGTCTGCCGGAGTGTAGGCACGAGTGTGGAACGGTATTCCACGAAGCAAATGATCCCCGACCGGCCGATACGGCGTGATGGACGAGCGCTGAATGGAGATTAGAGATTGCAAACGTTGGCTTTTGTTCCCTTTGCCCCCTTGCCCCCTTGCCCCCTTGCCTGGATTGGATGCGCCAGTATAATGGATGATGCAGAAATAGATCTATTATAATAACGTAGAAGATGAATGCATATTATGTTGTTTGTTGCGCTTGGAACGCCAACTGTTGTAATGTCGTTTATTAGTCGGTTTATAATAAATATATGTATAATATATTATTATGTAAGTATAACAATTAGTTTAATAATTCACACGCCCATCTAATGGGTTAAAACTTGTTTAACGATCTGATCTAAGAAATAACAGTAAAATCACCACTTTTATGATAAAATGAAAGTAAAGTCGTTTAAAATTTCCCTAAAACTATCCCTGACCAAGAATCGAACCCAGGTCTTTCGCCACTAAGCCAGCCAACCAACCACCGAGGTTGTCATTAATAATGCCAAGCCACACTTTAGAGCGCCTTTATTAATTCAAATAGCTCTGTAACACGGCTAATGGCTCTTTCAGAACGTGACCTGCCTCCTTACTTTTTGTAATGACATTTTGACGTACACGACTTCATAAAAATCAAGAAGGTTTGATCACATTCATAATACAATGACAAATAAACCGATACCTCCTTAGTAAATAACGAAGTAGAAAAAAATACAGTATTACAACTTTTTGGTCGAATTGAAATTGAAACAGAGATTCATGTACACACGTACACAGTCGCATAGGCACGACTGAAGTTAAATACAATACGTGCGAAACAAGTAGAAACTAATACTGAGTATGACAGGTCACTAACAAATGACTTTTACTGGTTATTGAAGAAACATTATTTGATCTTCCATGGGGGATTCGTTTTCTGGCATTTTGGGATGCAACATAGCTTTTTCATTTTAATTGTTTTTCTTGTGTTATTTTGAGTAGTGTTGTGTAATTTCGGTGGTATTTTAACCAACATTACTTGAGGTCTTAGCACAAAGTGTCATTTCATTCCTGAAGTACACAAAGTGCACATTAGGAATGAAAGTGTATTACGTGATATCCTGATTTGTCTGAAAATGTTTCGAATGTTTTGAAGAAAACGCCACCATTTTCTTCAAAACAAATGGCCGTCATTTGTTTTGAAGAAAATGGTGGCGGTTTTCTTGACTTGACTATGGACTGACTTGACTAAAAAGTATTTAATCAATACAAATCACTTGACACTGGCAAGATTGTCTATCGAATGACAGACAGGAGCCATAAATGGAGAGAAGAAGAAGATCTTCCATGTAACTTAATCATTGTCATTCGAACCTACTTTCAACTGTACTATAAACTTCGGATAGGTTTAAATGAATGAATGAACCTTCTTTATTGTACACCTACAAACTAACAAAATAAGAAACACATTATAACGACTATAATGGGCGGTTTTATAGCTTAAAAGCGATCTTTTACATACAACCTTTGGATGGAGAGGGGCCTACAATAGGAGGGTTGGCTTGGGTGCACGAAATAATAGCATCATAAAAACATACCTACATAAATAAAATTACATACCTACTTACATTTTATAAATAAATACGTTCTTAGACATACGTATTATATATTATACCTATGACAAATCAGATGATGATGAAATACAATTTCTTGTACACACTTGATCGCGTTAACCTGGCACCTAGATTCATCTAGCTTTAAGACGTTTCAAAGTAATCCTTGTGATTCAATTGAATAGATCTTGACTTTTGACTGGTAATAGTTTCTGAAATAACTTTAAAATAGTGGGCGTTGTGCTTCTGGAGTGCAGTATACTATGCCACTTCGCGTAGGAGCTAATCCTGAACGGCTTTGTTCTGCAAACAAAACCAGGTGGTTCTTAGTGCTCATTGTGTACCTTCTAGTACCTTTGTAAATGTTATTAGTGAAATGAATTGCTTGTTATTGTGAGGGCACGACTAACTGAAGGAGGCCTACATGTGTAGAGGGGGCCTAACCAAAGCGAAGACAAAGTAGAGCAAACTAACTGGTTTACCCTACATAAGTACAATACAATTTGAAATAAGTGGGTTAAAACGAAAAAGGTACTTTATTTATTATTATTAGGGTATTGCGTGGGCATAAGTTACGCAGAAAATGAGAAATTAAATTATATATTTTAAGAGTAGTAGAGCTCTTTGTGAAGAGCGCGTCCGGGGAAGTACTACCACCACACCTTTTTCTGCCGCCAAGCAGCAATGCTGTGTTTCGATTTGAAGAGTGTGGTTGCCGGTGTAATTACAGGCACATGAGGCTTAACATCTGTATGCCTCAAGCTGATGGACGCAGGGCAGTGCATCGTAGGGCACGTTCCTATCGTGCGTGACTTACGAGGCAATGCTTTGTTATAGGTGATGGTTACCACTTAACATCAGGTGGGCCATCTGCTTGTTCCATCAACTGGTTGTATAAAAAAAAAAAAAATGCTGATAGGCCACTTTGAGTAGAGTCACTTTGGGTAGTCACTTATGCGTATGGTCTCCATGCACGGTAGACATATTTTTAGGTCTTGAAGTATATTTTTAGGAACTAATGAAGTTAGTCAGTCCACGTTAGTTAGGCACGTCCAAACATAAAAATTGGTACATGCATCAAATTATATCGTTTGTTTACTGGGATTATATAAAAAACCAAGCAACTCTAAATATCACCAGCGGTCACTCATCCGATGGTGGCTACGAAGAACGTTGGCAGAGAACAAACATTTATGTTTATATATATATTATGTCTTCGCTGCGGATCGAACCCGCGGCCTACAGCGCATATCTGAGTCTAGGTTGTACAGAATTTATATATTTATTTATTTTGTGTACGTGGAATGCAATAACTTCATAGATATGTATGCATAGAGGTGAATGCGCGCCTCGCGGTCATTTCTCGCTCCAGGAAGGTCGACAACCGGTCCTCAAAACCACTTCAACTATTTATTTACAAACACTGCCTTATTTTGTAATTGTTTTATTATGAATGTCTTTTTAATTTAAACCGGTTGGGAATGTAGTGACGCCACGCTTGCCGCAGTCTCTTCTGAACCCACGAGAACAGAGTCAGGGGCAGTTTCAACAATAATATAAATCAAGTCATTAGTTATTCAATTGAATCACAAGGATCACTTTAAAACTTCTTGAATCCACGCGACGGCCATAACATGCCTTTATGGGCCGCTGTAAAAGAGCTTAGGACGTGATTTATTTTTGAATTACTGTTTTCTAAAGCTGAAAATACGCAGAATACCATTTTTTACAATGTAGAATACTTTTTTCGTGATTTCTCTGGTATTTCAGGCGTTCTAGGCTACGGTAACCGCTTTCTATCAGGCAGGCCGTAAGCTTGTTTGTTTACTTGGTTGTTAATAATAACAACTTTAACTAAGCTAATCTAACCATTCTTTTCACCTGTCTTTTAAGCACAATAAGATGCAGCCCGCTCAGGGACGTCATCGGTTACTTAAACCGCTTCTAGTATAGATTTCTCTTGGGAATTACGTACTGAGGACCTATTTATGGAACATCGCGGAACGCTCTGCTGGCATGATACCTACCCAGATAAAGAGAAGCCTAATCGTTAATTTAGATTACAATCTATGTATATTACGTTTCATTTAAATCTGTTCAGCCACTACGGAGATAAGACACTCGCTTGCTCACAACTTTCGCATTTTTTACTGAAGTGTGTTGTAACGTATTTATTTTAATAACTAGGCCGACCTTAGCCACTCTCATTAATTTTGTAATGGGTATCTACCTACTTACTTATTAAAGTTGTTTGTTCAATTACAATAAATAAATAGGTAATAGGCATAGATAGGTAAGGTGTCTACTATAATAGAAGGAATAATAAAATTAAATTTTACTGTTGTATCTGAAATCTAAATATGGTTGTGTTGTGTTTCTGTAAAGTATTTTAGATTATCATTATTACAATTTTATATTATCATCATAATTATTTTAATAAAAATGTTCTTAGATGACATGTATGCCTAAAACAAAGAATGTTTTATATTACAAAGCGGGTAGTTCAATAATTAAATAGATACTCATCCAGCTAAAAATAAAAGCTTCACAAATAATATGATATTGGCTGAGATCTTGAGATGTTCCAAATTCCAGTAAATGGATTCTTTTGATAAGCCTTCTCGACGTCTTTGTGAAGAATAATGGAAAACGTATTCTTGGAACAATGTTTATCGATATAATTGTTTTATTTTTGATCTAGTGTACCTACTACGGACGAACGTTATAAGAATTAACGTTCTGACTGACTGACTGACACAAAAAAAACTTTTTTAAATTACTATTTAGACAACCTTCTCAGCTCAGTTGCTAGTAGCTCTGCCTTTTGCGCGGTAGGCCGTGGGTTCGATCCCCACCGAGAACAAACATATTTGTGTGAAGGATGTTTGTTCCCTGTCTGGGTGTTATTATCCTACTAATAATAAAAACGCGAAAGTTTGTAAGTATGGATGGATGGATGTTTGTTACTCTTTCACGTAAAAACTACTAAATGGATTATAATGAAACTTTACAATAATATAGCTTATACATCAAAATAACACATAGGCTACAATTTATAAAGATATTGTGTGACTAACCCTGCGCAGACGAAGTCACGGGCACCAGCTTGTGTATTATAAGATGTATTTACAAAAAAAACCTATTAAATAAATAAATCAGCTATCTAGAGGTAGTTCCCATAGTATATTACAAGCTTTGCTTAGTTTGGGGCAAGATAGTGCAGTGTGGAGAGTCCACCAATATTTAAATATTTAATTTAATATGGCACACCTTTTGTCGACATAACCTATCTTGTAGCATTTGGGTGCTCTCGTAAGTCACACCTGATAAGAAAGTGCTCTACGAAGTACTGCCCTGCATCCATCAACTTGAAGCATAAAAGATGTTAAGCCTCATGTGCCTATAATGCAGTACAGATAAGTCAGAACGTACAAACTTTTAATTTGGCCCGTATTATACATATAAACGAGATTCAAGTTAGTTCAGCGCTGACCTCGCGCTTGCAAGTCACAATTTTTTTGGAAATCGTGGCTTCCAAGTTTGCTTCACTAATTTTCGTACATAAGCAAACTTTTTAGTAAAATTTTGTTGTGTTTAAAATTAGGTATATTTTTGCTAAACTGTGTGAAATGTGATTGCACACAACTTGGTTGATTGCGATTTTTAATAAACAATTTCAGTGATTTTATATCTTTTAAAATATTGAAATGTGCGAGCGAGAGTTACAGCTGTTGTCTTCGCTTTAAGTAAGAACCGTAGATCCAAAATTTAAGTAAAAACCTTTTGAATATTTACCTTAATTTAATGTTTTCCAAAATGATGCTTAACGCGATAAAATAAACACCACGCGGACGAAGTCACGATTAAACGCTAGTCTATTTATACAGCGTTTAAAATAACAAGAATTCAGGAAAATCATAGCCTGTGTGCTCGGCCCTACTTCTCGTGTAGATGGAAGCGAAAAATAATTAAGTAAATTTGTAATATTATTTAAAACTGCTGGATCCATTTTTTTACAGACTATTTCCGAATATTCCTAGAGGTAACGCCGTTTTGTATGTTTTTATAGGATCTATGGGGGTGCGTGAGCGTTATATGTGCCCTATAACAATGCATTACGTCAAAGAGCACTGGAAATTCATTGTGTTCATAACTCTGAGACGTAAATCTCATGCCTTTTAATGCACCGGCATCCATATCCTTAAAATTATATCTACTACATACATGCTACTCAAAGTCAAAAGGTATTTAATTTTATTCAATTGAATCATAAGGTCATCAATTTGAAACGTCTTATAGCTAGGTGATCAGACTGTTTAAAATATCTACCAACAGTAGTACCCTTATCTCTTGGTAGATAGACCCTTTTGAGAGAGTAAAGGGGTCGCACACAATGGCCGTAGAGTGTGTATCATCGCATTGCACCGAGCCCGCTTCTGTCAACAACTAAACAATTAATTGAAAACCCTGCTTGCTCCACCCAATCCCCTCGCTGCGGCGATACGCCGGCGATGTGCTGCGGCTAGTGGCGTGCCGCAGTATTATGGACTAGCTGAAGATTATTTACGATTGGAACTATTGAGACGTAGGCTTCTTGTTTGCCAAGAGTTGCCTAGTGAGTTACTATATGAGTCATGTATTTTTAATAAACAAGAAAAAATATTAAACTTGTTTTGATGTCTATTACTGATTTTCTATTTCATAGAATGCACTATTTATGGAATGATGTCGAGTGTTTTTTTTTTTTAGTTTAGTTAAACGATTTTTTAATTTTTTCTACTAATTTTATTAGGTCAAAATCTTAGTTTTAAATTTTAAGAGTCAAAAAAACTTTAATACCTTCAATTCAAAGGATCTCCTAAATGTCTTACCTCTATATAAGTGGTATGATACTACTGTAGAAAAGACATACTAATGTTATGAAAACACATATTCATTTAGGGTAATTTATTAGATAAATCTACTTATTAGAATAAAATCTACGAATGTAACGAATTAACGAATTTTCAACAGGAAAAGTGGGAATAAAACCAACTCCAACAAAAATGTGCCATATCATAAGTTGAAAGCTGCAAGCACTTGAATTATCGAGCATACTATCGAATCCACTTAAACTGACAAACAAAACTATCTAACAAGTGCATTCCGCACACTATCTCGGAAATTAATAACATTGAAACAATACGATGTGACCTACATAGTCAAGAATACTTATTACCTACAGATAAAATTATAATATAATTTTTATCTCGTTTTTCTAGTGTTTACCTTCGATTAAAAAAATCACAAAGATTTATAATATTCCAAGTTGGATTTAAGCCCACAAGCTTCCCCTCTTTCGTCGATTCAACTGAATGTAGCTTTGGTTATCGAGCAGGACTCTTGATAGTATCATGTCAGACCTGTAGATGGAACCACGGTCGCATAGTACCGTAGTAGCATGTCCCTGAGTTATTCGTCGAGTGCGATTACAATGCGATGGCGCAGGTGGTTAGCGCAGCCTCGTATCAAGGGGAAGGTCATGGGTGTACATCCCATCACTCGGATAATTACTTTTGGGATAATACAAAAAAATATTTAAAAGTTAAGATGTAAATGTAATTTAAAAAATATCTTGTTATGTTAACCCTTGGTTTACCTGGTGATCCCAAATCACTTAATTTACCCCATGGAGTCCATGGGACTCCTTGCATAAAAATCATTGATTTTGGTCAAAATAAAAGCAAAATGTGTACTCAAAAATGATTTATTCTACTTAGCAACATTATACTTAAAAGCTATAATATCAAATTTCTTTATTAATTGATAACAGTCTTGTTGGCAATTGAAAAACCTAATAGACTAAAAAATAAGCACACAAAAATCAATGCAAACTTCGGGCTCGAAATTTAAATACAATGAATCATTATTTTTAACTATTTCTTTCAATAACAAGTCTAAAATATAATCAATTTTTAAAAACAAAATTAAAAATAGCACAAGTTCATACAAAAAAACAAAACGTGCAGCACTTTTTTTCTCGTTTGATCCACCTTATTGCTGCCCTCGCTCATCGTTGTTGGACTCCTCATCATCACGTCTTTTCTTCTCAGACTCAGCTTTTGAATGAAGTAGATTGACTGACCGTCTGTTTGAAGCCGTTTGTAAGCCTAAAACACAAAAATAACATTGAAAAATAATTACATTGCAATCCAGCAAAACAATATTTTTGTCACACAAATACCCCCATGGAGTCCAACGGACTCTATGGGCACAATTACTCATCTATACGCGTGGCGTAGGCGCACGTCCTCTTCACCCCGCATCCGGGCCGTTACTACAGGAAGGTACTGAGACGCGCGAAAACGAAAACGCGATAGTTAAGATTTTAGACCAAAATGAAAGTTCGCGCGGAGTCCCAGGGACCTAACAGGTAAATTAAGGGTTAAAATAACTCTTTAGAAGCTTTGCTAATCTTGGCACTAGATGGCGCGGTGACAAATTATAATGACAACTAAGCAATTCGATTGATATTTGAAACACGCCCAAGAACGAAAGAAAAATTAAGTTTCAAAATGAATTGCTCCAGAATTCGTCGAATAGCTCTTTAAGAGTCCCAACACGTTCCCTATCCTATAGAGATGTAGGTACCAATTAAAATTATTAAGTAGGTCCAATTCTCGATGCCAATATTTTTTCGTGTCTTGAAGATGGACCAGAATACTAAGTAGTTCTTCCAGTTCGATTGATCGGTTTGAAAGGTGTGACGGTGAAATTACAGGCATATGAGGCTTAACATCTGTATGCCTCAAGTTGATGGACGCAGGGCAGTGCATCGTAGGGCACGTTCCTATAGTGCGTGAGTTGCGAGGCAATGCTTTGTTATAGGTGATGGTTACCACTTAACATCAGGTGGACCATCTACTAGCTCCATCAGCAAGTAGTATAAAAAAAGAGTAAAGAGAGTTCGCAATAGGTTATTGTATGTAGGTAACTGTTGCATTTAGAGGCAGTTTTCGGTACCAGGCAACCAAGTGCTGGAACAATGCTGGAACCACCACCTCTTCGATTGCTAGAATCAAAATACACGTTTAAAAAACATTATAAGAAATTTATTTTAGAAAAACAAAAAGCTGGGTTGTCTGGTACAAATTGTTATAGTGCACTATTCTCTTGCTGATTATGACAGTTACACACAAGGAATCGAATCTATCTAGCCTTACGCATATATATATATATTTATATATATATATGCGTAATATATATATATATATATATATGCGTAATATATATATATAAATATCTATATTAGCTTAACAATTCACACATCACACACTTTGGTTTCTCCTGTGAAACCCTGGCTCTTAAGAGACTTGTGTTATCAGGAGAAGCCAAAAAATACACATTTTTACTCGCACACAAACACACCACACCTGCATTCGCAACCAATCACACATTTATCTATTTTTTACACTACATGCACATACTCACACCCTTTGGTTTCTCCTGTGAAACCCTGGCTCTTAAGAGACTTGTGTAATCGGGAGAAACCAAAGAAATATCTACATTATTTCTAATTTTCTTTTATACCTACTTATTTTTATTTAAAAACATTCACATCTTTTGATATTCTTCCTTTTATTAATAATGTCCTCACAGGGTCAAATGGCTCTGATCAAGGGTACCGGCAGAATAACAGCGCTGAGCCGCCAAGGGCGGTGGAGTATAATGCTGAGCTGGAACCGATTTGCTGCAGTAGCACACATATCTTTAAGTTAATTTAGTTTTGTTAATTCACTCCATTTGTTATCTGTCCATTTATTTTTGTTACAAATATATTTATTTTCATCTCATTCAATCATTATATATTTTTAAAATGTTTCTTTTTTTTAGTTTTTTTTAATAATTTGTAATGTGTGTGTTAAAGTAGCAAATAAATGTCTGTCTATGTCTATGTCTATGTCTAATCAACCTATTGCGAAACTGAAGGAGGTAAGTACATTAGCGCTTCAAGGCACCTACGAATACTATTATTATTAAGTTCTTTGATATTTCTTAGGTTTCTTTGAGATTAGGTAATTGCTAAGTGGTACCTAAATTGAACTAGACTAACGGCCGGTTTCTGAAAGCCCGATCAAAACTAATCAGATGTCAAGTCACGTGCTATCTTTATCTAATTCGATGCAATAGCTGACATGGCGAGTGACTTGATATCCGATTAGTTTTGATCGAGCTTTCAGAAACCGGGCGTAAGTAATTTAGTTAATTTCTTGGGCATTGTTAAAGTAAATCAATAAATAAATGAATAATAAGTTATCATCATCGTTAGCCTTTAGAAGTCCACGCTGGGTATAGGCCACCCCTATAGATTTTAAGGACGACCTAACTTACTGCTTCACATGTCATCGGTCCACCCTACTCAATAATAAAAGCAACATAAATAAATTTATAAGTATGTTTCTTGTCTTCCAACTATCTTAGAAAACGTGCCAAAGTTATTTTTATGATTTTATTGGATTACATTTATTTTTAATCCCAAGCTATATTCCAAGTAACAAAATTTAATACTCGTAGCTTGGAGTAAGTCACTGACAATTTCGTAAGCATCAGATTTAGTCCAATCACATTTCCATTGTTGTATAACAAAGGCATCAAAATTACTAAACAAATAAAACTCTTGTTGAATTAATCTGTTTTATGAATGAGACCAATTACGAGAGAAACCATCAGAGTAATTTAAACTTTAATCGTAAAGAGCTAAGGTTTGTTTTGCAATAAATGTTTTTATAATACAAGCATTAAAATTTCAGCTACGTTTAAGTCGACGTGAGCACACGACGAGTTCAATCTTCTGTAAAACTGTAATGCTGTTATGGCTAAGTGGGCATTCAATACAACGAAGGTTTTCGTCCACTCTCTACCTAGCCAGTTGAGCTCTATTTTCAGCCAGTTTTATGAGTAGTAGAGCTCTTTGTGAAGGGCTAGTTCGGGGAAGTACTACCACCACGCCTTTTTCTGCCGCCAAGCAGCAACGCTGTGTTTCGGTTTGAAGAGTGTGGTTGCCGGTGTAATTACAGGCACATGAGGCTTAACATCTGTATGCCTCAAGTTGATAGACAAGAGAAGGGCACGTTGCTATCGTGCTTGACTTGTGAGACAATGCTTTGTCCACTGGTGATGGTTACCACTTAACATCAGGTGGACCATTTGCTTGTTAAATCAGCTAGTTATATAAAAAAAACGAAGTAGATTAGGATACAAGTTTATATACTAGCTTCCGCTTGTGGCGTCGCTCGCGTATCAGTAGTGATTGCTGGAATTAATATTATAACTTTCAGCTTGTATTTTATTAAGTTACGTCTTGATTTATGCGATGCATCCCGTACAATAAAGTGTAAAATATTTTCTTTTCCGTTTCCGGTTATTTTTCCAAATGAAAAGTAATCTAAATGGTAATCCAGGTTACAAACTATATTGTGTCTTAGTTTCATCCTGATCTGTTCTGTGGCGCCATAATCGTTTTAGCATGCAATTTCACTGTTATCATTAAAAAGGTGGTAACTAGCTAGTAGTGGTAGCGAGCCTTCCGATCCTAAGGTCGTGGGTTCAAAACCGGTCGTGCACAAAAGTTTTACTGTTCATTAATTTATGTGCACATGAGTTCTTTTAAACGATGAAGGAAAACATCGTGAGGAAACCGGCATGTCGTAGAACCTAAAAAGTTCTAAAACATGTGTCAAGTGCTCGAAAGGAGGCGCACTTAAAATCCTTTCACCACACACAGTTTCAAAAGAAACTAGAGACACGACAAGAAGATGTAAAAGCCTATATTTTTAATTACCTACTGTTTTTATCGAATTCCGACTGCAGTAGAACGTCATCAGTAGGTATAGCTGTCTATTAATTACTAGAAATCAAAGACAATGGTTTTGAGAAAACCTTTTTGTAGTTGTTATAATAATTGGTCGCGAATAGATTAGCTATTTAATTTGCTTTGGACTATTACGGCATTGATGTTACGATGGGGACAACGGGAACGATTTCTTATTGTATTATTAAAATGTCACTGTCCCACTTGATACAAGGACCTACAGATAGATCAACTGTGTTTTACTGTGTTAATACTTGTATGTATTTGTTGTAATTTATTCGAAAATATTTAAATACAAAGAAAATTATTAATATCCTAGAAACAATACAGTAAAGATGTTTATATAATTTTATACAGACTCATTTAGTTTCTTAAAAACTAACCTTAATATAATCATAGACTCAGCAGTTAAATTTAATAACCACAAATCTTAGTAAATGGGTATGTTATTTGCATTTAGCGAAAATTGCTCAGTTAATGTTCTGCCAAGAATTATTAATCATTTAGAACAAAGAAGCAATGAACATAACTTATTATAAAATAAACTGTAACTGTGAGTTATTCTAATACCTCGTTGATTTATCCTCTATTTGCAGGAAGGTACGAGTTTGTAACTACTTACTGTAAAGCTTCAGTTTATGCCGCTTTATTTGTACCTCATTCATTGATAAACATAAGGTAGATAGTTTTATGTACCTTCCTATGGAGCATAACTTTAATTTAATTTATATTTAATAGTTAAGACAATGTTTGGTCCACAGTTTGTTAGTAAACTTTACAGGAAACTTTATTAGCCGTGTTATTTTTTTTTAAATTAGTGTAAAAGCAATGAGTTGTTTCATGGCTGTCATTCAGTACCTGTGGAGAACCTAGGTATTCACTAGAGACAATACAGGGTGGCCCATTTAGATCGGTCAGAATGGGCAAGTCTGTAACCATAAGACATACAAAGATCTGTTCTTATAAACCATGTCATAGGTTTTAGTGACAAGAAAAACTGCATACAGAGATTAAAAAAAAAATACTTCGGGAATCGAACCCGATCGCATTGAAATACAAATACAATATTTATTTTTTTATATTTATGAAACATGATATCTAAAATGCATTGTATTTCATTTCAAAATGACGACAATTTTTTTTCAATGTAGGTAATATTCAACTCGTTTAAGTGCGTTTAATTGTCTCTATGATTTGCATAAAGCTCTTCACTGGTGTCGCAGTTTTTTTCATACACTGCTTTCACTTATATAATGCCATTCCGGAAGTTTTGTTATCTAGGATAGTATTATCTATGATTGTAATAATTATCAATTAATCATACAATAACAATCAATTGAAAAGTCCACTCTAAAAAGAAGTAGATACAGACACGTGTTCAAACTCATTTGAAAATGGAACATCAAATTCAACAAATTCATCACCTAAATATTCAAAACGCAATAGTAAAGTCGTTACCAAAACGAGTTGAATATTTAATTGAAAAAAATAGTTGTCTTTCCGAACATCTACTTAATTAGGTAGGTAAATTAAAGGATATGAAATACAATTCATTTTAGATAAATATTATGTTTTATAATAACATTTACTGCATGACCTACACAATCGATATCCAAATAGAAATAATGTAAGTTTAATTTCTTTGTATCTTTGTATGTCTTATAGTTACAGACTTGCCCATACTGAGTGATCTAAATGGGCCACCCTGTATAAGTGTACCTAAGAAACATGAAAATGTGCTATTTAAATTTGACACTCCCCATGATTTACTTATTTAGATAGTAGACACCCTGACCGAGAAGTCATCTTACATACGGTTGTAAAAGCAATAGTTGTCACCGTCAAGGCGCTCGTTACATTAAAATATCCGTTTGTCATTGGAGTGTTATTCACGACATATAAATGGCTACCTAACAATTAGCTGAAGACACCAGTTAGCCTCAACTGCTCGTAAAATCGTGTCCTTAATATTGCAGGAAGCAAGTCTTGGATATTGATTTTAACACGTTAGGATAAAATAATCCGTGCTTATTGTTTTTATGAGCTTAAACTGTTAACTTTAAAATAAGATACGACTATCAGAGTTACTTTGTGAGCATAATCCCAATCGGATAATAACTTTCAAAATATGTTTTTTTTTTCAATAAAAATAATGCTATGCTAATTTGTAAAGTTGTAAATGAGTATGTGCTTTATAATTTTGTATGTATAATTAGAATTGGATTATTGTGCTTTTAATGAACCCTCCTATCGTATCCCATCCTCGAAATGGTAATAGCAGTTTTTATGGAACTTCCTTGGACCCTTGCATTATGGTTCTTCTTATCAACTACTAGGTATTTTACGTAACATAAAATATAAATTCTTTTCCCAGCGAGCAACTATGCTGTAAAAGACCTCCAGTGTCTTCGCCCTGAGTTTTATGTTGCTAAGAGTTCAGGCATGAACCATTTTAGTTTTTATGACGAGCTGTTGGGTAGGTTAGTGCAGTTCAAATAGCCTGTGCTTTATGCTCGTAGATGCCTGGCAAAATCTACAATGTCAAATGCCATGAATTCAGTCGTGCTAATTTAAAACGATAATGGAAAAGTTGACAATATATTTGCCAACTTGATAACAGGAGATGGACAAAAGTAGCCACAAAAAGATGGTAAGAGATGCTTGGAAGCCTAGTGGCAGACCAAAAAAATATTGGTATTCAATAATTCACCTATTACCTTTTGGTACCTACTAGGTAGATAGATACCGAATTGGACCACAAGCTATAATCAAAAACTAAAGGAGAAATTATAACATTTACAGCCGTCATACTCAATTTCAAACCGGTCTATGTTCAATAAATCACAAGAATAACTGAAGGTGAGTCAGCTGATCCGCTGAGCAAGATGTCATTGGAACAAGCCAAGAGCAAGGAGATGATTATTTATCTTATCTATCATCTCGGTTTTAACTAGGATTTATTTAATGCTGTTATCAATGACAATATGTCATTGATCTTTACTTAAATTGAAAAGGTTTCAACGGTTGCTAATTTGTTCTTAAATTATTAATGGGTTAGTCATGTTTTCTGGTAATTGTGGTATTAATTTTGCTAGCACGTGTGATAAAACAAAAACCTTTATACCAAGTTGACTAAAGACTTTATTTATCCCTCAAAAGAAAGGAGGCATATGAAAACGTGCTATTTCTTATGCTATTACGTCTATTAGTAGAACTTTTTTTAATATCGAGCAGTGATGCTTTTCTGTTTTTTTTTACAATTTATAGGTAAAACGTTTGACCGCAATCTCACCTGATATTAAGTGATGATGCGGTCACGGTGTAGCACGTTAACCTAGAAGATACCAATTCACTCGTCTCTTGAAAACAAATTATAGGCATTCGGAAAAACAGACGCCGGTAAGGAATTCCACTCTTTGGCTGTTCGCATTATAAAAGGAAATGCAAAGCACTTTGTGCGGGCTGTAGATATGTCAACCATGAATGGATGTCTCGTTTCCGTACGTCTGGTGGTCCGATGGTAGAACAAAGATGTGGGAACCAAGTAATGGAGTTCCGTTGCACACTCTCCGAAATGTATCCTGTAAGATACCGACAAACAGGCAACTTTGCGGCGATGCTTATGAGTCAGGCTTAGACTCGAACAACGAGTAACCTATGAGCCTTTTGGCTCGTCTCTCAATAGTTTCCAAGGCTTCAAGCTGGTACTTGGCAGAGCCATCCCAAAGACGAGAATAGTACTCCATACACGTAAAGTACCTACAGATAAAGCTGTCCCTGTGTTCTGATATGAAAGAGCAGGTACAGTAGCAGACAGACCATGAGACCTAACCTGGAAGATGGCACTAGGCAATGGCACATCGAGCACGTCCTTGATGAACGAACAATTGTTACAGGCAGAGGTAACCACTTAGCGTCAACCAACTCTAAGAGCACTACTCTTTTAAACGCATTTGTACACGAGGTCCAACATATCGGTATATTTAATGGCAGAATTTATGTTATCTATAATTCTTTACTATATTTTTATGGATTTAAAATTAAGATTGTAAGCATTTTGGTCCACATACTGTAAGCCTACTACGATAATTTTTGTAATAAATAAATAAAACATCAAGTGAGTCATGGTGTGATCACTCTTTCTCATATAACTTATTTCAAACTTATAACATAAGATAATAATTAGAGTGTGAATATTTACTATTTGGTAACCTAACATACAATCAGCATTACGCACTATTCACTTGTGTCGAGTCCACAATGGGCATGTCTGTGCTCTCGTTCCGATTCACTAAATATTGTTGTTGGTCATCACTATTGTTGGAATATGTACTGTGCTGCTGGTCTATGGCGTAATGATGATCATTAGAAAACCACCGTTATAGTAAAGATGTTTATTTTCTATTATTTTAATTGGCCAATTATTGTGTAATCTATGTTTAAAATAGAATACTGCAAAAGTCGGCAAAGACGCACTAAGCTTCGAAATCGAAAATGTTTGGTGACTTTTGATAAGTCTCATTTTTGTCATTGTCGAGGAGAAAGTTATATAGAAGTTGGTAGTGACCCCGCTCTCCGATCGT
Organism: Chloroclysta siterata; assembly: GCA_932294275.1. NCBI lineage: Eukaryota > Metazoa > Arthropoda > Insecta > Lepidoptera > Geometridae > Chloroclysta > Chloroclysta siterata. Next base: position 25,824,900 of record OW028592.1, on the reverse strand, counting down.
TAGGTCGTAGGTTCGAATCCAGTCGTACACCAATAGATTTTTCCTATCGCAAAATATATGTGCGCTTGCCTGTGCTCTTAAACGGTGAAGGAAAACATAGTGAGGAAACCAGTTAGTATTCTAACAGCGGCGATGGGCTTGCAACCTGTCACGTATGGAATACCTTCAACTACTGCAAATTGTGGGTATGTGCCAAATGTAATGTTTGGGCGTACCTCTGACTATCCCCTTAGACGTTTTCAAAGAATCTGCAGTTCATACTTGTTACTAAGAGATCTGAGGAGATATCTACCGTGCCTGAGGATCAAAGTCGTGAAGCTGTTTCGGGTTTGTTTCTTTCTATTACAAAGATTTTTCATCCGAATACACAGCTACTTACCTACTACAGTTACTATGTTGCGGGGAAATTTGCTCTTCATTATAAACAAGGCCTTGGATATAAAAATGACATCTGATTCGTATAAAAATTATTGTCTAGCAATATTTTACTCAGACTTTACTTTTGAAACGCAACGAAACGTCTCTACGAAATATATGTTATTACAACAGTGTTGAGTTATTTTCTTCTTTTAAAATAAAATATATATTTTTACTGTTCACTTACTAAACTTTTCTACAATCAGAGCTGAAGCAGAGACCCTTGTATCTATACACAAAATTGTAACTTAGAGCAATGTTCAACGTTTTTCACTGTAAAGTACAGATATAGAACAAATGGTTAAATGCACATATTCAACAAAAAAAATTGTACCTACTACATTTTGTAAAAGATTCTGTATGTTTTTTTTTTTGAAAATAATTACCTATTATTATTATTATATTATGTCCGCGTGAAGTACTGTAAGATCTCTTAAGTCTAAAAGGTATGTATGTGCACAGTGCCACTACTCCCAATCGGTGAAGAAAAACATCGTCAGGAAACCGGCCTATCGTAGAACTTCGTCTCGAAACGAGCCTCTTTGAGGCTCTTTGACCCTTTCACCACACTGTTTTGAAAGAAACTAATAACACAAAGAATGTCTTATAGGTCTTACACTTGATTGTCGACAACGTTTTTATACTGGCTTCAAACAATATGACATTAAGGAAGCACATCGAAGAGGCATAAAATAAATAAATAAAATAAATAAACTTACTAGGCTTCGGCGCATGAAAATCTGGATCGTTTTCAACCATTTTCACTGCACACTAAACACTGCACTTAAAATCAACTAGAAATTGTTTAAAATTATATTAAAACTAATTTTATTTCACTTGTCTTTGGTCGCGAACGAATGTTTCGTTATATTATTCGTAGTTTTTTAATTATTTTTGCAATATCTTCGTAATTTATTTTCGTAACTAGTTTATTTTTAATTTCACTTGTATCGATGTATGTCTATTTATTATTCAAGTTATGTATAAATAGTTTGGTATGCACCAAGGCTGGTGTGCAGGAAGTGACCGCACGGCGCATGCGCGACCAATGCGTGCACGCAGCCGCAACTACTGCTTTTATTAATTGAACGCGCGATAAAGGATTGTTATGAAATAGGATAAGTAGCTATGTTCAGCTAGATACATCATTATCCATTATCAAAATCCTTTTGTAGAAATAACTTTTTTACGAAAAAAAACCGATATCTCATACACAGAAAAACAAAGAAAACTTTGTGTGAAGGGAACCAGAAACAAAAACGCCATCCGTGTTAATATATATATTATTTTTTTTAAAACACGATAAAATCTGTATGCTACCTCTGAAGTTTGACTAAACAAAAAATAACAAGAATTCATCATTAGAGGAGTAATCGCGTAAAAAGCATACAAAAAAAACACAGTCGAATTGAGAACCTCCTCTTTTTTGAACTCGTTTAATATTAGCTAATTAATTAATTATTTTTATCATTTAATGTTTGTGATTATTTAAATAATATGATATGATTGTTAATTAGTGTAATTGGAATAATGGATCCAGTACAAAATAAATAAATTTAAATACGAAAATAAGTTTTAGAAAATAAACAAATAAATATATTTATAGTAATCACGTTTCCAGAGATCAGCTCTATTAAGGTCATATGGACGTCTGATAACAATCTCGTCGGTGCATCTGACCCCTATCTGATACTTTGCAATTCTGTTATTTTATCATCGTACGTACCGTACCTACTAATACATTAGCTTCCACCCGCGTTTCAATACGGCTGACAACCGTCAAACAACTTCTCACTCACACATTTGAGTTTTTTTTCCGTGCCTTGTATAACAGATAACACCAACCTAGAGGATTTTTACTGTAACTATACCTGTCTACCAACCGAGGTTTTAAATTATAATGCATATAGCATTATAATTTAAAACCTCGGCCTGCCTCCATGCTGCCATACCCTATGCAGGGTCCATGTGATACTTACTAACACCTAACAACAATGTATGTAATGTAAACTTAACCATATGTAAGCAATAAATGTATTGAGTACTGAGCATTGAATTTTTTTAGATATAAAATCATAGGATGAAGTTATAAAAATGGCAAACAATCAAGTTTTGGACAATAGTATTGCAAAAACATTTTGATTAAAGCAAGTTTCCTTTCCTAAACGTTGCTTTTCTCTTCTGTATTAATCAATTGATGAGACTAGCTCAAGACCGTGTCGGCTGCTGTGAGACCGATGACGATGATGATGGATGACGGTGAGCCTTTGCCCAGCGGATATAGTCAAGCTGTAGATGATGATAATGATGTCTACTCTGTGGTCACTATTATTTAAGCTACTGTATTATCCATATCTACTATATTTATTGTGTCTTATAGATACCTACTATATAGAGGTACATATATCGCACCCCTAGAACAAGACAGCGCTAAGTCGAAAAACTACTTTTTTCAGAATCGACGAAAAACTGTTATCTGATTTTGTATCGAAGTTATTGACAAAATCTTGAAGGTTTCATGTAACGTATCCGATGTGAATCAATATTATATTGTTTATTCCCCATAATAAACGTCGAGCACGCGATAAAATGTATTTTTCGTTTTAACTTTCTATTGTCTAATAATCTCATGAAATAAAAATGAACTATTTTGGGATACGTCTTTTTTGTTGAATGATTCTGAAATAGTCCTCTATTATTTGACCATCTAATTATTAGTATAGGTTAAGTTTAAATTTACAATAAGGACCTATTTGATTTGTTTTCAGGGAATTTTCCTGTTGTTAGTAATGAAAAAGAAAAAAAATACGAAAATCAGCATTTTTATTAAAGTTTGTTTAACAAAACCAACACCATCATCCAAGAACCGCACCTAGTGTGCACGAAATAAAAAAACAATCTAGAAAAGTAAAACAGAGTTATCACAATTATTAAGGGAAGGAAACACTAAGTTTCACCACACGATAAGTAGATATAGATATAGATATAGTCTAAGATGACACTGAAAACTTAGTTAAACTTTTACACTTAAAACTTTTTATTCAGTTCAGTACCATCTTTTCTTAAAATTAGTGTTTTGGTAACTCTTAGATATCCTGTGTTTCATAAATAACAAGTCTTCTACAATGACATAAAATATTAAACAAGTTTAATGCTCTCAAAAAATGAGTTAACGTAATTACCAGGTTTTTTATTTATTATTATTAACTCCATTATGTCTCTTTTTTTATTTAGAGCCAGAGTTTGTTTTCTGTGTAGGTATGCTTTAACAACAAGGGAGAAAAACCTTGATCTTTGTAGCGTCTTGTACGATGTCAAACGCACGCTTTATTAAAGTTGATGTCATCGAATGAGGTTTTTCCCTTTTTTTTATTCTTTTTCATTACGTTTCTATTTTCTGACGAAATCCTTTCTGATTCTGCAACGACTAATGCTTCAGCCGCTGGTGCAATGACTGATGCCGCCACATTGGCAAGTTCAGCATCATTTTCATGATTGATTTCTTGGACAGTTGGTTCTCTATGGTTGCGCCAATTGCCTTTTCGAGCATCTGCAGGTCGCGACTCTTCATCATCTGCCATAAAATGAGTGAAAACTAAATTAATTCAGAAATAGAGCATTATCTGAAAAAAATGTTTTATTTTGTACTATTTAATAAGAAAAATACTGATTAAAAATATTTTTCTTTTAATATACAACTATAGTAAGAATTAAAAGTTATCGGAATTCATTTAATACGATTTTTGAATAAACTATGGCATATTTAAAATGTGCCATCAATAGAGCGCTATTTAAGAAATTTCAATGAAATCAAACAATACGGAACTATTTTGGAATAATAAAAAAAAACTAACATACCTTCGTCAATAATACTGCCGTATTTCGGAATACTAGTAAAACGCCAACCAGGAATATTCTCCAACACGGGATTATCACAAAATAACTCGCAGAAATTGTTTCAATAACTTTAACAATACTAGATTATTCCTAAATAATTTGGCTTTGCGTAAGCACAATATGGTTTCTTAAGACGGCGGCAATATTGCAACTAGACATACATTCGTGTTCGTGGTATGATCTTTTACTCATTAATTCACTAAGAGCGACGTACAGTGCCATTTCTTGAGCGTCTTTGCGAATATAAATAAGCCGGTTTTAGTGGTATGCGCGTCAAAACTTTGCGGATTCAAATATGCAATAAAAAGGATTTTGAGATTTTTCGACATAATTCCGTCTTGTTCTAGGGGTGCGATATGTAGATACTAGTAATATATTTATTTTACCTGCGTCATACTGGTTTCTCATCTCAGGTAGTTGGAACTTCATCGTACAATAATTTTTAATTATCATTATAAATCTTAGGATCCCCACTCTTAACAGCTTATACAACAGCATTTGCTTTTTCGACACTTTTTTTCACTTCCCAAAAAAATTGTCATCAGTAACTACATCACAAAACAACGATGGTAAACAAGCATGACGTCATAATCAAACACTCCGAAAGATCCAACTCTTCAAAAATGCATGCAATAAAACATTGTCTTATTTCCACGTGGTGTATCGCAAGGCGGTACACTAGGACACTTTTTCTACAATGTCACTTTTCGATAACATTTATTTGATATCAATGGTAAAAATTCACGTAAAGATAATTCGAACTAGTGTACTCGTTTCAAAATAATCAATGCCAGGCTGCTGTCTAAAACCTGCTTATTAATGAAAAAGAATAACCTTTTTTTATCGCAGTGAGCGATAGCGATCAGCTTTACTTTATTGTTTGCAATTAACTATTATCTATTGGCATGTATTAGATAAGAGCCAGGGATATTCTTTTGAAATAATATCAGTTAAGACGCTTTCATGAAATGAATACAATGACATATTTTCTTGAAGCAAAAGATTTTGTTTTATATTTATTATTGAGTTACTAAAATAACGAGTAGTGAGTATGTTATCATCGTCTCCGTCGTAAGTATTACCTTTAATTATCGATAATAATTATCTTTGTAAGTAGGTGGTGGAAAAACAAACGTTTTGAAGACGATTGCCAAATCAACTGAATACTACTCAAGCAGGGATTAACTTGATATTCACTTCTTGGGTGACAAGATTTATAATAAACATAATACTTAACAGTAAAGGAAATACCCAGCAGTGACATAGTTCTGACTCTATGATTGGCATGCTATACTTAGGATAGCAAGCTAATCATAGCTTGCAATCCTAAAAATCCCAAAATGCTAGAATGATTTTTTTCCTTAATGCAAATGACATAAATGTACTAATAATAGTACGTCAGAAACGCAGCAAGAACGCAATACCACTGGTGGCAACAGATCCAGATGGTGAAGAATTGTGAAGGACAAAGAGATCCATGAAGGGGGTCATGAACTTCAGAAGTGAGGAGTACTACTTGGAGAGGAGGAGAAGGAACACAGAACAGAGAAAGTTACTAGGTGAATATAAACCAAAGATATAAAGAAAGTAGTTACAAAATCTTACGGAACAAAATATATTTGCTAATACATTTACCACTGCGGGAAGCAAACCCGCTCCTCTTGCATCCCAGCCGGATCTCTAGCTGCACAACAGATTGTAAGTAATGTGATTCCCATCACGCAAATGAATAGCATCATTCAACACATCGCGTACGTGTATTGGAATGTAATGATCTCAATTCGAGAATAATTACTTCATACATTTCCACCGTTTTTTAATTACATCACCACTACCACTGCAGGACTGATTTTTTTTAAGAATAAATACATTACATTACATAAAACTTTTTTTACAATAGTTTTTATACCCTATGTCATGGGGAAGTACTAGAATCTAAAATGTATTTATGCTTATTATCACCTTGACATATATATTCGTAAAATCCTGCTTGCTTCCGATAGAAGTAGGCAGATATTGACAACGCCACAAAAATCATGCTTTCACCGAATTATGTTCACCTGTAAATGTGCAAATTTGTCGTTTTTGTCGATAAGATCGACCCAGGCAAAGTGGATAATAATATAAGTGCTAAGTAAGCAAGCCTAGAGAAAGGTCGTGAATGCAAACGTTTTGTAGGATGCCCTCATCTGTCGGCAGATGCTACTATTATAGGCATACAAAATGTTTTTGAAAATGGTATTTGATATATCATCAAGCTGAAGATGAGACACATAGAAAGAGTCATTATTCAACCAATGGACTGAATAAAAGCCGAAATGAAATGATATGAAATTGTTTATTGCCACAGTGGACTTACATCGGCTTAGTACGCTACTACTAAAACGAGCGCCACATATACAGGTGCTCGTGACCGCACCGATGATGATGCTACTGATGGAGGTATTCGAAGATATTTAACGACCCGGAAGTGGTCATAAAACCGCCATTACAGCGTCCCATGCATAGCAATAGTTTTCCTCAAGGCACATCTACTCCATAACGAGGAAATTCGACCATTGTCAGAGCTCAAGTGGAGATCCGCTCTATCAAAATAGATGATAAATGAAGTAAAACAATAGCGTTGCTAAATCAGTTTCGACCAATTCATCAATCAAATGTAGAACCTAAAAAGTTATAAAAATGAATCAAATGCTCGAAAGGAGCCACTTTGGGGCGCACTTAAAAACCTTTCACAAAAATAAATAAACTAGTGGCATGACAAGTAGAATAAGAATCAATCAAATCAATTAAACTCAGATTACTACAGCTTAATGTAACTGAATGCCTTTCAAAAATAATTTAAAAGCTAACTAATAATTAAATAAATTAATTATTGCACCACGTTTAGCTCCCTATATGGAAATTCTGAATCAATGCAATTATTGAAATAGATAAGCAGGATAATTTTGTTTTAGCCTCTTGCGCAGCCAGCATTGTTTTTCAATATAATTCTATCGGAACAGTATTTACTTAAAACAAAGAAGATATAATTAAAAAAAGAGAAGGTTAGCTATTCTTATTTAAGCTATGTACGTCTCAATATGATCAATGAAAGGAAAACCCGAGTATGTCCTTTGGAATAGATTCGAAACGATACACAAGGTGGTAATGTAAACGCAATGCAAATGGAGGGCTATGTGACATCTAACGAGTACGCATCTTAGACCATGCTTATAATATAAGAAACGGCAATGACGGCGATTATGATACCTGAAACTCTATGCTGAACTCATTACTTTTACGTGAAATAGTACGTAAAGCGTATTAGAGCTCTTTGTGAAGGGCTCTTCCGGGGAAGTACTACCACTATGCTTGTTTCTGCCACCAAGCAGCGTTTCTGTGTTTCAGTTCAAACGGTGTTGGTGCCGGTGAAATTACAGGCACATGAGGCCTAACACATAGGTATATGCCTCATGTTGATGGAGGGCAGTGCATAGGGTACGTTCTTACTGTGCGTGACTTGCGCTTAATATTAGGTGCTGCAAGTATTTAAAAAATACACAGCGGGTTTGATTTTTACAACGAGAAAAATTGGTGTTGTGCTGCTCATTGATATTCATGGCATAGGCTTGCCCACATTGAGACACGTTTGTTGGAAATATAATTTTGTTTATTAATTTGAGTCAACATCATCTTAGGCAGCTTGTACTAACCCACTGCGGTGAATAAATCTCCGCCTTCAGACGCCACTGTTGTAAGTTTCGGTCTTTTGCATCCAGATTGCACGGTAACGATTTCATCTAATTACATGGCTGTTGGTTGGCCACAATTGTGTGTTCGTCTATCTGCTTAACTTCATTTGCGTTTTGTTTTTATTATTATGAGCCTTCTAAGTCCCACTGCTGGGTAAACATCTCTACCCAAAACTCGTCTCAGAAAACTCAGCGCTCCTTCGTAGTCCTTCAGCGGAGCAGCATTAAGCTGAGTTAGGACCTGTTTGGCTTATGTAAATGCTGGTCCAATAGTATACAATTTAGTTCATTATTCATCGATGTGTCTCTTCTACCTTTGATCTTTTTTTTAATGTATAGTATTCTTTTTTTTAGTATTGGTAGTCAGAAAAAACCTCTTGCTACTGACTATGGACTTGCCTCTGACTACTACCTGCTCAAAGTTTTGGTGCGTTCGTCGGGTCGCATCACGAGATCTCAGTTCGGGGCGAACCACTAGTTGGTAATTGTATTCTCGATCACGAATACACCGTAACTGCAACTGCACACAACTGACTGACTGGTTGACTAGATGACTTTGCAATGGAAAAAACTCATTATAAAGAACCTTTACAAAAAATAATATGTTGAGCAGATTCATGTTGACTGTCCAGACTCTGTATTGGTCAAACTAGACAAACAATAACCAGCGCAAAGCAAAATATTTTCAAACTGGATAGGCATATCTTTTGGTGATGGTACGTCCGAACATTACACTTGGCATGTACCCACATTTCGCAGTAGTTAGTACTCCATACAAACAATGTTATTATATTGTATTCCCCATTCTTTCCACTAAGCAGTCCTATGCTATGATGAGTTTTTCAATACTTTCCGCAATATCCTTAGTGCCACTATTGTTTATTCTGTGTCGGATATCCGTATTACGAACTCGATCTATAAAAGAGGTACATAATTATGCCATTATTGTTATTTTTATGAGTTGACATGAAAAGAAGCAATAAGGAATATAGAGATATACTCATCCTGAACATTATAGTTTTGCTTATGTTTTTGGATTGGACTTTTATCAAAGCAAGTCATGCACGATAGGAACGTGCCCTACGATGTTCTGCCTTGCGTCTATCAACTTTTGGTACATAGATATTAAGGCGAATATAAGAGCTAATGTGACTCTCGCTCGCACGTTTCGACATGTTGAAAGATATAAAATCACTAAGCTCACTTTCGAAAAATTGAATTTTTCACACAGTTTAGTAAAACAATAATTTTCATCGATACATGTTTTCCTATTCATAAGTTTGCTTTAGGTACTAGTTTTTGTACATAAGCATTTCGTTGATTTTTCGAGAATGAGTTAAGTGATTTTATATCTTTCAACATGTCGAAACGTGCGGGCCAGAGTCACATTAGCTCTTGTCTTCGCCTTACGCCTCTTGTGCCTGTAATGTCCCGGCAACCACAACCTACGACTACGGGACTGTTATGAAGGTCGGGGTTGGTAATAAAAACAAAATTTAATACGGTCAACCGCTTTCAATAATCCGGTCATACACAAATGGGTTTCGTTTTAGAAATATGTGCATACAAAATATTGTCAAAGATAACATTGTGAAGAAACCAGGTAGTATTCTACTAGCGGCGATGGGCTTGCCTAGCACGTTATTGAAGATCCTATGAAGAAAACAGTCATAAGTTGAATGCATAGACGAGCCTCAAACTACCTCCATAAGCGCTTAGCACTTCAAACCTTTTAATCTACGTCATGTACTTAAGCCATACAGTATGCCTCAAGTTGATGGCCGCAGGGCAGTTACGTTGTGGGTTACGTTTCTATCAAGCGTGACTTAAGATGCAATGCAATGCTTTGTAGGTGATGGTTATCACTTAACATCAGGTGGACCATCTGATTGTTCCATCAGCAATATATATAAATAAAAAAACGTCATTTTGGCAGGTAATTGGTAGTTGATGATCAGTTCTATACAATATTATAGGTGCTTGTAAGCGCCGGCGCCAAGACCTACAACCAGCATCACCACTGTAGGCAACAATTTGATGTCTACCGTGCATGAATTCTGTATCTTTTTTCACTTTTTAGACTATATTATATCCGCAGTTTCCTAAGTGCATTGAAAATTTGCTCAAAACATTCGAAAAGCAAATATAATTTTCCTCCAACCTATGAGCATCCTTCTAGCCTTAATTAACAGGTCATTGGGAGGATAAGGCCGTGTCCAGACGTGTCTCGGATACCAACGCGCTTCCTGTGTACATGGCCTTAGGGAGGCCTAGTGTCCTGTTTATCTAGGTTACGCGTAAAATCAAACTAATTTATGTAGCGGATTATTTACATTTTCCTTACGCTATTCGAGATTTTGAAGGACATTTTGCGTAAATTTAAGCACATGATCATTTCTACTTAGGTGGGTGTTTATGTCAATTCTTTTACATTATCCTAACTTTATTTGATGACACTTAATTTAGCCGTCCTTGTTGTTTCAGCTTATAATAAAGACACAGCAATAACAAAATCAACATCTTTCGACATTTGTGAACGTCTGATGTTTTTTTAGGGTTTTCTGTGTCGATTACAATTTATTTAATCATAAACTCTTTTAAAGTAATACCTGAATGCTAGATTTTTCAAAAAAAAAAACATATAATATATATGTTAAAACGCAGGGCTATTTAAAACATTCGAAAACTTTAGAATTTTGCTCTACTGCTCTTGTTTTGTTTGCTTGTAAACAGCTGACGATTCCTATCCAAAATGTTTCCGAATGTTTTAAAACTTATTTAGTTTGGGGCTAGATGGTACGTAGTGCATCATTAACATAATCATCATTATCAGCCTGAAGAAGTCCACTACTAGACATAGGCATAGACAGTACATTTCCATAAATAACGATTCTGAGCCCTCTCCATCCACCAGCTTCACGCGATCTTCACAATGTCGTCGTTCCATCGAGTAAGAGAGAATGTTAGTCAAATTTCAGTGAATTAGTGACGTATCTCCGATGAATATTATTATTTTTTTACCTTTTATTTGTGTTGTGTCCAGTTTGTGCAAAGCATCAATGAGTTTGACAAAATAATTACAATGTATTTCACATTCCGGACTAAAACTGCCCAATTGGTCAGCAGCCTAAACAAAAAGTTTTGCAATAGCAATATTTCACGAGTTAACATAATAAGAGTTAAATATTAACAAAACAGAGTGCTTTTCTCTGTTTTCGCCAACATTTTTGTCGACCTCAGGTTTTCGTTTCGATCCATTTGCTAACCCGCAGCTGATTTATGGTTTATGTAGTCGAAAAAAAAACAGGACCTCAAGTACAGGGCTTACAAAGGAAGCTAAGTAATTACCTATTTTGCTCTATTGTAAATAAATAATATATAATTAGGAAATAATACAACATTTATTTACAGAGAAAATTACAATGAATACAAGTATTTACACAATGTAAAAAAAAAACATATAGTTGAGCTATCTGCAGACCTATGCAAACGTCGAACTGACTTCTTCCCTAAGCCATTCCCTCGAACTGACTCCTTCCTCAAGCCATTTCCCCGAACTGACTGCTTGCCGCCCCACCGACTGGTTTTATATAATACCACGCGGATAACCCGAGAATATTCTGGATGGTACCTAGACTAGTGATAGCTCTCGTTCGTTTCCTTCGATTAATTCTAAAACAGTAGTCTAGAATGTTCGAACCTCTGCTATCTCTTCATAACAGTGCTCTTTCACTCTTATGCAAGTATGGCTTTATACTGAAATGTCCTTCAAAGGTCCTGAAAACGGGTTTTCAGGATATTGCATGGATCGCTGGGCAATAAGCCGGGATCGACGGCGCCTGCGGAAACCACACCAACTTGGTCGAAATTTCAATCATCTGGGAGGTGACAGAGCCTCTTCTGGCACAGGCTGAAAAGAAATTTCAGTCTTCTGAAAACACCTGTACGTCAGGATAAATAACGAAACAAATTGCTAGGCGTCCGGCGCAACAATGTGAATGTAAATAAAATTAAATAAAATATACAAAGTACACATGAAATAGTTGAGCTGCGAACGATTCAAAAAACAGGCCTGACCCGCTTAATATGTTACTCGCGACAAGTACGCGATAACCGTTAATAGCACTCATTGTTAAAAACGCTACATTTATAGCAGAAAAGGTAACTTTTACAGCGCTGGATGACAACTATTTAAGCTTATCGTAGCCCTGTCGCAAGTTACGTACAATCATCATCATCATCATCATCAGCCTAAAGAAGTCCACTGCTGGACATAGGCCTCCCCTATAAATTTCCAGGAAGAACGATTCCGAGCCCTCTCCATCCACCGACTTCCCGCGATCCTGACAATGTCGTCAGTCCATCGGGTAGGAGGGCGTCCCACGCTTCGTTTTCCTGTTCGTGGTCGCCATTCGAGAACCTTTATTCCCCAACGGTTATCAGTCCTTCGAGCTATATGACCTGCCCATTGCCACTTCAACTTGCTGATTCTGCGAGCTATGTCGGCTACTTTGGTTCTCCTACGGATTTCCTCATTTCTGATTCTATCCCGTAGTGAAACTCCCAGCATAGCTCTCTCCATAGCCCGCTGAGCGACTTTGAGCTTGTTGATGAGGCCAATAGTAAGCGACCACGTCTCAGTTCCGTACGTCATCACTGGCAACACACACTGGTTGAAGACTTTCGTCTTGAGGCTCTGCGGTATCTGTGACGAGAAGATGTGGCGCAACTTCCCGAACGCTGCCCATCCGAGTTGGATTCGTCGGCTGACCTCTTTATCGAAGTTGGACCTACCTAGTTGGATCGTCTGACCCAGATACACATAGTGGTCTACAACTTCGATGATATCGCTCCCAATATGTACCGGCACGGGTGCGACATGAGCATTAGACATGATTTTCGTCTTGCTCATGTTCATCTTAAGACCCACCTGTTGGGAGACAATATCGAGGTCTCTGAGCATCGTGCCTAGATCTTCCAGCGATTCCGCCATTATGACTATATCGTCGGCAAATCGAAGGTGAGTAATGTATTCGCCATTGACGTTGATGCCATACCTATTCCAGGACAGCAGCTTGAAAACATCCTCCAGTGCCGAGGTGAACAGTTTCGGAGAAATAACATCTCCCTGTCTCACCCCTTTTTGCAATTGGATAGGATCCGTGCTTTGGTCCTGGAGTCGGATAGACATTGTGGCTTTACTGTAAAGACATTTCAACACTTCGATATACCGATAGTCAATTTGACATCGCTGGAGTGACCTTAGGACTGCCCAGGTTTCGACTGAATCAAAGGCTTTCTCATAATCCACAAACGCTAAACAAAGTGGCTGGTTATACTCTTCGGTTTTCTGTATAACCTGCCGGAGCGTGTGGATGTGGTCTATGGTGCTAAAGCCTTTTCGGAACCCGGCTTGTTCGGGAGGCTGGAAGTCGTCAAACCTACGAGCGAGACGATTGGTAACTACTCTCGAAAACAGCTTATAGACATGGCTCAGCAGCGAGATGGGCCTATAATTCTTTAAGAGGGTGTTATCACCTTTCTTAAAGAAAAGTACCACCACGCTCCTGCCCCAAGCCTCTGGCGTCGTACCCTCGGAGATAACAGAATTGAATAGCTTCTGAAGGACTTTAAGTAACGGCGTTCCGCCCGCTTTCAGAAGCTCTGTCGTTATTCCGTCTTCTCCCGGTGCCTTGTTGTTCTTAAGCTGCTTGAGAGCCGTTCGGATCTCGCATAGGCTGACGTCCGGGATATCTTCCGTGTAGTGTCGGGTTAAACGGGCTCTTGCATCACAATTGATGTAAGTAAATTCAATAATAATGTATTCCATGTTTTGTTGTTTGTTGATTGAATTCATTACATTGCTAAGTGTCAGGACGTATTCCGCGAAACACAGAGCCAGGGCTTCGCGATGTTAACATTTCTGGAAACTGAAATACAGAGCACAATCACTGTATTGCAAAATAAAGGAAATTCGAAATACCTACGTAATAGTTCAGCTATTGATTGCGTTATTTAACACTAGTTTCAGCCCGTGGCTTTAATCAAATGTTTAAAATTGTAAAAAGGATCATACAAAAAAACGGTAGGAACCAAGCCGTAAGTTTCTTGCCCGTTCTTCTAGGCTTTGGTCGCGTGGAACTGGCGGTAGATTGATATAAGACGTTTCAAAGTGATCCTTGTGATTTTACTTTTTTGTATACAACTAGCTGATGGAACAAGCCGATGGCCAACCTAATGTTTAGTGGTAACCATCACCTATAACAAAGCATAAATAAAGACTGAATAAAGACCGGTTTGATTTTGATTTTGACCACGGCATAGCTTTATAGAAAGTGGCCTTTATTTCAGATGTTTCACGAAGAGCAGTATGTATCCTTCTTTATTTGATTGAGGTTGACAACCGTCACACAACTTCTAGTTCGCATATTTCAACATTTATGAAGATATAAAATTACTGAAGGTAGTTATTAGAGGTATAATCGTATGTAGTTATCACAGCCAGAAAATGTTTGACGGTTATCTGCATCTTAAGGAACAGACAAAAAAAACACAGTGCTGTACTGTGACAGTAATTAAATGATTTTTTTGATAACGAGTCATGAGTACAACGTACAACCACCGACTTCGATACTACTTCGCATGCCCAGTCCAACAATAATATCTTATTTTATTCCATTTCTAAGCAGCTGTTCCGTAAAATGTTATTTTGCTGCAAATTGCATTACCTCTGTTTATGAAAATTAAAAGTAAGCAACAACAAAATGTAGGATAACAGCCCCATTGCTGGTTGCTCAGTACAATTACCGAGGGAATAATGACGCTATAAATACAACCTATATTTTTTTATGATATTATTCTGCTTTCTTTATAAGACCACCAGTGGTCTACTAGAAATGGTGTGGTCTAGTGGGAAAATTTGTTTTACTAGTTTTCGTAGTTAAGCCCACGGTAAACCGACGCCGAGTGGCATCAGTGCAACCGCAGCTTTATCGGAACGTGCCATTTACTGGCTTGGTGGTCTTGCTATTGCAAAACTAAAGGCTGCAACCAGCGCCTGCCTAAGAAATTTATTTTATTTGGGAACGAGTAAAGTTAAACGAAGCTTCGCGATACACGAGTGTTGCGGCTTTTGGGTAAAGCCATTTGCCCGGGTAAAGGTTTATTCAAATCTGACAATAATTTAATAAGTACTTGCGTACGAGTGTACTTTTGCAGCTTTGGAAGCCAACATCTGTATAACGCACAAGCTTTAATTATTAGAACATTTACGGCCGGTTTCTGAAAGCTCGATCAAACTAATTGGATGTCAAGTCACTCGCCATTTCAGCTATTACATAAAATTAGATAGAGATAGCAAGTAACTTGACATCCGATTAGTTATGATCGGGCTTTCAGAAACCGGCCGTTAGAGTCAAAGTACTGTTTACTAGATTTGTTTGCGTCAAACTGGTGGATCTGGATACATTCGGTTTTAGAGAAGTTTCAATCTTTGTATTTTATTGAGAGCATTGTGGGTCAAGCGATAGCGGCCCCGCCTTATGATCCTGTCGTCGTGCTCCTGTGGTCGTGGGTTCCAAATTTGTTGAGTATCAATGAGCTTTTCTGTATAAATAATTACGTGCACAGTGTCAGTTACTCAAAACGGTGAAGGAAGACATCGCGAGGAAACCAGCAAGTCGTAGAACCCAAAAAGAATAAAAAAAAATACATTTTTTTTAAACTTGTGTCATGAGCTCGAAAGGAGCACTTAAAAACCTTTCACCACACTGTTTTGAAAGAAAATAGTGAAACGACAAGAATGAGAAGATTGAAAAACATTTGAATAACGACGAGGCCATAAGATACGGGTCGGGTGTTGAATGTCACTAAAACTGACACAAACGATTGCATAAATCACAAGTGAACGAACGTTTCTTGTTTAAAAGCCATTCATTCACATCACACATGGGTCAACAATTTTATGACTCCCCAAACTCGGTTTTTATACCCAGTCTCCAAAAAAGCGGTGGCGCTTTATGGCACTCAACATATGTATAATGGTCACACAGATTAAGAGCAGAGCAGTAGGAAAAATAAGAGATGAATTTTTCAATTTTTCCCGCCAGTGGAGTAAAATGGGTAATAATTAGGTAAAATTTTATTATGATGATGAAATCAGCGAATGAAAATAAAACATGATACAATATACGCGCTCTGTCTTTGTGGGTTATTTGGTGGTAGGATAACTATGCTTTATTTCCGTTCACTGGATGAAACATAAACAAAGACTCATGACGGTATCCCGTTAATATGCATCCAAAATACGGCTAACAGAGAATATCTTTGAAAGAGAATACACCGAAATATTCATTAATTGCAATAAGTCTGAAGGTTCTACTGGTTGAATGGTGATGGTGAATGGCGGAATGGTGACCACAGACTGCATAACGAAGCGTTAGGATCCCAAACCTATGGACTGAAAATATTTAGAACATCGCGTTCTTCCAATAAATAAGTCTGTGTCCAGCGGTGGATTTTTTCAGCCTGATACTGAGGCTGACCAGTCAACTGCGTTACCGATAATCATATAACGGCCGCTATTCTACTAATGATTCTTAGAAAATTCTATCATACATTTGAATCGGTACGTCGCCTCATACTTTTGAGGTCTCAAACGTATGAGGCGACCCGGTCAGTTGCCAGCGATCCAGGAGACTTATTTTATTCTCATAATAGGCGTGCGTAACAAATAATTTCTGAAAAAAAAAAAACTACACCTCTGGGCCAGTACAGCTAGAAACGGCCGATTATTTTATAATATTGACCATCAACTGTGTTAACATTTAGAAATATTGGTAATACTTATAGCAATGTATAGGTATGGAGTACATTACCGTTCACCGATGACCGAAAGAAGGCTTCGTTAAGGCGAAGACAAGAGCTAATGTGACTCTCGCTCGCACGTTTCGACATGTTGAAAGATATAAAATCACATAACCCATTTTCGAAAAACATGTCGTCAACATGTCGAAACGTGCGAGGGAGAAGTTGTTTGATAGTTGTCAGCCCCTTAATGGTTGGTTTGCCGAAACACAGATAAGAGAATACTAGAATGGCTGAAAGAATCCTTTGGCCATGAAAGGCTTGCCAATTGACGGTTTATGCATTTTAGTCTGTCAAACACAACATTGAAGTCTTCAATACGACCAAGCCGCTGCGCTGGCCACTTGTCAGCGACCGGATCGCGTAATGCATTCGAGCTTGTATCCGAACTGGGTTCTAATGGCAGGATAGTGACGTCGGGTCGCAGTCAGCTGCTGATAATGGGCCATTCTTCACGGCTATGGACCCTTTTTATGTCTATCATATGATACGTGAGTTACGGCGGGGACTGGCCGGGCTGTTGGTCAAGGAATTGATTGGTTATGGCCTAGCATCGTAACTTTGCTTTTTTATGTTTTTTTTTGCAATGAAAGTTATGGTTGTATCAGGAATAATATTAGGTTGCTTAGAATATGCTTTAAATCATCAAGTTAAAAACAGACTTTTCTCGTAAAAATCACTCATTTAAAAAAGTGTATCTCATCATGTTATGACAATATTTCATAGTAACAGGGCTTGGTTGGCTTATAATGTACTGTGGCTTGGTCGCGTGGAACTAGCACCTTAAGGATGAAAAGAAATAAATCAGTACCTACCTTTTTTTAAATATGAGGACCGACATTAAAAATAAAATGAGTACTTGCAAAATATTTTTAAATAGCTATGGGTTAAAGCATAATTTAGATATTCGTCTGAAAATAAAAAAATCTGTTATTGCTACCTCGTCTATCTGCGAAACCAAAACGGGGAACCAAACCCACAACATTAGCACCGACCACCACTTATAGAAGTAATACAACACTGCAACCAATATGAAATACAAATGTTTGTTATTAAATCCAAACAGTGTTTAAGCCACATTGCCGGAGGGCCTTGATTTTATAATCATGAAACGTAAATGAAGTATCAATTTATGAACACAGAGTGGACCATAATTGAAACCTACATCATTAAAGGTTAAATTTGCTTAGTGAGAATTTAATATTAATTTGGTACTATTGGAATAAATTTAAATATGATGTTATGATGTGATGGTGATGATTGACTTGTACATAATATATAACCGTGATTTTATTTATTTAAAGCTAATAAATGATACTTTTCCTGTGATCACTTCTTGCAGGTAAACAATCAGGTCAGCTACAAGTCGTGAGCTACGAGACAATTATATTTACAATATTAAACACGAGAGCACTGGCGGTATAGTGGTAGCGGCGCTGCCTTCCGATCCCAAAGTCGTGGATTCGAAACCAGCCGAGCACTTCAATACACTCAAACAGTGAAGAAAAGCATCGTGAGAAAACCGACATGTCGTAAAACCTAAAATTTTCACAAAACATGTGTCAAGTGCTTGAAAGGATAATTTTTGAGGCACACATAAAAGCCTTTCACCACATTTTTTCGAAATAACTAGTGACACCACAAGAAGAATAAGATAAAAATGATAGGTGATCACTATGGTGGATTTCATTAGTTTTTATGTCGTGTCAAAGCTAGTCTTGTGATTTTATTGAATAAAATTGTCTTCGACTTCAGTTTTCTATAAACAGATCCTTTACTCTAAAATTAATTTAATAGTTTGGGGTAAGTTGCCTTAATAGCCACTTTTCCTCATCCACTCATTGGCCATATTAAAGGGTAGTTTTAGTGCGAATTTGGATAGTATTTTGATTAAGTACTTAAAATATTTATCAAAATGCTATGAACCATCTCTTTAGCAGCGTGTGGCTGTGTGCCAAGGCACACGCGCCATTTTAAAGTTAATGTCAAAAAGTATATAATCAATTAAATCACAATGACCACTTTGAAACGTCTTAAAGCTAGATGAATCTAGGTGCCAGCTGTGACGTTTGAACAGAACGCTTTTGATTACTACCGTTAAATAGAATAGAATAGAAAATATTTATTTGACGACACAAATTAAAACATCAATACCAATAAAAAAAACAAATAATATTATACAAAACGATATGAACTGATATTAAACTGTGTTATTATCAACTGTGGTTTTGTTTAGACACTATTTTTATTAGTTTTTATAATATTTACTTAGAAGCAGAATCATTTATTGATAAAGATTTAACACATTAACAATATATTGTTATGCATAATAAAACAATGGCTCGCCAAGCGTAACTTTAACATTATAAAAAAAAAGTTACATTTATATACCTAACCACTTACATAGGTACTAACTTAAAACAGAACGCACTGCAAAGAGGCGATTTTGTTGAATTAAAATTAAAAAGTAAATTTCACCTTAAAAGTTAATTAAATTTAAGTAATTACATAAAAAATGAAGTTTGAATTATTCTCCCTTATAGTGGGTATAGTATAATAGTCATTGCCTAGAAATTCTTCTAAGGTGTACAATGCCTTTTCTAATAATAGGGTTTTGACGTAATTTTTAATTGATTTTAGTTTTACTTATTATATATTTTATCCCAATTAATTTTAGATGTTTTTTTAGATATATTAAGCCTATGATATATTGCTGTCAGATGCATTGGGTTATCGCCTCTAGTATCTTTCAAGTTTAGCCTCACATATTTGATTATTTCTAAAATATAGGTATACCGACACTGATGTGAGAATCTGTAGCCTTTTATAAAAATCTCTACATGAATCTCTGAAATGGGCTCCCACTAGTACACGAATAGCTCGTTTTTGCATTCTAAGTACGCGTTCGTAGTCTGTTGAGTTGCCCCATAGGATTATGCCATATATCATTATTGAGTGAACGTAGGAGTAATAAATTTCCTTATACTTTTATATAGACATAAATCCCTGTTGCCATCTTTTTACAAAATCAAAATCAAAACGGTCTTTATTCAGTACAATCACATGGATCTCTTTGAAGGTGATTTCTATATGATTCTTCCACGACAACACAGGTTACAACTCAAACCCCAGTAACCTCACAACATTCGAACTATTTACTATATTTCCGCTGAATAAAGTTACAGGTATTTGACTCTGTTTTGGGGAAACGGCGTTGGAGAATATTATGCTGGTTTTGTCTTCGTTGAGTTTTAAGCCATTAATAGGTAATTGAACCAGTTCCTTAACTCATTAATTGTGTATTCTATTTTGTGAAGTAGTTCTTCTCTTGAGTCTGCCGATCCTATAATAGTTGTTTCGTCCGCATATTGGATTAGTTTACCTTCTATTTTGACAATTGATATGTCGTTTAAAAACATTAGGAAAAGGGACTTAATGAAGATTCTTGTAGGACGCCTATCTTGCATATTTGAGGTGCTGACCTGAACGCTTTCCATCTATCTTTACTTCAACGGTCTGTTCTCGATATTTCAGGAACGATTGTATGAGCTTTGAACTTTTGCCTCTGATTCCATAAATCTTCAGTTTCTCTAAAGCTCATGGTCAAAGGAACCAAAAGCTTTTGAGAGATCTAGGAAGATGCCAGCAACCCTTTTCTTATTTACTAAATGCTCTACAGTATTTTCTATGCATTTTTGGGTGGCTGATGTTGTGGATCTACCTTGCGTAGATCCACAACATCAGCCACCCAAAAAGCGTGTTGGCAATCTGATAATAAACGGTTATTAATCCCATGTTTTTTAATAGCTTCTGTTATTATGGATTCAACAAGCTTAGATATGGTAGGCATTATTATAGTGATGGGTCTGTAATTGTGTACATCTGACGTTCCTCCTTTGCCTTTATATAGAGGGATCAATCCAGATTTTTTTAGGTAATGTGGGTAGTTATTTGACTCAAGTATATTATTTAGTAGGAAGTAGATGTGATCAAATAATTGGTACATCATTTCGCAAAAAACGTTACCAGATATATTATATATCTACTTTGTATCGGAGTTGTAAATTTTAATTTTTATTAGCTGAAATAACTGCTTCTTCTTGCTTTTGTAGTTCTTCTTGGTCGGATAAGAAGTGTTTTTACAAATCGTAATGAATTGTCATGATTAGGGAGGTTAGTTATTTAAAAGTTTTGTCCAATTGCTATGAAATGGTTATATATGTGGTCTGTTATGTAATCGTTTGCAATATTTGCGTTAGTTGCAGTATTCGTTACGTCCCATTCCTTAACGCTCTTATTTTTATCCTACTTAATTATGTTCCACACTTCCTTTTTTGGATTCTTTGACTGTCTTATCCAATTTTCTACATACTTTTTTTGTGTTTCTTAATCATATCGTTTCTTTATGTAACCTTTTCATCCTAGACAGTGTTCTGGATATTATTTTTACATTAAGTACAGGTAATTTCTATCCCGTTGTGTTTTAATAATATCGTTTATCATCCACCTGCATTTTCTGCATAAAATTTTTGAAGGTGCCAATATTGTATTCATTGAATATATTTTCCCAGACATAGGAAAGGACAGGAAATGAAAAACTTAAAGATATCACAATAATTTTTATAAAATCCTAAAAGGCATGGATTCAAATCCCACTCGGATAATAACTTTTGGGATATTACACAACTCTTTTGACTCTATGTTCATTTCTTTCTGTATATACCGGAATGCAAACAAAGTATTAGGCGAATATATATAGATAAATTGCACTAGGGGATTAAAATCCTAACGTAGACTACGAGAGCAATGAGCCGCTTTGCTCAAATCGAATGAACATGGAATCCCTCTAAATGACGGATCGCGCGGGCTTAATCGTGATATTCTAGCGCATTGCGTAATAAGGTAACATTTTTAGGTAAGGAAATTTGGTTTCTGATTGTTCCACCAGCTTCTTGCATTGTTTGTTGCATATTGTTCAGCCAGTTGCATTAAAAAAAAGTGGGTTCGTTTATATTCGAAGGCATCAGGAAAAATATTTGATTCTGGGTCTAGGGTTGGGTTACCGCAGTACATTACAAAAGGGGACTCCAAACCCTTTCATTTGTGTTTCTTTGTAATTTTTTTTTCTTTACCAAATCAACTTTTACCAAGAATTTTCATGTTAATATTATTTTCTTCGGAATATTTTCAATTTCTATACAAAATATTTTTCAAGATGCTGTGGTATCTTCCAACTTTTTCCTGAAGGCGGTACTCAATCTAAGTGCGTATTTCCATAAAAAAGCAATATTTATTTATTTATTTATTTTAATTTAAATATAGGATGGTTTGAGCCACTCTACACAACCTGCATTGTAAAATGACTTTAAACACACTGTTTTAGAATTCAAAATCGATCAAAACTTTCTGTTCTGTGACTGCTGGCTCATTTTGAGAATGGAATTCAGCTTTTAATTACTGACTCAATTTACAGATTCAATTTTGGTTAACAGATAACCTACGGTAACCTATTTAGTGATTGGAGTGGCTTGGTATTGTAGCTTCTATTCTACAGTGCACGCCTGCAACTGAATGCCGCTGCATAAACATGAGTCATTCCTTGGACCTAACAAACCGTCCGTTCCGATGTTCAATTGTTTCTGAGCCCTCAGGGCGCAGCTAATGTACGTAATGGAAATGAGAATGCAATTTATATGTAAGGAAATATTTTGCAAGATTGGCAAATTTATTTTGCAAATTCGAGAGTTTTTGAGAATTTAATTGCATTGGTTACCTTTGTTTAAAAAATTGTCAGGGCTTCGTAAGAAGTTATGAAAAAAAAAGACATGATTGATTTTATCTGGGGATAGTCACACACAAAAATCTATAAATAAGCCGTCCTTCGGCTACAATTTCACCTGATGGTAAGTGACTCTGTATTAGCCCACGTAAGAGCAGAACGGTCTAGAAGACACCTATTCACTCTTCCCTTGAAGAGATTCAGAAAATTAGAAAAATTGAAGATACGCAACGAGCTTAAAGTAAAGTTATTCGTAGATTATTCGTAGAGAATATTAAATGCAGTTGAGTATTCACTTAATGAGCTAGATTCAAGCAGCTTATTTTACCCCATTCGTACGGCACTTCACCAAAACTCGCACCTCGTCATCTAATATGTAAATTAGGCTTTTAAGTTTATTAACTTTCATGCTTATTAATATTGGATTTGGTTTAAAATACGCGCTAGGAGCAGACAACTTACAAGGGAAAGACATTTCTTTGAGGTGATTCTATAATTCTGTATATAAATAACATTAATAACGGTGATCCGAACGCTACGAAAATTAAAGTACGTGTTAGTCAGAGGCAAGTCCAAACATACAGCCTTCACAGCTCAGTTGGTAGTAGCTCTGCCTTCTGCGCCGTAGGCCGTGGGTTCGATCCCCACCGAGAACAAACATTAGTGTGATGAACATAGATGTTTTTTTTTTTTTTTTAATTCAACCAGCTCATGGAACAAGCAGATGCCCCACCTGATGTTAAGTGTTAACCATCACCTATAACAAAGCATTGCCTCGTAAGTCACGCACGATAAGAACGTGCCCTACGATGCACTGCCCTGCGTCCATCAGCTTGAGGCATACAGATGTTAAGCCTCATGTGCCTGTAATTACACCGGCAACCACACTCTTCAAACCGAAACACAGCGTTGCTGCTTGGCGGCAGAAAAAGGCGTGGTGGTAGTACATCCCCGGACGAGCCCTTCACAAAGAGCTCTACTACTCTTAAAAGGTTGTTCTCTGTCTGGGCGTTATTATTATTATAAGTATGTGTTTACAAAAAAAAGCATATATGTATTATATCAACTATCTGGTTACCATATTTGGCTTTGGTTTAGTTTGGGGCTAGATAGTGCTGTGTGGAAAGTCCACCAATATTTATATTTAACATTATGTATATTTGGACTTGCTTCTGACTACCGCCTACTAACTTAGTATGGTAACCATGTTTTCAACACTATTGCCCTATTCATTGCAGAGTTCCGTCGTTGGACAGACCTTGCCTCCATCATCAGATCAAGTCGCTGTCACCATTTTATGAGAACTAATAATTACCTTCGTAATCTAGCAATGGTAATTATATAAAAAAATAGAGTCAAGTTAAGAATAATAGATTAGTGTTTTAAGATAAATTTAAATAAATAAAACTGAATATTAGGCAGTAAAACGCTTGACTAAACTTATTAAAAAAATAACTCTAAAATGTTTTAACTTTTATTCTTAAATTAATCTTACATCAGGTACAAAAATAAATAGGTAGGTTAATTAACTCATTTCGGCGATTTATTGCATTCCGCTGCGGTTATCTCCGCCTTCATTTCTGCAATGAAGAAAATAATCTGTTATGTCGCCACTGAAAATTCATCTCTATGTTGTAAGTGATTAGGTGCTCACCAATATCAGCCTCCTTGGGCTCGTTCCAAGGCTGCCTTTCCGAAGTAGCGAAGAGTACAAAGAATAAGTTTGTGAAAAGGTATACTCCCGACGCCACAAAAAATACTTTCCTCCACTCGGCAGGCTCGGTCTGAAAAAGAAGTAACTTTGTGATACCACGATTATTAAACTTGGGATGAAGCGCCTTTAATATTGGTGTATCAAAAAGAGGAAATTAAAACTTGCAAGGATGAAAAGACGTGTTGGCTTTTGAATGATGTTTTGGTTAAAAACGTGCTCGTTTCATAATGAAGTTTATTACAGCTTTGGTCATCCGAATGAATATGATTTTTTTAATTCATAAAAGTCGCAGATTTGATTCTCGTGACAAAATGTAGGAGTGGATATATATAAATATAAAAAATCTGCAATTCGCTCTGTTTTATAATTATTTTAAATCGTTAATGTTTTTCTCAACTAGCCCTTTATAAATAAGAAACGTATTGACTGAGTAGGTAGTTCGGTTCCAACTCATATTACGGTTGAATTTTTTGTAATAAAACAAGAATAACAAAGAGTATACTTTGAGTGGAGCCGGAATACGATGCAAGTAAATGATTTTTTCAAATTAGTACTCAAACTAACTTTATTTGATGACTTTGAACACTACCAGGCTTTATTAAAAATGTACCTCATCGTGGATGATGAACCCGCAGACCAGAGGCGCGATGATAGAGACGATGTTGGCCAGGAAGTTGGTGATGCCCATCAGAGAGGCACTGAAATTGGGCGCCAAGTCAATATGGACCAACTGTAACAAAATTTATATAATGATGAAGATTATGTTAAGCAAACTCGTTACTACATATAATAAATTAAATATACAACACATATCTCAGAACATAGAACTCGTCTTGAAATGACCTATGGATGGTGCGATCCATCTACTTTCTGCTATTTTTACAGTGGCGTCGTCGATCCCTCGGGGGGACCGACCTACCGTCCTTCCAGTTCATGGTCACCATTCTACAACACGGTCCTTTTCAAATTCACAACCTAAGAAATTAAAAACTGGCGTTGATACTACTAAACCACTGGTATTCTAACATAGTTTAATTTATAAAAAGAAACAAACAAACGTACCATGTATCCTAAATACTGTCCAGCGTTGATGCCGACGCTGATGGTCAGCATGCCGACTGCAAACGCCATGTTGCCTTCCGGCGAATAGGAGAGCCCTATTAAGGCTATGGCAGGTCCCCATAAACCTGGAATAAATAGCATGTGGCCTTAGAAATCACTGTAAAATATTTCAAGTGCCTGCCGTAAGAAAAAGTTTTTTTTTGGTACCAAGTAGAAACACCGCTTCGTGGCCATTTATTGAAAGAGTGACTGAAACGAATTCGATTTTTATCCATAAAAAACACAAAATCACTTATTATTCCGAAGTCAGTTGCATCTAGGCGCCACTTCCACGTTTTTTGATGATCAAAAGATTAATTTCTACAATAAGTATGGGGGTTCTTATTAGCTGGTGGCCAAATTTGGTGACGAAGTTTCTAGAAAGAGACATCCGAACCTATAGAATTGAATAATTTCCTAGTGTTGGTGACGCTGAGCCAGCTCTTCCTGATGATGACGTCCGTCATGGCGCCCATCGGGAAACTCAGGATGTACATCGACAAGTACGGCAACGACGACAGCATTCCATTCTGGAAAATAAGAGGAGCAGAATTACTTGTCAAGCAGTGTTTTCATGAAGAGCCTTTCAAAGTAATGTACGAATAAATGAATAAGAAAGTCATGTGTATTTGCAAAATCTCAGAAATTACTCTCATTTATCTTTTTGTCCGGAGAAGTATTACCACCATGCCTTTTTGACACTTGTTGCTGTATTGCCGGTGAAATTACAGGCACATAAGGCTTAACATCTGTATGCATCAAGTTGATGAACGCAGTGTGTTTTAGGGCACGTTCCCATCGAGCGTAACTTACGAGACAATGTTTTGTATAGGTGATGGTTAACACTTAACATCAGGTGGGCAAAATGCTAGTTCCATCAGCAAGTAGTATAAAAAAATATTTCAGCCATTTGATAAAGCTGAAATAGTTGATTAAAGTTGCACGCTATGATAATAATTATCTGAAAAATAAACTTACACTCTTCAAGTCCACGTTCAGCACTTTGGACATGTAGGTGGGCATCTCAGTCATTAGAGTAAAGAAGCCCCAGTTCTGGCCGCAGTGGGCCACTATCACGGCCCAGAACGGCAGTGACGTCATTATCTTGGACCATGGAGCTGGATATCTCTGCAAAAGTCGCACACATTGTAACTAAAAAAATGATACCAGACCTAAAACGAGACCTAATCACGAAATAATTTGACGTTAATCGCGTAAACGTATCGTATCCCTAACTACAACTGAAGGTCAAATATCGCTAGGATATGTTAACGCCAATGTCAAATTTAATTCGTGATTAGGCCCTGGTGTGGAAAAATAGCTGCTCGCTCGCATATTGACTTTTACTTTATTAGTGGCAATCGCTTACAAAAATATTTGAGGCCTTTTTGGGCTCGGTAACTTTTTTACCGAGAATTTGCTGTAAAAATATCAAGGAGCCTATATAAATAAAACGTTATTCCAATCGATTCAGTGGTTAGTCAAACATCATTTGTTTGACTAACCACTTAATCGTTAAATTGTTAAAGTGATCTTTGTGATACAATTGAATCAATACCTTTTGACTTAGACTTTTAAACAAAAGGTTTGCATGTGGAAAAATAATTAAATGTTTGGATGTGCAATAGGGTTCTTCTTTATAAATCCTCAAAAGTCTTGAGTAGCTAGAGATCTAATAGAACTTAGAGATTCATGAATTAAGCATTATGCCATGACGGAGGGGTAGCCAAAAAATTTCGTCTCCAAAGTTGGCTACAAACTAACATAGGTACCTACCGGCTTAAGAAAAGCCTGCATCATTGTCAACTTCATATCCTAGCTCGCTACGCTACGCAATACAATTTATATTTCAAAATAATAATATGCTAAGTTTCGCCGAATATATCGTGCGAAAGGAAGACTTATCTGTATTCCAAGTAAACCAGTTTACATGTTAAGCGAACCGATTTAAAGTAACTTTAAAACCGACGCGACCGAGCGTTCTGCGACGTAATAGCGACATCCAATAAATGTTCACTCTTTCGCGTCAGAATCTACACGATAAACTCTTCGCTTAAATATTATGCTTTTATCTTTGGCTGACTCATCAACAAGGCTTCAGCTTCTTGAAACAGTGTGGTGAAAGGATTTTAAGTGTGCCTCATGCCTCAAGCACTTGAGGCATGTCTTAAAACTTTTTAGGTTCTACGACATGCCGGTTTCCTCACGATGTTTTCCTTCACCGTTTGTGAGTACCTACTGCCAATGTGCACATAAATTTTTGATGGCTTCAGCTAACGTTCGCATATCGTATGTTTGAGTCGCGTCAGTCAGACTAAAGCTTTTGTATCTTACCTTTTGCTCACCGACTCTCCCTAGAGAAGTCTGAATATATTGCACCTCTTCCGCTGATATGAGCTTGGACGTCTCAGGCGAATCTGAGCCGAATATCAAGTACGCTACGGACCAGATTGCACCGAGCGTGCCGTTCGTGTAGAATATGGCTTCCCAGCCCCAGGCAGTTGCCAGGAATCCGGACAATAACATCTGCATGGCTATTCCTAGCTGCCCCCCTGAAAAGATCACACAGATTATGTTTTGACAGTATTTCAAACGTATTTCAAACAGGAGAGCATCGGTGGTCTAGTGGGCGTACTTTCGATTAAAAGGTGGTAGGTTTGAACCCGTGCACCAATGGATTTTTCCTACAGATTTTTTTTATGCGCAATGGAAGTTTTAAACGGTGAAGGAAAACATCGTAAGGAATCCAGTTAGTATTCAAACAGCCTACCTTTTTCTGTTATACCTCGTGTGTTCATAAGTCTTGAGACACAGTAAAACTAAAATATTTTTGGAGCTGAGTTGAGTATTCATTTATTGGATATTAAAATTAAAACTACTGACATCTAGATCTGTATTTAAAAATAAATCATTCAAAATGGCCGCCTTTGCATTCAATGCAAGCCTTCAAACGCGTGCGCCATTCATCTATGGCGGCACGAATCTTTTCAATGGGAATCCGTTTCGATTTTTTAATAAGGGCTCGCTTGAGAGAATCTAGGTTTGGGTGAGACTTTCTGCATGCCCTTAGCTCCAATTCCGTCCATAAAGAATAATCCAAAGGATTCAAGTCAGAGCTTGACGAGGGCCAATCTTCGCTCCGAATGAAGCCTGGCAAATTGGCCTCCAGCCAACGTTGGGTAGTCTTAGCTTTATGGGAGGGAGCAGAGTCCTGTTGGAAAACTCAGTATTTTCCAGCGAATAGCGTATCATTTAATGGTTTAACCACCGCTTCCAATATGTCGGTTTGGTAATTTTGTGCCTTCACCTTGACGCCTTGCTGGCAAAAATGAAGCGAAGTGACCCCCTCGTAGGAAACACCCCACCAAACCATCACACTTGCTGGATGATGAGTACGCTGGACATTGCGTACAGATGGCTGGACGTCCTTTGAACTTCTGGCGTAAACCTTATTGTTCTGCCGGTTAAACTTTTCTTCCACCGTGAAGATCTTTTCATCGGTAAACAGGATATTTTTTGGATCGTGTCTCTTCAATAGGTTCCGACATCGTTCCAGTCGCAATTTACGAAGACGCTCGTATAAATAATGCACTTTCTTTCGACTGTAGGCCTTTAGTTTAAGATCATATTTAAGTATCCTGTTCACCGATATTCGCGAAATGTTGGTCTGCAGAGCTAATTTCTTTTGAGTCCGGCAAGGGTTGCGACGAATTCGCTCTCTGATTACTTTGATGTTGGCGGGCGTCCTTACAGACCGCGGGCGGCCACATCTTCCACGGTCTTCTAAAGAGCCGGTCTCCTTGTACCTCTTTATGGTTTAATACACAAAGTTCCGACTACATCCCAAACTTTGGATTTCACTAAAAACTTGCTTTGTTTTTTTTCCTGCTTGAAACAGTGAAATTACAGTCGCACGCAAATCTTTTGTTGGCGCCATTTTCACGGAGAATGAAACAAATATTCAAATGTATATTTTTTCTGATTCAAAACATTCAAAATTAAAAATTTTAAAAGTTTAAAAAAGGTTGCATGAATTACTTTCTTTTTAAATTAATTAAATAAGTTCGTCTCAAAACTTATGAACACACGAGGTACCTAAGCCTCACTAAATTCGATTGGCACCACACTGGGAGCTTCAATATTTTATTATAATACATTGTAACAAGGATCATACAAAAGAGCGGTAGGAACCAAGCCGTAAGTTTGTTGCCTGTTCTTCTAGGCTTTGGTCGCGTAGAACTGGCACCTAGAGTCACCTAGCTTTAAGACGTTTCAAAGTGATCCTTGTGATTTTATTGAATAAATAACTTTTGAGTTTGACTTTGACAGCGGCGATGGGCTTGAAACCTGTCACGTATGGACCACTACGACAAAATGTGGGTATGTGGCAAATGTAATGTTTGGTCATATCTCTGACAACCCTCCGTACGTCCTCAAAGAGTCTGAAGTTCGTACTTAGGATATTTCCTTCAGTAATTTTATATCTC
The DNA here is from genome assembly GCA_932294275.1 of Chloroclysta siterata. Taxonomy (NCBI): domain Eukaryota; kingdom Metazoa; phylum Arthropoda; class Insecta; order Lepidoptera; family Geometridae; genus Chloroclysta; species Chloroclysta siterata. Next base: position 25,794,906 of record OW028592.1, on the reverse strand, counting down.
CAAAAATTTTTAAATGTAAGAATTATAAGTAGTTTGACGGATTCAGTTCTAAGTAATATTCGATCATGTGAAGCCATACAATTTCAAAACGAGAACCCGACTGCTTTTTAAATTTTCATCCTTTATTTACGTTTTATTTAACGCTTTTCATTGAAAGTATTGAATAGAGGCAGTGCAATCAAAATCCTATCAGTTCGCTATTTGAAATAAAAAAAATACACAGAAAATTTAAAAATTCTCATTGTATCCTTTATTCATCAAATGTTTTTTTTTATAAAAAAATACTGTAGCCTCAGCTTCAACGTTAAAGCGATGTTGTAAAAAGGTTTTAAAAAGTGTTTGTACTGAAATATTCACGTCTGACCCTCGTCTCGTTTCGTCATGGTTTTTGTAATAGATTACACACTCGGATAAGCGAAAAATGCAATTCTATGTAGGGCAAGGTTTTTACTTCCATCCTGAATGACAAAAATCTATGAAAATGTAGTTATTGGTACAACAGATCATAGAATAGAATAGAATATTTTTTATTTCACACACAAACATGAATCATCATCATCATCAGCCTGTGAAGTCTTCTAGGATTATGTAGGTATCTATGTACTATGTATCATCTGTTTGTTTTTATTTTCGTGTTAGTCAATGAAGTGCTTTTCTTTCTTTCTTCTTTCGTTCTTTACTACTGGACACATCCCTATAGGTACATTTCCAGGAAAAACGATTCTTAGCCCTCTCCATTCTCTGACTTCCCGTGATCTTCATGAAGTTGTCGTTCCATCGGATAGGAAGGCGTCCTACGTTCCTTCTTCGTGCTCTTTCCTCCTCCGAGAAGAGACCTGTATCCAGTAGTGGACTTCTACAGGCTGTTAATGATGATGATGCATACAATTATAATAAAACGCCGACTCATCGAAATTATTTAAGACATATTTGCTCGCATTGCAATCTGTAAGTCGGTCGTCCGGGTAAGTAGGTAGTAGTAGGTACCTACTTCCCCGGACGACCCTTCACAAACAGATTGCAATGCGAGCACACAGCAACGCTGCTTGGCGGCAGAAATAGGCATGGTGGTAGGCTACCACTGGTAGCATCATGCCTATTTCTGCCGCCAAGCAGCGTTGCTGTGTTTTGAAGAGTGTGGATACCAGTGAAATTAAAGCCACATGAGGCTTTGTTGCCTGTATGCTTTAGAGCCGATTTCACCATGCTCTGTTAGTTACTAATCAAGGATTAACAGGCCGTTTAAGACCTTAGATGTCAAATGCATACATTTTGACATATTTAACGGTCTTTTACTCCTTTATTAATCTAACAGAGCATGGTGAAACCGGCCCTTAAGTTAATGGACGCAGGACAGTGTATCGTAGCGCACTTTCCTATCGTGATGCGAGGCTCGCGAGTCAATGCTTTATTATAGGTGACTAGAACCATCATGGTACCATCATAGTGGCTTGTTGCATTAAAATAAGAATTTAAAAAATATACTACCAGTTATGACAACCCAGATTTGCTTAAAATTATAATTAAGTGAGGACATTCGTGAATAGTTTCCCGCATTCTCGCTAAATGTAGAGGTTTAAAATTAAACGGTTTTGTGTGAAAATGCAACTGTGTAAATGTCGTTTTTATAGCATTGCAAACACCGCTGTGGGATATATTATGAGCTACAAATTAAGATGGGTTTCAGTTTTATGCTGCACGCGAGTGTCCATGGCACTCTTTGTTTTATGCACACTACTTAGACTTAAACTTACTTATATTTTATTCGCATGTGAAAGTTTATGTTTCGATGTTTGGACAAAATTATTAGCATAATTGAACACATTATTTCAGAAACAACATTAGTCCACATTTTGCAGATTTCAACTTTTCATTTCAAGACATCTCTGTCTGTTTGTTGTATTATTTTAGTTTTCTGACATTTTGGGAAGCAACATAGTTTTTTCATTTCAGTTGTTTTTTTAATGTTGTTTTGAGTTCTGTTGTGTAATTTCAGTGGCATTTTAATTACTTGAGGTCTTAGCACAAAGTGAATAAGACATAGTATTTTGAATGAATGTGTATTATGTCGTGATATCCTGATTTGACCGAAAATGTTTCGAATGTTTTGAAAAAAACTGCCACCATTTATTTTCCTTCAAAACAAATGACGGCCGACTTGACTATAGGCTGACTTGACTATAAATTATTTAATACAATTCACTTGACACTGGCAAGATTGTCTGTCGAATGACGGAAAGAAGCCATAAACGGAGAAATTAAAATGAAATAAAAATTATTTATTGATAGCTAAAGATTAATAATAGATAATATTGCTAAGTGGCGTTAGTATCTCGTCAAATTTACTGGTTAAAAAGTTTTAACACCAAATATACCTCTAAAATATAAATAATATCGGCTGTAAAGGGGCGCCGTCGTCTCATTAAAATATATGTAGGAAGGTAACAATTTTTTTAAATTAAGTCAAAAGAAAGAAATTAAGAATAGAAAAAGAGAAATTCGGCACCAAGCAGTTGATGTTGAAGAGTTCTGTTCTTTCTTTCCGACTTATTCTCCAATCATTGGAGAAAACGATGACGATGAATCTAGCTGGAGGCAAAGAAGTTAAAGGGGCCTATCATCTGCAGAAACTTATAAAATAAATATCATAAAAAGGGCACGAATTTTATAACATCAACAAAAGTTTTCAAACTATTTTATTATATTATAATTATTTTTTTAATCATGTCTTAAACAACACATGTCTAGAGTTATTCTTATCAAAGCACGTCCGTCACGTCATAACTGCAAGTACTTTCAATGGGTCTAAATATATTTAAAACAAAATTACATTCGTTACGTTCTAAAATTAATAGCTACTAAGGAAAATTACAATTTTTTTCATGTTTTCGAATGTCACCAAAAGTTCACAGAGTGTGACTTATGGTGTTTCTAAAATAATCTATTCAATTATACAGAGCTATACTTAGTAACTCGGAATAGCATAGACTAAGTTTTCCTACCAAAAAGTTAGCTTTACTAGTTTTCATAGCTATGCAAACTTTATAAATCAAAACTTTGTTGTTTTTGCTGAACAATGTTATTGCACACAACTTGGTTGATTGCGGTTTTTTATAAATAAGTTCATAATAAGTAAGAGACAAAATAAAGATTTTTATATTCCATTCAAATCGAAAACGCATCTCGAAATCGGCGGTCACTTGGGCGAGTGTTGTTATCCGAATACCACTTCAGAGCTCTTTATGTATAGCTCGTGGGAACACTATCCGTCAGAACACACGACAAGGTAAAACCCACTTCAACCCTGACTATAACAAATGCATTACCTCACAGAACACGTCCTCAGAATCGTGCCCTATGCGGTATAATTTCCTTCAAGCTGCATTAACTTCTTGTAATGAGTTTATTGTAAGGAGTAATGAGTTTGTGCACAATGAGGTTTCATAATGCCGCTGCGCTGCTGGGAAGTTTTTTCTTATTTCAACTACTCGGGGCTGCTTGAATGCGGAACTATTGTTTTAAGTGGGACATTTTCATTTAAAATAAAATAAAGTTTTAGTTTTACAGAACACTAGTGGTCTCGTGGGAGTGATTCCGCCTTCTGATAGGAAGGAGGTGGGTTCGAATCCAATGCAATGCTCTCAATCGGAGAAGGGAAATACCATGAGGAAACCTGTCACGTATAAAATACCTACTACTTCAAAATGTGGGTATGCCAAAAGTTATATTCGGACGTGCCTAAATACCCAGACACCCTTAAAATCTTGAGCTGGTATGGTGTTTCTAAAAACTTGAGTCCCTCCATTATTGGCATTACGATGAATCTGTACCTCACCATCCAGTACCATCCATACCTGGTTAGCATGCCACCAATTCGCACGAAGCGCTTTGCTTCAACCTTCATTATGCGAACCGCTAAGGAGTGGAACTCATTACCGTCGTCTGTTTTTCCTGACCACTACAATATCAGTCTCTTCAAGGCAAGAGTGAATAGGTGTCTTCTAGACCGTTCTGCTCCAACGTCGGCTACATCGTCGCTTACCATCAGGTGAGATTGTAGTCAAAGGACGGTCTATTCATTGTAAAAAAAAAAAGTGTACATTGTTCTTGAGTGAAAACTTTTTTATACATGTTTTTGTTGCACATCCGGGATGGACTAATTGTTAAAGCTGCAAGATATTTTTTGTTCTACAGTTATACAATAAATGTTTGTAATGTCTTATAAACATACCAGCATAAATGATGGTGGTGAGCAGTCCCTTCTCCTCGAGCGGGATCCACTGGCTCACGAGGTGGTGCATGCTGGGGTAGATGAAGGCCTGCGTCAGGCCCTGCAGCACGCGGCACACGCACACCATCTGCCAGCCGCCCTGAACCAAGCACCATGGCATTTTAATTTCATAATGTTCTCTTGAGCATTGCTTGGAAATGCGTAGAAAACATCAGGTATTGCTTAACATTAGGTGGGTCATATGCTTGTTCCGTCAAGCAGTGTTAATAAATGCCTATGTATTATGATATTAAATAATTATGTTTTATTTATTTAATATCATAATAAGCTTTTACGCGAAATACGCGAAAAAAAAACCAGCTGTTTCATACATTTTAGCCAGATAGGTATTGAACTTTTGATATTCCCTCACTCATCTTAGTGCCAGTGCATCGTCGAATTACTCATCACCTGACGAATGTTCCGACGCTGTATCAGCACCAGACAGAGTCACGGGGTTCCGATTAGATTCTACCGCGACAGTTTCAAAATATACCTACCCTAACAATCGCAGGTCAAAGAATGAAACCTATAAGTACCTATGAAGGAAATAACTGTCGTTTTGTATCAGGGCACTCACCAAAGGTGCAGCCACCGGTATCAGCAGCGAGACCAGCGAGTTGACTCCGATGGCGGTGAGGATGAGCGTCTTCCCGCCGACGCGCCGCGCCAGCTCGCCGGCCGGGATCTGCAGCAGCACGTAGCCCCAGAAGAACGACGACAGGATCACGGACTGGATGCTGTGGCTCCATGCGAAATACTACAACACATACCGTCTTATTCAAGACTTACCATCAATAGATTTTTATTCAAGAATGGAACTGTCACCTAGATTCACCAAGTTTTAAGAAGTTCCAATAAATAGTAGTAAGAGTAGTAGAGCTCTTTGTGAAGGGATTTTCCAGGGAAGTACTATCACCATGCCTTTTTCTGCCGCCAAGCAGCGTCGCTGTGTTTCGGTTTGAAGAGTGTGGTTGCCGGTGTAATTACAGGCACATGAGGCTTAACATCTGTATGCCTCAAGTTGATGGACGCAGGGCAATGCATCGTAAGGCACGTTCCTATCGTGTGTGACTTACGAGGCAATGGTTTGTTATAGGTGATGGTTACCACTTAACTTCATCATTCGATTAAATTTATGTAAATTATTTATGTGAGTTACTAAATTATTGAATTGGATCAATATTTTGGTAATTCACAAAAAAATATTGAAAACTTTCCATTTATGATGAATGGAAACTTTACGCGTGTCAGTAAACGTGTGATTCTGCACTGACCCCACACACCCACCAGATAAACAATAATTACGTCTTGATTTATTTATTACAAATTGACGCAATTATCAAGCATAATATCCACTGAAAGAAGTGAAAAATTAAACGCATAACCTTCATGGTTAATGATTGTAAGATAACATATTTATTTTATTAGGCTGTTATCGCTCATAAGATGATTGGGTAGGCATAATAAGCTTGAGTTCATTGCCAAATAATAATAAACATCTAAGTTTAGGTGAAAGCGATATTGAACAAGATACATGTAAGCTATACCACAATGTATTTTTCTGCCGACAAGCAGCGTTGCTGTGTTTAAGGGTGTGGTCGCCGGTGAAATTACAGGAATATGAGATTTCACATATGTATGCCTCAAGTTGATGGACACAGAGCAGTGCATCTTTCTTATCCTGCGGGACTTGCAAGGCAAAACTTTGTTATAGGTGATGGTTACCACTTAACGGATGGGCCATCTGCTTGTTGCACCAGCAAGTTGTATAAAAAAACTGCTTTCGTGTGAGACCGTATGCAGACACACACTGACTCTGCATCATTCTCTGACAACATAAGTTAGCTAAGACGTTTGTCTAAGAAGTTATCGAACTTAATCTACATAACAGAAAAAAAATCTTATCATACAAGGTACTTATTGATAAGAACACACTCGCCTATCTGATATATCAATCAATATATTTATCCATATACCTAGGTATATGATGTAATATATTACAAATATATTTTCACTCCTCTTGCTCAAAACGGCCGTCATTGTAGCGTACCAGAGCGAAGATAAAATAGCATTTTTTCCTTTAGGTGAAAAAGCATTTTTCATCAAGCAAAAGTACAGTGCAATACACACACGGCGCTAAAAACCAATTACAACTTTGTTTCTATTTACTCCCTCGCTAAAACTCGAAGACTACCTCGTATATAATGGGTCATTTTAGCCCATTGTATAACATTGTACTATTAAGTATTCTGTTAGGTATATTTTGTATTTGTATTGCTAATCTCTATTGAATTGTTACTTGTTTAAATATTCTACACAAAACCGTTTACTAACACTTATAAGATAGGATTTTCTTAACTATTTCGTTTATTTACGTATCTAAGCGGCAATGAACTTGTCGATATTAGCAAAAAATCTAAGTATAGGAATAGTTAGTTCGCAAATCTTACAAATATTGTATTGAAACTGTGACCTCTGTTTATTTATAATTCTATCTATGTTGTTGTCCGCGATTTTACGACACAACTAATTGACTCTGGCGATAAGATGTAACTTGCAAGAGGTCAGTTTTATCCAAACTGTAGAGATAAAGCAATTAAAAAAGTTACATTAAAGAATGCGCTTTGTAGCGTTTCAGCCTCGGCTGATATTATCCGTTTCATAAAAAAAAACATCCAAAATGATGGAATCATTACATTATACACTATCCTATCGTACTACTGTTATATACAAATATGACGGTTTTTAGATGTATGTTTGTTTGAGTCTCAATGACGCTCTAAATACAGAACCGATCGGGATAAAAACTTAGAAAGGTTACACTTCGTAACCTGGATGAGCATATAGGCTACTTTTTACCCTAAAAAATTACCAAAAAAGCGGTCAAAAGTTTTTAACGGTACCGGCACCGGGGTATTATTGATTAAAAATGGGTATTTATAATGGCTAGGTATACTGCAATTTTGCATGAGCTAGATGCCAAGTCCGATAGAAAATTTCATTCGCTGAGATCTTTGCATTTGCTGGAACTGTAACGTGCCATCAATGTTCAAAAAAATGTATTTTCATTTATTTCAATATCAAAAAAAAACTTCAAAAAACAAGCTCACCGCCTGCCTGATGGTAAACGGTTACCGTAGCCTATGAACGCCTGCAATACCAGAGGAATCACTAGCACGTCACTCTTCAAACATTTTAAAACGCCCTTTTTGATCGTTGCTAATCAGAAGCACTCAGACGACGAACCAACCTTGTCTTTCCTTTCATCGGTCATGTCGACTATGGCCATGCTGATGTTGACTCGCATGGTGAAGGCGAGCAGCATGGCCGCGAACAGCAGCGCGGTCTGCGCGTGCCGCACGCCGAGCCCTTCTGGAAGGAAACTATTCACTAGTCTTTCGCCCCGAACTGTGATTTCATGAAGCGATTGGAACGCTTAAAAAATTAAAGTAGGTGGTAGTCAGAGGCAACGCCAAACATTATATATGCACTTGCTTCTGACTACCCCCTTGCCCCCTCATAAAACCCTCATATCTTAATAACCCGTTATCAAATTTAATTCATATTTTGCTCAGTAAATTTCTCAAGTACAAGCTATCGACTTACCAAATTTCATGCAGATCCGATCAACGGTTCGAAAGTTATGGCCCGACAAACATACGTACATACATAAAATACTGAATCGCACAAGTTGACTGTAAAATTTTCGTTAGCTTCGCTCACTCAATCAATTACCATAACCAAAGGTTTGCCAGAACCCTTCTAGAAGGAAACTAGTCAGTACCAACACCAAAGACTTTAGTTTTCGAGCAGTACCTACCTCAAGTCTGTATTGTAGTACCTATTATATTACATTGTAACAAAGATTATACAGAACGGTAGGAGCCAAGCCGTAAGTTTGTTGCCTGTTCTTCTAGGCTTTGGTCGCGTGGAACTGGCACCTAGATTCATCTAGTTTAAAGACGTTTCGAAGTGATCCTAGTAATTCAAAAGAATAAATACCTTTTGACTTTGAAGAAAACTATCTATTACCATAGAATTTTTTCCATTTATTAAAATTGAAGGAAAACACGACTTGAATCCATAAGCATGATAGATACCAAAGTCAAAGTCAAAAAACTGAAAAGATTTGACGACTTTGATCCCCAGGCACGTTACATATCCCCTCAGATCTCTTACGAAGTACGAACTCCAGATTTTTAAGGACGTCTAAGGGTCAAAGTCCAAAAGTATATCACTTTGAAACGACTTAAAGCAGGTGAACTAAGTGCCAGGTTCACACAACCAAGCCTAGAAGAACATACGACAAGTTTATCTCTTACCAATCAAGAGTTCCTTACTTTTTTAGTAGATTCTTATTAATACTTTTAGTGTAGCTTTAAGTTCGGTCTACAGTTTCTTACTTATAATATTCAATGAGGAATGTTCACCATACTTACCTTCTTTTTTTTTTTTTTTTTTTAGGTTTAAGACATTTATTTTCTCAAAAAGAAATTACATTTCACTTATATGAGAAATAAAACTAAATGCAAATCTATGTTTTGGGCGCGTAGGCACAGAATAGCAATAGTACTTAGTTGGTAAACAAACACGGGTACATAAATCAAAGAAGGTTTTAAGCAAACAACATAATCAAATAAATATTTTAGCAATAGCAGACATGCCTAAATGTGGCACCTTCTTTATTTTTCTTTAACGTTAAGATATGAAATTATTTAAAATAAACTTTTCAATGTGGTTTACATAGTTTTTTGTCCAAGAAATTATAGTAATGTATCCAATGTATATAAAAATAATTTTAGATTACATCGTTTTGAACTTACTTGGTCTTACATTCTCCGTATCTAGAGCACCCATATTGCGTGGTATTACGAGTTACAATCGCATGACACTGGCGCCCATCGATCCGTACGTCCAGATGGAGCTAATCGCACCAGAGCAAATGAAAAACATTTCACACTCCGATCTAAAACTGTGGAGCAGCTATGTATTGTAATTGTTTTTGACATCACTTACAACACTGGAGCTTCATTATTATAATATTGTAACAAGGGTTATACAAAAGTACAGTAGGAACCAAGCCGCAAAGTTGGCTGTTCCTCTAGGCTTGGTCGCGTGGAACTGGCACCTTTTTTTTTTTTTTTTTTATACAACCAGCTGATGGAACAAGCAGATGGCCCACCTGATGTTAAGTGGTAACCATCACCTATAACAAAGCATTGCCTCGTAAGTCACGCAGGATAGAACGTGCCCTACGATGCACTGCCCTGCGTCCAACAGCTTGAGGCATACAGATGTTAAGCCTCATGTGCCTGTAATTACACCGGCAACCACACTCTTCAAACCGAAACACAGCATGTTGCTTGGCGGCAGAAAAAGGTGTGGTGGTAGTACTTCCCCGGACGAGCTCTTCACAAAGAGCTCTACTACTCTTAAACCTACACTTACACCTGGATTCACCTAGCTTTAAGACGTTTCAAAGTGTCCCTTGTGAATAATTTATTTTATTTTATTTATTTTTGAACATTTTTTTTATTTATTTGAATAATTTTATTTGAATTTAAAATTTCATTGAATAAATACCTTTTGTCTTTGAATTTGCAACTGTAGGGGCTACACTGGCCCAGATTAGTGTCTCAAGGAACATTTCAATATTCTGTCATTACATTGCCAATAATATTAGCTTGTGAGAAATTTCGGTAATTATATATTTATTTTTCTCATAAAGTAACTGTCAAAAGAAAACCTCAGTAGTGCAATTCGGTAAACAACATTCGCCCAAGTAACCGGGGAATCTGCAGTGAGTTTTCAATTTGGCGGAAAATATATTCACCCATCACTAGCGCCAATCGCGTGAGTGTTTTGGCGTGGAAATGCCCACTGGAGTGAGCGAAGCTCAAATCAAAGTGAGTGGATCCACTAGGTGAAACTCCCCGTGACTTTGTTGTTGAGAGAATCGACACCTTCTGTGGTAAATCGAACTAAGGGTTTAGTTAAACATTTTATTTTGTTTATAAATTTATTGAAGAAGTAAAGTTTTCTCTAAGTATTTCTGTGTCTACAATCAGCTTGAAGAGATAAATCCTCATGTCAACGCATGGGGTTATCTGTAGGGGCGCAATTTGTATCACCAATTTTGTCTCCCAATATAAAACCCATTTAAACCCAATTTGAACTTTATCGCATCAGGTTAAGAACCGTTTTTGGTAAACCATTTATTTTTGTAATCTTAGCGATAATTTTGATATCTGTCATTGAGAATTTTATGTATTGTATTGTATTAAACTATGTTCTTTGCTCTTAGCATCTACAATCTACACTAGATATTTTATGGTCACCATGGTTATCATGTAATAAAAATGGTTTGGTCATTTCTAAGCTATCAAATATGTGAAGCAACTTTTTGCTCATTTCGATGGGTGACCACCTAGTGGTCGTCTGAGCTCGGTGTTCTGGGACCACCCAGAACACCGAGCTCAGACGACCACTGTTATAAAATCTTAAAATGTCCTAGCACTCTGAGAGAGTTAGCCTTTCGATAAATCAACTTACTCTATTTTCAAACATCCATTAAGTTGATTAAAGTAGGGCAGTGCATCGTAGGGCACGCTCATATCGTGCGTGACTTGCGAGGCAATGCTTTGTTATAGGCGATGGTTACCACTCAACATCAGGTGAGAGGTCAACCATCAGCAAGTAGTACAAAAAAGTCAAGCACTACTAAAGTTTTGTTTATCAGTGCGCAAGGAACTCGTGCTAAGAGCTGGTACATATCGGAGATTGCCGCTACACCGCACTAACTAAGCTCAGGCTTAAATAGTTATAGCTCTCCTCGATAACTTGGCTGTTCCAAGTGTACGGCTGTTCTGCTAGCGTCTTTCGATGCCACATTTTCGTCATTTTTCCTATTGCTGACCTCTATAACTCAGTGAGTGGTTAACCAGGTAGTAAACAGTTCGATTTCCGGGGCAGGGAAAATTTTTGCATGATCTGCAAGCGGATTAGGAGTAGTAGAGTTCGAGTAGTTAAGCTTGTCTGGGGCCATACACCATATTCACTACCACCATATTTCTGCGACCAAGCAGCGCTGCTGTATTTCGGTTTAAAGGGTGAAATTACAACCACATGATGCATACAAACATTCATCTGTAAGCCTCAAGTTGATGTACGCAGGGCACGTTCCTATGGAGCGTGACTTACGACGCCATGTTTTGTTATAGGTGATGGTTACCACTTAACATCCGGGGGGCCATCTGCTTGTTCCATCAGCAAAAAGTATATGAAAAAAAGATTATCGTATTTTCCATTCTCAACCTACACCCGCTTCAGAAAATATTGTTTGCGAATGGCGACTACGAGCCGGAAGACGAAGCGTAGGACGTAGAAAATGTAGGAGGAATGTCTTGGCGGCTGGATTTATGTTTTTTTATAAGCCGTGTCATTGAATGTAGACCATTTATGACATTATTGTAATCGGTAAGGAATTCTGAGAAAATCAAAGTCAAAATTATTATTCACACAAATCGCAAGGATCACATTGAAACGTCTTAAAGATTATTCAGCAGAACCCCTAAGTAGTAGCTATCAGTAGCACCACGCCCCAACCCTATCTGGAATGAGTGCCTTGACAAAGACCCGGCGGAATTTCCAATCACACGGCGATTCTTCTGGATTTTTATTTTAACTGAAACTGTAATATTTATTTTAGAAATAAATTAACCAATCGATGGACTAATAAAATTGTAACAGGTCTTCTTCTTCTTGTCGTGTCACTAGTTTCTCAAAGAGGCACTTGACACGTGTTCCGAGCACTTGACACATGTTTTTGACCTTTTTGGGTTCTACGTACTTACATTCTTCACGATGTTTATTTTCACCGTTTAAGAGTACTGGCACTGTGTACTTAAATTTTGAACAGAAAAACGTTTTGTAGGATCGGAAGGCAGGGCCGCTACCACTAGGCCACCAGGGCTCTCATCAGTGTAACCGGTAAGAAATCAAAGCAACGAAGTGCTGGTCAGGTACAGGAGCAACTGGAAATGTTGTATCAGGCATTCCATCCATTCAGATCCCTGGATTGTTTCGCGCCACTGAGGGTTCCCGGCTCTTCCATCGATTTGACGTTTGCCCAAGTCATCGCTTTATCTAGCTACACTGAGGGTGTCCTACACTCATCATCAACCTATGTCAGTCCACTGCTGGTCGCAGGCCTCTCCCAAGACGCGCAGATGAGCCCGGTTTTCAGCTCTTCTCATCCAGTGCTTGCCAGCGACACTACGTTTACCTCATCGCGGTTTCCATTCCAGAACTAGATTATCCCAGCATTTATTAATAATATGTTTAAATATTGAGTTCGTTGGCATCAAGCTATCCATAAAACTCCACACACGTATTGCGCGGAACGATGGTGCAGCAATAAGGTTTTCGTGCGAATAATAAATACATTTCATTTCCAAAAACGGACACGTTTTGGGAACATTGGCTTCTTTGATTTAGAATAAATTCACTTAGATGTCGTGAAGGCGGTCGTGGTAACTGCACTCAGCTATTTACTTGGAATAACTTAAGGACGCGACTTTCAGTTCGCTGCAAACTGGTCTGAAAACTTAGAAAAGTAACTGTTAAACAGGTATTTACTGACTGTGCAAAATGAAAAAGTTATTGAAAAGTATCTGGACTAAAATTCAAAGGCACAGTCGATATCCCACCAGAGTTCCTACCTATAATGGCACTTATACTAAGTAATATAACAAATTGTATACAATATTTTATTTGCCAATGGTTGTAAGCACGCCTTTGTTTTAATTCAAGATTATATTCATACAACGTAAGGACCACCTTTTTACACGTGGACATATATTTTTTCATAAGTGCTCAAATAGTAGATCGATCTAGTAATTGCATATCCGATTGTGATTTGGTTGCATTCCGTGCTGTTCTTATGTGTCGTTAATTCTTTCTTCTGTTCTTGTATATCTTCTTAAAAATACTTCGCAAATTCATGTTTTATGGGCACCATTTTCTCAGCTTATTCTGCCTCACCCAGGAAAGGATCGATACTCACAAAGCTGCCTGAGCCAGTGGCTGGGAGTTTATTTATTTATGGAATAGAAAGTCGCGTCTGTAAATCCAATCGTCTCGCTAGTCGATGCAGCTGCGGCGGGGACCAACCGACAGTTTTCACTGCCGACATCCGCAGCGACCAGATGTGACAAAACATCTCGTACTTATTGGTATCTTATTTGTATTCTAGGACACAGGGGCCTACTCCGAAGAGCGATAAACAAAGCTACGTCTTGGCATTTTGGTGTAAAATGCGCGGTGCGCGACAACTCGCTTCGCAGTCTAGCTGTTGTTATGATACATAGCGAGCAGTGTCATTCAAAATGTAAATATTAACCTTTGCTTTTCGTATTGTAGAGTAAATCCTTTGGCAGAGTGGTGAGTATATGCCGTAGGTATTATAAGTACGTACTCCAAAGCATCCGTTGTGGCTGTGACCGCTAAAGCTGGGACCGTCAGCTTAACTCACCCAAAGCACGTAAGCGCTTGGTAAGATGTAGGTAATAACTGGTGGTTAATAACTAGTATCTTAATAACTAGTATGTAGGTAATAACGTAATAACTAGTGGTTTGCCCCGAACTGAGATTTCGTGATGTCCGCTCCAGTCTTACTACTTGATACCAAACAAGATATTTGGTCTCTGACGACCCCCTACGTACTTGGGGTAGCCAATTGTATCTCAAAAATCATACATTTGTATTCAGATCGGATCAAAGTGTCTGAAAATTAAAATAGTTGGTAGTCAGAGTCAAATCCAAACATTGTGTTTGGACTTGCTTCTGACTACCACCTATTAACTAAGTATGGATACCAAGTTTCAACTGAATTGGCCTATTTATTGAAGAGTTCTGTTGGGTACCTAGCTTGAACAGACCTTGGCTCCATAATCAGACCAGGGGGGGTATTTTGATTTATTCGGTATCGGATTCGTTACGGAAAGCCATTTTTTGAATTTGGAATACGATGGCTCCTGAAAAGCCTTGTCGGAACGCGATTTTGACATTTCAGACAAAGCTTTTGACATTAGGATTCGAAAAAATAACGAGTGACTTTCCGACAGCTATTGATTGGCGGAAACCTTTCCGTGAAAGGGTTTGGGTACGAAAAGAAACATATTAGTGTAAAAAAAATGTGAATGTATGTAGGTAACTACTTTTTACCAAGTATTGAATCGAGAGGATTCATCACCAAAAATAAATACTTATTGCTTAGATTGCTTTTCGGGTTTTTTTTCTACAACTAGCTGATGTAACAAGCAGATGGCCCACCTGATGTTAAGTGGTAACCATCACCTATAACAAAGTATTGCCTCGTAAGTCACCGACCTGTCGTCAATAGACTATTAAAAACTCTGTTTTAATTCATTTGCTAGTAACTCTGCTGAAGTTGCCGTCCTGTCGCAAAAAAAATATATCTCACCTATTAACTACGTGGAATGGGATTTCATGTCGATTCAGTAAGCGACAATACGTACGTTACATGCCTTAAAAAAAACGGCGGCAAGAGCGGCAAGCTGTAGAAAAACTAATTCAGTTTCTAACCCCATACTATTCATCATCGTTTTAGTTCACTTCTATCAAAAATATTGTTGACGCGAATAAAAGAAATTCCCGCCAAAAATTGTGCGTGTTTCTACTGAAATCACAAAGTCGAATTATAAAACAATCAAAATTAAATAAAACTGTAGGTATCTACGTGGTTCATAAATGGTAAACGAGTGACTGAAATGGTTAAAAATGCAATGTTATTAATGTAAAATGCTAAACTACTTCATATTTCACCTAAGTATATGAATTTCAAAACCAAACAGAAACATATCGCGTTTTCTATTATATTGAATTCGAAACTCAAAAATTGTATTCCGTAACGAATCCGATATCGAATGAATCAAAATAACCCCCCAGGTCGCTATCACCATTTTATGAGAACTGAGTACCTTCTTAATTTATATCAAGAAAAAAATAAGAAAAAGCAAAGGAACTATTCAACCAGTAGAAAAATCTTGATTCCAACGATACTCTCAGAGATGGGAGCTCTTGGATCCTTGGTTAATGTAATTTTTCTTTTTTGTTGTATCACAAAAAATGGGCGTTTATAATGACATGTAACTTAATGTTTTTGGATGTATTTTTTTATTTTTGCCCCCTTAAAAAATCCCCTACTCTTAATAACTCGTCATCTGATTTAAGGGGCTGACAACTATCAAGCAACTTCTCGCTCGCACGTTTCGACATGTTGAAAGATATAAAATCACAAAACTCATTTTCGAAAAATCGCAATCAACCATTTTGTGTGCAATCACATTGCACACAGTTTAATAAAAAAATCATTTTGATCGATACAAGTTCTCCTACTTAAAAGTTTGATTATGTACGAAAACTAGTAAAGCAAACTTTAGAGTCCATCACCATCACCATCCTTCCCAAAAACTTAAATTGATAGCCCGCTTTTGCTTAAAAATGTTGCCACGTTTTATCTCATTCAATGTGAGAAAATGAATGTTGCTTAATAAATTCAACGCCAGTTTCACCGATTCAGTTTGTTAAGATCTTAAGAAGTCGGTGCATGAAGAATTAAATTGTAAATGCGTGAAACTGAAAGCTAAATATATAAATAGTAAATATTAGCTAAATAATAGTGTTTCATGTTCAAACTCAATATTCAAAGCGTAGATGGAATATACTCCTCATGAATGAAACCGTTTGAAAATTCCTTCTATTTAATTACGTGTGGAAATACGCTTTTCAGAATAATTCTACAGAAGCGTATTTCACACTCCTAAAATTATTAGGTGTGAGATTGGCGTAATTTAAGGAATTTTGCGGCAAGATTTTTGACATAAAGAGCTTTTTATTAGGTATTCCGTGCTGTACTTAATATTTGACGGTTGATAAAAAAGGCTATACACGACAAATACCGAACTAGGGGTGTTTTGTGGTTTGACGTTCCTCTAACCTTAGAAATGTGACTTTGATGTCAGACTGACATTCATTTCCTACTAATTATTATTTTGAGAGCTGATTTCACCATGCTCTGTTAGTTACTAATCAAGGATTAACAGGCCGTTAAATCTAACCTTAGGTGTCAAATGCATACATTTTGACATATTTAACGGCCCTTTAATCTATTGTTTTTAATAATAATAATTTATTTATTGTTAATCTAACAGAGCATGGTGAAATCAGCTCTTAAAGTGTTAACTCTTTAACATTTTTACCGTCTAATATATACTTATTTACCCTTTTTTATACTACTTTCTGATGTTAAGTGGTAACCATCACCTTTATGAAAGCATTGCCTAGACTGTAAGTTACCTGGAACGTTACCTGGAACGTTACCTGCGATGCAATTCCCTGCATCCTTACCTGCTTTGATTTAATAATACCTATTGTAAAAATTGGTATATATTAACTATTATTAAATAGCTGATATATATCAAATATAAATTGTCTATACCTAAATATAGTGTGTCTAACTGACACCTATTTTCGCAATGAATTATGAATGATGTGTTTTTACCAAGGACCTCGATATTTTTGAATTAAATGCGGTTAGCGGTTGGGGGCAGTTTATCAAATGACCTTTCTCTGTCGTTTTATAAATAAGAAAGCATAATTTTTTGAATAATGTTAAGCTGAAATCTTGAAATAACCGGCATCAGGCCATTTTAGTCTATTTCCACCACATTTCATATTTTGTATGATTTGCAGGCTATAACGAAAATTCCCTGACTTAGCTTTGTTTGTTTGTATTATAAATTCTTTATTGTACATCTTATAAAGAATTTTCATTCATTCATTTGAAGTCAAAGTCAAAAGTTATTTATTTAGTTGAATCATAAGGATCACTTTGAAAAGTCTTAAAACTAGGTGAATCTAGGTGTCGGTTCCAGTTTAACCGCTTGCCGGTTATTTCAAGGCTTAACCGCTCGCCGGTTATTTCAAGACTTCAGCTTAACCGAAGTCGGGAATCAGTTTATTCTTTCATTTTGAAATCACAGTCATCGCGTCAGAACGGCGTCCACTTTCACAAAACCAAAGCTTCACGATGACTTTATAAAACTCGTGTTATTTTAAGAGCCTGCTCAAAAAGGGCGAGCTCCATCGTCAACATAAGCAGGCTAAGTGGACGGCTAATAAACCTGACGACTGAAGATAGCTCCATAATCAGACCAGCTCAGGGCCACACCTGCTGTGTATTCTGTGCCGTTTACAGGCTTACCGCCGCACTCAGAGCCATTTTTTTTATTAATATTTGTTGTGACGGCTTTCTTGCTGAGCGACAACACTGCCCTTTATTAAAACATCAAAAAAATACATCTCACATGAAGCATCTATATAACATCTTGGATTGAGCCGGCAAGGGACAAACCTAGATGCTAATGATCATACCAACATTCTTACATCGCCTTCCAAAACAAAACTAATCTAAATCACTCAGAGCCATAAACTGTCATAACATAGCAGTTATAGAGTTCTTATAAGAGTGGACGCAGTGCAATGCCACATGAAACTCATCCTTAGTTGATGAAATGTGTGGAGCAATACGATTGTTGTGGACAGAGGTACCTGCTCAACAACAGGTGGGAAAAAAATCATCTAGCTGCCACTTCTGTGTTCAGTTTGATGCTAAGTGGGGTCGGCATTACAAGTTAATTTCATCCAATCTCTTCTACCATCATCTCAGTGTTCACTCTCTTACCATATCACCGATTTCAGTGATTAAAATTGAAAAACCTTAGAAAATACTTACTTAAATGAAAAAAATATGAGCCATCACGTGACTCAGGTACCGTTGTTATAAGGTTGGCAGCACTGAGTACGGCCATTGTCCTACTCCTACCAACAGAATAAGCCGAAATTAGGGTGCCGCGGGCTCGCGCCTGTAAATTATGGTATTGTGTCGGAATGGGTTGCTTTTGCGATTAGGGAAGGAAACATCAGTTAGAAACATTTTTTGACGGAAGACCGTAACGTTGTAATGTTGATGACATAAGTTTGTTCTTCTAGGCTTGGTCGCGTGGAACTCGCACCTAGTTTTATCACGTTTCAAAGTGATCCTTGTGATTATAAAATTACATACTTAGATCACTTTGAATAACTTTTGATTTTGTCTTGGCTTCTTATTATAGTTTTTAGTACCGTGGTCTGTATTGTAATACTCGTAGCTAAGTATTTGCAAATAATGGTTTTATTTCCTAATATTCGGGTCATTTTAGCACGACCCATACCTACTAATAAAGGTCTCCCGCGATACAGGCAAGTCCAAATGTGGGAACCATTGTTTAGGTAAGATTGATAAACCCATATTTTGATTTATGTGAACTGACAATATAGTTCACAAAATAATAATTTTTGTATTTTATGTTGATTCACAACGAGACGTTTGAAAGAAAAAAAAACTACCACGATTGTCTAAGCTTGGTTTGACCAGTCCTAAGTTACGTAATAAGCGATTCCCCAAGGAAGTAAAATGGTAGATTCGAGCCCCAACTCAGACAACGCCAAAATTTTAAACGATTTTCTGTTCGATATTTTACAATTTGGTCACGAAACCGCGCACCGAGGAATATCAATTTTGTTCGGGTTTAGTTTGGATAAACCTCGGTTTATGAATAAAGTAACTAGTTTAAACTGTGTCTGAACTTGAGACAATTGCTTTAGCAAACTGCCTTGTCAACCGAAGTGATCCTCCATCCTTGAGAGTGATCCTTGTGATCCCATTGAACGAAGGCCAGTAGTGGTTGGTATAAACATTAATTTTCTCAAAATAATTAATAAATTCACAAATCAGAAATATTTAATACAATTTTATTTATCTCATGTTTATGATAGCTTGTTGCCACTATGCATAGATATTGTAACAACATGCGATTCTACTGAAATAAACACTGTCTTATTCCGGCTCCTGGGGGTAGATTTTTGTAAAACTGTGGGCTTGTTTAGTGTTTCGTGCTTTTCAGTACACAATAAATTACGAGAAGTATAATATAGTGGATCCACAATCACTTCTCGATTAGTGAATGTTTTAAAAATTTCACTGCGGATTCCGCGGTCACTTTAGTAAAAACTTAGTAAAAGCACTTGGGTGATATTGTTGACAGAATATCAGTATTGCTCAATTTTGAGATGCGCGATACTTCTTATGGAGCGAAACTTTCGTTAGGTAAACGACTATTTTAGGTAAACAAAAAACCTTTTAATTTACATAATGTAAGTAATTGACCTGCAATTGAAGAACTGCAACTCAGCGTTTAACAATTAAATTCTTGCTCAACTTAAATTGGAGTGAATGAGTGCGGGTGAAGTGGCGCTACTCTGAAATAGTTTTTATACATTAAGGCATTTTTTACCAATTTTTTTAAAGGCTGTTGAGTCTGGGTCAATTTTTATAAGGCTTTTAACTGAAATACCTGCTAAATCTGGAAAAATCTACGTCTACTTAAATCTATCGAAATTGATTCAGCGCTTTCAACTCAACGCCGCACTCATCTTGATTTAACACCCTGTATACACTCGGGAGGAGGAAAGCTATGGCCACGAATAGCAGGTGATAGAGGAAAATGGAAGGAATTGGAGGAGGCCTATGCCAAAAGGCACACAGAAAATCCAAATTAAAATATTAAACAGTGTAAATAGACTAAATTGTAAATTTCTGAATAAACGGCTCATTGTTATTATTATTATTATTATACACTCGGGGCATTTCTAGGAAGCAGCTTTCCCTACCTCGCGCGAACAATGCGTACGGCGAGCGCACAACCGGTTATATTGTCCCTCGGCTTATCAATGGCTTACCTTTGGATTTACGCGAAAGTTTGACACCAACAACTTTAAAATATAAACTTGAGCGATATATTCTGCACTCAGTTATTCTCAATACATAGTATGTAATAATTGATTCATATTAATACACACAACATAATTAATATTGTAAGTACCTAGTTTATTTTTTTTCAGATTTAGGTTATTGGTACTACTTGGTATTACTTGGTATTGTAAAATACTTTAGCTCGTGATAGCAACAGGACAAACCTTAGTGGTTTTTAGATGCAATTTTTTTACAAAATGTATGTATCCAGTTGTTAAATTGTTAATAAATAAAAATATGTATATATATTATTATTTAAACACAGTTGGCGTAGTAGTTAATGGAAGGACAAATCTTCAGTAAAAGTTTTGTCCTCCTTTTTTATAGAAAAAAAATTACACGAGTCATACAGAGCCATGATCGATCGCTAGCGACTACAAAACGAGTCCCAGTGGTTCGGTTCCTTCACAGTAGTTCCACCTGAGGGAGCTCGCGACTGGTAAACGGCGACGGCTTAAAACGTAATCTTTTCAGCAGATTATGAACAAGAGCCTCTCAAGGGTTAACTGAAAGAAGGCTTTAAAAAATATTTAAAAGCAGCGAATACAAGAAAAAAGCAAAACCTGTTATTAAAAAGAGTAGATTTATAAGTTAATAAATAAATTATGCTGTTTTTCTTATTTAAAAAAGAATTATTAGAGCACAACTCTACCTAGGTTCAAGAGGTGGCGAGTACTCTTGATTTTGTAAGCGCAGGTACTCAAGATGGTATAAAAGAAATAAAGGTTATAAAAGAAATCTAATATAAAAAAGTTTTGACTATAAAAAAGTTGGCTCTATTTGTTCTTTGGGAATGCACCGTTTTAAATTCTTATTATAGATAGATATTATATATGTAGTTATTCTTATATACTAGTAGTTATTCCTATATATTATTATCT
Source organism: Chloroclysta siterata (assembly GCA_932294275.1). NCBI lineage: Eukaryota > Metazoa > Arthropoda > Insecta > Lepidoptera > Geometridae > Chloroclysta > Chloroclysta siterata. Next base: position 25,773,818 of record OW028592.1, on the reverse strand, counting down.
TACAGATATTAGTTATTTTATGATTAAACGCCACGTCATAATAATATGCGTAGCAATATTAACAATTTCTCTTACAGTGATATCTAACAGTTACGTGTATTCACAAACAGTTTATTTTTAATGCTATTTGTTGATTGAACAAGCAGATGGCCCACCTGATGTTAAGTGGTAACTATCACCTATAACCAAGCAATGCCTTGTAAGTCGCGCACGATAGGATTATGCCCAACGATGCACTGCCCTGCGTCCATCAACTTGAGGCATACAGATGTTAAGTCTCATGTGCCTGTAATTTTACAGGAAACCACACTCTTCAAACCGAAACACAGCAACGCTGCTTGGCGGCAGAAAAAGGTATGGTGGTAGTACTTCCCCGGATAAGCTCTTCACAAAGAGCTCTACTACTCTTAGAATATTTGAAGTTCGATCCAGTTTGACAGCAACTGGACAGTTTGTCGTCTACGAGTACTAGGAAGAGGGTAGTCAGAGGATGAGTTGCTAAAACAATTTCAGAGCAATCGAGTTTTGCAATACAAACGAGGGTAGCCCATTAGCGGAGATCGTATCGTCAGACCAAATTAATTCTCCAAATGTCGTCGAAAACCTCACCATTACAAAACGATTTCTTCTACACAAGAATTTCCACCTAATTGCGAAACTGTAAAGCTCGTTGTTGATTGCGTGAGTGTCAGCTAAAATAAATACTACGGAAGACCTACAGCACTCGAGTTTCAAACTTGTACAGTTACGATAAGATTTGTTTTGGGTTGGACGTGAGAAGCATCATTGCATGACGCACGCTACGGATGCCACAGTTAATTTTGTAATATTTCCAAAGGCATTTTACGGGTAGTTTTTCGTAACTAATAAGATTCTCCAGGAGATATTGTCGATTGTTGCGCCTTCTGCAGTTTTCCGAAAACCAGCGACCGACATGGGAGCCATGATGATAATAAAACTATGGTTTAAGAGAATATTTTTTCTTTAAACGCTTTAGAAAACCCTTGCATCTTTGACTTCATTCTGTCCAAAAAATATTTTTTTTTCATTTTAAGGTACAGACTACCGCAAATTATGCTTCTCTATCGCATTTCAAAAATTTCGAAGATATTTACCACTAAAAGAAGTTATGAAAAATTACAAACAATCACGTTTCGGACAAAAGCTTATTCAATCAAACTTCAAGGTAGGAAAATTCGTTTCAATTAAAATTATATTCTAGCTGAACCTTTATTATGCTATTCTCCGAAACTTCTTAACTACCTTCAGTATGAGAATTTGTTTCACCGTTGTCAGCCTCTTAAGTGTGTGTGCAAGTAATGTCTAAAGGTGTTCAACTTTATCATTAATTTTAGATATTTTTTAATAAATACTTGGCGGTTACATAAACTATTTTAATATGAAAGAGAACCTTTTGCGATACAAAGCTTTACAAAGTGGCTACAAAATACCCGCCTTTACCTGACCCGTGAAATACCACAAAAAGAGTATCAACTGCACAGCTGATCCAGAACTCAGCTGTGTAACTATTATAAATACAGAGTAATTAACATGTTTGGGCCCCATGCAAAGGTCCCGGAATCATCGGTAAGTCCAAATGATTTTCTGACATTTTCAACTGATTTTTTTACTTTTCAAAAATATTGCTCAATATAAATTAAAAAAATCGATTTTATATTGATTTCTTCAGCACTCATAAGTCTAGTAAAGGACGTTTTTTAAAGACGTGAATTCAAGAAATTCTTATTTTACGCCGTTTTAGAAAATATACCTCTAAAATAAAATATTACAGTCTTAGATTACGTTGACGCTGCAATAAATCTTATCATATTTACATTATAACAATGTACCTACAAAAAAATAACATTTCTAATACCGAACCAAACCAAAAAACTAACAGAACTATTAGCTCGCTTTGCTGCGGCCATGTTACTTTAATCTTTGCCACCTTATTTGTAAGGCTTTTTCAGGTCCTAAATAAAAGAGGTATAAATAACTTATTGGATTTTCGTACAAATGAATTCAAAGAGATGGTTTATTCCATGTTTATTCAATATCTGAATAAAAGAGGTCAGCGTAGAATTGAAAAGAATTAAGTTGAAGTTTTGAATCCTAATTATTTATGATTTTAGAAGAATGGTGTTATATATATTCATTTTCTTTAAATTGAACGTGGAGAATGTAATCAATTCGAATATAAAAAAAATTATAATAAATATTTTAAAGACAGATAAAGTAATGATTTTATCGCTAGCCTAAATATTAGTATTGTAAACTTTCACTGTTTTGCTGTAATATTTTTTTATTATTTTAAATAACTTTCTCCGCTCTTTTGGTTGTATCTGGAACAAAAGTAAAAATATTAACTATTGTTTTTATATCAAAATAATTAGCCTGCTTAATTTTAAATTTAATTATAATTTTATTTTATCTGCTGCTATCCTTATTTATAAGTATTACTTATAAATATGGCTTATTAATAGGCTTATTACTGGTAAGTATAATACTAATCTAAAGGAGATTACTATGAATCAATAAATTCAATAAGTGCTTTGACCGTGACTTTACGATAATTTAGGTCTCTTTTCGAAAAATAAATGATATTTAGAGAAGACCTTCATAGATAATCTATTTTACAGAATAACTACTGAAAGAATATATTGGTAACAAGTGTGTGTGGAGCAGTGTATTGTATAATTAGTGTAAAAATCAGGGTTAAAGATAATCTACATTCCCACTACGCGGAAGATATCCCGGACGTCAGCCTATACGAGATCCGAATGGCTCTCAAGCAGCTTAAGAACAACAAGTCACCAGGAGAAGCCGGAATAACGACAGAGCTTCTGAAAGCGGGCGGGATGCCATTAATTAAAGTCCTTCAGAATCTATTCAATTCTGTTATCTCCGAGGGTACGACGCCAGAGGACTGGGGCAGGAGCGTGGTGGTTCTTTTCTTTAAGAAAGGAAAGAATCTTTTAAAGAATTATATCTTGCTGCTGAGCCATGTCTATAAGCTGTTTCGAGAGGAGTTACCAATCGTCTCGCTCGTAGGTTTGACGACTTCCAGCCTCCCGAACAAGCCGGGTTCCGAAAAGGCTTTAGCACCATAGACCACATCCACACGCTCCGGCAGGTTATACAGAAAACCAATAGCGTTTGTGGACTATGAGAAAGCCTTTGATTCAGTCGAAACCTAGGTAGTCCTACGGTCACTCCAGCGATGTCAAATTGACTATCGGTATATCAAAGTGTTGAAATGTCTATACAGTAAAGCCACAATGTCTATCCGACTCCAGGACCAAAGCACGGATCCTATCCAACTGCAAAAAGGAGTGAGACAAGGAGATGTAATTTCTCCGAAACTGTTCACCTCGGCACTGGAGGATGTTTTCAAGCTGCTGTCCTGGAATAGGTATGGCCTCAACGTCAATGGCGAATACATCACTCACATTCGATTTGCCGACGATATAGTCATAATAGTGGAATCGCTTGGAAGCACGATGCTAAGAGACCTGGATATTATCTCCCAACAGATGGGTCTTAAGATGAACATGAGCAAGTCGAAAATCATGTCTAATGCTCATGTCGCACTCTTGCCGGTACATGTTGGGAGCTATATCATCGAGGCTGTAGACCACTATGTGTATCTGGGTCAGACGATCCAACTAGGTAGGTCCAACTTTGATAAAGAGGTCAGCTGACGAATCCAACTCGGATGGGCAGCGTTGGGGAAGTTGCGATACATCTTTTCGTCACAGATACCGCAGAGCCTCAAGATGAAAGTCTTCAACCAGTGTGTGATGCCAGTTATGACGTATGGAACTGAAACGTGGTCGCTTACTATTGGCCTCATCAACAAGCTCAAAGTCGCACAACGGGCTATGGAGAGAGCTATGTTGGGAGTGTTACTACGGGATAGAATCAGAAATGAGGAAATCCGTAGGAGAACCAAGTTGGCCGACTTAGGTCGCAGAATCAGCAATTTGAAGTGGCAATGAGCAGGTCATATAGCTCGAAGAACTGATAACCGATGGGGAATAAAGGTTCTCGAATGGCGACCACGAACAGGAAAACGGTAGGGTTAGGTTCGTATGGTCTGTATTGTAAAACGTCTGTGTGCGTGGGACGCCCTCCTATCCGATTGACTGAAGACATTGTTAGGATCGCGGGAAGTCGGTGGAAGAAGAGGGCTCGGAATCGTTCTTCCTGGAAATGTATAGGGGAGGCCTATGTCCAGCAGTGGACTTCTTTAGGCTGATGATGACATTCCCACTTGTATTTTCATCTTCAATAGGTTCATTCCAGGTCTGCTTTTCACTGGTCCCAAAGCAGAGGTAGAATGTGTTGCAGGCGATGTACACCGCTGACGAGATGTAGAAAACTTTACGCCAATCAGCAGGGTCCGTCTGAAAAATAAGAATAAATAATCTATGTGTATCTATGCCAGTCTACATACTCGAAAGTGGGTTTGTCTGTTTGTAACGTTTCCACGACTAAAACACTGAACTCATTAATATGAAATTTGGCACAGCTGGTAAGAAATAAGCTACTTTTTATTTAAATCGGAGTAGTTTTATCATGGACCTTAGAAAGCTGAAATGTACGTTGTCATCACAGTTGGTTTTAACATTTTTAAATAACTTTAGCTGCGTGTACTGTGAGCCCCAAGTCTAAGTTTTGTTTTTCGAATTTCGTATTCGAGTTTCGTTAAGCGCCTCTATCGAGCTTGATGAGAACTCCATACAAAAAGGCCTGACGTTACAAAATACACAACTTGATTTAGGGATCAGTCCCTACCAAATGTCAGAAATACAATGCTGATTTATACAAATGTATTTCTCACAACTTTCGTCATTATTCTTGGGCTTTAGGTCATTTCGATGGTATACTCATAGCTTACTTGGTCTTGCAGCACGAGTCCGGCCACCAGCGGGGCGATGATGGTGATGCAGTTGGCGATGGTGTTGGTAATGCCCATCATGGTGCCCGCGAAGTTCGGAGCCATGTCGATGTGCACCAGCTGCAACAGTGGTTGATACTATCAAACCTTTTCTTTATCATCAGCCTGAATAAGTTCTGGACATAAGCATCTTCTATGTTTGGAGGAGTATGCCGTAGTCACCACGCTTAGTAGACTCATCAATGACCAATGTATGGGTGTTATGCACTCAGGAGATAGGCTTTAAGACATTTTGAAGTGATGCTTGTTAATAAGGCGACGACAAGTGCCAATTTAGCTCTCGCTCGCACGTTTTGACATGTTGAAATATATAATAATAATAATAATAAAGCCATTTATTTCCCAATATATATAAGTACTTAATTAACTAACATTCATTTGATTTATTTATTACATTGTTATTCTAATTTAAATATAAGTAATTGATTCGTATAAAATTATTCATGCATTGTTATTATTAATAATATTTATATTTGGGATGTCCATTTTTGGACGTAGGCCTCCTCCATCGTGCTCCAAATTAGTCGGTCCTGGGCGAGTCGCGTCCATGTGACCCCAGCGACAGCATGTGTTGAAATATATAAAACCACTAAACTTATTTTTGAAAAATCGCATTCTATCAAGCACACAACTTGGTTGGTTGTGATTTTTCAAAAAATTGTTGCTGTGATTTAATATCTTTTAAAATGTTGAAATGTGCAAGTGAGTGGTACATTAGCAGTTGTCTTCGGCTTAAACAGAATATAGACCGTTTTGATTTGACTGTTAGCCATCCCCTGGTGCTTTCTTCTTTTAGTCGCCTCTTAATATATCCACGATAGTTGATGAGAGACTCTCATAGTTCATAGTTCATTTATTTATAACGGATAATAGTTCTCTCCATACCAGGATCACCTCAAGCCTTTAACTGACTACAAATTAAATGGTTGTATTATTACCAGATAACCAGTATATTGCCCAGCGTTCAGTCCTATGACGGAGGTCAGCAGTATCACCGCCACAGTGACGTTACCCACCGGCGAGTACGAGAGCCCGAGCAGAGCTATAGCTGGACCGAAGTGACCTGGAAACCATATCATTCAAAGTCAAAGTCAAAAGGTAGGTATTTATTCAATGAAATCACAAGGATCACTTTGAAACGTCTTAAAGCTAGGTGACTCTAGGTGCCAGTTCCACGCGACCAAAGCCTAGAAGAACAGGCAACAAACTTACGGCTTGGTTCCTACCGTTCTTTTGTATGATCCTTTTACAATGTAATATAATATATTATTGAAGTTATGTGAGCCGTAGGCATACAGAAGAAGGTAAACATAATCAAATTTATAAGACAGCACACGCTACGCTTCAAACAAAATTATCTAATGCATAAAATTAAATACAATCTATTAAATCAGAGAAAAATAAAACACACAATAGTAGGTACAGTACAGACATTGCAGACATGTTAGCTGCCGATGGGCAGAGCGACCGGGACATCGGGCCACGCACTTTTATCATCAATATAACTATCTAAAGTATAATAAGCTTTACTTATTAGATTATTTTTAACTAGCGGCCTGTCCCAGCTTCGCATGGGTGGTCATAAATTTTTTGAAAATTTTAGGATAAATTTAGACCGTGGGTTCGAGCCTCGCATCTACTTATTTCATACATTTGCACGCGCTTCTCCTTGAGTGAGTGAAATCGCACCCCGCGCGTGAACCGTGGACCCGTAAACATTTTTAATTTCGTCATATCTTTTGAATGGAATGTCCGATTTGAAAAATTTAAGAAGTAATCTATAGGTATTGAAACCGTCTTAATTATGAAATGATTTATTTGGATAAGGATTAATACCAAGGTACAAATAAAGACCCTTTTCTAGCGGAGGCATTTCAATTATTTTTTTATAATAAAAGAACACTTATTGTGACATAACTATAATAGTTAGACATATGCTGTTGCGACATTTTTTGTAGATGATAACGTGTTCTACAAAATTGTAGTACATTATTTTGTTCTATCTTCAATAGTTTTCGCAGCGCACGCGATGTAAGGTTTTTTGTTTTCCACCTTGGGTTACATTATTGAAGTTTTAGTAAGGATCCCTGATTTTTTTGAAAATATAATATAGCCTATGTTACTCAGGGATAATGTAGCATTCTAATGGTGAAAGAATGTTTGAAATCGGACCAGTAGTTTTTGAGCCTATTCGTTACATACAAAAATACAAAGTTTACCTCTTTATAATATTACTAGCGGCCTGTCCCAGCTTCGCATGGGTGGACATAATTTTTTTCAACGTTTTAGGATAAACTTAGACCGTGGTGGGTTCGAGTCACTTCTAACTCGCGCCTTGCCCGGGCCCGCGCTGGGTGAGAACGCGCCCCGTGATCTTATATTTTTCAAATCTTTTGAATGGAATGTCCGATTTGAAAAATTCAAGAAGTAATGTATAGGTATTGAACCAGTCTTGAATATGAAAAGATTTATTTGGATAAGGATTAATACCAAGGTACAAATAAAGACCCTTTTCTAGCGGCGGCATTTCAATTAAGTTTTTATAATAAAAGAACACTTATTGTGACATAACTATAATAGTTAGACATATGCTGTCGCGACATTTTTTGTAGATGATGACGTGTTCTACAAAATCGTAGTACATTATTTTGTTCTATCATCAATAGTTTTCGCAGCGCACGCGATGTAAGGTTTTCTTTTTCCACCTTGGGTTACATTATTAGAGTTTTAGTACGGATCCCTGATTTTTTTGAAAATATAATATAGCCTATGTTACTCAGGGATAATGTAGCATTCTAATGGTGAAAGAATTTTTGAAATCGGACCAGTAGTTTTTGAGCCTATTCGTTACATACAAAACAACAAAACAACAAAACAACAAAACAACAAAACAACAAAACAACAAAACAACAAAAATACAAATCTTTTCTATTTATAATATTAGTGTAGATTAGTGTAGATTATTAATATTATTAATTATTAATTATAGTGTAGATGTATGCCTTAAATTTTCTAATAGGAAGCCCAGTGGCACTTTCTGGAAGTTTATTATAGAAGCGTATACCGTTCCCCATAAACGAGCCATTTACCTTTTGGAGTCGAAATTTAGGAATACATAATTTGTTTTTATTTCTAGTGTTAACGTTATGTGCATCACTCTTTTTCTTAAAGCTATCTATGTGTTTATGAGTGTATAATAGATTTTCATAAATATACTGTGAAATGACTGTGAGAATATTAATTTCTTTAAATCGCTCCCTTAATGAGTCACGTGGTTTCATTTTATAAATGGCACGTATCGCCCGTTTTTGAAGTACAAATATACTTTGTATATCAGCAGCTTTCCCCCAGAGCAAAATACCATAAGACATTACACTATGGAAGTAGCTAAAATATACTAGCCTAGCTGTAGCTTCATCTGTAAGCCATCTTATTGTGCGAACTGCGTATACAGCCGAACTCAGTCTACCAGCAAGTGATTTGATATGTGGACCCCACTGCAATTTTGCATCAATAATAAGTCCTAAAAAAATAGTAGAATTGACAAGGGTAAGTGATTCTCCATTTAATTCAATATTGGTTGGACGCTGAACCACATTTGGCAAAGTAAATTTAATGCATTTCGTTTTCCCGGCATTGAGCAAAAGATTATAGATGATATCTGCTTGTTCGACCAGCTAATTGTATAAAAAAAAATTATTATGGGATGATGATGATGTGGTTGAATGCCCCATTTGCAAAATGCCTGTATTGGCAATCAAAGCTGAAGGAACTATTAAGCAAGTGTGCTTTTATATCAATAGCCTTTTTTTGGGGCATGTTTACCATCAATATGTTTAGTGTGTGTAACACATCATCAGTCTATCAGTTAGAATTAAGAACAAATTTGTATTTTCAGATCAAGCAAATATTGGTCGAGCTACGGAGTCGAACCTACACTCATGACACAGCTGGTTTATCTAATACTTATACTAATATGTTTGTAGCTTTATTTTTGAAAGAACTTTTTTATGGACAAAATTGTCCGTGGCGTAATTTTTTTATTAAGTTTTATCGGTTTTTGTGTCGCAAATGTACAGATTTTCTTTATTTGAAATATGTTCTATGCCATTGTATTAAACGCAGAGAAAACACGAGTGGGAAATGCCTAAAGGAGTATTAATAGAAAGTTCTTACCGATGGAATTGCTCAGTTTCCTGCAAGCCGTGATGCTGAGCCACTGCTTCTTCAGAATGAAGTCGGACATGAAGCCGAATGGAAAACTCAGCAAGTACATTGCCAAGTACGGCAGCGCTGACATTACTCCGTTCTACCCAAACAAACGATCACGATAAGCCTTAAGATCAAGATAATTAAAAAATAATGATAGTTTCTTTAACTGATTTATGGTTTGAATTACCGCTTTAATATCCACTCCAAGGACCTGCTTCATGTATGAAGGTATCTCCATTGTCAGAGTCCCGAAGCCCCAGTTCTGGCCGCAGTGCACGACAATCAGCGAGATGAAGGGAAGAGACGTCCAGATTGATTTCCAGGGGGTTTTCAGTTTCTAGAACCATACATTTAATGATATCGTAAATTACTTGCAATGTTCTTGAAGGAAGTATCTGGCAACTCACCTTTTGTTTTCCAACTTGTCCCAAAGACGTCTGTATAAAGATTTTTTCCTCATCGCTGATCATGCTAGACTGCTGTGGCGAGGCGGATCCTAGGAACACGTAAGCCGCGGTCCAGAGAGCTGATAGTGTCCCGTTCATGTAGAAGATGGCTGGCCAGCCCCAATAGTCGATTATAAAACCTGACACTATTAGTTGCATTGCTATGCCCAGTTGCCCACCTTGAAATTATATAGTCACTGTAATAAATACAATCAACATGCACATAATACTAAAAATGGCAGTTCATAGCTGATACCACCGACAAACGCTGTATGAAATAACAGCGCTTCCCTAATAATGTTTTTTTAGATATCGTAGGAAGTAGGCGGATAGGGAAGGCTCAAAATCATTTTTCCTGGTATGGGTGACGAGATAGACCTAAGTCTATCAGTGGACTTTTCTAGACTGCTGATGATGAAATACGAAAGGAAGAGCATAATTTATTCAATTTGCTATTAATAAAAATAATAACTAAAGGATCAGAAAATGGAATTGCTTCTTCTACAAGAACTAGATCACCAACTATTCTACGCTTACAGCACTATGCCCTCGTCGTAATACTCGTAGTCGTATTGTAGTCATAATATTTACAACCAGAACAAACCTCCGTATATCAATGTTCCAAGTCGACTTTTCTCCTCCAAAGGCACCCATTTCCCGATAAGGTTGTGAACGGATGGAAACAGAAACCCTTGGGACAACCCCTGGACTACTCGGCACGCGCAGATCAACTGCCAACCGCCCTGAGGGGAAGCAAAATAGGACCATCTAGATCTTAGGCTGTACCAAATAGATATGAAAACAGTAAATTTCTCAAGTACAAGCTATCGACTTATCAAATTTCTTGCAGATCGGATCAACGGTTCTAAAGTTATGGACAGACAAATATACATACATACATACATAAAATGCCAAATCGCCCAAGTTGAAACAAAGATCTTCGTTCGCTTCGCTATAAATCTGTATTTTTGGTAACTACGGATTTGACCGAAGACCCGGAGCTTATATTTAAAAAGAAAGAAAACTTATTTGTTTTGTAGCGACAATCTAAAGCTTATAGAAGCTTCGTCTCAGCTGCATCTATTGGCTGCTGCGCCAACGAGGCTGTCAAATGCAGTCACAATAGCTTACGTAGTATCCTGCTAAAGGTGTCAGCAGCGACACCACAGCGTTGATAGCGACACACAGCGTGATGAGCACCATGCCTCCGAAGCGCGCCGCCAGCTCCCCGCCCGGGATCTGCAGCACTATGTAGCCCCAGAAGAACGAGGAGTGGATCAAACTCTGCTTCTGGATGCTCCAGTCGAAGGCCTGTCAATCAAGATATTATAAATGACCTTGTTAGTCTACTTATTGAATTATTTGCCATTTGAATATTACGCATATTTGCAGCAAATCCACTCATTCGACAAGGCTGGCTCTGGTTGAAGCAGTTTCACACTGACCCCTAAAAAAGACTTTTGTCGTTATTTTTTTAGTATACACAAATACGAGCGTACATATAAAAAAACATGATCGTAAAGACAAACAACAATAAGGAACCATAAAAATATCGGATTTAAATATTCTTATCTGATTATAATGTTTGATAACCGAGATGAAGACCACCATAATAAACCCAAGGATGAATATTACAATATCATTCAAGTATGCACTTAAAGATAGCAAGTATAAAATTATCTTTAAAAAACCCAGTGTCTAATGATTTAGAGAACATTGTGCCATGTCTGAATTCTTCTACATTTTTTATTCAGGTCAATATTAATCGTAAGCTAGACAAAATATTTGCATGCACACATGATAATGGTCCGTGTTTGCAGTAAACCCCTCCATCACCACCCGTGGATGTCGTAAGAGCTGACGAAGAGAACGCACTAGGATGTTGCTTGTTCTTCTAGGCTTGATGGCGTGGAACTGGCACCTAGATTCACCTAAAAGTTTTAAGATTAGTAGAGCTCTTTGTGAAGGGCTGGTCCGGGGAAGTACTACCACCACGCCTTTTTCTGCCGCCAAGCAGCGTTGCTGTGTTTCGGTTCGAAGAGTGTGGTTGCCGGTGTAATTACAGGCACATGAGGCTTAACATCTGTATGCCTCAAGTTGATGGACGCAGGGCAGTGTATCGTAGGGCACGTTCCTATTGTGCGTGACTTACGAGGCAATGCTTTGTTATAGGTGATGGTTACAAGTTAACATCAGGTGGGCCATCTGCTTGTTCCATCAGCTAGTTGAATAAAAAAAAAACTACACTTTTTTCTGCTGCCAATCAGCGTTGCTATGATTCGGTTTGAAGAGTGTGGTTGCCGGTGTAATTTCAGGAACATCTGTATGCCTCAAGTTGATGGATGCAGGGCAGAGCATCGTAGTGTACGTATCTATTGTGCTTGACTTACGAGGCGATGCTTTGTTATAGGTGATGGTTACCACTTAAAATCAGGTGGGCCATCTGCTTGTTCCATCAGCTAGTTGTATCGAATAAAACCTAGCTTTAAGGCGTTTGAAAATAATCCTTGTGGATCGACTGAATAAATGAAATGAAAAATGAAAATGAAAAATGTTTATTGGCAATAACGGCGTTAGCTGTGGCCCAAGGAACAGTACTCTCCCGAATCACAATATACATAAAGTTTTAAAGTTTTGAATGAATCTAATTTTATCAATATGTAAATACGAAAATTCTAGCTTATTATTTCTAATAATAATAGGATAGTGTGTGTGTTGAATATGTTTGTGTGAGTCAGTGTATGCATGGGTTTTAAGAATTTTTTTTTTGCTTGAAATGATATAAAGTCCTACTTAAGTAGGTCCTCAATATCGGTATAATCAGTTGATAATAGCCATTGCGTTAATATGCCCTTTAATTGATGATTACTTTAATGTTTTAGGCACAGTTTTATATCCAGTTTTGTATATAAACGTGGAGCATTATAATCGTACTGTCTGCGAGCTAGTGAAGTTATCAAATTAGGTACAGGGTAGCGGATGATTCGTCTTTCCGGTAAGTTAAGAGTCGGAACCGTGAAGTGGTGATATCTGTGGATGCACTAAATACCTTTTGACTTTGACTTTGATCGACAAATATTGATTTAAGTTTGTTTGCGATCCGTAACGAACAAACCATCGAGGAAATTCCGCGTGAAACTGTAGGGTGCCTATCCTCACTTCGAAAAACGGTTACGTTTGAATTTCCATGTTACGATGAACCACAGTCACTTACATTCTCATCATCCTCATCCGTCATGGCGACGATGGTCAAGCTCATGTTGACCCTCATAGCGAAGTTCAGGATCATCGCCAGGAACAGCATCAACACCTGGACATGCCGGACTCCTAGCGAGGCACCTGAGGACCACACACGGGGGGTAAAAAGATGAATAGATTGCAATTTTTTGGTTAGGTTATCTAAAGTCGGCATGGCTGTGGTGAATTACGCAGGAGTGTTAGAAACACACTCCTTAAATAGTAGATTGCTTACCAAGGGAGCAAACACCTATTTTAATGACGAGAGTGATTTCATGAATCCAGAGCGGAGCGAAGGATTCTAGAGTAGAATCCCGAGCGTAGCGAGGGATTTTAAAGTACTTCACTCGAGCTTAAAATAGTGTTGGTCCCGAGGTGGACACTCTACTTTTTATCAACCTCTATGAGAAAATAACTAAGTGAAACTTATGAATAGTCAACCACAATCAAATCAACCAGATCACAAAATAGGTAAATCTGAATTTCGATCAGAAAATAGGTAAATCGTTTTATTATTTTTGAGCCTATTCGTTACATACAGAAATACAAATCTTTCCTCTTTATAATATTAGTGTAGATGTAGATATGCACTGCACATTCCAAATTCAAATCGTATTTCAAAAGTGATTGAAAGTGAGCGAAATGCTATTTTGCTTCCTGTTTACGAAGGGCAAACTAGCTATTTGCGAATATATGTGATAAAAACTCCTTTACCTACGCCACCAAGCCGCATTGAGCGAGCTGATTTTAACAATATGGGCCTAATTTTGTATAAAATCATAACCAAGAAAAGTATCAAAGTAGAGCGAGTGCATTAGACATGAACGCATTGCGTAGTATGTGTGTGTGAATTTAAGTGAAGGAGTGAGGAACTGTCTGTTAGAAGAAATGTGGAGTGAAAGAAGACGTAGTGATGAGAGTAAATAAAGGTAAGCATTCCTTTGCATGTTATGAAGATTAATTTTATCTCTAATACTATAAGAATCAAAGTACTGACTGACTGACTGACTGACATATAGACAACGCACAGCCTAAACCGCTGGGCCTAGAGACTTGAAATTTAAGGAGTACGTAGGTCTTATGGCGTAGAGGTGTACTAAGAAGGGATTTTTGGAAATTCAACCCCTAAGGGTGTAAAAAGGGATGAAAACGTTTGTATGAAAAATTCAATAAAAAAATTCCTTGAACCTACAAACTTGAAACTTGGAGTAGATATACTTCAAGGCAAAGAAATAGGAAAGGCATTTTTAGTTTTTTAAAACTACCCTTAATTAGTGTGCAAAGGGATGTTAAAGTTTGTATGGGAGTTTTTTGACCGCTGATTCTAGAGACTTGAAATTTTAAGAGTACATAGGTCTTATGGCGTAGAGGTGTACTAAGAAGAGGTTTTTGGAAATTAAACCCCTAACTCACATGTGAGCATGTGAGGATGAAGTTTGTAAATTAAATCCTCTTTAGTGTGTTATGATACTGAAAAATGTGGGTAAATGGACGTACCTTCGAGACATCTTCACATCCTCACATGCTCGCATCCTCACATGCTCACATGCTCACATGCTCACTTCCTCCCATGCTCACATCCTCACATGCTCACATGCTCACATGCTCACATGCTAACATGCTCACATGCTCACATGCTCACATGCTCACATGCTCACATGCTCACATGCTCACATGCTCACATGCTCACATGCTCACATGCTCACATGCTCACATGCTCAAATGCTCACATGCTCACATGCTCACATGCTCACATACTCACATCCTCACATCCTCACATGCTCACATGCTCACATCCTCACATGCTCACATGCTCACATGCTCATATGCTCACATACTCACATGCTCACATGTTCACATGTTCACATCCTCACATCCTTGAATCCACACCTTAAGTTTACTAAGGGCCGTATGCAGGACAATACTTGAGTCTGAGTCGAGCCTCAAGCATAGACATAAGCAGAGCTTTGATTCTAGAACGCTGCTTGAGGCTCGACTCTTTGATTGGAGATCACGTGAGTTTTGCATATTCTGAAACGTCGCTCAGACCGATAAACTTTGAGCTTGAGCAGATAAACTATCTGTCACTTTTCAAAGAAAAACGAGACCGATGCTCAAGCAGGGTCGCGACCACGCTTGAGCATGATTTTGCCTTGCTTGCCACCAGCGCCATTGGTGGCCCCGCATTGAGGTACACAATGTATTAAATACCAAGTTGAGTAAAATATTTTAAGGAATATAAATATTTTATGTAGGCTTATATATTTATGTTTAATATAAATATTATATATTTTTTTATGCAATCTCTATCTCTTCTCTAATCTCTAATCTCTAATACTATAAGAATCAAAGTCCTGACTGACTGACTGCCTGACTGACTGACTGACATATAGACAACGCACAGCCTAAACCGCTGGTCCTAGAGACTTGAAATTTTAGGAGTACATAGGTCTTATAGCGTAGAGGTGTACTAAGAAGGGATTTTTGGAAATTCAACCCCTAAGGGTGTAAAAAGGGATGAAAACGTTTGTATGAAAAATAGTATTCCTTGAACCTGCAAACTTGAAACTTGGGGTACATATACTTCAAGACAAAAAAATAGGAAAGGCATTTTTATTTTTTTTAAACTACTCTTAATAAGTGTGTAAAGGGATGTGAAAGTTTGTACGGGAGTTTTTTGACCGCTGGTCCTCGAGACTTGAAATTTGAAGAGTTCATAGGTCTTATGGCGTAGAGGTGTACTAAGAAGGGATTTTAGGAGTAAAATGGGATGAAAACGTTTGTATGAAAAATTTTATTCCTGTGACCTACAAACTTGAAACTTGGAGTACATATACTTCAAGGCAAACAAATAGAAAAGGCATTTTTAGTTTCTTAAAACTACCCTTAATAAGTGTGCAAAGGGATGAAAAAGTTTGTATGGGAGTTTTTTAACCGCTGGTCCTAGAGACTTGAAATTTGATGAGTACATAGGTCTTATGGCGTAGAGGTGTACTAAGAAGGGATTTTTGGAAATTCAACCCCTAATGGTGTAAAAAGGGTTGAAAACGTTGGTATGAAAAATTGTATTCCTTGAATCTACAAACTTGAAACTTGAAGTAGATGTACTCCGAGACTAAAAAATAGGAAAGACATTTTTAGTTTTTGCGCTCGAGTAAAAAGGATACAACGAGGCGTCAATGTTTGTAAGGGACATTCTAAAAACGGGAATCTTGAGTTGGTACGAAGAGATCTGAGGGTATCTACCGTGCCTGGGGTTCCAAGACCAAGTCCGTTTCGTTTGTTTTTGGCGTAGAAACTAGGAACAAATAAGTACATATTTTCCGTGTAAGGTTGTCTTTGTCATATTTGTGCTAAGCTCAGTACCTATACTTACCTACCTAATATATGTAATGTACGCCTATAGGTATCTCTTATACCTACGTAGGTATTTAAAATCCTACCCATACATTATACAAATCAATGAAAAAGTTACGATGTTTGGATGTTTGTGGCTCACCACTTCAACGCGTGCGAAGCCGCGGGAAGCCACTAGTAGTAAAATAAACTTACCTCGTTCAACTGGAATTATACAAAGTGTTGTACAAAAGAGCATTTATGAAGAATATTATGAGAGTGAACGAAGCGAAAGAGGTAGGTAGGTATGTTAGGATCGTAGCAACAGAATTGCCGCGGTCTCTGCCTATAGGTACCAGGCGGGTGTGTATGTAGTTAGCAGTTTGTCCAAGGAAAGTGCTAAGTACTTACGAGGTTTGTTGACTTGTGCCACCGTTACTTCTTTTGAATCCATTTTACGATCGCTTCTTGTGACTGATTGAAATATGAAAAATATAATATAAAAAATATTAAATAATTGATACGGACGTCCGTTTGTACCTTTTTCATAACTGTCATCTGCGATACATTATCGAGCGTGAGTGACATCAAGATCAAGATTGTAATAGAGTTATTATTCTACACACAAGTGGGCTAATCCTACGATACCCAGACTCTTAAGAGAATGGTATTAGTAGGTCAGCCCACCTTCACATACAAACTCAAACACTGCCTTTCACACTACACTGATATCACCAAACATCCCCTAAACTCCAACCCGTATAAGTATGCGAAGCGATTCAAAATCTTAAATTAGTTTTTGATTGGTATTTTTCTTTTGAGCCTAAATTATTTCATTTCTGTCTCTTTTTTTCCCAAGTATAAATTAAACTACTATACGTTTAATTAATCTTAGTTTAGTATCCTTTTTTTTAAACTTTTTTGTATAATTGAGTTCTGTCCAGTTTTTTTTCTTATTTTTTTTTATCTAGTATAAGTTTAACTATGTACCTACCTAAATGTCATTAAAACTCCTTGGAGCTAGCCACAAGAAGAGTCCACGCTTCTACATACAAGCCCATGCTTAGTTAGAGCGAGGAACTCCAATCAATGTCTATCCTAAGGTCCCAGCCCACGGCATTACAAAAGATTATTATAATAAAACACAAGTAATTGCTATTTCAACTATAAATATGTTTATACACCACTATTTTGTAATTATCAAAAAAAAAAAAACCGTATACTCAGTGTCAGTTACTGATCACGTTTATGTAGTTAAAGCTCAAAAAAAATAATTTAAAAGAATATCCCAAGAAAAAGATGATAACTAGTTACCCATTATCCGTACGTACCTACTACAGAGTCTTATACCCGAGTCTCATGCTCATCCATTCATAAATTTTTGTCTCGTTCAAAACGAAACAAAACGCGCCGCTCGCGCAATACTAACTATTATTTCATCTATGGCCGGCAAACTCGTGTCGAACTAAACACATACCCGCGGACAATTTTTATTTTACGGGTGTCACTGACCGCTGCGCTCGCACCTGCATCTAATTTAGAGTACTTAATTTATTGTGGTTTTCACGTTCACGATAGCTTGTCAGTACACTACCAGAGAATACGCATACATGTTACGTACTTACGTATTTTTAGTCTGGGGAAATGTGAGTGATTACCTACGGATGTACCGCGAATGGTACCCAAACAATCGGCAACCAAATTACTCCACGATGTCCAGCATATTATACCAACGCATATTAGACCATGGCTCTGTTTACGTGCCACAAGGACGAGGAGGGCCTGCATACTCTCGAAACTTCTACGATGACCTCCTAAATGATTTTGAAGAAGATCCTCGGAGGAGCACGCGTGACGCGGCATGTCGCTTTAGCACAAGCCAGTCCTGCGCTTGGAAGATTGTGCGCTCAGTTGAGATACATTACAGGAAGACCCAGGAGCTACTAGCCATCGCCAGGCTGGAGGATATTCCGTTAACAACCTGGCGGGAGCTATGGTTTCAGCAGGACGGCGCGCCACCGCACTATCATCGCGCAGTGCGAGAGTACCTATCTCAAGAGTTTGGCACCCGATGGATTGGTCGCGGTGGCCCAGTTTGCCTGGCCTCCGTGCTCGCTCGATCTGACACCCCCAATCTTTTTGTGGAGCGAAATAAAGACTAGTGTATGTGAGTGAGTCTAACAAATGTACAGGACCTAAAACAGCGCATTAGACGCTTTTGATAGTGCAAAGACTAAGTAATTTCCCACAAAAACAAGTTGTTAAAACGTGTGTGTGTTTGCATTGACAATGAAGGTGGACATTTTGAACAACTTTTAAAATACTGTAGGTTAGTGACGTGCGTAGTTGTAAGTACTTACTGTAAATAACTTTATTTGTTGTAAATAGCTTAACGGTCCTAAGCCCGCCAAAGTAGGTATGAAGAAAAATGGCAATGAATTACAAATAAAAGGATTTAAAAAAAACCAAAAATATTGCCTTTTTTATGATACTTACCTACCTACCTACCCATCGAATTATTTATCTAGTGAGCGAGAGAGAAGGAATACGATGAGTGCGACAAGATGATGTGACGTAGGTAGGTACTATACCTACGCCGAGACGGTAGATGGAAGGAGTCATAATGAATGGAGTGTTTACGATGTTTACTAGCAGAGTAGTATTCCGTAGTATTTTCTTGTAGGGTGTCCATAAAATTGTGCAGGATTTTGCTTGAAAACAAACCTCGATAGCTTGGTGAAAGTTAAATATTAAAAAGTTTTGACAGTGCCAATAGCATTAGTAGCCTCTGCTGCAACTATCCTTAAATTTTTTCTGGTTAATACAAAATAGTGGTGTATAGATGCCATAAAATGTTTTATCTTTTGATCTTATCTTTAAAATATTAGAAGTTGTTTTTTACTTACTTTTACTTAAAACGAAGAATTCAAACTTTGCACACGTCAAAGTAAAGTAAAGTTCCAGTGCTTGGTCTGGGGCCTTATGCTCACTTCGACAGAGATTATCTCACGTTAGAGATGACGTCATATCTCGTTCAATAACTCGTTGACCTTGCGTCTCGCATGAACTTTGTATGAGAAAATTGGGGAGTTAGATAGTGAGAATGGGGATAAATAGTTATCGAACGAGATATGACGTCATCTCTAACGTGAGATAATCTCTGTCGAAGTGAGCATAAGGCCCCTGATCACTTGCTCTTTGCTCTTATAGGGGTATTATGTTGCAAGTTGTATGTACCTACGATTATGAATTTATTGTTTTTAATGCGCCATGAAACTGGTGTCTTTGTCTCAGGCTTCGACCCCATAGGCTTTGCATGCTTTTGCTTGTATTTACTATTATGTAGTAGAGACCAAGAGAACAAAGAGCGAGACAGAAACATTTTTTTAAACTAAATCAGTTTATTTCCATCTATTAATATTGCTCGCGTAGCTCTGACAAACAGCTAAGTTTTTATAGCAATTTCTAGCTGCAATTATAGTAATTAGCCGTTTTAAGGAAAAGTCTAAAGAGGGTCAAATAGCAGAAAGAAATTGCCTCAAAACTAGCTCTGTAACAAGAACCGTAGAAGCATATTCTGAGATCCTCAAAAATGTGTCTACTGATAATGTACTTCTCGCTCGCACATTTCAAAAAGTTTTCAAAACGATAACTTTTTGAATTTATAATAAAATTGGTTGTATGCAAATTTTTTTACCTTCATCTTATATCTTCGTCATTTTATATCTTTAAAAATGTTGAAATGTGTAAGCGAGTTGTTTGAAGGGTGTCAGTCTCCGAAGCCTTCGGTTTTTACGTGCTGCATATGGGTTTGAAGCTTCATAACTATTACTCGCATGGAGGGAGCACAGACGAGCTAAATGGTTATTTGGCAGCCAGTTAGTTAGGCACTAGAATATTCTAATGAGCATTTACTTCGAAACGGGTTAATTCATGGCAGTTCAAACAAATTATATATTACGGCGAATACAAAAGCTAATGTACCTCTCGCTCGCACATTTCGACATGTTGAAAGATATAAAATCACTAAAACCATTTTTGAAAAATATCAAACAACTATTTTGTATGCATTCGCATTGCACACAGTCTAGTAAAAAAATCACTTTGATCGATACAAGTCTTTATATATAACGTGCGAGCGAGAGGTAAATTAGATCCTGTATTCGCCATAAGCAAGTCAATTTAAAGGTTTGGGTTTGAATCTGAGGTTTTAATAACAACCATCATATTCCTGCCCTTATCCCACGCTGCATGGGATCAGCACAACAGGTTCTCTTCTTCCACTCTCCTCTACGGTTCGTCATCTCGGTGCTCACTCCTTTCTTACTCATGCATGATTTTTAATATCGACGCGCTTCTTTCTATTACCTACAACACCCATACTGGGTACATTAAGTATTGAATCTCAATATTGCTTAGCCCTGAGACCGGCTAATGTTTAATCTACATACTGTTACGAGCTCGGGGTTCGTATGGATAGAAAATGCACAATAATAATCCAAAAGATAACTGATTTATTTAACTTCACTTAAAAACACTACTTAGCACACTTAATTATCACTCAACTATCACTTAACTATCACTTCCAAAAGTCCTTTATCGTTTTCCGTATCCAGTTGTGAACTCAACTCAACTCAACTGACTGTCGTTCCCGCTGACTGGTTTTTATATACGACGCGGCTAACCCGAGAATATTCTGGATCATACTAGACCATACTTGCATCTCTTTTCTACAGTGATAGCTCTCGTTCATTTCCTTCGATTGATTCTAGAACAGTAGTCTAGAATATTCGAACGTCTGCTATCTCTTTCTAGTAGTGCTTTTCCTTCGATTGATTCTAGAACAGTAGTCTAGAATATTCGAACGTCTGCTATCTCTTTCTAGTAGTGCTATCTCTTTCACTCCTATGCAAATATGGCTCTATAGTGAAATGTCCTTCAAAGGTCCATAAGGGGTCCTGAAAACGCCTGAAAACGGGTTTTCAGGATATTGCATGGATCGATGGGTAATAGCCTGAAACGGACTGAAAACATGTTTCAGGCGCCTGAAAACCACGGCAACTTGGTCGAAATTGTAATCAACTGGGAGGTGACAGAGCCTCTTCTGGCAACGGGTGAAAACATATTTCAGCCTTCTGAAAACACCTGTACGTCAGGATAAATAACGAAAGAAGTTGCTAGGCGTCCGGCGCAACAATACATAATATGGCAATAAATATACTGAGTACTTTAATTATTTCTTAGTTACTCGGAACATCTTGCTAGAAGCATTCCATGCGCCCGCTTGGTACCGTTCGTGCTGTTTATTCTCATTAAGCTGTTATTTCCTCAGCTGAAGGCGAACCTCATCATGCACGACGAGAGTTTCATAATTACCACATAAACCGCTCTACAATGTATATTCTCGCGGGAAATTACAAGAACCCATCGGAATCCAAGAGCTCTGTACTCGTTTAGTAATATTACCTGAAAAACGCATTGTTTGTGATTGATAACCCTCAATGTTTAAAAAAACCGGCTAAAAACGGCAAAAAAAACACGTTTGTTGTATGGGAGCCCCCTTAAATATTTATTTTATTCTGTATTTTAGTATTTGTTGTTATAGCGGCAACAAAAATACATCATCTGTGCAAATTTCGACTGTCTATCTATCTCGGTTCATGAGATACAGCCTGGTGATCGACGGACAAATAGACATACGGACAGCGGAGTCTTAGTAATAGGGTCCCGTTGCACTAGCATTGCGCACATAAATTTTTCGCAGAGAAAAATCCGCCACGACCTTACGATCAGAAGGCGGGGCCTTTCCAACTAGACCACAGGAGCCGGTACACGGTCATTATTTTATGGATATAAATAATACTTTAGAACACCACTGATAACAAAACCAGTATTTCCTTAAAACATTTCTAAAAACCATTATTGTAAAATAATAGCAATTATTTAGATATAATTCCCACTTGCACTACGACTGAGTTAAGTAGAATGAATGGGGCTAACAGCAGCCATCCGTCCTCTCCTCTCCATCTATCAACCATATATAATGGAATTATAGTGTGAGCTCATCTTTTCTTTGCACAGAGTATGTTTTATGGAGGAGGAGTCCGTAAGGCGGGAAGTAAGAAATGTGTTCTTAGAAGTACTAGTGAAGTACTAGTGGTTCGCCCCGAACTGAGATCTCGTGATACAGCCCGACGAACGCACCAAAACTTTGAGCAGGTAGTAGTCAGAGGCAAGTCCAAACATTAGGTTTGAACTTTTTTTGACTACCGCCTACTAACTTGGTATGGTAACCAAGTTTCAACTCTATTGGCTTATTTATTGAAGAGTTCCTTTGAACAGACCTTAGCTCCATCATCAGACCTGGTCGTTGTCAAAAAGTAACAATTGTTTTGCAATGTCCAAACAAAGCCCTTTCATATGACATGTTACCTACTTGATTTTTTTATGTAACTTTTTTTATTTTTGTATCCAGAACCATGACTTTTTTTACCTACAACTGGTAGGTAGGTAAATAGTAATGCATATTTTTATAATGTTAGAACCCAGATAAAAATTTAACGTAGATAAATTCCCCCATAGTTTAACTATTATTCGGCTACGAAAATAATTTATGATTATTATTGCTGTGGCTCGATTTGAAATAATTAACCTAATTTCTGTTGTGTAGGTAATTATGTTATTAATAGTATGTGGTTTTATTTTCCATTGTAATAATGATTAAAAGTAAAGATAACTAACGTATGAGAATTATGAATAGTGAGGACAGTCAACAGACTTTTTTGTTGGCGGTTCACAGCAACTGTACCTTTTGAGCTAAAGGCCGTGGGTTCGATCATGTCACACAAATGTTTGCTACATTTGTGTAATGTTAGTTCTGTGTCTGGAGCGTCACAAAATATAGTATTTACGTATTATCAAAACAAAGTAGTTACTTAATTGATAAATTAATATTATGTGCTATGAGAAATTTATTTGACCGTCAAAATTTATTTATTTGTGATCAGTTGAGCTATCTTTAGATCGTTTGCAACGGTCTGCAGATAGCTCCCATATATCATGTGTATTTTGTACATTTTATAATACTTTTATTAATTTATCATATTTCTATAAACACTTGTACCTATTCATTATAATTTTTCTTTTTTTGTGTATAATAAGTCTATTTATAAAATTGAAAACACAAGCGAAGTGGCGGCCCACGGCTAGTATGAATATGAAATGGCGCGTCTGAAAACAATTTTAGATGAATAATACATTAGCGGCAGTAAACACATCCTAATGGATCACGCAGATTGCTACAAATCTGTCCAGTTGGGACAGTGGCGCCGACTTTAAGGGTCTGGCCCACATACCACAGTATACGAACCCTATTACATTTAACTTTACCTATAAGAATAAGTGTCTATTTCAACATCTCTGAGTAACGCTATTGGTCACATAAAAATCTTGCAGTCACTTTTTTTTTACAACTAAAAAACGTTTGACCGCAATCTCACCTGTTACGATGTTATGTCTAAAGTAGAGATTTTAGACTCGTCAAAAACAAAGACGCGAACATTCTCAAGTGACGAATAGCGTTACGACATGACGACGTCACGTTTGAGAGTAGTAGAGCTATTTGTAAAAGGCTCGTCGTCGAAGTACTAGCAGCATACCTATTTCTGCCGCCTAACAGCGTTGATTTGTATCGGTTCGAAGGGGGAGGTTGGTGGCAAAAAATAACAAGCACATAAAAAACATCTGTATTCCTGAAGTTGATGGACGCAGGGCCGTGCATCCTATCGTGCGTGACTTGCGACGCAATGTTTAGTTATAGGCCATAGTTACCATTTACCATAAAGTTCTAGTATAAAAAACAACTATGAGAATAAGTGATGGAATAAGCTGATGGACCACCTGGTGTTGAGTGGGCAATATGCTTTACATACAGATCACAGGGCATATACTTTACAATATCTACATTTTTTAAAGTATAGACGATGTGATACACTGTTTAGTGAAGGTTAGAGTTAGCTCGTGTTTAAATGTATGAGAAACTGTCTCGTGACATTATAATAACTAGTGCTTCGCCCCGAACTGAGATCTCGTGAGGCAACCCAAACACTTCAAAAATTTGAGTGAATGGTAGTCAGAGGTATAAAATAGAGAAAAGAGTACGCTAACAATTTCTTAAGAAATCAAACAAAACTTAATTTAATGAGTATCGAACCATACGGCTGCCACCGTGTAAGCCATCCCTCTAATATAACTATGCAGAAACCACTATTTTGTTTACGCTAGCTGCACTTCGCCTACACGCTTAGAGTGTTGCAGAGTTTTATTAGGTGTTTTGTCTATCACATTCACACTCACACCTACCCGATCTTTATTGTAACAACTTATCTAACTACCAACCTACACACAATGACACACTACACTACACATTCATTACTTATCACGTTTTATACACTAACACTTGTTTTTTTTTTGCAACTTACCTTAACTTTGATTTTTTTGTTTTATTTGCTAACTTTCACCTTATTATTTTGGTTTGTCTTCTCAGTATCATCGACCTGCCTATTTAGATTGCTTAAAAAAAATAGATTTAATTTGGTTAGTGCACAGTGTACATTTAATAGATTAAAATAGACAATAAGAAAAACTGTGAATCTAAGAATAAATAAAGAGGTAAGTCCAAACAGTGTGTTTGGTTTTGCTTCTGACTACTTCCTAATAACTATAAGGTTACCGAGTTTCAACTGAATTGGCCTATTTATTGAAGGATTCCGTTGAACAGATCGTGGCTCCATCATCAGACCAGATCGAAAACTGAGTACCTGCTTTATTAATTAAGATTAAAAATATAAGAAAAAGCAAAGGAACTGGACGACCGGTAGAAAAACCTTGATGTCAACGAAACTCTAAGAGATGGGAGCTCTTGGATCGTTGAATATCTTTTTTGTTGTAACTCAAAAACCGGGCGTTCTAGAAAAAAAGTAAAAAATAATTTGGAATGTCCAAACAAAACCCTTTTATTATGGCATGTAACTTGATTTTTGTGTTTCCCTTTTTTTATTTTTGCCTACTTATAAAACCCCATATCTTAATAAATCTCTATCCGATTTAACTGCTAATATACTTACCAGTAAATTTCTCAAGTACAAGCTATCGACTTACCACATGCAGATCGGATCAACGGTTCTAAAGTTATGGCCCGACAAACATACATACAAACATAGCTTAAAATACGAAATCGCCCAAGTTGACTGTAAGATTTTCGTTCGCTTCGCTCACTCAATCAATAAATACATTATTTTTATTGTAAATACTTACGTACAACATGGTAACGGATATAAATTAATTACTTAAGTAATAACTTAAGTAATTACTTAAGTAATTAATTTAAGCACCAGTTTAAAACCATCCAAAAAACCATATAGTTTTTCTACTTCAACTTAAAGAATAAATAATGTATATACTATCTAGCTTATTGGTAAATCATTTCTATCCGTATATGTGACCATGAAAGAACCTGTACCTACATACCAGCAAGGGTAGGTCTTGTTTCGCTTGAGCATTGTTAGATCTTAAAATGAAGCATCATTGATGAGTAAACTATGTATTATCCAATCTATGTAAGTTATTGCAGGTAGATTAAATCCAGTACGCGCTGGAATTAGGTTTCAAATTGGAGCTTATCCCTCAAACTTCAGGCATTATAGAACGCGACAGACAATGCGACACCAAAGTTGTTCAATTTGCTCACTAGGTGGCGCTTATTTTGTACAGACAATAGTAATATAATGTAGCATCCACACCAAAACTAGGAACCTACATCCTACATGAATATTTATTTTATTGAAAAATTACCAAATGATTCAACTTCATAGTTTACACAAACGTAATTCATTTTGTCTAATGAAATAGACTGAAGCAGATGAACACTTTAACACCTCTTATTTATTCGTAGAACACAGGTAAAACAATTTCACTTTTATTCTTCGCACTTGTTACAAATGACAGTATGTTAGCCAGTCAAGTTTACTCCACCAAGTCTCTTTCCAGAATGCCATATTTTTTTTCAATCTTCTCCTTTCCCACTTTTTACAGTTCGGCAACCTACCAACGTTAACAATCCTACCAACCTTACCGACCAAAGCTACGACTTGGCGGTCAATTGACTGACTAAAAGGCAGGAAGATATAAAATTAATTATACTACTTCAATTTTAATCAAAAAAAACAAGCTTAATATTTACAAAATGAATTATAAAATTCGAGAAATCATTACATTCGGCCATCCGCCATCATGCGATCTCCTGACGCATGATCAAATAAATAAACTGAACGTACTAATCAATTAAGAATATTTATATTATTATAATTTTAAAGAAGAACAAAAAAAATCTTTTTCTTTTATTGTAATAGCTTACATACAAATTCATTTTATTATTTCAGTCCTTATCAACTTCAATTTCTTATTAAAATTTATTTTATTAAATAATTATAGAAAATACTCAAATAAATTGAATTTACGATTTTAACACAATTACATTTTCAGTAATTATAAAAACAATTTCGCTACATTATTATACTAACAATATTACTTTAAATTATTAATCATTACATCTGGCATATAATTAGTATCAGATCTGACTGTATTATTTTGTTGCCGACCTTTTGTAGGCATATTTTCGTCATCATTATCCTCGCTTTCGGATGAAGTATTACTTTTGTTAGATATAAGCATCGTTGTTAAGAGAAAGGTTAACATTGACTTTTTAAGAAGTTTAGGTCTTGAGCATCATCTTCACGAACTTCGATTTATTTGAAAAAAATACTGTTAGTATCACCAGTCGTGGAAATAGTCAAAGTTTTCCGTTCTCCAACGTCCGTACGCGAAACGCGGTATCATTGGTAGAAGTTTACAGTTTTCATTGTCGTGATCAACCCTTTGGACACTTTTGGCATTTTACTAACGGCTTAGGGCATTTAAAGTAAGAGTGACCTTTTGCGCGACATTTAAAAAAAAGTCGCTAAACCATGGAGGTAATATCATAATGGAGAGTGCGATAAGATCCACAACCTTTTACAACTGTGTATCAAACAGTGATCATCTATCTTTGTTCCTCCCACGCAGCCTAACTACAAGTAAAAGAAAAGAAGATGTTAGTTCACTCACTCCAACTCACTCACTGTCTGTGTAAATAGTGTCCGTCAGTTGATGCAATGCTTTGATGTTCTAGTTGGAGTTGGTTGAAATATGCGGTGAAGCGAAATAAATAGTGAAAAATCAAAAGAATCATTATTATTTAAGCAAAATATATTTGAAAAGGCGAAAGTATATCCCGTGCAGCTGTGTCTTGTGCATCAAGAAAAACAAAAGGAAACAAAACAAAAGGAGGTTAAAGACCCGGAATTGTCATTTGATACGTAATATTCTTTTTCAATTTACAGACTGTAATTACATTTTATTAGTACTAGTCATATTTTCCAATATGAAAACGATGTAAACCCATTAATTATTGTAAAATAAAATTTATTGTTTTAGTCATCTGTTCTAGTGATGTACATACACAGATTAATTTAGCTTTATATTTCACACCTTCCAGGCGTCTCGCGCCGGCTCAAATTTCGTTAAATTTTACATTTTTTTTTTTTAGGTTCCCGAAATGCCCAGAATGAAGATGGGTGTGGATAAAAGCTGTTAGGCGTGAAAACTAGGAGTCCACAAAATTTTCCTATGCATGGCCCTAAGAAAGTATCGAGTGGGATGGACATCGCTATCACGGCCAGGTCAATATGGGAAATAATATTGACGATAATAGTGTTCCAGTATCTATATTGGTTTAGGGTTGTCGCAATAAAAGTCAGCAACCAGTTAAAATTAAAAAGTTGATTTCCAATTCAAACGCCTTTTTCATCCATCTCTTATTCTATCGATAGGTTAGTCAATGTAGTCCCTTCTCTAGTAACTCACACGAATACAATATCGACAACTGCACACTAACAAAAAAACGGACACGCCAAAAACCGAAAGGCTCCGTCCAGTATGATACTTCGTCCAAGCGCTAAACTGTTGTTTGAAGTTGACGCCAAATCTCCTGCAGATGTCTTCGAAGACTTTCGCTTTCGTTTAGAATGAGTGTGTGTAACAGGAGGATCCTCCTCAGGAGTCATCGCACCGTCAGAGTTCATAGAAAGAGAAAAAAAATACTGTAGTTATCATATTCACCAGATAAAACTTATTTCTTAGTTTCTAACTCTTTTTTTTTATGTTTTTTATTCATGTTTTATTTATTTTTTTAATTTGTCATATGGTTTATTTGGCTTAGCATAACAGCTGTCCATGTAATTTTGCGACGTACTTAGCCACTTACAGGTCCAGTGCTTAAATGCTTATATATATATATATATTTTTGCACCATTGTACTAATTATTTTGTTAGTTTTGAACTTACAGGTATACATACTCCATTTTTCACTAAGAAATTCACCAATAGCGCACCTGGCTAAGCTCTGGCATACATAGCCTGCTAATAGCGCACATGGCTAAACTCTGGCATACATAGCCTATACCTGCATACATAGCATGTACCTACTACCTACCTATAAATACATCTATAAATTTTTACTTTATAGATATTTAATTTAGTACACTTTGCTTCAGAGACTCGCATCAGAGGGTAGGCTTGATCATCGATATTTATAATTTTACGACAGTTTATCAGGTGACAACTATAGTATAGTTAATTTCTGCTTGATATAGGTAAGACAATTTTTATTGCTATTGGAATATTGATAGTAGCAGTAATGTGAAATGGAATAAAAATATATAAATGATAGGTAGGTAATCCACGAATTGAAAGGTGCTAACACTACCGGATAGTCTCTGTTCAGTACAGACCAGTTCGTGTGAGGAACAATTCAAAATGCGAATATAAAATAAGATAAAAAAATAAAATAACCTACCCTTCAATGTTAAAATTATCGGATAATATTAAAATTTGTAAGATTTCACCTACTTTATTCTAGAAAAATTTGCTCGATATGTATTCAACTTGAATGTTCATGGGTAATAGTATAGGCCCTGACAATTAAAAAAAAAACGAATAGTGCTGGTACGGCCAGATAGTCTCGGGGCAATAAGTCGAATTTAATAACCTTTGACTCGAAATAAAAATATCATAATGTGGATGAAATAAATTTTAATCACAGCTACAGTTACCAAGTAGGTAATTATTTGGTAAATATCAGTGCATTGTGTACGTAGCAAAATTGTTAGCATTATCTAAATAAATTTTATGGCATACATAGCCCCCTGAACTCACTTGGTCCATCACAGCATACCTTGCTTATAAAAAAAAATGTTATGGCATACATAGCCCCCTGAACTCACTTGGTCCATCACAGCATACCCTACTTATTGTTATGGCATACATAGCCCCCTGAACTCACTTGGTTCATCACAGCATACCCTACTTATTGTTATGGCTTATATAACCTCCAAAACTCACTTGGCTTTCTACATCACTATATTTAAATATATTTTTTTTATGTAGGTAGACTTTTTATCGTAAAATATTCTTTCAATTAGCAACATGCCATGGTGGCAAAAAGTTTCACCAGTAATAATTTTATCAAGTAACTGCGGTAAAAATTTGATGAAAGACATCAATAAGTTTCAAACTTAATACTTCGAGTGAAACAGCATGAATTTTATTCCTAGTATTCGTTAGACTCCACATTGTTAAAAAATATAATTTTAGCAAAAATTGTTATGACAAAAACTTTTGTGACGGTATTAACAAAAAATATTTTCATAGATATGGTACAGAAAAGCAACTCATGATCACACACAGTCACTTGCACGTTTAGTAGATTGGTATTCTTTGTCGATTTCTATCAGCTTTTTCTAGAAAATCTATCCAGACTTTGTAAATTTTATGTTTAATGGGTAGGCACAAGTACCAACAGCTCCATAAACCGAATAGTGCTAGCATGGCCAGATAGTCTCGGGGCAATCCCGACTGGACCACGCCAACAAAGATTCAGTAGAAATAAAGCCGCTAAGTACCTATGCTTTCAACTGAACAAAACTAGCACGCTCGGATAGTCTCGGGTCAATCCCGACCGATACATGCTAGTGAAATCTGTATCTCCATTATACTTAAATGGAATAAAATATTGTACCAATCTTCCAAGCGGCAATAAAATAATATCATGTGGGCAGAATAGGTAACATCTTACATACCTTGGTTCAATCCAACTTCTGAGATGAAATAGACTGAAGCAGATGAACACTTTAACACCTCTTATTTATTCGTAGAACACAGGTAAAACAATTTCACTTTTATTCTTCGCACTTGTTACAAATGACAGTATGTTAGCCAGTCAAGTTTACTCCACCAAGTCTCTTTCCAGAATGCCATATTTTTTTTCAATCTTCTCCTTTCCCACTTTTTACAGTTCGGCAACCTACCAACGTTAACAATCCTACCAACCTTACCGACCAAAGCTACGACTTGGCGGTCAATTGACTGACTAAAAGGCAGGAAGATATAAAATTAATTATACTACTTCAATTTTAATCTAAAAAAACAAGCTTAATATTTACAAAATGAATTATAAAATTCGAGAAATCATTACACTAAGCTCTTAGGGCAATAGCCAGTTGTCTATATTTATATTTTACTAATACACGATAATACCTTTAAATTAAAAAAACGACATACAATTTCACTTTCAAATGATGCTAAAAAAACTTGCATTAGATTTAAAATCTGTGATGGATGACGTCTGATGAAGGTTTTATGGAACTAGGAAACAAAAGCTCGCTAAAGAGTTCCTGAACATTTTTACCATGATTGCTGAAACACCGAACAACACAGTAACAATATATTTTTAAAAAGAATACAAAATGCTGTCTATCGAGCTAAGACTTCTTCGAAGCAAGATTGTTTGAGCTGAGTTCTTTTATTTATAAAAGCTACGTTGATCATTACTATGAAAGTTGCCTGATCTCAATATCATTATAGATATAATCAAAACTCGGATGTCAAAGCAAGTGGTTACATATTTTTCATCTATCGTTGATTTTTAGGGTTCCATACCACAAAAGGTAAAACGGGACCCTATTACTAGACTCCGCTGTCCTTCCGTCTGTCTGTCCGTCTGACACCAAGCTGTATCTCATGAACCGTGATAGTAAGACAGTTGAAATTTTCACTGATTATGTATTTCTATAACAACAAATACTAAAAACAAAGAAAAACATAAGAAGAATAATAAAAAGGTATTACAATAGTAACGCTTTTGGACGGAACATATACGATTTGTGTTTATATATGTATTTGGCTGTTCATTTACATAATTAAAGTACAAGTCAAGGATAATATGTAATTACATGTTAATAATTTTAATGTAACCGAACCAAAATAAAATATTAATTCAGTTTAGAAACGGCATAGTACAGCAAACCACGTAATGTCTATCTTCAAGCTTAGTATTTTTAAAAATATTTTTTTAAAACTATTAACATTTCCACTCCCTGAAATTGGGATAGATGGTACATTTCAAAACTTACTTTTTCCATTGCAAATAATGCAAATAACTACTCTTTACTTTTTATTTGGAGTCCGAAATCGCAAAGTTTTTCCTAACAGCGTGGCTAGGAATTGTATAACTGTAGCTTACACTTTAGTTGCAATTGCTTTCAACAGCTACAAATACTACTCACATCTTTGTAGCAGTAGGTCTCATTGGTACTCCTCAATATCAAGTTTCACTGAATTGAATCATTTAATTTTCTTAAGTATGTATGCCATTTCGTGTACCATCATGAACATCCGGAGGAGTAGCCGTCACGTCATCTTGATAGCTAAGATATATAACGTTTTCGAGCTCCTCGATATTAAATATAATGAAAGGAGTATGAGCGTCATCGTTTGGAGCTTTTTTGTTATCTATAGTTTTATCTATGTATCTGGAAGTATACTGATCTTTATAATAATACACCGCTATGGTTTGTCACCATGGACAATTTTGCTAAACTTATTTCTATTGAATTCTGATTTTATCATGATGCACGTCATATTTTTCTTTAAAATGTTAAACTACAGCCTGGAAGGTTTGTTGAAAAAAATTATTGAATTTAAAAAATCATGTCACGCTCAAGGTTTGGCTTTTAGCCTTGCTGAATTGGAAACATTTCTAAAGACCTATATTCATATCCTAGAAGCGTATAACTTATTAAAACAAATATACCAGGAACAGGTGAGTTATAATATTTTTACAGTGAGCCGGGGCTAGTATTCTCTTATCTGTGGCAGGGGTGTGTAAGGATGGCGAACTCTTTATCGTCGTCAGTATTTCAGAATTGCTTTAATGTAGGAATGTTTAAGTTAGGAGTGAACTTTAATTCAGGTGCTTCAATAAAGGGAGGGAAGGTGGGATAATATTATAGCTGAGCAGGTGTGATGGCTGCTCAATAGGATAGTATAGCTAGGATAACAAAACTAACGTTCTTTTGTTTTCAGATCTTGCTTCATACATTACAGACCTTTTCAAATTCTCTTATTTATACAGAAATACTCATCAATAAGTCCAAAATATTGCATATTCAAACAGTAATAGTAAGTATTTAAATAAAATTAACAACCTACCTTTAAGGAGGACGTGATTGATTTACGGTTTTCACTGACTGCCTCCGCCCGTAGCCACGGCCGTATAGTGTGCTCTAGTGTGTAGGTACCCCTTGTAAGTTCGTCTAATTAAGATACTGGCAACCGCCAGAGTACTTTGAGCTTGCACTTTTCAAGATTTTTGAAGATTCATAACTACATTCAGTGAGTATAAAATACTAACTCTTCAAAATTTTTGAAGGTGCATATCTAGTAGTTGTCAACGTATTATTTAGACAAACAGACAGGGGCGAGAAGTAATATGACGATTGTCTCTTAAAAATATTAGAATGGCTTATCAGCCATTCTAATATTTCGAGCAGAGCATCCGGACTAGAATAGTGCAAGAACTGGTTGAAACTACTCGGTACGTCAGTAAGTAGCTCTTGCGACCTTATTTACATGCACGCAGGAAAAAAATGGCCAACAAAGCCACAATAAATGCTTTGTTGATAATTTCCTGTCGCAGCAACTAAATATTTTGTTACTATTACAGAAAGAGCTTAGTTGGGATTAGCAACTTCTTTATTGTGCGCTGATTGCCCGTCGTTTAATGTGCTAGGAACAATTTAGTTTTGTCCTTACATCAAAGTTAATAAAAACTTAGATGTGCTAACAATAAAACGTTTTAGGTGTCACAATGTGAACATTGTTAATAAATCTGACAAAATAACTATAGTCGTAGCATTAAACTACCATCTGTCGTACAATATATATGTAGCTGTGTTAACAATGGAACGTTGCAAGTATGTCAATATGAGCATTGTAAATAAATCTAACAAAATAACTATAGTCGTATCATTTAACTACCATTTGTCAGACATTATATATGTGGCTATAGTAACAATGGAGCGTTGCTAGTGTATCAATGTAAACATTGTTACAAAATCTAACAAAATAACTATAGTCGTATCATTTAACTACCATTTGTCAGACAATATATATGTGGCTATAGTAGCAATGGAGCGTTGCAAGTGTATCAATGTGAACATTGTTAATAAATCTAACAAAATAACTATAGTCATATCATTTAACTACCATTTGTCAGACAATATATATGTGGCTATAGTAGCAATGGAGCGTTGCAAGTGTATCAATGTGAACATTGTTAATAAATCTAACAAAATAACTATAGTCATATCATTTAACTACCATTTGTCAGACAATATATATGTGGCTATAGTAACAATGGAGCGTTGCAAGTGTATCAATGTGAACATTGTTAATAAATCTAACAAAATAACTATAGTCGTATCATTTAACTACCATTTGTCAGACAATATATATGTAGCTATAGTAACAATGGAGAGTTGCAAGTGTATCAATGTGAACATTGTTAATAAATCTAACAAAATAACTATAGTCGTATCATTTAACGACCATTTGTCAGACATTATATATGTGGCTATAGTAACAATGGAGCGTTGCTGGTGTGTCAATGTGAACGTTGTTAATAAATCTAACAAAATAACTATAGTCGTATCATTTAACTACCATTTGCCAGACAATATATATGTAGCTATAGTAACATTGGAGCGTTGCAAGTGTATCAATGTGAACATTGTTAATAAATCTAACAAAATAACTATAGTCGTATCATTTAACTACCATTTTTCAGACAATATATATGTGGCTATAGTAACAATGGAGCGTTGCTGGTGTGTCAATGTGAACGTTGTTAATAAATCTAACAAAATAACTATAGTCGTATCATTTAACTACCATTTGTCAGACAATATATATGTGGCTATAGTAACAATGGAGCGTTGCAAGTGTGTCAATGTGAACTTTGTTAATAAATCTAACAAAATAACTATAGTCGTATCATTTAACGACCATTTGTCAGACATTATATATGTGGCTATAGTAACAATGGAGCGTTGCAAGTGTATCAATGTGAACATTGTTAATAAATCTAACAAAATAACTATAGTCGTATCATTTAACTACCATTTGTCAGACAATATATATGTGGCTGTGGTAACAATAGAACGTTGCAAGTGTGTCAATGTAAACATTGCAAATAAATCTAACAAAGTAACTACAGTCGTAGCATTAAACTACCATTTTTCATACAATATATATGTGGCTGTGGTAACTATGAAACTTTGCAAGTGTGTTAATGAGGAGAAGGCGTATGCCATGCCCAACAATAGACTTCTCAGGTAGATGACAATTATGATTGCCTATAAAAAGTACCTACCTACTTTCGATGGTGACATCGAAAGAGTGCTGAGGGAGCTGAGATCTCGCGATGTCCGTTATACCAATACACAAAGTTTTGACTTGCCTCTGACTATCACCTTCTAACTGGACCTATATTTAGGTACTACCAAGTTTCAACTCAAATGGCCTAGGTATTTATTGAAGAGTTCCGTTGAACAGACCTTGGCTCCATCATCAGACCAGATCGCTAATCACATATATTTTTTCTTCGTTTACTCGATCTATTAATTGCAAGTGCTGCGTTCACTCTAGGTAGGCAGCTGTACCTATACCTACTGCACGCAAAAAAGGGAACGGCGGTGTTGTTGGATGATCTTCTCATTGTAAACTAAATAAAACCGTTTTAAAAGTAGAGGATTTTACGATTACAAATGAATGACAGCCCTCATAGCTCGGTTTGTAGGTAATAGCTCTGCCTTCTGCGCTATAAAGATAGATAGATAACTCTTTATTTTTCACCACACAGAAACAAAATACAGGATTA
The DNA here is from genome assembly GCA_932294275.1 of Chloroclysta siterata. Lineage (NCBI taxonomy): Eukaryota > Metazoa > Arthropoda > Insecta > Lepidoptera > Geometridae > Chloroclysta > Chloroclysta siterata. Next base: position 25,738,255 of record OW028592.1, on the reverse strand, counting down.
AGGCATACATTTAGGCAAAACAATGGGCGGCCTTATGGCTGAGAGCGATCTCTTCCAGGCAACCATGGACAGATAGAACTAATTTAAAATTAACGGCGGTGTAGTCACTTACGGAAAATATTATAATTTAATGACTAATAACCTACTAGCCGCGCCGCCGTTTAGTAGAATCTATAAAGTATTGCGTTCTGGATAAGGGTTACGTTTCTTTGGCACCGCCCCGTCTTATAAAATCAAAACTTGCATGCTTTGCTTCATTACCATTACTTAGATTAGACATAGGTACCTTTAACAGATAAAATTAAATGACGACGATGACGGATCAAAAAAAACTTCATAGTTATCGAATGTCGTCCAATTGCAATAGGTAGGTATAATGCGAAACTCATTATTCTATGTGTAGGCAGGACCTGGGCGATCCGTTTTTTTAATACAGATTAACATAATAAATGAAAAATTTCCATTGACCTGTCCCCGCCGAGGTAGGTACGTAAAAAATACCTATCTACAGGTCTATTTGCAATAATTGTTCGTTTATAGGTATAACATAACATACATAATATACTAACGAAAGGTCTGTCTATCGCTATAACCTACCTACATAACATCGGAACAGAACATTCAGTCAGTACCTACCAAAAGTAATAGCGGCCCTTCGCATTACTTAGCATAGCATAGCGCGTCAGACGTCAGGTCATGTTTAGAGTACTGCGTACTTATAGCATACTATAGGTATAACGCGGTACGAAATGTCATGCCATATGGCATTACACTATATAGTACTGTTTTGCGCATGTCTAGTTGTGATCTTGAAAAAGAATAAGCCCCTCAATCGAGATGTCGTGAGAGGCGACAAGTCAACGCAACCGAGGAATGGGCAGCAGCATTTCCGGAGTAGGTAGGTAGGTACCTAATTCGAGGGGGCGCCAGCGCGCCCCCACGAGGTCTATATCCATGTCTATCCTAAGTGCTTATCTATACCATCTACTAAGTATCTCTAATCATATTATTCCTTCTTTAGTAGGTAGGTATTCATTCGAAATATTCAAAAAGAGGCAGAGGCAAGAGGTACCTAGGTACCTGAACTGAAGCCAACTGAACAATCATACGTGTGTATGCGTGCATAGGTATGACCTAAAAGAATCACACTTTACATTAATCCGACGACAAAGTAGGTATAGATAGATAGGAAATTTAACAAAACTAATTTTGTGCTCACGGCAAAGACAATAAAACTTGTCGAAACATGTTCGGTTGTAGATTGGTCGTCGGGGCGGGGCGGCGGGGCAACGTGGCGTGGCATTGGTGTTGCCAACGGTTTTATTAACACACCCGATTAGTTTCAATCGACGCCGGATGACATACCACCACAAATCCATCATAGTATTTAAACGAACTACTAACGCTATATAAAAAACAGCATGCAAAATTTCAAGTTCATTCATGCATGTTGCATAAAATTTATAGCATAGCTCCCAATACCTCATAATAATAATTTTTTTGGTAAGTAATATTTGTTTTCTAACATAATCTAAAAATATTACAATCTAGCCATAATTACGGTCAATAGGTAATTTAATACTGACCTAGTTTTTTAAAGTAAGCTACATCTAAGAATGTGTCCACTAACACTTTTCTTACTGCCTCTATTTAAGGCAAAGACACTTTGTTCTTGTGTTCTTGATTAGAGTTTTTCACCTTCAACTACATGAATTATAACTTTACACTACACTAGTTCAAAAGGTTTAGTTCTTTTAAGTCTTCTCACTATGTCCGTGTTGTCGAGGAGCTGGATGGCCTCGATGATGAAGTCTATCTCTCGTTCACATGATGATGAAGTCTATGTTCGTGAGCTTCTGCATATTTTTTTATAACATTGTCAACGAACTCAATATTAAGGTCCCGGTGAAGGTCATTATTTCTGACGTACCAGGGCGCATTTACGATCTCTATGCACTTTATTCTGGAAAGTTTGTATAATTAGGATGTTAGTCTTTTTGGTACAGCCCCACAACTGTATACTATATGTCCATATTGGCATTAGGACCTGTTTGTACAAAACAATTTTATTTTGAACTGACAAAGTGGAATGCCAGTTCATATCTTTTATTTTTTCACATGAGCTTTCCAGCGAAGTTTTGCATCAAGTGTCATGCCTAAGTACTTGGCTGTGTTTTCGTAGGGTATGATCTTATTATTGATATACACTGGACAAAAATGTTCCTTCTGATTTGTAAAATTTATATGGACCGATTTAGATTCATTTAATCTGATTCGCCATTTTTCTGTCCAGTCGTGGACTTTGTTAACAGCCAATTGAACCTTTTCTACTGCTTCTACGTGAGTGCTTCTAAATAATGAAAAATTTTGCTGCCGATCGCGGCATTATTGGGAGGAAAAAAAAACGAGTTTGCAACACTGCGCCTGCTCACGTCCACTCAGGCAGCAGACACACACAGCCATTTGTATTGAGCGACGTGCGCGTTGCGCACGTCGCTCGCTCGAGCGTACTCCTGCGCACTGGAACTTATGCGGAATGTAGATTCGTAGATTACCTACTTTGATTTGATTTTTGTAAAAAGTGATTTAATATTATTGTGATTGTGATCTGCGTTACCTACCTGAAGTGTGAAATGGAAGAATTTCTTGATTCTACCCGTTTGGGCCATACAAGGAACAGTTTCATTGGTAAGAGTTTTCATGTTATTTACTTTAATAGCTTTTTATCTCTTATGAAATAAGGATGGTTCGAATCATCTAAAGTACCTATCTACCTACCTTGAGATATGATTAAATTGAATACATGAATAAAATAGAGGCAGCAAAGTATTTTGTCGTTTTAACAAAGTTGTGATTTTACAAATTATGGGAAAAGGTTTTTGGTGGTTCAATAATTTTATTATAAGGTACTTAAGTATAATAATAATTAAAACCATTTAAATATTAGGTACTACACAGTTCCACCAATTTATCTATTCCAACGAGAGCGGCGCGGCGTGGTGGTGGCGCCAAAATTGTTGACGCCATTTTGTTTCGTACTTTGAAATCCATGTAGGTGTTGATTGGAAAATTTTATTTGAAAATTATTACGAGGTACATACGTATAATGTACCAATGTATCTGTGACAATTCCATATATTAATATGGTATATACCTTGCTTGCTACATACCTACCATTTACTACTTACCATTTTGGTACTTACCTAAAACAGAAAATAAATGTAAGGAATTTCACTAGGTTATTCTTCTTAGTACCTAGTAGTATTGTTATGTTTTGACATGCATTTTAACTACCTACCTTTAGCTTTACATTAGCTCTTGTATTCGCCTTAACAGTAACGGTATAATATAAACGAACCCATATAGGTACCTAATAATACTTATTTCTTAGAAAATTAACAGAAACTAAAAAAAATAGCAAAATTGTAGTTATTGAAGTTGGTTGTTTTCAATGTGATAGCATTATCAGTTACATATACATTTAATTTAAACATTTTATTTTTATTTTTCAGATGAAATCTAATAGCAATGTTTCATCTCCTACCTATATTGTTCGTAACAGAAGATGATGGGCCAGTAGATACGTCAATTCAGGTAAACCATAATTCATATTAAAAACTACCACCATTCAGTTGGTTTTATATTTATTAGAATAGGGAGAATGTACACTGGGTATTTGGTGGAACAATGTAGGGATTAAAGAAGCTGATCAAGGGTACCCAAGTGGTCATTTACCATCAACAAATTTCAAAAAAAAAAATGCAGTCTGGTATTTTGCTGTTTTTTAAATAATGACTTGTTTATGTATTTATTACAGTATTACAGTAATGGAATTCACTATAAGACAAAGAGTTGGAATATTTGGATTGTCAAAATATTGGAACAGCAAAAATTTTAAAAATATTTAGCAAGAATGGGCACTTGAGGTATCTTTATCCAAGAAAGAGGTTACCGAAGTGTATTATATGTCGCTTACCATGTCGTCGGAGGAAAAATTGTGCAGGCCGTAGTGGCCTCTTCCACAACAGGTTGATTACACATCAACGACTAGTTACTTCTTTCTTCAGAAAGTCAAAATGGAAAAGTAGCATAAGCAGCGAGAGCGATAGCAGGTGCTCTAAAAAGAATAATTCCAAACGTGTGAGGCCTCTTCCAGAAAGTTTTACTGTTGACGACTCTGATTTTGAATCAACCTCATCTCCACAAGAATATTTAAACTGGTTGCGGGGAACATCATCGCCCCGAGAGACAGTGGTGACAAAGTGGCTCACCACTTTTCAATTAAACAGTAAACTGAAAGCAGAAGGTCTATCATGCAAAGAATACTTTGACTGGTTTCCTGCCCTCACTTTGCCCGATGGACATGAACTGGTGAGTAGTTGCATTAGATATTAGAGGTTTAAAACCTGTCTGATCTCATCAATAAATTGACATATTCCGCTTCCCTAGGTATACTTATCTTTAATCCCTCATCATTATTTATATGTAGGTATATCATGTAGTTAATTTTACACATGTTATATGTTTTAATTGTATTTGTTGCAGTTATCCCTGGACTTCCAGAAAGTGTACCCAAATGCTGACAAGTTTTTGAGGAAAAATTTCCAATTATTAAAACAAAGCTTCTGCAACTTCTGGCAAAAAAGGAAAGTTCTTCCAGGCAAGATCAAACTACGCTTGAGCTGCTCGATTTCGCTACCGGTAGGTAATTTTAATTACTAAGATCATATTGCAAAATATTTGTTTTTAGTATTTGTATTTTGTTACTAAGAGCCCCCTGCGGATTTACTATCATACTGGAAACATGCATGGGACGAGCGTTTTTTTTGAGTAATCTTTGGATTTAAATGTTGCTTTATCTTTTACAAAAATAAAATCACCATTCACGCCACGATGTATAGTTAAAAAAACAATAGATATGTTTATAATTATTATAAAAGATTAAGATACGGTAATGTAAGTGTATTAATGTATTTTCATAATGTATTTTTTCAGTTGGAGAATACCAGGCATCATTAGCAGCATTTTTGGGAATAATATCGCTTTTACGTCAAGTGCCAACTGCTTCTGTACCAAGGAAAAAATTGTGGAGGCTGTCAAAGGAAGAAGTACGTTCAAGCTTTCTTACTCGTGTAACAACAGCTTCAGATATTGAAGGATATTGCGCCGACAGGGATGCATTTGTGGCTGCTAAAGGTATTCCACCCCAACCGTATGTACTTGCTGTAGGAAGTTCATGGGCTACAGTAACTCATTATGAAATCGTCGTTAATAACGGATTGAGATACCAAATGCCTGATGTTTGCTCTGCAATCAAAACAATTTATCACATCTATTGGGCACTAGATTCAGCATAGCCAAAAGACTCGGGTATTTGCTGGATGTTTATACAACGTGCAATGTTCAATATGAGGTCTAAGTATGACTTGAGGGTGTACCTCTGCGTGAATTGTTACACGTATTGGACGTTTAGGTTTTGAATGTTAATTTACCTTATTGATTTTGGATATAATTATTATCTAACAAGAATATGGTACCCTGCGAACTGTGCCAAAACTCATTTCAGACATTTTGACAATTAAAAGTCCACATGCAGTTTTATCATCCTTCCGTAAATAAATTTAAATGTGCTAGTTCAGATTGCACCAGAAATTTCCAATTATAGAATTCATATAAAAGACATTAACAAAATATTTTAAATAGTGCAGGTAGGTACTTTATCTTCTAGGCGTAATTGCAGGAACTAGTTTAGATAATGTAGCAATGCCCTTTGAAATAACTATGGCTCGACTATTTTCATCTCTATATGCCAATCTTCTAATACCATAAAATACTGCAAATATTGTTTTTTCACATTCTGAACAGTACATTGTTTTGCGAGAACCACTTTAAATAATAAATTATTGCTACGTTTGTGTTAAGGAGAATACAAGAGCTATTGTGACTCACTAGCACGTTTCGACATGTTGAAAGATATAAAATAACTAAACTTATTTTAGAAAAAATAGCAATCAACCATTTTGTGTTCAATCACATTGCACACAGTTTAGTAAAAAAATCATTTTGATCGATACATGCTTAGGAAAATTAGTTTATTGATTTTATATCTTTCAACATGTCTAAACGTGCGATTGAGAGTCACAGTAGCTCTTGTATTCGCCATAAGTATAATTATAGTAGGTATGTAAAATAATAGTACATATTTTATAAAATGTGTCGTCGTAAATTTGTATTAAGTGTAAGCTTATTATTACGTTGGTACCTACTCATAAAAGTAATTAATTTCGTGTAATCATAACTACTATAATATTTTACAACATACAAAGTATTGATTAGACTTGACTTGTACCCCAAGTCGTGAGTTTTTTTTGTTTTTGGTTTTCCGTATTGCGCGTGACCGCAGTTTTGTATGCAGACACGAGAGTTTTCAGCACGCCCGATAGAGGCGCTTATTGCTTCTCCGTTTAAAACTGCGGACTCGCAATACAAAGAACCTAAAACGAAAAAAACTTACGACTTAACAGACTTGGGTTACTACTGGTAATGTCAGATTTTATTGCAAGAAGTGTTCAAACTTAGACTAACTATTATGTAGGTACCTAATTATAAGAGAGTAATAATTTTTTTGTAATCATACCTTATAAGTTCTTATTTAACAATACACAAATACCCTGAAAATAATAGATTGTTTTTATCATAATTTGGACCACTGTTAGGTAAAACCGTCGTAGCTGCTATTGTTTAGTATACTTTAGGTGTTTAGAATTTAATTTCAGTAGCTATTTTCACAGCTATACTGCCATGCATTGTTACTACGAATAAGCCTTTGTTTCAGTAGGGAATTATTGTACTGCCAGTACCTATGTATCTAATACTCATTTGTGTTTCAAACATAAACTAGTTTACTGTAATATAAGAGTATGTTGGCAAACTAGTTTATTGGGGTAGCTAAATGACAATACCTACGATGGCATAATTACTTTTTTGGGAAATCAAATGAGTATTAGTTACTAGTACTAATACACTAGTAAGATACAATTTTATTTAAATGCAGGAGCTACTCTACTTCGTGAAAACAACTATACTTCCTTGTTATTATGACAGAGCCTTTGCTGCAGTAGCAGTTTTATTTAAATGTGGGAGCTACGCTACTTCGCGAAAACAACTATACTTCCTTTGTTAATATGACAGAGCCTTTGCTCCAGTAGCAGTTTTATTTAAATGCGGGAGCTACGCTACTTCGCGAAAACAACTATACTTCCTTGTTAATATGAATGAGCCTTTGTTTCAGTAGCTAACTCTCCTTTGCTAAAACAACTACACTTTCTTTGTTTATACATAAAAGCTTTTGATCAAGTTGCAATATTATTTAAATATAGGAGCTATATACTCATCTTCGCCAAAACAAATTATACTTTAATTGTTCATATGAAAAAGTTTTTGTTCGAGTAGCTTCTATATAACACAACTGTATTTTCTTTATAACTACGAATAAACCTTTGGTTCAGTAGCAAATGTGTTATTACATTATTTGCTAATATATTTATTAGCTACTGAACCAAGGGTATATTCGTAGTAAAAAAGAAAATACAGTTGTTTTATATGGAAGCTACTTGAACAAAGGCTTTTTTATATGAACAAAGGAAGTATAAATTGTTTTAGCAAAGTTGAGTAGCTCCTACGTTTAATTAATATTGCTACTTGAATAAAAGATTTTATGTATAAACAAAGAAAGTGTAGTTGTTTTAACAAAGGACAGTTAGCTACTGGAGCAAAGGCTCTGTCATATTAACAAAGGAAGTATAGTTGTTTTCGCGAAGTAGCGTAGCTCCCGCATTTAAATAAAATTGCTACTGGAGCGAAGGCTCTGTCATATTAACAAAGGAAGTATAGTTGTTTACGCTAAGTAGCGTAGCTCCCGTATTTAAATAAAATTGCTACTGGAGCGAAGGCTCTGCCATATTAACAAAGGAAGTATAGTTATTTTCGCTAAGTAGCGTAGCTCCTGCATTTAAATAAAATTGCTGCTGGAGCAAAGGCTCTGTCATATTAACAAAGGAAATATAGTTGTTTTCGCTAAGTAGCGTAGCTCCCGCATTTAAATAAAATTGCTACTGGAGCGAAGGCTCTGTCATATTAACAAAGGAAGTATAGTTGTTTTCGCTAAGTAGCGTAGCTCCCTCATTTAAATAAAATTGCTGCTGGAGCAAAGGCTCTGTCATATTAACAAAGGAAGTATAGTTGTTTTCGCTAAGTAGCGTAGCTCCCGCATTTAAATAAAATTGCTACTGGAGCGAAGGCTCTGTCATATGAACAAAGGAAGTATAGTTGTTTACACTAAGTAGCGTAGCTCCCGCATTTACATAAAATTGCTACTGGAGCGAAGGCTCTGTCATATTAGCAAAGGAAGCATTGTTGTATTCGCGAAGTAGCGTAGCGTCTACATTTACATAACATTGCTACTGGAACGAAGGCTCTGTCATATTAACATAGGAAGCAATGTTGTTTTCGCAAAGTAGCGTAGCTCCTGCATTTACATAACATTGCTACTGGAACGAAGGCTCTGTCATATGAACAAAGGAAGTATAGTTGTTTACGCTAAGTAGCGTAGCTCCCGTATTTAAATAAAATTGCTACTGGAGCGAAGGCTCTGTCATATGAACAAAGGAAGTTTAGTTGTTTTCGCTAAGTAGCGTAGCTCCCGCATTTAAATAAAATTGCTACTGGAGCGAAGGCTCTGTCATATTAGCAAAGGAAGCATTGTTGTATTCGCGAAGTAGCGTAGCTCCTGCATTTACATAACATTGCTACTGGAACGAAGTCTCTTTCATATTAACAAAGCATTGTTGTTTTCACGATGTAGAGTAGCTCCTGCATTCAAATAACTTTGCTACTGTACATAATCATGAGTTGATTAAGTCCAACAACCTTAATACTGTGACTAAGCTTTAATGGTGGTTACAAAGGAAAATATTTAATTTAACAAAGTACAGCTGTTGCTCTTTTAAGTTAGTATTGTTATTACAGCAAAGTCACAGTTAAATGGGATTAGTTCCACAGACAAAAGACACATTGTTGTAGTATACAAACACACTTTATTGAAAAAATATTGTTGTGTTAACAATATACAAACATTGTTGTAGTATCAATGCATATATTTTGTTAAAGATATATTGTCGCAATGACAATTTACTTCTTGACAAAAGAAACATTGTTGTAGTATCAATACACATAATAATAATTGTTGTACTGAGATTTAACTTGACAAAAGAAACATTGTTGTAGTATCAATACATATATTTTTTGAATGAATGTTGTTGTTCTGACAACTTAATTCTTGACAATAAAAACATTGTTGCCCGGACTATACAATATGGTGGGCTCTCCCCCGTTAAAGTTTTATTGCTGGAGCCAACAATATTTTTTTCTGCGTGTGATGTGCGTCATTGTTTAGCTTTCGCTATCTTTCAAATATGAAATTATATATTCTTTGGCAGAGTGGCAATAGGCTTGTAACCTGTCTAGCATAGAATACCAATTACTGCAAAATGTGGGTTTGTGCCAAATGTAATATTTGGACGTGTCTCTGACGACCCTCGTAGACATTTTCAAAGGATCTTAAGTTAGGGGATATCTACTGTCAGGTTAGGTCTTTAGGCATTAGCCTACCACGGATCCTTTTTCCCTAAGTTCCCATTTATTCCAGGCCAGGCCAGGCATTTATGCCTTATTTTATTTCCAGGGTGAATTTTCCACGATGTTAGCTACAATATACCTTTTTTTGTGGACTGTCAAGAATATGATGACGTATCTTCTTGTAGGCTCAGTATGTGAAGAGTTTTATGAGCTGAACGAACATACCAAAAGTGCTTGTGCTCATTTTATGATCAGCCAAAACTCGGGTAAGGTACTCCATACATTGCTTTCTGTCAAGGTACAAACAATAGAATATAATTTATTTATTGGTCGAGTACAGCCAGAAAAAACACAATAAGAAGTGGTGGCAGTTTCAACAACTACCCTTACTCTGATCGTCCAAGTGTGTTCACACTACGACACACAACACTGACAGTGTCCACACACTGTAATAAAACATCGCGACGCACACACCTACCAATGACGGGATTCCACAAAGAATTTTTTCTTCGTCTAAATCCGTCTTCAGGGTTGAAATTAGGATACTTTTTAATTTTAATCGCCTCACGAATCATCATTTTTGTGGTCCTTGGACAGTACCTTGAGATCATGTAGTTCTATCCAGTGACTAGATCCTGAATCCACAAGGTTCTCAGCTACAGCTGATTTGGTTACCTGGCGGTTTTTAACTGCAACAATGGTGTCAATTCTGTTGTTTAATTTTCCTAATTTAACCTAATTTGACAGCACTAAAAATATTGCCGTCCCTTTCTAAAAGACCGAAACAACAAGGACGGCTATAGTTTTAGAGCTGTCAGATTAATTTAGTTTAGGTTAATGCAACAACAGAATCGACACCAATGTGTGCAGAAGGCAGAGCTACTACCAACTGAGCTATGAGGGCTTTTATTCAATTAGATTTAACTTAGCTTTAACCAAGAGGTCCTTGTATTTAATTTCCCTTTGTTGCAGCTCAGCGGCAAACGTTCAAGAACATCCAGCGAGTCCACTGCTCGTCTTTCAGCAAGATGTCCGTCTGCGGCGTGTTCGAACTGGACGCTGCTTTGCCGACCAAGCTGCTGATGCTGATCACAACATAGGTACATCATTGTCGAATTGCAATTTAAAGTTTGAGTTTTCGATTGCGGTTCAATAAAGTACGGTTGCAGTTTTTTTTTTATACAACAAAGTAGACAAACAAGCTTACGGCCCGCCTGATGGGAAGTGGTTACCGTAGCCTATGAACGCCTGCAATACCAGAGGAATCACTAGCGCGTTGCCGACCCTTTAAAAATTTTAAAACACCCTTTTTGAAGAGCCCCATACTATAGTTCAACGGGAAAACCTCAGCAGGGAGATCATTCCACAGCCTAAGTGTTCGCGGGAGGAAGTTCCTCTGGAACCGAACGGTACGCGACCACCCTGGCTCTAATGTGTGAGGATGGACTCTCTGCCGATGGCGAGCTGTACGATGGTAAAAAGACGATGTAGGCATCATGTCAAACAACTCTTCAGAGCATAACCCATTATATAAGCGGTAGAAGATACACAAACAGGAGAAGTCTCTTCTCAAACTGAGTGGTTCAATACCGCTGGTGAGCTTGGGATCGTCGACAATTCTCACAGCACGTCTTTGGACCGAATCAAAAGGACCAAGCTGGCATCCAGGTGCTCCTGCCCAGAGGTGACAGCAGTACTCCATGTGAGGTCGGACTTGCGACTTGTAAAGAAGCAGTCGTTGTCCAGCACTGAAGTATGACTTCGCTCTGTTTAGCACCCCGAGCTTTTTGATGCTTATTTAATTATTTATTCATCATCTTTACTCTATTCTTACAAGTTAACCTAATACGATAGCGTAATTCCATTATACCTCTATATTTTTTTAAAACAAAATATCAAATCATAAAAACCAAATAAAAATTGTAATAACATAACATAAAATAAAACAGAGTTAAATAGAAAATAAAATTATATTTTTGGCGACATGACACGAAGTCTATGTGATTCTAAATACCCTTAGACATCTTGAATGGCCTGTACCAGTCCAATTATTTTATTGAGTACCTATAAAGAGAACTACAATAATTCATAAACTCAATTATTGAGTCCGTATGAAGTTATTTAGGGAGTTAATCTTTTATTAATAAGTGATATTCAAAATTAAAATATTATTATGCAGGTCTAAAACAATGTATTATATAACACAAGCTATTAAATTTTAAACCTGCCGTCAACCTTTTTAAATACAAACATTTTATCGCATTAATTTGATCGTATGTCAACGTTTTTATTGCAAAACTGTATGAGGTTTTCTGTTTCGGACCCCAATTTGATAATTATCAGTCTGAGTTATAGCGATTAGATTTAGCTGTTTATTTAAGCTTCTTCTGTGACCCCATTGCGTTATTCTCATACAATTTTGACGTTTGAACGGAACATTTTTACTGACTTCATTCGGTAGATAAGGCAAAGATGGTCTAAGGCACTGGCATTTTGTGCCGTTAATCGTATCGTGCCGAGATTTGATATTTATTGTGTTGAATTTAAGGATACGATACGTTTACCTACGTCATTAAAATCGAATTCATTCGTTATTAGGTCCCCGATTTCCATTTTATTTTAACAAGGCGATACGCGGCTGGCCTAGGATGAAATAGCAAAACTCAGTATTTTATACCATATTAGCTCATCGCCTGGAGCTGATTCGCGAAGAGTTAGAATAGGCAAGGGGTTCTGCCTTTCAGTGGAGCAAACGGCTGAATAATAATATTATTATCATTAATTTCCATGCGACCATGGCTACCCAGATCCTCCTCAAAATCCAACTGGGGGTTGAATTGAATAAAATTAAAGATTAAAATAATATTTATTTTCAGTAGTATTTACAAATAAAGTTACCGTTTTCGATTTAACAGATATGTACTATATGACTTTCTCAGCTTATTCAGTTGTATCTGAAACAAAATATAACAAAATGTGAAATGTGAAAATTACAATTTTTACAAATATTTTCATAACGTGCAAATTCATATAATAACAGTTCGCTCACAGTTCAATTGGTAGTAGCTCTGCCTTCTGTGCTGTAGGACGTGGTTTGATCCCCACACAGAGCAAGTATTTGAGTGATAAACATAGACGTTTGTTCTAAGGGTGTGGATTATATAATTAGTATGCAGTGCACTATTATAGCACAAAGCTGAGTGACGACCGATTTTTTGTCTTAACCAATATTGTTCTCTGTATTCCTCCTATGTTTTTGTGACACAAAATAAACGTTTGATTTGCTTTGATTTGATGATCTGCAGAGCCCTAGTTACAGTTACACCTACTTGTATTCGAAGAGGCGTTTTCAATGGGTTCATTCCACTTCTGCTTTTCACTGGTTCCGAAGCATACGTAGAATGTGTTGCAGGCGATGTACACCGCTGACGAAATGTAGAATACTTTACGCCAGTCGGCAGGGTCTGTCTGTTCAGGAAAAAATAAGTTTTGTCCATTTATTCATAATCCTCGACAGGTTATAGCGACTATAGGATATTTGTGTCACTGTCACTTTCATCGCAATAAATAGAGATAGCAACAGACTCAGCGGTCATCTAAGCTAAGGACAGTGATATTATGACAGTGACGGTGAGTAGTTTGGTAGCATAACTTCTTATAAAAAAAATATTTAAGTTTTTTTTATGCGACTTGCTTATGGAACAAGCAGATGGCCCACATTACGTCGCAAGTCACGCACGATAAGAACATGTCCTACAATGCACTATCCTGCGTCCATCAACTTAAGGCTTATTGATGTTAAGCTTCATGTACCTGTAATTTCACCGGCAAACCGAATCACAGCAACGCTACCCGGCGGCTTATTTCCCGACGAGCTCTTCACAAAGCTCTACTTCTCTTGAATATTGAGTCTTAATGATCTTATATTATGGATTTTATTGAGAAGAAACCAATGAAGTCGCTTTATGGAATATGGTTTGACCACACCCACTGTACTTTCGGTATACTGACCTCATCCTGCAGCACAGCTCCTGCCACCAGCGGTACGAGGATGGAGATGCCGCAGGCGAAAGCATTGGTGATGCCCATCAACGTGCCTGCAAAGTTTGGAGCCATGTCGATGTGCACCAACTAGAATTGACGTTAAAAAAATATCACCATAATTTATTATATTTATTATGATCCAGTGAGCGAAGCGAACGAAGATCTTTGGAGTGACGTCACATACGTGAACCGAGCGTTTTGTGTCCGTAACTTTCTTTTTTATTACTGAGGAATTATCGTATTATAAACTCTGTAGTTGTGCGCACGTCAAAGTCTAGCATCTGCTACGCGTGTGTAAGTGTTACTGGAAGTGCGGAAGCCTTGAAAAGCTTTTTATTCGGTAAATAATTGCTGAATCAGTTGTTTATCAATAATACTGGGAGGGTAGTCCGATCAGCGCACTCATAATTGTAAGTGGAATCACTCCACAGGGTTACTAAACAGTGCCATCTGCTGAGGAGTAGCGGTACTAAGGTACTCTGAGATTCAAGCGCCATCTACAATAGAGTCGCCGAACCAGCTTCGATAACACCTATCGGATTTCATCTAAACTACACTGCAAGCTCGATAATGGCCAAGTGTGTTGCTTGTGGGAAATTTATTTCGTCGACAGGTGTCGCTAGTTGTAGCATCTGTCCATCCTTATACCACAAGGGATGCGTATCGCTCCCGGAGTCTTCGCCCGTCGGCACAGGCTGGGTGTGTCCCCAGTGCAAGACTCGGACGCGCAAGGGGGACAACACCCCTGTGCGCTCCGTTACACAGGACGCACCGGTAGGGCCGGCCACGCGAGCCGTCGCTACCGCCGCCGCCACCGCTACCGCCGCAGCCGCCGCCACCGCCACCGCTGCCGTCGCCACCGCCGCCGCCGCGTCGCGCGCCATCCCCACCGTCTCCCCGCCCGCTCACGACCTGCAGGACGTCCGCCAGGAGATGGCCGAGTGGATGCTGGAGATTCGTGAGTTCCGACGTGAGATGACCGAGTTTCGTGCCTCCGTCGCGGGCCTCTCTTCGCGCGTGGCTTCCATCGAGCTGCGGCTCGAGGCGGCAGAGCGAAAGCGCGAGGAGACCTCTCCCGAGGTTGCCGATCTCCTGTGCAAGGTGGCGTTGCTTAAGCAGGAGCTCAATGAACGGGACCAGGATGCCCTCCTATCTGATCTGGAGATAGGTCACCTTCCGGAACAGAGAGGCGAGAACGTAGTGCACTCGGTCACTGTACTTGCCGCTAAGCTTGGTGTGGAGCTCGACGAACGGGACATCGTGTTCGCCGAACGCATCGGAGTCGCCCAGGGGGCTGCCGCCGCGGGTGAGGCGCCGCGCGAGCGCCGCGTCGTTGTTCGCCTCGCGCGGCGCCACCTGCGTGACCAGCTTCTCCAGTCGGCGCGCGTGCGCCGGACCCTCACAGCCGCCGATGCTGGCGGCGGCGCCGCGCATTCTGAGACTCGTATCTACGTCAACGAGCGACTGACGAGAACCAACCGCCAACTTTTCCATGGGGCTCGCCAGGAGTGCCGGAGGCTTCAATGGCGGTACTCATGGACTCGGCGAGGTAGAGTCTTTGTAAGGCAAAGCGATGGCAAACAAGCGTATCCGATAAAATCGGTTGCCGATCTAGAGCGTGTTTTTGGGCGTAGTTCTGTTTGATTTTGTAGAGGTCTGTAATTCAAACGGTTTTATTTGTTTATGTTTTAATAATTATATATTACTGTATAGTGTTGTGCTATTTTGCTATGTAAATTTTCCTAAGTGGGTGCTAGCTGGTCTCGACTGTGTGATGGTTATTTACATTATTTTATGTATTTGTGTAAGAAACGCGGTAATATTTAATTTTATATATTATGACTACTATATATCTACACATATCTTGATATTATCTATTAACTTAATCAAATTTACATTATTTCTAAAGGTAATATTTAACAATTTGATTGGTGCTGCTTATACTCTATTCTGTGAGATTCTATTCAGTCAAACATTCTTTTTTTTCATTATTTATTTTAAATGTGACACGTCCTGCACTTCGCTATACTCATACTATTTCTATGCCTCATACACAATTTTGCGCCATGTCTGTGGAAAGTTACATATTATACACTTCCTCTGAACCATCTTAAAGTTGGTCTTTTTAATCCAGGCTCTCTGAACACCGGTCAGGATGAATTTACAGTGGCGTTCATGGAGCTAAGCCCGGACATCTTAGCCGTCAATGAAACCTGGCTAAGAGATGGTGAGAGTGATAAGGCACCAGTTATTCCCGGATACCGCTTCGTTCATCTGCCAAGACATCATAGCATTAAGGATGGACGTGGTGGAGGGGTTGGGTTTTATATACGTAAAGGCATTTATGCGCGTGTCTGCTCTTACCCAGTCATGCCTTCGATAGAGCAAATGTGGTTACGCCTAAGCATAGTCGGTCAGACCGTTATTGTTGGCACAGGCTACCGGGCCCCATGGCAAGATGCGGTTGCGTATCTCGATGCTCTCACTGACTCTATTGCCTCATTTCCAAAGTGTGACCACCTTATCTTGGTTGGAGATTTTAACATTGACTGGCTTGACCCGAATAATAACAAACGTCCACTACTTGAGCAATTTTTACACTGTCTGGATTTAAATCAGGTAATCTCTGAGCCTACTCACTTTTATGATGATCATAAGCAGACCCTAATAGACATAGTATGTACAAATACGCCTGTCAGAAAGATTTCTATGAAGCACACTCCCGACTTAGGTCGCCACGCAATGTTAGTTGTTGAATTTAACATTAAAAAAGATAAACCTTCCCCACGTTTAGTTACCTACAGACCCCTTAAGAGCATTATTATTGACTTATTTACAAATGATCTTGACTCAATATGCTGGGATCTCTCTCAATCTTTGACAGCCGTGGACGACCAGGTACTAGCTCTAACCTCTATGATTACCACCTTATTTGACCTACATGCTCCCCTTAAAACCAGTAGATTTAGAGGTCCGCCCCACCCGTGGATAACTGACACTGTGAAGACTATGATGAGGGTCCGAGATAGCTATCATGAAAGGTACAAGTCGCAAAGGTCTGATGCCCTAAAGGGTTGCTATAAAAAGATGAAACACATTGTAATTGCGGCAATCGAAAGTGAAAAGACAGCCTTTTTCACTCAACATATAAATAATAATATTCTTAATCCCAAGAATTTATGGAAAAATTTGAAAAATAATATAATAAATAATAAACAAAATGCAGGTGAATTACCACCCCAGTTTGATAACCCTGACTTGGTTAACACTTTTTTCCTTAATGTCCCGGGTAATGGTCTTGTTTCAATATCTCAGCTGTCATACTATGAGCATCATCGGTACAGCTCGGACCAAGTCTGCTTTTCGCTGCAACCTGTAAGTGAGTACACAGTGTTGAAACTCCTACAGAGTTTTAAATCAAATGCTCAAGGTCTGGATGGCATTTCCCTGGATATGGTACTCATGACTCTACCTCAATCTTTATCTTCAATTACAGCTATAGTTAATAATTCCATAATAAGTGGCATTTTCCCTGAATCCTGGAAAGTTGCAGTAGTCAAGCCCATTCCTAAAAATAGCCAGCCCTCTTCTTTAAGTGATCTCAGGCCTATAAGTTTGCTACCATGTCTTTCTAAACTGTTGGAAAAAGTTGTTTGCATTCAGTTAACCAAGTATCTGGAAGACCATCACATACTTCCACAGCTTCAATCGGGTTTCCGCCAGAAACATAGCACTTCCACTGCTTTGTTGGATGTGGTGGATAATCTTCTAACTGCTCAGGATCAGGGCATGTGTAGCCTCTTGGTACTCCTTGACTTTTCGCGTGCCTTTGATTCTATCAGCGTCCCTCTTCTTCTTTCAAAGCTGGCTTTCTATGGATTTGACACTCACTCTATTAACTGGTTCTCTAGTTACCTGGATCAAAGAAAGCAGTGTGTGGAACTCAGGCTGCCCAATGGCAGCATCCTCAGATCTTCTTTGCAATCAGTCCCAAGAGGTGTACCGCAAGGATCTATTCTTGGGCCAATCCTATTTATTCTTTATAGTGCTGACATCATCCAGGCCATTACACACAGTGAATTTCACCTATATGCAGATGATGTGCAACTGTACCATTCCTTCCTGCCATGTGATGTTTCTGACGCTGTAAACAAGATTAATAGTGATTTGGTTCAAGTCTTGCGTTGGTCTGAGAACAACTCCCTTGTGCTCAACCCTAAGAAGTCTAAATACATGCTATTGGGTACAAGAGCTAAGCTTGATGGGATGAAGGGTGTACAATTCAACATTCAGGTAGGAGGGGTGGATGTTGAATATGTTGCGGAAGCAAAGAGTCTTGGGCTGACACTGGATAAGCATCTTCGATTCGAGAGCCATATTGCTGAATGTGTGCGCAATTGTTTTTATAGATTAAGATCTCTTTATAAAATCCGTCCATATCTTAGCGAAGAAGTCCGTATTACACTTTGTGAGTCCCTGGTTCTGTCTAAATTGAACTATTGTGATGTGGTATATGGGTCATGTTTGTTGGCTAGGACTGAAAAACTTGTACAGCGGGTGCAAAATGCATGCGCCCGATTTTGCTTTCACATTCCCCCTCGTACACATGTGACCCCTTTTCTAAACTCATGTAACCTCTTAAAAATGAAAGCGCGTGTAAAACTTCATCTGGCTTCCCTACTGTTTGGAATAGTAAATAACAAAGTGCCTTCTTACCTATTTCAGAAGTTACAGAGGGTTCAAGAGTTTTCTCGCTATACTAAAAGGGACTGTACTCATGTGTTTGTCACGCCGAGACATAAGTTGGTTGCATTCCGTGGCTCCTTTAGATTTGCAGCGTCTCGGTGCTGGAATGACCTGCCCCCGCCAGTCCGTGCCCTAAAAACATTAAATACATTCAGATTCACATATAAAAAAATACTTCTATCCTCCCAAATAAACTTTTAAATAGACTCACTTTCATAATGCGCATTAATTGCGTTAATTATTCACATTAACTTTTTCATTATCTTTTTTCCATATGCACACTATACCTACACTTATTTATTGTTTCTTATGCTTTTGATTTACAAGTTCCATTTATTCTTGTTTCTATTTTATTCTCTCCAGGAGCAATGATCAGTTATTTGTTTGGATTGTGTTTGTTTTGTTTCATTGTTTGATGTTTGTGACTTTGTGACTTACCACAGACAATAATCGCCACAGACTGTAAAAGCACGTACCTACTAATTTTTGCACAAATTTTGCACCGCGTAGCATTTTTTATAAATAGTATCTTTGCACCAACAATTTAAATCTTTGTATTTATATTATTAGTATTATTGTTTTGTTTTTTTCTCTTTCATTGTCATTTTGTACTTTTAGTGACGTCACCCTAGTTATGGTTTAGACTGAAAACCAGCGCTGCTTGGCAAAGTAGATTATCTACTTTGTTAGGCAGCAAAAAGCTGAGTCTAGACCTTTTTGGCATACCACTCTGCATGGGACGGGACTGGCTAGGACTAGTTTCTGTACCTACCTAGCTTTGTTTTATGTGTTTTATTTTTTTATTGTAATACTTTTTAGGTTTTTGATTTGGTAGATACTTACCTACCAACCTATTGGTTGTACCTTTACCTGTCCGCTGTCCGCTTTGTGTATCTTTAAGTATGTCAAATAAAAGTATTTTCTTTCTTTCTTTCTTTCTTTCTTTAGTTTTAACTTGGGCGATTTGGCATTTTATGTTTGTATGTATGTATGTATGTATGTTTGTCTGGCCATAAATTTCGAACCGTTGATCCGATCTGCATGAAATTTGATAAGTCGATAGCTTGTGCTTGATAAATTTACTGGTAAGTATATGAGTAAAATCGGATGAAGGGTTAGTAAGATATGGGGTTTTTTAAGGGGGCAAAAATAAAAAAAGTTACATAAAAAAATCAAACTACAAGTCATATGAAAGAGCTTTGTTTGGACACTCTAACACAATTTTTAATTTTTTTCTGGGACGCTCGATTTTTGAGATACAACAAAAAAGTTAAATTAAGATAACCAACGATCCAAGAGCTCCAATCTCTAGGAATTTCGTTGACATCAAGGTTTTTCTACTGGTCGCCCAGTTAGTTTGCTTTTTCTTTTTTTTTTTTTCTTGAAATAAATTAAGAAGGTACTCAGTTCTCATAAAATGGTGAAAGCGAGCAGGTCTGATGATGGAGTCAAAGTCTGTTCAAAGGAACTCTTCAATAAATAGGCCAATAGAGTTGAAACTTGGTTACCGTACCAAGTTAGTAAGCGGTAGTCAGAAAAAAGTCCAAACATAATGTTTGACTTGCCTCTGACTACCACCTACTTAAAGTTTTGGTGCGTTTGTCGGGTTGCATCACGAGATCTCAGTTCGGGGCGAACTACTAGTATATTTTCTTTATCTATAAATATATCATTAATATTTTGTACCAAGATTGGGTGCTATAAATCGCGACACAGTTTTTACTGTTGTGATTCTCAGTGTTGCTAGTGATAAACTGTTTAATAAAAAAACAGTAACCGAGAGCTATGCTGGGAAATCGTTCTTTCTGGAAATGTATAGGGGAGGCTAGACATAGGCTTGGAGACCTAAATGATGACTGAAAAATCCTAAATGATGTTAAAAGCAGCAAAAAGCGTTTTTCTTTCGTAATCAAAATGACTATTCATTTAAAGTTGATGTTTTCAACCGATGTTTTTTTTTCACTGTTTGAGAGCACAAATTAATCTTATGAATAAAAAGTTACTACAAATCATATCACCACAATTATAATTTGATATATTTCCATTATAAGCGCCAGCAAAAGATCATTATTGTAGCGGTGAGCCGCAGAGTATGGTTTCTTTAATATTTGAGCGTATTTTAAGAGCGTATAGTAAATTATCTAATAGTGCTAATTAATATGTAATAATTGACGTGCCAATAATAATCTTGGAAATTATAATGAATATTACAATTTATATAAACATGTGTATTTGTATTACGCCAGTTTAATTGAATAATATTTTAGAAAACGTTAATAGTAAATTGTGTGATAATTAACATAGCTAAAATAAAATAAGAAATTGACATGAGTATTTCAATTTATATCGGCGTCTAGATTTGTGTATTTTATATTTAAAGTATTTTAACAGAACGATGAACAAATTCAACTTGAATGATGATTGGCAGTAAATTATATAGTTATTTATATAGGTACCTAAAATCGTATTCAGACTTGCTCTAAATAATGCCAATTTATATGGTGGTATATGATACTTACTTTGAAATAACTAACTACACTGATATCCGACATTTGTTTATACGTATGGCTTTATCATGGCGGTGGCTGTGGCTAGCCTGATTTCGATTACAAGTTATATTACAAGATAGATTTGCAGTAGATATAATAAATGATCATATACAAATATACCTTTACATTTTATAATATAACTAATGAGATATCTATTAATCTAACGAACGCCTACCTTGTTATGGGAACCCGATTTATATTGCCAATGTTTTATGTTATTCATTTACTAATGTTGTACAAATTTTGCCACGCGTAACTTGTATTAAAAATAACCAGGACTGAGCTACTGAAGTTCAGATGGGTTTGTGGACAACTCTGATAACAGAGTTTTTAGGCCATACCATCATGGTTTAACGTCTGCTAAAGCCAGTACAAATAGCTGACATATTTTTAGAAGCAAAGAAGATCCGCTCAGGTGTAAATGCCATCAGCTGTTTCCCATTCGAATGGTAACCACGCAGAACGTAGTCGTTGTAATAATTATGAATAAGCCAGATAATTACATCACGAGTGCTTCAAACCCGAACTTGAAGATTCTGTTTCAAATATTCTATTTGCTCTGGATACATACATACATCACGGTGAAGGAAAACATCGTCAGGAAACCAGTTAGTATTCTAACAGCGGCGATGAGCTTCTAACTTGTCAGCTTGTCACGTATGCCAATTACTGGAATATGTAAGTATGTGCCTAATATATTTTAAATGTACCTCTCCCTCCCCCTATAGGGTTTGAGCCATTTTGAGTTAGCTTTAGCACTAAGAGATCTGAGGGGATATCTACCGTGCCTGGGGGTCAAAGTCGTTTTTTTTCATCATGCTAAAACTAAAAAGGATTTCTAGTCCGACTTTGGAACCGTAAAAAGAAAAAGAACTGCTTACCAAATAGCCAGTATAGTTTCCAGCGTTCAACCCCACCACGACTGTGAGCATTGCCACTGCCGCCGTGGCGTTGCCGGCCGGAGAGTACGAGAGACCAATCAAGGCTATGGCTGGACCGAACTGGGCTGGAACCCAAGATAAAACCATTCAGATAACCTTCACCCTCAGTTTGTAGAAGCTTTGGTTAGTAGTTTGAAGCGTAGCGTGTGCTGTCTTATAAATTTGATTATGTTTACCTTTTTATGTATGCCTACGCCTCACTTAACTTCAATCATTCATCATCATTTTCCTGCCCTTATCCCACGCTAAGTGGGGTCGGCACAACAGGTTTTCTTCTTCCACTCTCCTCTATCATACGTCATCTCAGTGCTCACTCCTTTCTTACTCATGTCATCTTTCACATAGTCCATCCATCTTTTCTTTGACCTATCTCTCTTTCTTAACTTAACTTCCATAATATATTATATTACATTGTAAAAGGATCATACAAAAGAACGGTAGGAACCAAGCCGTAAGTTTGTTGCCTGTTCCTTCTAGGCTTTGGTCGCGTGGAACTGGCACCTAGAGTCACCTAGCTTTAAGACGTTTCAAAGTGATCCTTGTGATTTTATTGAATAAATACCTTTTGACTTTGACTTTGACTTTGATTTTGCCTTCTTCGCTGTTGGTAGGCCGTTTGATCTCTACCGAGAAATTATGTAATTATTATAGCTATTTATTCTCTGTCTAGGTTTGATATAATATTGTAAAAAGGTATGAAAGTATGATATCAGCTATCCTTATTACAAGCTAGATAGATATTATAAATAATTATTGGTAAAGTATGCAAACTTTACCAAACTAAACTTTACCTCCCGCGACACAGGCTTGTCCTAGTGCGGGGAACAATGGTAACCGATGCATAATCGCTTATGTAAGATTATTTGGTAAATAAATGAAATTGTATTTGTATTTGTAATAAACTTATTGATTGAGTGAGCGAATCGAACGAAAATCTCTAAATTAACTTGGGCGATTTCGCATTTTATGTGCGTATGTATGTATGTTTGCCGGGCCATAGCTTTAGAATCGATCTTCATAAAATTTGGTAAGTCGATAGCTTGTACGTGAGAAATTTACTGATTCAGTTAAATCTGATGACGAGTTATTATGATAAAGAGTTTTCAAGACGGCAAAAATAAAAAAAGTTACACAAAAATATCAAGTTACATGTCATATGAAAAGGCCATGTTTGGACATTCCAAAACCATTTTTATTTTTTTTAGGACGTACGGTTTTTGAGATATAAACAATAAAATAAGATATCCAACGATCCAAGAGCTCCCTCATCTCTAAGAGCATCTCTAAGGGTGTTTCTACTTCCATTGGCGATGCTAAATTTAAGACAAACTCTTTGTTCGATATTTTTGTCCATTATGAAAATAAGCGAAACACACTAGATTGATCTAACTAAAATCAGCACTGTATTTAATTTAAATAACAGATTCAACTCAAACTCCGCAGAATGTAGTTTACTTCTACCAAAAATATTTTGGTGCGATAAAAATAAATATCCCGCCAATAATTATTGTGCGTGTTTGTACTTAAATCACAAAGTTGACTGTAGTCAAACAATCAAAATTAAATAAAACTGTAGGGATCTACGTGGTTCATAAATGGTAAACGAGTGACTGAAATGGTTAAAAATGCAATGTTTTTAATGTAAAATGCTAAACTACTTCATATTTCACCTAAGTATATTAACTTCAAAACCGAACAGAAACAGATCGCGTTTTCGGGAGTGATTGATTTCGAAATTCAAAAATTGTATTCCGTAACAAATCCGATATCGAATGAATCAAAATACCCCCCCTGGTCTGATGATGGAGCCAAGGTCTGTTCAATGGAACTCTTCAATAAATAGTCCAATTCAGTTGAAACTTGCTTACCATACTTAATCAGTAAATGGTAGTCAGAAACAAGTCCAAACTACTACCTACTTAAATTTTCTTACCCTTTAATCCGATCTGCACGAAACATGGTAGGTCGATAGGTTGTACATGAGAAATTGATATGAATTGATATAAAGTCAAAAAGTCAAAGTCAAAGTATATTTATTTGCAGAATTACATGTAATGAGATTTTATAAGTTTGTTTAGAGTCAATGTAATTCTACCGTGTAAGGGCATGCAAATTAAAATTTATAAACAATTTAGGTTAAATAAAAATAAAAATAAATTAAATAAAATTGGAACAATAATAATTATATTAAAATTAATTGTCAAAATTATATCAAATGGTTATGACTATTTCTATAGTCGTAGGATTCAAAATTGTATCTCAACGTCTCGATGGTTTCATCGCTTTTCATAACATAAGTCTTTCTAGCAAATAGTCGTTTTCTACCTCTATAATTTTTTTGTACCGAGAGTTTCGTAGTACGTACTTATGTCTGACGCGAAATGGGAAGTTCTCACCAATAGAGTTGCTGACTTTCCTGCAAGTCGTGATGCTGAGCCACTGCTTCTTCAGAATGTAGTCGGACATGAAGCCGAATGGAAAACTCAGCAAGTACATTGCCAAGTACGGCAGCGCTGACATTACTCCGTTCTGGAAATACATTACTGGTACTCTATTACAATAGACAAAGTGTCGCGAATTTTAAGGATAATTGATCGAGTGAGCGAAGCGAACAAAGATCTTAGTTTCAACTTGGGCGATTTTGCATTTTATGTATGTATGTATGTTTGTCTGACCATAACTTTCGAACCGTTGATCCGATCTGCATGAAATTTGATAAGTCGATAGCTTGTACTTGAGAAATTTACTGGTAAGTATATGAGTAAAATCGGATGAAGAGTCATTAAGATATGGGGTTTTTTAAGGGGGCAAAAATAAAAAAAGTTACATAAAAAAATCAAATTACATGTCATATGAAAGGGCTTTGTTTGGACATTCCAAATCAATTTTTACTTTTTTTCTGAGACGATCGGTTTTTGAGATACAATTAAAAAGTTAAATTAAGATAACCAACGATCCAAGAGCTCCCATCTCTAGGAATTTCGTTGACATCAAGGTTTTTCTACTGGTCGGCCAGTTACTTTGCTTTTTCTTAATTTTTTTTCTTGAAATAAATTAAGAAGGTACTCAGTTCTCATAAAATGGTGATAGCGACCTAGTCTGATGATGGAGCCAAGGTCTGTTCAACGGAACTCTTCAATAAATAGGCCAATTCAGTTGAAACTTGGTTACCATACTTAGTTAGTAAGTGGTAGTCAGAAACAAGTCCAAACACAATGTTTGGACTTGCCTCTGACTACCACCTGTTAAAAGTTTTAGTATGTTCGTCGGGTCGCATCACGAGATCTCAGTTCGGGGCGAACCACTAGTATAATTTGTTTTGACAAAGAGGTAGACTGAATTGTCAAATAATTTACTATTCGAAACCGTTTTAGTTAATACAATATTCACGTTTTAAAGCATTATCTATATTCCTCAAATATATTTCTCATCGTAGCTACGCGTTTTTTTTCATCCATATTTTTTATAGACATATTAATTCAAAATCTTAAATAAATAAGCAGTTAACAATATGTAGGTACCCAAAGTGCTTGATGTTGCCAGCTAACTTTATCATTCTCTTCTTTCAAAAAACTTTTTTATACTACGTTTTGGTCGAACAGGCACATGGCCCAGCTGACTATCTATAACAAATTATTGCTTCGAAAGTCACGCCAGATAGGAACGCGCCCTACGATGCATGGCATCGCGGCCATCAACTTGTGACAAGCATGTATAAATAATGTTATAACAATGAATGAAGCGAAAGAGTTATGTCAGAATCGTAGCAAGTGGAAATCCGTGGGAGTCCTATGAGAAACAGGCGTGATTTTAAGTATCTAACACACTCTTCAAACTGAAAAAAACTGTGCTCTCACCGCTTTAATGTCGACTCCGAGGACCTGCTTCATGTAGGAAGGCATCTCCGTCATTAGGGTCCAGAAGCCCCAGTTCTGGCCGCAGTGCGCGACGATCAGCGAGATGAAGGGGAGAGACGTCCAGATAGCTTTCCAAGGAGTTTGCAGTTTCTAAAACAAAATGATTTTTATGTAAGAGACCGACAAACGGGCTTACGGCAAAAGGTAGACGATGACATCAGTGCGAGACTTACGAGGCCATACTTTGTTATACAGGGTGTCCCAGAAATCAACGTCAAGCCGAAAACGGGCGATGGGCCAAGTCATGATAGTTATCAGAAAAATATAATAAAAAATATTTGTCATGTACTTTTTGAATTATGAGTATTACAAAAAATAACAGAAAAACTGACACCCTGTGATGATCTTTTAAGTCCTGTGACTACAATTATTAACTTTTCGTGAAACTTTTTTCTGTAATGTAACCATGGATAACCCTTCTGTAAAATACAAATCAAAATGAAATCATAACTGCCTCAGTTTAAAATAAAATGTTTGGCCAACATTTAATTAAAAATAATTACATCACCCAACTTTAACCGACTGTACCGTAAAAAAAAAATGTACTACACTATTTTGGCAAGTAACTTTAAAAGATGGCGCATTTAGTCAGGATTCCAAAATGGTATGATACTTGCTAGAGTACTCCTTAATTTTGGAAGAAAAATATTTTTTTTTGAACTAAACCGGATTTCATGACATTTTTATTTGATTAGATAAAATGTTTGTAACCTTTAAATTGTGGACTTAAAAATGCCTATGCTGCGTTTTTAAGTCGCTCACAATTCACAGGTACATACCATTTCGACAATGTAAGTGAAACAGATAGAGCCGCCATCTTGTCGAAAGAGTAATATGGGTTTTCAAGTAATTTGTTAGTTTTAGGTGCAAGTTTCAAATAAAATTCAGTAATTGGATTTCTTCAGTCATGACCTAACCTAACCTACATCTCCTTAAAAATGACCGTGTAATTTTAAGGAGATGTAGAGCTTGCATTACAGCTGAAGGCAAACAGTTTGAACATTTTCTGTAAATCCTTGATTTCTGTGAAAATATAAAAAAAAAAAATTGTATATTTTTTTTTATATTTTTCTGTTAACTATCATGACTTGGCCCATCGCTAGTTTTCGGCTTGACGTTGATTTCTGGGACAGCCTGTATATGTGATGGTTAATACTTAACATCAGATGGGCCATCTGCTTGTTCTATCAGCAAGTAGTATAAATAAACCTTCACTTTCACGTTTATGTGTTAGTTTTTAATTTCATGAAGTGACTCACCTTCTGCTTCCCAATCTGTCCCAAAGATGTCTGTATGTAGATCCGTTCCTCATCGCTGATCATGCTAGACTGCTGCGGCGAGGCGGATCCTAGGAACACGTAGGCCACGGTCCAGAGAGCCCCTAGTGTGCCGTTCATGTAGAAGATGGCCGGCCAGCCCCAGTAGTCGGCTATGAAGCCTGACACCATCAGTTGCAGTGCTGTGCCAAGTTGACATCCTGGAAAAGAAATAAACATCTAAGTAAATATGCCAAAACCGTTTTATGTGTTCTTTCAATAAAATGTTAACAGCACTTGCACCATTGCACGTTCATACATTGAATCCCAAATAAGGCATGCACCAAGTAGGTACACCGATAACTTTAATCATAGAATGTAAGCGTCGTCGTGTCGTATTTGAAGGCTTTTTCATCTTCTTTATAACGTTGCTTAACCATGATCTAATGACACTTGACCTTTTTATAATAAACCCCTGAGCCTTTTTATAATGCACGTGAGACTTAAACGCAATTAACTACTCTTACACATCTTTATATTAAACTTTTGACAAAACAAAACTGCTTTACATCTACCCTGAGTATGATACTTTCAGGTTCAATATTCAAACCTAAATATAATCTCAGGGAATTGACTTAGAACATTGGTATAGTGATATAAAATGTTTATAATGCTGTGCTCTATCTAAATAAAACGTCTTTTTTTTTGTTGGCCGGCAAAATTAATTTTAGCCCAATCTACCCAGATTGGGCTAAAATTCATTAAAATTCATTTTGTTAGCGACGCAAAATAATAAGTGCATAATTACATAAAAAAATCATATTTTTTGTCTAGTGTATCTACCTAAATGTATGTAACAGTGCATTCTAGAATGCGCTGGGGCACGTGAGGGGTATGAAGGGCGCGCAGAGAAAGCTAGCGCCAATGCGAGCCCCGCGTACGTCACACGCACCTTAGCTGCACTAGCCTTTTTCTTACCGCGAATAAATCTGTATTTTACAAACGTTTTACTTTGTTTGGCTTTCAAACCTACTGCTATCACCATATTTTTGCCCGCACCGCTAACACCGTCACAACAGGGTGATCTCCTTTGCTGAATTTAAGGGATATCTACTTTGTCTGGGGATCAAAGTCGTGATCTATTCAACTTTTGAAAAAAAAAGGAACTGTAATGCATACCTTAATGTATTTCATACATAGTATCAAATATATTTTCAATGCACGTTCAGATTATCTTGCATTAAATACTTAGGCAAACATACAAAAACAATGCACATACAAACATTCTAGGAGGTACATCTTTAGCAGTGGAATTCTTCAGGCCGAAGATGATGATTATCCACTAACCTCCGTATATCAGGGTTCCAAGGCGACTCTTCTCCTCCAGAGGCACCCACTTTCCGATGAGATTGTGGATAGATGGAAACAGGAACCCTTGGGACAGGCCCTGCAGAACTCGGCATGCGCAGATCAACTGCCAACCACCCTGAAAGTTAAACAGGATATTTAACAACTAATAGTTTAAACGTTTGACCGCAATCTCACCTGATGTTAAGTGATGATGTGGTCACGGTGTGCTTGCCTAGAAGATCTCTATTCACACGCCTCTTGAAAACATCTATCTTGAGCATTCTTTTTAGTTTGTTATTTTTTTTATACAACAAAGTAGATCTTCAAGTTTGCCTGGAAGATATCGCTCTCAACTATAAGGTCGCCCATTAATAATAATAATAACTTTATTGAGGACAGAATGGAAAAAGTTATAAACGTAAATGTACATTGAGTTTGTCCTACAATCAGCCCCCCGAACTAGTTAAAAACTGTGTTTCAGGAGACTGATTTTTATTGTTTAGCCTTATTTTGTTTTTCATTGTTTAACCTTAATGTATGCTTTAACCCTGTACTATGTTTCTGTGTGGTGAACAATAAAGAGTTATCTATCTATCTATCTATCTATCTATATCTATAGGCAAGCTCACGGCGCGACTGATGGAAAGCGGTTACCGCAGCTTTTGAACACCTGCAATACCTGCAGTACCTGCAGTACCAGTGCCTCGTAAGTCACGCTCAATAGGAACGTGCCCTACGATGCACTGCCCTGCGTCCATCAACTTGGGGCATACAAATGTTAAGCCTCATGTGCCTGTAATTACACCGGCAACTACACTCTTCAAACAGAAACACAGCGTTGCTGCTTGGCAGCAGAAAAAGGCGTACTTCCCTGGATGAGCCCTTCACAAAGAGCTCTACTACTCTTATGAGTCGTCGTGTGGTTGCCGGTGCAATTACAGGCACATGAGGCCTAAAATATGCCTCAAGTTGATAGATGGAGGGCAGTGCATCATAGGGCACGTTCCTATCGTGCCAGACTTACGAGGCAATGCTTTGTTATAGGAGATGGTTACCACTTCAGGTGGGCCATCTGCTTGTTCCATCAGCATATAGTATAAAAAAGCAAAGCGTACATAGTATCCAGCTACTGGTATCAGCAGCGACACCACAGCGTTGATGGCGACGCACAGCGTGATGAGCACCATGCCTCCGAAGCGCGCCGCCAGCTCCCCGCCCGGGATCTGCAGCACTATGTAGCCCCAGAAGAACGAGGACAGGATCACGCTCTGCTTCTGGATACTCCAGTCGAAAGCCTGCAATCAATGAAACAACGTCCATCATCCAAGAGAGAGCACTGGTAGGCTAGTGGTAGGGGCCTTGCCTTCAGATACCTACTTAGTCAAAGTCAAAAGGTATTTATTCAGTTAAATCGCAAGGATCACTTTAAAATGTCGTAAAGCTAGGTGAATCTAGGTACCAGTTCCATGCGACTAAGCCTAGAAGAACAGGCAATAAACATAAGGCTTGATTCCTACCGTTATTTTGTATGTTCTTTTCTATGGTCGTGGGTTTCAAAACTGGTCGAGCACCATTGAGTTTTTCTGTTCAAAATACTACATAAGTGCACTGTACTCTTAAACGGCGAAGGAAAGCGTCGTGAGGAAACCGGCATGTCGCAGAACCTAAAAAAGTACAAAACAGTGCAAGGGCTTGAAAGGTGCACTTAAAGTGCTTTCACCACATTTGTTCCGAAAGAAAGTAGTGACACTTCCCTCGTATTAAAGTGGGTGTACCGTAATCACCATACTTGGTTGGTGGATTGCTGAGCGCAATATTGGTGATAATTTATAAATTGTAAGTAAATATTGCCCAACCATTATCAAGGCTTTCGCTAAGTAGGTATTATCTATAATTTAAACAACAAAGAAAAACCCTGTGGCGAATTCAAAACGTTGACATATTAAAGTGCTCTAGACTGACACATTACATAGATAAAATCAAACAAAAGTACTTACAAATGCTAGCTTTATCATGATCGATTTGATAACAGATAAAAACCAGCAAACACCCCCAAGGATGAGAATAACAAAAACCCCTTTTTCTTTGGCTTTGTGTAGCTTGATCTATATTCGTGTGTACAAAAACTTGTCTTGACAGAATTTTATTTAAAGTTAAAAAGCATTTATTCATAAAGCTAACCAGTTTTAATGGGCTTGGTCGCTCCAAGCCTATAAAAACTGGAAGAAAGCAATAAAATAAAACAATTGCATTGCAATTTACTAACTTTTAGCAAACCATCCAAGTTCTAGACTATGAAGTTAGTCAAAGTCAAAAGGTATTTATACAGTCGAAACATTTTAAAGCTAGGTGAATCTGGATGCTCATTCAACGCGACCAAAGCCTAGAAGAACAGGCTACAAACTTATGGCTTGATTCCTACCGTTTTTTTGTATGATTCTTGTAATATAATAATTGTCAAAGTCAAAGTCAAAGTCAAAATGTATTTATTCAATAAAATCACAAGGATCACTTTGAAACGTCTTAAAGCTAGGTGACTCTAGGTGCCAGTTCCACGCGACCAAAGCCTAGAAGAACAGGCAACAAACTTACGGCTTGGTTCCTACCGTTCTTTTGTATGATCCTTTTACAATGTAATAATATAATATATTATTGAAGTTTAGTGATGCGTAGGCATACAGAAAAAGGTAAACATAATCAAATTTATAAGACAGCACACGCTACGCCTCAAACTACTAACTTTGAATTGAAGCTCCATGGTGGTGCCAATCGAATTTAGAGGCGTAGAAATGACAGAAAAAGGCAGAGGCAATTAAAATTCATAAAACATGACACGCTACGCTTCAAACTAAACTTCAAATTAATTATAAAAGACTAACGTTCTCATCATCCTTGTCAGTCATGGCGACGATAGCCATGCTCATGTTGACCCTCATAGCAAAGCACAGGGTCATCGCCAGGAACAGCATCAAAACCTGGACATGCCGGACTCCTAGGAAGGCACCTGAGGACCACACACAGGGGCTAAAACATGAATAGATTTGCAATATTTTGGTTAGGTTACTTAAAGTCGGCATGGCAGTGGTGAATTACGCAGGAGTGTTAGAAACATACTCCTTAAATTGTAGATTGTTTACCAAGGGAGCAAATGGTTATTTTAATGCCGAGAGTATTTTAATGAATTCAGAGCGGAACGAAGGATTTTAGAATTTTAACCCGTATCGCGCTGAAGCCGCTGCACTTCCAGAATACATATAGTGCATAGGAGTTTTCAACCGCATTTTCTTTTATGTGACGTCATTAAAAAAATCAATTTCACGGGAATAAGATATAATTATGTGTTATAAATTAAACATCATTTTATCGTTATAAAATTTCCTAATAGCTAATGTCCTCTAAATAGTTTCAAAAAACTTACATGATACAGAAATGTTTTAATTTCATTCCAAGTTCATGATTTCAAATCAAAATTGTGAGACATTTTGCATTATTTTACCACTTCACAATATATATTCACCGAAACTAACACTTTAACTATGCAGCATACGTATTTATGCCCTAATTAAATGTATTTCAATCACTTTGCTATACAATAATTACACTTCTATCCTTGTTTACAAACAAAAACAAAAACTGGCAGCCATTACGCCGCCGTTCCCGTTACAAAAGTTAGATACATTTTTTCATTAGAATTTTATCACTATTTGTGATTTTATATCACACGTAATCTAGCAGAAGCTGATCGGGTCCTTCCTCTCATCTGCATCCAAATCACCTCCGGGGATGCTTGAACATTGTTGCCACCAACCCAAGGTCCGTTCGACTGGCTGGGGTGAGGTTAGCCGGGGGGACAATGCACAATACACCCCATTGCGGGACGTCCGTGCAGATCTCATTCCCACAGCACGAATTAGAATTAGACACGTAATCTACAGTATTTTCCCAGTAAATACACATAAAAGTCTTATTAGAATACTCATCGGTTCTTTCTTGTTGGCATTTTCCCTACACAACAAACCACTTGCCGTGAGTCAAGATGGCTGTCAGACGAGCCGTCAACGCAATGTTTGACAATTTCGTTCGGTGAGTTTATTTTATACAACCAGCTGATGGAACAAGCAGATGACCCACCTGATGATAAGTGGTAACCGTCACCTATAACAAAGCATGTAAGTCACGCACGATAGGAATGTGCCCTACGATGCACTGCCCTGCGTCCATCGACTTGAGGCATACAGATGTTAAGCTTCATGTGCCTGTAATTACACCGGCAACCACACTCTTCAAACCGAAACACAGCAACGCTGTTTGGCGGCAGAAAAAGTGGTGGTGGTAGTACTTCCCCGGACGAGCCCTTCCCAAAGAGCGCTACTACTCTTAAATTACCGTGTTATTATAAATTTCCGGTCTCAATTTCAATTAACTGTCTGTATTTCGTTCCGTATTGAACGTAGCTTCACAATGAGTGCAGCCAATGGGCGTTAAGGTAATCTAACCTCGTAGAAAACAAGCAACCAATGGGCTCGAACTCTTGTGAATACCTTGTGTTCACCGGACACGCAAGGCTTTCACACTTAGCGAACACCCGTGTGTTCTATAAGCAGTCAAAGTAGAATCCTAAGCGTAGCAAGGGATTCGAAGTTCCTACTTCACTTGAGCTTAAATTAGTGTTGGTCCTGAGGTGGACACTCAACTTTTTATCAGCATCTATGAGAAAATAAGTGGGTAAGTGAAAATCATAAATCAAAAGTCAAACACAATCAAATCAAACAAGTCAGAAAATAGGTTAAATTTGAATTTGAGTAAACAATTACAAACAAATGGTGGTACAAAAAAAATGTGCTTTTCGCGTGTTTTTATTTATTTAAATAGTTTTTTCTCAGGCTCAGTCGCATTTTTAACATACAGCCATACTTGTTCATACAGTCTTCGTGATTGATCTCTTTGGTGATTGGAACTTTTATTATCAATATACACTGCACATTCCAAATTTAAATCATATTTCCTCCCTAGGACAGAAAAACACTTTTCCTCCCTAGGGAAGAAGAGTAGGTATTTCATGTTTCCTTCCTAGGGAAGAAAAGTGATTGAAAGTGAGCGAAATGCTATTTTGCTCCCTGTTTAGGAAGAACAGACTAACTATTTAATTTTTCGAATAGATGTGATAAAAACTCCTTTACATTCACGGCACTTAGCCGCATTGAGCGAGCTGATTTTAACAATCTAATATTATGGTCCTAATTTTAGTATAAAATAGTACCCAGGAAGAGCACCAAAGTAGAGCGATTGCAGTAGATATGAAATCATTGCGTAGTATGTGTGGTGTGAATTTAAGTGAAGGAGTTAGGAACAGTCCTTTAGAAGAAATGGAGTGAAAGAACACGTAGTGATGAAAGTAAAGAAAGCTAAGCATTCCTTTGCATGTTATGAAGATTAATTTTATAGTAAAACAAACTTACCTCGTAACCAAGTGATGTTCAACTGGAATTATGCAAAGTGTTGTACAAACGAGCATTTATGAAGAATATTATGAGAGTGAACGAAGCGAAAGAGGTAGGTATGTCAGGATCGTAGCAGCAGGATTGCCGTGGTCTCTGCCTACAGGAAACAGGCGTGTGTGTATGTAGTTAGCAGTTTTTCCAAGGAAAGTGCTAAGTACCTACTTACGAGGTTTTTTGACTTGTGCCGCCGTTTCTTCCTTGGAATCCATTTTATGATCGTTTATGGTAACTGATTAATTTTTTGTTCTTTTTAATGAAAATGTTATATAAAAAATATTGAATAACTGATACGGTCGTACGTTTGAACCGTTCTCATAACTGTCATCTGCGATGCAAATATCGAGTGTGAGTGACATCTAGATCAAGATTGTAATAGAATTATTAATTCAAACTATCAGTATTTTTTTTTCCGGCATCTCGAAATGCCACTACCTTAACATTAACCTGTTGCTATAATTTTGCAACAACATAATTAGCTTACCTACTCTAATCTGCTCATATTCCCTGCCATTCAATCACTTTTATCCATCACTCATTCAATACTTAATACTCATAAATTATTATTAAATTATTCATAATTATATCAACCTGTCTGTGTGAATGCGATGCAAGAGGTTCTGGATTGATACCCACGGCAGAATAGCGGCACTAATCAAAAATCAAAACCGTCTTTTTTCAGTTCAACTATCAAACGGCTTACAGTACTAAGACCTGAGCCCACACAAAATGGGATAAAGAGGAGCGACACGAAGAAGAAGAACTATATTACGGCTTATAAACAAGGTAAATCTAGATGCCAGCCTAATTCAATGTAATCTTGGTACTAAGAGATTTGAGTGAATATCTACCGTGCCTGGAGATCATACATATTATGTACATACATAAAATGCCAAATTGATTTTCGTTCGCTTCGCTCACTCAATCAAATATTGTTTACTAGTATTAAGTTTGCCTTGTCTTCTGAGAAAAAATAAATGATTTTATTATTGAATAGCGGCCTGTCCCAGCTTCGCATAATGTGTGGACATAATTTTTTTCAACGTTTTAGGATAAACTTAGACCGTTGTGGGTTCGAGTCATTCTAACTCGCGCCTTGCCCGGGCCCGCGCTTAGTGAGAACGCGCCCCGTGACTTATATTTTTAAAATCTTTAGAATGGAATGTACGATTTGAAAAATTCAAGAAGTAATGTATAGGTATTGAGCCAGTCTTGAATATGAAAAGATTTATTTGGATAAGGATTAATACCAAGGTACAAATAAAGAGCGTTTTCTAGCGGCGACATTTCAATTAAATTTTTATAATAAAAGAACACTTATTGTGACATAACTATAATAGTTAGACATATGCTGTTGCGACATTTTTTGTAGATAATGACGTGTTCAGCAAAGTCGTAGTACATTATTTTGTTCTATCATCAATAGTTTTCGCTGCGCACGCGATGTAAGGTTTTCTTTTTCCACCTTGGGTTACATAATTGAAGTTTTAGTAAGGATACCTGATTTTTTTAAAATATAATATAACCTATGTTACTCAAGGATAATGTAGCATTCTTATGGTGAAAGAATTTTTGAAATCGGACCAGTAGTTTTTATTTTTATTTTTTATTTTTTTTATTTTTATTTTTATTTTAGAAAATCTTACAGTTAATTTGGGTGATTTGGCATTTTATGTATGAATGTTTGTCTGGCCATAACTTTATTATGAGTATTATTCATTTATTTCAGATTAAAAAATCCGTACAATATTACTAATTTTACACAAAGCTTACAACTATACAACTTTATAACCGTTGATCCGATCTGCATGTAATTTTATAAGTCGATATCTTGTGCTTGAGAAATTTACTGGTAAGAGTTAATTCGGATGACGAGTTATTAAGATAAGGGGCAAAAATAAAATAAGTTCTTGTAATAATTAAGAAGGTTCTCAGTTCTCATAGAATGGTAATAGCGACCTGGTCTGAGAGAAATTTATATGGGTATATAAAATTGGGGTTATTGAGACATGGGGTTTTCAAAGGGAGCAAATAAAATTAAATCAAATTGTTACACAAGTATTCCAAGTGAGGTGTCATATGAAATGGTTCAGTTTGTACATCCCAATACAATTTTTGAATGTTTGATTTTTGAGGTTTAGGACAATTGATTACACCAAGCAAGTAGGGGGGGGGGTCTTCACGATTTAAATTAGGATACTTCTTAATTTTAATTGCCTCACGAATCATCCTTTTGTGGTAGTGTCGTTCATTGGACAGTACCTTGAGATCATGTAGTTTTATCCAGTGATTAGGTCCTGAATCCACAAGGTGATCAGCTATAGATGATTTGGTTGCCAGGCGGTTTTTAATTGCAGCAATGTGTGCAGAAGGCAGAGCTTCTACCAACAGAATTATGAGGGCTTTCATTCAACTACAATCAACTTAGCTTTAAACAAGAGGTCCTTGTTATGGCCTAGAATGAAATGGCAAAACGCGGTCTTTTATTGGTATAAAAGACCGCGTTTTGCTCATCTTCGCGAAGAGTTAGAACAGGCAAGGGGCGTCTGCCTTTGAGTGGGACAAACGGCTGAATAATAATATTATTATCATTATTTTTCATGCCCAGATCCTCCTCAAAATCCATCTAGGGGTTGAATTGAATAAAATGAAACATTCAAACGAATATTTATTTACAGTATTTACAGATAAAATTAATGTTTTCGGTAATTTCAGGTAAGTATGTATTATATGACTTTCTCAGCTTTTTCAGTTGTATCTGAAACAATATAAATAAATGTGAAATGTGAAAATTACAATGAATACAAATATTTACAAAACGTGCTAATCACTGTTCAAAATAACAGTTCGCTCACATTTCTCTGCCTTCTGTGCTGTAGGACGCGCGTGGTTTCGATCCCCACACAGAACAAGTATTTGAGTGATAAACATAAACGTTTGTTCCGAGGGTGTGGTCGTTAGTATGCAGTGCACTATTATAGCACAAAGCTGAGTGATGACCGATTTTTTCGTCTTAATCAATATTATTCTCTGTATTTCTCCAATGTTTTTGTGACACAAAATAAACGTTAGATTTGCTTTGATTAGTTTATCTGCAGAGCCCTAGTTACAGTTACACCTACTTGTATTCGAAGAGGCGTTTTCAATGGGTTCATTCCACTTCTGCTTTTCACTGGTTCCGAAGCATACGTAGAATGTGTTGCAGGCGATGTACACCGCTGACGAAATGTAGAATACTTTACGCCAGTCGGCAGGGTCCGTCTGTTCAGGAAAAAATAAGTTCATAAAAATCAGTCCAGTCCAGTCAGTTCGTAAAAATTTATTCATAATCCCCGACAGGTTATAGCGACTATAATTATATTGTTATTTCTGTGTTATCTGTGTATTGTGTATCAAATAAATTATTTAAATTATCAAATATTTCTATAAATTACTTTCTATAAAATATTTATATAATAAAATATTTGTGTCACCGTCACTTTCATCGCAATAAATAGAGAGAATAATAGCAACCGACTCAGCGGCTATCTAAGCCAAGGGCGGACTCACCGTCACTGTCATAATTATTATGACAGTGACGGTGAGTTGTTTGGTAGCATGCTATAAATTCTGATAAAAAAATATATAAGTTTCTTTTATGCGCCTTGCTTATGGAACAAGCAGATTTTACTTTACCTCGCAAGTCACGCACGATAGGAACTGTCCTACAATGCACTGTCCTGCGTCCATCAACTTGAGGCATATACATAGATGTTATGGTTTGACCACACCCACTGTACTTTCGGTATACTGACCTCATCCTGCAGCACAGCTCCTGCCACCAGCGGTACGATGATGGAGATGCCATTAGCGATAGCATTGGTGATGCCCATCAACGTGCCTGCGAAGTTTGGAGCCATGTCGATGTGCACCAACTAGAATTGACGTTAAAAATATCATTATAGAGGTACTATATATCATTTTCTTTATCTTGTATTTATTTGTTATTCTTTATATGTCAAATCCGATGAAGAACCAAAGTATGACGCAGGAATAAAGGTTCTCGAATGGCGACCACAGACTGGAAGACGAAGCGTTGGATATTATGACCATCGCGGGAAGTCGGTGGATGGAAAGGGCTCAGAATCGTTCTTCCTGGAAATGTATAAGGGAGGCCTCCAGGCCCATGTACATTGCTGGACATGGCCTATATCCAGCAATGGACATAGGCCTGGAGGCCTAGACTTCTGAAAGACTGAAAAATCCTAAATAATGTTCAACGCAGCAAAAAGCGTTTTTCTTTCATAATCAAAATTACTATTAATTTAATGTTGATGTTTTCAACCGATGTTTGTTTTTCACTGTAATCTTATGAATAAAAAGTTACTACAAATCAAAAGTTATTCACCACTGTTATAATTTGATATATTTCCATTATAAGCGCCAGCAAAAAACCGCAAACAGCAAATTAAATTAACTTCGATATTGCCATGAGCTGATGTTGAAAGGCGCATCTAACGGTATGGTTTCTTTAATATTTGAGCGCCTACTTGGTTATGGAAGGCTGATATAAATTGCCAATGTTTTATGTTACCCATTTACTAATGTTATACCTACAAATTTTGCCACGCGTAATTTTTATTAAGAATAAAACCAGGACTAAGGTACTGAAGTTCAGATGGGTTTGTGGAAAACTCTGATAACAGAGTTTTTAGGCCATACCATCATGGTTTAACGTCTGCTAAAGCCAGTACCAATAGCTGATATATTTTTAAAAGCAAAGATGCGACTATAGGATATTAACTATAAACTATAGGCTGCTCAGGTGTAAATGCCACTAGCTGTTCCCCATTCGAATGGTAACCACGCAGAACGTAGTCGTTATAATAATTACTAGCGGCCTGTCCCAGCTTCGCATGGGTGGACATAATTTTTTTCAATGTTTTAGGATAAACTTAGACCGTGGTGGGTTTGAGTCATTTGCACGCCCTTCCTCGCGCCTTGCCCGGGCCCGCGCTGGGTGAGAATGCGTCCCGTGACCTTATATTTTTAAAATCTTTTGCATTTAATGTCCGATTTGAAAAATTCAAAAAGTAATGTATAGGTATTGAACCGCTCTTGAATATGAAAAGATTTATTTGGATAAGGATTAATACCAAGGTACAAATAAAGAGCCTTTTCTAGCGGCGACATTTCAATTAAATTTTTATAATAAAAGAACACTTATTGTGACATAACTATAATAGCTAGACATATGCTGTTGGGACATTTTTTGTAGATAATGACGTGTTCTGCAAAATCGTAGAACATTATTTTGTTCTATCATCAATAGTTTTCGCAGCGCACGCGATGTAAGGTTTTTGTTTTCCACCTTGGGTTACATTATTGGAGTTTTAGTAAGGATCCCTGATTTTTTTTAAATATAATATAGCCTATGTTACTCAGGGATAATGTAGCATTCTAATGGTGAAAGAATTTTTAAATCGGACCAGTAGTTTTTGAGACTATTCGTTACATACAAAAATACAAATCTTTCCTCTTTATAACATTAGTGTAGATGTAGATGTAGATGTAGAACTTGAAGATTCTGTTTCAAATCTTCTATTTGCTCTGGATACATACATACATCACGGTGAAGGAAAACATCGTCAAGAAACCAGTTAGCATTCTAACAGTGGCAATGAGCTTCTAACTTGTCAGCTTGTCACGTATGGAATACCAATTACTGCAAAATGTAAGTATGTGCCTAATATACTTAGACGTACCTCTACCCCCATAGGGTTTGAGCTATTTTGAGTTAGCCCTTGTACTAAGAGATCTGAGGGGATATCTACCGTGCCTGGGGGTCAAACCGTGAAGTTTCATTCTTTTTGTTTCGTCATGCCAAAACTACAAAGGATTTCTTGTCCTAATTTGGAACCGAAAAAAGAAGAAAAACTG
Organism: Chloroclysta siterata; assembly: GCA_932294275.1. Taxonomy (NCBI): domain Eukaryota; kingdom Metazoa; phylum Arthropoda; class Insecta; order Lepidoptera; family Geometridae; genus Chloroclysta; species Chloroclysta siterata. The sequence goes on along the minus strand of OW028592.1, from coordinate 25,698,399 downwards.
CTTACCAAATAGCCAGTGTAATGTCCAGCGTTCAACCCCACCACGACTGTGAGCATTGCCACTGCCACCGTGACGTTGCCAGCCGGAGAGTACGAGAGGCCTATCAAGGCTATGGCAGGACCGAAGTGGCCTGGAACCCAACATAAAACCATTCAGATAACCTTCACCTTCAGTTGGTTGCTACCAACTTCTGTGCTGTAGGTAGGTAGGCAGGTTCGATCCCTACCGAGAACAAACAAAAGTGTGTAATTATCACAGCTGTTAGTTCTCTGTCTAGGTTTGATATAATTAATAAGTATATAAATTTATAAAAAAGTATCTAAGTATGATATCAGCTATCTGGGTCCCTTAATACAAGCTTTGCATACCAATAATTATTTATTCCATTCAAGATTTAAGATGTTTATTTGAACGATAGGATCACACCGATGCATGTGATCATTAGTTTTATTTGCCGAGCCAAAACCTTGAAGTAGCAATACACACCTACTACTTTAATATTTTTAAAAACATCTATCATATCTAATCAGTCTTTAGGCTATTGACAGCAAAAACAACGTTACCCACTATGAGATTGTGATAAAATTATAAAATCCTAAGCCTGGCCGTAAATAACTAAGTTCCCCTAGGTTCATACTTTTATTAACAACGGTAGTTTTAAGGGTAAGGGTATTACTAAGACTCCGATGTCCGTCCGTCTGTCACCTGATGGAATAAGCGAAAGCTTTACCTGATGTTAAGTGGTAACCATCACCTGCAATGCTTTGTTATAGGTAATGATAACCACTAAACATCAGGTAAGCCATCTGCTTCATCCATCAGCGAGTAGTATAAAGAAACACCTATATAACGAAACATGGCCTCCAAAGTCACGCACGATAGGAACGTCCCTACGACGACATGCCCTGCATCCATCAACTTGAGACTTAAAAGTTTCACCGGCGTCCACACCTACCTAACAGAAATAGCAATGCTGTTTGACGGCAGAAATAGATGGATAAATCATGCAACTATTTCTATAGTCGTAGGATTCAAAATTGTACCTCAAATTCTCTATGGCTTCATCGCTTTTCATAAGTCTTACTAGCAAATTATAGGTTTTTATAATTTTTTGGACCGAGAGTTTTGTAGTAAATACTTATGTCTGACGTGAAATGGGAAGTTCTCACCAATAGAGTTGCTGACTTTCCTGCAAGTCGTGATGCTGAGCCACTGCTTCTTCAGAATGAAGTCGGACATGAAGCCGAATGGAAAACTCAGCAAGTACATTGCCAAGTACGGCAGCGCTGACATTACTCCGTTCTGGAAATACAATACAGTAGGTACTCTATTACAATAGTCATAGTATCGCGAATTCTAATATTATTTTTTATTAACAAATAGGTAGGCAGAAGATCAAAATTACCACATTTTACTATGCGAAACCGTTTTAGATAATACAATCTTCACGTTTTAAAACAATAACCATAATCTTCAAATATCTTTCTTATCGTAGCTACGCGTTTTCTCTCATCCATAAATTTTAATAGACGTTTTATATAAAATTCAAAATCTAAAACAAATAAGCAGTAAACAATCTGTATACCCAAAGTGCTTATCTTGTAGTTGTCAGCCAACTTTATTATTCTCTTTTATACTACGTTTTGGTGGAACAAGCACGTGGCCCAGCTGATGTTAAGTGGTAACTATCTATAACAAATTATTGCTTCGAAAGTCACGCCCGATAGGAACGTACCCTACGTTGGAATGCCCTGTGTCCGTCAACTTGAAACATGCAGATGTTAAGTCTCATGTGCCTGTAATTACACCGGCAACCACACACTTCCCTATACCGACAAGCATGTATGATGATTGATATGAGAGTGAATGAAGCGAAAGAGTTATGTAAAGATCGTAGCAAGTAGAAATCCGTGGTCCCAGATGCATACCCCCATGAGAAACAGGCATGATTTTATGTATGTACACCTAAAAAAATTATGCTCTCACCGCTTTGATGTCGACTCCGAGGACCTGCTTCATGTAGGAAGGCATCTCCGTCATGAGGGTCCAGAAGCCCCAGTTCTGGCCGCAGTGCGCGACGATCAGCGAGATGAAGGGGAGAGACGTCCAGATAGCTTTCCAAGGAGTTTGCAGTTTCTGAAACAAAATGGTTTTTATGTAAGAGACCGACAAACGGGCTTACGGCAAAAGGTAGTCAATGACAACATCAGTGCGAGACTTACGAGGCCATACTTTGTTATATATGTGATGGTTAATACTTAACATCAGATGGGCCATCTGCTTGTTCTATCAGCAAGTTCATCTTCAGCAAGTAGTATAAATAAAGCTTCACTTTCACGTTTATGTGTTAGTTTATAGTTTCCTGAAGTGACTCACCTTCTGCTTCCCAATCTGTCCCAAAGATGTCTGTATGTAGATCCGTTCCTCATCGCTGATCATGCTAGACTGCTGCGGCGAGGCGGATCCTAGGAACACGTAGGCCACGGTCCAGAGAGCCCCTAGTGTGCCGTTCATGTAGAAGATGGCCGGCCAGCCCCAGTAGTCGGCTATGAAGCCTGACACCATCAGTTGCAGTGCTGTGCCAAGTTGACATCCTGGAAAAGAAATAAACATCTAAGTAAATATGCCAAAACCGTTTTATGTGTTCTTTCAGTATTTTATGTAATAAAATGTTAACAGCACTTGCATCATTGCACGCTCATACATTTAATCCCAAATAAGGCATGCACCAAGTAGGTACACCGATAACTTTAATCAGAGAATGTAAGCGTCGTCGTGTCGTATTTGAAGGCTATTTCCTCGCTTCGTAATGTTACTAAATCATGATTTAAGCAAACATGAAAATTTTCTGGGTGAAGGAATATCTACCGTGCCCCAGGCACGGTAGATATTCCTTAATCACAGCATTTTTATGCATAATATTTGGAATTTTCAAAGGGAAAAGGAACTGCAAATGTCATACACTAAGTACGTATCAAATCATATTTAAAACAGTCTTTATTCAGTTCAATACAACGTGTAACATACACCCCTATAAGACCAAAGACCAAGTGATCAGACCAAGCACTGGAATGACGTGCCAAGTTTTAATACTTCGTTTTCGAAATTCCCATACAAAAGTTAAATTTATATTGTCTCAAAAATTTGCAACAACCCTGAGATCGTGTACGTGACCTTAGTTACATACGCTATTTGGGTTTTCTAATTGGTGGCAGTTCTGTTACCTATTTTATCTATAGTTCTTAAATTAAAGGTCAAAAAACAGCTTTAAATAGGGCTGCGCTATGTTGTGTTAGTTTCATTTTGGCGGAAAATTCATGAGGCATTTCATGAATGAAAAACTTCGAATTTTTAAAGTCTTATAACAATAATTGTTTGCCAAGACCTGTAGAATACCCAGCTTTTGGACTTATATTATATTATGTTACACGTTGTATAGGTACTAGGTGAATCTACCGTATAGTCAAAGATTATTCTCATGAAATTAGGTACCTTATAGGTAGGTACTCAGACATCGATGTTTGTTTATTACTCGTCATTAATACTACCAAGTTAATTTAAAAGGAAACATTTATGTTTGACAAGCCACCAAATCAAGCACTTTTGCAGCTCTCCAGACAAGAATACAATTTCTTACTAACATTTTGTGTTTCTAAATACCTACCTTCCTATAATTTGAAGGTTATTAATAGCAGAATGAGTATCTTCTATAAATGTTCTTCAACGTTGACTGCATCATTGCTCAGCAGTGAGAACGGGGTCAAACATTTACCTATTACGTATAAAAACCTTCTATCATTACCTACCAATGGTACCTCACCTCTTGCCAATGCTCACTCAATGGACTTCTTACGTATGTACGTACAATCAATAAATATTGGTGGACTTTCCACAAAGCACTATCTAGCCCCAAACTAAGCAAAACTTAAGAAATGGGAATCAGGTAACAGATGTTAGCATCCCAAGAGGAATTATATTAAAAATAAAAAATCATAGATTTGTCTATGGTTCAACAACTCGCCTGAGACTTGTCAAAAACCAACTATATAACATTTTTATATGCTGCGAATATAACAGTTTAATAGTGCCAAAACAGTGTTTTCCATCATTAGAAGTTCTGACATCCTACTACACCAGCCTAAACCACATATACAGGCACACACGAACAACAGATATAATACTTATATTTTATATTTTTTGTAAATACTTACTTATAATATATTATAATACCCAGAATGAGAACAAACACGATTATGTATTAGCATTTCTGTTTTTTTTCAAGTTATAAATGAAATCGTGTTCCTCTGCATATCTTTCGCAGATGGCAGTGAGTTTTTTCTAACCTATGTTCATCATAAAAATATTTGTTCTCGGTGGAGATCGAACCCACAGCTTACAGCGCAGAAGGTAGAGCTAATACCAACTGAGCCGTGATGGCTGTCGTAATGAGCCTTAGGATGTGGTGTACCCATGATATAATTATAGCCTTTACCTGCAAATCAATATGAGATTTCTAATAACTATCAGAGATTGAGGAAAGTAGATAATTAAGCCAGCCATTTCATATTCAATAGAGCTGAGCTACACAGGATTAAATATTTTCCTCATTGCGAAAGGAACGGCATTTATTTATAGATCGTAAGTTATTCTAGAGCATTAAGTTTTCAATTCTACAAAATATAGGTATATAAGAAGAATCATGAAGTAACATAGATGGTTGATTGAAGATGTTACATCTTCTTCTTAAATATATTTATTTTAATTTGATTTGATATTCTAGATGTAAATAATATTTTTTATACATGTACAAATTTCTAAGAAAAAAAAGATGTTGAGATTTATGGTATGAGTTGACGAACAAATCGTTTGACGGGTGTCTCATAAGGCGGCTTTATGACTCCTTTATCAGAGCTAGCCATTAACTCACTTACTCTAGAAATGTGGAATGTAGAATGCGGCTTGGCTACAGGGGCGTACCTACTGCGCTGTATCTTCCTATCATTATCGACATAACAACCTTTTTATGTTGCAACATTAACTGTAGTTTTTCCTGTTGATAGTAAAAAGTAGCGCGTAGAGAAGTTTCTTGACAAATCTTACTTTTTTACCTCAAGATGTTTTCCTCAATCGATTTCAGACTCACGGCTGCCAAAAACTGCTACTTAATTTTGACCAGCTCAAAATTATTCAAAGATGCTCAAGGGGACAGTCAGAGGCACGTCCAAAAATTCTAGGTGGTACATCTTTAGCAGTCGAATTCATCAGGCCGAAGATGATGATTATCCACTAACCTCCGTATATCAGGGTTCCAAGGCGACTCTTCTCCTCCAGGGGCACCCACTTCCCGATGAGATTGTGGATAGATGGAAACAGGAACCCTTGGGACAGGCCCTGCAGAACTCGGCATGCGCAGATCAACTGCCAACCACCCTGAAAGTTAAACAGGATATTTGACAACTAATAGTTTAAACGTTTGACCGCAATCTCACCTGATGTTAAGTGATGATGCGGTCACGGTGCTTACCTAGAAGATTCACTCGTCCCTTGAAAACAATCAATATTATTCAATATTAATAGTCTTCAATATTATTTTTTGTTCTTTTTTTTATATAAAAGTTATATGAGCCATGCGTTAGTCAATCGGTGGATAAAATCATCGTGAGGAAACCAGTTAGTTTGAAGTCATCGTGTGGTTTCCGGTGAAATTACAGGCACATGAGGCCTATCATTTGCCTCATGTTGATGGATGGAGGGCAGTGCATCGTAGGGCACGTTCCTATCGTGTCAGACTTACGAGGCAATGCTTTGTTATAGGAGATGGTTACCACTTCAGGTGGGCCATCTGCTTGTTCCATCAGCATATAGTATAAAAAAGCAAAGCGTACATAGTATCCCGCTACTGGTATCAGCAGCGACACCACAGCGTTGATGGCGACGCACAGCGTGATGAGCACCATGCCTCCGAAGCGCGCCGCCAGCTCGCCTCCCGGGATCTGCAGCACTATGTAGCCCCAGAAGAACGAGGACAGGATCACGCTCTGCTTCTGGATACTCCAGTCGAAAGCCTGCAATCAATGAAACAACGTCCATCATCCAAGAGAGAGCACTGGTAGTCTAGTTGTAGGGGCCTTGCCTTCAGATACCTACTTAGTCAAAGTCAAAAGGTATTTATTCAGTTAAATCGCAAGGATCACTTTAAAATGTCATAAAGCTAGGTGAATCTAGGTACCAGCTCTATGTGACTAAGCCTAGAAGAACAGGCAACAAACTTAAGGCTTGGTTCCTATCGTTATTTTGTATGTTCTTTTCTATGGTCGTGGGTTTTAAAACTGGTCGAGTACCATTGCGTTTTTCTGTTCAAAAAAACCACTTAAGTGCACTGTGTCAGTACTCTCAAACGGTGAAGGAAAGCATCGTAAGGAATGTCGCAGAACCTAAAAAAGTACTAAACAGTGCAAGGGCTCGAAAGGCGCACTTAAAGTGCTTTCAGCACACTTGTTCCGAAAGAAAGTAGTGACACGACAAGAAGAATCCAAATAAGTGTAATACTGGACCTCGGCTTCGCTCATAATGAAGTGGGTGTACCGTAGTCACCATACTTGGTAAGTGGATTGCTGAGCGCAATATTGGTGATAATTTATAAATTGTGAGTAAATATTGCCTAACCATTCTCAAGGCTTTCGCTAAAGTAAGTATTATCTATAATTTTAACAACATAGAAAAACCCTGTGACGAATTCAAAACGTTGACATATTGAAGTACTCTTTACATCGATAAAATCAAACAAAAATACTTACAAATGCTTACTTTATCATGAACAATTTGATAACAGATAAAAACCAGCAAAAACCCCGAAGGATGAGAATAACAAAAACTTTAAACCAGTTTCTTGCATTCAGAACAATGTTGCAATTACAAACTTGATTAAAAGTAATATGAACATACAATTCATACAAAATGTACAAATCCGTGTTACGCTCCAGGCTTCACTTCACTGCTCGCTTTTATGTCCTTGTAGGTAGCGCCATTTTTATAGCTTTGTGTAGCTTGATCTGTATTCGTGTGTACAAAAACTTTTCCTGACCGAATCTAATTTAAAATCACAAAGCATTTATTCATAAAGCTAGCCAGTTGAAATGAGCTTGGTCGCCCAAGCCTATTAAAATTGGAAAAAAGCAAGAAATTAAAATAATTGCATTGCAATTACTAACTTTTAGCAAACCATCCAAGTTCTAGACTATGAAGTTAGTCAAAGTCAAAAGGTATTTATACAGTTACAAGGATCACTTATAAATATTTTAAAGCTAGGTGAATCTGGGTGCCCTTTTCACGCGGCCAAAGCTAAGAACAGGCAACAAACTTACGGTTTGGTTCCTACCGTTCTTTTGTAAGATCAAATTAATCATAAAAGACTAACGTTCTCATCATCCTTATCAGTCATGGCGACGATAGCCATGCTCATGTTGACCCTCATAGCGAAGCTCAGGGTCATCGCCAGGAACAGCATCAACACCTGGACATGCCGGACTCCTAGCAAGGCACCTGAGGACAACATCAAAAGTATATCAATATGTCTCTTATTCTCTCACACGCCGGAACGTAGATCCACGCGAGACACAATACATTTTCTATTGTGCCTATGTCTAGTTAAAATACATGCTCATATCATAAATTCCTTAAAAACTAAAATACGTAATTAATTGACACGGCTTGTTTGCGCCGTATGCCGTAGTGTTACGTCACTCTCACCATAAAGGTCTTAAAGCTTAATTTTGTCACTTGACACATGTTTTCGAACTTTTTAAGTTTTACGATATGCCAGTTTCCTCACGATGTTTTCCTTTATCGTTTGAGAGTGCTGGCACTATCCAATATTTTTTTAACAGTAAAACTCATTCGTTAGGCCCGTTTTGAACTCACAACCTATTTAATAGTAGTAGTTAAATACTCATTTAGTCCACAATAGTACACTATGATAGTATCTCTGATCACTATCGATGTCTAGACAAGAAAGACCCAAGTACATGTCAATCTGTCGAATTGTTTACGTTAAAGTAAATTTAATATCAATTGTTGATAAATCACGTCAAGATATTTTTACGTCAGCGTTAAGGCAATCATAAAAATAATTGAATTAAAATCGTGCAGTTGTAGAGTTCTATTTATTTTGAGAAACTTATAAATTAGAGTTTCAAATTTAATGACATGGCGATGGGATAGCCTTCACGTGTTGAATGCAATTATTTATTTATTATTGTTCATTTTAAGTATTAATAGAGCACTGGTGGTCTAGTGGTAGCGGCTCCGGCTTCCCATTCTTAGTCGTATACCAGGTGGATTACTGCTTTCACAATATTGCCGCAATGTTTCTATAAAAAAAAAATTGTCCCAAAAAATTATCTTGAGGTTGTGGACTCGAGTAGTGTTCTAACTAAATTCAAAATATAAGATTATTTTGTTTTTATCTGTCTCCGAGAGAGAAGTTTTTTAAATTTAAATTTTAGGCTTTTAGCTTTAATGATTAAACTCTGAAAGTGGTGGTGACTATCAGACTGATAGATAATAGGGCAAGGTCGTGTTGGTTGTAATTGGAAGTTTTTTTGGTCATGACTTGTATAATGGCATGTACGTACGAGATTATTGATAGCTGTGCCTTTTTTTAACCGACTTAAAAAAAGGAGGAGATTCTCAATTCAACAGTATGTTTTTTGTATGTTTGATAAGCGATTACTCTGCAAATTAAGAATTGATTTTGATCATAATTTTTTGCTTGGTTTTCAGAGGTGGTCCCATATAAATTGTATCGAGCACTTTTTTTTTAAATCAAGAAATACCAAATGTTTGTATACTTACATATTCGTTTTGGTTCCCTTCAGCTAAAGTTTTGTGTTATGTTTTTTTATGTTTGGCTGAAATATATGTTTATTTTTTATTTTGATTTTGTATTCAATTTGGTATAAATCTTAATCTCTAGTGTATGGAATTGTTTTTAACCGTGATTATTAAAGTAAATAAATAAATGTTAAATTTTTATAATTATGATAGTATACAAACTAAAAATCCAATCAGATGTTTTATTAAGAAGTAAGCACTCATACTTGATATACATGCTCGTCAATATTAAATAGGTAAAATTAATATGTTGACACATTATCAACTTTATTCAGGTTCTCAAAGTTAAACCAAATTTTCTCAAAGCATAATCCTACGCATTACGACATAATTAGATTCTACTTATTTTTTGAATCTAGCAAATAATCTTTATATTCGAGTCAATTTAAATAAACTGACATTCCTTGAAAATCATAAATTTTAAAATAAATACCTACTACATATTATTTTTAGTTAGAATTGTGACTTTTTTTGATTATAGACTAGTTATTTTTTGTACACTTACTTTTAACCAATTTTCTAATTCATAACTTGATATAAATTACTGTCCCAACATTTTTAATTTTTCATAATATCTAACTTTTTATAAAAAATGAATAATAATATTATCAAAATATTAGTATCTATGAAAACAACTAAAGGTTTTAGGGATACTGCTAATAGTCAATTTAAAGATGACTCTAATTAAATTGATGTGGTTGAAATCGTTTAAAAACTGCTTTTGCCGTAAATTTTTTACACTCGTGTCGAGATATAATTGGCGCGCGGCAAGCAACATCCTGATTTGAACCTTAACACAACGACATTGTGTTAATAATTAAGTGGCCTTGAGTTTCTCATTTTAAATATTGCCAATAACCAGTTTGCTTAAAAAGTGCTACTTACGAGGTTTTTTGACTTCTGTCACCGTTTCTTCTTTATCCATTTTTAGGTTGTTTTAATACGCACTAAACAAATAAACACAACACACTGATTCTGGCACTTTTATTTTTTTATCTTAATAATAATATTTAACAAATATAATTATATAAAAATGTTTTTGCTTATTTTATTAAAAGTGATCAAATAAGACGGACGTCCGTTTGCGCCGTCAGTTCCGAGCAGTCATCTGCGGTATCGAGATACTCGCTGGCAATGAACATAACGCAGTAGGTATTGTTAGTTTCAAAGTCACGGCTATAAAGAATTTAAAACGTACTTGTTTTATCATTTTGCAAGAACCAGGTAAATCGAGTAACTTGTTTTAGTTTAATTTAAGAATGGCAGTAATTACGTTGATTTGTATGATTATGAAGCTAACTTTCCTGTACTTTAATGTACCTAAATATATGTATAATGATATAGGAAATTTGTATTTACCTAATTTCTTATGAATTATTTGTAATTAGTAGTTATTTGTTTTAATTCGTGGTAATTGACATCTATCTCTACATTTTTTCTTAAATATAACACCATTTTCTATTGTTCTTGGCAAGTCTTGTAAGGATTTGCGAAAACGACTAGTGTTTTGTTTAAGTGTCTTGTCAATGAATTCAATTGTACTCGATTGTCTACCAACACTTGCTTGCAAAGCAACGTCTGCAATAGTGCTAAGAGCAAAATATTGATAATACGGTTGACCTAATTTTTTTACGTTTTTAATGGCCTGACAGTCGTTAAACAACTTTTCGCTAGCCCGTTTTAACATTTTGAAGAATTAAGTGATTTATATCTTTGAAAATGTTAAAAATGTGCGATGTAGAAGTTGTTTGCAATTACAGGCGCATGAGGCTTAACATCTTTGCCCCCCCAAGTTGATGGACGCAGGGCAGTGCATCGTAAGGCACGTTCACCTGCCCTACGATGCGTGCGTGACTCACGAGGCAATGCTTTGTTATAAGTGCTTGTTACCAATTACAATCAGGAGGGGCAATGCTTGTTCTATCAGCAAGTAATATAAAGAAAAAGATGCAGGTGCCGCTGCGTTCCGCTCAGCTGGATCCAAAAGTTTCTTCAACCAGAATAATACTTAGGTACGTATTATGTTCGTTGGAATAAATAGGAAGTTGAGTAAAATACACTCTATTCGTGCACCTACCACAATTGGTTCTATGAGGCTGGGTCATAAACATTTGAGTTTTGATAATCATTTTATAAAATCCCGAAGTCAGATTGAGATCTCCTATTATTTTGTCCTGCCAAAAATGCTATTCTGTCAACAACCCTCAATCACGTGATCGTGGTATCCACAGTGATATTTCAATTGAGTATTCTGTATTATAATCACCCATGGAAGTATTAATAGCGGCACACGCGTGAGAGTTTTGTCGGGGTAAATTTCAACGTGAGTGAGCTCGTGATCAAAGTGAGCGCTATGTGAAACTCTCCGTGATTTCGTTATTAACGGAATACCACTACTGTCCTTAGTCTGAGCCATATACAAAGCAGACTGTTAGAACCATCATTCTGATAAATTTTGAGGCTTTTATGAGTGCTTCTCTGTAAAATAGGGTGGTTTTCTTATTATTTTAGGGTATATCTAACATGATTAGGTTATATCCACATAATCGAATAGAATATACATTTATTTGATCACACACAGGCAAGTAAAAAGATATGCATACTTAAATGTCTAAGAGATATGTAGGGCTCATTTTATATTGTTATAAATTCCCGGTTACTTTTTGTGTCATTGTTTCTGTGTGTTGTGTTTGAAACTTTTATCTCGCAACATATTTACCTTAGCAATACACTTAGTACCATGCAATAAGACGTAAAATTCGTTAAATTGGAATTGGATTAACCGAAATAATTGCAAAATGCAATTTTCATTATAAGGAATGGTTGTGGTTCGTTAGTTCTGCGTCATTTTCAAATACTCATAGCTACGAGTACCTATGTTCTTAACGATGATGAGAATGTTTACTTTGACTTGTTTGTTACAGCGATATTTGGACGTAAAATATATAATAAATAAAACAATACTGTTTGACTTTCCATTCAGCACTATCTAGCCAGAGGAACCAGATAGCTGATATAATACGCTTAAACAACGTGTATCATAATACCCCTATAAGGCCAAAGACCAAGAGATCAGGGCAAGCACTGGAATACTTTGACGTGTGCAAAATTTTAATACTTCGTTTTCTAAATTCCCATACAAAAGAAAAAAATATATTGTCTCAGAAATTCGCAACAACCCTGATAATGTGAACGTGACCTTGGTACATACGGTATTGGCGTTTCCTAATTGGTAGCAGTTCTGTTACCTATTTTATCTACAGTTCACAATTAAAGGTCAAAAACAGCTGTAAACAGGGCTGCGTCATGTTGTGTTAGTTTCATTTTGGAGGAATTATAGGGCATTTCATGAATGAAAAACTTTGAAATTTCAAAAGTCTTATAACAACAGCTATTCGCTATGACCTGTAGATTACCCTGCTTACGGGGTTATAGATTATATGTATTATTATATATTGTAAAAACATACTTGTCATGTCAGCCTTCACAGCTCAGTTGGTAGTAGCTCTGCGTTCTCTGCCGTAGGTCACGATTCAATCCCCACCGAAAAAAAACTTTTGTGTCATGAACACAGTTGTTTCTTATCCTGTCTAGGCAATATATAATTGTATAAGTATGCTTTTACAAAAAAATAATCAGCTATCTGATTTCGATAGTACAAGCTTTGGCTTAGTTTGGGGAAAGATAGTGGGGTGTGGAATGTCCAACCATATTTAGATTAATTTAATTATAACTAGTGGCTCGCCCCGAACTGAGATTTCGTGATGTCCGCTCCAGTCTTACATTGATTCTAAACACGATATTTGGCCTCTGACTACCCCCTAACCTACTTGGGGTAACCAATTGTATCTCAAAAATCATACATAAAAATCTAGAATAAAAATAAAAATGTTATTGGGATGTACAAACCAAACCCTTTCATATGACACCTCACTTTGTAGGTATATTTGTGTAACAGTTTTTTTTGCTTCCTTTGAAAACCCCATAATATCTCAACCGTGTCCGATTAAATTCATATACCTACCCATATAAATTCATATAAACTCAAGCACAACCAATTGACCTACCAAGTTTCGTGCAGATCAGATCAAAGGGTTCGAAAATTAAAGTAGATGGTAGTCAGAGGCAAGTCCAAACATTGTTTTTGGACTTGTTTCTGACTTCCATTTACTAAGTATAGTAACCAAGTTTCAACTGAATTGGCCTATTTATTGACGAGTTCCGTAGAACAGACCTTGACTCCATCAACAAACCAGGTCGCTCTTACCATTTTATGAGAACTATTTTTTAATTTATTCCAAGAAAAAGCAAAGGCACTGGCCAACCAGTAGAAAAACCTTGATGTCAACGAATCTCTTAGAGATGCAAGCTCTTGGATCGTTGGTTATCTTAATTTAACTTTTTTGTTGTATGAGATACAACAAAAAAGTTAAATTTTTTGTTGTATCTCAATTTTTTGTTGGGTTTTTTTTTTTATCTTAATTTAACTTTTTTGTTGTATGAGATACAACAAAAAAGTTAAATTTTATTAACTATTATATTATATATATTTTTTTATATTTTATATATTTTTTTAAAGTTAAGTTTTGTTGTATGAGATACAACAAAAAAGTTAAATTAAGATAAAAAAAAAGATAAAAAAACCGGGCGTCCTAGAGAAAAGTAAAAATGATTTTGGAATGTCCCAATAAAGTCCTTTCATATGACACGTAGGTAACTTGATTTTTTTGTTTAACATTTTTATTTTTGCCCCCTAAAAACCCCATATCTTAATAACTCGTTATCCGATTTAACTCATATACTTACCAGTAAATTTATAAAGTACAGGCTATCGACTTACCAAATTTATGCAGATGGAATCAACGGTTCTAGTTCTAAAGTTATGGCCAGACAAACATACATACATACATACATAAAATGCCAAATCGCCCAAGTTAACTGTAAGATTATCATTCGCTTCGCTCACTCAATCTATAAGAACCATAATCCAGGTATTACTAAAAGATCTGAAAAGATATTCTGACGGATGTTTATTGATTTTTAAGAAGGTATACATACGCTTGAGATAAAAAATATAAACAAAAAGGTTGATCTACCGTAATACATTAAACCCTATTTTATTTAAAATGAGAATAAAACATGGGTATTTAAGTCATCGATGTGTTTCAAGGATTTAATCTTTTAATCCCAAAAGCTATTACCCGAGTGGGATATCCCACTCGGGTAATAGCTTTTGGGACTATATTAAATCTTTGTGATTTTCCTTAAGTGTAGGTAAACACTATAAAAACAAATAAAAATCGATGTGTTTATTCAAATGTACCTTTATCTTTGATTTTCAATTTAATAACTTTTTGTTAGATAGTAGTAATGGCCGAAACAAGTCAAACTCTGTAAAGCTAGCTAGATATGAAAATTTCAGAGTTCAACTATTTATTTTACTACAAGATCACAATCCCTTCATCCTTTTTTTTCTGGGTCGCTGGCAGCTGGTCCTGCAACAAAAGATTCATTTAATAAAAATGTATAATTTATATGTGAGACAAGATACTTATGGCATCAATTGTAGATGATTGAATCAGGATAAAATTTTCTTGAGACAGGATTTCAGGATTTAGGGAAGGAATGTCCAAAAATGTTGTAGTGGAAGGCAAAGGTTCAAATCAATCGTAACTTTAGGCACAACTTTTTAGCGCGCAATGTAAGAGTAGACAAAGTCAAAAAACCGCAATCGGAGGTTATAATGTTTAAAAATTAAAATTAACAATCTCGATGCACACGTAGTCTTGCCTGAATCGGGTTCAGGATCGTTCCATTTCTGCTTTTCGCTGGTGCCGAATAAAAGATAGACTAGATTCCCGGCAATGTATACTGCTGAAGCTATGTAGAACACCTTGCGCCATTCGTTCGGGTCTGTCTGGAAACAAAACGTAAACCTTTAAAAGATTCAACGGCCAGTGGTGAAACTTAAAACAAAGGAAGTTTGTAAGCCGGATTAACTTATAAGTTTATCCTTGTTTCCAATAACTTTTTCCCCCAAAAAGTTATTGGAAACAAGGAAGAAACAAGTATCGAAAACAATAAGGGGAAAACGCCTAAAATATAAATCATAGCAATATGTCTGCACTAATTAACCCGAATGCCAGACGAGTTTATTATATTAACTAAACATAGTGTTCCTACCTACTTCATGTTAGATTTAAATTGTTGGATTATTAAGTGTTATTTTTAAGTTTGTATGGATCTATGACATCTGAAATAAATAAATTTTAATTTAATTACAACTGATACGCAAACGAAGGCGCAAGCGGCAGCTAGTTGTTCATAAGTCATGACGGTGACCCCCTTAGATATCCTCAAAGCATCTTGAGTTGTTATTTGGTATTAATAGTCCTAATATAGAGGGTATATCCACCGTGCTTGGGGATAAAGTCGCACAGATATATTTTTTTGCATTTTTTCATAGAAATATTAATTTTTCGTTTAGTTTTCATAGTAACCTCATCGTTGAGCACGGCGCCGGCCACCAGAGGCGCGATGATGGAGATGATATTAGCGGTGCAGTTGGTGATGCCCAGCAAAGTACCCGCAAAGTTGGGAGACATGTCCAGGTGCACCAACTAGATAAACAACAGATTATCTAAAATTGAAAATGTAAAAAAGATCGTTTACAACGTACAACGTTTGAATGATCTGGTGATAAAATATTTTTTTTTTATACCATTAGCTGATGGATCAAGAAGATTGCGAATAAAATCTGGAGTATAATATAGTTTTCAGACATTTGGAGTATTTTTTACAGCATGTACCTTTCTCCGGATCATACTATCCCCCAAAACTGAAATTGGGACACACCTTGTACGCCATCAATACAAAACAGCTGCATCTCTAAGGATATTTACGTTGTGACAGCTTCAAAATGGAATCCGTTTTCCAAAATATCGTGTTTAAGGAAGCGCTGAATTCTGCTGGTATAAGTAGATATAGGTTTTTTTTATAGTTACTTATACGTCATTTTAAAAAATAACAAGGAACAGCAAGGTACACATAATAATATCATGGTATCGAATTCTGTAAACTGTGGAGTATGTGCCTACCATAAATCCAGTCATGTGTCCAACGTTGAGTCCAACTACCACTGTAAGCAGAACCACAGCAACGGGAACGTTACCAGCCGGTGCATACGACAACCCGATGAGAGCGATCGCTGGTCCAAAGTGACCTAAAAAGTTAACTTTAAGATACTTATCTCTTAGAAACCCAAGATTCCAGATACAATAAACAAAATATTGCACACTTGAATGTAGGCGCGATTGCAGCCACTTGTCAAATTTTGTTTAAAATTCACTCGTTTAAGACGCGCGGCTGGATATTTGTTTGCAGTATAGCAAATCCCGAGCATGATTGCATGCAATCACCAGGGCCTTACCAACTCTTGGTGCCCTATAGGTATTTTTAACCATAAAATATTTGTATAGGTATGAATTCCATGTAAACGGAAATTACTAGCGTAACCACACGAACTGTACCCCAAGTATGAGTTGTGTTACGTGTGACACGGAAGTTCATGTTGCAAGTATGATGAAAATTAGTAGTAGAACATAAAGTTCCGTATCGGTATCTCTATCGCGTTTTCATACAAAACCCGCAATGCACACGGAACAAGAACGAAAAACGAAAAACCAAATATGGTAAACACAACTCATACTTGGGTTACTGAAAAAACATACCAATTGAGTTTGATAGTTTCCTAGTGGTCGTGATGCTGAGCCATCGTTTGTTTGGCAGAAGATCTGCTAAGTATCCGAACGGAAAACTCAGCAAGTACATCGTTAAATACGGAATCGCTGTCATCACCCCGTTCTGGAAAGTAATAAAGAAAGTACCAGAGGTATCTCCATCCTTTCGCTACATTAACATGACGCAACTTGATGAAGCAGGATGCTTTTTGAAGTGGCAGGTGTTAGATGACTACACGGAAGAGTTGGCAGTATAGTTTTTTATAAGTGTATGGTATGCATTCCCCTTGAAAGTATTTTGCTTACCGCTTTTATGTCAGCTCCAAGAACCTGCTTCATGTAAGAAGGCATCTCCGTCATGAGTGTCCAGAATCCCCAGCTCTGACCGCAGTGTACCACGATCAGAGACCAAAATGGAAGAGAGGTCCAAATTGACTTCCAGGGGATCTTCAGTTTCTGTCAAAATTATAAATACCTACTACAGTTTAAATTCATAAGGCGTATAAGAAAAGTTTGTTTATAGAAAAACGCCTCCAATGGTTTTAAGGTGAAAGCAGTATTCTATAACATACAGAGATTTGGTGACCATCATTATTAAGGGGAGTTTGGAATTCAAACCTGCACCTCATTCCTTTCAGCTGGTTAGTCATCCACTGCGCATCAGAGGATTCAAAAATAGTTATAACTTGTATTATCCAGATATGACCACATATATGTATAATACCTTTTGCTCTCCAACTTGGTCAAGTGAAGTTTGGATATACAGTTTCTCCTCTGCGCTGATCCTTTTGGACTTTTCTGGGGAATCAGATCCAAACATGATGTAAAAAACAGTCCAAATACCGCCACAAACGCCGTTCACGTAGAAGATTGCTGGCCATCCCCAGTAGTCGGCTATAAAGCCTGCTATTAGGAGTTGGATAGCATTTCCTAACTGGGAACCTGAAAATAAATACATTTTTCAATAAAAAAAAGTCGTATGTAGGTAATCAATTATTTGAATATGACTGATAAGAACAAAAGATAATCAACTTTATAAATTGGTTTAAACAGCTAATGATTATAGTGTCTGCTTATTTAAACTACCAAATGCTTTTGTTTTGGATCTCCGACGCATAGTTATTGGTAGCTTGTTTCATGAAAGAATAATTTATTTTAGCAACTGACCGGCATGAATAAAAGCTCCAATTCGACTTTTCTCTTCAACTGGTGCCCATTTCCCGACGAGAGCGTGGACTGATGGCACAGCCATGCCTTGTGATAGGCCTTGGAGCACCCTGCATGCGCAAACTAGTTTCCATCCTCCCTGAATATGAAACACCTCTAAAATTTTCTCACTGTACTGAAAAGCACAGCTCTGATCTGTTTGCTCTTTGTTTAACTCTCACCGTGTATTCATTTACTTCTGAATTATGCATGACAAAACAAGAAAAAATTTGATGTCATATCTATAAACAAAAAAAAGATTACTCTAAGATTATAAAACTCACGTAATAGGCCGTGAAGGGAATCAGAACGGACAAGAAGGCATTGATAGCGATGCTTGCCGCGGTGAGGACGGATCCACCGTACTTAGCGGCCAGCACGCCGCCGGGGACCTGCAGCACGATGTAGCCCCAGAAGAAGGACGACAGGATAACGCTTTGGGTCTGCATACTCCAATCGAAATACTGGAATCAATGATTTTAAGCTATCTAAGTTCAAAGTCAAAAGATATTTATTCAGTTGAATCAGAAGGATCACTTTGAAACGCCTTAAATGAAGGTGAAAACGCGACCAGGCCTAGCAACAAACTTACGGATAGGTCCTTAGCGTCCTTTTGTATGATCGTGGTAATAATTAGTGTGACAGGCAGACTTTTAACTGATGCGAATTGCGATGGTTGCACAAAATTGTGATGTTAATAAAGAGTTGCATAAGATTGGCGAATGGCATGGTATCGAGCATTTACTCTTAGGAGTCTTAGGAGTATGAGTGAAATACTATATCTGGCACTGTATACATCAGTTACAAAATAGGATGCAAATGCTTGCTCAGGCATATTGTCCGCGCTTATTAAAAAATATTAAAAATTTAAATTAGGTGTTTAAAAAAAATGTTTTTTTTATACAACTAGCTTATGGAACAAGCATATCGTCCACCTGATGTTAAGTCGTAACCATCACCTATAACAAAGCATTACCTCGTTAGTTACTCACGATAGGAACGTACCCTATGATACACTGCCCTGCGTCCATCAACTTGAGGCATACAGATGTTAAGTATTTTGTGCTTGTAATTACACCAGCAACCACATGCTTCAAACCGAAATACAGCAACGCTGCTTGTCGGCAGAAAAAGACACGGTGGTAGTACTTTCCCGCACGAGCTCTTCACAAAGAGCTCTACTACTCATAAGAGTAAAAAAAAGTCTTGTAGTTTTAGTACCTACATGTTCGTTATCTCTATCCGTCATCGCAACTATGGCCATGCTCATGTTGACTCTCATCCCGTAGCCCAGCAGCAGAGCAAAGAACAGCAAAAGTGCCTGGACGTGCCGGACGCCCAGACAGCCTTCTGGAATAAAATTGTACTGTCAGCGCATTGACTGGTGATCAGTGTTAGTTGTCATAACTCGTGGTTTCAAATCCACTGTGCTGGAATCCTTTCGGTCGTCTACGAAACCGGAGCTTTGTAACTATTATTTTTCTTTACAGAAAACTTGGTTTCGTAGAAAGAACTTGTAGTAAGTTACGGAAGGGTACTTTTTTATTATTAATGAAGCACAGCATATTCAGGGATGAACAGACTAACTATGTTATTCATATTCTCATACACGTTATAGTAGCTATAAAAAGAAATGGCGACAGATTATAAGCCATTTAAATTTGGTCATTTAAATTGTTTTTAGGTGCAATATGAATATGGGCCTAATTCTATAACGGCCATATCAATGTATCTGACTCTTTTACAGTCAACACAGCTGATCCAATGTTGATTTTTTTGATTACGTCAGTATGACCAATTAAACTTAATTATTCATGCTTAAATTTCCAAACTAATCAATAATCAAATTAGGTACTCACTTGGTTTCTGGACATCCATCACACTAACTTCCTTAGAACCCGTCGTACACATTACAATCACAATATCAACTACGAGGTTTAGTGCATTTCCTAAGCATGACAAGACTGGGTTCAATATTACAGCCCTGAATTCAATCGATCAATGTTATCTTATTGCCAAATAATCTAGTTTTCATGTGATAGTGTCTGTATTTCCAAAGGCAGGAGATAGGAAAATATTTTGACTGACACCAATAGAGATCTCAAACACATTATCTTAAAAAAACTGCGCGTGTATCTTTAATACTAACCGCTATCTTTTTTTATATCTGCTTTTTAAGACTTACTACCAGTGCTAATACTCAAGCAGCCTCTCGATAAACCACACTTGTCGGAAGTAAAAAATAGCGCAATCAACAGAAATAAGTATAAGAGATCTACGAGGGCTTAGGAGTTCTGATAAATAAAATAATGCTTATTAAAATATTTTAATACAAAGTGCCCTCAAAAATCGAAGGACTGGCCTGCCATAAATGGTTCGCGTTCGGAACACCAAAACACAATACACCTTGACCTTATTATCCGTTCTAGATTTCAAAGATTTAGATTATACTTTGCAAATACTTACAAATAAAAGTCACCGTTATTTAAGAAACCAAAATATAACAGCGGTTAATCTTTCCTAAAAGCAATACCAAAGAGAAAATTTATTTCCACGAATTGAATACTGATAGTGAACTAAGTGTTCTTTATTACAGTGTTATTCTGGCTGCATCGGTGGCTCTCGCCCGTGCCAAATACGAGAGGTCGTAAATAACCAGAGATGGATATCAAGGAATTGTGGAAAACTTTGCGCCATTTGTTCGAGTCAGTCTTGGAATATGAAATGTGCTCTAAAATTACTTTTCTGAAATTCTACGGCCTAAAACCGACAGTCGATATTTAGGTTTGATATAAAGCGCCTAGTCTAGTGAGTTTTTGTGGAACACTCGTTCTTAATGATATAAGACTTATGGCCAGGGTGTCGATTCTCTCTATAACAAAATCACGGGGAGTTTCACCAAGTGCATCTGCACTCACTTCTATCACGAGCTTTGCCTCACTTACGTTGTCATTTCCTGTCGCTAAAAAGTCACTTGGGTCACTTGGGTGAATGCAAGTGAAAAACAGACTGACTGACAAGATAACGAGGAGTTTTGACAATATGTAAGGTATGTACGTCAAAACACACGGTATTACGAGCGTGTATTGTAAAATATTCCTATAAGTTTTACAGTTGACGTTGAAATAAAACAAAAAGTCACCTTTTCAAATTAAATTTTAATTACAAATGAGTATTACAATTGTAACTTTCGTTTTAGGTTCTTGAAGAACTTCTAGTACCTATTGAGTAACTGGCACAGCCTTTTCAAGATTTTCTCCTGGCGCCGTTCCTGAAGCAATAAGAAAATTTCATTTAAATAGTTTTATAAGAATGAAAATGCTTTTCTGCACATCGGTGTTCTTGTAACTAAATTTGTGATTTTTCTTTTTCTTCCTACTCGTGGAGGGAAGGAATGGACCCGTTAAACTTTGTGTGCATATCTTAGCAACGCAAGCATATTGACAGGGCAGACTTTTGTAAAGTTTCATACTTAAATTGGTGACTAGCTGATATGCGAAGCAATCACCGCGCTTCAGCCAAAAAAAAAATTTGGATTTATAACGGGAGCATTGCCAACCCAGAACTTTCTCGAATACGAAGTAAAATCATGAAAAGTGTTTTCAGCAAATAAAATACATGAACACATTTACACTTTCTTGTCTAATGGTTTTATATATCAGTAACCGTTGGTAGCCGCACAAGATCGGAGATCTCTCTGGAGATCTACCAATAAAGCATTCGTTTAGGAATTATCTTATAAGTTAGAAATAATAATGATGATGATGACCAGCTAAAGATTTCATACCATTCTTAGTCTCAGATCCTTGGTAATTCCAAGCTTGCCGCTTGCTGGTGCCGCATATTAAGAAGATCAGGTTGCCAATGGCGAACATCGCTGAAGACACGTAGAAGACCGTCCGCCATTCTTTTGCATCAGTCTAAAATAAATATGTTAATCAATATTAGTATTTTTTACGGGTTTTGGTGTTTGGTACTAAATTTAACTTGTATTATTCGTCGAAGTCTACCACATTACACGTGCCCCTATGGCCTTGCCTAATATTTATATGTTCTTCTCAGTCCAGTCAGTTTTATCCACAGGTACGTTTTTTACATAACCTTGAGGAACTTGATTAATCCTCTTTACAGACTGGATTCGAATCCACAGATATTTGGGTTGAAAGTCAGAATTACTAGTTGGTTGGTGGTAGAAAAACTAAAACTAAATAGTGGCTTATACATATTTGGAATTAATAGGTAGTATAGTACCTCGTCTTTGAGAATAGCCCCAGCTG
Source organism: Chloroclysta siterata (assembly GCA_932294275.1). Taxonomy (NCBI): domain Eukaryota; kingdom Metazoa; phylum Arthropoda; class Insecta; order Lepidoptera; family Geometridae; genus Chloroclysta; species Chloroclysta siterata. The sequence goes on along the minus strand of OW028592.1, from coordinate 25,676,285 downwards.
CCAGTGGAGCGACGATGGACACCATGTTGGCGAAGCAGTTGGTGATGCCCATCAGAGTACCCGCGAAGTTAGGAGCCATGTCGATGTGGACCAACTGTCAACCACAAACATGAACATAACAAGTGCACCGCAGAATACATACACATATTATACCTAGGTACTTGAAAGCTACTAAACCTAACCACAACTAAGTAAGGCAACTCGAGATGCTAACCACATTTGTTTGAATTTACGCCTGCGGAAAGATAAAATTCTGTATGACAATGACACTAGCTTGACATAACAATGTTTTTTGCTTGTTGCCGCGAGTATTTTGCTTAGCGCTAGTAGATGTATATAAGTGTAGGTATATACCATCAGGCCAGAGATATGACCAGCGTTCAGTCCAACCACGACTGCGAGAACTGCGACCGCCACCACCACGTTACCAGCCGGAGAGTACGATAGGCCGATGAGGGCTATCGCTGGTCCGAACATACCTGGAACATACGATGAATGCAGGCTTTTGTATTCATGATTCATGATTCATCATTGGTTTTATTAATTCAAAATGAGAAGGCCTCCATTTCATTTTTTTTTGTTCAAGTAGGTAGATTAGCGAGACTTATTAGCATCATTAATTTTCTTTGAAAATGTTTTTGTTTGGACCTCATTTATTTTAAGATAAAGGTAAGCCAAGAAAATAAGTTTGAGAACATAATATACATATAATTACAGCACTGCTGGTCTAAATTCGGTCGTGGGTTCAAAACCGGCCTCGCTCCAAGCAGTTTTTCAGTTCAAAAATGTATCATAACATCGTGAGGAAACCGGAATGTCGTAGAACCTGATAAGTTCAAAAACAAAATCCTTAAAATCCTTTCACCACATTGTTTTAAAAGAGCTAGTAACACGACAATTAAATATTTTTCAGAATTTTCTTCATAGGCCAGGTGGTCAAAGTCGTGAAGCTAAGCACATAACCAGTTAGTCGTCAGTTGCGCCACAGATCCCTTTTTTTTAATTAACTTTTTTTGCATACAAAATAATTGATGGTAATGTAATATTATCAAATTGTTTGCTCTGCAGATTAACAATAGCCTTAGTTAATGTTGTTAAAACGATTCGAAGATTAGATTTCAAAAGGCCAAACTTCTTAATTAAATTTGAAACGAATCGGAAGAAAGATACTCCATCCAAAAACAATTGCTTCTCAAGTTTTGCTACTTTGTTACATAAGCATAGCGTGGAGCAGAGCGGTATTATAAGTACCTACAACCTACATCGATATAGGTACATAATTGTGCTGTTGTAATTATCGTGTAATTGCATTACTGTGTATCTGAAAAAGTATAGACAAGCTCATTATTTGAGCTTTGGATAAACCTTGCAAGTATTTCACACTACACAAGAGCTTGTTGTTATATTATTTTGCATGAGTACCACACAAGAAATGATAAGAGGCAAGGCGTAAGTTTCTGCCCTGGGCGTCGATTACGAATACTTTTTGACATTGGCGGCGTTAAACTTATCGTACCGATATCCGACCTTATTGTGTTGTATTTAGGGGTACGACATGTTTGCGCCACTAAAGTCGAATTATTAATATTTAGGCCCCTGTTCGTAGTCTCTCTCTCATGTCGTGTCACTAGTTTTTTTCAAAACAGTGAGGTGAAAGGATTTTTAAGTTCGTCTCAAGAGGCTCCTTTCGAGCACTTGACACATGTTATAGAACTTTTTAGGTTCTAAGACATGCCGGTTTCCTCACGGTGTTTTCCTTCACCGTTTGAGAGTACTGGCATTGTGCATATAATTTTTTTTACAGAAAAACTCATTGGTGCTCGACCAGTTTCGAACCTATGATCTGTTCTTAGTAAAACAGGCGCCTAGATTCACATGGACGTTTATAAAGAATTCAAGTGACTTTAAATTTTACGTCCAAAGATTCTTGCAATATAAAAATTCACTTACCAATAGAATTACACAGTTTTCTTGTAGCCGTTAGTGAGAGAAGACCTTTTCCCAGGACCCAATCTGAGAAAAAGCCGAAGAAGAAGCTCAGCAGAAACATGGCCACGTAGGGGAGAGCTGACATCATACCATTCTGAAATATATTTTTTAATTGGTACAGTCATTGTCATCAGTAAATGATCACACAATATTTTTTTTTATGATGATTGTTTTATTGTTCTATTTGTTGCCCGCTTTCTGGATTTATCTGCAAATTGTACCAGCTTTGATATGTGTGTCATCTGTGTCGCAATGCTAGAAAGGAGCCTTAATGAAGCGCACTTAAGGCGAATACAAGAGCTAATGTGACTCTCGCTCGAGTCGTAATGATGTCGAAACGTGCGATCATCGCTTAAGGTGAATTTATTCTTGTCGTGTCACTAGCTTCTTTCGAAACAGTGAGGTGAAAGAATTTTAAATGCACCTCAAGAGGCTTCTTTTGAGCACTTGACACATGTTATAGAATTTTTTAGATTCTACGACATGCCGGTTTCCTCACGATGTTTTTCTTCACCGTTTGAGAGTTCTGTCATTTTGCACATAATTTTTTTGAATAGAAAAACTCATTGGTGCACGTCCGGTTTCGAACCCACGACCTTAGGATCGGAAGGCGGGGCCGCTACCACTAGACCACCAGTGCTCTCAATATTTATGCCGAACTGTGTGCAATGTGATTGGACACAACTTTGTTGATTACGATTTTTCATAAAAAAAGTCCAGTGTATACAGGGTGTCCCAGAAATCAACGTCAAGCCGAAAACGGGCGATGCGCCAAGTCATCATAGTTATCATAACAATATAAAAAAAATATTTGTCATGTACTTTTCGAATTATGAGTTTTTAAAAAAATACAGAAAAAATGACACCCTTTGATGATCCTTTAAGTCCTGTGACTACAAATATTAACTTTTCGTGAAACTTTTTTCTGTAATGTAACTATGAATAGCCCTTCTGTAAAATACAATTCAAAATTAAGCCGTAACTGCCTCAGTTTTAAATAAAATGTTGATTTTTGGCCAACATTTAATTTAAAATAATTACATCACCCAACTTTAACCGACTGTACCGTAAAAAAAATGTACTACACTACTCTGGCAAGTAACTTTAAAAGATGGCGCATTTAGTCAGGATGCCAAAATGGTATGATACTTGTACTCCTTTATTTTGGGTAAAAAAATTGTTATCTCAACGAAACCAGATTTATTGACAATTTTATTTAATTAGATAAAATGTTTGTAACCTTTAAATTATGGACTAAAAAATGCATACGCTGCGTTTTTAAGTCGCTCACAATTCACAGGTACAAGTACATACCATTTCGACAGTGTAAGTGAAACAGATAGAGCCGCCATCTTGTCGAAAGAGTAATAACCATTTGTTAGTTTTAGGAGCAAGTTTGAAATAAAATTCAGTCATTGGATTTCTTTAGTCATGATTTTAATTTAATTACATCAAGGATTTACAGCAAATATTCAAACTGTTTGCCTTCAGCTGTAATGCAAGCTCTACATCTCCTTAAAAATGACCGTGTAATAAGACGGGCGTATCTTCTCGAGTTAATTTAGAGCTTGCAGTACAGCTGAAGGCAAACAGTTTGAACATTTGCTGTCAATCCTTGATGTAATTAAATTAAAACCAATCAACTAACAAATTACTTGATAACCCATGGTTATTACTCTTTCGACAAGATGGTTGCTCTATCTGTTTCACTTACATTGTCGAAATGGTATGTACTTGTACCTGTGAATTATGAGCGACTTAAAAACGCAGCATGGGCATTTTTAAGTCCATAATTTAAAGGTTACAAACATTTTATCTTTTTAAATAAAATTGACATGAAATCCGGTTTAGTTAAGAAAACCAGTTTTTTTTCCAAAATTAAGGAGTACTCTAGTAAGTATTATACCATTTTGGTATCCTTACTAGAGTACTCCTGATTAAATGCGCAATCTTTTAAAGTTACTTGCCAAAATGGTGTAGTACATTTTTTTTACGGTACAGCCGGTTAAAGATGGGTGATGTAATTATTTTAGATTAAATGTTCGCCAAAAACAACATTTTATTTAAAACTGAGGCAGTTATGATTTAATTTTGAATTGTATTTTACAGAAGGGTTATTCATGGTTACATTACAGAAAAAAGTTTCACGAATCGTTAATATTTGTAGTCACAGGACTTAAAAGATCATCACAGGGTGTCAGTTTTTCTGTATTTTTTGTAATACTCATAATTCGAAAAGTACAGTTTTTTTTTATATTTTTCTGGTAACTATCATGACATGGCCCATCGCCCGTTTTCGGCTTGACGTTGATTTCTGGGACACCCTGTATAATATCATTCAAAATGTTTAAATGTACGAGCGAGAGGTACATTAACTGTTGTCTTCGCCTTAGTGTGCGTTGTAAGTAGAAGGAGCATACCGCCTTGATGTCGACTCCGAGCACCTGCTTGAAGTAGGACGGCATCTCTGTCATGAGGGTCCAGAAGCCCCAAGCCTGGCAGCAGTGCGTCACGATCAGTGCTATGAATGGAACCGACGTAAACACTACTCTCCAGGGTGTTTTCAGCTGAAATAACCCAAGATGTTGTTTATGATGGTTATTACCCCATCCTACTTAATGGTGTAAAAAGACCACTCCCAAAAACTTCAGGGGGTTTAAGTACCATTCAATATGAGTAACCTTTTCTCACCAACACTGAACGAGAAAAGAAAAAAGTAGCCGTTTCATACATATTTTGTTATTCCTATGATGGGGACTATAACCCCCTAAAGTTTTCAGTGGTGATATTTTACTGATAACATAAAAATGCAAAAAAAATGCGACAGTGTTACGATGTTTGCATAATGTTTGTGGATCAATCGTTGGTATCTTCAATTTGTCCAACAAAATTTTGAAGCATTATCAACATCCGCCTAAAGAAGTCCACTGCTGGACATAAGGCCACATTTCCAGGAAGAAGTTTTGAGCTCACACCATCCACCAGCTTCATGCGATCTTTACAATTTCATCAGTTTATCGGGTTTTAAGCATAGTAACATCAAAATCATCAGGAAAACTGTACCTTCTGCTGATCCCCAACATGCCCCAAGGACGTCTGGATGTACAGCTTTTCATCATCACTGATCATGCTCGAGCTGTGAGGGTCTCTGGAGCCCAGGAAGACGTATAAAACTGTCCAGATGGCGCCCAGGGAGCCGTTGACGTAGAAGATGGCAGGCCAGCCCCAATACTGTGCTATGAAGCCGGATGCCATCAACTGTAAGGCTGTTCCGAGCTGTCCACCTGAATAGTACATGGTTTATATAATTATGAAGCTTAGAAAAAACTTCCAGCAAAAATTACTCACGCAAGTCAAGTAAAAACTTATAATGAGTTGGAGAATTTCATCAACTTTGACTTCCGTGTTCCAAGTGAAATTAATATTTATTTTATACACATTGCTTTGCATTGCCTTGCTTTGCAAAAGCAAGGAAAAATATTTAAAGAGCAAATCATGTTCGTCGTTGATATGCAGTTTATCAGGCGCTACTCAATTACTAAGGTTAGGTAAGGATCAGTGGCGTAGCTATCGTAGGGCCACTAGGGCCTCGGAGCTCCGGAGGCCCTCTAACATAACCTTTGAAAAGAGAAGGTCAGCCAGCTCCCGAAGCTAGAAAACCTTAAGCCTGCTCAAAAAATTCTTTCTCTATGCCCGATTCTTTCTCTATGCACCGGGGCCCTTGTCCACCTACGCCACTGGTAAGGATAGGTTAGACCTGAAGGTTAGCGCTTTCAGCGATAAGTCCGCTCATTGTAGCCTAGATTTATGATGTTCAATTAATTAAAATAAAGTGTTGACTTATCTATCTTAGGTATGTACTGAGCATTTTATTTTTCAATAATTCGTTATTTTGTTTTTGTTGCTACGTACCTGCGTAAATAATAGTTCCCAGTCGGCTCTTCTCTTCAAGAGGAACCCATTTCCCAATAAGGTTGTGGACTGAAGGGTACGTGAACCCTTGCGACAGACCTTGTAGGACACGGCATGCACAAACCGCTTGCCAGCCTCCCTATAAAGAGTGCGCATTAATGGCTTTGCAGCTTTTCTAGATTTGGTAGACTTGCTATTGAAAGGTGTGAAATACTGAAATTATACCTATAAAATGTACTAATTCTAATTATAATCAAGGTGGAGAAATAAGATCTGCACTGACGTCCCGCAATACGGTGTATTCTGCAATGTCCCCTTGATAACCTCACCCCATCCAGCCCAGCTCCATAGAGTAGCGGAGAAGGACTTTGGGTTGATCGCAGCTGGCTTCTGGAACTTTTGTGTACAATTATAATACGTATGCATTTCTTCAAAACAGTGTGGTGAAAGGTTTTAAGTGCGCTTCAAATAACTCCTTTCAAGCGCTTGAAACATGTTTTAGAACTTTTTGGGTTCCACAATATGCTGGTTTCCTCACGATATTGTGATCCTTTACCGTTTATGAGTACTGGCGCTTACGTAGTGCGCTGCGAGAGGTATCAGCAACGAGACAGCAGAGTTGACAGCAACGGAGATGGTGATCAGCACGCAGCCTCCGAACCTGGCTGCGAGCTCGCCGGCCGGGACCTGCAGCACGATGTAGCCCCAGAAGAACGAGGACAGCACCACGCTCTGCTTCTGCATGCTCCAGTCGAAAGACTAAAATGACACTCCGATTTAAATATCTAGAAGCATCTGTTTTTTTATACAACTTGCTGATTGAACAAGCAGATGGCCCACCTGATGTTAAGTGGTAAGCATCACCTATACCAAAACATTGCCTCGTAAGTCATGCTCGATAGGAACGTGCCCTACGATGCACTGCCTTGCGTCTATCAAATTGAGGCATACAGATGTTAAGCCTCATGTGCCTGTAATTGTACCGGCAACCACACTCTTCAAACCAAAACACAGCAACGCTGCTTAGCGGCAGAAAAAGGCGTGGTGGTAAGTAGCTCGTAATTATACAAGGTGTTCCTTAAGTTGTGTATAGAAACTTCAGGGGGCTAAAGTACCCATCAATATGAACAACTTTTTCTAAGGAACCAACACTGTGAACGCGAAAAAAAAAACAGCTGTTTCATACATTTTAGCCTGGTAGGTATTGAACTTTTGTATGAAACAGCTGTTTTTTTTTTCGCGTTCACAGTGTTGGTTCCTTAGAAAAAGTTGTTCATATTGATGGGTACTTTAGCCCCCTGAAGTTTATATACACAACTTATGGAACACCTTGTATAAATATTCAATTTATTTTTTAAGAGTAGTAGAGCTCTATGTAAAGGGCTCGTCCGGGGAAGTACTATTTCTGTCGCCAAGCAGTGTTGCTACGAATACGTTTCGGATGGAATGCTTCAGTGGCTGGTGAAATTAAATGCACATAACATATGGATGCCTCAAGTTGGACGCAGGGCAGTGTATCGTGATATCGTCCGTGACTTGCTAGGAAATGATTTGTCATTTATGTGAAGTAGTGTGAATAAAACGGGTCTTGGCCACGTGTCTTACAACCCGATTATTTCAATAAACAGATAACAGTGACATGTAAAAGACTTTTCCAGACGCCTTATACCTAAACTTTTATTTTACTATCTTGACATTACGGATTTTATAGAATGCACCATTATCATACACTTGAAAGATGACACTGATGAAGATCAACATGCCTCTCTTTGTTTACTTACATGAAATATTTACATAAACAAGGGATGGGCTTTACTAACGGATCTTACGAATTTGTGGTTTTAGGGTTGGGTCCTGCCTTTCCTGCCTCTGGTACTTCCGTAAGGAAACATAAAGTAAAACTTTTAAGGGTAGATCTGGTTTGGATAGGTTAGGATAGGTTGAAGCATAAAAACAACCCCCGAGGTAAACGTAATGCGCAGCTGCCACCTAAGCACAAGTTATCTTTTTTTTTCCTGAAAATCCTTCATAAAACGTAGACACGTCCCCAGTTTTAGCCCACATTCAAACGTACTTTCCAATAGGTTTAAGACACAAAATAAAAATGTATATCGCTATATCTATATCGGTCGCTAACTTCAACATTTTTGATTGGTTCAAAATGATTTGTTTTCTGAACCCTTTTAAGTGATTCTCCGAAACTTGCTTGTTTGGGATTTTTCAGATCTTTAGTAATTTTATATCTTCAAAATGTGCGAGTGACATTATGTTTGTCAGCCTCCTAACATAATACACAGTGATGTGGATAAATTTGTAGCCAGCCTAACTCTTCTCAATAAGAAATTCTATTCTAACAACAACAATCGCCCAACTGACGCGGAATCCGCCGTGAGATTTGAATTTGGTATTCTGTAATACCCATACCCATCCCAAGCGCCACCCGCGTTAGTATCTCGGCGGTAAAAATGCCAGCGTGAGTGAGGCGAATTGAGCGAGGATCCAGTAGGAATTTCTCCCCGTAATTTTGGTTTTTACTTTGAAATAACACTGTCCCTATCGATGACACTTGTGACGTACGTTTTCGCTATCCCCATCCGTCATAGCTACGATGCCCATACTCATGTTGACCCTCATGCCGTACAGCAGGATCATGGCGAGGAACAGCAGCGCCGTCTGAAGATGCCTGACGCCGAAACATGATTCTGAAACGTGATACCTAGATTAAAACTATAAAAACACTAAACATGTGACTTTAATTATAAAAATCTAATAAAGATAAACAATGCAGCTTAACTACAATAAAACAAAATGGGCAGACAAGTGTCTACCACATGACAGTACCATGAAGAGTACCATATTACAGTCTCTAGCAAGCTTAGTCTGGGAAAGCTCATGGTAGACCCAATAATAATATACATACCCATACCCATAGCTATACTAACTGCTACAGGCAAATATAGGCATGGTGGTTGTACATGCACTAACGAACCACAAACAAAGAGCTCTACTTTTCGCATTCTGCTATACATATTAGTGCAATAGACTCATGATTGTAATACCTAAGCAAGTTAAAAACTCATCTAATCAATTTTTTTTAGTAATTTAGACATATCAATTTATAATTGCTGGTTTGTAAAAACTGAAAAAGGTGAACTTAACATTTTTTTAATTGATTGAGTGAGCGAAGCGAACGAACATCTTACAGTTAACTTGGGCGATTTGGCATTTTATATATTTATGTATGTATGTATATTTGTCGGGCCATAACTTTAAAACCGTTGATCTGATCTGCATGAAACTTGGTAAGCCGATAGCTTGAATTTAAGAAATGTACTGGTAAGAATACGAGTTAAATTAAATTATTAAACTTAAACTATGTATAAACTTTTTCTGTAACTAACACCATGGACCATATTGTCTGAATAAATAAATGAATTATTATTATTATTATTATTAAGATATGAGGGTTTTTAAGAGATCAAAAAAATATTAAGTTGCATGTCATATGAAATGGCTTTGTTTGGAAATTTTAAAACCATTTTTACTTTTTTTCTAGGACGCCTGGTTTTTGATATACCTACAACAAAAGAAGTTAATTATGATCCAACGATCCAAGAGGTCCCATCTCTAAGAGTTTCATTGGGATCAAGAAAAAGCAAAGAAACTGGCCGACCAGTAATAACCGGATAGTTCCTTTGCTTTTTCTTATTATTTTTTTATTGTTATAAATTAAGAAGATACTCAGTTCTCATAAAATAACAGCGACCTGGTCTGATGATGGAGCCGACCTTGGCTCTATCATGTGTTCAACGGAATTCTTCAATAAATAGGCCAATAGAGTTGAAACTTGGGCACTATACCCAGTTAGCAAGTCCAAACATTGTGTTTGGACTAGCTTCTGACTACCACTTACTTTATTTTTCGGACCCTTTGATCCGATCTGCACGAAATTCGGTAGGTCGACAGGTTGTGCTTGAGAAATTTATAATTATGAATTTATAATGGTAGGTATATGAATTTAATCGGACAAGGGGTTATTGAGATACAAAGTTTTCAAAGGTAGAAAAATTAAAAAAATTGTTACACAAATATACCAAGTGAGGTGCTATATAAAAGGGTTTGGTTGGTATATCCCAATACCATTTTTATTTTTATTCTTGGACGTATGTATGATTTTGAGATACTCAGAGGCCAAATATCAAGTTTGGTATCAATCTAAGACTGGAGCGGACATCACGAAATCTCAGTTCGGGGCGGTTCGCCCCGAACTAGTTACAATTATAGCCTAAATATACCATAAGATCGAGTTTTGAACTTTTTTGAACTTCTTACTCAAATCAAATATTAAACACCCGCATTTTTTGCACCAATGGATTTTTCCCGTCACGTATGGAATACCAACTACTGCAAAATGTGTGCCAAATTACATTTGGCAGTATGTTAGGACATACCTCAGACTACCCCCCTTGGACGTCCTCAAAGAATCTGAAAGTCGTTCTTGGTACCAAGAGATTTGAGGTGATATCTACCGTGCCTGGGGATCAAAGTCTTGAAGCTGTTTCAGTTTCAGTGTTCCAAATTTTTTTAAGTTTGTTTACCATACGTTACAATTTGAAAGCTTGTTACTTTATCTAGAGAATTTATAAACATGAACACTTACTTGGTTTCAAATTGCTTAGATCAACTTCTTTCACTGAACTCATTGCTTCGATTATATTTACTTATATAGTAAATTGTACTTTTTTTTAATTTAATTTTTGTTTTACTTATTCAGCCTGGAGCCAATTAGAGGCTTCCTCGGTGTTCCAGCGGAATGTCTTTGAATGAATAACATTTTTTTCTAAAGTGATAAGAATTTATCTTATTTTAATCCTATCTCTAAGTACTTTTATATATCTGAACTTCAAAACAGCTGAACTGTAGGTAGCTCTGAAAATTTACACAATCAGCCAAAACAAAGTGTTTGTCTGCTCAACAATATATAAAACTTTACACATACGCCTTTTTTTTCTACTATTATTTGTTCAACAATGGGACACTGATGATGATGGAACATGATGTCCCATTGTTGGGCCAAGGCATCTTTTCACCTTTGCTGGTTACTACGCACTTATTAAAGAAAATAAACTGAGACTGAGAGCACTGGTGGTCTAGTGGTAGCGACCCCACCTTCCTAAGGTCGTGGGTTCGAAACCGGTCGTGCACCAATGAGTTTTTGTGTTCAAAAATGTATGTGTACAGTGCCAGTAATCTCAAACGGCGAAGGAAAACATCATGAGGAAATCGTAGAACCTAAACAGTCATGACTGTGTCAAGTGCTCGAAAGGAGCCTCTTAGTTTCGCGAATAGGTAGTTCAGTTCGCTCTGTGATGGTAAAAAGTTCTTTGTAGAAGAGTAACTGCTGTAGTTATGACCACCGCATCCCTATCGTCACCAGGCAGTGATGCTTGCATTGCGGTCAAACGCAAACCTATAATTATTGAATAAATAAATAAACAAATGAGGAAGTTTAACTCTACTTGCTTGTGGAATAACCAGTTGGCCCACCTGATGTTTAGGGGTAGCCATCACCTTTAGCAAAGCACTGCCCTGCGTCAATCAACTTGAGGCATATATAATGTTAAGCCTCATATGCCTATAATTCCACCACACCCTTCAAACCGAAACACAGCATAAAAAAGTTAAATATTAATACTAAAATCAGCGGCAAAACCAGATGAAAGCAATATAGTCCTTATCGACATTGATAGCCCCAGATTGTGCATATTATCTCGACTTCAGCTAAACTGGATTTTACTACGGCGAGATAAATTATATTTTTCATGTGGTTTTATAGCCACTGGTAGATTAAGTTATAAACATTTGTCTAACAGTTTTATTCGTAACCAGAATTAAACTAATGTTGTATCAACATTTGCGAACATCAACTAACAATAAATTCGCTTAACGATTTGATTTTAACTTCGATTTGATTCGTATGTATTGCACTTAAGGGGCTGACAACTATCAAACAACTTCTCGCTCGCACGTTTCGACATGTTGAAAGATATAAAATCACTAAACTCATTTTCGAAAAATCGCAATCAACCATTTTGTACATGTTTTCCTACTTAAAAGTTAGCTTATGTACGAAAACTAGTAAAGCAAACTTTTGAGTAGGAAAACATGTATAGATCAAAGTGATTTTTTACTAAACTGTGTGCAATGTGATTGCACACAAAATGGTTGATTGCGATTTTTCGAAAATGAGTTATGTGATTTTATATCTTTCAACATGTCGAAACGTTCGAGCGAGAGTCACATTAGCTCTTGTCTTCGCCTTAACACATGTTTTAGTACTTTTTAGGTTCTGCGAAATGCCGGTTTCCTCACAATGTTTTCTTTAACCGTTTGCGAGTTCGGGTACCCTGCACATACATTTTTGAAAAGAAAAACTCATTGATGCACAACCGGTTTCTAAATACTCTTTCATAAGTAAGAAGTATTTTATTTCTCTCTCTTTTTATAAATTATTTTAATCAAAATATAAGTACGCCGCCCGCCTGTCTGAGCAACGTATATTTTTATTGTCTTCGTGTAATAATAAAAAAACAGAGTGTTTTACTGGGAGTTCGAATATTTTTTGTAATAATGATTGTATTTTTTCCCGTGCTTACGCTCGAGATGGTTTTTCCCTTTGGGTTTCATATTTTGCCCTCGTAGAAAATACACACTTACCCCTTGTCTAACAAACTATTAATTTAAATTAGTTACTTTAAAACAAAGGCTGCTAGACGATGCTGTCAACAATTAAACACCGCGTTTATATAGGAAAATTCATTTTTAATAGTAGAGCTCTTTGTAAAGGGCTCGACAGAGGAAGTACTACTACCATGTCTATTTCTGCCGACAAGTAGCGTTGCGTGTTTCGGTTTGAAGGGTGTGGTCGCTGGTGAAATCACAGGCACATGAGGCTTAACATCTGTATGCCACAGGTAGATGGACGGGCAGGGCAGTGCATAGTAGAGCACGTTCATATTGTGCGTGACTTGCGAGGCAATGCTTTGTTATAGGCGATGGTTACCACGTGACCTCATGGGGGTCATCCGCTTGTGACATCGCCAATTAGTATAAAAAAAAGAAAATGTCAGATCAGTCTCTCACTAAAGGTGCTGTCATTGTGTTTGCTCTCTTTTATTGCTTTGTCGATGGATAGTCTATAAAAACAGCGTATCGTGTGCTGTCTTATAAATGTATTATACAGTACGAGTTATTGTTTTTTTTATTTGACAGCTTTCAGAGCTCAGTTCGTAGCAGGTCTGCTCTGTAGATTGTGGTTTCGATACCCACCGAGAACAAACATCTCTTATTATTATTGCGCATTTCTATTCAAAATTCTTAAAAAGTAGCCAGCCTTTCATCCACTACCTTCACCTTATTTTTATTTATGTGAATGGTTTTTGTGCGCCACGTCCGCTCTCTCAACTTTATGCTCTCTACAAGTGAACAAAATTGTTATGTTTACATTCCCCTACAGCAACAGCTTGCCACAAGCAGAAAATAACTTAAGATATAAGCTAAATATGACTTTGCATACATTAACATGCAATAATAATTTGATACATTTAGTTGACTCTAACACTATTGTTAGTCAAAATTATGTTTTATCTAAAGGTAGTTATTACCTTTCTAATTACCACAAACGACAAGTAGCTGTCTCGCTATCATATTATTTTAGTATTACAGCCAAAAACTTGGCTAAACAAAATGCTTCTTTTGAGCATTGTCTTGACATACAAAACAAGACTCTGGAAATTATTCCAAGTCATTTAAATTAGATTACCAGACAATAGAGGAAGTCTCTAGCATTAATTTTTTAAATAAAAATAAAATTCATAATAAACAAAGTCAGTCAAGTATTAAATCTATCAAAGTAAACAAAATTAAGCATACCAATTTGGTGCATCAAAATATTGAAGGATTGCGTAGTAAAGAATTAGAGCTGGAATTGTACATCACCTCGAACAATATTGACATAATTTGTATTACTGAACATTGGTTGAAAAGTCATGAGCTGATGTTTGGCTTCAGTGATCACCAGGTTGGTAGTGCTTTCTGCAGAGAACACTTTATTAGAGGTGGATCATTAATATTACTTAATTTTGATCGAGTGAGCGAAGCGAACGAAGATCTTTAGTTTCAACTTGGGCGATTTGGCATTTTATGTATGTATGTATGTATGTATGTATGTATGTATGTTTGTCTGGCGATAACTTTAGAACCGTTGATCCGATCTGCATGAAATTTGATATGTTGATAGCTTGTACTTGAGAAATTTACTGGTAAGTATATGAGTAAAATCGGGTGAAGGGGTTTTGAGATATGGGGTTTTTTACGGGGGCAAAAATAAAAAAAGTTACATAAAAAAATCAAGTTACATGTCATATAAAAGGGCTTTGCTTGGACATCCCAAAACAATTTTTACTTTTTTTTTGTGACGCTCGGTTATTGAGATAAAATAATAAAAGCTAAATTAAGATAACCAGCGATCCAAGAGCTCCCATCTCTAAGAGTTTCGTTGACATCAAGGTTTTTCAACTGGTCTTTCAATTCCTTTGCTTTTTCTTATTTTTTTTTCTTGAAATAAATAAAGGAGGTACTCAGTTCTCATAAAATGGTGACGACGACCAGGTCTGATGATGCAGCCAAGGGCTGTTCAACGGAACTCTTCAATAAATAGGCCAATAGAGTTGAAACTTGGTAACCATACCAAGTTAGTAGGCGGTAGTCAGAAAAAAGTCCAAAGATAATGTTTGGACTTGCCTCTGACTACTACGTACTCAAAGTTTTGATGCGTTCGTCGGGTCGCATCACGAGATCTCAGTTCGAGGCGAACTACTAGTAATAAAATTAAATTTAAAGAACGCAAAGATATTGTCCACCACTCTGTAGAAAGACACATTGAAATAGCTTGCGTGGAGTTGGAGCAGTTCATTGTTATAAGCGCTTACAGTCCACCTTCTGCCTCATTCGATATTTTTGAAAAAGCAATGGAAGAAATTTTGTATAAAATAACTAAATCAAACAAGCAACTAATCATATGTGGCGACTTCAATGTTAATTTACTAGTTCACTACTCTTTAAATACCAGGATAATTAGTCTTTATAAATCATTTGACCTGGAACATTTGTTTATGGAGCCTACTAGGATAACTGCCTCTTCGGCCACATGTATAGATAATATCTTTACTAATGTAAAAATAATAAGTAAAAATCTAATAAGTAATATTCCTTCAGACCACCTTGGTCAAATAATTAAAATAGAAGCAAAAACTAAAAACGATGTATTAAATAAAATTACTTTCGTCCCATTGACCATAAGTCGTTTGGAAGAGTTGAAACTGAACCTTATTACTAGACTACCAAGAATAACTTACAGTAATGATGGCAATTCATATTATAAATTTTTCTATGAATTTCATAACTTATTCAGTTCAATTTTCACACCCAAATCGAAAATGGTCTCTGGCGGTTCTAAATTTTGTGAGTGGGCAACAGCGGGTATTTATAAAAGCAGAGAAACATTGTACAACCTTTATAGTGAAAAACAATACAATTTCAGTGAAGAATTAAAAGAAAAAATTAAAAACTATTCTAAAATTTTCAAAAGCGTGTATTGCTAAATCACAATATTTAAGTTCAAAAATCAAAACTAGTCAAGATAAAATCAAAGCTACTTGGAAAATAATTAATAGTGAGACAGGAAGAGTCAAGACACAGAACACCGTATACAACTTGAATGTTGGCGGCACCATCATTACCAAAGATGATGATGTTGCCAAAGCATTTGAAACCTTCTTCACTGACATTCCAGTCTCCACTACAAAGTCCTTAAGCTCTTCCCACATAATCGCAGAGTCATTGTTAAAAGATAACTTATCAGAATTCAAACAACAGTTTAAATTCGATTATGTGAATACTAATGACATCATCAAAGCTTTTAAAATGATAAATGTAAAAAAAACCACGGACCTCTGGGGCATTTCTGTTTTTGCCGTTAAACCTGTGATTGATATTATTGCACCAGATCTAGCTTTTATATTCAACCAATGTATTGATTGTGGCGTTTTTCCTGACCTTATGAAACATAGTAAAATAACACCCTTATTTAAATCAGGTAGTCATTCTGACCCCAGTAACTTTCACCCGATATCAGTACTACCTACATTTAGTAAAATTTTCGAAAAACTTATACTCAATCAGTTACAAAGGCACTTTACTATAAATAACTTACTTGACAGTAAACAATTTGGATTTACAAGGGGTCGCTCAACCACCGACGCTGGTGTTGAGTTAATAACATATATTTTTCAGACCTGGGAACAGTCGCAAGACGCCTTAGGCATTTTCTGTGACCTTTCCAAGGCATTCGATTGTGTGCACCATGAAATGTTGGTCAGAAAACTGAACCACTATGGTGTTAGAGGTGTTGCTCTAGACCTACTCATTTCTTACTTAAATGGCAGAATACAAAGTGTTGACGTGAATGGAAAGCGTTCTCCGGGGTCAGTGGTAAAAATGGGTGTACCACAAGGTTCTATATTAGGGCCATTTTTGTTTTTAATTTACATTAATGATCTACCTCAAGTAGTAGATGATCACGAGATTGTACTGTTTGCAGATGACACTTCACTTTTATTCAAATTGAAAAGACGACAAACTAACTATGACGATGTAAACAATGCAATCTCTAGAGTCGTAAACTGGTTTAATGTAAACAACTTGTTACTTAATGAAAATAAAACAAAATGCATTCGCTTTGTACTACCAAATGTCCAACAAATAAATGCTGATGTAAAAATCAAAAATGAAAAAATAGACCTCGTGGATACCACCGTATTTTTAGGCATAACCTTAGATAATAAGCTTCAATGGGGCCCACACATAGGCAAATTGTCGAATAGACTTAGCTCTGCAGCATACGCAGTCAAAAAGATCCGCCTTCTTACAGACGTGGACACCGCAAGACTTGTCTATTTCAGCTACTTTCATAGCATTATGTCATACGGCATTTTGTTGTGGGGGAGTGCTGCAGATATTAACACCATATTTGTGCTGCAGAAGAGGGCTGTTCGTGCAATTTATAACATGGGTCCTAGAGAATCGTTACGAAATAAGTTTAAAGAAATAAATGTAATGACTTTACCCTGTCAGTACATATACGAAAATTTAATGTATGTTAGGAAAAATATTAATTTATATGCCAAAAAGAGTGACCATCATAATGTTAACACTAGAAATAAAGATAAGCTCGCTGTTCCCACTACTAGGCTCACTAAAGTAAGCAAATCGTTTGCAGGACAATGTGTACGCTTCTTTAACAAAGTCCCAAGTGAGATTCACCAGTTGTCGATTAACAAATTCAAAAACATAATAAAAAGAAAACTTTGTACAAAAGCTTACTATAAAATTTCTGATTATATAGACGACAAAAAAGCTTGGGACTGATCTATGCTCCAACTCATTAAAAACACTAAACAATTAAGTAGGTACCATAATAAAATTGTAAAAAGGATCATACAAAAAAAACGCTAGGAACCAAGCCGTTAGTTTCTTGCCCGTTCTTCTAGGCTTTGGTCGCGAGGAACTGGCGATAGATTCACCTAGTATATAAGACGTTTCAAAGTGATCCTTGTGATTGTCTACACTAATATTATAAAGAGGTAAACTTTGTATTTTTGTATTTTTGTATTTTTGTATTTTTGTATGTAACGAATAGGCTCAAAAACTACTGGTCCGATTTCAAAAATTCTTTCACCATTAGAATGCTACATTATCCCTGAGTAACATAGGCTATATTATATTTTCAAAATAATCAGGGATCCTTACTAAAACTTCAATAATGTAACCCAAGGTGGAAAACAAAGAACCTTACATCGCGTGCGCTGCGAAAACTATTGAAGATAGAACAAAATAATGTACTACGATTTTGTAGAACACGTTATCATCTACAAAAAATGTCGCGACAGCATATGTCTAACTATTATAGTTATGTCACAATAAGTGTTCTTTTATTTTAAAAATTTAATTGAAATGCCGCCGATAGAAAAGGGTCTTTATTTGTACCTTGGTATTAATCCTTATCCAAATAAATCATTTCATAATAAAGACGGTTTCAATACCTATAGATTACTTCTTAAATTTTTCAAATCGGACATTCCATTCAAAAGATATGACGAAATTAAAAATGTTGACGGGTCCACGGGTCTCGCGCGGGGTGCGATTTCACTTACTCAAGGAGAAGCGCGTGCAAATGTATGAAATAAGTAGACGCGAGGCTCGAACCCACGGTTTAAGTTTATCCTAAAATGTTCAAAAAATTTATGACTACCCATGCGAAGCTGGGACAGGCCGCTAGTACTGAATAAAGACCGTTTTGATTTTGATTTTTTGATTTTGATCTCTCAGCTCAAATCACACTGAAGTTGGAACTTCTGGAAACCGTGTGGGAGCTCCTCTGCAGAAACCAATTCTGCCGTGTGGGACGGCTTTTAAGTCCAGAATACTTACCTAAAGATAAGAAACAAAGTCTTGTCTGACTGAGAAACTAGCAGGGTTAGAAGCTTCTTTCTTATTGAATTTCAAGGATTATAAAAAGTCACTTTTTAAGGATCCAAAGTTATTGAGGTTAAAGTTTTTTTAAAATATAAATGAGATTCTCCAAAATGATGATTTTTTCTTCTGTTTCACATTGTTTCACTTCTGGGGTAGGCAAATTTCCACGGATTTCCACTTTCTACGATCCATAAAATAAAATAAATACGTTTGTATTTTATTATTTTCAGGATCTTAAAACAATAAAAATATTTCGTTCGAATGTCCCAGAACGTAAAGAATTAGTTAGAAAAATGCTTTGGTATTTAGTCATAATGAAATTCCTGAACCGAAGTAAATTAATTATTCTCTTGGTTTTTTGTTTTCTATGTTATTTGTGTAATTTAAGAACCCACATTATTATCTTCTAAGAGAGGGATATGCAAATTCTTACATTCTATAGGTATAAGTTATTTTAGCTTATAATCTAAACATGCTTATAAAACAAAGCTTAACATCAGCTGGGCCATATGTCCACCTGATGTTGCTTGTTTTTTCAGCAAATAGTAAAAAAAACTCCATAGACGCAGATTAATATAATATTATACAGGTATTGGTGAACATTTGACCGAACACCATATAATAGATGAAAACATGTTTCTTTGTTATAAAAAATACAATTTCCAGAAAGATGTTTATGACACAAATGTTGATCTTCGATGGTTCATCAAACTCGCAATCTACGACACAGATAAAGCTAAGCTACTGCGTACAACAGTGCGATTCTGTCAACAACTTTCACTCAAGTGACCGCGAAATCCACAGTGAGTTTTCTGTAATATATCCATTTTATAATTATAATATTAGTTTGGCATTCTGTAATATAATTCACCCATCACTAGCAACCCGCGTGAATGTTTTAGTGAGTGTAAACGCTACGTGAGTGAGGTAAAGATCGCAATCGAAGTGAGCGCGGATCCACTGGGTGAAACTCCGCGTGATTTTGTTTAGAGAATCAACACTCTGAGCGGTGTGGCCAGTCAACTCAGTTATTTAAACACATCGGTTCAAAGGATATTGTGATCAATTTTTATTTAATATGACAAAATAAATGGTTCCATGTTGTCTTATTGTCTACGAACTGATCTAGAATTTAACGCAATTCCTATGCTATTCTCCATCTTTTGATCTCATTTACTTATAATTAGCTTATTTTAATGCGTCTTTTTTTATCATGGGTATACTGGCTTCTACATCAGGTTTTTCTTCCGTGTGCTTGTTGAAGTCAGGGTCGTTCCAGGCAGCCTTCTCGCACGTCCCGAAGATGACGTAGAAGAGATTGGTGAAGAAGTAGAATCCAGCTGCTAGGAAGAAAACTTGCCGCCAAAGACGTTCATCATTCTGTAATATTGCATTGTAAATTATGTAATAAAATTTGATTTCAGGACCACAGTTTTCAAACAAGGCGTGCATCCACACTTATCAGCAGAGGGATAGCACGCGATGGAATTATACTTTCTGACAAATATCGGGCCAGTAAGTTAAGAGTCCGGGGAAGTACCACCACCTAGCAGCGTTGCTTGGTTTCAGTTTCATCATCATCATCCGCAGCCTGACTTATCACACTGATGGGCAAAGGCTCTCTATGTTCTTGGTAATTGTAGTGATAAGTTCAACAAAGGCATTGCAAACGGGCTGAAATGATGGTGATGAGGAAAAAGAGTACTTACAACATCAGTGAGGATAACCCCAGCTAAGATAGGAGCCAACGAAGAAACGAGGTTTGACACGAAGTTGCTGAGACTCATCATGGTTCCGGCGAAGTTGGGAGATATGTCGATGTGGTTCACCTAAATAAAGAAAAAAATATATAGAGGTATAATTAAGAAGCTCAAAACCGAAAAAAAACAATAAAAAAAAACTGAAAAATCTTAAACAACATTGTTGGACATTACGAAAATTCAGCTAAAATATAATTTTGATCCACACAAGTTTTCCTACCTAATAGTTTGATTAAGTATTCAAACTATTTTAATTTTTTTTTAATCTGCTAACTAGAAGTAGTATGATGGATGTCTGCGTTGTTGGTGATCTAAGAGATATAAGATTTCTAATAGATCGTTTGTAACTCCTTAACTGTTTTATAAAATTATGTATTTTGTATACATATAGGTACTCGTTATAGCTACAATCTCCTTTATAAATTAATACAATATTGCTTTACAATTTACCTGAAATCCCATATGCGCAGATATTTTGAAAGCGCATATAACGACAAGGATCGTTTCCACCACATAAATGTTTTTGGGCACAAACGCCAGAGTAACGAGGCCCAGAGCGGCCGGTATACACCCTGAAATTTCATAAAAATAGAAATAAGAATAATGGTTTCATCATGAGCAACGAATAACGACAAAAGAAAAAAAACAGCATATTTTTTCTTTGGCCTCTAAGATAATTGTCACGGAAAAGCGAGATTTCCTAACTCACACCAAAATAACAATAGTAAAAAAATCCTTCCAAAAAAACCTTTGGATGGAGAGAATTGTAAAAGTAAGGAAGTTTGATATCTAGTTTTTTTCTATTTACCTGCATTATAATCATAATGGTCTTTATTCAGTGGAATTCGAAAAGTGAATTACAAAAAAGTGATCCATGTAACTTTTACTCACTTTGAAACCAAGGAACCTAATGTTCCTTGGTTTAACAGTTTTTATAGGTTAATAGTGCCCTAGATAATTTTTTTGAAATCTCGGTACTCGTGTCTCAGATTTATCTAGATGTATAGCCGGTAGTTTTAAAAATCAGAAGTTTAATACTCATGTTGATAAAACTTCAAGTCTGATAGCCGCGAGATACGGGAGACGCTACTGATAATACTGATACGACAGCCTTCACAACTCAGTTGGTAGTAGCTCTGCCTTCTGCGCTGCAGGCCGTGGGTTTGATCCCCAGAACAAACATTTGTGTTATTTGTTCTATGCCATGTTTCTTTAATATGTTTGTTTATCAGGGCTAGAAAGCTAAAAAACCTCATAATTTTTTTTTTATATGTTACACTAGTCAGACATCAATTATATAAAGTCGTAAGTACCGCATTCTTTAGAAAAAAAACAATAATAGCTTTGAAATTAGAAAATTCTTTGATGCCCAGGCGCAGATATTCTCTCAGATCTCTTAGAACCAAGTACGAAGACATATAAGAGGGGTAGTCAGGGTACGGTCAAACGCTATATTTGGCACGCATACTTACATTTTGAAGCAGTTAGTATTCTAAACGTGACATGTTTCTAGCCCAATGCCGATGCTAGAATGCTTACTGGTTTCCTCATGATGTTTTCCTTTACATTTTAAAAGTACTGGCATTGCACAAATAAAGAGAAGTACAGCTCTTTGTGAAGGGCTTGTTCGGGGAAGTACTACCACCACGCCTTTTTCTGCCGCCAAGCAGCAACGCTGTGTTTCGGTTTGAAGAGTGTGGTTGCCGGTTTAATTACAGGCACATGAGGCTTAACATGTATATGCCTCAAGTTGATGGACCCAGGGCAGTGGGTCGTAGGGCACGTTCCTATCGTGCGGACTTTTTAGTATCACAAAATAGAAACAGTAAAAATTTTTGATACATTACCCATAGAATTAGCCAATTTCCTAGTATTGGTAACGCTTAAAACCTTTTTGACGATTAGCATGTCGGTGAACCAGCTGAAGAAGAAATTAGTGAACCACATAACCATGAATGGAAGAGCAGTCAACAGCCCATTCTGAAAATAAAGGTTATTTATTGTCTAGATATTTTCTAAGCGTTACACAATCATAAAGTCATCAGTATGCTCTGTACTTTTCTTGAATCGTTTTTTTATTAAAATAAGCACCTGTTTACAATTAATGCAATAAAGAATATTGATGTAAGGATCTGATATCTTAAAACTGGGCCATCAGGTTTAAAATAACTTGTGGAAACACACAAAAACAAACTTAAAAAATAATTGTGGTGTTCTATACAGAACTATTTAGGCACAAACTAAACAAAGCTTTTATGGGAATCCGATAATACTTTTTTAGATAGCTGTTATAATATTGTTTTTGTAAATACATACGTACATACTTAGAAATTATAACGCCCTAGACAAAGAACGAGCATCTATATTCATCGCACAAATAATTATTCACAGTGGGGATCGCCCCCGCGGCCTACAGCGCAGAGGGCTGAGATGTGAGGGCTGTCAAAGTTTTCTAAAGTTTCCTTTATTACTTACAGCTTTGATATTCACACCCATAATTTTGTCCATGAACGCCGGTACTTCCGAGTACAGAATTAATTGCCCCCATGTTTGTCCGATGTGCGCCACGATAATTGCATACAATCCACGACTACGTAGTATGTAGGACCATGGAACCGTCATGCGTTTCTGTAACCGATTACACATTTTTTTTTATCTATTAAATCAAGGTTTTTTTTGTATGAAAGAATGAAAAATTGAATGGAGTGAAGTCCACTAAGTAAGATTGCTCTCGGTAGATCCATAAAAAAGATCCAGAATTATTCTCAGTTAGTTCACAAAAAAATGGATCTTGTGCGTTTAAAAAAGCTAATTTGAAAAATTATGAGTCTACAAAATATTATGCAAATCATCTTAGTACGAAAAAAGAGATTTTTACGAGATTCATTACATTATATGACACCCAGACACAAAACAAACATTTATAATAGAATTAATGTCAGCTGATGAAAGTCAAACAAATGCAGAAAATATTTACCGTATCATATCCTTTCTTAACTCCTAACCCGTCCTCAATATGTTTTCTTTCAGCTGGAGAAATACTCGGGTGCTTAGCTGGTGTATCAGCCATTAAAAACCATAGAACTCCTCCAATAATCCCTGATAGGATTCCGTAAAACCTGAAAATGCCAGGCCAGCCTACAAAGGTAGCTGATATGAATCCCGTGATGGGTAGCCCTAGCACCGTTCCTAAAGCTTGGCCTGAAATAAACAGATTTGATATAAGCAAATTATAATCATAAATCAGTTATGTTGGAAGTAGCTCGGCCTTCTCCGCTGTAGGCCGTGGGTTTGATCCCTACCGTTTTATAATATTATGCTATATTATACAATTGCATTTACAAAAAAAGCAGAGGAGTCTAGGAGTAGAAGTACCTTACCTCCGTAGGTCATAGCAGTCAGTCTACCACGCTCTTCTAAAGGAGCCCATTTGCCAAAGAAAGTATGCATTCCTGGAAATATACAGGCTTGGCTCAGGCCTTGCATTATTCTGAATATAACTGTACATACCCAACCACCCTGAAATATATAGGATGAAGATGATAATTAAATATCTAATAGCCACAGTGTGGTGAAAGCATTTTAAGTGCGCCTCAAATGGCTTCTTTCGAGCATTTGGCACATGTTTTAGAACTTTTTAGGTTCTACAACATGCCAGTTTCATCATGATGTATTCACTAGACCACCAGTCAAATTGATAAAAAATATAATAAAAACACCATAACAAATTTAAAAAAAAAATTGTCTCTAAGTAATAGAAGAACAGAAAAAATACTTACATAGTATGCAGCTAAAGGTAGCAAAATCGATACAGCACAGTTGATAAACATAGCTCCGCAGAGCAGGCGTCGGGAACCGAACCTGTGAGCCATCTGTCCCGCCGGGATCTGCAGCAACATGTAGCCCCAGAAGAAGGACGCTATCACTGTATCTTGCACCTTCTTGTTCCATTTGAAGGTAGGGTACTGTGGATAGAAGATAATTACTAGCTTAGTTCTTGAATGGCCTTTACGGCACTTACGGAATACGGAAAACATCGTGAGGGAACTAGTTAGTATTCTAGCAGCGGCTTTGGGCTTGCAATCTGTTACGTATGGAATATCAACAGCTGCGAAATGTGGGTATGTGCCAAAATAACATTTTGATTTGGACGTACCCCCAATACCCCCTTAGACATCCTCAAAGAATTTTAAGTTGGCACTTGGTACTAATCGATCTGGGGATCAAAGTCGTCAAGCTGTTTCAACCTTCTTCAGTGCTTAAATTCACATATACCGTCTAAAAAATAAAAGGACGTCACTTACCGGAGGCATCAACATCAGCGCATTGAAGAACCCTCCAACCTTAAAGTCTTCCACATCCACGTCAATAACCCTAGCATTGGCCGCACTGTTCATTTCACTGCTATTTAACTTCAGTTCGTGGTGTGTCATAGCCACTAAAGCCACGCCCATGCATGCTCGCATGCTGTAGGCAATGGTGAGAGTGCAGAAGAGGATCAAGCTTTGCTGGTGTCGATATCCCCATGATGATGCTGAAATAATAAAAAAAATAGATGTAAAAACATTCAAAAGCCAAGATCAAGTCGTGATAGCATTTTAAAAAATATTCGTTGCACATTATAATGAAAAGTTGGTTTATTTTTGAAGCTAAAGATATACCTACACAGTTAACCTTTATTAATACCTGGCTATTTTATTTTTATTCGTTTTATAGTATTTTCTAATAGCACTTAAGGAAATTACAAAGATTTTTCACTATCCCACTCTGATAATAACTTTGGAATATTATAAAAATATCCCTTTCTAGTTAAAAAACACATTAGTATCGCAAGAGTAATTATATGATTGACACACTTTTAAGTCACATTTTAATACAACATAAATTAGCCGTTCAAAGAAAATACCGCAAGCGTTGGCTGTAACCGAATTTTCAAATTTAAATGAGATCTTGTCTCATAAGACGAAGACTACTGCTAATTTACATCTCGCTCGCCCAGTTAAACATTTTGAAAGATATAAAATTACTGAACTTATTATTGAAAAATCGTTTGCACACAGATCAGCAAAGTTTAAAATCGTGTGCAATAATTTTGCACACAGTTCAGCAAAATTATTATCAAACTTGTTTAGATCAGAATATATTTTGCTGAACTGTGTGCAATGTTGCACACAAAATGTTGAGATGTGCGAGCGAGAGGTTGACGGCGTCTCTTAAGCGACAATATTGGCACTACCTTTAAACTCTTTGTCATCAAAGGTTTTCACTTCACCACCGCCGCCCTCGTTGACGTCTCCATTCACTTCGGGAACTCCTTTGTTGTTCATTTCTCGAATCAGCGCTCTCGCATTCGTTATCTCAACTAATTAGTCTCTCAAAGCATCTTCAATGTAAATGTGAGATTTTTCATCTATTAATGGTAAATTGTTATCGGAAAGCAAATAATATTAAGTCTCATTGTTTTTATTATTTGTTTTAGATTTTTATCGAGCATTTGTTCTTGAGCTATATCTCTAATACTATAAGAATCAAAGTCCTGACTGACTGACATATAGACTGTGGATTTTCTTGAGTTGTTGTTTCCGGAATAGCAACACAGAACGGCTTTCAACTATCACGCCTCTTAAGAAAATTAAAGATTTCATATTAGGAATCCTAGAGTATGATCAGGCCGTCTAGTGCGTTGGAGCTCTTAGCTCCATCTTGTTATCATTGCCGGGCGTCATTAGATGTAGCATCGCAAACATTGTTAAGTCACTGTTTCCGCCGTTTGATCACTAAACGGTAGTCTAGTGAATACATTTGACGTCAATCGTTTGAAAACAAGATAATTTTACTTAAAAATGACATCATATTGTCAATAATTGTTTTTTTTTATTCATTCTTTTATTTTACTCCAGTAAGATGACTTAGAATGAACAAAAAGCGCCATCATTCGTTATTTTTCTCCTATTTATGATAATTTCCTATCACCAAACTATATAGATAGAAAATACTTATTGCACACCACATAACATTTATACGTACCAGAACAGTAAAACGTCAAAGTAGAATATAATGGGCGGTCTTATCGCTAAAAGTGATCTCTTCCAGAAAACCTTGGCATAGACTGTATAAGATAAGAACGATAGAGAACTTAATATTACCTATATTATAAATGGGTAATACCTATTGTATATTATTATTTAATATATTATACCTATATTATAATAAGTAATTTACGTCCTACAGTTAATAGTATTATGACCTCAACAAGGAGATCATCTGACAAACATATAATCCACGACAACATTTATAATATTTTGTCAATATTCTATTTTGCAGGTAAGTCCTTTGTGGTAAATATCCTCCTGATTATACCACTTTTTTGATAAAACTATATTATCATTATAATGGAATGGATATCTTTGATGCATTAGTTATGCATTAGTGGGTATTATTAGTAAGCCTTTGTCAATATCATGTTTAACTAGTACATGTCAAAGTCCACGTGACTTTTCTTCAGTAAAACTCACTTATACGTTTGACAGCACTCACAGCTCAATTAGTAGTAGCTCGCCTTTTGCGCTGTAAGCCGTGGGTTCGATTTTCACACGGATAAAACATCTATGTGATGAACATTGATATTTATCAATGGTAACCATTTTCAAAATGATCGGGTATATTGAAACATCTTCCATATTTTATTATTTAATGTCAACGGTTTTTGGTATACAATTATAAAATATTACAAAAATTAGTTTCCAATAATCTAGATAAGTTTCAGTGTATTTATTTTGTTGAAATGTAGTTATTGTGGTTTCTCGTTGACTGTTTTTTCGTCTTCAATTTCGGCATCTGAAAAGAAATAATATAAGCTTAAGGGCTTTATATACTTGGAAGTAGATCAATTATTCTGAGGAAGAATTTTATTTCTTATGCAAAAAAGAGAATATATTTTTCTATTTAAATGTTTTTAATATGAAATGGCCGTTATTTAAGTAAAACTGCATACATAGGTACAGTCATGAATTGAATAAAATAAACTTTGGAATCTATAAGCACATAATGCAAAACTAACGATGAGTTGGCTTCCAAAGAAAAGAAGAGAAAGAAAGAAAAGAAAAAAGAAAACAATACTTTTGTTTTGAGGAAACACAAACATTTCACATAAAGTAAATAGTTACCATCAATTCGGCCCTCATCCCACGGCTGCACCTCCACTGACAAGAAGAAGACGAAGACGAAGTTCGTCAGGAACGCCAGACCCGCCATGATGCACAACATGGTGCGCCATTGAGAGGGGTTTCTCTGTAAATAAAGACAGATTAAAAAAAAACGTATTATATCGACCAACACAGAAAAAGACATGGTACTGAAAACAGGTATTAAAATACATTAAAGTAAAACTTCTCGAATGGCAATGGCCCGATGGACCGATGAAGTTGTGGGAAGACGCGGGAAGTCGGTGGATGGAGCGGGCTCAGAATTGTGCTTCCTGGAAATGTCTAGGGGAGGCTTATGTCAAGCAGGGAACTTCTTCAGGCTGATGATTATGATGATAATCAAAGCTAAGCGTGCTCTACCTCAAACTGAATCTACTTCTCACCCAGCGCTTGCTATTTTACCATAAATAACTGTAAGCAATGGTTCGTAATTATGACAATTCAAAGTCATCCATCCACATTTCTTCTCACAAATGTCACCCCTACAATGTTCGGTCGCAGTAGACTTTAAATTAGAAATTCGCAAACACTATCACGGATCGCCTTTAGTCTCAAGCCAACCCATTTCAATCCATTGCATCATTCTACATTTCCCTCGGGTGCCACAACACTCCTTTGTTTTCACCTCGCTGATCATTTGAGGCAAACAGATAGCTCACTCTATTGTTAATACACGAGAGTCTGTATCTATTCAAGATAATTTATACAACGTGAGAGGTACCCTTTTCACGTATATGCCTATTTACTAGACGCTTTGTGAAAGGAATTACTCTAGCGTTTCAACCTAATCCACAGAGAAAAAAGGTCTAAAGCGATCGTAAGTAGATCCATCTTGAGATTTACCACTTTAGGAATCCGAAATCTGAAAATATTTACTTTATACCCAAACATTTTATACTGCCTTGAAAGTCGAGCCACCATACTTCGACCCATACTTTTCATACTGCTTGCTGCCTCACTTGCATTATGAACGTGCCCTACGATGCACTGCCCTGCATTCACCAACCTGAAGCATACAGTTTTTAAGCCGCGTGTGCCTGTAATTTCACTTGTAACCTCACCCTTTAAACCGAAACACACCATCGTTGCTTGACGGTAGAAATAGGCTTGGTGGTATTACTTCCCTTGACAAACCCTTCACAAAGAGATCTAGCTAATAACTCTAATACATCTAGCTTATAACTGTGTCGATGCAGTGGATAAGCTGCCGCGCAATAGGAACTAGTTCTAAAAGGGCCCTTAGGGACTTTCAAAGGGAAACCTATTAATGTCTTACAATCGGTGGCTCAAAGGTAATGGATCGAGAATTAAGTGCAGCCTTTTGTTTTACAAACGAAGTAAGATATTAATCAATAGCTGTTTCTTGAGTCTTTGTCCTCATATCCTTCTTATTCTCAAGGATGTTAGGAGTTTCAAGTACATGAACACTTGACAACAAAGCAAATCATGCAAGTCCACGTTGGAGCCATGGTGGTTGCACACTTCGGATTCAGAAAAAACTTCCTGTCGCAAAAAATCATGATCTCCCTGCTGAGATTTTCTTTATTGACTGTAATTAGGAGGTTCGTCAAAAATGGCATTTTAGATTTCTTAATGAATCAGCAACGAACTAGTGATTTCAGGTATTGCAGGCGTTTATAGGCTACGGTAACCGCTTTTCATCAGGCGGGCCGTAACTTTATTCGTCTACTTCATTGCATAAAAGTAGCTGGACAGATCCTTGTGATGTTTTGATACCTTACAACTGAAACAAATTGCAATCTTAGCGTTTCTTTGGTTCCATAGCTCTGCAGCTGAATATTCAATTCCTGCGGCAAATGTCATAACTAATAAAACCAAAAGTGTAAATAAAATCACATTTCCATTCCGTTCTCTTTGAATTCAGTTTGCGATTTAATATTATAAAATCCAGAGTGATTTTAGAAAACCTTTCCATCCATAGGGAAATGCAAATTGCTTCCTATCTAAATTAAAAGCAAGGTAATATTATTTTTAAAGCACCCATTTCTAACCACGGGGCCATTATCTAAAAACAGCAGTAACATTAAAAATAAGTCACTGATTGTTTAAAACAAATTTTCTAAGGCCAGTCAATCGAGCTGCTCGTGATATTGACATCTGAAGTGTTATTCTGTCAACAACACTCAGCCCACGTGACCGCGAAATCCACGATGAATTTTCAATTTGGCATTCTGTAATACATTCACTCATCACTAGCGTGAGTGTTTTGGCAGTAAAAATGCCAACACTAGTGAGGCGAAGCTTGTGATCGAAGGGAACGCGGATCCACTAGGTTATACTTCTCGTATTTTTGTTGTTTAGGTTTTAGTTAAATAAAGCATAACGTTGGTTTTTTACGTTTTCTGTACACGTGACATTTTCTGTCATTATTTGAAATTTTCTGCCATATTTTTTTTTTTTTTTTCATATTTTTCGTTTGAGATTCGACAATAATTATGTAGGAATTAGTATTGAGTAGAATATAAAGAATAACCCAACACTAGAAGCAACTACACTGTAGGAGCCGTACGAGGAAGCATTGCTGTTCCTCGTAGAGCACGCATCCAAATACTAATCTACAAGGAATAAGATCGGTGCTCCAAAATCAGTGCTCTACGAGGAATGCCCGTTTGGTTCTGCCTAAAAGCTTCGTCAGCAGAATTAGCTCATACAAATTCACCCACTTATAAGTAAAAATATGAAATGGGAGTGGGCAGGTCATGTGATCCGTATGAGACGCTGAAAGGTGGGCTAAAGGGGTCACAAAATGGGTACCCACAAACGCAGACGTCGCGGCCGCCCGAGGTAGCGCTGGCGAGACGAATTGAACTCCTTCAACAGCGGAACAGGTAGAACGCACCGAGGACCGAGGGCAGTGGAAGAGCATGGAGGAGACCTTTGCCCAGCAGTGGGACAGTAGAGGTTACTAATAATAATAGTTACCACATCAACGACGATGTTGGAGACCAGCACCGGCACGAGCAGCACCACGCAGCACGCGAAGGTGTTGCCGACGGCCATCATCGTGCCGCTGTAGTTCGGAGACAGGTCCATGTGGTTTAACTGGAAATTACATATAATAAATATTAAATATAAATAAATATTGGTGGACATTCTACACAGCACTATCTCGCCCCAAACTAAGCCAAAGCTTGTGTTATGGGAACCACATAGCTGATATACTACTTATATACTTTTTTTTTTGTAAATACATACTTATAATACATATTAAATAACACCCAGACAGAGAACAAACCTCTATGTTTATCACACAAATGTTTGTTCTCGGTGGGGATCGAACCCACGGCCTACGGCACAGAAGGCAGAGCTACTACCAACTGAGCTGTGAAGGCTGTCGTTATATTGGTTAAATATTGATTTCTTTCTTCTTCTTGTAGAGTCACTGGTTCTTTTGAAACAGTTTGGTGAAAGGATTAAGTGCGCCTCAAAGAGGCTCCGTTCGACCACTAAATATTGGTGGACTTTCCACACAGCACTATCTAGCCCCAAACTAAGCAAGGCTTGTAATATGGGAACCAAATAGTTAGTATAATAGGTACTTATATCCTTTTTATAACTTTATATTTTACGCTCGAACAGGGCAGACTGTTTGTACTACAATTTTTATAACGTTATAAAAAGGATATATAAAAATGTACAAATTTACAAATTATGGCTTACACGAGTAAGGCATAATTTGTACCTACATTTATGTAGGTATTATATTAAAAGTATTTATTATTAGAATCAGAATCAGAATAGTCTTTATTGTAATTTTATTTCGAATTTCGAATTTTGTCATTAGTTCTTAGCAAGCCGGATAGAGGTTTATCGCATTTTCATACAAAACCCGCTGGAAAACGAAATCCGAATTATTTAAAACTAAATTCGAAAAACAAGTTCCCAGAATAGACGTACATTTCCCGTAGCGCATCAAGCTCGTATCGAATGGCTTTAGACAGGTCAAACTTTTATGACAGCTTGACTTTGACTTACCATCCATCCGGAATGCGCCGCCGTGAAGCACGTCATCGTGACCACGAAGCAGATGACAGCCACCGTGGTGTTGGTGGCAAATGAGGCGCAAACCAGTGATACCGCCGTTCCTACTTGTGCTGTTGAGGATAAATTAATGTTTAGAATAAATAAGCGAATAATATTCGCAGACCATGTTATCCATACCGTTATATTAATCCTTATCCAAATAAATCATCTCGTATTCAAGACTGTTTCAATACCTATAGATTACTTCCTGAATTTTGAATTTTTCAAATCGAACATTCCATTCAAAAGATATTACGAAATTAAAAATTTTAGTTCGCTTTAAAAATATTATTAGCGAACGCACGGAGCAACGGGGCGTGTTCTCACTCACTCAGGAAGAAGGGCGTGCAAATGTATGAAATAAGTAGACGCGAGACTCGAACCTATGGTCTAAGTTTATCCTAAAATGTTAAAAAAATCTATATCCACTTATGCGAAGCTGAGACAGGCCGCTAGTTCTATATACATCTAGCTGATGGAACAGGCAGATTGTTTCCACCATATGTTATGTGGTAACCATCACCTATAACAAAGTTGCCTCGTAAGTCACGCACGATAGGAACGTGCCCTATAATGTACTGCCCTGCGTCCATCAACTTGAAGCATGCCATAGCCTCTTGTGCATGTAATTTCACCGGAAACCACACTGTTCTCACTTGTGGAAAAATCTTCCTGCTGTAATTGTCTTGAGACTAAAATACGCCTTCAAAAATAAAACACCTCATGACTTTGATCCTATAGAACGTTACATATCCTTTAAAATATTTTAGTACCAAGTAGATACCACAAGGTTAATATTGCCAAATTGGTTACTCTAGTCATCTTAGAGCCGTATCGCTGTGTTTCTATCAAGGTCCATACCCTTGTTATCCTAAATGTTCCGTTTGGTAAAATAAAAAGAATAATAAAAGACAGCGTAAGCTTGAGGAAGCTAGTGTTTAAAATATGCTAAAGACACAGTCACGTCATGCATATATTTTAAAGATGATAGATAAACTTACAAAGTGAATTGAAGATTCTTCGAGCCGATTTGGAGCTGACGATGTTCCTGTTAGTCAAGTAGTCAGAAAAGAGGCCAAAACCAATAGATGAGAAGAAACTGCTGACATACGGCAAGGACGACAG
The DNA here is from genome assembly GCA_932294275.1 of Chloroclysta siterata. Lineage (NCBI taxonomy): Eukaryota > Metazoa > Arthropoda > Insecta > Lepidoptera > Geometridae > Chloroclysta > Chloroclysta siterata. The sequence goes on along the minus strand of OW028592.1, from coordinate 25,643,656 downwards.
AAGACCACTCTGAAAGATAACCATAAATAAATGTTATATAAAGCTATAAACTATTCAATATTTATTAAGTTATATATTCAACATCGTCACAAAAAATATGACTTTCTTGCAAGGTTCTACGAATTTATCGTTTTTTTTGTTATTAAAGTGTAAGGGAACTTCATACTTTATCACCTATAAAAGATTTAGACACAAAATAAACTAAATATTTTTGCAATATCTGGCAGGATGGATAGACAATTATGTTAATGAGATTAATCAATATATTATAATAATTTCAATACATAGATAGATATTGCTGTTTTTTTTTTCATTATTATCATAAGAAGGTACTTACATTCTTAACATCAATCCCAAGTATGTAGTGAATATATGAAGGAACTTGCGTGAATATAAACACGAACGTCGTAGCAGCGCCGATCTGCGTTGCGAAGTTGGCCCACACGGGAATCGAACTCATTATCGCTTTCCACGGTGTTGATCTCTTCTATAAATAAGAAAACAGAGAACAGTAAAGCTCTTTGTGTGTGGCTCGTCCGGGGAAGTTCTACCACCATGCCTTTTTCTGCCGCCAAGCAGCATTGCTGTGTTTTGGTTTGAAGGTTTTGGTTGCCGGTGAAATAACAGGCACATGAGGCATGAATATAACCAAAAATTTACTCACTTGTACTAAACCCTGATCAATCTGACCTAGAATGTAGTTCTTCTCTTCTTTCGATATGTTTTTATGCATCAGCGGCGTGGCAGCTCCGAACACGGTCAGAAAAACGAAACAAACGACGCATAACGCTCCTAATATCCAGTAGGTCGATGGCCAGCCCCAGCTGGACTCAGCCAATATTCCTCCAACTTGCAAACCAATGATATTGCCTATTGTTGCACCTGTAAATAATATTATATTTAAATTAATAAATGGTGGTCTAGTGGTCCTGCCTTCCCATCCTAAGGTCATGGGTTCAAAACGGGTTGTCCAAAAAAGAGATTTACTTAAGGCGAAGGCAAGAGCTAATGTACCTCTCCCTCGCCCGTTTCGACATGTTGAAAGATATAAAATCATTAAACTCATGAGTGTTTGCAGAAGTACGAAAACTAGTAAAACAAACTTGGAAAACTTGTGTCTGTATATGTATACATATATGTATATTGTTTATATATATTAAAAGTACACTTTTGTTGACACTAGCTTTTTCACCTAGAAGCATCTAGATGCATCTAGGTGAATAAGCTAGGTCCACGCGACCAAGCTTAGAAGAACAGGCACCAAACTTAGGTATTGGTTCCACCGTCCTTTTGTAAGATCTTTGTTACAATAAAATCACAGAATACCGACCATATTTTCAAGATTACTATGTCCACTAATCTTTATGAAACTATCATGAAAAGGACATTGGCAGAATCGTGACAACAGCTACAGTACACAAAAAGGAAGATATTATGAATTTATGCTGTATTACCTGCATAAACATAGCCGCTCAAAGTGGCTCTTTCACTGATAGGCACCCACTTGGCCAGCAACGTCTGTATACCAGGGTACGTGCCGGCTTGAGCCAGCCCTTGCAACACACGACAAGCGGACAACGCCTTCCAACCACCCTGAAATTTAAAAGATCACACATTTACTTACAGCACATTTTTTAATGTATTTACATTTATGTAGATAGTTTAAGTTTAAAATTAAAAACCTAAGGAGGTTTTTAATTTCTGTTTTTATATCCAAATCGATATTAGAAAGTTCTAAATGACTTACCCACACAATGAGCCATGGAGTCAGTAAGGACACCAAGCCGTTGACAAGCAATGATATCTGCAGCTGCACCTTGCCTCCCCATCGCTGGCTGATGAGAGCATTTGGGAACGCCATCACGCAGTAGCCAAGGAAGAATGAGGACAACACCATCTCTTGGATCGGTTTTGGCCAGTCGTACGTCTGAAAATTCCAATAGTATGACAACCCATTTCCATGTGTCCGATTCCAACATAGTGTGTTATCTTACTGGAATAAAATAAATGAATCTGAATCTTAAACCCTCACAGCTTAGTTGGTAGTAACTCTGCTTTCTGAGCTGTAGGCCGTGGGTTCGTCATCTTCTTTGCAAATAAATTAATTAGATTAGAATAGATAGATATTAACTATGTGTAGAAAATAACATTCATTCTCTATAGTTTATGTTTTTGCACTACTTTTCGGTTTTTTCGAAACTACATAAAGGTTAACTTGGAAGAAAATGCTTTCTGACATTTATTAGTTCGCCTATGTACGATACATTTTGCTTTGTACAATAAGAATTTTCTACTTACTTATCTATCTACATTTTTCACTCACCTTATAGATAGTCGACTCAATATTATGATCTGTTCCATCAAGGCTGGTCAATTTTATTCCAATTCCAGAATCGTTTACAAAATTCACATTTCCAACTTCACTTCCATTGACAATTGTAGTGTTCTCTACACTTGTAGTGTGTTGGTGACTAGTCATAGCCACTACGGTGACCCCAAGATGTGCTCTGACGGTAAAACATATACTAAGGCAGATGAATGCGATTCCTATTTGGACGTGCCGGATACCGTATCCATAGCTTGCGGGCGTGTCAATGACCTCTGCAATAATATTGAAATTGTGAATAAATAAATCATATTCAAAATGTTTATTCCATAAAAAATACAATTATTTTGAAAGAAAAGAGAGAAAAAAAAGAAAAAAACAGACTAGTCTCATAAAAATTATATACTTTGAGAGTACATAATTCGTAATTTGCAGAACCTTCACTAAAATTAAGAACCTTTTGTCGTAGGGTCTTCGTAGCCTTTGGTTGTCACTCAATCAAAAATGGTCTTTATTCAATACAATGACAAGGATTTTAAACGTCTTATATACTATAGGTGAATCTACCGCCAGTCCCTCGCGACCAATGCCTAGAAGATCAGGCAAGACACTTACATCATGGTTCTTAGGGTTTTTTGTACGATCCTTCTTACTACAATGTAGTCGATCTTAAATGATATTGAGTTTCAATTACGAAGGAAAATGAGAAGAGAAAAAGGTGATACCGTGATTTTACGACGTTGACGCATAATGATCCTTGTTATGTCAGGTTTAAGGAACATTTTACTTTGTGCGGCTGAAGCACAAGACGCACACTTTTTTTATAAGACAACAACGTAATGAAACAAGCTAGTGACTGAGAAGTCTGACGTTGAGCTGCATATAAAAATTGAATTATCTTAATATTTAAGTATAGCGGTATAAATGCGACATTGCACTTAATAAATCCGAGTTTTAAAGGTTTTCAGAATGTTTTTTCTAAAGGTTCAACGTACCAATCGTAACCTTACCAATCGTAAGATACACTCAGTGTGGATAATTGGCCCAAAGAGTTATTTGCCTCAAATATAATTTCCTATTCGATGGAACTTTTCTGATATTATAAAATTAAGGTAGATAACTTACCAGTTTTTTCGTTTGTCGGTACTTCAGTATATTGATCTTTATTACTAAGATTTTCCGCCGCCGACATGTTTATTAAATTTATTATTATAAATATAAAACGTCGTAAAATACAGTGTAATTAGGAGAGTGTGCTATACTACTTAAATAGCATAGTGCACACTCATGGTAGAACTTTTTACTTTGTCATACACAAATACATTTTAGGAATAGATAAGACAACGTTGAATATATTATTAGCTACAATGCAACGAACAAACGTCTAGTAATAACCAGTTTCATTATTATTTGTTATTGAATTGGTTTTTAAATTTTATGTTTTTTTTTATTGTGTACCTCAAAACTTTGCAAGCTATTATAGTGAAAATGTCTACTGGTAATAATTTTTATTAACATTCAATACAGTACGATAAAAAAGCAAGGTGCTTAATACGGACATAATAATATAATTGATGGTCGAAGCAGAAAATTGAACCGGTTCGAAATATGATTGAATTATATTTGCAGTAACAACAACAGTAACAGTACATTATTTCTTATAGGCACAGGATATATTAATAATCGTACATTCTGTTCTATATTACTCTTTGGCATTGTTATCATAATTTAAACTTTATTATCATAACGAGGAGGCAGATTATAATTTGCTCACGAAAAGTACCCGTATTGCATAATGTCATATCGCTGTTAACAAATTCAGTTTATTTGTAAGGCTTTTTAATGTTGTTTTAGATTTAATTAACATTCGATAAAGTAATAATAACCTTATTAGTAGAACATACTTACAAAAATACAAGAGTGATAACTGCGTTTATGCGTAACTAAATAGCAAATAGATAGCAAAATGTATCAGCTAATGTATCAAAAGAGTAGTAGAGCTCTTTGTGAAGGGCTCGTCCGGGGAAGTACTACCACCACGCCGTTTCCTGCCGCCAAGCAGCAACGCTGTGTTTCGGTTTGAAGAGTGTGGTTGCCGGTGTATTTACAGGCACATGAGGCTTAACATCTGTATGCCTCAAGTTGATGGACGCAGGGCAGTGCATCCTAGGGCACATTCCTATCGTGCGTGACTAACGAGGCAATGCTTTGTTTCAGTTGATGGTTACCACTTAACATCAGGTGGGTCGTCTGCTTGTTCCATCAGCAAATTAGCTTAATTTAGCTTTGGGCCGCGAAAGTTGGAAAAACTTGGAGGATAACTTGGCATAGGCCTCATTAAATTTTTTCCAACAAGCGGGGTCTAAACATTTTTTTTTTATTTTAAGTTTTATTAATGTATTTAGTTAACTTGTATCATGTATTAAGTTATGGAATAAAAGTTTTTTTTACTTAGTTTTTTATTGTCAAGAAAACGCTGGATGAGAGGAATCGAAAATATCTGGCCAACAAATAAACAACATAAGCAATCACGACTGACAATAGTCACCTTTTTAAAGAATATCCTGGCAGCATCGTGGTGACGGCAACGCGCGATTCGGCATTGCTCTTTGCATCCTGGTTGAGTTTAAGTGGTGAAGAGTGATGCTGCACTGAAAGTTACTGTCAGCCACCACAGAACACCACCGTGCACGTCGCAGGTTGAACAAGTCCAAATCCATACAATTTTTCAGCGATCTCTTACCTAAAAGTTAACTTTAAGAGATCGCTATTTAGCAATAAGACCGCCCATTCTACTTAGTAGTTTTAAGTTTGCTTTTATGTTCTATCCTTAAGTTGTATGCAGTAAAGTATTTCCTATCTATCTTCTATCTATATGTTTCTTGGTGGACATTCCACCCTGAGCTATCTAGCCCCAAATTAAGCAAAGCTAGGTACTACTACTAGGTACTTAGTACTTAGTAGGTACTTAGTAGGTACTAAGGAAACCAGATACCTGATATAATACTTTATCATCATCTTCCTGCCCTTATCCCGCGCTGCATGGGTCGGCACAACAGGTTTTCTTCTTTTACTCTCCTCTATCATTCGTCATCTCAGTGCTCACTCCTTTCTTACTCATGTCATCTTTCACACAGTCCATCCATCTTTACTTTGGCCTACCTCTCTTTCTAAAACCATCCACATCCATATCTAACTCTCTTCTCGTAATATGACTTTCTTCCCTCCTTATGACATGCCCATACCACGCTAACCTATTATATTGCTCTTCAACATTATCCATCACAGACGCTACTTTCAGACTTCCTCTAATATACTCATTCCTTATTTCATACATCATTGTCACTCCGCACATCCATCTCAACATTCGCATTTCTGCTGCATGCACTCGTCTCTCATCCGTCCTGATATAATACTTATATACCTAGATATCCGATGGTATAATATAATACTTGTATAGATTATTTTTCTGATAGGACATCTTTTGATAGGACTCCAGCTATTATATATATCGTCTGATTCATTTTCGTCACGATTCATGATTGGAAAATACTTGTTTTGGATTTGAGTATGACTGTACCATGGTACATTTTTCTTGCTTCTGATATAAACAATACTGATCTTGTAGTGTGAAGTTCAGGGGCTTTAACCACCTGTAGGGTGTGCCAGGAGTTGTAATGCAGGTTGGTATGGTTATGATATGGTTAGTCTAGTTTTATTTACTTGAAAATATTATTTCCCATTGACCGCCCATTCTAATTCTTTTTATTTTATGATGTACCTACTGTTGTTTTGTTTGGTGTACTATGAAATTGTGCTGAAATTTTATTGATCAATTTTTTTTTGTCACTTGACTATTTTGTTGAAGTTGATTAAAAATTATAAAAATATTTTATCATAATATCATTTAATTTACTTAAAACTTAACATATTTCTAGGCAATGAAATTAACAAAAAACTATAATTATTATTTTATTTCATACAAAATTTACGTATTTTCCGTTTGCTTCATGGAGTTTTTCTTCTTCAGAGCTTTTGTGTCTTCTTTTTCTATTTCTGTAAAATAAAATGTGTATGTTTAATGTGTGTCTACCGTGAACACACCTATGCATTTCAGTAATTATGCCTTATTTTGTAGCAGTAAGACAAAACAGAAATGACACAGACGAAAAATTATTTATTAATAATTTTAACTAACGTTAAAATGAACCAAATAAGTGACGTAACACATACCATCTCCATCTTCACCATAGAAGTTCCATTGCTGAACCTTCGCCCTGCAGAAAGTCACGAATATCGTATTCGTCACAAACTGCAGGCCGGCGAACATCAGAAATACTATCTGCCATCTGCGTTGGTTCGTCTGAAAAAGCATTTCCATAATTAATCCAGAAATTGAAACAAAGCCAATCAGAAGTCAGAAGTCGACTTGAATATTGAACAGAATTTTTACGAGGTATTTTCAGCTGAAACGTGTCATTTTGTAAGTTGATTTATTCATGTTTTTAATGAATGTTTGTGTTGATCGTTCGGTGGGTCACTAGTTATTTCTTGGTACCCTAGAGTGTCGGACGCTTACACAATACTTAATAACCAATGATTATTTTGGACGTTGTAGGTATAAAAAAACTTCTAATTTGGCTATCTGTATCATTTTCAAAACTTTACTAAAACATTACTCAGAGATGGTGAAATAGGCGCTAAGTTTCACATAGTCCTTTCGTGTTACATTGCGAGGCATCACAGTTTTTTTTCTTTTTATCTTGTTTTTTTCATGGTAGAGTGAGCTGTGTGTAGTGTTCATGGTAAAGGCAAGGGCTCACTAGCAAAGCTGTAGTGATAATTGTAAGGGTAAGTTCTCACCGTGTCGTCTCTCACGACGTTGGATACGATCACGGGTACCAGAAGGCTCGTCAGGTTGGCTATCATGTTGCCCAGAGCCATGATGTTGCCGGCGAAATTCGGAGCTAAATCGATGTGGTTGATCTGAACAGATAAAAGCTCTTCGTCTTTATTCATAATTCAGAGAAAAGAATAACGTTAACACTATTTCATGAAATTAAATATATTATTCGCACGAATTTACTTGCCTTTTATTTTATAAATAAGACCAGACGATGACAAACCATTGATATGCAATAAGAGAGAGAGAGTGTTTGTGTTCCATTCATAGAGGAGGTACAACTGAATAAATACTAAAACAGCTTCACGACTTTGATCCAGTCACGGTAGATATCCCCTCACATCTCTTAGTACTAAGTGCGAACTGTAGATTCTTTGAGGACGTCTAGGAGGGGTAATCAGAGGTATGACTTACATGAAAGCCGACATGCACGGCAGAATGCAAGGCCAGCGTGATGACAAGCATGATGACGGCCAGCGTCGTGCTGCTGATGAAGCTGAAGCCTATCATGAAGATTCCTGAAAGCACCATTCCTGAAAAAATATTTTGTCAATTATTTTGTGGAATAAAAATCTAATTGTTATTTTTTATAAATTTTGGGCGCTTCGTTTTCTTTATACAACTAGCTGATGGAACAAACAGATGGCCCACCTGATGTCAGGTCAAGTCACTCACGGTAGGAACGTGCCCTGCGATACACTGCCCTTTAATCGTGAACTAAATTCAACTGAGTTTATTCACCTAGGTGCATTAAATACACATTTAATAAACTTTAAGCCCCGGGGTGCATTAAAGTTACTTTTAAAAAACTTTATTCACCATAATCACCTGGGTGCATCAAATTGGGCGCGGTAGCATCTTCAATTGAAATTCATTTATATAACGATATTAGGGTTACAAATATTGTGTAGAATGTTAATGCATTTGATAGTTATAAAATAAACTTAGGTAACAAATAACTGTTCAAAAGAAACATTGTGGTGAAAGGATTTTAAGTACGCCTCAAGAGGTTTGAGAGTACTGGCACTGTGCACATACATTTTTCAATGGAAAAACTTATTGGTGCAGAACCGGTTTTGAACAGACGACCTTAGGGTCGTAAGGCAGGGCCGCTACCACTAGGCAGAAGTCTCTGCGTAAACGTAGGAACCAAGCCGTAAGTTTGTTGCCTGTTATTCTAGGCTTTGGTCGCGTGGAACTGGCACCTAGAGTCACCTAGCTTTAAGACGTTTCAAAGTGATGCTTGTGATTTTATTGAATTTGAACCTTTTGGCTTTGACTTTGACTAAACTGACCTATGGTGTTTGCGATTCGTCTTATATTGACCACGTTCAGAATTTTCTTATTGGCCATAAAGTCGGCCAGCCAACCGAACAACAGAGCAGTCAAATACATGGCCACGTACGGAAGCGATGAAAGGAAACCATTCTGTAAACAAAAATAAACTATTAAATCATACACGCAGTGCATGTAGGGCACGTAGGTTTATAGTATCCCAAGTTCCCGTATCAAAAACAGGTTGTGAATTAATTTCCCAAAAAAACAACAACACTGTTGTTTTGACGTTGACTATATGCTCACATTTTTTATTTCAACGCCAAGCACATGGTCCATGTAGGTCGGTATCTGCGTCAGCACCAGCAGGTAGCCCGCGGCGCTGCCGGCGTGGGTCGACACCAAGGCCCACACCGGCTTGCTGGTCAAAATGTGCTTCCAAGGGGTCTTGCGTTTCTGAAAACCACGTGTAAATAAGTATGAGCTAGTGGCCGACTTTTGTGCCCTAAACGGAAGCCATAGAGCACCAAAGTCATGGTTAAGACACAGAAAACCGTCGAACAACTTTTTAAAACACATTTTAACATTTTTTTAATATAGAATTACTAAATGTAGTTTTGATAAATCCCGAACAACCAGAAAATAAGCTGAAAGGTAAGAAAATATTAAAAAAAATAAGTACCTAATTACTTTACCAAAGTCAGGTTGGAATATCTACCGTGCCTGGTTAGGCACGGTAGATATTCCCTCAGATCTCGAAGTACCTACCATCTTCATCAGTAACAACATAAGATTAATTGAGAATGTCAATACAATATTAAAAATTTCAAAGGTATCGTGTTTGAACCCACTACCTGCCTACCTTCAATATCAAAATATTATCACCCCATTCTAGAGGTAATAAAAAATACTTCAAATAGTTTAACACTAAAAGTGGATAGTACCTTATGAACAACATCAGTACTACATCCTTCCGATATAAACATCATCTCCTCAGCACTGATCCCCGGATGCTCGTGCGGCGATGCGGCGCCGAGCCACGCCAGCAGACTGAAGCTGCCCAGGCTCAGGATCCCGCAGAACCAGAAGGTGGCTGGCCAGCCGAAGGAGGGGCTGCCAGCGAAGACCCCCGAGATTTGGAAGATCACTATTGTTCCGAATTGGGAACCTGTAGCCAACAGATTAAAAAAACAAAGATTTTTATATTTTCCCAAAAGTTATTACCGAGTGGGATTCGAACCCGTTTTCCCTTTTTTCCTTAAATGTAGTAAACACTATAAAACTAATGAAAAAATATCAAAAGATTAAAGTTTTACCCTCTTAATCATATTGGTCGCTGCGCGCTCCTTTAGTTTATTAGACCAATAAGTCGGTTGCTGCCTCTTTTCGTTGTCAAGAAAGTGACAGCGATAAGTATACTCTGTATAGCCACTACTAAATGGCAGGGAATATGAATAAGGGCCTAAGAGAGCTCTTACGGAGAGCTCTTTGTGAAGAGCTCGTCCGGAGAAGTACTACCACCATGCCTATTAATGCCGATAAATAGCGTTGCTGTGTTTCGGTTTGAAAGGCAAAATTGCGCTGCCGGTTAAATTATAAGTAAGTTTTTTTGTGGTCGTGCCTATTAACTTTGCATATAACTAAATAAAATGTAACACCCAGAGACCTAGCTGACCGTGCGGATTGCAGTCTTAAGCTTATTAATCTCCACAATATTTCCTTTTTTTAATAAACACCTTTTGAAGTGTCACTCTAAGAGCCGCAGTCTCCAGAGCGCTTCACACTTTTAATTTGTATTTTAATTAACAAGATTATACGACAGCCTGTACTTGTTTGAAATAATTTCCTCTTTTAATGAAATCTTGACTAGCTATGAAGATTTTTTGCTGAAAATGGCAGAATTTTGTAGTTGTGAGGTTGCTTTGTGTTTGTTTTATCAGTGCTGTCATAACGCAGCCTTCAAACTTCGCCCAATACGAGTAGAGGTATATACGTCTTTAAAAACGTATAGTAGCTGTGATTTTTGAAGAATTTGAAAAACACACGACATTTACTAATACTTTCTTATATCTCCATAGGGCTAATCAAACTAAGCGCCTGTTCTCTCTTTGACGCTACTCGCCAAGTAAATATATAACAGTCTCTATTTTTTTAAGTATAAAGTACAGACGCAAACATCTTTATTTGTCACTTATATTATTATTTTAGTTCACGTTTGGTTAGAGTAATATTTAAAGCTTTCCATTTTTTTATATATACAACTTGCTGATGGAACAAGTTAGTAAGTAGCCTACCTGATGTTAAGTGGTACAAAGCATTGCATCGTAAGTCACGCTCGATAGGAGCGTGCCCCACGATGCACTGCCCTGCGTCCATCAACTTGTGGGTCGTCCAGGCTAATCTTCGAACTGAAACATAGCAACACTTGGCGGCGCTTGGCGGCAGAAAAAGGCATGGTCTTCCCTGGACGAGCCCTTCATAAAGAGTTATATTACTCTTCTCCATTTGTTGGTGAATTCATTTATCTTTTAAATTTATTTATTCATTAAACTTTGCAGAATATAATCCCATGTAAAGCTTCATTCACACGTACCCACGTTGGCACGTAAACTTAGTTACTTATTTTATTGTTGTGTTCTTACTACAGAGCATGGAAGTAAAAAAATCTGGTACGCTGCTACTCATATATTTCATTGAAGCCATCAGAAGAAGGGGGAAAAATCTCTATTGTATTCTCCTGACAGTTTTCTCTTAAGGGGAAGAAACTATTCGATTTATATTGCTTTACTAGGCGTTATTTTGGAACTATATTATGCCTTGGACTTCGTTCTTATATACGTTAATTCCCGTAGAATTAATGTAAACCACCAAATAAAACTTTATTCCTTTGTTTTTCATTTACGCCATTCCAGAACTTTTTTTGGTGTTTGTTGGTTCTACGAGATAATGCTAATTCAGCATTTGCCATTTCAACTTTCGTTCAAATATTTATTCCAAATGTTCGTTCTAGGTTCGTCTGAAGATTTTGTCTCCCTGTACGGAGATAATATTTTTACGTACTCTGTGGCAGCAAATCCCTCAGTCTCCAGCGATATTCTTCTTAAGGTTGAGTGTAATGAAATTTTAATTAAAGTTTCACCGCTGGGAGCTTTGGCGGAAATGGGAATATTTTTGATGTGTTTTGTTTGCGAAAGTTTAATGATAGCAGCGTTTGCTTACGACTTAGCTCTCGTTTACTTTTTTTTTTGAATAGACACAAGCTTGCATATATTCGATAATATTTATTTATAAATGCGGATAAAAAGTAAAAGTAGGTAACCTGTAATGTTACTTTTGATTATGGGCTATGGAGAGAGCTATGCTGTTTAGTGATAAAACTTAGAGAGGTTTAGAGATAAGTAATTTATTATGTATCTATTATTAATTTTTACTTGTACATGTACTCTTAAAAACAAACTTTATTACCAACTTTCACATCGTCAAACGGTTTAAATAATGTTTATAAGTATGGAGCCTGCCTTTAAGTATGTAGGTAGCTATGTAATAAATGCTAAAAGAAAAATTATAAATAGAAAGAGAAAATGTTTTTGCTTTGTAAGTAACGCTGAATAACAAGTCTTTGATTAGAAACCAGTGTGCTAAAAGGATTTAGAGTGATGCTCACTAGAAGAATTCTGTTAGACAGCCCACAGCTCAGTTGGTAGTATTTTTGCCTATTGCACTGTGTAGACTTTGGGTTTCGATCCCTACCGTGAACAAACATTTTGTGTAATGATCCTAGATGTTTGTTTATTGTATGGGTGTTATAATAGAAATTAAGTATGTATTTAAAAAAATGATTGTGTGATATCAGCCATTTGATTCCCAAAATACATCTTTGCTTAGTTTGGGGCTAGATAGTGATGTGTGCAATGTCTACCAGTAATATCATTTATTTAATATGTTAAGGACAAAAAGATGTACCTATCAGAGGATTACCTTATACCTTGTGTTCAAGAAAATAGTGAATAAGTAAGCAAGCATCAACCAACTCATCACTTAACAACAGCCTGAGTGAGAACTTAACAGAAATTGCGCTTAAATTTAAACTTAAAAGTTGTAAAAAAAAAACTAAGAAAGTGTAACAGCTAAGTGGTGAAATTTTCAGTATTTTTGCACATGAGCTGCATGGAAGCTTGCGAGGAAAATTTTAGTTGAATAATGAACTTTACCTGTGTAAACATAAGTGCTAAGCCTGCCCCTCTCGCTTAGCGGAGCCCACTTGGCAAGTAACGTGTGAATGCTTGGGTAGAAAGCTGCTTGTGTCATTCCTTGGATCAGTCGGCATCCACACATAGCCAACCAGCCTCCCTGATAAAATTATTGAAATGAATTTAATTATTTTAAAGTCCGTATGAGCAATAAGGTGAGTAGTGGGTGACTACTCCCACTCGATTCCAATCTGTACCTGAAGTCCGAGTTTTGTTTTTCGTTTTAGGTGTTTTCTGTTTCGTCAGGTTGTTTTTGTCCAAAAACTAAAAACAATACTTGGACTTCGGGCACTGATCTCAAATTCACTCTCATCACTTTGAAACGTCTTAAAACTAGGTAAATTTAGGTGCCAGTTCCAACTGGCGGTGAACGTGTGGAAATAAGACGGTTGTATGGTGACAAGATTAAGGCTTAGGATTTAGGCTATTTAGGCTTTCTATTGCTTGCTGTGCGAATCACAGTTTGTGATTGCCCCTATTGTAAGTGTTTTTGCAGCAGGTAATTATAACAGGTAGATAAAGGTATTTACATACTTACTCAAATTTCAATATATTCAATAGTAAATTATCTATATTTAATACACCAATCCAGTATAGGTACTAAACAAATTTACAAAAAATGCTAATCTGTAAATTTATTTAGTACCTACACTGGATTGAAAGTGCATGCTAATTTTAGAAGTATCGAATAAGTCGAAGTGGAAATAAGACGGTTGTATGGTGACAAGATTAAGGCTTAGGATTTAGGCTTAGGACGAAATATATCCACTTTGCAAGAGAATATAGTACGAACCACTATCGGGAGCCACGGAGACACCATTGACAGGATTCCATTGACAGCCAGAGCCAGAAGAATCGGCTTCTTCCCCCCGAACTTCTGCGCCAGCAGTCCCATGGGGATCTGCATAGTTGTATACCCCACGAAGAAGGAGAACACTATCATCTCTTGCGTGGACTGGTTCCAATCGTATTTCTGAAATTTCAACTTTGAGTTTTAGTAGACAAAGTCAAAGTCAAAAGGTATTCATTCAGTTGAATCACACAAATCACTTTGAAACGTCTTAAAACTAGGTCAATCTAGGTGATAGTTCCACGCGACCCAGCCTATGCAAGCCTACAAGAATAGGCAACAAACTTATGGCTTGGGTCCTCCTGATCTTTTGTATGATCCTTGTTACAATATAATATAATATATTATTGCAGCTCCAATGTGTTGCCAATCAAATTTAGAGACTTTCTAATTATCTGGCTGAATACAGCCCAGTGTTGACTAGTTCGTGTGGTTCGTGTGCTAACTAGTGTTAAGTCAGTCAGCTCTGATCTCGCTTTTACAAGTCACTCATATAGAGCACCCATCTAAATATTGATTGGTGCTATACAAGAAACAAGATTGGTGCTGAAAATTGTAATCGGGCTCATTTCTCCCGCGCTGCCCAACTCAGTCTAATGAGACTCCGTCAATACGATATGGAACATTATGCTATATTCATTCATTAATTGAGTCGGCTTATCCAGTCATCAATATGTAATCAATCTAGAAACATGGTCTGAAAATCCCTTTTGAACTTTGGGAAAAACCTTTTTACATCATGACGCTAGTTGTGAGGCAGTTGTCAAAATAAACTTACTAACTTGCTACCCTGCTATTTTACGTTGCATATTCTACGTGCGGCAACTAGCACCCGCCAGGAAGCCATGGCTTCAAAGACTTTTCACGATACATTTGAAAGTGGTACTACATAGCACTAAGGCATCACTCTGTAGTCAAGTTGGCGAAGTGACACAGTGACTCGGGTCAGTACGATTACGTCACACAACTTGCTAGGCCTAGTTCCATTGACAGACATTACACAGAACACAAACAAACTGACGTGTCTATAGCAACAGCGTGATTGCTTGGAACTGAATGGATTAATATTGTGATCACTTGGCAAACAAATACACCTGTTGAATTACAACGTATTTACTTAGTTTGCGTCCATTTTGTAAATTGACTTTATTCATTTTCATTCGAGTTTTATTATATCCCGTAAACCTACCTACCCATTCGTAAGAAATATAGATTTATGATTTAAAATAGCTTTATGCTGATTTTCTGATTGGAGCGGTTATACCATTACCTAATATTTGCTTCAAAGCTTGGTATTTAGTAACTTATTGAGTGATATATTAAAGGTATTAATAAATAGTTAAAGTATTATTGAAATCGATTATTACTTACGCGATAAACGCTCCAACGGCTAGGCGCATCACTATTACTAGTATTTTCAATGGTACTATTACCAATAGTTGTATTGGTAAATTCTTCATTGACATTCTTAGTATCTACTCTATCAATATGACTAGTCATGGCTACCATGGACACACTGAGGTTTGCTCTCAGTGTGTATCCACAAGTCAGGCAGATGAACAGCAGTAAGCATTGTATGTGTCTGGCTCCAATGCCTTTAGGCGGTTGTGGTAATGAACTATCTGAAAAAATTACAAGGAAATTGTAAGCTTGATAATGCCTCCATGCACTATGTGCCCCTAGATCTCTTCGTACTTACCTTGTAGCTAGTAACTCTAAAATTTTTAAGGATGTCTTTTAAGGTAGTCATAACCATGGATTTTAGCACTTTTTATGTCATCTTGAAATAGTGTAACGTTTATTCTGTGTGGTCTATGTTTGTTCTGTGTTTGGGTGTTATTCTGTATTATTATGTAAGCATATAAATAAATCCATAAACTTTGTTGTGTTTGTCATTTATTTATTTAAATCGAAATCAGTGAGGCGTAGGTGAGGTGTACATTTTGTAAATACTTGCTAACTAGCTATCCTTTTTGCAAATGGAAAACCCAGAAACTATAAAAGAAACAAACATGTGTCTAAAAATATGATAAAGTTTGTCGAAAGGTCACTCACCCCCATTCTGTTGTTGCGTAGTATCACTTTTCGACACTGTTTCATACAAAACCTTTTCGCCCATGACTCCATACAATAAAACTATGCAATAAAAGTGTGTAAATAATTCTGCCTAATGACTATGTAATACTCTACAGCTCCTGTACAGATAACTGGCGCCTGAAATTTGCAGTGGGCTTATTATATTTACATCGCTTTGTGTGTTTTAATTTCAATTCATATATTCATTATAACAAAAGACTCGGTAAGTTTGTACATGACATTTTAAAATATAGCAAAATTTATTATCCAAGTGGGATGTGAATGACCCTCTTCTTGATAGGGATGCATTTCTACATCATCATCAACCTATGCTAGTCCACTGCTGGACGTAGGTCTCTCCCAATGACGTGCCAATGAGCCCGGTCTTCGGCTCTTCTCATAGGTCTTACCAGATACATTTCGCAGATCGTCGTCCCACCTTGCCGGAGGTTGTCCTACACTACGGTTACCTAAACGCAGTCCCCACTCATGTATTCGTTCGGCCGGCCCACTGCCATTTCAGCTTGTTAATCCTTTGAGCTACGTCAACTACTTTGATTCACTGTCAGATAGCCTCGTTTCGGATTCTATCCTTCAGGGAAAGTCCGAGCATAGCTCTTTCTATTGCTTGCTGTGCGAATCACAGTTTGTGAACTGCCCCTATTGTAAGTGTACACGTTTTTGCAGCAGGTAATTATAACAGGTAGATAAAGGTATAGGTACTTACTCAAATTTCAATAAATTCAAAAGTAAATTATCTATATTTAATACACCAATCCAGTATAGGTACTAAACAAATTTACAAAAAATGCTAATTTGTAAATTTGTTTAGTACCTATACTGGATTGAAAGTGCATGCTAATTTTAGAAGTATCGAATAGTGGTTTCTTTAAACGTAAGTAAACACTGTCAAACTAATAACAAATGGAAGTGCAATGTTTCCACTACACCTGTTAGTATCTATCCTAGATTGAGACAAACAAGCTATATCTCTAAGGACTGTCAGAGTTTGACAGTTTCGAATTGAGTTCTGTTGACAAAAATATCGTATTTCTAGAGCTGCTGAAGCTTTGAAATTGCTATAAGTTATGCAGATTCTAATACAAATATTTAACTAAAAAAACACATTAGGCAACTGGAATTTCCAAAAGTTACGTCAATATTTTTATTTTTTCTGAACTCACTCAAGTTTAAAGGAGTAGTATTTTTACACCCTATCTTATATAAATAAAAGTATCTAAAAATACAATTTTCTAGTACTGACCAGCATAGATTTGTCAAGAACAATAAAACAGAAAGCCAAGAAAGATGGAAATGCTAGTCTAGCTAGACTGGTCTTACTGAGATAATTTATGTCGCATTGTAGACTGATGATTTCACAATAATTATTTACTTTGTTGATAAACTCGTAAAAAGTGTCACTAAATGAGTAAATATTTTTATTTAAATTTCGAACAAAATTTAAGGAACAAAACGGAAATGTCTTTCGTTGTTGATTTTATGCGAAAATAACTAATAATTTTGTCGGTCAATTTTATATCCCTGTTGCAGATACCCTACCTGATATTAAATGGTAACCATCACCTGTAACAAAGCATTGCCAAGTAAGTCACGCACGTTAAGAACGTGCCCTACGATGCACTGCCCTGCGTCCATCAACTTGAGGCATTCAGATGTTAAGCCTCATGTGCCTGTAATTACACCGGCAACCACAGTCTTCAAACCGAAACACAGCAACGCTGCTTGGTGCCGAAGAAAACGTGGTGGTAGAAAATATAAAATACAAAAAAGATCTGCAACAATAATTGGAAATATACGTTCGTTTTTCGTCCGGGCCACAAATTACAAGTAATCGGGGATCAAACGGTCTCCGCATCGGTTCCAATTAAAAAGACCTAATACCGACCCCATGCCGATAGGTTCCTGCTCGCACGGGGCTGTATTGAGGACAACAGAACTGCCCCGCATTATGTTACTCACGTTTGCAACCAGGAGTGGTATTTGACAACCCTCAGCTCAGTTGGTAGTAGCTTTGCCTTCTGCGCTGTAGGTCGATTGCAAACATTTGTATGATGATTGTAATTATATATTATAAGTATGTATTTACAGAAAAAGGATATAAGTATTATATCAGTTATCTGGTTCCCATATAACAAGTTTTGCTTAGTTTGGGGCCAGATAGTGCGGTGTATTGAATGTCCACCAATATTTGATGTGACATCTGGAACGGCTCAAGGTTCAGTATTAGGTCCTCTTCACTATCTGGCATATGTAAATGATATGGGCAATGTGATAAAAAAGTGCTCAGTGTACCAATATGCTGACGACACATGCTTAATAGCCTCTCATACAGACCTCACAATTGCAGCGCAATACATACAAGATGAATTCACTAGTGTAAGTAAATGGTCTCATGACGTAGGTCTCGTAATTAATGCAAGCAAAACCAAAATAATACATGTACGCTCTAGCCGCAATATATCTAGTGACACAATCAACTTTGTAGCACATGATCACGGCTGTCTACACAGAACTACATCGTCCAGCAGATGTCAATGCGTGAATATCGAGATTGTGCCCTATTACAGGTACCTAGGCTTACTGGTTGATGAGGGATTTGGCTGGAGCCAACACATAGATCATGTATGTGACAAACTTCGGGCAATTTTGGTTAAAATCAATATTATTAAACACAAAATTCCATACAAAGTCCTCCTTAATCTTTACACAGCACTTGCAGAATCTATTGTGTCATACGGCTTCTCTAGCTGCTGAAGAACTTTCAAAACTTACTTGGATAAAATTTGTAACCTACAGTTGAGAATCCTAAAATCAATCCTGCCTAAACAATAAAGATAATGCCCTCGGCCTTTTTAAATTCTGCAATATACTTCCTGTACATGAAAAAGTTAAAATGTGTCTTCTCATTGAGCATTTCGACAATAGTTCTATAAAAGAGTTAGCAAGTTAGAAAGTGAGTTAGAAAGTTGGCATTCTGAAATACATTCACCTATCACTAGCCCCACATGCGTTAATTTTTTGACGGCGGAAATGCCAACGTAAGTGATTTTCAGCCCGTGATCGAAGTGAGCGTGGATCTACTTTGGAACAGCACAGCTGGCAAAATAAGCAGCAACCGGTATAGGCTCAACTTTTTTCTACCTGTTCTTTTTGATTTAACCTTGAGTGTTCGTCAGTATTCTTAAATAAATATTGGTGGACATTTTCACACATCACAATCTTAGCAAAATTTCTACCATGATAATCAAATAAATGATATTAAACGGCAGATCTACCAACTGAGCTATTTGGCAGTACCTAAATACCGCCCTGTCCTTATTAACTAGACTTCAGTGAGGAGTAAATATCTAATCCCCAAAGACATACCGTTGTCCTCTCACAAAATATCCTCTAAAGAACTCATGAAACGCAATCCAAACCTAAGCCCTTAGAAATAAGGTTAAATTTACTTTGTGTTTTATCTGCTCTAGCTACATTATTTTGCTTTATTTTGTCCTGTAATCTCAGATATAATTTGCAATATTGCGAAATGGTAAATAATTTTAGACCCGAACAGAAAAAAACAACTGAAACAGCTTCACGACTTTGATCCCCAGGCACGGTAGATATCCCCTCAGATCTCTGAGTGATATTTGTAGTAATCGGTATTCCATACGTGACAGGTTGCAAGCCCATCGCTGCTGTTAGAATAATAGTTTCTGCACGCTGGTTTCATCACGATGTTTTCCTGTACCGTTTAAGAGCACTGGCATTGCGCACATAATTTTTACCACCAATATTTATTAATTTATTTAATCCTACTTCTTTATTATCATCACCATCAGTCTGTTGAAGTCCAGCAGTGGACATAGGCCTCCCGTACATTTCCAGGAAGAACGATTCCGAGCCCTCTCCATCCACCAACTTTGTTATAATTTTTCCTATTTAGTTAGTTTGTTAGGTGTAGGCACATTAGAATTATCATTCATTCAATCATTTATTAATTCATTCAACTGCAGCGATCCTCACGATGTCGATCCATCGGATAGGAGTGTTTTTGGTTTGCGTATGTATGTATTTACTTATTTTTTTTTATATCCGTAACGGTGGCGGAATACATTTGGATGAAACTTGCAACAAACATAGTTTGTGACTTGAGATAACATAGCGACTTGAGGCGCTAAGTAAGGCTACGGGTATGTACCTCATAAGTGCAGCCGCGGCTAGATGCTAGTTAAAAACAACTGGGTTAGAATAAAATAACCACATAATTGCTAAAGAATTGATTTATTTTCGTATACGGTTATAGAGCTGTGTCGTTTTGTGCTAGTTTCTTCTCTTGAATGAGCTGGTGGTCCGTAAACTCATCCAGTTGAACTTGATTGGCATCTGTGAATACATAAATATTAAAATTGCTAGCGTTATATTTGATATTTTATCACACCAATAACATTATTTAAAAAAAAATGTTATTGGTCATATTCTTATTTAAAATGGTTTGTATTTTAACTTTACTTGTGAATTTTATATTTTTTTACGCTGCCATAAGGTATCTTTCATGGCTTAGCGGCTGTAAGAGCCAGTACTCATAGTTCAAATTGGCATAACTCGCTTGGTCATTCTTAATCGATTCACTCAGTTAAGCCATATCCTTCGTGGTATGGTGATGGGTGACCGCTAGAGGCATATACTGAGTGCTCTCATGTATCAGGGGCATAATAGCTTTGGAGTGTAGGTTTACTTTGAAAACGATAAACTCGAAACACAGGTTATAATTTTTTTATTACATTCTGCGTTACACTGCGTGGCCTACGAGACAGCGACAGCTTGCCTGTGGAACAGTAACTTAGCTTCCCAGCAAAGTAACTCGAAATGTCATCATTGGTCTTTGTTTCTCATTTTTCATAATAGAGGAGCAGTGCATTTAGACACGTTTCGTACATCACTAATCTATTGAACGATTCAACCAAAACCGGATTTAGATGAAACCACTTTGAGTCGGCTAAGCTACGAGGCTCTACGGCGTAGAGGCTCGTAGCTCTGCGGCGTATTGGCTCGTAACTCGTAGGGATTAATACGAACACAAATACCAAAGTCAATGTCAAAAGGTATTTATTCAATAAAATCGGAAGGATCTTTTTGAAACGTCTTAAAACTAGGTGAATCTACTACCAATGTCTGTCGAAACTGGTTTCTCATTGCAATGGTATTTTCATTTTATAGCCGCGGGATAATTATGATGCACTCAAGTCGTGATTTTTGATAGCCACATGTCCTGATGATGGTGTGTCAAGTGATTTTAACTGTAACCAAGTAACTGCACAGTTTCATCGTCAGCTTGAAAAATTGGATATTGACCTCCGCCATACGTATTATATCGGCTATCTGGTTCTCATATATATATATATAGCTTTGGCTTAGTTTGGGGCTAGATAGTGCTGTGTGGAAATTCCACCAATATTATATTATCCCTATAATAAAATTATTATATCCTCTATATTTTCCTAGAGTTTGTAATGAGAGATCTGAGAGGATATCTACCGTGCCTGGGATCACAAAGTGTAGCTGTTGCAGTTTTTTCTTACCAATAATTCCATTGTAATGCATGAGGGTCCTCCGGTGTCCCGCGCGGTCCCACTGCTGGCGCTGGTTGCTGCCCAGCACGGAGTACACCACGTTGCCGAGGATGTAGACGCTGGCGAGTGCTATCAACACCGCGCGCCAGCGTCTCGGGTCCGTCTACATTACGAAACATAAACAGGCACAGCTATAGTAATATCAGTAACAGGATTTTATTATACAAGTTACTGACGGAACAAGCAGATGGCTCATTTGATGTCAAGTGGAAACCATCACCTAGAACAAAGCAGTCTCGTTAGGCATGCATAAAAACATGCTTACGATGCCCAGTCGACCATCAACTTGAGACTATCAAAAAAAATATGTGTGCCATACCAGCTTTTAAACTGTGAAAAGAAACATTACGAGGGAACCAGTTAGTACTCTGCCAGCAGCGATGGGCTTGCAACCTGCTACGTATAGAATACTAACAGTTTTTGTTTACTTCTTAGAATTTCAACTAGATTTAACCAGCTCCTCACGTGTGCCTAAACATCCTATCTTGAAGATCCTATAATCCTATCTACGTTGATGATGACGCCTACTTGCGCACAACGTCGTCTACTTGTCAATGCTGTGATTGCTTTATCTGTTATCATCATGGAGGTATTAATCATACTGGAGAGAGCCATAAGACTTACAACCTTTTACAACTGTGTATCAAACAGTGATCATCTATCTTTGTTCATCCCATGTAGCCTAGCTACGAGTAAAAGAAAAGAAGATGTAACTTCACTCACTCCATCTCACTCACTCACTGTCTGCGTAAATCGTGGCCGTCAGTTGATGCAATGTTTTGATCTTGTTTTGACGTTCTAAAAAAAGTCGGTAGCAACATTGCCGTGAAGCGGAAGAAATTGTGAAAATTCTAAAGAATTATTATTGTCTAGGCAAAATATATTTGAAAAGGTGAAAGTATGTCTTGTGAAGCTGTGTTTTGTGTATCAAAAACAACAAAAGGAGGAGTTAAAGACCCGGAATTGTCATTTGATACGTAATATTCTTATTCTATTTTCATGCTAAATAAATACGTTTTTTCTCCCATAAAGACTGTAGGAATTACATTTTATTAGTACTAGTCATATTTTCCTATGTGAAAATGATGTAAACCCATTAATTATTGCAAAATAAAATGCATTGTTTTAGTCTTCTGTTCTAGAGATGTACTTCCACCGACCAATTTAGCTTTATCGATAATATTTAAGTTTCCGTTTTTGATATGAAATATCTAATGCGGTGGGTCAGACCGGCTGTTCTGTTGTAGTTTCAATTTTTCACACCTTATAGGCGTCTCGCGAGGGATCAATTTTTGTTAAATTTTAAATTATTTTTTTAGGTTCTTAAATGCCCAGAATGAAGACGGGAGTGGATAAAAGCTGTTAGCCGTGAAAACTGATAGCCTACAAAATATTCTTATGCATGGACGAAATGGCCATAAGAAATTGTATCGAGTGGGATGGACATCGCTCTCACGGTTAGGGCAATGTGGGAAACATTATTGACGATGATAGTGTTCCAGTGTCTATAATGGTTTTGGGCTTTCGCAATAAAAGTCAGCAACCAGTTAAAATTAAAAAGTTGGATTCCAATTAAAACGCCTTTTTCATACATTTCTTTTTCTATCGATAGGTTAGTCAATGTTGTCCCTTCTCTAGTCACTCACGCGAATACATACAAACTAACAAAAAACGGACACGCCGAAAAACCGTAACACTACGTCTATATGATACTTAGTCTAAGGTTATCATGGTGCTTTCAACGGTACCACAGATTATGTAATCACAACGTTGAAGATGACGTCCACTTGTGCATATCAAAGATAAGTGAAACGTGACATCTATCATCTGATAGTAAACATGCCTTTTTATCTTGATTCAGGAAAACCCTGGCTTAGTCAATTATATAGATCATAATAATATATTTTCCATGAATGAGGTCAACTAGGCCGAAGATAGGGTATGTGAGCGTTTAATATTCGACTTATTAACGCTTAACAAGCAGAATAGATGGCCTACCTGATGTGAAGGGCTAACCTTCACCTGATACAAAACATTGTCTCGTAAGTCACGCACGATAAAAATATCCTACGGCTCGTGAGGCTTTGAGGCTTAACGCGGCCTCATGTGTCTTTAATTTCACTTAGGAATATCCTTCAAACTGAAACACAGCAACGCTTATTGATAGCAAAACTAAGCATAGTGATAGTATGCATTAGATAAATCCTTCATAGAACCCTACTACTACTAAAAGAGCCTTTGTGCATCTCAAATAATATTCCAGGCATTACAGCGACCTGGGGCCTAATCACGAATGAATTTTGACAATTGTGGCGTTAACTTACTATTAAATACTATTGATATTCGACCTTATCGTATTGTAGCTATGGATTCGATACGTTTACGCTGCTAACGTCAAATTATTTCGTGATTAGGCCCCTGTAAATAGGGCATGAGTGAAAAGGTTGCCCCTAACATTCTTAAAGTTTTAAATAGCTAGATGTGTGTTTACCGTATCATCACCGATGATAAGGCCTGTGACGCACGGCACCGAGGCTCCCACAAAGCTGCTGACAACACAGCCCAGTGTGGTGAGGCTGCCCGAGTGGTTCTCACTCATGTCCTTGTAACTACTCTGGAAAACACAGCCAGATATATTTAGTTATTTATTTATTTTCTAAATACATTTAAAAAAATAAATTAATTAAAAAACAAAGAATAAAAAAAAAATATATATAAAGGTTCAATGTTAAAAAAGTAGGTACTTATTATTAAATATATACAAACAATAAATGTCACAATATATTAATATTATTTATTAACGTTAATATATTAAAGTTATGTTATTTGTTAAATTAACAAATAACATAACTTTATTATATTTAAATGTTATTAACAGTAAACAATGTTATTGTGCTGAAATAAGGTTTCATTTCATTATATTTTTATTTTATTTAAAGAAATTTTAAAACTTATTCCATATTAATTTTAGTTTTCACAGTGTAATAAATTGTGCTTAAATTCAATACTTAAAAAGTTAACGATTTAATGCGCTGTGTAAAATGTCTTTCAATATTAACTACGTTCGAAAATTTGCAAAAAAACTGCAAGCTAACTTACTAAAAATCCCGAAAACTGTATTCCCAATAAGGCCAATATAGCTGTGAGCAGAACAACCGCTGATTGCACCCACTCCGCCGGCAGACTGGACAGTACTGTCAACCCCATCACTATGCCAAACGCACCTGGAAACACAATTGTACTTTGTTCAAGGTTCGAATCCCGAGGCTCATACTTGCTTGATCACATAGTCATAACTAGTCTGAGTCTTCTTGTGCTTCAAAAGGCACCTTAAATTCAAAATCAAGTCAACGTCTAAAGGTATTTATGCAATTGAATCACAAGGATCACTTTAAAATATCTAAGCTAGGTGAATCTAGGTGCCAATTTCATGCGACCAAACCTAAAAAAAAAACAAGCAACATACTGACGCTAAAGTACTTGAAGCTATCAGCTTCAACTTGACCTGGTTCTAACAGTCTATAAAGCCATGGCTTCTGCCTTAGGATGGCTGAAAAACTTTATCACCAGATTTAGTAAATTTCCTTCCTTTCTTCCTTTTTTTTTTTTAAGGTTTCTATGTCTGTGTGGTATTAACAAATTGGATTATTATGATCTGAAAAATAAATGAATTGAATTGAATTAAGAGTGAAGTTTTAGTCCACGTCATATCCAAATCAATCTATCGTTGCGTCTAAATTTAATAAAAAAACATATTTTTGTTTGCATTTGAGAAGTAGGATTAAATTACAAAATTTGCAGATTTTAACCAAAAAAATCGTAGAGGTTAAATGATTTACCTAACGCATTGATAAGTTTCCTAAAGTTGGTGACACTGAAGATGTAGCTGACAAGCCTGAGGTTCGAGACCCACCCGAAGGTCGGAGCGGTCATCAAGTTCATCAGCCACATTGCCATGAATGGGAGCATGGTGAACCAGGCACTCTGGAAATTATACATACAAAAATAAAGCACCGAATTATACAAATATTTTTCATAACTTAAACAGAAGTGCCAAGAAAATGTTTACCTATGCAATTTTTTTGACTATAGTGCTTCAATTATACTCTTTGATAGAGTGAGCTATGAAGAAATTATGATAAGTCCACTGCTTTTCCAGAATGAACGATTTTTTTCCTTCCATTGATTTCCCGCGATCTTCAAAAAGGTCTATCGGTAAAATGCTGTCATAAATTTAAATCCAGAACAAAATGGCAATAAATAACTGAAATTGTTTATCTACTTTTGCTGACTGTATACCTCTAGTGTACGTACAAACTATAGTTTGGTAACACTTCCGAAGAAATCCAAAAAAACTTAAGTTTTAGTGACTGATTGACACAACAGTTAAAAAAATAAAAAGACATTAACGATAATTCCTTTGACTTTATGGCTTACATCTTTCAAAGAGACATTGAAGAGTCTCAAATAAGCTGGCACTTCAACAAGGTAGAAGATGAAAACTGCATTGCTGGCGCTGTGGGCGCTCGCCACCGCCCAGAACTGAGGAGACCTGAGGATCTGCATCCATGGTCTCTTCAACACTTTCTGAAAAAGACGAACAGTGAGATTTTTGCTTTGAGAAATAATAACATTACAGATTTTATTTAAGTCTAAAAAGGACTAAAATATATATAAAAATGGACCTTCCTGCTGGTTCCTGTAATAGGATATACCAAAACAACTTCACGTCAGCGTCAGCAACACGCCTTTTGTAGTTTTTAAATTGAAAATCCACTGGTCCGTTAATAATAGTAGTAGCCCATATCCGACCATCTTTGTGCCAACTTTCATATCGACGGCTTAAGACGTCGAACCACTTCTCGCTCGAACATTTCATCCGTTTTAAAGATATTATTTCACAAGAAGTTATAAAAATATCGCAAACACTCAAGTTTTGAAAAAAAAACATTACAAAGATAAATTACAATAAATATAATTTTGATCCTACAAGATTACTTACCAAAATTTGTTTTTGTACCTATTTTATTGGATAATTTATTTATTTATAAATATTTGCCATTATAAATTGGCACGAATTAGATAGATAAGCACTACATGAGTTCACTGGCATCGGTAAGACGTTGCGCAAACGAACAATATTTTTGCTATACACCCTGGTAACGTCATCTTTTATCATAGTGAGGTTACACTTTTATCTAGCAAAATCTATTTACACAGTAAGCCTAGGTTACCTCTGTTAGATCTATTTACACAGTTGTACAATAAATGATTCTTATTCTTATAGCCTTTCCTATATATTCCTTTTCCTAAGGCGCACACTAGCACCCCTTATGGAAGGACAACCGCATGACCGCCACCAACAGTTTAAATTAATGCATCCACGCGACCGCATTCCTACTTACGGGGTACTCAAACCGCTGTTTTCGCAATCCACAATTTTTCTTCTATATAAAACATTTGTGGGTGTCGTGGGAATACACATCCTGTGCGTGTGATTCGTGTGTCGCGAACTGCGCCAGCGCAGTGGAACAGAAGACAAGCTTGGCCGTATCCTCTTCTCTTGTCGTGTCACTAGTTTCTTTCGAAACAGTGTGGTGAAAGTATTTTAAGTGCGCCTCAAGAGGCTCTTTTCGAGCACTTGACACATGTTATAGAACTTTTTAGGTTCTACGGACATGCCGGTTTCCTCACGATGTTTTCCTTCACCGTTTGAGAATACTAGCATTGTGCACATAAATTTTTGGACAGAAAAACTCATTGGTGCACGACCGGTTTCGAACCCACGGCCTTAGGATCGGAAGGCGGGGCCGCTACCACTAGACCACCAGTGCTCTCGAGCCGTATTCTCGGGCCGTATCCTGCCCTGGTCTCCAGACAAAGGTTAGTGCGCGCTATTCCTTTAACTGTTTCCATTTTTCCCTCTGTGTAACCGGGCTGAGCGACCCCACATCTCAAATATAGGGTTAAGGTGCAAAAAAGAACTTTTTTTGTTTATTGCCCTCAAAAGATGTTGGTTTATATTCAGCTGGTTCAATATCTTGATACTAAGTACCTATTAAAGATAATTTGAGGCTGTTTATGGGGATGGACAGAGGCATCTCCATACATTGGCCCACATTATGTAAATTGAAAATAAAAACCTTAAATTTTTTACCTTGCTGTAACAACTCTGAGCTTCACTAAGAAACTCTTTCTCCTTATCCCCAATAGCTTCATGCTTCTCAGGAGTGGAAGCGGTGAGGACTCCGTATATGACTGCCATGGATAAGGCAAGGATAGCCAGTGCGTAGTACACCAGCTCCCAGCCGAGAGGCATTTGGGAGAACAGCCCTGAGAGAGGCAGAGCCAGGATTATGCCCAGTTGCATTCCTGAAAGTGAAGTATTTCCTGATATAGAAAGACAAATGTGGCTTTAACTTTAATATTAATAGAGTATTTTGGTGATGTCTCTTCCAAGAAAATACTGCCAGTATGCCTTTTTCTGCCGCCAACAGCGTTGCTGTGTTTTAGTTTAAGTGCGGTGAAATTAATGGCACATGAGGCTTAGAGCATCTATATCTATAATGTATTAGTTGATGGACACAGGGTGGTGCATCGTTTATCACGATCTTATTGTGAGTTAATTTGAGGCAGTGCTGTGTTTTATGTGATAGTTACTACATCGGGAATCAGGTACGTCCAGGAAATACTACCGTACCTACTTCAGCTGCCAAGCAGTGATGTTCGCATTAGCTAGGTTGAAAGGTATGGGTGCCGCAATCAGACACATGAGACTTGATACCTTAGCGCCTTAGAATGATCGACGCAGTGCATATTACATAGGGCACTATGATCGTGCTCTAGGAGGTGATGCCATTATTACATCTGTAACAGCTCAACATCAGAGCAATCATCGTGAAAATAAAGTAAAAAATCTTACCTCCATAGATCAGGAAGCTGAAGGGCTTCTTCTCGCTGGGTGTCAGCCAGCTCTCGAGCAGTGCTTGGTTCACAGAGTTGAAGCCAGCGTGTGCTGTGCCCATGAACAGCATCGCGTTACATACAGCCACCCAGCCTCCCTTTAATATTTGAATTTGTTTTTATAATCCTAAATTATGATGATGATGAACCGGAATTAAGGTACTATAAATAATTATAGTTCAACTTTATATGTACCTTATGCATTTTGTATGAATATGAATACTATAAAATACATATTTTTATATTCAAGACTTATTGTATGTAGATGAAATAAAACCACCACCTTTATAAGATTTCAACCTTTTAAATAATTCTATTGTTAATAACAAGTTTCATTTCTGAAAACTTATTTCTGTAACTTTCTCTATATCAGAATCATTTTATTTAACTCAACTTTTATTCCTTGCAACTTATGAAATGCGAAAATATTTGTGACTCACGCCTTAACGACTAACCCGATTAGGATGCACTTTTGAATAATACATTTATTCATTTATGTGAAATAAAGCTTGTTGATTACAGAACAGAATATATTGATTCTAGATGACAGCACACGGATACTGATCAAGCCACACAAATCATAAAAAGAATGACGCTTACTACAAGGACATAAAAGCCAACAGTGTACAGCGTGATGCATATCTGTGTTTATAATTATAACCTGCGTCGATAAAGAAACGAATCCAAAATGGGGCTGCGTATCGTTACCTCTCACTCGCACACGACTGTTATCATTAATGTTTAGTGAGAGGTAATGACTTGCGCCACTTTTTATCAGATTCGCTTCTTATTGGCGTGGATCATAATGTGTACCTACTCACTCTATTAGCTATAGTGGGCATAGCCACGCACAGAGCCCCATTGACCACCAGCATCGCTGTGAAGACCAGCTTCCCGCCAATCCGCCGGAAGAACAGCTCGGCTGGAAGGAGCATCAGCGCGTACCCGAAGAAGAACGAAGACAGGATCGCACCTTGGATCCGCCCGTTCCACTGGTGGATCTGTGGTTTTAGACGAAGGATTCAACTGAATAATCATAAAAATGAGGTCTAATTGTTATTGCTTGAGGTTATTGGTAAGGCAATAACTGAATTGAATGGTGGCCAAGGTTACTGAGGCGTGGGACGTCCTGCAACTAGATGGTTGGCCGGCATCGTGAAAACACTGGTCAAATGGCTTTTACTGGCACAGGATAATGGTAGATGGTACAAACTAAGGGACCTAATTCCAACAGTGCGTGAGGTCGGGCTGAGGATCATGATGATATTTGTAAAGGACTCTTCCGGGGAAGTACTACCACTAAGCTTACTTTCGCCACCAAGTAGCTTTACTGTGTTTTGGTAAGAGGGGTGTGGGTAAAATTACAGACACACTGAAGCTTACCATCTTTTTTGCCTCAAGTTGATGTACGCATAGCAGTGCATCGTAGGGCACGTTCCTGGGCAATGCTTTGTTATAGGTGAGGGTTACCATTTAATATCAGTGGGCCGAATACATATTTTAGCAGAAAGTATGTAGTATAAAAAAATTGAGGATTATTCTTAAAAAAAATAAGATTTGATATAGTATCTGGTATAAGTAATATCATGGGTAAGAAAGGAGAGACTACAGAGATGACGGATGATAGAGGAAAGTGGAGTCAAAAAACCTATTGTGCCGACCTCACATAAATTGGGATAAGGGCAGGAGGATGATGATGATACTATCTGGTATATACCTGTATGTAGGTGTCTCCTCGCCTGGTCTCATCGTTCATAGCGAGCACCGCCACGCCGAGGCTGCCACGCACGAATCCCATGACAACAGCACTCGCGAACATGTATGCCATCTGAATGAAACGCACTCCGATCCGGATACCTGCAAATAATCATTGTTTCATACATACAACTGGCTGGTGGAACAAGCAGAGGCAGACCTGAAGTGGTAACCATCACCTATAACAAAGTATTTCCTCGTAAGTCACGCACGATAGCAGCGTGCCCCACGATGCATTGCCCTTTGTCCATCAACTTAAGGCATACAGATGTTAAGCCCCATGTGCCTGTAACTGCACCGGCCAAACCATACTTTTCGAACTG
Organism: Chloroclysta siterata; assembly: GCA_932294275.1. Taxonomy (NCBI): domain Eukaryota; kingdom Metazoa; phylum Arthropoda; class Insecta; order Lepidoptera; family Geometridae; genus Chloroclysta; species Chloroclysta siterata. The sequence continues at coordinate 25,613,299 of OW028592.1, read as the reverse complement.
AAATGCAGCAACGCTACTTGGCGGCAGCAAATGGCGTTAACACAACAGGAAAAAACTGAATCCTTATAAAAAACTGAAAAAAACAACAAAACAACCACCAAATAAATCATCATGAATAGGATCATAAATCCCTATAGTGTGCAATATATACAATTCTAGCTATCAATAGGTGAAATAAATTCCTCCAATTGCATAATGCATTTCCACAACCTGCACACCCAACTATCTGCAGCAGTCCTCAAAATGCTGTTGTTGACAGCTGAAGCTGAAGGTAGCTGAGTTCAGATCTCTCAAGGCATGACTCTAGAACGAACGAGTGCTATTACTTTTCCTGCTCAGGGAATTAAACTCACAACCCTAGTATATTTGCCGTTAGTTGCTTGTTGCACAGAACTCGTTACTATTTATTTTTATTACTGTGGAGTTTTTAACTGAAAGTTATCCAATGGTGATACTAATTTTATTTACAATGAGAACAAGTATTTACGAAATGTATGAAATACACATAAAACAGCTGAGCTATCCACAAGCAGTTGCAAATGATCTAGAGATCTATTGAACAGTGCAAATTAGTGTCCCTCAAGACACTGCCTGCATTGCCACTTGTTGATCAAACCAAGGAGAGTCCTCAAGAACCAATAAAAATATATTTTATTGGCAGCTGTGTAAAATGTTATTGAACTCACCATGTTTTGTGATGATCCCCGAATGTCCATCTTCAAACTCGTATCTCAAATATTCTATGTCCATTTTGAATATTACATGCTCGTACTATTCGTTTATTATTTACTTTTTCAGAGGAAAAGTTTATAAAAAATGTTTATTGCGTCTAAATTGTAGAATAGAATAACAAAAATGTCTCGCAGCATTTCAGACAGATCTTTATCATGTAGGATTACATAGTAAACACCATGATCCTTTAGTACATTATGTATTTACTCAGTAAATAAAGTAAATATTCACACCGAGACAATGGGTTCTTTTGTTTTGCTATTATCACCTGTGAGTTGTGTAGTCTAGGGTTGGTTTTCGTAACAGATGAAAAAATCAAAGTTATAGGCAATGCCAAACTGAATTGCTTTGCGTGATAAACTAAGAGGTTTGAACATCTGTGAGTAACAACAAACAGCATATTTTTAACTCTAGGTACCACGATAGAAGCCTCGTCCCTTAGGTGATCTTTTCGCCTTCAAGGCACGTCTTGCCAACCTTAACCAGGTACTATGTACACGCGGATACGCATCAAGCTATACACTGCTCGTATTTATATCCTTACAGTAAGCGTATTTCAAGAATAGTAGAGCTCTTTGTGTGTGACTCGTCCGGGGAAGTACTACCACCACGCCTTTTTCTGCCCCCAAGCAGCGTTGCTGTGTTTCGGTTTGAAGAGTGTGGTTTCCGGTGTAATTACAAGCACATGAGGCTTAACATCTGTATGCCTCAAGTTGATGGACGCAGGGCAGTGCATCGTGGGGCACGTTCCTATCGTGCGTGACTTACGAGGTAATTCTTTGTTATAGGTGATGGTTACCACTGACATCTGCTTGTTCCATCAGCTAGTTGTATAAAAAAATGGCTGGCTATGGCTTTATGTAGCTTGATGTGTGTACAAGTATATAGCAGTTCTTCGGTATGTATAGCTTGATAGTTATATAATTTGTTTTGGGCAGAGATAGCCTCCGAATATCAGATGGGCTATTTTACTGATTGAATTTTTCTCATAAATATACGTCATCAAAAGGAACTCATTTTTTGTTAGCAACCTTAAATTTTTTAGTTGTCATCGATTCTATTGCAATCTGCTATTATTTCCATACTACCAGTTGCTACCATCCTTTTTACTTTTTCATTTCTAACCAAAATACAATAGAAAATCTATCGTCTAGAATTTCGACAGTCTAGAGATTTAAGCTCAAAATATTGATCCAAATTTACATATTGCTGCATTTGACGCACACCTTATTGAGATAAGAATCTTGGAGCGTGTCCAATTTAGATATTTAGCTTTATTTGTGTATAATATTAAAATGCGAGAATCTTGATGTTTTTTTATTCTACTTGCTGATGGAACAAGCAAATGGCCCACCTGATGTTAAGTGCTAAGCATCACCTATAACAAAGCATTGCCTCGTAAGTCACGCACAATAGGAACGTGTCCTACGATGTACTGCCGTGCGCCCATCAACTTGAGGCTCAACTCTTTCTTTCTTTCTATCTATATTTGGATGTTTTAGCTAAATCACGTCGTAATGGCACGACTGGTTCGAAGGAATTTGAAACGGATAAGATAAGGCCACCCGCTGTCCTTTTAATGCCTTACTAGTTTTATTTATTATTTTCTATGGTGTATGTTCAATAAAGTAGTACGACAATAACTACTGATGGTAAGAGATGATGACGATGGAACAGAACGATCTACACTAGAAGACACCTATTTACTCTTGCTATAAGAGACCCAAGTTGTACTGATCAGAAAAACAAGACGCCGACATGATTTTCACTCCTTTAATAAAGTATCGATCTATCTATTTTAAAACATTCGGAATATCAAATAAAAAATAGCTGTTTCATACATTTTAGCCAGGTAGGATTTGAACTTTTGTATGAAACAGATGTTTTTTTTTCGCGTTCACAGTGCTCCTTATAAAAAAATATTCATATTGATGGGTACTTTAGCCCCCTGAAGTTTTAAATACAAGTATTGGAACGCCTTTACCCCGAACACCTGGATATTTAGGAATTGACATTTCCGAGCGAAATCGTTTCCGAATGTTTTAAATAACCATGCACGTATAAGTCTTGCATCTACCTACTTGATATACGTTTCGCGGTTACACTACATTTAAGAGTAGTAGAGCTCTTTGTGAAGGGCTCGTCCGGGGAATTACTACCACCATGCCTTTTTCTGCCGCCAAGCAGCAACGCTGTGTTTCGGTTTGAAGAGTGTTGTTGCCGGTGTAATTACAGTCACATGAGGCTTCACATCGGCATGCCTCAAGTTGATGGACGCAGGGCAGTGCATCGTAGGGCACGTTCCTATCGTGCGTGACTTACGAGGCAATGCTTTGTTATAGGTGATGGTTACCACTTAACATCAAGGGGGCCATCTGCTTGTTCCATCAGCTAGTTGTATAAAATATAAAATTGCGGTAAAGTCACGGGTAGAAGCTAGTTTCGACAAACTAAGCTTCAGGCTTCAGTATAATCTCAAATAATTGTAATAATGTCCTAAATCCTAAGTGATGTTACTTTCTTAGAAAAATGTGTTTGACTAAATTAATCTACTTAAGTATAGCAAACTTTGTAAATCTTTTATCTAAGGCTAAGCTGTTGAAGAACCAGTTAGGGCTAAGTAAGTGAAGTTTTAAGTTCTGTGCCAGTTCTTATAAGCTTTGTCACTGACTGAGATTGACCTGCTTTCAGACGTTGAAAATTATATCTTGTAATTTAATATATTAACTTGTTTAACCTTCCTGTCGTTTACTTTAATTAGAAATCCACAGGGCTGTTTTATAACATTCGGAAACGTTTCCTAAAGAACACTAATGTTGCCTAAAGAGAGTTCTAAATAAATATATACAATTTGGTGAGCTTTCTACACAGCACTATCTAGCCAACCAGAATCTAGGAATCAGATAGCTGATGTAATACTTATACTTTTTTTATATTTACTTATAATTTATAAAAACATCCAGACAGCGAGCAAAAATCATTCAAAATGAAGAGTTTCGATAATTCTAATGCAAAGACATTATTTTTTTTAAACTAACGTAATTATAAAAATTCATTGTATTCAAATTAAATGCATCGTTTCTTAGATAAAACTTTCCTGATTTTAATTCATAGAGTTCATACGATTTCTAACATTTGCTATGTAGACCTGACTTCTGTAGACGTTCAGCGGGGCATTCCATTCCAAGCTTCGAGCTTCAAAGTCATTAGTTTAAGTACTTAACATTATTTTGTTTTCAAAGAGTTTACATGAGAATAATAGGATTTAAGGATATTCTCTTAAAATAATACTTTAAAAGCCTTATAAGTCCCTGCACGTAATACGATAAAATAAATTTAAAAGTTTTACTTGGAGCAGAAACCATGTTGTTTTGAGATTGTGACATATTTAAATGAATGAAGTAGGCTTTTTTCATAGATTAACTTATTTTAGGGGATATCTAGCGTGCCTGGATTTTTTTTATACAACTAGCTGATGGAACAAGCAGATGGCCCAACTGATGGTAAGTGGTAACCATCACCTATAACAAAGCATTGCCTCGTAAGTCACGTACGATAGGAACGTACCCTACGATACACTGCCCTGCGTCCATCAACTTGAGGCATACAGATGTTCAGCCTCATGTGCCTGTAATTACACCGGACATAAGACTGTTTAGGAGAGAGATATTTAATTTGTTTTGCTATCATAGACTGATATAGCTCATCAAATTAATATAGTATACTTGTCACTCTTACATTCATGTCAACGGAAAGAGATGGCAACAGTGGTATCCGCTTGTTTATGCTAGTGAGTCCTCAGCAACCAATATGAAACCAACCAAGTATAAAAATTAATTAACTTTATTAAATAAATAACATATTGAATATCAGACACTTGAACGATTGGCTTCTAATTCTTTTTCTTGGTTTTTGGTGAGAACGGGTTTGATTTCCTCTGAAACATAAAATAAAATAAATTGAACAATTTAGGAAAAAAGATTATTTAGTTTTAACAAATCGGTAAAAATGATGTATGATCAGATTGGAACCCATGACTTAATAGTACATTGTTATCCTAGGGGTGAAAGTAACTTATTTAGTCCCGAGACGGGGTTTGGCGCCCGAGCTAGCGAGGGCGCCAATAGTTCGAGGGACTAAATAAGTCTTTAACCCGAGGTAAACACTGTGCTTTTCATTACGGATACAAGGAAAGTAAAAATAAAAAACATGAATTTGCTAAAGAAAAAATGAGTGAATTGTAGTAGATACAATCCATACTGCATTCTAACCAAAGAGTTATTATGTTGGATCGAAAAAGGTTAAAATCCATGCTGCATTCTAACCAAAGAATTTTTATGTTCGATGTCATTGATTTTATTGTTAGGTAGCTACATATATTATATTTACGAAAAAAGTTAAATTGCATGTTATTTAAAAAGAAAGAAATTAAATATTTTTATTATGAGAATACAGGGTTGTAATTATAAAAAACTATTTAAAAAATCCACTACAGTTTTCAATAAATTAGCTGAATAAGTAAAGAAAGAAGAAAGAAAGAAAGAAAGAAACATTTATTTGACACAAAATACACAGAGAACACAGAAATAAAAATAGAGAAAACAATACAAAAACAGAAAAGGAGAAAAAATAATAATATAGTAAGTAATAATATTAGAGGCCAATTAGTCTCCTCTGTGTTGTGTGGGTCAAACAGGTCCGGTCTCAGCATAATTGCTGCTCGACACATACGTGGAGAGCAGCGCTGGTTTTCAGACTGGGCCTAGATACGGATGACCCCACAAACGCAAAACAATCCGAGAGTATGAAATACACAAAAAATGATAACTGTTTAATATAAGTTGAGTAGGAAAAAGGGAGGTAATGTGATCGTACATATTATTATTTTTTAAAAATTATACATAAATATATAATATATAAGTTTGATAGATATTAGTATGCATATAAATAGTATATAATAATAAAATTAGGATAGATTTGAGACAGCAGGACAGTCAAGCGACAACACGGAAAGTCTATTATCTTTTAAATAATATAAATTCTATTTACCTTTCTAGGTTTGTAAATTATTTATGAGCTCTTCTGCAAAGCTATAAGAAATTTTTTAAGCGAGATTTTAAAAGTATTTAATGTTTTAAGTGTCTGAATGGGCGGCGGGAGATCATTCCAACACCGAGAGGCAGCAAATCTAAATGACCCGCGAAATGCTGCTGACTTGTGTCTCGGCGTGACAAACACACTAGCGCGAGCTCTCCTCTGGTAGCGAATTCGATCCTGAGCCCATGTCAGCTTAGTAAAAAGATAAGGGGGAAACTTGTAGGAAATAATACCAAAAAGCAAGGATGCTAAGTGAAGTTGTCTACGTGCCTTCATTTTTAATAAATTTGAGGAATTTAAATAAGGGGTGACATGCGTCCTCGGGGGAATAGTAAAACAGAAACGCGCGCAAGCGTTTTGTACACGCTGCACCAACTTTTCAGTCCTAGCCAACAGGCAAGAACTATACACAACATCACAATAATTAAGCTTAGATAATACTAAGGACTCACATAGCGCGATACGAACCTCTTCGCTCAAAAACGGACGAATATTATATAAAACCTTTAAACGATAAAAGCAATTTCGGACACACTCTGCTATGTGACGTTCAAAACGGAGGTGCTTATCCAAAGTCAGCCCAAGACTCTTGGCCTCCTCAACAAATTCAACAGCTTCACCATCCACTATTATATTTAGCTGAGTACATGCAACTTTCTCAAGTCCAACTTTGGTACCAATGAGCATGTACTTTGATTTTTTAGGGTTAAGCACAAGTGAATTCGCTTTCGACCAGCTAGATATTTGGGCTAAATCGAAATTAATTTTAACTTGCGCTGATGCGCAGTCTGAAGGCAGGAAGGAATAGTACAATTGCACATCATCTGCATAAAGGTGGTACTTACAGAAGGTAAAAGCTTCAGTTATATCAGCACTATACAGGACAAATAGGATAGGTCCAAGTATGGATCCTTGAGGCACACCTCTAGAGACTGGCTGAAACGTGGATCTAAGCGTTTTACCATTAGACAGATTGAGCTCTACACATTGTTGCCTCATGTTTAGATAGCTAGAAAACCAGTTCACAGAAACAGTATTCAAACCATAATAAGCTAGCTTTGAGAGAAGTAGGGGTATGCTAATACAGTCAAAAGCTCTGGAAAAATCTAGAAGTACTAATATACTACACATACCCGAATCCTGAGATGCAAGAAAATTGTCAATAACATCCAAGAGAGCAGTTGAAGTGCTGTGGCCCTTCCGGAAGCCTGACTGGAATTGAGGAAGAATGTTATTATCCTCAAGATATTTAATAAGCTGGAGGCATACCACCTTTTCCAACAGTTTAGAAAGACATGGAAGCAAGCTGATTGGACGAAGGTCAGAAAGAGAGGAGGGTTGATTATTTTTAGGGATAGGTTTCACAACCGCCAACTTCCAAGTCTCCGGAAAAATGCCGCTTGTTAAAGATTCATTAATCAAAGAAGTTATTGCAGACAACGAATGTGGCAGGGTCAACAGTAACATATCTAACGAAATGCCATCCACTCCCTGAGCATTCGACTTGAAACTTTCCAGAAGTTTAAGAACTGTATGCTCACCTACAGGGTGCAACGAGAATTTACTAGAGTTGTATCGGTGGTACTCAAAGTAGGTAAGCTGAGAAATCGTTACTAAGCCATCACCAGGAACATTAAGAAAATGTGAATTAATAATATCTGGGTCATCAAATTGTGGCGGAAGATCCGCCTGTTTATAATTGGGCGTAATAGTGGTTTTAAGATTTTTCCACAACTTCTTGGAGTTTTTAGCATTATTATTTATATTTTGTGTAAAAAATGCAGTTTTCTCATTTACAATGGCAGCAATAACTAAATGCTTCATAGTTTTATAACAGTTTTTCAGAACGTCAGTTTTGACAGACTTATACCGAGAATGATAATCGTCCCTGATATCCATCATAGTTTTTACCGTATCGGTTATCCATGGGTGTGGGGGACCTTTAAATTTGGTAGTTTTTATTGGAGCATGCAAGTCAAATAATGACACAATTTCAGAGGTTAAATATGAAACTGACTGATTAAGATCTCTATGAGGTGGCAAGTGATTACTAACAGCATTAAAAACAGCATGCAGGTCACTCAGATATAGGTCCCTTAGTATACTGTTGAGAGGTCTATAGGTCACCCACCGTGGGCGCTCCTTTTCCTTTTTGATCTTAAACTCTACCACGACCATGGCATGACGTCCCAAATCCGGAGTGTGTTTCATGTTAACATTGCGAACAGGAGTATCAGTGCATACAATGTCAATCAGGGTCAAAGTGTTATCATCATAGCGATGTGTTGGCTCAGAAATAACCTGATTCAAATTAAGACATTGTAGAAACTGCTCAAGCAAAGGTAGCTTGTTATTATGTGGACTAAGCATATCAATATTAAAATCACCCGTGAGTATCAGATTGTCACACTTAGGAAAGGAGACAATAGAATCGGTCAAAGCGTCAAAATGTGCTACAGCGTCCTGCCAAGGTGCCCGGTAAGCAGTGCCAACAATAACTGTCCTTCCAAGCACACTCAGACGTAACCACATTTGTTCGACCGTCGACACAACCGGGTGGACACATATGCGCGCATTAATACCTCTACGTATAAAAAAGCCAACCCCCCCTCCCCGGCCATCTTTGATAGTTTGGTGCCTGGGCAGATGCACGAAGCGATAACCAGGGACGGAAGGTACCTTGTCCTCTTGGCCAGCCTTTACCCACGTTTCGTTTATGGCTAAAATGTCAGGGCCTAGCTGTTCCACAGCGACTATGAACTCGTCTTGTCCAGTATTTAATGATCCAGAATTAAATAGACCAACTTTCAAATTGCTTTTCAAAGGAAGTTTTTTAATTTAGATTGACCACAGACATAGTAATAACCAACTGTAACTGAGTTAATAAATAAACTACCAACATTAAAAAAGCTAATATAGACGAAGAATATCCGATTTAATTTAATAGTAATATATTCATAAAGAGAAAAATGATGTTTTGCTAATTGTTCAATTATTTTAAATAGATTACTTAACCAAGTATGTGACACGAATAAAATATAAAGAGAATACAATGAATAAAATATATTTCCAAATAAATATGATAGATTAGTAAATAGAATTAAATTCCAAAATAAAATCAATATAAAAATACATTTAGTAGCTGAAGCATATTTATAAAACTCAATTATATTACTTATTATAAAATAATAGTCAGAAAAATAATGCATTATAAAATAAATATAAAACAGATAGTATAGAGTCATAATTATAAAATAAAATGTTACTTCATGCATAGGGAATACACAGAAGAGACTAACAAGCTCCCAATAACCTGACCAGAAGTAAAGTACACACGAAAAATACAAAATTAAAAGATAAGAAAAATTCTCAAAAAAGTAAACGTTAATACATATATAGCTATAATAGCAAACAGGATCAAACAGAGTCAAGACCAAAAACACGTTTCAGATCACTCATTGATTTGATGGGAAACGCCTGCTTCCCATCACCTTGCCTGGCGTAGACACGACCCCTCTTCGTCCAAGAGTACCGCCACTGCAGTCTTCGACACTCCTCTCGAACCCGATAGAATATCTGCCTGTTGGCACGTGATAGTCGTTCGTTGACGAATATGCGAGGGGGCGATTGTGTAGCGTCTCTACCGGCATCAGCAGCAGTCAGCGTTCGGCGTACACGGGCGGCTGAGAGCATCTGGTCTCTCAGGCTTCTGCGCGCAAGCCGCACCACGACGCGGCGAGCACGGGGTGCTTCTGCTCCCGCTCCCGCACCCTGCGCCGTGCCCACCCGCTCAGCAAAAACAATGTCCCGCTCGTCGATAGCGACTCCCAACTTCGTTGCTAGTAAAGTCACAGTGTGGATGACATTCTCGCTACGATCTTCTGGTAGATTCCCAATCTCAAGGTCTGATAAAAGGGCATCCTGATCCCGGTCTGCCAGCTCTTGCTCCAGGAATGCTACTTTACAATGCAAGTCAGCAACCTCAGAGGAAGGCACCTCTTGTCGCTGTTCAAGCTGCACCAAGCGCTGCTCGAAGTTATCCACACGCGTCGTGAGGATAGCTATGGTGGACCGGAACGCTGCCATCTCATGCCGAAATTGCCTAACTTCCTCCATCCACCCGCTAAACTCCCGATGAACATGGTGCAAATCAAATTCAGGCGAAGCCGGTATTTCAGTATCGGCTACGGCGGCAGCGGCAGCGCGCGGCGGGGCAGTAGATCGCGTAGCCGGCGCACGGGAGTCTTGCGCTACACTCCTTGAGGAAGAGCTGTCATCCCTGCGCGCCCTAGTTTTACACTCGGGGCACGTCCAGCTCTTATTGACGTGATTCGTTTCCGGAAGAGATACGCAGGCCTTATGATACAATGAAGAACAAACGCAGCAACTGGCGGCACCTGCCGGGGAGATGAACTTCCCGCACGAAGTGCATTTAGTCATAATGCGGCGGGTTCGGATCCGCGATCGAAGATTGGATTGAGTTACGGAAAATCCAGCTACTTGTCGCTAGATGGCGCTGAGGTCGAGAATGAGTTTAACAGATGTCAACGTCAACTTCAGATCAACTTGACATCGACATATAGGTTGGTACTGCTATTTGTCGCTAGGTGGCTGAGATAGGCGGTGCGTCAGGTAGATGTCAACGTCAATGTCTTGACGTTTACCTGTTTAAGCAGCAACTCGTCGGCAGGTGGCACTGATAATATCCGTCCGTTTGTAGAGCAGAGTCTCTATTCCTTAAAGAATAAATCCACTACCCGCCCAGTAGAGATGAAAACAACGATGGAACTCAGGTTTACTACACCAACTACGAAATGTTCTAGGGCTTCTGAATTCACGCCTACACTCACACGCACGCACTAAGCAACAAGCTATGTAATGTACTCAATTTTGGGGCAGAACTCTCAGTAAATCGCACAAAATTAATTAATTGCTACGGACACGAAACGAACTGTTACTCGTCTGTGACGTCACGACGTCACGACAAGTACCTCTTTGGTAATAAACTTCTTTAGTTTACGAATGTCGGTCATACTGTTGACATTCGTAAACCAAAGAGGTTTATTTTCCTAGGAAATGTGAAAATATACTACTTTTTTTTTTTTATAATTTGTCAGCTGTCAGTTGAAAACGATTCTCCCTAGGGCTGGAAGTATTACTTTCAACCCGCTCCTCAGGCAACTTCAGAGATACTTTCCGAGTATGAGTAATGAAAAATACATTGTTACATTGTTTTTCAAATATTCTCTAACATTAAAGGAAAGCATAATAAAGAATCGTACTCGGTGGATCAGGCCAACTAAGATGAGAAGTAGTAGTAGGTTTTGACTTTTTGACGGGTAATGTCATATAAAAATCCTCTGTAGGCGTGCCTTGTGAGGTAATGCAATTGTAATAGCCAGAGGAAATCACTCAATATCAGGTAGAAATGATTGATACTTCACTTTTGCTCATAAAAAATAAATCCACATTCAGTACACCTTGGACAGGATAAGATGATGATGATGATGATGATGATGATGATGATGATGATGATGATGATGATGATGGTGATGATGATAATGATGATGATGATGAGATAAGATGTGATCATACCTGCATCAGCTTTGCGTTTGTCGTCGTAATCAGGGCTGTCCCATGGCTGCCTGCTGGCACTGCCCAGGATCAGGTAGACCGTGTTGCAGGCGACCAAGATGGCGGCCGTCAGGAGGAAGACGATGCGCCAGCGGCTTATATCAGACTGGAAGTACAAAAGGTTCTAAGTATACAAAATTATACAGGATATGGTAAAAATACATGAATTATGTTTATTGTGAGAAAAAGAAGAAGAAACTACCCTTTTTCTGTTGTCAAGTATTGATGCTTACACTGCTGTGTTCTTATTTAAAGGCTATGGGGGATAGTGCAATTAAAAGTAACCTTACACATTTAACGTCCTAGAGTTATGGACGCATTGCATTGTCTCATAGAGAACGTCCTTAGTTCTTTAGTGAGGTGAACTGGTTCATCTACACTTCTACACTAATATTATAAAGAGGAAATATTTGTATTTTTGTATTTTTGTATGTAACGAATAGGCTCAAAAACTACTGGTCCGATTTCAAAAATTCTTTCACCATTATAATGCTACATTATCCCTGAGTAACATAGGCTATATTATATTTTCAAAAAAATCAGGGATCCTTACTAAAACTTCAATAATGTAACCCAAGGTGGAAAACAAAAACCTTAAATCGCGTGCGCTGCGAAAACTATTGAAGATAGAACAAAATAATGTACTACGATTTTGTAGAACACGTCATCATCTACAAAAAATGTCGCAACAGCATATGTCTAACTATTATAGTTATGTCACAATAAGTGTTCTTTTATTATAAAAATTAATTGAAATGCCTCCGCTAGAAAAGGGTCTTTATTTGTACCTTGGTATTAATCCTTATCCAAATAAATCATTCCATAATTAAGACGGTTTCACTACCTATAGATTACTTCTTAAATTTTTCGGACAACTTTTTCTAAGGAACCAACACTATGAACGCTAAAAAAAAAACAGCTGTTTCATACAAAAGTTCAATACCTACCAGGCTGAAATGTATGAAACAGCTGTTTTTTTTTTCGCGTTCACAGTGTTGGTTCCTTAGAAAAAGTTGTTCATATTGATGGGTACTTTAGCCCCCTGAAGTTTATATACACAACTTATGGAACACCTTGTATATACAATAAGCAGTCTGTATATACAATAAGCAGTCTTATTGCTAAAAAATTATCTTCTGCCAGACAATCATTTTGCTTCACATTTTGGTGTAACTATGGTTCTTCATCTTTTAGCGTCACCATTTATTTCCCGAAAGTGTAGTGAAAGAATTTTAGGTGCGCCTCATAGAGGCACCTTTCTAGCACTTGACACATCTTTTAGAACTCTTTAGGTTGTACGACATGCTGCTTGAGAGTTGGTGTAGCTTACAGCGTCGTCTTTGAGAATGAAGCTGGTGGCTACCGGCGTGAGCACGCTGCCGAGGCTGGCGACGAAGTTAGTGAGAGAGAGCATCACGCCGGCGAATTGAGGAGACAAGTCCAGGTGATTCACCTGAAGAGTTAAGGTAGAATTAATATTAAATATAGATTATTACTAAGTATTTACTCGGTAAAATCACAAGGATCACTTTAAAACGTCGTAAAACTAGGTGAACATATATGCCAGTTCCACGCGAAAAATCCTAGAAGAACAACAAACTTACGGCTTGGTTCCTACCGTTCTTTTACATACATGATCCTCATTGCAATGTAATATAATTCAATAATGAGGCTCTAGTGTAGTGCCAATCGGATTTAGTGTTGTTCCAGTACACCGTGGCCATCCCTTCAGAGATTTTGGATGTACAGAGTGAGGCAGCGCCACATTCAACCATTTTTTGGAATATGACCACTTAAGAACTCTTGGTGTGATTATACAACCTGTTACATAATAACCCTATAAACCTGGAAGCAGGGTATTTTATAGATCATGGCAAACACCTTTTGTTTTACGACTTTTGAAATTTCGTATTTTTTTATTCATGAAATACCCCTTAAACGTTCCTACAATATGAAACTAAACACACCATGAGGCAGCCCTATTCACAGCTGTTTGTACGTTCCGTGTGTGCGTGACCTTGGTACTTGCGTAAACAGTATCAGGGGTGTTGCAAACTGAGACAATAATAATTTTACTTTTGTATGGGAATTTTGAAAACGATATATTCAACCTTTGCACACGTCAAAGTATTCCGGTGCTTGGTCTGATCACTTGGTCTTTGGCCTTATATTATGTTACACGTTGTATAGTTTCTCACTCGGAATGGCATATAGGCAGGGAGTATTACAACATGAACATGATTCAACAAGTTAATATCGTAGTAATTGACAATTAAATATATAAACAAAATAACGCACCAAAAACCCAGCTGACATAAACCCAAACAATGTGAGGGTACCGATAAGGACACACACTGCAAGGTTCTTGTGGTCAGGATGGAGGAAGGCTAGCACCACCAGACCGCAAGCTGTACCAAACAGCGCTGAAACAACAGTTATAATTAAAATACAATAATTAATGCTTATTTTTCGTTCGACGTCAAAAAAAACAATATCTTTGCTTTGTATAAGGACTACTGGGCTGAGAAAATGGTAAATGATGCAATAAAAATTTTGAATAAAGATACAGTTGAGTTGGTTATTGATTGTTTTCAGCATAATTAACAAGAGATCATCATGATACACGTTCTTCCAAAAACTAGCCCTCGGGCTAGATACAAGAAGCTGAAGCATTTAGCTTTTTCCAAGTTTCTCACAGTTGTTCGAGTATTACGTAACCAGAATTGCATACAGTATTTGCAGTTTTATTGCCAAAACTCGGAGCTACAAAAAGAATTTTGATAAAATAAAAGATTACCAATAGAATTGAAGAATTTTCTACACACGACCAACGACATCAGTCCTCTGTTGAAGATCTTTTCGCAGATGTTGGAAGAGAATATGTAGCCGATCCACATACCCACGTACGGCATCCCCGATAGAAGAGCGCTCTGGAATGAAAGCTTGCATTTAGAGACGAAATAAAGCATAAACTGATTTTCAATATGACAATATTATAGAAATGCGGTTTAGGCCTCAATCATTTTATATACAACTAGCTGATGGAACAAGCAGATGGCCCACCTGATGATAAGTGGTAACCATCACCTATAATAAAGCATTGCCTCGTAAGTCACGCACGATAGGAACGTGCCCTACGAGGCACTGCCCTGCGTCCATCAACTTGATGCAGGCAGATGCTAAGCCTCATGTGCCTGTAAATACACCGGCAACTACACTCTTCAAAACGAAACACAGCGTTGCTGCTTGGCGGCAGAAAAAGGTGTGGTGTTAGTACTTCCCCGGACGAGCTTCACAAAATGCGTTACTACTCTTAGGAAATTAAACTGTCATAATGTAAACTGGGCATTATATGAAATTTTATAAGCAGTGCAATGTGGTATATGGTTTTCTGTCTGGGTATTATTAGATAAAAGTATTTATTTACAATAAAAAAGTATATAAGAATTATATCAGGTGGTTCCCTTTATAAAGCTTTTCTTACTTTGGGGCTAGATAGTGCCGTGTGGTGAGTCCATAGTCCATTTTTTTTTTACTGTTATAGCTGTAACAACTTACATTCTTTAAGGAAATCTCCATAGCCTGCTCCAAATACGTGGGCAGGTCAACAAAGAACAGAGTGAAGGCGACAGTGGATCCGATATGCGCCATCGTGATGGCCCACAGCGGCACAGTGGTCAGCATGTGTCTCCAAGGGGTCGGCCGGTCACTCTGAAACATGGACCTTCGTTAGAGAGGAAACACCGCCGTGTTCTTCTGCGTTCTGCGTCCACGGTGGCATGCAAATACTCGTTTTTATCGTACGGTTAACGAGCGGTACCCACGAGGCAAGAAGAGAAAGAAGGGCAGGCAGAATAAAAGATAGGAATACGATAATAATAAAAAATAGGAGGAAGTAACACAGAAAAAAATTAGTGTCACAAGCAGTCGTGCGCTTTTGAATCCACGTTGAAATCAGCTCTTAAGATTGGAAAACGGGGCCGCTACCACGAGACGACCTGTGCTCTCTAGAGAAAAGTGAAGGCATTACAGGAGGCCTATGTCGAAAGACACGCGTACCTCTACAATTACAACCTGGCTACGGGGTTCTCTCTTAATATAATGTATAGATACATGGCTATTATAATACTAACAATAGATATAAGTTATATTAACCAAATTATCCATTGTAGATTTTAATAAATGAGTTAATAATTCGTTTGGCAGGTCTATCAAGCTAATGTAATTTTTATACAATTAGGTAATCTTTTGACAGGCGTGTGTATGTTCTTCTTTTCGGATCTTGTCTAGACCCCAGTTATTTCATTAAGTAGTTGAATCCATAAACACATAATATGACATCAAACACTCTTTAGCTGTACAATTTAAATTCATGTCAGCAAAATATATACCCACGCACAATATTCCTAAAAGATCACTGAAAAAATGTTAGCGATGTCTCATTAATATTTATTTTGAGAGAAAAGGTTGAGACTTTACTTTGTTCTATTTTAATGATGAGCTGACGTACATGATAGCTAAATAAATGACTACAAAATATTTAGTTATTGTATTTCAAATCATGAGATTTTGGTACTTAGGTTTAGTACAGTCAGCGATAGTGATACATGCCTTATGTCAAGGAAAAATATAATGAAACCTATATTACCACTTTAACACCTGAATGCTTATGCTTATAATTTGCAAATAAGATATCATCATCAGCCAAAAACGAACAGCTTCACGTATAATGATTTTGACGTGACATCCTAGAAATTATGCTGCACATGACCACGCCTAGACATTGCCAATTATTGTACCTTGGTTGGTGTAGCATTGAGCTCCGTCTCTATGTACTCTTGCTCTGCCGCAGTCATGAGTCTGTGCTCTGCAGGAGTGCTGGCAGTGAACCAGTACCACACGGCTGCCGTCACAAACATCAGCCCAGATATCGCGTAGAAAATCATCTTCCAGCCGAGCATTGTATCGGACAGAAGACCAGATACTGGCATGCCTATTATTGTTCCGATCTGGGTACCTGAAACGAACCAGTATGAACATTTTAAACTCACAGAAGCCAAGAAGCGTAGTGGTGGTGAGTTGTTTATTTGAAAAGGACAGGATCTCGCTACATTCACGGGTTGCTTTGAAATGATTTAAAGCTAGGTGCCACTTCGACGCAACCCTGCCTTGAAAATCTTGCATTTACCTCCACTTTCGACTTTAGCTCATGGTAATTAATATGGAGTGCACAACTTAGAGCTCCACAAAGTTTTACCAGACATCTAAACAATCTAAGGACGGAACCTTTGCAGTCATTAATTATCTGGCGTACAATCAATAAAAAAAACTTTATATCTACCTCCATAAACAATTCCTGAGAGAGCAGTTCTCTCACTTGTCGGCAGCCATTGCCCCAGGAGTGTGTGACTGGCGGGGAACAAGCAGGCTTGGGTGAGACCCATCATCACTCGACACACGCAGACGCACGGCCAACCCTGGAACAAAGGCAGCGTTTCCATTAATTCCAGAGTTTTGTGAGGAAACCTCTATGTCGTTGAAACGAAAAAGTTCTAAAACATGTGACAAGGGAAAGGGGCCTCCTTGATGCGCACTTCAAATCCTTTCACCACACTATTTCAGAAGAAACTGGTGACATAATAAAAATAATTAATTGAGTTTCCTTCAACTTATCGAATGCTGTCGGCCTTGCGTTTGGCAGACCCATGTACTTTCGGAATACCATGCAGCGGTATTTTAAGAAAATTCAAGCGAACTCCAGATTTTTATTTAAATAAACCCATGAATAGATACCAAGATGTGTGCCAAATGTAATATTTCAACGTTCTTTTTACTACCCGTCTTAGACATCCTTAGAATCTAGAGTTCGTACTTGGTACTATGAGACATCTACTATGCCTGGGGATCGAAGGCGTGAAGTGTCAGTTTAACTTACAAATCTTGCTACCGTTGGTAGAATCAAAGAAATCAGTCCATTCGCGAGGAGTGCGAAGAGGAGGATCAGCTTCCCTCCATACTTCTTCGCGAGGATGCCGGCAGGTATCTGCATAGCCATGTAACCCCAGAAGAAAGAGGACAGTATCAGACCTTGGGTCTTCTTGTCCCATTCGTAGATCTGCATAATAAGATAGAAAGTATTAGGATAAAATAAAATAAAAAAATTGTGGACTTTGGACCACACAACACTATCTGGCCCCAAACTAAGCAAAGCTTGTAATATAGGGACCAGATAGCTAATTATAATATTACTTAAATACTTTTTTTTTTAAACATACATATAATAATGAACTACGTTCATCGCACAAATATGTTTAATAAATAAATGGAAGAGTTTAAGGATATTATAAAAAATCTTAGTATAAGAGAAATTAAGAAATGATTACCAAAAATAAACAACTTATAAACCACATATAATTTTGAATAGATACACCAACCATTTGGCAGACCTTGCACCAACTCGTTATAGTTTTTTTGGTAGTTTCAACAATATTAAAATGTATTAAATACGAGGAAGTAGCTTGCCAAGCTTGGTGAAAACTGCAACCCATAATGATTATGGGGGAGATTGTTTTGAATAAATTAAATTACAAGGACCACTTAGAAATTGCTTTCAGCGATAAGGCCGCCCATTGTATTTTATTAATTATGGCTTAGATTTATGATGAATGTATCCTTGTGTACAATAAAGTGTTATCTATCTATCTATTACTTAGAAACGTCTTATATTCTAGGCGCCAGTTTCTCGCAACCAAACCTAGGAGAACAGGTAAGAAATGGCTGCTATAGACGAGACCGACCGGTTATGTATTATTTTATTCTTAGATTTAGATTTGATTCATGACTGTCTATAAAATGAAATAAAATATAATTGTATTGCCACAGTATAGTTTTACAAAAAGCGCTACACTTAAGCTATTCGATGTTCACTGACCAATTATTACTTATATCTATGTTTTATAAGCATAGTTTTCGAAGCACGGAAGTCCTTAGATGAGAATACCACAAGAACTTTTCTTAATGAGGACGTAAAAACGAGCAAACGCTGCAAACTAAAAGTTCAACAACAAGCAGGTAGGTACAAATACCTACAAAATAAAAAAAATCTTTCATTCGAGTGGTTTCAAGCGGGCTTAATTATTATGGCCTAAAATTGTTCTTGATTAAAAACTTTCCAAAAAGTACACTGCAGAATAGGGCTGTCTTGTCTATAAATATAGACAGCCCTATCCAGCAGTGCACTTCTTTAGGCTGATGATAATAATGTTGGCAACATTTTTACTTAATGCGACTTTTGCAAGAGAAAGTATATTTATTTGTGGTTGTTCCAAAAAATATTTAAATATAAATATGTTTTACGTAAAACCAGTAACTGTATCTGTCATTATTCTACAACGTAAAATAAATTGCGTCATTATCAGATAAGTTTGGTGTAGACATAACTATTATTAAACTTGGCAAATATTCGTGTTTACTAAGCACGCTGTCATTTTTAATCCAAACAATTAAATGGCGCGGAATTTTTTAAAAGCAAAGGTGTGTGGATACTATCAAAGTTATCTGTTTAGTTGACAAAATTCAATGGACGTTTAATAAATAAAGCCACAAACATCACTTTGAAACGTCTTATCTTTATTACGACGTTTCAAAATGATGCTTGTGGCTTTAGTTAACAGTTCCACACAGTGAGTGTTTGTTTGTTTGATGATTTTTACAAAATATTAATAATACTAGTGACAGTCCGTGGCAGTAAATTTTTACAATTCATTCATGGTTTGGTTTTGACGTTCTCGGTAATTTTTAAATATTTTTTTTTTTCGAAAAATTTACATTAGTAACTATATTTGTTCCAAATCTCATCCGTATCGATTCAGTGGTTAGAGCGTGTATGAGCCACTTAACATCTTTTCGCTTGCCTATTTCAGCTTTTTTAAGATATAAAACCACTGAGCGATAAGTTATTTGCCTGTTATCTGTGTTTTCAAATGGTCATCCTAATGTTATCCACATCTCCACATCTGTCAAACGCATGCCCTCATCTTTACCTCCACATTGGTGTCATTGCGCCGCGTGGAGTCCGTCATGGCCAGGATGGCGACTCCCAAGCTCGACCTGGCGATGAAGAGCGCGATCATGCAGAAGCACATGCATATTATCTGCACGTGTCTCATTCCGAAGCCATACTCTGAAAAAAACATAACATATTTACTACGAAAATAAAGTTTTTACACTAAAGAGTACCTTTTTTTAGTTCTCGCACGATAGGAACGTGCCCTACAAAATGCCTCGTGCCTGTAATTTCACTGGCAAAAAAAAGCTTGGTGGTAGTACTTCCCCGGACGAGCCCTTCACAAAGAGCTTTACTACTCCTTAAACTCTTATGAAACTTCATTACAAGCAGCGGTTTAAATGCAATGCCGGTCATAAGGGGACGGTCGTGGGTTCGATTTCAGTTCATAACTTTTGGAATGTCTATGAATAGTAGAGCTCTTTGTGAAGTGCTTGTGTGGGGAAGCAAGCAGCGTCGTTGTGTTTCCGTAAAATTATAGGCACGAGGGCAGTGCATCGTAAGACGTTCCTATCGTGCGCGTGCGCGACTGCTGTGGCAATGCTGCTGTAAGTGATGATTACCGCTTAAAATCAGGGGGCGATCAGCAAGTATAAAAAAATATAATACCGTATCAAGGGGACGGTCAAAGTCTAAAGGTATTTTTTCAATTCAATTATATCACAAGCTCTGAAGCTGTGCCATCAGGTCCACGCGACAATTCGGTCGTGGGTACACAGTCGTAGCTTCGAATCAGTTCATAACTTTTAGGGTGTTTTATAAAGCCTTTATAAACTATATTTAACGGACACTCAAACAGAGACCCAAGTTTTGACATAATCTACATCATATTCTGTCGAAATATTATATATTTTTTTCCGTTTCGCTTGACTCGCCAATTCTACAGCCTCATCAGTGTTGGATCCGCCCTAAAAATGTCATTTCGAGTTTCAATTTATTTGAGGGTCAAGGGTCACTTATCCAAAGGTAATCCTCTAAGGTCAAGATCACTTGGATAAAAGGTTACTTAAGGTTAATGTTACTGAATGTTTTCGATCATAATACTAAACTAAAGGGGAAAATATATAAAACAATCTTATGACCTGTCATTTTGTATGGATCGGAGTGTTGGGCCACTAAAGGGACGGAAGAAAGAAGAGTGCATGCAGCGGAGATGCGAATGTTGAAATGGATGTATGGAGTGACGAAATGGATAAGATAAGGAATAGGTTTATTAGAGGCAGTTTGAAAGTGGCACCAGTGACTGAAAAAATGAGGAGCAATAGGTTAGCGTGGTATGGGCATGTTAGGAGAAGGGAAGAATGGCATGTATTGAAAAGAGTGTTAGGTATGAATGTGGATGGATCAAGGAGTAGAGGTAGGCCAGAGAAAAGATGGACGGATTGTGTGAAATATGACAGGAGTACGAAAGGAGTGGGTAAGAAAGGAGTGATTACTAAGATGAAGCATGATAGAGGAAAGAGTAGAAAGAAAACCTGTAGTGACGACCCCACTTAAAGTGGGATAAGGGCAGGAAGATTATGATGAATAAATCCTGTACAAGTTTTTTTTAAATCATTTGCAACTCAAATGCAATTTTGTAATGTTTTTAATACACATGCTTATGTTACACATTACAACAGCGTATGAATTTTGAAAACTCTGTATTCATCACTCACGTCGTAATGTTTCGCGAGACCTTATAATAATACTTTAAAGAAAATATCGTATAGAGAAAACAAATAAATTCTTATCCTAAATACACATTGAGCATCCAAAACATTTGCTTAGGTACCTACTCATCTTTAACAAATAACAACCAAATTCACAAACGAGAGAAAACAAAACGAATCAATAAATAAAATAACATTATAAGTGCCCACAATTATCTCCTTTCGAGTCGCCACTCGGACCAATAGGAGGCCACTTCTACGGCTATAGCTAATCTAGTGCCTAAAACAAAACAAGTTTTTTTATAATTCTTGCTGATGGAACAAATGGCCCACCTGATGTAAAGAGATAACCGTCAAATATAACAAAGCATCGCTTCACAAGTCACGCACGATATGAACGTGCCCTTCGATGCACCGCCAGACTTCCATCAACTTGAGGCATACAGATGTAAAGTATCATGTTCCTGTAATTTCACCGGCAACCACACTCTTCAAACAGAAACACAGCTGAAAAGCAACAGAAAACGCTGCTTGGCAGCAGAAATAGGCATGATGGTATTTCCCCAGACGAGCCCTTCACAAAAATCTCTGCTACTCTAACGGCCGGTTTCCGAAAGCTCAATCAAAACTAATAGGATGTCAAGTCACTCGCCATTTCAGAGACAGCCTTCACAGCTCAGTTGGTAGTAGCTCTGCCTTCTGCGCCGTAAGCCGTGGGTTTGATCCCCACCGAGAACAAACATTTGAGTGATGAACATAGATGTTTGTTCTCTGTAAGAATGTATTTACAAAAAAAAAGTAAATAAGTAGTATATCAGCTATCTGGTTTCCATATCACAAGCTTTGGCTTAGTTTGGGGCGAGATAGTGCTGTGTGGTATGTCCACCAATATTTTATTTATTTAAATTTATTTCAGCTATAACATTGAACAAGATAGAGATAGCAAGTGACTTGACATCCGATTAGTTTTGATCAGGCTTTCAGAAACCGGCCGTAAGTGTAGTAAAGTTTAAATGATCTCAAAATGAAAATAAATCTAAGTCAAGGATGCTAGATCTCATTTTACATTTGAAGGCGAGTGCAAGTGACGTGCACTTTGAGGCTAGCACTGTCTGTAGATGCATTAGCTTTTCCGTGTGACACACGCGAGTGGGTAATGGAAAGGACGCATAAAGTCTCGTTTCTGTAATTTCCTCTGCAAAGACTTGTATTTCTAGAAAATTACTTTATATCTTATGACCGTGTGACTAAGGGCGACACAGGCTACTTTTCTGGCAATTACTTGCTGTAATTATATTGTGCAGCTTGCCTTTTTAATTGACTAGGTTCTCAATTTGACTGTGTGTTTTTTTTATATGTATGTTTCTCACTTGTTTGTTAAACACATTTACGCCTTTACATCGCCAGTTAATTATGAATTAATTTTGATTATTCTGTTTTTGTTTGGTAGGTCAATGTTCAGAACCATAAAAAACAATGTAACGAAATTGATTCAGCGCTTCTTGAAATAATAACAAAAACTAAACTAAAAAACGAATTGTTTAAAATATAACAAAAATTTAAATATCATGTTGTAACAGAGATCATACAGAAGAACGGTAAGATCCAAGCCGTAAGTTTGTTGCCTGTTCTTCTAGGCTTGGTCATCTGGAACTGGCACCTAAATTCACCTAAGACTATTAGTTTAAAAAGTAGTAGAGCTCTTTGTGAAGGGTTCGTCCGGGGAAGTACTACCAGCACGCCTTTTTCTGCCGCCAAGCAGCAACGCTGTGTTTCGGTTTGAAGAGTGTGGTTGCCGATGTAATTACAAGCACATGAGACTTAACGTCCTCAAGTTGATGGACGCAGGACTAAGTTATTTAGGAAAACGGGAGTTAAATAAATAGTTTTATTATTCTACTTGCTAATGGAACAAGCGTATGGCCCACCTGATGTTAAGTCTTCTTCTTGTGCCAGTAGTTCTTCCGAAACAGTGTGGTGAAGAGACTCATTTCGAACATTTATCACATGCTTTAGAACTTTTTAGGTTCTACGACATGCCAGTTTCCTCACGATGTTAAGTGGTGACCATCACCTATAACAAAGCACTGCCCCGTAACTCGACAGGAACTTGCCATACGATGCACTGCCCTGCGACCATCAACTCAATGTGGCCTGCGCCTGGAGACTATAATGCAGGATCTCTCCCGTGCTCCAGTCACTTGCTAAGTGGGTACGTACGACATACCTATGTATAGGTATCAAGTGCCTACCTACTGTAAGCCCTACTGTACCACCACACTTTGTAAAGGAAATGAAATGTATTTTGAATTTGAATCAACTCGAGGCATACAGATGCTAAGCCTCTTGTGCCTGCAATTTCACCGACAAATGTAAACCTTTAAAACCTGTAAAATATTGTTCAAGTTATAACAAAATAGAAATAGTACATTACTTTTCAAGGAAACTTCCTCGTGGCACTTGATGGTACATTTTTCATAGACTTGTTTATCCTCGCCCATCTTGCGCTTGGTTCCATCACTTGATAATAAATGAACAATTAAATTGTAACAAAACTATTTATATTACCCTACACACCTACCATTCTTATTTTATTTGTAAAAGGAGTCCTAACGCGGGAGGATAAGGTTTGTTTTAGAGTGGCGTGAGAGATTATTTTAGATTTATTAGATGAGTGACAGTAGTCATATTTGTGTAAGGATGCGATGTTGAAATGAGCTAATATTTAGAGGCAGATTGGATTGTATCAACATAGGATTGCGGTACGACTTGATTCGTGAGATGTTAAAAAATGTGAACTATTATCATCATCAGCCGTGAGACATGACCACGCCCTTTTTTGGGTTTGGTCATTCATATTTTTATGGGTTCAATAATTTATGTTTTTTCTATAATACTTTGTTAAATATTAATCGAAATTATACACAAAATCATTTAGTCCCAAAATAAACAAGCTTGTAATAATGTGAGAACCGGTAACTGATGAGATAAGTTGGACATTTTATATTTTTGTCATTTTATATCATTGAATGACATTTTAATTTTTTTTTGTACATAGGTACATACTTTTTAATACCTCATCCAAGCACAGAACTAAAATTCTTTGTTCAACAAACAAATGTTTCAGTGGGGATCGAACCCACAACTCACAACGTTTAAAAAGTATGTAGTATATCCACTATCCACCGAGATATGTCAGCCTAATTATAGTACCTTCATTGTGTTTTCTTGACATTGACACCCAGCAGGACCAGACGTTTCAAAATGATCATTATGTAATGAGACTTAAAGAATATTTTGCAATGTTATTGCGTGGCGCAGAATACAACTGATAAACCTCAACCGCTACATTGTATTTAACCGTTGGAAAATGCATAGCTGATGTGTCATTGCATCCAGTTTATAGTATTTCAACGTTAGTTTTTTTTATACTACTTACTGATAGAACCTGGCCACCTGATGTTAAGTGATAACCTTCCCCTACGACATTGCCTCGCAAGTCACGCACGATAAGAAAGTGCCCCACGATGTACTACACGATGTCCATCAACTTGAGGCATACAGATGTTAAGCCTCATGTGCCTGTAATTTCACCGGCAACCACACCCTTCAAACCGAGACAGCGTTGCTGCTTGGGGGCAGGAATAGGCGTGGTGGTAGAACTTCTCCGGACGAGCCCTTACAAAGAGCACTTAACAAAGAGCTCTACTCATTAGTCCACAAACTCTTTATTAAACGATTTTACTCTTCGGTCATACGCTATACGCTACGCTTCAAACTAATAATGTGCTGTCTTATAAATTTGATTATGTTTACTTTTTTCTGTTATGCCTACGCCTCACTAAATTCGATTGGCACCACACTAGAGCTTCAATATTGTATTATATTACATTGTAACAAGGATCGTACAAAAGAGCGGTAGGAACCAAGCCGTAAGTTTGTTGCCTGTTCTTCTAGGCTTTGAACGCGTGGAACTGGCACCTAGAGTCACCTAGCTTTAAGACGTGTGATTTTATTGACTTTGACTTTGTATATTTTACTGTCTTTCTGTTTTTTTTATCTTATGAGACGTGAGAGGTGTGGGTTTGATTTCCACAACAAAAAAACTGCTTAAACTATTTTAAATTGGTGTAGTTTTTATTAATTTAGTGTTAAAATTCTGTAGTTAAACAAAACTGTAAAAGTATCTAGTCTATAAAGAAAACAAGTGTTTTTATGTAATACATGTTTATTTATTCCTTATAATTTAATGTTAATATTTTGAAAGTATCTGAAGTAGGTATATCTCAAAAGATTAGCTTATACTAATCAATATAATTTTTATTTCTACTATTTTTTTATCAAAAAAAAACTGTAAGTTAAAAAACGGACACCACAAAACTCACTGTAATTTTTTCTCTTTAATATCTATAAATTATTAATTAATCGTTTCTATAATTAGTTGATTATAACCCCCATACTTATCTTAATACTGCCTAAAATGACCCCTGTCACTGTTTGTCATTACCCATTGGTAAGAGATATCAATAGTTTAACCTCATACGATTTTTTTATAATATTCAGTTAGGGTACAAATAAACAAATACAAATATACACGTATACAAATTTTAAGTCCTAACAAAACATGTGTTATGTACTCAAAAGGAGCCTCTTTGAGGCGCACTTAAAATCCTTCGAAAGACTAGTTCGGTTGAAAGACTATAGTCGCGTTAAACTCTCGCTGCAGGCTCGGTCATAAGTTATCGGAACGAGACAGCAATATTGCTCTCTCTCTCTCTTTCTCTCGCACTTAGGAGAACGGACGATCCTTTTGTTTAAGCGTGTGTTAAGATGATTTATGACCGAGTTTGTAGCGGGAGTTTAACGCGACTATAGGTTGAGAACTGACCGAGCCTGCAGCGAGAGTTTAACGCGACAATAGTTCTTTTGAAAGAATAGTTCTTTCGAAACAGTGTGGTGATCGACAATCGCCACGACAAGAAGAAAAAGTCCTAATAAAAGTAAGTTTAACAACAGAATTTCCTATCCTATACTCTATGAGGTATTGTACATTTCTTAAGCAAATCAGTCTTGATTCTAAATTACTTATTCTACCAAACTGTTTCCGATCACGCGTATTTTAGCCAGTTTGAGAGTATATTGCTTCATTCTACTATCTTAGTTCTAAAATATAGCTGCCTACAAAGCAATCTATTTTCTATACTAATTGCTGTTGGGAAAAGGACGTTTACGGCGAAAATAGGCATGGTGGTAGAACATCCTCGAACGAGCCCTTCACAAAGAGCTCTTCTACACTTAGTAGAATACAGTACATTGCTTCATTCTAAGGTGATTATTCACGTTCAAAAACATAGCTGCATACATACAGCGTATTAGCTAGTTTATAAGCTAGTTTTGATGATGGGCGGTTCGTCTTCGATAGGTGCTTCTCGAGATTCAACTCTTGGTTTCTGTGGCCTTTTACCTCCACCTGTAAATAGATTCTATTAATACCATCTTGAGTATTTATCATTATTCTGAAGCAATTTCCTTATTGATATAAGTATTTATAAATAGCTAATGAAAATAAATATAGATAGACAAAAATTGTAGTAAATAATAAATAAATATTGGTTGTACATTCCACACAACACCATCTAACTTCAAACTAGCCAACCAGTTAGCTGATATAATACTTAAATACCTACTAATTATACAGACAGAGAACAAACATCTATCAAATAAACAAACGTTTGTTCTCGAAGGGCATCGAACCCACGGCCTACAGCGCAGAAGGCTGCAACCAACTGAGCTGTTAGGGCTAACTATAACGTGTAAATTACCTAATAGAAGTTTTTGTAGCGTTGAGAAGGGTGCGTCAATAGTGATGCAGAGGAAGAAAGCCACGATGAAGGAGAGCGTGACGTCACTGAAGAATCGGTAAATCTGTAGACAAGAAAATAAACATAAATCATTCTGAAATAGCTTAAAGGGAATTTGTTGTTTTAAATCGCAACGGGTCACTTTTAAAGTTTAACTATAATAAAAAAAATAACAAATTTGTTTATTTGGACACAAATGAAATACACGTAAGAATTTAATATATATTAAATATAAATATAATTTAATTTATTTTATTTTTATTTATTTTATTTTAACAATTTTGGGAAAACTTACAGCTAGGTCGGTATACATTAGGTTTATATTAAATACATGCAGCGTACAAAGTTGCTACACATATACTGATGGCCAATTACAAGTTTCCGCAGATATATAAAAAGAAGTAGGTATGAAAACAGTAACAGTAGACGACGGAACACATACATCTATAAATTAAGTAGTAGGTAGTAAGTAAAGGTTCATGTATGAAAAAAGTTGACACAAAGTAAGCGTTTAAGCTTACTCGTACTTGTATTAAATAGGTCTACATCAATGTTTGCTTTAGCCAAAGAGTTAAACGAGCAGCTTGCTCTGATCAGAAATGTATTTTGCCTATAATTTGTCCTAACTAGAGGAACATAAAGAACGTTAGGTTTTCTCAATGCAGCCGTGTTAGTGCGTAATCCTAAATGCTCAAGAAGATCCGGGCAATCGACGTTACCATTAGCAATGTTGAGTAGATACGCCAAATCGCTTATTTCCCTATGTTTGGAAAGTTACGTTAATAAATATAACGAAGGCTAAACTTATTATAAATAACAAGCTACGCCTTACGCTAATAATTTAGTTACGTACATTTTAAATTTACAACTAAAAAATTTTACAACTTTTATCCCCAGGCACGGTAGATATCAGATCAGCAATAGTAACACTAACTAAATATTCTTTAACGATATGCCAGAGGAACGTCCAAATATTACATACTTCTCAAAACAACCATTTTAAGCATGAATGTGGTGGACTTGCCCTGTGTGCTATTGAGTGTATAGCACACAGGGCAAGTCCTCAGTAGATGTGCTTTAAGAGGTAATACAGTTGTTGTAGGCATAAGTAATTCAACATCAGGTGGATCATCTGCTCTGCTTCTTCCATAACTTTTTCTCATGTTTTTGTATACTACTAAATACTGGAACAATCGGATGGCCTACCTGATGCTAAGCGGTAGCCATCACCTATAAAAAAGTATTGCCTCGCAAGTCACGCATAAAAGGTGTGTGTGTGTGCCTACGATGTGCCGCCCTGCGTCCATCATCTTGGGGCATACAGATGTTAAGCCTCATGTATTGTTGTTATTACACTAGCAACCACACCTTCAAACTAAAATACAGCAATGCTGCTTGCCGGCAGAAATAGGTATGGTGGTACCCCCCGACGAGCAATTCTAAAAGAGCTCTTATACTCTTAAGTTTATTTAATACTTACATTATCTCCTTCAGTGAAGTAATGTGTCTTCACCCAGCTTCCATTGGCTACTATTATAATAGAGACGTGGACCATGTACACAGCGAAGGACATGCGAGCAGGCAGCTTCCACATTTGCAGGGATAGGAACCAGTTGATAGGACCTGAGGAGTAAAACAAACTAATAAATAAATAAATAAATAATGCTGGACATCACTATTTAGCCACAAACTAAGCAAAGTCTGCGAAACAAATAGCTGATATAACACTTACATACTTTTTTCGTGACCACATAATAATAATATATGACACAGGCAGAAAACGAACCCACGGCCTGCGACGCAGAAGGCAGAGCTACAACCAACTGAGCTATGAGGGCTGTCAAAACAAAAGTGACAATGAGATTGAAGATGGTGAAAAACGCACCTCCATAACCATGGACACAGGCGAAGATCAGCCAGCCAAGACCACAAGCCCAGATGGCTCGCATGTAGGCGTTTAGGAAGTTGTCGAGAGTCTGCCCTGTGTGGTCGAGCTGCATTACTGGGTACACCGAAAATATGCAGAACGCCATCATGGTAAAAGATAGGATCCAGAGTAAAATGACATTAATCTGTAAGAAAAGAATAGTATGATAAATTAGGAAATAACAAAATGCTTCGTAACTTTTTTCTTGGGAAAAAATCGGGTGTACTATTTAAAAACCACTAGTTATATACAATACTAGCGGCCTGTCCCAGCTTCGCATGGGTGGTCATAAATTTTTTGAACATTTTAGGATAAACTTAGACCGTGGGTTCGAGCCTCGCATCTACTTATTTCATACATTTGCACGCGCTTCTCCTTGAGTGAGTGAAATCGCACCCCGCGCGTGAACCGTGGACCCGTACATTTTTAATTTCGTCATATCTTTTGAATGGAATGTCCGATTTGAAAAATTTAAGAAGTAATCTATAGGTATTGAAACCGTCTTAATTATGAAATGATTTATTTGGATAAGGATTAATACCAAGGTACAAATAAAGACCCTTTTCTAGCGGAGGCATTTCAATTAATTTTTTATAATAAAAGAACACTTATTGTGACATAACTATAATAGTTAGACATATGCTGTCGCGACATTTTTTGTAGATGATAACGTGTTCTACAAAATCGTAGTACATTATTTTGTTCTATCTTCAATAGTTTTCGCAGCGCACGCGATGTAAGGTTTTTTGTTTTCCACCTTGGGTTACATTATTGAAGTTTTAGTAAGGATCCCTGATTTTTTTGAAAATATAATATAGCCTATGTTACTCAGGGATAATGTAGCATTCTAATGGTGAAAAAATTTTTGAAATCTGACCAGTAGTTTTTGAGCCTATTCGTTACATACAAAAATACAAAAATACAAAAATACAAAGTTTACCTCTTTATAATATTAGTGTAGACAATACAAACAATATACAATATAATTGCTGTATTGTTGCTGTCGCGACATTTTTTGTAGATGATAACGTGTTCTACAAAATCGTAGTACATTATTTTGTTCTATCTTCAATAGTTTTCGCAGCGCACGCGATGTAAGGTTTTTTGTTTTCCACCTTGGGTTACATTATTGAAGTTTTAGTAAGGATCCCTGATTTTTTTGAAAATATAATATAGCCTATGTTACTCAGGGATAATGTAGCATTCTAATGGTGAAAGAATTTTTGAAATCGGACCAGTAGTTTTTGAGCCTATTCGTTACATACAAAAATACAAAAATACAAAAATACAAAAATACAAAGTTTACCTCTTTATAATATTAGTGTAGACAATACAAACAATATACAATATACACCACTAATTTGTAATTACCAAAAAAAAAAAAACCGTATGCTCAGTGTCAGTTACTGATCACATTTATGTAGTTAAAACTCAAAAAAAATTTTTAAAAAGAATATCCCAAGAAAAGGATGATAACTAGTTACCCATTATCCGTACGTACCTACTACAGAGTCTTCTACCCGAGTCTCATTCTCATCCATTCATAAATTTTTGTCTCGTTCGAAACGAAACAAAACGCGCCGCTCGCGCAATACTAACTATTATTTTATCTATGGCCGGCAAACTCGTGTCGAACGAAACCCATACATAGGTACTCTAAATTAGATGCAGGTCAGTGACATCCGTAAAATAAAAATTGTACGCGGGTAGGTACTTAATTTATTGTGGTTTTCACGTTCACGATAGCTTGTCAGTACACTGCCAGGCCAGAGAATAACGCATACATGTTACGTACGTATTTTTAGTCTGGGGAAATGTGAGTGATTACCTACGGATGTACCGCGAATTGTACCCAAACAATCGGCAAACAAATTACTCCACGATGTCCAGCATATTATACCAACGCATATTGGACCATGACTCTGTTTACGTGTCGTCGCATGCGCAAGGACGAGGAGGGCCTGCATACTCCCGAAACTTCTACGATGACGTCCTAAATAATTTTGAAGAAGATCCTCGGAGGAGCACGCTTGACGCGGCACGTCGCTTTAGCACAAGCCAGTCCTGCGCTTGGAAGACTGTGCGCTCAGCTGAGATACACTACAGGAAGACCCAGGAGCTACTAGCCATCGCCAGGCTGGAGGATATTCCGTTAGCAACCTGGCGGGAGCTATGGTTTCAGCAGGACGGTGCGCTACCGCACTACCATCGCGCAGTGCGAGAGTACCTATCTCAGGAGTTTAGCACCCGATGGATTGGTCGCGGTGGCCCAGTTGCCTGGCCTGCGTGCTCGCCCGATCTGACACCCCCAATCTTTTTGTGGAGCGAAATAATAAAAGACTAGTGTATGTGAGTGCACAGGACCTAAAACAGCGCATTAGACCCTTTTGATAGTGCAAAGACTAAGTATTTCCCTGAAAACAATTAGTTAAAACGTGTGTGTGTTTGCATTGACAATGAAGGTGGACATTTTGAACAACTTTTAAAATACTTGTAGGTTAGTGGAAGTGTAAATACGTGCGTAGTTGTAAGTACATACTGTAAATAACTTTAATTGTTGTAAATAGCTTGACATCCTAAGCCCGTAAAATTATGAAGGAAAAATGGCAATTAATTACAAATAAAAGTATTAAAAAAATCCCAAAAATAATGCCTTTTTTATGATACTTACCTACCTACCTACCCATTGAATGATTTATCTAGTGAGCGAGAGAGAAGGAATACGATGAGTGCGACAAGATGATGTGACGTAGGTAGGTACTATACGACGAGACGGTAGATGGAAGGAGTCATAATGAATGGAGTGTTTACGATGTTGACTAGCAGTAGTATTCCGTAGTATTTTCTTGTAGTGTGTCCATAAAATTGTGCAGGATTTTGGTTGAAAACAAACCTCGATAACTTGGTAAAAGTTAAATATTAAAAAGTTTTGACAGTGCCAATAGCATTAGTAGCCTCTGCTGCAACTATCCTTAAATTTTTTCTGGTTAATACAAAATAGTGGTGTATAAGTTTAAATGAGTATAACAGTAAATGGTTGGTATATTAACTTATCTGCAAAGAGGCTCACCTTGGCAATTTTCAATCGCTTATTCTTGCAAAGATGGAGTAAGTAGCCATAGACCATTCCGATGAAGAACGGAGGAGCACGCGTCAAGGTATTGGCGTAATAAATAGTCGTGTAGCTACTGAACTCGCTCAAACGACTGTAAAAGACGAAAAAAACATTATTGATATTCGTATAACTAACGAAATAAACGTTAAAATAAAAGTTACAATAAAAATAATATTTTTCGAATTGAATTTTACAATAAGTTTAAAAAATGTTTACCTGGGATTGAAGAGTCCAGCGGAAAAGTTGTATTGGAAACTGTAGATAGATGATGAAATGAGAGAAACGATGACAATGCTAATTAGAGCAACCCAGGCCATCATTTCTCGTCCAAAGAGCCAGAAGATGATAATAGGGCAAAAGAAGTAAAGCTGGACGTCCACGGAAAGGTACCAAGTTTGAGGAATACACTAGAAAGAAGAAAAAATAAAGTTAATACAGAAAGCTATGTTATCTAGATAGACACAACCTTATAGCAACTATAATAATAAATAAATACATTGACCTTCTTCATAGTACATTGACGTTTAATATTTCTACTTACAACTTCAACAGCGTTGACATAGTTCTGCACATGCAACAGCGCCGACCACCACCAAGTTCTACAGTTCTGAGCCTGCTGCGACACGTTCATCCAAAAGGGACCGTCGGAGAAGTGGTTGAAGAGTGAGGCCTGGAGAAGCACCATAGCGGCGAGGATAGGAAACATCCGGAGGAGACGGTTGATGTAGAACAGATGAATGGTGCGGATAAAGCGGCCTATAAAGAAACAATTAACATTACTAAAGTGACTCAGTGTAAAATGTGTTATCAATTGGTGAAGGTGTTATAAGTGAGGTAAATATAGGCAGGCAATAAGAGGAGGTGAAAAAGATATATAAAATGAGGGTTGCTCAATCGAACCAGTTGTTTCTCATTACTACACAAAGTCATTCGCTTTCACTGTTACTACAGAAGTAAAACGTACATACATACATAAAGTCACGCCTGTTTCCCATAGGGGTAGGCAGAGACCACGGATTTCCACTTGCTACGATCCTTACATACCTCTTTCGCTTCAGAAGTAAAACATCGTGAGTAAACCAGTTAGTTACCTTAGCGATGACCTTACAACCTGTTACGTATGGAATACTAATTACTGCCAGATGTGGGTGTGTGCCAATGTAACTTTTGGATAAACCTATGACTACCCTCCATAGACATTCTCAAATAATTTTGGGTTGTAGTTGGTACTAAGAGATCCGAGGGGTTAACTACCGTGCGTGGATTCAACATAAAATTCATGAAGCTGTTTCTGTTTTTTTATACTACTTTTATACTGTTGTTATACTAAAGAAAGAAAGGAGAAAGAAGAAAGAAAGAAAACACGTTTATTCATCTATACTACTTCTATACTGTGTTTTTATACTATAGTGACAAATTACAATTAATACGCATTTACAAAATATACCTATATGAAACAGCAGAGCTATCTGCAGAAAATTTGCAAACAATCTAAAGATTTGTAAAGAAACTTTCTCACTATCTTTTGATACTTGTGTGCACAAACCTTAAGTTGAAACATAAATCATATCCAAATGGCTATTATAATGTTTAAAATTTCCTCTAAAATGATAATAGAATACATATCATTTTCTAAGTTTTGAAAGCAATTACTGATTAGATTTGAAATTAAAATTGATTCCTGATTTCAAATCTAATCTTTGTCTATACTGTTTGTATTGTAGAGCCATGAAATATGTTTTAAAGTGGTACTAATTGATTTATGTACAAAAAATTACCTCTGCTAATCTTTCCAACGGTAGTATAAACTGCTAAAATCCCACTCAAGCAGAAAAACGTGTCCACGGTGATAGGAGCAGAATTGATCCAAATGCTCGAAAACTTCGTCAACCACTAAAAACAAACAATAATAATAAAGACATAGTATTGGTAAACGAAATTCTTATACATACTAATTTTGAATCTTTTTAGCACTACGAAGATTAGTCTTAGCATTTTGACTATTAGTGCCAAAATACAATAAAAGAAACAAGCAATCTAAGAAAATTTATTGAGTATTATGTAAAATATAGTGTACAGCATGACTAGATTTTAAGCAAGTTCTCTTGTTCTTGCCTGCCTTTCTAGGCTTTGGCAGCGAGGAACTAGCGCTATAATTCACATAGTTTAGAAGATGTTTCAAAGCGTTCCTTATAATTGAACTGAATAAAGACCGTTTTGATTTTGATTCTCCAAGGCCATCATAGAAGGTAAGTGAGTCTTACCGTCACGGTATCCGCAGCGTTATGGATAAAACCCATAAGTGTAAACGAATACGTATGTCCAACCACGACCCAAAACATGGAGATAGCACGAATTCCATCGATGCACTCCAAAGCTCCAGAGACGGTGTTGAAGGTCAAGAATCTACGCGTGTTTGTGTACACAGAGAAACAACGGAACAGGACGTTGGCGGATTTTGGATCTAAAACAAATAAAGTTTTTAATCAATACCGTAAAAAATCGGAGATAATTCTTTTCGACGCGATGGTATAATCAAACTTACCTCTCTTGAACAAAAAGATATGGGACAAATCATAAGTAGTGCTGATGATAACGAGACAGCCAATCAGAGAGAAGATGACACTGCAACAGAAAATAAAACGTAATTAGCCTCCTCATAAAATCAATTTCTAAAGATACCTTAAATATTCCTAAATTATGGTCACAGTTTTTTGTAAAAAATGGTGTACTCACGTAGCAACATAATCAGCGGGCGAGAAGAGTTTGTCATTAGGAAGCCGGCAGAAGTATTCGTTGTAAGTGAAATTGACAAACGGAATTCGACTTTGAAAGAAATCCACTGCTTCGGTGGGAGTGCACACTTTAGGAATGCATACACCTAGAGTTCCTCCTCTGGTTTGAGTGATGACTAAAGGAGATATTCTGAAATTAAAGGAATAGTTGTTTAAATGGCAATATGAATAGTTCATAGTTCATAGAATATATTTATATTTTTATATTATTTATATTTTATATAAATGGCCATGGACGTAATTTGGTATTAAAAATTGATATCGTTCTAGGTTATCATTTTGGCATATTTTCTTATGACCTCAAAGCACACTTGCAAAGATTATTGCATTATCGTAAAATACAATTCGATCGCATTCATATTATCTCGTGGAATCAAATACGCAAAATAACTATTTATTAAAAACCAGAATATAGTTGCAAAGAATAAAATCAAATACAATCTGATTTCTGATACGCTGATAAGCGCACGCAAACATTAAAGTAAGATAACCTGGAAATAAAAGAATTGAAAATTTTCCTTTTAATTTAAATTCTTATTTATCGATATATGCTTTTAATCTGGCGAGGGGTAATAAATGTTTAGATTATCATATTGTTGTTGCATTGTCATAACCTAACTTAATTCCGTGGCATGGTAAAGACAGGCCATTCTATTGGAGTCCCAAACTATTGTATATACTGTATTTATTTATGCCAACCTGATGTAAGTTTGATATGGTTAACAAAGAAAAAAAAAATCATCTATATTCTCTTTTAATCTGATGGCACGTAAAATGTTCACCATCATCATTAGCCTGTAGAAGTCAACTACTGAACATACGACTCCCATGTACATTTCCACCAAGATCGATTTTGAGCCCTCTTCATCCAACGATTTCCTGCAATCTTCAAGATATCAGTCCATCTAGTAATACAAATGTTGAGATCTCTTTTTTTATCAATTTAGACTTTACGGCTGCAATTTGAGTACACTCAACGCACTAAATAAATATTATTAACTTGCCTATTTTCAGCGGGTTCTCCAAGTCCAGAAACACCATACGCGTATCTCCTGATCGCTTCATACTGTTTTGCTACTCGAACAGTCTCTTCCTCTTCACCTTCTGGACTTACATCAGGGACTGTAGGAGCCTCTGTAGGAATCACTATAGGAGGAAAAGTGAAATCTGGGAGAGTTGGCCTGTCTGGGAGGCTAATGACGCCCTCTTGGTTCAAAGGCACCGTGATAGCACAGTATTTGCCCTGTATCTCCATGTTATTGACAAACTCATCGATGCCGAGGCATTGGAAGTAGTCACCAAGGTCGTTGACATTGCCCGTCATGATTCCGCTCGGGATCTTTGCGCTTGCGTCTAGGACTGGAATAAAAAATAGTTGGTTATGTTTTTATCAAGTTTGTTTATAACATTCGCTGTACAAATTATTATTAAGATACGTGTTATTTAATTGAAACTACGGTAATTATCAAAAATAGGCTGCTTATTTACTTATTTCACAAAGACAAGCTCACAACGCCTAAAAACATTTGTATGAGAATATTTTTATTATTTAAGCGTGTAGATTTTCTTTATATTTTTTTACGCAGTGTTTTTAGCGGGCAATATAAAGCTTTATAATTTATGCACACAGATAAACCTCAGATTACCATTTGGATTAAAATGGATGATTTGTGTCGCAATACAAGCTATATAAATTGTTTAGCAAATGCAAGGATCCTCAAGCAAATAAAAACATCAGTCTTAAACTTTTCATCATCAGCCTGAGTTCATGCAGGTGGATTAGTTGTAGTGGTGGTATTAGTGTAATCATTATTTTCGTTCAAAACAGGATATTTACCCTGATTTGTGAGTTTAATTAGTTTGTGAATCATGGTAAATATCAAAAGCGTGATAGTTTCAAAAGTTAAATGAAACTGAAATAGCTTCACGACTTTGATCTACACTACACTCACTACTCAGTCAAAAGTTATATCTGTTAATTATTTAACTAAATAGTAATTGTATACTATTGGTTCGCTTTGTACTTGGTTCTTTCTTGGTGACAAGCATAAGCATTCAGTCGGTAACCAAATGAGATTTATCACTGTTTGTCATCGAATAATATCACTCGTAAATTATTGTTACGAAATGGATTTTATATCTATTTGAAATCTAATCTACAAGTACCTAAACATCTTCAACAAGTTTAACTTCAATAAATTCTAAAAGCAGTTTAACAAACTTACTATACACTAGACGAATACTTTAGTGACTGAATAATAAAAATAGAAAGAATTAATTTAGGATGTGACTAGGTAGGTAAAGTAGGTAAACGATGCATGTCTTTAAGTTTAAAAAAAAATTGCATGTTTTTTTAATATCGGTCCGCTTCTCTCTATTGCAACACCCTCACTGGGTACATTGTGTACTGAATCACAAAATACTTAGTCATAAGCCCTGACAATGTTAAATCTACATACATACATAATAATGCACTAAATATACTGAATACAAAGTTAATAACTAAATAAATTAAAGTTAAAAGATTTTTATTATTCCAAATCACAATGGAATATGGGTTTGCCAGAGTCACTACGCTCGGCAGGTGGCAAGGGATTCTCCCTGATATACCAACATACTACAAATTCAATCATTAATTAATTATAACTATCAAGTTGAAGTGGCGATGGGCAGGTCATAAGGCTCAAAGAACTGACAACCGCTGGAGAATAAAGGTTTTCGAATGGCGAGAACGAACAGAAATATAAAGCGTTAGACGCCGCCACTCGATGGACGGACGACATTGTCGGGATCGTGGAAAGTCGATCGATAGCATGGATTTAGAATCTTTTTTTCAGGAAATTGTTATATGTATGTATATGTATTGGAAATATATGTTGGACATATCCAACAGTGGACTATTTCACGCTGATGAAGATGCTTCCCATCCCTCAGTTAGTTTTCTTATTG
The DNA here is from genome assembly GCA_932294275.1 of Chloroclysta siterata. Classification (NCBI taxonomy): domain Eukaryota; kingdom Metazoa; phylum Arthropoda; class Insecta; order Lepidoptera; family Geometridae; genus Chloroclysta; species Chloroclysta siterata. Next base: position 25,575,472 of record OW028592.1, on the reverse strand, counting down.
GCAGGAGGTTGAAAGTTTCAATTTTATGCTGGAACCTCAACTGGCGATAATAACAATAATGCTGAATAAATAACAAAGGCGATGAGCTTCCAAACTGCTTTGAAGGCTGTCGTGAATAATATTTACTTACACTGCAGTCCTATGGAGTCATTCACCAAAAAGTTCAGTTGTTGTTCACATAGCGCCGAGTCCAATACACTTTCATACAGATCCTGGTCGTAAGCACTCCTGAAGTCTACCAGGAACTCCTCCCTGAGTTCACTTTGAACGGCTACCACCGCGTCGAGAACCAATGAGACTATCAGCAAAACCACTTTGTACTTCATCGTGACTTTTTTTCCACACTTTTTAAATTACAATCAGGTCTCACAACTTGGCATAATATAAAAAAGTGTGTTTTTATTATTGGACTGTAAATTTCTTTCAATTCAGATTGGGAATTAAATGGCCAACGAATGTATGTCTGCAATAACTTGTCCTGTCTACAAATTACGGTTAAATGAATACGGTCTCCAAGTGCCGTCGCCTATAAACGGTGATTATCGGAAACCAGATAGTAATTATTACTGGGTGCTGATTGATATTCGAAGCGGATATATTTTATCAGCAATACGATTACAGTCGTAAAAAAATCGGAAATGCTCCACGTCAGTATTCTACAAACCAGACATCATTAGCCTTACTAATAATCATCTTTGGAAAGATAAGCGACTAATCCCACGAAACTTGCCGATTGGTGAATGATGAACTGTCATGATGACTCAACTGTCCCGTGGACTAACACCCAGATTCACATAGCTTTTATACGTGTCAGGGGTCATTGTGATTCAATTGTATGTAACTTATGATTTTGACTTTGAACGGCGCGTCAGTAATATAAAAGGCGGTTAATATAGCAGGTAACAGTAGTTGCATACGAGTCGTTGATTGTTTATTGAATAAATTTTCCGACAAAAGACTAATCGATTGTCGTCCCCACCTCATTAGTATCTAGAGAGATAGCCTCCTCCAACTTCTACACGTTGGTTCGCACTCGACATTGGAGTATAGGATTCATAACATTACAATAAAGGTTCTAAAACATGTGTCAAGTACTCGATAGGAGCCTCTTTGAAGCGCACTTAAAATACTTTCAACACACTGATTCGAATGATACTAGTGACACGACAAAAAAGAGATTTAATAGAATAGAATCATTTATTGCACTTATGTTGTTACATATGGATCTTAAAGTAGGTAGGTACATTGTTTGTTTCAAACATAAACCCTGTTAGGGCACAGCAATATTCCACTAGGGGCGCTATATTATAATATAAAATTGTTCTTAGCCTAATTAATATAAGAATCTGTTAAGAATTCTTGTAATGAATAGAAACAGTTTTCAGTTAGGTACCTTTTTAAAATATTTTTTAACTTTTTAACATTATATTCTTGTTTAATGCTATCAGGGGCCCGACCGGGACCTCTTATAGCAGTATTAAAATAATATTACACTGTAATATCGTACCATATTATATACGTCATCAAGTCTGTTCAACTACAAACAGATAAAAAATAATATCTGACAAGTATTTTCGTACTTGGTGACGTTTAAACTTATAGAAGCTAGAACTGTTTTCAAGATTGTTTTCACAACTGCTAAAATTGACAGTTCATAATATTATTTTAATACTGCTCTACGAGGGGCCGGTCGGTACCCAGGAATTTTATTATATATTTTCACACACATTGCATACGGTCTAGAATGTATCATTTGTAATGTTGGAGTAGGTCGAGCTAGCCTAGGTATTTCGTGGTCTAAGGTTTTAGGGTCGTGAGTATTGCAGGAATAGTTTTAAATTAGTCCTTACACAATGACAAACTTCATAAATATAAATACAAAGTAATAATAATATTTTTTCTTTTTTAAAATAAGGTCTACAGCTTTCCATTATGTCTAAGTTCTGAATTATTCTCAGACATCTCTTTTGCAATACAAATAAATCATTGATGTCGGTGCTATTACCCCAAAGTACTATGCGTGTTAGTCTGTGTTTCGTTTTAGTTAATTTAATGCATAAGTAAATCTTGACAACTTTAACGTAACTTTATTGACATGTTCTTTCCAGTTTATACCTACTACAATCGATATTTATTCCTAACAATGAATAAGTTTTCACGGATTCTATTTTAATATTTGTGTTATTAATTATATAGTCAATATGTAATGGTAATTTTTGATAAGGTTTAAACTGCATAGTTTTGGTTTTTTTTAAGTTAACTAGTAGGTTATGGTCAAACAGCCATTCAACGATTTTTGATATAACAGAGTCAAGATGAACATTTAAGTTGTTAATACACATGCAGATTTTAAAAAAATCTGTCTTTTTATTTTTATACTTCTTGCTGATGGCCTACCAGATGGTATAACAATACTTTTCCTCGTAAATCACGCATGACAGGAACGTGCCCTACAATGCAGTGCCCTGCGTCCATCAACTTGCAGCATACAGATGTTATGCCTCATGTACTTGTTGATTATAATGGTTGTCAAAATGTAGCGTTGGTTTATCGTGTAACTTAGTCGTGCGGTGGCACTCAAGTTAGTCGGATGTCCCAAAACACCTGACGGCTGTAACTTGATGTGGGGGGTCTTATTAATAATAGCTCTGAATAAGTAAATTAATAAATAAATATAGCTATACTTTCCACACAACACTTTATAGCCCCAAACTAAGCAAAGCTTTTAATATGGGAACCAGATAGCTGATATATTACTTATATACTTTTTTTTTATTTATGAATATTTTACTTATAATATATTTTAACACCCAGACAGAGAATAAACATCTATGTTCATCAGACAAAATAAATGTTTGTTCTTGGTTGGAATCGAACCCACGGCCTACGGCGCAGAAGGTAGAGCTACTACCAACTGAGTTGTGAAATACAACAACTTGGCTTAGCCTCCTTAAAATAAAAAATACCTTAATTTACTATTTCTGCTAATTGTACTACTACTTATTGTACATTTCACGTCACTGTCGCTATCTAGAATCGAGCACTTGCTAAGTACCTACATAGCAAGGCACTTTTGATACCTGCCAATGACTATTGTAATTAAGTAGGCACTAAGCACATGAGTGACTAATATTTAAAATATACCTATAATACTTACCTTAATAATAATATATAAATATCTTCCGTTACTGACTGACTGACAATCACAGTCTAACTAAACCGTAAACAGGATTATGAAATTTGGAGCATAGCTTCCGGTTGTAGTATAAAGGTGCACTAAGAAGGGAATTCCTGAAATCGGACTACGCTAACATTTGTCCAAACATGGAAATCGAGCCTACATTTTACCTATAAATTCTTTAGCCATCATCAGCAGTAAGGAAACAACACATATTTTTGAATCAGCAAAAATAAAAATATTAACCTAAAAGGCCAAACCTAAAAGATAAGCAAAACTCTTAAAGAATTATATCAGGTATCCATTCATGGTTGACATACCAACTGCCCGCACCAAGCGCTTTGCTTCAACATTTATCATGCGTACGGCCAAAGAATGGAATTCCTTACCGGCGTCCGTTTTTCCGAATGCCTATAATTTGGATGCTTTCAAGAGAAGAGTGAATAGGTATTTTCTAGGTAAACGTGCCACATCGTCGACCACATCTTCACTTAACATCAGGTGAGATTGCGATCAAACGTTTAACCTATAAGTTGTAAAAAAAAAAAGGTATCTTGTTTCCCATAATTACAAGCTTTGTTTAGCTTGAGGCTAGATAGTGCTGTGTGGAAAGTCCATTGCATATTTAGATTCTTGTTAAACTGAATTCTCAGATAAATAATTTTGTTGCCAAGCAGCGTTGCTGTGTTTCGGTTTGAAGAGTGTGGTTGCCGGTGTAATTACAGGCACATGAGGCTTAACATCTGTATGCCTCAATGAACGCAGCAGGGCAGTGCATCGTAGGGCACGTTCATATAGTGCGTGACCTACGAGAGAATGCTTTGTTATAGGTGATGGTCACCACTTAACATCAGGTGGGCCATCTGCTTGTTCCATCAACAATTTGTATAAAATAATAAAATAAAACATGTATTTTGTATTTAATACTAGCTACAAGCTTAAACGCACTTACTAATTAGTTTTAAAAAGTACTTTATCTCCAGACGTGTTATTAGGGGATCACGTATTCAATTATTATTAACAATCAGATAATATCAAAGTAATCGGATATAGATAGTTATTTTGCAAGCATTACTCACCACTACTATCAATAACATTTATAAAGATTAGCACCCTTATTCACAAAGAAGACGAAACGGAAACGCATCTACAGCGTGACTTTGACATTACATAAATAAAAACCAACTACCTACTACTATTAAATAATGGCAGTTTTTGTGGTGCGGGAAACGGTTAAAGTGTTTACAATTAGGATAATCAATTACAACTAGGTATACTTACTTGTTTTGTAACTTATCTATGTTCTTACCAATATGATTAAAAAAATGTAGTACATTATAGACTTATAATTATACGGCGGCTTATTTTTTTTGTGCAAACATTAATCGTGATTAGCTTCCTAAATGCGATTACAGGCTCGCTAAACACGTTTAGTGATCGTTGTGCAACCAGATCGTACACACACGGCTCGCGTATTATTGCAATTTTAAACGTGATTTCTTTGTGAACAAGGGGTCATAGGACTTTAACCGATAGATTAAGATCTTAAAAGTTAGATAGCAAATACAAGTCTAGGAATTGCCTCAAGGACAAAGACTTCAACTCTAATGAAAATAATTAAATTATTAACAACTAAGGCCCGCATGTCTTCTCTCTGTAACTATTTTCGTACAATTATCAACTCTATGTACACTCTTATAAGGTTTTAATTTCTGGAATTCCGTTTCTTAACAAACACCATAATTTGTTTGTTGTAGAACTGGTGGTATAGTAGCGGCTCCGCCTTCTGATCGGTCGTGGGTTCAAAACCAGTAGTGCACCAATGTGTTATTCTGTTCTAAAATTTATGTTAGTGCCGGCATGACATAGAACTTATAAAGTTCTAAAATATGTGTCAAGTGCTCGAAAGGAGTCTCTTTGAGGCGCACTTAAAATCCTTTCACCACAATATTTCGAAAGAACTCAGAGACCCGACAAGAACAAGACTACAATTTGTTCGATGTGCGTTGCATATACATTTAAGTCACGACAATAATTCTTACAGAATTCGGCAGAAGTCGGTCAATTATTGTTCAAAATAGAATTTTTAATTAAAGCTCTTCGTAACATGGCAACTTGTAATTCAGTTTCTCAATGAAAATTCCTGAAACGAGTTTAAATGAAAAATGAAATTTGATACTTTTTTATTACAGAAGTAAGTAGGTACAATGTTTACGGCTTAAGGGGTTACATCAGTAAAACAACATCTAACTCGCACATTATTTAAGTTATAAATTGACTGATTGTAGTTAAGATAATCAGGTTCCAGTATACTAGTGGTTCGCCCCGAACTGAGATTTCGTGATAAAATCCGAATGCACCGAAAATTAAAGTAGGTGGTAGGAAGACCAGCAAATTTCTCAAGGACAAGCTATCGACTTACCAAAGAGGCTTCTTTGGAGCACATGACACATGTTTCAGAACTTTTTGGGTTTCCTCATGATGTTTTTCTTCACCATTTGATAGAACGGTACTTTACAGTCGTGATACTAAATAATTTAATTCATTTTATGTTCCAAAATGTCGTCTTGAAATGAGATCAAAAACTTCCCTCATGGGTAATTCCCCAAGTATTTTTAATGGGCTTTAAAAGTTAGGGAACAGCATAGCGTTGTTATCACTCCTTTGCAACTTCCACATCTGTTAGTAACTCTTGTTGGATGTTTGTTTGGCACGTATTCCGTTCGTTTGCGAAGAAAAGATTCATAAAAATAAACTTGCCACTTCGTTTGTTTTTCATTTGAATTTAGAATAAAGTTGAGTGGGAATTTAGTTCAGAAATAGAAACACAGTGAAAGAAAGAGGTTTTAAGAGTTGGCAAATGAGTCATAACATCTGTATGCATCAAGTTGATGGACGCAGGGCACGTTTGTATCGTGTGTGACTTACTAGGCAATGCTTTGTCATCGGTGATGGTTACCACTTAACATAAGGTAGGCCCTCTGCTTTTCCCATCAGCAAGGAGTATAAAAAGAAAGGTCAAAATATTTGTAAGCGTCTGTTACGCATCTGTAAATTATAATTGCTATTAAATCTGTTGTAATCATTTTCTCTTGAAATTTTTTAATGCGAAATATATAAAGTGTGTGTGACTGTGTAGAACTGCCAGATGAATAATATAATTATATTTATTTGAATTTGAATTTTTTGTATTTTATTTTTGTCTTTAAACCTGATAATAGTTGATACCCGGAAAACTTCATGTTAGATCAGGACTATTGTAATTAACTAGGTTTTTAAAAATTATGACAAACCAAGATTTTAAATCTTAGTTTGTCATAAATTTTTTTTCGTCCAAAATTTATAGACAGCATGAATAATGATTTCTAAGTGATTATCAAAAATAACTTTATTAGTCATTGTTGTAAAATGTATTTTGGGTTTATCAAGAGTTAATCCTCCCAATAAATACATAGTGACTGTGAGTCATGTGTTTTTATTTATATAACGAATTATTAAATATTATTTGCAATCACTGTGTAACATGTCGCTTAGAAGCTTGTTAATACATTTGCAATGTTTTAATGAGAACGTTACATGTAATGGAACAAACAGATAGCCCATCTGGCTTTAAGCGGTAACCATCACCTATAATAAACACTGCATCGCAAGACACAAACCATATGAACGTGCTCTACAATGCACTGCGTCCATCAACTTGAGGCATACAGATGTTAAGCCTCATGTGCCTGTAATTTCACCGGCAACCACACTCTAAAGCCCGGTTTCCACCGCGAAAGGGTAATGAGAGAGAAATTGTTAGCGGAACGGACTCCTTTTAAATGAGTTAGGTTTACATTTCCACCAGCAAAGAGTTTTATCTTTTGATTGCACAGGGCAGTGCATCGTGGGGCACGTTCCTATCGTGCGTGATTTGCGAGGCAATGCTTTGTTATAGGTGATGGTTACCACTTAACATCAGATGGGCCATCCGCTTGTTCCATCAGCTAGTTGTATAAAAAAAACTCTTCAAACCAAAACCGAAAAATCTTAGCACAGCCATACCAGTAGCTCATTTTATTTTGTTATTTTGTTTTGCAAAGCGTTTGTTGACTTTTACAGAAACAATGTACGTAGCTCTATCCTCCTACCTACATCTGTACTCCTCATAGTACATAAGAATTTGTAAATTCTGCCGCTTTATTTTTAAACGAAAATACTAATTTTACTTAACAATGACATCTATCGGATATTTAGGTATATGAAAAAAAATTGCATCCCATTCCCATCTGTAATTTTATTTCAAAATGGCGTCGGAGGGTGGAGACTCAGCCATGCGCTCACGCATAAGTAAGTCAATCCATTGGAATCTTAACAAATTCTTAATAATTTCTAGATTTTGAATAATTAGTAAGTAATTAATACTTCGAGACGTAGGTATGTAGTGTTATTTTTGCGTAAAAATAAATAATGTTTGGGTAACCTTGAATTGTTTTTCTATGTCCTATGCAAAGAACAAATGTAGGTAGTTAAAGTTTTAATAGTTTTACTTCCACTGTACTTTGTGTAGTACATTGGAATATTTGAATTGATATCTTCAATTATTTATAATTTTTTCAGGTTTAACAGATAATGGCATAATTGAAGAGTTAAATGATTCTGAATTAGACTTTTTCGGGGATGACTGTGAGGACAATTTAGACTTTCTGCCTCCAGAACTGACTCAAAGAGTTACCACGAGACTAGTGAGTCCAGCAGCTCAGACGAATATGATTATGCTCTGATTCCTCCATGAGGTTCTCCAGCGCTGTCAGTCAGTTCTTCATCGCAATCTCGCTCACGAGGACGTGAAAAAACAAGACGTGGACGCGGACTTGGTCGTGGACGTGGCTCAAATTTTGGCGTAGAAAGTCAGCTGAGTCAACCGTCATTTCTATCTATCCGACAGATTGCGATCAGAAATTGCCAAACAAATGATGGGGTGCAAGACACATGAACATAAGACACCTTAGACCCGAAATTAACGATTTGATGGAACCAGCTTACGTATATAACGAAGCTCAAGATTGGGATTGGCAAAAGTTCTACGATCTTTACTACTGTACTACGATGGTTGACTGTTGGAATAGAACACATACTTTAGAGACAGGCAGACAGGGTCTTACTTTGGGGGAAACTAAAAATATATTGTGCAGATGAGAGAATATACTCGAAAGTTGAATTTGGGTACAAAACTTGTGACCGATAACGAAGAAGAAAGTGATGGTGGTTCCGGAGGAGAAGAGTATGAAGAACTTGAACCAAATATAAAACCGATACCCTTCAATGAATGGCATAAAAAAACAGCTTTACATTTACCAGAATATGGTCCGAAAAGATCGCGTTGTAGGGCAAGAAAACAACAGTTTTTTTGTAAAAAATGTGATATTTACCTTTGTTTTACGCCAAATCGGAAATGTTATTCCAATTTTCATGAGGGGAATGAGTAGTCTTAGTATATAAGTTTGATTCCTACTTTTTTATCTCTACTTATGCTCCTAATTTACGACTAATTAGTAAATAATGTTGATTTTTAGTTCATTTATGTTTATTTTTTGAGAATAATGTTTAATTTTGATAGTTTAGTCTGAGAAAACGTTTATTTATGTTTATTTTTTTATATTTTCTAATAAAAAACCATAATATAAAAGATTGTTTCTCTTTTTAGATTATAATCCTATTTTAATTTCAATTTATATTCCAAAACTTTTCTATGTCCTACATAAATGACATAGTAATATCGTCACTTCGTTCTTTATAAAGGACATAGTGAAAAACCATTTTCCGAGAGGTGAATTTTTTTTCACTATTTTTCGGATACATTTTAACCAGTTAGGAATACAATACTAAAGTTTCAGCAACATACTAAACAAAAAGTATCTCTGGTAGGCAGGAGGCTATACAAAGTTTAAGATCAAAATGACCCCTGCCGCTTAATGGAACAGGTCGCCGGTACAAAGACGATTTTATTGACGACCTTTGTAGTTTCTTTTGGAGCAATGGAAGTTTAAGGGGCTGATAACCGTCAAACTTCCCGCTCGCACATTTCAATATTTCTGAAGATATAATCACTACATCGTCGCTTACCATCAGGTGAGATTGTAGCCAAAGGACCATCCATTAATTATAAAAAAGCAGTAACAATAAATAGCAAGCAACCAAGTTTTGGTGAAGAATATTAGGTACAAGTTACTAAGACTCAGTAAAAATTGCATTGTGATTTGAACTTGTCCGACCTAAATATTTGATTAACTACGAAAACTAGCCCAACACTTCAAAAATTGCAAAATATTTGAACAAAAGGTTTTGAGTTTTTTTTGTACTATCAAGTAAGTAAACAAGCCTACGGCCCACCTGATGGGAAGCGGTTACCGTAGCCTTTGGCTTGCAACATCAGAGACATCACACGCAATTTGCTGACCCTTAAACATATTGAACCGTCCGGTTCGACGGTTATCAGTGCCTCAAAAGTAAAAGTTTTAACTATTGTGCAGTCGCAACAAAATGCCCGGAAATCCATTGTCCCACTAGTTATGTGCTTGTTCAGCAAATACCAAACACCAGTTTTAATTAAAATTGTTGAAAAGTTCTCCTAGTGTTGTAGAGAAGCTGACAATAACGTTGGCAAAAACAGATATTCTGCGATGAAGTTCTCTAAGTTTTGAAGAAAACAACCAACTTTTGTTCAAAACATCATAAGTATTTTACAACTACGTCAAGACTACGTTGAAGAGCTGTTTGTGAAGTGCTCGTCCGGGGAAGTACTACCACCACGCCTTTTTCTGACGCCAAGCAGCGTTGCTGTGTTTCGGTTTGAAGAGTGTGGTTGCCGGTGTAATTACAGCCACATGAGGCTTAACATCTGTATGCCTTAAGTTGATGGACGCAGGGCAGTGCATCGTAGGGCACGTTCATATCGTGCGTGACTTACGAGGTAATACTTTGTTATAGGTGATGGTTACCACTTGACATCAGGTGGGCCATCTGCTTGTTCCATCAGCTAGTATAAAAAAAAGTCAAGTATTTGTAATTTGTTTTATTTACAGGCAAGATTGTTTTGTATTTGATGTTTTGTTTTGCATTGTGTTGTATCTCCGCGATCGCTTTTAATGACTACTGTGCTAATTAATTGTCAAAAAAGCTTAAATATAATTCATTGATTTTTAAATTTGATTAATCAACGAGCAACAATTCATTTTACTGCTGTCGCTACCGCTGGTTCTTCGATAATAGCTTTGCCATTCCCGTATTGAAACTGGCAGTCCAATCTGCGCATATTAGCAAGTTAGCCTACCGTATATGTATTGAGGTAGCAGTCCCTAACTACTTCTTGGCTTGGTCGCGTGGAACTGGCACCTATATTCACCAAGACTTCAAAGTGGTCCTTGTGATTCAGTTGAATAAACTTGACCTTTTCACTTCGACTTCGAATAAGAAAAACCAGAGAGTAGTATATACAACAAGTGAAATTATAGGGTTAGGTTCGTATGGTCTCGATTGTAAAACGTCTGTGTGAGCAAATTGTCTGGGTGGAAAAAAGTCTAAGAATACACTAGGTCTTGATTGTAAAACGACTGAACTTAATTGTCAAATGTCTAAGTAGGCAAAACGTCGTAGATGCAAAAGTACTAGTTTGTAGAAGACCTAAGTTGCAAAACGTCAAGGTAAGCAAAATGGCGTAGGCACATGAGGCATCAACGAGTACATGCCTCAAGTTGATGAGCGTCGGGCAGAGCATCGTAAAGCACGTTCATATCGTGCGTGACTTGCGAAGCAATGCTTTGTTATAGGTGATGGTTACCGCTTAACATTAAGTGGGCCATATGTTTGTACCATCAGCAAGAAAAATAAAAAAAAACATCGTGTCTTAGGAAAAATTCCATAATGCTTAAGTTTAATGGAACAACCCTATGAGTCCCTATAAATACTATGAGTTGGGTAAAAATATTTGTGGCTTACATTCTTAGTTCATACTACGAGTATGTGAATTTCAGGGTATTCAGCTTTTTATACGCTTATACTAATGGAATTTTAATTACAATGAAGTTTGCATCAGCACGGTGGTGGAATAAGTTCAATTTGTTTTTTTTTTTTAATTTATTACTGATTGCCAAGTTTTTTTTAATCTGTTTCAGATTGCCGATCTAAAGCGTAAAATGGCAATAAAATAATTAGGTATATAAATATGTAACTTACAATAATTGACACGCATTTTATGGTGACTTTTTAACTGATGCCATAATTTTTCGTCAGAAATGTAATTAATAATTAGTTAAGAAGATTATGTTAAAAAAGTGGTGTAACTAAAATCAAAAACTGAAACAGCTTAAAGACTATGATCCCCAGGCTCGGTAGACACCCCCTCAGATCTTTTAGTACCTACCAAGAACCTACTTAACATTATTTGAAGATGTCTAAGGCAGGTATTCAGAGGTATGTCCAATTTTTACAAAGTAGGTATATTGATAGAGATATTGGAAAGAGGTTTATGGAAAACTACACCTTACAAATTCGGTGTTAGGTTAGAATGTTTGTTGCACTAGTCCAGCCGCACGGCAAATAAACATTCAAAATGAAATAAACACAAAAATTAACATTGCAAAGTGTATTAGACAAAAAATTAAAAACACTACGAAATTAAGTCATTTCGACCTTGTGAACACTGAAATGGGATGAGGAGGTTTGTAGGAAAAATCAATCAAGCCTGTTACCCATATTTAATACTCAATACGCAATCTACATCTACACTAATATTATTATATTATTATTATTATAAAGAGGTAAACTTTGTATTTTTGTATTTTTGTATGTAACGAATAGGCTCAAAAACTACTGGTCCGATTTCAAAAATTCTTTCACCATTAGAATGCTACATTATCCTTGAGTAACATAGGCTATATTATATTTTCAAAAAAATCAGGGATCCTTACTAAAACTTCAATAATGTAACCCCAGGTGGAAAACAAAAAACCTTACATCGCGTGCGCTGCGAAAACTATTGAAGATAGAACAAAATAATGTACTACGATTTTGTAGAACACGTTATCATCTACAAAAAATGTCGCGACAGCATATGTCTAACTATTATAGTTATGTCACAATAAGTGTTCTTTTATTATAAAAAATTAATTGAAATGCCTCCGCTAGAAAAAGGTCTTTATTTGTACCTTGGTATTAATCCTTATCCAAATAAATTCATTCATTTCATAATTAAGACGGTTTCAATACCTATAGATTACTTCTTAAATTTTTCAAATCGGACATTCCATTCAAAAGATATGACGAAATTAAAAATGTTTACGGGTCCACGGTTCACGCGCGGGGTGCGATTTCACTCACTCAAGGAGAAGCGCGTGCAAATGTATGAAATAAGTAGATGCGAGGCTCGAACCCACGGTCTAAGTTTATCCTAAAATGTTCAAAAAATTTATGACCACCCATGCGAAGCTGGGACAGGCCGCTAGTACTCAATACATTTATTGCTTACACATGGTTTAGTTTAGGTACATACATAGTTGTTAGGTGTTAGTAAGTATCACATGGACCTTGCATAGGGTATGGCAACATGGAGGCAGGCCGAGGTAGACAGGTATAGTTACAGTAAAAAAGTAGGTGTTATCTGTTATACAAGGCACGAAAAAAATGATTACTGAGGTTTTTACGTTCAATAAATACCTACATAATATTATTTCTTTTTTTATTTGCACTTTATTTTGCCTTTTACTAAAATAAAAAATACTACTAAGACTACTTTTAATTTTAATTGTATTTCACTTCCGCACACAAATTTATTTTGTTTTTTGGTATAAATGAATATGAACAGTTAAATTGAACCCTACAACCACCTGCCTACAACCACCGGTAGTACACGTAAATTTACGTGTAACGAACCAAATATTCTGATTATTTTAATCTATGATACTGGGATTATTGTGTATTTTATAATTAACATAAAAGCCATTGAAGTGGTATAAAGGACATTCGCGCTCTCGATATAATAATTAAATAAATACTGGATGGCTTTCACACAACGCCATCTAGCCCCAAACTAAGCAGAACTTGTACTATAGGAACGAGATAACAGATTTGTAAATACAAACATATACCCAGACACAGAAAACAAATCTATGTTTTTTTTATACAACTAGCTGATGGGACAATCAGACGGGCCACCTGGTGTTAAGTGGTAACCATTACCTATAACAAAGCATTGCCACGTAAGTCACGCACGATAGGAACGTGCCCTACGATGCACTGATCTGCGTCCATCAACTTGAGGCATACAGATGTTAAGCCTAGTAATTACACCAGCAATCACACTCTTCAAACCAGAACACAGCGTTGCTGCTTGGCGGCAGAAAAAGGCGTGGTGGTAGTACTTCCCCGGACGGTCCCTTCACAAAGAGCTCTACTACTCTTATATTCATCACACAAATGTTTGTTCTCGGTGGGTATAAAATCCACAACTTACAGGGCAGGAGGCAGAACTACTACCAACTGAGCATTGAAGGCTGTCTAATTAGTGAAAATGAATTTGCTCTCTCAATTTTGTCATATCTGCATGTGCTTTTTAGCAAAATTAATTTCTAAACCTTTATTTTACACTATGCTATTAAACGGAACTTTAAAAAACCTTTTTTATATTTTGAAGTTACATGGTAGGTTTCGTAATGGTCGCTGAAGGCTACACTAGCTTAAATGGGCGATAAAAATGTTGCCATCTCTTTTCGTCGACATAAAGTTGATAATGACAAGTAGGTCCTTTAAAGAGCCACTATAAAATGATAGGTATAATGAGTCTATGAACTGTCTACACGCGGATACGCATCAGGCTATACACTTCCCGCTTTTAGGTCGCGTGGTTTATTCTTCTGGGCTTTGGTCGCGTGGAACTGGCACCTAGAGTCACCTAGTCAAAGTCAAAGTCAAAGTCAAAAGGTATTTATTCAATAAAATCACAAGGATCACTTTGAAACGTCTTAAAGCTAGGTGACTCTAGGTGCCAGTTCCACGCGACCAAAGCCTAGAAGAACAGGCAACAAACTTACGGCTTGGTTCCTACCGTTCTTTTGTATGATCCTTTTACAATGTAATATAATATATTATTGAAGTTAAGTGAGGCGTAGGCATACAGAAAAAGGTAAACATAATCACATTTATAAGACAGCACACGCTACGCTTCAAACTAATACCTAGCTTTAAGACGTTTCAAAGTGATCCTAGTGATTTTATTGAATAAATACCTTTTTGACTTTGACTTTGTGGAACTGGCACCTAGATTCTAGAGCTTTAAGACGTTTCAAAGTGATCCTTGCGATTCAATTGAATGAATACTTTTTGAGTTTGACTTTATGACCATTGAATAAGCGTCAATTTCTTTGGCTTTGGGTGTCTTGATCTGTATACGTACGGCCGTTTAAGAGTAATAGAGCGTATCTGTTATCTGGAGCTGTTTTCTGCCGCCGAGCAGCGTTGCTGTGTTTCGGTTTGAAGGGTGTGGTTGCCAGTGAAATTACAGGCACATGACGCTACATCTGTTTGCCTATCGTGCGTGACTTACTAGGCAATGTATTGTTATGGTGATAAGTAGGGGCATCAGGATTTTTCTTTGGCTTTGTGTAGCTTGATCTGTATCCGTGTGTATCTAAGAACTATAATTTTTGAAACTATCAAGGTTTTGAATATTATCATAATCACAATGTCGCGTTTAACAATCCGTGGGTAATCTCTGCCAAACTACGCCATTACATTCCAAGATTGGTTCAAGAGACAATTGGGACTTTAACCGTGTAGATGGTTTCCAATTATCTGGAGTCTGGATGTTCTGTTAAAAGAATGTGCAGCACCAGAAAGAGCGGTACCACTGACGCGTCTCGATTAGTGTGGTCAGAGGGAGGGTGAGAATGAAACCAGTAGTTGTGTCGTTTGAAATAAAAGATTGCGAAAGAGGGTAGACTGTTTCTAATAACGTTTGGTTACTCGCATAGACTTCTGTTTGATCTGTGCCGAAATATCAGGAAACGATCAACTCAAAAATCATAAATATCGCTTTTTTGATGAAAATAATGTACATAGTAATGATGAATCGGCGTCTAGATACATGGATATTATCGTTATCTGTATATCGAGCACGTGTTATGACGTAGATGTTGACACACTTCATCAAATAAATGATATTATTATAATCAATTGTATTCACCGACATATTTTTTGTGTTGGACTACACTTGAGACCGTGCATCAGTTTGTTTCTACTAAAAATTCGAGTAAAAACTAAAGTTACATAAACTGAACTTGTATTATTTTAATCGGCCAATCGGATCCCTAGAATCCCCATGAATAAATTAAAAAAGCTGACAAAATAACAGTCGTCAATCAACTGGCCTTCTCGGATAATTTGTTTAAGAAACAATCAACGTTTTAATCAAATAAAACGGTCTTTATTCAGTTCAATCACTTTGAAACGTCTTATAAACTAATAGGTGAATCCGGCACCACTTCCTCGCGACAAAACGTTTCAAGATTACTTTATTTACTAGATTATTTCATTATAATCAGTTCTGAAAATGTATAATTGAAAATTAATGATCAATTATTATTACTTAAAATTATGTCAATTTTATCGTAATACATATAAATAAATTTGTACTTTTTTATTAAGGAAATAAAAGATGCTTTATTATTATTAGAATTATAATCAGTTCTAAACCAATGTCAGTCAGTCATCAAATGTATTTCAATACTTATGTATTTTGTGTGCGTGCTTGAAGTGTGACCTACCGGTGATTTGACGTTACTGATTAATTGATTAGTTTACACGTAAAACTAATCACTGATATGCTTTTTTATAAAATGTATTCAATAAAATGACTGATTTTGTATGCGATAGAGTACAAAGTCCGTTTTGAAAATGTTTTTGCACATAATATCATGTTTTTATCATGTTTTCAGAAAATGTTATTTGTTGAGCAAGCGAAGCGAGCGCAGATTAGGATGTTTTGGCGTTGTGTGATTGTTCGTAAGCATATTTGTATTTTCGTTTAAAAATCTAAATCAATAAACGTTAATTTTGTAAGATTATTATTAAAACTAGCTAAAGGTAAAACTAATAAAATATTGGCCTTAAAAAGATGTGAATTGTTGCTTCTCAGGCTGTATAAAATATCTTAAAAAATTAAAAGGTTGCCTATGTAACTTGTGTGTAGGTATACTTTAGTTGCTATTTATCATTATCTTTTAAAGTCGATAGTTATATTCACTATTACTGAAATCTATTAATTTTCAAAGATTAGGTACATAATTTATTATTTTGCATTACAAACTTTTTATTTTCTATTTCAACCTCAAGAGTAGTGGCATCTATTTTTCCGAGCACTTATTCAAGCTAAAGTGGATTTTCTGTCACTGCAATAAAAATGGTTATAGCAGATCAAACATCTAAATATGCAGAGGCTTCTGTGCTACCAATATAGCTCGCCAATGAGCTAGAGAAATACAGACCTTATGAGCTCGGAATAGAGTTTATTATATATGTACAGTAAAGTTTGTGCAATACATGGGTCATTCTTTGTTTCTAGGTAATTGAGGAGTGATTCTGACAGTTGGAATTTTGCTTTGTAATAAAGAATGACAAATACGACGGGTTTAAAAGATGTTCGATTTTTTTGTAAATAAAAATAAATCGAGGTTGGGAGGAATCGTTACATGAATTAATTAGTAGGATACCTAAGTCTGCTGATCTCATGTAGTATCGCGGCAAATAAAGCTGCTGATGATGATTGTGTGTGTGGTTTGTGTGTGAAACTTCGCAATCAACCATGTTGCAATTTTATTACACTAACATTGCACACAGTTCAACAAAAGGCCTTCTAGGTCTTCTAGGCTTTGGTCGCGTGGAACTGGCACCTAGAGTCACCTAGCTATAAGACGTTTCAAAGTGATCCTTGTGATTTCATTGAATAAATACCTTTTGACTTTGACTTTGACTTTGAAAATTATTAATCACTATAATCTAAACAAGCTTGCTGAACTATGTGCAATGTGATTGCACACAACTTAACTAATCAGTATAAATAGGTTCAGTGATTCTAAATATTTGAATATGTTGAAATGTGCGACACCCATCAGTCAGACGTGAAAACATATCAAACAGACACACAATTTCGCGTTAAGTTTAGTACGGATTAATTTAACATCGTCTTTCATCTTTTGTCAACAAGAATGTTCTAAATGAATTGATGAAAGGAAAGGGTTGTAGAACATGTCTTTCATTGCAAACTGGCTCCCGATATCTCCACAAAGGTCGTTATCAAGCATTTGTTCCGCAGATAGTGAGACAAAGCGCCTCCTATCGACTCTTTTCATCGAATAGCCTTTGAGAATAGACCCGGAAAGTCGACATGGGCACAGTATGAGTATATCAGATATGCTAGATTTATCGTATTATTATGTCGGGAACAGTTTCGTATTTGATTTCACCTTAAGGCCGCGTTCATATGACGCAATTTCAACGCGTTTTCAACGCGATTTCAACGCTTTTCATCAGCGCACGCGTAGAAATCGCATCGAAATCGCGACATATGAACGGGGTCTAATAATGAACGAGATAATGCATGTTTTTGAAAAAACATTTTGTCACTATGCAATGTAATATGAGTTGCAAATACACATATTAAACTCACTTATTTTTTATAGATTCAGTTACTTCTAGCATTATCACCTATAACTTACAAGAAAAACAAATCGTTTGGGATGGTTTGCCATTTTCTCCTTAGCAGGCAGATTGGCGATCACACAGAAGCTGATGCATTATGACAGTCGCTGCGGAATGTCAAGGGTTATAATCTATTCCACAACGACTACGGCAATGGTGTTCTGCAGTGACATACACATACACACTATTTTTATTGCTTTTTTTCCTCATTCTCTTTTCGACGTATCTATGATAGTTTCATACCTTTTCATTTCTTATCGTGTACAGATTGTAAAAATAAAAGCTAACTTATTTTTTTTTCAGTGTTTTTTCTGCTTGGTAATTCTGTTGAATATATACTGTGCCACAAATAAACTTTCATGGCATTTTGTCGTAAGTCACGGGCGTACCAATTTGAGTGGCTTTGTGTCCGAGCTGGACTCCTATTGTGTGTTGGAAATATGAAATGAAAACCTAGTTCCTGCATATTGTCGGCCAATCCAGCAACGTTCAATCCTGCGGGATTCATCGCCCGCGGCGATTTTTTGTGGCAATGCAGTAGCGAGATTTATGAGCGCGTGTCAGCATTGCTACATGCTGTCGGTACTCGCATTTAAACGCTGGGCACGTGAACGCGAACTTGCGTTCGTGGCGTGCACGATGTACGATGTGTGCATAAGAGACTTCTATATTTCCAGGACTGATTTTAAGCCTTCCCGGTCAAACGTTTTGTCGTCGTCCCCCCTTTGGCGTAATTCTAGACGAATAGTTCGTGGTCATCATTCGAGAACCTTGATTGCCCAGCGGTTTTTGGTTCTATGAAATCTTTGATCTGCCCATCGCCACTTCGGTTACGTTGGTTCTTCTACGAATTTCTTAATTTCTGATTTTACCACGTAGTGGAACTCTCAGCAAATCTCTCTTTAAAGCTAGTTATGTGAATTTGTATTTGTGTGCGTGAAAAATAGTTAGCGATCACAACTCACTGAATAAAGAATTATTCATGTATTTTTAAACATTTAAGAAACCGCTCGATGTTTCGTTTTGTAACGAAATAAAAGCACTCAAGCTTAGGTTTCAGCTAAGGTCAGCCCTCACTACAAAGCACTCAGTCAGCTTTTGTGATTGGATGGATTGGACTACGGACTATAGATAGATAGATAGATAGATAACACTTTATTGTACACAAGAATACATCATAAATCTAGGCGTAGCTTATAAAAGTACAATGGCCGGCCTTATCGCTGAAAGCGATTTCTTCCAGGCAACCTTAGGATGGAAAGAAATTACAGAGCGGTAATGGACGGCGGTGCACGAAGTGCAGTAAGCTTAAATGATTAAAAACTACAGGATCTTAATTCCCCCCCATTGGAGGATGGAGGGGATATGTGGGACTCCCCGGTTTTCCGCTCCCGGTATACCCACTAAACAACCCAGCGACACTCCCGCGTCGCCTATATGGAGGGGAACTGGGAAACTGGCAGAGCCTTTTCATCCAGTCCCCCGCCGGCGATTGGCCCGCCATGACAGCGGGGCCCCCGCAACGCCCCCGCCTTTACGGCGGGGCCCGCACGCCCCCCCCTTTGAAGGGAGGGACCCGGGAGCGACCGTGAGTGCCCGGCCGTTCCCGCCTGACGGGGTGGTGAATATGTGCAATGCGGGAGAAGGCCCCTCCAGGTCTTCTCCCGCTTTTCACCACCATGAGCGGCGCGAGAAGTTCCGCGTCTCTCGCGCGCGCTCTACCGCCTGGGTAGACCCGTAGGTCTACCCTGCCTCATCACACTGTGCCATCTGCTAGACAGAGGGACACGCGGAGAGGCCCACCGTGTCGGGTTATTATTACAGGTTCCTACATAAATTAACCTAATACATATATAAAAATAAAATAAAAATATACTATATATAAATATACTAATAAATATCACACTCAAAAACTCAATGTTACAAACTACATAAAGAAACTGACTACTTACAAAATGACAGGAAAGAAAAACAGATTAATGAGCAGGAGGATCTTTACCAAAGAACTCTTTTAGTTTCTTCTTAAAAGTATAGAGTGAAGATGCCTGCCTTATGTCCACCGGTAAAGTGTTCCACAGACGCACAGCTTCAACAGTGAAGGATTTGTGATAAAATGAACTGCTGTGCACGGGTGGTTTTAGGGCTAAGTTCTCTGATGACCATTATAATCTTATTTATTTATGTGCGCATTCAATCGCCCTTTGCAACTGTCAATTTAATTAAATAGCTCTTGATAAATATAACATTTACAAAGTAAGAGCATGAATTAAATTGTCAGCCTCAAAGGGCAATTGAATGCGCACATGGTTGGTTGAAGCCGTAAGCGTCGAGATAGATCGCGTCGCCGAATGGCGTGAGTATTCCACTTCGGCAACCCTACCGATTGATGTAATCTCTACATTGAACGCTTTTTACGGTTTTTTGTTTGTATTACTAAAATTTTTATCTTATTTATCTATTGGGAACCAACAGCGACATATATAAAAAAAAAAATCTATCTTATTTAACAACATTTGTTTTCACAAAAATATAGATTCATATGCATATGGTCAATTATAGTCAAAAACAAAAGGTATTTATTCAATTACGTGGCAGTAGCTCTGCCTTCTGCGCCGTAGGCCGTGGGTTCGATCCCCACCGAGAACAAACATTTGTGTGATGAACATAGATGTTTGTTCTCTGTCTGGGTGTTATATAATATTAAAAATATATATTTACAAAAAATATATATAAGTATCAGCTATCTGGTTCCCATATCACAAGCTTTGGCGTAGTTTGGGGCGAGATTGTGTTATGTAGAATTTTCACAAAAAAAAAAAAACACAAGGATCACTTTGAAACGTCTTAAAACTAAGTGAATTTAGGTGCCAGTGCCACGCGACCCAGCCTAAAAGAACAGGCAACATAGGTTTCCACCTCAGACTTCAAAGATACAGAATATTACGGGGTTTTTTTAAACTAGCTCATGGAACAAGATGATGGTTAGTGGCCTCCTGATGGTTAGTGGTAACTATCACCTAAAACAAAGCAATGCCTCGTAAGTCACGCTCGATAGGAACATGCCCTACAATGCACTGCCCTGCGTCCATCAGCTTGAGGCATACAGATTAAGCCACATGTGCCTGTAATTACACCGGCAACCACACCCTTCAAACCGAAACACAGCGTTGCTGCTTGGCGGCAGGAAAAGGCGTGGTGGTAGTACTTCCCCGGACGAGCTCTATAATTATGAGTAAACAAAGATACAACGCACAACATGAAAGAAATCAATTGATATTGAAGAGACAGGCGTTTGATTTTCCCCGCATTAAATGGAGTGTGCAAACGTTCATATCTCGACAGGCTTCACTTTTCATTTCCTGCGACAGATAGCATTTTAACTGAGTTTTTACGATATTTATGGAAATGAAGAAAAAGGGAGGCAGCGGATGTTTAATTATAAAGGTTGGATTGAGGAATTGGCATCAATAATCATCATCATTAGCCTAAGTCCACTGCTGCATAGACGTTCCATATAAATAATGAAATTAATAAATAAATTAATGTTGGTGGACATTCCAAACGGCCTAACTAGTCCCAAACTAAGCAAAGCTACATGGGACCCAGATAACTAATTTTTTTTTTGTATACGTACTTCTTTTTTTATTTTAGCATCCAGAGAACAAACACCTATATTCTTTACACAAATGTTTGTTTTGTGTGGGGTTTGAACCCACGGCCTACAATACAAAAGGCAGAGCTACAAACAACTGAGCTGTGGGGGCTTAGTCCAGGAAGAATGAATTAAAGCCTTTCTGATCTAATGATGAGATCCGAACACACAGCCAGCAGATGTACTACCAATAAAACTGAAAGACCGATTGTGTTTCTCAAAAGGTGATGGCCATCTTTGATTGAAACTCCAAAGAGCGGATGCGTGCACTAAAGTGAGGGTTGAACCGTAATTTCAAATATTAAAGATTATTTAAGAATTTTTCAAGATTTACAACCTTTTCCCCAAGTGCTGGTTTACTTACGAATTTATTGACGCAATTTTTGTGGCATCAACAACATTCAAAGTGGGTCAGACGCGCTGTACGTCAGCCACGCAACTTGACAGCTAGTTTAATAATAAACACTGGCAATTGTTATTTTCATGAATATAAAATGAGTCATGACAGACAGACGGACAACACAGTGATGAATGTTACCATTTTGATTTTTTTAGGCAGGGAAATCTAAAAATCATTGTTATTGTAAATTATAATCATTTATAATTTACACAGACACATGAGGCTTAACATCTGTATGCCTCAAGTTGATGGACACAATGCAGTGCATCGTAGGGCACGTTCCTATTGTGCGTGACTTACGAGGCAATGCTTTGTAATAGGTGATGGTTACCACTTAACATCAGGTGGGCCATCAGCTTGTTTCATCAGCTAGTAGTATTAAAAAAAAAAACAGAAGAGTGCAGGCACAATAAAGAATTAAAACTTTATTGTATACTTCTCCGTGATGGGATAAGTAGATAACTATCACAATTGCATTACTTCATAGAGCACGTCTACTATGGACGTGCCCTATACAATATATACTTCACTCACTTCATTCTGAAGAAAAAAGGCCATATGCTTGTACTCATTATTTTTCTCATAGAAATTAAAAATACTGTTGCAGTTAAACAGCGATAGTTTTCTAAAAACCGCATCACGCAGAACTCAGCGCTTATTTCGACAACGGTTTATATAACTGAATATGCAAATCGAGGATTTACTATTTCATTTTGTGCTGGCTCAAAGTATGTCTGCATTGGTGTTCTAAAAACCGACGACCGTCTTCCACGGTTGTTAGATTCGTTAATTCTTTTTTTATGCCAGGGCTAAAATTTTAGGGATAATATTTTTGTATACCCGTCGTATTATTATCATCAGCAGCACTCAGTAGCCATAATTATTACATAATTAGGTAGATGTATTACTTATTATTGTGAGTTACCATATTATTATTATTATTATTTAAGAGTAGTAGAGCTCTTTGTGAAGGGCTCTTCCGGGGAAGTACTACCACGACGCCTTTTTCTGCTGCCAAGCAGCAACGCTGTGTTTCGATTTGAAGAGTGTGGTTGCCGGTGTAATTACAGGCACATGAGGCTTAACATCTGTATGCCTCAAGCTGATGGACGCAGGGCAGTGCATCGTAGGGCACGTTTTTATCGTGCGTGACTTACGAGGCAATGCTTTGTTATAGGTGATGGTTACCACTTAACATCAGGTGGGCCATCTGCTTGTTCCATGAGCTGGTTGTATAAAAAAAAAATAAAAAAAAATTGCAGTTCAGTGGAAGGCACCGAAACATTACAACTTTGCAAGACAAGAGTGAACGTGGTTTATAACACAGGTTGCTTCAACACTTTTCAAAATCAAAGTTAACGCTAGAGTAAGAAACACGATTTCCAGGTATAAAATAAAAAACAATAGCAAAATCTGAAACAGAACCAGTAGTTACGCTAAGCTCGTGGTTGATTTCGTTGTTTATGGTATACTAATACTGATAATAATTTGTGATGACAGTCAAAAGTTAAACTATGTATCAAAAATAATTAAAAAAATATTTTTCTTTTATGAAGCTCAAATCTGTCTTGGAATTTCAAAACATTAATTAATTATAATTACGGTGGCCTTTCCGCTGCCGCTTTTGTGAGAAATCAAAGATTTACAAAACAAAATAAATCTTCTTCTGAACGAAAATAAATCAGTCAGATCTTGAAAGATATCTATTTTCTCGACGCTTTCTAGAAATAGGCTGAATACAACAACATTTTTACAATTTTAGACAGGCTTAGAAACTAAGATATATCGGCCAAAACCCAAGGGTTTTTAACCGATATATCTTTAAATTAAAATATTTATTTTGAAAAAAAAACAATAAGTGTTTTTAATAATTATTTTAGTTAAAGAAACTTAGCTATAAAACTGACATCAATTCATGTTTAAATAGAAAATTCAACTAATTTGGAAAAAATGTCTCAACAGATCCTGATATAGGTATCATTTTTATATCCAGATATTTAAATATTATCTGTACAAATGATTAATTTGTAAAAGAATTGCTTTCAAGATTATATTTTACACAGAAGTGAAATTCCCATCTAAATCGAACTAGTCGTTCAAGAGTGATTCAATGTGCATTGTGCATAGTAGTGCATCATGCACCGAATTGGTAACCTCAATACTCAATACTCAATACTCAATATATTTATTGCTTACACATAGTTTGGTTAGGTACAAACATAGTTGTCGGGTGTTAGTAAGTATCACATGGACCCTGCATAGGGTATGGCAACATGGAGACAGGCCGAGGTTTTCAATTTACTAGTAGGTTCATAGGTATAGTCTTGCTTAATAAATACAGTTTAAGTTATTCAGGTAGGTCTATTTAATCGTTGTAGGCATATAAAATATATATATATAGTCATGTAGGTAACCTACTCTTGTTTTAAAATTAAGTCGTTAATATTACTAGATAGTAAGACAAAAATTTTTAGGTAGGTATTTAATAAAGTACAGTAAATAAAAGTAGATTAACATTTTCAGTAACTCAGTACCTTTTTTCAGTTCCTACTAAAATACATTCAACAAAAGCATAATTTATATCAAAGTTACGTAAGTTTTCTTGCCTAAAAGTTTGATTAAGAACTAACTTAGTTAAGTATATTTTTGGTTGGAAAACTTATATGGATCAAAATGATTTTTTCTCTGAACCTTTGTAATGCTTGCTATTCTCCGAAACGCCATTTTTTGCGTATTTTTGCGATTTTTCATAACTTCATTTAGTGAGAGAAGTACAATAGCGGTCGAATTCGTATTACAAGAGTAAGCAACCCATCCCAGAACAATTAACAGTATCATAGTATGGAATGTACAATCTCTAGCAACGCCGGTGGTGCCGTTACATAATAATAAGCATTTGGGTAATGCAACACGGGAATGTGTGTACTTATTTGGGTCACACGGGCTCGGGGGTTATTATCAAACCATTCGACATTCAGTGCAAATTGCACGTGCTAAGAGAAAGTTGAGATAGTTTCGAGGCAAATTACAAGCAATTTCATAGAAAGTACTAAGAAATAACGCTGGAAATTAAGATAGTAAAAGAAATAAGTAGTGATTGTAATTTTGAACAAAATCGCCTTGTTCTTCTTCTTGTCGTGTCTTTAATTTCTTTCGAAACAGTGTGGTGAAAGGATTTTAAATGCGCCTCAAGAGGCTCCTTTCGAGCACTTGACACATGTTATAGAACCAGTGCTTTAAATGTAACATGAGACGCTGTAGACTACTGCTCAATGTAGATATTATCAAATATTATATTTGAACGTACCTCTGACTGCATCTTCAAAAAAAATTGATTTGGTACTAAGAGATCTGACAAGATACCTACCTGGAGATAAAAGTCTTAAAGCAGTTTTATTTCCTTCACCGATCGAAAGCACCAGAATGGCTCAAATACTGTTTAATATAATTCGTAGGATTTGAGAATAAGCCCCTAGCTCGAAAACGACGCAGCAATAATATTCAGCCGGGTTAGATTCGGAATATTATTGCAATGACAATTACTGTTGATAGTTTGGGAATACAGTTCTCATTGTAGATTGAGAGATCTGTGGCGCTGTAGCGTGCTGACGAGAATTCTAACATTTCAGCTAAGAATATTTCATTTCTGTTCAATAGTACTACCACCACCACAGTGCACTATTTCTGCCGTCTAGCAGCGTTGCTGAGTTTAGGGTTGAAGGGTGTGGTTTCCTGTGTAATTACAAGCACATGAGGCTTAACCTTTGTTATACTATTAAGTTGCTGGATGCAGGGCAGTGCATTATAGGGCACGTTTCTATCGTACGTGTTAGGCAATATTTTTATTGCAAGCGAATTGCCAACCTGGTGTTAAGTGGTAACCATCACCTATAAAAAAGTAATTCCTCGTAAGTCACGCACGATTGGAACGTACCCTACGATGACCTGCTCTGCGTCCATAGCTTTAAGCAGATGTTAAGCCTCATGTGCCTGTAATTTCAACGGGAACCACCGAAGCACAGCAACGCTGCTTACTGGCAGAAAAAGGCATGGTGGTGGTACTTCCCCGGACGAGCCCTTCACAAAGAGCTCTACTACTCTCAAACATCCATAACGTCTTTCTAAGAAGAATCGATCAACATGAAATTAGATATTCCCGTCAGCTCGGAAGCAAACACAATAAGCCTTTTGTTGTTTCAGCGGATCTTGCAAACTGAAACACCCAATTACTGGGAAATATTCAGGATCCTCACTAAAAATATAGAAACTCGCAAAAAACCCACTAAATATTAACATAAAAAAGCAAAAGCTTCTTTGTTTAGGGGTCGGGATGTTTATTTTTTAAGAATAAAATATCTAATAAAATTATCACTGATTTTGATCACTTGATCTCTAGATCGTTCGCAACGATTAACAGATAGCTCAAGGATTTAAAATACTTGTTTTCGTTGTTTTTTCTTGGTATTTTTTTTAAATGTTGGAAAGTCAATTACGCCATTCGGATTTGGATAAATCTTGTATTAAATGTTCCCTTTTAGTTAGATATACCACGACCGAAGCTGATAGCGAAAGATAATGGTCTATAAAGATAATAGCAATATGGAAATCCAATAATTATGGCTGGCTTCTGGTTTTTAGCGCACCTCTAGGTAACAGGAGGATATTGTATTTATATAAAGCATGAATGAATGTATCTTCCAAAATTAATAACGAAAGACGTAGCTTGTTATTAAAAATAAATGTAGCTTTCGTTACGTAATATATCATTTATAGGTTATAGGTTTATTTAAAGCGAGGATTCCCGAAAAATTACCGTAGCGTTTTTTTTTCTATCTAGCGTCTAACGGTCGGTTTCTGGAAGCTCGATCAAAACTAATCGGATGTCAAGTCTGTCGCCATTTCAGCTATTAAATCGAATTGATCGGGCTTTCAGAAACCGGCCGTTAGTCAGACAATTATAATTTATGCTGACGACTAAGTGTTTTTCATAGAAAAAAAAACTTGAGGTCATAAAAAATAGGATCATCGTAATGCGTTTTTTTATCTAGGCTGGAAGGCATGGGATTCCCCAAACCTAAATACTTTCATGTTATTGATAATGTACCTAATAAACATAATTTTATTATTATTATTTATTATAAAATAACAGTCTTATCGCTAACGGGTTTCCTCGTCTGAAAATTTGTAATAGTTATCTTTATCTATTTTTGCTCACCTTATTTAAAAACGACATAATTTTAACGATCTGCGTGTTCATTCTCTAAACAACAAAATCACGGGGAGTTCCACCTAGTGTTTCCGCGCTACGCCTTATCCACGTTGGCAATTCCACACGCCAAAACAATTACGCGGGTGGCGCTAGTGATGGGTGAATGTATTACAGAATGCCAAATTGAAAACCCACTGTTGATTCCGCGGTCACGTGGGTGATTTTCGTTTACGGAATAGCACTACTGGTGGCCTTTAAAATAACGCGTGGGTGATAACTGACAGTTAATTTAACATTTAATTTTATGTCAAAACTATGTCTTAGAATGAAGTATTCTAAGTACCAGATTAATTTATTCCTTTGTAAACACAAGTTATTATTACGTAAATGATGGTAAGCGTAGGTTATCTATCTACGATTTTCACCTGTAAAAGGACCCTTGAATACATAACCACTTTTTTCTAGCGAAAGCCATATTGGTGGGTTGGCATTCTACACAGCACTATCTAGCTTAAAAGTAAGCAAAGCTTGTATAAATCCAAGAAACGAACTATGGTGGTCTTCCGTTAGGGACGTGCAGTTACGTCATGTGAAAATAATAAATTTTGGTAGGAGGAAGTAGGGTAGAATATAGAAAGAAACCATAGTCAAACGTCATTTATTTATTTATTTATTGCCAATATGTACATACAGTTACATAGCTTAGGTCTAAGGTAGCTATTAAGCGAGTACACATACTTTGTAGGGCGCTGCAAATTAGTTACAATCATACTAATAACGGTACAATAATAGTTAAGCTCCTTGATACAATAGCTTAGTTATGAGAATATAATAGGCAACTTGAATAGCAAAAATTAAATGACAATAATAATAATCATTGTAATTGATAGTCTGAATGTCTCGATATAATAATAATATTACTAACTAAGTCTAATAAGGTAAGTATATTTTATAATGTCAACTATTAGATTAAATTAAATTTGAATTGTCTGTTTTATGGAAAAATCAAGGAAAAATCACTTGCAAGTATTTTATCGGTTAGGAATTCTTCTACAGAATAATAACATTTAGTCAAGAGTAGGTTTTTTAAATTGGAATGAAAGGGAGTCTTTGGTTTCATTTTTAATCACGTCAGGAATTTTGTTGTAAATTCTTATTAGTCTAAAGTCGGGACTTTTGTCGAGCGTTTTTAGTTTTGTGGAGGGTAATATCAGTTGGTCTTTGTGTCGTCTATTATATAGAATGTTGTTTTCTTGTTTGGAATAGAAAAAATGTCGGTATTTCCTAACGAAAATCGACATTTGGAGTATATATATACACGGTAACGTAAGGAGTTTGTTTTGTTTGAAATAGGGTTTACAACTTTGTCTAGACTTGATGTTCAGTAATATTCGTACTAGTTTTTTTTGTTTGACAAATACCTACTTCGTTAAAATCTACACTATCACCCCATATCACAATGGAGTAGTTGAACCAAGCATATGCGTTCGCATAGTAAGCTGAAAGGGCGGTTTCGTAGTTTGTGTTACATTTAATAATACTTAGGGCATAGGTAAATCTAGAAAGTTTAGTTTTTAATGTTACTATATATTTTTTCCAATTGAGGTGGGTGTCTAATGTAAGTCCTAATAATTTAAATTCATTACTTTCTTCGATTTTTAATATTTTTGTAAGATTTGTTAGATTTAGCGTTTTTCTTTGGTAGGTTTTGAATTGTAGAATTTTTGTCTTATTTAGATTTATTTCCAGGTTGTGATCGCTGAGCCATTGTTTAGTAATTTCAAAAGTAGATTGTATATAGTTATAGTCAATGTCATCCGTACTTTCAAATAGCAAGGATACATCGTCTGCAAAAAGAACACACTTGGTATTGATAGCGGTAGGTAGGTTATTAATGTAAATCAAGAATAGTAGACATCCCAGTACGCTTCCTTGGGGGATGGAACTATTTATAATTTTCAAGTCAGATTTTATACTACGTAACTCGTTTGTTTTATCATTATAGTGTTCTATACATACATATTGTGTGCGATTTTTTAGATACGACTGAAGCCATTTGAATGCTGGTCCTCTTATTCCAGACTCGTAGATTTTTAGTTTAAGTATGTCATGTGCGACTTTGTCATATGCCTTTGACATATCTAGGAAGAGGCCTATGGCGTATTTTTTATTGTTTATGCATTTGTAGATTTCTTGTACATATTTGTAAATAGCAAGGGTGGTGGAGCAGTTTTTACGAAAGCCGTACTGATTCGCGTTAAGGATTTCATATTTTTCGAGGAACCTGTAGATACGATTTGACATTGCCTTCTCGAAGATTTTAGATACTGTTGGTAGAAGAGCAATGGGTCGATAGCTACTGGGGTTATCAGATTTCCCGCCTTTTTTGAGTAGTGGTTTGATTTTTGCGATTTTTAGTTTGTCTGGGAACGTGCCTTCATTGAAAGATTGATTAATTAAGAAAGTAATTGGTGGTGTGAGTTCTATGATGCATTTTTTTATCAGTAGTGGTGGAATTTCGTCCGTGCCACAGCTACGTTTGTTATCCATGGTTTTTATGATAGCATGAATTTCGCTCTCGGAAACCGGTTCTAGGTATATAGTATTAGTAGTCTGACACATTGGCCGCGCACTCATTCCGGCGACGGCGCCGCTGCTGGCCTGGCCGGTGGTCGTGATATGAGATTCTCCAACTGATGCAAAATAATTGTTGAGTGAATTTGTAATTTCCTCGGGCGATTCGATTTTAGTGTTATTTATGTTTAGTGATAGGTTTTTGCGTCTGTATTGGTCTTTTTCGTTTTTGTTAGTAATAGTTTTAATGGTATTCCACATAGTTTTTATTTTATTTTTCGATTTCTTCATATTGTTTATATAGTTAAGTTTTTTTGCACGTTTTACACATGATTTTAGTATTTTATCGTACGTTGAACAGTATTTGGTGAATTTGTCGTTTTTCAGCTGAATAGATAACATTTTCAGTAGACGTTTATTCTTACAAGATGTTTTTATACCTTTGGTCAAGTAAGTGTTTTTGTTAGATAATATAATTTTTATTTGTTTTTCTGGTATGCATTGGTTTAGTATATGTTGGATAGTGTTATGGAACGATTCATAGTTGGTGTTTACATTTTGGTTACTTAGAATTATATTACTCCAAGAAATCTCAGTTAGGGCTAATCTTAATGTTTCTAGGTTATTTTCACTAAATGTTCGTTTTGTAAGGTTCAATAAGTTTACTTGTTTTCTTTGGTCAGTCATTTTTTGTTTGTATATAATGCTATAGTGGTCGGAGATTCCTTTGTTATCTACATTGAGTGTAAAAAAATTATGGTTGGTAAATAATAGGTCGATACATTTGGACGTCGAAGCCGTAACTCGGGTTGGGGTTTTTACTGCCTGGTGGAAGTTATACTCAAACATTGCATCCTCTAATCGTCTGTAGTCTTTGCAGTTTGATAGTCTGTCAATATTAAAGTCACCGGTAATAATAATTCGTTTTTTGTGGTTTTTATGTTTTACTAGCTTAAGTAGCTTATCGATAAACAAAAATAACGTTTCAATTTCACGGTCTAGTCTGTAGACATTGATTATTGTAGTGTTCTGAGAGTCTATGTGCACTGCGCAACATTCCACTATGTATTCCACAGAAAGGTCGACATATTCTGGTAGCTCCTGGTAATCAAGGCCCTTCCGTATCAGTATTGCCACTCCGCCGCCTTTGTGCTCCTTCCGGTAGAAGGCTGATGCGAATTCGTAGCCGTCGATATTAAATAGGTGCTTTTGTGAGTCGTGGATCCAGGTCTCGTTTATGCATATAGCTTGGTAGACAGGTTCTTCGTCTAGCAGGCTTTCAATGATGTGGAGTTTGTTTTTTATGCTCTGAGTATTTTGTACGAGTAGCCTAAAAGCGAAACGTACCGCCGATATTTTGGGTATTTTTAGGTTTATTTTGTCGGCTGGTTCCTTCATCAGGGTTCGTTTGGGTCCCGGCTTGCTTTGGACTTAGTTTAGAGAGGTCTTTCTGTTCGCTTTGTCTATTTTGTTGTGATGTTGATTCCTGTGATCTATTAGTAGATTGTTCCTCAACGTATCTTGCCGAGTATCTTTTCTCTCGTTGTTCCCTTCTTTCCTGTAGAGTTTTTTGATCTAGGAACTCTGTTATATGAAGCCCTGTCGATCTAAATTGTCTCGCGTTGTTGATTAAGTATTTAGTCATGCGTTTACTGATTAATTCCACTAGGACAGGTCTTCGGTTGCCTCTTCTTCCAAAACGAGTAATTTCTTCTATATATCCTGTGAGATCAACATTCAGTATTGACTGGAAAGCGTGTATTACTCTCTGTTCTAGGTCTGTTTCACACTCATTGTGGTATTCGCTTAGTCCGTGTATAACTATTATTTTATTTGCATCTTTTTCTATAGGTTTTATGGTATTTCCGGTTTTATCTTGTAGTTGCTTTATTTCATGTTGTAGTTGTTCTCGTTCGGATTCTAATTTTTCAATTTTACTATGTATATCGGTTAAGTCTGATTTAATATTCAACTGCTCTGTATATAGCTCGTCAGTGTTTTGTGTTAATTCTTGTTTTAGATTGTGTATTGCTTTATTGATTTCTGATTGAAACGCACTTTTTATGTCCTCGATAATGAGTTTCTTATGGATTTCTAATTTTTCTTCTAACTTCGAGTCTAGCAATGATCTAAATTGGTTTAGTGTGATACTAACTTCATTTGCGTTGGGTGCAGCGCATATAGCGTTTCCTGAGCTATGTCTTACTTAATACTTTTGTTGTCTTGTACGTAGTCGTCGACTGACATCGTTGTATCATGTAGCAAACTTTGATGTAGTTTTCTCGTAGGTGTTTCATCGTTCCTGTTACGTCTAGTGACGTTTAAACAGCATGGGCAATTCCAGGAACTCATCAGCAAGTGTTTGTTTTCTAAAAAATATGCTGTAGTCATGTTCAGACACCTGTAGTGAAATATGTTTTTGCAGGAAATGCATGCCAGCAAATCACCTCGCCCTATAAGTTGATTACAAGCTTGGCAGTTCATACTACTGGGGTTTAGTTTCCTTCAGTTTGTGAACTAAAGTTTTTTATTTATTTATTTATTATTTATTAAATTTTACATTGACATTACAGTAAAAACCAAAGCGACAATGAAAAGCCTATGAGCTACTACTAATTTAAATTTACTTAGACAAAAAATAAACAACCATATCCGTGAATTTGGTCAAGCTTACTTCAAATATATCAACATCCTCGGCTGCACACAGACTGTTGATTGTTATAAGGGCTCGCGTAAATGGTGATTCACTAACGAGATTAGTTCGAGCCCTCGGAATTGCAAGCAGCCTAGGTCGTCGTCGCGCGCCCACGTAGTTATCAGGTACGCACAAACCTACACACGCGAGCACTCGCGGATTGTGCACCATACCTCTCAGGAGTCGAAAAATGTAAACTATCAGCATAGTTTCTCGTCTTACTTCTAATTTAAAATAACCTACCATGCCTAAGACGAATAGAGTGGGGTACATTAAGGGGTAAAAGGGGTAAACCCCATACAATTTTAAATACAGAAACCTTGCGAACTTGTTCTGCATTTTTTCTACCATATTACTGTATTTTTTTTCATGGGGGCTCCAGATCATAGCTCCACACTCGAGCCTGATTCTCACAAGTGCATTATAGAGCACCTTGATAGTACCTATATTGTGGAAGTCACGGCTCTGGCGCAGTATGAAGCCAAGGTTTCTGAAGGCCTTCTTACAGATATCCTTCACATGATTGCGAAAGTTTAAATATCTGTCCATACGAATCCCTAAGTCACGAACCGAATCTACGCGACCAATGTTGTTTACATCCAGCTTGTAGTTATGAATAATCTGATTTCGTGCACGGCCATAGGTGATAGTACAGCACTTTGAACTGTTGAAATAAAGTTTATTATCGTTACTCCACTGCGCAACCCGGTCAATATCCCTCTGCAATCTTTCACAGTCCGAGCTGTCATTGATCTGCAGTAAAAGCTTTAGATCGTCAGCAAACAGAAGGCAAATAGAATCCCGGATGACATTAGGCAGGGCATTTATCATAATTAAAAATTCTAGAGGCCCGAGATTGCTACCCTGACTTACACCAGAATTTGTATAAAACGGGTCAGATAGGAACCCGCCATAGTCCACATACTGCATTCTACCCTTCAAGTAGCTAGCAAAGAATTCTAACAACTCAACAGTGAATCCCACCGACGATAGTTTTTTTAAAAGAATATCGTTATCCACGGTATCGAACGCCTTGCGGAAATCAAAGTACGCTGCATCTACCTGCACCCCTGAGTCGACAGCAGGAACAGCATATGTCATAAAACATAGCATATTACTGTCCGTACTCCGACCCGGCCTGAACCCATGCTGCGCGTCAGTCAGTTGATTATTTACTTGACTGTAAATGTACCGGTGCAACATAGACTCAAGGACTTTCGCAAAAGACGACAATACCGCTATCGGTCTATAACCCCCTACTTCTGTACTCTCACCTCCCTTTGGAATCGGTATTACTCGTGTAAGTTTCCATTCCTCAGGGTAAGTGCACGCTTCCAGGCAGAGGTTGTACAAATATAAAAGTGGCCCTGCTAGTACTTTCTCGCAGTCTTTTACTATAAATGGTGGAATTCCATCCGGCCCGTACGAGAATTTGGGCTTCAAGTTCTTCAGGGCTAGTTTTATATCAGTGTAGGTAAACTGGCTTATTACCACTTGGTGCGCACCACATTGTCCGGCTGCCTCAATCGCCTCCCGTACGCTGAGTCTAGGAGGACTGTCACTATAGACAGAGTGGAAATATGTGGCAAATTCCTGAGCACACTCCATGCGGGACAGCTCTATGCCTTCCTTTGTTACGCAAGTGTGAGAAGTTTTTGACCTTTTTGACTTTATGAACGCCCAAAATGATTTAGGATCACTAGAGAAACGGCTCTGCAGCCCATTTACGTAACTATCATAGGCCTCCGTTATCATATTTTTTACTAGAGTTCTTTCAATAGAAAACTGGTCATAATCAGACTGCAACTTGCTAATTTTGTATGTCTTATGTAGCTTAGCCTTATACTTAATTCGATATTTAAGCTCCGCTGTATACCATTCCGGGTAATTGTGATATTTCTTTCGGGTATTGTGTGTTTTACGCGGTACTGAATTATCGATAACATTATTCAAACTTGTATAGAAATAATCTACAGCCCTACCAACATCTGTTAAGTCATATAACGGCGACCAGTCTATACCCCCAATTCCCGAGTAAAGATTAAAAAGGTCACCCTTCCTGAAATTCCACTGGCATCGCTGATAACTAGACCTGGTAACATTACTGTCATTGGGCAAGTCCGAGCATAGGTCATTGCTCCGTAGGCGCACAATCAGCGGAGGGTGCTGTTTATCGATAGGTACAATTGGTTGTGTACTTACCTGAACACTCAGTTCGTAATCGCACAAGTTTGACAAGATCAAATCAAGAACTCTATCATTACAATTCGTTATACTGTAAGCTTGACGAAATCCACAGAATGCCATAAAAAATTCATAATAGTTATTCACATCAGTAGAAGCTGAATATAAATTAAAATCACCTACAACTAAAACCTTATTATAACGGGTACAAAGGTTCTCAATCTCGTTAAACATCAACATATAGTCATTGTCTGAGCTACCTGGAGGTATATAAATAACACATAGTAGAAACAAATAACTATCACTATTACTATGTACAGTTGCACAAACCAATTCGAATGGACATTTGTTTACATCTATGGATAGTGTAGTTCGTTTCAGGTCTAAACGGGACGGTGACGCGGCTAATAGTGCGCCTCCTTGCTTTCGTCCGTCAACACGGTCACATCGATGTCCTTTGAAGTCCTTAGGCAGCAACTCACCATCATGGAATGACTCGTTTAGGCCGGTTTCTGTAATCGCAAATAGATCTTCTGGCGAGGATAGTAATCCATGAGTGAATAAATCCAGCTTTGTCCTCAGGCCTCGTGCATTTTGATAGTAGATATCTATATTTCTACGGTGCCGCTGCCGTCCAGTATCGGTGTTATTGCAGACTTTTGTATGGAGTGTATTTTGTGGTTTTCCGAAACCACAACCACTCACTGAACTCGGCGTTCACCGGCCAGATAGAGCCAGTTGATATTAGCTCATAGGTAGTCTCGGGTACAGCAATGATAAAGGATGAGTAACCCCTCTGCATTTTCGGCTTAATCTTATCAACCTTCACTTCATCTGAATTACAGATGGATTTTACGTAATCGGTCAATGCTGTTACCGTCGTATCGGGGTGGAGGAACCAAATATGGAGGTATTTTTTTTTCTCTACCGCTAGAATATTGTTAAGCAGGGTGTTCTCGCCTTTTTTGACTTCAGACAGCCTTTTGTTATAGGTTTTCCTAGACTTATTTTTTACCTCAGTCCAATCATCCATATCATCCTTCGACAGGTTGTTCCCCTTCGGCCCAGCAGCCTCCGATGCATCGTCGCTGTTGCTATTTTTTTTCGTGGTTTCGACAACGGAGGAAGTCAAAGCGGACGCTCCGATATGCACTTCGGCAACTTGAGATTCCGGTTTTGAGGAACCAACATATTTATGTAATTTGTTTACTTTGCGTTTTTCTGTGCCACTCTTCTGCAACGGGCTTTTGTAAGACAGCGCGGGTTGTACATTACCAACAGTTTTAACTGTTATTTGAGGTTCGATTGTAGTTGCGTCTGAATGGTCCGGGCCAAGAGATTTCATGGCAGAGCAAGTACAGCGCACTTCAGATTCAATCATTTTGTTATGCAGAGCTTGCACATGTGTGGCACATGACTCTAGCTTAGACTCGTAGGACATAATAATCTTGAGAGACATACCCAGTTGATCTTTAAGCGCCGACATTTCCTCCCTCAAGCCTCGCACTTCAGCTGACAAGTCGAACTGGTGGACTTCCTCTGCTGCAGGTGTAGGTTTTGCAATCTTCACTCGATATGTTACGTTGTCAGGATCATGCAATTTTTTAGAGTGGCGACCGACTGGTGTGTGGCTGTTATCACCACCTCTCTTGATCTTACACTGGCATTCTGGGCAGACCCACGATCCAGGAGGGTCCGGCAATTTATTTCCGGCGCAAAGGAGGTGGTACACTTTACTACACTCATCTATTGTACACTGTAGCTGATCCTCATCGGAAAGGATAACAGTACTACAAGCGGCACAACTCATTCTAAGAAAAAGCAGTATAAAGCAATAAAAGTGAGCAATTATAAGTCGAGGTTGTGCTAGCAGTAATTTACTAGGCGCTGCTCTACTCAAGCGCAGGCGTACCGTGATAGCCAGCGGTGCGATGACTCAGCCGGAGAACAAAGGAGCGGACGAAGCGCGAGTTGTCGTAGGTCAGTGATGAAGACGTTAGCAAAATGTAAGAAATGTTTTTGCTTATATCCACAATGTTTGTGGATCGATTTTCATCAAACAAACGCCACAATATATAGATGTTCACTGGTCACAAAATGTCACAACTTTTACTGTTAGAGCCGCACTTTTAACAATTTTACTACGATAAAAATTACGGAGCGAACAAACAAAGCTGCTGCGCCGGAGACGGGTACCCGCGAACTAGTTCTGGTGTACAAAGCGATAGTAGTGTGGTAGTTGTCAGCTGGCGGGAATGAGTCACCGAGCTGCGAGCCGCGACGCTGTGTTTTCCGTTCGGGTAACGGTCGATGCACTTTTGTTTTTGCACAAAACTTTACACTGCACTCGAATTTAGTACTAAAAAGTTTACTATTAGTTATCATAGTCATAGTCAACGTTACTCGCTGCTATATTCCGCCTTATGAAGGAATACGTGAAGTCAGAACAAGATTTCATGGCATTTAATTTACACCCCACACCGAAAGCAAGAGCCCAGCCTCATTATATACCCTCAGGTTGGGGGGTTAATTAACGAACATACTTTATTTCACGGGGTGTTTGTCGCACAAAGCTATGCGGGATTAGCTACCCCCTGTTTGGGGTAGATTGGCTTTGTGATACTTTATAACCACATTTGGCCCCTGTGAGAGTCTGAGTTTCAGAGTGGTTACTGGCAACACAACCTTTTTAATATAAAAAGAAAGTAAAACAGTTTTATGACTTTGATCCCGGTAACTTTGGCACGGTAGACATCCGCTCAGATCTCTTGATACCAAGTACAAACTCCAGATTTTTCAGGATGTTCGTCACTCAGAGGTACGTCCAAATATTACATTTGACACGTACCCACATTTTACGCACATACCTGTCACGTATTTATAGTATTCATACTGCTACTAATAAGAAAAGATCTGAGGGGATATCTACCGTGCCTGGGTATCCAAGTCGTGAAGCTGTTTCTGTTTGTTTATTCATATTCATTTATTTCAAACCATAGGGACTTTTGTGGAACACTTAGTTACGTCAATTTGTTCGTACAAAAACACAATGTCAATACAAATTCACTGGGTTTTATATGTATACCCACCCAAAAAAGTGTTAAAACAGACAATATGCGTGTTTCGATTTCTTGAAATATCTAAATGAACAGCTTATAAAAATACACAGAGTAGGCAAGTTGATGAGTCAATCTGAACATTCCTTCAGGAACAGAATGTTGAATTCTCATATTGACTGCAGTAATACAATTAGAAAATGCTAAACCATGGTTTTTCGGACATCGAGTTTGACCCCTGTAATCAGAATCTCTTCAGTACAAAGCAATAATACTTTTATTTAATCATCTTCTTGCTATGGCTTGGCGAGGTCCACCTGATGATGACTAGGCTTTTCAGTTTATACAGTCTCTGTTACAGACCGCTATAAGACGGCCAACTTTAATTTAAAAACCATTTACTTTCATGAAACGCTTCAGTAGCATGATATTCAACTAAACAATAATTGGATTTATGGTACATAGCTGTAATAATACAATGATTTAATCAATTTAAAGCAGAAGTTTAACAAATAATGTAAGATTTCGTATATTAGAAAAGAACATATTTTATTCTGGGTCTGGTCTATGTACCCCACATAGAAAAATTTGAAAAAAATTGAAGTTTACCATTCAAATGTAATTTCATTAATAATGTAGGTTTAAGTGTTCATCACTAAATGTTGATCTGTTCGAATTTCTTACTATGTGCACATTTCTAGAGCCGCCATGACAGTCTGTAATTGACGTTTGACATGACATTAGATACGACGCATTGCATTTTATAATTTTTTGACAGTTTTGTTGCTTTTTTTGACGGTAATGACTTTCACTCTCAAGCTTGTCTTTAAACAACAGTTGTCAAAATGACATTCACGCATGTCAGTCCGCCATATTTTTAGTGCATTGTGTTGCTCTCCTTGACAAAGAAAATCTTGTTAAGCAAGAAAACGAAGTAAAAATGTTACATAGTTATTATATTGCTAAGCGATAATTACATATACTGTACATAGACCAGACCCCGGCTCCATATATTGATGAAACAACGCCTTTAAAGTAAAATTAAAAGTAATCTGATAAGGAAAGCTTACTTATACTCAAACATGGAAATATTAAATTCAGATACCTACTTAATTATTAACAGCATTTTAACATAAAACATTTAATTTAGATCACTAAAAATCCAAGCTCCACATGAATAATGTTTCCGTTAGTCTGCAATATAAACGGTGAAAAATCACAGAGGAGTATTTATTCTGCTCTAAAATAATTCTCGTGAAAGCGGAAACAAATATTCAGGGAAACTCTCATAAATCACAAGCAGCGTATTTTCGCCTGTTATCTTAGAGCTCAAGTTACGAGCCACCTATTTTAAAGTAGACATCTACTTGTTAACTTTATAATGATATCACCCGTAAAAAATTCAGTCTATCATGAATATTCGTTATTTATTCTTATTGAGGTAAAAATTTCAAGATTTTTGCCTTATTAGAAATTTTTGTTTTGTATTTTTTGACTCTGACCTTTCAAAATAGTTAACCTACATTTCATGTGTCTGAAACCGTTTTAGACTTCGTTTTAGTAATTTCAGAAAATACACATTAATCTCTAGAATATTCTAAATGAAGATTTCTCAAGAGCTGTTCAGATTAAATTTTAAGATAAACAACAAGAACGTTTAAATTTGTAATTGTTTAATTGTTATTTCGTGACCCGAATTACGGTATCAGTTTCCTGCCATTGCCATGGCACTTGGGTTAGGGGTAGAAGCTAAATTGGTTGTAACAAGAATGAATAATGATTCTGTCAGCTATTTAAACCAATTTTAACGTAATTGATTATGGCATGAATTTCCGGAGCCTTTTGGATAAATATTGTTATATGGAATTTAAAGATGAAAATATTGATTAACTTGTGAAGGGAAGCTTCTCAGAGGCCCTCATTTTTGTGCCATAGTGACGTTTGACTGCAGTAATAAGGCTGTTGTTATATATTTTTATTATATTTATGATTCGATTAGGTGGACTTTTTTGCAATATCATCATCATTTCAGCCCGTTTGCACCCACTGCTGAGTATAGGCCTCCTCTTTAATACGTCACTCTTTCCGGTCCCTCGCGAGTCTCATCCATCCATTCTGGGATCCACTCACTACAGTGTCGTTTGACCAACGGGCGGGTGGTCTGGTCTGCCTTTAGGTCTTTGAGTATCATTGGGCCACCATTCCGTAGCCGCATCTTGCAATAAAGTATTACAAAAAAAGTCTTTAAAAAAAGCAATAAATGACATGACATTAATCATGTCATGTACCGTATATGCCATTACAATAGCCATAAGTTATACCTACGAGTAAAATGACGTTAGCGTTATTACGGTCAAGGGACGGAACTATTATCACAATTGTTTTATTTTAAGCACTCGTTTGGGCCCAATTCTTGTGAAATGTAGCACTGGTCTTTAAAAAAACGTCAAACATTAAGAAACGATCGTTTTATACACAGAAAAATCAATAATAAAGCACCCAGTCGCAAACAAAAATTAAATCTAGAGAATTATCTAATAAAGTTGATCAATAAGATTTCTTAACTTTTAAACCTAAAGTTAAACTGGGAAAACTTGCAAGTATTTATTATCTTGCCACGAAAATAGAACCTAAAGTTCTTGTGACTAAGGCACAAGTATATATAACTACCTAATGCTAAACAATAATTACGCTTACTGTACAGGTTGCTTGGGTTCCAAATAAAGCACTTATGCCCTTATTAATATTGGTCGCTGAGCGATCCACTACCTTAAATGTTCGCTAAGTCTGTTGCTATCTCCTTTTATTTCTATGAAAATGACAGTGATACTTAATAGAGCCGCTATAACGTGTCAGGAATTATGAATAAGAGGGTTAGTTTGAGTAAAGCCCGCCTGGTTCGGCTGGCTGGGATTGTGTGCCAGCGACCGCGTGTTTCGTTCGCCGTCACCCCAGTTGCGCACACAATAATGCTATTCATTAAATTTACTACTAGGACATAAAAGCGACCAGTGTATAGCCTTATGAGTGAACAAAGAATTTGCTCACCAACAAATAACCAGCGAACAAAACTTTCAAACTTGCTACAAATATGTACATCTAATATTTGCTTAAAAAACGACCGTAGAAAGACAGCCTGCCATTTGTAAAAAAGTAAACGTTACCTACTTAGCTAAATTA
The DNA here is from genome assembly GCA_932294275.1 of Chloroclysta siterata. Classification (NCBI taxonomy): domain Eukaryota; kingdom Metazoa; phylum Arthropoda; class Insecta; order Lepidoptera; family Geometridae; genus Chloroclysta; species Chloroclysta siterata. The sequence continues at coordinate 25,534,614 of OW028592.1, read as the reverse complement.
AAAGTGTTTTCACACTTCGACTTCTATGGACTTAAGTGAATTTCGTGACCGTAAATTTATGATTTTATTAGTATTACAATTATAGCATAGGCCAAATGGTGTTGAAGTAGTTTGTAGTGGGTTTGATTACTGCAAGTTTGTACTTTCCATACGAAAAATACGTAGAAATTGCATGCGCGTTTCGTTGTATGTTATTTTTCTGACGAGAAACTGTCTTTTGCCACGCCTAATGATGCAGACATTCCATCCTTTGCCCATTGGGAATCGAACCCACAACGGCGCAAGGTAAAGGTACTACAATTGAAACAGAGGCCATAGCAGATGAAAACATGTGAAATTTTACCCAAACACGTCAAAACAACGTTTTCAAACATCTTGAAGCCTTAAGCTCTTCAGACCTCTTTTCAAATACAATAGCGCTTTTTGTTGGGGAATGAAATATTTTATCGACACGATCTAAAGAGCACATTAATGTATCTCGCTGTCGAAACGATCGTGCTTAACATGGACATGTAATGATTGTTCTGGGAAATCTGGAAGCTTTACACGAACATACAATACAATACAAAATATTTATTTACCAATCCATTTCCCCGAATGAGGATTTTTACCGACGACTAGGACAAGCCAGTATTGTCGAAAAACCGATAAACAATGAACGTTTATTTTAACAACCGATAATTTCTATTTTCCTATTTTTTATTTTGAGTTAATAGGCTTACCGCCGGTTTCTGAAAGCCCGATCAAAACTAATCGGATGTCAAGACACTCGCCATTTCAGCTATTACATCGAATAAGATAGAGATAGCAGTGACTTGACATGCGATTAGTTTTGATCGGGCTTTCAGAAACCGGCGGTATATTTGTTTTCAGAGTAAAATAAACAAAGTCAATTTTGTATCGCAGTCGTGGCTTTTAATTCATATATTTTTCATCCCTCTTGTTTGATAATCAAAGAGATAAAGAAGCGTCGGTAAACGCAAGTCATTGTTTTCCAGTTTCCTCCCTTTCTTCCCCTACTGTATTTGAATGGAAAGTAAAAGATATCATTATCCGATGCGGGGAACTGTTTACCTGTAGCACAGTAAAGTATTTAGGATATCAGAAGAGATATTATATAAAAATACTTAAAGTAACAATTACGGAAAAGGATTAAGAAAATGTAAAAAATACACATCAAACAGTTGAGCTTTCAAAACAGTGTGGTGAAAGGATTGCGGACCGTTGCAATAGTGATATTAATTTTATATTTTTAATTAATTTAAATTATAATAATTATTATGATTAATCGGGAGAGTGTTGAAAGATGGCATAGATAAGATATGAGTGGAAGGTATTGGAGGACTTATGCCCGGCAGAGGACGTAATAGGTAAATTTTAAAAATATTTAGTAAGTATAAATAATAATACAAAAATATAAATGTAATGCGTAATAATTGGTTAGTCCGCAATATATTTGGTTTATGATTTTTATAAACAAAAAAAACGTGGCAATGCAGCCAGTTTCTTGGAGATTTGAATCAGTGAGATATCTCTAGATCGTTGCGACGGTCAGCTAGTTTGCATTGTGTATACAGCTCATTTGTATTTTATTTATTTTGTAAATAATTATATTTTCTGTAATTTTTTTTGTTAATAAATGTTTATAACCGCTAGTTTACATATTTATTCTGTGCCATACGTAAACTCTCGATTCGCGGAGAGGTTAAAAGTTATTGCCTCTTTACGCAGGTAAGCTTCACTTTGAAGTGAAGTCTTTGCATTCGATTATGTTCTCCGATGAATGATCCAATATACTTGTATTTATACATGCTACATATAATTATTTAAAAATATATATAAAATAAATATTGACGGACATTTTACAAAATGTCATTTATCTTTTTTCGTATCTCAATCAATCAATCGTTCTAAAAGTTTGTGTGAGAGCCAGATAACTGAAAGAATACATAAATGCTTTATTTTGTTAATACAAAACAGATAAATAAAAGTTTGTCAATTGATATGAGAGCAATTTAATAGAAAAAAATTACAGCAAAAATCTATATGTAAAAAATTAGACATCATGTGCTGAACTGATTAATTCCTCTTTTTGGATGTTGCATTGAATAGAGTTATATTTCTATACCTTTCTATATCGTAGTGGGGTAGTGGGTAACTCCATCCCCACAGTCTGGGTCTCTACAAGAGTGAGCACGTGTCTTCTACCGTCCTGCTCTCTTGTCAGTTACATCACCATTGAACATGAGGGTAGATTGTAAAGAAAATAAACAAGTTAAAGATTTAAATGTAAATAACACCAGAAGATTTGACAAATATTTACAGATTCTTATTTATTATTCATTATTCATAATTTATTAAAAATAAGATATACATGAAATAAATTACCAACAAAACCAATCCTTGTGTAAATCTTAGCATGATCGCGAATCATGGAAGGATCGACTTAAAAACAGTAAATCAGAGTTTCGAGCGAAGTGTGTCAACATAGCGCGGCCCTGTCAACAAAACCCTAAACTTTGGAATCCTATCAGCTAAGCAAATTAATCCGACTCTCTCCAGCTACTACGCTCTCTAGGATTATTTCATTAATCGCTAACACTTTGTATATTTAAAATTTAAATTGGCATTATACAACGTGTTGATGAAGTTATGTAGGAAAACAAAGAGCGTGTATTTAGACCAAGCACTGGAATACTTTGACGTGTGCAACGGTTGGATACATCGTTTTCGAAATTCCCATAGAAAAGTAAAATTAATATTTTCTCAGAAATTTGCAACAGCCCTTTCTGTGTACGTGTCAAGGTCACACGCACGCGCGCTTCTATCTAGGAAAGAAAAAAACAACGATAACCTACGAGATAATTTGAAATACTTACCTTTCGGTAGGTAGGTAGGTACGCCGCCAATCCCCTGACACGATAATTTTACTGGTTCCTATGGATTTTGTCATTATTTACTGGCTATAATAACACTGGATAAAACTGGATTTTGGTAAGTTTGCGAGATTTCGCACGACACAGGCTTCAAACTTCACACTAAACCATTACCTCGTAGGCACTGCTCATACACACACTGACTGACGACGGCTTTTTACATAACAATCACCATTTTATCACGTTTGATGACATTTTCTCAACAAAACAATGTACAACAACGCATGTAAACACAAACAGGGTGACCATCTCAAAAGTAGCGGTTCTACCACACACCTGCCAAAAAATCTGTCAAAATCTACCAAGCTTGACGATAAAAATACCAAAAATATGACTTCATACCATCTCCTTCGTGGCTACGGAATAAATTAAATACCTACATTACATTCAGTTACTATCTTTTGATCGTTTGTAACGGTTTGCAGTTATCTAAAACGAGATAGAAGTTGTTTAGAAACCAAATCAATAAAGGTAAAAAAGAATAAGAAGTTTCCAGTTCGGTAAAAAATAAATAAATTATAAATATTATTTCATTAAAAATTCAAACTAATAAGATTTTTCTTGAAATATTTAAAATCTGCCAAATGGCAGAAATCTGCCACAAATGTCAAAGTCAAAGTCAAAGTCAAAATGTATTTATTCAATAAAATCACAAGGATCACTTTGAAACGTCTTAAAGCTAGGTGACTCTAGGTGCCAGTTCCACGCGACCAAAGCCTAGAAGAACAGGCAACAAACTTACGGCTTGGTTCCTACCGTTCTTTTGTATGATCCTTTTACAATGTAATAATATAATATATTATTGAAGTTTAGTGAGGCGTAGGCATACAGAAAAAGGTAAACATAATCAAATTTATAAGACAGCACATGGTAACACAGCAAATGGTAACACTGATCGGCGGCCGTCGGCCGTCCTGATTGGATATGCGTTTTTAAATGCAACCAATGACAGACAGGTATGTCAAAGATTAAATAGGACAGACTAGACACTTCCCAAAATAATTGTAGTTGAATAATTTTGTGGTGTCAATGAACCATGGTGGTAAAGTAACATGTTACAATTTAAAGAACTATGAATATCATAAACATTGCTTTACGACATCTAGTAATCAAACAAAAATAAATATTCTATTAAATATTGAGTACGTAGCCACGTAGGTACCTAGTTACTGAATAGGTATTAGTACCAAAGATCTCAGAGAATGTTTACCGTGACTAGGGATTACAGTCGCGAAAATATTCCTTTTACATACCAAGATCTTTAAAAACAGCAACATCATTATTAGGTAGGCACATTACTAGGTAATTGGTGGTAGTTCTGTTACCTATTTTATCTAAGTTCACAACTAGAGGTCAAAGAACAGCTGTAAATAGGGCTGCCTCATGATGCGTTTAGATTCATTTTACATAAAAGTTTAAGAGGCATTTCATGAATGAAAAACTTTGAAATTTTAAAAGTCATAGAACAAAAGTTGTTCGTTATGACCGGTAGAATATCCTGCTTTCGGATCCCTACAACTCTTAATAAACACGTTGTATACAAGGTGTTCCATAATTTGTGTATATAAACTTCAGGGGGCTAAAGTACCCATCAATATGAACAACTTTTTCTAAGGAACCAACACTGTGAACGCGAAAAAAAAAAACAGCTGTTTCATACAAAAGTTCAATACCTACCAGGCTAAAATGTATGCAACAGCTGTTTTTTTATCGCGTTCACAGTGTTGGTTCCTTAGAAAAAGTTGTTAAAAAAGTCCAAACATTATGTTTGGACTTTTTTCTGACTACTGCCTACTAACTTGGTACGGTAACCAAGTTTCAACTCTATTGGCCTATTTATTGAAGAGTTCCGTTGAACAGACCTTGGTTCCATCATCAGACATGGTCATTGTCACCATTTTATGAGAACTGAGTATCTCCTTAATTTATTTCAAAAAAAAAAAAAAGAAAAAGCAAAGTAACTGGCCGACCAGTATGCAGTAGAAGTTGGTTATTTTAATTTAACTTTTTTGTTGTATCTCAAAAACCGAGCGTCCCAGAAAAAAAGTAAAAATTGTTTTGGAATGTTTAAACAAAGCCCTTTGCCCCCTTAAAAAACCCCATATCTTAATAACCCTTCATCCGATTTTACTCATACACTTACCAGTAAATTTCTCAAGTACAAGTTATCGACTTATCAAATTTCATGCAGATCGGATCAACGGTTCGAAAGTTATGGCCAGACAAACATACATACATACATACATAAATGCCAAATCGCCCAAGTTGAAACTAAGATCTTCGTTCGCTTCGCTCACTTGATCAATAAATAATTGTTGCACAACCTAAGATACTTATAATTTTACGCAAGCGAACCTATGCTAAATATCATTATCTACCAGTAACCTTTGGGCAGTAAGAAATACGTTTTGACGGTTAATACGCATGAACTTAGATTAAAAAAACAGAATTATTATATTAATTACTCATATAGTGCCTGTTCTGATAGGTAATCAACATCAAGTAGGCTATTCTTGTACTGGCATTTCTTTTTAATAAAAAGCACCAAGTTACAACGCAGTGGACCATCACGGGACATGAGATTTATGTCGTAATAATTGTGCCTATTTTATCAACGACGTGTTTACGAAAATGACGGAACAAAATGAGGTTATTATTTTTACCAGCAGTACGACCTTCCACTTTGATACGAGATTGCGCTAACCACCTGCACCATTGGATCATAATCGCACTCAACAAAAACTCAATCATCAGATCCCTATAAAAATACAACGTCAAACTCAATATTTTTTCAATCAATCTCAAAGACGCATGAAGTATACGACACCTAAATATTGCGATCGAACGTTGGATTCATCTGTTTTGTTATTTCCAAGGCACGGTTTCAAAGGTGAATTTACAATGATTTATGTACCCACAGTAAGCCATAAAAGCAGTAAATTTTTGAGTCATGACCCTCTGTAATGGCTACCCGTTTCAAAAGACGGTCGTACGAGCGTAATTGATAGATCGTTTACATAATTTTATTCTAAATAAAGTCAGGTCTAAGTAATGTCCGATCGGGAACTACAGGAGCTTAGTATTTTTTTTATTTTTTATACTACTTGCTGATGGAAAATATGGCCTCCAGATGTGAAGAGATAACCATCAAGTGTAACAAAGCATTGCTTCGTACGTCACGCACGGCATGAACGTGCAACGATGCACCACCCTGCGTCCATCAACTTGAGGCATAAAGATATTAAGCCTCATATACCTGTAATTTCAAAACTGTTTCAATAGGTAAGTAATAATAATATTATTCTTCAGGGGTTATACTTTCAAATGTGGCTAAAGGTCTTGAAAAGACAACTAAGATCAGGTCTGTGAATCTGTCCACTGGGACCGTAAACTGCATGACGCTAATAAGCTAATCAGGCATGATCATGGCCCATCTGCTTCTTCAATGTCAGAGGTGGAACGGATTTTGGGGGGCTTTGCCGAGCAGTGGGACAAAGTGGGTTAAAGAATGGTCTAAGTGGTACCAGTCAGCATAGCAAGATCTTTTACATCTCTCAAAAAAAAAACTACCAGAAACTCTTCGAAAGTATCGACATGGGTCCTATCACCGAGCAGTCACTATTATCTTTCCCTAAAAGACCGACAGTGCATTAGCATTGCCTTTGCAGATTTTCTGGGTAACCTTGACCACCACCCATCAGGAGGCTTATCTGCTCGCCTGCTATGGCACAGCAAAACAAAACATACAGTCGAATTTAGAACTTTCTCTATATATGAAGTATTCTAAAAAATAAGGTTTCTGCAGTAATCTCAAGGCACGGTAAGCATTCTCTCAGTTCTATTGATACTGACCATTAAGATGCTATATCTCAAGGTACAAAATCCCATAGCCCTCGGCCTGCAAGTTACGTAAGCCTTAGAATGAGGCTCACGTACTCGGGGCGTGCGCGACCGGCAAGTGGAAAACTAGAAATATTTCTAATGACATTACAGAGGGATAAGGATTGGTTTGGATAATAAAGTAATGGGAAGCGTGCTCGCAGTTTATTCTAGAAAAATGTGTGATTTGAGACTCCGGTAAAAAAATATTTAAGGGTTGGAAAAGCGCGTGTTGTAAGCATCTGTAGGCTATGGTAACCACTTTACATCAAGGGGGCCAGCTACAAGAATAGTATGTGATTTGAGACTCCAGTTCGCACACGCGCGTTGCAAGCATGCATAGGTAGCCACTCTTCTTACTAATACTATGCAAAGACTTTGTGTTTGTGGTTCAACCTGATCATAATAACTGGACCGACATGGATAAAACTAGAAATAAAAACAGTTTGTGACCTCAGTTAATGCTACTTTTTATTCCGAAAAATATCCAAGATCACATCAGGAATATTAGCAATAATATGCTAATATTAAGTTAAGCTTATTCTACAAGTTTATAAAGTTTATATTAACTAACAAAACCGATAACAAAATAACAAAAAATGATAATGTTAAGGGGATTCGAACCTTTTCATTTATCATGAAAACAGCCTTCACAGCTCAGTTGGTAGTAGCTCTGCCTTCTGCGCCGAAGGCTGTATGTTCGATCCCCACCGAGAACAAATATTTGTGTGATGAACATAGATGTTTGTTCTCTGTCTGGGTGGTATAAAATATTATACCTCTAAGTATGTATTTACAAAAAAAAAGTGCATAGTTATGTATTATATCAGCTATCTGGTTCCCATTTACAAGCTTTGGCTTAGTTTGGGGCTAGATAGTGCTGTTTTTTTTTTTTTTTTGTTAATAGCTAAACGTTTGACTGCCATCTCACCTGATGGTAAGTGAAGATGCAGTCTAAGGTGGAGCACGCTTAGCTATAATCCACTTGTTCACTCTGTTCTTAAATATTCCAAGGTTATATCGTTCCGGAAATACCGACGACGGTAGTGTTCCACTCCTTGGCAGTTTGCACTAAGAAAGTGGAAGCAAAGCGCTTCGTGCGATAGTGAGGGATATCCACCATGAAGGGGTGGCACTTATCCGTGCGTCTAGTTGTCCGGAGGTAGAAGGGAGACGGGAGAATAAGATCGTGCAGTTCCTGCGCACACTCACCAAAATGTATTCGATAGAACACCGATAGGCAGGCGATTCGTCTCCTGTGTTCGAGGCTATAGAGCCTGGAGTCGAACAGCTGGTCACTGCCAATGAGTCTCCTGGCTCGCCGCTCAATAGAATCTAAGGCTTCAAGCTGGTACTTGGCAGAACCGTCCCACAAGTGGCAACAGTACTCCATGCACGATCGGACTTGTGCTTGATAAAGGTCCAGAAGCTGTCTTGGTGTGAAGTACTGTCTGACCTTAGAAAGGATGCTGTGTGGAAAGTCCACCAATATATATATTTAATTATGAAGAGTTTTTAAAGTGATCCAAAAATATTATAATTCTCTCATCGCAAAGGGTTTTTGTTTATAAATAACCCCGTGCGTGAGGTCTAACCTGTATAACCCTTTGAAAATACGTGGCAATTTGCGTGGCCTAAACCAAAAATGTCGTTCGGTATTTAGGGAATTTGTTTCCGCAAGCGTGACCGAATAGCTGAAATAGTGTGGCTTAAAGAAGGTAATATTTTATTTTATATTAGTTTTGGGTAATTTTGATATATATAAATGTATAATATATATAACATCTAGGTTCTCGAATGGCGCAACGATCAGGAAAACAAAACGTGAGGCGCCCTCCTACTCGATGAACTCACAAAATTGTTAAAATAGCGGGAAGTCGGTGGATGGAGAGGACTCAGAATCGTTCTTCCTGGAAATGTGTAGGGGAGGCCGTTGTCCAGCAATGGACTTGTTCAGGCCGATGGTGATGATGATGCTATTTAAAACATTTAGATGTCTAAGAAAACGCACCAGGGGATGGGCAACAACATTAGAGCAGGTATACCTATAATTAACACCAATAATGAAGTCACGAATCTGCCTGTAAAGCGTGATGACTATGGCAAACCCTCTGCTGGACCGGACCCTCCAGCATCGGACTTACTCAGATTGAAAAACTACTGACAATTATTGGTCAAAGCAACCCCGATAATCAAAATATTTTGAGTAATGAGCGCTTATATAGAAACTTTTAGGATTAAGCTAACTACTTCATTGATTTCATTCTAAAATCACGTAGAATTACAACCACTTGTAACTTGAAATACACAAACTTATATTTGTAGACACAAATTAGTATTAGTTTTTGAGCAGCACAACTTTGTTTTGGAGATCAAAATTATTAACATCTATAGACTTTGTTTGAATATCTTAATATTTCAGATGAAGTTTTACAGAAACTGCGGTGTTATTATTAACAACGTTGAATAAAATACCTTACCTTTTGTGTTTTTTTTTTTTTTAAACTAACAAACAGAGTAGTAAAGCTTTTGAATGAAGGGCTCATCCGGGGAATTACTACCACCACGACTTTTTCTGACGCCAAGCAACGTTTCTGTGTTCCGGTTCGAAGAGTGTCATCATCATCATCATCAACCTATTGCAGTCCACTGTTGGACATAGGTCTCCCCATGGCGCGCCATTGAGCCCGGTCTTCGGCTCTCCCCATCCAGTTTTTGCCCGCCACCCTGCGCAAGTTGTCACTCCATCTAGTTGGAGGGCATCCCACACTACGTTTGCCTAAGCGCGGTCTCCACTCTAGAACTCGTTTATCCCAGCGGTTATCGGTTCTTCGGCAGACATGACCAGCCCACTGCCACTTCAACTCTGTTAACACTTCGAAGAGTGTGGTTTTCGGTAAAATTACAGGCACGTTCTTACTACGTGACTTACGAGGCAATGCTTTGTTTAGGAATGGTTACTACTAAACATCAGGTACCATCTGCTTGTTCCGTCAGATAGTTGTATAAAAAAAAAGTCTTTGAATAAATAAACCTTATATCAAAGTAGTTTAATCATCTATTTATAGTAAGGCGAGAGCTCTTTCTTATTACAACAAACCTTTTATGAGTACAATAAGCCCCGTCGCTTACAGCCACCTGGTTTGTATTATTGTTCTCGTAACGAGCATGCGAGGGACATAAAGCAGGTATTATTAGCCTCTAATGGACAAGCTTGATAGTCTTATACGAGAGCTGCTAGGTATTCTACTTGAGGTCGGGGTTTGATACTCACTCAGCCGATTAATAGAAATACCAAAAAAAAACTAGTTTAGTACTTAATCAAGTTTTAACTAACTACCACCACGCTTTTTTCTGCCGCCAAGCAGCGTTGCTGTGTTTCGGTTTGAAGAGTGTGGTAGCCGTTGTAATTAAAGGCACATGAGGCTTAACATCTGTATGCCTTAAGGCGAAGACAAGAGCTAATGTGGCTCTCGCTCGCACGTTTTGAAATGTTGAAAGATATAAAATCACTAAACTCATTTTTGAAAAATCGCAATCAACCATTTTGTGTGCAATCACATTGCACACAGTTTAGTAAAAAATTCATTTTGATCGATACAAGTTTTCCTACTTAAAAGTTTGCTTATGTACGAAAACTAGTAAAGTAAACTTTTGAGTAGGAAAACATGTATCGATTAAAATGAAATTTTTACTAAACTGTGTGCAATGTGATTGCACACAAAATGGTTGATTGCGATTTTTCGAAAATGAGTTTATAGTTGTCAGCGCCTTAAGGGGCTGACAACTATCAAACAACTTCTCGCTCGCACGTTTCGACATGTTGAAAGATATAAAATCACTAAACTCATTTTCGAAAAATCGCAATCAACCATTTTGTGTGCAATCACATTGCACACAGTTTAGTAAAATTTTCATTTTGATCGATACAAGTTTTCCTACTTAAAAGTTAGCGTATGTACGAAAACTAGTGATTGCGATTTTTCGAAAATGAGTTTAGTGATTTTATATCTTTCAACATGTCGAAACGTGCGAGCGAGAGTCACATTAGCTCTTGTCTTCGCCTTAAGTTGACGGACGCAGGCCAGTGCATTGTAGGGCACGTTCTTATCGTGCGTGACTTACGAGGCAATGCTTTGTTATAGGTGATGGTTACCACTTAACATCAGGTGGGCCATCGGCTTGTTCCATCAGCTAATTATATAAAAAAAAAACTTTAAACGTTAAACTTGTTTCAATGAGAATTATATATTTGTTAGACCTTTGTAATAGAATTTTTCGAAACATTGCTGTTGCGATTTTTCATGACCATCTTAAGTAATTTTATATATTCGAAAATGTTGAAAAGCGCGAGCGAGGATTTGTTTGACGGTTGTCAGACTCATTACTATATTATTTATTTTATTACTTTTTTTAAAACGCACGTATAGTAGTAGCGCCATCTAGGAATAAATTTGAAACACTTTTTTTATGTTCCTCATTGAATAGCATAAAGTTTTCAAAGTCCTTGTGTGAGTTTGTGGCATAATGAGAAGGCAAGATGTAGAATAAGTTGACATGTATCACTCAGATGTAATATTCGATCCGCGCGAATATCGAAATAATGTATTCCACGCTCGAACATTATATTGTCAGAGGAGGCTCGAGTAGGCTTTGAAACTGAAGTTTCACACATACTGTGTCCGCTATGACGGACTTATTGTAGCGGAACCTGTGACCTGCAAAATACTTCCTCATGAGATTGTCTATAGAAAATATCTATAGAAAATGGTCAATACGAGCGAGCGGAACTGCTGACGAACTTGCGACTCAATCGTATTGCTTTTCTTTCTTTTTAAGAGTAGGCACAAGAGCATTGCGCATATATTTTTAAATAGAAACAAACGCACATGACTGTATTAAAATGAAACAAAAAAATTATTCCGTTCAATCACAAGAATCATTTAGATTATGATTGCAGCCGATGCAGGCTAATTAAGCTGTAAACATGGTATACGTACGGAAGCCTACGCCATAGCCATCTAAAATTCTCCAGGCACTAAAGCCTCCAGTAAAAAGTGGCCCGATAATAAATCGTCTTACAACAGATGCAAAAGCCCGTTTCTTTACTATAAGAAATAATATCAATACGTATATTACAGAGAAGTACTATCACCGTACATATTTTTTCTGCCAATCAGTGATGGTTGCGTTGCTGTCTGATTTTTTATTTTAAAATAGGTGTTAGGTAGGAGTTAAGGTGGTGATGAGTTAGGGTTTTGCTCATATTTTGTGATTATGTTGAATTATAGTACAGTACAACACAATATAAAAGCCTCTGTAATCTTAGAGAATCTTTGCTTACCTACTGAAGTATTATTTTTCGCGTGTCCCGTGAGATGTCTGAGGTGTTTTTCAAAATGTGTTTAGATGCCGCGTGTTCTCAAGAATATAATCTACGGAATCGATATATATCTATATCAGACTTTTTCTCACATTCTCTTACAAAGAAACTTACTGCTTTACAAAATGGACAAAACACATTGGTAAACAAAAAAAAAAAGAAAATAGAGGCATAAAAAAATATAAATAGCCGCACGACCTATAAACAGTCATAAAAAATAAATAATATACTTTAAAAATATTTTATCCTTGGTTGGGAAAACTCTGAAGAGAAAAAAAGAATAGTGAGCTATGAGGCGAGTCAAAAAATAACCCCTAAATTTTCAAGTACCCAATATGTTTAAAAACTTTGAGAGGTAGTCCAGAGGTACGTTCAAATAGTACATTTAACACGTATAATCATGATAAAGCATTCAGCGAAAGCAGTCTGTGGTTAGGTCGGCAATTTATTATTTGCAAATGTATCCCGTTTTGCATTAAATTACACTTAGTCTTGAGTTAAGGCTAAGTGCAAACTAGCGCTTAGTTAGGTAACTTGGCCACGGTAATTTATTCTTTTATCGATTACTTAAAAAAATATATGATGGTATTGGGAATGTATGTCAAAGTTAATAATATTAAGAAATTATTGATTAAAAATAGTCAATATTTGTGTGATTAACTTGAATATTAAATAAAAAAATGTCAAAGTTAAATCTAGGTAATTTAAATGTTAAGTTTAAATTATAAGTTAATAATTAAAAACTATACGTTTATTTAATTATTGCAAATATTCATTCATGTCGTAGTATGTTTTATAGCCCCAATCCAAGCACAGCCTGTAATATGGAAACCAGATAGCGCGTGAATTATGTTTTGCAATAATTTGATGAACATTGTACGATACCTAAATTTAAGTGAACCAATAATAAATAACTATAATTAATAAACGACATTATGTAAAATGACTGCTAATCATTTAACATAAAGTCGTCTAGTCTCAAACTTAGTAGATAAGGTTTGTATAATGGGAATTAGATAACTGATAGAATACTTTATTTAATACGTTTTCTTCGAATACAATATAACACCTAGACACAAAACAAACATCGATTACCTATCACACAAATGCTTGTCCTTGGTGAAAATCGAACTCAAAACCTACAGCGCAAAAAGCGGAAGTACTACCAACTAAACTGTGACGCTCGTCGTACAAGCCTGAAAAGGTAACCCCTTTTTTTAGAATTCAAACATTGAAATATTCACAAGTCATTCATGCAAATAAAATTCTAAATTTTATAAGTACCGCTATCTGCAACCATTTTTAAATTGTTCCCAATCATGCAAAAGGAATTTTCAACTTAGAAATGTGTAAAACTTAACTAATCTTGACACAAACGATTCTGATCTTTAGCAACAATACTTTAGAATCGGTTTTAACACTTGTTATGTTTTTCATTTTATAGTTCGAAGGCATTGCAGCATCGTGGTATATGACAAATAAAAGGGCAAAAAAGCTACGTGCAAAATCTAAAGAGATTGAAAATATACGATTCTAGTCTTTTTATAATTACGGTTCCTATTCAGTGTGCCAGCATCCTACCCCCACTGCACTACATTCAGTAGAATGCGTTACATTCCCTTAGCCCAATGTGGTAGTCAGTAGTGAGTCAGCGCTCGCCCTGAGCGGACCTATCCCCGCCCTATCCTTGCAAACTTGCGAGACGTAACTTCGAGACAATTGTATGCTTCGAACTAGATTCTATATTCCATCTTTTTACCTCTGGTAGGTAAAAACTTAATGTTACTTGTAAAACTTTTCGTGTTTTGGTTACACTTGTAATTACTTGTAAGTTCAGTGTTTTTAGTGTCAGTGTTTTGTTTTGTTCCAGTGTTTTGTTCTTTTGTGTTGTTTTCCTGAGTGAGTGCCGTCGTGTAATTAAAAAGGTGAGTGATATCTTATAAAAAACTACAGTGTTCCTGAAATGTAATATAAATAGATTTAATGGGTTTACTATCTTAATGTAAAAAAGGGATGTAACAAGCAATGGAAGGAGTGAATGATATTGGGCGATTACCTAATCACCTAACATCATCCACTATAGGTACTATAGTACATATAAGTTACTTTATGTAATAGTAACCTATTACATAAAGTAAACTATATTTCACAAAGCACTTACCAATACTTGAATATAACATAATTAAGTTTCGTTTCATAAAAAAACCGTTCAAGTTTTTTAGCAAAAGTATAAGGTTGCAACTATCTTGTTACATCAACAGCGCAACATATTTTTTTATGTATTTATTTTTGTTCTATCAATTTGACACTTTAAATTCATTACCTATGTTTGTATATACGAGTACCTAACACAATAAGGTTAAAACAGCTATAAATTAATTTGTATTTTGATAATCCTTAAAAACTGCGAAACCCTAAGTTTTTTTTTTGTATCCATCTTGTAAATTATGAATTCTGTTTAACAGTGGCATAAAGTTATAAGTCTCAATTAGAGATTTTTTAATTTCTTAAATAAACAAAGTTGATAAAAATATTGAAGTAAAAAGGTTTAGAAAGACTATTCAAATATTCCAAGGTAAACTACGTTATTATTGGCGCATTTGGTGGGTACTTTACAATGAAACAATAAAATCACAAGGATCACTTTGATACATCATAAAGCTAGGTGAATCTAGGTGCCAGTTCCACGAGACTAAGAACAGGCAACAAACTTACGACTTTCTTCCCACCGTTCGGCGGTTAGCTAACCACCTGACTACACGACAGAGCACGTCCACTGAAGACGCCTATCACTACTGTTGCGACTATTAATCTGTGTGAACGACTGTGTAGCGACTGTTAAACGCTATACCACTATGGGTTTCTCTGCGTTTGGCACACGAGTTGGTATGCGAGCGATGTAATTTATTTCCTCATTCTTGATGGTATAACCAATTAGGTTACCAATCTTTTGATCGATCTCGTAGAGTGTATTAGTAGTCAAACAATATTTTTGGTAGGTAAACTTGTTTGGACCAAAAAATTGTTGCTGAAGCTTTGTTATTCTCAGTAATAGGGTTGTTTTCGATTTTTCATAACCACATTCAGTGATTTTACTTCTTCTTTTTTTTATTATTCGAGCGAGAAGTTTTTTCTATTCATGTTCTAGTTGACTTCCATTCATCTGGATTATTATTATATGTAATTTCGGAAACTTCATAATTTATAGACTCCTACTGGGTTTTAACATATAACTTAAAGTTTAACAGTAACGGAGTGATTGATAAGTGCTACGTTTTTCGAACCCACAACATTCTTCTGGAATTATCTCTGATCGGCAAACTAATAACTCTTAAAAAGTGTCTGCAAATCTTATAATAAGTAAAAATGTTAGGTACATAGAAGGCCGTACGCTCAACAATGTATTATCAGAACCATTGACACCATTTTCGAACCATTTGACCAAATCTAAATCCACCCTGTACAGCTGCTGACGCCCTTCCAAATTCAATTCCGATTTGGTTGGAAAACTATTCGATTTCTGTCAAAGTTGCCAAATATAATTGAAACTGGAATCTGGAAATGAAACAAATATGTTCGAGAATGGAATCGAGTGTCGAGAGCTCATGGTTCTAAGGTCGAGAGTAGCCACTTTGATTGTCATTCTAAATAAGTAACACAGAATTCAAAATATATATACTACTTTTTGTAATATTTTGTAAAATATCACTGACATGGTAATATATTTTTTTTATCTTATCTGTTCGAAAAGAGCTCATTTGTTCGTTGTAAACAGGGAGCAAAATAACTCTTTATTCCCTAAGGAGGAAAAGTGATTTGAATTTGGAATGTCGATATTATCAGTAAAAGTCCCAATCGAAAAATTTATGTGCGCAATGCCAGTGCCAAACGGTGAAGGAAAACATCGTGAGGAAACCAGTTAGTACTCTATCATCGGCGATGGGCTTGCAACCTGTCACGTATAGAATACCAACTACTGCAAAATATGGGTATGTGCCAAATTTAATGTTTGGACGTACCTCTGACTACCCCCCTTAGACATCCTCAAAATAATCTGGAGTTAGTACTTGGTACTAAGAGATCTGAGGGCATATCTACCGTGCCTGGGGATTAAAGGCGTGAAGCTGTTTCAGTTTCAGTTTCAGTCCCAATCACCAAATACCAACCACGAAAATTGTATAAACACTGTGATAAAGTAGTTCGTGTAATACCTCAACTTTTTAAAGCTGCCTTTCAACACCCTATGTATAATTTCGCTCACGCACTCCAAAACAAAAGTGATACACGTAGTACATATAATACAATTTCGTTGCTCATTCATTATTCATTTCCGTCGGATTGTAGCTCATTGCTGTTGTAGCTTTAATTGCGGTTCTCATGTAAGGATCCACACGAATTGTTATTTATTTTCAACTTTTTTTATACAGCGAATAAATTAAATTAGTTTGCAAAATAATTGTACAGAACAAACAAGGTACTAAGTACCCTCTCAGGGTTCTTTTAGGATGTCAAGGGGATGGGAGATATGTCAAAAGTCAAAGTCAAAAGGTATTTATTCAATAGAATCACAAAGATAACTTTGAAACAAATATTATACATCTTATTCATATTATATTTGGCACATACTCACATTATGACGGAACAAACAGTCGGCCCACCAGATGTTGAGTCGAAGTCGAAAGGTATTTATTAAGTTGAATCACAAGGATCACTTTGAAACTTCTTACTTCAAGCTAGGTGAATCTAGGTGCGAGTTCCACGCGATGAAGCCTAGAAGAACAGGCAACAAACTTACGACTTTCTTCCTACCGTTCGGCGGTTAGCTAACCACCAGACTACACGACAGAGCACGTGCACTGAAGACGTGCCCTATCATCACTCTGTGACCTTAAATTGTAACATCTCAAAAACACCATACCCTTCAAACCAACTTTTAGTAAAAAAAATGAAACACATGCGCAGCAAAAACCCAAACAAATAAACCGTCGGGCTCATGAGATATTATCTTGCTAATCGCCAGAACGCTGCAAAGTTTCACAAATGCAATAGTTAAAATCTGGACTAAGCCACAGACTACCCAGTACACCGACATCCTCTAAATTAACAATTCTGACACATCCGTAGCAGTGAAACCCGTAGCGGTGGCTTCGACTACCATTGTATGCATCCTCTTTTATTTAATTCCAGTTGGCATTGGCTACGTACTCCGGTTCGTGGTTGCCATTCGAGAACTTTTATTCATATACAATAATAGTAACAATATAATAATAGGTCTACAAGGGTCTAGGGTAACAAAAACGTCCAGGCCATGAGCCTCATTGGAGCATAATAATTGTTTATATGTTTTTAGGCTAATAAGAATTTAATACAGCTATACCTACATAATGGCTTTGATCCCTATGCACATGTATTAATACAAAGTACATGTATGTTTTAATACAAAGTGGCTTCATCGGTTATCTTGGTTCTACTACGGATTTTCATATTATTAATTCTACTACGAACCTATGCGCAAGCAATTCTCCCAGCATAGCTCTATAAATAGCCCGTTGTTCTAATTAAAACTTTCTGCGTTATGTATCAACTATAAAGAAAATTTTACTTTGACTGATTGAAAACTTTACAAGCTTCACGTAGTAACTACGAGTAATTAGTTTTTATATTGTTCTAAATTTGGATTGGCTGAGAGCAAATAGTGTGCGAAAAGGAATTATTGGATAAATCTCAATTTATATTATCACGAACTCAATATTTTCATATTGATATCACATTTTTTCATAAAAATATCAATTTCCACAAATAACTCCCTAAATAACTTGACCTTTATGTAGGCAGGGCGTATGCCCTACTTATACAAAATAGGGATAGCAAAATTTTATCATAGAGTAATAAATATGATCTAATTTAAAGCAAAAAATAAATAAATAATCTTATTACTTTAACCGCCAATCTGTATTATGGTATGGTATTTCGCAGGTCTCTTCGTTTCAAGGTATTAAGTTCTCAGATCTCTAAGTTTCAAGAATCCACTTAAGATTATTTGAGGATGTCCACCGTGACGAGGAAGTCTGAGGTACGTCAAATATTAATACATACATTTTGCAGTATTTGGTATTCCTCACGTGACAGGTTGCGAGCACAAGTTATAATATGAACTTGTTTTTTTACAGTAATTTCATTTACCGTTTGAGCCCACACATATTTTTTGGAATTGAAAACTCCATTGATGTATGTCGTCCATATGGGGTATATGGGGTCGAAGCCTTTGTAGCGCTGCTACGGCGTAGCACTAAGCTACGGTTTTCGTATTCGTATGCAGATTTGAATAGAAAGTAAACACAGAATCCGAATTTGTACTACACGTGTTTTTGTAACTGTATTTTGTTTATTTACTGACAAAGATGAGTTTAATTTAATAACGAGTAAATACTGACACAGAAGAGAACGTTAGGAACCAAGCCGTAAGTTTGATGCGTAATTCTAGGTTAAGTCGCGTGGAACTGGCACCTGAAACTAAAACAGCTTCACGACTTTGATCCCTAGGCACGGTGGATATCGCCTCAGATCCCTTAGTACCAAGTACTAACTCCAGACTCCTTGAGGACGTCTAAGAGGGGTAGTCAGAGGTACGTCCAAACATTACATTTGGCACATACCCACATTTTGCAGTATTTGGTATTCCATACGTGACAAGTTGCAAGCACATCGCCGCTGTTAAAATACTAGGTGAATCTAAGTGATTCACCTAGCTTTAACCTCTTGTATGCTGGGATTTCAGACAGAATAGAAAATGTATTGTCTCGCTAAGAAGTTAAGGTGATTCAAAATGATCCTTTTGATTCAATGGATCGCGTACCTAATGGTTAGATTCCGTTTATCTTTGACTTTGAAACCTGATTTATGAACGTTTCAAATAAATTATTTTATCCCGAGCGTTACGAACAATAATCGTTGAACATTCTTTAATCTTTTATTTAGTTAACAATAACTCAATTTTCGACTCAATCACCCCTGACTTCTCGACAGACAAGCCATTATCAAGAAAAAAACTTATTTGAAAGGTCACACGCACAAAGAATATTAATTTCGGAGGCATCATTGTTCAGCTATAGAACGCGCCGGTGGCGAAGAGTGAGGTTTTCAATATGATAAAGACCATAACTTCAAATAAATATGCAGGTTTTGACAGAACCTACCTACTACTATGCCCCTCTCGGGTTGAGACTCTTTAAGTGAGGCTTTAGTGAGGTGAGTAAGAGAGGGTCTTTAAATGATGTCTGGGTGTCTTATCGAGGTGACACGTGACCCGAGGGCTGGTGAGTATCTGGCACAGCGCATCAGCATTGCCATTCAGCGCAGCGATGCAGCCAGTGTCTTGGGGACTCTTCCGATCGGCACTGATTTGGACCAGTTGAGCTATCTCTACATCGTCTGCAGATAGCCTAACTGTTTCTTATGTATTTTTTATTGTAATTTTATTGTTTTTATGATAAAAAATTGGTGAAAAAAATAGAGCACCGGTAGTTTTTTTTTATACAATTAGTTGATGGAACCATCAGATGGCCCACCTGATGTTAAGTGGTATCCATTGCCTCTTTAAGTCACGCACGATAAGAATGTACCCTACGATGCACTGCCCTGCGTCCATCAACTTGAGGTATACAGATGTTAAGCCGCATGTGCCTGTAATTACACCGGCAACCACACTCTTCAAACCAAAACACAGCAACGCTGCTTGACGACAGAAAAAGGCGTGGTGGTAGTACTGCCCCGGACGAGCCTTTCACAAAGAGCTCTACTACTCAAGTTTAGTGGGAATAACCTTTCCAATCGCAAGATCGCGTCGGTTCAAGCCCGGTCGGGCACCAAAAATGTTTCACTTCGTAGAAATCGCCAGGAGACCAGTTAGTTTTCTAGCAGCCGTAATGAGATTGCAACTTGTCACGTATAGAATACCTACCGCAAAATGTGCACAATGTAATATTTGGAGGTACCTCTGACAGCCTCTCGCAGAAGTCCTTAGAGAATCTTGAGTTGGTACCGATGTTGGTACTGATAGATTTTAGGGATATCTACTGTGCATAGGGATCAAAGTCGTGAGACTGTTTCTGTTTTAAATATTGGTGATATTTTTTTATCTAGTCCCAAATCAAGCGAAACGTACCACGGGAAGCAGATAGCTTATAAAATATAGTGTTTTTAACACAAATTACTGATAGATAGATAGATAAATAGACACAAAGAACGACGAACCCAGACAAAGAACAAATATCTATGTTCATCACGTAAATTTAAGCTGCAACCTACACTGCCTGCAGAAAACAGCGCTTACCCAAATCTTGCAATTGGAATTGGCTTCTAAAACCACTCAATTTCTAGTGATTTGCTTATTCCATCACTTTTCTCATCGAAATAAAAAACACCCCTACCCACTTACGACTGCTGCTAGACCCAATCTCTTACTACCCCGGGGACGAAAGGCTCCAAAATTATGGTGGTAAGTACTCCTTGAATAACAATGAGGGGAATCCAGTCAAGTACAAGGAGATAGGGGTCTTTAATACCCTGTGATAGGTTAAATGTACTTATCTATTCGACAACTTCAGGGAGCTTTCGAATAAAACTTGCCCCTAAATAAGCCGCTATTTTTTATGTTAAATGGCTTGTTTTACCTGCCTGGATAGGCACGGTAGATGTGCTACTAGTATTTTGTATTTATTTATTTACTTTAACTACAACGGTATAGGACTCCGATTACAGTGATTAAAGACAATGGACTAATAATATTAATAGAAATAATAAAAATAAAAATAGAGAAAATTAGAAAAGTTTGAAATAATTGAACGTCATGAATAATTTGGGAATGTCAAAACTTTAGACTAAGACTACCTCCATGGTCAAAACATATAAACAAAAACAAGTTTTAAAACTAATCCACGCATCATTAAATAGATCATAGCCAGGACCAGCATCCAGGAGAGCATTGAGTGCTACTAGTAAGAACCCAGGCTTTGTTCTAGGGTTATATTTTATATTGATAGGATGGATGTAATAGTATCTACTCACTATAATCACCGTATCGCCTCATGTATCTGTAATTCACAGGCAACCACACCCTTCAAACCGAAACACAGCAACGCTGCTTGGCGGCAGAAAAAGGCATAGTTGTAGTACTTCCCCGGACGAGCCCTTCACAAAAGCTCTACCACTCTATAAACTTACTGTCTTAAAGTAAGGTGTACATAAGTGCCAGTTTTACGTGATCAAGCCTAGAAGCACAGGCAAATAAACTTACAGTTCGGATCCTACCATTACTTTGTACGATACTTTTTACCAAAACCATATAATAATGGAGCTTCCATTCTGCCACTTCAACTTAGTAAGACGTAGGCAAGACAGAAATATGTCGCGTTCAATTATCATGATTAAACGTAATATCCACATTTTGTAACAAACATAGACATAGATTACTCTGCTTAGGAATACACGCACGTGAGTAATGAAGTAGGCAAGTCAAAGATAAACTCATCTAAATAATGAGCCAGGCTAGCACTGCGTCCATCACTCTGATACGTCAAGGTAAAGCGGCTGACAACCGTCAAACGACTTCTCGCTCGCACATTTCAAAATTTTTGAAGATTTTATCTTCGCCTTCACCATCGCCTTCAGTTATTATAAAATTATTGCGTAACTGACCAACGTGCAAGCGAGAGGTAACTAATGTCATTTAGATGAATTTGTTCCGCAAATTTTAGTACTCAATAAAACTTTTATTTAGATAGGAAAACTTGCTGGAATCAAAATGTCATTTTTGTCAACCCCAAACTTTGTTGTTTTGCGGTTTTTCATGACTTAGGAGTAGTAGAGCTCTTTGTGTGTGGCTCGTCCGGGGAAGTACTACCACCACGCCTCTTTCTGCCGCCAGCAACGCTGTGTTTCGTTTTGAAGAGTGTGGTTGCCGGTGTAATTACAGGCACAGGAGGCTTAGCATCTGTATGCCTTAAGTTGATGGACGCCGGGTAGTGCATCGTAGGGCACGTTCCTATCGTGCGTGACTTACGAGGTAATGCTTTGTATAGGTAATGGTTACCACTCAACATCAGGAGGGCCATCTGCTTGTTCCATCAGCTAGTTATATAAAAAAACCTTTAGTCATTTTATAATTGGAACTTGAAACATTATAGTTTGTAACTTGTATAAAAATAATGGGTTCGCTAAGCATTGTTGCTGTGTTTTGGTTTGAATAGTCTGGTTGCCGATGAAAGCAAGTGGTATAATTAAAATATGAAATGATTTCAAAATAAGTCATTATTTACAGGTTCAGTCTCTCGTGTGGCTGATAGGTCACGCGATATGTTTGCGAGCACAACTCCACTTAGCGTGTGTGCGCGCATACTTACACTGGTAATTAAATAGCTCCTGACATTTTTACGAGTCGTCGGCATTTTTTATTCGTGGGACAATCACTTGTGTTTTACGAGATAGCCTTTGTCACAGTAATATAATCAGTAAATGGGCATACCACACATATGGACCGATGACCTGGTCAAAGTTGCTACAAGAAGCTGGAAATGGAAGGCCGAACACTAAAAGGAACGGTATGCAATGAAAGAGACCTTTATATTGGGTTGAAATAGGTTGAATTTTTTTTTTGTGAGCATCATGATTATAGCTAAAAAATTAAAGCATTGCCATAAAAATTCCAATAAAAGCTGCGATTATCGGCATTTGAGTGCAAATGAAAATCTTTCAGAATCGCATTTTATTAAAAAAGTCTTATCAAAATTATAAAATAAAGTATTTTATCAATTTACTATTGATCCTCACTTTGCATCCGTTGAAAGCCAGACTAAACGACAAACTAATAAAAAACGGTTTTTGATAATTAGTTTTTAACAAATAGTTAGTAAAGTCTAAAGGTGTTTATTCAATTGAATCAAGAGCACTGATGGTCTAGTGGTAGCACAATGCCAGTACTCTCAAACGGTGAAGGAAAACATCGTGAGGAAATCGGCATGTCGTAGAACCTAAAAAGTTCTATAACATGTGTTAAGTGCTTGAAACACTTTTTCGAAAGAAACTAGTAAACGATAAGAGAAGAGAATTGAATCATAGTTCCGTCTTATTATAAAAATATCAGTTAAACTAGGTTTAAACCTGGTACCAACTAGTCTTGGTTTAACCCGGTGTCAAAGTTGTTTCCTGGTCTAAACTCGTTCGTATTACTCCGCCTTATTATAAAACGTGGCCTAAAGATAAATCAAAGATGTTACTATACTTAGACCATGACTTAGACAAACGTTATTAGAAAACGTAGTTTATCTCATAAACCATTGTTCGCCTATGGTCTAAAGATAAACTCAATATACCCCTAGTTTAAATATGGTTTAACTGGTAAAACTCGTTACTTTGATTTTCGTTTTTTACTATGTTGTGTGTGATCAATGTTATAATATAACAATTTATGTGAGTCCTGGTAACTAATAAAAGTAGGTGATTGTTTTAATTTTTGTATGAGGAAAGTATGAAATCTGCCTTTTTTTACTTTAACTACTGTTTTCTCCTGTTTTTTTATTGGTGAGCTGATGTTTCATGTCACTGACCGCCACCTCTCTGACGCGCTCTATTAGACGGCGTGATCGAATAAATCCATTCGACCTATGTGATGAAGATTTTCGATACCTATAAATATCGTTTTACAAAACGTTTTGGCGACAAAATTGTAAAGCTAGTGCGTAACGATTTGTCCCACGATCCTCGAGGATGCCCCTTTAGCCCTGAAATGCAGGTGGTTTGCGCGTTACGCAACTGGGGTCGTCATGAAGTAAGTTAACTTTTTAATAGTTTTTTGGCAGTTCTTCTGGTAGGTACCTACGTTACAAGAATACGTACCTACCTACGTAAAAACAATCACAAACTAATTTCGGGGAATTGGATTCCTTTATAGAATTGCCATACTTACCTATTAAATTTTTGACTTTTGATATGAAATGCCAAAATATGCATTAAGCTAAATGCAAAATTTTCATGCAAAAGAGTCAAGAAATATGCTACATTTAGCACTAAAAATGCTAAAACAGCAACACTGCGCTCCACTCCGATAAACGCATCCGTACCCCAAGTATGAGTTTTGCTTACCATATTTCGTTTTTCGTTTCACGTTTTTGTTCCGTGTTCATTGCGGGTTTTGTAAAGTTCCATATCGGTATCCCTATCGCGACGTCATACAAAACCCGCAATGAACACGGAACAAAAACGTAAAACGAAAAACGAAATATGGTAAACCAAAGTCGTACTTGCGGGGTATTTAAAAAAAAAATCGAGTGAAATATAAATTCTAAACTAAATAAAAAAAAAAACTAAATAAATTATTTAAGAACAAATTGATTAATCTTGTTATTAAAAAAAATCTTCAAAAGACATCATCTGTAAAGAAAATATCAACACCTCATAGACGGAATGTTGCATCGGGATTGTGCTTAAATGACTGAGAAAAAAATACAACGAAAACGTGGTAACAACTAGTCTTGGTATCAAAGCTAATTCCTAGTCTAAACTTGTTCGTATTACAAAACACAGTTTAATCAAGGATTACATAAAACCAGAGATAGTCCATAGTTTAACTAATATCCACAGATATTATACAGGCTATAGTCATATAATCATACTACCTCGTCTTTCGTTGTATTTTTCCCTCAGTAATTCTACCACCAACAGAGTTGTTTGTTGATATTTTCTGTATTTTGATGTTTTAGATACATTTTTATAAATAAAATATTATTCAATTTGTTTGTTATAATAACGTTTTTTTAATATCAAGCAAGCACCATTTAGTTTAGAACTTTTTACACACAACCTACAATATTACTACGAAATATAATACTACGGGACAGAAATACGGATCCAAAAACCTGGGAACCCTGTAGCCCAGCAAGCATCATAAAGCAGTTACAAGCATACCTAACAATACATTGAAGATGCTAGTTGGAGACACACTTGGAAGTCTACTCTACTATCATATTGCTTCCCTGCATATGCTGGTTCAAGTCCATTAGCGACAGACAAATGTAGAAAGAAGTGACTTATTCAAATTGTGTGAGCCCGGAGACAGTATCATAACAGTCTGAGGCTACAATATTCAAGATCTGTTTATTGGAAAAGATATTACTACATTTTTAGAAGGAAAGGCTCTATACCGGATTTGAAGTGATAAAAACTTGTTAGAGAAGAATTACATCACTATTTTGTACCCATCGCATCAAAAAACTATTTTGTGTGTCTAATGTGCTGCAATTTTAGGTTCAATATATGAAACTATTTAAATACATTAATTTGGTTTTATTACAGAATAATAATCCTTGTATATAGGTATTTAAAAATTGCTGGTTTTAAGTATTCTTCATATAAAAGGATATTTTAAAATTTCTTTGGGAATACTGTTGGCTAATGCCCGCTTGATGACTTCCAGATAAGGCATATTGCTGCCCGAGGTGCTAGAAAATCCTATTGCAAAATTTTGCACATAGACTTTATAATTGTCTTCTTCTTTGACTGGGTTATAGGTATATTACATTCATAGACTTAGACCGCTTGCTAGGTAGCACATGAGATGATTCCATCAGGAAGTCATTCCTTTAGGCGGTACTGAAACCTGAAATAATGATTAACAACTTAAAACAGCCCTCTAATTCTAATTAGTGGTGAGGGAAAGAGATCTGCACGGACATCCCGCAATGGGATGTATTGTGCATTGCTCAATACATGCTCACAGCTCAGTTGGTAAAGTTCTGCCTTCTATGCTGGAGGGTGTGGGTTCAATCTCCATCAAGAAGAAATATTTGTTCTCTGTCTGGGTAGGTATTATAGAATATTATGAGTAGGTAGTTATTTACAAAAAATAGCTACCTACTCATTTGGATATTCAAAGATTATATCAGCTATCTGGTTCCCATAGTACAAGCTCTGCTTAGTTTGGGACTAGATAGTGTTGTATGGAATGTCCACAATATTTATTAGTTTATGGGTATTCTCATAATAAATGATTTCCTCGCAGCATTTAAGCAGATATTATCTTTTACCTTTCTGCAAACTTTTGAATGCGATGTTTTGAAAACGCCGACAGATTAGTGCTTGCATTTCGTCCTAAAGCTATCCAAGGCAGGAAACTCCGGAATCTGATCGTCCAACTCGTCTTCTACTCCATTAGGATTGTTCCTGTCGTACGAATTCAGCCTACAATGACAAAAAACAGTTGGAATAATTGTGATGATGAAACTTAGCCTCTGATTATTGATGGATGTCTAGTTATTTACCTTTTCTATGAGAGCGCCTTTTTTACCCGTGGTAGATGCTTTTATTTTCCGTAGCTCATCCTTTATTTGAAGTGCACTCCACTTCGAATACATTTTAGAGATCTATAATACCTACAATTAGGTTTTTGATTTGACAAAAACGTAAGTAAACAAATCATGTCAGCTGTGCTGTGGCGGCCATTTTACCAGATAAACTATTGTTAAACCAAGGGTCTATCAGGTTTATTTATACTAGATAAACTACGTTTTATAATAACGTTTGGTCTAAGTCACGGTCTAACTATAGTAACATCTTCGATTTATCTTTAAACCACGTTTTATAATAAGGCGGTTTGAAACGTCTTAAAACCGATGAATCTAGATGCCAGCTCCACGCGACCAAGCCCAGAAGAACAGGCAACAAACTGCAAAATAAGCGGAGTGTCGAAGCTGTCTAGATATTAGAGCATTAGCTGTGTCTCAACAGCTCGTCTATCGTTACTCATAAATTGTCAATTTGCCGCGATGTAACGCAGCCGCAGACAGATAGATTTCATTTACATAAATTGAACACGTTATTTCAGAAACAACATTACTCCACATTTCATGCAAATATACCACAGACAAAAAAAACTTGAAATCTGCAAAATGTGGACTAATGTTGTTTCTGATACCATACCATAATAAAATTGTAAAAAGTATCATACAAAAAAACGCTAGGAACCAAGCCGTAAGTTTCTTACCTGTTCTTCGCGGTCGCGAGGAACTGGCGATAGATACACGTAGTATAAGACGTTTCAAAGTGATCCTTGTGATTGTACTGAATAAAGACCGTTTTGTCTTTGATTAGACACAGATCAGGCAAAAATATCTTTTTGTTCCAAACATGTTTTTTTATTAGTAAAGCAAAAAATATCTTTCAAAATTTTGAAATGTGCTAGTTAGAAGAACATTTAGCAGTAGTCTTCACCATAAGCGATCGTGTGCCTACTCCAGCAAGCGTTATGCCATATCTTGGATCTGCTTATAGACTCCAACATTAGTCACTAAGTCATACGAACTTGTTTTTGACATCGATTTGGTATTTCAGGGAGCACTTGGAATTTGTTTTAGTGCACCAGTGGTCTAATAGAGTAACCCCGCCTTCTGAGCGAAAGGTCGTGGGTATGAATCCGGTTGTGCCTAATTGATTTTTTGCATCGAAAAATGTACGTGCCAGTGTTGGAGCACTGACACGTACATTACGTGGTAGCGGTGCAGTACATTTTTATGAGTTAACCAGATAGTATTTTAGCAGCGGCGATGAGCTTGCAACCTGTCATGTTTAGCATACCAACTGCTGCAAAATGTGGGTGTGTGCCAAAAGTATTATTTGGACGTTTCTCTGACTCTCTGGTATTTTTTTTTCATAATTTGTAGTTTATCATGCAAACCCTAGGGAATCCTTGTGTGGTATCAAAATGTCCAGGTTGTTTTTCACTATGATCCAAATGAAACTAGTGTTTTATACACTTAAAGAAATCACAAAGATATTTAATAATATCCCAAGTTATTATTCGAGTTGGATTTGAACCCACGACCTTCCGCTTGATACGGGGCTGCACTACCGCCTGCACAATCGGACTCTAATCACACCGGCGAATAACACATAAAATAAAAAAGATTAATCTAGTTTTCAAACAGAATCCCTGTAAATAAAGGTGAAGTCTGTAGCCCTAACTTAAATAGCACTTTCGTCAGAACGTTTAACTTGCGACATGTCGAAACACGACCCAGTTCCAACTTCTCCCGGTAAATATTGGAACAGACAGCGACCTAGAAACCCGAGTCATTTTGCGGGAACGTACTTGAGATGCGATTGTGATGCAGCTGTAATGCACGGTAACCTGTATTTGCTGTGTGTGTGTGTGCCGAAGATGCGATAAGCCTTGGAGAAAATGAATATTTGGGATACCGCGTTAGGGCATCTTTAGTTAAGGACGGCACTATCCACGCAGAATACATAATAGTACTACGTACAGAAAGCTGACACAAATAAAAAGCGTCCCTTGAAACGACGTAATAAAGTACCATTCAGCTCGTATAGCTCTGCCTCGGAAAGTGGGTTTAGTGGCACGTCGTCGTCACACTACCAGCAGTTGACAGTAGTTAAAGTACCAAAATAAACATGAATGAACTTGAATGGCGACCACAATCTACTATACGAAGACGGCAGTGTGTCGGCCAATGTTGGATAAGAAACGAGCGACACACGAGCTGTGTGTATATTTCATCATTATCAGACTGAGGAAGGACATAGGCCTCAATTTACGTTGTAACAATTCTTGCGAACCATATGATAGGACGTACGTCCTATCATATGGTTCGCAAGAATTGTTTTTTTCCTGAAAACTTATATCTAGTGAATGTTCATAACATATCACTATTATCTTTGACAGCCCTCACAGCTTAGTGGGTAGTAACTCTGCCTTCTGCGCTGTTGGTCGTGGGTTCGGTCATACATTTGTTTAACAAACATAATTTCTTAGAATACCGATGTTTATTTACTGAACATATTTGAAATAAGAAAGAAAGAAAATACATTTATTTGACATACATAAAGGTACACAAAGCGGACAGTGGACAGGTAAAGGTAAAACCAATAGGTAGGTAGGTAATATATTATAATACTGAGTGTAAATAAAGTGTGTAAATATTCAAGTATTTATTTACAAAAAAAAAGGATTTAGGCTGAGTATTTTGGCTCAATAAATATATAAATATATTAGCTATCTGGAGGCGCCCTTAAAATCCTATCACCACACTTTTTCGAAAGAGCTGGTGACGCGACATGAAGAAGATGATGCTATCTGGATCCTACAGTACAAGCTTTGCTTAGTTTGGGGCAAGATAATGCTGTGTGGAATGTCCACCGATATTATTGTTGGTCTTATTGGCTGAATGATAAATTCGGGTGACCGTTCACCCCCAACTATAAATTCCAGTGCTGCAACTCCACGCTCGACCTCATTTGTCATAGTCCCGTAGGCTGTCATCGTTGCATCGTCATATAAATCTATATCTTCCGGCCAAGAGCAAAAGGTGCTAAATTCCTTGTAAGGAAACAGGAAACTGATGACTAAACTGTTGGCTATTGTTCTCTTTGATTAACGATGGCAATTCATATTTGGCCTGCGCCGGGCGACGACGTATTTTAACGCTAATCGCTCTATTTTACCACGTAATTGCGGCCGCCATGATACCTTGCTGTTTGATAATGTTTAAATTACTACTGGCAATGCTGATTGAGAGATTATGCAATAATTTGAAACGGTTCAAGTTTATTTACATTGATACGTATGTAATATTTATTTATGAAGCACGAATACGCTTTGCTTTTTTATACTACTAAGAGCAGACTCGAACAAACTAGTCTAAGCAGTAGTAAAACGCTATCCTTATGTTTTTTTATATAACTAGCTGATGGAACAAGCAGATGGCCCATCTGATGTTAAGTGGTAACCATCACCTTCACACAGCACATAGACAGCCTTCACAGCTCCGTTGGTAGTAGCTCTGCCTTCTGCGCCGTAGGCCGTGGGTTCGATCCCCACCGAGAACAAACATTTGTGTGATGAACATAGATGTTTGTTCTCTGTCTGGGTGTTAAATCATATTATAAGTATGTATTTACAAAAAAAAAAGTATATAAGTAGTATATCAGCTATCTGGTTTCCATATCACAAGCTTTGGCTTAGTTTGGGGCGAGATAGTGCTGTGTGGAATGTCCACCAATATTTATTTATATTTATTTTACCTATAACAAAGCATTATCTCGTCGATAAGAAAAGTCACGCACGATAGGAACGTGCCCTACGATGCACTGCCCTTCAACTTGAGGCATACAGATGCTAAGCCTCATGTGCCTGTAATTACACCGACAACCACACTCTTCAAACCGAAACACAGCAATGCTGCTTGGCGGCAGGAAAACACGTGGTGGTAGTACTTCCCCGGACGAGCCCTCCACAAAGTGCTCTACTACTCTAATGTTATGTTACTTTAGACTTATAAATAGAAATATTTTTATCTGACATAATAGCGTTAGTTACACTGAAATTTTCTAACCCGCCCTAAACAAGCGTACGGCCCACCTGATGGAAAGTTGTTACCTCCACAATTATGAATAAAAGTTATTTGAATTTGTTATTTGAATCTATGAAAGCAAAGTGCCTTCATATTAAGCAATACAAAGCAAACTAGCGAAGCCAGCAAAACTGCGGGCGTTAGCATGCTCACCAATAAGCTCCGCCATAAAAACATTGCACCAAAAAACAATTCTACTTACAACGGTAAAATAAAAATACCACACGTAATAAGAGCTCGTTTATTATATCGCTAAACAACTTGACACATAACTATAAGTTTATAAAACTCGCTTAATTACACTACGGTAAACCGTAAGCATTTTCTTGGTTACATGCGGTTAAAAAAGTAACAATCTAGAAAACGTATCGCCAGGCAACTTTGCGCTACTAACTATAATTAGTCACGTGACCAGCTTCAGCTTTCTTTACACACATTCACACATTGTACAGTTTTTGTGCGGTCGTAGAACTACGAATCAACTAAGCTGTAAGTTTGTTGCCTTTTCATAAAGACTTGGTCGCTTTTCATAAAGAACTGGGAACCTAGCTACAGTGAACCTGTGACTCAAGTGAATATATGCCTTATGAGTTTGTCTTAGAGCATACTTTTGTATTCGATTTGCACTATTACTGGTGCTTCATTTCAGATTTTGAAAACGGAACATGCATAAAACCTTTGAAATTTTGAAAATGGAACGAAGCCATGTTGCCAGTTCTAAGTAGAAATTCATGAATAATCGTTTCACTGACATAGTTGCTACTGTTTTCATTGAAAAGCTTTGCTTTGCATAGATATACTTACTAGAAAAAAACAGTGTTTCGATTACCACAATAAATAAGTATAATATATTTTGAGTATTGCCATATAATTAGGACGTGTAAGGATCGCTAATTGGCTTCTGATAGCCTATAATAATCAATAATCATTTACTTATTTCACTAAGCAATTGTCGGTCTCCTAATATATATTTTTTTATCTTAATGCTCCCCTATTTTATAAGTAAAAATTGTAAACATCTTATAACGTATAGTGTATTTGTAAAGTGCGCTATTTCCTTGTAGAAACAGTTTCATTTTTCATTTACTCAGCCGGCAGCGGGCGGGCACAAAGTCTTTGTGATGTATAGTACTTGTAACTACAATTTAAACATAGGGGCGAGGGACCACAGAGTAAACCTGACCAGTGGAAGGGCTATCAGTTACATTTTGTACGGAAGCCCATGTCGCAAAATTCCCTGGAAACCACTAAAAGTGTCGGCGGCAAAATGAGTTAGGAAATAATAGAATGCGCCGGTGGTGTGTAACTGTGAAAACTATTTTCACAGTTATACACCACCGGAATATATTAGCTGCGATTTTTTTTGCGACGAAATTGTAAGGAAAAACCGTCATCAGCATGAAGAGGTACACTGCTAGACATAGGTCTTTTTTGTATATTTTCTCCTCCTCCAAGAAAGGAGCCACGGGAAAATGCTTGTATATAATATATATAACGGCTTTGATATAAATAGCTTTGCAAAGCCATCTTGTAACGTCAATGTCATGTTAGGAAATGGCCAGCCCTACTCATATATCAAAGTCACAATAATATAATGTTGCATTCGTGTTTTGCACAGTAAAATATATCAGGTACAGTTGTCTGCACTGAGAACAGTAGAGCGCTTTGTGAAGGGCTCGTCCGGCGAAATACAAAGTACAATATTAGTTAGGACAAAAAAATCTGTCGTCATGTCGAGTTGCATACTATTTTTTATACATGACTAAGAGAAAAATAAAAGATTTACGCGAAAACAGATTAAAAAATGAAGGTTAAATTAATTAAAATAGAACACAAAACATTTATTATTCTAATGTTGACCAATCAAATCTCGAGGAGTTGACGTGACTAATTATAGTTATATTTGTCACAAGGAGTTCGTATGTCGAGTATTCTTTGCACAATGAATTAGTATCGAGTATTTTTGCGGAGGTATAGCATTGAGTGAGATGGAGGTCAAATGTATTGGTGTTTTATAAATTCAAACACCAACACAGTGATTAAAAGCTTTTTATTCACTGTTTTCATTGAATAAAATAAGCTTTTTAGAAGGGGAATGGTATAAAAAAATATGTGACCTTGTCACGTTTTTTATATTATATATTTTTATTTTTTATTTATTAAACTACTTGCTGATGAACAAGGATATGGCTGGATATGAGCAAACGATCAGATCGTCACAGTGTGTAAGATTTTTCGGGGACTTATTGACGCGCCTGACCTCCATAATGAGCTGGCTCGGTTTTACACTCCAGACCACTACAGTCGGGGTAGGAAACACAAACTTTTTGCCGTGCCCTCGTGTCGTACAGCTGCACGCAGCAACTCGCCATTGCCTCGCACCCTTACTGCGCTTAACAATCTTCTCGAGACCAACAAGGACTGTGATTTGTTTGTGGATGCATGGAGTGAGATTCTAGCTGTAAGTCTAAAGTACTGTGAATGTGATATTTAATTTAATTTATTTTTATTTCTTAATTTGAATACCTATTATTTATTTATATAGTTTTTTGCTGTGTTCATTAAATTTTATTTTTTATTTTTGTCATTATTGTAAATTAATGTTTGTGATTGTTGAGTTAATTCATACAATAATTGTTAATTAGTGTAATTGGAATATCCCGTACTAATTAATTAAAATAAATAAATAAATAAATGGCCCACCTGATGTTAAGTAGTAACTATAACCTATAACAACGTGCCCTACAATGCATTACCCTGTGTCTTTCAACTTATGGCGTGTTGTGCAATATTAAACAACAGGCGCCTGTAATTTCAACGGCACCTAAACTTTAAAACCGAAACAGATCAACAATACTTAGTGGCGGAAATAGGCATAACGGTAGTACTTCCCCGGACGAGCCCTTCACATAGAGCACTACTACTTAAACATTGCACGCTGTGACACCTTATTAAAAGTTACAAATTGTATACATCTTACTGCAGGTAGTATAAAAAAGCCACTTTTTAAAGCATATTTCATAAATCGTAAAACTACGCAATCTGTGCCATAATAATTGCCCGGCGCCAAACGTCAACATTCAACAATTTGCAAAGGCAAGGTGAGCGCGTGTGGAACAGCAAATGGTTCCGTACTATTTTTAAGACTGTCGTGATTAAATTTTAATTTGGTTACGTGGGGTTACACGATGACATTTTCATTTATTTGAGTTTTTGTTATGAGCTTTTGTGGCGCATACCTGATGGATGGATGATGACGATGATGATGATAAATAAGCTAATATTTTTTGATATTGTTATTTGATTAAAGGTACACTTCCTCTATCACTAATTTGACTGAACTGCAAAAGACTAAACTTGGGGTTTGCTAGCGAGCCATGGAGCGCAGCATTCTAGGAGTCAAACTCACAGAACGCATGTGCGATAGTTTACTGCGCTCCAAGACACAAATCGCGACATGCATGCGGGCGCGGGTAAATTGAAGTAGGATTGGGCAGGCCACGTCTGCCACATATAGGATGCGTTATGGGTTAAATCCACCATAGATTGGACGCCTAAAGACAGAAAACGACCACACGGCAGACCTCAGCAAAGATGGAGGGACAAGCAGAAAGCTACCTCAAGGATTGGTTGCCCTGTGCC
Source organism: Chloroclysta siterata (assembly GCA_932294275.1). Classification (NCBI taxonomy): domain Eukaryota; kingdom Metazoa; phylum Arthropoda; class Insecta; order Lepidoptera; family Geometridae; genus Chloroclysta; species Chloroclysta siterata. The sequence goes on along the minus strand of OW028592.1, from coordinate 25,500,358 downwards.
CTGCAGTGGGCATTACAGGCTCTTAATAATAATAAACAATTATTGGATTAGATATCATGGACTTAGATAAGCAAGCTTTATAAGTAACTGCATTTGGCACTCTTGTATTTTATCACTCTAACCATAAAGCATTTTGGATTGTTTGTAATTTTGACAGCCCACCCCTTAAATTAACTTAGTTAGTTCAACAGCAAATAGACAACGATATAGTCGTGGCTTGGAATTAGGAATTAGATCGTGGCAGATGGCGCAAACTAAGGAAGGCTACTAGAGTGAAGTGAAACCGACAAAAAAAAATTTTTTGTTTCTTTTATCTCCTGTATTGTTAATCGATGACCCTATACGTACAGAAAAAGCTTTATACGTACAGAAAATCATAAGTCTACGACATCATTTTGAGGTGGCGCACTTTAAAGATAGTATACAACTTGCATTTTTACTTCTATGTTGTAGCCACAAATTGAAAATATTACGTTACTTTTTTGTTATAAAAGTTTTATTTCTATGTTATTTTAAGTCCTAACTTACATGTGAATGAATTGTTTATAAGCAAAATCTCATAAATTGATGTTGAAAATATAGGTAGTTTAACTTTAGGACATTTTCTTCACAATCACTAACGTTAAAGAGGTGACGTTTAAGTTCAAGAATGCCCAAAACACGGAAGGATTTGCAGTGCCCTTTGGTTGCCAATCGACTTAAACTAAGTGGTAATATGTTACCAACGCATTGTGATGTAATTAAATATTACTTGTGGGTAAGAAACAATATACTCGAGTTGAATAATGGAAAAGAATTACCACTTCGCCATTTGTTTTCCAATCTCGACGTCACTACGACGTTACTACTATATGGTTGACTTGCGCGAATCGGATACTTCGGTTGTATATTGGAACAGCTAAACCGACTAATAACTTGAAGGAATTAGCTACTTTTATCATGAAAGTGTATGCGCCATCCTGGTTTGAAGTCAAGACAAAGCCGATTTGTAATTATGGCCCTATTCATGTATTTATCATTGTTAAAAGATGTTTGTATTTGCGAGATGACCTGAAAAGCATTATCTTAAAAACTATTCAAAGAAATGCCTTCTTCGCACATCCAGAAAATATGTAGTTGGCTATTTTACAAGATGATGCGTCACACATAAGGTAACTGGCTTTTTAAAGAGTTTTAAGGGCAATTATTTTTTTCGCTCCACCCTAGCCCAGCAGCGGTCAACTTTTTTTTATACTATTTGCTGATGAAGCAAGCATACTCGTATTATAACAAAGTATTGCCTCGCAAGTCACGCACGATAGAATGTGCCCTACGATGCACTACCCTGCGTCCATAAACTTGAGCTTAAGCCTCACGTGCCTGTTATTTCACCGGTACGTTGAATAACCTGGTCGAATAACTCCACGAGTGCTTCATTACCCTGCAATATTGTTTTTTGCATTTTTTCCACAGAACCCTAAAAGCGCCCGCATTTTTCACGTTTGCCAATTACTTGCAAGGTCTGACATCCCACCGGATTTCATTAGTGCATGTGTGGAAAACTGAAAATACTGGATTTGCATCCCTAGCTTTGTGATGGAAATAAAAATGTGAATAAATGCAGCTGATTGGGGGTGGTTCCGTGGTCGGACGTGCCTGGGTTTGAAGGCTAAGTACCTTTCCTCTTTCATAGGGTTGATAGGGGATTGGGATTGGAAATGTAAAAGGGTGAAAGTGGCGCGGGATTGAAGCATAAGCTGAGATGGCATCCGAACCGTAAGTAAGGGCAGGGAATAAAGTGGCTCGTAACGCTGTATAAATTATTTAAAAACAAATGGTAAATTATTGAAATGTTTTTTTTTATTCTAGGGCCTATATTGTTTCACTGCTTAATATTTTACCAAAGATATTTTAATTTTTACAGGATACAGCGTTTTAGCACGATATTTTCCTTCACCGTTTGAGAGCACTAGCTCTGCAACTCTGGGTTTTGCTAAAATTGTTATTAAATATACTCCACCTTTCTAGCATATCTAATTTACCTAGTAAGTAGTCTACCGAATAATATCTAAACACAAATAATAGTAAATACATTTGGCCTAGTTCCACACCGCCGCTGATAAGGTATATGTACCTCGTAAGTTCATTTATTTGATAGTTATTAGGCTCATTGTTTATTGGTAACCTGGATTCATATGCAAACAAATTTGGCAGGTATCATTATCATCAGCATGAAGAATTTCACAGCTATGCCTAGGCCTATGTATGTTTCCAGTAAAAGTGTCTTTCTTAAGACTTTTACTTCCTCTGACTGATCTTACTATGTCGTCGATCCATCGGATAGGGGGCCTCCTACGCTTAATCTTCCAGTCACCATTCGAGAAGCATTATCGTTAGAAAGACTGGTGAGCGTAACATGTCACCAATAACTATTTTTATTGACACATGTTGCAATAGTTAGCTACAAAATATAATTCATATTTATGACTTATTTTTAATGAACTTCAAAACATATTTTCTTTAACAAGTTTACGTGTGTGCACACACGTAAAACTTGTCTCATTTTCCACAAACATCCCTTTCAAATGGTTTCCTAAAACATGGATCCTATACAAATATTTAACATGAAATGTAACCATTTTCGTCCATTTGACAAAATAAATAAGCTTATAGATTAATGCCCAAAATTATCAGACTAATAAAACAGGCTATAGACAAAACCAGCTTCACGGTGAATATCTCCTCGGATCGTAATTTTAAGAGTAGTAGAGCTCTTTGTGAAGGGCTCGTCCGGGGAAGTACTACGATTTTTTCTGCCGCTAAGCAACAACGCTGTGTTTCGGTTTGAAGAGTGTGGTTGCCGGTGTAATTACAGGCACATAAGGCTTAACATCTGTACGCTCAAGTTGATGGAAGCAGGGCAGGCAGCTTTATTATAGGTGATGATTACCCCATAACATCAGGTGAGCCTTCTGCTTGTTGTATCAGCTAGTTATATAAAAAAAACAAGTACTAACTCAAGAATTTTAAGAGGAGTCAGAGGTTTGTACAAATATTACAATCGGCACATATTCATACACATTTTGCATTAGTAAATATTCCACATGTGACAGGTTGCAAGCCGATCGCCGCTGTTATAATACTAACTGACTTTTTTTCACCATTTGAGAGCACAGGGCACCATTCAAGAGTATGAGCAAACACACATTTTTGAAGAACAAAATCCATTGGTGAACGATATCGGTGCTACCGGAGTTAAAACATTGAAACTAAATCAACTAGTAATGGCATGTCTACATAAAAAACTCCAATCTCTTTTATTTGGTACCTACATTTGTAACGTCCGTTTTTTTACTGAAAACCATTAATATAGAAGATATAAAATTTCATAGATTTTTCAACTTACGCGCCATTGTATTTTGAATACTCCTTTCATTGAGATAGTTTTATTACCATAAGAACTCATCCGTGAACCTTGGCGCCTTAAACAGAAAATTCGTTATGTGTCGCGCTTCGCGCGACACATAACTCAGTCGCGAGCCATTGTAATTTTATACACACCATTTTATAACGTTATATCACCATTATAAAAACCATTTTGTCTAACGAGTTTGTCATAATTTTGTTGTGTACGAAACAGCTGATAGGCTGGTGTTGCCGTGTTACACGAGCGAGCGTCGAATATTGATTGTATCGATAATTAGATATGTTCTCTCAAGTTAAAGGGTAATACTAAGTAATCCACTGCATTTTGTTCACGATCCTCTGTGGAAACTCAAGTCAGGCAGATATATCGTTTTTTATTCATTCAAATCATTTTTTCCCTCGGTCGATCGATTATCGATCATCCGATTTGAGCGATTTACTGTTCGGGTGCTGGCAAGCCTAATTGAAAAAGTAGAGTGTAGAAAAATCTATGGTATGTTGTTTTTTTTAGATAGTGAACTTTCATTTCGAACGATTATATCGAGTCGATTAATCGCGTTTTGTTATTTTTCAGTTTTATTGGATAGATACAGTTTTAACTTGTTTTGGATTCCTCGGGATCATTCCTGGAGGATTATAGGGATTTTTAATTTGATTCATTAAGACCGAATTGACGTAATCTTGTTCGTTTGTTTCATCGGGTATCTCGATTGTCCGAATTATAGAATCGGTCATGTACGATCGAGTTGAGTAGATGAATGGTCGATGTGTGTCTATGGCGCAGACATGACACGACAAATGATAACTGATATTTTTTGAGAGATGGTGGATATATTCGAATCGTCAGAGAATAATATTTAATTCTCTGTTATTTACTAAATAAATAACCCGTCGTCGATTACGAGACGCACGAGACTTAATTGTCCGACAACGCGCCGTCGTTGTGTTATATTCAGTGATCACACTTCAAGGCCTGGTGAGTTCCAAAGAGGGATTGTGATTATTGGATTTTTTCTCTCGTGTTTCTGTGAGTCAGTTCTAATTCAAGTTTTATGTTTGGTCGATCAGAAAAGGCTGTACCCTGGAGCTGAATTCCTGCCCAGTCGTGTGTCGGCGCATTTCGGTGCCAACCTCAGATACCTCAGACGCCGGCAGTTGCCTTTCGCCAAGCTGCTTCGGGATTGAAGTGGTTGCTCCCGCCAAGTTCTTACTATCTTCGTGGTAGACTACACATAGTTACCTCGTAGCTACATTCATTCCGAGGACCCATTTAATATTCCCCAAAAGGTTAGTCAGAGGCAATTCCGATGCCCGCGTGAAATTCGTCGACGTTCTACCTCGCCTGGTTGCGGTATATCATTCGTATAAGAGCCATCGATTCAGATAAATACTAGAGAGTAAGTTTTAGCCTAGCTCTGACCAAACGCTTCACCAATCCATATCATATTTTGTATTTTACTGTATACACACACTATAATCTTAAGTTTTGTGTTCCCCCAGGTATTTAGGATTTCAGAGCACTAATATTAATGTTAACATCATATGCATAACCTTTTCTTAACAAGAATTGTACATAAAAACTCTTAGGCAATAAAAATAAAGCTTGTATTATTTTAGTAAATATAGTTGTGTTTATTTACCCTAGATTACCCCTAGGTTGTAGGAAAATATGTTACATAATGGCGCCCGAACAGGGACTGGTGATTGCGTGGCTAAAAGTTTAAAAAAAGTCTTTTTCCTGGTCAAATATAGCTCATGAAATAATTGGTCCGGGCTAGGCTGAATGAAAACTCAGATTTTATTTTTTATCATAGTAAAAGTGTGTTTATTCTTGTAAGTTTGGTCAGTCTGAGTTCTATTACTATCTAGCTACCTATACTGAATCTTATTTTAAAACAATACCTCAAAAATTTTGAGTTTTTTTAATATTTTAATATTTTTTGTTCTATACATTCATAATGTTGGAAGAAAGACCAATTGCTTTCAATGTCTTGGCTAAGGATGAGCTGGAATACGAAGTTAAAATCAGGGGCGCTAAACCAGCGGGGGATACCGTCACCGCTTTGAGGGTTCAGGTTCGAGACCTGAATAAGGAAATTCCTTCTGATGAAGTTGTTAGTACTGAGTTTGAGATTTCTTCTGAACTTGCAGTAATTCGTACTAAACTAGATAGTCTCAATGATTTGATTGCTGGTGCCTCCATGAAGCCATGCTCCCTGAAGATTTTGAATAGAGTACAAGCCTTAGGCCACCATCTGTTTCATAGGTTTGGGCGTTTGGTTACACCATGTGATACTGATGAGTTGTTGTCTTCATACACAACTTTGCAGGAGCGTTTGGGAAGGTTGTTGAAGAAGTTAGATAATATCTTTTGCAATTTCAAGAGTGCAGTCTCATCAGCTCCTTCTGACATAGCTAATGATAGTAATGATAGTGCTTCAAATTCTAGACCTGAAACAGAGATAAAATCAACCAGTAATGCAAGTTGTAGTAAGTATTCTGCTATTCACACCTTGAATCTTAAATTTAATGGGAAGACGTGTGTTAAAGCTTTCTTGCAAAGACTGGAGGAATTATGTCTGTCAAGGGGTGTTTCTGATACTAAACTTTTTAATTCATCATCTGAACTGTTCACTGATGAGGCCTTGTGCTGGTACCGTGCTGTCAGACTAGATGTCAATGATTGGTATGAATTGAAGTCTTTGTTACTGGAGGAGTATTTACCTTTTGATTATGATCACAGGCTCATGCAGGAAATCAGATCGCGTACCCAAGGTAGAGATGAAAGTATTATTAATTACCTAAGCATTATGCAAAACTTTTTTACAAGATTATCAAAGTCTATCTCAGATGAGGAAAAGTTGAATATAGTTCTTTACAATGTTAGACCTTTCTATACAACACAATTGGCGCTAAGCCCTGTCAAGTCATGGATGGAATTGAAAAGCAAATGCAGGCTATTAGAGCATGCTAAGCAACGCTCTGAAGTTTTTACAGAACCCCCCCGGAGTAACAATCTCTCTTTAGCACCAGATCTAAGTTACAAAAACTCATCCCAGCACCCCGGACCCAGAGTGGCAGCGGTTCAGTCTAATGATGATTTCTGTGTCCGTTGTAGAGTAAATGGTCATAGTCTGAGTATTTGCAAAGCTCCTTTTAGTTTAGTATGTTATCGTTGTGGAGAAAAGGGAGCAACATTCAAAACTTGTCCGAAATGCTCAACCGACAAAGCTCCTGGGTCTGCGGTCTCAAAAAACTTGAGGAAGTGAACCAGCAACGTCCTGATGCACATCCAGTGGGTAGTAGACATGCTAATGATTGGAAAGCTTGGTTAGAATTTGTTACACGTTTCTTTTCCAAGGAGCAATCCTCGCCGCCGCTGGTTCACGAAATAAAAAGTGATGATAAACGCCCTTTTCTTACTATATCAGTTTATGATCTTGAATACAGAGGCCTAATGGACTCTGGTGCTGAAATTTCTATCATAGGTAGTGACGCCATCAGACACTTCAAAAATTTAGTTACTATTCATGATTCTTTTGATTTAAATTATATTAAAACTGCTAATGATTCTTTCGCACCCGTGACTGGCTATATTCTTCTGCCTGTCACGGTAGCAAAGAAAACTGCTATTGTTAAGTTTTACATAGTTCCTGAAGTCTCCACTGAGCTTATTTTTGGTATAAACTTTTGGAAAGCGTTTAATATAGCGCCAGACGTTCTCTCGTTGTTGAAAGACAGCGAATATTTTTATCCTACTGAACATGTAGATACTATAGCTACAACGGATAGATACTTAAGAGATTTTGGTTCTTTGAATGAGAGGGAGCGGGTCCAAGCGAAGGAAATCATGCGACAGTTCGAAGACATTTCTGCAGAGAAGAAAGGTTTAGGAATGACTCATCTCGTGACCCACAAGATTGACACTGGTGACCACCCACCGATCAAGCAACGCTACTACATGATGTCACCAGAGAAGCTAGCCGAAGTCAACAGGCAGGTTGATCAGATGCTGAAGGACGGTGTCATTGAACCTAGCAACAGCGCGTGGAGTAGCCCAGTCACTCTAGCTCCGAAATCCGACGGTACATTCCGCTTCTGCCTGGACAGCAGGAAGCTGAACGAAGTAACGAAGCATGACGCTTACCCACTCCCTTACATCAGCCATATACTGGATCAGCTTAGGAACGCCAAATACCTATCCTCTATAGATTTAAAAGCGGCCTACCATCAGATTCCGTTGGACTCGATGGAGTCCAGGGAAAAAACTGCTTTTACAGTGATGGGGCGCGGTCTATTCCACTACACTAGAATGTGCTTCGGTCTTACGTCGGCCGGCAGTACACAACAGAGGTTGATGGACAGGTTGTTCGGTCCTGAATTCGATAATAAAGTATTTATTTACCTAGACGATATAATATTATTTACCTCTACGTTTGAGGATCATGTTAGGCTACTCAAGAGAGTCAAGGATCGGCTACACGAAGCCGGACTCACGATTAATATGGGCAAATGCCAATTCCTTAGGAAGCAGTTAAAGTATCTAGGTCACGTCATTGACGAGTACGGCTTGCGCACGGACCCCGACAAAGTAAAAGCTATTGTAGATTTCCCTACACCTGTTTGTCGTAAAGATGTCAAACGATTTCTAGGCACTGCATCTTACTATAGACGCTTCATAAATAATTTCAGTCATAGGGCGGGACCTTTAAATTCTCTTACCTCTACTCGTAAGGGTGCCCCTCCATTCGAGTGGACACCCGAGGCCGATAAGGCTTTTAACGATTTAAAATTAGCTCTTACTACTTCTCCCGTTCTTACCTGCCCCGATTTTTGCCTACCGTTCGCAGTACATTGCGACGCGTCAGACTTCGGTATTGGAGGAACTCTTACCCAGACTATAGATGGACAAGAGCATCCGATAGCATATTGCAGCCGTTCCCTGTCCCCAGCGGAACGCAACTATTCGGCCACAGAGAGGGAGGCCCTGGCAGTGGTTCACGTAGTAGAACATTTCCGTCCTTACATCGAAGGGAGTAAACCGGTCCGTGTAATTACTGATCATGCTAGCCTCAAATGGTTCTTGAATCTCAAAAATCCTACTGGTCGCTTAGCACGATGGGGATGTAGACTCTCGCCTTACAACTTAGTAATTGAACATAGGAGGGGCGTACAGAACGTTGTGCCAGATGCTTTGTCCAGATCCGTACCCATAGCTGCTATAGGCATCGAAGACACGGCCGACACTTGGTATAATAATATCGTTAGGCGCTGTACAAATAAACCAAGGGCGTGTCCGAACTTTCAGATTATACACGGTAGACTTTATCGATTTACTAAGAGTAATAACAAGCTCAGTGGTGATTTTCAGTGGAAGGAAGTTGTTCCCTCGGAATTTAGGGAAGGTGTCATAACCGATAATCATTCTGAACCCATTGCTGCCCACCTCGGGGTAGCGAAAACTTATAAACGTTTAAAACTAAGGTATTTTTGGCCCGGTATGTATAAGGATACCGTGGAGTTTATTAAATCATGTTCTACTTGCAATGCGTATAAGCACAGCACACAAGCAACCCCAGGCTTTATGGGAGAAACTAAAATCTGTTCTCGACCTTTCCAGTGTATCAGCATAGATCTAGTAGGTCCACTGCCAATGTCGAGACAACAGAACACGTATCTACTGGTTGTTGTATGCTGTTTTACAAAGTATTGTCTATTATTTCCTCTACGTCGAGCCACTGGTAAAGTGATAGCCCAGCGCCTCGAAGATCATGTTTTTTTAGTTCATGGGATACCCCAGACCGTACTTTCTGACAACGGTTCCCAATTTGTAGGTCATAAAGTTCAAGCCCTTTATGCAAAATATAATATACCACAGGTGCACCTAGGCCCAGTTTATTGCCCTCAGGTTAACACCGTTGAACGTTATAACCGTACCATCATGACCGCCCTGTCCTCTTACGTCGAGAATGACCACAGGACTTGGGACGTAAATGTTAACAAGGTTCAATTCGCAATCGACACCTCAGTCATTGATGCTACTAAATTTTCTCCATTTATGCTAGTACACGGTAGGGAGGCAGTCACCGATGGCAGTATCTATAAAGATTTCCAAGATATTGACGAACTTGTTTTTAAACCACGCGATAGCTATGTTGCAAATTTGGGACCGTTGAAGGAGATTTTTGACCACGTACAGCAGTCGCTCAGAAGTGCTCACGATAAAAACGCGAAATACTATAACAAAAAACGCAGAGAGATTTCATTTGACGTAGGTGACGTTGTATGGAAAAGGACGTACAAACAGAGTGCGGCACATAAATATTTCGCGGTGAAACTAGCCCCTAAATATGAGCGTTGCAAGGTTATTCGTAAACTGTCTCCTTTAGTATACGAACTGGAAGATGACAAGGGTAAATTTATAGGAAAATGGCATATTAAAGATTTCAAAAATCTAGATCATACTTTAAACTAATCTCTACTCTATTAGATACCCTGTGTTGGCCCGGGTTTAGAATAGTCCAACCACCATAACATTCAGTTCCAGGTGTATCGTACGAGGCGATTCAGGACGTACATTATAGCATCATCAACAGCTTTGATTTTTCGATTGACCATTATTTCTTTTGCTTAATCGATTATAATTTAAAAACATTTAAATTTTATTCAGTCAATCGATTATCGATCGATGTTTAGTGCCAAAGACTTGATTCCAACCTTATTGCATAGGATACCAACTCACACGAGTTACCCCAATTTTTAGGGTAATTTTTTCTTTCATTATTTTCAATACGAACTCCGGCAACTCGTTATACACATCTGTTAATGACCCGCTAACATTACCCGGTGCATTATTGTGTAGGTCGTAAATATTTGCCGACGTTCACCGCGATCTTCTGGCCTGGAATATCCGAATGATATACTATGTCGATCTGAAGATCAATCTTATTAATGACAGTCATTATGCGGAATCATACTTAGGTACTACTTATTTTTTTCTTTTTTTACTTTCTTTTTTTTTTCATTTCATTATGTAGACTCTTGTTTTTTTTATTATTTTGTGTAGAATTGTGAATAATTAGATGGTAGTTAAGCTTCGCGAGTACGGACGAGGGCGTCCGGCGAATTCCCTACGTGAATTCTTACCCGGGGGGAGATGTGCTGTAACGTCCGTTTTTTTACTGAAAACCATTAATATAGAAGATATAAAATTTCATAGATTTTTCAACTTACGCGCCATTGTATTTTGAATACTCCTTTCATTGAGATAGTTTTATTACCATAAGAACTCATCCGTGAACCTTGGCGCCTTAAACAGAAAATTCGTTATGTGTCGCGCTTCGCGCGACACATAACTCAGTCGCGAGCCATTGTAATTTTATACACACCATTTTATAACGTTATATCACCATTATAAAAACCATTTTGTCTAACGAGTTTGTCATAATTTTGTTGTGTACGAAACAGCTGATAGGCTGGTGTTGCCGTGTTACACGAGCGAGCGTCGAATATTGATTGTATCGATAATTAGATATGTTCTCTCAAGTTAAAGGGTAATACTAAGTAATCCACTGCATTTTGTTCACGATCCTCTGTGGAAACTCAAGTCAGGCAGATATATCGTTTTTTATTCATTCAAATCATTTTTTCCCTCGGTCGATCGATTATCGATCATCCGATTTGAGCGATTTACTGTTCGGGTGCTGGCAAGCCTAATTGAAAAAGTAGAGTGTAGAAAAATCTATGGTATGTTGTTTTTTTTAGATAGTGAACTTTCATTTCGAACGATTATATCGAGTCGATTAATCGCGTTTTGTTATTTTTCAGTTTTATTGGATAGATACAGTTTTAACTTGTTTTGGATTCCTCGGGATCATTCCTGGAGGATTATAGGGATTTTTAATTTGATTCATTAAGACCGAATTGACGTAATCTTGTTCGTTTGTTTCATCGGGTATCTCGATTGTCCGAATTATAGAATCGGTCATGTACGATCGAGTTGAGTAGATGAATGGTCGATGTGTGTCTATGGCGCAGACATGACACGACAAATGATAACTGATATTTTTTGAGAGATGGTGGATATATTCGAATCGTCAGAGAATAATATTTAATTCTCTGTTATTTACTAAATAAATAACCCGTCGTCGATTACGAGACGCACGAGACTTAATTGTCCGACAACGCGCCGTCGTTGTGTTATATTCAGTGATCATACTTCAAGGCCTGGTGAGTTCCGAAGAGGGATTGTGATTATTGGATTTTTTCTCTCGTGTTTCTGTGAGTCAGTTCTAATTCAAGTTTTATGTTTGGTCGATCAGAAAAGGCTGTACCCTGGAGCTGAATTCCTGCTCAGTCGTGTGTCGGCGCATTTCGGTGCCAACCTCAGATACCTCAGACGCCGGCAGTTGCCTTTCGCCAAGCTGCTTCGGGATTGAAGTGGTTGCTCCCGCCAAGTTCTTACTATCTTCGTGGTAGACTACACATAGTTACCTCGTAGCTACATTCATTCCGAGGACCCATTTAATATTCCCCAAAAGGTTAGTCAGAGGCAATTCCGATGCCCGCGTGAAATTCGTCGACGTTCTACCTCGCCTGGTTGCGGTATATCATTCGTATAAGAGCCATCGATTCAGATAAATACTAGAGAGTAAGTTTTAGCCTAGCTCTGACCAAACGCTTCACCAATCCATATCATATTTTGTATTTTACTGTATACACACACTATAATCATAAGTTTTGTGTTCCCCCAGGTATTTAGGATTTCAGAGCACTAATATTAATGTTAACATCATATGCATAACCTTTTCTTAACAAGAATTGTACATAAAAACTCTTAGGCAATAAAAATAAAGCTTGTATTATTTTTAGTAAATATAGTTGTGTTTATTTACCCTAGATTACCCCTAGGTTGTAGGAAAATATGTTACACATTACAAAAAAATATTTGTCGTGGCCCCTAGTTTCCAGGACAATTACATTTCTAAGAACATAGGAATCCTTTGTGTTGACTTTTCGAGTGACGTCCAATTCCGCAGTCATTTGGAAGGTAATACCAAACTGGCCTCTAAGAAGCTCGGCGTCCTCAACCGGACGAGCCGGTACTTCACGTCGGTTCATAACTTATGCTTTACAAAGCACAAGTCCGACCGCACGTGGGGTACTGCTCTCATCTCTGGGTTGGAGCACCTCAATACCAACCCCTTCCACTTGACCGGGTACAACGCAGGGCAGCTCGGATTGTCAATGATCTGAAGCAGACGATCTTGAGCCCCTAAATCTACGGAGAAATCTAAGACCTCTGTGTGTGCTCTATCGTCTGTACAATGGGGAGTGTTCTGAGGAATTGTTTAGTTTGGTGCCCGCCGCTGAATTTCACCACATGCCGCAAAACTAAATTTCATCCTCACCATCTGGATGGCTGGTTCTTCTCAAGTACTCGTTTCTCACGTTCATTTTTACCTCACACGAGTAAGTTGTGGAACGCACTTCCCCCTGCGGTTTTCCCTCGGAGTGACGACATAGTGTCGTTCAAAAGGCGGGCTTATTACTTCTTAAGTGGCCTAGTGACGTTTTGTATTTCGACACTAATAATTTTATTAGTAATTTTATATTGACTAGAGGTACTATGTCCTTATGTAAACATAGTAAAATAACTATTGCTAAATTGTTAGCATTTAATATTTTTGATCCGGTTATAAGTACTATAACACAGTCCGTAGACAAGCCCGTAGTTAGTAGCAGTACTAATGAGGGCTTACAAGCAGTAGGGCTTATTGCCCAACATTTAAACTAGTTTCTTCGACAATGGAAAAGCCTGGCACTTTACATGTTGTACACCAAAATATGCAAGGCCTTCCCAGCAAAGTATTAGAGTTAGAATTATTTTTGGATTGTTTCAATATAGATATCATGTGTATTACAGAACACTGGATATTAGAACTAGAGTTGCTCCCTTTTTATAATAAATACAGCGTATTGAGCTCTTTTAGACGCAAGAACGCTATACATGGCGGTTCTTTAATTATTGTAAATAATAACTTGAAATGCAGGGAACGTAAAGACATTGCAAATCTCAGTATTGAGAGGACTATTGAGCTGTCATGTGTGGAGCTGGAGGGGCACATCGTTGTGAGTGTATACCGTCCCCCAGACGCGGACTTTGCGTTGTATGAATCCACTATGGAAGAGGTTTTGCTTAAGACCTTCGATAGTAAAAAAACTTTAATAGTCTGCGGTGATTTTAATATAGATATTCCGGTCCATCCACTATCTGAGAGATTTTTAAATTTGTTTAAATGTTTTGATCTACACTGCTTGTTTAAAGACCCAACAAGAGTGACGCTAACAACAGCCACCTGTCTAGACAACATCTTTTGCAGTCATGATCCAATTTGTAAGTCTGTAGTTAAGCATTTTAGTTCCGATCATTACGGTCATAGCGCTAGGTTTGCTAATAAAATATCAGTAGACGAGGTCTTCACCTATCGGCCTATCACAGATAGCCGTACTAAAAAGTTTCAGAACAATGTTGAACTGAAAGTGTCCCTTTTACCATACTTGACTGACCCAAATGATCTTTTTATAAAATTGTCAAATTTAATAAATGAAGAACATAATGATACTTTTAAACTTAAAACATGTAAAACTAGTGTAAGTGTCAAGTTCGCTGACTGGGCAACTCCAGGTATTTACAAAAGTAGGAATAAATTATATGACCTATACGCTGCTAGGGAGTCAATGCTGAATGACCCAACGTTTATTTTACACACAAAAAACTACTCAAAAATTTTCAAAAAAGTATGTCACGCGGCAAAATCATTGCATATAAGAAATAAAATTGAAAAATCGACAAATAAAATTAAAGCAACTTGGAAGGTAGTCAATAACGAAACAGGCAAATCGAAGCTCGGTAATAAACAGATAAATTTAAAAGTAAACAATAATGTTTTTACAAAAAATATTGAAGTCGCCAACGCGTTTGATAGTTTTTTCTCCAGTATACCAAAAGTTGTGACTTCATCCTTAAATTCCTCAGCTGCTGAAGCGACAACACTATTAGAGTCTAGCGTTCAAAAATGTAATAATATCTTCAGTTTTAAATTTATTAATGCTGATAATGTTGTCAAAACATTTAAATCCTTAAATATTAAAAATACTGAAGATCTATGGGGAATGTCTACAAAAGTATTAGGCGCTATTAAAACTGATATTGCACCATGTCTAGCATACATTTTTAATAGATGTGTTGATGAGGGCGTTTTCCCTGATTTAATGAAACACAGTAAACTCATTCCCCTGTACAAGTCTGGAAATGAACAAGATCCTGCCAACTACAGGCCTATTTCGGTACTACCTACGTTAAGTAAAATTTTTGAAGAAGTTGTTCTTAATCAGTTAATATCACATTTTAACGTCAACGGCATACTTCATGGTCATCAATTTGGATTTACTAAAGGTCGATCAACGACTGATGCCGGCTCGACGCTCCTGAAGCACATATATGATGCTTGGGAACACTCACAAGATGCGATCGGGGTATTCTGCGATCTGTCCAAAGCTTTTGACTGTGTAAGTCATGCCACTTTATTATCTAAACTTAAACACTACGGCATCCTAAACCGGGCTATTGATCTTATACAGTCTTACTTAATCAATAGAATCCAAAAAGTTGATGTTGGCGGTGAGAGGTCTTCTGGATCGGTCATTGATATAGGGGTGCCTCAGGGTTCGATATTGGGTCCTTTCTTATTTCTAGTTTACGTAAATGACCTTCCACCTTTTGTAAAAGATTTATGTGAAATAGTTCTATTTGCTGACGATACCTCTTTAATTTTTAAAGTCGACAGATTGAAGACTAACTTCGATGACGTTAATGCATCTCTGTCGCAAGTACTTAACTGGTTTACTGTTAATAATCTTTTGCTCAATGCTGGGAAAACGAAATGCATTAAATTTACTTTGCCAAATGTGGTTCAACGACCAACCAATATTGAATTAAATGGTGAATCACTTACCCTTGTCAATTCTACTATTTTTTTAGGACTTAATATTGATGCAAAATTGCAGTGGGGTCCACACATCAAATCACTTGCTGGTAGACTGAGTTCGGCTGCATACGCAGTTCGCACAATAAGATGGCTTACAGATGAAGCTACAGCTAGACTAGTATATTTTAGCTACTTCCATAGTGTAATGTCTTATGGTATTTTGCTCTGGGGGAAAGCTGCTGATATCCAAAGTATATTTGTACTTCAAAAACGGGCGATACGTGCCATTTATAAAATGAAACCACGTGACTCATTAAGGGAGCGATTTAAAGAAATTAATATTCTCACAGTCATTTCACAGTATATTTATGAAAATCTATTATACACTCATAAACACATAGATAGCTTTAAGAAAAAGAGTGATGCACATAACGTTAACACTAGAAATAAAAACAAATTATGTATACCTAAATTTCGACTTCAAAAGGTAAATGGCTCGTTTATGGGGAACGGTATTCGCTTCTATAATAAACTTCCAGAAAGTGCCACTGGGCTTCCTATTAGAAAATTTAAAGTGTACATTAAGAATAACCTAATAAGGAAAGCTTATTATACTTTAGATAGCTATATTGTTGATAAAAATGCGTGGCCCGATGTCCCGGTCGCTCTGCCCATCGGCAGCTAACATGTCTGTACTGTACCTACTATTGTGTGTTTTTTTTATTTTTCTCTGATTTAATAGATTGTATTTATGCATTAGGTATTATTAGTTTGAGGCGTAGCGTGTGCTGTCTTATAAATTTGATTATGTTTACCTTTTTCTGTATGCCTACGCCTCACTAAACTTCAATAATATATTATATTATTACATTGTAAAAGGATCATACAAAAGAACGGTAGGAACCAAGCCGTAAGTTTGTTGCCTGTTCTTCTAGGCTTTGGTCGCGTGGAACTGGCACCTAGAGTCACCTAGCTTTAAGACGTTTCAAAGTGATCCTTGTGATTTTATTGAATAAATACATTTTGACTTTGACTTTGACTTTGACTTTAAAAAATTTAATAAAAGTCCTTTTTTTATGAACATTTCGAAATTAGACAAATCTTAATGTTATTTGTTGTAATATATAATAATATAAAATAATATGTAATATATAATAATGTATGATTTTTCGTTACATTTTTTTTTTATATTCCGAGTCACAATTATACAAAAACTTTTTTGTGAATAATAAGTAATAAGATTTCATCAGAATTCGACTGACTGTAGCTCAGTGGGCCGTGGCAATAGGTACCAAATTCGATGTCTACAATTGAAAGATACTTTTGTGTGATAGACATAGAAGTTTGTACAGTGTCTTCGTGTTACAATGAATTATGAGTATGGTTTACTAAAAACTGCATATACGCCGTTTTTTTCATCAAACATAGTACAATATTTGTGGGCTAGAAGAGGCTGTGAAATATCTGCCAATTCAACCTAAGAAAATAAGATAAGAATTCAACCTTACAACTGTTTATTTTTAGTATCACAACCCTTTTGTTGCTGACGATACAATATCTTAGAGAGTATATAGGGTAAGTATATAGGGTTGTCAAACAGCATGTATACAATTCAGTTTGGATGGTAACAAGTTTTCAATTTATCAATCAATAGTTGTCAATACTCAATGTCTACGTCACGTTAGTTTGACTTGAAGCATATTCAATAGGCCTCACGCCTCCGACGTGACGCGTCTACGTCATCAATCTTCCTGTTTCTGGTTTAATATCGCTGATGTCGCTGCGACTGAATAGAAACGACTTGATTTAAGATAAGAATTCGGTAGCAGGGCCTTCTTTACATGACGTAATTGTATACGCAATTGTCTACGAAATTCGTAGCATGTCTACGAAATCCGTAGCATATTCTACGAAATTCGTAGCACGCTGCTGACGTGTTTTCGGTGCGTAGTAATAATTCATTATTTGCGTATATTGCAAAAATATTTTACTAAGAGTGTCATGATTTAGTGGGGTTCAAAAAAACTAATAAAAATCTATGTCTGCCTGTAGGTGTTTATTCTTTCTTCGAACGTTACATTTACTTTTTTTACGCCATTTATTTAGTTTTTTTTCGAGGGTATGTCTTGGTACTCTCATTAAGTATGATAGATCTCAAGAATCATATGAATGTTTTTTGAGTGTTGTCAAAGGCATGTCCTAGTATTACATTTTATTTTATATTCAAATTAGTAGTATTAGTGCGAACAAATTGACGTAACTAAGTGTTCCTCAAAAGTCGCTATGGTTTAAAATAAATGAATATAAATATTGCAATATATAAGTAAGTTTGATTAAATGAAATGAATGAATATTTTAGATAACAATTATGATAATCTTTTAGTTTTTACAGAATCCTTTAACATAATATATTAAAGATAATGTTATTAAAATTATTTAGGTAATATATTTTTATTTTACACAATATTTTGTGAAAACTAAAAATAAAACGACAAAATAACCCTTTCTAAGCAACATAAGCAGCGCCAAGAGAAGATTCGCTATTTTTCCAAGAAGTGCTAATCTGCTCTTTAAGGTGTAAAAATATACGTTTTACTTATTCAAGAGCTAACATTTGCATTTAGATCAAGTGTGCACTAGCGTGCACTCTTTTGTAAAGTGCAAGAAGGAAATCTACAATAAAACTACAATGTATATAAGTAGGTACATTTTACAAATCAGTATCAGTTTAAATCAGCATCCTGATAAAATGACAGCTATATGTTATTCCAGCTCACAACCAACGTATTTTCGTAGTTTCATCCAAATCCGTGCCGCCGCTGCGGCGATGAATAAGTTGATGATCAAACATCATCAACACACGCTCACAAACTCAAAATGCTTAACGTTATGTTTGGACGTACCTCTGACTACCCTTGTCTAGGACCTGTGACTGGGGATCACAGTCGGGATATTCTCTCGGTGTTTTATTGGCTTCTCGGTATCCTTACTTTTTAATTTTTGCACTCCAATACTTGGCAATATTCATTTGCTATTCTGCTTGAGTTGCTCCTAACGTTAATTAGTCATCAAGCTACGTCACACTCCTTACTTCAATTTACGTTCGCAACGAGATTGCTGCCGATAACAAACCTGTTAAACTCATCTCAGCTCATTAGACGCATAACCGGTGGCAACATCCACGTACGAATATTTATTTAAGTAATGTAAAAAGTGAATCACGCACGAAAAAACTTAACGGTCCTTCTAAAGCCAGACAGGCCCTCGACACTTTCACAGGTCAGCTCTGCCTTCTGCGGCGTAGGCCGTGGGTTCAATCCCCACCGATAACAAACATTTGTGTGATGAACATAGATGTTTGTTTTTTGTCTGGGTGGTATTATACAAGTTGTTCCAATACTTGTGTTTAAAACTACAGGGGGCTAAAGTACCCATCAATATGAATAACTTTTTCAAAGGAACCAACAAAAGTTCAATACCTACCTGGCTAAAATGTATGAAACAGCTGTTTTTTTTTTCGCGTTCACAGTGTTGGTATCATAAACACAAGTATTGGAACACCTTGTATATTATAAGTATGTATTTACAAAAAAAGTGTGTAATATATATTATATCAGCTATCTAGTTCCCTTATTACAAGCTTTGGCTTAGTTTGGGTGGTTTGGGGCTAGATAGCGCTGTGTGGAAACTCTAATATTAATTTATTTTTATTTATTTAAAGCAGGGAAATAATCAGGTTTCAATCTATACAATAATCTATACAAATTCTCAACTTGTCAAAGTCAGTCAACTACTTACCTTACCTACAAACCTACTGTTTATTGTTTTGTACCAACATGTGGTTCCTATAAAAAAGTTTTCTTTCCTTTCTTCTTATCTACACTATTTTTACTGTCAAAAATATAAGATACTCGAACGTTTTATAGGCATGGAGGTATCTACGTTCTTTTTTCAATATACGTTTTCGTACCCCGTATTACGTGCTCCGTAATACGGGATATGGACCAGATGTTAAGGTGCCTTAATATTTTGTAACACGTAATTTGCTTGCCGGTAAAATATTTTATGGAGTCGGTTTTATGTTATAAACTAGTGAAATGCCAATGGCTTTTCTTGCGTGATGTTTTTTTCACAACCCTAAACAGCCTGTTGCATTTTTTACGCGTTTGTTTTTTTACAACTTATAGGCCTTTGCCCAGCAGTGGGATGAAACAGGCTAATTAAAAAAAAATAGGCGCTTGACCGCTATTTCACCTGGAATTGATAATTACAAAATAGTATTAGTAGGTACGTACAAAGGTTTTTTTAATAATTCATCACTATTCAATCACGTAATTACGTTAGTATTAATTACTAAATACTCACCTACTCGGAAAGTACTTGATAACTAAGAATGAAATATTTTTTGAATTTCTAAATATTTTATGACTATTATGTCGCCGATTCTTTGTTACTATCATCATATTTATTTATTGAACACTTTATTGCACAATAATATGTGTACTAAATATGAGCTTAATGCTATGAGAATTTTCTACTTGCCAACCTTATAGGTAAATTGAGGTTGATGTTGGCGTGCTATCATAAATATAAACAGGTACCTAACTTTAAGAATAATCGAACCTATAAAAAAGAAATAATGAAAATATATTTATAAAATCTACAAACTTTTGTATTAGAGAAAAAAATATAAACAATGGGTAGGTAGGTACAACCGACGCCTGTCTTATTACAGCCTACATTACAAATTAATGGTACCTTGAAAATTTCATGAGTCTAGAACATTGGTTAGGTCGTAGAAGTTCATTGCCAGCTATTCGTTCACGCAACGGCTTATTGACTGAGGGAAATGGCTTCAACAAAATACTAGGGTTGCTAAAACAGTTATATAATACAGGCATAATGCTGAGTCTGAGGCTTTTTTGTAGCTGTAGTACATTCAATAATAATATTGTGATAAAAATATGAGTTGACATTTTCTCTCAGCGCTTGCCTCGCTCAGACTCAGCAAAGTTATGAGAATCAGATGAGTGATTTTTATATTATATTATTTTATTATATTTTATAGCACCTAGACAGAGAACAAACTTCTGTGTTCATTACTCAAGAGTATGTTCTCGGTGGGGATTGAACCCACGGCCTACAACGCTGAAGGCAAAGCTACTATCAACTAAATTCTGAGGGCTGTCATTTGGTATTTATTATTATAGTATACTGGCTGGCCCATTTATATCACTCAGTTTGGGCAAATCTGTAACTATAAGACCTACAAAGATCTGTTCTTAGGAACCATGACATGATTTTAGTGACAATAAAAACTGCATATACATAGATTTAAAAAGTATCTTTTATAGTTACAGACTTGCCCATACTGCCGATCTGAATGGGCCACCCTGTATACAAAATAACCTACAAATATATTATAATATGCTATCTACTTCTGTTTCGAGAAAACTGCACCAGAAACCAGACAAAAGCTAAGTTCTTAATTGCAAGTGTGTATGAAAGGAGCTGTAATAGAGAAGTTACTATTATGCAAATAAGGTATATTAAAAACTTCAAGGTTTTAACATTTAGCTGGAATACATCGCCCGGGAAAATTAACTCAAAACTTTGCATTCGCTACGCGTTTTAATTAATGGACTTGACTGAAACTTCAGTTGTAAATTAAACCTTAAAAAGATAACCTTTTAGGCAAAGACATTTTTATATATGAGGCAATTTTTTATTTGAAAAATGATGGAACAAGCAGATGTCCAACCTGATGTTGAGCAGTTGTGAAGTATACCATGGACGTGCCTGTTTTATAACACTGCGCTATCAACATCATCGTCGGAAGTGCTAATTCTCATTCAAGTTCCTATAATATAATTTGCTGCGTCTTACGCTAGCAAAAAGCTAGGTACAGTCAGCGGCAAATGGAGATAAACATTTCTAGTTTTTTTTTTACAAGTTCTTAGGAACCATGACATGATTTTAGTGACAATAAAAACTGCATATACATAGATTTAAAAAGTATTTTGTATATCCTCATCAGCAGATTATTTGAGTGGTTTGTTTATGAGTACAGTCAGCGAGGAAAGCAGTTTTGATTTATGTTTACAAACATCTATGTTCATCACACAAATGTTTGTTCTCGTTGGGGATCGAACCCACGGCCTACGGCGCAGATGGCAGACCTACTACCAACCGAGCTGTAAAAGCTGTCGTCGGTGAAACAGCGTCAGCTATGCTAGCTAAGCTAAACTAACTTAGCTTAGCAATTTGTCTGCAACTGGCATTAAGGTTTTCAATCCGTTCCTTTTAACTTTATGAGGTAAAAAGTAGGCTGTGTTAAATTTCATTCTACATCGCACCTCTCATACAACTAATAATAATTGTAGGTGGGCTTTTTCAGGCTTATCAGGCTGTTGAGGAGCAATAGGTTAGCGTGGTATGGGTATGAAAAAATTAATTACTAGAAGAGTGTTGGAAATAGATGTGGATAGTTTTAGAAGGAGAGGCAGGCCAAAGAAAAGATGAATGGATTGTGTGAAAGATGAAATGAGTGAGCACTGTGATGACGAATGACGGAGGAGAGTGGAAGAAGAAAACCTGTTGTGCCGAACCCATGCAGCGTGGGATAAGGGCAGGAATATGATGATGATGATACCAAACTGAGGGAACCCAAGACGCAAGGTTTCAACAGACGTGAGTACCTACTTACCTACTTATACTTAATCTTACTTACTACTTAAATTTAATAGGATTGGTTGCTCATCCAACTTTGAATCTAAACGTAACATAATAAAGTTCAGTTTAGTTATTAAGCAATCCGAAAGTGAATCAAAAAGGCTGTGTTCAGCAATTTAGCTTGTGGCTTTGCCAAAAGTTTCAGGAAGCGCTGAATAAATAAAATAGAGCTACAAAGAAAATATGTAAAAGTTTGGGGAAAGTATCTTATGGAAGACGTCTGTCACTCTCCGTTTTACCAGGCACAATCTCTTTTTGTAACTCGTCATTGATCAATTCACTTATATTTTTTATTAATACAAGCAATTGCCCACCTGATGTTGAGTCCTTCTGTCTATGTTTTTTTGTGGGAAATAAATAAGGAATAAGCAAATAACCCACCTGATAAAGCGGTTTTATCTGCTAGCGAGGACACGTACCCATGTAGCACGAATATCACTTTGATGTAAAAATATTACATCTCATTAATAATAATCAATTTATTATCATTACCATTGTTTTGCCTTTATTTTCGCTCACCATGGTAAGATTATAGCCAAAGGACAGTCTGTTAAACTATATATAAAAAAAATATAGATAAGTATTTGTTGTGTAATGATTTTGTATAAAAAAGTATGCGGACATCGTCAAATAACAGATTAACATACAAAAAAACTGTATGATTTAAGCTGTCGTGGAGGCAAAGCGTCAAAACAAACCCGATCGACGCTGAAAAAGATAAATTACCGTTAGTTATGCCTCGCGTCAATACTCGTCAATAACTGTTCGCTGATGACTTGCAGCGGTATAGCGGCAACTGTGACTGATTGCTATACTCATTTTACGAATACTCTCAACGGAAACATGCCACCATGCCTACTTCTGCCGCCGAGCAGCGTTGCTGTGTTTCGGTTTGAAAGGTGTGGTTGCTGGTGAAATTACAGGGACATGAGGCATATGTATGCCTCTAGTTGATGGAGGTAGAGCAATGCATTGTAGGACGTTCATATCGTGTGTGACTTACAAGGCGACGCTTTGTTATACGTGATGGTTACCACTTAACAACAGGTGAATTTTGCAATTGACAGGTTGCAAGCCCATAGCCGCTGCCTGCTAGAGTACAAATTGGAATTTACTTTGACTAGCACAAATACTTGTCAGACGTTTTTTACTGTCTCTTTCTTATGGCAAGACAATTATTATAGGCTTGTAAACAGATTAAGATTTCTTTGAATTTATTATTTCTGAAAAAATATTTATCTTGGAAACGGGACTGATATAAAAACAAAAAAGCTTCCTTGTTCCTTATTTTTTGAAAAAAAAACAATGGTAATTTTATTAAAAACCTTGAGCCCTCATTACCTTATTGAGCATGAAATCAGATTCCGTAATTTTCTTCTACAATAAAAATAATAAGTAAATAGTACGCATTTAATTAGCACACGTTTCACTGATCGTAAGGATTCCTTGCGTCGTAAGTATTAAAAAAAAAAAGCATTTTGAGTAGTACCTACAAATACTTGCACCTTATTAGCATTACCTTTTTCTAAAACAATTTTCAATTAACCTGATTTGGCCCTTCCGGAAAGTTTCGAAGAATTAATAAAGTTCAATTTGTTTTCGCATCTTAATTGTCAGCTATTTAAAGTTGAGACACAATTTGAAAGAGCCTACGTACTTGCTCCTCTTGGGATTGAGACTTTAGGTCCGCGGGGTACCGAGGCCTACCGGGTCTTCAAAATGTTATCTGGGGGTCTTATCGAGGCGTAGCGTGACCCGAGGGCTGGTGACTATCAGGCTCAGCGAATCAGTAATGTAGCCAGTGTCTTGGGGACACTTCCGATTGGCACTGATTTGGATCAGTTGAGTTATCTCTAGATCGTGCGCTGCGGTCTGCAGATAGGTCAACTATTTCATGTGGACTTTGTACATTTTGTAAATAATTGTATTTATTATAATTTCTTTCTTAATTCTTTATTGTACACAGTATTATCATTTAGTAAACTTAAATATAAAACATGTACAAAGGCGAGCTTAACCCTAAAAAGAGTTATCTTCCAGCAAACCTTGAAGCATAAATAAAATTGAAATAAGAGGTGGGCGCGTGTACAAAATGAGAGATGTGAAAAAATTAAATTATATTAATAATATTAAAAAACAAGATAAAATAAATAAATCTACACAAGAATTACATAATTCTTTTGTAAATAAATGTTTCATAGTACAATAAAAAATATATCTAAACACTTTATTTGATACTACTGCAAAATGTGGGTATGTGCCAAGTGTAACGTTTGGACGTACCACTGACTACCCCCTTAGACGTCCTCAAAAAATATGGAGTTAGTACTTGGTACTAAGAGATCTGAGGGGATATCTACCGTGCCTGGGGATCAAAGTCTTGAAGCAGTTTTTTTTTCAGTTTTTAGTTTATTTGACAAGATTATATAGCCTCAAGAATCCGTAAGTAATCTAGGCTCAACTACAATCAATAAAAAAACCGTCTGAACTTAAAGTAGTGAAGAAGATAAGATAAAAATATTGGAACAAGGTAGTGTTTTCAATTACTTATTGATCATGAAATAGAATTGTTTCGTCTTGACGACTGATTTCATGAAATAATAACATGCAGTCAGAGGCATCAGTAAACTGCTAGGACCTCAGATGCTCATTATCTGACTGCATGTTATTGCACGCTGTATTGCGCATCATTTCGCATCCTTCGGCATTCTTTTGCATCCTTTCACATACTTGCGTATCCTTCCGCATCTTATCACTTCTCTTAGTTTTTACAGTCTTCAACGATCCTGTTCCAGACAAACCCATCATACCAGTCCTGCAGCGAGATGTGTAGACGACATAGTCAAAGTCGCGGGTCCCTAATGGGTAAGGCCGGATGGATTAGCACACACAAATGAGTGAAGAGTGACTCAGCAATACTCACCCTTCACTTGTGCCAAGCAGAGCCTATTACGAGCTTCAATGAACGAACATGAGTTGGACCTTTGTAAATTAGTTACTTACTAAGGATGGATAACTAAAAATACTTTAAGGCATATAAACCTATTCGATATCGAGTCCAATCAATCCAATTGTCGGCCAAATCGTCGTACCGTCTATAAAATTTAGAATGAATGAATTTTGAAAGAAATATTGTAAGTATTTATTTAAAAATATATATAACAAGCTGATGCCCGCGACTTTGTCTGCGCAGGATTAGTCACACAATATCTTTAAAAACTGTAGCCTATGTGTTATTCTGATGTATAAGATATATTATTCTAAAGTTTCATTTAAATCCATTCAGTAGTTTTTACGTGAAAGAGTAAAAAACATCCACACTTACAAACTTTCGCGTTTATAATATTAGTAGGATTTACTTGTACGTATACATACATGTACATATATAACAAGGGTTGTTAAAATTTTGCTTAGTTTGGGGCTAGATAATGCTGTGTGGAAAGTCCACCAATATTTAGTTTATTTGTTTCGGGTAGCATATTTTTTCCTTATTACTTTGATAAACTTATCAAAGCGTTAATATTGGAATATTTCCTTGACAAAATGAAAATGCAACCACAGATCATTTGCCTAAGCTGATCATTAAGCTTCAATAGAGCCTCGAACCAGTATAACTCGAAACATGATAAGCCAACAAGCTTATTTAAACTCATCAGAATTAGGGGTCGGGGTTTATTGGTTGAGTCATAAAGCATTAATTTTAGGTGTTACACTTCACAGCGGCTTTCAAACCATAAGCTTTGTTATGATCAACTTACACTAAAACTTTAATAATCGATGTACTTCGTGCCAGTACTTTCAAACAGTGAAGGAAAACATGTGAGGATCTCGGCATGTCGTAGAAGCTAAAAAGTTGAGTCTTAAAACATGAGTGCTCACCACACTGTTTCGAAAGAACGTGGCACGACAAGAAAAGGAAAGAAGACAAAAGTTTGTTATCTAAGCTTATTTTTTTCGTTCCTTGAGCTGAGATATGTTGTTAGTGCTTCCCGGACGAACTCTTACACAAAGAGCTCTACAGTTGTTTTTTTAAAAAACAGTTAAAAACTGTAAGAGCATTGAATGTTCACCAAACTATTCAAAACCTGTCTCTTTGTGAAAGCACTTACAGCACTATTGTCCCCAAACTGAAGTTAGTTCTGTGTGAAAAACTTCGTCTGAGTAGTTATTTTCTAAGCCGCAGATTGCATGCGCTGAAAACTAAAGTTTCACAAGTTTTCATTTTTACTTACACATACGTATCAATTGAGGTGCCCAAATTTTTGCTTAAGGCGAAGACAAGAGCTAATGTGACTCTCGCTCGCACGTTTCGACATGTTGAAAGATATAAAATCACGAAACTCATTTTCGAAAAATCGCAATCAACCCATCTTGTGTGCAATCACATTGCACACAGTTTAGTAAAAAAATCATTTTGATCGATACATGTTTTCCTACTCAAAAGTTTTCTTTACTAGTTTTCGTACATAAGCAAACTTTTAAATAGGAAAACTTATTCGATCAAAATGATTTTTTTACTAAACTGTGTGCAATGTGATTGCACACAAAATGGTTGATTGCGATTTTTCGAAAATGAGTTTAGTGATTTTATATCTTTCAACATGTCGAAACGTGCGAGCGAGATGTTGTTTGATAGTTGTCAGCCCCTTCAAAAACTGTATGATCCAAGCCGTAGTTTTCTTGCTTTTTCTACAAGACTTGGAACTGACGCCTATAATCAACTAGTTTAGAAGACATTTCAAAGTGATCTTTGGGATTTTATAAAACAATTACTCCATAACTTTAATTTATTTATCACTCCAGCCGATAGAAGTCAGTCAAAACAATTTTGATTCTTTTTCATCCACCGATTGATTGCAACACATCATCATCACAATTTGATATCATTATTAAATTTTACAACTTACCTCAGAGTCAAATAGTTCGCAGTTTTCAGAAATTTTGAGTCAACCAAAACCTTTTAAATAGATTTCGAGGTCTTTACTACCCTTTTGACATTATTATCTTCAAAATGTTTCGACTGCCTAAAACCTGAAACTAACCTGTAAGTTTCCGTGTAAGGATTCAATCCGTAAGCTTCGCTAAATAATTCATAAAACAAATAGAATAGAATGTTGAACCCTGAAAAGAACGGATTTCTAGGCTTTTATTTCGTCTCCGAGTCTATCCTTTACGAAACCCTTTTTAGTTATTGCTGTAAGATTGGCACATAAAATGCTGCCAAATGCTTTTCAATAAAACTGAAACTTTCACAGAATTGCCACCATATGGCGTTTCCACATAATTCCATTTTTCCGCGTTGATCAATGACACGAACTTTGTTTGACTTTCATTTTTATGAGGACTGACATAGCCGCAGAATATACAAAGAATAGCATAATACTAAGTGTAGTAGAGCTCTTTGTGTGTGGCACGTCTGGGGAAGTACTCCCACTACACCTTTTTCTGCCGCCAAGCAGCAACGCTGTGTTGAGGTTTGAAGAGTGTGGTTGCCGGTGTTATTACGGTTACTAAGGCTGCACATCTGTATGCCTCAAGTTGATGGACGCAGGGCAGTGCATCGTAGGACACGTTCCTATAGTGCGTGACTTACGAGGCAAATGCTTTGTTATAGGCGCCTGGTTACCACTTAACATCAGGTGGGTCATCTGGTAGAATTTCTACCAATATTTATTATTGTTAACTCGCCTGTATGTATTTGTTGATAAAATAATAGATATTCTATTATATTACTTTTTTCCCGTGGTGGAACAAATTGTGCCCGTGATCTGTAAATATTTTGTTAAGAGTCTGGGTGGTGACACGTTCTACGGAATTTCAGAAAACTAGCAATTTTCAACCTACAGCTTACACGTCAAAGCTCATTTTTCAATAAACCTACTGAAGTGGCGAAAACTCGGAAAGCGTTTTCTGGGCGGTTGATCGACATAATCCAAGTTTAAAGGTTTATTGGAGATGATTAAACGTGACGGCAGGATATTCAGGTTAACGTCGGCGATGGCGAAAGGAGTTTTATAAGATTTGAAGGAGAAAAAATGGGTTTAGAATCGTACTTAATACTAATCTGACACCTTTTTAAGACATATTTAGAATTGAGGTTAGGCTTATGCCTATTTTGGTACGTTGTAATGGATGTAATTTAGCATTGTTATTTATTTGAATAAGGTACTTTTTTCCGTGCTATTAAATCGTATTGTATTTAAATGTACCTGCCTATTTTCTTCGACCTACCATCTTACTTGTTTGAGTGAATTTCTTTGTGTCTAAAATATATTTCAAACAAATATATATTATATTCTATTATTTACATAGTTTAAGTCTTATCCAGGCTTATCCCATTTTATTCCCATGAGGCCTCGTGGCAAAACCACGAAAGCAGGGGCTTAAAAAGTAAATACTTTCAGAACCGTCCATTTCAGGGGTCAATAGAGTAGGCGCTTGAGAATAAAGCTAAAATGTGAAAGTATTTTAACTATAAATTAAATCTTGCACTTATTATATTATTTATTCTAATAATATACGGATCGAAGTCTTGTCTGAATTTCATATAACACATACCTACTAATACGGTACTTATGCGACCGTCGTTCCATCTACAGGTCTGAAATTATCTACCAAGGGTCCTGCTCGATACCTGAACTTTTGGGACATTATAAAAGCCTTTTTGTATTTCTGTAAGTGTAGTAAACACTATAAAGAATAAAAAAATACATATAACACAGCCTATATGAGTGCTCGATAGATATATCCTACTAATATTATAAACGCGAAAGTTTGTAAGTATGGATGGATGGATGAATGGATGGATGGATGTTTGTTACTCTTTCACGTAAAAACTACTGAATGGATTTTAATAAAATGGATAAAATCCATTTTATTAATAATGAAACTTTAGAATAATATAGCATCAGAATAACACATAGGCTACAATTTATAAAGATATTGTGTGAATTGTCCAAAATATGACGATAAGTGTCAAGTAAGTAGGAAAAATCTACAATGCCTGCGCAGACGAAGTCGCGGGCACCAGCTAGTAAATAATAATGTCATATAATGTCACCTATAAGAAAATGCAAAAGTAAATATATAAAAAAAACGCCAGCGAGGCTGCGGGCAGAAACCAGCAAATAAATAATTATTGATAAGAAAGAAGCTTCTAAGAAAATATTGACATAGGTAACAACGTTTTCCACTGAAGTTATTTGCTTTCAAATTTATTTTTTCCATTAACTTGAACGTTCCCGTTTCAATGGTACTTCAGTGGGATTGACTCTGCTAGGAGGATAGTCTCTCTATTTAATTTTTCTCGAAGGCACAGCTTGTTGTAGAAAGAAACATTTTTTTATGAAGAATGAAATATTTTTCAATGTAGTTTTTTGAACTTCTTTATTGATCGAGTGAGCGAAGCGAACGAAGATCTTAGTTTCAACTTGGGCGATTTGGCATTTTATGTATGTATGTATGTATGTATGTATGTATGTATGTTTGTCTGGCCATAACTTTCGAACCGTTGATCTGATCTGCATGAAATTTGATAAGACGACAGCTTGTACTTGAGAAATTTACTGGTAAGTATATGAGTAAAATCGGATGAAGGGTTTTTAAGATATGGGGTTTTTTAAGGGGGCAAAAATAAAAAAAGTGACTTAAAAAAATCAAGTTACATGTCATACGAAAGGGCTTTGTTTGGACATTCCAAAACAATTTTTACTTTTTTTCTGGGACGCTCGGTTTTTGAGATACAACACGAAAGTTAAATTAAGATAACCAGCGACCCAAGAGCTCCCATCTCTAAGAGTTTCGTTGGCATCAAGGTTTTTCTACTGGTCGGCCAGTTACTTTGCTTTTACTTAATTTTTTTTCTTGAAATATATTAAGGAGGTACTCAGTTCTCATAAAACGGTGACAACGACCAGGTCTGATGATGGAGCCAAGGTCTGTTCAACGGAACTCTTCAATAAATAGGCCAATAGAGTTGAAACTTGGTTACCGTACCAAGTTAGTAGGCGGTAGTCAGAAAAAAGTCCAAACATAATGTTTGGACTTGCCTTTGACTACCACCTACTCAAAATATTGGTGCGTTCGTCGGGTCGCATCACGAGATCTCAGTTCGGGGCGAACTACTAGTATATGACTTTTATATGACTTGCTGATGGGACAAGAAGATGGTCCACCTGACGGTAACTATCATCTATGACAAAACATTGCTTCGCAAATCACGCACGATAGAGACGTGCCCTACGATAAAATAGGATAGATGATTTTTTATTCGACCCCAATTAAAATATATTAAATTAAAACTTTTTTTATTATTAAATTTGATTTATTAATTTTGCCCCACAGGTACAGCATCACATTACAAGAAAACAAAGCTGTGAATGACGATGCTCCACCCTGCGTCTATGAACTTGAGGCATGTAGAAAATACAAACAATAATCCAATAATTATGATCTTTAAAACTTGAAACTCTGACCACTAATTTCGATTGAACTTATCAATAAACAAACATTACGAATCGTCATTCAAGATATTATGAACTTATATTTATTTACTTACAAAATAAAACCTTTGTGGAAACGCCTATTTACGTACATAATTAAGCATATGTTAATTACACTAGCTGTTCAGGTGCACTGAATTAAGAACAGCTTTATTATTTTCGAAGTCAGAAATGAAGAACTATTTCTAAGCTTATTGAAGGCATTTACAAGTCCAACCGAGACAAATCGTCGAAATAGCTCTTTCCTTACAAATTGCCACAAATACTCATGATAAACGACAAAAGTAAGAAGAATTGAAAGTTTATACATTATTCCCGAACGGGTAGAGAAATTACGCTCATCTATTTAAGGAGTAGTAGGTAACCGATAATTTATTTTCGGCCTCATTTTACGCGCAAAAAATCTCAGCAGGATCGGAAACTTGAAGTAATTTATTTGGATCCTTTCACCCTCCCCTAGGTACCTTCATTTTACCGTAAGCCCTGAAACCTCTCAATTGTAATGAATTACTTGGAAAAACTTGATCATTGTTCGCACTTGTTTGTTGGCAAACATGGCTCAAAAACATCAGGGGATTTACTAAAAGTCAGGTCACAAAATGTTTTACAGAAAATATCAAATAAGAAGGTATGAAAAGAAATAGCCGTAAGACTATAATCACAAGCACGGTAAACATCCCCTCAGATCTCTACCTACCTAAGATCTTTTAGGGTGACTAAAAGACCCTCCTACAGTCCAATCATTCTATAAAATGATGTCCAGATTTCCACAACATAAAAACATTTCATTTCTAAGTTTAATTTCTACGCTTGCTTCCTCGAGTTCGCGTTCGCATTCAAGAATCTTCAAAGGCTATATTTATTTCATGTTCTAAATTAAACTTATTTTCATTTCCCAACCTCATTTATCAGCGTTTAATAACAATTTCTCAGACAAGTAAACGAGCTCTTTAGAACAGATTCTCAAATTAATTACCTATCTGCACATTTGGCGGGTTGCCATCGCCACCTGCATTTGGACAAACTTCGGATAATGCATCCATTTGTTACAACTATTATAAAAACAAACTCTTTTTATTTTTAAACTACTCACTGATGGAAAATGGTACCTAACCATTACCTGCAGCATTGTCTCGTAAGTCACGCACGATAAGAACGTGCCCTCCGTTGCTCTGCCCTGTGTCAATCAACTTGGGGTATATCACACCGGCAACCACAGGTTTGGTTATAGGTTACCCTAAATAAAGCCAGACGGTAAAATTACCAGTGTGGTGAATTTTATACCCGGTTATAAAGATTATTATCAATTTCTGTCGGTAACCGCCGTGAAATGGTTGACTCAATAAAGCGCGAGCTATCGAAGTGTCTGCACTGCGTATTGTAGCTATTTACGACTGATACGGCCTTATTGTCGTTCGTGAAGATTGCGTGTTTGTTTTAGAACGATCACGTTTTTATTTGTACTAAAAACGATGTTTATATATAAAACCATGGAGGTAC
Source organism: Chloroclysta siterata (assembly GCA_932294275.1). Taxonomy (NCBI): domain Eukaryota; kingdom Metazoa; phylum Arthropoda; class Insecta; order Lepidoptera; family Geometridae; genus Chloroclysta; species Chloroclysta siterata. The sequence continues at coordinate 25,468,230 of OW028592.1, read as the reverse complement.
TATATACTGGAAGGAGCGATAAGACTTACATCCTTTTTCAACTGTGTATCAAACATTGATCATCTATCTTTGTTCTTCCCATGTAGCCTAGCTACGAGTAAAAGAAAAGAAGATGTAACTTCACTCACTCCATCTCACTCACTCACTGTCTGCGTAAATCGTGGCCGTCAGTTGATGCAATGTTTTGATCTTGTTTTGACGTTTTTGAAAAACTCGCAGCAACATTGCGATGCAGCGAAAGAAATTATGAAAATTTTTAAAGAATTATTATTGTCTAGGCAAAATATATTTGAAAAGGTGAAAGTATGTCTTGTGAAGCTGTGTTTTGTGTATCAAAAACAACAAAAGGAGGAGTTAAAGACCCGGAATTGTCATTCGATACGTAATATTCTTTTTCTATTTTCATTCTAAAAAAATACGTTTTTTCTCCCATAAAGACTGTAGGAATTACATTTTATTAGTACTAGTCATATTTTCCTATGTGAAAATGATGTAAACCCATTAGTTATTGCAAAATAAAATGCATTGTTTTAGTCTTCTGTTCTAGAGATGTACTTCCACCGACCAATTTAGCTTTATCGATAATATGTAAGTTTCCGTTTTTTATATGAAATATCTAATGCGGTGGGTCAGACCGGCTGTTCTGTTGTAGTTTCAATTTTTCACACCTTATAGGCGTCTCGCGAGGGATCAATTTTTGTTAAATTTTACAATATTTTTTTAGGTTCTTATATGCCCAGAATGAAGACGGGAGTGGATAAAAGCTGTTAGGCGTGAAAACTGATAGCCTACAAAATGTTCTTATGCATGGACGAAATGGCCATAAGAAATTGTATCGAGTGGGATGGACATCGCTCTCACGGTTAGGGCAATGTGGGAAACATTATTGACGATGATAGTGTCTATAATGGTTTTGGGCTTTCGCAATAAAAGTCAGCAACCAGTTAAAATTAAAAAGATGGATTCCAATTAAAACGCCTTTTTCATACATTTCTATTTCTATCGATAGGTTAGTCAATGTTGTCCCTTCTCTAGTCACTCACGCGAATACACACAAACTAACAAAAAACGGACACGCCGAAAAACCGTAACACTACGTCTATATGATACTTAGTCTAAGTATAAAACATAATATAAAAAAGGCTATAACCAAGACGTTTTGTTACATTTCGTGTCATATCGACGATCATCGTCATCAGTTTGAGTCCGGTCGTGCATCAATTAATTTATCCCTTCAAAAAAATATGTGTGCAATGACAATGCAATCAAATGGTGGAGGAAAACATCGTGACGAAACCGGTAAGTATTTCAGCAGCAGCGGTTTGCAACCACGTAGGGTATACCAACTACTTTAAAACGTGGGTGTGTGCCAAATTTATTTCTTGCCTGTATGTAATGTGCGTGTGAATCAAAGTCGTGATGTTGTTTAAATTTTTTACTTTTTTTCTCAAATTATCTTGTCTTATAGTGTGAGAACAGATTCGGAAGACTAAGCCTATACAAACATATAAATCTAAAACGAAAATCGCGAAAGCTCATATCTTTAGTATTTTGGTTCTTACAAAGATCAAGGTTGACCTCTATAATAGTTATTGATTTAGAGAGGGCAGTTTTTCGACGCGACATCACAAAACCCGTATGGTTTTGACGAGATAAGTTGAACGAAAAGGTCTGCCAGACTGATTCATTCGATTTAATCGAGTTTTGGAAGTGACATGGGGATAAATTTATTCTGTTGGGAACTTATTAATACTTTCACTCCAAAAAAACTCAAACACGCCAGGCTTCTTTTTTTTTATGTCATAGCAGTCACTGGAGCAAACAGGCCACTTGATATAGTTCGTCACCTGTATACACCTGATTATTATTGAGACTGTTAGGTATCTATCTATTCAGCCTGTATGCACGCACTGCTGGGTATAGGCCTCCTCTTAAAGCGCCACTCCCTCCGATCACGTGCCACTGTTTAGATTATTAATATAAGATTTATAAATAGAATGAGCCTATATTCCTACTACATATACATATTTTTAAGCATCGATATTCCATACTACAAAATAAATTAAACGTAAGACCACCACGTTAAAAATAAATGTACCCAATAGACTTTTTTTAATCCCGTATAAAACGATCCCATCTTAAAATAAGATACTCGAAGGCAGAGTTACTACCAACAGAGTTCTGAAGTATGTCAATGTTTAGTCAGTATACACAACATAAAATACTATTATATATTTCGAGCGTGTTGCTTTCACTATTCAAAACCAATTTCAATGTTTTGAAATGAGCAGTATACGTAACGCTCAAGACGGTGTTTGTCGTCGCAACATTCGTAACTGAGTCAATGTTGATATAGCCAGCTTAGTGGTAAATAAATAATTAATATCCGGACTGCAACACTGAAGAGCTATTCTGACAACAACATTCACCCAAGTGACCGCGAATTATTGTGCACAGTGCAAGTACTCGTAAACGTTGAAGAAAAACATTGTGAGGAAACCGGCATGTCGGAGAGCCTAAAAAGTTCTAAAACATGTGTCAAGTGCTCGAAAGAGCCTCTTGGAGGCGCACTCCTTTCACCACACTGTTTCAAAAGAACTAGTGACACGACAAGAAGAAGAAAAACATTCTGTTACACCCATCACTAGCGCCACCCGCGTGATTTTTTTGCGTGAGAAAATGCCAACGTGAGTGAAGTGAAGCTTGTGATCGAAGTGAGCGCGGATCCACTATGTGACACTCCCCGTGATTTTGTTGTTTAGAGAATCGGAACCCTGTTATGATAGCTATATTGACATTAGTGTTGATATTACGATCCAACTACACTACAATAAGGTCGATGGATGGATATAACTCAATGGGGAATTGTGATCGATGCTAGTCAAACACCGAGGTCGTTCGAATAAATTGATTTGCACTAGATTGTAGATTTTGATTTATATCGTTTCATTTGAGCTACAATTTCTCACGCTCGTAGCTCTGTCATTGTGACATAGATTTTTTTAGAAAAAGTTGTCGTTCATGGGGCCGACCGGCACCTCTTATAGCAGTATTAAAATAATATTACACTGAAATTTCGTACCATATTATATACGTCATCAAATCTGTTCAACCACAACTAGATAAAAAAGAATAGCTGACAAGTATTTTCGTACTAGATGACGTTTCAACTTATAGAAGCTAGAACTGTTTTCAAGATTGTTTTCACAACTGCTAAAATTGACAGTTCATAATATTATTTTAATACTGCTATAAGAGGTACCGGTCGGTACCCTGACCAATGTTTTTATTTATGTTTTTTAAATGTTTATTTAGTTTATTTAAAGTTTTACTTATCGTTGATTTGAATTACCCTATGACGGCGAGTGAAGCTGCTCGACTGAATTATACCTATTTTGTTTTATTTTATATTTTTAAAACTTTTTATATTTTTCTCCTGTGCACTTTCTATATGAATACCATTCAGCAGTATTTTAAACTTTATCAAGCTAATTTAACATTTATTTTTCATCAACTCTAATAATCATAGTTTCTCATACTCATATAATAAATACAACATTTAAGTTGATATTTAGGTATACTTATCATAAACAATTCAAAAAAGCAAAAGTTTTTTATTTTGATTAAAACCTTTAAAAACGTTAAATCAACATTTGCATTAATTTTGAGATTACAACTCTCGAGAAATGTTATTTAAACGGAGATAAAAACAAGCGTTTCACCCTAATCTGAACTTTCATTCACTGTTTCATTCATAGTCTTTGTGGCGCTCGCCCGCACGAGCGATAAGCCGCAGAAGGGCTTCTGTTTGTTCATATATTAGAGGGATAACACCAGACAGAATACCCTTTATATTTCATCCCTCACTAGGGTTGTAGGTGACATACATCAGAAATATCTTTATTCAGCATATTGGACATAGGCCTCCACTATATATTTTCAGGAAGAACGATTCTGAGCCCTCTCCGACGGTGCATCGGGTAGGACGGCGTTCCACGGTTAGTCTTCCAGCTCGATGTGGTTTATTTTGATTGTTTATCTTCATATTATTACTAATAACTTTTAATCTAAATTAAGAACTTAAATGTCAAAAAAACTAACTCTATCAAATAAAGAAAACGTTTTCAGTAAAAATTTAAGACTCTTCAGGAAAGATAAAAGATAAAAAAAATAACCATCTCAATCTTAACATCATCTAGCCGATTTGGATCAGTTCAATGATCATCCCATGCACGCACATCTTTTGTTTACCAAAACCTATACGAAGCATCCCCCAATGTAAGACATCCTATCCTATCATGGTAATCAATTTCCTATCCTATCATGGTAATATGGTCGTGGGTTCCAAACCGGTCGTGCACCAATGAGTTTTTCTGTTTATATATTGAATTGTGAAGGAAAACATCGTGAGGAAACCGGCATGTCGTGGAACCTAAAAAGTTCTTTAACATTTGTCAAGTGCTCGAAAGGAGCGCACTTAAAATCCTTTCACCACACTGTTTCGAAAGAAACTAGTGATGCGACAAGAGAAGAGAAATCAATTTCCAGTTTAACAAGAGTAGTAGAGCTCTTTGTGGAGGGCTCGTCCGGGGAAGTACTACCACCACGCCTTTTTCTACCGCCAAGCAGCAACGCTGTGTTTCGGTTTGAAGAGTGTGGTTGCCGGTGTAATTACAGGCACATGAGGCTTTGCATCTGTATACCTCAAGTTGATGGACGCAGAGCAGTGCATCGTAGGGCACGTTCCTATCGTGAGTGACTTACGAGGAAATGCTTTGTTATAGGTGATGGTTACCACTTAACATCAGGTGGGCCATCTGCTTGTTCCATTAGCTAATGGTATAAAAAAAAAACATACTTTATGCCTTAGGTTGATAAACGCTGGGTATTGCATCACAGGGTACGTTTATATCGTCTTCACTTACGAGGTAATGCTATGTTATAAGTCTGGAAGAGATCGCTCTCAGCTATAAGACCGCCCATTGTACTTCACTGAAACTTTTGAACTTTAGTTTTGTTTTTAATGTGCTAATTATGTCCTTGTGGTGTGCAATAAAGAGTTTTCTATCTATCTATAAGGTGATGATTAACACTTCATCAGGTGGCCTACAGGAGCTGATCGGGTCTTGCTCCTCTGCATCCACATCACCATCTCGGGGATGCTAGAACATTGCTGCCATCAACCCAAAGCCCTTCTCCGCTACTCTAAGGAGTTGAGCAGGCTGGGGTGAGGTTAAAGCACAATACACCCCATTGCGAGACGTCAGTGCAGATCTTATTCCCCCACCATGAATTAGAATTGGAACCTCCAATTATGATTTATATCAAAATAATCACGACTCAGATGTCGCATCTCTAGCCTCCATGTATAACTTTCAGAGCATGATTTCCACTTGATGTGGTGTGTCGCAGTTTTTATGTCCACAAAGGTCGTAAGGGGAGCCTTTACGGAAATATGCTCTTAGAGAGTAATAACAGTGAATGTAATGTTGAGGAGTACAGGCTCAAGGCCGTATTTATCTTAATCTAGGCTGTTACGTAGGCAGTCTTTGAATAGCTGTTGAGAAGACCCGTCTGTGAAATCAGCATTTGGATACATTGTTTTTCCTAAATGTTGATAATAAACAACCGAAGTCGTTCAGACATTACATATACAAATATAAATTAATTAATTTACCAAATATATAAATACTTACAAGGGTAACTTGATAGTCCCTGCACTAGGACAAAACTGTATCGCGGGAGGCAAGAATTCAAAAAACACCATTTACATGGATGAAATTTAGAAAACCAAAGCAGATAACATAGAAACAAGGCAAGACACAAAAAAAAAGACTCACAAAACTACGGGCCTTTCTTTAACAGGATAAGTATAAACGGATAAAGAAAAACATTGCTTAGCTTTTTGAATTTTTTTAATTATTAAAGTAATCAAAAATAATTAAACGTCGGCTTGCCACAGAGGAGTAATATTTCTGAACATTAACGAAACTCCATGTTTAACAGTATGTAACAAAAGAGCGTGATCAGAATTAATTATACAAAAAATTAAGCCTAGCGCTTGAAAAAAATAAAACACAAAGTTAATCATATGTACTTAGATGCTTTATTATTAATAAGATGTCCAGTCTCCTCCGCTGTCCATGATAGCCTGACATCTTTGAGGCATACTTTCGACAAATTTTTCTCCGTATTCACGGGATAATGTCAACAACCGAACATGATGATGATGTTTTTTTTCTCGAAGTTTAAGCTTCATCAACGCCCGAACGATTTCAATTGTGTTTTCGTCAGGAAATTGTGAGGGCCAATCCAAGACCTCAATGCTCTTCCAATCAATCAATCTCAATCTTGTTTTCAGGCGGTGCATAGGCGACTTCAGCGTTTAGGGTCATTGTCTTCTTGTAATATCCATGATTCACTTGGGCTTCGGAACAGCTTTCGGGCAGATGGTAATAATGCTTTCAGTTCATCTTTACAGCATTCAGAGAACCAGTAAACAAATACAAAAAACCACTTTTTGAGAAGCTTCCCCAAACATGCACCTTTACTGGGTGTTTAACAGTTCGTTGAACAAGTCTGCTATCGGCAGTTGGGCAAGCACGAGGTGTGACACTACATGCCCAAAACGAAGCTTCGTCAGAAAATACTATCTTGACCCAGTCGCAGTCTTTGTTTTGTTGTGTCCGCCATTCTTTAATTAACGTGTTTTTCTGAAAGGAGCAGTTTCTTAAATGTATTTCGGCATTTTAACTTAATTTCCACTAAACGTTTTCTGATTGTAGCTAGAGTTATATTTAGCCCTTTTTTCTTCAGTCACAAATGCCTTTGACTTTTTCATATACTTTGCAGCCTGAACACGTGACAATTTGGGCCCTTTGGGATGCGAACAAAGGAACACTGCCTCATAGCTGGAAGCATACGCGGCACTCATCTCGGGAAACGTATGCTTACATCTTACATAATATTTTTAAATAACAAATAAAAAAACTACTGATCTGCTTACACACATAGGCTTATACGAGTATTTTATTATAGCTATAGGTAATATCAATATAAAGAGGGCTATTAAATTAATGCCAATCAGTGGTTGCCGTTTGCCGTGTCTAAAAGTTTTGTTGAAATAAAACGGAACGACGAAATGCTACCAAGAGTTTTTGCTTGCTGACGTCATGCCCGAAATGCAACCAACAAATGACATACTTAAAAAATGGGAGGGACGAATTGCCCATATACCGCAACGCAGCCGGGTTCTTGGAGACACTGCTGATTTGGAGTCGGTTTAGATCATTGAGCTATCTCTAGATCGTTTGCAACAGTTTGCACATAGCAACTGTTTCATAATAATGTATATTCTGTGTATGTACAGCTTAAAATAAATTAATTAGTTTATATTAATTTAATCATCGTTGAGGTTGAGGCCTGACCTTATCACATAAAAGCCCTCAAATATCCGGTAGAACGAATTTGACGCCTTCTCAAACCACCGCCCACGTAATTCGAGCATGGATTTTCACATTCGCTCAAATTTATCTCGATGATCAGTCCCGAAACCAAATATTTTCTTTCCTTTAACATTTATGGTCCATGATTACGGCAAATCTAAAAGAGGGTAATGTTTCACACACAATCATAAAACAAAACAATCCACGATTTCTTTGTACGAGATATTCAGAACAATCGTAAAAGTGAAAAGGATTTCACGAATTACCATATTATGAGTGTACCCTTATCTCAACGGGTTAGGGTTTAGAATCGCTAGTGAAGTTGTAGATAGAAGGGAAAGAATGCTCGGTCATCAAATTAAGTAAATCCTTTAGTCTGTTCATCTTACTGCCTTTTTATAGGGTATCTTTATACATCGTAATTTCCCGTTTCTACCAACAAGCTGTCTTCTGGAAAATTGAATGAATGCATGTTTTACGAGCGGAAGTTAAACCACGGATTACATTAAACTAGTGTTCACCAGTGACTTCGCCTGCGTAAATCCCTCTACTACGTAGAACTAATGCATTACAAGTAATTAAAATAGTCCTACAATAGATTGTCTTCCGCTTAGGGCGATTTCTTCCGGACAACTCTTTAATAAATAACATCTAAGGTAATAGGTACTTGTCTACGTTGGTAAGTAAATGTTAATGAATCAAAAAAATAAACTGCTATAAATATTAATGAAGCCACGGGCGGCTGCTATAAGGTTTTATAAAAATACCCTCTGTGCGACATACGCACATATAGAGAGCAGTTTTGGCTTTCAGTCTACCCCGATGTTGAATTGAAGATAACGTGCTTTCATAGAACTTTAGTAGAAACAAATACCTTCAGTACATACGTAGTTTTAATAAACTTACCTTCCTTCCTGCTTAATTAAATCCACGCCAGTTTCTACTCAATTCCTGGTTACCCGTGGTTCTGTTCAAATACTCGTGATTTAATTTGGAAGAGCGGACGCTGGCTCCGCACACAGCTCCCAATCGACTTGTCGCGTCAATATTTAAATAACTCTATCAATATTTCCTCCTTCTGCTTGTCTTGATTTGAAAATGGTGCGAACCTCTTGTTTCTGCACGAGTACGTCAAAGTTGCAGGCATCTTTATTTAAACTATGTGATTTTACTTAAAACGGGATAGTTGCCAAGATTTGTGAGTTTGATTGTTTCTCGATTTTGGCAGAGTTGCACGGCCACGGGTAGATAAAAGTTATAATTTCCTTTTTAGCTAGTTTTCTACTAAGTGTTTCATTATTTGTGGCTGGCTGTGTGAACGAGTTTGAATACGTGAGTTCAAAAAAAATTGAGAGTGAGATGTCAGGATCGTAGCAAGTGGAAGCTAATGGTATCCGCTTACCCCTATGGGAAATAGGCGTGATTTTATGTATTTATGTATGTTTCATAATTTACTTAACTTGTTTCACTTTTTCTCAATTTACCTTGAATTTTCTAACCGTCTAATTGTAATACTAACGTAAACAAAAAATCAACATTATCACTAAATTGGCATGTTTCTTTAAGCAGTTAAAAAAAGACATATAATGTCATCGAATGAACCCCTCGGGCCTCGACTTTAATCAAAGTCGTGGTTTATAGATAGGTCACTTTGAAGTACGCCAATTTCCTCGCTACGCCCCATATCACAAAAGCCGAGTGCGGTGAATGTCACATGACCGCCGCAGTAAAATTTACAAATAGGCATAGCAATATAAAAAAAAACTATTTCTTCCCTCGCCATTTACCAAATTTGTGAAGATTGTTCACAGCGTCGCCGCGTCGTATGTCAAGTTTAGTTGAGTGATTATCGAGTTGAGAACAATCCTATGCTTCTTCCAGTTCGTCGTCGCTAATTGAGAACCTTTATCCCCCAGCGGATTTCGGTTCTAAGAGTTATGAGCTTCTTATATTACCCTATTTAAAAGCTATATCTACCAGAATTATTATGTTATAGTTACCACTTTACATCGGGGCTACATCTACTTGTTTCACCAGCAAGTACTATAAAAAAGAGCCGAAAAACATGTGTCAAGTGCTCGAAAGGGGCCTCTTTGAGGTGCACTTAAAATACTTTCACCACACTGGTTTGAAACTAGTGACACGACAAGAAGAAGATGACATAGTAACTAAGTTAAGCAACTAACAGCATTAAGATGACCATTACAATGAATACTTCGAACAGCAGTCATAATAACGGACGCCAGATTATCAGACAACAAAAGCAAAATTCTTTCATGTCCTTCCTATCAATTTAATCGAAAACTCTTTGACCGTTCTACTAATCGACCATGAGAATCTATTATCTTGGGCTACACGCCATTACTTTCAACTTCTAAATGTAAGCTAGTTCACTACCTACTCGAAGCTAGTTCACTACTAGTAAAACCTTGAGAAGAAAGCATTAACTTTTTTTGTTTGTACTCTCAACCGGAACCGGCATGTGGTAGAACCTAAAACGTTCTAAAAACATATGTCGGGTGCTCGAAAAAAGCCTTTTTGAGGTGCACTTAAAATACTTTCACCACACTGTTTCTAAAGAACAAGTGACACTATAAGAAGAAGGCTCTTCATGGTAAATCTAAATCTAATCTAAATCTACCTAGCCGTTTTCGGCTACAGAGACTTGGCTTTTAGACTTTTTATTATTATTATTAGGGGTTCGGGTGTTTAGCCCTCATATGGCTAACGGTAAATATGGTAATTATCCAATTTTCAATGATATTATGTACAAAACCATAATAGTATCAAAAGTTAAATTCAGTTTTTTACCTCAGGGTCTTCCAGCTGGCTGAAGGGTAGGGACGTGGCCCGTAATGGGTAATTTGAATGTGGAGGCAGACGTGCTCTGTTTGGGGGATGTTTCGTAATTTTTGAACAAAAATGCTTCGGTTTAATCGAATGTTGCGACACTGAGGATTAACAATCGTTGAAAATATCACCCGCCAACGAATTTGAGTAGTCATTATTAGTCTTATATGATACTATCTATGGCTAGATTGTAATATTATTAGAGTATGTTATAAAATAATAACGTACGTGCCAATAAAAAAATAAAAAAATACTTAACAAGATATAATCTTCTTTTATCGTGTCACTAGTTATTTCAAACAGTGTGGTGAAAGGATTTAAAGTGCGCCTCAAAGAGGCTCCTTTTGAGCACTTGACGCAAGTTTTAAAACTTTTTATTAGATTCTACGACATACCGGTTTCCTCACGATGTTTTCCTTCACCATTTGAAATACTGGCACTGTGCACATACATTTTTGAACACAAAAACTCATTAGTGCACGGTGCACGACCGGTTTTGAGCCCACGGCCATAGGATCGGGAGGCGGGGTCGCTACCACACCACCAGTGATGAAAGTCAAAGTCAAAAGGTATTTATCCAATAAAATCACAAGGATCACTTTGAAACGTCTTTAAGCTAGGTGACTCTAGGTGCCAGTTCCACGCGACCAAAGCCTAGAAGAGCCCTAGAAGCTCTCTTAATATAATCAAGAAACTTTTTGTTATAGCTATCTTGTTTTAAATAAAATTTAAGTACATTCCCAAACAAAATACAATTTAAATCGTGTCCCAAACAGCAAACAGACGCGCCCTGGCCTACTTACTGGCGCGCCCCGATCGAACCCTGATTGAAACATGTTACTTTTTAGCAAGTATGGATTAAGCGTGCCGGGGTTTTGCAAACTTATACATTTTTATACATCATTTCTTCTATCAGGCGTGCTGAGAACTCACGAGTCTCCGCATGCCTATACATATACGGATAACGGATACGGATACGGATAACGGATACGGATACGGAAAACGAAAAACCAAACTCAGACTTGAGGTATAGACATCTACCTCTAAATTACATGTAATTAAGGCGAAGCCTATCCCTTGTGTACTTCTCGCACATGGGGACTTATGCTCACTTCGAGCGAGATTATCTCACGATGGAGATGACGTCATATCTCGTTCAATAACTCGTTGACGTTGCGTCTCGCATGAACTTTGTATGAGAAAATTGAGGAGTGAGATGGTGAGAATGGGGATAAATTGTTATCGAACGAGATAAGACGTCATCTCCACCGTGAGATAATCTCGCTCGAAGTGAGCATAAGGCCCCTGATCACAACATGAAAAATGAAAATTTACGTACGTAAATTGATACTGCAGTATTGAGTAGGAAAACTTGTTAGAATAAAAATTATATCTTTGGTGAACTGTGCCATGTTTGCGATGATTGCGATTTTTCATAAATAAACTATAATTTTTATTCCAATAGACATAGACATTATATCTTTCAACATATTGAAATTGCTGACGTCATGGCCAAAATGCAACAAATAAAAGACATCCTTCAAAAATGCGAGGGACGAATTGCCCATAATATACCAATTTGTGATTGAGAAGTAGGTACCTTTGATGGGTGCACCTTGAAAACGAGCACCGATATGTTATTATTCTAGCAATGGCGATAGGCTTGCAACCTGTCACGTATGGAATGCCTATGACTTATCTAACTATAAATCGGCTTGTGTTCGGACGTCCCTGACTTCACATTTTATAAAGAGTTGGTAAACAAAGTGAAGTTTCCATTGTAAGGTCACCACAGCGACAGCAATCCCCGCCGGTTGAGCCGCGCCACCCTGTACCTATTTACAAACAGCACTGCGCGCTTTGTGGTGAACACCTACGCCACAGAAACACTGCAGAATACTATTTGCACCGTATACAAGTACTTACTTACTTTTGTTTATTTTTTCTTTTCAGCGGCGCTGGCCTTGCAATCTAACACTGAGGCGGGTGCGTCCGAATGGAATTTTTTGAAGTCACCTTATAATCTTGAGTTGGTACTTGGTACTAAGTCAAAGTCAATAAAATCACAAAGATCACGTTATATCAGCCTCCATAAGCACCTCGTAAGTAATGACGTCATAAGTGATAAGCAATTAACTGAATAAAAAAAAACAGCAATACCTACGTTAAATATCCCCAGGTATATTATATCCCTTCAGACTCTTATCATATCAATAAACAAACGGTAGGAACCAAGCCGTAAGTTTGTTGCCTGTACTTCTAGGCTTTGGTCGCGTGGAACTGGCACCTAGAGTCACCTAGCTTTAAGACGTTTCAAAGTGTAAATCACAAGGATCACTTCGAATTGAGTAATTACCTTTTTTTTTGACTTTGACTTTACATTTCCAAGTAAAAGAGACGGAACAGGCGTCATTTTGTATTCAATTATGTTAATTTACGTTAAAAGAGTCTGTGTAATTATTAGCTAGACATATTATGGCACATGCTCAGAGCTTTGAGTTATTAATTAATTTCACAACAAAAAGTTATACACTTTGGAAAAAACAATTATTAATTAGGTAAAGTTTGAAGTTGCTAGTTAGGCTTATTAAAAAGTTGGAGTTTTAAGTTGTGATGTGAATTATTTTAAGTAACGATATTGAGACCTAGTGCTTGCTTCACAACAATCATCAGCCTGAAGAAGTCTACTGCAGAACATTAAGACCGATGAGATCTTAATGTACAGTAGTAGACTTCCACGCAGTAGCAGTAGAATTTCCAAGAAGAACGATGAAGGATCTTGAGTCTTATTCATCCAGTGACTGGTCTTTATAATATCGTTGATGCATCGGGTGGGTGGCCATCCCGTGTTTCGTCTACCGGTGTCCATTCGAGATTTTTGATTGAGTGAGGTATGCGAACAAAAATCTTACAGACAACTTGGGCGATTTGGCATTTTATGTACGTATGTATGTTTGTCGGGCCATAATTTTAGAATCGTTGGTTCGATCTGCATGAAATTTGATAAGTCGAAAGCTTGTACTTGAGAAATTTACTAGTAAGTATATGAGTTAAATAGGATAACGAGTTAATAAGATATGGGGTTTTAAGGGGGTAATAATAAAAAAAGTTACACAAAAATATCAAGTTACATGTCATATGAAAGGGCTTTGTTACCATTTTTACTTTTTTTCTAGGGCGCCCGGTTTTAATAATTAATTCCAATCACTCAAATATTCGTCATTTAACCCACAACCTACCGCGCAGAAGGCAGAGCTACTACCAACTGACCAGTGAAGCCCGCATCAAAAGGCGATTAAAAGACGGAATTGAAGGACCAAAGGCGGTGCAATCTTCTTAAATGGTTCTATTTTCCAAACAAGTTGTCCACGACCTTTTTCAGATAGTTATTTCGAAGGGTTCGTCCTTTCTGCGATCAATTCAACTCATGCCTGGTCCGATTCTACTAAAATTGTTGTTGTGTTGTCCGGCGTGTGGCTTTGTGGTCACGTGATTGCTGGGCGCTTATATAAAATGTATATAAATGTACGACGAGGTAGATTTATTTATTATAATAAAAAATCGAGAGCACTGGTGGTCTAGTGGTAGCGGCCCCGCCTTTCGATCCTAAGGTCGTGGGTTCGAAACCGGTCGTGCACCAATGAGTTTTTCTGTTCAAAAATGTATGTGCACAATGCCAGTACTCTCAAACGGTGAAGGAAAACATCGTGAGGAAACCTCTTAGAACCTAAAAGTTCCATAACATGTGTCAAGTGCTCTAAAAGAGCCTCTTGAGGCGCACTTAAAATCCTTTCACCACACTGTTTCGAAAGAAACTAGTGACACGACAAGAGAATAATAAAAATCTTTGACAAGCCACACAATGCAGTTGATAGTTCTGGGTATCGTTTCTCTAGGCAACAAAATCACATTTCCTCACTTTCATGATTTGGTGAAATATGTGATACTACTTACCAACTAAGAACTAACTTCTAACCATATTTCTCGCAAATAAACATTTCATTTCTCTCGTTGGCACTTTCACTCGCCAAAACATTGACGCGGGTGGCGCTGGTGCTGAGTGAATGTATTACAGAATGCCAAATTCAAAACTCATTGAGGATTTCGCAGTAACTTGGGTGACTGGCACTACAGCTTTCTATGCTGTAAGTCGTGACTCAATCTCTACTGAGAAAAAACATATGAGTATTAGGTATATAACGTACAAACAAAAGAATGTGCATATTTGTGCATATATAGAATATGCATAAATTATTGCCTAAAAATAGAAGTAGACATAATACAATACATTTTTTTATTAAAAGTTGACAAGGCGTTTGAAGGTCTCAAAGCGTTTGTATACATTTGTTGTAAGGAGTTTTATGTTTCTTTTTTTAATTTATATCTGCGATCAGTATTTTGACTTTAAGGTGAAGACAAGAGCTAATGTGATTCTCGCTCGCACGTTTCGACATGTTGAAAGATATAAAATCACTAAACTCATTTTCGAAAAATCGCAATCAACCATTCTGTGTGCAATTACAGTGCACACAGTTTAGTACAAATTTAATTTTGATCGATACAATCCTACTCAATAGTTTGGTTTACTAGTAAATAGAGGTTAAGACTGGCTCTAAACCCCCGTTTCGTAACCTACTGCTCAATTCTGTATAAACTGGTTTGAAGGGATCGTGTCTTCGTTCGGATCCTTGTTACTAGCAATAATGGCAGTGTCGCCCGCAAATGTGGCAGTTGTTATCCCCGGTGCTTCCGGCTTGTCTGATGTAAAGATGTTGTACAGCACGGGGTCCAGTACCGAACCCTGGGGTACTCCAGCCTGTAAGTCATGGAATGCCTCGGTTAAAAGTTAGAAGTAAAGTTAAGTAAACACAAAAAGAAGAATCAATACGGAAGCACCATTTTGTTAGTCATTTCGCGATCAATCTCAGTGCTCACAACACCACTAATGTCACATGAAGGTACAATAACCATTAATATTGTCCCCATAAAACCACTAGATACGACACTAATAAACTATCCCAACCATAGAGTAACAACAGTATAGACCGTGTTTCATGATATTTGATCATCATACTTTTAAGGTCTGAACACATCGAGGAAAATAGTAATGTGTTCATTTCAGACGATAAAAAATATCTTGAAAGTAGGAGAGCCCTTTGAGTGTTGCTTGTCCGGGAAAGTACTACCACCGTGTCTATTTCTGCAATCGAACAGCTTTCAATCGTAAAGCGTTTGATGAACAGCGTTCATCAACTGTGTTTTGGTTTGAATGGTGTGGTTGCTGATGGAATTACAAACATCTGTTTCCGTAAAGTTGATAAACGCAGGGCAGTGCATCGTAGGGCACGTTCCTGCTGTGCGAGACTTACGAGGCAATGCTTTGTTATAGGTGATGGTTACCACTTAACATCACTGAATATCATCGAACTGCTTGTTCCATCAGGCAGTAAAAAAAAGACCGTTGAGTTTTTTTTTTTACTTCTTGATTCCTACCACGAAGTAATAAAAATTTAGTTACCTATGTGCGTTACCAAAAGAGAGAGAGTAGAGTAGAGAAAGTTATGTTTCCTACTTGTTCTTCTAGGAACGGTGGCGTCTAGAAAACTTGTATATTGTGAATAATATATAATCAACTAGCATAACATAGCACGTAAGTAAATTCAGTAAAATATAATAAATAACTATAAAATCTTAAAGTAAACCATTGAAATTGAAAATATTAAATTAAATTAAGGAAATAGAAAAAAAGACTAATTTATAAAACAGTTAAATCACCATAAAATAGCTCTTTAGTATATGTATCACGGTTTAAATTGTAGTTGGAACATTTAAAGTAAAAGTATAACTTAGAATGTATAAATATCTGTTAGATTAAATTCATTTGTATATCTTATGTAAAACTAAGAATGTAAAATTGTATAGTATATAGTTAAATTCACTTGCATAATTTAGGTAAAAATTGGAATGTATAAATTAGTTGAGGTAATTCGTGGTTTTTGTTAAATTGTATAAAATCAAAATTAGTATTAAAAAAGTCTCTGACCCCCATGTCAGAGGGACACCTAGTGACGTTTCTAGACGTCGAAAAAAAAAAAAAAAAAAAAAAAAAAGTTTCAAGTTTGTAGGTTCAAGGAATACTTTTTTACATGCAAACGTTTTCATCCCTTTTTACACCCATAGGGGTTGAATTTCCAAAAATCCCTTCTTAGTACACCTCTACGCCATAAGACCTATGTACTCCTCAAATTTCAAGTCTCTAGGACCAGCGGTCAAAAAACTCCCATACAAACTTTGACACCCCTTTGCACACTTATTAAGGGTAGTTTAAAAAAACCAAAAATGCCTTTTCTATTTTTTTGCCTTGAAGTAAATGTACTCCAAGTTTCAAGTTTGTAGGTTCAAGGAATACGATTTTACATACAAACGTTTTCATCCCTTTTTACACCCTTAGGGGTTGAATTTTCAAAAATCCCTTCTTAGTGCACCTCTACGCCATAAGACCTATGTACTCCTCAAATTTCAAGTCTCTAGGACCAGCGGTTTAGGCTGTGCGTTGTCTATAATTATGTCAGTCAGTCAGTCAGTCAGTCAGTCAGTCAGTCAGTCAGGACTTTGATTCTTATAGTATTAGAGATTTTAAAGTGATTCTGGTGATTGCAATAAATTATGACCATTTTGACATTATTTTTAAAAATAGCAATGTATTTTTAACGACAAGAAATAGATTTTGGCAGATTTAAATTCTGTCTTAGTTTAGCATTTAGATAAAAGTAATGATATATAAATAATTTACTTGGTGTTTGACTGTCTGTAGCTACCTCTGGTTACTCTGCGGTAGCGACCCACATTCGTCTTCTCTAAATCTCATAAAATACGATTGAATTTGTATAAACTATCCCCATAAAGGCGTTATTGTGTCACAATGTAGCTTTACTATTTCAGTCATAAAATATGTATTGTGCCTCCATACGTACCTAATCTTATCTAGGTACGATAAGATACGATAGGAATAAGAGGCAATGCTTTGTTTTGCAATGTTCATGGTTACCACTTAACATCAGGTGGGCCTTATGCTTGTTTCATTAGCATAGTAGCATAAAAAACAATGTGGAGAAAATCACTAATGAATCAAAACAAATGAAACAAGCATACAACGCCATTTAGCCCCAAACTAAGCTAAGTTTGTAATATGGGAATCAGACAACTGATAGAACACTTAGTAACTTTTTTTATAGACATACTTAGAATACAATAGACCAACCAGAAAACAACTAGCTAATGGAACAAGCAGATGGCCCACCTGATGTTAAGTGGTAATCATCACCTATAACAAAGCATTGCCTCGTAAGTCACGCACAATAGGAACGTGCTCTACGACGCACTGCCCTACGTCCATCAACTTGAGGCATACAGATGTTATGCCTCATGTGCCTGTAATTACACCTATGTATAAAATAAAAATGAATAAGCATCTATGTTCTTTACAAATACGTTTGTTGTAGTTTTTACGTTTTGCTGAAGGGGCGTAGTGCTATTTCGTAAATAACAAAATAACGGAGTTCACCTATTGAATCCGCACTCACTTGGATCACGAGCCTCGCCTCACTCACGTTAGCATTTTTACCGCCAAAACACTCACGCGGGAGGCGCTAGTGATACTCACTCGGTCACCTGGGTGAATGTTGTTGACGGAATCGCAATGCAGAGCTTTGAGGCAAAAGATTATGAGATCTTGAACACCCTGTACGTATTTTGATTAGAACGCCGCAGCTGCGGCTGCTACCAAAATTAGAATTAATTAATTGTAGGCACATGATAGTTCATTTGTCGCGTGTTGGCTTAATTGAGATTTGAGAACAACATAGCAGATCTTGCAGTGTTTCACCTACTGGCATGTCACTAAATATCTTTTTAAGAGTAGTAGAGCTCTTTTTCAAGGGCTCGTCTGGAGCTCGACGTACCACCATGACTATTTTCTATACTATATTATATTCTTTGTATATTATTATGTTCTTTATTCTCATAAAATGGTGTCAATGACCTGGTCTGATGATGGAGCCAAGGTCTGTACAACGGAACTCTTCTATAAATAAGCCAAGAGAGTTGAAAATTGCTTACCATACCGAGTTAGGAGGTAGGTAATCAAAAGCAAGTCCAAACACAAAGTTTGGACTTGCTTTTGACTACGTACCTCTTGCCTCTGACTACCACTTACTTGAATTATTAAAGCGTTTAACCAAAATGCATGAAATTTGGTAGGACGATAGGTTGGACGGACCTCACGAGATCTCAGTTCGGGGCGAACCACTAGTAGAACGGAAAAGATTAAAAAAAACTATTTTGTACGCTCGAATAGGGCAGACTGTTTGTTTTACTACTTTTATACTACCACCTTATATTTTTACAGTTGACATTATAGACTATTTTGATTCTAATCTACACTAATATTATAAAGAGGTAAGATTTGTATTTTTGTATGTTTGTATTTTTGTATTTTTGTATGTAACGAATAGGCTCAAAAACTACTGGTCCGATTTCAAAAATTCTTTCACCATTAGAATGCTACATTATCCCTGAGTAACATAGGCTATATTATATTTTCAAAAATATCAGGGATCCTTACTAAAACTCCAATAATGTAACCCAAGGTGGAAAACAAAAACCTTACATCGCGTGCGCTGCGAAAACTATTGATGATAGAACAAAATAATGTACTACGACTTTGCAGAAAAATGTCGCGACACGTCATCATCTACAAAAAATGTCGCGACAGCATATGTCTATCTATTATAGTTATGTCACAATAAGTGTTCTTTTATTATAAAAAATTAATTGAAATGCCGCCGCTAGAAAAGGCTCTTTATTTGTACCTTGGTATTAATCCTTATCCAAATAAATCATTTCGTATTCAAGACTGTTTCAATACCTATAAATTACTTTTTGAATTTTACAAATCGGACATTCCATTCAAAAGATATTACGAAATTAAAAATTTTAGCTCGCTTTAAAATATTATTATTGAACGCGCGGTTCCAAGGGGCGCGTTTTTACTCACTCAGGGAGAAGGCCGTGCGAAATAAGTACACGCGAGACTCTAACCTACGTTCTAAGTTTATCGTAAAATGTTCAAAAAATGTATATCCACCCATGCGAAGCTGGGACAGGCCGCTAGTTATAAATAAAACTGTTTAAGCGCAAATCTCCGTGCACTACTCATGAAAGAATAAGGACACACTAGAGATTTATTAGTTAGTTTATATTATCTTTACATACTTCGTTAAATTAACGTTTTTTTTATATATTTGTCTTAGCTACGTTTATAAATATAGCTATTAATTAATAAACTAATAATAATAAAATCGGTGGGCATTCCTCACAGAACTATCTAGTAAAAATAATAAAAAAAAAAAAAAATAATCTGTGGTAAAACAAGAAAAACTTGACTGGATAATTACTGCCAATTGAGATGTTCTCGGCAGGGTTAATTACTTTACCCTTAACGTTCCCAGGGTAATAATGAAGTGTTCTCAAGGAATTAATGCAAATCAAGTTGTTGATTTTGGTATTTCCTTGCAAGTACTTTAATTAATTAAAATATTTAATTATATCTTAAAATTGAATCCTATTAAAAAACACTGACTAAGTATGTATTTATCCCAAATTAGGACCAAAAGCTTCTGTATGTTAAGTAACTTCTATAAAAAAGTTACAGATGGATGGGCCCTCCGATGTTGAGCAGCATACCGTCGGCTAGCAAACAACACCGCTCAAGTCGAAATTTGGCGATTATGACATTTGAATGCCATTGGATGTAGTTTTTACGCGCGCTTCGATCTACCTATCAAACTTAAGCATTTTGACCAATAAGAAGCAGTTATTCAAAAAATTGTATCACAGCGTAAGTAATTTTTCTAGGTAACACCGCACAAGTCGTCATTCCGCCATACTGTTTTGACCGGTGTTAGAGCCGCCAAATTAAAAGTTTGTTTTTTACTTAGTTAAATTAGTTTCGAGGTGAATAAAGTTTACAAAAGAAGTAAATACGAGGTAAGTAATTCATCATAAGTATAATTTTATTGATGTGTTTAAGCATTACTCCATAAAATCATGTTTAAAATGTTACTTCTTTCTTGAGCGGTGTTTCAATGTTTCTGTTTACAACTTGAGCGGTATTATAGCTTATCATAATGTATTACAGAGTTATTTTTTTCAATGAATGACGATGATACATCTGATGAAGACATTGCATAAGTAAAGTAAACATACTGAAAAGACTTAACTTGATAAGAATTTAATTGGTTGAATTGATGAATTTTACAAGTAGAATGTCAATGAATATTTTTTGCTATTATTTGGTTTTAATTGACTGAGCTTACTATTTCAGATCCATGTATGAGTTTCGATTTTATTCGAATAAACATAGAAAACCTACCAATAGTAGAAAAACTTGGTGATCAACATATTGAACTAAATTATGAATTAGGTACGAGACGTACCTAATTCATCCGCTTATCTCTACTTCGCTTATGTGTGTGCCAATCGCTTTATTGCCTGCTAATGTCCTGTCTTACCAAATCGCAAGTGTATTGCATGATACTCTTGTTTGTGCACCTGAGGTAATGGAACTAACCGCTTTTATCAAGCCTAACTCAAGCCCAAATGAGCCGTCTGAAACTCTAACACCTCTCAGTTTTCAATTCAACACTATGAGAGATGAACTTGAAGATGGGCTGCCTAACCAAAGCTGAGGTAACTTGTCTAAAGCCCCTGTTCCGCTTGTGTGTTCACCACTTCATTAATATAGCTTGATGCACCTGCTGCTGATCAATCGAACCCAAGACCGGATGAGTTGCCTGAAGCTTCTGTTTTGCTTGTGTGTTCACCACCTCTTTTACCCAGCTTAATAGAAGCACTTGCTGAAGACGAAGCTAACCCAAGCATAGCTTTTCGAGGTAACATTCAAGCTAGCATGCGTCTAGAGAAGACTCGGTCTTCTGCTCCGCCTATGTCTAACATTCCTAATCCATCGTCGAACAATAGAGTGTTCATTATCAGCGATGTTCCGTATCATGGCGACATGACACACCATAAAAAACGCAACAATAAAGCCACGAAGAGAAGAGGGAAAAAGGAGAAAGTTATATAGGATACAGATAGACGAGATATAAACGCAGGTAGTACAAAATTTAAAGTAAAGCATGATGTCTTTAAGCCTGCACGATCCTTGAAACTGCCGTGCACTTCTACTTTTTGCTTCATATCAAAACTGAGAGCTTACGATATCATAAACTCGGAATCATGACTGCGGTTATTCATAACAATTCAAAAAAAATAATGTTTTGGGAACAAAGAAGAGCATACAATTTTGTTCTCATGTCATGAAATTTTTGAAAATATAAGAATTTAAAAGAAGATCACAAAAAATCCAGACTCAAAATAAGGGGAAAGTCAAGCATACTATCTCACAGTTAAACATGAAAGATATCAGCTACTCAGAAAATGTTCCTAGCTACTATCGGTATCAAGGACTGGTTCGTCAGGTACTGGTTAGAGAAAACAGACAGTGCCATGCCTCCTGATACCCAAACATCACAGAATCGGAGAAACGGTCCAGAGAAAACTGATTCTAAGGAATATGTCATCCTGTTCCTGATTATACTGCATATTTGAATAAATAAATCTTTAAAATATGTATGTTTTTCCATATAAATGCATTTAGAGTATCATTAAGCCAACACAGCTTAAGTCATCTATATTTTGGTAAACACCGCACAAATCGCTGGAAACACAGCCTAAGTCACCTAAAACACCGCACAAATCAAATTTATGTAATAGGACAAGGAATTTAAAAGTTCTGATTATTTAGGACGATTTAGAGGACTAATCAAATGTTATAAAAACAAAATCGAGTCTAATTGCTTTTAAAACCATTAAAAAAAACAGTTTTTTGTCTCTCCTGAAAAGTAGCCGATTATGAGTTAGGCGGTGTTGTTTGCTAGCCGACGATACCTCTCCTTAATAAGCTATGGCGTTATGTGTAATATGTATGTCAGTTTTATGTAAATAAATTATGAATGAAATGAATGAATGAAAAATACTTTATTGTACACCGAACTGAACTAAAAAAACGCTTAAAATATAAAATGAAGTAGTACAATGGGCGGCCTTATCGCTGAAAGCGATCTCTTCCAGACAACATTACAGATTATGTATAGAACTTAATCTGAGGAATATAATACAGTGAATGCTAGTGTTTCTTGACAACAAAAAAAGTAACAATAATTACATAGGTTATCTGGTTCCCATAGTACAAGCTTCGGCTTAGTTTGGGGCTAGATAGTACTGTGTGAAATGTCCACCGATTTTATTATTATTAGTTTATTACTTTTTAGTTGTTTTTTTATTTAGTTTAACAAATAAACGACAGTAAAAACGACACAGTATTTTGACGGCTGGCATTCGGCAAAAGTAGTGCGCTACTGGAAAAATACTATACTATGCCAGCACGAACACTCAAAACTTAAACAGTAGCTCAATGTTGTTGATTGGGGCGGGATAAGTGTACTAGCAATCTGTCCTTAATACTCTATCGTGTAGTAAAGATGAGTTATGGCACCTTCATATAAGGTGCGGTTTAACAGCAGTGACGTAACGCTGACGTAAATGAAGTGACTCGAGTTGGACCATGGAAAAACCTGAGATAGTTTCACAACTTTGAGCCCCAGGCACGGTAGATATCCCTCAGATATCGAAGTACTAAGTACTAACTTGTGATCATTTGTGGGTTATTAAATCTCTCTTGTCGTGTCACTAGTTTCTTTAGGAACAGTGTGGTGAAAGGATTTGAATTGCGCCTCAATAGGCTCCTTTCGAGCACTTGACACATGTTAAAGATTTTTTTTAGGTTCTACGACATGCCGGTTTCCTCACGATGTTTTCCTTCACCGTTTGAGAGTACTGGCATTGTGCAGATAAATTTTTGAACAGAAAAACTAATTGGTGCTCGACCGGTTTCGAACCCACGACTTTAGGATCGAAAGGCGGGGCCGCTACCACTATACCACCAGTGCTCTCGTTATTAAATGGGTAGTCAGAGGTACGTTCGAATATTATTTGCAGTTATTGATATTCCGTACGTGGCAAGTTGCAGGCCCATACGCATAAAAACAAAGTTAAGGATGAATTTTACCACAGGAGTATAAACTTTGGATTAAATCATTCTGTCGGTACTTTAGACTTGTCAACAATAAAGGCAAATTTTTATATTACATATTGTTTTACTTCCGGTCGATCCGCCCTTAGTTAATTTCTTATTCATAAACTAAATTAAAGATTATCTAGAAGTGAGAGAATGCTTTAAAGAATTGAGTTTGGCCATGTTATTTATATCTGCATACCACGCGAAGCCACGTGCATAAGCTAGTTGTGTAAAACGCGCAAAATGTTGATTAATTAATAGCAAGCAATCTAAATTCCAAAATGTTATGTTTATCGTTAACCCAAGTTCTACGACGAAGTAACATAACATAATAATTAACGTAACTTTGACGGAGTAAATAGATTGAAACAACTTAATGAGATTGAAACAAATTCAGAAAACGATATGTTATCATCATCGTCATCAGCCTGAAGAAGTTCACTGCTGAACATATGCAAACGTGACAACGACACGACAACAGTACCTAACTAATCATTGACGCTTGACGTAGACCTGTCGCGAGTAACGTAATAAGAGGGCTTGCTGAGCCAAGACATGATTTTGGAATGGCCTAAAAAGTAATAAAGTAAAAAGCGTTGAAAATTACTTATTAAATCAAATTTATTTATTTTGTGTTAATAATAAAAAAAAACCATGACTATTTTTTTTTTCGTTATAATGTTTTAATGTTCACATTATATAAAACTCTGGAAAATAGGTCATACATTAGAGGTATATGCTAAATTTTACAGTATTACTACTACAAAACTGCATGAAACTGAACATGACTAGACCCTTAAATAATCTTGAGTATTAAAGTAAGTCAAAAAATTCTGAGAGAATATTTACCGTGTCAACAATGGTGGTACTATTTATTTTTTTATTTAATGCCCTCTTATATTATCAAAAAACTAAAGAATATTGGTACAATAGATATATTGATCGTTTACGTCATTTTGCAAGTAACTATTTTTGTGAATGTGTTTTTTTTTAACTTGCTGATTGCAGATGACTCACCGCACAGTACCTATTTCGTAAATTCAATTTTCTGTGTAAACAAATGTAATTTGTTAAAAGGATGCTTCCATAATTGCCAGAAACGAATCCTTCATTGTCGTAATTTCAATTTGCCGTTTTTGACAACGCTTTCTCTAGCGCAAATTCATACAATTCATAAAGTTAGTAAATTAACTTACACGCCTTACTTGTTCCATTTTCGCTTTAACCGCATTATTCGAATTCATATTCGAATCTCAAGTACAAAGTTCGCGATTAGATGGAGGGTTTCGGATTTTGGAAGCAGGTGCAGAAACGATAGTTGAGGGTAATATCAATTAGAACATTTCGTGATTGTTGGCGAGCTTCGCAAATTCTATATTTATTTAGACTGCGGCTTCGTGTGATAAAAGCTCTTTATTACACACCACAGCGACATTTTACAAAGTTCAATATATATAGTGAAGTACAATGGGCGGTTTTATCGCTCTTCCAGACAACCATTGGATGGACAGGATTTTACTTGAATCCTTCACAAAGGTGTCTTAGAGACAGATTACGCTAGTTAACTAATAAATAGTTTCATCTATGTCAAGTACAGCCACTACGGCGTGATTGAGTCATACACATCGATATAACCAAACACTGAAATATAAACTAAACTACACACATTATCTAAATTCACAAACTGCTTAGCCGTTCAACTAAACGGCGCCATTCAATCAAACGCCCGGTTTTGAGCGTTTCTGTGTGGAGTCACGAGACATCTGGACGTGATCACTAGGGGCGCTTATGGTGTCTCCATACAAAGCCGCTGGAAAACAGACGCCGGTGAGTGAAACTCAGAATACACACTCAGTATTCTAAGTGTCTCGCTTACCAGATCCTCTACATGCCTACGCCTCACTAAATTCGATTGACACCAAACCGGAGCTTCAATATTGTATTGTATTATATTGTAATAAAGATCATACAAGAAGAACGGTAGCAACCAAGCCGTAAGTTTGTTACCTATTCTTCTAAGCTTTGGTCGCGTGGAACTGGCACCGAGATTCACCTAATTTTAAGACGTTTCAAAGTGATCCTTGTGATTTTATCGAATAAATACCTTTTAACTTTGACTCGCGTCGGTGTGGCATCGCGCGTAGTCGTCCGTCGCGTCGGTTGGAACATTTCACACATTCCATTATTCATCTCAGCACCGCATGAGTCTCTCGGCATTGTTTGAGAAAGTTCCTTGAGTAACGTTTTAAACCTAATTCTAAAATTTCTAATTAGGCTGGAATGTTACCTGTGGCAGTAAATTTAATAAGACTTGAAAAATAAGTAGGAACTTCTGAATAAAAAAAAATATATTGGTGGACTTTCCACACAGCATTGTTTAGCGCCAAACTAAGCAAAGATGATATGATTTCATTGGGGTTTCATTGTTGGGTAGAAAATGGTCCGATGTAACTATTATATCAAAAACCAGCCAAGTGCGAGCTGGACTCGTGCAAACCAAATGTAACCAAAAAATGTAACCAAATTTGACCATGGAACAGTTAAGGCGAAGACAAGAGCTAATGTGACTCTCGCTCGCACGTTTCGACATGTTGAAAGATATAAAATCACTAAACTCATTTTCGAAAAATCGCAATCAACCATTTTGTGTGCAATCACATTGCACACAGTTTAGTAAAAATTTCATTTTGATCGAGACATGTTTTCCTACTCAAAAGTTTGCTTTACTAGTTTTCGTACATAACTTAACTTTTAAGTAGGAAAACTTGATCGATCAAAATGAAATTTTTACTAAACTGTGTGCAATGTGATTTCACACAAAATGGTTGATTGCGATTTTTCGAAAATGAGTTTAGTGATTTTATATCTTTCAACATGTCGAAACGTGCGAGCGAGAAGTTGTTTGATAGTTGTCAGCCCCTTAAGCTATCTGCTGACCGTTGCGAACGATCTCGATTTAGCTCAAATTATCAAAATGCAATTGGAAGCATCCCCAAGACGCTGACGTCATTGCCACGCTAAACAGTAACGCTAAAATGCTGAGCCAGATACTCACGAGCCCTCAGGCCATGCAAAATTGTAGCCGAACGCTTACCTTATTTTTATAATGCTCACAAAACTTCCATCTCGCCGTCATAATCCCTAGTGTAACATCCAGCATAATAACACGAAGTGTGACAAAGCCCCTCCGTAACACCTTTTTATTAAACAACGCCCCCACGACCCCCCCCGCCCCCTGAGGGCCAATTACACCGGAGCGGGCATTCGTCACAGACGTCGTCGACTCACTGTTGCGCGGTAACTACTCTATCAGAACCACAGCTCCTTGATACAGCTGGTTCATTTTATTTTCATAATCAGCATCACCTGTAGAAGTCCCCTGCTGGGCATAGGCATCCCCTATGCATTTTCGGGAGGAACGTTCCTGAGCCCCCTCCATCCGCCGCGGTCGTCACAATCTCGTTGACCCATTGTTTTAGGCTACGTCTTCGAGTTCGTGGTCGCTATTTATTTTCATATTATATAGACAGATGCTTACCACTTATATTAATTAAAATAACGATCATAGATATATTAAACAAAGTGGATTTCAGAAAAACGTTTCATATTTCATTGAAATACAAAACCCGCAATGAACACGGAACAAGAACGAATAACGAAAAACCAAATATGGTAAACACAACTCATACTTGTGGTACAGGTCCCTGCTCGTCTACCAACTAAAAACGACGCACAGAACGCGAGTTTGTTGAAGCTATCTTCTCCAAGCTATGGCCACTCCAGCCTTAAATATTGACACGGGTAATATGAGCGGCATCCCTAGAGCTTCTCAAGGAAAATAATAAGGAACACAGCCAGCCGAGCGGTAACCATCTCTGTTTTGTTTCTGTATTCTAGAACTTTTATATTATACTGGCATTTTAACTAGTACTTTTGACAGGTTTCACTGGAGCACGAAACTAGTTGCAAGTTAATTAATATATTTCTTGTTTTTTTTTAGTTATAATATTATATAACACCCAGACAGAGAACAAACATCTATGTTCAGCACACAAATATTTGTTCTCGGTGGGGATCGAACCCACGGCCTACGGCACAGAAGGCAGAGCCACTACCAACTGAGCTGTGAAGGCTGTCAATTATATTTATTACCTGATTAAAATTGTATTTCTGACCTGAACAGGTCCCGGTCGGTACAGGTTAGCAGCAGCCTGAAGAGGTCTTTGGCTTTGGTTTTATTTTGAGTTCGTTTCGTCCACCTGTGATCAGTAACTTTTACAATCTCGTTGGCCCTTAGTGCTGTAGGCCAGAATCATGTTTTAGTGTAACAATAATAAGATTTTAATATCAAACTCATAGTCCCGACTATACATGTTCCTACTATAATACTACAACACACAGATCTGAAGCAAATATTTGCAGATATGCAAAAATTTGTCCCAAATAGAATCAAACTCACATTTACATAAGCCAGCATGTCATCCAATGCACCACAGAGACTGCCAAATGTGAGCGCCGAGAAATATCTGTCAAAAGATACTGTAACAAGGCTTTTACGAGATAATGATGTAATTCGTTTACGAACAAGTTTCCAGGCCTTTGATGAGACAGCAGAAGTAAATTGAGCTGGTATTGGCTTGGCAAAATGATGGCCTGAATTCTTGATGGCCCCGTTACCCAATAAGAGGAGCACAGACGCGTAAAATCAAGCAATAGGAGCGCACACCGACAATTTGCTGCTTTGTGATTCTATTGGTCAACTTATAACTGTCGTTCATCTTTAGTGAAGAGAATAAACATAACATTTAAATGTTTTTTTTTTACTTTCCTTTAATTTTATACTACTGATGAAACAAGCAGATGAACGACCTTGTACTAAGTGGTAACCATAACCGTATATAACAAAGGTATAACAAAGCATTAAGAGTAGTCCTCTTTGTGAAGGGCTCATCCGGGGAAGTACTACCACCACGCCTTTTTCTGCCTTTTTCTTTTTCAAGCAGAGTTGCTGTGTTTCGGTTTGATGAGTGTGGTTGCCGGTGTGATTACAGGCACATGAGGCTTAATATCTGTATGCCTCAAGTTGATAGTCGCAGGACAGTGCATCGTAGGGCACGTTCATATCGTGCGAGACTTACGAGGCAATGCTTTGTCATAGGTGATAGTTACCACCTAACATTAGGTGGGTTATCTGCTTGTTCTATCTACTAGCAATATAAAAAAATGCCTGACAAGTCACATGCGACAGGAACGTGCCTTACGGGGCACTTCCCTGCGTCCAAAAACTTGAGTCACAGATATTAAGCCTCATATGAAACAAAAGAACGGTGTTTAGCTGTAGAAAGGATCATACAAAATAGCGGTAGGAACCAAGCCGTAAGTTTGTTGCCTGTGTTTCTAGGCTTTGGTCGCGTGGAACTGGCACCTAGAGTCACCTAGCTTTAAGACGTTTCAAAGTGATCTTTGTGATTTTATTTAATAAATACCTTTTGACTTTGGAAGAGGATTGGTGGTAGCACTTTTAGTAAATAAACATAGAGTTTAAAAAAAAATGTTCCCGTTATTTGTGTTTATTATCATGCCACACAGAAGCAACGTATAATATTGACAGCTATCAGCAAGTCGCAGGTCAGAAACCATGTGTACGAAGAATTATATTTCCGAAACGTATGTACGAATAATTTCGGAGAATAATATTGGCATTCAATAGGCACTGCTTATTATGTAAAGATAGACCCTTGCGGGTGATTACGATCCTTTCCAACTAAGCCGGGAAAGGTTCCACATACAAGTTAGTTAATTAGAAACAACCGTGGGTATCTATACCTAATATTTGCCGGACAGTAACCCTTCTGGTAATATCAATAATAATGGGCTACCAGATTTCTCTAATTCCGAAACTTGTAAATTGGTGCCGTGACCAGGATAGCTAGCATCAGTTTTAGTGTAATTATGTGGACATTGACTGGCCTCCAGCTTAGAAAGAAAAATAAGCATTTTATTTGAGTACGCCGGTACAGGGGCACCGGTTTTTATACCCTTCAAATCGGAACACAGCAATATACGAGCGTCACTGTTTGGTGGTAGAAATAGGTATTATGATCTAGTGCTACCCTTTTTTTTTTTTTTTTTTTTTGACGCTGGGAAAAATGCGTTGCGCATTCCCCCCCATTGGAGGATGGAGGGGATATGTGGGACTCCCCGGTTTTCCGCTCCCGGTATACCCACTAAACAACCCAGCGACACTCCCGCGTCGCCTATATGGAGGGGAACTGGGAAACTGGCAGAGCCTTTTCATCCAGTCCCCCGCCGGCGATTGGCCCGCCATGACAGCGGGGCCCCCGCAACGCCCCCGCCTTTACGGCGGGGCCCACACGCCCCCCCCTTTGCATGAGTGCCCGGCCGTTCCCGCCTGACGGGGTGGTGAATATGTGCAATGCGGGAGAAGGCCCCTCCAGGTCTTCTCCCGCTATTCACCACCATGAGCGGCGCGAGAAGTTCCGCGTCTCTCGCGCGCGCTCTACCGCCTGGGCAGACCCGTAGGTCTACCCTGCCTCATCACACTGTGCCCTCTGCTAGACAGAGGGACACGCGGAGAGGCCCACCTTGTCGGGTTATTAGCCACCATGAAACACGTCCGCAGTACTCTGCAGGCGTGTTTCATGATGTTACCAGGGTACACCACGAGGAGGTTACCCGATCTAGTGCTACCCTGGGCAAACCTTTCACCCTCTTTCATAAAGAGGTTTACTACTACAGTATTTTATTTCAAATTTTTATTGACCAAGTGAGCGAAGCGAACGATGCGACGATTTGGCATTGTATGTATGTTTATCGGGCCATTACTTTCGAACCGTTAATCCAATC
Source organism: Chloroclysta siterata (assembly GCA_932294275.1). Classification (NCBI taxonomy): domain Eukaryota; kingdom Metazoa; phylum Arthropoda; class Insecta; order Lepidoptera; family Geometridae; genus Chloroclysta; species Chloroclysta siterata. Next base: position 25,437,870 of record OW028592.1, on the reverse strand, counting down.
TGCATGAAATTTGGTAAGTATATAGCTTCCGCTTGTGAAATTTACTGGTAAGTATATGAATAAAATCGGATAAGGGGTTATTAATATGGGGTTTTATAAGGAAGTAAAAATTAAAAAAGTTACACAAATACGAGTTTATCAAATTTCATATAAAAGGACTTTGTAAGTACATTCTATAACAGTTTTTACTTTTTTTCTAGGGTACCTGGTTTTTGAGATATGATAACGAAATATTAAATTTACATGACCAAAGACCCAAGAGCCCTCATCTCTTAGAGTTTCGTTTAAATCATAGTTTTATACTGATCAGTCAGTTCCTTTGCATGTTCTGTTGTTTTTTTCTTAGTATAGTTAGTCGCGTAAACGTATCGTATCCCTAACTACAAAAGAACAAGTTCAAATATTGCTAAGACACGATGACGCGATAAATGTCAAAATCCATTCGTGATCAGCCTGCTGACGATGGAGCCAAAATCTGTTCAACGGAACTCTTCAATAAATAGGCCAATAGATTTCAAACTTGGTTACCATACCAAGATAGAAGGCGGTAGTCACAAACAAGTGCAAATATAATGTTTGGACTTGCCTCTGACTATCACCTACTTTAATTTTAGATCTCAGTTTGGAACGAACCATTAGTAAATAATCATCATACACATATATTTGCCTTGAGTGGAAATCGAACGCACACCACACTACTAAAATAAAATGCTTATTTCTCCATATAAGCTGGAGGCCAGTCAATATCCACATAATTACAACTGATGCTTCAAATCGGAACACAGCAATACGAGCGTCACTGTTAGGTGGTAGACACAGACACAGACTGAATATATTATAACGTCTCAGAGTGATAGACATCTCAGTGTAATGTCACACATCGCACGTGTTTGCTGGACACTTGCTTTATGAAGTGCCTAATGCGATAGACAGAGATAACTGTGGTTCCACTGAAAACCAGCACTGCAAGAGCTATTGCCGTCGTCTGTCTTTCCTGATACTACAACTTGGGTCTCTTCAAGGCAAGAGTGAATAGGTGTCTTCTAGACCGTTCTGCTCCATCGTTGCCTACATCGTCGTTTACCAGGTGTCGTCGTCGTCAGGTGAGATTGTGGCCAAAGGACAGTCTATTAATTATAAAAAAATGACAATAAATTAGATTTATACATTTTATATTTTTTTTTTATATTTTTTTTTTCATTTGTCTATTGCTCGTTTTGACTTTTGTTCGACCCGTGGTCATGGCGCATGCAACTGTGCCGAAATATCAGAAAACAATCAAACTCACAAATCATGGTAAATATCCCGTTTTAAATGAAAATTAGATATAAGTTACCTATTATGTAATAATTGTAAGTCTTTTTTTTTGGAGGCAAATTAAAAATATCTATTCTATTCTATAAATGCTCAACATAAAAAAATCTCATTAAAAAATATGTTCACGTTTTCAGCATTCGATTAAAATGGCGACCAATAAACATTGATCTTCGCCTCATAAAAAAACAATAAAGGGCACCACGCACTTTGACCCTTTGAAAAATTCACCGCTGGATTTCGCTTTCAACTCCAGTTTAATAAATATTCACAATCTTAATAAATCGGGAGGTGAGGTACATAAGCATGTATCAGGGTTGCTCCAGTTTTGTGAGTTATTTGCATATTTTTAGAAAATTATGCCGCAATCACGATATCATTAAAATGTATGATGTTTCTATCCGATAAAAAAGGAGGAGGTTTTCATCTCAATTACTTTTATGAAAGTTAATCAAAAATTTCAAATGGGAAAATCTCTAATTCCGTGGTCTCTGCCTACCCCTATGGGAAACAGGCGTGATTTTATGTACGTATGTATGTATATATAATCTCTAAATAAGTTGTTATTTGAAAATAATATAGTTAGTCTAAAGATACTACTATAGTATTAAAACTATAGTTTTAATTATAATGTATGCCTGTTATTATCATATTTCTTTGTAAATAACAAATACTTAATACAAGTATTTACAATGTACCAAAAACACGTGAAACATTTGAGCTATCTGCCGACCGTTGTATATTACTACCTATATTATATTTTGGAATAAGTCCGACTATGTCATACGTATTATTGTCCTAGCATATTCGGCAATATGGTTGAAATTTATTTACGTATTGACATTATGGAGAGTACTTTCAGCACTAACTTGCGCCTGCGAAAAGTGGTGACTACGGCGATCCTCCAAATATGGGAGAAGCATATGTCAAACAGTGAAGCTGGTGATAATTAATGATGATAGAATAAGCGTGATGGTCAGAGCCGTCGTAAACTAGTGCTGACCAACCCGCTCAACTAGGAACTCATAATCTCTTTAGAAGTGCACTTAGAACTTTTTCCATCGGACCACAGAGTAAATAATAGAAGAGCGGAGGTGTTTTGTTTCGGAAATTGAAAACAAACTTTGATTAAGTTGGTCAACAACTAGGTTTGACTAGATTTAACATTTAAGAAGACACAGCGAGAGACTGTGACACAGCGTGTGACTACAAAGGGGTACGGGTTTGAGTTACGGGTAAATAATTTTTTTTTGTTTCGTGCTAAGTGAGTGCCTATTTTAATGCCTATAGTGCATGCATGCTATACCCACTTGGTGGATCTGGTAATGCATGTTTTTTTATATTGTTATCATCAAATATGTATGTGTAGAGTATGTATTCTTATTGTATAAATGAATTAATAATTTATTGGGTCCATTCCGGACCCTAGTAAGTATTGTGTAACTTTGATCATGATATAATAAAATAAACATTATTGTGGTGTCTAGCCTAGTCGCGCTGGCAACACTAGCGACATGCTGGCCACACTGGCTTGGACGGCGTGGCCGGGCGGAGGGCATAACCTCGTATAATAATATATTTGTGTTTTAATGGATCTAAAGAATCCCACAAAGTGGCGACTGAGGAGAACGTGAGTAATTTAACTCATTTTACTGAAAAGGAAGGGATATATGGCATTCCAAAGTAATTATTTTGCAGTTGAAGTTCAAGTTCCAATTCAATAAACAAGGTACGAAACCTACGTTGAACTAACATGTACAGTACGAGGGTACCGTATATTAGATCAAAGTATTACTTACGTAATTGAGATACCTGTTAGAAAAAGATCTAGAAAAAATTATCGCTGCATAATAATTTTACCTGCCTACCCTAACCTACGAAAACCTTCTGTGAAAGAAAAGATTTTTACTTTGATCACTATGAAGTTAGAAATGTTTTGAAAATGATTAGCATTAACAATGCTGCCGTAGCCAAAATCGGCCTGGACGACACATCACATCATCATCAACCATATCTGTACGTCTTGACCCATGTCACCAGGTACTACAGTGTATGGAATACCAACTATTGTACCTGTACTGGGTTTGTGCCAAATGTTAAAAGTATTTGGACGTATCTGACCACTTTAGACATCCTCAAAAATCTTTAAGTTGATACTTGGTACTCAGGGATGTGTGAGGATATTTACCGTGCCTGGGAATCAAAGTCTTGAGGCTGTTGCTATTTTACTATTATTTTTTATTAGCAATTAGGTGAATGGTTTTTATATCTTTTATACCTACCTATTGCAACTGAAATCTAGACTGAAAAACCAGCACCAGTTTTAAGGGCAATGTAACAAAGTAGCTATACTATTGTTGCGCTGAGCATGAGCCACAGCCTAAAATGAATAAACAATATCTAATATGAAAAATGTTATGTTACAGGCTCCAAATACCGGTCATGTAAATAAAGGCCATGCAATAAGTGTCATCACATCAGAGACGACGGAAAGGCTATGTAATTAATCTCATCAGAAATGATGTAAAGGCCATGTAATTAATGTCATCAGAGATGATATAAAGGCTATGTATAATGTTATTAAAGATAACCAAAAAGCCATGCAAGAAATATTTCATCAGAGATGGAAAACAAAGCCATGCATTTAATAAATGGTCATCGGAAATGACAAAAAGGCAAAAGAAATGAAAAATCATCAAATGCACTGTGTGTGATCACATGTGACAATATAATAAAAATTAAAGGCCATGAATAATTCATATTTGTTAAATATGCATCGGAAACTGGATCACAAACATACTTAATAACACTTAGCTTTTGAATGTTTTAGATGAAATGAAATTTACTTATTTAAAATCGTTAACAAACATTACAGTATTTTATTAAATTGGGTTTATGTTAAACATTTGCGATATTTCCTGTTCGAACAACATTTGTACCCAAACTAGAATAACCCTATGTTATAGTATACCAATGCCAGGTGTGGCAGGCAAAACACAGGAAGATTATTGGGTATTATCTCGATTTCCGTTTCATTTGTAACATACTATATACTTACCATTATCATTATAATTAATCTACTGGGTGGGTATAATCTACCTCGTTGATTATTCGTAGTGGTTGCTTTACTGTCAAAAGTTTATGTGTGTTGTGAATTTCACAATTTATAATAATATTACCGCATCTTTAGAAAGAAATAAAAATATTTGTTCCGTAATAATATAGAATATCAAACTACCTCCCATTATTAAAATGTGAGTAGGTATTATGTAACAAGAAATTAAGAAGAAACTTAACCTACACAAACACGGCAATGCAACTGTTAACAGTTGATAACGCCACGAATATGCATAAATATGCACGAATACATAATATAATTAAATGCCTTGACAATTTATTCTAATTATGTTATTATAACTCTGCTAATATAATATATGTAAGACAGACCATCATCATTTACAGCAAACAAGGCGGTAAAACCCACTCGGGTACGAACACTCCAAAAATCGACCGACCTGCTTGGTAGCTATTATAAATACTTACTATATAGGTACTTATACTATCAATAGAATGGTAATCATAACTGCATATTTTGTTCAGAGATTTTTGAGCTACCTACCTACATTGTAGAACACTATATAAATTCAAAACAGCCATACGTAAATCAAACTGTTTAAAAAGTGGTTGATCTATTTAAAGAAACGTCGACAGCATTTACGAAAATAAAATAAAGGTTATTTATTTTCTAAAAAATAATAATTACAGGAATGATGGAAACAAAAGCAGAAATTGTGTTAGTAGGAGTTTGCATTCTGTAGCTACAGCAGCAAAAGAGACTTGTGCCTATGTTCAAACATGGTGTATGGATGGAACATCCACGTAAAAAGTAAAATTATTGTACCGATGCCTATATACTTAGGTAGAGACAGTCATACCTCACTATATTCTTGTATTTCCTGGATGATTGATAGAGAATGCTATTAGCATCAATTTTATGTGTGAAAGTAAGTATTAAATAACCTATCTGCTTATCACAAGCCAATAGAACATTCAACCTGCATACCTTGGTATTTATTACTAAGTGAACTAAATGAAGATTTATAATAGACATTAATATAATAATCAAGTAAACAAAAGGAAAAGAATTACATTGGTTTAACTAAACTTGACAAAGTACAGTTTAAAAACTGGTTTTGAATAGAAATAAAATAACAGTAATACATAACAATTAAAAATAAATGTTTGAGCAACATTTTGATAGAAATTGGTATTTTACCCTGTTTTATCTGATAATGGAGAAAAAGTACTTTTTATCTCTACTAAAACTTAACTTTGGCCTTGCACACAGTTCTTAATGTGTCACTAAGTAAGTTTTTCAATGTATTGTAAGTTTTTGATAATGTTGATAAAATCTACTGGTCACTCAGACTGGTAGTGAGCAACTGTAAAAAGAACGTACTGACTTATAAAAGTTACTAGACTCTTTGAAGGCATGAGACATCTATTGAACAAGCTGAATATATCAAAGTGTGTCTTCTTCTGGTAAGGATTCTACCAAAAGCTATATCAACTGTATTAATGAATTGGAGCTATATTCACCTTGAGTGTGTTTTAGGTACTATCTAAAATACTTCATATTTGCCGGCTGCAGTAGGGGCGATGGAACCTGACCTTAGTATAATCTATTTGATACTGCCATGGATACCTAATGAAAGTTATACATAGCCTAGAGAACATTATCAATTGGATTGGTGGTAGATTTAGTCAGTTCTTATACCTACATACTCCCTAGTCCCTAGCTGTTCTAAAGGTCCTGTATAAACTTGTAAATTTTGGTGTACCTGCCTATCTGGAAAATGGGGGGTATCTGAGTAACAGAATCAATCAGTGATTACATACTTCAATGGGTTAGGTAAATTGATAATTGGGTAATTAGAGACTGCTTCAAAGTATGATCGATTGTATCCGCACGGATCTTGGATCAGACCGGTGGATTGACCTCTTCTTGATGTTATGTACCTATTCCGGCAAGAACTAGATTATGCTAATCAACACAAAACAAACGCCAAGAGCTGAGTTGTTCTGCCCATGGAGGTAAATGTTCTGCCTGTTGAATTCTTCTTCTTCTTCTCTCAATTTATGGCTCCTGTCCGTCATTCGACAGACAATCATGCCAGTGTCAAGTGATTTGTATTGAATACTTTTTAGTCAAGTCAGTCCATAGTCAAGTGGGCCATCATTTGTTTCGAAGAAAATGGTAGCGGTTTTCTTCAAAACATTAGAAACATTTTCGGTCAAATCAGGATATCATATACTTATACAGACACTTTCATTCCAAATGCTTAAACTTTGTGCTAAGACCTCAAGTAATGTTGGTTAAAATGCCACCGAAATAACACAACACAACTCAAAATAACACTAGAAAAACCTTAGACGCAGATGAGAAAAATAATTAAAATGAAAAAGCTATGTTGCTTCCCAAATTGTCAGAAAACGAATCGCCTGTTGAATTGAATTGAGCTATGAAGAAACTACTAGGAACCAAGTTAGGCTAAATTGTTCTTTCAGCTTACTAAAGAGGTTACATTCAAATTTGAAAACGACTGACAAAATCAATGTTATGATAATGATATTATTCTATTTCTATATAAAATCTGTTGTGCATCAGACAAGATTTATGAGTTATGAAGAATTATGCTTTTATTCTTATAGAAATATCCTTCTACTAATACGATGAATTTGAAATCTATTCGTTCAATTATTAAATATGTAAATGTACCTACAAAAATGTTCATGTTAATATTAACAATTAAAGCATCTTTCATGCTGATACAATGTAAGAACTTTTAGATTTAAACCAGCAAATAAAAGTAACAAGAGGTGAAATCGGCATGATTTCTATATGATGTCTCACCCAACTATTTTAACTAGTTTCCTTTTAGTATAGTTTATTGAATATGAATTGTAAAATTCAATCAAAAAGCACGAATGGATTGCCTTGACCACAGATAAACAAATATTAGTGCCTTGACTAACCTGTAAGTTCTACCAGTAGTTTAACTTTTTGAAATTTTAAAATTCCATATGTTAATCAATGTTCAATACTAAAGGCCGCAAATTAATAGAATGGCGAACGGAACGTTCAACATTTTGAATCGGTCAAATTTTATTCTATTACCTGGTATTAGTTTAAGGTTAAGGATTTAAAAAAAAAAGGATAAGGGGAAGGAATATAGGTAGTGATAGTAAGAAGAAAGAGTTAATCAGTTATTATTTATAATACCTATAACTATTCCAAAATATTTGAAAATGTTAGTGTTGACTTAAAATGTTGTACCTATACTATAACTGTTATACAAACTAATTTTACTATTTATTTCATCGCGTTTAATCTTTGTTCAACCTATGCTACATTTCCAATAATTTAGGTATGTACTACATAATACAATATGTATTGAATATGGGTAAGTAAATAAGGAAATCAATGGTGACAATACAATCTAAAATGTAAGTAATAAATAATAGCGTTTGCAAAGAGCTACAAATGCTCCATTGCATCATGTGTGTTTTATACATTTTTGTGTACCTGTATAAGTTGTGGTTTGCTTTGTTTATAAATGTGTTATATACAAAGTATAATAATATAAAGTATAAACTAATCCATAACTAGTAGTTCGCCCCGAACTGAGATCTCGTGATGCGACCCAACGAACGCATCAAAACTTTGAGTAGGTGGTAGTCAGAGGCAAGTCCAAACATTATGTTTGGACGTTTTTCTGACTACCGCCTACTAACTTGGTATGGTTACCAAGTTTCAACTCTATTGGCCTATTTATTGAAGAGTTCCGTAGAACAGACCTTGGCTCCATCATCAGACCTGGTCGTCGTCACCATTTTATGAGAACTGAGTACCTCCTTAATTCATTTCAAGAAAAAAAAATAAGAAAAAGCAAAGGAACTGGCCGACCAGTAGAAAAACCTTGATGTCAAAGAAACTCTTAGAGATGGGAGCTCTTGGATCGCTGGTTATCTTAATTTAACTTTTATTATTTTATCTCAAAAACCGGGCGTCCCAAAAAAAAAGTAAAATTTGTTTTGGGATGTCCAAACAAAGCCCTTTCATATGACATGTAACTTGATTTTTTTCTGTAACGTTTTTTATTTTTGCCCCCTTAAAAAACCCCATATCTCAAAAACCCTTCATCCGATTTTACTCATATACTTACCAGTAAATTTCTCAAGTACAAGCTATCGACATATCAAATTTCATGCAGATCGGATCAACGGTTCTAAAGTTATCGCCAGACAAACATACATACATACATACATACATACATACATACATACATAAAATGCCAAATCGCCCAAGTTGAAACTAAGATCTTCGTTCGCTTCGCTCACTCGATCAACTATTAAACTGTGCCTTATACTTTCATGATTACTGACTCTTTTACAAATATGCTTTACTGTAAGTGTTCTGAAATTTGTAAATTTTAATAAAGATGAGGATGTGGTGTCTAGCCTAGTCGCGCTGGCAACACTAGCGACATGCTGGCCACACTGGCTTGGACGGCGTGGCCGGGCGGAGGGCATAACCTCGTATAATAATATATTTGTGTTTTAATGGATCTAAAGAATCCCACAATTATGACGGTTTATTATAAATTAATATTATTATAGCACAAAGCAGTCTTAAAAAAAATAGCATATAACAACAAAATTTATTTGTCAGCGCTGAACATTTCATGGTCGAATAAATAAAAATATGAATGGAGGGAATTTTGTCATTTGAATTACATTTAACACATTATTGAAACAGCACAAGACCTGCAGGCTATTTTGCCTCACTGCCAACCACTGTAAATAAAATTAAGGCGCAGTGAACCGTCAAACAACTTCTCACTCGCACACTTTAACATTTTTGAAGATATAAAATTACTGAAGGTAGTTATCAAAAATCGCAAACATCAAAGTTTCGGATCCAAATCTTGATCCAAACAAATTTTCTATCAAAAAGTATCCTTAGCTAATTTTTGTAATTAATCTATCTTTTATGTTGGAAAACTTGTATTAATCAAAAATATGTTTTTTAACGGGCACCTGGCAAGACATGGTGACGACAGGAGGTGCAAAAGATTCATAAAGTGGTGGCCGATAACATATTGTATGTCAGTGGTTACCAGCCTCATAACGTGTGCCCTTAGATTCGTAAATACGTTTGAGCGTTGAGGGTTGCACAGTAAGCACTGTTATCTCGTCTGTGGTCGCACTCGGCACCGGCAGGCTATTCACATCCTATTTCTATGGTAATGCCATGGATATTGATACTGACACCTTATTCTCAAAGAAACGCCGGAAGCGGAATCGTATGGCTAGGTAATAAGCGCATTATCTGTTTATATTTCCTCTTTTTGTCGTGACACAATCCGTCTTGAAAACTAGTCTTTCGAAAGAGTGTGGTGAACGGATTTTAGGTGCGCCTCAAACAGGCACCTTTCGAGTACATGATACCTTGTAGGTATATGTTTTATAGAAGTTTTTAGGTTATATGACATGCTTGTTTCCTCACGATGTTCTCCTTCGCCTTTTGAGATTACTGGCATTGTGCACATTGTTTTTTAAATTATGCTAGAAATAAAACAATTTTGCTCATAAGTGCAATTTTTTTTATAATATTGTTTTGCAAAATGAAAACATGGGATAGTTAACCCAAAAATATAATTAAGTTAATAAAAAAAGGCTTTTCTTGTTTAGGTTGGAGCAACAACAATTTATAAGGCATTCAAAACGAATAAAATACTAGTATTGAGGAAGAGATAAACGAACGATTAATTAGATATTCTTACTTAGATTATCGCTAGGTGCTTTTCTGGTGCAATATCATCACAATTTTCATACTTATGTCGTTTTGTATAAAATAGACGTTTAAACAAAGCGTTTTGGTTACCACTGCTCAAGATACCAGTGACAGTATTAAATCTACCAATAAGTCAAAGTCAAAATGTATTTGTTCAATTGAATCACTTTGTAACGTCTTAAAGCTAGGTGAATCTAGGTGCCAATAAACTTAGGTACCGACTATTACTTTGCAATCCATACTTAGCAATATATCTAGTACGCAGTGGCCTAACGCCTATGAATTAGCTGTGGTGTCGTTCAAAATAAGGTATGTTAGTGAATAAGGCGTCAAGTGTCATGCCATGTTATGAACTTCTATTAACCTTATCTATAAGCCGAGGTTTGTGGAAATGATATCGTGAGGACGGCCTTGAGTTTTCTCATATTCTGACGAGGATAATGTTTTATTTATTTTGTTCCAGGTAAAAATGGTTGTCTTTAGAAATTACTTTTTTTTTCTACAGGGTGAAAAAAGACTCCCAAAAATAAAGTAAATGCACGGTTACTCCTGCATATGCCTTATAGCAAGACGATGCCGCAATGTTTATTTCAACAACAGTGTTCAGATAATGATAGTTAAACTTCAGTCTAAGAGTAGTAGAGCTCTTTGTAAAGGGCTCTTCCGGGGAAATACTACCACCACGCCTTTTTCTGCCGCCAAGCAGCGTTGCTGTGTTTCGGTTTGAAGAGTGTGGTTGCCGGTGTAATTACAGGCACATGAGGCTGAACATCTGTATGCCTGTAAGTTATCTGTATGACGGACATAGGGCAGTGCATCGTAGGGCACGTTCATATCGTGCGTGACTTGCGAGGCAATACTTTTTTATAGGTGATGGTTACCACTTAACATCAGGTGGGCCATCTGCTTGTTCCATAATATAGTTGAATAAAAAAAAAGTCTGAACTGTCGTGCCTGACATTGCTGTGATCCAATTTTTTTAAATAATTTTGCTGTTGTCAAAGTCAAAGTCAAAAGGGATTTATTCAATAAAATCACAAATATCACTTTGAAACGTCTTAAAACTAAGTGAAATTTGGTGCCAGTTCCACGCGGCCAAAGCCTAGAAGAACACGAATGAAAACAGGATGGAAGAAGCAGATAACAGAACCTTGCCTCGCAAGTCACGCAAGATAGGAACATGCTCTACGAAGCACTGCTCTACGTCCATCAACTTTAGGCATACATATATTTGATTTAATAAGCTTTTTTTAGCAGAGTAGCCTTTTTACGCCCTGTATAAGTCGTAGTTTGTGAATATAATATTGAAAAAACAGTCTGCAATATTTTTTCATATTGTTAGATATTATAATAACGTTTTATTCATTTTGTTTCAGGTAAAGTCGTCATTCTTTTGAGAGTGCTGTATTATTACAACTAAAAAGTAAGTAAGAGCACCGGTGGCCTAGTGGGAGTGACCCCGCCTTCCGATCGTAAGGTTGCAGGTTCGAATCCGGTCGTGCACCAATGGATTTTTCCTATCGAAAAATTAATGTGCGCAATGCCAGTGCTCTTAAACGGTGAAGGACAACATCGTGAGGAAACCAGTTAGTACTCTAACAGCGGCGATGGGCTTGCAACCTGTCACGTATCGAATACCAACTACTGCAAAATGTGGGTATGTGCCAAATTTAATGTTTGGACGTACCTCTGACTACCCCCCTTAGACATCCTCAAAAAAGAATCTGGAGTTAGTACTTGGTACTAAAAGATCTGAGGGGATATCTACCGTGCTTGGGGATTAAAGTCGTGAAGCTGTTTCAGTTTTCAGTTTCAAAAAGTAAGTAGCGAGTATAAGGTGTAGTTGCAAACTCCAGTGACTCTTTTTTTTATGAGTTTTCATTCACAAGCCAAAATGTTTAAATACTCGTAATTTATGGTCTTCTTCTTCTTTTCTCCGTTTATGGCTCCTGTCCGTCGTTCGACAATCTTGCCAGTGTCAAGTGAATGGTATTAAATACTTTATAGTCAAGTCAGTCCATAGTCAAGTTTTTTTCAAAACATTCGAAACATTTTCGGTCAAATCAGGATATCACATAATACACTTTCATTCCAAATGCTTACACTTTGTGTTAAGACCTCAAGTAATGTTGGTTAAAATGCCACCGAAATTACACAACACAACTCAAATTTTAACACTAGAAAAACAATTAAAATGAATAAGCTATGTTGGTTCCCAAAATGTCAGAAAACGAATCCATTGGTGGTCTTAAGTCATAGGTGGATCCTAAGGTCGTGAGTCCGAAACCGGTCGTGCATAAATGAGTTTTTCTGTTTTAAAATTTATGTGCACAATGCCAGTACTCTCAAACGGTGAAGGAAAATGTCGTGAGGAAACCGGCATGTCGTAGAACCTCAAAAGTTCTATAACATGTGTCAAGTGCTCGAAAGGAGCCTCTTGAGGGGCACTTAAAATCCTTTCACCACACTGTTTCGAAAGAATCTAGTGACACGGCAAGAGAGAGAGAGATAATGTACAAAACGTCACGGTCGTATTTATTAGTGACTTGAGCTACACGTTGACTTATAAACGTTGAAACTTAGACTAAGTATCATATAGACGTAGTGTTACGGTTTTTCGGCGTGTCCGTTTTTTGTTAGTTTGTATGTATTCGCGTGAGTGACTAGAGAAGGGACAACATTGACTAACCTATCGATAGAAAAAGAAATGTATGAAAAAGGCGTTTTAATTGGAATCCAACTTTTTAATTTTAACTGGTTGCTGACTTTTATTGCGAAAGCCCAAAACCATTATAGACACTGGAACACTATCATCGTCAATAATGTTTCCCACATTGCCCTAACCGTGAGAGCGATGTCCATCCCACTCGATACAATTTCTTATGGCCATTTCGTCCATGCATAAGAACATTTTGTAGGCTATCAGTTTTCACGACTAACAGCTTTTATCCACTCCCGTCTTCATTCTGGGCATTTAAGAACCTAAAAAAATAATGTAAAATTTAACAAAAATTGATCCCTCGCGAGACGCCTATAAGGTGTGAAAAATTGAAACTACAACAGAACAGCCGGTCTGACCCATTAGATATTTCATATCAAAAACGGAAACTTAAATATTATCGATAAAGCTAAATTGGTCGGTGGAAGTACATCTCTAGAACAGAAGACTAAAACAATGCATTTTATTTTGCAATAATTAATGGGTTTACATCATTTTAACATAGGAAAATATGACTAGTACTAATAAAATGTAATTCCTACAGTCTTTATGGGAGAAAAAACGTATTTTTTTAGCATGAAAATAGAAAAAGAATATTACGTATCAAATGACAATTCCGGGTCTTTAACTCCTCCTTTTGTTGTTTTTGATACACAAAACACAGCTTCACAAGACATACTTTCACCTTTTCAAATATATTTTGCCTAGACAATAATAATTCTTTAGAATTTTCACAATTTCTTCCGCTTCACGGCAATGTTGCTACCGACTTTTTCTAGAACGTCAAAACAAGATCAAAACATTGCATCAACTGACGGCCACGATTTACGCAGACAGTGAGTGAGTGAGATGGAGTGAGTGAAGCTACATCTTCTTTTCTTTTACTCGTAGCTAGGCTACATGGGATGAACAAAGATAGATGATCACTGTTTGATACACAGTTGTAAAAGGTTGTAAGTCTTATGGCTCTCTCCAGTATGATTAATACCTCCATGCGTTGAAACATTGTTCAGAGTTAGTTCTGGCACTGTTTGTCATTAGCCAGTGGAAAGAGATGGCAATAGTTCGTTTACTGATTACCTTTGGATAGATTTAAAAAAAGAGCGTACCAAATGTTAGATGTAATCATCCCGAGACATAAAAAAGAGTTTTTAATTTACAGCCCAAAAGTCAAGAAAGAAAAATACAAAATTGATGATGGTGTTATGTAATACTAGCTGGTGGCCGCGACTTTGTCTACGCAGGATTAGTATTTCGAGTTGCTTAAATTAGCGTGGCGTAGTACATAATGTGTAACTGTAGCGGTTTTGCAGCGCACGCCAGAATAGCTCGCAGATGGTAGATTTTTTCCTACTTACTTGTCACTTATCGTCATATTTTGGACAATTCACACAATATCTTTATAAATTGTAGCCTATGTGTTAATCTGATGTATAAGCTAGGTATATTATTGTAAAGTTTCATCAAATTCCATTTAGTAGTTTTTACGTAAAAGAGTTACAAATATCCATCCATCCATCCATACTTATTAGTAGGATGGGTGATTAAATGAAAAACATTTTATTATCAATACACCAGACAGAAAACAATATTGAAGTCGGTTATGACATGACAAGTACGCAGTTTTGTCGCTCAGTAGCGATCTCCTCCAGGCATATAAGCATACACTACGTTAATCTATAGTTTTTTAAATGGACATAGCAAATAGGAGGTTAAAAGGTCAGAGGTAGGTATTCCTACCCTAGAAATGGTCAATGATACGATAAGGAAAATGTATGAAACTCGTCTGAAAAAATAGTATTAAAATAATAACTGCGTTTCCCCAAACCCTTGGTATACGAAGATTGACTTATATCAATACGCTCAAACAACCTTCAGTCTTTAGTGCCTTCCCGAAGGTTCTGTTGAGGATTTACATTAGAACGTATCTGCGCCGCCTCCGTTCGCTGAATTTGAACTTTATTTGTATGAAGATAAACCTCAATATTGCATTTGTATAGCCGGACCCTGACACGTATAAGTATTAATTGAACTCTTTGATTATACGAATAGGGTTCAAATTTATTGGATTCGGCACGGCTCAGCCCCGACACGTTTAATGTAAATCATCCTATCATCCTAAACTAATTTTGGGTAATTAAATAAATAAATATCCCCCACAATAATGTCATTCCCCACAGCACTAACTAGCCTTAAACTTAGCAAATCTTTTACTTTGGCAACCAAATATGTAATATTATGTAATAGTTATATGATTTTTTTTAAATAAATACTGATAATATAATACCCAGATAGAGAGATAGAGAACAAACATGTATGTTTGTTTATTACACAAAATGTTTGTTTTCGATGGAGATCGAACCCACGGCTTACAGCACAGAAGGCCGAGCTTCTACCAACTGAGCTTTGAGGGCTGAATCTAAATCTTTTTTTTAATACAACTGGCTTATGGAACCAGCAGATGGCCCACCTGATGTTATGTGGTAACCATCAACTATAACAAAGCATTACCTCGTAAGTCACGCACGATAGGAAACGTGCCCTACGATGCACTGCCCTGCGTCCATCAACTCCATGAGGCATACAGATGTTATGCCTCATGTGCCTGTAATTACACCGGCAGCTTGAGGCATACAGATGTTATGCCTCATGTGCCTGTAATTACACCGGCAACCACACTCTTCAAACCGAAACACAGCAACGCTTCTTGGCGTCAGAAAAAGGCGTGGTGGTAGTACTTCCTCAGACGAACCCTTCACAAAGAGCTCTACTACTCTTTGTTGTAGCATTATAATTCAAAATGAGCACTATCTGCCCTGTTATTATTTCAGTCTAAAATAATTTGAGTGGAACACAATTCGTACGCTAATATTGATTGAGCTCAAGTTGTGAGCTAATATAGAGCGTGGAGTATTATTCCAGCATCCAGTAAGCTCCCAGTGGCTCAAGTTGGGCCTCGTCAAGCCGGCAAAGTGTTAGTGATGATAAAGTTGTGAGATTGGAGTGGAGGGCTCTCAACTTGTTTGCAACATTATGCACTGGCGTTCCACGACTCCGTGTCAGGGTATGACAAACCCTGTATGCCACGGGATGTTCACTTCACTTTTAATCTACTTATACTGCTAGCTGTGACCCCCGGCTTCCCTCGCGTTAGTTGTGATTGAGCCACGCATCCTTACATCGTAATTTAAATATTAGAATACTTTATAAATCGCATCTATACAACGTGTAACATAATACCCCTATAATCCCGGAAGCGGAGTATTCTACAGGTCATAGCGAAGACCTTTGGTTATATAACTTTTGAAATTTCGTAGTTTTTCATTCATGAAATGCCTCTTAAACGTTCATCTAATATGAAAGTAAACACACCACGAGGCAGCCCTATTTACAGCTGTTTGTACTTTCCGTGTGTACGTGACTATGGTACTTACGTAAACAGTATAAGGGGTAAATTTTCTGAGACAAAATGAATTTTGCTTTTGTATGGGAATTTTGAAAATGATATATTCAAGCTATGCACACGTCAAACTATTCCAGTGCTTGGTCTGATCACTTGCTATTTGGCCATAAAGGGGTATTATGTTACACGTTTTATATAATATATTTTAAACAGCGGCGATGAGCTTGCAACCTGTCATGTGTGCAACAGACTTTTTGCAACTATTATGTTAAGTTAAAAGGTCTTAATGTCAAAATGGTGGATTACATAATAACTTTCTAGCTTAGGGCATGGCAATATTAGGAGAAGAAGCGGACCGAAGTAAATATATATAAAATATAAAACTAGCAATTAATGTTAGGGATTATAAAATTCGAATAAACCACAAATCGGGCATACTTTTCAGTCTTTTTATGAGACGCTTTAGTACCTGGGACAGTATTTTAGATGGAGCAGACTTGCCCATCACCTTACCATCCTCACAGCTTAGTCGGCCTTTTCCTCACAAAATACATGGTCGATATTTGCAGAGCTGATTCAGGCACGGGCTTCTCTCGATGATTCATGTGAATCATGATCGTACAAAAACGGTAGGAACCAAGCCGTAAGTATAATGCCTGTTTTTCTAGGCTTGGTCGCGTGGAACTGGCACCTAGATTCACCTAGCTTTAAGAAACGTTAAAGTGATCCTTGTGATTCAACTGAATATATACCTTTTCGACTTTGACAGGGCAGTGCGCCCTGCGTCCATCAACTTGAGTCAAAGTTATTATCGAGCGTGACTTACGATGCTTTATTATAGGTGATGGTTACTACTTCACATAAGGTGGGACCTCTGATTGTTCCATTACCAAATTGTATAAAAATTGGTTTCCTTTACTATTTGAGAGTAATCACTTTCAAGTACATATTTTTTTTAAATAATTATGTAACATGCTTTACGTGGATAAAATAAAGGTAATTATTAAAGAGTGAAGCTGAACGTCTCTTGATGAGCTGCATCGCACTGACTGCTGAAGAGCTCTTCAAGCCCTCAGCAACTTTGTCGCAGCTCGCTACCACTTTGCCGTGTACGAGATAACGTACTCCAATTATTTATGTGTTGGATTGAATTTTCAGAACTAATAGGCAGGAAGATGATGATGATATTTGTACTTTTAATACCACTTAAATCTTTAGCAAAATATCGGTGTCGGTCTTCTTCTTGCGTCACTAGTTTCTTTTGAAACAGTGTGGTGAAAGGATTTTAAGTGCCCCATAAAGAGGCTTTTGAGCAGACACTTTTTTAGAGCTTTTTAGGTTTTGGCACGTGCCGGTTTCCATCACCGCTTGAGAGTACTGGCACTGTGCACATACATTTATGAGCAGGAAACTCGTTTATGATGCACGATCGGTTTTGAACCCATGAGCTGAGTGATCGGAAGGCGCTATCGCTAGACCACTAGTGCTCTTCAGTGTCGGTTAAATTTATTGTCATTTGTATTTGTGTTTGTAAACAAACATGTTTACTTCAAAACAAAAGCGCATTTTAATATAAGATTATATTTGGTAGGACAGATAGTTCTCAAAGCTACATACAATATTTTTTCTCGCAGTTTGCAAAATCCTTCCGCAAAAGTCCTAAAAATTCTGAATAGTTTATACTTTATTCAATTTTATGTTCCTGTATTTGTCTTGGACTTTCAAACTTAGTCCACCCCTCGAGTTTTACAATTCTGTTTCAAACAGAATTGTGAAACAAGGCAACGGTGGCCGTATTTTTACGATCGTATTAATAGACTTTTTAAAAACAAAGCCAAAAGGTATTTATTCAATAAAATCACATAGATCACTTTGAAACGTCTTAAAGCTAGGTGACTCAAGGTGCAAGTCGTGGTTTCGAATCCAGTTGTGCACTAATCAATTTGTCTTGGGTAATCGGTGAAGGAAAACATTGTAAGGAAACCAGTTAATATTCTAACAGTGACGATGGGCTTGCAACCTGTGACGTATATATGGAATACCAACTTCTGCAAAATGTAATATGAATGTAAAATTTGGCTACACCCCTCAGCCATCATCTAATAATCTGAAGTAAGTTAGGCACTAATAGATCTGAGGGAACATTTACCTTGCCTGGAGATCAAAATCGTGAAGTTGTTTCAGTTCTATTTAAAAGTGACATCTAAGCTTCGTCTTGTGGAGGCTCTTACCGGTAAGATACTCTTGACCTGACCTTTATCTTAAATTACTTCTATTTGATCGAGGTACGTACGCCGAAGTCTTCCCCTCCCAACAGTTTTAATACAATTAAGTTTTATCTATGACCTATGGACCTATATACCTCTAGGTACGCTGCTAGGCCTAGCGTGATTTTGTAAAAAATACTTTTTTTTTAATTACGGCCATCATTATAAAGGAGCCAACATCGTTGGAAACCTGTTGGAGTTTTCGAATACCTTCCCTGGGGTTTTACGAATAGCTGTGGGCACAGCCGCAGCCTGTGGCTAACACTAGGTAGTGACCCTACTATTGAATAGCCTTCGACTGATTTTGAACCAAAACCTATAGCATTAAATTCTATTTTCCGTTGACAAAAGAAAGCGCTTTAAGAATCGAAAATAAAAATGTACCATTGACACAGGGTATTTTCATAGCGTTACCAACCGATTAGAATTCATCTGAAAAATTTGCTTTTTCCCTCACATTTCAATTAATTCTATTTTCAAATAAATCACCACAGCAAACGTTTTTAGGGCAAATATTTGGTCGTTAAGTTGTCACATTGATTCACGCCGTTCGCACGCAGGGTTGCCAACTAATCGAATTTTAGTGAAAATTGTAAAGTGTTATCGTTAATTGAATCTATTTGAGGGGCGAAAACTAATTGAAAAGTGAGTTTAGTTGAAAATATCTAATGATTTTGAGCACGCAGGTGGACTAGCAAATGAGGGCATTCGAGTTCACCATACTGACATGACATTAAAAATACTGCTCATATGTCGTTGACAGCTGTGTGAGATACGATGATATCTTTTCAAAAATGGAAACGATATTTTCAAGAGATTAATAATTTATTTTTCTTTGTTGGGACTGGTTGAAAAAGAAGCAAGTATTTACATTTTCAGTAGGTAGTGCCCTTTTTACACCCTTTGTATAGGGTGGGAACATACTAATAACGGAAAAGGATTATTAACTGCAAGATTTTAATTTGGGGCAATGTAATGGACGTACTACTGACGATTAAAGACATTCGACAGTCTGAGGTTGAGAGGGTAATGCCCACCTGCTTGACGATTAAGGTTACTATAAAAAAATACTTTGTTCGAAAATCTCAAAACTTTTATTTCTATCTTTTTTTAAGAACCAAATTTTATGGTTAAATAGAAGCTCCTTCAACTTGTTTATGCGATTTTTTTGCTGAAAACAAATAATTACAATGTTTTAAGTTTAAAATGTATTTATATAAACAAATAAAGCTAAATAGTCAAAAACTGTAGCTTGCTAGTGTTGTACCTACTAGTGATGTACTGCTGGTTCGTCCTAGTTCTATAAAATATTAAAGTTTATGTTCCAGCCACCGAAATCCACTGCATTCGCGCATATTCAAACGCAGTTAGAACAATAAATTTACCTGCAAAAACCTGCAACAGTTAATCTTTTTTTATTTAACCGCTGGCTTTTTGTTTTAACGTCAGTTACCGGACAAATTATACTTGGACTAGCTGCTGCCCTTGGCTTCGCTCGCTTATTTTTAGTAATTGTTAGTATTGAGGTGAAATCTACCGCTAATGTATTCATTAGCGGTAGATTTAAAAGTTGTGATTTAAATGTTCGAGCGAGAAGTATTCTTCTCTCTCGAACATTTCACAACTTTTAAAAACAAAGAATGAAAAAAAACTTATCAAACAAATTGTCTGCTCTCTTTGTTATGCAGTTGGTTTTTAGGAATTGCTTATTCACCATCCAATATTTGACTGGAAGATATAGCTCTAAGCGATAAGACCGCCGATTATATCAACCTTTTATAATCATGTACAATAAATATTATAGTTATATTATATTTACGCTTGTGGAATTCTATTTTTCTCAAACAAACTGACCAGAACATGTACTCATCTACGAGTATAAATCATTTATGGTCGTTGCACATAATTTACGGTTACATAGCCTGTGTACTGGCAATAATTTACAAGAAAAAGTAGCCAGACGTATTTATAAAACCTAGCAATGTAATTCTTAAGGGGCTGACAACTGTCAAACAACTTCTCGCTTGCACATTCCAACATTTTGAAAGATATTAATCTCTGTACTTATTAATGCAAAGTTTGTTTAACACATTGCTCGACACTACCGCCCAAAGACGTAAAGAGTTAAAAAGCGATACGACAGTACGTCTCTCGACGTAAGGGTTTAGGTTAAGCCAAAGTCAGTACGCCTTAACACGATCGATTTTCCATACAAATATTAGGAACGGCATGCTGTAGTGTCACCGTAGAGGTAACTTAGACTTTTATACTGTCACCATGAAATGAATTATAAAACTTCAAAACACCCTCGTTCACACACACGACGACATTTTTCCGCTCCCCCTCCGCACGTACACTACGGCCGTGGACGTCGTGTTTTCATACAATCAGTCGAGTAGTGCGCAGCGGCGGTGCCCCGCGCGTTGCTAAGTGATGGCGGCTAGGGATTCCTATGAAGACCAACAAAAAAGACTCCAAGACTTGTTTGATGCGGTTTCTACTCCTGAGTCAAGTGAAGACCCTTTTGCTGACGATGGAGAGTATGGAAATGACCAAGATTATGAGCCATCTGGCAATGAATCGACAAGTTCTGAGACGTACTGTCGTATTACATATATATTTTACCACGCGTTGTGACACTACGTCTATAGGCAATGTATGAAAAAAAGTAGTGACAAATCAGTAACAATTAGTATACTAGTAGTCCATCAACGTGTTAATCATTTTTTTTATACATCTAGCAGATGGCCCACCTGATGTGAAGTGGTAACCATCACCTGTAACAAAGCATTGCCTCGCAAGCCACGCACGTACGTACGTTTTCGTACTTATGCAAACTTTTTAGCAGAATATGCAAATATGTTTGCATCAAAACTATTTATTTGCTGTACTGTGTGCAATGTAATATTACAATAAATATAATATACAATTAATATTACTATTAAACACAACTTGGATGATTGATGCTAGTGAAAAATTGTTTGACGGTTGACAGCCTCTTAAAACCTGCTTTTTCAGTAAAATGCGGACTTTGCTGATTCGAAAATTTTCATTTAACACTTCAGCGCTCTTACTATTTCACAAAAGACCGTCTCAAGGATTTTCTATTTACATCCTCTAACTTAATTTTATTAAAATCAAACCATGCAGAAATCACATTAACATGGAATGTCGGCATTTCAGACACAATTGAAAATGTTTTTGTCTCACGTAGATTCCCGTTCCGGCTTACAAATAGTTAAGAGGCTGACAGCGGTAAAACAACATCTTGCTCGCTTAAGTCAATATTTTTAAACATAAAATCATTGAATGTAGTAATGAAAAATCTCAAACAATCAAGTTTCGGAGAATAACATTACAAAGGTTTATTTAAAACACAATTTTGATCAAAACAAGTTTTCCTACCAAAAACTTTATAAAACTCGAAAACTTTTGAAAAGTTAAAACTATCTTCAAAAATGATGTGCGAGTAAAAAGTTGTTTGACGGTTGTCTAATTACTACTATTCACTGTCGCGTTATTATGAAAATAAAATTTATGTGCACAATGCCAGTACTCTCAAACGGTGAAGGAAAACATCGTGAGGAAACCAGCATAGGACCTAAAAAGTTCTATAATAAGTGTCAAGTGCTCGAAAGGAGCCTCTTGAGGCGCACTTAAAATCCTTTCACCACACTGTTTCGAAAGAAACTAGTGACACGACAAGAGAGAGAGACTGTCGCAAGTGCCACCATAACGTTTTCAAGGAATCGAGAGCTTTATCCAAAGTTGTTTATTGTAAAACTTAGTAAACCGGGCGTTGGTAATTAAAGTTTATAGTCGGTACGCGGTGGATCGCTAGAAGTTATAACTTTGAAAATTTTAAGAGATTTACATTGTTGAAGAATTTGCTAACACCAAATTCTTTGAATATGTTCATCGTAAAGTTGAAATACAAGCTTTTATGAGAGCGATCAAAACAAGAAGGGGTTATGTGTTTTGTGGCGTGTTGATGTGCCGAGCATCATTGCGACATAAGCATCCCGCCTAACTCGAGAATATAAAGAAACGAGTGATTTGTTTTCTGTCATTTTGGGAAGCAACATAGCCTTTTCATTCTAATTGTTTTTTTGTTATTAGCTTCAGTCCTGTTGAGTAATGTCGGTGGTCTTAGCTCGAAGTGTGAGTATTTGGAATGAAAGTGTATTGTGATATCCTGATTTGAAGGAACATTTTTCTCGAAGGTTTTGAAGAAACCGCCACCATTTTTCCAAAAAAATACAGACTAACTTGACGTTATGTGTCAATGTGACTGACTTGACTAACAGTTTTGTTAATTTTAGTCAAGTCTGGCAATTGGCAAAGATTGTCTGTCAAAATGACGGACAGGAGCAGAAAAGAAGCGAATCTAATCAAAAGCGCCGCAAATCATTATGTCTCACTCTACATTACTCCCACGCGTTGATTTTAGTGAAATGCGTGAATAAGCACGTACTATTAAATTAACGAGCATACAGTTCATATTGATTGATGGCAAATATTGAATAATATGTGCGATGGCATAATTTTTTGTAGGTACATATTTTTTTATATACTTATAGAATAGAATGAAATAGTTTTTTTATTCATCACACAAGTACAGATAGGTACGTAAAAATACGTATCAATATCAATACAATATCAATACGTAAAAAAAAAATACAAACTACTTGTAAATATTTCAAATAATTTAAAATCTTGACCACTTTATATATAAAACCACAAAAAACAAGAAACCAGTAATGTATCAAATAAAATGTTTATTATGATGTTAAAACCCTGTAGTTAAAACCCCCACATATTTACTTCCACATTAAACCAAAGGGTAACGACTGCCACAAAAGACCGCTAGGAACCCAGCCGTAAGTTTATTGCGTGTTCTTCAAGCCTTAGTGGCGTGGAGCTGACCTAGAATCACCTAGCTATCAATTTTAAAACTGATTCTTGTAATTCAATTGAATAAATACCTTCAAACGCTTAACGTTTTGAAATTTCGTTTTCTAAGAGTAGTAGAGCTCTTTGTAAAGGGCTCGTCCGGGGAAGTACTACCAC
The DNA here is from genome assembly GCA_932294275.1 of Chloroclysta siterata. Classification (NCBI taxonomy): domain Eukaryota; kingdom Metazoa; phylum Arthropoda; class Insecta; order Lepidoptera; family Geometridae; genus Chloroclysta; species Chloroclysta siterata. The sequence goes on along the minus strand of OW028592.1, from coordinate 25,414,240 downwards.
CACGCCTTTTTCTGCCACCAAGCAGCGTTGCTGTGTTTCGGTTTGAAGAGTGTGGTAGCCGGTGTAATTACAGGCACATGACGCCTAACATCTGAATGCCTCAAGTTGATGGACGCAGGGCAGGGCAATGCACGATTGCCAGTCAGCAATTACACAAAGTTATTTCTATCTTTACTAATACTAAAAAAATCAAAGTCCTGACTGACTGACTGACTGACTGACATATAGACAACGCACAGCCTAAACCGCTGGTCCTAGAGACTTGAAATTTGAAGAGTACATAGGGCTTATAGCGTAAAGATGTATAAAGAAGGGATTTTTGAAAATTCGACCCCAAAGGGTGTAAAAAGGGTTGAAAACATTTGTTCATTTGTATTTTTGACAGCCTTCACAGCTCAGTTGGTAGTAGCTGTGCCTTCTGCGCCGTAGGCCGTGGGTTCGATCCCCACCGAGAACAAACATTTGTGTGATGAACATAGATGTTTGTTCTCTGTCTGGGTGTTATTATATATAATAAATATGTATTTACAAAAAAAAAGTATATATGTATTATATCAGCTATCTGGTTCCCATATTACAAGCTTTGGCTTAGTTTGGGGCTAGATAGTGCTGTGTGGAAAGTCCACCAATATTTATTATTTATTATTTATTTATTTTGTATAAAAAATAGTATCAGTTACTTACTTCTTTCACTTTTAATCCGTACCTTAATTCTTAATGAATATTTTTGTATAAGTTTATCTAACATTAGTTTTAAAAATATACGATTCATTAATAAAAGTATACAGTTTTAAAGAGAAGGAAGCGTTCTTCAGCCTCAATCCACTGAAATCTTCCGCAACTGTAAGCCTAAATCCATTAAAAGCGTAAATAGTTTAGTTGGGAAACTTACCCCTGTCTAGGGGTAAGTTTGTGTCACCACACAAACTTACCCCTAGACAGGGGTAAGTTACATATACACAAACGCGCGACAAAATATATAACACATATATTTTGTCGCGCTTGCGGAGTTTTATTTGTGGTTTATTTAAATTGAGGTTTGCCGAACGGATTTAGACAGGTATTACTTAAATTAAACCCAAACTTATAAATCTTACTTAAAAACATTTAAATTAGTCTTGTAACTGTTTTTTATTATGTACTAAAGTAAAAAATTGGGCATCGTTTATAAATAAATGAAAAAAATACTATTAGGTACCTAAATTAACGTTTCTTGAACTAAATAATTGTTCCTTAAAAGCTTAAAAAACTCTTCAGAACATTAGGATCAGTAGGTAAATTCTCCTGGGCCATTAATTATTTTTACATCTAGGGATTTCATACATAAATAAAATGAAGAAAAATGTTATGTTTGGACGTACCTATCACTTTCTTAAACGTCCTTAGACGTCCTTAAATAATCTGGAGTTCGTACTTGGGTACTAAGAAATCTGAGGGGATATCTACCGTGCCCGGAACTAGGCAGTTTCAGAAAAATATAATCGATGAATAACTCTATATCTTTAAGGAAAACCTTATTTTACTTAATTTTTAGGTTTTGTAGAGTTGGAGCTATACCAATTCCAAGCTCCATCTATATAATCTGATATTTTATCATTCTTAGCTTGTTCCGTCTGAACAAGCATATTCAGGTCTACCATGAAAAAAAAGATGAACATGACGATCAACGATGACGGTCCATTCGTGAACATTTTTTTTCACAGTTCGCATACCGCGCACTGTATCTCGCTTTTAATGTTATAGTTATATAGTAATTTGTAATTAAATTTTAATGTAGCGTTCTTTATTAACATAACGTTATAAAAGTATAGTGTTATGTACATTTCAAAAGACATAATTTATCACGTGGGTAACAAAAGAACAAAGGAAACATCCTATCTCATGGTCCGAACTGACGTACAAAGAGAATTTTGCGCGAAATTTCGATAAATCAACAAACACTGCCCAAGGGAGTCACAGAATGATACATTACATCAAAGTAAATACATTGCATTCCCTATTCGGTGTGGGATTATCCTGATTATTTATGAGAAGTCTGTGATAAGTGAGGTCATCGGTTTGAATCCGGTCGTGCACCGATAAAGAATTTGCATCTATTCATTCCTCATGTGACCTCTTCCATACACTTTACACTCATAGGAAGCTTTTATTATTTAGCTAAATTTCTGTGGCATTACCGAACGACTCTGACAGAACACCAGCGTTGGTTGCAAGCCAACAAACTTATGCTGAGTCCGAGTCCAAAGCTTTTTTTTTTGTTTTAATTGTTATATGTAGTTTTTTTTTTAATACAACCATTATGGAACAAGCAGATGACCCACCTGATGTTAAGAGGTAACCATCACCTATAACAAAGCATTACCTCGTAAGTCACGCACGATAGGAACGTGCCCTACGATGCACTGCCCTGCGTCCATCAGCTTGAGGCATACAGATGTTAAGCTTATGTGCCTGTAATTACACCGGCAACCACACTCTTCAAACCGAAACACAGCGTTGCTGCTTGGCGGCAGAAAAAGGCGTAGTGGTAGTACTTCCCCGAACGAGCCACACACAAAGAGCTCTTCTACTCTTAAAAGTTTCCCGATGGTGTAAGTGAAATATATTTTCATTCTTTCTTCAATATCCCAAGATTATCCTGGGATATCATTACATCATAGGTAATGAACGCAAAATCACGGGTAATACATAGATATCGGGTACGCTTTTGACCTTTGTAATATCATGTTACAACTAAATTTGATAATACTTAGTTACATTCCCAATAGACCCAAGCTTTTGATCATTGGATATAATAATTACATTAGCTAGCTCCTACGAGAATTACTTGTAATATCTTCCGTTGTTATAGTACAAAGCGGAAATCAAATTAAAATAGTATTCTCAATTAATCCTATTTAAAATGTTTGTTTCGTTCAAACAATATGATTTTTTTATTAACAAATATTGGTGCAGAAGTCAGAGCTACTATTATTTAACTGAGCTGTGAAGGTTGTCAGTCGTTTTTTATATATTTGATAGCATTACTCACAGATGGTACAACCCGCCCTTGTTTAACTAAAGACTAATAAAATAATTAAAAACGCGATAAAAAATATAATAAACGCGAAAGTTTGTACGTATGGATCGATGTTTGTTACTCTTTCACGTAAAAACTACTGAATGGATTTTAATGAAACTTTACAATAATATAGCTTATACATCAGAATAACACATAGGCTACAATTTATAAAGATATTGTGTGACTAATCCTGCGTAGACGAAGTCGCGGGCACCAGCTTGTAATAAATAATAATAGAAGACTCTCACTGCTGCTTTGATTTTAGTGCAAAAAATGTTTTGTAGTTTTTTAACGTGGCTACTGGCCATCGTACCGTTTGGTGCGCCAAAGAAAAACAAAAGAAAAGACACAACACATAAAAGTTTCATATCAAATGGACATCTGTGTTCATCGCACAAATTTTTATTACCTATGGGAATTGAACTCACAACCACAGCGCCAACTGAGTTGTGAGACCAGGCAGATTATTTTAAACTTTTTTCTTTTATCTTTTACAACACTGAAAAACTATTAAATTCTCCGAGGAACAACTATTTGTAACTAAAAACTTTTTCTTATAAAGCAAATTGATTTGATTGAAAAGCAAATTCCATTCGCCTATTGATCTAAAACTGTTCTAATCAAATAATGACTATTGAACTATCTAATCTTCAAAGCATCCAATTTGTACTTTACACACCCGATTAGGTCTTTACGCTGGTATCCTAAGTTGCCTTTGATCTTTTCACTGATTTCAACTACGCAAAGCCAATACCTACGGTAAATTAATTTTGACAAAACTTTCATAAAGCTAGAGTATCATTGAGAGAAGTCTGGAGTGAAATTAAAGTCCACATACACCTAAAAAAACCTTCTGGATTCTACCTTTGAATGTGATGAACTTTAATTGAACCCACTACTTCATTTAATGTACGAGTAAGCTCGAAATTTTAAGAGGCAAGACTTAAAGATAGGAGTGTAAGACTTTGTGAATTCGTTAGCGAATTCCCAACGTGATTAAAATACCACGGAAAGTTCGGTATTACTTGGGAGTTGTTCAGTTTTTGAAGATTAACGTCCTTTTATCCTCATCTTCCAGGCTCTTATCCACTGGAGCAGAATGTGTACTCTATTTAATCTCTTTTCAGTCAAATATGAAAATAATTTGTGGATATTTCGCAAATAGAAAATAAGGGGCTCGTCCAGAAAAATACTACCACCATGCCTTTTTCTACCGCCGAGTAGCGTTGCTGTGTTTCGGTTTGACCAGTGTGTTCACCGGTGAAATTCAGGAACATGAGGCTTATCATCTGTATGCCTCAAGTTGATGGACGCTGGGCAGTGCATCGTAGAGCACGTTCCTATCGTGCGTGACTAAACTTGTACCATGACGTGTAATATGCTTACAAATGATTATTATTATTGACTTACGACGTATTTATTTGTTTTAGGTGATGGTTACCACTTAACATCAGGTGGACTACTTGTTCGATGTAAAAAAACCCATAGCGCCATACTTTCCCAAACTAAGCATATCAAAATCATAATAAATGTTTTAAATATTAGCAGACATGTCATACAGCGCCATATACCCCAAAGCTAGCTAACCAGTCAGATCTTTCAATGTCAGTATGGCTCCTTGGCCATATGCTCTTGGCTTAACATGAATCAAATTGAACCGATTTATAACATTTGGAACCACAATTTGTCATCAATTCAACTACATTAACCAATTATTTGGGGCAAGCAATATAATAAATAACAAAAAGGTTTTATTGTTATGACGTGTAAACTAATAATTGATCAAATTGATTACAATCAAGGATAGGCAATTATTATAATTATTATTAAAATGAGTTTGATACTCTAGCCTATATAGCAGAAAAATTTTGGCGACAAAAGCAACGTTAGAGGGATTGTCCGGTGCTTCTTTGCCGATTTAATTATGTTTAATTTTCTATCAAAAAAAAAATATTTAAATATAATAGATATACAAAGTGTTCCATAAGTTGTGTATATAAACTTCAGGGGGCTAAAGTACCCATCAATATGAACAACTTTTTCTAAGGAACCAACACTGTGAACACGAAAAAAAAAACAGCTGTTTCATACATTTTAGCCTGGTAGGAATTGAAATTTTGTATGAAACAGCTGTTTTTTTTTCGCGTTCACAGTGTTGGTTCCTTAGAAAAAGTTGTTCATATTGATGGGTACTTTAGCCCCCTGAAGTTTATATACACAACTTATGGAACACCTTGTATTTAAATAAAAATAAAAATAACATTAAATTGTACTCTACGCTCTAGTGTACAATAGCCTTTAGCGAATCAGGTCACTTTTGTCCTGAGTTTCGAGAGATAAGATTTGATAAAACTAATTAAGAGTTTTTATTGCTGAGTTATGATCACGAATCTACCGAAGAAGATTGAATTGGCACTCTACATCTTTAATCCTTATTTAAGGACGGGTTTGAATTAAATATTTTCGTTTTTAATTTATAACATGTTTAAAGTAGAGTCTAATTTTATCTGACATTGTTAAACCCACCCTTAAAAGAATATGCTGATGCTTTTGCTGATTTGATTATTTTATAATTTTCGTTGGTAACATTATTTTATTTTTTTTCTCAAATCGAGTTGCGTGTCATTTTTTATTGTATTGTTTTTATTTCATTGTGTGTACATTATTATTTTATTTTTAAATTGATTTGATTCAATTTTATTACGTAAACTGTACCGTGAATATGACTTAGTCTAAGAACATTGTAAATGTCTAAAGATGTGAATAAATGAAATGAAATGAAATGAAATACACTTTTAGATTTTAATCATTTATTTTAAAGGCTGAGGCTGAGGCTTTGTCGCTGAGCGACAACACCGCCCAATAATAAAAGATAAAAAAATACATCAAATACCAAAACTTAAGCTCTAATTAACAAATATACTTTGGCATACTCTCAAATTATAGCAGGTCTATTTTAAAACATTCGAAAACGTTTCTTACTGGAAACATCATCAAATTTCCTGTTTGCTCTTGTTTTGATTCAAAGTCAAAGTCAAAGTCAAAATGTATTTATTCAATAAAATCACAAGGATCACTTTGAAACGTCTTAAAGCTAGGTGACTCTAGGTGCCAGTTCCACGCGACCAAAGCCTAGAAGAACAGGCAACAAACTTACGGCTTGGTTCCTACCGTTCTTTTGTATGATCCTTTTACAATGTAATAATATAATATATTATTGAAGTTTAGTGAGGCGTAGGCATACAGAAAAAGGTAGACATAATCAAATTTATAAGACAGTAAATTTATAAAATTTATAAGATTGCTTAGAACTAAAACTGACGATTCCGATGGTTTTCATTTTTTAATAAAAATTGCATATGAAAAGAAGGTCATATACAATTATAATTAAAAAATAAAAAAATCCTCAGAAATCTTAGGGATTTAATAGAAAAAATATAGTTCGTTATTATTACGAAAAAAGAATCCAAGAATGGGCCCTAAATATTAAATAAAGCAATCGGCAAGAAATAAATAAATATTGGTGAACATTCTACTAATGACTGCACTAAGTGTAGCTTAAATGGCTTTAACGAGGTAATCCGCTTTACTAACTTTTTAGTGGGCAATGGCGCAACTCGACCAGATTAAAACTTTTGTTTGTTATAGCAAACTCATCGACTGTTTACGTGGTCTAGATCATTTGAAGCCCACTATCATCATCAGCATTTTAAGGCTGAATATTTAATATTTATATAATTATTGGTAGAAGAACAGAACAGAAAAAATTGTATTTGGCATACAAATACGGGTGTAAAACCACACAGCACAAATAATCTGTCATGACAGTTTTTGAGCTGTAGAAAGTTTTTGAAACTGTTTTAAAACTTACATCGTTCAGGTTAACATTTTCACAACACTTTCTTTTGTTTTTATTTTTATTCTAGCATCTTTGTTTATTTATTCATTATTTACTTTAAATGATTTTTTTATTAATGTCATACAATTAAATAAATAAAAACTGTTTTATGTTTATTGTAATCGGATTTTGTAGACATACTATTATACAAATTAATTGGTATTTAAATTAATAAAATATTGAACTTTATTACTGAAGTACCTAAATACCTCAAAAACTTGTGTCTATGGTTCAAAACGTGGCGTCACCGGCCATCTTGTTTTTGAGCACATATCGTTGTGTGCGGTAAAATACTATAAAACGAAACAAAATAAAGTATTGAAGTTCCTCCATTTTATGGTTTTATTTATGAACATGCTTACCACCTCCTCCGTACCACCAACCATCTCCTAACTATTTGAAAATATGACCAATATCTCGATATTTTGTCGAAGCTTTCGCTTTCCTCGATTGGTTTCCTCGATTGCCTTTAAAAAAGATTCTGACTCTGCTCTAAAACCGCAAAACCAATGTAATAAAACCCTAAGACGACTTGAGCCTACGCAGTGAATTTACTACCGATTTATTTACCTCAAGGATCTTTAATACTTAGACCAAAAACTAAGTTTTTTTGCTACGGTATTTTTTAAATTCCTAAAAGCTTAAGGATAAGCGCACACCGGCCAGCAGAGTAGAGGTTATTTTATTTTATTTTTTATGCATAGAAATAGATATTTATGCCATAACTGGCAGCAGACGGGCCACTTTGTGTGGTCACCGTCGCTATAGAAACGTACAACACCAGTGGCGTTGCTGATGCGCTGTCGGCCTTTTAGAAAAAGATAAACCCGCCTTTTGAAGGACCCCACGTCGAAACACAGTGGGGAAAACCGCATTTAGTAAATTTTTTTCATTAATATAAGTTTCTTGCTCATTCTAGACTTGGAACTGGCGCCTAAATTCACCTAGCTTTACTATGTTTTAAAGTTACATGCAAACACATAAATGTTTTTTTACTTTGTATTTGAATGGCGGTTTGTTTCCTTTCCTTAAGGTAAAGGAAAGCCTAAATTTCGAAGGTATAGTTAAAAACTGTCAGTTGTTAAGTCAGTGTTTCCTTGATTTAGATTATTATGTGTATCTTATAAGTTGTTATTGTTAAGTTAGTTTTGTAGTTTGAACTGTCACGTTCTATATGTGAAAACTAATTAGGCTAGTTTACATCTATAATCTCTTTAACTACTTAAACTTAAGAAGCTGTTTGTTTTCCTAAAATAAATAAAACTAGTCCACAATTTACGTCATAGGCAGTTTACCAAGATAAGAAACTGGACCCGACAATTACAGCATTGTTTTGGCTTCTCTTTAGTGAATTCTGAGAAACATTCAGCTAATTAATTGCCTTGAACAACGGAAAAGATAAAAAGTCACGTCGGAGTACAGTGCTACTGTTACAAAGGAGAGAACACAGGTATTTAATTAAAAAGTGGTACAAAGAACTTACAAGAGCATTTTTATTAGTTGTAAATACAGCTGAACCAAAGGAGGCTTAGAATAAAACAATATAAATGACTGGCATTACAACTCGGTTGGTATTAAAACCGCCATCTTCTTTTGTATATAGGTACAACTTGCCGATGGAATGGCCCACCCGATGGTAAGGGGTAAGATGGTAAAAATCACGATGGACTTCTCTGCGTCTACCAATTTTAGGCATAAAAGATCCGAAGGTCAAAAGGCACCGAGTACAAACATCATTATGTGATAAACACAATGGTTTGGTTTATATAAAAAGGTTTTACTTATTGTATTAGTTATCTGGTTCCCAGAACCTCTAATCTGTGTAGCACTGTGTAGTCTTACGTTGCGTAATTTGAAGTGCCACTGTCTAATTTGGGTTTTTTATTTTTAGTTGTTTTTTAAACATGTATTTAATGTCTGAAGATTCGTAAAGGTTGTGAAATGCTCTCTCGGCTGAGTTTTTATCTAGTTCAAAATGGGTTTTTCAAAAAACGGTTTTAATTGTTTAAGGTGGCTGAAACGCGCGTGTGATGCCACCGGTGTTGCAAGTGTCCTTATGCTACGGTAACCGCTTTTCATCAGGTGGGACAAACTCTTTTTAGCTTACTTAGTAGTATATAATAAAACCGGCCAAGTGCGAGTTGGAATCGCGCACGAAGGGTTCCTCACCATTATCTATAAAAACGGCAAAAAAATCACGTTTGTTGTATTAAATTAAATAAATTAATATATAAATATTTATTTTATTGTGTTTTTTAGTATTTGTTGTCATAGCGGCAACACAAATACATATGTACAATCTGAGTAAATTTCAAAAACAAATTACAAAACACAGCAACGATTCTTGCTTGGCGGCAGAAATAGTCATAGTGCAACGTCACCAGAAGGTAAGCAAAATTTGTTCCTGGGTCATTTACTTAGTTCTTGTATTCTTATTGAAAAATTTACTTACCGTATACTATGAACGCTAATGATACCGGAACCACTACTCGAGAATTAACCCATTCATAATTTACACAGAAAAGATTATACAATGCACAGTCAGAGGAAATATTTGGTCTGAAACTTTTATCTTCGACTTCATTTACTCTTACGTAACCTGAATTCCATAAGTTTCCGAATACGGGCTAACGAGCAATGGTTCCACCACATCATTAATCACGCCGTAAGGAAAGCCAGCGCTGACAGGAATGGATAAGTAGAATATCACCACGTACTTATAAACGTTACTTAAGATGAAACATTGCTCAAAGTTAGCTTTGACACTGTTTGTCATTACCAGTTGAAGTAATTTGACCTGCAAATGTTTCGTATATGTCGCATTGTGGTACGGTCGTTTCAGTTACTTAATACCCTTATTTCCTGGATTTAGAAAATGATTACAACTCTGGTTCACAGAAAGTCAAATCTTCGATGAAGTGTTCAGTTTAAAGAATATTTGAACTTTACAAACCATTCATTTCTTTCTAAAACTAAAGGTGTTCTTGAAAGTCATGAGCTTTTTCCCTTCGGAACTCATAATTTGATGTAATTGGAATGTTCTCAAAAAACAAAAAACATTATATATACCTACTTACCCAAAAAAACAAAAGCTTTGTTGTTTTTATAGGCGTGAGGGACGTCGCCGCCTGCATCCTATGTAATAGTGATCTAGATTGGAAAGCTTAGCTTTATTGCCAAAGCTTAGGTACTTAGGTAATGAGGCTTAGGTCGTTCTATTGGGGTTTTATGTGACCTGAGATCTAGCTGTACTAGGGCACAAACATACACACGAATACAGATCAAAATGACGCTTACTACAAGGACATAAAAGCGAGCATTGTAGCCTGGGGCCTTACGCTCACTTCGACCGAGATTCTCACGGTAGAGATGACGTCATATCTCGTTCGATAACTATTTATACCCATTCTCACCATCCTACTCCCCAATTTTCTCATTCAAAGTTCATGCGAGACGCAACGTCAACGAGTTATTGAACGAGATATGACGTCACCTCCACCGTGAGATAATCTCGCTCGAAGTGAGCATAAGGCCCCTGATGTGTATCCGTGTATATCAATATAACTAATTCTACCTTATTAGACACATGCAAAATTAAAATTATAATAAATTTAATACAGCTCGTTTCTATGTTAGACCACATTGACGTGGGCACAAAGTCAACATACCTTGTTATTTGACTTCCATTAAGTAGCCATCAGACATATTTTATTTATATTTTACTTCGGGCTACTCAATAAAATAATAAATTCCATCGCATACATACTCGTATAAAAATTACCTACATAATAAAAAAAATATTAACGACAAAGTAGGTTTAATATCTTCCCTTTTTTTAAGCTAAATGTATGTAACTTGTCAATCACCCTACTTATGTGGCCTTACCTCACAGGCAGGTCCACTGAGAATATTCCACGTGGCACTGCATTGATAATAATATGTCCATCACTCTTGTAGTATTATGCAAACGTCTCAAGTGCCGACGTCACGAGACAGTTATAACGCGGCCGTCGCACAGAGCGATTGTATGTCTGTATGCATGTGAGGTGTTGGTTAGCCGAGAAATATCGGGATTAATAACTCTAATATACTATGAGCTACTGTTGAGGCTACAAACAATCAGAAATTCAACGTGTTGAGATGTTTGTACTTACAAACATCTCAACACGTTGAATTTCTGGGCGTTTTATCTGGGCAAACCGAGAGCAAAACCGTGGCTTGAAGCTAGTGGGGACAATGAAATGGTCCAATTCTCTTAAGTGTCATTCGTTTTTATCAGAATCTCTTTGATTTGAAGGCACATCGTTTCGCCTCTGGTTATCTTCCATTCCACCCCTTAATACCCCCGTAATAATAACTCCCTGATAATTGAACACCAACATTCATGGAAGGGAGTTGATCAGTCCCTTAGAATTCATAATTCAGCGTTAGTGATCGTGTAGGCTATGAACATATACACTGGAAATGAATATTCAAGGTAAAATAGGGGCTGCCCTGGCCATCTTGCGATGTGGCTCTTCAATCTGATGACGGTGATGATAAATAATGCATAACGGAATCTTACCGCAGGGATATTACCTACAAAAAAGCTTATCATCATCATCATCATCATCATCATCATCAACCTATTGCAGTCCACTGTTGGACATAGGTCTCTCCCATGGCGCGCCACTGAGCCTGGTCTTCGGCTCTCCCCATCCAGTTTTTGCCCGCCACCCTGCGCAAGTTGTCACTCCATCTAGTTGGAGGGCGTCCCACACTACATTTGCCTAAGCGCGGTCTCCACTCTAGAACTCTTTTATCCTAGCGTTTATCGGTTCTTCGGCAGACATGACCAGCCCACTGCCACTTCAACTTGCTAACTCTTCGGGCTATGTCGAGAACTTTGGTGCTCTGTCGAATGACTTCATTACGAATCTTGTCTCTCAAAGAGACTCCGAGCATAGCCCTCTCCATAGCTCGCTGACCGACTTTTAATTTATGGACTCATCCTACCGTGAGTGTCCACGTTTCGGCTCCGTAAGTCATAACTGGTAGAACGCACTGATTAAAAACTTTTGTTTTTAAGCACTGTGGGATGGGTGACGAGAATACCTGCCGCAGTTTCCCAAACGCTGCCCAGCCCAGCTGAATTCTCCTACTTAACTCCTTCTCAAAGTTGTTTTTGCCTAACTGTAGGATCTGCCCAAGATAGACGTATTCCTGAACAACTTCGAGGGGAATGTCAGCGACTGTGATCGGTACCGGGGTAATATGCTCGTTAATCATTTGATTTTTGTCTTATCTAAGTTCATACCCAGTCCGACCCGATGGGAGGCACAGCTACAAAAAAGCTTAAGCGTAGTAAAATGTTTACCTGCTATTGCTATCGCGGCTTTGTCTGTCATGGCAGTCAATCGACATCTAAAAAGCTTTATTTTTAGCGCATCGATTTTCAGACAGTGTCTATCGTCAATCGATTGTTATTCCTGATACTAAAACAGTGTTTTTGACACAAGTAATTTACGCCTACCGCTACCCTGTCTTGGATTACATGATTACATTACCCCACCGGTTACGAACGACCCTACTACCTTTGCAGAGGCAAGTGGGTTAGATTCAGCTCATCCGGGATATTTTGAGCACATAATATCAGCCGAGATAAGTAATGGCATTCCTTTGTCATTGATGAGATCTTTTTATAGCCTTTTTTGGAGGCTTTTAAGGGAACCGCTTAATAGCTTCTGAAGAAATTGCTTTGAACTGTAATCTTATGAAGCTTAACTGGTTAGAAAGAGGGTTTATGACTAGAGTTTATGGTGGTTGTAATTAAAAATGGCCGCCCTGAGAGACCCCGGCTAATGTTTACTTCCTGAAAAAGATTTATGTATAGTGTCTTAAAGTAATTAAATTAGCAACATTAGTAGCCATGCCGCATCGCAACACTTTACGATGCGCGTAAAGTAAGGTTAGGGTTTTTTTCAAAAACATATACATACATATAGTTATATATATAATGATACTAATTATTGATGCATTGCTAACTTATACAACAATTATACAACCTTTGTTTCAGTTTGCTTTCTAAACTTTGCTTCTAGAACATTCCATCGTTGAATAAACTTATCAACGTTATACCAAACTTATAGTCGGTGTTTAACGTTTAAGTCACTAAATAAATGATCCAGCGAACTGTAGACTATGATTAATAACTATGATGCCAGCGGCTCTCAAACTTTGATCGACTTTTAGTTAGAAGTGGAACGCCCGGAGCGTCGAATTAAATCGGTGCATACACTTAGGAAAATGAAAGAAGACAGAAAATAACGGGAAATATTTTCTTGCTTAACCTCTCACATGCCGGAACGTAGATCCACGCGAGACACAATATTTTCTTTTGTGTCTGGAATCCCAGCATAAGAGGTTAAGCCTTTCTCGGATAAAATGGCACCACACTGAAGTGACGATAGACTTGCAATGTGGGTGTGCGCCACATGTAATACTTGGGCGTACTGACTATCCCCTTTAGATATTCTCGAAGAATTTTGAGTAGGTAGTTGGTACTGAGAGATCTGTGGGAATATTTACCGTGCCTGGGGATCTAAACGTGAGGCTGTTTTTTGACTGGACTTGTTGTTTTTTAAAGGATCTTAAGCAAAACTTTAGGAACCAAGTTGTAATATCTTGCCCAGTTCTTGTAGGCTTGGGTTGCTTGGCTCTTACATTATAATACGTTTCATAGAAGTCCTTGAGAATGAAAACATTATACATATTTGTCATTTTCCTAGAAGTTTGGAATATTGAATGATTCAGTTGACTAAATCATTCAATAGCAAAAAATAGCAAAGCTCTTTGTGAAGGGCTAGTCCGAGTAAGTACTACCACCACGCTTTATTCTGCCGCCAAGCAGCGTTTCGGTTTGAAGAGTGTGGTTGCCGTTGTAATTACAGGCACAAGAGGCATTTGTATGCCTCAAGTTGATGGACGCAGGGCAGGGCACGTTACTATCGTGCGTGACTTACGAGGCAATATACTTTGTGATGGTTACCACTTAACATCAGAAGGGCCATCTGTTTGTTCCATCAGCTAGTTTTATAAAGAAAAAGCATTAGTTATTAGCGACGATAAGTTAGCTCCGTAGTGTGTGGTACAAACTACCAATATAATCTTATTTTCATAGTCATAAAGGGTCGAACCACCTTTTGAGAGCCACAAACCCTTGTCATTTATGTTGATAAACGATGGGCGTGGATCCTTTTCAATCACTTTTAGGCACTAACCTTCGCAGCACAGACAGAGTAAACGCCCTAGGCTCGCCCATTAGCAATGCTATTGTATTACTAAGATAGGCATTAAGTGCGTTGAAATAATATCCAAACGTAACACAAAGATATGCCACAATAAGTTTTAAGCTGAAGTTACAAACAAAAATATAATAAGTTAAAAAAAGATATGCAATTACTATGACAATGACATAGCTAATAAAAAATTAAAATATTATATAAATAAATATGGAAGAAAACGGTGAAGGAAAACATCATGGGAAACCAGTTTGTATTTTCAACCCGTCACGTATGGAATATCAACTGCTGTAAAATAAGGGTATGTACCAAATGTATTATTTGGACATAAAATCCTTAAAAACTAATGAATTTTCTTTCTTCTTTCTTTAATTATGGTACTTTAAGCAGGATTATTGAGTACAAGTATAAAATGCTTCACAACGTAGCAGTTGGAGAAAGTTGTGTGTGAAAGAGTTTGTCTGGGGAAGTATGAATAGGCACCAGTGCAATGCCACAAATTTCACGTCGTAGTGGACATGCTCTTTGAATTCTAAAGTATTTTTTACGCATAGATAGCCTCTCAAAATCAAGTGGACCATCTTCTCAAAAAAAAAAAGAATTCTAATTTAGCATTTTATTATCAGTAAATCGAGTTCCAAGAAGTCTACAACCAGAGAGCTACATCATTCAAATGAAATCTACGCAGCATTTACCCTCCAAGAATAACAATAGCCACCATTAGCAAAGAAAGTAACGGCATGTAGACATAGGCGCATTCAACATTTACACTGTACTTATCATCCTCTTGTACTTCCGGACAAGAGTTCCCAATTCCCTTTCCACAATAGACTAGAATGTCGAGACTTAGTTTCGGGGAATTTTTGTTGTAAATAATTAATAGAAGGTTTGATATCAGGATGCCTTATTGAGACCTAAATTGCTCGACCACTTCTATGAACTACCCTTTAGACCTCTTCAACAGGTTCAAGTACCTTCCAAGAGATTAAAGGCAATTGGTATCTGGAAAATTAAGTACAAGATGTGCCAACAAAGTACAATCGAGAGTCTTCATATTATTATTTTGTAGTTCTCACTATTATAGTTTTGTAGCTCCCAAATGTATATTTGATAGTTATTACAAAAAAGGTATAATGATGTATTTTTTCTCTGCAAGAAACAAGAGAAAGGGGCGGTTGATTGCAATCACCCTCACATCTGGGAGCTGGTAGCGCACCATTTGATTTCAGAGAAACTCGATCGTGTGATTCTTAAGGTTTTAAAATGATCTTCCCGATGAGATGTTCCCTTGGAATACAGAGATTCTTCAGACAGGCAGTTTTAAAATGTTTAAATAACAAGCCTGATGCAAACTTACTTACTTTTATACCGAGAAAATATATTTGTTCCAGATAAAAATTATTTCCATCAGATTAAAAATTCCAGATAAAAGTTGTAGGCAAGAAGCATTGTATAAGTAAGCTTGCTACCTAGACCTAGAAGTTTTGTATAGAATCTGAAAATAACTCGCTCCATTCCAACCGAGTGGTTCCAAACCACTTGTCAGCAGTACTTACTTCTCAAAGCCAAACTCTTTCCAATTTCTGTGGCAAATTGTAACATCGTTCACGCGGAAGGGACATTGTACAACTTCGAGAAGTTTCTGTAAATTTGTGTGAGATTTCCCATTTGTCCAGCTTCAGGGGTGCTTTCTCAACGAAGGAAAGTTGTTAGTGGATTGCTATAACGTGTCTATAGAACACGCCTATTCACTTATCCTGTATATAAAACAGGCGCAACTGGAGGTTTCATGTCTATTTAAGTTTTTTTTGGATGGTTTTTGTAACAAAGTAGATAAACAACCTTACCGCTCGCCTGATGAATAGTGGTTACATGGACGCCTGCGAAAACAGAAGAATCACAAGCGCATAGTTGACGTTGCCGCGTTGAAGGATTCTATACTGGAGTCCTTAGAAAAGTTGGAAAGGGAGATTATTCCACAATCTGAGTTTTCGCAAGATTCTGAGTATTTAAGGTAAAATATGTGAAAGTGTGTGTGTGTGTGTGCCATACCATTGATAAAATATGTGAAAGTTTGTAAGCACAACAATAAACTGGTTGCCCATACGAATTCACATTTTTAATCAGCGTAATATTCTTGTCTCCATCATAATTTTTAATTCACCTTACGAGCTTACTACACAAAGTGCCGTTAACTTTATCACGATTCGGAACGGAACCCTAAAACTTTAGGGCAGTGTAAGCGGTAAATTAATTCCCTGTTACCGGAATTTATGGTAATTTCGACCCACGGCTTTTAAGACCCACCCGAAAAATGTACCGATGATGGTGGAACGCTCAATTTTAAATGAGGGATGCTTCACCCTTTTTTAGAAAACATAAGAGTGATGGATAGAATCAACAAATATAAATTGCTTGTTCGAAGCGTGGTCTATGGCCTACATAATTATAAACACAAAAATCTTTATTTAGAACAATCTTGGTACATGGCAGCTTAGAATAGCTAAAAAATATCCTCATTTATATGTGAAACCCTAGCTCATAAGAGACTTGTGTAATCAGGAGAACCCTCAGTAACGCACCCACAAACACACGCTCAAACATACCACAACACACACCACAGGCAGTGACACAAACTCACGTACGTATCCATGTAAGAATCTTATTGTTAGTAACTTAAGTTGAACTTTAATGTTCTTATTATGTCTTTTTTTTTTTGTATAACTTCTCGTGCTGCTTACTTACATCCACATGATTAACTTCCCTAGAACATAAGTGTCAACAGCATTATATTTAACAGCTGAACAGCAACCCCCTCGTCTACGTACAAGCCTAGGCTTAGTTAGAGTGCGGTGCTCAAACCAAATTCTTGGCCTTCGGTCTGAACACAACAGATGCAAACTACCTAGATACTTCTCACTATCAATAATTGTTATTCAAACATGCTGTAAGACCGTTATTAATAAAGAAAGAAAAAAAGAAGAAAGAAAGGCATTTATTTATACAAACTGTACACGACAAAGTACAGGACATCTGTTGTACAGGACATAAAAGGGTAAAAAGCTATTCTAGATACGTTAAAATGAGACGTAAGTAGATAAAAAAACAAAAAAGCTATAAAAATAGTGTGTGTGTGTCACGTCTACGCAATATGTATGTGGAACGCTGCCATGTACGGTCTGTATAAAAAGCCCTGAGCTCAGCATCAGCTGAGAACTAAATCTCAGCGCTGGTTTTCAGCACAAGGCTTCTGGTGACGCACGAACTGTAAATAATAAAATAAATATGTAATAGTAGAATGTATATAATAGAATGTAAATAAATGTAATAATAGAAATAATAGAATAAAAGTTTTTATCTTTTATATGATTTAATTTTCTATTTTTATTTCTGCTAACCAGTAATCAACCAGAACTCAGGGAACCAGGGCTCAGAATTGAATCAGCACAAACGTAGAATTATTTGAAAATAACAAATCTCGACGCAACCCAAACTATTACCACAAGTTAGGCCGACCCGAACTTGGTGACCTACAAATACGTTTCGGAACACACTTGCCTACTTTCTTACGACCCTCAACATCCCAACAAATAAACCACTAAGTTGCTACCTTTTACTTTTAGAGGTTTCTTTGTAAGTGTGGTTGTGTTGGCAGAGAGTTTATTCAACATTGTAGGAAGTGCTTTATACGATATAAAAACACTTTCATTCCAAATAATTTTATGCTAAGGCCTACAGAAAAATCGGTAAATATAATATTAATATTACGAATATTAAACAATACGGTCCTTTTTATAATGGTCTTGGTAATGGTCTCCGTAGAATAACGAATGTTACCGACATAGCGCACAGAACTAGCAAGTTGAAATGGTGATGCAAAACTTTTGAGAAAAAGAACGAAGCGTAGAACCACCTCCCCCCACCGATGGACTGACAGCATTGTTGAAGGCTCAAAATCAATCTTACTGGAAATGTGTAAGGGCCTATGTAAGATGAGGGCTTGATGAGATAACTTTTTAAACGTAATTAAAACAAACGGCTTGGTTCTTTGTACAATGCTTCTTAAAAAAAAACACGGAAGATACAATAACTCATTCAAATCCATGAATAATTACTTACTAATAAGAAGCTGGATAAAGGCTTATACAATTCTCTTGTACACTTCCCGGAAGAAGAGTCTTCTCCATATACCGATTTACCAGGACAAAAGCGTCGGTTCATTGTTGGGAGGAGCTTTCTACGCTTCGTCTTTCAGTTTATTACTCACATACAAAGATACGACAAATATAACCCTTCCTTGAAAATCGGATAACAGTTTAATTTAAGGACAAAGTACAAACAAAACCCTCCATTGTGGGTTAGAAGCATGTTTGGTAGCTTAAGTTAAGTACCTAACATGCTTCTAGAGACATCCCGACATCAGTTGTAGGTAGATTTGTAGATGTATTGAAAGGGATTTACTAATTGGATCGACCTCACAACTCAATGCTGTTGCCACAAATTTGCCACCACCACGTGGTTAAGCCGATAGGAAACCACACAACTAAGATTCGATGGATCATTTCGGTATCATTTCAGTAACATATATATCAGAAAGATTATAAAATGTTATATAAGATAAATTGGCACACATTTCACATAGCGCAATGTATTATCGTAACCAGACAGCTAAAAAAACTGGAACCAAAGTTAACGATACCGTTAACGCCAACGCCAACGCCATCTAAGATTATTTGGGAAGCATTTTTAACGAAAATTCCTCTTTACTGTGACAAAGTTAAGTAACCCAGTTACTCGTAGGATGGGCTGTGTCATGTTTACGCATAGGGAACAGAGGCTGTTCATTGGTCTATTTGTGGTCAGTGTGGCAGGAATGTTCAGATTGGGTATAATATCTTTCTCCATGAATTCCACGAAACTCAGGAAGAGCAACGTCTTAAAACTAGGTTAATCTTGACGTCAGTTCAACGCAACCAAAGTTTAAGTCAAAGCCAAAATATATTTATTCAAATAAATCACAAGGATCACTTTAAATCATCTTAAAACTTGAGGAATCTAGGTACCAAATAATATTGTGGCTACGCCACAATATTAAAAGCGTCGGTTCATTGTTGGGAGGAGCTTTCTACGCTTCGTCTTTCAGTTTATTACTCACATACAAAGATACGACAAATATAACCCTTCCTTGAAAATCGGATAACAGTTTAATTTAAGGACAAAGTACAAACAAAACCCTCCATTGTGGGTTAGAAGCATGTTTGGTAGCTTAAGTTAAGTACCTAACATGCTTCTAGAGACATCCCGACATCAGTTGTAGGTAGATTTGTAGATGTATTGAAAGGGATTTACTAATTGGATCGACCTCACAACTCAATGCTGTTGCCACAAATTTGCCACCACCACGTGGTTAAGCCGATAGGAAACCACACAACTAAGATTCGATGGATCATTTCGGTATCATTTCAGTAACATATATATCAGAAAGATTATAAAATGTTATATAAGATAAATTGTGGCTACGCCACAATATTATTGACATAATCATAACGTAATACTTATATATGCATAAACATCCCTTAACATCCCCTCACCCAGTACACCAGTGTCACGCGACCAAGCCTAAAAGAACATACGGCTTGGTTCCTACCGCCTATCATACCTAGAACTAAGCCTATAGCGTTACAAAAATAATTTTGCTAAAGGGCCAGTCGTTTTAGACTAATCGGTGTGCATACATTAAAAAAATAAGCGTTAAAGTGAAGTCACTTATTATAAGTCACGCTTTTATAAGTCAGTTTATAAGCTTTATCGTATCCGGTCCGGAATCCGGCCCGTCCTAACGAGCGTGAATAAATATTAAGCAACGACTTAAGTACTAACTTAACCGTAATTAAATTACCCCTAATGGATTAGCTACTAATACTTTGGACGGGAATTATGATTGATCGAAAACTTAAGTGGGCAATCTGTATTAATTACATTGTAACAAGTAATTAGTTATATTTGTTTTTTTTTTATATTTTGTAGAATGAAAATGCACGGCTGTACATGTTTTTGTAGGAAATAAACTCTATCTTATCTTATCTTACCTTATCTTAATTAAATCACATTGTATATGATTGTGGCCAACTCTAGTTACGGAGTTTTTTAGGCCGCCTCATTTAAGATGGACAAGACAGCTAAAGATGGAAATTTTTGCAATTTTTGCATATAGAGTGAAAAAAAAACCATTAATGTTTCTAAGTGATCTTTCTGATTTTATTTGATAAATTTCAATTGACTGACTTCGAGATGAATGCAGATGATGACGTGTTACACCTTCGTGCTAGCCACTCTACGGCGTAGAGCATCTACGAGAGCTACGAGGAACTATAGCGTAGGAACGTACACACCTTTACCTCACTTACTACACGAAGGATAAGAGATAATTATTTATTTCATTAAAGCACTTTTATTACAATATACAACACAGAAGGTATTTTATATGGTAACGACTTGTATAACATTATTATTTTAAGACAGAAGTTACACTAAATCGTAAAGACTGGTGTTATAGGGTGCACCCTTCCCGGGGAATTCAACGCGATGGATTGTCCAAGTAATTTTTATAAAGTCTAAAGGTATTTATTCAATAAAATCACAAGGATCACTTAAAACGTCTTGAAACTAGGTGAATCTAGGTGGCAGTTCCACGCGACCAAAGCCTAGAAGAACAGGCAACAAACTTACGACTTGGTAAGATTTGATAAGATTACAGATGAATCATATTATATTACATCAACACCAGACTAGTAATATAATTTATAAAGTATCATGTTAGAGTATAGCTTAATTAAAACAAATTGTCTTTGAAAAATAACCCATTGCTATAACTTATTCTGTCTGCAAATTCTTGTTTAATCTGCAAATAATTATATAGTCTAGGTTTCGTAAGTCTTACGTTTATTGATCTTTAAATTCCAGCTAAATGAGCATTTCATATTGAAAGATTTATTATTCCAGTTTTGGGATAGATTTAACCTAAATTTGCCGCTTTTTGGTTTATCCGGCGAAGATAAAAGTAATTTATCACAAGCTGTGGGTTAAGATGTAAAAAAATACGATCCAGATTTAAAAAACTATTTAAAATTTATTCTAAACTTTTTAAGTAAGCTCGATGTTGGTTCAAAGAAACGACGCTTTGAAGGTAAGTTTCGTTTATTGTAATTAGCGTTTCTGTGTTTCGATTTGAGGAATATGAGTGCCGGTGCAATTATAGGCACATGAGATTTATATTTACGTCTTAGAGTGATAGATGCAGTGAAATATTACGTAGGGCACGTGCTCAGTAGACGTGCTTTGTGAGGTCTCTTAAAAAAAACCAAATGTACGTAATAATGTTTCAAGTACAAAAGATCTGAGAAGATTTTTTATTGTCTAGGAATTACTGCCTTGTGTTTTTTTTATTTAGAATAAAATCCTACTAATATTATAAACGTAAAAGTTTGTAAGTATGGATGGATGGATGTTTGTTACTCTTTCACGTAAAAGCTACTAAATGGATTTTAATGAAACTTTGCAATAATATAGCTTATACATCAGAATAACACATAGGCTACAATTTATAAAGATATTGTGTGACTAATCCTGCGCAGACGAAGTCGCGGGCACCAGCTTGTTATATATAATTTCATAGAACTTACCAAACATTTTCACTATTTCACGGCGCAAGTACAACAAGATACGGCCGTCACATGAAGATCGTCACTTTTAGGAAGGCATTCCTTAAACCTACTCACATGGAGGTCTTCTGTATCACTTTCGCACAACTTCGTGTTGACAAACTCCGCTTCCCGAAACTGATTAACGGAGTCCGGGCCCCTCCAACCTTCATTTAGTTAATTACCAAACTAGCCTACACTTTCTTACTTAGGGTTTAACACTATACGCCCGTATCCAATCGCATTTAGGAACAAGCAAATCAACGGATGTTTGTTACCTGTTATTCAAGGCTTTGATCGCGTGGAACTGGTACCTAGTTTCGCCAAGTTTTTAGACTTTTCAAAGTGATCCTTGTGATTTTATTGACCTTTTGACTTTGATTTTGCCAGATACTGAAATCACTTACAACACAAAGTGTTTGAAGAATGTATAATAATGTACATTTACAATCCTACAATACAAAGTCCAACATAATAACCCTATAACCCCGGAATCAGGGTATTCTACACTTGCAACTTTTGATAAAAGGCTTTCGAAATTTCGAAGTTAAATGCCTCATAAAACTTTCATCCAAAATGAAACTAACACAACACGACGCAGACCAGCTGCTTTACAGCTGTGTTTTTACCTATAAAATTGTGAACTGTGGATAAAATAGGTACCAGAACTGTCACCAACTAGTAAATGCAAATAGCGTATGTACCAAAGTCACGTACACATTATCAAGGTTGTTTCAAATTTCTGAGACAATATTAATTTTACTTTTCACATTCAAACTTTGACAGCCTTCACAGCTCAGTTGGTAGTAGCTCTGCCTTCTGCGCCGTAGGCTGTGGGTTCGATTCCCACCGAGAACAAACATTTGTGTGATGAACATAGATGTTTGTTCTCTGTCTGGGTGTTATATGATATTATAAGTATGTATTAACAAAAAAAAGTATATAAGTAGTATATCAGCTATCTGGTTCCCATATCCACTGTCACTGGGCTTCCTATTAGAAAAATTAAAGTGTACATTAAGAATAATCTAATAAGGAAAGCTTATTATACTTTAGATAGCTATATTGTTGATAAAAGTGCGTGGCCCGATGTCCCGGTCGCTCTGCCCATCGACAGCTAACATGTCTGCAATGTCTGTACTGTACCTACTATTGTGTGTTTTTTTTATTTTTCTCTGATTTAATAGATTATGCATTAGGTATTATTAGTTTGAGGCGTAGCGTGTGCTGTCTTATAAATTTGATTATGTTAACCTTTTTCTGTATGCCTACGCCTCACTAAACTTCAATAATATATTATATTATTACATTGTAAAAGGATCATACAAAAGAACGGTAGGAACCAAGCCATAAGTTTGTTGCCTGTTCTTCTAGGCTTTGGTCGCGTGGAACTGGCACCTAGAGTCACCTTAGCTTTAAGACGTTTCAAAGTGATCCTTGTGATTTTATTGAATAAATACCCTTTGACTTTGACTTTATCACAAGCTTTGTCTTAGTTTGGGGCGAGATAGTGCTGTGTGAAATGTCCACCAATATGTATTATTATTTATTAAAAACTTTGCACATGTCAAAGTATTCCAGTGCTTGGCCTGTTCACTTGGTCTTTGGCCTTATAGGGGTGTTATGTTACACGTTGTATATATAAGTAAGTTAGAACGTTAGAACGATATTTTGATATTTTTGGATCAATAACATCATAACCACTGAACCGAGGAGGATGTAATAAGGACAAAATTAAATATGGTTGCGTATTGCAGGCGTTTATAGGCCACACGTTTATAGGTCATAGGGCCTAAACTTGTTTGTCCACTTTGGTTTATTATTATTATTTATTATTAAGAGCCTGTAGTGTCCCACTGCAGGGCAAAGGCCTCCCTTCCTTCTCTCCAGTCGCTTCTAGTTTGGGCCACTGTGGACCAGTTCTTTAAGTAGGCGTTTGGTTTATAAAATAAAAAAAGTATGGGTGAATCGGCACCTCGAAGTGAGGGCTGACCCAAACACACTCTTGGATCTCCATTATTTCCCACCTTTAGAAGCTTTGTTTGTTTGTTTGTCATGTTGTGTTGGCTCGGTAATTTGTTCAAAGATCTTTCTACCGAACATAGATGTCTTTTCGGATTTTGTCTGATGAGTATTGAGTATTAAATAACCGTTCTTGCTAGGTAATCACAAGTATTTTTATATTATTTTCAAAATAAAAAATGACATTTCTTTTGTATTGACTTCTGGTAGTTTTTAGATTAAGATAGAGTCTGTGAAGGAAAACATCGCGAAGAAACTTGTCGTATGTCGTAGAATCCAAAAATTTTAGAACATGTTTCGAAAGGAGCCTCTTTGAGGTGCACTTAAAATCCTTTCACCACAGTGGTTTCACTGTTTTGAAAGAACTAGTAAAACGACAAGAAGACGAACGTAAAAGTGTACTGAACTAGCCCTAGCGGTCGTTAAGCGATAATGGAGGCTTTAAAGAGGCTTTAAAACTCCGTCATCAAATTTGGTCTAAACTATTTTTTTAAACAACTACAACAACTTTATACAACTAGCGATGGAACAAGCAACGTAACGATAGGAACGTGCCCTACGATGCCTAGAAAATGGTGTGGTGGCAGAACTTTTTTTTTATACTTCCCCGAACGAGCCCTTCACAAAGAGCTCTACTACTAAAACAAAGTGCTTACCTAAAGCAGTTTGTTTAGTAGTAGAGCTCTTTGTGAAGGGCTCGTTAGTATCCAGGGTTGTTTACGTGGAACTGACGCCTAGATTCACCTAGATAAGACATTTCAAAGTAATCTGCGATTCAATTTGATAAATACCTTTTTGTTTTGACTTACATGAACTCACACTCAGATATTTTTAAATCCACGTGTTTTTTTTTTGTTTTTTTTTATAAGTACTACTTGATGATAGAACAAGCAGATGGCCCACCTGATGTTAAGTGGTAACCATCATCTTTATTAAAGCATTGCCTCGTAAATCTCGCACGATTGAAACATGCCCATCAACTTGAGGCACACAGTTTTTAAGCCTCATTTGCCTGTACCGCAACTCTTTAAACCGAAACAGAGGCAGAAGAAGTCATTGTGCTAGGGCTTCCCTTGACGAGCCTTTCAGAAAGAGCTCTGCTACTTTTCTATTAATACATATAACCGTTTAAAAGATCACCGAGTTCAAAACTCAAGGTTCAGCGTAAATCAAGCCACCTTTTCACACGCCGACATTTTGTAAGCACTCTCGTTATTTATCAACAAATATTGGGGAAGCTTTTCAATTTGGCTGCGAAATACGTTTTTTGTTCGAAATGGCTACGCCACACTGGCACTGTACCGAATATTGCACTATTCGGTGTTTTCTCTCAGTTAACGTTTCGTGAATTGTATCGTAATTGTGTTTTAGATTATAATTCGGGACGTTACATTGTCGAGTTCTAAGAGATCTTTGTGATTTTATCGAATAAAATTCAATTTTAAATACTAAATAAATTAACTTCGATCCTAAAGAGCTACTCGTAAATAATTGCATTTTTTTTTATAAAGTATAAAAACAAAACAAAGATGGTTACGAGTACGTTTTTACAGCAAATTTTAAGAAAACCCATATGTGCCAATGTTTATTTTATTATGGGTATCTACTGTGTTTGGGATCGTAAGACTGTTTTTATTTAATTAAATAAATGGTATTAACAGAAAACGAGATTTTCATTTATAAAACAAAATAAGCGCCATCTTAAAAAAAACCATAAGTATATTTATTGTACGAGTAACGGTAGCATATTTGATTTATCTTTCTGTAAAATTTCGTCGGATCCACGGTCCCTAAGCGGTGAAATGGGTTCTTTTAATAAATATTTTCTCGCGAAACTGGAGCAGTGAGAAAAAATCATGCCTACAGAAATTTCACTTAACAATACAGTTTGATTAAAGGATTGATTAATAAGTATTTGGCAAATAATCCGTGAATTATTTGCGTAATACTTCATAAATATACTACTTAAAATTATTACATCACACGTTATGTAGTCATATCCGGCCGTAAATGTTTTTTGCGCATTTTTTCTCATCTGTAACCATACCTTAATACCTCTAATTGGCTTCTCTGATAACTTATATTTCTTAATAATTAAGTTTAAATACACTGTTGGTTTGAATATGATTAACATACAAACGGGTAATATAAAAACTGAAGGAACCTAGCCGTAAGTTTCTCGTTTCACAAGGACTTTGTGCAAAGACTCCCCCGTAGTGTAAATAATTGATCC
Source organism: Chloroclysta siterata (assembly GCA_932294275.1). Taxonomy (NCBI): domain Eukaryota; kingdom Metazoa; phylum Arthropoda; class Insecta; order Lepidoptera; family Geometridae; genus Chloroclysta; species Chloroclysta siterata. Next base: position 25,388,046 of record OW028592.1, on the reverse strand, counting down.
TAGTAATTTTATTGAATAAAAACTCTTTGACTTTGAATTAAGAACACTTACCAATGTTGGCAGTACTTAAAGCAGCAGATTAAAAGCACTCACGCCAAATTAAATCTAGAGTCATTCGCACAAAGCACATATTTAATTGAACGACAATATGGAGCAAGCCAAGCGTAGGCTCAAGTCTGATACTTCCGCTTGTTTCCCGCGCTTTTTGGTAATGAATGCGAGCAGATTATGAAGAATTTATGATTTCAGCCCTCGAAGTATCGCTTTTAGCGGACCATTTTTAACGGTGTGTAAGATTTGTGCTATACTAGCTACCACCCACGACTTTGCTTACGTCCAGGGCCCGAACCACATTCATACTTAGTTCAATCTAATTCAGTCCGATCGTTATGTAATAGTAACAGCCCATCGACTATCTAAATACCCGAATATCTAAAATTTCGTAATATTGGTAGGATCGGATAAAATGCATTTGTAGATATTTACAGACAAAAATGATTACATTTTATTTATTAACCAAAAACCAACTGACTGGTTTCAGAAACTCAATGTAAGTAAGTAATAGTATTGTGATAGCGTAGTTGCGAAAATTACGTAAGTTCTTGGCCTAAAACAATACTAGCCCCGTCCTATTTCGGTGATCTTTCACTGCCCGCTATTTTCTTTCAAAACTAAAATATTCCTACTTTCGTCCGCAGCTCAATTAGTGCTGTTTTGTGAATGCTCATGAGAGCTCCGAAAAACGAGAAATAGGACACGTAGGCCAAATTGAGGCGTCCCATTCCGGGCCGTAATGACGCGCTGAATACCTGATGGAACGCCACGTCGCATCACAGACATTTGAGAGTGCAATTTGTAAGTTTATCCTAGAGTGTTGGATTACTGACTATCTCTTTCTTTTTATCTCCTGATAAATTACTTGCATTTTTTATTTGAGACGTCAATTTTCCTTCTGAGTTTAAAGTTGAAAATATTGGATGATTGGTAATCTCTTCAAACTTATTATCTCCTGGTACCTAGAGGTACATTTACAGATTTAGGATACAAGATTTTGTTAATTTTCTAGCATTTTATAAGGATCTGGTCTCGAGAACTGACAAAAAGATCACCACAGTAGATGTTTTCAATTGATTTTTGTGATTTAAATTAATATTTTGTTACCGTTTTGATTTGATTATATTACCGTGCTCGGTAATACCCAACCCCTATTAGACAATCAAGATCTTCAGGGGTGTTCAGAGGTAAATACGAACATTACGTTTGGCACCCACATTCGGCAGGAGTTGGTAGTACATACGTGACCGATTGCAAGCCCATAGCCGCTGCTAGTCCATGAAACAATTCAAAAATGCTTTTCTCATGTTGTTCAATGTAGCACTCTAATGACTTAGTAACTTTATGCATAATTACCGTGATTGGTTTCTTCTGTTAATAATTTCACCTTACAGAACATGTCCCCGACAACGTGCCCTATAAGTTCCTACACCCATACTAAAGTTTTAATTACGCTAAAAGCCAAAATGACAAATCAATTTGACAGCATTGTTACAAAAGTGGATAATTGGATGCTTATTTTCATAACTCCCTCAGCATCCAACCGGTAATGTTCTCCCATTTATAATGTCAGCTCTTTGTTAATTTTAAATTAATATTCTCCTTTTGTTTCGACGTAGGCGAGGAGACACCGCGATAAGCCCGCACGTCCGGGTACATTTGTACATCGCGGTGTAACATCAGAATTTCTTTGGCTGTTTTATGTAGAACTAGAGGTCACTCGCGCCTTTTTCGTGAAAATACGTATTGTACTAAAATCTTTGAATTTAAAACTTTAGTTTTAAACTAAAGGTTAGTTTTTATTATGATTTATTTATACAACTTGCTATAGCAGACGTTCTAGAGAAGGGCCAGGTCAAAAGTACCCTAAACCGACGAGAATATATGAAGAATGTTATGAAAGTGAATGAAGCGAAAGACATATGTAAGGACCATAGCAAGTGGAAATCCGTGGTCTCTGCCTACCCCTATGGGAAACAGGCGTGATTTTACCACACCTGATGTTAAGTGCCATCATCTATAACAAAGCATTACCTTGTAAGTACGCGATGGGAACGCGCCCTACGCTGCACTGCCCTGCGTCCGTCAAATTGAGGCATCTAGATGTTAAGCCTCATGCAACTGTAATTACACCGGCAACCACACTCTTCAAACCGAAACACAGCAATACTGCTCGGCGGCAGATATAGGCATGAGGTAGTTTGTCTCCGGACAAGCCCTTCACAAAGAGGTCTTCTACTCTTAGACTTAAAAAAAAACAATATTATCTTATTAAAACAGGATCTATGAATGATATAGTCATACTATTAATTTTTAATTTAGTACACAACATGTAACACGTGATAAAAGAATAGAAAGGTAAATAGACACATTGATACAATAAAAAATGGGAAAAAAATTACGAAATATAACGCTTTTCATTTATTCAGCCACAGTTAATTTATTTATCATAGCGACGCGTGACCCGGGAGCTGGTGAGTATGGCTCAGCGCAACAGCATTGCCATTCAGCGTGGCAATGCAGCCAGTGTCTTGGGGACTCTTCCGATTGGCACCGATCTGGAGCAGTTGAGCTATCTCTAGATCGTTTGCAACGGTCTGCAGATAGCTCAACTGTTTCGTATGTGTTTTGTACATTTTGTAAATACTTGTATTCATTGAAATTTTCTTTGTAAATAAATGTATTTTCTTTTTTATTAAATTGATCATATATAAATATTACTTATAAAACACAATATCATAATTGTGAGGGGTTTCAAAACTTACGCTGCACGTAACTTACTGCCTGAAGCTAAAGTTTTAATTAACCTGATAAGTTTCCTCAATGTAACTGAAAACCGAATATTACGAGTAGTTGTTATAGTATAAACCTGAAGATACGGCATTTTCTTCGAAAAACTCTTATTTCGTATAAATGTTACCGAAATAATATTATCAAACCCATTTAATGTGTAAATAGAGTGTTGATAGGATAGTCACTAATTGGTTCCAATTTAAAGCAAAGTAAATACTGAGATAAATCGTGTTTCTAAACAAATAATTATTTTGGCAATTAAATACTCTCATTTTATTGACAAAACCAATTGAAACTCAGTAAGTTTGATCACTGAAAAGTTAAAATTATTATGAACTATACAAGCTTTGCTAATTGTGTCGCCTAGCTTGTTCTGTACCTAAAAAAAGTAATCGAAAGTCATCTTAACTATCGAATTATTTTCCAGTATTTAGATATTTTCTCTATATAAACTTGGTAGGTAAGTTGAACCTTAAACCTTGGCAGAAGGTGATAAGGTCGTTTGTCTATTGCACGTCATATCAAGTTAAGTGCCGTGAAATAATGTTACTGGGCAGAGGTAATAATAAGCTGTCAGAAGTTGGAGCTGAACCGAACAATTTTTCATCTAATATTTTGTTTACAAATACACCTTTGTGATGTCATTTTAAAAGCATTGAAATAATAAAGTAATTTAAAGAATTAAGTATTATAGTGAGCATGTATATCGATTTTAAGGGTATGGTTGTCGGTGCTATATTATCAACGCAGAGGGCGTTGTGACGCAGAGACTCAGAGTGACTGACGCAGTACAATGCTAAATACTTCCTCGCTGAACGTGCTATGTGAGGTAATGCAGTTGGTATAAGCAGAAGTAATCGCTTAGCATCATGTGGGCATGTTTTTTTTTATTCTACGTCTAATGGAACAAGCAGATAGCCCAACTAATGTTAAGTGGAAACCATTCACAAAGGGCTCTACTACTCATAATAATTCTGTAATTGCGTCCGTAATTGCACCAGCACTGTCTCATTAACAAAATAAATAGAAATAGGTTAGTGCTTCTCTGGATAAACTTTCTCAAATAGAGCTCTACAACTACTGTCACTATAGTTTCGTTCCTCTTGTTCCAGGTTAAAATGTCCGTGAAGTTACCATGGGCAAGGCATTGGGCGATGGCATGAACCCTCTTCTATCATGCGTACGGAGCGCTGGTGGTCTGCTTTTCTGCTCGTTATCATCGCTCAGCAAACTGAGATGAAGAACCCCGGGGACTACTCCAACTTCCCAGACGTCAGAAGATCAAGGCACCACCACAGACACAAACACAAAGACCTGGAAATTGATGCGTCCTACGAACTCTTAGCCGATAGTCCCCAAGAACTTTTCCCCCAACATTTCATAGACAGCTTCGATCTTCCACCGATCAAGGATACGAAGGACGATTGGATGGCCAACGACCAAGTAGGAGAACTTAAAGATAAGAAACATACACACTGGCCGATAAAAAGAGAAGCTGTGATCGAAGGTGATCTAGTCCTAGGTGGTCTGATGATGGTTCACGAGAGGTCGGATAATATGACGTGTGGACCTGTGATGCCGCAAGGAGGAGTCCAGGCGTTGGAGACCATGCTTTACACGTTAGATTACATCAATAACAAGCTGAAGCTGATACCAGGAGTTGTGATAGGAGCTCACATATTAGATGACTGTGATAAGGACACGTACGGATTGGAAATGGCCGTCGATTTCATTAAAGGTATGTTATCTCTGGCCACAGTTAGTTTAGTTCTTACTCGGAATAAACATTTGTGTGAGGATCATAGATGTTTTTTCTATGTCTGGGTGTAGGACGAATCCGAACAAAAACATAAATGTGGAAAAGAGGCCAAGTTTAGTACAAACGACATTCGGGGTTGACTCTGTCGACAAAAGTTGATGTGAAAGGGTGCCAAGTTCCGAGGCAGTTCCTTAAATCAAAGTTACTAAGGAATATACAATGTTCTTCTATTTAACCTCCAGTATGCCGGTATTCAGTAGTAAATGTTTTGTTTCGTGTACGGCATCTACGGCATCTCGCCTACGTTCCGGTATACAAGCTGTTAAGTTAGACGCTTCGCATAGTTGAACCTTCTGCTGCAATGACCACAAATATTTTTGTAAACATTTTCATTCGTTCTCGTTAAATATCGACGTCTAAATGTAGAGAGGGCAAAGCGATTAGCAATTTTGTGATAATATTACAGAGAAGATTTGATGGAAAAAGTTTAGATTAAACCCTAATTTGAAATAGAAAACGAAGACTTTTCAGAACTTTACAACATTAAGATTGTAGTGCCTTGATTGCATTTTTATAGCTCCCGCTTTATTACATTTTCTCCCATTTTTTCTGCCGTGTGAGGAAAATGAAACATTTTCCATTTAGAAATGAAGATGCAATTAACTTTTGCAGTAGCGGTATTTTATACCTGCTGGCCATTGGAATGAATTGTAGATGAAAATACTTTAATTTTAATCCTAGCTATTAATCACGACCACTTACATTGTTAACTAGCGTTCCTACTTTTTTATTTTTTATTTATTTCGACTCCAAATCCTTCCCATTTGACGTACCGATGACATTGTAAAGATCACGGGGTGTCGGTGGTTCGAGTGAGCTTTACTCGTTCTTCCTGGAAATGGATGAGTGAGGCCTTTGTCTAGCAGTAGGTTAATCCAAAATGATGAAGATGATAAATTTGCCTGGAAGAGATCGCTCTCAGCGATAAGGCCGCCCATTGTTTTGCCTAAATGTATGCCTTAACCCTGTATTCTGTTTCTGTGTGGTGAACAATAAAGAGTTATCTATCTATCTATCTATAAATTGGGGGATTAACCCTCCATCATGAATTAAATCCAAGATGACCCAGTTATCAAAGTGTGACACTTAGATACTGGATTGCACAGGTTCGATCAGCAACATCGATGATGCCGAGTACCTGTGCAACGCGTCTGCGCGGGCGCTGCGCAAGGTCATCTCTGGCGTGGTCGGCGCCGCCTCCTCCGTCACCTCCGTGCAAGTCGCTAATCTACTACGGCTCTTTCGAATACCACAGGTAAGTACAAAAAACAACAGGACTTTCCAAAAACGATTTTTACAGCGTTATGAGCAATTTTTCACTAATGCTTCTGGGGGTTTTCGGTGGAGCAAGCTGGCACGGCATCCGTTAGGTTAGTCAGCCTAACAGCGAAAATTAGCAATAAAAACGAATGAAACTTGGATTTGAACCTAAATTAATAAACAAGTAAAAACATTCTAAGTAATGTTTCTTTAAGCCGGTAAGCCTTGAGCAACTTAAGAGCGTATATTATGCATTGGTCGAGTCAAAGTTAAGGTACAGTATACAATTTTGGGGAAACAGCTATGCCTACAATATTAATAAAGCTTTCATCATCCAAAAACGAGCAATTCGTACCATCGTGCGTATACCGCAATGGGAGTCATGTAGATCTCATTTTAAAAAATTAAAAATGTTGACCATTCCCTCCCTATACTTACTAGTCATTCTTAAAGACGTCGTTATACACCCGCTAAAATACGAGACAATGAACTAGAGGCAAGACAGATTACTAACAAGGAGGAAGGATCTCGATATACCTTTTACTCCGAGATTACAAATCGTTAAACACTGTTGTCGGTATCAAGCGGTCAAAATGTTTAATGCACTACCGGTAGAATTTAAATGTTTAAAGAGCCCTATCAAATTTATCTCCGAACTGAAAAAGCTCTTGTTGGAGGGGTGTTTCTATTCGATTGAAGAATTTTTAGATTTTCAGAAGTGACATTTAATATTGCGAATTGTATAGTTATTGTATTTTAATTTCCCTGAGGATATTATGTTAATTAAATTGTTTATTTTTATTTTGTTGCATGTTAGGTTAAGATTCAGACACGATTTGTAAGAGAATTGTAAATGACTAAACGAATTGAATTGAATTTAAACCCGAGCTGAGAAATCCTTGGTAGTTAAGATATGCGAACCTTTAGTTTTATGGATTTTTTTTCGACATCCTGAGGCACGTGCCGTTCACTGGCAGCTCTTAGTATACTCTTTATTTCCACCAGGTGTCGTTCTTCTCGACGTCCCCGGAGCTATCCAACAAGGCGCGGTTCGAGTACTTCACGCGCACCATCCCGTCGGACCTGCACCAGGTGCGCGCCATGGTCGCGATCGTGAAGCAGCTCGGCTGGCGGTACGTCTCCATCATCTATGAGGAGTCCAGCTATGGGATCAAGGTAAATGTTCCATCAGCCTAAACTGAGACGCAATTGGAAAACACTAGGTTTTTTTAATGTGAAGGCATGATCGGCAACTTTATAGTTAGTATATTGTTACAAGAATTACATAGTAAGGCATGCCACCAAGCCTGCTATCTTAGTTTTAGGGGTTATCTTCTGATCTCTAAAACTTTAAATTAGCCAACCAACGCTTACAATTACGTTTATAAACATAGACAGGGACAGGGACAGTGACAGGGCTAATATGAAGTAATGTTTTTTAAGTAACGTTTATGACAAAGCCAAAATTAATGTTATTCCCTACGTATAAACGGTCTTGGTAGCGTGGCATCCGTAGACGTTCAGTGACGCGTTGCATTCGATTGCCCAATGTTTCTACTGACCAAAAGCTTCAGAACAATGTGAGTTTAGCCGCAGGGCAAACATTCAACATTTCCACCGCTAGTATTCTAATCCAGCCGCCCGAGCCTATCAAACAATATGCGGCCGTCAAATACAATTCCGGAACATTAATAAATGAATGCACAGAGATGTAGCGGGGGAGCTGGCGTTAACAGTTATTTCGTCACTGATGTAGAATAACATATTTTTTGAAGAAAATGTGATGGGACAAGCAGTTGACCTCATGTTAAGCGGTTACCTCTAATGCTTATAACAGTCACTTCACGGCTTTTAAGACGAGTCCTATTACGTGTCGCGTTGCACTTCGAACTCTTGAAGGAAATTGATTATTTCGGTGCAAAGTTTTTTAGGTGACAAAGAAAAATCGTCACTTACTCCCGGGCTTATTACATCACACGATTCCATACATCCCAATTTAAATCTTATTGCACAGAACTAACAGCTAGAATCGCTTAATGACCTTATGGCAAAATAATGAGCAAAATTATGCAAATGGGAGGTTGTGGCGCATTACAATTTGACGCCATGGACTCCACGTTCTGCAATGTTTCACTTTAATTACCACTTTAGGAACAATGCTATTGTCTATTCTGTAATAATGTATGAATGCGTATGCGTGTGTCATCATCGCCGACAGCCGAATTCCACCCACTGCGCGTATTTTCTACTGTTTTTTCTACTGTATTTTCATTGTTGTCGTACAAATCTAGTCCACAGCGAGCCAGCAGGTTGTCTGATAAGGTTTTTTCATACATGTATAATAAAGCATATTTTATAATATTTTATGGACTAAAAAATAAACAAAAACGTCCGTGTGGTTCGCGTTTATACGCACGCTCTAACTAAACGTGTTTAATAAATAAATAAATAATAATAAATAAATAAATATTTTTGGACTATCCACACAGCACTATCTAGCCCCAAACTAAGCCAAAGCTTGTAATATGGGAACCAGATAGCTGCTACTTTTTTTTTGTAAATACATACTTATAATAGGTATATACAAGGTGTTCCATAAGTTGTGTATATAAACTTCAGGGGGCTAAAGTACCCATCAATATGAACAACTTTTTCTAAGGAACCAACACTGTGAACGCGAAAAAAAAAACAGCTGTTTCATACAAAAGTTCAATACCTACCAGGCTAAAATGTATGAAACAGCTGTTTTTTTTTTCGCGTTCCCAGTGTTGGTTCCTTAGAAAAAGTTGTTCATATTGATGGGTACTTTAGCCCCCTGAAGTTTATATACACAACTTATGGAACACCTTGTATAATAACACCCAGACAAAGAACAAACATCAAATGTTTGTTCTCGGTGGGGATCGAACCCACGGCCTACGGCGCAGAAGGTAGATCTACTACCAACTGAGTTGTGAAGGCTGTCATGTATAAATTAGGTATAACAAGCAGTAATAACGTTATTACGCGCGGAATATACGCACAAGTTTTAACTGCTCTAAATTTTGCACACTCAGGAGTGAGAAAAAATTTACGGTTGAAAAAATTTAAGTTTAGTTATATAGAAGTAGTAGGTAGACGAGTAGACCAGAACATTGCATTATAAAAGACGACATTCACTTTAAGCTAATTAATTATGTTGTGTCAAATAAATCATTGTCTACGTCTTCTTCTTCTTCTCTCCATTTATGGCTCCTGTCTGTCATTCGACAGACAATCTTGCCAGTGTCAAGTGATTTGTATTGAATGAATACTTTTTAGTCAAGTCAGTCCATAGTCAAGTCGGCCGTCATTTGTTTTGAAGAGAATGGTGGCGGTTTTCTTCAAAACATTCGAAACATTTTCAGTCAAATCAGAATATCACATAATACACTTTCATTCCAAATGCTTACACTTTGTGCTAAGACCTCAAGTAATGTTGGTTAAAATACCACCGAAATTACACAACACAACTCAAAATAACACTAGAAAAACAATTAAAATGAAAAAACTATGTTGCTTCCCAAAATGCCAGAAAACGAATCCTTGTCTACGTCTATGAATGTTCAAAACCTCTCAAAGTCTGCCTGTTCCAAATTCATAATTTTACAATTTCGGTGAAGTATTATTGTTTCCAAAATTTGTTTATGTAGTGAGTCAGTGAGTGGTGAGTAAAGAACTCCTCATTTATAAATATAGAATTGAAATGATGCAATCAAAGAAATTCTCAGTAAAATTTGTCGGTCGTAACTGTTGTAACTTAAAGCGATGCCCCAACTCGTTCTTCGCTGGTTGTAAACAAGAAATTCAATATAACCGTTAAAACTTGCAATTACTCCTAACTTTCCGCTAACTCAGTGAGCACTCAAATTTCTTTGAAGACCCTTCAAGTTTGGGCCTAAATTTAATATTACTTAAGGTATTTTTGCGAGCTGTTATGAAATTAGGAACAGTTTTCTAAAGAGGAGTTCGTCTTTTCATTTATCGTTCAAAGACTTCAAGTTAACTTTACTGCCTCTATTATGAAGTATTTTTTATTTTCTATTACAAAACTTCGTAAAAAAGTTCTAAGATGTGAATTGGAACATAATGTCCTACATTTTTTTTTTTTTTCGTTCTTCTTCTTATAATTTATTTTTTTCTAAAGGTTGACTCGAATTGATTTGAGATTGTAATAATCTGAAAGCCCTGTACTGATTGCTAAAAACTCGATGTTTTAATGTCTCTAGTACAATCATTTCATTCAACAATTATCGTTATTACTCCACGGGAATCAACCCTCAAGATCGAAAGGCCAGTCTAACACTAGTCCCTTGATTTTGAATCCTGCCATTTACTAACTAAAGTTGAAATTCACAGGCTTTTGAAGAACTGGAAGCGTTACTGGCGAAGAACGGTATCTGCATCGCGGTGAAAGAAAAGCTGGTGAAGGACTCAGGGGTGGCGGACGCAAGGGCGTACGATGACATCGTGCAGAAGCTACTGACGAAGCCGAGAGCTAGAGGTAAGGACATTTTGAACTCTAGCGTAGTTTATTTAAGCTCTATTGTGCTCAGGATGCAGAGAGCGATGTGTATCTACTGGGTTTAAATAAGTGAAAAGGATTTAACCAATAAAATGATAAGGATCAGTTTCTCAGTTTATAAAACGCGAGGTTTTAAATTATTATGAACAGAAAATTCATTTGAAAAACAAAGAGAATAACGAGTGTAACTCGGAAGCACAATAGACATTTTTGGAATTCATGAAATATATCTTTTACAGAGTGAAAAGAGTATGCAGGTGTTACCTTGTAAAAATATAAGAAACTAGCGGCCTGTCCCAGCTTCGCATGGGTGGTCATAAATTTTTTGAACATTTTAGGATAAACTTAGACCGTGGGTTCGAGCCTCGCGTCTACTTATTTCATACATTTGCACGCGCTTCTCCTTGAGTGAGTGAAATCGCACCCCGAGCGTGACCCGTGGACCCGTTAACATTTTTAAATTTCGTCATATCTTTTGAATGGAATGTCCGATTTGAAAAATTTAAGAAGTAATCTATAGGTATTGAAACCGTTTTAATTATGAAATGATTTATTTGGATAAGGATTAATACCAAGGTACAAATAAAGACCCTTTTCTGGCGGCGGCATTTCAATTATTTTTTTATAATAAAAGAACACTTATTGTGACATAACTATAATAGTTAGACATATGCTGTTGCGACATTTTTTGTAGATGATGACGTGTTCTACAAAATCGTAGTACATTATTTTGTTCTATCATCAATAGTTTTCGCAGCGCACGCGATGTAAGGTTTTTGTTTTCCACCTTGGGTTACATTATTGAAGTTTTAGTAAGGATCCCTGATTTTTTTGAAAATGTAATATAGCCTATGTTACTCAGGGATAATGTAGCATTCTAATGGTGAAAGAATTTTTGAAATCGGACCAGTAGTTTTTGAGCCTATTCGTTACATACAAAAATACAAAGGTTTCCTCTTTATAATATTAGTGTAGAAGTGTAGATAAAAAGAAGATGTTGGTTTTACTAACTCAGAGTAACTCTATAAAATTGTCAGTTTAAAATATTTCCACCTTTACTGTAGACTTTTCAGAAACAATGTCCAAATTATTATTCTGATTGTTTAAAAGCAACTTTAGATAGTCAATTTGTAAAACAAAGAATTGAGCATACCTACCTCTAGTTAATCATTCACAACCTATCAATTTCATAGCTAAAAAACGATTTTTCTCCGAGAGCTCGTTCATCAATTTAATGGGAATCGCTCGGGTTTGTCGTCATGATCGCAGTGAAGGAGCTCGTAAAAACGATTTAAGAGCTCGTCGCCCTTCACTAACAGCTTTACATAATGGCACATGCATGAGGCAGAGGCAGTGATATGACAAAATAACTTTCAAAAACATAATTCATGCCTTTAGATGCAAACTGGCGCTAATAATCATGTTAAACATTAAATTACGCTGTATCATAAAAAATTACGCTCTCTGTCATGATTTTCATTCCAAAATAAAATCACTACATGATGATAATAAATCACAACTGCATATTGTGATTTGATATCTTCAAAAATTTTGAGAGCAACATTTTTGACGGCTGTCTGTCTGATAATTGTGAGTCTAGACTACCGCCCACTTGCTTTTAGATTGACTAAAGCTTGCTTTGCAGATGAAAATCGTCAAATTTGTAACAAGATCTATTTAGGCAGCGAATTATTTATGATACAACGTATTTTAATGTTTCACAGTTTACGACATTTTAAACGAAAACATTTCACAAAGAATGGAAAACGAAGTCGAATCCTATCAAATATACCGTTTAGATAAAACCTTATTAAGCGGTAATTCTAATTTAATTCTAATTTTAAGGTAATTATTATAATAATGCGGTAATTCACTGTCCGTATCCCACTCCATACAATTTATTGACAATCAAGTTGTTCGTAAGTTTCAAACGGGATGCAGTCATTTGCGACCAGCCTTTATAAACCACTCCAAAACACGTCGACAATCGGCCACACCATACGAAACGATTACCTAGAAGCTTTGGGAAGGAAAATTCGGTTATTATTTATCAGTTCAAAACACAATGAGAAAGTGCGGCTGGCACGGCCGATACGCAGCTGCGAAAGACAATTTTTCGCTGAAGTGGCTACAGAAATTGGATCCGTCGCCGATACCAGTGATTGTCCTTTAGCACGCCAATGCGCGTCCACACCCCCCGCGCCCGCCCCCGCCTGTCACCAGATTGGAGGTACGGGTATTTGATTAGTGGGCTTGGATACAAGCTTTTGTTTCCTTCTTTATACGAGACTAGCAGCTTCTCGCGGCTTCGCACGCGTTAAAGTTGTGAGCCGTGATTGAGCCACAAACATCCAAACATCGTAACTTTCGCATTGATTTGTTTATTAGTAGGTTTTTGATTACCTACGTAGGTATAAGAGATACCATAGGCGTACATTACCTACATTAGGTAGGTAGGTATAGGGACTTAGCTTAGCACAAATATGACAAATACCTACCTTACACGGAAAATATGTATTTATTTGTTCCTGGTTTCTACCCCAAAAACAAACGAAACGAAACAGCTTCACAACTTTGATCCCCAGGCACGGTAGAGATCTCAGATCCTCAGATCTCTTCGTACCAACCCAAGATTCCCGTTTTTAGAATGTCCCTTACAAACATGTGTACCTCCTCGTAGTACCTACCTATCCTTTTTACTCGAGCGCGTTTACGTTACGGGACACGTTTTAGGAGTTGTATTCGATAATCAATCTATTTTTTGGTATGAACAAACTTTGAAACTTTGAGTCTTACACCCTTTGCAGGGGTAGTTTTCAAATATTGAAAACGTGATTCTAAATTATTTACAGTGGAGTTTAAATACTTCAAGTTTGAAATCAATAGCACAATGCGTAAAAAATATCCCATACTAACTTTTACAGTCATTTGCACCCTTTGTAGGGGTAGTTATCAAACATTTTAAGTGTCATTCTTAATTATTTATTTCGTAGTATATTTACCCCAAGTTTTAAGTCAACCGCACCACGCGTCAAAAAACTCCCATACAAACTTTCACATCCCTTTGCATACTTATTAAGGGTAGTTTTAAAAAACTACAAATGCCTTTCCTATTTTTTATCCTTGGAGTACATGTACTCCAAGTTTCAAGTTTGTAAGTTCAAGAAATACAATTTTTCACACAAACGTATTCAACCCTTTTTACACCCTTAGGGGTTGAATTTCCAAAAATCCCTTCTTAGTACACCCCTACGCCATAAGACCTATGTACCCCTCAAATTTCAAGTCTCTAGGACCAGCGGTTTTCTTCATTAGTATAGATTCTTATAGTATTAGAGTTAGAGATAGAGATTAGAGATACAGATTTCGTATGACACTTTTGGCGTAGCTATTTGTGTGTGTTTTAGGAAGCTCGGCCAAATTGTAAGGCGAAGTGTCGAAGTATCGTGGCTGACTGATGGGTATTTGATATAAAATATGTGTTTATTATATGTATACAAAACATCTCAGTAGTATAAAACAAGGTTTTTGAAAGAGTATCTAGCTGTGCATCAGCATTACTGTTAAGCGTGGCAAGGCCTATAGGTTCGTGCATGCTTCCGATTGGCACTAATTTGGATCAGTTGAGCTCAAAATTGACCGTTGTGAACGATCCAGAGATAGCTCTGCCTAAACTTTATTTTCTTAACAAAAAAATAAAATATTGGAATATATTTCTATCACATTCAAATGATACTGCTTTTTTGCATACAAACTAAAAAAAACATACTAACTGGTAGACGTAGTTGTTAGCGTCTAAAAATAGATTATCCGTGCTGTTGAAAACTTTACTTTGTCCTAAGTGGCTTTTCATATTTTCATCAATCTCACTTTATTGTCGTCGTCTTTGATAGAGTAGGCTCGATACGTATTTTGGGTCACGATATAAGTGATGGAGGAGTGAATGTCAGCCTGATTTTATAAATTGCTGCATGCACGCTCCAAGTTATTGTTTTTATTAAAATAAATAAGTATAAATATTAGTAGAGTTTCCACACAGCACTATCTAAAATAAAGTAAAGCGTGTATCACATATTACCAGATAGCGGATATAATACTTATGTACTTTTTTATTTAAACTCATACTTACTACTACTAGTAAGTATGAGTTTGAGTACCTACGTACATAACAACACCCAGACAGAGAACAAATATCAATTTTCATCACCCAAAGGTTTGTTCTGTGTGGGGATCGAACCCACGGCTGAGCTTCTACAAACTAAGTTGTGAGGGCTCTCAAATGTATTATTTATAGCACCTGATGGGAAGTGCAGAGAGTGCAGTACAGCTCTAATCCTGAAAATTCCCACATCGTAGTGATCCGGAAATACCATCTGTTGGCCACGATATGGACCTATAAATGCCCAATGTTAGGTCACTACTTAAAAAGCCAAGGCCTCACAGTTAGGCAACGTGAAGCCTTCGATGGGCAGGTTGCCAGTTCGTGGCCACTCCACGCCCAGGGCTGCCAATATCTGATAATATTGGTTTTCGAAGTTATATTGAAAGAATGAAAAAACTAAGTTCAGTGTGTTCATACGGCGAGATAAATTGCCGCACATGGGTTCAACTGGTGCGCTGGTTTATGAAATATTTTGAACTTTAAAAAGTGTAATGTAATGCTCTTTGTCGCTGGCTGTACCAAGAGATCTTACGTGAGAGGGATATCTTTTTTTTATACAACTAGCTGATGGAACACCTAGATGGCCCACCTTATGTTAAGTGGTATCCATCACCACAAAGCATTTCCTCACAAGTCACGCACGATAGGAACGTGCCCTACGATGCACGGCCTGCGTCCATAAACTTGAGCCATAAAGATGTTAAACCTCAAGTGCCTGTAATTACACCGGCAACCACACTAACCTAGCCTAACCGTGGTGGGCTGTACAGTCGTGAGCTTATTTCATTTCTATATTATGGGTGTAGTTTTTTACATTTGTGTCTGTTTTGATATCTACTAAGCCAAGCGTCTATTAAAAATTTTGTTTTACTGACTTAATAAAATAAAGGAAAGCTTCGTGTCACTAGATTCTCTCGAAACAGTGTGGTGAAATGAACTTAACTAGTGGTTCGCCTCGAACTTAGATCTCGTGTTGCGATCCGACGAACGCACCAAAACTTTGAGCAGGTGATAGTCAGAGGCAAGTCCAAACATTATGTTTGGACTTTTTTCTGACTATCGCCTACTAACTTGGTAAGGTAACCAAGTTTCAACTGTATTGGCCTATTTATTGAAGAGTTCCGTTAAACAGACCTTGGCTTCATCATCAGACCTGGTCGTTGTCACCATTTTATGACATCTGAGTACCTTCTTAATTTATTTCTAGAAAAAAAAAATTAGAAAAAGCAAAGGCCGACCAGAAAAACCTTGATGTCAACGAAACTCTTAGAGATGGGAGCTCTTGGATCGCTAGTTATCTTAATTTAATTTTTTTGTTGTATCTCAAAAACCGAGCGTCCCAGAAAAAAAGTAAAAATTGTGTTAGAATGTCCAAACAAAGCCCTTTCATATAACATGTAACTTCAAATTTTCATTTTATTTTTGCCCCCTTAAAAACCCCCATATCTTAATAACCCTTCATCCGATTTTACTCATATACTTACCAGGAAATTTCTCAAGTACGAGCTATCGACTTATCAAATTTCATGCAGATCGGATCAACGGTTCGAAAGTTATGGCCTGACAAACATACATACATACATACATACATAAAATGCCAAAGTTGAAAGTAAGATCTTCGTTCGCTTCGTTCACTCGATCAATTATGTGCTCCGCTGAACTGTACTATACTATGTTGCTACAATAATAATTTAAATAATTAATAACACTTATCAAAGTAAATTGAACCTTGCAGGCTACATAATAGGCATCAACCCTAAAATATTGTCATTGGCACAACCAATCGCGCCTATCGTCAGCAAATCCATGGGAGCCTCTTTGTTAGATTGCTTTTTGCTGACCATACCTCAAAGCTGTTCTGCATAAAGGTAGAGTTCTGAACAATGCGACAAACAGCCGTCATTTTGTTTCTCAGAAACTTTGTTTTTACACATTATTTGTTTTGTTTACCTTATTTAATTATGGAATCCTATCTATTTGATCTGTTCGTGCTGTATACGTGTAAGCATGTGTTGTGTCCAAAAGAAATGTATTTTTTTTGTTCTTTATTTCTTCTCTATGTTGATTCAGTATAATATATATTATGTATTAATCTTCAAAAATATTTCCTAAAAGAATCTAGAGTTCGCACTTGGTACTAAGAGGTCTTAGAGGATATCTACCGTGCATGGAAATCAAATTCGTGAAGCTGTTTCAGTTTTAGTTTCCAATAATATTTAAATGTGCTAACGGTAGTTGTTAGACTCTTAAATAGTTTTGCAGGTTTTTATCATGGAAACATTTTATTGTCTGCAGCGGCGATTGAACCTCTAAGAACTTTAAAGAGATCCTTGTGATTCAACTGAATAAATACCTTTTGATTTTAGCTTAGAATAAATGTGTAAGGTCGCGCGACACAGTCGCGGGTCGCGTTGCTCAAAACGTTACCTCAAAGACATTAATTTGAGAGGTCTTGGCAAAGTATGAGAAGACTCTTTCTAAAGATTTGAACAGCGGCGTATTTGCATTTTTAATTTATTTTTCATTTCACGTTTTTTAATATTTGGCAAAAAATCCAATTTTGTACCAAAATTTGGTGTGTATAAAACTGTTAAGGGCAAATAAAGTAAACAAACACTGTAATTTTCATGTAATCTTGGAAATGGTGGCTTATCAGCTCTGCGTAATCCGCTTAGCTCCATCAGGGGGAAGTGACAGCATCAATGAATTTCGTTTAAGCTCTTCCTTTTTCGGGCAGCAGAGTTTCTAAGATTACTTCAAGGCGATGACTATTGCTAATGTAGATACCTCTCGCTCGCACATTACAATATTTTGTAGATAAAAGCAGTGCTTCCAGAAAGTGCCACTGGGCTTCCTATTAGAAAGTTTAAAGTATACATTATGAATACTCTAATAAAGAAAGCTTATTATAATTTAGATAGCTATATTGATGATAATAGTGCGTGGCCCGATGTCCCGGTCGCTCTGCCCATCGGCAGCTAACATGTCTGCAATGTCTGTACTGTACCTACTATTGTGTGTTTTATTTTAATTTTTTCTCTACTTTAATAGATTGTATGTATGCATTA
Organism: Chloroclysta siterata; assembly: GCA_932294275.1. Classification (NCBI taxonomy): domain Eukaryota; kingdom Metazoa; phylum Arthropoda; class Insecta; order Lepidoptera; family Geometridae; genus Chloroclysta; species Chloroclysta siterata. Next base: position 25,370,347 of record OW028592.1, on the reverse strand, counting down.
GGTATTATTAGTTTGAAGCGTAGAGTGTGCTGTCTTATAAATTTGATTATGTTTACCTTTTTCTGTTTTGCCTACGCCTCACTAAATCCGATTGGCACCACACTGGAGCTTCAATATTGTTTTATATTACATTGTAACGAGGATCACACAAAATAATGGTAGGAACCAAGCCGTAAGTTTGTTGCCTGTTCTTCTAGGCTTTGGTCGCGTGTAACTGGCACCTCGAGTCACCTAGCTTTATGACGTTTCAAATAAATACCTTTTGACTTTGACTTTAAATTATCTTTGACCTATATACATAATCGTGTTTAAAAAAACGAATCTAAATATAGCCAGTGACACAAGTTCTACTAACATGCACACGAGTAAGCAAGAAGTTTGAATGCGAGATTTCCAAATTCAAAATTTTAAAAATAATAAGTTTATTTTCGTTATTCTTTTGTTTTTTTAGAGTCGACGCGTCGATGCAAAATTTTATTAGATAAATAGCAGCTGAGATAAAATATTTACAAATACTTTTTTATCCATACAGTGAGTTCAAGATTTTTAAAATTAACATTGTAAGCTAAGTGTAAACTTCGAACAGAATGAAATGAATAAGTACTTTTTAACCCTATATTTTCAGCTTCATTTTACCACCATCTATGAGTCTCTCCCAATTTTTATCTAAGAATTATTTTCATCATGAATCACACAGATTTTAAACCAATAAGTCCCTGTGCGTGGAAAATGGAATGGAGTGCTGGTAAATTGTTTCTTTTCCCTGTCGTCCGTTTCCTAATAAATATTTTTTTCAGGAGCAATAATCTTCGCGTCAGATCAAGAGGTTGCTGGCGTGATGAGGGCAGTCGAACGTGGGAACGCCACCTCTCTCTTCAGCTGGGTGGGGTCGGACGGCTGGAGCGCCAGGTCTCTGGTTTCCGAGGGGAACGAGCGCGCTGTGGAGGGCACCATCAGTGTCCAACCGCAGGCCAATGACGTGAATGGCTTCCAGGAGTACTTCTTGGGACTGAATGTGAAGAATAATAAGAGGAACCCGTGGTTTGTTGGTAAGTGCATTCTACTTATTATGCATACGAAGCTCTTGTAAGCACCAGTACCATGGATGGCTGATCGCTTGTATTATTTTTATCAGAGCGCATTTCTACTATTCAGAGTTGGTACTTTGAACTGATGGTACCAGATATAGCCAGCAGTAGATAGCCTGAAACTTTAAACTTTTGACAGCCTTCACAGCTCAGTTGGTAGTAGCTCTGCCTTCTGCGCCGTAGGCCGTGGGTTCGATCCCCACACAGAACAAACATTTGTATGATGAACATAGATGTTTGTTCTCTGTCTGGGTGATAAATAGGTAATAATTATAAGTATGTATTTACAAAAAAAAAGATATATAAGTAGTATATCAGCTATCTGGTTCCCATATCACAAGCTTTGGCTTAGTTTGGAGCAAGATAGTGCAGTGTGGAATGTCCACCAATTTAAAAAAAAAAACGATTAAGAACTTGTGTTTTTTAGAGATTCGAATTCTTATGAACTGATTTACAAAACATAATAGGCATTAGGGACTATTACTCTATAACGCGAGTATTTTCCAACGCCAATATACTCATGGATAATCCAATTTCGATATGAGTTTTCCATTAAAGTTTAATTTGAACAACTACTTAAATGTTGTTTTTGCATAATACAAAATCAATCATCTCTTGAAATCAATAACTGTTGAAATATTGTTATTATTTTAAATTTCGTAATTACAGGCACATGAGGCTTAACATCTGTATGCCTCAAGTTGATCGTAGGGCACGTTCCTTTCGTGCGTGACTTACGAGGCAATGCTTTGTTATAGGTGATGGTTACCACTTAACTTCAGGTGGGCCATCTGCTTGTTCCATCATCTAGTTGTATAAAAAAAACACGTATTTGAAGTATTTTGAATAAGAAAAAACTGCAAAAAAATATGAATTCATAAAGCCTTCTAGTACTGAACTCACTTAATTACCAAAAACACAACTTAACTACCCAATTTAAAGTGTAACAACAGCTTCGCTCTAAATTAGGTGGCACTTGCGTAAGATTTACTTACAACATTAACGCTCAAATACAATTAGTTTGTGACAAAACAGTCGTAATCTAAATTACTGAGCAAACTCGAAAATTACTTTAGTTTTCGAAATATAATCGAAAGATTCATCTCCACCTATAATGTTTGTTTGCAAGTTGACACAATTTATTAGGTACACTTTACTTTCTTAATTATAGAAAGTAAAGTTTACATTTAAATGTCATTATTATGTAAAATATTCACGAGATGATTATGTTTTTGAGGTTCAATTTTCGTAGCCGTAGCTTGACATACAAATAAAAAAAAAACTTACGATTGTAATAATTTGACACGGTATATCTTCAAATCTTTCTATATCTAAAATCTTAAAAATAGTATTTTTCAAATTTTCATCATTGAGTATTAGGAGGATATTTATTATTAATCGCGTATTACCTTTTTTGTTTTCCTGACTTTCGATTATGTTATAATAGCCCAAACAAACAACGTTGAGAAAATAAATAAGGTAATACCTACGCAAAAAATCACCGCGTAATATTCAAGATCTCATAAATGTGTTACTATAAAGAGGTTCATCTAGTTCATAAAAGAAGAGAGTAGTCAGATGCAAGAATAAAATACAAAGATGATACTCCATTTTGTTCTATCACGTCACAGTAGCTAGCCAGGACGAAGTCTAGAATGGGAACAAGGCCCTGTGAGCCGATAACGCTTAGATCACGTACAAAATGAATACTCTGATATTACAGCAGTTCTTCTTTGTCGACGACCTAGTTCATTATATTGAAATTATACTCTCTGGGACTCTGTTTATTTATATTCATATCAAACATGAAGTTCCAGCCGAAAGGCATTGAGAAGCAAATAATTCTTTAAAACGGTGAATCTTGGTTTTACCACGTGCAAACATATTACAGTAATAATAAAGAAACATAAAGTTTAAGAAGAATAACAACACCTAATTAAATAGTTAAATTTAAGTTTCGAATTCATGATACTTTTCTCAAATAGTGTTCACTACAATCACGTCAAGGTTTTGATCTGATTTGATTATTTTTCTCACTGTTCCTTCTAACGTTCCCAATTTCCGCAGAGTTCTGGGAGGACCACTTCCAGTGCCGCTATCCCGGCAGTCTGCGCACGCCGTACAACGGGAACTACGACCAGCACTGCTCCGGTCTCGAGGAGCTGACCATCTCCAACACGGAGTTCGAAAGGCAGCTGCAGTTTGTCAGCGATGCTGTCATGGCCTTCGCTTTTTCGATAAGGTATGTTAGGTTTTCGCCTTTAATAAGAAAATAAACAGCTTCACGACTTTGATGTGAGGCACGGTAGATATTCCCTCGGATCTTTTGGTACCAAGTACGCCTTTTAGATTCTTTGAGGATGTCTAAGGCTCCCCCTGTCAGAGATAATAAGGTTGTTTTTTTCAAGCAATTTTCCATAAATGTACATTTATTTACATGAGCTTTATCCTTTATTCTGTTTTTGGAAGAAAAGTTATGAAATTTCCGTCCCAACATACGTTCAGGCATGACGGAAATCCTCTGATTGGCTTAGAAACTCCAGCACCGAATTATTATCGGAACACTAAGTTAAACAAACTAACTTTGACCCACATTTTGGATTACCAATAAAATCTAAGCATTATAACGCCCGACCTTCCTATCCCTTAAAATCCTTTTAAAAGTAGGAGAATTGTGGAGCAAAAAATGTAGATTTATGAAAACTCATAACAAACTGATTTGCTTGGCGCAGCCCTAGGGCCGCGGGGACCTCGCTACTTCCATTACAAGTCGAGATTTGTTTAAACGAGTTGATGCTCCCAGCCTCCCAGCCTCCCAGGCCCAAGCGAAGTTGATCTCCTGAAGGATTACTATTGGGCTGGAACTCGCTGTGACGCATGATTAGTAAATGTCCAACTTTTATTAGTCTAAGGCGAAAACTTAATAAAATTAAGTGTATATTTTTTCAGTTTTTTAGTGAGAAGTTTTGAAAGAAAATGCTATTCAAAGTTTAGTCAAGTTAAATTGGGTTGAATATCGAGCAGCTATTTGCAAGATCGCAAGCTTTTTCATCACAACATTTTGACAAAATATTTTATTAATATTCCATGGTTCGAAATCGTCACTACAAAAAAAATTAAAGCTCTGATTCCTTTCACCTTTAAAAGGTACCAAGGTTTTCTTTACCCTCATTTCTACACCCCGCTACACCCAGGTAGCCTAAATCATGAAATAATGGCAAGATTCGGGTTCTACATAACTCTCCCTTATTGGATAGTCGGGTACCTGCGCAAGTAACTCGGCTATAAAACGTGGAGGCCAAGCGGGCAGACAAATTAAAGATTATGTTATAGCTTCAAGTAATAGTCAAGTTGAAGCGTTTTGTTTTCTGATTTCTTTTTACTTTTTTAAAAGAGAAGATAGAAAATCTCGTGCTGTGAGTTCATACAAAATAACGGTATGAACCAAGCCGTAAGTTTGTTACCTGTTTTTCTAGGCTTGGTCGCTTGGAACTGGCACCCAGACTCACCTGATTTTAAGACGTTTCAAAGTGATCCTTGTGGTTCAACTGAATAAATACCTTTTCAACTGGCCTTTGACTTACAGTGCTACTTATCTCACTACTTGTCTTACTATACTTATAACTTTTCTACAAAATTATGCGAAAGGTATTTTTTACCGCTTGCTAGGGTGAAGTGCTTTGGTCCACTCACGCAATTATATTTACTAAGATTCTTTGAAGAGGTACCTTTAAATAGATATAATAATGTTTACTTTTTGAGATGTATTGGGGTGTTAGGATGCTATGTTGCAAGCTGTTGATTTTTTTGGCATTCTACGAACTCTAATCAATTTGATATAAGTGTCTGTTCTATGTAATGTTTAATTGTTAGTGGATATTGCTAGCCCCAAACTAAAAAACAACTTGTAACCACATCGGGACCATAAAACTAATAGAGTACACTACTTTATTCCATAATTTTCATGTATAGATGTACTTTAAATTCGTACAATTAAGTACAAAGACACATAATGAACCACCTAGTAAGTAAGTACCTAGTTACATCTTCCTTCAACCCAAAGGTCTAGTATAAATTGTAATTCCCAGGTAGATCATACAAATTAATAATTTACTTGAACAACGATCACAATAATCCGATTTACTACTAAAACGTTACGGAATTAACATCCGACGGTGGATTATAACTTGGGACAATACAGTTAAATTAATTCTATACTTCGCGCCTTGGTGCTCGGGGCTAGGCACAGTGTACCCTCAAACCAGTAGCTCAGTGTGCCTTGGCCTTACCATCACCACAGCCTGTGTACTTCGTATTGTTCAAACTGTATGCATAAATAGATTTCCTGTTATAATGTAAAATTGTAAAATTTGTTTACTTTCTCTTCACAAAGTAGGTAACTTAAACAATCTAGGCTTATATAAAGTGGTTTGATGCGAGGTTTACCTGTTTTGCGAGAGACTGGTGCCTGAGATAGGTTTAAGAAAACCTGTAATACAGGTCACCAGGCCTCTGCTCCGCGGGTTCAACTTTACGTCAAGGACACTTGTCTAACTATAAATAAAAAATTAACTAAATAGATATGTTAATTTAATTTATGTAATTTGTTTGCGTGGTGTTGTGTGGTGTGTGATTCGTAGTAAGTGTTGTGCGGTGTGTGATTCGTGCAGTGTTGGCGAGTGTAGGTGAGTGTAGGTTATGATGAAAACCTGTACATACTAACTCAGTATACCATCATTTAAATGTCTGTAAGAATTTGGAAGCCCTCTCAAAGTGACATGACGATGACAGCGATGACTAGAGAAAATAGTTGAGGTAGAGATTTTTTTTTTTTGGAAAAATTATGCCTACGCAAATGATAACAAAGTGGCTTCACTGCTGATAGTTTCTATGTCCATCCCATATCCTTGGGTACGGACCCACTAATTGAAATGGCCTAGCCACTTAATTTACATGGAATTTGATTAGAGGGTTGATAAGAGCTGTGGTGTCGTTTACGTTTATTCGGCTTTTACCTCTAGACATTGCCTAGCTATTTGCAAAAAAGCATTGGTTACGATTATTACGCTCTAGGAAATAATCACTGAGTAAATGCTTTGTGCTTGGAATAAGCATTTACTTTACATTTCAGAAAACAATTTTCTCAACAGCGACGACAAAACGTGAAACTCGTTCAGAATCGCACGTGTTTCAACTTTCCACAATCCTTACACCTCACCCCATTTCAGTTCTCATTCTATTTTATTTCTCTACAAAACCACCGACAAATCACAAATTGTGCACAGCCCTAGCCGACAACTCCACACGCCACTCGACAAAAAAGCTCGGGACTTAGGGTTGGCAGATCGACAGGCTTGATTGATGACAAGACGACAAGCGACGTGTGTTTTGCAAACCTGTGTGAACACGTGTTACCGGAACATATCGGATGAGATCATCGACCCGAGAGATTAAATATATACCTACCTACTGAACTTGAGATCTACCTTTGTATGTTAAAGTGACAGCAGTACAGGACAAGTACTACAATTACAATAACCAAAACATACATATTTATGCAAAAGCCAGCTAAGCAGGTATTTGATATGTGGCGTGATTTAAATCCTGTAGGTTAAATGCAGTAAATAGCTTCCAGATTTTAATCTAAGTAGATTCAAATCTATAGGCGATTTACTGCATCACACGCTTACAAATCGTTTATGGGTATGAAAAAATGTCGCTCCCAGCCAGCTTAAACCCCAAGCTGAGTATGCAAATTTAAATTTCAAAACTTATGCTTACTACTTCCCTAAAATAAGACGAAACATTTCGCTTTCCATAAATTAAATTACATATCTTTAGTTAGCATTTTCCAGCAACCGCAAAATGGTTGAACCGAAGCTTGCAGTTTACCGACCGTTTCAGCTGCTTTACGAATTTAAAGCAAAATCTGCTGGATTTAGAGTTGAAATCAGTTGTAGTTTTCACCATATAAAAGACGTGTGTCGCGGAGACTTTGGAAGTCGAATGAGCTCGCTTCCTGCTTCGGTTTTCAACAAAACTTATACGGTACTTTAAAGTCGTGTATGTTTGCTTGCAAAATGTGTTGAAAATGGCCATTCCATGGCTGATACGTGTTTTTAAAAAGAAACCTTAAAGTGTTTATTTTCTGTACATTTTGTGAGTATAAAATCGTGTATCCACCGCAAAATAGCACGCGCACTTGTGGTTTTTCAATCTTATCATAGTCTCATAGGAAATCCAAATCATTATCTAGTAAGTTTAAGGCTGCTGACATAAAAACACCACTTTTTATAACTAATGTTCACAAAGACGTTTCAGAGGCAGACATCGCAGACTACATCCTAAGTAAAACACAGGAGCGAGTATCGCCTATCAAGCTCAAAACTGTAAGAAAACGAAATTATAACGCCTTCAAAATATTCGTGAGCAAAGCCCACCTAGGCACCTTTCTTGAAGGCAGCCTTTGGCCCAAAGGAATTTCATTTAGAAGATTTGTAAATCTGAGAGATAACGAAAATGAGGTGCAACAGGCACATAATAACGTGAGGCAATCACTCAACGATCAATATGGTTAGTACGCCTTACAGTAATTTCGTCACTTATAATTGTAGAGGGTTCAAGAGATCGTTGGATGGTATCAAAGGTATATGCAAGCAGGCGGATGTCATTGCCCTTCAGGAGACATGGTTACTGCCCCATGACCTGCCGATGCTGAACTCAATAGACGAATTTAGTGGCACTGGGTGCTCGGCAGTGGATACATCTGCAGGCATACTGCGAGGACGGCCCTACGGCGGTATCGCAATACTTTGGAGAAAGAGTGCTTTTCGGTCAGTTAATGTGATAGAATGTAATGATGTGCGCCTAGCGGCCGTGAAAATTAATATAAGTGATAGTAGATATATCGTTGTAATTTGTGTCTACATGCCTACTGACTCCCTTCACAATTTACCGGACTTCATAGAATGCTTGGGTAAGATTAGCTCTATAATTGAGGACACTGGAGAAACTGAAGCTACATATATATTAGGTGATTTTAATGCGCACCCAGAGGCGCTCTTTTACAGAGAACTTTTAGACTTTTGTAGAGATCAGTTGTGGATATGTGCGGATGTTCATTTGTTAGGCGCAGAATCTGACACGTTCACCTTTATCAGCGATGTTCATGGTTCTGCTAGATGGCTGGATCACTGCGTGGTTACCAACGCAGCACTGCCTTCAATTAACCGCATATGGGTAGAGCATGATGTGAAGTGGTCTGACCACTTTCCTGTATACATTGAATGCAACTTGGGTAAAGTTAACTGTAGCAAAATACCGATACCGCCATCAGCTGTAGATAAAATTAAATGGGGTGAGCGCAGCGATAGTCAAACTAAAAATTACCACCAATCGTGCGACTCTCGTTTGAAGGACATTCATTTTCCAGTAGAGCTCTCAAGCTGTTGTGATGGATTCTGTTCTAATATTGACCATAGAAATGTATTGAAGAACATTTATACGGATGTTATAACCATTCTGTCAGAGGCTGCAATTTCTTCATATGAACGAGGGAAAACGCAGAGGAGGGGTGGTTATGTTGCGGGGTGGAACAAACATGTAGGAGATTTCCACAAAGAGGCCAGACTTAAATTTTTGGTTTGGGTGCAGGCGGGCAAGCCAACAAGTGGTAGATTTTATAGTGAAATGTGTGAGAGCAGACGGGCTTTTAAAAAACAACTAAAGTGGTGTCAGGATAGGCAGGAACAAATAAAGATGGACATGCTTGCCTCACATCACGCCGCCAAAGACTTTAAACACTTTTGGAAAGGAACAGGCAAAATGAATGTAAAGTCTGGCCTCCCTGTGAGTGTAAATGATATTAGCGATCATACATCGATTGCTAACCTTTTTAAAGACCATTTTACAGTTAGTTCTACACTGCAATATACCACGTGCGCTGATGAGGGGACTGTCCTGCCCCGTGAGCGACTCATAAGTTTTAAAGCGCGTGATGTACAATTGGTGATTCGCGGTATGCAAAGAGGTAAGTCTCCCGGGCACGATAGTCTCAGCATTGAGCATCTTAAATATGCTGGTGTACATTTGCCGTGCGTACTCTCTATGCTCTACAATTTGTGTCTATGTCACGGCTACTTACCTGATGAGCTCACCAAAACATTGGTGGTCCCAATAATTAAGTGCAAGACCGGAGATGCCTCGGACAAGTGCAACTACCGCCCTATTTCGCTGGCAACTATCTTGGCAAAGGTTCTTGACAGCCTGCTTAACAAAATACTTCTGCAACATGTGAAACTGCATGACGCCCAGTTCGGTTTTAGAGCTGGATTATCTACTGAGAGTGCAATTCTATGCCTTAAGCAGGCTGTCAGGTACTACACGGATAGAAAGACGCCGGTATATGCCTGCTTCCTGGATCTCTCCAGGGCCTTTGATACGGTTATGTATAATCGGCTTTGGGACAAGCTGGGGGCAGCGGGTGTACCGGCTGAAGTCACATCCATGCTGAGATACTGGTATCGTTGTCAGCGAAATCAGGTAAAGTGGGCGGGAGCGCTATCGGAGGCATATGGCTTGGAGTGTGGCGTGCGGCAGGGCGGAATCACCTCTCCTCTGTTATTTAACCTATATGTTAATGATCTCATTGGTGAGCTCAGTAGCACTCATTCGGGTTGTTACGTTGATGGAGTGTGCGTAAACAACATCAGTTACGCGGACGACATGGTGCTGCTGGGGCCATCAGTGGGGGCTGTACGCAAACTAGTTTGTATTTGTCAGACATACGCGGCGGAACATGGACTGAGGTACAACTCTAAAAAGAGTGAGGTTCTCATTTTTAAGAGTGGAACAATTAAACCAGTGCATGTTCCGCCTATTATGCTAAACGGTGCGGCTCTACAGATGGTTAATAGTTTTAAGTACCTGGGGCACATTGTGACAGACGATTGTAGAGATAACCAGGACATAGAAAGAGAGCGCAGAGCGCTGGCAGTCCGGGGAAATATGGTAGCAAGGAGATTTTCTAGCTGCTCGAGGGAAGTAAAAATCACCCTCTTCAAGGCGTACTGCCAGTCATTTTACTCGAGCAGCCTATGGGTAAATCACACCCGCAGGACTGCCAGTACTCTACGAATACAATATAACAACATCTTTAGGATGCTGTTGCGGTTGCCTCGCTTCTGCAGTGCCTCGGGGATGTTTGCGGAGGCAGGAGTAGATGGGTACCACGCGTGCGTACGAAAGAAGGTAGCCTCCCTGCGTCAGCGCACTCGAGACAGTGGCAACGGCATCCTGCAGATGATTGTTTCCCGCCTGGATTGTCCCATTCAGGATAGGTGGATGAAAGTCACGATGGGCTTAGATTTAATTGGGTAGACAATTTTTATTTTATTCTTTATTTAATTTATATTTCATTGTTATTTCCATCATGACATTTAATTTTATCTAATTTTAATTGAACTGTAAATTGTAATTGTGTGTTTGTGTTGTAAATTGTAATGTTATTTAATTCTAATTATAATTTAATTTAAGTATGGATTAATTATCTGAAATAAATGAATAATAATAATTATCGATGCCACCACATATAGCAAAAAATCAACACGAGGGTCGGACCACTTTTTCCTCGAGTCCATTTCAATGGAGTGGGGCTCAATATAGGCCTTTCGCTGGCCACTAGGCACGCGCTCGAAGTAGCAATCATTGCAGGTTTCAATGGCTCGCTGTACTCTCACCACGATCTCAAAAGGTCTGTACATTTCATTGATTGCAGGCTACTGAATGGTTGAATGTTTTGAAAGCGAAAGTGTTCTGTTTCGGTTTCAAGTTTTGCTCTGAGTAGCTCTAGTAGAGCTAACAATATACCTACTGTGGTAGAAGCTTTGCAATTTGTGGCAGCCAGTGCTCGAAAAGAGCCTCTTTGAGGCGCACTTAAAATGCTTTTACCACACTGCTTCGAAAAAACTAGTAACACGACAAGAAGAAGAACCACTTTCTCAAAACAAAAACGGTGATAAAACTATGAAAAATGAATCAAATAAGTACAACATGAATGTAGCTGTAAAATTGTTTACATGATTTAAACACGACCAGCGCTCACATTTTTCCCCAACTTCACAATCGTCAATCGTCTTGGAGGGTCTCAATCGGTCTCAATGGAGGCTTGACAGAAAAAGGTACAGCCTATAAAATATGTAAGAAACCGACAGATCTGTGTGGCTGTTTCTTATAGCCTTGAACTGAGCTCAAGTAAGGATTGAGATTGTTGCTAGAAGTGACAGACATTTTGGTTAAGGAGAAATCTGTGGCAGAATTCATCATTTTCTGAATGGATTTTGGTAGACATGACTACCTTACTTTAGTATTTTACCCTAAAAAGTCGCATCGCAATTTATATAAAGGTACTTACAAAACTTTTTTTCATTTTTCGATATCAGTTCTGCATAAATTAGGATAGAAGTTGAAATATTATTTCGCTGAACATTTTATGAAAACCATGGAGGTAATAGGAGTAAATTGGTATAGAATTCCTGTTAAAACTAGAAATAAACCTTAAATTAGCACTAATGATAAAGAAAATGTATTATTAAAATATAATACTAACGAAAGTCGAACGCCATCTCTCATAAAATATTCCGTAATTCAAGACGCGATGTGGTATTACATCAGTATGTACTCACCATTATTTCAAGAAAGAAAGATAATAATCAAAATGTATTGAGAAAGTATCTTGTATCACACAAAAGTATTTTCGATAAAGCGAAAACATAAATGTTTGCGTAGAATATACCTACGAACCAAAAGGTATCACACGTAAAAATCGTGTTAGCGCAGTATCGATGAACTGAACATACTGAAAGGTTAGTAGCCAAGTTTCTAACACATATATAACTTAGTCTTATTCAAACTGAGACGTTTTCAATACAAATTAGCACTTTCAAAAAGGCAAGCACACTATGGCACTCCGACACACTCTCCCTCAAAGGTTTGCATTTCGCACACGACCTGGTTGCCTGGTTGCATTCAATGGGCGTCCATTCGCTTTTCATACAGTCTCTGACCTCTTTGCGAAAACATCGGTGTTTTCTTAGAAATCGGTACTGCCGTCTTAGTATTCCAAGTTTTGCTACGCTTCATTGACGCCTGCAGGAATATAGCTCTTCAGGTTTTGGGACTAAAAATGTCTGTGGGTTGGATATTAACTAGATGAGCTTCCGGTTGGTGAGACGTTGTTAATAGGAGAATTTTATAAAACAAAAATAACGATGAAGAATGAACTACATCAGAAAAAGTAGATGGAGAACCCTAACAAAGTCAATCATTGTACTTAAATGATAAAGCTTAAAAAACAGACTGAACTTTGTTAAAAAAAAACAATTATTCAAACAAAATCATGTTCCGCTATTCAAGCCGAATGCGTCGTATCATAACTCATCGCGAACGGACGTTGACGTTTACATTGTTTCATGAAAAATGAACTTGAACACAAAAAAATAACATACTAAAATTGTGCAAATAAACACACATTTTTACGCTGCCTACTTGAGAACCACAAAGAAAGCCTTCGCTTTGACGGTTGTACAATCGATGAAGCTCCCATGCTTACTTAGTGAAAGCCAGTATAGTTACTTTGTGATATATGAAAGTTCACTACATACGAGTACAACTCAGCTAAACGATGCCTTGCCTAAAGCCATTGTACCTGCACGTCCACACGAAACCGATCCAAAACAAACTCTGCTAAAAACTACAAGCAAACAACCTGTCTAGCCACGCCAATCTTTGCCGACAGGAAAAAGCCTTTGATTTCGAACAAACGACGTTTTACGGGTTGTTGTACCATCGGTTCTTATTTTCCTTTGTAATATAGGTACAATTCTCGTTGCACACCGTGAAAGAACTGCGAAACCGATTCTTTTCACAAGAACCGATTCTTTTCAAGAAAGAAAATGCAATTTCTGAATTAATTTATATAAAGCGTTTCTTTTAAATTGAAGTAGGTTTTTTTACTTACACAAGCCAGCATAACGCTTAGTATGTTTTCATGTACTTTTTGGCAATGGCGACACTTAAACTTGAGTAAAGTAACTAATAAACTAGTAGTTCGCCCCGAACCGAGATCTCGTGATGGGACCAAACGAACGCATCAAAACTTTGAGTAGGTGGTAGTCAGAGGCAAGTCCAAACATTATGTTCGGACTTTTTTCTGACTATTGCCTACTAACTTGGTACGGTTACCAAGTTTCAACTCTATTGGCCTATTTATTGAAGAGTTCCGTTGAACAGACCTTGGCTCCATCATCAGACCTGGTCCTTGTCACCATTTTATGAGAACTGAGTACCTCCTTAATTTATTTCAAGAAAAAAAAATAAGAAAAAGCAAAGGAACTGGCCGACCAGTAGAAAAACCTTGATGTCAACGAAATTCTTACAGATGGGAGCTCTTGGATCGCTGGTTATCTTAATTTAACTTTTTTGTTGTATCTCAAAAACCGAGCGTCCCAAAAAAAAAGTAAAAATTGGTTTGGAATGTCCAAACAAAGCCCTTTCATATGACATGTAACTTGATTTTTTTATGTCACTTTTTTTATTTTTGCCCTCTTAAAAAACCCCATATCTCAAAACCCCTTCATCCGATTTTACTTATATACTTACCAGTAAATTTCTCAAGTACAAGCTATCGACATATCAAATTTCATGCAGATCGGATCAACGGTTCTCAAGTTATCGCCAGACAAACATACATACATACATACATACATACATACATACATACATAAAATGCCAAATCGCCCAACTTGAAACTAAGATCTTCGTTCGCTTCGCTCACTCGATCAAATATGAAATCATTTTTAATTTACCGGAAAAAGTGAATATTCCTTCGCTGTTTTATGTACCTACCTATTTGGAATCGATGGTAAAGAATGCGTATTAATCAATTAGTCGTCCATAGGGATATGCACGCCGCCGTCTGCGGCGGTAGACCAGGACTGTGCGACGCCATGCGGCCGGCCAGCGGCGCTGAGCTGCTGAGATACCTGCGAAAGGTCAACTTCACGGGTAAGTTGGTTTAATCATGTTTGATTATGGTAATGTTCATGCACTAAGTGAGACCTACAAATCTTGGTAAAAATGGTGTTACAATATAATCTAAATGAAACGAAAGAGGTAGGTATGTAAGGATCGTAGTAAGTGGTAATCCGTGGTCTATGCCTACCCCTCAGCAAAGTGCGAAAGTCGGATCGAAATCTTTGAAACCGGCTTGTTTGATTGTATGATGGTATGTAACAATCTATAAAATTCTGTCAATCTGTCTGTCAAAATAATTTGGCAGATTCGAGGCGGGTTTATCCAACTCGGAGTAACGCTATCTGTCAGATGTTTCCGTCGCCTCTTGAGACTTGTCAAAACCAAAGGCGAGAAAATCTTATAAAATAGGTGTAAATCTAGGCACCAGCAAAATCTTATAATGTCATCAATATAAGGCTAATATAGTACTACCTTCCCATTTAGGTCAACCATAAAAGTATCTACGATAAACATCATAATCTTTTAAAAATTATCATGATTCTTGAGAATGTTTGTTAACGAGATTCAGATGTTTAATAGCGAGATTTTGCAAAACATATACTAGTGTAGAGTAAAAACAAACGCGTGATGTGGATCATATTTTATTTGTTATATTATAATGAAATGGTCCATTTTGGTTGTTTTCCATCTACAATTTTCCATTGTTACTCATTTGAAAAATGAGTCGGGCCACGTCCGGAACAGAATAGCTAGCTGTATCTTTGACGCGAATCCGCTCATATTGTTGTCCATCACTCCCACTATTGACACATTGACGTTCGGCAAACTCCTGAAAGCTTCCCCGAGGGTACATTAGGGAGATTTATGAAGCAATCACGCAAGGTCTCCCGGATCTTGGACGAACAGTTTGGGAAACTTGAGTAAGTTGATAAATTACGGTGGTGATACAGCTACGATCTCAAATCTTGCCTAACCAGGGATGGCTGTCTGAAGTTTGACGTGGATTAAATGTTCTCGACGAAACGGACACTTACGAGTTAGGACTTTCGCCCCGAGACTTACTTATCGAACAGTTTTGTTACTGATTAGGAAATATCGACTTTTATTAACTATAGATATATTTTTTTGTAACAGAATCTTACTCTTACATTTCAGATGGCTTCAAGCTCTAAATCATTTTCGTACGTTTATCTAAATTAGATACATACCTACTCTTAAATCAATGGGAATTATTACAGTACAACATTGTCACAGGTATAACCGGAGACGAGTTCCACTTCGACAGCAACGGCGATGGTCCAGCGCGCTATAACATCCTGCACTTCAAGCAGGTGGCCCGAGGAGTTTACGACTGGATCAACGTGGGACAGTATCTGGATGGGGAATTACAGCTTAGCTTAGAAAGTGAGTTGATAGACACACTAAACCAGTCGAACCCACACTTTATTTTTATCTAATCCTGAGAAATTACGCTCGCATTGTTGTGTTTCGTAGAAGGGTGCCGGGGTACAGGCACATTTTTTTCGAGAAATTGTGCTGGATCAGCCAACTGTTTCCGGTTCCGGTTTTCCTCTCAGAGGACGTTCACCGAAAACATGCCCTATGTGACACTGACTATCACTATGAGACCCTAAAATAAATAGTCTACACAGTCCATTCAAATTTGAACCTATTTGTGTCTTCATCAGAGATCCAATTCAAATGGGAGTCTCCCCGTCCGCCGGAGTCGGTGTGCAGCGCGGAGTGCGAGCTCGGGCAGGCGAAGCAGTACGTGGAAGGCGAGAGCTGTTGCTGGCATTGCTTCAACTGCACACAGTACGAGGTAACCCTTACAACTTAATGTGCAATGAATTCCCAAAAGCTTAACTTATAATATCTTAAAATATTTTATTCCTTCACGCGTGTATGGTGATGGTCTAACATGCATTTATTTAAGGAAATCCGAGGTTGTCTAACTTCTCCACGGTAATAAATTTCCAACAGATGGGCCGTACGCTTATTTACTTAATTAAGGCTGGAAAAATTCCCATGCCTTCCAGCCTAGTTCTTAAAAAAACGCTAATAACTTACTCTTCTTATCATAAAACAAATGAAAGCAGAAACCAACACAAAAATTAGAATAGAACAAACATAGAATTACGTTCGTTTCGAGTTATAACATTCCACCTTAGCTGGCCTAATGAGTTTCCCTGAGTTTCTGGAATCGTTATATTTAAGATCTTAGGAACTTTAAATATATATCCAGACGCAAATATCAAGTTCTCGGTATTACGAGTAACAAAATATTAATCAAGTGAGAAGTTCTAGAGCGTTCTACATGTTCATCTCTAGTATCAACAAACCTCTAAAGTAAATATGCCAGGTAACAAACAACGCTTGGTGTACGTATAGGTTTTGATAATCTACTTCCAAGGATTCAGCCTAAGTTTAGTCAGTCGACATCTTTGATGACTTTTCAAGAACTTCAAAATTATCTATTATATTCTACAATTTATGTTTTTGCAAGATTTTATGTAAGAATCGAACCGAAGTTCTTTTTTCTAGCGTCAACTCGTGAGTTTACGGTTGGCTTTTCGATGGCTTTCATGACCAGCGGAGGCTTCTACTTATGGTGACCTTTTGAAAATGTTGTTTTTTTTTGTCTAAAAATATAAACACAATTAAATAAATGCCTTTTTATCGAATCAAAGTCAATGTCAAAAGGTCATCATCAAAGCAATCATATCATTATCATCAAAGTATTTATATGGAAGAATAAAAGGAAGTACAGAAACACAGTAAAAAAACGATGCTATCCGCAAGTCTTAGAAAAAAAACGCGTTATAAAAAGCCACCCTAAATAGAAGCAGTCGTTAGATATTGACTTGACATGACTTCTTGGTATTATGTGATATCCTGATTTGACCGAAAATATATCGAATGTTTGAAGATAACCGCCACCAACTTCTCCAAAACAAATGACAGTCGACTTGACTATGGACTGACTTGACTATAAAGTATTTAATACAATATACTTGACACTGGCCATATTGTCCGTCGAATGACGGACAGGAGCCATAATGGTAGTGAGTAATTCGTCTGAGGTAGAGTGAGTTTGCGTATGACGTAGTGTTGGAGCGCGTGTGCATGCGCAGATCCGGTCCCCGCTGGTGGAGACGGCGTGCACGGTGTGCCCGCGCGGCACGCTGCCGGCCGCGTCGCGCACGCACTGCCGCGCCATCCCCGAGGCGTACCTGCGCGCCGACTCCGCCTGGGCCATCGGCGCCATGGCCTTCTCCGCGCTGGGCATCCTGCTCACCGCGTAACTATATACCGCATCTACTCTCTTTCTCTTGTCGTGTCACTAGTTTCTTTCGAAACAGTGTGGTGAAAGGATTTTAAGTGCGCCTCAAGAGGCTCCTTTTGAGCACTTGACACATGTTATAGAACTTTTTAGGTTCTACGACATGCCGGTTTCCTCACGATGTTTTCCTTCACTGTTTGAGAGTACTGGAATTGTGCACATACATTTTTGAACAGAAAAACTCATTGGAGCACGACCGGTTTCGAACCCACGACCTTAGGATTGGAAGGCGGGACGCTACCACTAGACCACCAGTGCTCTCGACTGCATCTACTGAACATTACATACTGTCATACACACGTCATCACATTTTACCATCCTTCCTACTAATCCTTACGCACATGTTTTATTAATACTATAGGCCCTTTTTCATGACCCTCTCATTTTATAGCGACTACAAAGTATTCTCATCAATATTTGAGTCAAAATGTATTTATCTTCCTCTTTTCGTGTCACTAATACTTTCGACACAGTGTGGTAAAGAGGCTGTTTTCGAATACCTGATACATGTTTAAAAACTTTTTATGTTCTAAGACAGACATGCCAGTTTCCTCACGATGTTTTCCTTCACCATATGAGTATGTGTATGTTGTTTCCCACTCATCTTCGTGTGGTACCCAAGAACTGGAACAAGAACCAGAGGGAGACCGTATAAACGATGGAAGGATGATTTGGAGATAATAGGAGGAAAGCTATGGCCACGAATAGCAGGTGATAGAGGAAAATGGAAGGAATTGGAGGAGGCCTATGCCAAAAGGCACACAGAAAATCTAAACTAAAATATCAAACAGTGTAAATAGATTTAATTGTAAATTTCTGAATAAACGGCTTATTATTATTATTATTATTATTATTATGTTGTTTCCCACTCATCTACGTAGCGGCTGCACGGATTTAGATGAATCTTTGAACATACATAACATAGTTTACAACCCGAAACTACATACATGTACCTACCTACGCTACCCTTTTCGTTAAATATCTGTAGCAGGCTTTACCTATTTGGTCCGTTCGTCATGTCATGTTTCATCAAGGATGGTTTACACATGATTATATCACGTTTTCTTATCTGCAGCACAAATCATATAGTTCTCAAAATCCCCGGCAGGTTCGTGTGCGGCGTGTGGTGCCGGCACAGCGCGACGCCCGTGGTGCGCGCGAGCGGGAGGGAGCTGTCGTACGTCCTGCTCGCCGGCATCCTCATGTGCTACCTCGTCACCTTCGCGCTGGTCTTCCGGCCCACTGATGTCCTCTGCTCCATTCAGAGGTACTACTTTGCAACTTATAGTACCTTCATAACGTGTGCTTTCTAGGGTGTGAGAAAACTGGTAATACCTAAAAACCTAGTTTTACATGATCCTCAACTGAGTTTGATAAGCTTGCTTTCGAAATTTGCGAATTCTATTGAAAGGGCGGCGACGAAAGAATTACTCAATTTCGTTCCTTAATCAGGTAAAATGCAACAGTTACTGCCAAATATTACATTCACTTAGAGATAGCAGACATAACCATTATGGTTGTTTTAATTAGTTAGTACTATCGCCTGTAGGTTTTATTTCATGATAGTTCAATTTATATTTTCAAAACGATTTTTTATTCACGTGAGTGATCTCAAATGTTGGTCAGAAGTCAGTCAGGATCTCAAAATCAGCACAGATGCTGAAACCATTATTTACAAAATGTTTTTTTTACTATACTTTTATACAATCCCATAAAATTGCAAATTCTTATTAAGGAAAACGAATCCTCCCAAAGTCATCCTATCAATCAGATTATTCCATAACATTTGCCCCGACTTTCCTCAATCAGTGCGGAATGCTCATAAAATGGAGTCCATCCATCACTTGCCTGGTTCAATCAGGACGCCATAACGGCCTTGCCGCCTCCGTGTGCACACCAATTAACTCGCCTGTGCCTTGTTAGTACGATGGATGTGTCCGGATCTTAAGCTACTATCTTAATATCAATCATATTATAGCAGAAAACAAGCAATCCATACAATATGACGCATGCGAAAGGTTGTCTGCCTATTTCTTCAATGTCACGACTTAGCATCAAATCAATCGATAGATTATTTTTTGCACAGCAACATTGGAGATTAACATAGGCTACTTTTTATTTATATCGAACTTCTTTTTTAAATTATATTTTAAAAACTACACAGTATTCTGAAATCAAAGTATGCAGAATCATTTTTAAATTTTTATAGCGACAGTTTGTATCTCGTACGTAGCGTGGGTGTTTACTCAAATAAAAAACAATTTCAAAAAGTATATCTGCTTCTACCGCCAATCTATTGGCAACCAATTTGGCACTTAATTTTGATAACACAAGGCAGAGATCTTCCGAAAGAGAGAGTTCACAATATTCGATACATCACAGACCAACAGACATTTTCCAATTCATGGAGAATTGGAAAATGTCTGTTGTTGATATTGAAACAGCGAGACAGTAACCACTGATTGGCAATCCGATCCAAAAACAAACAAACCCCAAACGATCGACAGATTTATACTCGCAACAAAACTTTTGAACCAGAATCTACGCCAGTTATCCAAAAATTGGGCACTGTCCCAGTTAGACAAAACAAGTATAGAGATGAGAAAAACTCATTGCCACATCTTCGTGCTTCATAGTTCAGGGTTCCTATATCTCTAGGTACTATGAGTTTGTAGTAGACCTTATTGAATACCTAGACACCTACGTCTAATTTAGATTCTGTTAGGTGGAAACCAATTCAAAGTATGATGCGGATTTGAATTTAGCTTGTGTATAGACATTTATAACCTACCACTTAAAAAAGCGTGATGCTTTTCTAAGCAGCTTCAAAAATCTTTTTTCTGCAGAAATTAAAAATATTTTTTCGTTTATTATTTGATATTTAATTTGGAAGTAGGATATTTTAATTGTTCATCCCTGCATCATCATTAGCTGTTTTTGGGACAGTGAACACGATGAAGTGATCTATCAATTAGTAGATTGCCAGGTTGTATTTTAGAGCATAGTATACTGCCCAATTTGCATCGGCAGAAGGTAGCATCGCTAACCGAAACGTCGAATGTGGAAACGTCGCTTTACAACACAAATCGAGAATATTGTGTTTGTTTGGTCCATTTATCATTCTCTGTAGACAGCCTAGAATTCTACGAATTCTACATTTTTGAAACTTCATTTTAAACATTAGAAATGCCATGATTTTTGCATGAAGTTCGCATAATTATGAAATTAAAAGCTGCACAAAATTAAAAAAAAAAACAATATTTTATTGACATAGTAAATAATAATATAATTTAGTTACTGTGACTAGAAATGATGCCTGCCACACTTGTGGTTCAATAAAAGGAAACGCAAATTTTCTGTAAAAACTCCATAAATTTCTAAGAATTGTTCTTAGAAATTAGTGTAGATTTTAGGAAACTTTCAGTTTGTTGGCAGATTCAGTTTATTGTTAATTTTGAAAGAGATATTGCAATGAAGGTTAATTTCAGTAATTATTTTAGAAAAATACAATATTAGTTTTTAAAGTAAAACTCTTTAAATTCAAAACTCCATTTCAAAGACTTTTGTAAGTAGGTATTCCTTTTACTGGACATTTTAAGAGTACTTTAATGCTCGTAATATTTTTGTAAAACGTCTCTAAGTGCTACTTAAGATCTCCCTATCGCTCACTCACACAAAAAGTTTAAATCAGACGCTTGAACTGTTCACTAACTACCATCTCTGTTACTCGGACCTTTAGATGCTTATCCAGCGTGTAATCAGAGTTCGGAGTCGTAACGAGCACACCTTAACTTGACCAGTATGAACGTCTTCAACGACAATCGATAAAAAAAATTGTTGGACTTACCGCACAGCACTATCTCGCCCCAAACTAATCAAAGCTTGTAATATGGGAACCAGATAGCTGATATTATAATTATTTTTTGGTAAATACATACACAATAAACATCCAGACAGAGATCAAACATCTATGTTCATCACACTAATGTTTGAACCCACGGCCTACAGCGCCGAAGGCAGAGCTTCTACTTACTAAGCTAAGAATCAAACTGTAAGTTTCTTGCCTGTCGTTACTTAGCTTCTATGTTTGGGTGTGGGAGGGGTGGCCGGTGAAATTACAGGCACATGAAGCTTAATATCTGTATGATTCAAGTTGACAGACGTTCCTATCGTGCGTGACTAGTGAGGCGATGCTTCCCTATAGGTGATGGCTACCACTTTAATCAGGTGGTTACATGAACAAGTACCTACCTAGTATAAAAGAACTTGCTCGCGTTATCTGGAGCCTAGATTCACCCAGTTTATAACACATTTCATAGTGATCCTTGTGATTTGAATAAACCCATTTAACTTGAATCGCAGCTACCATAAACTGAATACACAGAATTCACATAAGCCAACTAAGACCGCGTTCACACATAAGTACGTGAGCCACCGACCATACGTTGTGTCGGTGTAAACGAAATATTGAATATGTATGACAAACAATAATGGAAAACAGTCCCTACATCTCAGTTGGTAGTAGCTCTGCCTTCCGCGACGTGGGTTCGATCCCTACGAACAAAACAACATTTGTGTGATGTTTTTCAATGCACATAGATGTTTGTTTTCAGTCTGGGTGTTATATTATATTATCATAAGTATATATTTACAAAAAAGTATGCAAGTATTATATCAACTTTCAGATTCCCATAGTACAAGCTTTGCCAAGACCTACATGCTACTGCTGTGTGGTATGTCGACTAATATAGATTTATTGATTTACTAGCGGCCTGTCCCAGCTTCGCATGGGTGGTCATAAACTTTTTGAACATTTTAGGATAAACTTAGAGCGTGGGTTCGAGCCTCGCGTCTACTTATTTCATACATTTGCACGCGCTTCTCCTTGAGTGAATGAAATCGTACCCCGAGCGTGACCCGTGGACCCGTTAACATTTTTAATTTCGTCATATCTTTTGAATGGAATGTCCGATTTGAAAAATTTAAGAAGTAATCTATAGGTATTGAAACCGTCTTAATTATGAAATGATTTATTTGGATAAGAATTAATACCAAGGTACAAATAAAGACCCTTTTCTGGCGGCGGCATTTCAATTATTTTTTTATAAGAAAAGAACACTTATTGTGACATAACTATAATAGTTAGACATATGCTGTCGCGACATTTTTTGTAGATGATGACGTGTTCTACAAAATCGTAGTACATTATTTTATTCTATCATCAATAGTTTTCGCAGCGCACGCGATGTAAGGTTTTTGTATTCCACCTTGGGTTACATTATTGAAGTTTTAGTAAGGATCCCTGATTTTTTTGAAAATATAATATAGCCTATGTTACTCAGGGATAATGTAGCATTCTAATGGTGAAAGAATTTTTGAAATCGGACCAGTAGTTTTTGAGCCTATTCGTTACATACAAAAATACAAACATACAAAAATACAAAGGTTTCCTCTTTATAATATTAGTGTAGATGTAGATGTAGATAAAAAGCAGTATACTGAGTAACGCGCGGCTGACAATACGTTTGGTGTGAATGCAGCCTAAATCTTGGCTTCAAAAGCAAAATTATCCCCTGTGGTATGGTATTACTGTCTAAAACCATTTTAACGTTGCCGTAGGGATATGGCTGAGTGTAGGTTCTTCCAGTGTGATGACACAGTTCATAGTCATAAAATATACCAGGTACTCTAACAATGCATTGGAAAGTCATTAAATCTTTTAACTACCCCTTTTTGTGCAGTATTAGTGATTTTTTTACCGCACCTATCCCAATAACTTGGAAATAAAATAAAATGTACAGCCTGAGACTGGTCATTAGGAAATAGATAGAAACCATCAACTTCTGCTTGTTCGATCAACAAGTAGAAGAAAAAAACAATAAGAGATTTATTTTTGGAACTATGGCGTCGATTTTAGAGTTCTGTAAACTGTATTCAAAGGCTTTTATTAACTATACCTATACACAACATGGTATCAATCCCTTGTTTTTATACATAGTCTGGTCTCGCTGATTTGTAATCAGAATACCTACCAATGCTATTACACCAAATGGCATGAGATAAATACGGAGGCATTCCAAACGCAAACCCTCCCTGGATTAGGGAATTATCATATTTTGAGAACGGGTATTGAATAAGTACCTACCTACTCAGAATAGCTTTTCTTACGTATTTAGGGCTCCGTATTTAAATAATAAAATATATAAAAACGCATATAGATATCTAATTTGTTCAAATATTTTTTATGATGTACCTTTGATAAAAAGTGAGCTGATTACTTTTTATCAAAATTTCAAACTTAAATTGAACATTCGTCTTGAGCCCAATTTCTGCTAAATATAGAGAAAATTCACATCGAATAACGTTCGTAACTTAAGTAGCCTTTGGTGCACAAGTCCGATTCGCACTTGTCGGGTTTATAGGCTGTTCATTACGTCTCTCCTCGATATCGGAATACAATAACGGAAGCCCACCACCGCACCGCCGGCTGCCGGCACCGTTATCGTTATTTCAAAGTAGCGTGGATGAGAGCTAGCTCTCTTTTATCTATCTATCTTTCCACTCGAATTCATTTTGCTTTGTAACTTTAAACGAAGCCAGTTTGTCTGCACGTACGGTCAGAGATATATGAGTAGATGTCGCTGTCTATAACATCACATTAATGAGAAACGGGTTTGGATGAAACTTGTAACATACTTATTTAGTGAAAAGGTATAATGGTGTACTTCACGTCTCTATTCGGTATTCACGTTTTTATTTTCTCGTGTATTTGTTTTAGTAGAGCTCTTTGTAAAGGGCTCGTCTGGGATAGTACTGCCTTTTTCTGCCGCCAAGCAGCGTTGCTGTGTTTCGGTTTGAAGAGTGTGGTTGCCGATGCAATTACAGGCACATGAGGTTTAACATCTGTATGCCTCAAGTTGATGGACGTAGGGCAGTGCATCGTAGGGCACGTTCCTATCGTGCGTGACTTACGAGGCAATGCTTTGTTATAGGTGATTGTTACCACTTTACATCAGGGGGGATATGCTTGTTCCATCAGCTAGTTGTATAAAAAAAACTTGCTCGTCTTGTTTTAATAAAATAGGCAAATATAGGCAAATAGAGTCACTACACATCGTCGAATTTAGAAAAATAAGAAGCATATGTGAAGAGGAATAACGATGTCAAGAACCGCCATAAAGACAATCTATATTCTCAGAAGATGGGTTCAAAGAATCGACAGGAACAAACAAAAGGCAGCACAATTATTGTCGTTCTACACTGACCTAAATAAAAATCGCACAGGTGTTCGACTGGAGTCACGTACTTGGGATCAAATAAATCTCAGTTATGCCATTACAATGGCTGCTGCTACGTGAGGTAGAAAAACGGCTATTTTAAGGTAAGTTCTAACTCAGTTGAACTGCCAAATGTACCGCACGTTGCGAGCATTTGAAATATCGCTTTTTGATATAACCAGATTTATGGAATCAAACAATTTACAATATTCATATCGAGAGACTATTTTATGTTCGTCAATTTTCGTTCGCAATACGATTCAATATACTTTTTAAATTAAAATGTAACATACACTTTAACATAAAGGACACATTCTGAAAATGCCGAGGGTTCGATCCCCACTGAAAACAAATATTTGTGTGATGAACATACACGCAAGATGTGGGTGTAATAAGATATTAAAAGTATGTTTGTATTCTTTGTAATTTTCTTTGTAAATAAATGGTCACGCCTTTATGACAATGTTTGTAAATCCCGTATGATAGCATGTAATGAGATGTCATCTACCGGAAAAATAAACGTGATCCGTGTACAGAATACCTACAAGCCGAATACTTATAATACAATGTGGCAAATGCCACATGGCTTTCCGAATGAGATAAGTCTCATGTGAGACAAAGGTGTGTCATGGGGAGGCACGGTCAAATAATTCCCAATAATATCATAACGAGTTTTGTTACTACACTTTTGAAAATAAACACAAAAATGACATATTTTGTCCACCTGCTTCTAAAAACTAATTTTTGTAGAAAATTAAGAGAATGCATTAATTTGCATAAAGTACAGTGAAAACACAGCAACTTGTTTTCGGGATCAGCATTATCCATAAAGACTTACTTGTACCTATGTAAATTTAAACACAGGTAGGCGTTCTCGTTCATTGGCGGTCGGTGGTTGGCAGCATCAGGCCTAGCTACTCTATATTCTATGTAAAGTCTCCTCTTGCCTCAACAAACTCCACCGAGCCGCTCGAACAATACTAAATCCGAAGCTCTGCAATAAACTATCCTAGTTCGAAAGCCGATTCTGAAATCACCGACTTCCTGGTTCGGAGACCGTATAAATCGTGGGCATCATGTAAGATGCCCATTATGCTGCGTCCATGAATCTCCATAAGAGAGGTCACTTGGCTGCAGGTCCGAGTTAGCGATGGGCGAGTCGAGTTGGCTGATTCGAATAACTCGAATCAGAGTCTAAACGAGTTGATTCGAATCAAGTTCATTCGCAACTCGAATCAACTCGCTTACCTACCTAACTACTAGATAGAATGCGGTCGGTAACGAATGCGAGATATGCGAATGCGAGTGCACGCGAAGTCGCGAGTCAGCGATTCGCCAACTCGAAACCGAAACTCGACTCTACAACGAATATTCATTTTGTTTTGATTCGTATTCCGTCGCCTCGCCGGGTCGGCACACCTCGGCACAGCGGTGGCCGGCGAGTGGAGCAGTGGCAATCGGCAATGCAAGTGTAAACTCGAATCAAGAATAAGAATACGAATACGGTGCATTCGACTCGACTCGCCGATCCGTTTGGCTGCTGCCGCGAAGCGGATCCCATCCGGTTGATGCGAGTCGAGTCAACTCGAGTTGCGATTCGAGTTAGCGGCCGAGTCAACTCGAGTTATCCGAGTTGGAATAAAATCAACTCGTAACATCGCTAGTCCGAGTTACTCACCGGGACAATAGGACGAGACAATCTGGGTATTTGGACACGTACTTCACATGCAGGGTCGTATTATGAGTTATATTTTGAGTTTTAGGGTCGTTATATTAAATTTAATAGTTAGTATTGGTAACTCTTATACTATCTCATATATTTTTTGCTACGTGTACCTTGGCCTGATCCTGTCAATATCTCAAGCAGGCCTGTCTGGGGATAGTCAGTCAGGGCTAGTTGACGTTTAGTTTTAGATCTTATGAGACGGTTCTTTATAACCACTTTGTGAAATATGAAATGAATTTATAAACACGAATTTATTTACAAATAAATGTATAATTGTTTCTTGATTTATCATCTAAATTATAAGAAAGCAAAATAGGATGTTAATAAATAATTACTAACTCATAAATTAAACCTCTCTTGTCAAAAACACACAAGGCCCGTTTTGAGGAATAACTTCAGTAAACACATTTTACGTTCTTTCCAACAAAGAACTTCGCCTTCCAAATCCACCCCTGGCAACTACATTTATATGACAATGCCGGAGATCGCTGCAGCCACGTGCAGGGAATGTGTGGAGGCACACGTACCGAATCGGCGATGTTCCGCCGCTACCAGAATAATATTGATGGTTCAGGATTAGATTAATGTATTATCATAAGTTATGTTTTATCCTAATAGATGGCGGTTTCTACTGACTTCGAAAAGGAGGTTTCTTAACTTGGTTTATTTCTTTAAGCTTCATCAATCAGAGCAATCTAGCGAGCGGGTCTAGCATCTGTCTTTTATCAGCGGTTTGGCTCACGGCGATATCGAGTAAATGAGGCTGTGGGTATTCTATTTCAGGTTACTAACTATTATTTATATTCGAATTAATAACAAAAAAAGTATATTAGTATATTAAATCAGCTATTTGGTTCCCATAGCACAAACATTGCTTAGTTTGGGGCTAGATAGTGCTGTGTGGAATGTCCACCAATATTATTATTTTATTTTTCAAAGCATAGTTTAGTCGGCGTTTTGGAAAATATCCGCTAAGATTTATTTCTTCATATGTTCGTCCTTAGGTTCGGCACAGGATTCTGCTTCACCGTGGTGTACGCTGCTCTGCTGACGAAGACCAACCGCATCTCCCGCATCTTCAACGCCAGCAAACACTCTGCCAAGCGTCCCATCCTCATCTCTCCCAGCTCGCAGCTCGCCATCTGTGCAGCACTCATCTCTATTCAGGTACAAAGTCAACCAATTTTTTTTTATTGACTAAAGAGGTAATAATGCCATCAACCCATTTTTTTGAGTTGGTGGAACAAATCTTGCCCCTGTCAGCTTAATTTTGTTTTACAGTTTTAGGAGCATTTTAGGCGCTCCGTATCAGAAGGACAATCTAGCATATCGCCCTTGTGGGATGAACGACAAAAAAGTTAAATCACCTACTAGTACAACGTCTGGAAATGATTTCGTCGTGTGGGTATTATGTCTACAAATTATTACACCATAATAGAAAAATGACTACTTTGCTGTATGTCTATGACATAACTCACATTAAAAGCATTATCTTCGGAGATGATGATTAGATATCTTAAATCTAATATCAAATTTTATCAAACAAAATATTTTAGTCAATTATTTAACCGGTTTTTTTAAGTGAGATAAATATTACAGTAAGTTTTTATTTTTTTACAAAACTTTTTTTTACAAACGGGACTTGGTAAACCGTAGATTAAAATATTAACAATAGCTAAAAAAAAAAATTGAGCTTTCCCTAACATGACGATTTGTAGTTTCAGACGTTTTACTTGTAAGGCGTTTTTAATTGTAGACGTTTTACTAGTAGGACATTTTTCTTATAAGTCGTTCATCCCACAAGGGCGTTATGCTAAATTTTCCTTCTGATATGGAGCGGTTTTAGGTGGTTACCCCTCTTATTACGCGCACAATACTTTCACACACACAAAACATTTTATGTCATACTATAAAATGGTGCTTAAATTTAAATATTGGGATTGTCACTGATAAATCCATAAAGATTATAGTTACATTACAGGTAAAGGATAAGGAAATTGGTGTAAATAATCCCTAGTGATCAGATAATAAGAAAGTAAATTGGGGAATATTATATCTATGATGAAGGTCAAGGAAACCAACAAGAATGGGTCCAAATCTTATTATAGCTAATACTAAAATCTTGTTATCTTGACCAAAGGAACAAGACTAAAAGAATGTAGTTATTAAATCTTCACATGACTTTGGGTACGTTAGGGTTCCCGACTACACTGAAAAAGTAATATACTCAAGGTGAAACAATACAACCACATTTTCTTGTAAAAGCTCCAATTTTTGTGTGACACAAGTTCAAATATTGTAAAAAGCTTGACGTTAGACACCGAACACAATTTGTGCCGACACAGGTAACCTTTGTTCGGGGTAAGCCAAATAATCTTCTTCACAAAGGGTAGCAAAATCGAGCAAAAACATTATTAGAACATAAATTCATGGATCCTACGGTACCATTATTTGTTTATCAAAATCGTTATTGTATGACGGTAGCTATGGGAATTTACTTTGTAAATATATTGGTAGTTTTGTCGAGTTGAACTAATGAAAACGATGTAGTTAATCGAATATTGAAAGTATTCATATTTGTTGATTGCAAAAGCTGAAACATGAATTGAAAAGGCTTGTATATCATGTATACAAAACTTAACTTTATTATTTTTTATGTGAACAAAATAAAAAAGGCGTCCAAATCGGAGCGTTTATTTTCGACGCTGTTTTTCTGAAGCTGAACCGCTGATTCATGTTGGTTGGCTTCTGACATTTTAGTGGCTTTTCTCTTTTGTCTATAAAATAGAATTCACAATAGATAGGATATCTATCCTATATCGGAAAACGAGTTCAACTTAATAACTTATATTTTATTTTAAATTTATATATATTATATGGAAATAAAGTGTTCTGCTATTGATTTTTCCATTTTTTGATGACCTAGATATAAGAACACCGGTGGTCTAGTGGGAGTGACCCCACCTTCCGATCGTAAGGTCGTAGGTTCTTATCCGGTCGGGCACCAATGATTTTTTTCTATCGAAAAATTTATGTGCGCATTGCCAGTGCTCTTAAACAGTGAAGGAAAAATTCGTGAGGAAACCGGTTAGTATTCTAACAGCGGCGATGGGCTTGCAACCTGTCACGTATGGTATATTTGGTATAAGATAATTGGGCTTTTTCATGGGCAT
Source organism: Chloroclysta siterata (assembly GCA_932294275.1). Classification (NCBI taxonomy): domain Eukaryota; kingdom Metazoa; phylum Arthropoda; class Insecta; order Lepidoptera; family Geometridae; genus Chloroclysta; species Chloroclysta siterata. The sequence goes on along the minus strand of OW028592.1, from coordinate 25,340,708 downwards.
ATAAAACAGGCATTTGACTTGAACTATTGTAACTCCAGGTTCTGATCGTGGTGGTGTGGATGATAGTGGCCCCCGCGAAGGCCATGTTCCACTACCCGACACGCGAGGACAACATGCTGGTGTGCGACTCGTACGTGGACGCGTCCTACATGATCGCCTTCTTCTACCCCATCGTGCTGATCCTCGTGTGCACGGTGTACGCCGTGCTCACCAGGAAGATACCGGAGGCCTTCAATGAGAGCAAGCATATCGGTAAGATCGCATCTCTCTCTCTCACGTAGCAGCTCTCTTAGGTAGTTGGTGCTCACCAGGAATATACCGGAGGCCTTCAATGCGAGCATGCACATAAGCATGAAATACCAACTACTGCAAAATTTTACAAAATGTGCCAGAATGTAATATATGGATGTCTACTTGTACTACTGAATACTGTCTAAGGGAACATCCGTACTTGGTACTACAAAAGATCTGAGGAGACATCAAACATGCATGGGGATCATAGACGTTAAGCAGTTTTTTTTCTTTCTTTGAAAGAACCAGAACATGTATAGGAAATCCCATACATGATCTGACTATTCTTCCACATGCTATAAGTAAATCAAGGTAATATTTTCGATTATCGTTAGTTGAAATTTTATCACTGTAAAAATAGACTCGAGAGCACTGGTGGCCCAGTGGTAGCGGCCCCGGCTTCCGATCGTAATGTCGTGAAACCGGTCGTGTACCAATGATTTTTTCTGTTCAAAAATGTATATGCACAATGCCAGTACTCTCAAACGGTGAAGGAAAACATCGTGAGGAAACCGGCATGTCGTAGAACCTAAAAAGTTCTATAACATGTGTCAAGTGCTTGAATGGAGCTTCTTGAGGCGCACTTAAAATCCTTCCACCACACTGTTTCGAAAGAAACTAGTGACACAATAAGAGAAAGAGATAAGATTCGTTTCAGGGAATAACTACGCCAAAATTAAAATTCCATTTCTAGTTTTGACTACATTCAAAGCACTGCCTTATCTCTATCTCTAATACTATAAGAATCAAAGTCCTGACTGACTGACTGACTGACTGACTGACTGACTGACTGACTGACATATAGACAACGCACAGCCTAAACGGCTGGTCCTAGAGACTTGAAATTTGAGGAGTACATAGGTCTTATGGCGTAGAGGTGTACTAAGAAGGGATTTTTGGAAATTCAACCCCTAAGGGTGTAAAAAGGGATGAAAACGTTTGTATGAAAAATTGTATTCCTTGAACCTACAAACTTGAAACTTGGAGTACACATACTTCAAGGCAAAAAAATAGGAAAGGCATTTTTAGTTTTTGAAAACTACCCTTAATAAGTGTGCAAAGGGATGTAAAAGTTTGTATGGGAGTTTTTTGACCGCTGGTCCTAGAGACTTGAAATTTTAAGAGTACATATGTCTTATGGCGTAGAGGTGTACTAAGAAGGGGTTTTTGGAAATTCAACCCCTAAGGGTGTAAAAAGGGATGAAAACGTTTGTATGAAAAATAGTATTCCTTGAACCTACAAACTTGAAACTTGGAGTATACATACTTCAAGGCAAAAAAATAGGAAAGGCATTTTTAGTTTTTGAAAACTACCCTTAATAAGTGTGCAAAGGGATGTAAAACTTTGTAAGGGAGTTTTTTGACCGCTGGTCCTAGAGACTTGAAATTTGAAGAGTACATAGGTCTTATGACGTAGAGATGTATTATAAAGGGATTTTTGGAAATTCAACCCCTAAGGGTGTAAAAAGGGTTGAAAACGTTGGTATGAAAAATTGTATTCCTTGAATCTACAAACTTGAAACTTGGAGTACATATACTTCAAGGCAAAAAAATAGGAACGAATTTTTAGTTTTTTAAAACTACCCTCAATTAGTGTGCAAAGGGATGTAAAAGTTTGTATGGGAGTTTTTTGACCGCTGGTCCTAGAGACTTGAAATTTTAAGAGTACATAGGTCTTATGGCGTAGAGGTTTACTAAGAAGGGATTTTTGGAAATTCAACCTTTAAGGGTGTGAAACGGGTTGAAAACGTTGGTATGAAAAATTGTATTCTTTGAATCTACAAACTTGAAACTTGAAGTACATGAACTCCAAGGCTAAAAATTAGGAAAGGCATTTTTAGTTTTTTAAAACTACCCTTAATAAGTGTGCAAAGGGATGTAAAAGTTTGTATGGGAGTTTTTTGACCGCTGGTCCTAGAGACTTGAAATTTGAAGAGTACATAGGTCTTATGACGTAGAGGTGTACTAAGAAGGGATTTTTGGAAATTCAACCTCTAAGGGTGTAAAACGGGTTGAAAACGTTGGTATGAAAAATTGTATTCTTTGAACCTACAAACTTGAAACTTGAAGTAGATGTAAGTTTTTTTTAAGTAGGTATTACATGTCTGAACCAAATGAGCGGGGAGAGACGACTGGCGACGCGTCAGCCCGATTGCAAGTACCTGTGTGTGGCTAGCCGCCACAACAGTTTGATTTTCGAAAACAACCTCTAAAACGTTACCCTCTTTCGTTGCGCTCGAGTAAAAAGGATACAACGAGGCGTCAATGTTTGTAAAGTGCAGTCTAAAAACGGGAATCTTGAGTTGGTACAAAGAGATCTGAGGGTATCTACCGTGCCTGCATGGGGATCAAAGTCGTGAAGCTGTTTCGTTTCGTTTGTTTTTGGGGTAGAAACTAGGAACAAATAAGTACATATTTTCCATGTAAGGTTGTCTTTGTTATATTTGTCATGTTTGTGCTTAACTCAGTACCTATACCTACCTACCTAATATAGGTAATGTACGCCTATAGGTATCTCTTATACCTACGTAGGTATTTAAAATCCTACCCTAATAATATACAAATCAATGCGAAAGTTACGATGTTTGGATGTTGGTGGCTCAATCACGGCTCACCACTTCAACGCGTGCGAAGCCGCGGGAAGCCACTAGTATATTATATTACGTGGCCATAAGCCCGCCCATTTAGGTACGCCTAGTACCAAGGACACACTGAATGCACATCTTACTTAACTGAAATTGCTATCCTACCCGTACTTACCCTCACGGCGTTGCTTACATAAAAATAGAATATAAAAAAGGGTAGATACAGTTTATTTTACGGCCCATTGGCGATAGTCCCAAAAACTGAATATTCAGCAAGGACCCAGCTGTAATTTTAAAATTCAATTTCTATGAACAAAACAATCTCTATTACAATATCTGATTTTCCTCCAAAGTAGACCTCAAGGTATACTTGAGACGCAGATGCTAAGCTAAGATAACACAAAAAGATCACTTAGTTTAATTGTGTAGTTAAAAAGGCATGAGGCATTTGTGGCCTGGTCATTTCGAACCGACTAACTATGCAGCATTCACAATTATATGGATGGGAACCGCTAGTGGCATTTTTATCAAAACACCTGATTCTGAGCTTCAAAGGGCTATCCTAGCTATATCAGTCTGCCATTAGAGCTGGCCAGAGCTCATTATTAAGCTTACTATGTAAAATAATACATTATGTGCACGACTGTGATCGCTAAGCTCGGTCAATAACCTCTCAAACTTCGCAGCCCTTACCTAGTATCCACTCAAGATCTTTCTAGTGTGTCTAAGCGGCCGGAGCCACTTACGCTTGAAAAATAGGCAAGAAATGGGTCTGTTAAATAATGATAAAGAAATACAGTTGTCAAATATGAACACGTTCCGTGAGGCACGTGTGAACACTTTTTTTGTATACGTTGTAAAATATGGAGGTGCCTACTGAAAGGTCTGAGACGACGGAAGATTTTGTTACACTTGTGTTATGCAAAATACCGAGGAACCAGGACACGTGTATGATTTCATAAGTAGGTTAGATCATCATCATCATTTAGTCAGATTGTGTCATCTGCTATTCGCCATTATTTATTCTGTGGTTTAGAGCTTCACTTCTGTAGTACTATTCTACTATTCTATTTACTGTAGTTTCATTTGGAAACGTTAGTTTCTGTCTTTTTTATTATACGCAAACAAAACAAAAGCAAGAGAAACAAATTCTGAAGCTTCCGATCGGAAGGTTTTCGAATGTTTTGAAATTTTTATTAGGGTTCGAATCCAATTTGTGCACCAAACTTTGCCCCACCCGTTTACACACGCACGTCGCACAATAGAAACGTGCCCTACGATGCACTGCCCTGCGTCCATCAACTTGAGGCATACAGATGTTAAGCCTCATGTGCCTGTAATTACACCGGCAACTACACTCTTCGTAACGAAACACAGCGTTGCTGCTTGGCGGCAGAAAAAGCCGTGGTGGTAGTACTTCCCCGGACGAGCCTTTCACAAAGAGCTCTACTACTCTTAAATCTCCGAGTTCCTTATGATTAAATGTCAGGTTCGCCACAAACAGGGAACTTTATTACTGAACTAGTAATTACTAGACCACACTGTCAATAGAACCGCAAAATTCCTGCAGCCGACCACACTATACGTTCGTCGAAAGAACTAAGAAACAAACCTACTTCTAGCAAACACACGGAACACGTTTGCCAAATCCATGCTGGTCAGGGATAGTAGTTACCTGTGTATTATTTAATCTTTTGTAATGCCGTGGGTAAGACCTTAGGATAGACATTGATTGGAGTTCCTCGCTCTAACTAAGCATGAGCTTGTATGTAGGAGTATAAATATTTATTATTCTATTAGTTTACATACCTACCTACCAGAAAAAAAAATACCGAGATTGGATGGAGAAGGATCAATATCTTCTTTATTGCAATGCAATGGAAGGGAAGTGAAGCTTATGTCCAGCAATGGGCTGATGATGATTACTGATTGTAAAAAGTAAATTTTACTACTGTAATCTGTTGTCAGTCTAAAGATCTATCTGCTTTACTCAAATTTCCAATAAATTATTCTTATTTAGTAATACAGAATGGGATAGGAATTCAATCAGGGCCTCGGCCCTGGTAATATGATCAATGGTGGCTGATTGAAATCGCTCGGATCTCAAGGACTCTCACGGAGATCTGATTAAATCGTTTGCATTTACGAGTGCATTCATTCAATAACTTGCAATTAATGAATGAATGAACGAACAATACACATTTAATTAATTAATGAACGTTTGAACTAACAATTCATCTAAAAAACAACAGAGATAAAAATCACAAAAATAGCAGAGGTTATAATGTACAATCTTATTGCCTCTATGTTTTTATTTACTGTTCTCAGATTTAATTAACAATATTACCTATTGACACAGAGTAGGTACGTAATAGGTCGCATAGTATACTAAAAGTGGGCATTTCCATCATTCTGAGTGACTTGTCTTTTAGGAGGATTAAAGTTATGATTATGATTTTATATCTAAGTATACAACATGTAACATAATAAGGCCAAAGACCAAGACATCAGACCAAGCACTGGATTACTTTGACGTGTGCAAAATTTTAATACTTCGTTTTCGAAATTCCCATACAAAAGAAAAATAAATATTATCTCTAAAATTGTAACATACCTGATAATGTGTACGTGACCTTGGTGCATACGGTATTTGCGTTTACTAATTGGTGGCAGTTCTGTTACTTATTTTATCTACAGTTCACAATTAAAGGTCAAAAAACAGCTGTAAATAGGGCTGCGTAGGGTGTTAGTTTCATTTTGGCGGAAAGTTTAAGAGGTATTTCATGAATGTAAAACTTCGGAATTTCAAAGGTACTTAAATCAATAGATGTTCGCCATCTTGTTTCCGGGTTTATAGGGGTATTAGGTTACACGTTGTATAATTAAATATATATTATGATTTTTTTAGCAAACATTTGACAAATATAACGCGTCGTAGGTACTTTGATGCACACTGACTGATTCCATCGTTTATTTTGTGTTTATAGAACATCAAAAAAGTCGGTATACAGTCGTAAGCCTTTTGGCAAACATAATGGTGGTACTTCACATAGCCATATTCGTGTTCGCGTATTTATAGTATTTTCTCAAATACAAAGATATGTAATGATATGTATGTAATGTACTTAACTATTGTTCAGGAACAAGACGATTATGTGTATTATTATGTATATTATTTTTATATTATTATAAATACACGAGCAAATAAAAACGCGAATACCGAATAGCGATGTGAAGTGCCACCATGCTAAGCAAACACGTTTTGCCAGATTACACGTAGCAACCGATTTAGAATCGTAGCACCGCCTACGCCAGCTGTACGACAGAGCTACGTAGCAACGCTCTACGACTCAGTTCAATGTATGTCATTAGACTGTCATTGAGACATTTCTTATTGAAACTGTTAATCAAAAGGCTATTGATAAGCCATCAGTGATGTCCATTAGATTCCAGTGGCAATTAGATTACACTGCTCTAATCTTGATCTACTTTTGACAAGTAGGATTCCTGGTCCATTCCAAATCTATTTGCGATTTGAATGGACTGGTGTCTGTTTGGTCGGTGGAGAATTGATCGAGCAGAGTATCGTGAGGCATCAGATTCTATTCACGGGACTCAAAATTGTGAAAACTGACAAAAAATATTAAATAATAGGGGGTCCATTTAAAGGCAACTTTATACTTAATAAAAAAAATTATTATCTAGCTTTAATCCAATTCAACTTTCGATTCTCACTGTGGAACTGAATATGGGGAGGTTTGTTAGTTAATAAACTAGATTAGTAGTTAGTTTCACTGGATTTAAGTAATTTTTGTTTGCACATAATTATGGCTAAATGCGAATCTTCAAATAAACTTTGAAATGAAATGAAATGAATTGTTTATTTGCAAGAAATATGCTTAAAAGTTAGTTCTTAGTAGGAAAGTAGTATCACATATTTCACCAAATCATTGGCAGGCAAATTTTTACTTTGGTACAATTCAATAATATTATCATTAAATTAAATTAGGTAATTATAATAAAGAAGTCCATAATAAATTGTCAATGAATCAATAAAATTAGTAAGTCAGTGTACAAGTTCAATTATTCAAAAAATCATTACCATTATAAAAACTTTTTTCTATTAGCCATAATTTTAACTTTTTTATAAATTGTCTGGTTGGTAAGTTTTTTATTTCACCGGGCACTTTATATTTGTCCACACATAGCAAAAGAGTTTTTTTTATATAAAGTAGTTCTCGGCACTCTAGAAAGAACTATTCTGTCAGGGTTCCTTACACAATGTGTAAACCAGCACACTTGATTCAAGATGTCATCTTGAATCAAGTGTGCTGGTTTCAGAAATAATACACAAACAAACGAGTTTTGGGTTTTAGATTCAAAGTGATCTTTGTGGTTTTATTAAATAAAATAATTTTAATTAGACTTGAAAATCCATTAACTTATTCATCTCATCGTCACGTAACTCTAACTTGACGTCAAACATGAAACTAGCTAAGTTCGAAACTAATAATTAGTTCAGTAATAAACTTTGGCACTTAGTGGCCGCTAGGTGTCAACTTATCGAATGCATTTATCTGAGTTCTCTGTCTGTCATTTAACTTCTAAAGATGAATGAAGAACTATCATTAATTTTACCTTAGACACAGAATCAATAATAGTACAAGTCTCGTCTCAAGACCATATGCTCTAGAAATCGACTAACGATTTCGCAGACAGTTGTCAAATGCTTGTTTGACCATATCCTTAACAAGTCATAAGCTTAACTTGTCAATTTCGCAATTCGTCAAATCCTTTATTTATCATATCCTACTCAAGTCAAAAGCTTAATTTGTAATTTTCGCGATTCGTCAATTCAATTTTTCGTCAAAACGTATACACGTCAAATACGTAATTTATCTAGTCAATGTGAGATCTTTGATAAAACCTAGGTGATAGGCGTAATGCAACCTATATTTGTATGATAAGTGTTTCAATTACGATCTATTTGCATTATTATAACTTTTTCAATAATGACAATATCAGTCAAATGTCAATTACATAAATTATTTCATTTCACGTGATAGTTTCGCGTCTTTTATTTTTAAAAAAATTATTTATCCAACTCCTAAATGCAGTAAAAATAAAAAAAATTGTTTTAAATTCATTCAAACTTGTCAATCTCATTCGAACACCCCGTTTGAACGAAGTCAATCGATCAAAGTTTCGCAAAAAAATCTACGCGGCCGCCATCTTGAAATGCAAAACCCCTAATTGCAGTAAAAATGAAGCAAAAATTTAATAAATACATACTTTTTGTGTTTTTTTTTTTCAATATAATAATAATGATGTCATTTTCTATGATTTTATTTTCATCTTGACTGTCCTAAAGCTTGCTTGACTAATAGCTCATTTGACGAATCATGTATTTGACAAATTTATGTTTGGATCAGTCTCTAGTTTGATAAATCAAGGATTTGACGAATTGCGAAATTGACAAATTTAGCTTATGACTTGTTAAGGATATGGTCAATCAAGTACTTATTTGACGACTGTCTGCGAAATCAGACTAACGGCCGGTTTCTGAAAGCTCTCTCCATTCACCTATTTAAAATTTCCCGAGACCTTCAAAATATCGTCAGTCTATCGGGTAGAAGGGCTATTACATAATATTATGTAAATGAAAGTGATGTAAGGGATGTAACACTGTGAATGTAGTGGCCTAGGTTAGGTTAGATTGATGAGGTACCGCTCATGAATAGGAACCGGCATCAATCATCGACCTGCCAGGATTAAAAGTGATCCGACAAACCGACACGGGCGTGCCATTCATTAGCGGCCATGCGAACTATTTCGGGTTGACCTACCTGTAGTACACGGATGTTTTACTTACTTTTGAGTGAGCACTCAGCTGATTACTTGGAAGCTTTTGTAGGTTCATAGTTACCAATTTATATTCTAGTAGCTGCTAACCGCGGCACACTTTTATTATGTTTAATTAGTTTTATAGTGCTTAATACCTACACTGCTAAATCAAAAATATATTTTTATCCCTAAAACTATTCTCCGAGCGGGAATAGACCCTATTACCTACCCCTTGATACGATGCTACGCTAACCACGTGCATCATCGTCGCCAGTGTACCATATTAACAGATCACGATTAAATTATGCCTTTTCTTTTAATGAATTAATTTTGTAAGACAAAACGCCCGACCTTTAAGTACCTATAGAGAAGTTCATAATAAACGCATTAAACAAGGGTGGATTTACTTTCAAAACAATTTATGATGTAAAATTTGGACCGTTATTACATTTCTGAGAAAATACATAAAGTTTATATTCCATGGTCGCCGAACCCCGAAACACAGCAACACTTCTTGGCGTCAGAAAAAAGCATAGTGGTAGTTCTTTCCCGGACGAGCTCTTTACAAAGCTCTACTACGTGTAACAATGATCATACAAAAGAATGGTAGGAACCAAGCCGTAAGTTTGTTGCCTGTTCTTCTAGGCTTTGGTCGCGTGGAACTGGCACCTAGATTCACCTTTTTTTTTTTTTTTATACAACCAGCTGATGGAACAAGCAGATGGCCCACCTGATGTTAAGTGGTAACCATCACCTATAACAAAGCATTGCCTCGTAAGTCACGCACGATAGTAACGTGCCCTACGATGCACTGCCCTGCGTCCATCAGCTTGAGGCATACAGATGTTAAGCCTCATGTGCCTGTAATTACACCGGCAACCACACTCTTCAAACCGAAACACAGCATTGCTGCTTGGCGGTAGAAAAAGGTGTGGTGGTAGTACTTCCCGGACGAGCTCTTCACAAAGAGCTCTACTACTCTTAAAACCTAGTTTTAAGACGTTTCAAAGTGGTCCTTGTGATTTTATTGATTAAATTATACCTTTCGATTTTGACTACGCCCCCGCTGACCTCCCGGCGGCCGCAGGGTTCACGATGTACACGACGTGCGTGATCTGGCTGGCGTTCGTGCCGCTGTACTTCGGCACCGCGAGCCACGTGCCGCTGCGCGTCACCAGCATGGCCGTCACCATCTCGCTCAGCGCCAGCGTCACGCTCGTCTGCCTGTTCGCGCCGAAGGTAAATACTACTTATCAGAAAAACTGTCCATTTCTTTTCCCATAAGGTTAGAGTTGCTAACAAGCCAAGCCGACAAACTGCCGGCCCTCCTCATAGAATGAGGGGCGCCGGCTGGCTTTTGTTCGCCTTTGACGGATACGTTAAGGAGGACATCATCATCATTATATTGGTAAGACACTGTACCTATAAACCTATATGGCCGCGATAACATCACTCGTGTGTGGCAGACTCGTGTGTTAGTGCTGTTACCGACTGAAATTGCCGTTGTATTCCTTTTTAGGCTCATAATCCTGATTTTTTTCTATTTTATACTACTTGCTGATCATAAGTAACCTACGATGCACTACTCTGCTTTCATCAACTTAACCTGAGACATACAGAGGTTAAGCCTCATGTGCCTGTAATTTCACCGGCAACCAAACCCATCGAACCACAAAAGAATTAAACATAAACTGAATCAAGACCGCAATAAAAATCTAAGTAGTAGGTACCTGACAAAACAAGACATAGCAACGTAAATGTTGCCGATGATGGAGACGAGAAATGCATTGTTGTAGGTATTATTTGATTTTGGACTCGTTTCGATCATTTCGCGGTTTCCATTTGTCACTATTGTGCTAAATACTCACCATCATACTAAATACCTTCTAATAGTAATGATATCGTCTCTTCCAGCTGTACATAATCCTGGTACGTCCGGAGCGCAACGTCCGTCAGAGCATAATGCCAGTGCGCTACAGCCGCAAGCCGGCCGCGCCGCACGCGCACGCGCCGCCCCTCGCCCTCGCCTGCAGTGAGTACTGAGTACCTACCACCGCCCCCAGTGACCCACCGCCCTACAGACCTACCGCCACTACAACCCCCACCAACCTCACAGCCTCCTCGCTACCCTTAGCGAGGGGGCTATCAGAGAACAGTGACTAGAGTCTTTGACACCGGCAGGGTCAAAGACTCTAGTCACTGTTCTCTGATAGACTACACTTTATTTATTTATTTATTTTAAAATCGAAGAAAAAGTTAAACAATTAACTAATGTGAAATAACACAGCGAAAATTAGCCAAACTACATAAAACGATGTAAGGATGATTGATAGGATAGCGAATAGACACTGATACCAGCATGCCAATTCAGCGTCTTGATATTATTGAAACAATTTGCCTTTGAGAAGATATGTACCTAATGGTATATTAGTCTTCAAATGCACATCCCTTTCAATACCCTTAGCCTATTCGAAAGCAAAATAACAATAGCAACACGCGCTACAAAGGTATGACTGAAATTTATGAAACTTCTACATGTCATCGTTGGCTCTCGGAAAAGTATATTCTTTGCCATGTTTTAGTTCCAAAATACACTTATTTCGATTTTTAAAATATTAGTATTTCTAATATTTGGTTTATGATGTTACAGAACCCTCGTGCGCAGACAAAGAAACGCAAACGGATCCAGCCGACTATAAACTCGTCAACGGACGAACCATTTCTATCCTCGACAAAAAACCACTCAAAACAGAAGAAAAGAAGTCGAACGGCAAGAACCAAGAAGCCAAAGAGCTCAATAACAAGAAACCTGACGAGAACAGACTCAAAGACGATGACAAAGATAAAGATACGAACAAAACACAATGCAACAATGTAACGAACCATGAAAGAGTGAATGTTCCGGCACCCAACGATAGAACGGAAAGGTTATAGCATAGACATTCCTCTAAATCCTTGAACGAAGTTTTCACAAAGAATATTAACACAAGTGTTAAGAAGAAGAGTTGCTCATGCAGAGTTCGGGAACGGAAGCCTGTCGTGGTGTGAAACATGATAGTTTAAAAACAGTTCGTGTAAATGAATTTACTATGTGAAAAACTTTGAACACTTTTTTTAAGGCTGTTATCGACGTGTGACGTCATTTTATCACTAGTTTTAAGATAATTTACTATATTAAAGTAGATCGCTTAACTGTATAGATAGGTATACATATCTTTACTCAAAATAATAATAAATTTTATCGAATTGTATATAGCATTGTTATTTGATAACATTTTTTTCCGGATCTCTGTACATAAATCGATATAATACAATTTGTAAATACTTTCAAGAAATCAAGACATAAAAGTGATTATTGTACATAAACGTATCTCAGAATACCTGCTAGCTTAGCTATAATATACCTAAGTATTAATGTTTACTCATTTTTATATAGTTGTAAGAAGTTATGAAACAAATTAATATAAGCAGGAGAGAGCTATGAGCCAGGACAGTAGATAGATAAAAAGCTTGTTTAAATTAAAATCTAGAAAAATAATAATAGACTTCAGTACCTACTTTATGAATAATTTGAGTTAATGTTTGTAAATAAGTAATTTTATATACATTAGTAGTACCTACGTAATTATGTACCTACGAGTATTATAATCGTATAAGTGGGTAAGAAAGTTTAACTTAGTCTTCCTTTCGAGCGCTAACCCTGTCTCTACCTACTGTCTTGCTCTCCCTGACTATATTTACTGAATAAACTTATTACTTATATTATATTAAACACCTACCCAGGTACCACCTATATAAGAATGTATTTTAAGTAGCTATTTAAAACATATTTAAAAATAAAAGTTTTGATGTTGACGTTTATTTTCATTTCACTATAATTGTTTGACATTCCCCGTTGGACGATTTTTGATTCTTCACTTCAACCTTTACAATGTCGTCGATCCATAGGTATGCTAGGAGGGTGTCCAACGCTTTTTTCTGAGTTTTTAGATGCCAGAAAGATTCATCTAGGTTTCTTAGTCATGAACAAACCTATGAAACCTTGACATCCGATTAATTTTGATCGAGCTTTCAGAATCCGGCCGAAAGACTATGTACCTAAATAACAAGTTATGGGACTCCCATACCAGAAATCGTGCACTATCTACGCTAGGGAGCTCTTGGATCGCTGGTTATCTTAATTTAACTTTTATTATTTTATCTCAAAAACCGAGCGTCCCAAAAAAAAAGTAAAAATTATTTTGGAATTTCCAAACAAAGACCTTTCATATGACATGTAACTTGATTTTTTTATGTACCTAACTTTTTTATTTTTGCCGCCTTAAAAAACCCCATATCTTAATAACCCTTCATCCGATTTTACTCATAGGTATACTTACTTACCAGTAAATTTCTCAAGTACAAGCTATCGACTTATCAAATTTCATGCAGATTGGATCATTTGGTTCGAAAATTATGGATGGCCATCTTAAATATTTGTTTTATTTTAATTTAATTAAGTATTAATTATTCTGTGAAAATTTCAAGCGTTGCCGTTATCTAAGTATATCGAACAAAAACGATAAAAAAAACACGTTTGTTGTATTGGATTGGCCCCCTTACATATTTATTGATCGAGTGAGCGAAGCGAACGAAGATCTTAGTTTCAACTTGGACGATTTGGCATTTTATGTATGTATGTATGTATGTATGTTTGTCTGGCGATAACTGTCGAACCGTTGATCCGATCTGCATGAAATTTGATAAGTCGATAGCTTGTACTTGAGAAATTTACTGGTAAGTATGTGAGTAAAATCGGATGAAGGGTTTTTGAGATATGGGGTTTTTTAAGGGGGAAAAAATAAAAAAAGTTACTTAAAAAAATCAAGTTACATGTCATATGAAAGGGCTTTGTTTGGACATCCCAAAACAATTTTTACTTTTTTTTTGGGACGCTCGGTTTTTGAGATAAAATAATAAAAGTTAAATTAAGATAACCAGCGATCCAAGAGCTCCCATCTCTAAGAGTTTCGTTGGCATCAAGGTTTTTCTACTGGTCGCCCAGTTCCTTTGCTTTTTCTTATTTTTTTTCTTGAAATAAATTAAGAAGGTACTCAGATCTCATAAAACGGTAACAACGACCAGGTCTGATGATGGAGCCAAGGTCTGTTCAACGGAACTCTTCAATAAATAGGCCAATAAAGTTGAAACTTGGTTACCATACCAAGTTAGTAAGCGGTAGTCAGAAAAAAGTCCAAACATAATGTTTGGATTTGCCTCTGACTACCACCTGCTCAAAGTTTTGTGCGTTCGTCGTGTCGCATCACGAGATTTCAGTTCGGGGCGAACCACTAGTTTTATTCTGTTTCTTTAGTATTTGTTGTTATAGCGGCAACAGAAATACATCATCTGTGAAAATTTCAACTGCCTAACTACCACGGTTCATAAGATACCTATATGATACTTAGTCTAAGGATACCTACCTACAGCCTGGTGACAGACGGACAGCGGAGTCTTAGCAATAGAGTCCCGTTTTAATCCTAAAAGTGGCTACCACCATCCATAATAGCAAAGATTTTATTCCACATTTTCACGCTTTTAAGTACCTAAGCGTGAAAGAGCTAATGCAATAAAATCACTAAATCCATTTTCAAAAACTATCAAACAAACATTTTGTATGCAATCACATCGCACACAGTTTACTAAAAATTTCTTTTGATCCAGGTTTGAATCCAGGCATTATTACGAAATCTAGTAAAGCAAAGTTTTGAGTAGGAATGTAGGAATACTTATATCATAGCAGCTTATGTAGGTACATACCTAGGTATGTAAATTTTTACTTAACTGTGTGCAATGTGATTGCACACAAAATGTTTTGCGATTTTTTGAAAATGGGTTTAGTGCTAATATATCTTGCAACATGTCGAAACGTGCGAGCGAGATCAGCGAGAGGTAGGTACATTAGCTTTTGTATCACCCTAACAAGGATAGAAATGCTAGTCTTATTTTTTATGAAATAAAATTTTCTTCAATTCCCGACAAATAGATTTTATTACCAACTATAATGATAACATATTTTTATCTTATAAATATATACATATATACCTATATAATATTTATAAGTGCAATATTAATATTGTAATATCTAGATTAAACTGTATCTGTAATGTTATTTCATGTGAATAAATAATTTGTAATTTGTGTTTTGATTATAGAAAATTCATAGCTGGCAGCATTGACGTCAGTCAAAGTCATTATTCCATAGAGACCTCTTCAGTCAGTTCAGTCCATTTGCCTCATTCCATAGATTTTGATCCATGCCTCATTCAGCCAACGTGCCAGCCTTCAAAATAATAAATATCTCAACGTAGAACTTTGATTTGTTTTGATTGAGATTGAGGGGTGCCAATAATGTACAACCATGGATTGTACAGTCGTCGAAAACACAATCCGGAATTGATGTACATTTTGGTCGCAAGTTCCATGGCTGTGTAATCCATGAGTGTGCATGCCAAACCGTACAAAATTAGCACACCTTTGGAAAACACAATCCTACAAAACGCAGCCAATAGCTTCCAATGGCAATAAATTCCGGGTCGTACAATCCCAGCACGTGTCTGGATTGTACTGCCATGGATGAATTTGATGCCAAAACCTATGCTTTGTTTACACTCGCCAATTACTTACCTACTCACTCACTTGTTGATCCGACTCGGATTGGTTAGGTTATGTTTAAACATATAAATTACGCATGAGGCAAGCGAGCAAAGCGAGCGTGCCACGAGAGTGGCCGCCAAAGTGCCAGAATTTTTTTTTTTCTTACACTAATCTCTGAATAATTATCTTTTTTTATTTATTTCTACATCTATTTAATCTGTGCTAGGTGTAGTGCATCTTAACAAAGCATAGGCTTTCAACTAATCAGAACAATGGTCACCGATTCCATGGTCGTGTAATTAGAAGAAAGAAAGAAAGAAGAAAGAAAAGGTATTTATTTGTCACACAAACATATGTACGTGGACTTTAGATTTAAAAGCTAGTAACAAAAAGTATAATACATATAACCTAAAGAAAAAACAAATACACGTAGGTACTCGTAAAAAGAGAAAGGGCAGATTAGTCCTCCATAAGCCGAGTGCGACAAACAGGTCCCGTCTCAGCGAGATGCTGCTGACTATCCATAGATGAGACCCGATGGTTTTCAGCCGAGACCCGAGGGTGGCTTCACGAACACAAAACTTACATAAATAAATAGAAGGTGATATGTACGTAAACTAATAAATAAATATTTTGTAAAATACTAATATAAGTACCTATGTGATACATTTAAAAACCAAGATAATTAGGATAAGTATATAATTAAAATATATTTACTATAATAAACAATAAAATAAAGGATATAATTATAAATAAATAAGTAGAATATAAGTTCAGTCAATGTGATTATAATTAAGGAAGGGAAAAACACTTTGGGTTCATTTTCTGTGATCTTGAGAAGCAAAATATCGAATTAATTTTTTGATGATGTTGTTTATTTTAAGTTTCTGGCTGTACAATCCCAACCGCAGCCAGGAAAACAAAGCCCGGAGTTAATGTAAGTCAAAAGTCAAAGTCAAAAGGTATTTATTCTATAAAATCACAAGGATCACTTTGAAACGTCTTAAAGCTAGGTGATTTAGGTGTCTAGGTGCCAGTTCCACGCGACCAAAGCCTAGAAGAACAGGCAACAAACTTACGGCTTGGTTCCTACCGTTCTTTTGTATGTACATTTTGTACATGAATTCCAGGCCGTGTTTTCCAGGGGTGTACATTCTTCGTCGTACAATTCTAACCCGTATTAGGATTGTAAGACCATGGATTTCATGTACATTTGGACATGAAATCCCTGGCTGTGTTTTCATGCTCGTGCTTTTCTGGTTGTAAAAGCTCGGGCTGTGTAATCCATGGTCGTACATTAACCGGGCCCAAAATTGAGATTGAGACGAATATGGTAACCAAAACTCATTCATACTTGGGGTAGACCTGACGTGACGTAGACCGTAGACTGACGTAGTACATAACTATGTACAAGGGGTTTTGTGAAGTATTGTACAGCCACAAATAAAGAGTCCGGTTATTGTACGACATGTTAATGTACAGCACGATAATGTACAGCATGATATTTGGAATCCACTTTGGTACCTTTTTGGATTCGTTTTATCTGGGTGTACATTATCGGTGTGTGCATTATCTGGATGTGCAATATCGTCACGTGTCAATAATGTACACCCAGATAATTTACAGCATGATAATTGGAAGCCACTTTGGTACCGTAAAAATTAATTTCTGGCACTTCGGCGGCCGCTGCCGCGGCACGCTCGCTTTGCTCGCTCGCCTCGTGCGTAATTTATATGTTTCAACATAACCTAACCAATCCGACTCAACGGTACTAAAGTGGCTTCCAATTATCATGCTGTACTAATGTACACCCAGATAATTCTGGGTGTACATTATTGACACGTGACGATATTGCACAGCATGTTATTGTACGGGATGATAATGTACACCCAATAATTCAAACCAGTGGATACGGATTATCTGGGTGTGCATTATCGTGCTGTGCAATATCATGCTGTACATTATTTGGCCGTACATTATTGCCTCCCCAAATAAAAGAAGAAGAAGTTCTGTGATTGTATTGTATGTATGTATCTTAGATCGGGTCCGGTTAATGTACGACCATGTATTACACAGCCCTAGAATGTACAACCCGGAATGCACGGCCCGGAAAACGCAGCCAGGAATTCATGTACAAAATGTACATGAAATCCGGGCCGTGTTTTCCAGGCTGTGCTTTTCCAGCACAGTCGGGATTGTACAGCCAGGATTACACGACCATGGATTCTGTGACCATTGCTCTGATTGGTCGAAAGCCTATGCTCTGTTTAGATGCACTACACAGTAAGTATAGGCAAGTAGCACAGATTAAAAATTATATAAAAATATATAAAATAAGAGAATTATTCAGAGATTAATGTTAGAAAAAAAAAAAATTCTGGCACTTCGGCGGCCGCTGCCGCGGCACGCTCGCTTTGCTCGCTCGCCTCGTGCGTAATTTATATGTTTTAACATAATCTAACCAATCCGAGTCGGATCAACAAGTGAGTGAGTAAGTAATTGATGAGTGTAAACAAAGCCTAAGTTTTGGCATCAAAATTTTGGCTGCGTTTTATCGGGTCGTGTTTTCCAAAGGTGTGCTGAATTTGTACAGCTTGGAATGTACAACCTTGGATTACACAGCCGTGGATTTCGCAACCAAATTGTACATCAATTCCGGGCTGTGTTTTCCTCGGCTGTACAATCCTTGGTTGTACATTATTGGCACTAGCGATGTTACGAGTTGATTTTATTCCAACTCGGATAACTCGAGTTGACTCGGCCGCTAACTCGAATCGCAACTCGAGTTGACTCGACTCGCATCAACCGGATGGGATCCGCTTCGCGGCAGCAGCCAAACGGATCGGCGAGTCGAGTCGAATGCACCGTATTCGTATTCTTATTCTTGATTCGAGTTTACACTTGCATTGCCGATTGCCACTGCTCCACTCGCCGGCCACCGCTGTGCCGAGGTGTGCCGACCCGGCGAGGCGACGGAATACGAATCAAAACAAAATGAATATTCGTTGTAGAGTCGAGTTTCGGTTTCGAGTTGGCGAATCGCTGACTCGCGACTTCGCGTGCACTCGCATTCGCATATCTCGCATTCGTTACCGACCGCATTCTATCTAGTAGTTAGGTAGGTAAGCGAGTTGATTCGAGTTGCGAATGAACTTGATTCGAATCAACTCGTTTAGACTCTGATTCGAGTTATTCGAATCAGCCAACTCGACTCGCCCATCGCTAATTGGCACCCTCTTAGATCAAGTATTATAAATCTATGGTATGTAATGTATGTATTTAATTTTTTAAAGATTATCACAAAAGACAAAACACAATCTCTGCAGGGCCGAATAATTGCAACTGCATATTTAAGCTATATTTTGTGAGCCATGGGTGATCTGCCGGTGGAAGCAATACGGCAATCGCGCCGATATCAAATGAAACTCAACCGGACGAAAATAAAACATGAAGAAAGTGATTTGCATCGATCTTTAGCTGAGTTACGGTGAATATTTTCCTAATGTATAACTAAGTTGAGATCAGTCAATGTGATGAGCATTCGTCCAGGAACGAGATTAATGCAACTACGCTAAGATACCTATTTAGTGTTCTGTCTGTGAATTCAACCATTTCGTCTACCGTTTAGGCCAAGAGTCAACACATTGCCTTGATTTGCTGATTGACATTGAGATAATTGATTGGTAGAATGAATTATGAAAACCAAAGCAGCAAAATCAAGCTTTTACCTTTTTATTTGCAGCTTTTATGTGAATTTTCAATATTTCCAGATTAGCAGATGTTGATCTATCTGCCCTTGCCTTAAAGCTAAAGAACAAGGCAGAGGTGACTGTCACAGACTTGCGGATCATAAAGAACTTGCTGATCCAAGATGAAAAGAATATTAAGCTGGTGCTGAGCACGGAGGGCGCTTTGAGAGGACTTGTGAGGGAGTTGTCAGGTGAATATTTTCTAGTTGTTGATGATCAGTTTTGCGATTGAATAATATTTTAAATAACTGATCACATCCTTAAAATGTTTAAGAGGGGAAAGAGAAGGTTTCAGTAAGTAAGGACAAACATATAGGTTATTTCTTAGGTTATCTAGACAAGCTAATCAATTTAAAAACATTAGTTAATTTTTTTGATTGTTGTATTGTAATATTCTGTAGTGTTTAGTGACTTAAATTAAAACACATTTTTGTTACTCCACTATGTCTCACATATACCCTGGTCCTCTTAAAGTGAATGTTGGAGTCCAAGCTACCCTTAAAAAGCCAGCCCATTGGTTCAAGCGTAAGGTCTTGGGGCGTGCAGGTAAGCTGGTGTTTAATTTACAAACCTTTACCATTTTATTTGATTTAAGTTTTAAACATTTATTTTTTCTTGTTTTCAAGAAACAACAGGAATTGTTATTATTTTTTATGTAAGTACGCACAGGGACAAATGGCTCTAAGCAATAGCTTCGACAGAAAGCAACGTACCGACAGAGCTGGAACCGCTTTGCTGCAGCAGCATACATAGACATTGATTATATATTTAATATATTTGTTTACCTTTCTCTATTTATTACCTATATAAATTTATTTTTATACCTGTATTTTTTGCTATCACTGTATATTTGTTTCTTCTATTGATTTTATATTATTGTTTGTTGAATAATTATTATTGTGTGTGCTTAAGTAGCAAATAAATGTCTACCTTTGTCTTACTTAGCATACCACATAATTAAAACTAACCTATCTCTGCCAATCTGTGAGTTTCTTGTAGGTCCTTTTGAGATCTCCTTATCATCATCAGCCTGAAGAAGTCCACTGCTGGACATAGGCCTCCCATATATATTTCTAGGAAGAACAATACTGAGCCTTCTCCATCCGCCAACTTCCCGTGCTTTGTGTTTTGTCTTTTAGGGTTTGGTTGTGTAGAACTGGCGCCTAGATTCACTAGCTAATCCCTGTAGGTTAATTAAATAGAGTTAATTTAATCCACCAGGAGTAAGCATAATGAGGCAATGGAGAACACCAAAACACTAAATAAATAAATAAATATTGGTGGACTTTCCACACAGCACTATGTAGCCCCAAACTAAGCCAAATCTTGTAATATGGGAACCAGATAGCTGATATAATACATATTTACTTCTTTTTTTATAAATACATACTTATAATATAATAAAACACCCAGACAGAGAACAAACATCTATGATCATCACACAAATGTTTGTTCTCGATGGGGATCGAACCCATGGCCTACGGCGCAGAAGGCAGAGCTACTACCAACTGAGCCAACTGAGCTGTGACGGCATTTATTTGTCTGTGTTTTTTTTAGTTAATTTAATGCATAAGTAAATTATTCTGAGTTTCAGTTATTCTCGTAATTTTTTCAAGATAACATTTGTAGAAAAAAACGGTGGTCATTTCCATTGTACCTACTTAAGTAATAATGTAAAAATTGTACAACTATGACATTGTAATTTTTGGTCCACATGAAGCATAAATCATAATTTTGTAATTTTTTGTAATTTTATACTACTAGCAGATGGAACAAGCAGATGACCCACCTGATGCTAAGTAGTAACCATCACCTATAACAAAGCATTGCCTCGTAAGTCACGCACGATAGGAACGTGCCCTATGATGCACTGCCCTGCGTCCATCAACTTGAGGCATACAGATGTTAAGCCTCATGTGCCTGTAATTTCACTGGCAACCACACTCTTCAAACCAAAACACAGCAACGCTGCTTGGCGGCAGAAAAAGGCGTGGTGGTTGTACTTCCCCGGACGAGTTCTAATGTTACAAACATTAAATGTTAAATGATAAAAACAGTTATCTGGTTCCCATAGTACAAGCTTTGCTCGGTTTGGGCTTCGATAGTGCTGTGTGGAATGTTCACTAATATTTAGCACAATATCACAGCACACAATGAGTCCGCGCACTTTCTTCACGTGTAATGATGTGGTGCAGGTGTGGATGTGAGCCGGCAGCTGGAGGCCGCCGGCTGCCTGTGCAACCTGGCGCTCGGCGACCAGCGCGGCTGCCTCGCCGTGCTCCGCGGCGCCGGCGCCTACATCGCAGCCGCGTTGAACTCGCAAAATGTGGAGTTGGCTGTAAGTCGTTCAACCTGCACTTTGGCAAATAACATGCAATTGAAATATTACACATACATGTTTAGTGGTTAGTTATGTGTGAAATAAATTAAGGAGGTACTCAGTTCTCATAAAATGGTGACGACGACTAGGTCTGATGATGGAGCCAAGGTCTGTTCAACGGAACTCTTCAATAAATAGGCCAATAGAGTTGAAACTTGGTTACCATACCAAGTTAGTAGGCGGTAGTCAGAATAAAGTCCTAAAATAATGTTTGGACTTGCCCCTGACTACTACCTACTCAAAGTTTTGATGCGTTCCTCAGGTCGTATCACGAGATCTCAGTTCGAGGCGAACTACTATTATAGTACATAATATGTATAAGTGAAAACTATTTAGGCTTTGTCTGTATTACCCTACTTCTTTGTACTATTTATAGTTTATTGATTGAGTGAGCGAAGCGAACGAAAATCTTATAGTTAACATGTGCGATTTAGCATTTTATGTATGTATATTTTACTTTCGAACCGTTGATCCAATCTGCATGAAATTTGGTATGTCGATAGCTTGTACTTGAGAAATTTACTGGTAAGTATATGAATGAGTCAAATCGGTTATGGGGTTTTATAAGGAGGGAAATAAAAAAAGTTACACAAATATATCAAATTACGTGTCATACAAAAGGGCTTTGTTTTAACATTCCAAAATCATTTTTATTATTTTTCTCGGACTCTTGGTTTTCAAGATAGGTACAACGTAAAATTTAAATTTACCAATGATCCAAGAGCCCCCATCTCTTAGGGGTTTGTTAACATCATAGTTTCGTTACCGGTCAGCCGGTTCTTTAACTGTTTCATATCTATTTTTCTCGTTGATCGAGTGAGCGAAGCGAACGAAGATCTTAGTTTCAACTTGGGCGATTTGGCATTTTATGTATGTATGTATGTATGTATGTATGTATGTATGTTTGTCTGGCGATAACTTTAGAACCGTTGATCCGATCTGCATGAAATTTGATATGTCGATAGCTTGTACTTGAGAAATTTACTGGTAAGTATATGAATAAAATCGGATAAAGGGTTATTAAGATATGGGGTTTTTTAAGGGGGCAAAAATAAAAAAAGTTACATAAAAAAATCAAGTTACACGTCATATGAAAGGGCTTTGTTTGGACATTCCAAAACAATTTTTACTTTTTTTTTGGGACGCTGGGTTTTTGAGATACAACAAAAAAAGTTAAATTAAGATAACCAGCGATCCAAGAGCTCCCATGGCTAAGAGTTTCGTTGATATCAAGGTTTTTCTACTGGTCGGCCAATTCCTTTGCTTTTTCTTATTTTTTTTTCTTGAAATAAATTAAGGAGGTACTCAGTTCTCATAAAATCGTGACGACGACCAGGTCTGATGATGGAGCCAAGGTCTGTTCAACGGAACTCTTCAACAAATAGGCCAATAGAGTTGAAACTTGGTTACCATACCAAGTTAGTAGGCGGTAGTCAGAAAAAAGCCCAAAGATAGTGTTAGGACTTGCCTCTGACTACTACCTACTCAAAGTTTTGATGCGTTCGTCGGGTCGCATCACGAGATCTCAGTTCGGGACGAACTACTAGTAATAAATTAAGAAGGTACTTAGTTCTCATAAAATGGTGACAGCGATTTAACGATGGAACCAACGTCAGTCCAACGGAACTCTTCAATAAATAGGTCAATAGAGTTGTTCACACTACCGGGCAAAACCTCCCCCGAGGGCTTCCAGTTCTCCCTATCTCGAGCATAAACCTCGAGTTAAATAAAAAAAGTATTTATTTATTTATTAGGCACACAAAACAGGGAACAATCGGTAAAAACACAAAATAAAACTATTAATTAAGAGCTAGACGGTACCCTAAAACATGCGTACACAACATGACTAAAACAGAACAGCTAAGTAAAAAGTAAATATTACGAGCATACCGGTCGGTAGGTAGGTAAAGAGAACATCGGGTAGGGTATTCGGATGCGTCGTATTGAGCGGAGTCCTGTCGTGCAGCGGATCTGCGCGTGGACGCTCGGCAACCTGTGCGGCGCGGGCGCGGCGTGCGGCGAGCGCGTGTGCGGCGCGGGCTGCGTGGCGGCGCTGTGCGCGCGCCTGCGCGGCGCGGACAAGGAGTGCGCGCGCGCCGCCGACTACGCGCTGCTGCTGCTCGCGCACGCCATGGGGGACCGGCTCGAGTAACTATCGCCCTTCCCTCTATTTTATACGCGACTATGGTCGCGTTAAACACTCGCAGCGAACTCGGTCATAAATTATCGGAACGAGAGAGCAATATTGCTCTCTCTCGCACTTAGGAGAACGGCACGATCCTTCTGTTTGAGCGCAGAGATGTGCATTATTGGGGTCGATGAGAACTATCGATCCATGACCTCTCCGACCGCTCAACCGCCGGCCCGCTCTCGCCGAGTCATTCTTTTTATCGAAAAAGTGCATGCGCCCGCGCCGAGCACTCTCAACACTAGTGTTAGATGATTTATGACCGAGTTTGCAGCGAGTGTTTAACGCGACTATAGCTGATCGAATGAGCGGCCAGCCGACCCGATGGCCCGCGGCGACGGTCCCCTGTGACGAAGCGTCGCCTCGCAAGTCGCCGCGCTGGGCCCGTGCCCTGCGATGCGGCGCCCGCGTCCGTCGCCTCGAGGCATCCGGGTGGTGAGCTCGATGCGCCTATAATTTGACCGGCGACCGCCCTCTTCGAACCGAACCACGGCGTCACTGCTCGGCGGCAGAAGAAGGCGCGGCGGTAGGTCCTTCCCCGGGCGAGCCTCTCACGAAGAGCTTTTCTTCTGTCGTGTTCATGAAGCTCTAAACAATTTTTAAATAATGCTCGGCAACCTCATTGTCCGTGGCATCGTTAGGCTCGTCCCTTGTACCGGTGTTGGGGCTCAAGGGACAGGTCAGTAAATGAGCCATGGTCTGTGTCGGAGCCCCGCGATCGCAGCCAGTCAAGGTGAGGTTCCTCATTCCCCATTTGCAAAGGTTCTCTCTACAGCGTTCAACTTGTCGGAGATTGGTGGACTTCCAGACGGGCTACGGTATATCATGACCTGGAGGCAGGTGTTCTAGAGGTCGGATAAAGTCCTCAACGCTCACACTCATCTTCTAGTTTTTTCTTGACACATATTACGCAGAGAACAGATGTAACGATACAAAGAGAGCTAAACAGAAGTACAGAAACAGAAAATAACAGTGATAATATTTTTCTACTGTTAAATATAAGGATGTGTAGGATGTGTTATTATTATAATCGGATTGAACTATGACGGATCCGACGGACCTGCGACATCGTGAGGATCGCCTATGAGCCTACGCCTACAACGATGAAGATAAAGATAAACGGATTTATAAGATGTCGATTGCACAATTCCAGGAAAAAGCACCTCGAGCTGATAGTGCAGTCGTCCGTCCAGGCGCCGCACTTCCACATGTTCCGGCTGCTGTACGTGGTGTCGTGCCACCGGCAGTTCCGTGACCCCGGCGGCCGCCTGCAGGCGCGTCTGCAGGCGCACCTGCCGCCCATGATGAAGCACCATCACAAGTGACTACACCACTACCTTACTTACTGCTGCCTTTCTTACTTACTGCTTCCTTTCTAACTTAGGGGGTGTCAATTTATCAAAGACAGAGGGGGGTCTCGACAAATATCACGGTAAAAAATCGCCAATAACACATCACGTAAGTAATGGAAGCCCCCTTAAGTATTCTCAGAGAATCTCAAGTACTGAGAGATCCGAGGGGATATGTACCATGCCATTGTGATAGCTCTGGTATAACTTTACCACAACCTTCAAACTGAAACACAGCATCGCTGCTTGGCGGCAAAATAAGAGATGGTGGTAGTACTTTCCCGGACAAGCGCTTCACAAAGAGCTCTAATTCTGTAAAGGCAAAGACAAGACCTAATGTACCCCTCGCTCTCACGTTTCGACACGTTGACAGATATAAAATCACTAAACCCATTATTGAAAAATCGCAGTCAACCACATTGCACATAGCTTAGTAAAAATTTCATTTCGATCCATACAGGTTTCGCACCTATGCAAATTTTTGGGTAGAAAAACTTGCATCGATCAAAATGAATTCTTTACTTAACTGTGTGCAATGTGACACAACCTGGTTGACTGCGATTTTTTAAAAATTAGTTTAATGAATTTATATGTTCGATCATGTCGAAGCGTGCGAGCGAGAGGTATATTAGGTCTTGTCTTCGCGTTAACCAATATGCCCCAACCGGTCTCATGTCCTGGACATATTGCGCGTTTACATTTAGACATTCGCGCTGCCATTCGCGTGGACGGAAATGTTGCCGTCCCATTCTCGCATTGCCCAAGTCCCCGCGCCAGTCTGCATGTCTCTGCACATTTCCACGGACATGAGCTGAGCGTAAACTGGGTATAAGAACCTGAATACAACATGAAACAATGAATAAATGAATGATAATGTGGCTTCTTCTTGTCGGGTCACTAGGTTCTTTTCGAAATAGTGCGGTGAAAAGATTTTAAGTGCGCCTCAAGAGGCTCCTTTCGAGCTCATGGCACATGTTATAGAACTTCTTAGGTTCTACGACATGCCGGTTTCCTCAGGATGTTTTCCTACACCATTTGAGAGTAAAACTCATTTTTGAACAGTAAAACTCATCGGCGCACGACCGGTTTCGAAGCCACGACCTTAGGATCGGAAGGCGGGGCCGCTACCACTGGACCACCGGTGCTCTCTAACATGTGTATGTGTGACGTGGCAGCGAGTGCTTGCGCCGGCAGTGCTGCGACGTGGTGTACGTGCTGCGCGCACTCGCCAACCTGCCGCGCGGCGCCGGCCAGTTCCTGGACTTCATCCACGCCGAGGAGGAGCGCCGCAAGGACTTCGTCGATCTAGCCAAGGTACGCCGACTGCTACTTCTTCTGATCGTCTCACTGGTTCTTTCGAAGCAGTGTGGTGAAAGGATTTTAGGTGCGTCTCGAGGAGGCTCCTTTCGAGCACTCCTGATGCTACCGAATAATAAATGTTGATGGACATGCAGTAGCTCCGCCTTCTGGGCTGTAGGCCCTCGGTTCGATCCCCACCGAGAACGAACATTTGTGTGATAAACAGGTGTTTGTTCTGTCTGGGTGTTATAAAATATTGTATGTATGTACATACTTACAAATAACAAAGTGTGGAAATATTATATCAGCTATCTGGTCCCCATATTAAAAGCTTCGCTTAGTTTGGGGCTAGACTGTGGAAAGTGCACGAATATTTATTTATCTTATTTATTATAATATTAAATAAGGTAAACATCGTGAGGAAACCTGTTAGGATTCTAACAAAGGCGATGGGCTTGAAACTGGTCACCTAAGGAATACTAACTACTGCAAAATGTGTGCATGTGCCATGTTGCTGTTTGGCAATACCTCGGATACTTCCTCAAAGAATCTGGAGTTCGTACCTACTCGGTACCCAGATATATCTACCGTGCTCGGGAATCAAAGTCGCGAAGCTGTTTCAGTTTTTTTAAATAAGGTAGTAGTATTGTAGTTTACTTCGATCCATTTATTATCTGTTCATAATTTTTTTGTTATAACTATATTTTGTATAGTGTTTTTGCTATTGTTTCTCCGACAATTTTTTTAAGTTGCTCTTTTAGTTTTTTGTAGTAGCAAATAAATGTCTGTCTACATCTATTATTGAACCTGTTACTTATTTTTCGTTATTTAAAGCATTTCTAATGTGTGCATTACGGTAGCAAATAAATATCTGTCCATGTACTACACGCGTATTGAGCCGTGAGCGTTCGTCCCAAGGACTTGCGCCTGCGCCTCAGCATGCTGTGGCTGCTGGGCAACATGAGCTGGCGCGACGACGACACGCTCCTGCTGAAGCGCTACACGCACGCGCGCCGCGTAGCGCCCCCCGCGCCCCCCGCGCCCCCCGCGCCCCCCGCGCCCCCGCCGGCCGATGTACCCGGCGGCGCCGGCGGCTCGGAGCGGCTCGCGGCGGACGCGCCGCAGCTGGAGCATGCCGACGTGCTGTTCCCGTAAACTGTTATACCTGGATTCGTTAACTGTTCTCATTCTGTATTCGTAAACTGTTCGGATTCTGTATTCATAAACTGTTATGATTCTATATTCATAAACTTCTGGTTCTGTATGCATAAACAGTAATTATGCTATGAAAAAAGGATAATAACTGTTTATGAATACTGCATAAGAACCGTGACGTGGTCGACGGCGTCGCCGGCTCCGACAGGTTTGTGTCTGCACGCCGCAGCTGGAGCATGACGATGCGCTGTTCCCGTAAACTGTTCTAATTGAATGCGTTATCTGTTCTAATTCTGTATTCATAAACATTTCGCTTTATTCTTAAACAGTAAAGTTCTTATCCTATATTCATCCACGGCTCACTTCCGCCATCTAAGATGCCATATCGTTTTTTTTTATATCATCATCAAAGATCTTTGAGAATCATTTTATAGCACAAGTTAAGATTTTTTTTATTGATCGAGAAGCATGGCCTGAAGGTCTAGTGGAGTATTCTTTTTTTGGCCGTTTGTACAAATATCTGATTTTATTGTATTAAACACGTTTAGCAAACTAAGTAGAATGAGCTCAAACGTTATTTCCAATGTCTGACAGTTCGCTTACTATGTTTGGCGGCTTTTTCTGTGGAAGACGTTAATCGTGATTACCTCCCTTTGCGATCACCTAAGTTTTGCTAAGTACCGGGCGGACAATGTATTCTTGTAAACACTATGCATGAAATATAATCAATGTGTTTGTAATATTTTATCTATGTTCGTAAAACGTGAAAAAAATTATGTTCTCAATGTATTGTTATGTTGTAGGGCACTCTTATCTCTATTCGTTAAACGTAAAAATTGTATGATCTCGGTGTAATGTTCTATTGCGACCGCATGTGAGTTAACGTAATGGTGCTCGCACCTGTGCGAAATACTCGCATGTCAAATTAGTTCCGTTTCTAGAGTTTTTTCCAAGCTATATGTAAGAGATCCTTTATACAATTTGGCGTTACTCGAACAGTTCGAATGAATTGACTTTTGGAGAGATCTATCATTTGAATTCGCGTATCGCTATCATACTGTTCTCTTAGGAGCCTCTTGAGGCGCACTTAAGATCCTTTCACCACACTGTTTCGAAAGAAACTAGTGACACGACAAGAGAGAGGGAATGTTCTCTTACCTATGTTCGATAATCGTTAAAATTGTATGTTCTCAATGTAATGTTGTATTGTAGGTATGGGAAAGGAACATAGATGCACGTAGGGTATCAGTATTAGACCAGGGTTTTATAACATGGTTAATATGTGACAAAAACCCAGAAATAAAGCAGTGCGTCCGTTATGAGCGGCGTGCTTTAGTGGCTTTTAAATATATGGCGTTTTTTAGTAGTAGTGCACATTCGTGTTTGTTTCATAACGCCAAAATAAAAGAAGTCTGCTACTACTACAAACTTCTATCCCCCCTTCTCAGGGGCAGAGGGAAGGGCCTCGTTGTACAACTTTGTCCTGACTTCAACTCCAGGGGTAATGTAACCCTGAGTAATGGGGTGTCGCCATGCGGCAGTGCAACCATTTTTTTTTTTTTAAGACTGCATTATTATAAAAAACGTAATGTAGGTAACCGCTCGGGTGAAGATGTGTGAATGAACGAGCTTGAAAACGGAATGATATAATTATGGATATCTTTATAGTATACTTATACTCATTATTGATGTGTGGTAGGAATTGTACATGTACGTTAAGATGACTTTTATTCATGCCAATGTTGCCAACGTTTAGGTATTTTATTAAATTAATGTGTACTCAATTGTATCCACTCTTTTACCCTTTAGCGCTTCAGTACGCGGGTTTAATTTTGTGTAACCTATGTGAGATTATGTTTTAATAATCTGTTTTTAACTGTACTGTATAAGTTTTGTAAGAACAAATTTCACCAATGCTTTTAGAAAGAATACCAGAAATTTACTTTGCAATAAATATTTTATTATATCAATAATCACCATAATATTCAATAATAGATAATAAATTTAAGAATATTGGATAAGGCTACGAATATAGCATTTAAACTTTAATACTTTTCACTCTCACAAATATAGCGTAAAGGTCGTTGTTCACTAGAGCGGTACGATCCAACCCGCTTGTAATTTGTTTTTTTAAACGGGTTTTCTGATTTGCTATTTCAAATTTATATAATAACAATAACGCCTACCTAAAATACCTACTCTACATGGACGATTTGAAATAGCAAACCGTTCAGTCTCAGTTCGATTTGTTTTATCACTTGTTAGCGAATGACAGAGTTATAACTATTATTGCTATACGTTTATTTGAGTCCTAGCTATATACGTGCAGAATTTATTGTATTACAGTATGCGCCACGTTATTACCACTTGAGGAGTCCACCACATCTGAAATCCGCGTACGAGTATGTACGAGTGACGAAGTACTGCCCTAAGTACAAGTTTCAATCGTGGTGCATACTGTAAAATCGTACCGCAAATAAACCGACCTTATATAATAATAAAAAATGCTAAT
This sequence comes from Chloroclysta siterata, assembly GCA_932294275.1. NCBI lineage: Eukaryota > Metazoa > Arthropoda > Insecta > Lepidoptera > Geometridae > Chloroclysta > Chloroclysta siterata. The sequence goes on along the minus strand of OW028592.1, from coordinate 25,310,720 downwards.
ATTGGCAGTACTTTACTGGAATAGAAAACTTCACTTTACTCTTACAAGGGCATAGAGAAAAGCTAATTCTACTTTCAAACTTGGAATCAAAATTAAAGCACTAAAATAAATATAAATCAAAAATGTATACCTAATCAAAAATTTACATCCGCCGTAAGTCCCTTATAATGGAATGAAAAAATAAAAAAAATGACGGAACTAGGTAAAAGGCGTGCCTACTAGATATGGCATAACTATCTGAAATAATGCCTAGTCTTCTAGTTATAATTATTTATTGCTTTGGCATAAAACCTAATTTTGTACATCATAAATAATGTGCACTTTACGACGATAAAAATAGCATTATGTTGCTATTTTTAAGCCAGTTAAAATTGTTACTTTTTGTTAGATAATGTGTATACAAGTTATCAGCTATTATTGAGTAGTAAGTATTTTAATTATTATCATAAGAAAGTTATCACTATGTTTGATTGAATAAAGTGTCTAGTTAACTACATTTTGTTTTACTTCATACCTAAAAATGTTAGTTAATTAAGTAAGTATTTATTTGGATTATACTTCAACGCTATCTATTCACTCTATAGCCTTCTATCGGTGTAGTGTATGTCTGAGTTGACACGAGACACAAAACATAGTTTGTATAACCATTTTCAAGTGTCTACTTTTTTGATAGACCGCGATAGATCAAATTGTAAAAGAGTTATCAAAACCCTAAACGTGTGTTTCTTTTGATTTGTTCTAGTTTTCCCCGATTGCGGACTAGCCATGTTGAGGTATGGCCCTGGCTGATAATAAAAACTCAGCGTGGAACAAAGTTTCAATGCGCCTCTCTGGCCTTTCATGCACAAGCGCTTAAAATCTTTCCCGGGTCTGATTGCTAGCCCCCATCGGAACAGATCTACATTTCTAGCATGTACTACATTCTCAATTATTGTACTACAAGTATGTACTACATAAAGTGGGTATGTACTAGGTTCATTGAATAGCTAGATTTGTGAGAGCGAGTTACGTATGGTCTGCGGCGTGCTTTCTATGTGGACGTCGCTGTCTCGCGCGCCCGTTGTCTGTCGGCTGGACCGTGCTGTTGCTTACTGGAACAATTATATTTTATTTACTGAAATTCTCGTAGCAATGTTGTTGCTTGTTTTGCTGAAAGGATTCATCCTTAGCCCAAACGAAATCACACACGAAATCACATGTCATTATAATTAGTATTGTTTGATATAGTAAAGATTTTGTTATAAAGTTACTGTGACACAAAATAATGTTTTTATTATTGACTTAAGTTATCAATGCTTTTTATGCGCAGTTTGTGTTAGTACTTTTATGATGTTACCCAAATACCACCTTCTACCTACCTTCAGCCAGTTAATAAGTGAGAAGTAAATGTTTATTAGTAAGTAAATTAAGAACACAGTAGATAATACTAATAGAACCTCACCATTACCGTGTGGTATCATTTTAGTAACAACGATTTTCAACTCTGGGAACGTGACGTTAGGGTCCACATTACATGTATTTATGTTCGGTAATAAGTTCGTATAATTCGGACTTAGTCGGCTTTCTGAAAATCATAACAAAAAAACATAAAATAATAAAAACATACGAAAACTCATCTAAAAAAAACAGCTTCAATGATTCTATTCTATATTTTAAAACACCAACGTGTGGTACGGTGAGTCCGGCTCGCTTAGGTGGTCGCTAACCTTAACCTTTAAAAGTTATTCTATAAAATAAATTTCAAATATTACTTTTATTTATTATTTTATTATTACTTTAATGCAGCACTCCGACTAAAGTGTGTACCAGATTTATGGAAAGTTGCCGAAGTTATCATGATAGCCAAGCCAGGAAAACCGCCACATGAGACCTCATCTTACAGACCGATTTCCCTGCTACCTATGTTATCAAAACTATTTGAAAAGTTGTTTCTTAAAAGACTTAAGCCACTTATAGATAGCAAAGACATCATACCAGATCACCAATTTGGATTCCGAGAACAGCATTCCACAATTGATCAAGTTCACAGAATTACAGATGTCATTGAGAAAACACTCGAAGAAAAAAAAGTCTGCTCTACTGTCTTTTTAGATGTAGCTCAAGCATTTGACAAGGTATGGCATGAAGGGCTATTACTGAAACTGAGGAGAGTACTACCTTCAGAATTCGTAGATTTAATAGAATCTTACTTATCCAATAGAGTTTTTAGAATAAGGCAAGAAGATGCTTACTCCGAACTTAAAAAAATTAAAGCTGGAGTGCCACAAGGAAGCGTACTAGGCCCGGTCCTGTATCTTCTTTACACAAGTGACATCCCCGAGCTACCAAATAACACCATTGCAACCTTCGCTGATGACACTGCTATAATGGCTGTCGGAAGCACCCATGCAGAAGCCGCTGAAAAGTTACAAGCAGCTGTAAATGAAATCCATGATTGGACGATAAAATGGCGAATAAAGCTTAATGAATCCAAGTCGGTTCATATCAACTTCAGTAACAAGAAAGAACAGTACTGTGCGGTATTCATTAACAATAAAATCATACCATACGAGAACACAGCAAAATACCTAGGTATGACGCTTGACGCGAAGCTGCGCTGGAAAGCACATGTCAAGAAGAAAAAAGAAGAGTTAGAATTACTTACGCTACAAAAGGATGTACTGGCTGCTTGGAAGGCAATCCGCTCTGTCAGTGCATAACAAGCTTTTGTTGTACAAACAAGTCCTGATGCCAGTATGGACGTATGGTATACAGTTATGGGGCTGTACCTTTCAAAGCAACATCCAAATAATACAGCGATTTCAAAATAAAGTACTAAGAGGTATTGTCAATGCACCTTGGTACGTGAGAAACGATGACCTACACCGGGACCTCCAGATTGAGTTCGTTGATAAATTAATTAAGAACTACGCAGAAGCTCATCAAAAAAGACTTCTTCACCACGTGAACGTCGAGGCCATCCAGCTCCTCGACAACACAGACAAAGTGAGAAGACTCAAAAGAACCAAACCTTTTGAGTTAGTGCAGTGATAAACCTAATATTGTGTAGTGATAGTGCTACTTTTAACCAACACAAGAACAAAGTGTCGCCTTAAGTAGAGACTGTAAGAAAAGTGCCAATGGACATTATTAATATTATTTGTATAAAATTAAGTCAAAACAAAATTACTCATTAGCCTACCTGGCTAGATCGTAATGATATTAGGTTACCGCATGTCTTGCGCTAAACTAATTTAGTAAAAAAAAAAAAAAAAAAAAAAATATTACTTTTAATACCTGGGTGCTCTTGCTCGGGATTCCTCCCGTTGGTGAATTCGTGCGAAGGCGGTTGAGGCTTTTTATTCTTATTGTCGAAACCGTTCGCTCTCGGTCGTGAGGTATGATCTGGAAATAATTATATTATCTATTATAGTAGGTATTATTGATAATATAATACTACTTTTACAGATTAAATTTGGTTTCTTTTGTTCGTTCAACATTAGGATTGGTGGAAATATTATGGGAACGACAGCCAACGTGTTCTCCGAAAAGATACGCCGCTTAACGTAGGCAGTAGGCACCTAGCTAATTTAGTGGATCGGTTCAAAGTCAAATAGTAGGTACATTGTTGGAGGCGGACGGACCTACTTTCCGATTGAAAATTCTTGGTAGCTGTACTTACCAGAATCATACAAGTGCTAAAGAATGGTCAAGCAAGCCGTTATTTTTACTAATAAGTAGCGATACACAAAGGGCAGTGCATCGTAGGGCACGTTCCTATCGTGCTAGACTTGCGAGGCAATGTTTAAAGCATGTACCAGCCTTTTGCTGTTAGGGGTGTGAACTCACTGTTGGCATAGACGGTGGAGCGATGCACCTGCTGGCCTGACAGCTCGGGCAGCGTCACCACCGTGCGCCGGGAACAGCGCCCGCGGGACCCGTTATTGTAGTCTCTGGAAATAACAAATAGATACCTACCTATTAAGTTATCCATTTATGTAGTACCTACATTGCCTCTTCCGCGGACAGAGGAATTACATAAAAAAAACTCAATCGATTCCTAGATGGCGTTGTCATTTACCAGAAAAAAAATCCTTACGTTCGATTGATCTAGCACAGATAACAAGCCTTATTAAACGAGTCTCTTTTTTTAATTAGTTAGTATACCCCCAAATTTATACACTTTTTTTAACTATCTCATGTTTCTTACTAACGCTTGACTGACTGATAAAATAAACCTCCAGTGCTAAGGTTGGTTTTATAAACTACCCTCCATCCTTACTTAATTTGTTCGGTGTCCAACGTTCCTTTACTTAGATCGAAGTAGGTAATAACAGGTAGGTAGAGGTACTTAAGTCAGTAAATTAGATAACAAAATGATGCCAAAAAATAAATGAAAATAGCTATAATTCTCACTCTCTGATCGGCTCCCGCCAAAAGTCCGGCGTGTGGTGCACGGGCGGGAAGTGGTAGTTGTTTTGAAACCCGTACGCGTCGAGTCCCGTGGCGCGCAAGCTCGCGTGCAGCGAGTTTTTCACACACAGCAACTGGGTGCGACAAGTTTTATTATTTTACAACTGTTATGAATGGTAGTAAGTTGGGATTTAAACAATAACGTTTATAAATTTATCGAAGTGATGACAAGTAATCGGGAAATTATCGTTGTTTGTTTTGTATAGGTAGGTACATAAACTTAATGCTTAAGGAATTTGTGCAAAAAAGCTTCTTTAATTTTCATATTATCAATTATTTTTATACAACTATTCTAAGCTATGTTTTTAAGCAATTGAACTAAAGAATGATGGGAACGTAAACTATGTTTTTATGCAATTCAACTAAAGAACGATTTGAGCGTCCGGCAATCCGAAAGGAGTGTTTGGTAACCTAAAAAGTACATCTTGATCAATGAAATCTAATGTGAAACATACGAAGGGTGCAAATACTGTGTTTGAATGAGTTAGGGACTATTACTACTAAGCAGCAAACAAGAAGCAGTGTAGGTAAATGAAAACGCAGTTATACGAAGACGGGACAGAACATAAATCAAAACTAAACCATGCTTCGGTTGAATTCTAGTTACATTTAAATTACGTGTACTAAGTTTGTGATAGCTTAATCGAAAGTATGATGTCACGCGTTGTCCCGTCCGCGTCAACGCTCGACTGGCTCTTCCGACTACCGACGTGGCTTCACACCAAAATCTACATACTCATTTCAATTCCAGTGAGGCTCGCAGTGCATAATTCATAATTGTAATTTATTTTAGCTCAAATTCATCGGCGAGAAACGAGCACTTTGGAAAGAAAAAAAGCGCTTTAAGTTGTCGGTTGAGCTTCTGCAAGAGCAGCAGAAAAGGTTGAGGCCACATCGGCAGCGTCGTCGCGTCGCGGTGCGGGACGTACGTGTGCGTGTCGCGCGGCCGCGCCGTCGAACAAGAGGTTAGTGACCGCGCCGCCCGGGCTGCCGGCCGCGCACGCCACCACCTCCGCAGGAACACGCAGTCCGGGACAGAACACAAGGTAGCCTTACATACACTCTTCATTTGCATCAATATCAAGTGATCGATGTGCTCAATTGATCTTCATTTATCTGTCTATTCTTTTATCGTACGTAACTTATGTTGTCTCTTATCGTTATCATCGGTTAGTTATGTTAAATTTGACTGGGGGATTGCGAGGCGTGAAGATTAGAGTTGCATGAAGGGATAACTAATACGGTATTAACTATACTTAGTTGAATTTGAAGGTTTAGTAAAGAAGTCACTGAGGCTTCACCCTGGCCTCGGTTACTTCTTTACGGTATATCTCGAACGTGGTATCTGAGACATCGCTCACATACCGGCGTAGTTGTAGTGTATGGTACCTCTCTACGCCTGCGGTCGGCGTCCGCCTTCAGACGGCGCACGAGGGTCTCCGCATCCGCCAGGCGGGCTCGCAGCTCGGCGCGGGACTCGAAGCTGTCCTCGCATCCCGCGGCCATGGCGCCGGCTGCGTTCTCTTCGCAGCTCATGCACTTCGGGACGCTTTTGAGCTCGCGTATTTTTCTGAAAGATCATATTTATTCTATCTAAATATTTTATTAGGAATAGGAAATTAGGAACTGGTTATGTTACGTGAAATAAACGTATTGGTAAACGCAGATCCCGTTCAATGGCATTTTCTCGAAAGTAGAAGATTTGCCTAAGAGCTGAAATTTCAGGGACAGTTACGGAACATGCCAGAGATGTTTCTGCATACTTGAAAACTTAGGCATTATTAGGTTACAGTCAGTCAACACTATTTGATTTATTTCTCTGAAGGAAACTCGCGGAGTTCGATCAAACGGCTTTATATACTCACTCAGCCTGCATTTCAACTAAACCCTGAAGCTGCACAACATGAGATTCAGCAGCTTGTGCTTCTATTTTAGCTTCCATTGCTTCTTTCTCCAAACGACTAACTTCGCTCTTCAATGATAGTACTTCCTGCAAAAGTTTAAAATCTTGTTAGCTGCGAAAATTCTTGATAAAATATTAAGTGATCTTCTTAATCATGGAATTGAAAAATATGTAAATCGTTCAGCTTCATTTGTACCCAGATACGTAAGTAGCATTCCAAATAATTGTACTATTAAAGTATACACACATAATGAATTGGTAACGTTAAAACACACATTTAAAACTAATCTTAAAGTAATCAGGCCATGGAACTTTTAAATGATTTAGGAATTACCTACACGCACATTTGGCATAGGTAAAATAGGTTTTGATATAAATAATTATAGTTAATATTTTAAGTAAATTACTTACCTCATTGTTTTCGAGGTTCACTTCGTTGGGTGGCGAAGTTGGTTTTGGAGACGATTCTTTCGATTCCTTGCTGAAAATCAACTGGAATTGCAAATCTGAAATGAAAATTATTTTGCTAGAAACAGTACCTATCAACAACAGTATACAACAATCTATGTAAATAAATACCTAAGTGTGCCTTAACTATTAAGAAAATTATTTAATTAATTATCAAATTATGTTTGTCTGCTTCTGTTTTGTTTGATTGGAGTTTAATATTGAGCTATCGCAGATATTACGCATTTTCAAGACTTTACAAAACAAGACTTAACTCAAAATCTGCTCACGGCATACGTAAATCTACTGCTAAAATGCATTTTCACGTCCAAACTGAGGTTAACGGCAGAATCCAGCTGAGCAGTTAATATTCAAATGCCTGAACTAAGGCCTAGATTAACCTACTTGGAAACTGGTTACTGCTAGCATTTGTCAAGCGAACAGCTTGGCATAAGTTTGTGTTTTAGTATATACTACATACACACTACTTTAATTTGATCGAGTGAGCGAAGCGAACGAAGATCATAGTTTCAACTTGGGCGATTTGGCATTTTATGTATGTATATATGTATGTATGTATGTATGTATGTATGTATGTATGTTTGTCTGGCGATAACTTTAGAGCCGTTGATCCAATCTGCATGAAATTTGATATGTCGATAGCTTGTACTTGAGAAATTTACTGGTAAGTATATGAGTAAAATCGGATGGAGGGTTTTTGAGATATGGGGTTTTTTAAGAGGGTAAAAATAAAAAAAGTGACATAAAAAAATCAAATTACATGTCATATGAAAGGGCTTTGTTTGGACATTCCAAAACAATTTTTACTTTTTTTTTGAGACGCTCGGTTTTTGAGATACAACAAAAAAGTTAAATTAAGATAACCAGCGATCCAAGAGCTCCCATCTCTAAGAGTTTCGTTGACATCAAGGTTTTTCTACTGGTCGGCCAGTTCCTTTGCTTTTTATAATTTTTTTTTCTTAAAATAAATTAATGAGGTACTCAGTTATCATAAAATGGTGACAACGACCAGATCTGATGATGGAGCCAAGGTCTGTTCAACGGAACTCTTCAATCAATAGGCCAATAGAGTTGAAACTTGGTTACCGTACCAAGTTAGTAGGCGGTAGTCAGAAAAAAGTCCAAACATTATGTTTGGACTTGCCTCTGTCTACCACCTACTCAAAGTTTTGATGCGTTTGTTCGGTCGCATCACGAGATCTCAGTTCGGGGCGAACTACTAGTCTATCTACAATCTACATGCTCTGCCTATTCTGCGAGTCAACAAGCTGCACTTGTTTGCAAAGTGGACATAAAAAGACAGCTCTGCTGCCTCTCAAAAACTTCACTACGAATATTTTGGCTCCTGCGTGTTTTCTTCAAAACGTGCTAGTTATTGTCGATAGGGTACACAGCTTTTATGGCAAATCTCATGTTTAGATGTTTCGTTTAATACCCTCATTACTTGGCATCTCGCGTTTAAGGTAACTCGATCAAAATAGCTGCGTTTCTACTTTTCTCCTTTAAATTTTTGATTATAATGTGAAAAGTTAAAAATACTTGTTGTTTAGGCTCTTTCCGAAGAAGTGTTTCTGATACTAATATCTAATGCTCTACCTTGGGTCCCTGTTATATGCTATTTTGCATTTATCGGAATGAGTGGGTGCTTCAAGTCTTGAAAGATGTTATTGATTGATCCTTGCACTTTCCTTTTCTTTTGAACCCTTACGCTGAAGCTACTGCCAGTAACACCGATATTATTTCTTACCTCGGTTCCTCTCTCTCAAAGCCTCAATCTCAACGTGAAGACCGTTAAGCATCAACCGATGCTGTTCCTGTAAAAAGCGCACGCTGTGCTCCAGATGCGCAACCCTCGCTGCGGGGTCGCCAGTTATTATGAAGCCAGCCGGCTCCAGTGGAGATTTGTTCACCTAGACAATGTAAACATTTAAAAAACATAAAGATGCTATCGGGTACGACTATCATCTAAAATGTGTCAACTATTCTACGCAGATTACCTACTAATCTATGTCTTTATTTATCTAGATCTTATTTTGTTGTTCCAAAAATGTTTCTTGTCTCGCCATTTTAAAACATCTTGATGGTTACAAAAGACACCTGCGTCGAGCAACGGCCCATTCCGAAAATCGAATGCGCAAATCGCAGAACTAATTTGTATAAGTTGGTATAGCGTTAATTACGTTATTTCGGTAAGAAAATGTATTTGTTTTCAGTAGCATCAGCTTAAAAACGATCGATTTTCCCAGTGTCTGATGAGCGGTGGGAAACTCCATCCGATTGGATATAATGATTATGATGACCGGTTAATGATCTCTTTGTGTTTTGGCATCTCATTGTGCTATATGTATGCAGAATAAGGCAAAAAGAAAATATTTCTCGGGGACTAATAAATCATGTAGGCCTCCTTTTTCCTCTAACGATCAAGGAAATTGCAGAAGAACTACTTTTAAAATATCTGAGCAGTATTTAAATATGAATGAGTGTATCTGTCTATATTTACTCACTTGCAACTTCGTAAAGGGCGGTGGAGCCGCAGGAACGAGCACTTTCGATGCCATAACTGCACTTTATTTTCGTCCCAAATCAGAGCAACAAAGTTATAGAGAATTTGCGATTAGCGCAACCTCCTTTGTTGTATACCACCTCGGAGCACGCGCGACCAACCAATGATAGAGATCCAGCATTTACACAGTGATCTCGGCAAAATACGACCTTGTTACACGTAATAATTAAAAATACACTGCTTTATTGCCAAATAAACACCGTATATAATTAGGTAGGTACTATACGAGGTAGATGTTTCTCTTCAAGTCAAAACGGTCGACGACCCAACGACCTTGAACTAATATAGGTACTGGTAGTTTAGTTAATCATTCAATTGACTTAGAAAAGCACTTTTTACGGATTTCCCGATTAATTTACAGGGGTTTTCTTATTTTTTTGTCATGTCGGACGACGAGCCCGGACTCGTTTTGTGGGGCAGGTGCAGGGCGAGCGAAGGGGAGGTAGAGGAGCGCAGGAGGGGTGCAGTGTCTATCGATCGCGCCGCCGCACACAGGTTCCGCGTACCGCTGACTCACGGCGTCTCTGTCACTATCCAGCCATGGCTCCGTGCCAAATCCTTCGATGGTTTAATGGCGTGTCATCGGACTATCTGATAATAGCTTAATTTCGAAAGATGAATGTCTTTTTGCTCTACTTATATCGTGACCCATAGTACCATTAGCATATAAAGTGAAGGACAACGCTAAGTAAGTATTATTGATTTACGGACAGACCAAAACGTGGTTTGTTGGAAAATTCGTGGAAATTCCTGAAACAGTGACCTCTTACGTTTCAGTAGGTAAATTATTTACAACAGAGCTAAACCAATTACCTGCATAGGTTCTCTGACCTTTTATCTAAACGCCCACATTACCTACGGAACAGTTTATACCTACCTAGTGAAATTTTGATAAGCAACGCTATTGATTAAATCGAAAGTGGGGTAAAATTGTGGCATGGACAAGATAAAGCTCCTGATTAATTGCTTTAAAACCGTTACATTTCTGGGGCTAGAACATGCCTAGACAATGGCATGGTAGGTACCTACCTATTAAATTAATTTATCGAACCTAATCAATGTTAGGGCTAATACATAAGTACTTGAAAGTTTAAAGGGGGTGTGTCCCTGCTACCTAAATCGGTAGGTAGGTAGGTAGATTAGTTATCTACTACTAAAGTAATTATTATTAGGCATGCATTGAATATTTTTGTAGGTACCATCCGAAGTAGGTACCTACCATCAATCCGGGCGGAAAATCCTTATATCGTCTGAAAAAATATACATAAACCTATCATACACAATCGTATTGTGTAGAGTTTGAGAAAAAAACTGCGTCGCATCGTATCATAACAAAGATGTGCCTGTATACTTACCTATAATGTAGGTAATACTAGTTACAATAGTTCTGAGGTCAGCGGAAGGTGAACATCGTAATTTAAGACTAGCTGTCTTACATTATCTACCTATAGGATATGTTTCTATTTCGTTTAATTTTGTGCCATTACATTTTCTGTCTGAACAGTTGAATCAGTTTAAATGGAGTAATGCTATTATTTCTAACAAGGATCTTATCGACCTACAATAGGTAGTAAATATCTAGGAGGTATGTCCAAGAATGAAAAACTACGACGTTTCCACTATTTAGGTAGGTAGGGTCATTGTGCTAGATAGCGGCCTCTTAGTGCTCCCGTCGACTTTAGGGCTTCAGAAAAAAATAATACAATCCTAATTTACCTGTTCTAATGATGTAGTATGATAGCCTATATAATGAAGTTTATTTTTAATGTACTGTTTAGTGCTAGAAGCTTATAGTTATTTTTATTTTTAATTAAATCCGGAAAAATGCCAAAAATTCAGTTTTCGGCCACAAATTTCAGTTTTCGGATTTTAAATGAATTTTTAAATCTAAAGTAACATAAAATCAACGTTTTTTTGTGGGTTTAACAGTATTTTTATTATGTACCTATATACAAAATTACAATCAACATAATACCGGATTTTGAAACATTTTGTCACACACTAGATAAATATTTTCGAAACAATATCAACTAAGTTTATCTTTATTATTTCTTAGGTAACAGTTTAGCTATAGCGTACCGACTTATCAAAAGAATCATCATCAAAGAATCATTAACTCAGGCGCAAAAACAAAAGACATTCGTGACAAAAAAATATCGTTAAAAGAATTTTGTCGCCACTATGGAATTCTGATGTGTACCATACAAGACAGAATTGCCGGAAAAACGACGGATAGTATTAAAAATCTAGGACCCGATCCAGCACTAACCCACAGAGGTGAAAAAGAAATGGTGAAATGGCTTATCAACCTGGTAAAGTGTGGTTTTCCTTTGAAAAAGCAGAACTTCTCGACACAGTTCAGAAAGTTATTGAAGATACAGACAGGTATACCTAATAACTTGAGATTGAAGATAATTGCCCAGGGAAAACTTGGTTTAAAAAAATTATGAATAGAAACCCAAATAACAAGGAATAAACAAGGCGAGAGCACGGGTAACAGAAGAATCAATCTGACTATGGTCTCGTAAACTTCTCGTGTTTCTTACAGAGTCAAATAACCAAGATATACTGGAATCTCCAGAACGCATATTTAATGGCGATGAAAGTGGGTTTGCCTTTTGTCCAAAAACTGGCAAAGTTCTTGGGCCAAGAGGATACCGGAACCTTATGAAATAAAGACTGGCAAACCATGAAGAATAATGCCCATTTGCACGCACAAAGCAGCTACTGGCGGCGGGCATAACTGTGCGTTTGCATTGAAAGTCACCAGAACAGTTACATTATCCTTACTGCCAGTTTTTATTTTATAAAGGTTCCGGCACCCTCTTGGCTCAAGAACTTCGCCAGTGTTTGGACATAAGGCAAACCCACTTTCATCGCCATTAAATATGCGGTCCGGAGATTCCAGTACGTCTAAGTTATTTGACTCTGTAAGAAACACGATAACTTCACGGAACCAAATTCTGATTAATTCTTCTGTTACCTGTGCTCTCGCCTTGTTTATTTCTTGTTTCTTTCAAGTTATTAGGTATACCTGTATCTTTAATAACTTGCTGAACCGTGTCGAGAAGTTCGGCTTATTTCAAAGAAAACCCAAACTTTGCAAGGTTGATAAGCCATTCCACTATTTCTTTTTCACCTCCGTGGGTTGGTACTGGATCAGGTCCTGGATTTTTTATACTATCAGTCGTTCTTTCGGCAAATCTGTCTTGTACGGCACGCCTAGGAATTCCATAGTGGCGACAAACTTCTCTTATCGACATCTTTTGCCTGAGTTAATGATTCTTTCGAATATTGAGTTCGTACATTTCTTTTTTTCTTTATCTTCTCCACAGCCGTCGGAGGAGAATACACCTGAAGAAAATAATGTTTTTTGAAAGAACATAAATAAATATCATTTTAGGGAATGTAATCAAGAGGAAATAAGATTTGTGTAGCAGGTGGTCGAAAACGTACAATAAGTTTTAAGCCGAAAAGCCAGACAGACATACTACCAAGTAGGTTAATAAAAGCTTGTAAAATACGTAACTATCATTAGATTTATTTTCAAAATAAAATGATTACTTATCTCAAAAAGATAAAAAATATACAAACATTTTTGCTTTAAGGCCGAAAACTAACAGCGACATTCAGTTAGTGGCCACATGATTTCAATACAATCGTCGGTCATGCTGAAAACTGAGGTGCCATTTTATCTATGGTTGGGTTTTCGGCCACCCCCAAAGTAGTCATTACTATTACACCTTTTTCATTATGAATGCCACATAATTTGACGGCCGAGAACTAATGGCTAGGGTCTTCACATATGTTACTATCGTAAAACAAAGAGTTGTGAGCTAAACCCTTGAACCAATTGAGTAAAAGAGACAAAAGTGTAGACGACTCGATGTACTACATACCGGCCCTTAGGCCGAAAACTAAACTTTTGAAAAAATTCATATGTTGGATCGCGGCCCCCATATTAATTGTTGTTTTATACAATATTTTGCAAAAATAATGTTAGTAGTATGTTGGCAATTAAGTTTTTAAGTGACTTAAATGCCTATCAACAATGTTTGCTTAGAAAAACAACACATAACTTACCTTGGAGTGAAAGGCGCGTCACTATTTTTTTCCTAATTTCCGCACGCTGCGATACCCGCGATGACCGCCGCCGATCTGAATAATTCGCTAGAAATCACTCGTAGCTTGTTTCCGACCAAAAATGTTGTCAAAAACAAAGCAACTAATTTCAGATGTCTTGATAAAAAAATCTTTCAGATTATTGCATTTCAAAACGATAATATCTTAATTTTACTGCATCAAGTACGCGTAAAGGCCGAAAACTGAAGGCGGCCGGCAAACCGGCTCACATACCCTACCTAACCTAGTTCGGGTAGATGACATTATATCATGTGCATTGTCATTTTCGGGGATATTCCGACCACCTATGTTATTCCCCTGATAGGTACGTTAGGTATTCCTAATTTACTAGCACTCATATCGTGATGAGAAAAAAAAACAATCAGTGTAGATCAGGAACATCAGGGAACATCAGAAGACACTCAAGAACGAAGAGCCGCCTGTTTCGGAGGGGTGCAAAGACTGAACTATACCTATCAGTCAGTCTATGCCTCTCTCCCACACGGTTAGCATCAGTGCATCAGCGTCATCACTGTGATGGCCGCTATGCCGTCGTCAGCATCGGTCTTCACTTCACTTTCAAGAATGAAGAGCGTTTGTCCATTGTCCAGGAGGAATGTAAAGACCGGACTTTATCTATCAGTCAGTCTTTCGATTTCTCTTGGATGGTCGGCATCATCTCATCGTGTCGTCATCGTTAGCTGGCTTATTGTCATCTTCGTCGGTCGTCACTCCATATTAGTTTTTGATCGAGTGAGCGAAGCGAACGAAGATCTTAGTTTCAACTTGGGCGATTTGGCATTTTATGTATGTATGTATGTATGTATGTATGTATGTTTGTCTGGCGATAACTTTAGAACCGTTGATCCGATCTGCATGAAATTTGATATGTCGATAGCTTGTACTTGAGAAATTTACTGGTAAGTATATGAATAGAATCGGATGAAGGGTTTTTGAGATATGGGGTGTTTTAAGGGGGCAAAAATAAAAAAAGTTACATAAAAAAATCAAGTTACATGTCATATGAAAGGGCTTTGTTTGGACATTCCAAAACAATTTTTACTTATTTTCTGAGACGCTCGGTTTTTGAGATAAAGCAAAAAAAGTTAAATTAAGATAACCAGCGATCCAAGAGCTCCCATCTCTAAGAGTTTCGTTGACATCAAGGTTTTTCTACTGGTCGGCCAGTTCATTTGCTTTTTCTTAATTTTTTTTCTTGAAATAATTTAAGGAGGTACTCAGTTCTCATAAAATGGTGACGACGACAAGGTCTCATGATGGAGCCAAGGTCTGTTCAACGGAACCCTTCAATAAATAGGCCAAAAGAGTTGAAACTTGGTTACCATACCAAGTTAGTAGGCGGTAGTCAGAAAAAAGTCCAAAAATAATGTTTGGACTTGCCTTTGACTACTACCTACTCAAACTTTAGATGCGTTCGTCGGGTCGCATCACGAGATCTCAGTTCGGGGCGAACTACTAGTATAAGTCCTTATCATATAATGTTGGAAAAATAAGTTGTGTTTGTAATTCGTAAGTAAGTACCTATATTATGATTCGCCCATGATGGATTGTGCGAAAGATGACATGGGTAAGAAAGGCGTGACTACGGAGATGGTGGATGATAGAGGAAAGTGGAGAGAAAAAACCTGCTGTGCCGACCCCACGTAAAGTGGGATAAGGGCAGGAAGATGATGATTATGATTCGCCTATGTATTTAGGTGGACAAGGGTTTGCTGGTGCCCGCTATCTTTATCCTAGCCATATGAAGTTATGAATGAAGAACCATTAAAAGGTCCCTATAAAATAATGAAGACTAGGTAGGTAGGTAAGGTACCTAACCTACCTAGTTGGTATTTTGCTGATGATATATTTTACGATTTCTACACACCTCTTGGATGGTATCATCATCCACGCTCGACAGTGTCAGGATGGCAGTTCTGCTCCATTGGGGGAACTGGCGATGCACTGGCTGCACTGGAGGTAGTGGTGGTGCGCCCATATCGCGGTATGGTTGAGCGCTGAATAACATTGTAAGTTGCAAACCACCACCCGATAGATCGTAGGTAGGTACTTGATTATTATTATTGGCTGCCCTATTATTATGAATCACGATTTGTTGCATGCACTGTTAGTTGTAGTAGCTGTAATTAGCGTATGATATTTTGATGGAACCCGCACGAATATTCAAAAAAGTACTTTCGGTATGTAGGTAGGTCTAGGTACCGATCTGATAATAAAAAAGTTACAATTACATAGGAAGTTGTATTACCTACATTTAAGTAACAGTAATTAAGTAAGAGTTTTTTGTATTTTTTTAACTTCTCGTTCTCGTATTGGAAAGTTTTTTAATTTGTAGGTATCTACCTACCTAGGTACACGTCAAGAGCTTTTGACTGGTTTGTACCAACAACGTACCTACCTACCTAGTGATTTTATTTATGCTCCTTGATATGCTCAGTGGTTTGTACCAAAAATACTATATGTATAGGTACAAACAGGTAGGTATAAATCATTTCGGTATGGTAAATAATGGGTAGGTATACTCTTTGGTACATAAGTTATGATGGACTATCTGACGACAGAGGTCAAACGTCTGAGGGTCAAAGCTTATTTTTTCCTTTGTAACAAAAAAAAGTTTTGACAACAATCTAAGCTTGTTTCATAAACAGGCGTTGCTAGGCAACGAATTTATATCAACAAAATAATGTTTGCTTTTTATATTGACTCTGAGGCACAGTCTGAGGTGAGGATCCGTAGTGAAATTAGTGTGATCAATGACCTTACCCTTCTTTGTTTGGGTTTTTAATGTAGGTAGGTTGACTATAGATTTTTTTGTGTAGGTTTTGTAGTTAAAAATACTATAAGTTACTACCTACTTAAAGTATTTTTAACATGTAATTGCTCTAATAGGTGCATAATTGTAAACTATAAATAATCGTTATCCGCGTGGGGACTTTGGGTTATTTAAAAACAAAAAATAATAAGAAGGGATGTTTTAGCCCTTCGGCCGTCTACAAAACCAGAGCTTCGTAACCAGTTACGAGTAGGCAGAGTAGGTATCCCTTATTAAGGTAGGTATCCTATTTACGTACCTACGTCAAACTTGATTGACATGCTTTTTCCACATCAAGCTCATCACTCCTCATCAAGCTAAGGTTTTAGCTCTATCTATGATAGTTATAATAAGAAGGTTCTATTGTCTGTGCTGTGTGTTTCAAGCAAGTGAAGCAAGCAAAATAGGACTAAGTAATTTAAGTTGTGAGTACCTATACCTAGGTAAATGTCATAAAATTGTTTAGTTTTTGTTCACTGAGTGGTGGAGCATGCATATAATCACTGTTTTGTTTGTAAGCCGGGTTTAACTATTTTATCATTCTTTTATTTCAGCTTCATTAAGTCCCAACCTGTAGAAGAGACCTACAGAGATCGATTATATGGAGACTTGTGTAAGAGGATTCTCTTTCATGCCGGAAACTAAAGTCGAAGGGGTGGGTCTTCAGGTAAGTAGGTACTTACAATGTACCTACCTAGAATAAAGAGAACTAGGTACCCTAGGCAAGTAACCTAGGTACCTATGAGGTACTTGGTTACCTTAACTTCACCTCGTAAAACTAGGCAGGTACCTACACACGGATACAGATCATGTTACACAAAGCCGACTAAACATTTTGAGATACAATACTTAATACCCAGTAGGTAAGGTACCTATTTAAGAGGTTATGCTTTCTTTAAATTATAATTGTTTGTGGTTCAAGCATAGTTTTTGGATAGTGTCTTCTGCTGAGGCTTTGCATTACTTTACAAAAGCTTATACCTATCTAGGCAACTATAGACTCCACATTCGGATCTTGATCCTAGGTGGGGGAATAAGATCTGCACAGCAGGCCTAGCACGGGCAGGGGAAAAGTTATCTTTCCACCGTTTTTATCTACTTGTCAGTAGAAATAAAGAGAACTATTTCTACTGACAAGTAGATAAAAACGGTGGAAAGACATTTTTTCCTCTGCCCGTGCTAGGCCTGCTGATGTCCCGCAATGGTGTCTATTGTGCATTGTCCCCCTGCTAATCTCACCCGAGGCAGAGGCCCTACTTCTTGTATCTTGATCCTGTTTTAATTTTCTTTTTATTGTTTTTGTATGCATGTTTGTGGTTTCAGTACATTGAGAGTGGTGAGTTGGAGCGCACATGGAAGACTAGTCGGAGGCAGCGGCTCAAGGAGCAGGAGCAGAAGGTCTGGGAGGAGTTTGTGAAGGAACAGGATGTGGTGAAGGTGGTGTCCAAAGGTATGTGCTACAAGCTGTGATCAGGCATTTGGGTGCCTGGCATGGAACCGGCATCACCTAGAATCACCTAGGTTTAAGGAGAGTTGGTTCTAATTCCACTAGGATAATAACTTATGAGATATAATAGAAAAAGGTTTAGGTTTAAAATGTTTCAAAGTGATCCTTGTGATTTAACGGAATAAATACTTTATGACTTTGACCTTACACTTTAGTCACTGTTGCCTGATAACCTGAACTTTCTCCGTACATCTCATAAAATAATAACTTGTATTCATATTCATTTATGAAGAATGTTATGAGAGTGAATGAAGCGAAAGAGGTATGTAAGGACCGTAGCAAGTGGAAATCCGTGATCTCTGCCTACCCCTATGGGAAACAGGCGTGATTTTATGTATGTATGTATGTATATTCATTTATTCCAAAAAAACAAATACCTACATTTGTATGCGGAATTTAAATAAAATTAAAACTAAAATATATGTCAAGATAAAATTACACTTAAAAGTAAAAATTAGAGTAATAAAAAAAGATATGATACAAAATAAATTCCAAGTAATTAAATTATTAGTTATAGTAAAAGTCAAAGTAATACAAAAATCATAATAAAAATAGGCAACAGCAGAAATCCAAGTCTTTAATTTAATTGTTAATTTCTAGTGAGATCAGAGTTCATCTAGCGAGTAAAGGCTCTATCTAGAAGGAAGAATTTAATGTAATGATATTACTTCATAAATATATTCAAGGTAAACAATGCTTGAACTAATTCCAAATGTTTGCCAGTGGGTGATAAAAAACAGTGGGTTTATGTATTTTGAATGACCTTATTCAATGTTTTCAGATGACCCTTACCAATTTCTGCATGAGTTACCGGAAGCATGTCTGAAAGAGCTGATGGAAGCCGAACTTCAAAAAGCTAGAAAAGAGGTTGAACTTGAAAAAAAAACTGTTAGTAATTACTGTTCAGTTATCTAAACAAGCAATAAATGCTTTATGCCTAGTAGGACTCTATGAAAGAGTCTGGGGAAGTATTACTTTACTTATACCTCTTTCAGTATTGATGTTGGCATGCTGGCATTACAAATATGCTATTAAGTAGGTATTTTTTTTTATACAACTAGCTGATGTAACAAGCAGATGGGTTTTTTTTTTATACAACCAATTGATGGAACAAGCAGATGGCCCACCTGATGTTAAGTGGTAGGTAACCATCACCTATAACAAAGCATTGCCTCGTAAGTCTATCGTGCGTGACTTACGTGCCCTACGTTGGCCTACCCTGCGTTCATCAACTTGAGGCATACAGATGTTAAGCCTCATGTGTTTTACACCGGCAACGACACTCTTCGAGCCGAAACACAGCAATGCTGCTTGGCGGCAGAAAAAGGCGTGGTGGTAGTACTTCCCTGAACGAGCACTTCACAAAGAGCTCTACTACTCTTAAGTGAAATAAAATGCCGCATAATAGGGCACTTCTTCCGTTAATCTGCTCTGTTAGGTATAAATGAAACAATATGGTCAGGTGGTTCATCTCTTGTTCTTTCATTTTCAACATAAAAAATAAATAATTGGTAACATAGGAAAAGTGTTTTAAAAAACATCGTTACAGGAACAGCCAAGCCAGGGTGAAGGGGACTTCCACCAGAGAGACGAGATTCAGCACGCGGTGACCTTCGCTGACGATGGAGAGGACTGTGACATGTTCCACATCTTTGATGATGAGAAGGATGAACCCTCAGGACCTTCAGGTTCGTGAGACTTTGTTTCTTCGTGATGTGGTTATTGATTGAATGTGATTCACAGGTTTCAGTGATTTTGTATTAATAAAAATACCCGAACATTCCTCTGACTTACATCGGTTTAAAAAGTTTATTCTCATAAAGAACAAATCACAAAGTTAAAAGGTTTTTATTCAGTTGAATCACAAGGACTGTCACTTCACTTAAAATAAGATAAAGGTAATATTTGATGACGTCCAGGTCCGGAAGATGAGGTCCTCGACTCCATGAGCAGTCCGTGCACGGTGCGGGGCAGGGACAGCGAGAACAACTCCCCACCGCCAGTCTACGAGAAGGGAGATAGTAAGTCAAGTTGAGTGTTACTGTTTCAATATACTTCAGCCTTCATAGTAGTATCCCCGATCCCCACCGAGAACAAACATTTGTGTGATGTCCCAAAAATGAGTGTCAGGGTGTCCCAAAAATGAGTGTCAAGCGGAGGTCCAGAAACAGAGCACCACTTGGGGTACCCGAATCTCCCTTATCCATGTATGTTCCGCGATTTTTCATAGTTTTCGAGGGATGATTTTTTTTCTGAATTTATGAGAACTTTTGACCTAAAAAACTTAAATAAAAAGTTTTCTTTTAGTTGTATAAACGCTATTCTGTTGTTTTTTATTGTTACCCGGTTCAATTTTGTTCGTAATTCGGCTACGTTGCTCATTTCCTTGGCGTAAACCAATTCTTTATAATGTCCCTAGACCAAGAAATCGATTGGGTTCAAGTCAGGGGACCATGGCGGTCACGCAATGGGCCCTCCACGGCCGATCCACCTGTGGTGTGTGTGTAGTTTTAGTTTTATCGTGTACCTTAGTTCCAAATAAACTTTTACTTTACTTTAAAAGATTAAAAGTGATCCTTGTGATTGTATTGAATATACTATTATTTTTCAGACAAGTCTGTGGAGGATGTGACGAACGTGATCGAAAGTAGCATCTACTGCGCTAAGGTCAAGGATTTGAGGATCAAAATCCATGAAGAGATCTTGGCTATCATGTGAGTATCGGATTTTTTTTTTTTAACAACGGGATGTATACGGCAATATACAGGAAATAAGTACCTATGTACTACTAACCGACGTGATCGCTTCATCAACAAGCTTAAAATTGTACAAGGGGCTTTGGAGAGAGCTATGGGAGTTTCACTTCGTGATTGAATCAGAAATGAGCAAATCAGAAGAAGAACTCCAAATCCAAAGAAGAGATCGTGGAATTAGCTAGTTGAAGTGCGAAGGGCAGGTCATATAGCTTGACGAACTGACAACTGCTTCGGAGTTCTCGAATGGCGACCGAGAACTGGATGATGATGCGTGGAACACCCTCCTACGCGATGGACTGGCGACGTCGTGAGGATCAGAATGGGTTTTCCTGCAAATGGCTAGGGGAGGCCTATGTCCAGCAGTGGAATTCTTCAGACGGTTGATGATGATGTTAACTGCTAACTGAACTGTACAGTCTTAATGATGATAGGCATCATCAGTCTGAGTATGTAGTGCTGGACATGCCTCTACCATATTCGTAGGGTTTGTCGTAGTACCACGCTTGTAAAGATGCCGGTGTATGGTTATGTAGCATGGCAACTGGTCAAGCTACACAAAACCAATGAAAAATGACGCTTACTACAAAGACATAAGAGCGATCAGTGTATAGCCTGATGCTTATCCGTGTGTATTCAGGAGATCTTCTTCTTATTTTTCTAGTGTGGAGTTCAGGTCATGCTATTGCCCAGTGCCCAGCCTTAGTGCATTCCCTAGGTCACATCTTTCTACATCCATGGAAGTGATGTAGGGCTTTTTTTCTATGCTGGGGCCAGCACTGATAATGTTAGGTTCTTGCAAAGTTTAGTTGTCGTGTTCCAGGGCTACTCTAGAGCAGCAGGACGTGATGACGATCGAGCGAGAGGAAGTGTCCCGCGTGTGTCGCCGGTCGGCAGAGTTCAGCGCTCGCTTCAACAGGATCTACATGTACCAACTGCAGAGACAGGTACTGGGCCAGGGGCGGAGCTACCGAAGGGCTACTTGGACCCTATTTTATTTTGATCCAACTTGCCGATGGAACAATTAGATGGACCCCCTGATCACCTAAAACAAAGCATCGCTTCGTAAGTCACGCACGATAGGAACGTACCCTGCGATGCACAGCCCTGCGTCCATCAAGAGGCATACAGATGTAAGGCCTCAAGCGCCTATAATTTCACCGGCAACCACACTCTTTAAACCGAAGTGTGCTTCGGTTTAAAGAGTTTGGCAAAGCTGCTCGGCGACAGAAAAGGCATGGTGGTAGTACTTCCCCGGACGAGCCACGCAGAATAAGCTCTACTACTCTGACCAGCAACCTACGTGTTGAATTAGCTAAAACATCTCAATCGATAGCACTAGGCGGCAGGTGACAGAGGACAGGTGACAGACGGCGTTGCGTTGCAGGTGCAGGAGCTGGAGCGCGGCGCGCGGCCGGCGCCGGCGCGCGCGCTGCACACGCACTTCCTCGCGCTGATGCTGCGCGTCGCCAGCCTGCACCACAACCTGCTGCAAGCCTTCCAGGTGCAGCGAACGCGTATACACCCGCATATCCACATACTTATATACGAACCAAACACAATACAATTTTTTTAAATTGTTTTATGCCATCCAATTTAACATGTTTTAGCTTTTCATCATGCGGTTAAGACATGAGTGCGAGCTTAATTTGTTTTATGACCCCAGTCAAGACGTTAACGAATAAGGAACAAGATCGGACCGAGGTTGGTGCCCTGTGGCACACTTGAAGAAGCGACAAAAGGATTCGAGATGTATCCTCCGACGATTACTCATTGGGTTCGATCCGAGAGATATGACCTAACCCAGCCTAAGATTGGATCATGAATGTCGCAAAGAATTAGCTTTTCGAGGAGAAGCTTGTGATCAACCTTATCGAATGCACTGCTAAAGTCAGTGTACAGCGCGTCGAATTGTACGCGACTACTCGGCAGGTCGTGTTTTCAATAAACGATTGTGTTTAAATCGCGTGCAGGTGTTCCACCGCGCGGTGCCGCACACGGCCTGCGTGCGCGAGAGCGCCGCCGCACTGCACGCCCTCGCCGCCGCCGCGCGCGCCGCCAGCGCCGCCGCCGCCGCCGTGCGCGCGCCGCCGCGCCTGCGCGCCGCCGCACTGCTCTACACCGACGTGAGTACACGCCGCACTACTCTACACCGACGTGAGTACACGCCGCACTACTCTACACCGACGTGAGTACACGCCGCACTACTCTACACCGACGTGAGTACACGCCGCACTACTCTACACCGACGTGAGTACACGCCGCACTACTCTACACCGACGTGAGTACACGCCGCACTACTCTACACCGACGTGAGTACACGCCGCACTACTCTACACCGACGTGAGTACACGCCGCACTACTCTACACCGACGTGAGTACACGCCGCACTACTCTACACCGACGTGAGTACACGCCGCACTACTCTACACCGACGTGAGTACACGCCGCACTACTCTACACCGACGTGAGTACACGCCGCACTACTCTACACCGACGTGAGTACACGCCGCACTACTCTACACCGACGTGAGTACACGCCGCACTACTCTACACCGACGTGAGTACACGCCGCACTACTCTACACCGACGTGAGTACACGCCGCACTACTCTACACCGACGTGAGTACACGCCGCACTACTCTACACCGAAGCCCACTGCTTAGGGGTTTTTTACAAAATTGCACTCGCTCTGAATTCAATCATCTGCTTTCGTAGAAAAAAATATCATTGATTTTTTTTATATTTCAGGAAATGCTTGCCTCCTGCGACAAACTAGACGAAGCAGTGTGCGAGCATTCTCTACGAGTGGCGGATTTTCTGAGTACCGCTGACAATACTGTAAGCTTCTTTCTTCAACCACTATATTAATACTTACGATTGTTTAATATGTTAGTAAGAGTATTGAAATAAACTATTTCCAGTATTTTCTGTTTGAAAAATTAAGATTCTTTATGGAACCAGAGGTATTTGCAAGCTCGTCGCTACTGTTAGAATACTACTAGCACTACTAGATTGAGAGCACTGTCGTAGCTCATAAATTTATCGCAGAGAAAAGCTTTCGTGCAGTTCATAATTCGAACCCACGATCTTACGATCAAAAATACGAAAAAGGCCGGGCTCACTCAACTAGACCACCGGATTGTATGATGAAAGATTCATGAAAGATTCAAGCGTTATAATGATAAAAAGTATAAAGAAATTATATAAAGTTGATATTTGCTGCATTACAGAGTCGATCGACTTCAAGAAACACTAAAGGAAAAGGAAAGAAGAGAATGCTTGGTCCTTTGTCAAAAACCACGAAATCCAGTATGTAGCAATTTATAATAAATATTATCACCTAAGAGACTGTCACCCGATAGAGCTTCTCGCTGGCACATTTCAATGTTTTTGATGATATAAATCACTGAATGTAGTGATGAAAATCGCAGTTTCGAAAATATTACAATGCCATAAAAATGGTGTCCATAATTAATGATTTTTATTATGTTGTTTGTTTAGTGACAGACACAGAAGGCCGCTTGTCTATGTATTCGTTGGACACCCTACGTCTGAACCTCAACGGCAAGGAAAATCAATCCAGGTACCTACATACTAGACTAGAATATAATATTATTATTATGTATTAGACTAGAGCTTTCCAGAATAGTTTTCTGTTGTAGTGTAAAAATAAAACCCCTAAGCCTTATTGTGGATTTCACTAGTTTATATAAAAAAGCTTTATGCCACTCCATCATGTCTTACTGAACAACAAACTGGGGACATCATATATTGCGATTTAATTATCTTCTTTCAGCGGATATTCCAAAATGCGTGGTCCCTTAAGCAGCATCGCCAGTAAGGCTCAAGCCAAGAACGAAGCACAGCCTAAAAGCCCTAAGCGCTCCCCACGGTAAGTAGCTATAGAACGGTCATAAATCTTCTTTATTTTAATCTTTTAAAACTAAGGAGCCAATCTGACCAGGTTAGTCAGATTAGCTCCTTAGTTTTAAAGGCGTGTCATGTCATCAGGATGAATAAAATATACAGTACTAAAATAGAGACAGACGGGCCGGGCAAACGTAGCCTAGAATCGCGATCGGTGGACAAAATGGGGGGAGGCCTTCGCCCAGCGGTGGCATCCAGAGGGTTCATACCGATAATAATAAAAGGTATCACATCAGGTATCCGGTCGTCCACTAGCACAAGCTTCGCTCAGCAGGAGCTAGATAGTTCCGTGAGCAATGTCCGCCAATATTGATATAGAGTTGTCCGCAGCTTGCGGCGGGCGCGGATGCGCGCGCGCGCGGGCGCGGGCGGCGGGTGCGCGCGCCAGTGCGCCGACGCAGACGTGTGCACCATGGTGCAGGCCGTCGACCCGGTAACACATATTCACTACCTATAGTCGCGTTAAACACTCGCTGCAAACTCGCTCATAAGTTATCGGAACGAGACAGCACATTGCTCTCTCGCTCGCACTCAGGAGAACGGCACTACCTTTTCGTTTAAGCGCCGAGTACTCTCAACACTATTGTTAAGATGCTTTATGACCGAGTTTGCAGCGAGGGTGTGACTGTAGTAAATAAGATTGCGGACGTCGCGAGATCTCGATTCGGGCCGAAGTATTAGTAAAAAGTATTGCATCGCAGTGCACATCGAGCCGCATGAGTCGCGAGCCCAGCGCGCGCCGCCGCCCCGCCGCCGGCACGCCGCGCGCCCCACGCGTTATTGACAACGCCACCGCAAGGTACGTCCTGTCGCACACACATCAGTCTACAGTCCCTATATACCAGTAACTACGCTACATACAAAATAGATCGTAAGAAAGAGACGGCGCGATGGTGGACGCTGCGTTAGTGTGGCGAAGGAAATAACAACAACATATCACACTCCCTCGCACAATTTGCAGCGTTCATCTTAAACGGTTCAAAGTTCAAACTGTTTAGCCCGATTCATATTTGTGTGAGTGTGTGAAGGTGTGTGTACATGAGTTGTGAACCCAGTACGCAAGTTGCAATAAGAAACTTACTATTTCACGGTCACCTAGTATTATCATAAAATAAGTTTTGTGTTAACCCCTATGGTTCTAAAGTAATTGTCGTTTTCACAGAAAGTCGTTAACGAACACGCCTCGTGGCAAGTTCCGGACTCTCAGCCCGAAGGCCAAGGTCCGCCGAGGCAGCCCCAAACAGAGCCAAATCATAAAAGCGCTCAGTATCATTCGGAGCGAAGCGCAAAACTCGGAAGGGAGCCATATTCAAGTCACCCCGGTGTCTAAAATCAAATGCGCCAAAAAAGACATGAGCGTCGGCAAAAACTTTGATAAAAGCCTCGAAGCTAAAGATCTCGACAAAATTTACAAGCTCGATAAAAACATTGTAAAAAACAGCGTTCAGGACAGTTCCAAAGACTTTGACAGCAACGGCATCTGTGGCAGCAAAGCCTTCAGAAGCGTAAAGGACTTTGACAGTTTTAACGATTTTGACAGCGGCAAAGATTTCGAGAGTCGCAAAGATTTCGATGGTGGGAAGGAGACCGCTACGAGTAGCAGGGAAAGCAAGGAACCGCCCAGAAAAGTGACGAATACGCCGATAAATAGCGCGAGGGAAGAGAGAGATGGCAGTAGAAGTGAGAGGGAGATGAATAAGGTGAGTTTTACATTTGTTATTAAGCTGAATCTGCTGACTAACTAAGTCATAAGGTGAATGAGGATGGCTCGCACCGAACGAATGGACCGCACCGCGCAGCAAGAATGTAAGGAGCCGGCCGATGCATCCGCTCCGTCCACTTTGTACTGGTTTGATTACGTCATGAGTATGTTTGGTTCACATCAGTTTTCGCCACGTTGCGATTTGTACTCAAGATTTTTATCGATTCGTTGGACTCGATTCAAATAAATGCGCGTTCACATTTAGTAAAACATCATTTTGTACTAGGTAGGTTCAATGAAGATAGGTGTTTATACTTTGCTGAGTTTCGCATATTGATCTAGATATCATGCCATAGGTAGGTACTTAGCGTACATGTAATCTACACTAGTTTGACCGAGCCAGAATTGCACTATTCGTCATATTATAACATTTCTGTCTTTGTATTATGCCAAGTAAGAATAGTAAAGGCCGAAACATTTTTAATCAGATGCATAGCATTTCTCTGACTTGGTCAAATCCACCCCAGATTAAAGAGATAAGAAAAACACGCGTCTATAAATAAAACAAAAATAATTTATTTGTATTTCGTGTAAGCATACAAAATAACTAGCAATTTTATATAATTGTTTATTACCAAAATCTCAAATGCATCACAGCTTACAATATAAATACAATTATTTACAACAAATCTGAAGCATTTTAACAATAATGAAACTTCTTAAAAGAAAGTGTCATGAAAAGTTTGGTGTGATTATAAATGTCATTACTCATTTAAATTGGTGCTAAATTGTTAAATCAATAACAGAATATGACTTAAATAATAGCAAGTCTTCTAACTTAATATAGGGTTATTTTTACCCCAAAAGTGTAATAAATTATATCTGATGGGAGGTTTTCTGTCCCTAAGAACTTGTAGAAAAAAATAGGCTATTTGAAAAAATAATCTTAATAGCTAAAAAGTAGCATTAGCCATTTGTAACATAGAAAAATAAAAACTCTAAAACTATTATAATTATAATAGAGTCATAATAATGCTTCTTATACATATAGAAATAGGGCACATTTTGGTTTGGTTACTTAAATAGTTTTATTGAAACAATAATTTTGAATTCCTAACATGATACATTCGTACCATGGAAAGCTCTTGCAGCAAACCTTAATCCTCTCACCACACTGTTTCCTTTTGGCATACGAGGTGATTCAAAAAGTACAGTTGGTGTACAAAAATAAATCTAGGTCTAATTTCTAGCCCATTATACAATCTGAAAATTCATATTTGTGACTTTACAATTCGTGCTTGTAATTCGTGATGTATTTATAACGTAATCCTTAACCGTGTAAATCTACTCGTTGGGTAGACTATACCTAAATAAATAGTACGTTTGTATGTTTAAGCGCATTTGCCGCACAGGGGCTTGTTGTCCATCACGGAGAAGGTGGAGTCGGTCACTGGATTGGTGCATTTCTGTAAAAAAAGGAAGTTAATTAATGTCCGTCTTCTATTGTTCAAAATCACTCCTTTCTCGACATTTGACCTTTACATAAACGGGCCACCGTTTGTGGAGACTCGATCAGCGCCTCTATCGGGCGGGCTGCGAAACTCACGAGTCTCCATACAAAAACGGTCTGACGATACGGAAAAGGAAAATAAAAACTCAGACTTGGGGTACTGTAATCTTGTTTCCATAGTTAAAGATTTGCTTACATACAGCTGTGTGGAATGTCCACTAATATATTTTTTTATACTACCATTTCAGCTCTCACATTTATACATCATTTATACATTTTAAAGAGGTAGACTCCTTATAATGTATAAAACGAACGTAACCTAAACCGACGAGCATGTATGAAGAATTTTATGAGAGTGAATGAAGCGAAAGAGGTATGTCAGGATCGTAGCAAGTGGAAATCCGTGGTCTCTGACTACCCATAAGGGAAACAGGCGTGATTTGTATGTACGAACGTAATAAGGTTTAACAAAGTACCGTGCAAGTGAAGCAGTCGCGATGCCACTTGGCGTCGAGTGCGATGATAGCCTTGTCCACGATAGGCTTGGTGCAGCCCGCGCAGCGCGCCGCGAACTTATCCGCGTAGCAGCCGGAGCAGTACGGGCGCCCGGCCTGGAACATAACAACACGTTAATAAACACCAACCAGACACGTTTGCGGATGGGACATGCCTCTGATAAACCCAAAGAAACATCTCCAATAATATTTGATACCAAGAATGAGAGCAGTACGGGAGGCCTGTCTGGAAAACTACACATTATCATCATCAACCAAACACGTTTGATGTTTGGACGTGCCTTTGATAAGCCCACGGAGAAATGTCCAATAATCTTTAACCCCAAGAATTTTGAGGCTTACCAGTCTAGGGAATTTTTTACTTGGCTTTTCCTGACTTCACACAAGGTTTTGCCATTTTGGTGGTTTCATCATCAATCACTCTCAACTATGATGATTGATGACATTAAAAAACCAAGAAATGGTGATGTATCCCGTGCGTGCCATATATTTATTTCGATACTCAGATTTTGAAGAGTTCCTCCCTTCCCTCTCCTTCTACTCTCCCTAATCATCCTCAAATATCTTGAGTACCTATCACAAACAGTCATCATCATAATGTGTCAAGTGCTCGAAAGGAGCCTCTTGAGGCGCACATAAAATCCTTTCACCACACTGTTTCGAAAGAAACTAAGGCACGACACGAAGAAGTCATCACCATCAGCCTGTACAAGTCCATTGTTAGACTCAAGACTGTCAGAAGAAAAAAATTGTGCCTTTTTTATATACACCGAGTTCCCGCAATCTTGATAATGTCTTGTATAGATCTTACCTGTTCCATAAAGCCACCTCCTCCGAGCTCCTTCCTGCACACGCCGCAGACGAAGTGGTTGGCATGCCATGACACGCCCAGGGCTTGGATCACACGCTGAAATGAGTTACACAAACTTATTAGTCAAGGTTTAAAATTTACTGCAAACGTTCTAGCAATTACTTAATTACTGTGTACTAATTTCGAATAGAACTTATAAACCTGATAGTAAGTGGAATCTATCACCTATAACAAAGCATCGCCTAGCAAGTCACGCATGATATGAACGTGCCCTACGATGCACTGCCCTGCGTCCGTCAACCTGAGGCATACAGGTGTTAACACTGCATGTGCCTGTAATTTCAGTGGAACCCACACCCTTCAAACAGAAACACAGAAACGCTGCTCGGAGGCAGAAATAGTCATGGTGGTGGTACTTCCCTGGACGAGCCCTTCGCATAGAGCTCTACTACTCGGTCAGTCAGTCTCAAGAATAGAGTTTATTAATGTTTTTATTTTTCAAAAAAAGTAGGTATCCTAAAGAATATCAGTTTTACAATTCCCTTAGTTTGATTTAGCGCATATAGGTGAGTTTAGTTTAGTTTGGGTACTAGAGATCGTACTGTGTCCACAAATATTTATTTGATGTTGTTTTCTTCGTAGGCCGTATTTATTTATATCGAGTTTGTCGCGTGTCACTGTAGTTATTCCCTTGAAATGAATCGCTATTGATCCCGGTTGGCGGTTCCTTTGACAACGAATACCGTTGCCTCTCGGCCTCGTAAATACGGCGATGAGTCGCTTGTTTTTTCTCCGCCATGATGTCACCGCGGACAATGGTGTTTTATACAAGGTGTACCATTGTATGAGAGTTATCGAAGGACTCGTGACGTACCTATGCGTAAGTAAATCTAAGATAATATGTAATCTATATGACAAAAAACATACCTACATAGAATGAAGTGAACCAATTGGTAAAAAATACAGAAAACGTTACTGAGCGAGCAGGATGATGATATTTAAAGGTTATTTTACTAACTATTTCATAGAACGTGCCCTGTGTGGCATTGCAATGCGTCCATCACTTTAAGAGCGCTTATAACCTCACCGTACGTCGCAGCATTGACTGCTACATTGACAATTCTTCAGCATTCAGTTTTTAATAAAACTTCTCGTTTTATGTGTCTTCTCTCTGAGCCCTTATGTGCTATGGCTTTTAACGGAGGCTTGTCGGTAATGACTGCGGCTTTTGAGTAGACGACAACCTACGTCACCACACCAGACTTAGCCTAAGGGCTGATTTCACCATGCTGTGTTAGATTCACAAAAGATTAAAAGGCCGTTAATTTGGCAAAATGTATGCGTTTGACATCTAAGGTTAGATTTAACGGCCTGTTAATCTTTTATTAGTAACTAACAGAGCATGATGAAATCAGTTCTAAGGCTCATACGAGGTTACATACACAGTGAATTTGGAGTTTATCTGACGGGAATTGTTTGGACACAGGAATTCCTATTTAAGGTCTCACCTTGACGAATATCATCTTACAACAGCTCCACTTTAGCGGCATTTAATAATTTCGCACAATCATACATACCATGTTTGGAAAAGACTGGCTGACTCACGCGACACTAACTTTACACTTGCGAATGTCTTAAAATACTATAAATTACAGACAATATCGAGTAAGTAAGACTATTGAGAGTCGTTGGTGCTCGATATTTTACTGCTCAGGAGAATTATGTATTTCGTGTGTGTGGTGTGTATGTATTTTCCTTTGTGAGCCAGTGTAGCTTAGGCTTGGCCTTATTTTGGTGTACTAAGTTTTTGGATTCGACTTATACTAATAATTGACAATAATGATGGGCTTTACAGGTGTTCACGTAGTACAAAATTCGACCAGATAAACAATTAGGTATCACAACTTTATTTGACTACAAATCAATTAAATTGCATTTTTATAGTAATCTCCTATGTTTTCCAAGTTTTTCTACGTGTTGTACATTGACCCAACCCAAAATGAAACAAGTCCTTTCAAATTAATAAAAAATCAAGCTTCATTCATGGACTTGATAAATATCGTGTGTGTGCGTTACTATTTTTTTATTAATTAGGTACCTACCTACTTGTTTTGAAACGGTTTGAAGGAAAATAAATTTACTAAGTACACAATAACAATAGAAGTCCAAACATGTAGGTACGATATAATCATGAGTCATTAATTATAAAGTAAACACAGACGCGCGCGTCTCGTTAGGAAAACAACTCCATTGAGATGGCGCTAATTTGTATGTGTTGCGGTGCGATCATTGAATTAGTAAAATGAGTGTTTTTTATTCGTGTTTGAACATCCTGAGGTAGCTCATAATGAATTCAAGTCGTTTGAGCCTTCGATGACTGGTGCCTCCAAAAGTTAGTAATCGATGCTAGACTATTTTTTGCATCTGTGGGGACTCTGTCAGGACTCAATAGCTTGTTTACAACTATTGAGTCTGTTCAGGGCTGCTAGATTGATAGATTCTGTTATCATCCGTCATATCGTCAACATAAAAAGCCTGAAGATATACACTACAGGACATAGGCCTTCCAGGAACAACGGTGTTGAGCCTTTTTCGACGTCCAGCAATCTTTACATATCTTCGATCCATCGGGGCAACCTAAACGTCATCTTCCGTTTTATAGTCGCCAGTGGAGGCCTTTTATTTCCCAGTTCTCATTCCTGCAAGCTATATAGTCCGCTCATTGCCACTTCAACTTGCTTATTCTGAAAGCTATGTCGGCGACCTTCGTTTTTCTAAGGATAGGGAACCGCCATAAGAATAGCATTCGCCACTCGGATACTGTAATATTTTGCACACGACGTACGTCGTACTAGTCCAATTCGTCGTATTTAGTACCAAAATATCTGAAGGGATATCTACCGTGACTGGGGATTAAAGTAGTGATGTTGTTTCCGGTTTTTTTACACACGACGGCATATATAAATAGCTGGAATCAAATTTAGAACAAACATTGTATGCAAGTGTATATTACACTAGTAATTTACATAGCACATGTTTATCATAATTATTGACAGACCTTGCGTACATTCATCTTAGTTAATGGATATGTATAGGGTAGCTATAAGTTAGCTGCTAACTTGTTATTATAGCCTATTCACTGTCATTTGATATCAACTAAGTGCAAACTCTGCAAAGTGGTATTAATGATCTGTTGCATAGCACACAGTAAGCTGGCGACTGTAAACAACGGTTATCTTGAATAGATTCATTCGTTACTGGTCACTGGTTACTGGTCTTATGTCTAAATATTCTAAAAACCCTTCTGTATATTTTTGTGAGTTTCAGAAATGCCTTTCACAGTGTATTTCTAGTTTAGACTATATTAAAGATGCCACCATTTAAATGTCATTCTTTTAAAGGTCCTATAGTTAAGCTGGGCGCTGATGGTGTACCTAGTGCTTAACGTTGTTTTAGCTTTGGGAAGCGCCCATTTGGTGATGATCATAGCACTATTTTAATACATACATGTCCATATTATTATCTCTGATTCACTGTACTTACCCAATTTTACTATATTCCTCAGATTAGCTATCCAAGGTCTTATATTAGTAGTTCTGTAGTAATAGATATCGTATAGTTACTCCACATGCCTTTATTTTGTGATAAGTATATTGTTCAAAGAATCCACGCGGCAAAATCCTTTCCTTTGCATTTTTGGGAAAGTGGCAATGAAATGCAACTTCTGAATTCTACTAATAATTATAAAATATTACGAAATCAGTTTTGTTTGGAAAAGGCCAATATTGTTATGTTTTTTTTTATCTTACCACTTCTTTCAATATCTGTACCGTACACGTTTTTGCTTGTCACGTTATCTACTTCTATAAATGGGCCCAATGGATTATAATGGATTTACGCAATGGTTTTATTACCTACTACTTATCACTCGCTAGTTTCTTAACTCGTATCAACTGAATACCTTCATGTTGTAAACTTTGATGTAAGTGGATTGACAAATTAAACCATAAAACCATAATGTCCAGCCAGTCATGTCAATAGGATAAATACACCTTAGTTTGGTGTCTATTTAATAACACAGCACAGCATCATTCGGAGTATTTGTATAAGGACTCTCTTGTCTACAATGAGTTTTAAACCGCAAGCCAGACAGTTCCTTTGCTCCGTCCGTTGCATGATGCATCACGATCTCCTAACGGAATTCTTTTTAATAATATTGACCTGGTAGTATCGTAAGCGCAGTCTTCACACCACTTCGGAGTAAGTGGTACCTCTCTCACGTCAGTAACACAACTTGGGTGTAAGTACTCACGTCAGTGATGGGTTCTCCGCAGCCATGGCAGCGCGGGCTGTAGTTCTGCGCGAAGCACGGCACGCAGTGAACACCGCCCTCGTGCTGGTGGAACTTGGCGCCATCAATAGGCTTGCGGCATGTGTTGCATGTGAAGTGTTCCGGGTGCCACTTCTTGTTCAGTGCTGTCACGATCTGTGGAGATAAATTAATAATTGGTGAAAAAAGTGACGAAACATTCTTGTATATCGAAAATAGATGAAGAAAACATAGAAGAAATATGATTCGTATTGTGTATGAATGAATCCATTATGAAATAAAAGGTAATGATAATCTTTTAAGAAATGGTTCTGGATCACATTGTTTTAAGGGGGCGGTGTACTGTAATGTTTAGTTCTTGTTCATCATGAAAAAGGTCTAAAATAATGCAAGATGAGTAAACCACACTCACCTTACCTACATTTAAACTACCCATTATCTTGTCAATGCACAAAACCGCAGAACGAACCAAAACAATGGATCGTCACAAGCTAATTACAAGCAAGCAGTTGAGCACAAAACCATTCTTGCCGGTCAAGCCGCGGTCAAGGTCGTTAAGACCATTAGCAGACAAATAGATCAAGAGTTGGAGATATGAATCACTTCGCGCGTCGCATTATGAAAAGGAAGGACTACTGCCTATCTGATAGACAACACGTATACCAATGAAATCAACACGTAGTTATTTAATATGGGTATTTATATTGGTTGACTGACCAAATGGTCAAATAAATACGTCCACAAAAAATTATTTGACGATAAATTCCAATGATGGGCTTCATATTTCTTATGACTCAACCGGCTGCTGCCCGCGGCTTTACCCGCGGCTTCACTCGCATATTAGTAGTGATTGCTAACATTTATATTTCATTCATTGCCTTTATTGGGTTCGTTCATGTTTTATATCCCATTCCTGGGTAATTTTTCACAAAAGTACCCTTTATGCTAGTCTGGGTTAGTATTAGTTTGTAATCTCGGTTACAAAATATATTTGCCTTCATCTCGGATCACAGTGGTTAGGGCGTGATGGAGCCATAAACATATATAAGTCGTATCACAGCGTTTTGTACGACATTTCATATTTTGTGATTCGTTATGTTGCATCCGTCGGCGTCGCTCGCTTGTGCACGGCCGGTACAACATAAACTGGCAACTTCCACGGAATATTAGCGTAGTGACAACAGACATTCTGGAAACTGGTGTTCTAAGGAGTTTCGTCATCACAACTGTTATTCCCGTCTCGCTGGCTGCAAATAGATCTGACGTGCTTTTGTTTGAATTTTAGCCGCTCTCAGTTTGGAAGCCACTAGCTTGATATCGCGATGAAGCATTTACTTTATCCACGTTTTTGTTTTGCATCGAATAATTTTGTTTTGTGTCACAGGTGACTTCTAACATCGTGGTTACCCCGCAAGAAATGTTTTGTAGCTAACTTAATAATACTTCTTTTTTTATTATGAACCTTAATATTTGATTCGCATACAACCCAATATGGACTCGTGAGTCAATATATTATGCTCTTCAACCCTATCAATACAAAATTCTTTATTTTTCTTTTTTACCATTGCTAAGGAAATCGTCTGTTGAAACTTGTTCCTTGGAAAGTCCGTAATTATAGCATGACTTGATTCCTATTATACTATTGTATACATCTTTCATTAGCTTTTATACTATGGGTGTTTACACTATATTTTATTGGCGTCATCATCAGCGTGAAGAAGTCCACTGTTGAGTCTTCCACCGTCCACCGACTTCCCAGAATCTTCAGTTTCGACGTCATCCTTCGTGGTCGCAATCCATCGAAATTCTTCGTTCATATTCTTCGTGTTTACGATAAATTGCACGCGACACTAATTTAATGAATGATTGGTTCTATCAGAGATATCGATAAAGTAATGTATTGTAAACAATTTCCTTGGCAATGATATTACAACTAAAATTACTTAACTTCTATTTTTAGTTTATAACTGTTTATTATTGCGTTGAAGTCAAATTCTTATTATTTAGGATTCATTCTACCATCTATTAGTGATAATTAGTCCCTACCAGTAGGTATATTATTTATATCAATTGCTATTTTAAGGTTCTGAGTTAACGCAGTTAACATTTTGATTTGTTTTAAGGAAAGTAAGCAACGTTACAGCATTAATCCCCATTCTTATAAGGTTTATTTAATCTTATAAGGTTTATTTTGATTTCAACGCTGCTTATAAATACCTAGTTCTGTCATGGTTTGATATGCATTACCTCTTGGTAAAAAAATGGCAATAGTTTAAGTGTTGTTTGTCTTTTGATAGATTTATATATTATGAATATAACAAATAAAAAATATACATATTGAGGTACTCACTCTTCCTGAGATAACTTGGTTGCAGCTGTTGCAGACAACAGGGGCTTCCTCTTTGGTAGACTGAAACAAAAGAAATAGATTGTCAATAATGTTTTACTTAAGGATCAAAAAGTCTCAATAAAACCACAAGGAACACAAACAAACAACGAACGGCTTGGTTTCAGAAAAAAGTTTCAACTGTTCAAAAAAGTTGTCAACGTTTTTAAATAAAAGTGTAAATAAATATCAGTGTCCTTTTACTCGGTTTAACTAAGATTGGGCTCTACGTTGAATATCGATCAATATGGCAATTAAAAAGTTAAGTTTACACTTTAAATACAAAAAGAGATTCGTAAGTAAAGAAAAGACCTTACTGTAAAATTAAAAGAAGTAGACGAATACATTGATAACGTTTTAAAACCGCTGTAAATAACTTTCAAAATATCATGAGGTCGTTCGTTAAAAATATTAGTAAGTATTATTTTCGTTTTGGAAATTAATTGAACTGTACTTCGCTGAGTCATTCGCTAACACGAGTAACAGTAACCTGCACCAAATTTTTGCAAAATTAATAAGTTACAATCTAATCTGCGATCCGACGCCAATGCACGAGCATCGGCATCGATAGCGATAGCAATCATATTCGCGATAACGATATGATGTCATCCTCCATTCGGTGGTTCTGCACAGCTGACGGAGGGCACAGCTGGTTTACTCAAGCCGAAGCTTCACTAAAAGGCGAAGATTACAGCTTAAAGTACCTACCTCTCGTTCGCATATTTCAACATTTAGAAAGATATCAATCACTCGAATTATTTATGAAAAATCGCAGTCAACCAAGCTTACAAACAAAGAGTTATCTATCTAAACTTAACAGCTGTAGGGCGTGAAGCTTCACTAAACAGTACCTATCACAATTATTTTAATCTAGGATTTAGAACGTTCTTTCTCATAGATTTCTAGAGCGACTGATCGTGGCTTGCATCCGTACATAATTGGTTTATTTCGGTTTTATTCTCATTGACTCACTCCGAAAATTATGTCGAATGTCCGCCCACCTCAGTTAACGCTGTTACCGCTTTACCGTCCAACAATTTATCTATTACGAACTTAAATTAGAAACATAATAAAAGCATTGCCATGTTTGAGAACTAGTTTAATTCCATTATATTAATCACTCAAATCATTTTGGATTATCTTATTAGTAAGATGGACTAAAGCAAGTTTCAAGTGATCAAGACTTGATTATAGACAGATAGTAGTTACTCTGTTAGATTAGGGTTTACCAGCTCTACAGTGTATATGCTGTTGCTCGTCATATTCTGTCCGTATATAGCGATGTGCGTTCGAATGTTTTACTTATTATAAGTATTGCATGCAAATCGCTTCCTGTATTGTCTATTGAGAGTTTTTTGAGCAGGATGCAATCAATCTGTCTACCTGTCTGTCTTTATCAACATTATACAAGTGTTTTCAATTGTTGATTTGGATTATTCCCATCCGTCACCCAATTCTGTCACCTATAGGTGACGGATGGGAATAAAAAGTGCGATCTGTCACCCATTTAGTAAAGAGGTGACGGATCGAACTTTTTGAATTTGAAAAAGTTCTATCTGTCACCCATTTGGCAAAGGGGTGACAGATCGAACTTTTAAAATTTTAAAAAGTTCGATCCGTCCCCCCCTACACTACCAGAGTATCAGGGTAGCAGGTTTGAACCCTAGGCACGGTAGATATTCCCACAGATCTCTTAGTACCAAGTTCTAACTCCAGATTCTTTAAAGACGTCTAAAGGGGGTAGTCAGAGGTACGTCCAAACATTACATTTGGCACATACCCACATTTTGCAGTAGTTGGTAAAGCCAAAGTCTCCATGCATTGTATGTAGCTGTAGTAATGTTTCAGGGCAGATTTTGAAGGTTCCATCACTAAGAAAATCTTCCAATTGACACAAAAGGTTTCACATGTCTTCAGCACAGAAATAAATATTCTATAACCTTCGTTATTGTAATCGGCTAACAGAAAGAGTTCAAATTTAGGAGGAATCACTACTTCTTCCACATCAATGAAACATTTTTTTTAACTTGCATAGCTTTTTCTGTTTCTTTCCGGGCTTTGTACAAATAACTATAAATTTTTTGAAAGAGTTGAACTTTTTTTATTTGTCGATCAAATTAAAAAAGTCCTTTATCTTTCATAGAAGTCACGGCTTCTTTATAAATTCCTGGGATGCTTTACTTGCTTCAGATGCAATAACATTTTGTTTGACTTCATGTAATTTTTGATCCAAATCATTTTTGGAAAAATCGGGCGCATGGAATGTGGAGTTTTTCTGATAATAGAACTATGCAAATGCTTTTTTTATCTAAGCGAATGTTTTAGGAAACAAATAAAAAAAATCTTGTTCTTAGCCTTGAAACACTGGTACATTCGCTTCCGCGGACTTTAACGGTTGTATTATTTGAATATACCTACCGAGTAGAAAAAAAAGGCACTGGAAGTTAACGAAAGCAAAGGTAATAAAAAAAACGTAGCGTTAATGAGATCATCACTCACACTATATTTTTTTTATAAGGGACCTCATAAATTATTTTCATATTTAGTGTTATTTTTTTATAAGGCTAAAAAAGAATATCACAACATAATATTTTGTAACAAAGCTTCGCGGATCACTATAAATCTATAATCTATACTTAGTTAACATAGCGTATTGTAGAATTGGTTTATGTCTTACTAAAATGTTTAGCGAACCACGGCTAGCCGGCTTCTTTGTATAACAAGAACATTGTATTTTCGACCTTATTGTATTGTTTTTACGAACTATAAATGCAGATTTATAGTTCGTAAAAACGACACTCAGCTACCATCGTGTTGGTTTGGATGCACACTGTTCAATTGTTCTTAGTGCGTTAAAATAATCATCAATAAAACGGGTCAGAATGTTGCATTATTCGAGAATCTGATATACACCATAGGTGGTAAACAGCAGATTGTATGAGGTCAAATCAGAAGACTGACCACCGGTTTCTGAAAGCCCGATCAAAACTAATCGCATGTCAAGTCACTTGCTATCTCTATCTAATTCTATGTAATAGCTGAAATGGCGAGTGACTTGACATGCGATTAGTTTTGATCGAGCTTTCAGAAACCAGCGGTAAATATTATTGTGAGTTATAATTTTGATGACCTTATCTCAAACTTTCTTTCAAATCGAATCAATGTGTGAACAGATAGAAATCAATAGTTATGTCCGTCTCTCTGTAAGTGACGGAGGGTGACAGATCGAACTTTTTAAGATTTAAAAGGTTCGATCCGTCCCCCATTTGGCAAAGGAGTGACAGATCGAACTTTTAATATTTTAAAAAGTTCGATCCGTCACCTAGTTAGTGAAAAGGTGACGGATCGAACTTTTTGTTCCCATCCGTCACCTATAGGTGACAGAAATGGGTGACAGATGGGAACAATCCGTTGATTTGATATTCGTTAAGAGCTTTCAATAAAAACAACACTGGAATGGAACCAATTTTAGAGATTGCTCTCATTGTTAGATGATGGCAATGGGCTTGCAACCTGTCACGTATGGAATACCAACTATTTATTGCATTATGTGGGTATGTGCTAAATGTAGTATATGTACCTTACCTACTACTTAGACATTCCTCTTACTAATTACTCAAAGAATCTTGTGTACTTCTTGGAACTAAGAAATTGAGGGTAGGTATCCCCGCTTTGGTGATTGTCTTAACATGAGGGGGGCCATCTGCTTGTAAAAAATACGGGAGCCTTGGAGTGGCCAGAGTACCTACTCCGTCACTAGGGTTGGCCACTAGCATGCAACATACCATAACAGTAAATGCAATTAAAAGCTCATTACTTGACGTCATTTTATCAATCACACCCATACTACCAACTTATACCAACAATGTTGCCAAGCTCATAATTACTTTATCATTGTTTTACAATTCTCCGAACGACTTTAATTAATTTCCTTGATACCAAAATTGGGATGATCTCGCCTATAATAATCACTGTAGGTGTATGAAATCTGACACATCATGTAAGTAGCCACTTCATGAGTGTGGGTTGGCCACTTGAAAAAGTTGAAGAATAAGTAACTACAGTGAGTATTATCTCAGACTAAGGTAACACCTGTCCAAACAGAAAGATGAGATTATTGGGAGCCTCTGGGTTCTTTCATACTAAGCCTCTGAATCAGTGGAACTTATTAGATCAATCATAATTGTGAGGTAAAGTATAAAGGCTTGATGAATGAGTAGTCTTTAACGTCAGTTATATTATTTAAACCCATGATTAAAACATTCCTTTCATTTAGTAAGAGGAAAGGAAAAATAGAGCAGAATATTGATGAATCGGTTCCCGAAATTCAACAAAAAAAAGAGGCAGAGACAGTTTAAAAGAAGAAAAGACAAGCTAAAATACATTGCAGGGAAAACATGGAAAAAGATAATGAGAGATAGGGACGAGAGGAACAGGGAAAACATGGAAGAGGATAGGGATGAGAGGAAAAGCTTGGAGGAGGCGTTTGCCAAAAAAGGGCAAACCTATAATTGTATCGATAATATTTCACTACGAAATATTATTGTTTTCTGTAAATTTATTGCAATAAAAGGTTTAAAATGAAATGAATTAAAAAATTCCTTGCAATAAAACTCTCCGTCAAACCAAACGTTCGCCGTTGACTAAGACTAATGAGCAACTACCTACTTCTATTAAAATTACGAGACATCATTATTCAACAGAGATTCTAGCATCCACTAGTTGTTTTGCGTCCGCAAGCAGTAGACACTAATTGCTCGTAAAGAACATTAAATGAAAGCTCATCAAGACCTTGGCTCCGAGATCTTTATCACTTAAAAGATGTACTTCTTCTTATTAGTTTCTTTCGAAACAGTGTGGTGAAGAGTACTCGACACGTGTTTTAGAACGACTGGACTTAGGACGACCGGTTTTGAACTCACGAATTTAGGATCGGAAGGCGGGACCGCTACCACTAGACCACCAGTGCTATCTAAGATGCACTGATTCGCTGGAACAAGAAGTCTTTTTTAAAGTGTGTTTCTTATTTTACGAGAAACGAGAACTTATAATAGTATTTTTTAAACTCTCGCGATCATAACACATATTTAAAAGTATTACACGGGTATTTATCGCGTTTACCTTTATTATTTTCCCGACGTTTCGGCTATGTTGCAATAGCCGTGGTCGCGGGCAGACCTATTACAGACGGCTATTGCAACATAGCCGAGAGAAATATGAAAACTTATAATTTTGGACAAATATTTGAAGAAGGAAAACATTTGTCTTGTTTCGTGAACCCATAGTCTCAAGGTTTTATATCATGTATCTGCTACAAATACCAACTAATTAAACATCTGCTCCCACACTTATTTAAATATTTAATTATCGCTTAAAATCAGCTCTGTTACTGTTTTTCTTACCGCCGGTTTCTGAAAGCTCGATCAAAACTAATCGAGTGTCCAAGTCTGTCTCTATATATCCATTTTGTTTTATACTTTAACTGACGGAACAAGC
Source organism: Chloroclysta siterata (assembly GCA_932294275.1). Taxonomy (NCBI): domain Eukaryota; kingdom Metazoa; phylum Arthropoda; class Insecta; order Lepidoptera; family Geometridae; genus Chloroclysta; species Chloroclysta siterata. The sequence continues at coordinate 25,269,439 of OW028592.1, read as the reverse complement.
AGATGGCCCATCTGATGTTAAGCAGTAACCATCACCTATATGAAGCATTCGGTACGTATTCGTGCACATCGGTAAATGATGGCAATAGTTTAAGCATTGTTTTTCTTTCGATATATTGTTATAAGTCCTTACTTGGGTACATTGTGTTAGGTGCTATTTAAAAAGTAAAATCAATAAAATCTCTCTCGAAACCTTGGCACTTGGCCTTTATCATTATGTATGAGGCTCATCCTGATTCATTGCTACCAGTTCTTGTTGACAGTTAGTGATTACTTTGTCTCTTTATATCATACGCGGGCTTAAATTAATATCTATGTAACAATCACACTGTATAAAACATCCATTTGGTTTAATTCTGTGTACTGAATCAAGATAGAAACGTGAAACGATAATTGTTTTGTAGGTGGGTTCTTCTTCTTGTCGTGTCACTAGTTTCTTTCGAAACAGTGTGGTGAAAGGATTTTAAGTGCGCCTCAAGAGGCTCCTTTCGAGCACTTGACACATGTTATAGAACTTTTTAGGTTCCACGACATGCCGGTTTCCTCACGATGTTTTCCTTCACCGTTTGAGAGTACTGGTATTGTGCACATAAATTTTTTGAACAGAAAAACTCATTGGTGCACGACCGGTTTCGAACCCACGACCTTAGGATCGGAAGGCGGGGCCGCTACCACTGGACCGCCAGTGCTCTCTCTGTAGGTGGGTGAAGTATTATTACAAAGCTTTTTCTTAGTATATTTTTGTCGAATGAGATTTCTAAATGATTCCATTGCAAATATTTCATGACATACTCGTAGTAGAGGTTTGCATTCATGGCCTTACTGTGAATACCAACGCGATAGCATGCTATGTGGTGTTAACCCATAGCAATAGCTTAATGAAAACAAATATTTGACGTGCCATGCCTTTAGTGGCAAAGTGGCCGTTTCGCGATGGCGACCCAAGGTCTGACCATAGTGCACTTACCGTGCCGCCTCACTGCGAACAACAGGCATTGAGGCCAAGCAGAAGGTACCAGGTAAAAGTACCATAATTTCTGGAACCTCCAGAATTTATTAAATTATCAAGATTCTTAAAGAAATTTAGAGAATATTGCTATAATGATGAGCAGGCCTATGAGGCTGTCTTTTCGGAGGCGGAGAGTCTTTTCCTTAGGATTTGAACAGACTCTCTGTTGTATGATAAAAATATATTTATATTTTTCGTTAAAAGCACTGGTGTATATGATGTAGAGGAGATCATAACATGTTCCAGACATTGAGAGAGCATGAGTAATTCCCAAAAAAGTTTCAATTTGACCTCTTGACCCTGTTCTTTTGTAATTATGGTGAGTCAATGTCAGGCGACCATGTCACGTCGTATTCGGAAGTCAGACCGCAGGTAACCTAAGAGTTACTACACGAGGTGTTGAAAACAATATGCTGTGCGTGCCAAGCGGGTGCTAGATGTTTTACTATTCGCCTTTGTCCAATTTTGGAAGTCTTGAAGGTAATGTGCTGGTAAATTGGCCATCTTCCAAGATCTATCCCGAAATCATTGTAAACTGCTTAATTATCTTCTTAAAATTAAGAGCTCTTGTCGGGCTTCTGATGCAGTTTCCTTCAATTGAGTCTTTCCAACGCGGCCTCCTTGAATTCATTGCTTAAATGTATACAACGACTAATCTTGACCACTCTGTAATGGCCAAGTAGACTGTCCTGATTTTTATTTATCCATACCACGTCTTAGTTTGTCCACCTCAAAGAACATTCTGGTCCTGAAAAGGTCTTGCAACCCAATTTAGGAATTTTACAGAGACTCAGGATATTAAAATATATCTAACTGTATTTTTCATTAATTGAGTATCAGAAAAATATTTAAATGGAATCTGCATTTGTATATCTTGCTTTCAAACAAAAAAAACTAGCATTGCTTGAAAATAACCTTGCAGACATTTAATATCGCTAAACGTTTAGAACTTGCGCCCGCGTCAGATGTAGGGCGACGCTGGCAAGGCCAAGGCTTCTTGAATATGCTTGAACTTACGTGCTGCCCACAGATTATAACTACAACAGTACTTACTTATACTCAGTGCAAAAGATAGAGAATTCTGAGAGTTATGCTAATATCTTAACGGCCGGTTTCTGAAAGCTCGATCAAAACTAATCGGACGTCAAGTCACATGCTGTCTCTATCTAATTCGATGTAATAGCAGAAATGGCGAGTGATTTGACATCTGATTACGTTTGGTCGAGCTTTCAGAAACCGGCCGTTTTACTTTCATGTGTTTTTGTTGAACTATGGTTAAATAAATGATGTAGAAGTTTACTAAGGAAAACATGTGATTTTTAGCTGATGGATAGTTGATTTGGTTCGGAAAGTAAAATAACAGTTCTACTTAGTATTTGTATCCCATACGCGGTGATAAGTTGGCAATCGTGTGGAGTATTAGTAACTCATCATCATCCAGAGAAATCCACTGCTGGACATAGGCCTCCCCTATACATTTCCAGGAAGAATGATTCTGAGCCCTCTCCGTCCATCGAGTTCCCGGGATCCTTACGATGTCGTCGGTTCAATGGATAGGAGGAGTACATTACTGAAATAATTAAATGCTTTATAAAATAAGGAATTTGGATAAAGTGAAAGCATAATTTGAAGTCCCAAGGTTGTTTCATTTTAATATTCTATCTTGAGCTGAAAATATAATAGTCCTTTTCACTTACACAAACGGCCTAAAAGCTAATTTAAGATGTTTGGCACCTATTTTAAGAATTGCTAAATACGCCAAGGCTTTTACTTTCCTTGTTTCTGTTTGGAAGTGTTTTTAATACAAATATGTAGATGGACGCATGACAGACACTGAAAGGGAGACTTTTGCCAGCAAAATATTTATTAGAAAACATTCAATTTTGTTCCCAGACATTTTATTCAAATCTATGTCAAACACAATAGAAAAATATGTCTGGTATGTATGGTTGGCTTTTTGTGGAGAAAAACATAGGTACATTTTGTATTCTGTTCATAGGTTTATTGTATTTGTATTTTATTCACCTTCAGTTATAATTCAACCTATAATATGTCATTAAATTTATTTTTAAAATTACCTTATTGATGTAGGTGTGGGAGTGGTGTCAAAGATTTGAACATTTCATAAAAGCTGATTCATGTATGTATGTATGTCAGTTTTCCTCCTATCTATTTATGTCTGCTAGGCTATTTGTTCGTTTATTTATTCAGGCTAATAGCTCCCTATAAATGAGTAACAAAGGAGGTACAAGTCATAAAGTCGACAGCGATAAATTTGGTTCGTAAATTTGTATGTTTGTCTCAATATTTTGTTTCTTTATTGTTTATTGAAGTGATTTCGTGACTCAAATATAGGCCATAGATTTTATGGGCCGTAATTTGTGACTTTTGAGGTCAAACAGTAAACAGGTGTTTTAAATATCGCAGTTTTTGTTATTATCGTCCTATTTTTTAATTAGGATTCGTATTAGGTATTTATTTAATTAGCCAAAACTGTCAAACTATAGTTTGACAGTTGGGCTAATTAAGTAAATCAACAAATTGTATGGCTAAACATTCAACAAGGCTTTTTCTCGAGACATAATTTAAGTTTTTGAATTGTTGCTTGAATTTTCACATTTTACAGTTTCTAAAATGTGCGGCTTGGCACTACAGGAGAAGCGTGAAAAATATATAATTTTACGAATCATCTAGCATGTTATTCTGAAAATTTTCAATAGTGAGCTTCTTAAAATAAATCCACACCTACATTTTTTAATAGAACTGTTCTTACGAAAAAAACGTTATCAAGATCACCCACAGGAGAGGCCGTGTAGTTAAAGATTCTACGAACCGGAGCTATAAGTACTTCTAGGTTTACAAAATCCATTGGAGCAAGATATATAGGAAATACTTTCTTGCCAAAAAAACAATACTCGTACAATGTGCTGTCGCCGCGGTTATAAGTAGCTAAAAGTCAGCTCCTTCAAACCACCTTAGGATAAACAGGCAAACAAGACAGGTTTGAAACGTACAAACAACCCTACAACCTAAGGATCGTGTAGCGTAGCGTAGCGTAGTTAGGAGTTAAATAACTAATTTCAATTATCGTGGTTATTTCTGGGCGAAAAAAGCTGTGAATTAAGAAAGTAAGATTCATTTTAATTTATTTAATTTTCACTCAATCAACGATGCAAATAACGTCAGTATGTCAAGGTCAAAGGGTTTGGGATTTATGTATAGATTTTAGGATTTATTCAATTGAATCACAAGGATCGCTTTGAAATGTCTTAAAGCTAGGTGAATCTCGCATATATGAGTTGGAGAAACGTTGAGTATCGACAGAGTACCAGGTTATGTGTTTGTTAATTTATCAGTTATCGCCTCTATGTAGTACTGGTATATACCACTTGGATGGATGTTGTATAGATAGCGGTCGTTGAGTTTAATAAATTGTCTGCTCTTCGAGTGGGTGTTATATTGTCATAGGATCGAAAACTTCCATGCGTGTAACAGCTGTCGAGTGCTGCGTATCTGTTCACATTGTCAATGTTCTGAAACTAACTAATGCGACGCTCATGAATCTCGTTTAAATATAAGTATTGGTGGACATTCCAAACCAGAAAAGCTTGGGCTATGGGAACCAGATAACTGATATTATAATATGATATATGCTTTTACTACAATATGACACCCATATTACCTAGAGAACAAACATCCATATTACCTAGAGAACAAACATCCATATTATCACACAAATGTTTGTTCTCGATGGGGATCGAACATACGGCCTACACTGCAAAAGGCAGAGCTACTATGAACTGAGCTGTGAGGGTTGCTCTACAGAGTTTAACTTGAACACTGGCTACTATGCATCCGTTAAGGACTACAGACATACAAATATACACAGTTAAGACGTATAACAATTATCATTGGCCTTTTGCGCCGCAGCAGGGATTAAAAAAGGTCTTAATCCGCGTAATGGATCTTATTGGTCAATTAGCAACACTATGCGAGGTCTATTAGTGTTATTGGTTAATCAATTACTTAGCTGAATGCCTTTAGTATCTGTAAGTATTTGCCTGATATCGCGTTACCGTAGCCAAGTCAAGGAGAAACGAGCTTTTTAGTGTCTTGAACTTTGCTTTCGGCTTCCGGAGTGAGTGTGCGTGCAGGTCAACTGCATGTAATGAGTTCAATTAAAACTACAATATTCGTGGAATTTTAGTCACCATCGATCGTCATTACAGCAGTAGAACGTTCACTGCGAACTCCTCCTCTATATCCAAAAAGAACTTTTTGAAGCCTTCTCAAGCCTTCAATTCTGTGAATTTCCGCAATTTTCGCATCTCGTTGGTTCATTTAATGGATAATATTTGCCATTGCCGTCTATTTCTGTTATATCTACGCCTTACTAAGTTCGATTGGCAATGGACCTTCATTATTATATTATTTTGAAACAAGGATCATACAAAAATATGGTAGGTTTCAACCGTAAGTTTATCGATAAACTAAGTGCTGACAAAATCTGCCAGTATCTAAGCTTTAGCACCAGAGATAATAAGACAAAATAAAAGCCTTTTGTTGCTCGAATGTGAGAACCATATCTGTTTGTAAATCCTTCTATGAACGTCAGTCCTTTGACACCATTCCGTCATGATCGCTTACAACAAACGCTCATAAATTATTTAAAGGCAATAAACATTATTCATCTCAATTATTTGCAGTCTTGCAATAAGGGAGATTGTGTCGGTCGCGATAACCCCAAAAACTTAAATAGTCCGCGCGTGGGCGCCATTGTATTGCCGACCTCGCTCTCCAGAATTACGAACTTCGCTAGTGGCGGGACGCGCCACAGTAATGGGACACTTGCAAATAATCAACACACGTTTTTGGTTTGTATCTATTTGTCCTAAAAGATCATAATTTTCTTGCCCTTATCCTACTTCATGTGGGGTCGGCACAATAGGTTCTTTCTCTCCACTCTCCTCTATCAGCCGTCATCTCAGCAGTCACTCCTTTCTTGCTCAACTTTAACAACACTTACAAACAAAACTTGTTTTACTGTTTTCTTCATTTGTCTCATCCCTATCCACCGGTATATTTATAATCGTAATGGATGCGATGCTCTTATTGTGATGACAGAAGAACTTTCACTATTTTTAAATTCAACATCTTTATGACCTGTCTCTTCAAGGTTTTCGAATAAATTTTAGATATACTAACATGTATAACTCTACCACACCTACACAATGACTCTAATTTTATTTTATCTATATATATTTTTATAGGTTGATAAGTACTCATAATACTGTGTAATTTTGCTGACTAATTAGTGATGATGATTGGATCACACCTTGTTATAAATATTCTTCGAATTTCGACAAGTTTAATGACTTCATAGGCACACATTATTGCCTATTTGTTCCTTTTATAATGTATTAATTTGTAAGTTTTCGTAACCTACTATTAAGTATAACAGTACTAGCATCCTATCCGTTCAGCCGTTAAAGAAATGAGTGGGAACAAATATACTCCCAAACTTTTGTATTAGTATTATTAATAAAGTTTATGATCAGCTCATTCAAAATAACTTTTGAACGCAGCCAACAAATAGAGCATAAACTGACAGTGAAAATGAAACAAACAAAATAACCAATAGACTGCACAAATACACGCATGATTTCATCGCAACATAGTAGACTGAATGCTGAGCCACAGGATATAATTTAATAACCACTGCTAAAAGTCCAGGGTCTACTGAGGTCACTACATTGAATATAAAATCTAAAATAATATTGAAAAGAAAGGGCAAAAAAAGCATAAAACGCTTCAGTAGACAATGTACTTAATCTTACACACGACACTAGAAACAAAACTGAAACAATTATAGACGAACTTCAGAAAGCTCTGAAAAATACACAATGTAAAGTCAAAGTCATGCGTGAAGTTGGCACTGGAGCGGCAATTTATTACGTCTAGTATCGGTATGTGAATAGGTAGAGACTGGAACTAAATCGAAAAACTCGTAAACCAGACAGAAGTAATGATACCTATCTTTTAAGCAATTTTGTCTTTCAAAATAAAAAAGGAAACGAATAAATCAATTATGAAATCATCTTGACGGTTGAAATTAATTTGTAATACTGGAATCATAATAATAACAAAACTGCCATCGCACTGAAGGCGAAGACAAGAGCTAATGTGACTCTCGCTCGCACGTTTCGACATGTTGAAAGATATAAAATCACCAAACTCATTTTCGAAAAATCACAATCAACCATCTCGTGTGCAATCACATTGCACACAGTTTAGTAAAAATTTCATTTTGATCGATACATGTTTTCTTATGCACACGAGATGGTTGATTGCGATTTTTCGAAAATGAGTTTAGTGATTTTATATCTCTTCATGTCGAAACGTGCGAGCGAGAAGTTGTTTGATAGTTGTCAGCCCCTTAATACTTTTTTAAAAGCAATATACCTATTGGATGAGATGCAATAAAACACGGTAACCTACAAAGTCCAGAAGATTTGTACGAATGAGTAAACGTAAATAGTATCGTGGAGTCGTCGAGGAGAACTGACTCACGTTGGATGACACTATCGAAACAAATATTTGATACACACACACACACACATGCTACTAATGCAACTTTACATAGTTCATAAGTTCAAGATGAACAAGGTCAAGTTTAAAACGAGAGATGAGATAATCGAGCTATGATATAATGATAAGCAATTGGAAATGTTTCTTATGCATAGGTATTAAATAAGATGACGAAATACAATTTTTGTTCATACCTAGTTATCAAAAATAAATAGGTATGATGTGAAGTAAAAATGTAAATCCCCACGATAGACATTCCTTTAGGTCCCTGCCTCGCTAATGTTTTGATACAATGTAGGTAGTGTCAATCAAAAGCAAATAAAATTGAAAGTTGTATGTGAATAAGTAATAAACTCCATGTATGCGCCGCCGCACACAGTGTACACTCAATAAAGATCGTATCTCCTATTCAAATCAATTGAACGAATTGCATACTAATAGCCGTAGTATCTAGCGAGTGCTCAATAAACACATTGCTAAGATTACTCAATGATTCTATATAAATAGACATTCTCAAAACTATTTCTACGTTTGAATCTCTAAAAAACAATAAAGATTATCTTGTGAGATGTAAAAATAAACAAGAATTTGTTTTGATAGCTACTCACGTGGATGTGCAGAAATAGACGAGTGAGATCGACAGAAGATTGGTTATTCGCTTATTTCTAGAAATCGCAAAAGACAACAATGATTCGTAAATTGGTACACCCTGGATACATTATGAAAACAACTTATTATTGCGATCGTAATGCTCCAGAATGTAGTCGTAAATGTCTCCAAACCAAAATGTATTCGTTCCTTGTTTCATGCTTATGATTTCTTTTCAGTTTAATCATTTGCCCTAGATTTCATTTATTGTTGTCTCCAATCCAGACTTGCATCTAAAATAACTATATTATTTGAGCAGCCGTCAACATCATCAACCTAGTTTTTATTCGTCTCTTGCCGCTTTTCACGTGGAAACACATTATTTACAGTATCTGGAACATAAAATTCTACGAAACTACTAATAACTGTAACATGTTCTGAATTGTGGAGTTTACATCAAATGCTTGTATTATTACTGTGATCATATCATTGTTCTTAGGCTTTTATTATTAATAAACTGTATATACATGGTCAAGTTATATTTATTTCCCAAGCACGGTAAATATGCCCTTTATTGTATAAAAAAACATTTTTACACAATTTATAGATATATGATTTCTATCTAAATATTACATATAATTATTACAGTTTAAGTTTAAACTAGTCACAAAACGTATTTTAGATGCAATTTAGTAAGCACATTATTGTCTAAAGTCTACATAGATAATGAATTCAGAATCTATGCAGACGTTAACTCGACGATTTGGTAGAATCTGCGACTCGTAAACAATGAGTTATTTTCGCATTCGCTCTCTATTTTCATACTCATTATTGTTATAGCTCCAGAGTTTCTGTCTGACCTTCGGGAGTAGGACTGACACTTGCAGCTGATCGGGGATTAAAGGGCTGACAACCGTCAAACAACTTATCGCTGTTAAAGTTTTCATAAGTGCGAAAAATAGTAAAAAAAAAAGAAAATTAGTAGAAAATCCTATTGAGATCAAAATGATATTTTTGTTGAACTGTGCAATGTTATAACACACAACTAACTTAGTTGATTGCGATGTTTCATAAAAAAGGTCAGTTAATTTATATCTTTCAAAATGATGAAATATGTGATTGAGTGTTTTGACATTAACCCATAACTGAACTCGCCTCTTCTTTTCAAAAACGAGTTTGATTCCTTTAAGGGGTTGACAACTATCAAACAACTTCTCGCTCGCACGTTTCGACATGCTGAAAGATATAAAGTCACTAAACTCATTTTCGAAAAATCGCAATCAACCATCGATACAAGTTTTCCTACTTAAAAGTTAGCTTATGTACGAAAACTAGTAAAGCAAACTTTTGAGTAGGAAAATATGTATCGATCAAAATGATTTTTTCACTAAACTGTGTGCAATGTCATTGTATACAAAATGGTTGATTGAGATTTTTCGAAAATGAGTTTTTTTATTTTATATATTTCAACATGTCGAAACGTGCGAGCGAGAGTCACATTAGCTCTTGTCTTCATCTTAACGGCCGGTCTCTGATATTCGCCGATATTTCAGCTATTACATCAAATTAGATAGAGATAGCAAGTGACTTGACATCTGATTAGGTTTGATCGAGCATTCAGAAACCGGCATTATGTTTTTAAGTTAGGCTACTGGAGTTTCACTCTAATCTCCTCTACTTGTGTATCTCAGATTACACAGCTTAGCTGTTTTGGTTTTTTAGTTTAGTTCATTCTTATCTCAAACATGATGCATGTCCTGACTTAGTAAGTCAAAGTCAAAAGGTATTTATTCAGTAAAATCGCAAGGATCTATACGGAAAACTAAGTGCCAGTTACCATTCTTTAGCAAATGTGTTGGTTGAATTTAGTCATGTATGGTTTTGTGAACTAGACCATCACATGGGCATGTTATCGATCATTGAAGACAAGACGATTTATCAGATTACGCGTCAAATCAATAATCGATAAACACTTTATCGTGATATTGAATTATATTACAACTTATTCATTAAATTTTCCATTAATTAAACATAAATTTAATGAAATAAATATATAGTACTAATCCGCTAATCTACTCTGCATACTCTGCAAATTCTGTAACGTTCACGTTACAGAATTTGCAGAGTATGCAGAGTTTGCAGTTGCAGTGAAGGGTGCACACTCAAGTCTACATTTGATTTACTTACATAAGATTAGATTAGCGGATTAGTACTATATATTTATTTCATTAAATTTATGTTTAACAATGGAATTCCGCAAAGTCACGCCTGAATCAATTAATTTTCCATTAATTGACACAAAAAAAAATATAATATAATTTTTATAATATCTTCGTTTTCATTTAGATCCATTAATATTTTCACGATTTTTAAAGGGCGAATAAATTCTAATTGTTATTTATTTTCTTAATAAGATATACAAAAAGCAATATTAAATTTTTCGAACGACAACAATGCAGACAATGATATGCATTGCTGTCGTTCGAAAAATTAAATATACCGTCGTAATATGGCCCCCTTTGTCCCTTGTTATAAGAATTTAGAGAATTTAACCGTAATACATATAATTAATAGTCCGGTGACATATCAGATCGTAATCGCTTGTTGTGTCTATAAGAATACGCCTCGTTAAAATAATCGATAATTCGTATAAATTTCTCGATTATATCTACTACCTAAATAATATAGTAAGTGATAAGAATGACCAATATTTGCATGCTCGGCCAAAATATGTTGCACTTTACATATAAGGCCATTGATATTATTACAATCATGATGTAAGCAAATAATGTATCACTACTTAATAATAAAAAAATAAGGCTCTTCGAAGCGTCCGTCTGTCTAAACGACAAAAAATCACAAAATACCGATCGGATTCTCATACGGTTTTCAGCAATCGATGCGGTGACGGAGTGATTCATGAGGAAGGTTTAAATGTGTAATTCATTAAGGTTTTGTGTAAATTGGCTGAAATATAACGATGATTGTTGAAGATATCGGAAATCATGATGTCGACCGGGAGCTTTACCTATAGATGTAGACATGTAAGCTCTGCTACACCCGTACGAAGAGCAAGCTGCTGGATTAAATAGTTATTTTTTTGGAAAAAAGAACCTTCGAATTGTGAATCTCCGCTTTTTTTTGAAGACGGGTTATAAAATCTTGTTAATTTATTAACAAATAAAAATGAATCAGTTGAGCTATCTTCAAACCGCTGCGAACTATCTAGAGATTTTGTTAATTTTAAGTATAGTTTCTTTCTAATATGTCAGAGAGAGTGAATGTTTTCTTTCACCGCTTTTAATGTTCTATCGTCGATGCACCGTAAAGTCCTTGACCAATGCGTGCTCGTCTAGTGATGCTCCATCATGCCGATGCAATGCATGTAATGATCGTGAACCGAAACAGATGCTAGTCGCTGGGCGATAAAATCTAGATTACATCTGGGAATTTAGAACTTCACATCAGCATTACATTCATTTTCTATTTTTGTTACAACTTTTAATTAAATGAATCAAATCTCAAATTTTTTGGAGTTCTTAAAGTCAGAGGAGGGCGTTAATGTTCGCGACACAGTTTTTTATACTTCTGCGAATGTTATCGTTTTCTACATTATATTGTGCCTTGTTTTTGTTCCAAAATAAACTTATTTTGATTTATGATTTTTTGAGCAGTTGCAGAAAGATCCATTATAGACTATAATCGATCACTACGCACATACATTTTTCGAAGTCTAATAGCAAGATCTAAAAATTTCTCTCACTATACGAATATACGATTTTGAAAAATGTAGAGGTATGTGCGCAATGCTCTCAAACGGTGAAGGGAAAAATCGTGAGGAAACCAGTTAGTAGGTATTGTAAGAGAGGCAATGGGCTTGCGACCTGTCACATATGGAATACCAACTACTTAGTGCAAAATGTGGGTATGTGCCAAGTGTAACTCTTGGACGTACCTCTGACTACCCCCTTTCTCAAATAATCTTGAATTGGTACTTATTTCTAGAAGACTTATGCGAATATAGACAGATAACTCTTCATTGTTCACCACACAGAAACAAAATACAGAGTTAAGGGATACATTTAGGCAAAACATAGGGCGGCCTTATCGCTAAGAGCGATCTCTTCCAGGAAACTTTGTCTACCGTGTCGAATATCTACCGTGTTTAAGAAACCAGTACGTATGAATTTAAAAATAAAAACTAGTAATTTATTTTACCCTGCCTCTACTTGTATGTTGGTAAAAAAATAAAGAAACTGCTTCAAGACTTTAATCCCCAGGCATGGTAGACATCCCCTCAGATCCTCCAAGTACCAATCCAAGATTCTAAAGGGGGTAGTCAGAGGTACGTCCAAATACTACATTTGGCTCATACTCACATTTTGTAGTAATCGGTATTCCATACGTGACAGGTTGCAAGTCCATCGCCGCTGTTAGAAAACTAGCTGGTTTTCTCACGATGTTTTCCTCCACCGATTATGAACACTTTGCTAATCTTTTGCTATAAGTAATTATTTTATCAAACATTATTATTAATTTTTATTTTCATATTATATTTAAGTTACTACGTAGCTTTATCTAAACAAGAATAAAAACTAAAAGAAAAACCTGAAAACTACCCTGAAAAATAAACTTACAGATACCCTGTAAATGTTGTGCGAAATATAAATAACTCTTTTCATTTCAAATCATCAGCGATGTTAAAATATCAATTAATTTGGGCTAGGTAGTGCTGTGTGGAATGCCCATAAATATTTATTTATTTTTTATCCTTATGGAAAATTATTATACTTACTAATTAGCTCCATCTATTACTAATTGAAAAGAAAATACGTTGGTAGCTACATATTTAAGGACAGCCGTGCAAAGTTATCGAAAAACAAAGGTTCGGCAAGTACTTGTATATAAATAGGTTCTATGTACTTGTTACATCTAAGTTTTGATTTTCGAAAATTTTATTCAATATATTTAAGGACCATAAGGCCAACAAGCACCTAACAAGTTAAACATTATAAGACATTATCGTACAACATCGCCGTGCCAAATCTAGCAGGTTTACAAACACTCACCATAATATTGTCGCTCCTTTAAAACTTCAAACAAAAATGGGTACGTGCACTCTCGTCTGAGGCAAATCGCGGACTGAACAAAGTTACCTCCAGGCACGTTACTTCTATAACATACCACAGTGTACTCCACAGCTTGTATGGAATAACCACAGACCCCGCAGCAGTTACTACGGAACTGCCACAGATGACTGAGGATGTTCTAAGGCTTCTCGATCACAGAATACATTGTAACTTGTATGAAACGGTAACTGTATCAACACAGTTGAGATGATAGTTTGTATTGATTCACCACAGATCATGTTGGAGTTAGTATGCGCAGTCACAGATTGCTGATTAGTTAGTGAGGCGTTGGTAGGTGGGCTGTTATCGGTAGTGAGTGACATAATCGCTGCATTCGCTAGAATCGTCCTGATTACGTTTTGGCGAATATAAACTATAAATTGAGGATTAGAAGAAAATATGCTTTCTATCAGCGATTGCCATTTTTCTGATAAATGTAATCTTTGCAAGATTGCAAATAATAGTAGGCAGGTATAGAGTTCAAGTCAAAGTATAGCCACAGAATAAATAATAAGTGGTATGGTAGTAATAAAAACAGTTGCATTGTTTGTTCGTTCCGGTCCGATAGACAGTAGGTACCAATTATTGAAATGAATGACTTCATCGTAATAACATTTGTTTACGGTAAGAGGTAAGGTGGAAAGCGGACGTAGATTTTTGATAATAAACTGGCTATTTTTAGCCTTCGTATGATCAGCTCATACCTAAACGGTGAGAGCACGTTAAGGTCGTGGGTTCAAAACCGGTCGTGCACTTATGAGTTTGCCTGTTTAATAATGTATGTGCACAGTGCCAGTAGGTACTCTCAAACGGTGAAGGAAAACATTGTTAGTAAACCCGCATGTCGTAGAACCTAAAAAGTTCTAAAAACATGAGCCAAGTGCTCGAAAGAAAGTAGCCTCTTTGAGGCGCACTTGAAATCCTTTCACCACACAGTTTCGAAAGAAAAAAGTAAAGCGACAAGAAGAAGTTCATAAGTCATTTTCTTTATACAACTAGCTGATGGAATAAGCAGATGGTCCACCTTATGTTAAGTGGTAACCACCACCTATAACAAAGCATTGCCTCAAAAGTCACGCACGATATGAACGTGCCCTACGATGCACTGCCCTGCGTCCATCAACTTGATGCATACAGATGTTAAGCCTCATGTGCCTGTAATTACACCGGCAACCACACTATTCAAACCGAAACACAGCAACGTTGCTTGGCGGCAGAAAAAGGCGTGGTGGTAGTACTTCCACGGACGAGCCCTTCAGAAAAAGCTCTACTGCTCTTAAAACTACTAACTCTACTAAAGAGTTCTACAAACTTAAATACTACTACTACTCTTAAATATTTCAAAGTGATCCTTGTGATTATAATAAATGAAGACTGTATTAACTTGAGGGGACTTATTCATGTCGTGGTCATTTTAGTCTCATTTGTTATAGTGTTCAAGAGCTGCTCCAGCGCGCTGCGAGGTCACCAGACTGCTGAAGCAGCTGTGCAGCGGAGATGCTGCCGGGTACGTTTATATTAATGAATAAATATTGTCCAAACAGCACTATCTAGCCCCCAACTAAGCAAAGCACTGATAAACAATTGACATCGCAAACGTTCAAGAGTAGTAGAGCTCTTTGCGAAGGACTCCTCCGGGGAGGTTCTACCAACACGCCTTTTTTCTGCCGCCAAGCAGCGTTGCTGTGTTTCGGTTTGAAAAGTGTGGTTGCTGGTGTAATTACAGGTAAATGAGGCTTAACATCTGTATGCCTCAAGTCGATGGACGCAGGGCAGTGTATCGTAGGGCAAGTTCCTATCGTGCGTGACTTACTAGGTAATGCTTTGTTATAGGTGATGGCTACCACTTAACATCAGGTGGGCCATTTGCTTGTTCCAACAACTAGTTGTATAAAAAAAGACATCTGACAGCCCTCACAGCTCAGTTGGTAGTAGCTCTGCCTATTACGCCGTAGGCCGTGGCTTCAATCCCCACACAGAACAAAAATTTGTGTGACGAACACAGATGTTTGTTCTTTTTGTGGGTGTTATTATAATATTATTTATAAGTAAGTATTATAAACAAAAAAGTATGCAAGAATTATAATCAGCTTTCTGTTTCCATGATACAAGCATTGGTTTGGGGCTAGATAGTGTTGTGTAGAATGTCCACCAATATCTTTGATAAATCATCGTTATAATTAAGTGAGCTAAATGCTACTGGCAAGACGATGTCTAAAAGTCACAGCGTTATCCCTAAACCAAAGCCTTCCCCAAACCGAGGGCCACGATGACCTTTGCAAGGTATGTAGGGCGTTTTGTAAACAAGTTTGGCACGGGCGCTATGGCAGTCGTTTTTGTCAATGCTTCTTTTCTGCTATTAAATTGCAGGAATTCTTGTTAAGGGGCTGACAACCGTCAAAAAACTTCGCTCTCGCACGTTTCAACATGTTTGAAGATATCACTGGATGTTATTATGATAAATTGCAACCAACATGCCTATTACTGCTGCCAAGCAGCGTTGCTGTGTTTCGGTTTGAAAAGTGTGGTTGCCGGTGAAGTTACAGGTACATGAGGCTTAAAATGTGTATGCCTCAAGTTGATGGACGCAGGGCAGTGCATCGTAGGGCACGTTCCAGTCGTGCGTTACTATAGGCAATGCTTTGTTATAGGTGATGGTTACGACCTATAGGTAACATCAGGTGGGCCATCTGCTTGTTCCGTCAGCAAGAGGTGTAAAAAAAAATGTTTCGGAGAATAACATCACAAAGTTTCAGCAAAAATACAAATTTGCTGAAAGTCTGTACTCTGAAACTTTATAATCCGTACAATTTTTCTTACAGAAAAAATCGTTCTACTAGTTTTTGTACTTGAGGCGTAGCCATCCAAGTCAGTTAAGGGGACACAAGAATAATAATGACTAAATATTAATATTGACCTAGTATTAGGGAATCTGTAAAATGACACGTGATTGTCGGTCAACTCATTAGACCACGTAAAATTCTTAACAAAATAATCATCATCCGCATTACTAATCCAAAATCGCACGAATCTTGCACCTTAATACGGGCCCATGTTCCCAGCGCCGGGCGCAAACTCGCCGCCTCTCGTTCTAAAAATAGGGGTAGGAAAGAGACGGAAACAGGTGGATTTCTCGACGTGTTCCACCCACGTGATACGTATTTGGCTCTATGACTAATTGCACCTGATCTGATGAGGGACGATTGGAATAGAATTTTTTTACAAAACCAACAGGTTTATTGGTTATTGTGGTTGGGAAATATGAGAATAAGTATGTTCGGGGAAAATCACCTGAGAGACGAGCGGGCTTCACTGGAGAGCCCCTCTCTACGATATTTTTTATGCTACGTGCTGATGGAACAAGTATATGGCTTACCTGTTGTCACCACATATTCAAATCCACATATCGACAAATAGTATTTTGGAAAAATAATGGCAAGGTCGTTTCCAAATCCGATATGGATGAAAAATGATTTATCAGACGCTCAAAGGTCAAATCAAAAAATCAAAAATCAAAAAATGTTTATTGACAAAAAATAAGGAGTAGGTAATCAGACATTTCACTTAACCTTATTATAGCAAAGGTAAACGATCTCCGTGTCTTTCGTCACGATCTCGATAAGTCGCTTAGCAGTGAAAAAGTAAGAGATGGAGAGAGGTCCATCCTATCTTAAATGTGTTAGTTACGAAGTTTCGGCTTTCAATCACGCCCTAATCCCTTACCGATCGAGATGAAACTTAGTACAAATATAGTCCGTAACCTGTATTACAATATAGCTTCATCCCGTCAAATTACCAAAACTGTGTATTCAAAGTCATAAGTTCAAAGTATTCAGGATCGTAAGGTTTAGGTTTAGCGATGTAAGGTTTTTGTTTTCCACCTTGGGTTACATTATTGGAGTTTGAGTAAGGATCCCTGATTTTTTTGAAAAAATAATATAGCCTATGTTACTCAGGGATAATGTATCATTCTAATGGTGAAAGAATTTTTGAAATCGGACCAGTTGTTTTTGAGCCTATTCGTTACATACAAAAATACAAATCTTTCCTCTTTATAATATTAGTGTAGAAGTAGACGCGAGGCTCGAACCCACGGTCTAAGTTTATCCTAAAATGTTCAAAAAAATTATGACCACCCATGCGAAGCTGGGACAGGCCGCTAGTATAATATAATAATGAAGCTCCAGTGTGGTGCCAATCGAATTTAGTGAGGCGTAGGCATAACAGAAACATTCACAATAAATATGAATGTTAGCAATAACTTCTAATGCATAAGCGAAGCTGCAAGCTAGTTACTTACACAACCAGCCCATGTCGTTCAATTCATGAATCAAGTGCAGAATCACCAGAGATAAGCGGAGGATGAATTATTTTGCACGTCATTTAAGAGATAAGCCACATCCTACCCACGTGTGCGCCAAACAAGGTGTTGTGACTAATTACGAACTCATTAGTAGCCGTTAACTTTTGTTTCCGAAAGTGTAACTCCGTCATATCGTTGTGGATGTGGTTTTTTGTGAGCACCTGACAGTCGCATTCATGAAGATTACGTAACTATCAGAAACTGTGAATGCAAGGCAATGCCTAGTCTGAGAACAAAGAAATGAGTAACACCGCTCGAATTAATAGTGAGGGGTTGGAGACGTTCCCCCATCACACTGAAAGTTCAGAATGATACTGAGGGACGGTTCATGTGATTTATGTCGAATTCAATAATTTCTTATTTGATTTTTTATGTAAAGATGTTATAAAACAAACCAACTGCCGACCTGAAGCCAAGCGGCTACCTCTGCCTAAAACAACTGCATAACCTCTGAGCACGTCCACTGAAGACGTGCCATAACCAGTGTAACATATGACTTTTTTTAAATTAACCTATTATTCGACAGAAGTCAGAAGCTTAATGTCACAATGTCTCATTTTAAATGATCTCGGTTACCAAGAAGTTTGAGGGTGCCGGGCCAGGAGTCGTAAGTCATTTTTCAAATTTTGTGTCATTTAATAGTAGAGCTCTTTGTGAAATGC
Source organism: Chloroclysta siterata (assembly GCA_932294275.1). Classification (NCBI taxonomy): domain Eukaryota; kingdom Metazoa; phylum Arthropoda; class Insecta; order Lepidoptera; family Geometridae; genus Chloroclysta; species Chloroclysta siterata. The sequence goes on along the minus strand of OW028592.1, from coordinate 25,251,101 downwards.
TCGTCCGGGAAAGTACTGCCACCATGTTTATTTCAACCGCCAAGCAGAGTTGCTGTGTTTCGTTTTGAAGGGTGTGGTTGCCGGTGAAATTTATATCTCAAGTTGGGCAGTACATCATAAGGTACGTTCATATCGTGCGTGACTTGCGGGACAATGCTTCTTTATAGAATAGTTACCACCAACAATATGTAGCTGCTCGTTCCATCAACAAGTAATATAAAATCTACCAGTTCTTAAAAGGGACAGTCGTCATATACCGTTCTCGTTTCTTAAGAAACAACATAATTTGTTAGGCCCCGGTGACTGCTTCGTTTGGTGTTTGTTTCAGAAGGCAGGTTCTATGCTGTAGGTGTTTGTACTTTGCTGGAGGTACGTCATGTAAATGGTCTTTGATCACCATCGATTTGTCATTGCGTTATGGCCGAGCGAACATGGTGTTGAGTCATGGAGATTCGTAGTTTGGTCTCTTCGGTGTAGCTTTTAGCTTCTTCCTTATTTTGGGTATGTTCTTATAAATATAATTTGTCATAAATTGCGTAACTGTTTAATTTTGGAACAAATATTTTTTTGAACAACACATTTCGTTACAAAGATCCAGCCAAATTGACTTTTAGAAAAGAAACCGACTTCTTTTGCAGTTTTTTCTGGGATCACTTTTAGGTTTCGTTTTAAAAGATTCACGTATGAGTATATATATATAAGTATGTTTGTATTGAGCAAGTCCTTCATTCTGGGGACGGAGTTTAAGATCTTCGTCATGATTTTGACCGTTTTGAATCTGACTGTGAGTTGGATAAAAGTACTCAATACATTTATTACTTACACATGGTTTAGTTTAGGTACATACATTGTTTTTAGGTGTTAGTAAGTATCACATGGACCCTGCATAGGGTATGGCAACATGGAGGCAGGCTAAGGTTTTGAACAAATTTGATTTTGATTTTAATTGATGAGTTTAGTGACTAGTTAACCTTCTCAAGCTCAATAGATCTCCTAGAATGGGTTCCATTTGGCCCCACACAGGCTAGTTGGATTATCTCGTAATCATTTCGTGATCAAATGATCAGGACCTAGCATCCTAGCATAGAAAAACGCTGGTGGTGCTAAACAGTACTTTGAGCCTTCGTGAAATCTACTTATTATATAAATTTATAATTTTATGAATTGAATTACAATAAGCTGGGATTATCTCTTATCCGATAGCACATTCTGAATACAAAGAATACGTCGGTAAATTTGGTATGATTTTTTTCTTCAGGTGAAAACATGCTAAAACTTAAACCGTCTTATTATAAAAATATCAGTTAAACTAGGTTTAAACCTGGTACCATCTAGTCTTGGTTTAACCCGGTGTCAAAGTTGGTTCCTGGTCTAAACTCGTTCGTATTACTCCGCCTTATTATAAAACGTGGCCTAAAGATAAATCAAAGATGTTACTATACTTAGACCATGACTTAGACAAACGTTATTAGAAAACGTAGTTTATCTCATAAACCATTGTTCGCCTATGGTCTAAAGATAAACCCGATAGACCCCTAGTTTAAATATGGTTTAACTGGTAAAACTCGTTACTTTGATTTTCGTTTTTCACTATGTTGTGTGTGATCAATGTTATAATATACTTAACAATTTATGTGAGTCCTGGTAACTAATAAAAGTAGGTGATTGTTTTAATTGTTGTATGAGGAAAGTATGAAATCTGCCTTTTTTTACTTTAACTACTGTTTTCTCCTGTTTTTTTATTGGTGAGCTGATGTTTCATGTCACTGACCGCCACCACTCTGAAGCGCTTTATTAGACGGCGTGATCGAATAAATCCATTCGACCTATGTGATGAAGATTTTCGATATAAATATCGTTTAACAAAACGTTTTGGCGGCAAAATTGTAAAGCTAGTGCGTAACGATTTGTCCAACGATCCTCGAGGATGCCCCTTGAGCCCTGAAATGAAGGTGGTTTGCGCGTTACGCAACTGGGGTCGTCATGAAGTAAGTTAACTTTTTAATAGTTTTTTGGCAGTTCTTCAAGCCTACCTACGTTACAAGAATACGTACCTACCTACGTAAAAACAATCACAAACTAATTTCGGGGAATTGGGTTCCTTTATAGAATTGCCATACTTACCTTACTACCTATTAAATCTTTTGACATTGACTTTTGATATGAAATGCCGAAATATGCATTAAGCTAAATGCAAAATTTTTATGCAAAAGAGTCAAGAAATATGCTAAATTTAGCACAAAAAATGCTAAAACAGCAACACTGCGCTCTACTCCGATAAACGCATCCGTACCCCAAGTATGAGTTTTGCTTACCATATTTCGTTTTTCGTTTTACGTTTTTGTTCCGTGTTCATTGCGGGTTTTGTAAAGTTCCATATCGGTATCCCTATCGCGTCTTCATACAAAACCCGCAATGAACACTGAACAAAAACGAATCGTTTTTGCTCCGTGCTCATTGCGGGTTTTGTAAAGTTCCGTGTCGGTGTCCCTATCGCGTCTTCATACAAAACCCGCAATGAACACGGAACAAAAACGTAAACGAAATATGGTAAACCAAAGTCGTACTTGTGGTATATAAAAAAAATCGTGTGAAATATAAATTCTAAACTAAATTAAAAAAAACTAAATAAATATTTTATGAACAAATTGATTAATCTTGTAATTAAAAAAAATCTTCAAAAGACATCATCTGTAAAGAAAATATCAACACCTCATAGACGGAATGTTGCATCGGGATTGTGCTTGAATGACTGAGAAAAAAATACAACGAAAACGTGGTAACAACTAGTCTTGGTATCAAAGTTAATTCCTAGTCTAAACTTGTTCGTATTACAAAACACAGTTTAATCAAGGATTACATAAAACTAGAGTTAGTCCATAGTTTAACTAATATCCACAGATATTATACAGGCTATAGTCATATAATCATACTACCTCGTCTTTCGTTGTATTTTTCCCTCAGTCATTCTACCACCAACAGAGTTGTTTGTTGATATTTTCTGTATTTTGATGTTTTAGATACATTTTTATAAATAAAATATTATTCAATTTGTTGTTATAATAACGTTTTTTTATATCAAGCAAGCACCATTTAGTTTAGAACTTTTTACACACAACCTACAATATTACTATGTGACTGATGCGTGTAACGGAGAAGTGTTGAGCTCGCTCCATTTTAATAATATACGATCGCTACTTATAAAAAATCACGCAAGATATAACTGCAAAAATAAACAAAAGGAAAAAAAAACAAAACGTAAGACTAGGTGGTATGGTCTTAGAACTATAGCCTGCTCCGAAGCAAATAAAAAAAAACCATTTTAATAATATTGAATGAAAAAGGAACAAAATTCTCCACCGAGCATTACCGAGAGATAAAAGAAATATGATATAAATACTAAATTTATCATTGATGGGACAGAAATACGGATCCAAAAACCTAGGAACCCTGTAGCCCAGCAAGCATCATGGAGCAGTTACAAGCATACCTAACAATACATTGAAGATGCTAGTTGGAGACACACTTGGAGGTCTACTCTACTATCATATTGCTTCCCTGCGTATGCTGGTTCAAGTCAATTAGCGACAGACAAATGTAAAAAGAAGTGACTTATTCAAATTGTGTGAGCCCGGAGACAGTATCATAACAGTCAGAGGTTACAATATTCAAGATCTGTTTATTGGAAAAGATATTACTACATTTTTAGAAGGAAAGGCTCTATACCGGATTTGAAGTGATAAAAACTTGTTAGAGAAGAATTACATCACTATTTTGTGTGTCTAATGTGCTGCAATTTTAGGTTCAATAAATGAAACTATTTAAATACATTAATTTGGTTTAATACAGAATAATAATCCTTGTATAGGTATTTAAAAATTGCTGGTTTTAAGTATTCTTCATATAAAAGGATATTTTAAAATACTGTTGGCTAATGCCTGCTTGATGACTTCCAGATAAGGCATATTGCTGCCCGAGGTGCTATAAAATCCTATTGTTAAATTTTGCACATAGACTTTATAATTGTCTTCTTCTTTGACTGGGTTATAGGTATATTACTTTCATAGACTTAGACCGCTTGCTAGGTAGCACATGAGATGATTCCATCAGGGAGTCATTCCTTTAGGCAGTACTGAAACCTGAAATAATGATTAACAACTTATAACATCCCTCTAATTCTAATTAGTGGTGAGGGAAAGAGATCTGCACGGACATCCCGCAATGGGGTGTATTGTGCATTGCTCAATACATGCTCACAGCTCAGTTGGTAAAGTTCTGCCTTCTATGCTGGAGGGTGTGGGTTCAATCTCCACCAAGAAGAAATATTTGTTCTCTGTCTGAGTAGGTATTATAAAATATTATGAGTAGGTAGTTATTTACAAAAAAATATCCAAATATTATATTATCAGCCATCTGGTTCCCATAGAACAAGCTCTGCTTAGTTTGGGGCTAGATAGTGTTGTATGGAATGTCCACAATATTTATTAGTTTATGATATTCTCTTATTAAACGATTTCCTCGCAGCATTTAAGCAGATATTATCTTTTACCTTTCTGCAAACTTTTGAATGCGATGTTTTGAAAACGCCGACAGATTAGTGCTTGCATTTCGTCCCTAAAGCTATCCAAGGCAGGAAACTCCGGAATCTGATCGTCCAACTCGTCTTCTACTCCATTAAGATTGTTCCTGTCGTACGAATTCAGTCTACAATGACAAAAAACAGTTGGAATAATTGTGATGAAACTTAGCCTCTGATTATTGATAGATGTCTAGATATTTACCTTTTCTATGAGAGCGTCTTTTTTACCAGTGGTAGATGCTTTTCTTTTCCGTAGCTCATCCTTTATTTGAAGTGCACTCCACTTCGAATACATTTTAGAGATCTTTAAACCTAAAATTAGGTTTTTGATTTGACAAAAACGTAAGTAAACAAATCATGTCAGCTGTGCTGTGGCGGCCATTTTACCAGATAAACCATTGTTAAACCAAGGGTCTATCAGGTTTATTTATGCTAGATAAACTACGTTTTATAATAACGTTTGGTCTAAGTCACGGTCTAACTATAGTAACATCTTCGATTTATCTTTAAACCACGTTTTATAATAAGGCGGAAATTGATTACCTATTTGGGTGCCGATAATGTACAACCATGGATTGTACAGCCGAGGAAAACACAGCCCGGATTTGATGTACAATTTGGTCGCGAAATCCATGGCTGTGTAATCCAAGGGTGTACATTCCAAGCCGTACAAATTTTGCACACCTTTGGAAAGCACGACCCGATAAAACGCAGCCAAAATTTTGATGCCAAAACTTAGGCTTTGTTTACACTCGTCAATTACTTACTCACTCACTTGTTGATCCGACTCGAATTGGTTAGGTTATGTTAAAACATATTAATTACGCACGAGGCGAGCGAGCAAAGCGAGCGTGCCGCGGCAGCGGCCGCCGAAGTGCCAGAATTTTATTTTTTTCTAACATTAATCTCTGAATAATTCTCTTATTTTATATAATTTTTAATCTGTGCTACTTGCCTATACTTACTGTGTAGTGCATCTAAACAGAGCATAGGCTTTCGACCAATCAGAGCATGGTCACAGAATCCATGGTCGTGCAATCCTGGCTGTACAATCCCGACTGTGCTGGGAAAGCACAGCCTGGAAAACACGGCCCGGATTTCATGTACATTTTGTACATGGAATCCGGGCCGTGTTTTCCAGGCTGTGCTTTCCGGGTTGTACATTTTCGGGCTGTGTAATACTTGGTCGTAAATTAACCGGACCCACCTATTTGACATTTGATAAAAATCCTTAAAGCATTGAAGAAGGGAAAGGGAAGTGTGTTATCTTATGAATTTGATTGCTTCTGTTTCTGCTTTAGCTACGTCTCACTAAATTGGATTGGTACCACACTTGAGCTTCATTATTATATTGTAACAAGGATCATACAAAAGAACGGTAGGAACCAAGCCGTAAGTTTGTTGCCTGTTCTTCTAGGCTTGGTCGCGTGGAACTGGCACCTAGATTCACCTAGTTTAAAGACGTTTATAGGTACCTTTTGACTTTGAAATTACGCAAGTCCACAGCACCAGTAGCCTCTGAATCCGTATCAATTAATTTATCAGCTCTGTACGTGTACTCGGAATTATTTGTTCAGCCATGTTCCGTGAAATGTTTGCATGCCTGTTACCGCTTTGTTGTCGGATTATCTTATCGCTCTGGTCGATAAGTGAACTTTACTTAGGTAATCCACAGTTGATTAGTTTATGTATATTACCTTAAAACTATTTTGGTAAGTAACTATATCTTGTTATCTGGAGGTTAGTACAGCCACTGCTCTGGCAGAGCTTTCTACCTCTATAATAAAGTTTGTGCCTATTTGTACTGTTAAGTAGTGTTTCTCACATTGCTGTGTTCCGATTTGAAGGGTATGTGCAATGGGGCACGTAATCAGTGTACATGCTCTGTGCAATTCAATCGCGCAGATTCACTCCTTATACCAGTATCCCAGACACAATAAACTTTATATTGTTCCTGACTCCGTATGAAGCCAGTGAATTAAATGATTAAAAAATGTATTTATTCTTCACAATAAGTTTGTTTATACTAGGTCTATGTACTATGTGGTGCAAGCTAGATATAAACCTACATTGCAAGAGACTGGTAGGTTTAAGAAAACCTGTGTTACAGGTCACCAGGTTGACTACCTGATGACCTGTAACACAGGCCTTACCTCCGCATAGTGGGGCCCCACTATGCGGAGGTAACACCCGTTTTCCGACGTTAAAAACCGATAGTGGAAAGTATTGCACCTCTTGACATACACGTGACCTACTTAGCCAGCTGCTGATGCCCATACCGGCCAAGGAGCCTCAACCTACTCCTCCATACTATCTCGATATAGATCAAAGGATCGGCACGCACGTAATATTACGGTATCACTGCCATGCTGGGATAGTTATTGTGCATCCATTGTTCAGTGCAGGCGTCCACTGAATTCGTAAATTGCTCTATTGTTAGGTTGCGTTTCCAGCAGAGAACTTAGCTCCCTGCAAGGAAATACCGCCAAGAATAGTCCATTTTGCGATTCTCGCTCATCCCCCTAGTCCTTTTGGTGGGTTTTATCAATGCGCACCGCTTTCCTCCTCAAACAGTTCTGATGAAAATGTAGCCTTACAGGAGTGTAGCAGAAGCATTTGTGGAAGAAGGAATGAGTCTCTAACCTTAAAGTCGGGGTTTGAACTGTGAAATCCGCTGGTGCACTCCTGCCTTTAAATGGCTTCGAAAACATCCTGTTCTAGAAGATTCGAAAACATGGGACCAGTAAGAATACCGTCAAGGGGCAAGTTTTTTTGCCATCGATTACGACATGATTTGTAAAAATCCGTGTAGAAAATGTGAATTATACAAACAAAAACATTTTCAATAAAAATGGTGCCAAGTCTCGGGCATTCTCAAAGATCCCAAGTACTTAAGGGTTTCTTAATAGTTATGACGCAATACATAGAGCAATAGAATAACAAATTAAAATTGCAAACGAAACTGGCACAAAGGAGTATAAACTCAATAAGCTGTCCAGTTTATGAGCCCCGTGAGGTGTCACGTACAATTAGCTCATGCAGGGCGCAGTGGGTACTTGAGGCCCGTCATATTACTACCAACACAAAGTGCCTTTTGACCTCTGTGGAAAAATATGTTACCATAGGACTTGCAGTATCTTCGTTCAGTCACCAATAACATACGGGATCCTTGTTTTGGCTCAGACGTTTACAAGTAGTAAAGTTCTTTGTCAAGGGCTCATCCGGGGAGAAACTACCACCATGCCATTTTCTGCCGCCAAGCAGCGTTGCTGTGTTTCGGTTTGAAGAGTGTGGTTGCCGGTAAAAGTACAGGCACATCAGGTTGACATCAGTATGCCTCCAAGGTGACGGACGCAGGGCAGTGCATCGTAGGCCACGTTCCTATCGTGCGTGACTTAAGAGGCAATTCTTTGTTATAAGTGATGGTTACCACTTAACATCAGGTGGGCCATCTGCTTGTTTGTCAGCAAGTAGCATAAAAAATGTGCAATCGGTAGGTGTAGGAGTAATTTCTATAAAGGTGCATGACGCTTCCTCATTAATATCCGTACTCCATTTCCCTAAAGCCACAATAGCGTGTTAAAACAACACTATTGCGTCCATAAATTTGTCAAATGCAGACTTGAATTTATCGCTGTATGCCTTGCATCGTCTTTTTCTAATCCACACCTTCCTCTCCAAATAGTAATTGAATGCCATTTCTCTGCTATCACTTTGTTATACTTTTCTTTTGGTGCTTTTTGTCATGTCACTAGTTTTTTCGAAACAGTATTGTGAAAAGTTTTTAAGTGCGCCTCAAAAAGCACACGTTTTAAACTTTTTAGGTTCTAAGAAATGCCGGTTCCCTCACGATGTTTTCCTTCGCCGTTTGAGAGTACTGGAACGGTGCACATAATTTTTATAACACAAGAACTCATTGATGCACGACCGGCTTAGAATCCACGATCTCAGGATCGGATGGCGGGGCAGCTACCACTATACTCTCATAGTGTTTGTACTTATATGTGGCGTTTGACAGCAGCGATTTACACTTGTCGTAGACCGGTCTCGACTTACGTAAAAATTACGGCTGGTGTTGTGGTTATTCCTAGTGTTTAACTATCGATACCCACTACACTAAAATATATTATTTATATATCATTTAATCTTAAAATAAACAGCGTCTATGTGGCAAAAGTAAGGTAATTTGACATATTCCGGAGTTGTTACTGACCTATTGATTCTTGAGGTTGCCTGACAAATTACTTAAAGCAAAACTCAGCTACGGTCCTCTTGATTTATTAAATATACTTCATTCAAAGGCGCGTCCGTGGTCCTCGCTTGCACTCCGCAGTTCGTAGTAGCCAGTTACATGACAGAGTAGCTCTAGTCTAGAGGATAGTAAGGTTGAAGAGGTTTAGTGCGTTATTAAAAGATATCACGTGATCTAAATTAGTCTATATTATTATTAGATAACATAATTTTTTTTTATACAACTTGCTGATGGAATAAGCAGATGGTCCACCTGATGTTAAGTGGTAAACATCATCTACAACAAAGCCTTGCCTCGTTAGTCACGAACAATAATAACGCCAAGAGATAAGAGTGCCCTACGATGCACTGCACTGCGTCCATCAACTTGAGGCATACAGATGTTAAGCCTCATGTGCCTGTAATAAACCAAAACCCAGCGGTGCTGCTTGGCGGCAGAAAAAGGCGTGGTGCTAGTACTTCCCCGGAGGAGCCCTTTCACAAAAAGCTCTACTACTCTTAAAGAGACTCTCGATTGTCTGCCAAAGAGAGAGTAAGAGAGAGTAGTAGAAATGTCAATCTAATTACATTCGTTGTTTGCTGTATACCAAGTGCTTTCATCGTTGAAGATCATACACAGTTGAAACAGGATACATATTAAAGACTAATAATTTTACTCCCTAAGTATAGACGTACTGTCTGAGCTAATAAAATTATAGGTTATAGGTTGGCCTATCTTGTCCTATCACTTGCTCTCATAAAAAAACATAAACATTCAGTTCCATTGAACGTGGAAAGCGTGGCGACATTACATCAGTACCACCCCGTCCCAAGACCCTACCACCACCACGCTCCACTGTGCCAGGGCCAAGGTCAGGAGATCGATTCCATGCTTCCCCGTCATTTCTATTTACGGCTTCCGTGCTCGGTATCTTCCATCTAGGTGTCTCCATTTCCTGTTATCTGTCGAAGTTATTTGGTTTTCATGACCTAGAATGAACACAAAGTTTTGTGTCTGCTGTTTTCTTTGTTGAAAGCTAAATTGCTTTTGATTGTGAAGAGATAGCATGTTGCTTTGCATAATTTATTTAACTTGCTGTAACTTTGCAATAGTAATGCAAAGGTCTTTTTATTGCCTATTATTTGTTATTTTTCTCTAGTGGTGTTAAAATCCACTTTCAGACGAATTGATAACATTCAATCAATCACGCATCGGCCTTCTAAATTATTATTAAAATTCAATTAATTAATTAGGTAATTGTTTATTTTTACTGTGTTAGATTATTTTTTATTGTGTTAGATTATGTATTGTTTATTGTATTAATTATTTTAAAACTAAATATGTTGACATTCAAATACGATTGTAAAAAAATTGTTTGTGAATAAAATAAATTGAAATCTATCTGGGTTTTGTCGACTACACACTTTTTGTTTGCGCTTCAATAGAGTTGAGGTTCTTTTTCGATGTTCAGTACCTAAACAAATAGTCTTGAAACGAGCATGACCTTTTGGATTTATCTAAACACATCTAATCTGTGTTATAAAGAGAATCATTAAGGCTATTGTCTTAACTATTTCGATTGCAGTGACATCAACGTTGCTACACGCGAGGTCAACTCAATCAAACTTGCATTTTCTTCACAACACGGTACTTTTCGCAGTTGATGATAAATTTGTTCATGCACTTCTTTTTGAATAGTTATCGCCAGCATAGCTTTACTCGCTTGATGCTCGAAGCATACCTACCAATCCAAGTTTCATCCAAATCAGTCGGCAAAAATGTACAAACCTCCAACATCTTATCTTTTCCTCAGGGGATAATTGGAAGATGTCTGACATAATCCTACTAATAATAAATTCGAATTAATTGGTTATGGTGTTTCAAGTGGTTATGGGTCATTTGTGTTAACATATAATTAGATAATATTATAATACTAATAATATATGCAAGTTTTACTAACAAAATGATCAATTGTAGATTGAAATAAATAATTTAATCATAATAACGGTGCGACGGGTGCACCGATTGGGATGGAACTTTGAAAACAGGGAATAGGTAATATATAATGTAAGGGAATTGGTAATCTGGGATAGCGTGTAGGCTTATTTTATACCGAAAATTTCACAAGTTTATCCTACCCAATATGAGTAGAAATATATATGGGTCTTAAAAAGAAGTTTAAGTGCCTTAAATATTAATTTCAGCACCGCAATCAAGCGAGTGATGCCACCAGTTGTAATAAAATGGTGCCTTTATAAACATGGTGTGGCACTCATGTTTGTTACCCATGGCGTATGAAAAATGGCAGCTATGTCACGTTGTGTCTAGACGTCGCGCCCGAGGGGCCGACCCTCCCATAATGTCCATCTGATGTCACTCGTCCCTTTGCTATTGTATTAAATATCTTATACTGCTGTTTTGACATATTCGAGAGAATAGCAAGGTAAGAACTTCTTCATCAACTAAAATAAGTTATTTGGGTGGGGGTTCCCGCCACGACACGACGACGACGCGGCGACGTGGCGACGTTCCAAAGTGATCCTTTTTTCCTTAATTTCATTCCTTGATCCATTAAATAAATACCTTTAGACTTGACTTGGCATGCGTATTGATGACCGCAGTGTTGGTATGAAGTACTTTTTCTCTGCAATAACTCAATTGCCCTTATCAAAGCATTTTTTACCTGTTCAGTCGGGGTTTTTGGTAGGACAACTTGTTTGGATCAAATAGCTACACCTTTGTAATGGTATTTTCCAAAACTTGGTTGTTTGCGAATTTTCATAACTTAGTTTTTTTGTGATTTTATATCTGAGAGCCTTCACAGCTCAGTTGGTAGTAGCTCTGCCTTCTGCGCCGTAGGCCGTGGGCTCGAACCCCACCGAGAACAAACATTTGTGTGATCAACATAGATGTTCAGTTCGTGCGTCACCAGATGCCTTGTGCTGAAAACCAGCGCTGAGATTTAGTTCTCAGCTGATGCTGAGCTCAGGGCTTTTTATACAGACCGTACATGGCAGCGTTCCACATGCATATTGCGTAGACGTGACACACACACACTATTCTTATAGCTTTTTTGTTTTTTATCTTATCTCTTTTATATGTCCTGTACAGATGTCCTGTACTACATTGTCGTGTACAGTTTGTATAAATAAATGCCTTTCTTTCTTTCTTTCATGTTTGTACTTTGTCTGGGTGTTATTATATTATAAGTATGTATTTACAAAAAAAAGTATATGTATTATATCAGCTATCTAGTTCACATATTACAAGTTTTGGCTTAGTTTGGGGCTAGATAGCGCTGTGTGGAAAGTCCACCAATTTTTTTTAATTCTTTTTTATATCTTCAATAATTTTTAATATGCGATAGAGTAGTTTTTTGACGGTTGTCAGCCTCTTTAAGACTCTGTGTTCAATAAGCCATGCTTTAGTACAGACTTGGTCCAGCTTTGCTACTTAATTAATGTTGTGTTTTTCCCATAACCAGGAGCAGAAACGAAAAAGTCTCCGGAGCGAAGAACGCTCAGCTGCTCTGCGTCACCGGAGGCAGTCCTCGCCAACCGACCACTCCACAGCTATTACGAGTAAGTTCTTGGCAGATGGCACAAGCTAAGGGAGGTTGTATCCTGCAGTGGGTGAAGGCGGGCTGTGGATGATGATGTTACATTAATATCCCCACCCCCTTTTCCCACACTTTCACATACACATACATCTACATATTAAGTTTTGCTCCTACCTTCTACGCATTTGGAACCATGTACCAAGTAGCTATTGCGGAGGAGGGCGTTGATATTTGCGACACAGGTGATGGTTACCACTGAACATTAGGTGGGCCATCTGGTTGTTCCATGAACAAGTAATATTAATCCATGTAAACAAAATAAGTGACGATAGAAATAAATTCTATGTACCATTTCTGTAAAATAGATACTTGAAGAGACCATTCAAAAGAAGGCACCAAAGCCAATGTACCCGAAGCCGACCATCAAAGACCCTGAGCGGTTCCGGATGACGTTCAACATTCCAGACAAGACGGCCGACCGCCTGCTCCAGTACCGCACCGGGTTCGTCCAGCACATGCTGGCGAGTGCCTTGTACGCCAACAGTGCGGTGGGCAAGCCCTGGGAGATGATTGGAAGGTTAGTGTTAGAAGACCACCTGAAACCACTTACATCTTCTCGGTAGACAACTAGCGCGATATGAGAATGGTTCGTTTATACAGCATTCTCCCTGAAATACAGTTTTATCACTCCATCAAGAAACCGACGAAATCAATTTAGAGGCCGTAAGACGGCTCCAATAATTTATAATAAAATTCCTAGGTGTTATAAGGACCTTCATTCAAATTCATTTAAAATTAAATTTAAAAGATTTTTAATAGTAAAATGTTATTATAGTATTGACGAGTTCCTAAACGACAAATTATAATTGATTCTAGCTTTATTTTTATTGACATCCTATTATTTTAATTTAATGTCAGTATAGTTTGTAATAAGTTTTTAATTCGTTTACCATTGACATTTCATGCCATCTCCGTTACGTTTTTTTGCACACCGAAATCGGTAAAACATGTTGTACACATACCTGTCATTTGTTACCATCTAAGTTTAACTCATGTTTATGCAAATAAATTATCTTTATCTTTAAGACCAGGAAGGCTCAATAGTACCTAAGCCTTCGACCAATTATATTGGGTACGGTGACGTCACGGATATAAACAGATCAACAACTACGTTGTCGGCGACACCCGGTGTAGATTCGTAGTTGGCGGGTTTCTCATCATCATATCAGCTTGAAGATGTCTATTAAACATAGGCCTTCCCTACAGATTCGCTAATCATTAAGGGGGTTTATTAGTCAATTAGTCGCCCCTTACGACATCCACGAAAGATGGAGCTGATTTCTCATTTTGATGAAAACAACGTATTATTTTTTAGTCTCTTTTACTCCCACGAGTTGTAGGTTTAGCTGGCCTCCTATCGGAGTGACAAGCGAATAAAGGCACGATTGTAGTGATTGGTGGAAATGGGGAAGGCCTTTTCCCAACAGCACTACGTGCTGCTAGTAATATTAATAATATTTCCATGATTATGTATTTACTTTCTCTTAAATGACAGAAATTAAGCTATTTTCATCCTCTCTTTCAGCGTTTCGGAGAAGATAATAGACGAACTGCTAATGGGATGTGCAAAGGAAATGCAGCTGAAAGATGTTTTACAAGAACTTTACAATTGTGAGACGAAGTGAATTTTACGTGTGTATTATTTTTATTCATTTTACTCTTTGATTGTACTAAATTTTGCATTTTCTGTAGAACGTGTTTTACTTCTGTTTATCCATAAAATATTAAATACATTGTTATGTGGTAAATAACAAAACTTTATTAACATTTTTATTTCAGTCGAGGATTTTATTGAGAAAGTAGGAACCTGAATGGGGTCGTTTAGTTGACTTATGGCTACCTAAACATTAAATAACTAGGCTATCTAGGCACTACCACCACTAATAAAAGCATTATTCTTTTGTTCTGAAAGTGTTGACAGATATTGTTTTCCTGATCAATTAATTGTGATGCTGTTTTAAAATTATGAGGACTATACTTAAATAACAAATACTACATTAGTAGAGTGTGAGCAGCGCTTACACGGGATATAAATAAGGCACTTACGACATACGACTAGTCTAACACTCAAACACTTTCAAACTGTCTTGTAGACGGTGTAACTACGTTTACACGTCGTCGTCCTTAATACTAAGCCTAAACGAATTCAACACTGCACTAAATTTATCCTTATGTCTTTTCAAAGTATCGTTTTTCTCCATTTTCGGTAGTTTCGGTATGCTTTCGGTACTGGACGCATCTGTGTGGTTGATGTCTTCCGGCGTAGGGGGGTTCGATTTCATGAGCCTCGGCTTAAACAGTTGTGGACCACCTGCAGCAAAAATTCCTTCTAATTTATTCTTTAAATCCTGTCTCGTCAAAGCTAAGTCTTCTTCTGCCTCAGACTCAGAATCAGATTTTTCTTCTGGGTTCACTGGTCGCAAGTTCAGTGCTGCTTCTTTAGAATTTATTTCGTTTTGCAACGCTAAAAACATAAACGGCCTTTGATGGCTCGGTGGAAAATCCGTGTTGTCTATTGCATTCCCAGTGGAATGCGATCGTCTTCTAGGCTCTTCATCGTCGCTACCTGTTAGCTTAGTTTGAAATATATTGCTTAACTTTGACATGAAATTAACTTGTCTATCACTTCCAAAAGTAATATTATCTTCACCGGTTGTACCGATCGACTGAATGCTAGCTCGAGGACCTGTTTCTTCTTCATAGTCTGCAGGTGGTGTCAGTGGCGGGGGCTTCGAGTGTTTAGATGCGATGGTATATGATTTTTTGAAATTTGAACCGAAGAGTAATGAATCGGGTAGAGGCGGAGGCACTGGTATATTAGGTATGTCTTCCTTAGATTCCTCCAAAGATTCGATTAATGTGCTTCTATCGATGGTATCAGAGTACCCCGATTCATCCGTTCGAGAATCGCTATCGTTGAAAGCTGTCACTTGTTCATCATCCTCATCTTCATGATCAATAATATCTTCTCTATCACATTTTTCTTCCCTCTCACTTTTCTCCTCTTCTTCGTTCACTTTTGGCAAATCTTCTCTATGAACTTGCACAATAACATCATATTTCGATAACCCTGGGTTACCCAATGATGCGTCTGATTCGGCGTCAGATAATTCGCTTAACGATTTCCTATGCACTGCTGTTTCTTGTGAGGTTGACACAACGTCGTCTTCTTTTACTTCTTTGATACTGCTAATTTCTCCATAAGTGTCTTCCTCAGCTTGCAACATCTGATCAAGTAAATCAATAATTTTTGCTTCTTTTTCTTCATTGTCTTCGATGTACGCTTGGTGTAACACGATCTCTTCTGTTTTTATTGGCACAATATTTCTGACGACACTTTGTTGTATATCTTCTTGTATTTCGTCTTCTTCTAGTATGGTTTCCCCTCCATAGTTACTAGTTCTAGCTATAGTATCGGGAGGCGTTGGAGACTCGACTATAATCTGCAATGGAGCTTTTCCATTCTCGCTAATATGAACAATTGTCATGTTTTCTTTTATGTGGCTTTCTTCTTGTTTGCAGCAACATAATTTCATCAAGTAAACCATAATACCTGCAAGAAGAAATAGCTGAGGTTACTAATTTCCCCTAACAAATGTAGTTATATATCACTAAATGTGATAATTATACCAAGAAGTAGGGATTTAACTTACCTAAAGCAATCCAGACTCCAACTCTTATCCAAGTTTCTCCGCTGATGATGACCATAAGGTGAATGTTGAAGTAAATGCTCAGGCACGGCATCAGCGGGACAAGAGGCGTCTGGAACAAACATTATTACAGAATTTAGATACTTTAATAAAATACATTATTTTTTCTAACTACACCGGTTCCTTTCAACCATCAGTAAGATATTGACCAAAAAAATGTGACAACGAACAATATTTTGCTAGCAATGTCGAAATGCATAATAGAAAACACACGACAAATAAACTGTCAATTCAATATTTGTAAAAGAATGTTAGTCATAAAATTTCGATTCTAGAGTCCATCATCATCATCATCCACTGTTAGTCCAATGCTGGACGTAGGACTTTTTTTCCGTCGCCCTACCTAGCTGGACGTCCTCCTTTCCGCTTACTTAGTTTGTACCTTGAAAGGCAGTTCCTCCTTCGTCTGCGGCTGCAGCGCCATTACCAGCACCAGAGCCAATGCGACGGCGTGCAGCACTGAAGTTGGGATCAGCGGACTCTCCGCATGCGTCAGCACTAAGGCCGCTGATATACCAATGCAAACTGAAACAGACGATGCTTTAAATAAACCAGAAATGTTCAAAGTATCTACGGCCTGAGTTCTTGACACCGATACAACGGTCATCTGCCAAGAGTTATGACTGCATAATTATGCTGGTTTCCTCATGATGTTTTCTTTCACCGTTTGAGAGTGGTCCTGGCACTGTACAAATAGATTTATTAACAGAAAAACTCATTGGTGCACGACCGGTTTTGAAAACACGACCGCGGAACGGCGGGGCTGTTACCCCTAGATCACCAGCGCTCTCAATCCTTTCAAACTCTCACCTCCTAAGAAACAAAGTCAAAGTCTGCTTTTGAGTAGAATAAAAATTATGCTTATGTTCTCTTGAACCATATGCTGGACTATTAGTCTGCTAATTTACTTACTGAACATCACCAATGACACGTAGATGATCCTCGCTGACGTCAGGGTTGGTGACCTTCCAATGCCGAACAATTGCCGAAAGTATTTGGCTTCTCCAGGTGTATAGACTGAGCGATACCTAGTTAGAAATTTGACACTCATAAGAAAAAATAAAAAAAACAGACCATTATGACTATTACCAATATTTATAATCAACATGATTAGATTAGAAGGAACGAGTAAGTACAGAAAAGAAAGCACCTTAAACATTGATGTTAGCAATGACTGCTACCATGCAAAAGCAAAGGAGGCAGCCAGTTATTGTATAAATAGCTTACGTACTGACTGACCTGACAATAACAACGCTAGCTGCCACTGCAGTGTACGAGAACAGTGTCCCGGTGCACATGGTCGCCACTAGAAACTTCACCTCGAATAGTCCGGCTAGGATTGCTGAAATTAAAAACATTATTAAAACCCCTAAATTTAATCCCAAAATGCATATTATTAGAGCACTGGTGGTACAGTAGTTGCGGTCCCGCCTTCTGAGGTCGTGGGTGCACCGATGAGTTTAAAAATATATGTGCACAGTGCCAGTAGGTACTCTCGAACGGTGAAGGAAAACATCGTGAAGAAACCGGCATGTCGTAGAACTTAAAAAAATCTAAAACATGCGTCAAGTGCTTGAAAGGAGCCTCTTTGAGGAGCACTTAAAATCCTTTCACCACACTGTTTCGAAAGAAGACACGACAAGAAAAAGATTTTGTAAGAAGGCTTTCCGCAGCCAAGCAGCGTTGCTGTGTTTAGAAAGGTGTGTGATTGCCGAACGAATTACAGGCACATTTAAGGTACCTATCTGCTTGTTCCATCAGCGAGTAGTACCTACCTATAAAAAAAGATCACACAAAAACGGTACCGTAACGGAACCATGCCGTAAGTTTTCCTGTTTTTCTTTTCTAGGCTTGGTCGGATGGCCTTAGTCACCTAGTTGTCAAAGTGATCCTTGCGATTTTATCGACCTTTCTACTTTGAAAAGGATGTTAGTTACCTTACCTATCACGTTTTTTTTCTGACATGGAATTCACTTACATATAAAAACTGTAGAGATTAAAGTAGCTATCATAGGCGACTGGCGGAGTTGGGTAAGCTTGCTGAAACAACTGGTGAGGAGGCCATCCGCTGACATTGAGTACAGGAGTCGGGGCAGAGGGAACATGGCTCCGAACAGACTGAAATAAAATGTATAGAAACCTCTTAAAATTATAATACAGAAGTGAGTATACAAAATACTTTTTTTTATTCTTAAATTATATATTTTGCTGAATTTTTATATGAAAAATCAATGAAAATACATCTATTAAAATGTTGAAATTTGCGAGCGAGTTGTTTGACCAAATCTTCGCTCGCTCGATCAACAAAATACCTATATAAAAATACAGTTAATTGAAAGTGAAGGCTGAAGTAATCCATAATCACTGTGCATTACCACTTATTAGATCAAATTTATCAACTAGGCCGTATGATACAGTTCTTATTCCATTTTTTTTGTTATTATTTGTTAGCTAGACGTTTCACTGCAGTTCAAGTTGGAGCACGCTTAGCTTTACATTACCTTGCGTACAATCCGAAGAGCGATCCAATGCCGACTATCCACCGCGCCCAATCCCATCCCACGTAGAGAAATGCGTCTGATACAGCGCCGTAGGAGCCCTGAAATAACAAGACAAGTAGGTAAGTACACACAAAGAAACATTGTTCCAATTATATGCAATGAAATCATAAAGATCACTTTGAAAAGTCTTATAAAGCTAATCTAAGCGCCATTTCGTTAGAACTTGGGAACCAAGTATTCCGTTTTCTAGTGTGATAGGTACTTCTTCCAAAACAATAAGAACTGTCAGTAGGAACACTAGATTTGATTCGGGATGATTTATTTAATTCTGAATTTTAAAGTACTTGGAGTCGCTTAGCGACTATGTCAGCCCTGTTACAAGAGGCAACAAACTATCTATGATATACTAAGGTGAAAAGTGCCTTAGCTGCCTTGCATAGCGGGGCAAATAGTAGGTACTTTGCAGAACAAACATTCGAAAAAAATTCCATATTCCCATATAAAGAAGGGTATGTTTGGGATGACAGCCACAAGTAATTTGGATGACTGGTGTTGTTGCTCACCTGAAGATAGTATGGCACCATCATTGTGACCACTACAGCGACACTGGTATAGCACAGCAGCGTCACAAGGATCACCAGCACTATCGTAAGAGGAATCACTTGCCTCGGCTCTCGTACCTAAAACCATTAAATGAGTACATAATTAAATAGTATAAAATCGTAATGTAACTGCTGCCCGCTGACAATCAACCAAGTGCCTCTAAGGACGCAGAACCTGTGATGATGAAGCTGGCGATGCTCTAGCATGGTCACCTCGAAGGCAGTCTGTACAAAAGTATATCTACCATGAATGGATTTCTTATTTCCCTTCGTCTGGCAGTCCGATGGTCTTAAATGTGCAGCGAAGGGTTGATTTCAGAAAACAATACCGTGAATAAAGTCGCAGGTAAACACTTGCTTGATAATAGTTCAACGTTCATGCTAAAACTGCAAGCAGCAGGTACGCAAAGACTTGGTTTCCAAAGTATGTGCTCACCTCCTCACCAGCAGCACAGATGCTGTCAAAGCCCACGAACCCGTAGAAGCAGATGGCAGCTCCCCTGAGAGTGCCCCATACACCGAAAGGGAAGAAACCACCCATCCCATGGTCCGAAGGCACGCCTTCTAGTGGTATACTCCAGTTACTGGAGTCCGCTGAAACATTTAACCGAGTAAACTTATTAGTCTTGGTGATCCAAATCCCTGAACCTACTCTCCAACTATTTCAACTAGCTATGGTCAATATTTTTGTTTAGAAATTTCTTTAATAAAAATCTATAAGAATTTGTTAAATTAATAAAATAATACGAATTAGGGTTCTAACTAGGGTAAAAAACTCCACTAACCTTTAAAGGCTCCCAGTGCGACAATGAACACAATCACAGCCATGTTGACCACGGAGAACAGGTTGTTTACCAATGATACTTCGCGCACGCCAAATGATAACACAGCTGAAAAACAATAGACCAATAAACAAGACTGGTTTACAAATTACTATTTTGTAAACAAGTACCTAAACTAAAACATAAGTAGCACACTTTTTGTTCATGTCAATTTTGAAGATTCATCATCCGCAAAAACCTGCTGGGTATAACCAGTACCCCAAGTATGAGTTGTGTTTACCATATTTGGTTTTTCGTTTTTCGTTCTTGTTCCGTGTTCATTGCGGGTTTTGTATGAAGACGCGATAGAGATACCGATACGGAGCTTTATGTTGCAAGTATGATGAAAATTAGTAGCAGAACATAAAGTTCTGTATCGGTATCTCTATCGCGTCTTCATACAAAACCCGCAATAAACACGGAACAAGAACGAAAAACGAAAAACCAAATATGGTAAACACAACTCATACTTGGGGTACAGATCTTGGGGTATGTAAGTAATTTTAATTTATTTATTCTGTATCATCCCACTGTAGGGCAAATGCCTCCCAAGTCCAAGGACAGTCACTTAGATTTCGTCACATAAAATATTTTAAATCAAGACAGGAAAAAGAAAATAATACCAATGCACATGAATGGTTCTTCTTCTTCTTTCGATCTAACCCAACTAGATGTAGTTAGATCGAAAGAAGGCAAAAACTGTGAATGGATGTCAAAATCACAAGTTGAATCCTTTCAATAAGTGGAAAGCACAAATACAAGGAGCTGAATAGGTTGTTCTTGCAGATAATCTTACCTCCCATAACAAGGACGATGAGAAACGCGAAGAAGTCAAAGTACGGCGACATGAACGGCACTGAGATGGGGGCAGTGGTTTCGAACCAGCCTGTCATGCTGCCGTTGAAGAGGTCGTTCATGTGTATGCTCAGACCTTTGGCTACGCTGGCTGAACCTGAAACCAAGGGTTTGGTGCTTCTCAATTAGGGTATCTACTTTACGCAGTTTTTCAAACAAACGTTATATTTGGTTATACTATGTCTATTTGTTTCCTTCTGCGTCATCAGCCTACCCTAAACAATTTTTCCAGGATGAACAATGACTTCCGCGATTATTACAATTTCGTCGGTCCATCAGGTGGTGGGTCGCGCCAGGCTTTATCCTCCAGTTGGTGGTCGCCACTCGAGACCATTATTCCCCAGCGATTATCGTTCATTGAGTTTTATGGCCTGTCTATTCCCACTACGACTTGCTTATTCTACGAGCTATGTCGGTGACTTTGGTTCTTGAGTTCTTCTTATAACTTACCAAACACACATTCAAGGATGTTGCACCATCCTATGAGAAACGCCACCATCTCACCGAGTGCCACGTACGTATAGCTGTAGGCGGCTCCTGCATTCGGTATCCTCGTGCTGAACTCCGCGTAGCAAAGACCTGGAAAAGCCAAAATAAGTTATTATAATACTTGTAAAAATTCAAAACGTTCTGAAGAAAGGCCGGTCAAGGGTAGTAAACCGACGAGAATGTATATGAAGACACTCTTATAACATAGAGTGAATGAAGCGAAATAAGTATGTAATGTATGTAGGATCGTAGCAAGTGGAAACCCGTGGTCTCTGTCTAATCCTATGGCAAACAGGCGTGATTGTATGTATGAATGTATGAGAAAAAGCCTTTAACATTGAAATCTGTCTGATGCAGTACGATTTAAATAATTAGATAAGCAATTTTATTTTTTTATTTCAACTATTGTCTACAAGACATACGAGTGAACATCTTACCAAGTAGGTACATAGGTACCTACCACTATCAACGTTAGTTGTACATAAACAAATCAAGCAACACTTGTGACGCGAAATTGCTTTATTAACCCTATTACCATTTATTCGAATGATTCAACTTTTACATGATAACGATTGACTGATAAGTGGTTATAATGCCCCAGCCAAAACATTCCATAGGCACAAATCATTGTAGATCAATGTGGATAGGTTTTACTGATTATTTTCTTATGTATTATAACTTTAGTTGGCTTCTGGCATATCCTGGCTTTTATAATTTTCTTGCTTATCTCTTGTCTCACTATGTTGGAATGGTTTATTCCCAGTTCTGTCCCCTTTAGGTGACACTTGTCCCCCATACAGCAATGAGAGAGATGAAACTTTAATTCATTGATTTAAAAAGTTATATCTGTCCTGTTGCCAAATGGGAGTACATTGAACATTTGAAATCTCTAGAGCTTCATTAAGCATATTCATAAGGGTTAAAAGATGACATGAGTACGAAAAGAGTGACTATTGAGATGACGACTGATAGAGGAGAGTAAAGGGAAAAAACATGTAGATGATGAAGATTAAGGATTGGAAATTCTGGAAATTACTTTGTTCCATGTATACCTGCAAGCAAGGCCGCGACGCCCGCGACCAAGAATGACAGGACGATGGAAGGGCCCGCGACGCTGACGGCCACGTGACCGATCAGCACGTACACTCCCACTCCCAACGTGCTGCCCACGCCGAGCGCGGTCAGGTCCCAGCGAGATAGACATCTGAAAGGTTCCATAGAAACTTGCTGTTAGGCCTGAATGATATTTGAATTCTTAATTTTGTCTACAAATTATTAATTTGAGTTAGTACTGACGTAGTAAAGGTTGTCGGAAGTGATCGCTCATAGCGATAAGTACACTCATTAGGTATATTTAACTGTAGTTGTGGTTAAGTTGTATAGTGTTATTTTTTTTTCTTGAGGTACTATAATGAGTTTTCTATTTAACTAAGCTTCTGAAGAAATTCTAAATTCCTGATAACAGTCTATGGTATCTGCCTTCCCTTATGAGAATCAGACGAATCGACTTCTTCGTGTAGCTACACAGTGTACTTCGTGTAGTTCTAGCTTTTTTTAACATTCTTTTTTTTACTATTATCCATCTTTTTAGCATTTAATTACCTTCTCAAAAGAGTATCTTCTACTTGTCCAGGGCTATAGGTCTTCCTCCTCAACGCGGTCTTGCGGAGTCCCCGCCACGTCCCGCAGGCCATTTGTCAGGGCGAGCTGCACATTTGGACTGCTTCAGGTATACCTGCACGACAACATTTAAATCATCATCACTGAATCCTAGGAATTACCCAGATACCCCATAATAACAAATTGTCCTAATTGAAACAAACTGACGGTACAAAATATAAACTTAATCCTTATTAGAGAGCCTTGAAAATCCATTTCGGAAAAATCAAACCTTGACGGTTCGGGAACTTAAGGCTAAATCTTTCAGCATAAGTGATTTCCATGTTTGTTTAAGTTTAGATTTATCATAAAACCTAGGTCAAACAATCAGACGGCATTGCCACCGGTTTACTTTTCATTGAAGCTGGAATCTTGTTAGTTTTTCCAACAGCAGGTATCTTTATTTAATCATCCGCTATCTCTTTAAGAACTGTTTCAGTAACTAACAGTAATCTGGGTCTTATCTCTCGGTTAGGTTAACCTTACATTCCGATGCCTTACACAATATTGATTTGATATCGAATGGTGCAATTTGCCTTTTACCATAAGCAAGCACCCATTCTATTTATTATATTCTATCTTACTTATATTACTAACGTGAAAGCTTGGATGTTTGATGCTCAGGTGGAAACTATTTAAGCATATAAAGCAAAATTGGCGACACTGTGGATCTCTTCCTAAAATTATTTAGGTATAAATAAAAATTTATTTTTTCAGCAAGTTATAAAAATCTGTAGCTACTGTATAACTACCAACAAGATAATGACGTAGCATTTCCTAAGTAACAGGTATTTTCTTTACGCGTATGTAGACGACAGTCATTCATTTAATTACTCATTATAATCTGTTTGCTTACAATGATGAAATTCGAAGAAACGCTGTAAAGGAACAACAGTACCTACCTATCAGGACCGAATACTTTGCTTTGACAAGGATCCATCGATCCGTAGTTCAGCTCAAGGTAAAGCATGAACAGTAAGAACTCAAAATACAGACCAATCCAAGAATAAGATATTAAATTTACAGCCACAGAATCATCAAACCAATTTTAAGGAGTTAATGTACCTTTTCAGAGCCAACAGACTGACCACAACCTTATTACTCACACAGGTAACAATAAAAACAATGCCTAAACTCTTCTTTTCAATGGTTGAATCCAAAACATCTTGATATCATCAGGTATTTGTACAAAGTTGATACATCTATAAAGCTTGACTACTTAGTTTGTGTAATAGTTACTGTTACTATTATTAAGTGAATCAAAGTAAAACCCCAAATCACGTAATGCCTGAAAGTAGTTATCTCAAAGGCTTTTCCGGAAAATAACTCCGCTATTAACACAAAGAAAACCCATATTGACTCAACACAGCCATGTGATATGACTAACGAACACTACCTTGCTAGTCAAGTCAACCAAACTCTTATTCACAACTACAACATCACAAGAAATAAACACGCCTAACTCACCATAAATCTCTTCCAGTTCACGAAACCAAGAGAATTTATCACATAACCATTATTCTAAAAACAATGAAGGGGTACCTAGTGCCACGGTTGCCGTTGAGTTACTAAACATAGATAACATTGAGGTGCTTGATAAGATAAAAAAATAATCGGAAGATCTTTTCACTTGTAATGCGAGATACTACACTGTGCAGGATAGAGTCCTGAATGTGTTACGATAGATCTGAGGAGTTGAAAGTAAATAGTCGATTTTATATGCATCTAAGACATGTTTTCTTAATTTTTGTTTCTCGGAGAAAATAATAAAAAAAGATTCATATTTCGATGGGTTATGTTAAAGGAATCTGGAGTCATACATTTACATTGTATATAATATAAGACATAGGTATTGGAACTACCTGCATCATATCCCCGACAAGAGCTAAGCTCTTAAATTTAAGAAGATTGGATACCGACATGATTAAAAGAGGACGCAGAAATTAAAAAAGATCCGATACATCGACCAATTGTTTAATTTGGGATATCACATATGTACCTACATACATATAATACACACATTATGTAATCAATTAACGGACATAAGAAGATAGTATAATAAATAGTAACTCTAACAACAATTACTACCACTACAAGCCACTACATCGACCTGATATCCTGAGACCTATCATCACGCTGTTTCAGTCACGTATCGATGACAAGGTAAATTTCAGAGCACATACAGGTCATTGACCTTGTAAATCTCTCTATTGCAACACCCTTACTGGGTACATTATGTATCGAATCACAAAATACTTAGTCAAAAGGCCTGACATTGTTAAATCTACATACATACCTACATAATAATGCAATAAATATACTGAAAACAAGAAAAACCGACGTAATAGTAACAAAAATACTTATCTTTGTATCGCCATTGCTGGGGGTTTAAGAAAACAGACCTAAATTATCATTATTGCATTTTGATAGACGTACGATACAATCGATAGCTATGGATTAACCTTAATCCCGATACTATCTAGCTCCAAACTAAACCAAATCTTGTAATATGGGAACCAGATAGCTGATATAATTCGTAACCGTATTCGTAGCTTATACTTATTAATACGAAAAATACCGGAGTCGGGATAGAAAACATGAATAAATCTAGGTAATAGAAACCACTACAAATATTAGTACCTACTCTTAATGTTATTCTGTGCTGATACGCAAGGAAAGCCACGGTTGGCAGCGAGTCTACAGATAAACAAACATTTATTCTGTTGCATATCAGTCACCGCACCACAAAGGTAGGTAGGTACCTCCTAAAAGTAAAAACAGCTGTATGGCACAGACAGTTGAGCGGAGATATATCTGCAGCTTTCCTACGTCTATTTTAATCTACTTTACTCGTATTATTTAAGAGCATAATTTTATCTTCATTGTAGACTTTGTATGTACTGAATGCCACTACGCGTTATCAACAAAATGTTGGCATGAATTCTACTTCTATCTAGGTTTTTATTTCATATACTAAACTAAGTACCTCCAGTTAACACCTACCATTCAGTTTCTTTCCAAATGTAGTTTTTTCAAGATATAAACAAGCACACTCAAAATGACACGAACTTTACACTATTGTAAAAGTGTACCGCAAGGATCCGTTTTTTGACCACTCCTCTTTAAATTGTACAAGGATATCACTAAGTTTTAAGAAACAAAAACAAGAAACTTCTATAGGCTTTCTCAATGTATTTGTAGTAAGTTTTAAGTACAATACGCCGTTTCGATATAATTCGTGTAGATGTACTGATGGAATGCGAGCGCTAATCAGATATCACAATATCGTTTGATTAGTTATAATTTGCTTATTATGTATTGTCTATAGACTGCATAATTCAGTACTGGCATAGGTTAGCTTAATAATATCGAGCAACGGGCGAGACCTGCGCCTTTTCACTTGGGACATTCAATAAAGAATTTTCTATTTATTCCTCCTAATCGACTAATAATTTACAAGCAGTAGTAAAAGTGACCTCGACTTCCGATCGTAAGGTTGTAGGTTCGAATCCGTTCATGTATCAATGGATTTTTCATATCGAAAAATGTATGTGCGCAATGCCAGTGCTCTTAAACGGTGAAATAAAACATTGTGAGGAAACCAGTTAGTATTCTAACAGCGGCGATGGGCTTGCAACCTGTCATGTATGAAATATCAACTACTGCAAAATGTGGGTATGTGCCAAATGTAATTTTTGGACGTACCTCTGGCTACCCCCCTTAGACATCCTTAAAGATTCTGGAGTTGGTACCTACTTGGTACTCCCGCCCCGTGCATATCAGCCACAGCTTAAAAACCACATTTATGCGTCAGGGGCAACTCTTACCCCCGCACACCATAAGGTAAGAGCCCGTAAACCCCAGACCTTCGTTATCTTATAAAAGCTGAAAGTTTGTCAGCGCATGCTCCTAACACAGGTACCCATTATGGGTGTCTGGCAAGGGTTTGCCACGATTATAAGTGTCTGGCAATGAATGACGTGGTTTATAATAATATTCTGAAGGTAAAACTCACACTTTAGAATTTGACGAATCTTGATCGGTATTTTACACACCTTTAGTACCTACCGTTTACCTGCCAAAGCCACGGTACCCCAAACTTCATAATGGTCCATCGTTCTTACCTGTGTTGGGAGCATGCGCTGACAAACTTTCGGCTTTTATAAAATAACGAAGGTCTGGGGTTCACGGGCTCTTAGTCCATTATGTGCAAGCCTAGTTATAGGGCCTTGCCTATGGGACATGTACCGACACAAGTATTTACTTAATTAAATGCCAGTGAGTTTTATCATCAACCAATCAAGTTAAATCCAGTTGTAGCCTGACTAGGTGCTTTCGATAGTGATCTTAAATTCGCTATCAAAATACATCTGTACCCCAAGTATGAGTTTTGCTTACGATATTTCGTTTTTCGTTTTACGTTTTTGTTCCGTGTTCATTGCGGGTTTTGTATGAAGACGCGATAGGGATACCGATACGGAACACGCAATGAACACGGAACGAATCGTTTTTGCTCCGTGTTCATTGCGGGTTTTGTAAAGTTCCATAAAACGAAAAACGAAATATCGTAAGCAAAACTCATACTTGGGGTACCGTTATTTCATAATAAAGTAAAGGAAACCAGCTAAGCCGTGGATTCTGGATTTGTGTTTTATATTTCCTCGGTAAGACACTGTCAGAGACAATATTTCCGAAAAAAAGTTGTATTTGGAATCTTCATCTATTATGTAGGTACCTAGATTGATTAAGTATTATCCACTTCTTTTTCTTCTTCTTATCATGTCACTAGTAGGTAGGTATCTTTCTAAACAGTGTGGTGAAAGGTTTTGAAGTGCGCCACAAAGAGGCTCCTTTCGAGAACTGAGCACATGTTTTTAGACTTCACTGTTTGAGAATACCTATTGGAACAGAAAAACTCATTGGTTATTCTCAAGTTTTAATCCTACCTATATTAATTGACTTGAACGAGATGGCGAGATGAGCTCGATAGATACTTACCAGCCGGAACGGAATACCACAGCACAGGATCGCACAGAATGGAGGGAATCGGGGGAGGACTTTGCCCAGCAGTGGGATGTAGAAGGCTCATAATAATAATAATAAGAATAATTAATTGACTCACTAGCACAGCACAGTTGTGAGCTTGTGAGTCAACGTACCTACCTATGTCTTGTTTCAACGCTTTATAGATTCTTAATAGCAATATTCAGTGGAAATTGCTTTATTGGAATAGCAAGGAGTCTCTCTCTTGTTGTGTCACTAGTTTCTTTCGAAACAGTGTGGTGAAAGGATTTTTAAGTGCGCCTCAAGAGGCTCCTTTCGAGCACTTGACACATGTTATTGAACTTTTAGGTTCTACGACATGCCGGTTTCATCACTATGTTCATTTTTGTACCTACCTACATTACCCTAATTATATGTTGTGTGTTCTTGTGGCCAATAAATAACTGTCTATGTCTATGTCTATGTCTATGTTTTTCTTCACCGTTTGAGAGTACTGGCATTGTGCACATCAATTTTTGAACAGAAAAACTCATTGGTGTCTGACCGTTTTCGAACCCACGTCTTCAAGATCTTGTTGATACAGTTGGTAGTTACAATTTTTGTTCTCTGCTATTAATTAGCGTGCTCATCAAGCTAATTAATGCCTATGAAAATAGGTAAGCAAGCAATAAAAGTTATTAAATTCATATCAAAAATTGTTATACTCTATATTATTTAAGGTTGGCCTCACTGTGATACACAATATATCTAATACTAGTAGGTATAATATGACTAAATTCATTGTAGACCCTCCTGTGTTTTGAAAGCCCCCAGTTAGTTGCGTGGTTGGTTTTTGGTAATTTACTGCGCTGGAGGCTGTGGGTTCGATTCCGCCTGAGAATAGCTGTGCTTAGTTGAGCTGTGAGAAAAGTATTAGATAGTGTAATAAGGTTCCGTGTAATAAATGTATTAGTTGGTGAATGGCTGATATGCGACTGCTGCCAAACAAGCGATTATGAATTTCAAACAGGAGCATTGCCAAGCTGGGTAGCCTTGTTTTGTTTTTTGAGGAGTCGTAATCGAAAATTTTCTACAGCACCTACGATGTAAAATCTTATAAAGTGTTTCAACAAATAAATAAATACATTTACAGTGTGTCTATGTTTTATATAATATACTTATTATTTCATATATTTATTTATTTGATCATCAACACAATGTACAGTACACCCGTGACATTCGATTAAAAACATCAATATTAACAAATTAAATGTCACCACAGTTATAGGCGAACGGCATGCTAAAAACATAAAATATGGAGAAAAAAAAAAATGAGCATATAAATAATGTTTTATTATAGTATATACTTAATTATAATATCAAAATAAATTACTTGTATGTTCTACCGATCAGCAGCCACAGCCACAGGACAGCCAACTTACTAAGGTAACTTTGACCTATTGCGACCATTCTCTTCACCTTCAGCTGCTGAGCAGTTAGTGGTTCTTTGGGCTGCGCACGCGCCGGTCGCACGATCCCTCACCGCATTAGAATGGACGTGCGCGCATCGTAAAATAACTATTCACGAGTTTACTATTTAGTTCAATAGGTTTGTGTCTGTGGAGGTTTGTGCAGGATTATTTAACTATTGGACAGAGATATAAGGAAATAAGGTAAAATTAAAGTTTTTCTCTTGAAATTACCTACGTTTATACCTATCAGCTGGAGACCCCCTTTGCTAACAAATGTTTTTATTTCCTTTTTGAAATAAAAATTTATTGGGGTCGTTTTAATTTTATTTTTAGTTATTAATTTTATTGAATTCTGAGTTTTTCAAGGAACCCTACTAATTACGATTTTTTTTGTTTCTATTCCATTCGGAAGAATAAACCGTCTTTTGGGATCTGATCCAGTATTAACTTCCCAAGCAAAATCTAGTACCTACACGAGCCTTTTTCGGATTCCGTACCGAAAGGGTAAAACGGGACCCTATTACTAAGACTCCGCTGTCCGTCCGTCCGTCCGTCTGTCTGTCTGTCTGTCTGTCCGTCCGTCTGTCATCAGGCTGTATTTCATGAACCGTGATAGTTAGACAGTTGAAATTATCACAGATGATGTATTTCTACCCGCCTTTTCCAGTCAATTGTGGCCTAATACATGCCATCTAACATTGGCTTTATTATTTCTAGTCCTAGTCCTAGGACGTTGAACTGTTTTTTTATTAATTGTGAGACTGACAATGATAAGTGACGGAATTAGAACGTCATATTATACTATCATGACAATGTTGAATGCGGTCACTATTAGTCAAAGTCAAAAGTAAATGCCTTTTTCAGTTGAAAAAGGATCACTTTGAAACGT
The DNA here is from genome assembly GCA_932294275.1 of Chloroclysta siterata. NCBI lineage: Eukaryota > Metazoa > Arthropoda > Insecta > Lepidoptera > Geometridae > Chloroclysta > Chloroclysta siterata. The sequence continues at coordinate 25,220,691 of OW028592.1, read as the reverse complement.
CTTAAAGCTAGGTGAATCTAGGTGCCAGTTCACCTATAAGGACAGGCAAATAACTTACGGCTTGGTTCCTACCCTTCTTTTGGCGGACATTTTTCTAAAATATGCTAATGCAGCTTAAGTGGAGCCAATCCGACTAAAAGACAAGAAGAGAAGTAGGCAGAACAGAAATAAGAATAAGGGTAATCATCTCAAGAGCATAGCCTACGTAGAAGCACACGCTACGCGCTACGTTTCAATCAAACTAATAATAATGCATTGATACAATCTAATTGAGGGAGAAAAACAAACAAGATAGTACTCTGAAAATTGCAAGATTGCTTGAGGAAAAAATACCTATATTGCGATATAAATATTGTTTGCTTTTTTTAACCGACTAAATAAAAGGAAGAGGTTCTCAAGTCGTCATTCATTTTTGTATATTATTATGAGACTTTTCACTACTACTACTACTTTACCACGCCTTTTTCTAGTGTGGTTGCCGGTGAAATTACAGGCACATGAGGCTTAACATCTGTATGCCTCCAGTTGATGGACGCAGGGCAGTGCATCGTGGGGCACGTTCCTATCGTGCGTGGCTTGCGAGGCAATGCTTTGTTATAGGTGATGGTTACCACTTAACATCAGGTGAGTCATTACTTACTCCATCAGCTAGTTGTATTAAAAAAACAACGTTAGCGACTACTCTGTCAATTATGAATTGAGTTTGATGATTCTTCTTTTGTTTGGTAGGTTATACTTCAGATTCACATCTGATCCCATACTTATTTAACCGTAATTGATGCAGCCTCCAAGCTCATCCACTCTTATCTATCTCTCGCTATCCTCGTCCATGCTCAGAGCTGCTTCATAGCTCAGATCATTACGGTCATAGCGCTAGGTTTGAATATAAAGTATCAGATAAAGACGAGGTCTTCACCTATCGGCTTATCACAGATAGCCGTACTAAAAAGTTTCAGAACAATGTTGAACTGAAAGTGTCCCTTTTACCATATTTGAATGACCCAAATGATCTTTTTATAAAACTGACAAATTTAATAAATGAAGAACATAATGATACTTTTCAACTTAAAACATGTAAAGCTACTGTAAGTGTCAAGTTCGCTGACTGGGCAACTCCAGGTATTTACAAAAGTAGGAATAAATTATATGACCTATACGCTGCTAGGGAGTCAATGCTGAATGACCCAACGTTTATTCTACACACTAAAAACTACTCTAAAATTTTCAAAAAAGTATGTCACACGGCAAAATCATTGCATATAAGAAATAAAATTGAAAAATCGACAAATAAAATTAAAGCCACTTGGAAGGTAGTTAATAACGAAACAGGCAAATCAAAGATCGGTAATAAACAGATAAATTTAAAAGTAAACAATAATGTTTTTACTAAAAATATTGAAGTCGCCAACGCGTTTGATAGTTTTTTCTCCAGTATACCTAAACTTGTGACTTCATCCCTAAATTCCTCAGCTGCTGAAGCGACAACACTATTAGAGTCTAGCGTTAAAAAATGTAATGATATCTTCAGTTTTAAATATATTAATGCTGATAATATTGTGAAAACTTTTAAATCCTTAAATATTAAAAATACTGAAGATCTATGGGGAATGTCCACAAAAGTTTTAAGCGCTATTATAACTGATATTGCACCATGTCTAGCATACATTTTTAATAGATGTGTAGAGGAGGGCGTTTTCCCTGATTTAATGAAACACAGTAAACTCATTCCCCTGTACAAGTCTGGAAATGAACAAGACCCTGCGAACTACAGGCCTATTTCGGTACTGCCTTCGATAAGTAAAATTTTTGAAAAAATTGTTCTTACTCAGTTATTATCACATTTCAACGTCAACGGCATACTTCATAGTCATCAATTTGGATTTACTAAAGGTCGATCAACGACAGATGCCGGTTCGACGCTCCTGAAGCACATTTATGATGCTTGGGAACACTCACAAGATGCGATTGGGGTATTCTGCGATCTGTCCAAAGCTTTTGACTGTGTAAGTCATGCCACCTTAATATCTAAACTTAAACATTACGGCATCATAAACCAGGCAATTGGTCTTTTACAGTCATATTTAACCAATAGAGTGCAAAAAGTTGATGTTGGCGGTGAGAGGTCGTCTGGGTCGGTTATTGATATAGGGGTACCTCAAGGTTCCATATTGGGTCCCTTTTTATTTCTAGTATATGTAAATGACCTTCCACCTTTTGTAAAGGATTTATGTGAAATAGTTCTATTTGCTGACGATACCTCTTTAATATTTAAAGTCGACAGATTGAAGACTAACTTCGATGACGTTAATGCATCTCTGTCGCAAGTACTTAACTGGTTTACTGTTAATAATCTTTTGCTCAATGCCGGGAAAACGAAATGCATTAAATTTACTTTGCCAAATGTGGTTCAGCGTCCAACCAATATTGAATTAAATGGAGAATCACTTACCCTTGTCAATTCTACTATTTTTTTAGGACTTAATATTGATGCAAAATTGCAGTGGGGTCCACATATCAAATCACTTGCTGGTAGACTGAGTTCGGCTGCATACGCAGTTCGCACAATAAGATGGCTTACAGATGAAGCTACAGCTAGGCTAGTATATTTTAGCTATTTCCATAGTGTAATGTCTTATGGTATTTTGCTCTGGGGGAAAGCTGCTGATGTACAAAGTATATTTGTACTTCAAAAACGGGCGATACGTGCCATTTATAAAATGAAACCACGCGAATCATTGAGGGAGCGATTTAAAGAAATTAATATTCTCACAGTAATTTCACAGTATATTTATGAAAATCTATTATACACTCATAAACACATAGATAGCTTTAAGAAAAAGAGTGATGCACATAACGTTAACACTAGAAATAAAAACAAATTATGTATTCCTAAATTTCGACTCCAAAAGGTAAATGGCTCGTTTATGGGGAACGGTATACGCTTCTATAATAAACTTCCAGAAAGTGCCACTGGGCTTCCTATTAGAAAATTTAAAGCATACATTAAGAATAATCTAATAAGTAAAGCTTATTATACTTTAGATAGCTATATTGATGATAAAAGTGCGTGGCCCGATGTCCCGGTCGCTCTGCCCATCGGCAGCTAACATGTCTGCAATGTCTGTACTGTACCTACTATTGTGTGTTTTATTTTTCTCTGATTTAATAGATTGTATTTAATTTTATGCATTAGGTATTATTAGTTTGAAGCGTAGCGTGTGCTGTCTTATAAATTTGATTATGTTTACCTTTTTCTGTATGCCTACGCCTCACTTAACTTCAATAATATATTATATTACATTGTAAAAGGATCATACAAAAGAACGGTAGGAACCAAGCCGTAAGTTTGTTGCCTGTTCTTCTAGGCTTTGGTCGCGTGGAACTGGCACCTAGAGTCACCTAGCTTTAAGACGTTTCAAAGTGATCCTTGTGATTTTATTGAATAAATACCTATTGACTTGACTTGACTTGACATGTTTTCCCTGCAGTACCTCCCTATGTTTTTTAGAGTGGAAGAGCTTGGAGGAGGCCTTTGCCAAAAAAGGGCAAAGGGTGGGTTACATTATATTTTACACTACGATGTCGTAGTGTAAAATATAATGTAATTCTTAAAATTTATGTGTAAAAAAAGGCTTAAATTAAAAAAAAAATATGCAGCGTTTTTTTTTTTGGTTCCCTTCAGCAAAAGTTTTGTATTAAGTTTTCCAAGTTTAGTTATTTGAAGTCTAGTTTAAAAAATGTACTTAGTTGTTCTAGTATCGTGTCAAAGTATGTTGATAGCTTAATTATTTAGGTCATATTGGGTGTTAATGGGTTTTCTATGACTGGTGTGAGGTAATAAGCGAATACCAATTGTGAAATAATACTCTCGTAGAGCTAATTAGTTAGTTATCGTTTCCAAAATGACTTCAAACTTTCCATGAAATTAGCAACAGTCTTATCGGTCATTTTAACTAGTGGACTGCTCAGCGAACAACATAAAACCATACATAATGACTTCAGTGAACTCAAACGTTGTTTTTGTAAATATAAGAAGTCTATTTTATTCATTTAAATTGTCATAACTGTCATAAATCTTTACATATATAATTCTACTGTACGTGTGTATGTCACTGAACTCCTCCTAAACGGCTGGACCGATTTGAATGATTTTTTTTGTATGCGTTTGGGTGACACCCTGGATGGTTTAGATTCACAAATCAGCCCGGCAGATGGCGCTGCAGTCGGCTTTCAATTCATACTTTGTTTAATATCCTAATCACTTGAAATATGTATTAAGCTTATACTGTCATACGATTAAATAGTATCTTGTTAGTCCTCACACTAACTAACTGGATGCCACATTTCGCAGTCGATTCGATACTTGCTCCACTGCAACATTAGGTATACTTACTGATCAACATTCCATTCGCGCTAAGCTCATGTTACTAAGTTTAAACAGCTCCTGTACAGCATAGCTCAAACGCTCAAATAACATCCAGTAGCATTATCTGTTCGTGGTGGTCAAAGCTTATCTACACTTCTACACTTCTACACTAATATTATAAAGAGGAAACATTTGTATTTTTGTATTTTTGTATTTTTGTATGTAACGAATAGGCTCAAAAACTACTGGTCCGATTTCAAAAATTCTTTCACCATTAGAATGCTACATTATCCCTGAGTAACATAGGCTATATTATATTTTAAAAAAAATCAGGGATCCTTACTAAAACTTCAATAATGTAACCCAAGGTGGAAAATAAAAACCTTACATCGCGTGCGCTGCGAAAACTATTGATGATAGAACAAAATAATGTACTACGATTTTGTAGAACACGTCATCATCTACAAAAAATGTCGCGACAGCATATGTCTAACTATTATAGTTATGTCACAATAAGTGTTCTTTTATTATAAAAAAATAATTGAAATGCCGCCGCCAAAAAAGGGTCTTTATTTGTACCTTGGTATTAATCTTTATCCAAATAAATCATTTCATAATTAAGACGGTTTCAATACCTATAGATTACTTCTTAAATTTTTCAAATCGGACATTCCATTCAAAAGATATGACGAAATTAAAAATGTTAACGGGTCCACGGGCCACGCTCGGGGTGCGATTTCACTCACTCAAGGAGAAGCGCGTGCAAATGTATGAAATAAGTAGACGCGAGGCTCGAACCCACGGTCTAAATTTATCCTAAAATGTTCAAAAAATGTATGACCCTAGGGCATGCAGTATCGATACTTTTCTCAGTACCGGTAATTTTCGGCCGATACTGGCTCAGAACCGGTAATTCCCGGTACTTTCGATACTTTCGATACTGAGCTAATTATCTTAAATTAACTAACTGTATAGCCGTAAAATGAAACAAAAACTGTAGTACATAAAATAACTTAAGATTATTCGTTTTTTTATACGATTTAGAACAATAATATCACTTACACACAACAATCAGAATAGGTGAGATCAAGCTTAAAAGGATAATCATCAAATGAATCAATAACTGGAATGAACAGTAACAAACTACGTTATCTAACTAAATCAATAATTCTGTAGGTATTATTATATCTTTTTTATACTACCCCCATTTTATTTCTACGTTTGTTGGTTGTCACAATCCAAAATTTGGTTATTGTAGTATTTCTGGTTTTAAAGTAAACGTGCGATCATCAAATAATTGTTTGATGATATGAAAACAACATGAAAATAAATCCCTATTCTAAACCTACGACTGTAAAGAAGTGGATCACAGAATTCAAACCTGACTAGAGAGAGATGCCCTAGGTCTGGTCGGCCTTAGACGTCTACGACTAAGGAAAACAATGAAAAGGTGTGTAATCTCATTAGGGAAGACCGAAGACTGATCCTCAAGAAGATTGCACACACTTTGACCATCTCCTATGAACATACAAAAACATAATTGTCAATTAACTTGGATTTTCTAAGGTCTCAGCTAGGTTGGTCCCCATGTTGCTCTCAGATGAGCAAAAGCGTATTGAGCTCACAAAATCTTGCGACTGTGTTGTCACGTTTGAGGCTGAGCCTCAAGATTTTTATAGCAGATTCGATAACAGATGTAATCTGAGTTCACCACTGTGGAAAAGGGTGAGATGCTAAGGGTGTCATCATGGTAGACCACCTCGCTAAAGGCGAAACCATTTGCTCGGCATATTATTTAGTATGGTTACAGAGTAGATGAGAAAAAAATTCGCAAACAAACATTTACGGCCTTAATTATAGGAAGGAGTAGGTACTTTATTTAAATAAAAATTAAAATTGTTTGTAATGAACATTGTTTTCTTGGTTAGGTCGCGAACTTTTCAATCCACCCACTTTCAAACAACAATCAGAAAGAGCTAAGATCAATCGAATAATCATAAAAAAATTAACACAAACTACGTACCTGATCGTAATACTTACAATTGTTTGAATTTAATTAGAAGGTTGTTAAATCTAGGTTCATAATTCGTTAAAAAATCGAAATCTAAATAGAAAAGTGATACTGAACGCAGTGCTAGTGTTTATTTATGGAAATTGATGTATATCGTACTAGAAAACATCGTCAGTTTATGAGTGAAATCGAGTATCGAAAGTATCGAAAGTACCGGTACTTGCTTTTTGGAGTACCGGTACTGATCAGTATCGAAATTCCCGGTAATTTCGATACTGATCAGTACCGGGAGCATGCCCTAATGACCACCCATGCGAAGCTGGGACAGGCCGCTAGTAATATATATAATTAAAAAACGTATATTTTGTGTCACAACAACATCAGAAAACAATGTTGGTTAAATTAAGTAAGACAACAAAATCAGTCGTCACTTAGCTTATATATAATAGTGTTGTGTTTGATGTTCTACTACGACACTGGTCTTCCGTGACGCCTGGAGAGAATAGGGCCCCTGCATGTAGGTGTTATAAAAAGTGACTAAGGGAACGCACTAGGAGATAGACAGCAGAATATTCTCAGACATTCTTAATAATCATATACAATATAAAATGTGTCCCAATATCCAATAAGCGGGCACCAGAGGGAGGTGTTTTTGTAAATTAAAAAATAATTCAGATATTTATATCTTTTTTTTTCTCGAATTTTAATGAGCAGGTCCCTCTGGTGCCTTGTTATTTTTTGCCTTGCCTTGTTGCTTATCGTTGAATTTTTTGACACGTTGTATAATCATCGCTTATATAATTGACAGCTCTCACAGCTGAGTTGGCTCAGCTCTGCCTTCTGCCCCGTAGGCCGTGGATTCGACTCGCACACGGAACACATGCTTGTTCTCTCTCTGGGTGTTATAATTTATTATAAGTAGATATGTATTTACAAAAAAAGTATTATTTTATCAACTAAAGGTACCTGGTTCCCATAATATCACCTGTTTAGTTTGGTGATAGATAGTGCGGTGGGGAATGTCTACCAATAATTATATTTTCTTATTTAATTACCTAGTAGGTAAACCTGTAAACTCATAAAATAAAGGTCTCAAAATGTTTTTTGTACCCGATTTCACATCACAAATAACGGCAGTGTAGCCTTGGCTTTGCGAATAAACATGTAAAATAATGTAAATCTCTGAGTTTTCTGATCAGGTTTTTATTTTATTGCAAAAGTTTGTCGGCTTTTTATTGCAATGTTGTGAAACCTTTTTAGCGGGACATACGGGAGGCGCTGCTTCATTGGAGAACGTTAAATTGATGTTTATTGAGCTGTACCCCAAGTCTGAGTTAAGTATGTTTATCGTTTTTCGTAACGTCAGGCCTTTTTTGCACGCCCGATAGAGGCGCTTATCAAATCTCCATACAAAAAAGGCGAAAGACTGAAAACAAAACTGGTAGTGGTGCACACCACAGATATCTACATATTGAGAGAAATACCGCATGCTCTCTTTTAGCTAAGCTATAGTAGGTGCTCTCTTTCTATGGGTCTGTTCGCAATTGCCCCATTTCTTATTTTGTCTATGAAATATGCGAGCGAGAAGTTATTATAACGGTCAGCCCCTTAAATTAAAACTTATAGCTCCGAAGAAGAAGCTAGGTACTACAAACTGAGCTGTGCTGTCTGTAAAGGTTCGTTACTAGATTTAGATACCTACTTATACCTAACTCATATCTAAATCTTGTAGCGCACCTAGGTATGTAGCACACTTGGTTTCGTACTAAAAGGCACCTGCGGTAAGTATAGCGCGGGCCCAGTTAAGTTCAATGAACTCATTCGTACGCTGCTTAATTCAGTCGGTTATTGATCGAGTGAGCGAAGCGAACGAAGATCTTAGTTTCAACTTGGGCGATTTGGCATTTTATGTATGTATGTATGTATGTATGTATGTATGTTTGTCTGGCGATAACTTTAGAACCGTTGATCCGATCTCCATGAAATTTGATATGTCGATAGCTTGTACTTGAGAAATTTACTGGTAAGTATATGAGTAAAATCGGATGAAGGGTTTTTGGGATATGGGGTTTTTTAAGAGGGCAAAAATAAAAAAAGTTACATAAAAAAATCAAGTTACATGTCATATGAAAGGGCTTTGTTTGGACATTCCAAAACAATTTTTATTTTGGGACGCTCAGTTTTCGAGATAAAATTTAAAAAGTTAAATTAAGATAACCAGCGATCCAAGAGCTCCCATCTCTAAGAGTTTCCTTGAAATCAAGGTTTTTCTACTGGTCGGCCAGTTCCTTTGATTTTTCTTATTTTTTTTTCTTGAAATAATTTAACGAGGTACTCAGTTCTCATAAAATGGTGACGACGACCAGGTCTGATGATGGAGCCAAGGTCTGTTCAACGGAACTCTTCAATAAATAGGCCAATAGAGTTGAAACTTGGTAACCATACCAAGTTAGTAGGCGGTAGTCAGAAAAAAATCCAAAGATAATGTTTGGACTTGCCTCTGACTACTACCGACTCAAAGTTTTGATGCGTTCGTCGGGTCGCATCACGAGATCTCAGTTCGGGGCGAACTACTAGTATTATCTTAGGAACAAACAATTTGGCACGCCTTTCTTCATATTATCATATAGCGAAGCGTCGGCCGTAGGCAGGTTAGATACCTGTACCTATACCTGTTCAATGTATGTTTGTGGTGGTCTGGTGGTGCACATCGAAAGTGCACTTCTTCGGTTACTTTGGGTACCTAATCTTAAGGTTGGGAACAGTACCCCTGAAAACTTTACCGATAGGAACGTGCCCTACGATGCACTGCCTTGCGTCCCTCAAACTTGGAGCATACAGATGATTAGCCTCATGTACATCAACGGTTTAAAGTTACCGGTGAAATTACAGAATTTCACCGGCAACTTCAAACCGAAACATAGTAATGCTGCTTGGCTTTATGGGCTTATATTATACACAAAGATACATAATAAATAAAGTAGATATTTAATAGATTGATAGATATTTGTTATATGATGATAATTAATCGATATTTGTAGATTTTAAATAAATACAGTAGATATTGGATTGATCGAGTGAGTTAAGCGAGCGACAAGACTGGACAGAGACATCACGCGATCTCAGTTCGGGGCGAACCACTTAGTTTAGTTCTGTACCTATGTATCTATAGACCAAATATAATTCCCTACTAACCTACCTATCATATAATTTGACACACACGTTTATTTATTTGCATTATATTTTGTGGTTTTTTAACTATAGGTAAATTATTTATTTATTCATTCTTTCACAAAACAAAGACAAAGAAATAATCGTGATGAAACCACGTAGTGTTCTAACAGCGACAATGGGCTTGCAACCTGTCACGTATGGAATACTGCAAACCCATTAGTAGTACCCTCTTAGAAATTCTCAAAGGATCTCAAGGTGGTACTTGGTACAAAGAGATATATCTGCTAATATGTCTGTGGATCAACGTCGTATGGTTCTGTTTTCTGTTACTGTGTTAAACAACACTGCATCAAATAGAATGCTGCGTGTTTAATAAAGTTAATAAGAAAAAACTCAAGGTCTAATATTGAAACTATAAATAACATCAACAATAATTGAAATGCTGGCGGTAAAGGTAGCGCCACACCGCGTCCAAAAGCCGCACCGTGTCGCGTAAAGCTGTACAGCGAACAAAATAAAAATCAAAAAAATATTTATTTGATACCAAAACTACTTTTAAATGTATTACGATCTACTTTTTTCCTCTCCCGTGCACTACTGACACATTAAGATGTGTCAGTAGTGCACGGGAGAGGAAAAAAGTAGATCGTAACACAATACACAAAGGTTATCTGGAAGATAATGCTTTATAGCATTAAGTTCGCCTTTGTACTGTTATTTTAATAATAATATAATAAATTCATTTATTTCAGACAACTTAGTCCATAATTTACATACACTTATTAATTACACAATACACAATAGTTAGACATAAGCACATTACACACACAGGCAGAAAATGGATGGTCGGTATATCTATTTTAGGTACTGCGCATGTACCCTAGCACAGTGGTTTAGGTACTCGCAGTCGAACCTGGCTGAAAACACATTCAGTATGCCGTTGGAGCTGGACCGGATTCTGCGCCCCAGGGATGTGCACCGCTTGCGCAAGGTACTGTAGAAACAGTCCACCCGCGCTTCGGCAAACATCCCCGACGCGCTGCAGAACCGGGGCAGCCCCACCAGCATCCTGAATGCGTTATTATACTGGACGCGTAGGGCGCTCAACTGTTTTTGCGTATAACTTACCCATAGGCTGCTCGTGTAGAAGCTAGTACAGTAGGCTCGGAACAAACAGATTTTTACACCCCTTGAGCAACGAGCAAACCTACGGGCAATCATGTTCGCTCTTACAGACAACGCCCTCCGCTCCCTCTCAATGTCTACATCATCTTTCAGGTCAGAGGTTATCCAATGTCCGAGGTATTTAAATTGTTCAACTCGCCTAAGCGACTTACCATACAATTTAATGGTAGGTATAAGCGACGGAAATTGGCGACCCCTGGCCTGAAAGACCATGCATTCACTCTTCTTTACATTGTATTGTAGGCCATGAAGGTGAGCATACCTTTCACAAATGCCTAGTAGCTTAGATAAGCCACAGATAGAAGCGCTCAGCAGCGCCATGTCATCAGCGTAGCTTATGTTATTGACCGCTACTCCGTCTATATGGCAACCGACACGCGCCCTACTGAGCTCCTCTACCAGCGCGTTCACGTACAGGTTGAAGAGCTTGGGCGAAGTTAACCCCCCTGCCTTACCCCGCACTCCAACCTGTACGGCTCCGAGTAGGCACCCGACCACCTCACGACATTTACCTGGTGTTGGTACCAAAACTTAAAAATATTTTGAACATCCCCGGGCAAATTTATGGCTTCCAGTTTCTGCCACAAGATGTCGTAGTTCACCAGGTCAAATGCTTTCGAGAGGTCGAGGAAACACGCATAAACAGGTGTTCGTCTTTTAGTGTAGTATTTGACAGTTTGCTTTAAACTCAATATAGCTGCTTCTGTTGACAGTCCTGATCTGAAACCAAATTGGTTGTCATGCAAGTGTAAATGTTGATCTAATTGAGCATTAAGCAAACTGTCAAACACTTTCGCGACTATGGTGGCCAGTGAGATTGGTCTATAGTTGGACTTGTCACTTACATTTTAATGTGCAATAAAGTATTTTCAATCAATCAATCAAATATCTTATATCGCATCATGTAAAGGTTTATAAATCTAGCGAAACTAAAGTAATTTTATGTCATCACCATCTTCCTGCCTTAATTCCACCCTGCATGGGTCGGCACCCCAGGTTTTCTTCTTCCACTCTCTTCTATCATTAGTCACCTCGGTGCCACTTCTTCCTTACTCCTGTGTAGTATTTTTATAATGCTTCTTGCATTACTTGTTTTAGAACTTACAATAATTTTACAACCTTCTAGGCCTTGGTCCCGTAGAACTGGCACCTAGAGTCACCTAGCTTTAAGACGTTTCAAAGTGATTGGTCTTTGGCTTTGAAAGCATTATTTTTGTGTTATGTCCGACGTAGAACAGCACCGGTGTAGTGCTATCCTACTCGAAGCTGACACGATCTCGTTACGTGATTTATCAATGTCTACTCCCGCCGATACTAGTTGTGAAATTATATTATTATGAACTACACAATAAGTCATTATATTACTTCTGACGTTATCGTTTATTTAGGTGCCAAAATGTGAACCTTGTAACATGACAACTGACAGGTAAACTAATTTGATCCACTACGAGTACCCAGTAATGTAATGTTTGGACATAACTCTGAATACCGCCCTTGGACGTCCTCAAAGAATCTTGGGACCGTACTTGGTACTCAGAGATCTGAGGGGATATCTACCGTGCCTGGGGATCAAAGTCGTGAAGCTGTTTCAGTTTTACAGCACTCAGTATTTGCAGAATCTAGACTGGATCAAGATAAAAGGGATCACTGTACACTCTAGACTCAGAGTGATGGACGCAGTGCATGTTCACCGAGGACATGTCCTCGGTGAACGGACTCTGTGAGCGATAAAGCATAGGTACCAGGTCAACATCAGGAGGGCCATGTGTAAAAATATATACTTATCCCAAGTATATTAGGTAATGGGAGATTTTAAAATGTGGTGCTTGCGGAGGATGGAGAAAATTAGTTGGACAGAAAAAGTGACAAACGAAGAAGTCAGAGCGAGTAAAGAAGAAAAGGGACAAAACCGAAAAGGAAAAATGTTTAGACATCTTCTACGACATGACAGCTACATAAAAAACATCATTGAAGGAAAGGTTGAAGGAAAGCGAAAAAGAGGAAGGCCACTATTAAGTTATGTGAGCCAGATAAAAGAGAAGGTCGATGTCATGTCGTATAAGTAGGTCAAGGAGGCACAGGCGTAGCTAGGTAGCCGATGGCCCTGGTGCAAAACTGGGGCGGCCCTAACTGTTTAGGGTTTCATCAAATCAAAAGATATAATTATTGTCCCCACAAGTGCCGAACAGAAGTCGAAACTTGGGTATTTCCCTGTATTCCTTCAATGAGTTGCCATGAGTCGTGTTGCAACCTATTTTATTTACATTCCGAAGATGAGAAACATTTTAGCTAGTTCAATACGAGGTTTGCTGGTCAGGGTCCGAGGGCCCTCTCAATCAAAATCAAAACGGTCTTTATTCAGTACAATCACAAGGATCACTTTGAAAAGTCTTATACCTCTATACTAGGTGAATCTATCGCCAGTTCCTCGCGTTCCTCTGAGCTCGTGGGCCCAGGAGCACGGCACTGTCTAGGTCCTCGGTAGCTACGCCACTGTAAGGAGGCCGTATTGGAAAGACTCAGTTGGAGGAAACCCCGACAAGTGCTAAGTTCTTAATTTTAAGAAGTGAGTTCCCAGGTTCAAACTCTACAAAAATCTAAATTTCGTAATATGTTTAAAAGTAGCAACAGCTGATAAGAACGCGTGGTTGAATTTACTAAACAATGTAATAGCGGAAGTTAATGTTTTTCTACACCGAGCGGCTTCCTGCCGGCGCGTTAGTCTACTTTCGCATTATGGAAGCGTTACACATTCTTCTACACTTCTATAGGTACCTCGTACCTCACTCACAAGAAGAAAAACACATCGATAGACGTTTAAAAATTTTTTATTGAAATTTATGTTTTTTTTTGTCGGTTAATATATTATTATTTAGTTATTTTTATTATATTTAATTGCATTTTGTAAGTATGTAGTTGAAGAGGTACTTCAGTGGTGCGATTCCGTCAACAACAATCACCCAAGCGACCGCGAAATCTGCAGAGGATGCCCAGTTTTTCAGATACAACAAAACAGTAAAATTGAGATAATCAACGACCCAAGAGCTCCCATCTCTAAGAGTTTCGTTGACATCAAGGTTTTGTTATTGATCGGCCAGTTCCTTTGCTTTTTCTCATTTATTTTTCTAGTTATAAGTTAAGATGATACTTAGTTCTCATGAAATGGTGACAGAGACCTGATCTGACAGGCAGTAGTCAAAAGCAAGTCCAAATATATCTAACGTTTGGACTTGCCTCTGACTAACACCTACTTTAATTTACAGAGCGTTCGGATCGCATCACGAAATCTCAGTTCGGGACGAACCACTAATATAATTTGGGTAACATAAAACCATGGTAATATTCTCCTAAAACAAAAACTAAACAATAATCTCTTGGTGGCGCTTGCACATTTACTGACGTATAATCTTCAAAATCAGAGAATCTGCCAGGAAATAAAGTTTCGGGGTAGGTAGTAGCAGATATTATTTTGACTGGCACAGTGTGTAATCTGTGATCAATTAATTAGTTGATGGTTTAATGTGTATTTTTAAAACGTTACTGCGTAGTGCGTACACATCCTTTCTTCTATTTGTTGTATCGGTGATTCTATTGTATAGATACCTAGACGATTAGATAATTATGTCTGTACCTACGTGTAACTTGTCTGGTAACTAAGTGGTAACTGGTGATCACGACCTATGATTGTTTTTAATGAACTAAAAACAAGAGAAGATAGAAAATTCGATTCATAATAATTGTTGAACTTTAAAAGTTTATTAGGTAAGTAATTTCTAAACTCTTTTTAGGGAAAGACTATAAAGTTTTTATTAACACAACTGTGCTAATTTCATGTTTTGTGCAAAATATGAGAATTAGCATAACTACTTTCTATGGAAACAAAGCCGCACCCCAGGCAGATACATTGGTATGTCTGATGTCACCAAAACGCGGAAGCTTTAACAGGATATTTCAAACTTGTCATCTTGCACAGCCCGACTTCACCCACTGCTGGGTATAGGCCTCTCTAAGGTTTGTGTGATTTGTGCCATCTACCACGATCCTGTGTCATAGTTTGTGCCTTCTGCCATTTCCAAGCCGCGGCTTTGACGATGTCATCCACCTATCTCGCTGCAGGCAAGACGTCCCACGCCTCTGTCCCTACTCCACCTGTCATCACATCTTGTAAGTCCGTCCACCACGTCCCGCACAACTCCATTTGAGCTCCATAATCCGATTTACGACGTCTTGGACCTTTGTTCGTCTTCTAAATTCAAATAAATATATTAATATCTTATCTTATTTTATCGAAATCTATAACAATTTGAAATGGAGAAGTTCCATTTACTCATCACGAAGCTCAAAAATTATTGGGCATAAAGGTCTAAAGAGATCTTTTTATGAAGGATCACACAAAAAGTTTTGCCTGTTCTTCTATGTTTTGGTCGCAAGGAATGACGCTTAGTTCTCCTAGTTTATAAGACGTTTTAAAGTAATCCTTGTGATTGAACTGAATGTTTTAATTTTTGGTGCAGACGCGCACTAAAAAACAATTTTTTAGTTTTTCATACATTGCCTCGCTAATAAAGTTAGTCACACGTGCGATTCGGTTTAAAGAAAGTTATGTCACTTTTATGAGAAAAGTGTAAGTTAAACTTAAGCATAGTCAACATTGTACATACATTTGTGTATAGGTACATTTGTAGGTAAGACGTTTTGATTCCACAGTTAAGTATTAAAGGTCACTGTTTATAGGCTCGCTGTAGTCTAAGTTGTCCCACAAGTTTATAATGTCAATAATTCCTGTTCTAAATTAATATGATCTTTTTTAGTAATATTAAATCAGTTCTTGTTTGGATATAAAATTTTCAAATGTTTAGTATTTGTGTTGAATTCCGTATTTTTACAGAACATGGAAGGGCTTTTATTATGTTTTTGACAATCAGAGACAAATTTTGGACCCCAACTTGACTGAATGCTCAAATGAATTCCACTGAGTTTCTGAGAACAAAGGTTGAGATTTTTTATTATATTAACATCTTTATAGAAGTCGGTAATCTAGTCCAGATAGTAAGTTCACCTCGGAATTCGAGATACCCAGCTGTAAGTCTGTAAATACTTGTATATTGACACCCTAAAAGTTGTCTCAAAACCTACATATGGTAGGGTGTCCGCAACTATTAAATTTCAAGGTCACAAAAATTGGGTTTTTGCGCTTTCTTTGTAAATATCTCATTTCCTATGAGTTTTTTGCTATTTGTATTTATATCAATATTGTAGAATATAAAATTCTCTACAAATTTTGTTCAAATAATTTTTTCATACGGTGAACCATTTTCGAGATAGAGGGCGGAGAGCGCGCGGTCACAGCATTACTTCAGGTCAACCGGTGCCTCCGGTCGCCATATATAGTTGATGAACTATCGATAAATCAATCGATTATAAATATTTGTCAATTTTTATTAACTATTATATTATATTTTATCATTTTTTTCCTAACCTATCCACTTTTTATTCAGTATTAATTTATTTAACAACACTTACCTGCCCATGTAATTGCAGAATTGTTAAAGAAAATATAGGAATTATATTTCAATTTTAACCTAATTAATATTAATAACTTCTTACATGATGAAAAAAAAAACAAATAAATTATGAATTAATCTTTTTATTAAAAAATATCAAAAATATCAAATGGAATAAAGGGTACAAAAACTACAATTTATAATTTGAATCATCTTCTTCCTCTTCATCGTCGTCTTCCGGCTGCTGGTAAATTTCAAACTGGTCTTCATTATCGTCTTCAACGACATTTGTCTCAAGTTCTTCCATGATTTCGGGGTCAAAGGTTCCATCTTCGTTAATGTCGCTCCGATATGGTAGAGCATTGAGACAAGCTTGCCCATTACATTGATCACAAGCTAAAGAGGATTACAAGCCCGCTTTCCTGCATCCGCATCGCGAACCACTACCACTCTTGCAGTTGCAGAAAATTGTATTTAGCAAATCTTCTGGAGCAGGTGGTAAAATTGTCATGATAGGCTCCAGAAAATCGTTTCGCATTGCCCAACCATACCTAGGGTTCCAAGTCATAGCCTAACCAAGTTTGAACTTGATAATATACACGTTTGAAAGATTGATGAGCAGCTGCACTTGTTGGTGGAATATTTGAAAGCTGCACAGGTTTATTAAGTTTTGTAGACTTAACGTAATGTATATAACGAAGATTATCGAGACTTTTTACAGATTTCGGAGCATTATAGATTGCCAATAAGGTTTGAGTTCCACTCTCTAATAATCTCTGGACCGAACAATTTTCTTCCTCAAATGCTGCATAAATGGGAATATTATGATTTAAGTTTTTCCCTTAATTATTTTTTAATTTTAGGAAACGGTTATCAGTATTATTGAATAGATATAGATTTAATGCATGAAGAAAATGATAACATATAATATAATAGTTAAAAAAATTGTCAAATATTTATAATCGATTGATTTATCGATAGTTCATCAACTATATATGTCGCGTTTTCAACCGGAGGCACCGGTTGACCTGAAGTAATGCTGTGACCGCGCGCTCTCCGCCCTCTATCTCGAAAACGGTTCACCTTATGAAAAATTTATTTGAACAAAATTTGTAGAGAATTTTATATTCTACAATATTGATATAAATACAAATAGCAAAAAACCCATAGGAAATGAGATATTTACAAAGAAAGCGCAAAAAACCAATTTTTGTGAACTTTGACCTTGAAATTTAATAGTTGCGTACACCCTACCATATGTAGGTTTGAGACAACTTTTAGGGTGTCAATATACAAGTATTTACAGACTTACTGCTGGGTATCTCGAATTCCGAGATTCTTACCTAATTTAAGCTTGAATGACTGGACTAATCGGTAAAAGTATGAATAACTGTATTGACAACCACGCCTTAGCCCTTCCATATAGACCGTGTGTCAGATCTAGTCGATAACACGTTGCCAATCACCTATTGATGCAACACGTTACGAAATATCTGATGCATTATAATTCTTGACAGATGGTGGTGACGGTACTTTCACCACGCCTGCACAATTCACCACCATATTTGGACACACTTCCGTGGATATACGACGCGTGCATTTATTTTCTTGTAAAAAAACTAATCCTATGGAATAAGAGACTCAACTTTTACCAACTAACTTTTATCTAACATTACAAAATAGATACAAATCAGTATTTTTTGAAGACCTAGTTTGCCTTTCTTTTCATGATTGAATGCCTCTAAGCAAGTCAGTCAAGTAATTAATGAGTGATGAAAAAATATTATTTTAATTAGGCACAGTTTATCCATTGAATCCATTTATCGAACGTTAGAACGTTATAAATGAGGGATACTTAACGTTATACTTATTTATTTAATTTATTTATGAAAAAAAATAAGTGTGCTTTTAGGTTTTAGTGTACGTTCAGTGTGCACGTACTACATATTTGAATGTCAATGATTAATATTGGTGTCTCGATTAAGGCCTCCCCTATAGGATTCTAGGAAGACCGATTTAGAACGACGTTGTGAAGGTCGCGGAAGTCGGATAGAGAGCATCCGACTTCTGCGACCTCTCGGCCGTCGGTCCATCATGTGGGTGTCTAGATTGTAGAGCAGGGAGCTAGGTTATGGTGATGGGTGGAGACTGGCGGTTAAATTAAACGATGATATATAGACCAATATTATATTATTGACTTGTGAAAAAAATTAACTAGTACACATTATGATCACATATATTAATTGGGATAAAGAAAAGCAACAATTTACCTATGACATGTTTCGTGTGTGTCCAGAGGAGAAGAGAGAAAGTACATCTACGTTGAGTGACCACAAGAAAGGTGAAGCTGTGACATCACAGAGACAACATTGCGAGAAACAGATATAATCATTAAACCAATTACTATCTCCAGACTCCGGACAAGTTGGATGGTGTAGAGTGTAGACTCATAGCATGATTCAATATTCCAACAAAGATAGCAGTTACCTAAAAGACTCATTTGCATGGCATTAATCTGTTTTCTGCATTGCATTTATCGCCCGCATGTTAGACACGAACATTCTTACATAACGAGTTAAGGCACATACATCATTTTGTATGATTTATTTACTAGTTCAACGATACTTATATAAAAATTGTATAAGTAAAAAATTATATAAATGCTTTAATTAATTGCCACAGTTCGGACCAAGGCCGAGACTCCAATAGAGAAGAAGTAACTATAATTTTTTAAGTTGTTATTTCTCAAATTGTTAATATTTTGCAAATGAACTATTGAAATAAAATACCACCCGAACATTATTATAATGTTGCACAAAAGTCAAGGTATAGCCAAATACAAGGATCATACAAAAGAGCGGTAGGAACCAAGCCGTATGTTTGTTGCCTGTTCTTCTAGGCTTTGGTCGCGTGGAACTGGCACCTAGAGTCACCTAGCTTTATGACGTTTCAAAGTGATCCTTGTGATTTTATTGAATACTAGCGGCCTGTCCCAGCTTCGCATGGGTGGTCATAAATTTTTTGAACATATTAGGATACTTAGACCGTGGGTTCGAGCCTCGCGAGCCTACTTATTTCATACATTTGCACGCCAGAGACTGAAATCGCATCCCGAGCGTGACCCGTGGACCCGTTAACGTTTTTAATTTCGTCATATCTTTTGAATGGAATGTCCGATTTGAAAAATTTAAGAAGTAATCTATAGGTATTGAAACCGTCTTAATTATGAAAATATTTATTTGGATAAGGATTAATACCAAGGTACAAATAAAGACCCTTTTCTAGCGGCGGCATTTCAATTTTTTTGACATTAGGTATGTACCAAAGATATTATTATGGTATATAAGGTATTATTATTGTGTGTATTATTTTGACATTATATTGTAGACATTTCACTATTCTGAAATTTGGTATTTGTATTTTCTTGACGTTTCGTGTAAACTGACATTATAAATTTAATACTAATTTTGTATGCTGACATAATAATTTTGGTTTCTAACAACTCATTTCATATAATTGTATTGTATAATTTTATTTGCATGCTAGATTGTAGTAATGTGCTGATCATTTTTACCTAAAGAACCTATTGTAACCACATTGTAGCAAATATAAATAAATAAATAAATAAATAAATAAAATTAAATTTTTATAATAAAAAAACACTTATTGTGACATAACTATAATAGTTAGACATATGCTGTCGCGACATTTTTTGTAGATGATGACGTGTTCTACAAAATCGTAGTACATTATTTTGTTCTATCATCAATAGTTTTCGCAGCGCACGCGATGTAAGGTTTTTGTTTTCCACCTTGGGTTACATTATTGAAGTTTTAGTAAGGATCCCTGATTTTTTGAAAATATTATATAGCCTATGTTACTCAGGGATAATGTAGCATTCTAATGGTGAAAGAATTTTTGAAATCGGACCAGTAGTTTTTGAGCCTATTCGTTACATACAAAAATACAAAAATACAAAGCTTTCCTCTTTATAATATTAGTGTAGAAATACCTTTTGACTTTGACTTTGAATAATGAAGCGTAGGACGCCGCGATGGATCGACGAAGTTATAAAGATCGCGGAATGTCGGTGGATGGAGAAGGCTCGTTCTTCCCGGTGTGAGGGTGGCCTGTCCAGCAGTAGGCTTCTTCAGACTGATGATAATTGAAAGGAATAACTTGCAGTGAAGTCAAGGTAAGTTTCCTTATACCAACTTATACCATGTCGAGGTCAGTAACACGATTTGAAGATTTTCCTTATGCGGTGCAATTGCTGATATACCTAACAAAAAAAAAGATACAACTTCACGACTTTGATCCTCAGGCACGGTAGATATTCCCTCAGATCTTTTAGTACCACGAACGAACTCCAGATTCTTTTAGGATAATAAGAGGGTAGTCAGAGGTACGTTCAAACATAATGGGAGTGGTCTAGTTCCTCACCGTGATGCTTATCATCCACCGCTTGATATCGCTATTTTGCTTGATAACTGCCTATCGAAAGCTTCTCTGAATCCAATTGATCCAAGCAATGTGGATACACAACACGATTGGAATTTTGCTAAAGGTAACTATGAGCTGCTTTATAAATATATTTCCGAGGTTGATTGGCATGAGGTTTTGCTAGCTCAGCAGGTTGATCTTGCTTTGGACAGCTTTTATAATATTATTTATGATATATTTAATTTGTGTATACCTAGAAAGATTCGCTCCAGTCATCCCAGCAGACGGTATCCTATATGGTTTACAGCTGACCTGATCAAGGATGTAAAGCGTAAAGCAGAAATACATCGTCTTTGGAAAGCTACCAGGAATCGTAAAACTTATGAGGAGTTTGCTGGATTAAGAGCAGATATCAAGACTCGGATTTCTCGGGCTTATGACAATTACGTGGACGCAGTTCAAGCTCAGATAAAGAGTAACCCACGAGCTTTTTGGCAGCATGTTGGGAGTTTAAAATCTAAGGGGGGTTTCGAATCACGCATTTCTCATAAAGGACAAGAACATATCGGTTGCGATGCAGCCCAAGCCTTCTCTCGCTACTTTTCAGAAGTCTTTTTGCCTACCGTTCCTCTACTCGATCCTCATTTCGCAGAGGCTGAGAACAAGAGTACAGCAAACCATGTGCATGTTCAGGAAATTACGCTAAATGATGTAGAGTTTGCAATAAAACGCTTGAAACCAGCGAGCTCCCCTGGACCTGATAACTGCCCTGCGTTTGTCTTGAAAGGCTGCAGTGATCA
Organism: Chloroclysta siterata; assembly: GCA_932294275.1. Lineage (NCBI taxonomy): Eukaryota > Metazoa > Arthropoda > Insecta > Lepidoptera > Geometridae > Chloroclysta > Chloroclysta siterata. The sequence continues at coordinate 25,199,208 of OW028592.1, read as the reverse complement.
CATAAAACTACCTATTTGTTATATATTAAATCTTGCGCTCTCTACCGGTGATTATCCACGACGGTGGAAAATTACAAGAGTGAGACCGATTCCTAAAGGTAAAGATATAACCAAGGTTGAAAATTATCGTCCTATTGCTGTACTTTCCGCGCTTGCCAAGATTTTTGAATCAATACTGCACAGTCTAATATCGCCACAAATAAAACCTTATTTGTGCGACTCTCAGCATGGGTTTAGAGTCCATCGTTCGGTGAATACAAATCTGTTGACCCTTGTTGATATGATATCCCAACACTTAGACAGTAGTAAGCAGGTTGATGTTGTATACTTTGATTTTAAAAAGGCTTTCGATAGAGTAGATAATGATGTACTGCTGAGAAAGCTATGTAACATTGGTTTTTCTACTAAATTACTAGAACTTTTTGCTAGTTATATGCGCGATCGGCAGCAGTTTGTGCAGCATGGATGCTTTGTTTCAGCCCCCTACCATACAAGGTCTGGAGTCAGTCAAGGCTCAATATTAGGTCCGCTCTTGTTTGGCATCATGATAAATGACCTTGACACTGTTCTTCAATATGCAAAGTGTCTATTGTATGCTGACGACTTGAAGTTGGTCTATAAGATTGAGCAAGTTAATGACTCTATATATCTGCAGGATGACATTAACGCTGTGTTTGAATGGAGTCTTTCCAACAAACTCTTCTTCAATATGGACAAATGTTGTACTATGACTTTCAGCCGAGCGCGGTTGCCGTTGCTAACACATTACTTACTAGGTACCGAGCCCATAGTTAGGGTCAACGCTGTAAGGGACCTTGGCGTAAATTTTGATACCCGTCTAAATTTTCATGAACATATGAACGCACTTGCTACTGATTGTTATCGCAGGTTAGGTTTTGTTCTTCGGAACGCCCGCGAATTTCATGATGTTGGTGCAATAAAACTTATTTACACGGCTCTTGTAAGGAGCAAGATTGAGGCGGCATCTATTGTGTGGCATCCGTATGAGAGTACTTACGCCTTGCGCCTAGAGAAAATCCAAAAGACTTTCTTACGTTTTTTGTATAAGAAGATCTATGGATATTATCCGTTTCTTTACCCAACAATATTTTTACTTGGTGCACTGGGCTTCAACTCTCTAGAGGCAAGACGTAACTACAATCTACTGATCACAGCTTGTCAGGTACTACGCGGTATTTCGGACTGCCCGGAATTAGTAGCTAGAGTTGTAAGGCTAGCTGTTCCTGAAATACCCAAATACTCGTTCAGGCCCCGTAGACACGCCCTACTCGCAGTACCAAGGACGCGCACTGTTGCTCACGGTAATTCGCCTCTTGTTCGAGCTTTGACCTTATTAAATGCGCTTCTGGCATCAACACCATCGTGTGATCTGTTTTCTGGTCGATGGACGAATGTATGTAGAGAATGTATGAGATATTGTGAGTTGATTGATAGTGTTAACATTAGTTCGATTAGTTAGTGTTAATTTATGTGATCTTCTTTTTCTATTTTAATTCGTGATTTGTTGTTAAATTAATTTGTATATCATAGCGCATTGGTTTTTTTTACTGTAATGTTATGTTATTATTGTTGATATAAATAAATAAATAAATAAATAATATACCATTTGGCACATACCCACCCACAGTTTGAAGAAGTGGTTAATAAAGTTTCAAGAGTAAGTTAAATAATTACAAAAGATAAGTAAAAATGTCACGTAATGCTGGAGGTACCTCTGATTACCCCCTAGACATTCTTATCATGAATTCATAAGGCTTTGAAGGTGACATACCTTGACACGTGGTTGACACAGTCATGTTTTTCTATAGAAGAATAACTTGATTTAGAAATTCTACTGAACTAAACGAAACATAATTTCTCATTTAGTAGGTACAAGCTGGTGCCCGCGACTTCGTCTGCGCAGGATTAGTCACACAATATCTTTATAAATTGTAGCCTATGTGTTATTCTGATGTATAAGCTATATTATTGTAAAGTTTCATAAAAATCCATTCAGTGTTTTTTACGTGAAAGAGTAACAAACATCCATCCATCCATCCATCTATATTAATAGGATAGGATACTTAATATCTACTAAACATAATAATAACTTTATTGGTAATAAACTAATAAATATGTATGTACCTAGGTTTAGGATCTTTTTTAATCCAATTTATTTGGAACTTCGAAGGTTACTTCAACAAAACGTAGGTTTTTTTAGACGTTTTTTTGTTTGCGTATATTATGTATTGCCGGCCATTTGCAGATTTTCAAGATCAGTCAGACTGAGGATAAAATATTTTTTGTATTTTAGCTCAAGGTAGGTAAGTATTACTTATTTTTATTTGGAGCTCAGAGCTTGGTCAATTTATGTAAGCCACTGTTTTTGTTGTACCTCTGTATGTTGAACTATAAATATATATATTGCGTAGACGTGACACACACACTCTATTTTTATAGCTTTTTTGTTTTTTATCTACTTACGTCTCATTTCTACGTATCTAGAATAGCTTTGTACCCTTTTATATGTCCTGTACAGATGTCCTGTACAGTTTGTATAAATAAATGCCTTTCTTTCTTTCTTTCTAACTATTACTGAACTTTTACTTACGCAAGATACGACCAAACATACAAAAATAAATGTATTCCTTTAATTAATATTTTATTATTATACTACTACCATAGATTTACTTATAAAAATCTAAATAATAGCCTATTGCTATCATATCAAACAAACGGCATTTTTTAAAAATTTTAAATTATAAAACGTATGTAAATATTGGGGCATAATATCTTGGTAAAGTTGATTTTCGGTAGGTATTTTATACTGTATCACATAACATAATAGTAAATTCTTATTACTCCTGCGTGTTAGAAACTTGGTAACAAAAAATAAAACCACGTTAGGGAAATACAGTGATTCGAATTATACATTTTGAGTTCGTCAGCGACACTGAGTAATCGCGTATTACGTTTCTGTATTGTATTTTACAATATTTATAGGAGTTAAAAATAGTAGATTTCTTAGTAATATCCAAAAATTAGCAGCAAGAACACAGTTTAAAAGTAAAAAGCTACGAAAATACGACAAAAATATAAAAGCTAGGATTTATCTTAGGGTAAGTAATTTACGTTTTTTTAAAGAGGAAAAAAATATTTAAACAAAATAATGTTTTTAACAAAAATGTGTATCTTTATCAGTTACTGGTTCCCTCAGTAAGCCACACTTAGTTGGAGTTTGGAGCTATATGCCACAAACGCCGATTTATTTAAATGTTCTTAATGTTTTTGTCACCGTAAGCGAAAAATAATAAATTATGTCTGAAAATGTTTCATGGTTAGATTTTTACACCTTATAATATTTTTCCACTCTCTTAACAATATTTGCATATGAAACGTACTTGAGAAAGGCATTTTTAGGGTTCCGTACCCAAAGGGTAAAACGGCACCCTATTACTAAGACTCCGCTGTCCGTCCGTCTGTCCGTCCGTCTGTCACCAGGCTGTATCTCATGAACCGTGATAGTTAGACAGTTGATATTTTCACAGATGTTGTATTTCTGTTGCCGCTATAACAACAAATACCAAAAAACAGAATAAAATAAATATTTAAGGGGGCTCCCAAACAACAAACGTGATTTTTCTGCCGTTTTTATAGATAATGGTACGGAACCCTTCGTAGCGCGAGTCTGACTCGCACTTGGCCGGTTTTTAAATGTTGTTCGGTCGTCGTCCTTGTCATCGCTAATTCCTTCAAAGCCTTTGCTAACAATGATAACAATGTATTCCTTGTAATTTAGCCAAAACGGTAGACATTATGCTGAGTTGAGGCCATTTAGTTTTCTCACCCTTGTATACTATAACTTCTACTTCTATTCTAGGTACATATATTCGTGACTTCTAAACGTACGCGTATTTGCTATGGAGTTTGACTAATGTGTCTGTGGACGCTTGGAAGCGTTAAATTATTAATTATAGGGGAATAATCGTAAAATTCAAGAAATATGTAGAATTAGTTAATTATGTACAACAGTAGTTGAAAAAAACCTAAGCATAAAAACAAATTGTGGGAAGTAACGATGTGGCCATTATCATTCATAGATTTGGCAGAACAGCTTACGACGTCATAACGAGTGTAATCCATCTAACCATGAACTCGAAGTCACCCTTGCATAACGCCATGAAGAATGGTACAGTCAGCAATGAAGATTAATTACTCTTCAGAAAATATATACTTTCCAAGTGTTAAATTGTGGGATAAAGTATGTTCGTGATTTGTGGATCTTTAAAACTATCACTCAACATGTATAATTATAACATACAAAACTTTAATAATGTCCTGTGATATTTCCTTATCGTGTCGATGCTTAATTTCCTAAGAATAATCCTAAAGAAAGTGGCCATTTCAATAGTGCTAGCTGTGGCCGAATTGTGGTCCTCCATCATGCAAGTATTAGGGCACGAGGCGCACACTGCGCAAGTGCCTAAACACATAAAACTAAACTATTTCAATAAGTTACTTTTTGTAATGACTGTACCTTCAAAATAAATTACCTATCCTGATGTAATCAAATTACTGAGCAGGTATAATAGACCGAAACTATTTTTATACTAAATAATTCGCAAAAAATCAAAACCTCGTTAAAAATATAACTTCTAACCTATTTTACCACAAATTATTTGATGCTTCTAAGGTAATTAGTATAAAAAACACTGCATAGTTAAATGGTATGGCGCTATGTCTAACTAAATACCTAAACATTTATATCGAAGCACAGACTGTCTGCATTTCTTGCCAATAATATAATATTTTCATACCAGTTCGTAAGTTTATTGCAATGTATGTTACACGTTCATACAAGGTGTGCCATATCGCAGTACTCGTTTTGAAAGAGTTCGTCCGGGGAAGTACCACTATAATAATAATAATATACTTTTATTTCAGGCATAAAATATTACTTACTATGCTTATTGCAGTGATTTTCGAATTATTGTGTTGCAATTTCCAGTTTGAAAGGTTTAAGTGCGCCGGTGCAATAAAACAAGCACATGTGACTTAACATCATCTTTACGACTTAGTTTTTTACACTTGCTGATGGAACAAGCCGATGGCACCTAATGTTAAGTGGTAACCATCACCTATAACAGAGCATTGGCTCGTAAATCAACTTGAGGCATACAGATGTGCCTGTAATTTACCTTAAACCACACCTTTCAAACCGAAACACAGCAACGCTGCTTGATGGCAGAAGTACGGAGACTCAGAATGATGGGCGTTGTGCAAGGCTGGAAGAACAGACATGAACTTACGTCTTGCTTCACATAGTTCTTACGTATGATACTTATTACAAAATAATATATGTAACGAAGCTTCATTGTGCTGCCAATCTCACTTACTGAGGCGTAGGCGTTACTTTAAAAAGATCTTTCTTGCTTGTTCTTCTAGGCTTTGGTCGCGAGAAACTGGCGCTCGTATCACCTTGTTTATAAGACATTTCAAATTTAGTGCGATTACAAGGATCACCCGTGTGATTGCACTGAATAAAGGACTGAATAAAGTATATTTTGATTTTAGAATTGTAAAAGTTAAAACGTAAAATATTTTCATGGTTTTTGGTTTACTGAAAAGATTTCAGAACCGCCTGTAGTTAGAAGACAGTCGACGTTGATCTAGGATCGTAAAGATAAGGGACAAACAGCGAGGGTGACGAGCAGTTAATTGTAATTATCATTGTTTGGAGCCAGTCACGAAGTGAGTCTGAACTTTTCATCTCGTGTGAGAAAAACTCAATTTGTGCTTGTGTTTTCTACTTAGAAAAATCGTTGTGAGTTTTTGCTAGTTATTATTGTAGCTTCAAGAATAATAGGGTTGGAAGGTTGCCTTACTAGGTTTTAAACCTTATTGCTTTAATATGATTTAAAATGGAGGAATCTCGGATAGGTGGAACCTCTCCTTTCGATTCCGTTTTTATTTATATTTATTTCATTCAGTGCCAATTTCACCATATCTGATTCGCTATCGCCAGATAAAAATATTTCTGTCTCTTTATCTTAAATTTGTGAAAAACAAAGACGGGTATATTTTTACTTGTCGGATAGAATTTCTCAGAGATTGTTAAATAGGTGCTTAGAGTTCAGTGCTCGACTAACGCATCACCTTGTACGTACCGCATAATTGCTTTTCCTTCATTGTTCTAAAACATGACGCCAACTGAAGGACACATTTTCATTTACAATTATTATATCGACACAAATCGAACGCATTTTTTCAATATTTTGCTCACATTAACAACCTAAAACCTAATAATGTCTGTACCCACCCACAGACATAATAATACTTACAGATATAACCTATGGTTAATATAAATAATAACTAATTTAAAAAACCTTTTTGAGGTATAGATTAGGTATAGGATGTTTATGTAGTATTTATTTTTCCCTATAAGGCCATCAATGCATCAACATCGTCTCTTCATCGGTCTTGCAGGTATCCATGGGTATTTGACACGTCTGGTCAAATGCCAGTTATAACATAAAAAAAAAGTTATTAATTTTTTACAGAACATAATTTGCTTATTTCCTTATTTAACAGTAAAAACAATATGGTTCCATTTTATTTCTTTTTAAACAATGAAATATATGTAATCGTTGATAATTTTATTGCATATCACGATCTCTTACAAGTTAAATCAAATCAAATCGGTCTTTATTCATTTCGATCACAAGGATCACTTGGAAACGTCTAAAACAAGGTACCTAGTTACTTATAAGTACAGAAAGTTGTATTACTATTATGTTGTTATACTTGACATCGAAAATAAGTTGACATACACCACACTATAAATAATGGTATTTCTTACACGAGGTTTAGTGCATTGCATAAGGAAATTCTGTTTTATTAGAAGTACCATATCTGTGGAACTTGTTCTTATTTCGCAAGTTATTTTAAGAGAGCAATAAGTTATTTGGACATTCTATTCATTGCAGCATCTACTCAATTGATTACGTTGCAATATTAATGTTACATAACTTACTGTGTCGATGCATATATTAATTCAACCGTTCCAGATAAGTTATTCATTTTACAAATAAATGATATCGTATAAAAATAGTTTTTTTCCAGTCTAGAGTCACACTGATGTAAATATTGATTAAGGATAAAATTGTAAAGTTATTATAAGAACTTACGTGTCAATTTTATTGTTTAATTAAGTAAAACAAAACTTATTCGAGAGGCATACAAATGTTGCCATCCCTCTCTCAAAAACTGAAAGAACAAAAACTGCTACTTGAAAAGAAGCTGGCAAGTTAGGTTAGCTTAGGATAATGCAAAATCGACACACTTAGGTTTCATATTGAAGTCAAGAAAATCACATTACACGGGTATTTGACCACGTGGTCGCGGGCAGACTAGTGCTTGCCCGCGACCACGGCTATTGCAACATAGCCGAAACGTCGGGAAAATAATAAAAGTAAAACGCGATAAATACCCGTATAAAATACTTCAACATGTGTGATCCCGAAAGTATAGAAAAAATACTTAAGTTTCATAATAAAAATAAAAATAAGAGTGATCAAAGTTTGATCAAACCCACCCATGGATTACCTCCATTATAACTTAGCTATTGTAATTAAATTTTTAAGATGCCAACTTCACGATAAATTTTAAGAAAAAAACCTTTTCTTTATTTTATTTTATTAATTCTGTCGTAAAGTCGTGCAATATTTTTGCGCCATTGTCACAACAAGTGACACATCAAATAATTACTGTAGTAGGTACCTTCTTAAAAAAAGTCTCTGAATACCTGCCTAATAAGTACCTACTACTCATACTTAGCACCATCATTCACATTGTAACAATGAGTACTTACCTCTAATAATTATACATGGAACTCACGTCGGTGTCTTTGTATTTAATAGGTTAAATACTTACCACCACTTGAGGATAATTTCCACGGCTTACTTGCGTGACGGGTCTCGGTTAACACCAAAGACGACATAAACTGAGTATGGACAATCACTCCAATGATAAGAATCGAATTAAGGCGAAGACAAGAGCTAATGTACCTCTCGCTCGCACGTTTCCACATGTTAAAAGATATAAAATCACTAAGCCCATTTTCGGAAAATCGCAATCAACCATTTTGTGTACATTGCACATAGTTAAGTAAAAAAAACATTTTAATCTAATTTAGGTATCAAATATTACCAAAAAAGTATTGTAATTTGATAGTTTCCAAACATAAAATATCGCACTTGGTCCAGGGGTTCTGACGTTAACATATTATCTATAGGTAACTACAAAGTAATGAATTGGTCGATATACGTGACAACATAACATAACATCAGGTGGGTCATCTGCTTGTTCCATTAGCTAGTTGTATAAAAAAAACATTTTACAAACAAAAATCACAAAACGTTCCCTTATTCGAGGAGCGCGTTTATGTCTTTACTATGAAGAAAATGTATTTTTGACCTCTTTTCTACAGAACTTTTTTCTTTTGTATAATTTAAAGAAATTGTTTTGTACATTGCAAGACGATCGTAGTGCGTGCGCTTGCTTCATTTTAAATCGGTAGATCGGTAGTTTTCATTACACATAGGTTTCCAAAACACAGATAAGCACGGAAAAGTTACCTATATTATAAAAACGTCATTTGACCTTTCTAACAAAACAAAAATGACGAATCAGAAGAGGAAAAGGGAGGTTTCCTTGTGAACCGTCATGTCCATGACGTCACGATGACCTTGACGACCGTCACGATGACCCTGGCGACCGTCACGGTGACCGCGTCGTGAATCGTGATTGAACGCTTACCATTGCTAGGTATCATCTACTATTGTAGTGAAGATGGTAATTTGTGACGTGTAGAGATTATTTAATTTTCACTTTTACCAAACTTCATCATTAAATATAAACTAAGAGATGTTTTTTTTTTCAGATAACCAAAAACTAATGTACAAATAAAACCTTTTCATATTGCACCTCACTTGATATATTTGAGAAGCTATTTTAAGCACCCTTTTGGAACCTCCATTTCTTAATCACGGATCACCGTTTAAACTCATAAACTTACCTGAAATTTTTTCACATATCTACCTATATTACATTACATTGACATACCAAATTTCATGCAGAATGGATGACCGGGTCGAATCTTTTGCTCGGACAAATATACATTCATAAATAAGTTAAGATCTTCGTTCGCTTTGCTCACACAATCAAATCTTAATTCAGCCTGAAAAGATACAGGTAGTAACTCAAATAAAAACTGCGAAAAATAACCTTGACCAGAACATTGACACTTCGAAATATTTCTTTGCATCACAACCGGCAGACAAAACAAGATAAAAGTTACAGAGTAAACAATGATTCTACATCAAGACAAATTGTTGCTCATTGACAAAAGCACACAAAGACCCTGAAGCGTTATTGACTGAAATGATCATCATCTGATGAACTCTGATTGACTTGATTAGGGAGCTACCCATGGTAGTTTACGGAAGGCGGATTATGTTCCTGGTAAACAAAATGTCATTAAATATGTAGTGCTTATATGTAAACGATAAAATCTCGGGGAGTACCCCTAGCTAGTGGATCCACGCTAACTTCGATCATGTGTTTCTCATTCACACTGCCTCACTCATGTTGGCATTTTTAACGCCAAGACACTCCCGCGGGTGAATGTATAAGAAAATGCCAAATTAAAAAACACCGCGGTATCCGCGGTCACTTGGGCGAGTGTTGATGTCAGAATAGCACTTATGATCTTATACGGCGTTAGTGGGCAGACATATTGACCTTTCAGCTTCAAAAACTTTTTCATCCCATTAGCTGATGGAACAAACATATTATGGCCGTCCTGATGTTAAGTGGTAACCTTGCTTCGCAAGCTACGATAGGAACATGCCCTACGTGTATCAACTTGAGGCATAAAATATGTTAGCCCTCATGTCATTTATATTATATAGAATATTCTATTTTAGCGGTAGATTGAAAAACATACCTTACTACGTCAAAATAAGGATCATCAGGCATTTTTTTTATATCCAACTAAGATTACCATTAATAGATGTAGATTTTCAAGACAAACGGAAATAATAACGTTTTAAATATGTGAACATAGTTATTGCATGGACAAACAAAATAATCTTGCTAGGTACAAAGATTGTAGTATGAATCTTATCTTGCATGTGTAGACTCAAATTCACTGGATATTACCGGGCTCCTCAAGATTCTTCATAGATTCTTCGTAGATTTAATTCTTCTCAAGATTATCGACCGCAAGTGATTCTCACTTTTCTGAATACGGACCTTAGACTGGATGACCAAGAAACAACTAAACTTTTTAACTCCAGTCCAAAACCTTTTCCAAAATATTATGTCAGTAAAAATCTTTGCTCCCACAGATGGGCTGCGCTCGACTGTTTTCGGCGCTTCGCCGCTGCAAGCAACTCAACAACGATGACAACTCGACCCCCCTCGCGCGGTGCCTGGGCCTCACCGACCTCACGGCGCTAGGCATCGGCAGCACGCTGGGGCTGGGAGTCTACGTGCTGGCTGGCGCGGTGGCGAAGACCGTCGCGGGGCCGGCGGTCACCCTGAGCTTCTTAGTTGCTGCTATAGCCAGTGCTTTTGCTGGTGAGTTGACCATCTGCGCTGAACTGCATTCCACGCTGTAGAAGCTCTGTTCAGAGTCATCGTCATCATTAGGTATAAGGAAAGTCATCTCTTAGTTTGTGCCATCTATCATGATATACGATCTTCGAATTTAACGATGTTGTCCATCTTACTGCAGCAAGTCCTACATTTCTTTGTTCGGAGCTTGTCATACTTCACCTTGCCATCTGCGCACCGTACAAACTATCTTGCTCAGCTTAATAAAAACTAGCTGGTTAAAGATCCTACAGTTCCTACTCCGAACAGAGCAGACCAGTATCAAAGAATAAATAATAGTAGGTACTGCGTACCAGTATGCGAATGCTAACAAGCAACCATGATATCGATTGCGAAAGAGATGGTTTTGATCAAAAAGTTATTCATCATCTTCCTTTCGTTTAGCGACTGGACAGGTTCAGTCTAGCTCGGGCCAGATTCAATCAATAACTTGCGATAAAGTTGTTTGGTTACAGAAACAACTTCATCGCAAGTGATTGATTTCCTCGCACGATAGTACAAACATGATGCGACACGACGACGTTCAAATTATCTCGTATTCGCCGCAGTGTGATCTAGGCGACATATCAATGGGTCTAAACTCGAGGCTCGGCTCGAGGTGATAGAAAGCAACCGACAATGTCTTGGTATTCGTTTTCACCGACCTGCACTTCTGTTTTATTTAATAACCAAAATTTACAGCTTAGGTACTTTAGGTATACACAATAATATTATATCTTATGAACATAGAACTTTTATTTAAATCTTTCTGTCGGATATTACCTAATTCTGTATACTAAATTCCGTATATTTTATTCAGCGTCATTTGTAAATAGATATAGATTTGACTAGGTACAGTCTAATTGAAGGCACGTGCAATACAAATCAACATGAGTAGTCTATTGAAATGACCAATGATGATTTAATCCAACAATGCCTCATCAACTTGACAATTGAGCTATTTTTGAATGTTCAAAGCGTTGTTGATCAGCAATGGCCTATTGAGCACCATGCTGGCATTCTAGAACCTGGCGAGTGCTGAGATAAAATAATACCAATATATATAGAAGGTAAAGTAAAAGTATTTGAAACTAAGGTAAGTACAATATAAACATAAAACCTATAAAAAAAGTTGAGAATTTTTTGGCTAGTTTTAGCTTTCTTGACAGTCGGGAATAACCACATAGGAAATATTTCCACTTATAATATTTTATTAGGTAGGTATGGATATTATCTTATATAGGTAGTATTAATTTTATAGGTATCTTGTAAGATACCTTCAGATATAGAAAAAATATCGTGGGAAATTCCATCTTAATCGCAATGAATTGACTTCATTTAGCAGTTGGGTATTTGAGCAATTAAAATGAATACTGGTTTTTCTACTTCACATAACTTTTATCGATTTAAATGGCTGCAAAAAAATGGAAGCAGATTAAAGATGTTGATAAATATTAGTGGGTATCTATTCCAAATGTGTAGTGGGTACAAAAACAGCGGTTTCATACATTTTAGCTAGGTATATAGTATTGAATTATTGCATGAAACAGCTGTTTTTTTTCGAATTCACAGTGTTGGTTCCTTAGAAAAGTTTATTCATACTGATGGGTACTTTAGCCCTAAAATTCAGGAATTTTTCGGTAGTAGTATTTTAGCAGCCTGTATAAAATATCGATAAACTTGGAATAGGTACCCACTAATATTTATCAACATCTTTAATCTGCTCCCATTTGATTTTATAAGCCATTCATAATTAACTACATAAGTAGACAGATCCTGTATGAGCAGAGAAAATTGCAAGAAGAAAGTGGCCGGACTGCCTTACTGGTCGTTTAGACCATATTATTTCATCTAGTTCAGACCTTCTAGGCTAGTGGGTCCCCAAGACATTAACCGCCATTGAATAGCTCAGCTTTACCATTTTAGTTTTGTAAATAACGAAAGGATAAAGCTGATATCCTATAATTTATTTACATAGATCGGTCTAGCAGTAGCAAAGGCTTTTAACCCTGAGGTTGTGGGTTCGTATCCAAATAAGCACCTATTTTTCTATTCGAAAAAAATCGTGCGCAATGCTCTTGAACGACGAAAGTCAACGTCAAAAGGTTCAATCTTATTATAAGGATTACTTTGGAATGTCTTAAAGCTAGGTGAATCTAGGTGGCATTTCCACGCGACCAAACCTAGGCAACATACGGCCTGGTTCCTACCGTTCTTCTGTAAGATCATTGAAGGAGAACATCGTGGTTTAGCCAGCTCTGAACGTCACTTAGTGACCATTTCTTTCCTGTGAATTAGACCTACTAGGTTTTAGAGATTTAAATAGTTGCTGGGCAAATCTACTCCATCTAAATAGGTAGCGTTCCGGAAAAAAGAGCAGAATTGAATGAAAAAGTTAGCCATGACGCTGTATACAAAATCTTCTGGTAAAAAAAAACTAAAATTCTTCTTTATGCTATGAATACATGAAGATGCAAAGTGCCTGCGACACAGTTACTGGTTTGAAACGAGTCTTTATCGCGTACCTAACTACCTTTTAATTTATTTTGTAACGCAGTCGAAACTTTGAGAAAATAAATGAGTTAATTAACCTGAAAATCTCGTTTGTAATCGCAAATATTTGCTACAATTGGCTAGGCGCATAATAATTATGTAGGTACCTACTTAGTTAGATACTAAGTACACAGGGCCGCGTTCACAGCTAACGTATTATTAGCCAACGAATGTGAGCGAGCTTCAAGCAGTGAAACAGTAAACTTCCATATAAATATTGTTGATCAACGAACTGACAATACCTACGCTCAAGTTCCCACTAGTGAGCCAGCTGACAATCGGCGACTGAAAATGGGTTTGGTGTGACCGCGGCCTTAGTATCGTCTAGGCTATATTCATGAAAGTAAATAAGTTATAATAAAGTGGAATCCATTAGGTAGGTATTGTTAACATTTTCTAGCCCTTATTCCGCTTCATGTGAGGTCGACACAACAAGTTTTTATTCACCCCTCTCACTCAGTCACTTCCTTCTCACTCATATCCGCTTTCACACCATCCATCACATAACTTATAGGTATTATATTACTATAATTATGCTTAAACTCTGGTCTGTTTAGAAAGCTCTAATTCCAGCCTAAAGTCACATGTGTCTGTTCCTCCAGGTCTCTGCTACGCCGAGTTCGCAGCGCGCGTGCCCAAAGCTGGCTCAGCTTACGTGTACAGCTACGTCAGCGTCGGAGAATTCATCGCCTTTACCATCGGCTGGAACCTCATCCTCGAATACGTGATAGGAACGGCCAGTGTGGCGAAAGGCATGGCGCTGTACATAGATAGCTTGACAAATAATACAATGGCAAAGACGATGACAAGAATCGCGCCTATGAACGTTTCGTTTATGGCGGATTATCCTGACTTTTTTGCGTTTGCACTGGTTATGGTTATCACTGGTAAGAATCTATACTAATTGTTAGTTTTGAAAGTCGCCTACCTCCAATAGAATCACGACATTAATTGCGGGTATTCAGTTGATGGATAGGACAAAACATCGCTCATGTTGAAAATACATAGGCCAATGTTTAGCAAGGAATTTCTCAGTCTTCTCAGGATTTACAATGTCGTCGGGGTTTATTAGCATACTTCTGCCGTTTTTGTATCTTGTTGGAAATTACTCAGGTTTTTCTAGTTAATTAGGGTTTTTAGAAGAGTTAGCAATACTACTTAATGTTCCAGTGCTCCTGAGCGTAGGCGTGAAGGAGTCCACCAAGCTGAACAACGTGTTCACAGCGCTGAACCTCATCACCGTCATTGTGGTTGTCGTTGCTGGTGCTGTGAAAAGTGAGTAATACTATCTATGTAAAAAATCACGAAACCATTATCATGGTATAAAAAAACATCTTAAAACCTGAAGGAGCATGTATAAATAGCCATTTATGGGATCTGTCTATGTAGACAGACAAAAACAGCCTTCATATAGCCAGCCAAGAACCTAGTGTGTTATATTATAATAATAGTAGTAGGTAGTAATAATAGTGGTTATAATAATTACGAGTATTGGAGCTGCTGCGTTGATGATTGTGATGTAAGAACAGCCTATATAAGTGCCACGTGTATGAAAACCTCTGAAGATATGAGCGTTTTAGATAGCTAATACTATATTTGCTATACTCTGAATAGTCTATTCATTCATCGTGATGCTGTTTGCTAATGGATTGAATGAAGTTGGTACCTAAGTAAAGTAAGTGTGAAATGATCATAATCTGACTGAAAAAGTCCACTGCTAGAGACTATATATTATAGAAGCTAATTATAGAAGCTAGAGCTATAGAAAATATAAGTAAGTATAAATATAATAGTTTGCTGGGTCTGGCTGGGTGTGGGCTGGTATCTCCTCATTTGTCTTTTCCATTGGGGGTATTTCCTTGGGTTAATATATCGTGGTGGCCACCTGATTCCTCCCACGGCAATCTTTCTGAGGTTACTTAGTGGCTCACGGTCATTGTGAAACCGCTCTCTGCACTGGTGCATTGAGGTGTCGGGTTAGTTAACCGCCGCCCGATACTCAGCGTTGGGATTTTTTACAGCTGGTTTGTCTCCTCCATCAATAAACTCTCATCTTTCCTTACACATCCGGGCTTGGGACCGGCAACGGCGGAGTTAGTGGGCTGGTTACAGAATAGAAATAAGTTCATACTAATGTAGGCTGAGCGTTGCGGCACTAGACCGATCCAAAAGTGTCTGTAATTTTTCTATCATCATAGATGATAGTAAACTTTCACACCTACTCATTTGACACGTTTTGAATAACACTGCGCGGTATATTAAGCAGCGACTCTGTTGCGGAGCGGTTACCGCATAGTCAGAATGTCAATTTCTATCGTCTATCGTTTTGCGGAATAGACCGATGTGGCTGTTGGACGTTACATTAGTTACTTCATGTTACAGGTGACCCAGCCAACTGGTTCATCGAACTGGAGGACATCCCCGAGGAGTACCAGGACAAGGCCGGCGAGGGCGGCTTCATGCCGTGGGGCGTGGCCGGCGTCATGGCCGGCGCCGCCAAGTGCTTCTTCGGCTTCGTTGGCTTCGACTGCGTGGCCACCACGGGCGAGGAGGCCAAGAACCCGAAGAGGGATATCCCGCTCTCGATTGTCATGTCGCTGGTGGTGATATTTGTGTCGTATTTCACGATAGCGACCGTGCTGACTATGATGCTGCCTTATTACTTGCAGGTGAGACCATTCTTCTTACCGTGAATCCAAAGTCAAAGGTATTTATTAAATATTGAGAGATATATTCAAGGATCACTTTGAAACGTCTTAAAGCTATGTGCCAGTTCCACGCGACCAAGCCTAGAAGAACAGCCTTGGTTCATAACGTTATTTTGTATGATCTTTGTTACAAAATAATACAATAATGAAGCTCTAGTGTGTAAACAGAAGAGTAAGTCACGGAAAAGTAAACCGACCGAATGGAAGGGATATTAGGGATATTTGGTAGGATGATTTTCCTGTCGCCAAATTCCCCCGAAATCACACGTTGTGTCGACGACCAAACTAATAAGACAATTGTGGAATACACGCTCGTAAAACCATGAGCTTTGGCGGTGGGAGTCACCCTTAGTATCCAGCACCAGCCTAAAGAAGTCCACTGCCTCCCGTAGTGCATGTTTTGATTGGCATATTTCTGGTAACATTAATACTTTCTACCTTTGCATGTTGGCAACCCGTGCAACGGGTGGGTATTTGTTTACGATTTTCGTTGATCACAAAAAAGCTAAACATCCGTCATCAGTGGCATTTCTAACACAATAAACTAGTAGTTCGCCCCGAACTGAGATCTCGTGATGCGACCCGACGAACGCATCAAAACTTTGAGTCCGTAGTAGTCAGAGGCAAGTCCAAACATTATCTTTGGACTTTTTTCTGACTACCACCTACTAACTTGGTATGGTTACCAAGTTTCAACTCTATTGGCCTATTTATTGAAGAGTTCCGTTGAATAGACCTTGGCTCCATCATCAGACCTGGTCGTCGTCACCATTTTATGAGAACTGAGTACCTCCTTAATTTATTTCAAGAAAAAAAAATAAGAAAACGCAAAGGAACTGGCCGACCAGTAGAAAAACCTTGATGCCAACGAAACTCTTAGAGATGGGAGCTCTTGGATCGCTGGTTATCGTAATTTAACTTTTATTATTTTATCTCAAAAACCAAGCGTCCAAAAAAAAAAGTAAAAATTGTTTTGGGATGTCCAAACAAAGCCCTTTCATATGACATGTAACTTGATTTTTTTATGTAACTTTTTTTATTTTTGTCCCCTCAAAAAACCCCATATCTCAAAAACCCTTCATCCAATTTTACTCATATACTTACCAGTAAATTTCTCAAGTACAAGCTATCGACATATCAAATTTCATGCAGATCAGATCAACGGTTCTAAAGTTATCGCCAGACAAACATACATACATACATACATACATACATACATACATACATACATACATACATAAAATGCCAAATCGCCCAAGTTAAAACTAAGATCTTCGTTCGCTTCGCTCACTCGATCAACAAACACACCTACCGAAGCAACAACAACGTTTTCGTACTTGTACCTACCTAACACATAATTAAAGTAGGTAGGCAGGTAACTTGTTTTTGTTTCTTAATTTCCCGCATGCCGCGCAGGCCGTAGTCGGCCTTTGTGGTTGAAATTAATTCAATGTGGCAAGGTGATTGCCGTTGTCATTACTAAGTAATAAAAAAAGTACTAGGTACTTATCTATTTATCTTCCGGCAGTCCTTGGATAAGGCGAGAGTTTGTTAGTTCCAAATTACAATTGTTTATAACTCGAGGTATGATAATTCTGTAAAATACTGAAGTTTTACCATGGAATATAGAAATAACTAGGCACCAGTGTTGTCGGTAGGTACCTAGTACCTAACTACCTGCAGCATTTAGTGGTACAAAACTATATATGTATTATGTATGCTTAGGTTCATAGTACTCTACAGTTTATTTTAAACGCTATTACATAAATAAAACCATATAATGTTTATTATATTAGATCTTCCACTCCAGCTTCCTCACCTCTCTTGGTGCATGCCATAGCATGGGATGGGCAAACATAAGTCAATAGTTTAGAATTAGGATCATTATATCCACAGGCGTAGGTAATAAGATAAGATAAGAAAATTCTTTGTTGCACATAAATAAAGTATATAGACGGACTTAATGCTAATTAGCATTTTCTGTATAGTGCTCTTTGAGACAAAGTGGAGAAAAACGTTAAAAAAACATCAACTTTATCATAGAAAACCTACTCAGTAAATATTTACCTACCATACATACATACAAATTAAAGATAGATATAGGTACTATTATATAACTATAAAATAGATAATAGGTTGGTGCATATTCTATTAAATGCTCAATTTTGTTGAGATGTCTGTTTGGACAAAAAATGGTGGTAATCACATCGGTGTAGTCTGTCTCGGCTATTTATATAATAACTGCTTCTCATGACATATTTTACATCAATAACAAGTCATTAATTGGCCCTCGTTTTCACATGGATAATTGTTTCAAACTGTACCTACATTTTATTCTAGGACGCGGATGCTCCATTCCCCCACGTGTTTACCGTCACCGGTCTCCCCATCATCAAGTGGATCGTCACCATTGGAGCTATCTTCGCGCTATGCACCAGCCTCCTGGGCGCCATGTTCCCTCTGCCCAGGGTGCTGTACGCCATGGGCACGGATGGAGTGCTGTTCAGACCCTTAGCCTCCATCTGCAAGAGGACCAAGACTCCTTTATTGGCTACGTTCTTGAGCGGACTTTTGGCAGGTTTGTTTTTTGGAAAGAGTGTTTATTCTTCTTCTTCTTCTTGTCGTGTCACTAGTTTCTTTCGAAGCTGTGTGGTGAAAGGATTTTAAGTGCGCCTCAAGAGGCTCCTTTTGAGTACTTGACACATGTTATAGAACTTTTTAGGGTCCACGACATGCCGGTTCCCTCACGATGTTTTCCTTCACCGTTTGAGAGTTCTGGTATTGTGCACATAAGTTAGTGTTTATTGTTAGCATAATATCTTTGTAGGTACAGTGCTCGGGCCCATGGTTGTTTATTAGGCTAGTTTGTTTAGGTAGATACTTGAAAATTGTATCATAACTTAACTTATTCCCCATATTTGGAAGTTTGACGTACCTAATCCGTATCCCGTGTGGTTGCCGGTGAAATTACAGGCACTTAACATCGGTATCCCTCAGGTTGATGGAGCAGTGCATCGTAAAGCACGTTCCTAACGTGCTGGACTTGCGAGGCAATGCTTTGTGATGGCTACCACTTAACATCAGGTGGGCCATATGGCAGGCGGATTGTTGGACCGCAGTTTTGGTATTCAGTGCTCGGCAGATGTACCTATCCTCTGGTGCGTCATAAGACACCGTGTGTTTTATTTCCAGCTGTCATGGCTGCCATCTTCAACTTGAACCAGCTGATCGACATGATGTCCATAGGAACGTTACTGGCCTACACCATCGTCGCGACCAGCGTGCTCATCCTCAGGTATTTACTATTCTTTATTGAGATAAAGGAATAACTGAGGTAAACGCAAGTTAAGTTTCCCATAAACAGGTAGGTATCTAAGTTTCCTCGTAATAAAAATAGCAGCAAGGTTAATGTTTCAAAGTGAAATCGGGCGTAAACTTAGGTTAGATAAACGTCTTTTAAAACCAATAAAATCAGCGCACCACTTTGAATCGTCGTATTTAAATATCTTTGAGTGTTTTTTTAATTTCCAGGTATGAAGAAGAGTCTCCCCTCCATCTGAACGGAGGCAGCAAGCCGATTCCCGAGACCCCGGCATCGGTGGCCCGACAGACCTTCAACCTGCTGGGTCTCAAGTACCCCACGCAGCTCTCTTCCACCATCGCTAAATGCACCATCGTTATTTTATGTAAGTTTATAGAAAAACTAGCGTCCCGCCCTGGCTTCGCACGGTTATTGTGGGGTATCCCTAAGAGATTATGCTTGTATTAAGCTTATAAACCTTCCTCTTAAATCACTCTTTCTATAAAAAAAAACCGCATCAAAATCCGTTGCGTAGTTTTAAAGATTTAAGCATACATAGGGATATAGGGACAAAGAAAGCGACTTTGTTTTAAACTATGTAGTGATAATACTGGGCCTATTCCTAGCCAACACAACCGAAAACAACCGTCTGAATTTAAACCTATTAATTTTACGTTGTTTTAAGTATTGTTTTCTTGATGCCTAACCTAAGTATCAGGGAACAAATGAGACCTAATGAATCATTTGTTCCCTAATTAGGCCATTGTTTCCTTAGCCACCCACTACATCAGAGCTTCATTTCATATTATTTTGTAACAAGGAACATACAAAAGAACGGTAGGAATAGGAACCTAGACGCAAGTTCGTTGCCTGTTCTTATAAGCTTAGTCGCGTGGAACTGGCACCTATATTCATCTAGCTTTAAGACGCTTCAAAGTGAGCCTTGTGATTAAATTGAATGGAAAGCTTTCAACTTCGACGCTGAGCTCCGTACCCGAAGTCCGAGTTTTGTTTTTCGTTTCTGTATCGTCACGCCTTTTTGTATGGAAACTCGATAAGCACCTCCATCGGGCGCGCTGAGAACTCCAGGGACCACCGTAATGATATATAGATCATCATCACAAACCGGAGGAAGTCAGTCTTTGTCTTCCTGCTCGTGGTCGCATTCGAGAACCTTTATTCCCCAACGATGCTCTAAGAGCTGATTTCACCATGCTCTGTTTAACCAAGATTTTACCAAGGATTAACAGGCCGTTAAATCTAACCTTAGATGTCAAACGCGTTTATTTTGACATATTAAGGGCCGGTTTCACCATGCTCTGTTAGATTAACAAAGGATTAAAGGGCCGTTAAATATGTCAAAATGTACGCGTTTGACAGCTAAGGTTACATTTAACGGTCTTTTAATCCTCGATTAGTAACTAACAGAGAATGGTGAAACCGGCCCTTAACGGCCCTTTAATCCTTTGTTAATCTAACAGAGCATGGTGAAATTGGGCATAATATTAAGTAACTCGATTAAGTGGAGTCTCGGCTCACAAAAATGGCCCGACGATACGGAATACAAAACCCAAAAGCGAAAAGCAACACTAGGGCTTCGGCTAGGCAGCGCACGAAGCCGCCCGCACCCGGCTGACGCAGCTTGTGTTGCAGTCGTGGCGGCGCTGGCGACGTGCGTGGCGCTGCGCTGGCGCGCGGGCGCGGCGGCCGGCGCGCTGCTGGCCGTGCTGCTGGCGCTGCTGGCCGTGCTGTGCCGCCAGCCGCGGAACAGCACGAAGGAACTCTCATTCAAGGTCAAGGTTATTTCATTATCTCTTTATTTTATTTTATTTTCTTTATTTTTCTCTCGCCTAAGCTCGCTAAATATAAGATCTAGAACATACATATATTTTTATATCATTCCCCCTCTTAAAAGCTTATTTTATTCACTGAAAACAGTAAATAAAAAGCTTTACTCACTGTTTTGGTGTTTGAATTTAGAACACACCACACCACATTTGTCCTCCATCTCAATGCTATACATATAACCTCTTTGCGCAAAAAAGACTCGATACAAATTCCTTGTGCAAAGAATACTCGACATACAAACTCCTTGGGAAAATAACTCCTCGAGATTTGATTGGTCGACATTAGGATACAAATTGTTTTGTCTATTTTAAATTAAATATAATACCCCCATGATCATGTGACAAATTGCAAGCCCATGTTAGAATACTAACTGGTTTTCTTACGATGTTTTCCAAAAGCCCAAAAGGTTTTAAAGGTTATAATAAAACCCACCTTGCAACTAATTTATTTATCATATGGTATGAGGGCCCTGTTTAGTAATCGCCCTGCACCCATTTCTATTTCATTGTATTTTTACAATGATTATTAAAATTGTCGACCTAATTGAAATGAAATGTTGATTCGTATGTAACAGGTGCCTCTAGTCCCGCTCGTGCCATACTTGAGTGTATGCATGAACATGTACCTGATGGCGCAGCTGGACTACCAGACCTGGGTGCGGTTCATCATCTGGCTCGTCATTGGTGAGAAACATTTAATTAATTAATTAATCATTATTGCATCAGCGTTGCCATTCAGCGTGGCAATGCACCCAGTGCCTTGGGTACGCTTTCGATTGGCACTGATTTGGATCATTTGAGCTATCTCTAGATCGTTTGCAACGGTCTACAGATAGCTCGACTGTTTCATATGTACATTTTGTAAATACTTTTAATCATTGTAATTTTCTTTATATGTAACTAGCAGCTTCTCGCGGCTTCGCACGTGTTAAAGTGGTGAGCCGTGAGCCGCCTATTGCACCTTTTGCAGGGGTAGTTTTCAAATATTGAAATCGTGATTCTAAATTATTTATTGTGGGGTTTATTTACCCCAAGTTTTAAGTCAATCGCACCATGCGTCTTAAAACTCCCATACAAACTTTGACATCCCTTTGCACGCTTATTAAGGGTAGTTTTAAAAAACTAAAAATGATTTTCCTATTTTTAAGCCTTGGAGTACATGTACTCCAAGTTTCAAGTTTGTAGGTTCAAGGAATACAATTTTTCATACAAACGTTTTCAACCCTTTTTACACCCTTAGAGGTTGAATTTCCAAAAATCCTTTCTTAGTACACCTCTACGCCATAAGACCTATGTACTCCTCAAATTTCAAGTCTCTAGGACCAGCGGTTTAGGCTGTGCGTTGTCTATGTCAGTCAGTCAGTCAGTCAGTCAGTCAGTCAGGACTTTGATTCTTATAGTATTAGAGATAAATGAATATCGTAGAACATTCCACACAGCACTAACTTAGCAAAGCCTGTACTATGGGAACCAGCCAGATATCTGATAATAATACTTATGTTTATTATTATTATGAGCCCTCCGGGTCCCACTGCTGGGCAAAGGCCTCCCCCCATTCCTTCCACACGTCGCGATCCTGGGCTATGTTTGCCCAGTCCGTCAGGAAAACATCCAGCTCATCCCGCCATCTCTGCTTTGGTCGGCCGTGTCGCCTTCTCGCTGGGTCAATACCAATCAGTGGCTATCTTTGCCCACAGCTCACCTGGCATAAGGCAGACATAACCAGCCCAATTCCACTTCAGCTTGGCGGCTTTCGAATACCTACTTATGTACCTACATATTTTTTCGTAAATATTAGACAGACAACAGACATAATTTGTTTATAACACAAATGTTTGTTCTCGTGGGGATCGAACCCACGGCCTCTTGAACGTTCTTCCTAGATAGCCCACCTGATGATATGTAGTAACAAGCAATTATAATATTGCCCCACAAGTCACTCACGGTAGGAACGTAGGTACCCTACAATGCACCATGTGCCTGAACTTCACCGGCAACCACACCCTTCAAACCGGAATACCTACAGCAACGCTGCAGGTATGTGTGTTAAATAAACGTATTTCATCATTTGTCTTGGCAGCAGAAATAGACATGACGGTAGTACTACCCCGGATGAGCTCCTCACAAAAAGGTCTACTACTTACAAACTTAAGTCTTTCCTTCTTTCTTTCAGGATACCTAATCTACTTTATCTACGGGATCCGAAATAGCTCGCTGAACCAGAAGGCTGTACCCACCAATGGATACATTACAGACGACAAACAAGTGGTCATCACCAAGTTCTAACGCCGACGTCGTTCTTTCTTAGTAATTTCTCGTACAAATGAAAGGAAACTATAAAGACTTTGAGAGAATAGATTTTCAATAGTATTTTTAAGTCCAAGGCTTAAGTTCAGCAACGCATAACCAGGTGGTTATTACTATAATCAGTAGAGTTCGTTGCTAAAGTGGTCAGCTCTGTTGATGGAGTAGATATTGGCATGGCTTAAAACGAGCGGTTCAGCTTTAATTAGACAAAAAGACAATTAAACCTTCCTGTTAGTGTTGTTGAACAAGGACTTGTTATTAATTAAGTAAAAAACTTAAGTAAGTATCGCTCGAATAATGCGAAACGGTGTCATACTTTGATTTGTATGTCGTTGCTGTATGCCTAAGTTCACCTAGAAACTAGCAGTTACATCGTTATTAAACGTGTAAAAATAAACCAATGCCAAAAATAACTGGCATATCAGTTTAACCGCCGGTTTTTATTAAACAACTTGCTATTTGAACAAACAGATGGCATGCATACCTAGTTTTGTTGGTAAACTTAAGCCTAAGCATATTATAGTAGTAGTATTAGTAGTATTTACCTATTTAGTTTATGTATGAGAGACGATAGTTTTGTTACGGGGACTTTTGACTATATTTATTGTTTTGCATTTATTTTTACAAACCTTCTTTTTTGTAATGAATGACGCACTTTCTTTTTTTTTCGTAATGTTCATCACATTAAGAGTATAATCATGGCGGTAAAAGTGTATTGGTGGAATTTAATCAGGAAAGGCATTTTTTATGTTGTCTGTGCCCCATCGATATAACCAAACCGCCGTTTCACCGCCAACGCCACCTAGTAATCAATTGAAAAGTATTTTGAGAATTTTCCTTATTCCCAACGTCGTCTGTAAACGTCTGTAGACGATTTAGGTTGTTCTACTTATTCTTGTAAATGTCTTTAGAGGTAGTCAGTGGTAGTGAAATTCAAAAATAACATTTAGAACACGCCCACATTCTTATTACAACAGAATCAGAAAAAATGATATAATGTGCTGATATTTCTAGACATAGATGCCACGTTATCAATCGATTAAGAATAAGAATTAGTGTGTTGGTGAACTTTATCCCAAAACTAAGGGTAAGATACTTCTGTTGTTTATTATTTTTACTACATACAGGGTCATGTTTAAATCCGAATTTTAAGGGAAAATAATCGTAGGTACGTATTTGTTTGTTAAAAGTGACACTATATTTATTTGTTTTGAGAATGACTACTTATGCCAATTTAATAATAATTATCGATTGTTAAGATGTGATATGTTGTGTGATCGTGATATTTAAGAATAGGTATATTTAGTGAGAATTTATTCAGATTGTAACTCGGGCAGCGTGGAGTTAAAGATTGGCTCTTGAACATCAGATTGGCTAGTTCGGTGGTCAGTTTTCGAGAATTAAAATTGATACAACTAAGATAAGATAAAGATAAAAATATACATTGTAAAGCGCGCTGGCACGAAGCTATTTACACAGTTCAAACCATTCAACCTTTTTAAATTATATAGTTATTTTCATAATATAATTTGATATCGACATTGAGCCAGAACTATTCATAAGTTAATATTATTTAGATGTAAAAATTAACAACCTGTGATTTTTTTGAGAAGTCGTAGATAATTTAATGGATGTAGTGAATAAAAAAATAACACAGTATGTTCTATTCATTTATTTTAACTCTTACCTACAACAAGCTCTTACTAACAATAATATATTAAAAATTGAAGACACACGAAATGCAAAACCATTTTATTTATAATCCATAGACTTTGTAAACATTAAGTTGAGTTCAAAAAGGTTGTTTTCAAGTAGGTCAATGTTTTTTAAGGCAGCTTTTTTAGGGTTAGGGCCATAAGATCTTTAAAACGGAACTATCTTAAAGCAAGAACTTTTTTTAAATCTCTTGTCCGCTTTGTTGCACACGTCACAGTAGAAAACTATGTATTTCAATACAATTACAAATAGTAAACAACAAACAGTGACATAGCTAGTTTTAAGCATTATTTAAACTTAAGTGCATATAGGAATTTTGGATTGCCAAAAGTTTTTTAAAAAAGTTCACCTATCATAACTTAATCATAACTTGCAGTTAAAGTTAAAATTAAATAAATAAAATATATAAATATTGGTGGACATTCCACACAGCACTATCTCGCCTCAAACTAAGCCAAAGCTTGTGATATGGGAACCAGATAGCTGATATACTACTTATATACTTTTTTTTGTAAATACTTACTTACAATATTATATACTTAACACCCAGACAGAGAACAAACATCTATGTTCATCACACAAATGTTTGTTCTCGGTGGGGATCGAACCCACGGCCTACGGCACAGAAGGCAGAGCTACTACCAACTGAGCTGAGGCTGTCAAACGTAATTCAACGTAAAATATAGAAAATTTAAGTTTAACTTGACAGTATTAGGATTAAACTTTTGACGCAAGCCATCCTTTACTACTTAAAACATAAAAAGCTAAGTTAAGGCTGTCTCACAGCCAAGTTATTTTTAATACTGGATATTACACGCACACATGCCAAATACAATATCTTATTATAATTTAAATTATCATAAAATTTCCAATAATTCACACGATTTTACCAAAAAAAAAACAAAAAATAAAGAAAAGGCTAAATAAAAATAAATAACTTTGGCGAAAATAATAAGGAACCAGTCATAGAGATTCTTAAATGATAAGTTTTGCATTATACCTATCTGTCTATGAGTCAACTTGAGAATCTTTAGACAAAAAAATATGTTTTGGCAAAACAAAAAACTGTGCCATCACGACATAGGAACGGATCATAAATATATCACTTTTTTTATTAGTTAATTAAATAAATTAACATAATAACAAACAACATAGAGCCTTGTGTTATACAGGTAAGTACATAAAATACTTGCATTTACTACATAACTTTAGACTTAGAGCTGATTTCACCATACTCTGTTAGTTACTAATCAAGGATTAACAGGCCGTTAAATCTAACCTTAGATGTCAAACGCGTACATTTTGACATATTAAACGGCCCTTTAATCCTTTGTTAATCTAACAAAGCATGGTGAAATCAGGCCTTAAGCTAATTCATTTAATATGTTTAACGAAATTGT
The DNA here is from genome assembly GCA_932294275.1 of Chloroclysta siterata. NCBI lineage: Eukaryota > Metazoa > Arthropoda > Insecta > Lepidoptera > Geometridae > Chloroclysta > Chloroclysta siterata. The sequence goes on along the minus strand of OW028592.1, from coordinate 25,172,720 downwards.
ACAAAATAGTTAATATATTTATGCGCACAAGTGTGATCCAACTTTATCAAGCTCAAGCTGTTTTAATGTTATTTTTCGTTTCTTTCATTTAACTTTACCATCAATGCATAAAATTGTCACAAAATCACATTTATTTAAGTAGACATGCCTCTTACATAGCTAGGCCAATTGGACAAAACTAGCTTATAATCGCTTTATCTCGTAGGTCCGCTATACTGGATATTTATAAGTTTCATCTAAATCGGTCCAACCGTTGATCGAGTTACACATTCAATCAAAATGTTCGATTAGAAGAAGATGCTCTTCTTCTTTTCGTGGCACAAGTTTCTTTCGAAACAGTTGTGAATCGATTTTAAGTGCGCCTCAGAAAGGGTCCTTTCGAGCACTCGACACATGTTTTAGAACATTTTTAAGTTCTACGACATGAGGGAAAAATTACTGCTGAAAAATACTGTTCAATAAATCTAAGTACAATTACCTTCTAAATGCTAGATACGAAAGAGACGATCGTCCCGCTAGGGCTGATGACACCGTCGGCGATAGCGCCGTCTCTCTCTAGGGGCGCGGGTCAGCCGAGCGCGTGAGAGAGAGAGGCATGCGTCAGCAGCCCCGTCTGGCTGTCGTTGTGTAGCTCGGCCAGCTGCACCGAGTCCAGGGTGCGGCGCCGCTCCGCGCTGTGCCACGCTCCGTACGTGAAGTAGATCACCAGACCTGGAAGTCAATAATACTGTGTGAGAAGACACTTGAAGAGAACGTGTAATTTTAAGAGGGGAAGAACTACCACCACGCCTTTTTCCGCCGCCAAGCAGCGTTGCTGTGTTTCGGTTTAAAGAGATGGTTGCCGATGAAATCAGATGCCCAGGCGCATGAGGCACAAATTTTATAAACATTGCTTGGTGTATTACAAAGATAAATGAGATGATATAAAATCGTGTTTTTAAATCAACCATATTTTAAAAAAAAAGTTGGAATAATAGTATAGATTTGTTTTCACTGCCACAAAATTGACTGATCTTGCTTAAAACTGAAGCTAATCGACAGTTGTATGTGTCTTAAGGCCGGTTTCACCATGCTCTGTTAGATTAACAAAGGATTAAAGGGCCGTTAAATATATCAAAATGTACGCGTTTGACAGCTAAGGTTAGATTTAACGGTCTTTTAATCCTTGATTAGTAACTAACAGAGCATGGTGAAACCGGCCCTTAACGTCTGTGCCTCAAGTTGATGGACGCAGGGCAGTGCATCGTACGTTCCTAACATGCGTGACTTACGAGGCAATGTTTTACTATTTATAGGTGATGGTTATCACTTAACATCAAGTGGGCCATATCGCAAACCACCATGTTTCGGAGAATGTTATTCTCGCAATTTTTAGGTAGGATTTTTTTTTTCATAACTTCTTATAGTTATTTTATATCTTAAAAATGTTCAAATGTGCGAGCGATAAGTACCTACGTAATCGGTAATCTGAGTCTAAAACAGAATGAGTGTAAAAATCACCGAAAACTGAAAATCTTTGAGAACATGTTATTATGATAGGAACCATATTTCCTATCAAGTTCACATGATTCCCATAATTTTTATGGTTCATGGTTCCTATCGTTTTTTTTGTATGTAGACAAAATAATAATGAATGCCTTAAGAAAGTTCCGTGAGACGTCATTCCAACGTTAGAGGGCATTAGGGTCGGCCCAACTCGACAACACAACGAACACAACACAACGAAATCAAAACCTGTCCTGCGATCAACTTTATTCATAAGGTTTTTTTTCTATAGCAACTTTAGGTACATTTTTTTTTTTATTCTGATATGAATCTTTGGTCGACTGAGCGAAGCGAACGAAGATCTTACAATCATCTTGGGCGATTTGGCATTGTATGTGTGTACTGTGTATGTATGTATGTTTGTCGGGCCATAACTTTTGAACCGTTGATCCAATCTGCATGAAATTTGGTAAGCCGATAGTTTGTGCTTGAGAAATTTACATAACGGGTTATTAAGATATGGGGTTTTATAAGGGTGCAAAAATGAAAAAAAATATATCAATCAAGTTACGGTCATATAAAAGGGATTTGTTTGAACATTCAAAAACCATTTTTAGTTTTTTTCTACGACGCAAGAGCCCTTTTCGAGTTCGCATCTTTTAGAGTTTCGTTGAAATCATAGTTTTGTTACAGGTCGGTCAATTATTATTTCTTAATTTTTACTTAATTCTTAATTCAAACTCACTACCCTCGACGTAAAATTGATGACCCCATAAGGCCACTAAGGCCTTTTAAACTTCCGTCAGTCAGTCAGGCACTCGCGTAGAAAGAGCAACTTGATTGAAAATAAATTACATTCTAATTTTATTTTCTTACTTTATGAGGCAGTTTAGGAAAATTTGTGAACCTGTCCGTGCGTCACAGATAACGGAGCATCGACCACCATCCACCGGATCGGACCGATTTACAATAAAATGATCTCACTAGTCCGACGAGTGGATCCCCGAAAGAGGAAGAAGCCTGTTTATAAAAGCATACGACCTATAAGACATGGCAGTCAGCTTGAATCGCTACATTGTATACTCGATACTCAGCCCGCTAATCCTTCAAGATGATCGCCAAATTACTGACATTCGTTTTCGTCTGCAATGGAATCGGTGCTAGCGCGGCATTAAATATCCCTGAAGATGGCCGGCTGAACTACACCGGCCTAGCCACCAAATACGGACAAAGAACAGAAGAGCATGACGTCACCACGAAGGATGGATACATCCTCAAATTGTTCCGTATGAAAGGAAACAGAACGAAACCTGTCCTTCTCATCCACGGAGCCATCGACACGAGCGACGATTTCCTCTTACGAGGCAATCGCTCCCTAGGGATAATCCTGGCGAGAAGCGGATACGACGTCTGGGCGATCAACCACAGAGGGAACAGGTACTCCCGAAGACATTTAACCCTCAACCCTGACACGGACCAAGCTTTCTGGGACTTTAGTATGACGGAGTTCGGAGAGATAGACCTGCCCGCTGCGCTTGACTTCATTCTACAACAGACGGAAGCGAAAATCAGCCTTATCGGCTACTCGGAGGGGTCCACATCGACTTTCATCCTAGGAGCGACCAAACAGGAGTACAACGAGAGAATAAACGTAGCTATAGCTATAGCACCGGTCTGCTATCTACACAACGCCAAACAATACTTGTCCACGGTTATCGCTCTCGCTCCGCACATCAATAAAGGCTTACGCAGCACTCAAAGTGAAGAGTTCGTCGGTTTCAACTCGCCGATCCGATCCTTCCTAGCCAATATGTGTACTATGCGGATAGGTTACGATATTTGTGTGATGCTGGGGATATTCCCCTTGACTGGATACAACGAAAAAGAGCTAGAGCCGGGTTTTCTACCGATACTGATGGGACACTTCCCCGGAGGGACTTCCAGAAAGAATTTGAATCACTTCGCGCAGATTGGGAAGAGCAAAACCTTTGCAAGTTATGACTACGGTACGACTCGGAATATTGCCGTTTATGGAGCTAGGGAACCCCCAGTTTTTCCTTTGAACAAAGTGACGATGAAAGTGGTGCTTTTCACGGCCAAAAATGACAGGATTTCGACATTGGAAGACGTGAGAATACTTAGAAAGCAGCTGCCAAATGTAGTACAGAATATTGTTTTGAAACGTGCTGATTTTAACCATTTGGATTTCGTGATGGGTAGGACGTCTTATAAGGTGGTAGTGCCACAAGTTTTAGATGTTTTGGAGAAATATAGTAACTGAAATTAATAAGGTATTGTGCTGATTTTATAAACCTGCCCCGTACATATTATTCACTCTTTAAGAGGTTTGTTAGTCTGAAGGCCTATTTCACCATCTATAAGTAAGACTAGCTATCCCTCAAAAAAATTAAGTTCAGATCCTGATTTGAACCATCAAAAGAAGAGGCGGAAATATTTTTATCTAACGGATACCTAGCGTTACTCAGATACGGTGAAATAAGCATATTTATTAACTATAGTGAACGTCAGATTAAATTCTAGTTCTGAAAATCTAATAGCATCTGCCTGCGGCTACGCTCGCGAGGTACTAACAAACTTAATACACCCATAAACTTTTGTATATATGCGACCCTCCCCGGCTTCGCACGGTTATTGTGGGTTATCCCTAAGAGATTATGCTTGTATTATGCATAAACCTTCCTTTTGAATCACTCTTTCTATAAAAAAAACCGCATCAAAATCCGTTGCGTAGTTTTAAAGATTTAAGCATACATAGGGATATAGGGACAAAGAAAGCGACTTTGTTTTATACTATGTAGTGACTTTGGGATGAATGGGACTTTGTAGGACATGAACGAACAGCTCCTAAAATAATCTTCATATCCAGACAAAATGACTTTATCTCTAAGGATTTTAGGTCTGCCAAAATTCAAACCCCTTTAAATTAATAACTTGGTAGTAAGAGATCTCAGGGGATATCGACCGTGCCTGGAGAGTTTGATCCTCATCGTGAAGCTATTTGGTTATTTATAATGTCGAAAAATTTGTCAGCTCACAAAAAATATAATTTGGTAACCGGTTTATTTCGGTATTTTTGGTCCAACAAAGAGCTTGACACTTTTAGTAAGCAGTTATGATTTATGAGACATCGTCCATGTCGATGTCTCATAAATCATATTTTAACAATATCATATTTAAACAATATTTTATATATGTTTTATGTACTAAATTAAGAGTCTCACAACCGTCAAGCAACTTCTCACTCGCACATTTAATTTTTTTTAGTTACAAACTCACTGAATGATGTTATGAAAAATCGCGAACAACCAAGGTTCGGGGAAGGACATAAAGGTGAATTTATTTATTTATTTATTTATTTAACTCGAACGGCATCAGCCAATTACACCAATTAAAAATAGCAACAAAGATAAGAACAAAGATAAGATAAGATACAAACAACAGGAATAATCAAAACAGGAATAATACAATGTCAAAAACTAAAAACAGTAGGAATTTAAAATATAACAATAGAGGAAATAATAAAAACAATGTCAAATACTATTAAAACAAAAAAATTAACTATGTCATACATTCATTACACATTAAATAAAACAAAAGCAAAAAGAATACAATGTCAAAAAAACAATCAAATTTATAAAATAAAAATTATGTCATATTCATTTCACAGAAACCCAGGCAATCCGACATAATTTCATTCCACCCATTCGCAAACACATCACAGGCAGGGCTTTTGTCCAGGAGGGCGTTAAGTGCGTTAAGGGTTCGCGGTATGGGAGACTGGGCGCGCGCAACCGTTCGGCAATAAGGCTCCGAGAACAACTTGTGTCTCCTGCTGCGGCAGTAATTATCCGGGACGTAAAGCCGTAATAGCTCGTCATGTAGGTCTGGAGCATCTATCTTTCCATGAAGAAGTTTAAGCATGGTTTTTAACTGGTCATTGGATCTTCTTACCTCTAAGCTATTATAACCTAAACATCCCAGGAGAAATTTGGTCGGGTACATGTAAGGGTAGTACCCATACTGGCGCTTGTACAGAAACCGAAGAAAAGCCTTTTGTACCTTTTCCAGCAGCAGTGCGTAAGTACTTTCATGTGGGTGCCATATACAAGAGCTGGCCTCGAGCCTACTGCGAACCAGGGCGTGAAAAATCAGTTTCACGACATGGTTACCCCGGAAGTCGCGAACATTCCTAAGCACGAAACCCAGTCTACGGAAAGATTCCTTGGCAACATTAGTTATGTGATCATGAAAGGTTAACCTTCGGTCGAATGTGACACCCAGATCTTTAATAGCTGTGGATCTCACGATGTGATCGGAGCCCAGCTTGTATTGAAACTGTATTGGGTGCCACATGCGGCCAAAGGTCATAACATAGCATTTAGATGCATTGAACTCCATTCTATTTGCCATACTCCAATGATAAATCGCGTCCACATCACGCTGCAGGTTCAGACAGTCATCCTCGGACTTTATTTCCGAAAACAGCTTTAAGTCATCCGCATACAGAAGACTTTTAGCGTGATTTATGACGGTAGGAATATCATTGATCATCAAGATAAATAGGAGAGGCCCGAGAATTGATCCCTGACTAACCCCGGATCGCGTGTGGTACGGGTTCGATTCATACATACCCAGCCTAACATATTGCTGCCGATCCCTAAGATAGTCCGCGAGTAACCTAAGCAGTCCTGGTGCAAAACCCAAGATGCTCAACTTTGTAAGAAGAATGTCATTGTTGACACGGTCGAAAGCCTTGCGAAAGTCAAAGTAAAGAACGTCTACCTGCCTCCCGTGGTCCATCCTATCTGAAATATAGTCGACGACCGATAGAAGGTTCGTGTTAACTGATCTTTTCCTTCTAAACCCATGTTGCTCATTGCATAGGTGCTGCTCTACTTGCTTATAAATTTCCTTTTGAAGCACACGTTCGAAGACCTTTGCTGGTGATGACAGTATTGCAATGGGCCTGTATTCTTCAACCGAGGACCTGCCCGTACCTTTAGGAATAGGTGTCACCCTAGTCAGTTTCCACTGCGCAGGGTAAGCTCCAGTAGCTAACGCTAAATTAAAGATATGGCAAAGTGGGTGCACGAGATACTCCAGGCCCTGCTTAAGGAACCACGGAGGGATGTTATCGGGTCCAATGGAGCTGCTGGGCTTCAGACCTTTTATTCCAGATGCAACATCGCTTAAACTAAACCTAAAGATGTTCACATAGCTGCTAGAATTAAGTTTATCACCCACATTTGCGCTCTCAGCATCCAGTTGCGGAACCTCTGGAAGAAAAACACTTGAAAAGAACCTAGCAAAGGCATCAGAGGCCTCCACACCACTGAAGGTTTCACCCTTGTAACTTATACACGTTTCGAAACCACCCTTGGACCTTAGATTCGAGACATGTCGCCAGAACCCTTTAGGGTCAGAGATGATGTTGCTCTCTATTCTTTCCAAATACGCATCATGCGCTGATGAAATCCGAACCTTAAGTGAAGCTCTGAGCTCAGAAAAGGCCCTATAGGATTCCTCACAGGTGTCCCGTTTCCAAGTAGAGTGCATTTTCAATTTACGTTTTAAGTCCCTTATGATTTCACTTGTGAACCATACTGGATAGAGCCTGGTACTAGACATTTTTCGACGCTTACGTGGAATGCAGATGTCAAATAGATTATAAATAATGTCGTTAAATCGTTCGGTACTTGATTGTACATCGTTAGAATGAAGTACCTCACGCCAAGAGATTTCAGAGAGTAAGTTATAAAGGAGATCATAGTCACAATTGTGGAAGTTCCAATCTTTGCGAGGGTCAATGTTACTCGGCTCAACGTTATCATAATGGTGGGCTGTCGCAGTCAATATAGAAATGTCCAAGGGGGGATGAGGAGCATCGACCTTCACGAGACCTTCTGTTGCCTGTACTTTCGTCTGATGGACATCGCGACCCTCCTGAACTAAGACCACATCTAACATTCCACCATACGCATTAGGCACACCGTTCATCTCAGTAAGGTTACAAAATGTCAAAAAGTAACAATAATAATTGTTTACATTGGCTGATGCGCTATTTAAATTAATATCTCCTACTATAAATACAGTTCCCTTAATACTGTTAATAAAGCTTTCTACCTTACAAAACCAACGCATATAGTCCACATCACTAGCACTTGGTTTAATATATACAACACAAACATAAAAATAAACGTGAAGAAAACACCGTGCGAAAAATTACTAAAAGTGATACTAATATTATGTTTATCTGGTTATTTATTAACTATGGGCCTTTTGTATGCGTAAGTAGCCTTAAATAAAAGTTTTAATCTTGTTTTATAGATTTTCCAGTCGAAATAGTTTTTTATGAGAACGAGTGAAGTGACAACAGGGTACCGGCATTAGTTAATTAGAATTATTGAATTAATGAATCTATCTCATTAGGCAATACCTACCTATTAGGTAGTACCTAATCAAGTTATCTCCACTTAGCTAAATTAGTTTAAACTAAACCTTGATATCATGCGGGCACATCCCAAAACCTCATCTAGGTCTAGGTAAACCATTGCGACTTATCACAATCGTAATAAAGTTCAAATTCGCGCGACAGAATGTACCGGGTTTTGAGATAAACGATTTTATATAAGCCGAATTTTTCAATTCATTGATTAGAATAGCCAGTGACTCCTGAACTGGAGCATCGAAACATCAATACTTAATACTTGGATTCTCATCACTCTCTCTATCTCTCTCTGAAATGTCCCTATACCCAGTGATAGTGCTCCTACTCATCCATGAAGCCGCAGCCAGTATACCGCTGCGAGCGTACAACGCGACTCTAACGACGATCCCAGAAGAGGGCCGGAAAGACTTCATAGAAATGGCAAAGTCTTATGGGTACAATGCTACGAAGCATATTATCAAAACAAAAGATGGTTACTTGAACACGTTATTCCGCATAAAAGGAAACGAGTCCAAGCCTGTGCTGCTAGCCCACGGTGTCTTCGACTCCGCAGATGGATGGATCCTCAGAGGGAACGATTCCCTGGGCTTGAAACTATGCAAGGAAGGCTACGACGTCTGGTTTTTGAACGTAAGGGGCAATCGATACTCGAGAATGCACGTAACTCTGAATCCAGACAAGGACGCTGCGTACTGGGATTTCAGCGTCCACGAGTTGGGCAAGTACGACCTAGCCGCGGCTGTGGACTACGCGCTGAAGGTGACCAAGCAGACTCAGCTAACACTCATCGGTTTCTCTGAAGGCACTTCCATGAGTCTCGTGCTAGCGGCGACGGACCCCGAACAGAACAAAAAAATCAAACTGTGCGTGTGCTTAGCGCCTGTAGCGTACTTGCATCACACAACCGGTCCTGTTTATTTTTTGATAAAATTCGGAACCTTGATCGATTTCATTCTACCTAGTTTCGTCACGGAAATAGCTGGTTACTTCTCCTTATCGAAGGCTTTCCTGAACGTGCTATGCACGCAGATGCCGTTCGGTTATGATCTGTGTTATCGTCGTATTATAAGCGAGATTATTGGATATAACGTTAACGCTCTCGAGAAAACCTTTTTTTACTTTTTGTGGGGTCACTTCCCTGCGGGTACTTCTAGGAAGAATCTGATACATTACAGTCAGATAGGGCAAACTGGTTCTTTCGCTACTTACAACTACGGTCCGGAGAAGAATATGCAGAAATACGGTACTGTCGAAAATCCTATTTATGATTTGAAGAATGTGGTCATGGATGTTATGATGGTAAGTGGTCCGAACGACCGGGTGTCGACTATAAAAGACTGTCAGCTACTGTACGAACAGCTGCCCAACGTTATAGAGTGGAAGATAGTGGACGATCCTAAATATAACCATTTGGACCACATGTGGGCCAACACTGCACCTGGATTAGTATATTCGCCCGTTTTGGAAAAGTTGGCCAAGTATCACGAATAGAATCAAGTCCGGAATATATGGATATTGAAAGATATAAATATAATTAAGCTTTGTTTTCCTGAATTTGTAAGGTTTTGGCGATGTCGAGGCAAGTCTCACTGAGAATTTTAGTTTTGGTTTTTATTTTTATTCGTAACCCTTTGTAATACCGCTGCACTTATCATTCCTGCAAAAAAACCGACCTTCAAATACACTGAAAATATAAAACAGCAAAACACGCAATTTCATTTACTTGGGTGACATAAATTTTTCCCATTATTTTAAAAGCCTACTACTGAACCGATTTCGATGAAATGTCTATAGGACAAATGAGAACGTAAACCCATCAAATATTTTTTTTTTCATCGGTTCTATAGTATATGCAATGTGAGTACTTGTCAACTTTGTTAAAATAATAAGATTGGCTAAGTAGTGGGTAGTTATATTTTACTTTCACTTGTAATTTACATGTGTTCTGGTTCTGCTACAAATATCAATAAACCTATTTACCAAAATACGGTGTTTCTTTGGACATAATAGTGGCGACTTGGATAAAACATAAACAATGGAGATACACTAGTAGTTCGCCCCGAACTGAGATCTCGTGATGCGACCCGACGAACGCATCAAAACTTTGAGTACGTAGTAGTCAGAGGCAAGTCCAAACATTATCTTTGGACTTTTTTCTGACTACCGCCTACTAACTTGGTATGGTTACCAAGTTTCAACTCTATTGGCCTATTTATTGAAGAGTTCCGTTGAACAGCCCTTGGCTGCATCATCAGACCTGGTCGTCGTCACCATTTTATGAGAACTGAGTACCTCCTTTATTTATTTTAAGAAAAAAAATTAAGAAATAGCAAAGGAATTTACCGACCAGCAGAAAAACCTTGATGTCAACGAAACTCTTAGAGATAGGAGCTCTTGGATCGCTGGTTATCTTAATTTAGCTTTTATTATTTTTGCTCAAAAACCGAGCGTTACAAAAATAAAATAAAAATTGTTTTAGGATGTCCAAACAAAGCCCTTTCATATGACATGTAACTTGATTTTTTTATGTAACTTTTTTTATTTTTGCCCCCGTAAAAAACCCCATATCTCAAAACTCCTTCATCCGATTTTACTCATATACTTACCAGTAAATTTCTCAAGTACAAGCTATCGACATACCAAATTTCATGCAGATCGGATCAACGGTTCTAAAGTTATCGCCAGACAAACATACATACATACATACATACATAAAATGCCAAATCGCCCAAGTTGAAACTAAGATCTTCGTTCGCTTCGCTCACTCGATCAATAACATACCTTGAATAAATGACGGAGTTATGCGGTAACAAACATAAAAAAAATACCTTTTTCTTACCTCTTTCTGCCGCCAAGCAGCGTTCCTGTGTTTCGGGTTGAAGAGTGTGATTGCCGGTGTAATTACAGGCACATGAGGCTGTATGCCGTAAGTTGATGGACGCAGACTAGTGCATCGTATGGCACGGTTCTATCGTGCGTGACTTGCGAGGCAATGTTTTGTTATACATAGGTGATGGTTACCACTTAACATCAGGTGGGCCATCTGCTTGTTCCATCAGCAAATTGTATAAAAAAAGAGGGATCAAGAAAGAAAGATTAAAAGAGAAAGCTAGATTAAGAGATAGATATTATTTATTTATTTATTCTTCGATTTACAGTTTTTCTTATTGTCTACTTTAATCTATTAGATGTACACTGTGCACTAACCAAATTGAATCTACATTTTATATGCAACTAGCGACCCGCCCCGGCTGCGCACGGTTATTGTGGGTTATCCCTAAGAAATTATGCTTGTATTATGCATATAAACCTTCCTCTTGAATCACTCTTTCTATAAAAAAATCGCATCAAAATCCATTGCGTAATTTTAAAGATTTAAGCATACATAGGGATATAGGGACAGAGAAAGCGACTTTGTTTTATACTATGTAGTGATGTAGTGAAGTAAGGAGGTAGGTAGATGATACTAATGAGCCATTTACCTTTTGTAGTCGAAATTTAGGTATACATAATTTGTTTTTATTTCTAGTGTTAACTTTATGTGCATCACTCTTTTTCTTAAAGCTATTTATGTGTTTATGAGTGTATAATAGATTTTCATAAATATACTGTGAAATTACTGTGAGAATATTAATTTCTTTAAATAGCTCCGCTACTACCAGTCTCTAGAGAGTTTGGGTATCACAGAAGCGTGTGTGTTTAGGTGTTGAATGAGTGAGGAAGTGAGTCATATTATGTATGTGTATGTGTAGGAGCAGTGTAAGTGGTTTGTGTTTACTTGCGGTGGTGTAATTACAAATAATTATAATAATAACTGACGGACATACCCTGCTAGGAGCCTATCTTTCTCTCAGACATCTGCTTATGAATTAAGAGACATAAAGAGAAAGATTAGGAGAGAAAGTAGAGATTAAGGGTGAGATAGACTTACCGGCAGCGATCCAAACGGCGAAGCGCAGCCATGTCATGTAGTCCAGATTCAGCATCAGGTAGACGTTCATGAGGATACTCACGCCTGGCAGCCACGGCACCAGGGGAACCTATTCCAAACATATTTCACACAGATGCTCGGCTAATACACTTCAAAAAAAATGTAATGTTCGAGATGTTGTTTGACGGTTGCCTGCGACTTAATTCATAATTTTTCTTAAAAGTTATAATTGTTGCAAGCCCATCGCCGCTGATAAAATACTAACCGGTTTCCTCACGAAGTTTTCCTTCGCCGTTTAAGAGCACCGGCATTGCGCACATAAATCTTTCGATAGAATAATCCATCGGTGCACGACCGGATTCGAACCTTACGTTCGGAAGGCGGAGTCACTCCCGACGGACCGTCGGCTCTCCTTAATTTTTTATAATTAATAATTAGATTCGTCTATAATACTCACCGAGAAAGCCAGTTTCTTCTCGGAGACGGGTTGCCTCGAGATGACGTACAGAGTGGACACCACTAGAGTGGTGGACACCGCCAGCGCGGCGAGCGTACCCGGCTGCCGCGCTAGTATTCCCGCCGAGTGGGAGTTTATTATGTACATCGTTATGAAGCACCACACACCTAGAAAAAAAACATTATATTTATAATATGTGACACCTGTCATCCTCATCAGCCTGAAGAAAAAACAAGAATAGCACATGGGCCTCCTCTATATATTTCCAGACCTCGGCCTGCCTCCATTTTGCTGTACACTATGCAGGGTTTAAACAAAACCATGTGTGAGCAATAAATGTATTGAGTATCGAGAACGATTCCCTGCGAATTTCTGATAGGGATGGAACAAACTGATGGCCAACCTTAAGTGGTAACCATCACCCATAGCAAAACATTGCCTCGTAAGTCACGCACTATAGGAACCCTACGATGCACTGCCCTGCGTCCATCAACTAGAGTAGATGTTAAACATCATGTACCTGTAATTTCACCGACAACCACAAAATGTTAAAACCGAAACACGGCAACACTGCTAGGCGGCAGAAAAATAAATAAATATTAATGGACTTTCCACACAGCACTATCTAGCCTCAAACTAAGCCAAAGCTTGTAATATGGGAACCAGATAACTGATATAATACATATATACTTTTTTTTGTAAATACATACTTAGAATATTAAATAAAACCCAGACAGAGAACAAACATCTATGTTCACCACACAAATGTTTGTTCTCGGTGGGGATCGAACCCACAGCCTACGGCACAGAAGGCAGAGCTACTACCAACTGAGCTGTGAAGGCTGTCAAAAAAGGCGGTGGTACTTCCCCGGAGGAGCCTTTCTCAAAGAGCTCTACTACCCTTAAATTTAGTAAATGCCTTACCATACAAGGTGACCAGCGTAGACACGATGCTAGAGCTGAGCCGCGTGGGCAACTCGTGCTTGTCCATATTCAACATCTGCCGGGTCGCGGCACGAACTGACAACTTCAAAGGTTCCACTGTTCTGCTCTTGGTCCTCTCATATCTGCATGTTACATTGAAAAGTTTAAAACAAAGAAAAAAAAACTTATTTTGCTAGCCAGTCAAAATTGTTACTTTTTAAGTTTTTTTTTCTTTGTTTTAAATTAAATATCCTTACATTGTTCTTCTTGTGTGTTTTTGTGTTTTTAAATATTTAATTAAAAACAAACAAGTTTTAGTGAGGTACAATTTATGCAGCCTCTTTCCCATTGCTGGGCAAAAGCTTTTCCTAATTTAATTCCTTTGTTTTCACTCGTTTTTTTTTTCGAAATAACTTCTGATGGACTCGGCTTTAGCTCGTCCTTACAATATTACTCGGCCGCCAATTGCTTTATTTAGAGCCTGGACAGTAATGTACTAATACTAACAATATTAATAGGGGTTACATTCGCTGTTAAAATGTTAATAGTATGAATGTTCGTTCATTGGAATTGGTAGAGTTACCTGAGCAGCAGTACGCATGAAGCGACCATGGAGTACGCGAGAAGGGTCCCGATAGACATCATGTGAATCAGCTGTTCCAACTCGAATAACATTGCCAAAATACCTGGAATACAGTTTTATTTAGTCTATACAAGTTAAGAGTAGCAGAGCTCTTTGTGAAGGGCTCGTCCGGGGAAGTACTACCACCATGCCTTTTTCTGCCGCCAAGCAGCAACGCTGTGTTTCGGTTTGAAGAGTGTGGTTGCCGGTGTAATTACAGGCACATGAGGCTTAACATCTGTATGCCTCAAGTTGATGGACGCAGGGCAGTGTATTGTAGAGCACGTTCGTATCGTGCGTGACTTACGAGGCAATGCTTTGTTATAGGCGATGGTTACCACTTAACATCAGGTGGGCCATCTGCTTGTTCCATCAGCTAGTTGTATAAAAAAACAATAATGGGATTTGAAAATGTAAAAATACCTAAGTATAGTATAGTATAAGTATATAAGTATAGTATAAGTCTGGATAGTATTTGTGAAAGGTTTTGTGGGTAACAATGGTAGATTATTATGCAGATAGTTAAATTAGGTATATCCTTACTTGAGAGCAAAATAATGAATCCAGAGCGAGAAATAGTATTTTATTGTGTAATCATGAGCGCTAGCGAGGGGTCCTCTTAATAGACAAAATGAAGATTTCTTGTTGGAAATTAAACGCAGCCTAATCGTGCCGACCTGCTCCCCCCTGAGTAGCGCTATCTCGGTCACTCTTTTCAACGGCCCCTTCCATCTCAAAGTCTATGTCAACGCTAGTGTTAAATTATATTTTAAATTATTAGATTATTCAATTTTATATTTAAAGACTCTCGCGTATTTTTGCCGTTGTTGCCTGTTCTTCTAGGCTTTGGTCGCGTGGAACTGGCACCTAGTTTCACCTAGTTTTAAGACGTTTCGAAATGATCCTTGTGAGTTTTATTTCATAATATTTCTATTTCATTGTATAATCCAACTCACCAGTGAAGAGCCCAGCTATGATGGTGCCCACCATAGGAGTCTGGAAGCGTTCACTCACAGTTCCCATGAACTTGAACAGTAAGCCATCCGATGCCATCGCGTAGATTATACGGGGAAGGGGGAATACCGCTCCTAAAAGACTGAAACAAACAATTTTGAATGCAAAAAGTTATATTAGCCTGCGGAGATTCGAACCCGTGACCGATAACGCGACTGAAAAACAAAAGTTTGTCCAATTTGTCGCATACGTGTATATGACAGAAATATCGAGACTGAAAGTGGAAAAAAAAACGTTCGAGTGCAAAAAGTTATATTAGCTGGCGGAGGTTCGAACTCGCGATATGTAAAGGTTGCGCTTGTTTTGGCGAATGTAAAAAGACTACAATAAAAACAATATGACAAAAGAAAATTTTTAATGTTCTTAGGATCTATAATTTCATGACACCCGGTTCAGGTTTTTTTATATTACTTGCAAAGAACAAGCAGATGATCCACCTGATTGTCAGTGGTAACCATCACCTATAACAAAGCATTGCCTCGAACATGCCTTACGTCCATCTACTCGAGGCATACAGATATTAAGCCTCATGTGCCTGTAATTTCACCGGCAACCACACTCTTCAAACCGAAACATAGCATTGCTGCTTGGCGCCAGAACTAAGCATGGTGATAGTACTTCCCCGGACGAGCCACACACGAAGAGCTCTACTAATGAAACACTCACGAATGAATTTTGGCATTTGTCGCGTTAACGTATTCTAGCGATATTCGACTTTATTATGTTGCTATTAGGGATACAGTGCTCGAAAGGTAATATCTTTTCACCACACCGTTTCGGAAGAAACTAGTGACACGACAAGAAGAAGGGATACGATACGTTTCCGCAACTAACGTCAAATTCGTGATAGGCCACTGTATACATGCAAAGGTAGTAACGTGCAGCAGTACCTGGAGCAGAGTGCGCAGACGGCGCCCGCGCTGACGGCGTACTTGGCCCACGTCCAGCCGAGCTGGTCGTATACGTACGGGAACGGAGCCTTCTCGTCCTGTAACAAGCAACTACTGTTATACAAAAAACTAAAAAAATATCTATTATCTTGAATAAAAAGTTCCATTTCACATTCGAAAGTTTTGAAAATCGAACTTTTGCGTATCCTTGTTCGAAATGACTGTCAGTACGAAATATTGTGTGTTCGCTTCTATAATAAACTTCCAGAAAGTGCCACTGGGCTTCCTATTAGAAAATTTAAAGTGTACATTAAGAATAATCTAATAAGAAAAGCTTATTATACTTTAGATAGCTATATTGTTGATAAAAATGCGTGGCCCGATGTCCCGGTCGCTCTGCCCATCGGCAGCTAACATGTCTGCAATGTCTGTACTGTACCTACTATTGTGTGTTTTTTTTATTTTTCTCTGATTTAATAGATTGTATTTAGCATTAGGTATTATTAGTTTGAGGCGTAGCGTGTGCTGTCTTATAAATTTGATTATGTTTACCTTTTTCTGTATGCCTACGCCTCACTAAACTTCAATAATATATTATATTATTACATTGTAAAAGGATCATACAAAAGAACGCTAGGAACCAAGCCGTAACTTTGTTGCCTGTTCTTCTAGGCTTTGGTCGCGTGGAACTGGCACCTAGAGTCCTCTAACTTTAAGACGTTTCAAAGTGATCCTTGTGATTTTATTGAATAAATACATTTTGACTTTGACTTTGACTTTGTATGTTTTTTTTACCCGGGAGTAAGAAAGTCGGTTATTGGTAGTATGATACTTGCCAGTCGCTGCACCACATAATTGTAAATTTCAAGGACTTGCTTGGTGGGAAAACATTGTAATTTTTACAGAAAGTTATTTTGATTATGAATTTATTATATCTACTACACCTGAATTAGTGAAAAAGTTGTCAAAGTTGTACAACAGGTATGACAATTTATTAACGGAACGGAGGAATAACTCCTTATATTATGTACTTTACTGCAATTTTTTTAGAACTGTATCGGACTTTCGGGTAATAAGTAATAGCGTAATTTTATCTTCGGTACGAAATATACTATTAAAATTGAAACTGAAATATAGCTAAGTTGTTTGTTTGTATTCCTAATATAATATAGTCACTAATAACAATAAATAATGAATATAAGCTGAATTTTATTTATATATCTCTTGTTTCATTTACTACTAATAGACAAATCGTAGGTAACCAATGTACATTTTTATGTACAAATTAATAATACATTTTACAACTATAGTTGTATATATTCCAAACATTCTGAATTAACCTAAACAAAATCAATTTTTATCTTAAAAACTCAAATAATACAAAAAAGAAGTATTTTTATCCTCGGGTCTGACAATAAATTTTTAATTTGTACATTTTTCTGCACAGAGTGTACCAACACAGTCGACTCGAACAGTCGACTGTTATATACTTAACCTCCTAAGACCGGGCGCTATATTTTTTGAGTACTCATTTGTACATACATAATCATTGGTATACTTTGTGCAGAAAAATGTACAAATTAAAAATTAGGATAAAAATACTCCTATTTTGTATTTTTTGAGTTTTTAAGATGAAAATAAATTTTGTTTAGGTTAAGTTCGAAGGTGTGCGTGCACCTGCATGTAGTAGGGCAGCATGAGCGTGAGCACGGAGGACACGCCGCAGTAGGCGAGGAACACGACCAGCAGCGAGGCCACCACCGCGAACGGAATGGACTTCTGCGGCCGCCGCGCCTCCTCGCCCGCCGTCGCCACGCAGTCGAAGCCTGCACGCGGTTAGATAACATAACATACGATAAGATAAGATACGATAAGATAAGATTGAAATTGAAATTGATTTATTTAATATAACAAACATCACATTACAAATAGATACATGCAGAAGTAATTTTCTAAAAATATTAGTCCTGGTTGGACAACATTGGTACCCAAACTAGGAGACAAACAAGATACGATAAGATACGAAAAGATCCGATAAGATACGATACGATACAATACGATAAGATACGATAAGATACGATAAGATACGATAAAATACGATAAAATACGATAAGGTACGATAAAATACGATAAGGTACGATAAGATACGATAAGATACGATAAGATAATTTTATTAAATAGCAGAGCTACTGCTCATTGGTTTAGGAGCTTAGGTTGAGACTGCATCACAGTATTCACAGTTTATAACTTTCGCGGTTTCATCATTTTGTAACTTGTGAATTATGTAACTTCGTTCTAAATAAATATTACTGAATGACTAATATGTTTTAATATTATATTCTGCGTGCACATGTGACCAATCTTAATCACTTTTACATTCCTCTTCACCCAAAGGTTGTCTGGAAGAGATGGCTCTTAGTGATAAGGCCTCCTATTGTATATAAATTTGTACTTTTGAATCTTTGACGTGTACTTTGTGTGTTTTTCCTTTGTGTACAATAAAGTACATATCTTAAGTAGAGAACTTACCAATAAATCCGTAGAAGCAGACAGCGGCGCCTTTGATGATGCCCGCGATGCCGTACGGCGCGAAGCCACCGCTTCCGAAGTCTTTTGTATCCGACTTCGGCACTTCCGAAGCAGGTATCCGCCAGTTCTTTGTGTCCGCTGCGGTTTTAATATTTGTAACTTAAACTAATAACTAAAACCAAAGCATGAAAACGATATATTCAATAAATAGTTTATTTTGTATAAATAAATACTTTATCATATATTTTTTTACATGAACATAGTTATTTATTTACAATCAAACAAAAACCAGTATAAAATCAAAGGCACAATAAGAAAGATGCAAGGAAAAAATCTCGTAGATATTGCCATGTTTCTGTGTGCTAGAGCAGCAAAAAGGCCTCGACTCAGCTTAATGCCAAGTAACTGTGAGGAAGCTATGCGCTAGTATTCTATCGACTTTAAGCCAATAGACCCTGTGAGTTATTCTCAATGTGAAGTTTTGTGTCAAAAAACGAAACTCAATTTTTTTTTATTTATTTATACAACAATCAAACAGCATTACAGTTTACACCAAGGCGCTATGGAATATACAGACAATAAATTAAAGAGAGTAATTAACACATAACCTAGCTTTAAGACGTTTCAAAGTGATCCTTGTGATTTTATTGAATAAATACCTATTGACTTTGACTTTGACTTATATAGAACTAATTCGAACACTATCAATCATCTACATCTCATTACAGTACCTCGTACATTCTCTAGATGCACTCGTGCATCGGTCATCAAATAGATCACACTAAATGTCTAAATTATTAAGATGTGTAAGGGTAGTCAGGGCGTGAATTCAAACGCGCGTTAAGTTTGACGTACTTTATTGTCACAACAACCAGAGGGGGACAACACGTTACCGCGGTTACAGGGGATGTCCACGGTGGACAGCAGAGACTCAGACTCGCGCGCCGTGTGTCAGGGTCCGGGAGCCGGTCCGCAAAACACAGGGTTACGAGGGTGAATATACTCGAAATCTAACTGGTCCGGAGAATCCGTATCCGCATTAGAAATCGCTACCTAAGAAAGCTCAATATAATACAAAATCTACATCCAAGTCATTCAGATGGCAAAACGCAACGATAGCGCGTTCTAGTCTACTAGTGGCGACATCTAGTTCTGTTTTGCGTAAACCGGTGTTACATTCTCCCCCTATGTTCATGATGGCGTCCCGACGAGTAGAACATCAAAACGCTTAATGAATTTTCTTTGGTCTGCCTCGTTGCCTCCGCAGAGGTATATCTGTTGGTGTCGTCTCTATCTTCTTAGGACGTCCTCTTCTTCTAATAGGTTGCACCGGGGCAGGCAAGTTACTGGCATCGCCAGTGTAGGCTTTCAGCGCTGAAGTGTGGTATGTCCCAATGAGCTGGTCAGGCTTATCTGGGTTTGCTAGGACGTACGTAGTCGCTCCAAGCTTTTCCTTGATAAGATACGGCCCATCCCGACGCGGGGCAAATTTAGAACTCAGGCCCTGGGATGCTTTACTTATCGCATGTACTGCGGCGAGCACCAGATCTCCAGGTTTGTATCCTGGATCAGGTCGGCGTGACTTATCAGCCTGTTCTTTTCTGGTCTCCTCTTTGCCTTCCCTTATCTCTCGCACCCTTCGTAAGGTTTGGGCTAGGAGTAGCAGTTTTGGGGTGATTTCAGGTATGAAATTTTCTGAGAGCACAATTTGTCTCAGGTCATGGGAATTATCATCCGGTGTTCTCAGTTCCCTGGCAAAAGTCAAATACGCAGGTGTATGGCCTGTAACCAGACTCGTAGCGGTATTCATGGCAAATCGTATGCAAGCCAGTTGATCCGCCCAAGTCCTATGATCGTCTTGAACCAGTATAGCTAGCTGCGTTTTCAGATCCCGATTTTTTCGTTCCACCGGATTTGCGGCAGGGTGATACACAGGCGTGAACGAATGTTTTATATCCAAGCAGTAAGTTACTTGCTGCATTACTGCACTAACAAATTATGGGCCATTGTCACTGAGAAGTCGCCTCGGCATTCCATAGCGTAAGAAAACTTCGTTTATTAGGGCGGTAACGCAACTATCAGCACTTGCGTTTTCTAGAGCGAACAATTCCACCCATCCACTAGCAATGTCCTCTACAATCAAAATCCAATTCTTTCCAGTCGGAGTGGTGGGTAGTGGCCCGAACAAATCGAACGCCAAAGTTTCAAATCTTTGGTTGATGGCCGTGGTTTGCAGCAGTCCAGCTGGTCTTAGGTTTGAGGGTTTGAATCTTTGGCATAGAATACAGTCCTTGACGTAACTCTCTACAAAACGCCTCATTCCCTTCCAGTAATATCTGCGTGCTATTCTCTGGCATGTTTTGTCAATCCCATAGTGTCCTGCCAATGGACCATCGTGATATGCAGCCAACACATTAGCCCATTCGTGCTGGGGCACTAGGAGTAGAGCATTATCACCGTCTCCATCAGGGTCATACTTATATAAAACCCCTTGATTCATTACGTAGCCCTTTCCGCTCCAATATGTGGCATTCTCATTCGACTCGGATTCCAGGGACACAATGATCCTCTTTATCTGTTCATCCATTAGCTGATTCTGTCGGATTTCTGCTGAACTACGAGCGGTTGCATCGACTACAACGCTGCACACGCCACAATCTTTAATGGATTCCTCACTACAAAAAGGGCGAGAAAGGGCATCAGCTACGATATTTGCCTTGCCTGGTATATATTTTATTGTGATTTGGTAAGACTGTATGATTAAGGCCCATCTCGCCAAACGTCCTGTTGGCGTTCTCATAGACATTAGCCATTTCAGCGCTTGGTGATCGGTCACTACAGTGATGGGCATGCCTTCTATATAACCACGAAACTTGGTAAGGCCCCATACCATAGCAAGTGCCTCTCGTTCTGTTGTGGTATAATTTCTTTCTGCAGGGATCAATAATCTACTTGCGTATTCGATAGGGTGTTCATCCTCACCCTCCCCCTGCACTAGTAATGCCCCAAGCGCATAATCACTAGCATCCGTCTTCAGGGTGTATGGCTTAGTTCCATCCGCCTGTGTCAATACTGGGGCGGTAGTGAGGCATTTCTTCAGGCAGTTAAACGCATTATCTTGCTCACTACCCCATTTCCATATGACATTCTTTCTTGTTAGCCTAGTCAGAGGCTCACTTTTCTTGGCAAATTCCGGAATGAAACGTCGGTACCATGAGCATGTCTGTATGAATGAAAGCAAATGCTTCAAGTTTCTAGGTGCCGGAAGTTGTGCTATAGCGCTGACTTTTTCTGGATCTACCTGCAAACCTTCTGGGGTTATGTAGTGACCCAGATATTTTACCGTGTCGCAAAAGAAGTGACACTTCTTGGGGTTGACATACAGGTCGTTGTCCCTCAACGTTTTGAGAACTTTGTCGAGATCGTTCACATGTTCTTCAAAAGTGGTCGACAAGATAATCAAGTCATCCAGGTATGCCATCATTTTTACGCCGTCTAGGGCAATCTTCACGCGGTCTATCAGGCGCTGGAAGGTTGCGGGCGCGTTTCGAAGGCCGAAAGGCATTCGTATGAACTTGTAGAGCCCAAACGGTGTAATGAAGCTCGTTTTGTCTCGATCAGGCTCTCGGACTTTTACCTGCCAATAGCCAGCGCGCAAATCCAATGTAGTCATGAATGGCGTAGGCTTGGCTTCATGCAACAAGTCATCAATCCTTGGCATCGGATATGTATCTGCGACAGTGATCGCATTTAAACGTCTGTAGTCCACACACAAACGTATAGAGCCGTCCTTCTTGGGTACGAGGACGATCGGAGCAGACCAGGCTGAGTTGGATGGCTCGATAATACCATCCTTCAACATTTTGGCTACTTCTTTCTCCAGCAGGTCGCGCCGGGCTGGTGATAGTCTGTACGGGGGTACTGCTATAGGTCCGTGTTCACCAGTATCAATCACGTGTTCGGCCAGTGTTGTAGCTTTACTTCCGGGTTGAAACACTTCTTCATGTTTTCCCAGCAGCTTTTCAATATGCTTCTTTTTCGCAAAGTCAGTGATACCCACCTCGACTGTCTCCAATGAGAAAGCATTCAGCCCAATATCATCACTGGTGTACCCGGGGAATAGTGCTGCTGTGTTTGGCGAGAGTTCGACGTGCGCATTCTCTATGGCTCTTTCTGCGTCCGCGTACATAAAGTCAATGAATGGTGAATATCCGTCAAACACCGTGGCTTTGTAGCGTTTACTGGGCTGAGTTACACCATCGTATACTCCAGGCCAGGCCGGGCACTCTTCGGCCTCTAGCATCATGCATTCTGCTGCATTCGTTGGCTGTAGGGCCTTAGTTGTCGGCGCTACTATTTTCTGGTCCACCGCGTGCACTGGGGTTGGCTCATTCATCTCTTCCAGAAGCAAATCATACTTATGCTCAGGATTCATGGTGAAGTGCCAGGAAAGCTGTGGTAAATCGATGATGATACCAGCATCCTGTAAGAATCCAACACCGAGCAATGTTTTGTTCTCGCGGGCCTCAGGAAACACTATGAACGTCGTTGGGATGACGTATTGGCATACACGCACCGGGACCTTGGTAGATAGCACGTCCTGCCTTCTTCTGACTCCGTCCGCTAATGTTACTGTCACCGTTTGACGTCCGAAGGGTAGCTCCCTTCTTTCTAGGCACCGGTATAGCTCATACGATGCCACACTGGATTTTGCGCAGGTATCTAAGTACGCGTGGCCTATCGAGGATACCAATACCGATTGTAGGTCTTGGTCGTGCATCCGTGCTGATATTCAGTGCGCAGAAATCAATCTTTGCTTCCTTGGCCTTAGTGGCCCTGTTTGCTATGCATGTTGTGCACTTACTTCTTACGACTCCTGGGGCACCGCAGCCGTAGCAAGAGAAAGCAGGTTGTGATGGAGAAGGGGCCTGGGTAGTAGCGACATCAGTAGCCTTCTTGACGATCTGCTTCTGTTTCTGGCGACATTCTTCGACCTTGTGACCAAGACGGCGGCAGTAATCGCAACGTACCTTCTTGACCTTAGACCCCTCAGAAACCTCTCCAGGCTTGCTAGCGTCATCTTTCACCAATTTCTCAGCTCCCGCTTTCTCCCTTGTCAACTGTTCCGCTCCTCTAGCAGCAGTCAACAGTTCATCAAAGGTTTGAACCTTCTCCCGGGGCACTCGTTTTCTAATGTTCACGTGCAGCTGCCCGTAGATCATGTCCAGCTGTTGCTGTTCGGTGTGTGCTGGTGCTGGAAGTTGCGCGAGGAGCGCCCGACCATTCGCCACGAACACCTCAGTCAGCATGTCAGCTGGTTGACTTTTAGCAAACAGCTCTTGATAAATAAGGTAAGCTGGTTTTTTGGGTGCGAATGCGTGTCGAAGACGTTTCTCGAAATCGTTCCAAGTTTCGATACCGCTCTTCACACTTTGCCACCAGGTGCTAGCTTCACCCTTAAGAATTAACGGTAGGCACATAATTGCATCCGTATCGCTAATTTTGTGGATTTTCTTAAATATTGAGGCAGCCGCCAAGAATTCTTCTACCTGGGCGGTGTCTCTTGCTCCGCTGAAGCTAACGGTTGTATCAAAAAATGACTTCTTCGAACCGCTTCCGTCAGCCATCGTTGTTCCCGTCACTGCTGCTGCCGAAACTGCCTGCATTGCAGCCGTAGTGATTGACGCTACTAGCTCCTGCAGTTGCTCCGGTGACATGCTTACGTTGGTGGACGTCATCTTAACACGCTTCTTCGCCGCTTTAGATGACGACGACGACTTGATGATAACACGCCGAGACCTCGTCCTAAGTGTAGGTCCCTGGGGAGTCCCGGCACCGGAGGCGTCCTGGGACATGAACCCACTGCCGTACGTTGAGCGCCAATTGTAAGGGTAGTCAGGGCGTGAATTCAAACGCGCGTTAAGTTTGACGTACTTTATTGTCACAACAACCAGAGGGGGACAACACGTTACCGCGGTTACAGGGGATGTCCACGGTGGACAGCAGAGACTCAGACTCGCGCGCCGTGTGTCAGGGTCCGGGAGCCGGTCCGCAAAACACAGGGTTACGAGGGTGAATATACTCGAAATCTAACTGGTTCGGAGAATCCGTATCCGCATTAGAAATCGCTACCTAAGTAAGCTCAATATAATACAAAATCTACATCCAAGTCATCACAGAGTACTTTGTTATAAATGAAATAGAGGTACAACTCAGCTACAAAATCGGGTAATACAAAGTGTCGCCCTCTGGTCGAAGGTTTTGGAACTAATGCCAACACAGTATGTACGTAGGTAGGTATCTATAGCTCGCTGCAGTTGCTAGCTAGCTAGCTATACATTTATCTCTACCTATCTACCGTTTTCTATAATGTTATTATTTTTAAATACAATAAAACAATGTTTATTTACATACTATGTGTTTTATTATTTATTTTTTCTTTAAAAAACCTTTCAGACATGTTTTTTGGTCATTATTTGATGTTTTTGGATTCATAAATTTCATGTTTTTCATGAGATGCTTGGATTCCATCCATGTTTTGTGGTGTATGGAATGGAAATAGGCGTCACAGGTCCTTGAAGAGGCTTGCCATGCTCCTTTCTATTGCATAAGCTTGTATTTTTGACTTATTCCGGAAGAATGCCTTCATCTGAAAAAAAATTATCTTTTATTAGTACCTATTTTAATCTAATCGGGCAAAACAAAGAGGTGAGAACAGCATGGCAATATAGATAGGTATTACTAATGTTCAGTTTTTATTATTATTTATCACGCAAAAATAAATATTTAAAATAAGATCTTCCCTGCTTGTTCCATCATCACATAGAACAAAAAATAATATTATTTAATATGCTTAGTTTTATAATTTTTTACTGACCTGGTATTTTTCTCATGGGTACAGCTTCTCTAAAACGATTAATCCAGCATGAACACTTTTCTTCAAAGTGTGCATCACATACACGGCGATATTTAAAAATATGGCCATCATTTAGCTGCAAAATATTGCCACCAATAGATTTTTGTCCTTAGCTGGAATAAGGAATTTGTGCAAATTCGTCTTGGTGTCTGAAAAAATAACAGATAGGATACAGAAAAGTTATAAGTTTAAACATACAATAAATTTATATGAAGCATGATGTGCATGTTGCTAATTATTTTCAATTATATTTTTATCGTTCTATTTTGCTAGAGAAAATAGTTAAACACAACAGTTGATTTAGTGGAACTGAGACTATTACCTCTTATCTGTGCTATTACACAATGTATTATCCAACTCAGTAGAAGGAAACGAAATTTTACCCCTTTATTACTTAAGTATGTACTAAATATGATGTACGGCTACTTGGGAAGATATCTGTACCTAACTACCTACCTAGCCTAGTATTTAGGGAGGTAAATAGGTTATCTAGATTATAGGCTGAAGACTCAACTCGTACCGAAATTGGAAAGATTACAGAAGAATTGATGTTATTACCATTAACACTGCCATTTCGGTATCATGGTGAGGTTTGAGCTGCGATTCGGCTCGTGAAACACACGTAATCAAGTTTTTTTGAATGATGAACTCCATGGCTGACTCTAACGGTTAAAACACTTACCTAAGCTATATAAACATCCGGGGACACAGCACTTTCTATTAGACTTTTGTTCAAAACCAGGAACAAAGTAAAACGGGAATTTTCAAAGTAGGTATAAACACTGTGAACAACGGTAATAACAAAAACTGCCATGTTGGATTAGCAGTTTTCTTTAAATCTTGCGGTAGGATATACTTGCGGTGGATACTAGTCTTTTTGCCACGAGATGTTCAGAATTTTGAATACTGCCATCTATGCAAAGGTTTAGGAGTTACTTCACATTTTAGTGACGTAAGCGGTTACCCGTTTGACACTACTATGATTGTCAACCCTGCAAGTCATTCAGATGGCAAAACGCAACGATAGCGCGTTCTAGTCTACTAGTGGCGACATCTAGTTCTGTTTTGCGTAAACCGGTGTTACAGATGGATTTTCCTAGATAAATAAATACGACACTTTATGGATTACCTAAATAGGTGATCAAAATGGATGACAGATGGGAACAAAAAATTCGATCTGTCACCCATTTAGCAAAGAGGAGACAAAACGAACTTTTTAAAATTGAAAAGTTCTATCTGACCTCCCGTCGGTGAAGAGGGGACAGATCTTTTTATATCTTGAAAAGTTCGGTCGTTTGGTGGACATTCAACACATCACTATTTAGCCACAAACTAAGCAAAGCATATTTATACATATTTGTTTAGGGTTACCTTTAAATGATCCAGATATAATGACGAATAGTACAACGCACAGATTGACTCCAGTACAGAAATTATTGAACTTCGTCGATTCCTTGACTCCGAACGCAAGCGCCACTGTAAAATATATTAAGCTATTCGTAATTAATTATAAACTTTTTACATAAAATAAGATTAATTCTGTGAACAGGTTTACTGATTCCGGAGAAAACACAATTTATAAGTTTGTTTCTAAACAAACTTGTAAATTATTTCTAAACTCAAGTTAAGTTTTTTTATGCTACTTGTCGATGGAACAAGCAGCAGCAGATTTATTCATGTAAAGTGACACCACAATATTATGGTGTCACTTTATGGTCACTTTATCCGTCCGATAAAGATAAATAAATCAAGCCTTTCGAGGAAAAGAGATCGGTTGTCTTCTATTTCGCGAATTTAGCTCAAAATGGTACCTATTTATTAAAGTAGTATTTTAAGAGTGGAGCTCTTCGTGAAGGGCTCGTCTGGGGAAGTACTACCTCCACGCCTTTTTCTGCCGCCAAGCAGCAACGCTGTGTTTCGGTTTGAAGGGTGTGGTTGCCGGTGTACTTCCTGAGTTACTTCGTTTTATTTTGCAGCGTGCGATATGTGCGAGATGTTACCAGAGAACAGCATGATGACGCTGAAGGCGAACAGGTCCGGATAGCGCGCCAGGTGCGGCGTGTGCAGCGGCAAGGCGGCTGCTAGATGCGACGATATGGCCTTGTCCAGCAGCGAGTCCAGGTATTCGCTCAGCGCCTTCACTACCGACGCTGCGCCTGCGACATGAGGGGCACATTGAGTTAGTGCACGTTTTACCATCTTTGAGTAACGCTATTCGTCATACAAAAAATACTGAAACAGCTTCACGACTTTGATCCCCAGGCACGGTAGATATCTCCTCAGATCATTCTTTGTGCCGAGTACTAACTCCAGATTCTTTGAGGACGTCTAAGGGGGGTAGTCAACGTCATAAGTTTTTCTGTTATGCCTACACCTCACTAAATTCGATTGGCACAACACTGGAGCTTCAAAATTGTATTATATTACATTGTAACGAGGATCATACCAAAGAGCGGTAGGAACCTAGCCGTAAGTTTGTTGGCTGTTCTTCTAGGCTTTGGTCGCGTGGAACTGGCACCTGGAGTCACCTAGCTTTAAGACGTTTCAAAGTGATCCTTGTGATTTTATTGAATAAATATCTTTTGACTTTGACTTTGATACAAATAATAAAATAAAAATATTTCCGTCTCTACTGGAAGATTCGGGAGTTCCTACTTGGTACTAAGATTTAGTAAGTACGTAAGTGTTAAAGTGCGTATTATGTGTAAGGTAAATAAAGATTAATTTTATTATTTATATAACTAAGAGACCCGAGGAGATATCTACCGTGCCTGGAGATCAAAGCCGTGAAGCTGTTTCTGTGTTCTGATTATCTACTTTATAGGTACTCAAAAAACAAAGATATAGATACATTTATTTCGTTGTGGCGGAATAGGTAAATTCGTTCAGATTAAAATAATATACATAATACCCATTAAAACTCAAAGTACTTGTAAAGTTAAGCCACATGGTATAGCCAGGATACTTTGCACACGCTAACAGTATATTTCGGCATCAGCTATAAGGGGTTCCGTGGTGTAGTGGTTATCACATCTGCTTTACACGCAGAAGGCCGCCAGTTCGATCCTGGCCGGAATCATAACTTTTTGCACTTACTTTTCGCGACATAATTTTAGTCTTTCGTACGCTTTGGTTCTGTTAGTTCTTAATGTGTTTTTAATAAGTATCAGCATTGTTTTGTTTGACTTTTGAAAAGGAAATTTTATAAGAGATAGGAGACAAAACATTTTTTACGTTTAATTTTGTGACTATTATTTTATGAATTATTATTAAATAAATATTAGTGGACATTCCACAGAGCACTATTAAAGCCCCAAATCTCAAAAATATCATAATAAATATAAGTTTGCATGACACTTTTATAAATTAGAGACCGCTAGAACTATAATTGATTTTATGAATCATTTTTAACGAAATATGCATTTTAGAGCCCATTTAATTTAATTTAGCGCAATATAAATTAGAAACCTTGGTATATATAAACTAAGTTACTAAATATGAACATGATTTGTTACTATGACTATCTTATCTAACATAAACATAATATTGTGTAGTTTAAAATCTATGATCCGATACAGAATAGAGACCTGTCACATTGTAATAGATAATGTATACAGGACTAGCTACCGCCTGTGGCTTCCCTCGCGTTTAGTGGTGATTTAATTTAATGCGTTTTGCTTTATTGGGTTCGTAAATGTTTTCTATACCGTACCCAGTAATATTTCGGGATAAAAAGTACCCTGTAAGCTAATTTAGGTTACGAACTGTATTTACATGGTCAATACAGTTTTAGAGCAAAGGTATGAAGCAACTCGTTTTTGTAATTGAAAAATCCATAGCGGCACGACCGGCCGTGGACTGCATTTACCATACAAAAAAAGAGGCAGTGGCGTACGTAAGGCATCGTTCGTTTCGACACGAAGAGCTGGCGCCTAGAGAAAATATAGAATTTTATGAATGAACATACCGATTATATATTCGAGTATGAGGTTCCACCCGATGATGAATGCGATGAACTCTCCCACACACACGTAGCTGTAGACGTAGGCGGAGCCAGCCTTCGGCACCCTGGCACCGAACTCCGCGTAGCAAAGTCCTGGTCACAGAACAACAAAAATTGTATAAAGCAGCGAAATCAGGCTAACTCAGGATTTGGCATGCATTTCATTGCCGCTTGATGAAACTCACTGATAGGTATCTGCTTCCCTTTTGTTTTTTTTTTTGTTAGGTAACTAGAGTACTTTCTGTTTTCTTTCAAAGTACTTTCATCATAAAACAACAAAAAGAAACAATTGCCATATAAGAATTTATTCATTAAGACACCACCATGTAACGTCCACAGACCTGCAAAAACACTGGCCACGGCAGCGAGCAGGAACGAGAGGATGACCGCCGGTCCCGCGTAGTTCTTCGCCACATCGCCCGCCAGCACATACACGCCCACGCCCAGCGTGCTGCCCACGCCCAGCGCGGTCAGGTCGAGTGCGGACAGCACGCGCGCGAGCCGCGCGGCGCCGTCCTCGGCTACCTTGCGCCGCGAGAGGGCGTGGTAGGCGAGCGACGCCGCGCGGGCCGCGCCGGCCTTTATACCCCCTGGGAAATAATTACAACCATTCAGAAGAACAGGGTTACATGAGCTAGATAATAATGAATGAAGAATGTTGTTAAAATAGGTCTTCGGGGTAACAAAAACGTCCAGGACATGAACACCGTTGGGGCATTTTAATGTTCAGTAGATTGTTATAAATAACTCATTTATTTCACGAAACACGGGCTCACAGATGTATAGACCGTATAGGCTTAGTCATGATCAGTTTAACAGCAAAATTTACAATAAATTATGATAGACACATGTATTATTAAATCGTTGGTGGGATATTTTTTGTTACAATTTTAAACCTTCCGCTGTCCTAAGATATCCTACTTGGCGCGACAGACATGCTTCTAAGACTTCGCTTAGGGTATGCGCACTATGCGCCCAAAAAAGGGCCCATCAGAGTCCTAGTTGCGAAAAACTAGTAGAACCTAATTTATGTCTGATATCCTAACACTATTTATAAGTTGTAATATTACTAACGAATACACCTATGGACAAAGTCTGAAATAAATATATTGAATTGAATAGTGCGTTGATTGATTGTAAGTCACCCACAGACGCAACCATATTTCATTTAGAGGTAGGTATTATACATTGTATTGTGTTAGGTCAGTAATCAGGCGTACCTTATACTACCTACGCTCTATCGAGAGATCAGTGAATTTTTCAAAACATTCGGAAAGGTTTCCGATCGGAAACGTCCGTTTTTTTTTTATAGGCAAACAAAACAAGAGCGAGACAATTTCTCACATTTCGGACAGAAACGTGTTCGAATGTTTTATTAAAGCCCTGCAGGTAACCGCGATACGTCAAGAACACCGGGGACCAGGCAAGACCAGCTGGTTTCTTTTGATACTCACTCAACTCACTTCAAAATCAGTCAAAATATTTTATTCAAACTTAATCCTTGGTTAGTAATACACCCAATGCACACCCAAAAAGTAGTTTAATTTGATTCCTACTTGTCTTGGCATAGAGTATGGATGATGTAATAATCGGTGGTGGTTTCCTAATACAGGCTAACACATCAAAGGATTATAGATTAGTACCTATCTAATATTCTACCGTTTAGCGACCTTGGTAAACCTACCAAGAATACTGTGTTCACAATATGTACCTACGATAAAAGGTGTTCCTTATCTTAACAAAAAATAATTTAAAATTTATATAAACTGACTTCTTCTTCGGTTTTTAGAATTTAATATTTTTCGTAAAAACCCGGCAAAAAACTCTATCAAAACTTTACCAATTTATTGAATATACCATAGCATATAGTTTATAGGTACCAATTTGAGGAGTAATTCGTCAGAATTTAAAACAAATTGAACAAATCAAACTGACCTGGCATAACTTATCAGTTTTCTGGAATTCCCAACTGCAAATTAAAAAAAAAAAAAAAAACAAACAAACTGAATTTCCGATAGTAGAACAGTCCACCTCAGATGGAAACCACGTCACCACTGGCCACTGAACGGCCACTGAACAACACCATTGAGTAATTTGATGAGTACCTAATTTAGCTCAGTCGCGACATCATGAAACTACAAAAACAGTATTTTAACAAGTTACGCTTGACAGATCCGTCTTCACAGATAGTCATGAAATCGAAAAAAAACTGAAACAGCTTCACGACCTTGATCCCCAGGCACAGTACATATCCCCTCAGATCTCTTGGTACCAAGTACTAACTCCAGATAATTTGAAGACGTCTAAGGGGAGTAGTCAGAGGTACGTCCAAACATTACATTTGGCACATACCTTCCCACATTTGCAGTTGGTATTCCATACGTGATAGGTCGCAAGCCAGAAATAAAGTTAAAATTAAATATACTTGTACTCGAACCCGAAAATATTTTGGATAATTATACAACGTGTTTATTAAGAATTGTAGGGATCCGAAAGCAGGATATTCTACCGGTCATAACGAACAACTTTTGTTCTACGACTTTTAAAATTTCAAAGTTTTTCATTCATGAAATGCCTCTTAAACTTTTATCTAAATTGAATCTAAACGCATCATGAGGCAGCCCTATTTACAGCTGTTCTTTGACCTCTAGTTGTTAACCTTAGATAAAATAGGTAACAGAACTGCCACCAATTACCTAGTAATGTGCCTACCTAATAATGATGTTGCTGTTTTTAAAGATCTTGGTATGTAAAAGAAATATTTTCGCGACTGTAATCCCTAGTCACGGTAAACATTCTCTGAGATCTTTGGTACTAATACCTATTCAGTAACTAGGTACCTACGTGGCTACGTACTCAATATTTAATAGAATATTTATTTTTGTTTAATTACTAGATGTCGTAAACCAATGTTTATGATATTCATAGTTCTTTAAATTGTAACATGTTACTTTACCACCATGGTTCATTGACACGACAAAATTATTCAACTGCAATTTTGGGAAGTGTCTAGTCTGTCCTATTTAATCTTTGACTAACCTGTCTGTCATTGGTTGCATTTAAAAACGCATATCCAATCAGGACGGCCGACGGCCGCCGATCAGTGTTACCATTTGTGGCAGATTTCTGCCATTTGGCAGATTTTAAATATTTCAAGAAAAATCTTATTAGTTTGAATTTTTAATGAAATAATATTTATAATTTATTTATTTTTTACCGAACTGGAAACTTCTTATTCTTTTTTACCTTTATTGATTTGGTTTCTAAACAACTTCTATCTCGTTTTAGATAACTGCAAACCGTTACAAACGATCAAAAGATAGTAACTGAATGTAATGTAGGTATTTAATTTATTCCGTAGCCACGAAGGAGATGGTATGAAGTCATATTTTTGGTATTTTTATCGTCAAGCTTGGTAGATTTTGACAGATTTTTTGGCAGGTGTGTGGTAGAACCGCCACTTTTGAGATGGTCACCCTGTTTGTGTTTACATGCGTTGTTGTACATTGTTTTGTTGAGAAAATGTCATCAAACGTGATAAAATGGTGATTGTTATGTAAAAAGCCGTCGTCAGTCAGTGTGTGTATGAGCAGTGCCTACGAGGTAATGGTTTAGTGTGAAGTTTGAAGCCTGTGTCGTGCGAAATCTCGCAAACTTACCAAAATCCAGTTTTATCCAGTGTTATTATAGCCAGTAAATAATGACAAAATCCATAGGAACCAGTAAAAATATCGTGTCAGGGGATTGGCGGCGTACCTACCTACCTACCGAAAGGTAAGTATTTCAAATTATCTCGTAGGTTATCGTTGTTTTTCTCTTTCCTAGATAGAAGCGCGCGTGCGTGTGACCTTGACACGTACACAGACAGGGCTGTTGCAAATTTCTGAGAAAATATTAATTTTACTTTTGTATGGGAATTTCGAAAACGATGTATTCAACCGTTGCACACGTCAAAGTATTCCAGTGCTTGGTCTAAATACACGCTCTTTGTTTCCCTACATAACTTCATCAACACGTTGTATAGACACGATTATAATTCCTAGGCACAGTAAAGACCTACGAGAATATTACTTACTTTATTATGTTGCTTTAACTACGAAACTCGATAGGCTTGACTTTTTTGCGCATTCTGTCTAAAGTAACTTGTATAGATGCCGATATTATACATTAGTGCAACAGGAGAATTTGTTTATTTATTGCTATGTATTATCTGTTTTTTTTTTCTTTCAAATAATATGCTGACTTACTTTATGTTTAGGTAACTCGCTCGTCTACCCAAACATAAAACACATTCTTGTTTTCAGCTTGTTGTATAATTTAATAATTTTATTAGTTTTAATGTCTGTTTCACCATCTCAGATATGAAATGGAAGTTATTGCATATCATGGTTGTATGTATGTTATATTACAGATGTCAGTGATTCATTTGGTTCAACTTATTTTGCTTTATGTAACGCAGGGTGAGGTAGTATCTTAGTTGAGGGACAAAATAATAAAATGCCCTAAAATAGTAAATTCATTAGTACTTCCTGCCCTTATTCCACGCTAAGTGGGGTCGGCACTTAGCTTTCTTCTTACACTGTTCTCTATCATTAGTCATCTTGGTGCTCACTTCCTTTTTACTCATGTCATCATGGAATATAAACCTTATAGGCTAGGTAGGCTTATCTATACAAGGTGTTCCAATACTTGCGCGTTTAAAACTTCAGGGGGCTAAAGTACCAAGTACCCATCAATATGAATAACTTTTTCTAAGAAACCAACACTGTGAACGCGAAACTATATGAAACAGCTGTTTTTTTTTCTCGTTCAGTGTTGGTTCCTTAGAAAAAGTTATTCATATTTTTTTATGGGTACTTTAGCCCCCTGAAGTTTTAAACACAAGTATTGGAACACCTTCTATAAGTATGTCAGATCTGCTAGGTGAAGCGCAAACGACCCAATACGAGTTCAAGCTAGCTAGCTTGCAAAAGTACAATCTAGGTCTAGGTGCTTGCGAGATCTAATTGCTGTTGACACAGCGAAATTCGAAAAATCGCAAACTTCGCTAAAACCTAGACCAAATTAGGTAAGATAGGTACCTACTACACCACTTTTTGTTAAAATTACAGATTGAATAGGTATGGCTACAATAATAAGAGGTTACAAAAACTCATTTACCTATTTTTTTTTTACTGTCTACCCATAAAAAATCAAAGAATTGAAGATATGTGGATTTCTACCGTACCTAAGGATTTAAGCTATTGATTGAAGTACCTACCTATAATAGAGCTCTACATTTTTATATGTTACACAACTTTGATGCATTTTTTTTTAAATAATATAACAAAAACTCACTGAACAAAGACAGCATGTTTCCTCAGAAGGCTAAGAGTTACTAAAGAGGAACAACCTCTTCTTTCAATTGTATAAGAGATCAATTGGGACATATCGACACATTTAACTTGCTGCCAATTTAGCAGGCTCTTGTTCATTATTGAACATTCACTGTGAATTGTTGTTACTACCTACAGAATAACCTAGGTAGGTACTTATTATAAATGTGGGTGTGTCCAATGTCCATACTGGTTTGAGGAACCAAGATGCTAAATATAAATATTCTGTACCCTAATTCAGTAATACATAAACAGTAGGTTACTGTGACCTCGGTTTAGCTAGGTATTGTTTCAGAAAATTGCTGATTAAACTAACTACTAACTAAAAAATTAAAAAATTACCCTACCTTTTTTATCTTCTATTCTCTAAATTCTACCACATAATGGCCTCATAATATTTTGACCTTGTCCAAAAAATAAAATATAGGTAGGTATATATATGTCAACAAATGTGACTGATTTCCTCATTAGCTTACCTACCTCAAGTAGGGAATACTTCTTATTAAAATCTATACTATACAAATGTGTGTAGGCATTCTTGCCTCGTGACAACAATGACTGAGTGGATTGAGGGAGAAACCATCTCCTGAAATACAGTTTTGAACTAGTTTGGGGGCTGGTGGATACCAAATTATATGTGTAAGCATTGTTTGGAAGAGATCTCTACCTGTGATAAGACTGCTTAGTAGTCTAACCCTTTTACAACTTTCGATTTTCAGTATATCATGATGAATACTTACAACAAGACAAAATGAGAAAATTTGTTGGACATACCTTTCACCTTATAGGCAGGTCACCTACTAGGTACGTCAGTCACTCCATCATTATTATTGAAAAAAGATATTGAACTAGGTAAGTAGGTGAGTTTTGTTATGTTTTCCTTACAATGAAAT
This sequence comes from Chloroclysta siterata, assembly GCA_932294275.1. Lineage (NCBI taxonomy): Eukaryota > Metazoa > Arthropoda > Insecta > Lepidoptera > Geometridae > Chloroclysta > Chloroclysta siterata. Next base: position 25,137,212 of record OW028592.1, on the reverse strand, counting down.
GAATGTGTGTCTATGTAAGACCCCCATTACACACAAATACAGATCAAACTACACATGGTCAAAGTAAAATGCTGTAAAATGGTGCTTACTACAAGCAATGAATATTTCTCAGTAAGAAAATATAATTCTGGCGCTACGGTGGCTTCTATGTCGGATCTCTTACAGACTTTTAAGTTATTTCGCAGATAGTACATACCAAGGGGTGAGGAACAGCGATCCCTACAAGATCCAACCAACCTTCTATCACCACAAATTCATACGGCCCGTAAGTAAAGCCCACCTGCGAGTTGTTTCCAGATCAACGTCTTTGCACTGTAATATTAAATGGAACTTACCGTCTTCATACGCCTGTCGCCAGCTGTAGCCTTGGGCTATATTCCTTCTACCATTTTCGAAGTTTCCGAGCAATTCGTCGCCCGGAAAAGACATTTTTGTAATCGATACCTACCGCTGCGTTAACCTTATTCACATTGGTTTGAAATATTGAATGAAATTATGTAAAATATCTTCACATTAAAACTGCCTGATTACCATCAGAAATACACGTTTAAGTTTTAACTAGCTAGAACTTCCATTTCTTGTCGGTGATTTCTGATTTTAATTTATTTTGGAATTTGGTTTCATCATCCCTCAGCCCAACCGGCCTTCAGCATCAGCACAGCACATGAGCACAGAAGCCACAGCCAGCACTACATAAACAAGCTAACTGTCACTGTCAATGTCATGTCATCTTGACACTGATTGACTTGCTTTCTCTCAACATCCATCTATCCGTAATCTACACTAATATTTTAAAGAGGAAAGATTTGTATTTTTGTTGTTTTGTATGTAACGAATAGGCTCAAAAACTACTGGTCCGGGAAGATACGTCACGTCAGGAACGACGTCATCGCTCGCGACGTGCAGATATCCAGCGTTGAGGAGACTGTGGTAATGCTGGCGCGGCGAATGTTCGACTGCGCCGACAATTGCCACCACGCTCATCTCAACGCCATTGCTCCGCTGCACACGCGACCTCCTGACTCTCGGACTCCCTGGCGGCCACTGCCCCGCGAGCTCCTGGGCACACCCGACTCCTCGTGAGACAAGATGAGGCCAACCTAAAGCCTCCGCTGGTCATAAAGGCCATCGAAAAGCCACTGAAAGGCCAACCGTGAGGATGGCGCTCGTGGCAAAGCCAAAAGACTCGTGAGCAGTAACTCACGAAGTTGACGCCAGAAAAATGAACTTCGGTTCGATTCTGACCGCATTTCCCAAACCAAGATGGTTGAATGAATGAGGAAGTGTCGACCGACGACTCGATTGTTGAGGTACAGCACAATTCTTACTTTTGACAGAAAAAATGACCACAAACCATATTCGACACTTTGGACGAAGTATGATATTACCTCCATGATTTGGATTGTCTATTTTTACATTGCTGGTTTTTAATGCACGTCAAGTCTGGCGCGTTAATTAAAGCCGCAATGGAAAATAGTTTTTTTTTTATTGTCGTCTCGAACGAAACTACTCTAGCTGGGCGATCCTCTGACAAGTATGGGTCAGAGATTTTGTTTTCTTTCTCTGTTTCCTATCCTTTTGCTTTTTCTTTACTTTATGGGATGAATAAAGGGTGTACAAGACTTTTTGTTTCTTTCTAGTTACTCACAATATGTTCAGGTACATCTTTTAATTCTAGCTAACTCTACAATAAAATAGTATTAGATACACAAGCCTTGAATCAAATTCATATCAGGTCCCTAAGCCCCGCGGATCTCCGTAACAAGGGACTCCAGAGAATCCGTCAATAGCTCAGTTTGTAATGTGTAACTGCTGTTTAGGTTCGATATGTTGTACTTGAGATATTTATATGAATTTAATCGGACAAGGAGTTTTTGAGTATGAGGTTTTCAAAGGGAACAAAAAAAATATTGTTAAGTACACAATAAATATACCAAGTGAGGAGTCATATGAAAGGGTTTGGTTTGTAATACTATTTCTATTTTAATCTAGGACGTATACCTATATATGATTTTCGAGATACAATTATTGGTTACCCCAAGTAGGTAGGGGGTAGTCCAACTATCATGTTTGGTATCAATGTAAGATTGGAGCGGGCATCACGAGATCTCATTTCGGGGCGAACCCTTAGTAATAATAATTCATTTATTCAGACAACAATATAGCCCATGGTGTTGGTAACGAAGAGATCTGAGAGAATCGTTCCTGGGAATCAGTCGTAAAGCTCCTACGTTTCTTTTAATAAAAAAAAAACTAGTGTAAATTCATTGCATACTTAATTCATTTATTCATTAAAAAACAATTCAAAATGGCACCACATCAAGGCACATCCGAATCACAAAGTAACATTTTACATAAAATAACTAAGACGAATGTAACGCTATTTCGTTGTATACATAACTAATACTGACCTAAAAATAAATACTATATTTATACAAATCACTGTGTTTGTACGTATTATTATGTACAAATTAAATCACATTTAAATACATTATTGAAATGTTTGTCTGTAAGTTAGACAGATCGTTTTAATTACTTTTCAAAAGTATAATAAAAAAATTGAACACCTTTAAGTTTTTCTATTGTAATAAGTACATTCTTAGAATTCTTTATTTAAAATACTTATTAGATTTCATTAATGTTATTTTATAACGGAATCTACTTATTTTATTTGAAGTATCTAACTTAATTACCAAATGATGTATTTCTACGGCAAATTGTTTAAACTAAACAAAACGTTATAATAAGAAAAATATACGAAATAATAGCTTTTTTAAATAGAATAAGTTAAATCTAATAAAGTAGGTTGTTTAAATTATTATTATTATCACCTTAAATTGACTCAATATAATTAAATAAGAAACCTTAACTAAAGCGAATATTTTATTTCTATTAAAATAATTACAACCACATAAACAAATGCATATTAAAAACATAATAACAACATTTTATAATATTGCTTTTACATATGTTTTGTGCGTCTACTAAACTAATTTTATTACTTGTATTTTTAATCTATCGTCTACATTTATTCAATATATTTTAGGCACACGAATTATAATGAAAATGGTGAAAAAGGCACTCTGAAGATAATTTAATCACTTTCCGATGGACTCATTTATTCTTACTTTTCAAGAAACTTTTATATATTATTTGTATTATAATAAGTGAGACCTTAATTATTATAAATAATGTAGGACTGCATGTAGGATCTATTTTTGTTACACCTGGTTTCGAGCACCAGGAAGTCTAGCTAAGTCGCATTAGCTTCTAAGCGATTCCATTACTACAGTAGAAAGATTATTTTTCGCCTAGAGGTTATGTTTAGCGAAAGTTATCTTTGTAAAATGTGACACTTGATTTGAGCTACGCTGCGCATTTTAAAACACAAATTATTGATTCTTGAAATCGAAATACGTATATTGTCTGTACTGTAATTTATAGTCATGCAATCACATCTGTTTTGATTATTATAAAGACACATGCGCATAGGTACCCAAAGCGACAGCTTACTGCCAACATAGCCTTTTTACTGTATTTGCATTTCTGACGACGTATTATAAGAAAATGTCACGTGATCTTGTTAATTACGCCCATATTGTCACGGGGGCCCGAAAAGCCGATAAATTCGCTAGCACTGTCCAATTATTTTGTATTTTAGGTAGATATAACCTCACAAAAGTTGATAGAGTAAATGAGGATGTCGTCAGCAACTTTGAGCAATGACAAGCATTGCAGAGTTTGACATATTTTTTTTATGTTCCAACAGGGCCCCGAATCCTTGTGTGCCCAAGGGCCCCAGCATAATTTTACGAACTTAAGTGCAGGCCTCTATCTGAAGGCGGTGTCTCCAGCTTCCAGTAAGATGTCATGTCTAGGCCCTGGCCGAGGCGGGATGGTATGTGATGACATTGTGTGCGTGCGTGAAGGGGGGCAGGTGCATGGTGGCTCCCCCCCCGGGGGCGGGGGGCGCGGGGGGCGGAGGGGGCACCTGCAGCGCGCGGGACTTGCCGCCGAGGGTGCAGCGAGTAGTGGCGCCGCTCTCCACTTCCACCGGCAACTCCGAGCCAGACAACCTGCGATAAAAACATAACTCAGTTTGGATAGTCACGTGGATAGATAGTATAGTCAGATAGCATGGGATAGTAAGTGGAAACTGAAAATACTAGTTTGTTCCTGATACTACAACTGATAGATTTTTAAGTTACTTCTTTTCCCAAAATATATAAATAAAACATCAAACAACATTGCACACAACTATAATTTTTTTATTAGTTTTATAGTATTTACCTACACTTAAGGAAGTCACAAAGATTTTCAATATAGTCCCAAAAGTTATTAATTATCCGAGTGGGATTTGAACCCACGACCTTCCCCTAATAACGAATAATAACTTTTGGGACTATATTAAAAATCATTGCACACAACACTATCTAGCCTCAAACTAAGCAAAGCTCGTCATATGGGAACCCGATAGCTGATATAATACATATATACTTTTTTTTGTACATACTACAAAATATACTTACACCCAGACCGAGAACAAACATCCATGTTCATCACGCAACTGTCTGTTCTCAGTGAACCCACGGCCTACATCTCAGAAAGCAGTGCTACAACCAACTGAGCTGTGAGGCTGTGAAAGATAAACGGAGCCAGGGTATGCAAAGATAAACAGGATAATAGGTTACTCACATATGGAACCTGTTGACGAGCACTCCGACCAGTTCCCCCACCAGGTCGGCGGGGGCGCCGGGGGGCGCGGGGGGCGGCACGAGGCCTATCACCAGGTCGTTCTTGGAAGCTGGCACGCTGATCACCACCAGCTGTGCCTCGTTACTCATTATGCGGATGGCCCCCACCTGTGAATGGAGCATTATTATATTTCGTAACAAGGATACAATACAAAAGAACGTTAGGAAACAAGTCTTAAGTTTGTTGCCTGTTCTTCTAGGCTTGGTCGCGTGGAACTGGTACCTAAATTCAACTAGCTTTAATTAGTTTCCCTCTGAGACGTAAAGGTGTTAAGTGTCACATGCCTGTAATTGCAACGGTACCCATTACCCTTCAAATGCTTCACACAGTAATGCTCACACAGACAGATACAGAAAGAGATATGGCTTAAGTACTTCCCCAGACGAGTTTTTTAGCTTTTCTTCTTGGCTTTGGTCGTGAGGAACTAGCGTTAGATTCCCCTAGTTTATAAGACGTTTTAAAGCGATTCTTGTGATTGAACTGAATAAAGACCATTTTGATTTACAAAGAGTTTCAGAAGTACACTCTCTTGAGATCTGTAGTTACCTCAGTAATCATGGTGGGTTTCTTGAGCGGCTTGAAGGTGGTAGCGTCCAGTTTGAAGAGCTGCGACTCCGTGACCAGCAGGCAGCGCTCGGCGAGCTTGTTGTATCGGTTGAACTTGTGCACGCGGCACGAGAACAGGGGTTTTCCTATCTGGTGGGACTTCTGGAGTGAGGATATCGCCGATCGGTATACCGCTGCAAGAAAGCAAAGATATAAGAAGAAGATTCGCAGAAGACTATATACCTACAATGCATGCGAGACATGTTTTTTATTGAAACGACTCGCCGATGGAACAAGCCGATGGTCCACCTGACGGTAACCACGCAAATCACGCACAATAGAAACGGGTCCTACGGGCGACGGGGACCGCTTTCGATCGGGTGGCCCGGAAGCCGGTCCGCCGGCTTCCGCATAGAAAAAAAAACCACGCCCTTCGAACCGAACCGGCAACGCTCGGCGGCAGAAGCGGGCGCGACGACGACGCAACAAGAGCTCCGCCGAACTCTCCGGTAATATTTTACGTGAAGAGGTGCGGTCCTACACGCATCGGTCGCCGAGCGCTCCGGGAGCTCATCGGACCGACGGGTCCGTCGCCATCTCTCTCCGTCAACCCGAAAGCGACAGGGATAATAAAACTCCATGGAGCCGGTATAAAATGGCAGGGAATATGAACCGGGGCCTCGCGTAAGCACAGTCCTCACCGGCCTTGGCGTGGTAGGCGTCGTCGGCCAGGTAGTCCCCTCGCCACTGGCGCGCGGCGCCCCAGGCGGCGCGGCGCGCGCGCAGGGCGGCGGCGCAGCAGATCTTCAGCTTGAGCTGCGGCCACTGCGCGCGCGGGACCGGCTTCAGCGTCAGGTAGGCGCGCCAACGCCGGTACGCGCCCTGGACATGAGAACATATTATATTGTAACGAGAAGCATCCAAAATCTTGTCCGAAACTCGGAGCTCCGAACCGGGGATGTTGCGAATGTTCGCATCCTCATCCGCAAATGCGGAGCTTCCTCATAGATTTGGAAATCTGCATCCGCATCCGCATCCGCTTCTAATCCATGCGGATGCGGATGTAATACAAATTGCAACAAGAAAGAAATTGGGCGGGGCCAGCGAATGGCGCGAGCCGTTCGCACATGACGATGTCCAACGGGAGCGAAGAAATTGGTGACAAGATCCGACGCGTTTGTTGAGGTGCAAGTATTGTAACACCTTGTATAAGATCCGCATCCGCAGATGTGAAAAAATCAGCATCCGCAACTTCCCTGCTCCGAACGATGGCGCGCCTGTTGCTTCCGGTGATGGAACGCAGATGTCCGACAGATGTTCGTTACCTGTATGAGTCGCACGTTGAGTCGTCTGGGCGGCGTCGGCCATTGTTTGATGACGTTGCGTTTCCTTTGCAGCTCCGCTTGTAACGACTCTATGTAGCGACGGACGCAGTACCGTCTGCGAACAAACATTACGTTATCTTCTTAATCTTAGTTTATACAAATGCTTTAGTTAGATGTAATAGGAAAACTAGTTAGTATCCTAGCTACTGTGATGATGAACCTGCAAAAGATGGGTCTGTGCCTAATGTAATAAGTAGACGTACTTCTGACTACCCTTAGTCATCCTCAAAGAATCTTGAGTAAGTATTTGGTACTAAAAGATCTGAGGCGATGTTTTCTTAATACCTTCTATAGGCAAATCATCCCCTAATAGGTGCAGCGAGGCTTTTAAGTGTGTAAATAAATTCCCCGCCTCTTATTTTTTGCAAAGTCAAAGTCAAACAAGTATTTTGACTTTGACAAGGATCACTTTGCAACGTTCCACTAGGTGTAAACAAGTAAATTACTCACTTCCAAGCATTATAAATAGTGAGTGCCGCCTTCATTTTCTTGTATCGCATGCGCGCCAGTGTACCGCGCCACAGCTTCTGAAGCAGCACCACTATCGAGGGTATCAGCTCTGCACGAGACGCTTCCAGACCGTGCAGGGTCTTGGCACTCCTGGAAGGAGGAAAACATATACATTATTAATTATGAAAATTGGGTAAAATAAAATAAAATGTAATATTGAGTAAAATACCTATATTCATAAAAAAACACAAATGCATAATGATATACTTTTAAAATTTTTGTTTATACTAATGTCTTCTAAAATAATGTCAGCTTTTATAGCAACCAGATAACTTAGTATACAATACATTATAACACCAAGACAGAGAATGTGCTCGTCACACAAATGTTTATCCTCGGTGGGGATCGAACCTACGACCTACACAGCGTACATTATACATACAGCACAGTAGTACTATTCCGTCAAAAACTTTCAAGCAAGTGAACGCTTGACATTCTTTAATACATTCCCCCATCACTAGCGACACCCGCGTGACTGTTTTGACGAGTAGAAAATATATATGTATGTCAACATGAGTGAGACAAATGTCGTGATCAAAGTGAGCGCACTAGGTCACAGATAAGAGAATACCTAGGTGAAACTCCTCTGATTTTGATCTCTCTTTTGTCGTGTCACTAGTTTCTATCGAAACAGTGTGGTGAAAGGAATTTTAAATGTGCCTCAAGAGACTCCTTTCGAGCACTTGACACATGTTGTAAAACTTTTTAGGTTCCACGACATGCCGATTTCCTCACGATGTTTTCCTTCACAGTACTAGCATTGCGCACTTACATTTTTGAAAAGAAAGAAAAACTCATTGGTTCACGACCGGTTTCGAACCCACGACCTTAGGATCGGAAGGCGGGGCCGCTACCACTAGACCACCAGTGCTCTACTAGGCCACCAGTGCTCTACTAGACCACCAGTGCTCTCCGATTTTGATGATTAGATTCTACACACAGAAGGCAGAACTACTACCAACTGAGCTGTGAGTGCCGTCAGTTAAAAACCAGAGCTTACCGAATAAATAGCTTCGTATGTCCGAACTGTACATCGGTAACGTTCAAATCCTTCAAGAGCACCATCACCGCGTCCTTGTCGCTGTTGCCGCGGAAGTTGGGCCACGTGTACTGGCTGAGCATCTTGTACCGCTTGAGGAAGCGGTCGTACCGCTGTCGCGACGCGAACCCGGCGCGCCGCACGCGCACGTTCTCCACGAGGCCGAGGTAGGACACTTGGTGCCGAACCTGGGAATTACACTTTTTATCATCTTCACTCATTTAAGAGGACTCCGTCATGTAGGAGAACCAAGGTAGCCGACCTAGCTCGCAGAATCAGCAAGTTGAAGTGGCAATGGGCAGGTCATATAGCTCGAAGAACTGATACCGCTGGGGAATAAAGGTTCTCGATTGGCGACCACGAACGACCACGAACGCGTGGGACGGCCTCCTACCCAATGGACTGACGACACTGTCAGGATCGCGAGAAATCAGTGGATGGAGAGCGCTCGGAATCGTTCTTCCTGTAAGTGTATAGGGAGGCCTATGTCCAGCAGTGGACTTTTTTAGGCTGATGCTGATGATGATGATGACTCATTTAAGAAGTACTGCGCGGTCACCAATAAGATGGGTGACCGTGTGCTAGAAGACTTTTCGACTTGGTTCTAAGTGATCTGAGGGGTTATCTACCGTGCCGGGGATAAAATTCGTGAAGTTGTTTCTGTTATTAACCGTATACAATTTTATTGGTACTTATACGTCCCAAACGTCAATTTTTCTCACAGTGTGTGTGAGCTACATTTTGTATATTTTTCTCAGTGTGTGTAAGCTTCATTATTAAATTATTTTGTAACAAGGATCATACAAAAGAACGGTAAGAACCAAGCCGTAAGTTTGTTGCCTGGTTTTTCTAGACTAGATCGTGTGGAACTGGTTTTTCAGAAGATTCAGCTAGCTTCAAGACGTTGCAAAACTATCCCTGAGATTCAATTGAATTCCCTTTGACATTGACTTTAATGACATGATAGACAGATATAAACTAGTGCCTACCATGATGAAATTTAAAGGTACAAAGTACTCACGAGCTGTTCGTCCCAGTTGTGCGGCGCCTGCATCGCGTTAGGCTTGACGCAGCGCACGTAGAACGGTTCCTTCGTCTGCAGGCCCGCCACCAACGCTGACATCGAGTTCTTGAACAGCGACGCCGCGGACGGAGGCCGCTTCGACGTCTGCACAACGAACACTTTGTTACAACTGAGAGTGGTAGAGCTCTTTGTGTGGGGCTCGTCCGGGGAAGCACTAATACTAGCAATAACGCTGTGTTTCGGTTTGAAGGGGTCGGTGACATTAAAGACACATGAGGCTTTAAATCTGTATGCCAAGTTTATGGACGCAAGCAGAACATCGTAGGCCACGTTCCTATCGCGCTTTGTTATAAAAAGCTGCTTGCAACATCACCAAGTAAGTATTCTAACCGCGGCGATGGGCTTGCAAACTGTCACGTATAAAATATCAACTGCATAATGTGGGTATGCTCCAAATGTTATATTTGGCGTACCTATACATATACATCCTCCAAATAATCGTAGAGTTGGTAGTCACTAAGAGATCTGAGGGAATATCTACCGTGACTGAGGATCAAAGGTATGAAGATTATTTACTCACCTTCTGTATATGCGTGTTAGGACATGCTCTGGCCATCCCCACCCCTTTAGACATCCTCAAAGTTTTTTTTTTTTTTTTTTTAATTTATCTTTATAAAATATACATAATAGATATTAAATTAAATAGCACTAAGAAAACCACTAAGGTTTGTAAAAGAAGTGCTACTAAGGAGTCTTAAGTCGATAGCTACTAATTAATTACACAAAAACAAATAAATTGGATCTAGGTAAGTGCAGTTTTAGTAAGTAGGTTTCATATTTAGTTATTGGTAGTGTTCTATATTAGCTAAAAAGTGAGATTTTAATTTAGACTTAATGTTTTTTGAGGTAATGCTGTTAATGAGATCATTAGGTAGTTTATTAAGTAAACGAGGAATTAGATAACTAACTGTCCTCTCGCCGTATGCGTTCCGAGCGCGCGGCATCAACAACCGGTTTTGAGCAACTGCCCGCGTGTATACAGGGTGTTTAATTTCTTGTTTGATTTTTTCATTAAAAAAGTGTTCTTTGAGTAGAGTATATTTAAATTGAGTGTGTACTGGTAGAATTTTGCAATGTCTAAAAAGCCCTATTAAGTTGGTACTCGGTACTCGGAGATCTGAGGGGATATCTAGGTAATCAAGTGATCAAAATCCTGATCCTTTTCTGCTTCTTTTTTCCTCACCTTCTGTATGTGCGTGCCGCCTTCGGGCCACATGTCCCGCAGCGAGCGCACGGCGGAGGAGTGCAGCAGGCGCTTCAGGTCCTGCCACAGCGAGTCCTTGTTCTTGTCCATGAAGCCCGAGATCGCGTACGTGACTTCGCCGGCGTAGTGGCTAGGACGAGGGGTTGGGAGATTTATTACTACATCTTATTTATTTAAAACTTTCACACAAAACAATGTAGTGCTAGGAGGACTTAATGCTAATAGCATTGTTTACCTGTCATCCTGGGCGTGCCAAAAGATGGTGACGAAGGTGTGGCGTGAAAACTGTACTAGGTAGGTACTAACTATAAAAAATACATCTCGATTTCATTAAATCGATTTCCTATCATAATAAGTATTGTAATTTACACATAATAGACGAAACTGTTTCAAAAGTTTCCGATTATCTTAGGAAGCAACATAGCTTTTAATTCATCATCATCTCAGCCCGGTATCACTCACTGCTGGGTATAGGCCTTCTACCAGCCTCCTCTGTCCGTTCGTCTCTTGTCCGGGGGTTTCCTGCGACTTTTACGATGTCGTCGACGTCACTTTAATTAATAATCATAAATATCGTTGGACTTCCCACACCTTAGTAAGTATTTTAACAGCGGCGATGGGCTTACAACCTGTCACGTACTTATAAAATATCAACTGCATAATGTGGGTATGCTCCAAATGTAATATTTGGCGTACTTCATCCAAATAATGTTTGAGTTGGTGGTCACTAAGAGATCTGAGGGAATATCTACCGTGATTGAGGATCAAAGTCAGGTTTGCTTAGTTTGTGGCTATCTAGCCACAAACTAAGCAAAGCTTGTAAAATGGGAACCAGATAGTTAGGGGCTATTTGTTTTTTTATGTACAGATACTCACGTGATTCTAAAGTCGACGCCATGTTTCATCTTCTTATCAGTGGGCGCGAGCTGTCGGGACGTGTAGTGCTTGTGTCCGCTGAGGCGCTTGTCCATCGCCTCTAGCAGCTGCGTGTCGGATATCTAGCACAAACATTATTAGAAATAAATAAATATAAATATTGTAGTACTTCTTCTTTCTTTTTCTTTTATAAGTTAATGTTTTGTATGCTAAGAAGATGGATCTGGAGATTCCGAACCACACCCACCTACCATCTTTTTATTTTAATGTAACCTGGATTCACAAACAATAAATGATTCATGATTTACTTTTCACACAGCACTTATCTACTACGGACGAGGACCATAAGCACGCTAAATCAGGTCGCGGTGACCATCGACATATTCCACTGTCCAAAGAGCGAGTTCGTGAGAGCTACATTATATAATCTGTGCTATTGCAAATAGGTATATAATTATACTTTTTCTGCAAAGTAGGTATATTAAGATTTATTTGAATGTAATTGTTGTATAAAATATGATTTAATTATTTATTATTATTTTTTCTATGACATTTGTATGTAGGTAAATAATTTTTAATTTGATTTAATTTTAATTGTTATTATTTTTTATGTTGTTTTTGCTTTGTGTGATATTGTTTAATTGATTTTTTTTTTCGTATGTATGACATTTATTTGTTAATAATTTGATTGAATTTTGCTCTATGACATTTTGTTTATACTAAAATAATTATTGTTTTACTACTCTATTGTAATGATAGATGTAATGTTTAAAATAAATACAAAAAATACAAAATCTAGAGAACCAGATAGCTGTTATACATACATACTTTTTTTTGTGAATACATACATACAGAGAACAAACATCTATGTTCACCACACAAATGTTTGTTCTCGGTGGGAATCGAACCCATGGCCTACAGCGCAGAAGGCAGAGCTACTACCAACTGAGCTGTGAAGGCTGTCAAATTATAAAATTATACTATGAATAAATATAGCGCCATCTGTCCGCAAGTTAAACAAAACCCGATAACTTATACGGTATGTAATAAAAACCCTGTCCAATCTGAAATTCTAATTCGCAACCGGCGAATAACCCTAAGTTATTCGCCGATTGCGAGTAGAATTCGATGGCGCAGGTGGTTATCGAGGGGAAGGTCGTGGGTTCAAATCCCACTCGGACATTGTATGTTTGTAAGTATGATTGTCGGAGCATAACTTTCGTATACCTACATTTGCATAAAATACAACGCCACTCAGTTACTGTAAAGATGAGGAGTAATAGGTTAGCGTGGATGGGCATGTTATGCGAAAGGAAGAATGTCATGTAACGAGAAGAATGCTAGGGACGAATGTGTATGGATATGCAAGGTTTTCCAATACTTGTACTTAAACTTCAGGGGGCTGAATAACTTTTTCTTAGGAACCAACACTGTGTAGCCAGGTATGTATTGATCTTTTGTATGAAACAGCTGTTTTTTTTTTCGCGTTCACAGTGTTGGTTCCTTAGAAAAAGTTATTCATATTGATGGGTACTTTAGACCCCTGAAGTTTTAAGTACAAGTATTGGAACACCTTGTAGAAGATGACATGAGTAAGAAAGGACCGCTGAGATGACGGCTGATAGAGGAGAGTGGAGAGAAAAAACCTGTCGTGCCGACCCCACATGTAGTGGAGATAAGGGCAGGAAAATGATGACAACGGCGATCCAAGTCGTTCGAGAGATGTTCGCTCGCTTCGCTCGCCGGATGTACCTTGGTGGGGTTGAGGCAGGCCTCGTCCATGATGGCGATGAGGCCGTGGTGCGGCGCGTCCACGAGCTCGCAGATGACGCGGTTGTTGAAGTACTGCACGGCGCTCCACTGGATGCCCTCGCGCGCGTACTCCTCCTGCTCCTGCTTCAGCACCAGCTCTGCGCGACACGCCGAAACGTATTTATTCAATAACATCACAGGGCCAGTGGCGTAGCTAGGTGGACAAGGGCCCCGGTGCATACAGAAAGAATCGGGCCCTCACCCTCTCTTTCACATAGCTTGAACTTATATTGGCCTTAAAAAAACAATTTTTATTCTAGCTTCGGGAGCTGGCCGACCCTCTCTTTTCAAAGCTTAGGTTCGAGGGCCCCCTGAGCTCCGGGGCCTGCGCACTGCACCACCTGGTCCTACGATAGCTATGCCACTGCACGGGCGTCACTTTAAAACGTCTTAAAACTAGGTGAATCTAGGTGCCAGTTCCACGCGACCAAGCCTAGAAGAACAGGTAACAAACTTACGGCTTGGTTCCTACCAGAATATGAAATCAAGCATAAATAGATCAAAAAAACATCAGAGTGGAATACAATGGGCGGTCTTATCGCTAAAAGCGACCTCTTCCAGACAACCTTGGGATGGACTGGATTTAAAAAGAACGATGGAGGACGTTGGTGTCGAAAAAACAATAAGTAAGCATAAGTCAGCAGCAGTCCAAAGCCTCACCGATAAACAGCTGTTGCAGCTTCTCATTGCAGTAGTTGATGCAGAACTGCTCAAAGCTGTTGGTCTCGAAGATCTCGAAGCCGTAGATATCCAGCACTCCGATCAGAGTGTTCTTGTATGTGCCTTGCGGGACGTCGATCGCTTTGTTTATCTGCAAGCGAATATACATATTATCAACGTGATAACACAACTTGTAATACTCTACTTCCTCACGGCTTTTAACCAACTGCTGGGTATAAGCCTCCTCAGACACCACACTTATCGTTGTTGGGCATTTTGGAGAACTTCTGGGCTGTTAGTCTGCCAAGACCATTTTTGTGCCCTCTAAGCCTTCATTCTGTCAGAGCCTTACTCCACCTGCTATCAGCAAATCTTGCCAAGTGTCCTTCCCAGCTCCACTTCGTAATACGGTCTACAATATCAACCATCTTAATCCTACCTCGGATTCCCATATTACATGACTTTACAACAAGAAATAAAGACTACAACACAATCACACTAAAATACAGTCTGTCAATACATGGCGCTAAAACCAACCTGTTGCACGATCCAAGTGAACAACCTATCATAAGCTGCCTTCGCTAAAGCCAGTCTCGTGTAATTGGCATCCACAAGTGAATGCTCCTTGCTGACTAGATCACCTCCCGCTGATAGCACTCGGCTGATCATCGCACTTCGGAAAGACTGTTCCGACACTCCGAATGCGTTGACGCACTGCTTGAGGGGCCCGCTGATGGTGAGCTGACCGTCTGGGGTCTCTGAGAAGTTTAGCTCTCCCTGGAAATTAGAAGAAGAAATGAATAACATAAAACACTAGGAAAATAGTAATTATTGGTCACGGCATCAACGGTGCCCACGGCACGGTGAGTAAACTACCCAGACATAAACTAAAATTAGAATGCCCACAGACTGAGACTAGACTATTTATAAGTAGATTAAATTATGACTAGACTGATATCTTCTACTAAAACTAGATAACACTGCTTCGTCGACCACTTAAGCCTGGAGGACGAATGCGTTGAAGGCAATATTGGCCTGCGTGTAAATTCATTTTTTTTTTAAACGTAAATTTCCCAATGAATTACACTTAAACCAGACTATGACATTTGACATAGACCATCCAAGGGCTAAGACAAGACTGTTCTAAATAAAAATAACTCACCAGGAAAGGGGAAGGGTTCAAATCCCACTCGGATAATAACTTTTGGGACAATATAACTTATTTTGTGATTTCCTTAACTAATAACTAGCTCACCAGGAGTATAACTCCCGCCAACACACCCCAGAGATCGTCGACCACCTGCAGCGGGAAGCCAATCTCGTAAAAAACAAAAACAGACTGCGTTTATGTGACTCGACTAAGACTAGACTGTCCAAGAGCTAAGACTAGACTGTCCAAGGGCTAATACAAGACTGTTCTATATAAACAACTCACCAGCAGTATAACTCCCGCCACCACGCTCCAGACGTCGTCGACCACCTGCGGCGGGAAGCCGAGCGCGTTGAAGGCGCTGTTGGTCTGCGCGTGCAGCTTGCTGTCCTGCGCTGTGGTGCGCTCGCTGCCGAGGATGGCGTAGTGAGCGCTGGACGCGAGCCCGAACTTCTTCGTTTGGTGGTTGTTGGAGCTCAGGAGCTGAAACCAATTTACATTTGTGTTTTTAGGGTTCCGCACCCAAAGGCTAAAACAGGACCCTATTACTAAGACTCCGCTGTATGCCGTCGCTGTCTGTCTGTCCGGCTGTCTCTCATGAGAGACAGCCGGACACCGAGATAGTTAGACAGTTGTAATTTTCACAGATGATGTATTTCTGTTGGCGCTATAACAACAAATACAAAATAAAATTAATATTTAAGGTGGCTCCCATACAACAAATGGGTTTTTTTTTGCCGTTTTTATACATAATGGTACGGAACCCTTCGTGCGCAAGTCCGACTCGCGCTTGGCAATTTTTTTTATATATATCTTGCTGATGGAACAAGCAGATGGCCCACCTGATTATTATATTACCTTGTAACAATAATCATACAAAAGAACGGTAGGAACCAAGCCATAAGTTTGTTGCCTGTTTTTCTAGCCTTTGGTCGCGTGGAACTGGCACCTAGATTCACCTAGTTTTAAGACGTTTCAAAGTGATTATTAAATCAATACCTTTCGACTTTGATGTTAAGTGGTAACAATCACCTTTAATAAAGCAAGCCCTGCGTCCTTCAACTTGAGGCATACAGATGTTAAGCCTCATGTGCCTGTAATTACACCGGCAACCACACTCTTCAAACCGAAACACAGCAACCTACTTCCCCGGACGAAAAAAATATGTGTAATACTATTTTGTATTGTAATGTAATCAAGCCAATTAATTTTCCAAACGTAACCAAATACCTATATCTACTTACGTTAATATTATCTCACTAACGAGGAAAAATAAGAAGGCCACAGACTTTATTTTTGCTAAAATAAATGCGAGTTTTATTATTGTTATGACAAAGTCCCTCTAAATAATTACCTCATAGGTATAAGAATAACTTGACCATATAGGAAATACTTCTATAGTAGCTTATAGCTTGTGTAAAGTGGCGCCAGTGACTGAGAAAATGAGAAGCAATAGGTTAGCGTGGTATGGGCATGTCATGCGAAGGGAAGAATGTCATGTAACGAAAAGAGTGTTAGTTATGAATGTGGATGGATATAGGAGTAGAGGAAGGCCAAAGAAAAGATGGATGGATTGTGTGAAGGATGACATGGGTAAGAAAGGAGTGACGACTGAGATGACGGATGATAGAGGGAAGTGGAGAGAAAAGACCTGTTGTGCCGACCCCACATGAAGTGGGATAAGGGCAGGAAGATTTTCATCTGACGAACCGCGTGACCAAGGCATTTTTAATATACATTTTGGTTCTGCGAGCAGCTCACGTCGTTCGTCATTCAGCGGACATACAGTCTGTATACTAACTGCACAGTGTAATGTATTTAATCTATTGTATCCACGTGCTATATTTGTAAACACGCTTTCTACAGCTGTCAATTAGCTAAACGCCTGTTATAGACAGTTACATCAACATTTACAGTCATAGCTGATACCTCATTAAGTGATTTATAAATTCGTACAAATAACAAACTGTTAAAGCTATGATAAGTATAAAATCAAATGATTATGATGATGACGTAGGCCATTTTGAACCTGTACCCCAAGTATGAAAGAAACCAAATATGGTAAACACAACTCATACACACATTAGGTTGCGCGTATACCTCTGTCTATAACAATAGCATTACCTCATAGAGCACTTGCACTAAGAGTGTGCCTTATGCCATTTCAGTGCATCCATTCTGAACCTATGCGTCTCAGAGTGTGTGTTGCTAAGGAACGTTCGGTCGCAAGCTATTCTCCCGAACAGGTTTTTTAAGGGACGGGTTTTTATTTTTAAGGTTCTTTGCACGGCCTGATTAAACCGTCACCAGCTAAGCTGCATCCATAATCGTCTTTCGACCAGTATGGATGCTGAGTTTTTGCCGAAAGATGTCTTATACAGCCGCTTCTCTGGGCGCTAAATTTTTATACAACGAAAATTACAATGAATAAAAGTATTTAAAAAATGTACAAAATACATATGAAACAGTTGAGTTATCTGCAGACCGCAGCAAACGATCTAGAGATGATGATGATGATTTATGAAATGGGCCTGTATTTCAATTAAAACTATAGTGTTGCCTGCAACAAAATTTGATTTATTTAATCTCACCTGATAGAAAGCGTGGAAGTTCCTCTCCCCCGGCTGCAAGCTAACGACCCTGCTCTTCTCTAGTAAGTAGTTGCTGATATGTCCCCCCACAGGATCACCCTTGTAGTCGAAGTGGATGTCCATGTACTTGCCGAAGCGCGACGAGTTGTCGTTGCGCGTCGTTTTGGCGTTGCCGAACGTTTCGAGAATCGAGTTGGATTGGATCAGCACGTTTTTTACTCTGTAAACGTTATTTTTACAACTTTTATTTTTTTAATACAACTAGTTGATGGAACAAGCGGATGGCCCACCTAATGTTGTGGTAACCATCACCTATAACAAAGCATTGCCTCGGAAGTCACGCACGATAGGAATGTGCCCTACGATGTACTGCCCTGCGTCCATCAACTTGAGGCATACAGATGTTAAGCCTCATGTGCCTGTAATTACACCCGCAACCACACTCTTCAAACCGAAACACAGCAACGCTGCTTGGCGGCAGAAAAAGGCGTGGTGGTACTTTCCCGGACGAGTCCTTCACAAAGAGCCCTACTATTAAATCAATTATCTAGTCGGTAGGTTTAATAACCTCCCCACCCGATGGATAGACATCAAAAGTTCGCGGGAAGTCGGTAGATGGAGAGAGCTCATAATCGTTCTTTCTGGAAATGTGTAGGAGAAACCTATGTACAGTAGTTGACTTCTTCAGAATGATGGTGAGATTTAATAAAATGACAAGGTTCACTTTGTCATTTTAATATTGTGAGAGTAAGTGTGAACGTGTGAAATTATGCCCTAATTTAAAAATTCCCGATAACTTCATGCTTTAATTTCTATTACAAATAAATTCCCATTGATAGGACCTTGAAAACGTTGCTGGAGGTGATTTATCAACAATCAGCGATGCCGGGTTTACGAGTATATCGCAGCGGAAGATACGTGACCTCACAACGTAAAACCTTTGAATAATGATAGTGCTAACAAAAGGAAATTCATAGGTAGTAATATAGTAATACATTTGTTACACAACATGGTACTATTTATGTACTTAACTTTATCCATTTATAGGTATAATGCCGATCACATAGATTTAGTTGTTTGTGTGTTGTGTCGTATGAGCTAGTGCTAGAAATTGTGTTCGTAATCAGAAAACGAAATCGCCTCACGACTGCAACCCTCAGGCGCAGTACAAATATTAGATCTTTTGGTACTGTCACTTATACTTCATGTCAACGAAAACGGTTAGCGGTGTTGTGGCCATTTTAGTTAGAGGAGCCCTGAGCGACCATCCATTATAAAATAAATAAAATAAATGATCACCTGTCAATGTATTCTCTGTGCACTTGTGTCGTGTTAGCGGCGATGTACTTCATGATAAACTTGGAGGCTTCTGTCTTGCCCGCGCCGGACTCGCCAGATATGAGCACACACGTGTCCCTTCCCTGTAATTTACAAAAATATAAACATAACAAAAGGGAATTCAGTTTTACATGGTTTAAATTTGCAATGTATCCCGCATTAGGATTAGCCCGTATTATAACATGAGAAAGAACGTCAATATAGCAAGGATCATACAAAAGTACGGTAGAAACCAAGCCGTAAGTTTGTTGCCTGTTATTCTAGGCTTGGTCGCGTGGAACTGGCACCTAGATTCGCCTAAGCTTAAGACGTTTCAAAGTGATATTTGTGATTCAGTTGAACTCCGTTGAAGTCCGTTTGACTTTGAATGAAATATAAAACATTATTATACAGATTTTGTATCTATATTAAAATATAGGTAGGGTAAAAAACTAGAAAGGGTTAAAACCCAAAAAAACAGAACCCTCCGACCTAAAGGATTTGGAGTAGGTTAGGTATTCTATTAGTTAACTTTTATTTTATTTTTATACAACTATCTGATGGAACAAGCAGATGGCCCACCTGATGGTAACCATCACCTATAACAAAGCATTGCCTCGTAAGTCACGCACGATAGGAACGTGCCCTACCATGCACTGACCTGCGTCCATCAACCTGAGGCATACAGATGTTAAGCCTCATGTGCCTGTAATTTCACCGGCAACCACACTCTTCAAACCGAAACACAGCAGCGCTGCTTGGCGGCAGAAAAAGGCGCGGTGGTAGTACTTCCCCGGATGAGACCTTCGCAAAGAGCTCTACTACTCTTAAATTGCGTATACCAAGTAACTTAAAATAGGCATGATGTAAGAAAAATATGTCACTAGTTCCATTTTAGATTTGGTGTGGTCGTTCACACGGGCGCGACGCGTCTTCTCATTATCTACAAACGATTGAGGGTGCACGCCGGCCGCGCCCATCGAACGAATGAGAGTCATCATGTGAGGTCTACCATTGGCTTAAATAACTAAGGTATTTGCAAATTAAAAGTGTTGACGGCAAGCTCAAAGCGGAGACATTGAAACACCCATAAAACGCTTTTACATTTCCTCACCGCTGTACAACAATGGAAACAGTTCACGGTAATGGAGGACGCCTCCGCCGCGCCGCCTCGAGACGATTTCTTCAAGCTCATTTTACGAGCGTCTGTCTTGTCTTCTCTTGGGTATTTCGACATGGACCATCAAGAAAATTGCTTTGAACGCGAGAACAGCTAAATAATATCCCTTAGTTTGTATGTATTTTCATAAATATATTTAAAATGACTGAGCGACAATCCACAGTCCATACTGAAATTTCCATCACGTAGACCATGCAAACATTTGTACCACCAGTTTGAAAATACATCTCTTGCGTCCCTTTTTTACCTTCAAACAGTTTATCTTGCCAATAATGGCTTGTGACTACGTTGCAACCAAAGTTTACTACCAAAGAACTCACTAACGTAAATTCCATACCAAAACTATTTTCCATACAAAAATTTCACATAGGATGATAACATGCGGGCTTATGGAGTTGCAACCTTATTCGCGTCGTTCTACCTCAGCCGAGCAAGGTGGCGAAACAGGGTCAAGTGGAACCCTAGTTCTGAAGAGACGACGTAGCCAGTCCTTACAATTTTTTAAATAAAATACGAGTAGTTCCATAACTGTAAGCTACGGTGGACATTACCTAAGACCGCTTGGCAATCCAAATTCTTGAGGATGCCAAACGGTAGTCAGAGACACGACCATCGCCGCAGCAATCACTACTAACAATTAAGATTTTTTGTAACGCATAGACGTAAGAAAAATGTTTGCGACTGCGATCTAAAAAGACATGTGTAGGAACATAGTCACAAAATAATTAATTAATAGTAACGTAAAATTACAAAACTTGGAATTTTAAGCGAATGTTGAACTGAAACATTTCATTATTTATTTAATCAAATGATAAGATTCATTATATATTCAATTACCCGATAACATTTTTTATAGCCGCCGGCCTCGCACTTTTACCTAACTACTATGCAAATGTTAGCCCACTTGCTTAAAACCTCTTGCAAAATACAATAACTAAATAAATATTGGCAGAAATTTCATTTTAAATTATGAATATATATAATAATAAGGACCTTAGAATTTAATATAACACTCAGACAAACAATAAACGTTAATGTTGATCACAAAGCGATCTTGGTAGGAATCAAAACCAACAACCACAGTGCAGAAGGCAGAGCTACTACAAACTGAGCTGTGAGGCCTGTCAGTAGAAAACGTATTGAGGGTTCGCCGTTTAGTGAGTTTAAATTACAAGAAGACGCGATGATAAGAAACAAAAAAGAAGAAGAAGAAAGAAAGAAAAAAACATAATACTTATTTGATCCACTACAAAAACAATAACTGTGGGTCGGTAGACAACCTACGCAAGAGAAACAGCGAGGCTGATCAGTGATCACGAATTAATTTTGACATTTGTCCCGTTAATGTATCCTAGCGATATTTGACCTTATTCTGCTGAAGTTAGGGATACAATACGTTTACGCGACTAACGTCGAATTCGTTCGTGAATGGTAAAGGTTACCTGCTGCCGAAGCACCCTCTGGCACGCGTCAGCGACGGCGTACACATGAGGGCTGACTTCAAACATCTCCCGCCCCCGGTACTGCGCCATGTGCTGAGCGCCATAGATGTCCAGCGTCTTGTACGGATTCACGGACACCAGGACCTCGCCGATGTATGTGTAGATTTTGTTGTTCTGAAATCTGGAACAAGGAAACTTGATTGAGGAAATTTGGAAATAACTACACTGTTCTTTATCGCACACTTGTGAGCATTGGTCATTATTTTACACGTCCAGGGTCATCTAGAAAGAACCAGTAATAGCAGAGAAGATAATCTGCAGACCACCAACTCAAATTACGATTGTGATTTACTTAACTGAATTATTGCTTTTTGACTTTGACTCAGCAAGATAATACAATGCCTTTGTAGGCTCTACTAGCTTCATCAAAGCTGGAGATAATGGTTAGGTACTTAATAAAGCCATGTAAACGATATCAGCCTGTAGAAGTCAACTGCTGGGCATAGGTCTCCCCTATAGAGGTACATTTCCAGTATATAACAACGATTCTATGCCCTCTTCATCCACCGACTTCCCGCGATCTTAACGATGTTGTCAGTCCAACGGGCAGGAGGGCGTCCCACGCTCCATCTTCAACTCGTACGTCTCAAATAATCCTACAAATAGCACTGTCATTCATCCATCAGACAGGCATTAAATCAGTGACGATTGAATTAGCTACGTCCATTCCGCTCGATTAACGCATTTACCGCTTCGTCACGTCTAGCTGGTTAACTATTGTTCAAAATAAATCTATCCATCAAAAGCACACTTTCGACACGGTGACAATGATGCACAATAGTACACTAATATCCTATGAAAAATAAACAGGCCTTTGCATCTATGTAGATTATTGTAACAAGGATCATATAAATAACGGTAGGAACCAAGCCGTAAGTTTATTGCCTGTTCTTCTAGGCTTGGTGAAACTGGCTCCTAGATTCACCTAGCTTTAAGATTTTTCTTTCTAGCATTAAATTGATCATTGCGATTTGAATGAAAAATACCTTTGGACTTTGACTTTGAGTTTGATTTTAACAGCGTCTGGGACACTTTAAGCCCCTCTTTTATTTATGGCCTCTTTAGTACCAGTACCAGGGCATGATTATAAATTGATATGGCTTGCCTGGCACCTATGTCTGTGGTGGTGTCTGTCTTCGCAGCATAGTCAGCTTGAATCAAAGACATGGCCAAGCAAAGCATTATTTTGGTTATTTCATCTGGAAATAAGACGGCTTCCAATTCATTAATTAATCCCTAGAACTGTCTTGTTCAGAGACAATTTGTAACTTTATTCATTCACATTTTCCACTTAACTAATTTTTTTAATCTAATAAACAGTAATTTAGAAGAATAATTAAATTAACGTTCCACAACCATAGGTGTTTCACATTTTCGGGGAACTCTCAATTTTCTAAATTGGGTTTCCCGGAACCCTTTTTCAGGGCGTAAATGTAAATCGCGTGTCGAACATCATAACTTCATGGGGTTATGGGTTCAGCGACCCATGGAGCAATCACCGTCCGTGACTAAACACTATCCTACCATCTGATAATACTGAATGAGCTTGTTTCCGATATTATGAGGTACGATGGTATCTATGAAAGGAACATAAGAGTCGTAGGGCTCGCGAATCTTTCACAAAAAAATCGCATGTAATTTTTGAGTTCATTTCTTATTTGGTTAATAGGTAAAGTAAACAGACGTCATAGTTAAAGTTTGATTTGCCCCGCCGCCCTTGATGTTGTGTATCAGGTAAAGTACAGAGGTCAATTTAACTACGCTTACCGTCTACTTTTACATAATAACCTGTGTTTACGTTACTAAATGACTTATGGCTTTGTACTTTGTAGTGCAGCTTAGTTGAAGAAAGTATGAGCCATTTGAACAGAGATCAAGAGCCTTTCAAGAGTGTTGGAATCACTTGACATTATCAGTCCTGATATCATTGACATTGTATTCGTTCAGCTTAGCGCTACTCTACGTCTTATTCGCACAAAAAGCTGTCTCAACACGCCGATGACGCATCGGACTACATAACCAGTCCATGCAATATCAAACCTCGAGGCCCGTTCATACTTGGGAAGCTTCTATCCAATGGTGTCACTTCACATCGCTATTCAGTATTCGCGTTTTAATTTGCTCGTGTATCTGCGTATTCATCTTGTTCGTGAAAAATAGGCAAATATAGGCTAAAGAGGCCACGGGAAACGACGAATACGTGAACACGAATAACCATTTGAAGTGCCACCATGAGATGGTTTAGTTTCAGATTACCGCTCGCTCGTTGACCGAGGATGTGCTCTAATGGTATCGCACTGCGTCTATCACTCTTTGACATGAAGGTTTTAAGTATAATGTGTATGTAATTGCACCCGTACCCTTCAGATCGGAACACAGCAATGCATATTATGCGAATACAGAAAAAGGATGGTGGTGTGTGGAACAATTATTAAGCACACCTGATGTTAAATGATGATGTTGTCAACTACCATGCAACCATAAGAAAGAATTTCCCCGCAAGTCATGCACGTGCCTTCATTCAACGTGCCCCACTGTCCTGTGCCCTTCAACATGAAGCATAAAAGATGTTAAATCTCATGTTAAATGTAATCTCAATTTTCTACTAGAGTTTGTATGCCACTGTTAATTGAATAATTTAAATTCCTTGTCCTGTGCTGCAAATAAACAATAAATATTGTCCTAATATCCCAGAATTCGAGCAAAAGGTTGTGCGAATTCCCAGTTTTCAGAAAATGTATAGTGAAACCAGTTAAACTATGAAGGTAAGTGCATTACAAAATTCCATGGGGCTTGGTAAGGTGTAAACGTATCTTTAAAATGAAAGTATAGTAGGTATATATGCGCATGCGGTGACGTCACCCCGCGAGCCTCGGCAACACTGCCAGCTAATCTGCGTCTCCATTTCTGGTTCAAGATCAGTAGCCGAGGTCGAGCAATTTGCACATTTCGAGCAGTTACCTGATAATTGCATTACTGGGGAAATGCTGATGTTTCTTGGAATGTGTTCTCTGCAAGTATTTCGCTTACTTGCTACTTACCGATGACCTACTCAGGATACTTTGATAATGCCTAAGGGAATAAATTGTGTTAAATATAAATAAATATTGGTGGACTTTCCCCACAAACGCACTATCTAGCCCCAAACAAAGCAAAGCTTGTAATATGGGAACCAGATAGCTATAATACCTATATTATTATGTAGGTAATATGGGCAGCATGTGCCAAATTTAATGTCTGGACGTGCGTAACTATCCCTCTTTGGGTTTACCATCGCAATGGAACGCAATCCGTCAGATAACATTATTTCCGTAATTGTTTGACAAAGAATGATTTAATAAGGCTTTATTAGTTTGGTTGAAGCCACCCTCAGAAATCTAAAAGGATTTTAAGCAGCGACATTAGGAATGTACTTCTTTTTTTGATGTTATAAGCATTTGTATGAGGAACTTCTTTTCTTTGACGTTTTTCTGTTCTGTTATGTGGTGTGCAATAAAGTATCTATCTATCTTTTTATAGTTTTGATGTCTTAATTTTACAATGTACCGATAAAATTATACTTAAGCATTGTACTTAGTACAAGTAGAATAAGCATGAAGCAGAGCCATTAAATTCTTACAATGACAGACCGTAGACATTTTTAATAGCAGATGCATAAAAACATCTTGAAACATAACTTTGAACTGTTTCACTAATAAGGATGCTTTAATGAACCACTTATGATATTATGACCTTAAAGACACCTTAAAGATATACCCCCCATACGCGTTACTTAGCCCTGTCCCTGTTTATCTTTACCCATTGGTGAGAGATAGCAACAGTTTATCTTTTAAGATTTTTTATGTGTACGGCCAAGAGTCCTTTAACTTAGCATACAATAGAATAATCATAGACTGATGACTCAGTTTGTATGATTCATTGACGGTCATCGTGTCATCGTGAGATAATAACCTGTTTAGCTAAGTTTAATATTGAGAGTTGAGCGAAAACAACAATCGTCGTGTAACTCGTACATCTTAACTAGGTAATTCTAATCCCTAGCCAACATGCCAAGTAGGTACTAGGTAAGTACTAAATTCTTCATCCTAAGTCTATATTGAGCAAATATTCTCGAACGGCGCTTCAAATGAAAACATCGCGAGGAAACCGGCATATCTTATTTTTTTTTATACCACTAGCTGATGGAACAAGCAGATGGCCCACCTGATGTTAAGTGGTTACCATCACCTATAACAAAGCATTGCCTCGTCACGTCACGTCACGCACGATAGGAACGTGCCCTACGATGCACTACCCTTCATCCATCAACTTGAGGCATACACATGTGCCTCATGTGCCTGTAATGACACCGGCAACCAACTCTTCAAACCGAAACACAGCGTTGCTGCTTGGCGGCAGAAAAAGGCGTGGTGGTAGTACTTCCTATGGAGCTCTACTACTCTTAAAAACTAAACTAAAAAGTTAAAAAACAAGTGGCAAGTGCTTGAACGGAGCCCCTTTGAGGTGCACTTTAAATCCTTTCACCACACTGTTTAGAAAGAAGAAGAAATATGTAGACTACTTTTTATCCCGAAAAATTACCGGTAAACTGGGTAGAAAAATAGAATTAATCCAATAAAAGTAAAACTCCTTAAATATTAAAGTTAGTAATCGAGCATTGAGGCAGACTTAACGGCCTGTTAATCCTTGATTAGTAACTAACAGAGCATGGTGAAACTGGGCCTAAGAGCTGATTTTTTCTGAGTTACTAATCAAGGATTAACAGGCCGTTAAATCTAACCTTAGATGTCAAACGCGTTAGTTCGCTATTTTGACATATTTAACGGCCCTTTAATCCTTTGTTAATCTAACAGAGCATGGTGAAATCAGCTCTAAGGAAGGTAATCAGACACGTCCAACCGTAAATTGCAAATGTCTACTGAACTATTTATATCAAAAATGGTATATACATAAAAAAAAATACTTATGTAAATAAAGTAAACCTGTATGAATCATACAACATGAACATACAGTCAGTGTGTCTCACACACATACCTACCTAATAATAACAATATTAATGTTTGCTATTATCACGCTATCTGGAATTCTTATCACTATCTCCCGATAATATCTAAACTGTCGATATTGCTGTAATACTCAACTCATTTCAATATTCTATTTTATGTAAGGTTTTTACCTACGTACCTACTATAGATTTTTTTGCAGCTTGTCATCGGAAATGCCACGCGGATCCACGAGACACAATCATGCCCCGAATCCCGGCATACTCGAGGTACCTCACCACTGGTAAGTTACCAGGTACATTATCGAATTACTTAATCCTAAGACCTGACAATGTTAAATCTACATACATAAAAAGACAGCAGACATAAATACCCATACTCAATCCATTTATTGCTTTCACAAGATTAAGGTACAACACAAATTTTTAGGTGTAAATAGGTATCGCATGGACCTTGCGACTGGTAGAGCAACATGGAGGTGAATTAGTATGATGGATGGCCTTACATATAATACTTTGTCAAAACAGAAACAATAATTAAACGTAATTTTCATTTAAAACGGGATATTTACCATAATTTGTGAGTTTGATTGTTTCCCGATATTTCGGCACAGTTGCATGCGCCATGATCACGGGTCGAACTAAAGTCAAAACGAGCAAGAGACAATTGTTATTGGGAGACAAAACGGTCTACCCTCTTTCGCACTCTTTTATTGCAAACGACACTACTAATTAAACGAATGCTCAAACCAACTCTAACCAATGGGGTTAATGACAACCAGGCAAAGGGCCAACTTTAAGCCAAGTTTATAAATATGGAGGTAACGGTGCAAGGACCTTCAAAATATAAATTATCATCACCGAACAATACAAGGAAGTCAAATCAATTTCTAACTACCGCACCAAACATGAATCGGTGATGGTCGCAAGCAAGTGTGCTGTTGTGTTCGGTCAAGGCGTCGCAGTCTTCTGACCTCGAAGAGTGACCACATAGAGCACAGGTCGCATACCAATGCACTGTTCACGATTTGATTAATCACATCACTAGTTTTTTTTCTAATTTTTCTGTTTTCGATGATTAGCCGTCTTGTCGTTTACACAAGACGGCGAATAATTTTGGTCCGTAATCATCAGCATGATTTTCGCATATTTCCGTCCGTATACTTGATATATTTGCAAGTGCAAAGTACCTACTATCTATCTACCTCTAAATGCTATATTTGAGGAAGTATGACATCTTCAGGATGAGATATGCAAAAAATGTTCCATAAGTAGTAGACGTATCCTGGGATCAGTTCGTCGAATCTGATGCTTTGAGACCAAATGCAATCATAATGCTCAAGATCCTTTCAAAACTGGGTTTCAGAGTTGATGTGGATAGACACACTGCCAATTTATAAGACTCCTTCTTTTAAATTTGGACTTAGAAACATGACATGTTACCACTAAATCCAATGACCCATAACATACAATAGTCACGGCGTCGACAAGTCTTGTGGTCCTGCTTTGAGTAATGTCAAAGGACGCGGGTGGCATACGAATGTGCTGCCAATGACATGTGAGAAAGCGTGTCATTGCAGGGCGTTCGCATGCCGAAGTAATTAGCCATGGCGCGCGCCTCTTGGGAGGCGGCCCAGCACAGTAAAACCGTAGCCGAATTCAACCTTTCAAACATGGAACAATCTTTCACACGAGGGCATCAGTACCTATTCCGTAAACAACATTCACCCAAGTGATCCGTAGTGAGTTTTCAAATCGGTATTCTGTATACATTTATCTGTATACTATACACCAACCGCGTGAGTGTTTTCGCGTGTGGAAATGCTAACTTGAGCGAGGAAATGCTCGTGATCGAAAAGAACGTGGATCCACTACGAGAAACTCCCCGTGTGATTATGTTGTTTCGAGAATCGACACGCCGTTGTCCAAAAATAAAACAAATTGAAATATACCTAGTAAGGATAAGCTGAGATCTCCCAAATACCTTGGAAGAAAATCTATCCGATTGGCATGGAATTTTGTAGATCTTCAGGTTGATTATCAAAATTTGCTGGTAAGCAATTTGGATTTGAGTTAAATCGGTCAAGGCGATTTTAATATCAAGGTCTAAAAGAGACTCAATAAAATAAGCAACTTATCCAAAAAAATTTCCCTAAGTTTTGGACAGAACCACAGAATAAATACCTACTCTATGGTATTTATTCTGTGGTAGAGCTAGAGACCGAACAGTCACGAAATTATGAAATTGCATGTGGGTTATACGAGCACTCCCAAAAGCAATAGGGGATTATGAGGCTTAGTTCCCAAGGCGATACTATTATTCGGAAATAACCATAACGTTAAAGCAATATATTTAGGAGCTATTTACATAGATGCCTGGGATTAAAGGATTCATCATCATTTTAAAAGCAATGACAACGTTCAATTAATTAAGTACCTATAAATTTGTTTACCATTCTTCTTTACAGCTGTGCCCTAAATTGTTAAACTAACACTCGTAAATATACCAATTTATGTGAAGTGTGTGTGTCTGTTTAATACGTTTACGTTTTCACGGAAAAACCGCAAAGCCGATCGAGATTAAATTTGGCACAGAGATAGATTATTATATCGAGACATTCAGTCTATCAATTACAATTATTTATTACTAGCGGCCTGTCCCAGCTTCGCATGGGTGGTCATAAATTTTTTGAACATATTAGGATAAACTTAAACCTTGGGTTCAAGCCTCGCGTCTACTTATTTCATACATTTGCACGCCAGAGACTGAAATCGCACCCCGAGCGTGACCCGTGGACCCGTTAACGTTTTTAATTTCGTCATATCTTTTGAATGGAATGTCCGATTTGAAAAATTTAAGAAGTAATCTATAGGTATTGAAACCGTCTTAATTATGAAAAGATTTATTTGGATAAGGACTAATACCAAGGTACAAATAAAGACCCTTTTCTAGCGGCGGCATTTCAATTATTTTTTTATAATAAAAGAACACTTATTGTGACATAACTATAATAGTTAGACATATGCTGTTGCGACATTTTTTGTAGATGATGACGTGTTCTACAAAATCGTAGTACATTATTTTGTTCTATCATCAATAGTTTTCGCAGCGCACGCGATGTAAGGTTTTTGGTTTCCACCTTGGGTTACATTATTGGAGTTTTAGTAAGGATCCCTGATTTTTTTGAAAATATAATATAGCCTATGTTACTCAGGGATAATGTAGCATTCTAATGGTGAAAGAATTTTTGAAATCGGACCAGTAGTTTTTGAGCCTATTCGTTACATACAAAAATACAAAGCTTTTCTCTTTATAATATTAGTGTAGATGTAGATTATTGTCATTTAATTTTTGCTATTCAAGTGACTTGCTTATTGTATTCTCATCTAAGCTATTGTATCAATGAGCATAACTACCTTATTAGTAAGAATTGTACCTACCATAAATCTACGTAATTTGCAACGCCCTACAGGGTATGTGTACTCGCTTAATAGCTACCTTAGACCTAAGCTATGTAACTGTATGTACATACAGTATACTGTACAACATGTTTGCGAGAGCACTGGTGGTCTAGTGGTAGCGGCCCCGCCTTCCGATCCTAAGGTCGTGGGTTCGAAACCGGTCGTGCACCAATGAGTTTTTCTGTTCAAAAATTTATGTGCACAATACCAGTACTCTCAAACGGTGAAGGAAAACATCGTGAGGAAACCGGCATGTCGTAGAACCTAAAAAGTTCTATAACATGTGTCAAGTGCTCGAAAGGAGCTCTTGAGGCGCACTTAAAATCCTTTCACCACACTGTTTCGAAAGTTCTGTTTCGAAAAAGACTAGTGACACGACAAGAGAAGAGAAGACTGTATGTACATGTTGGCAATAAATAAATCTGAAATCTGAAATATGAATATAGGCATTTAATCTATCGTTTATGCCATCTCAGTTTGGCGATTTTTTTTATTAATAACTAGCGGCCTGTCCCAGCTTCGCATGGGTGGTCATACATTTTTTGAACATTTTAGGATAATTTTAGACCGTGGGTTCGAGCCTCGCGTCTACTTATTTCATACATTTGCACGCGCTTCTCCTTGAGTGAGTGAAATCACACCCCGAGCGTGACCCGTGGACCCGTTAACATTTTTAATTTCGTCATATCTTTTGAATGGAATGTCCGATTTGTAAAATTTAAGAAGTAGTCTATAGGTATTGAAACCGTCTTAATTATGAAATGATTTATTTGGATAAGGATTAATACCAAGGTACAAATAAAGACCCTTTTCAGGCGGCGGCATTTCAATTAATTTTTTATAATAAAAGAACTCTTATTGTGACATAACTATAATAGTTAGACATATGCTGTCGCGACATTTTTTGTAGATGATGACGTGTTCTACAAAATTGTAGTATATTATTTTGTTCTATCATCAATAGTTTTCGCAGCGCACGCGATGTAAGGTTTTTGTTTTACACCTTGGGTTACATTATTGAAGTTTTAGTAAGGATCCCTAATTTTTTTGAAAATATAATATAGCCTATGTTACTCAGGGATAATGTAGCATTCTAATAGTGAAAGAATTTTTTAAATCGGACCAGTAGTTTTTGAGCCTATTCGTTACATACAAAAATACAAAGGTTTCCTCTTTATAATATTAGTGTAGATTACTTGATACTAAATTTATATTGGTGGACTTTCCACACAGCACAGTAAGTAACTAAGCAAAGCTTGTAATATGATAAAACCTATGTATTTTTTGTCGTGACACTAGTTCTTCCGAAACAGTGTGGTGAAAGGATTTTAAGCACATATAAAACACTTGTAGGTACTTATAAAATATTATAACACCGAGACAGAGACCAAACATCTATGTTGTTTTCGGTGGGGATCGAACCCACGGCAAACAGCGCAAAGGCAGAGCTACTACAGTGCTAACGACTCATTTTAGTAGCAGCTCTTTAGTCCGACAAAGGCTGAGATTCAGTCGATTGAAAGCTGGTCTTCTGTCGAAAAATCGATGTACCTACTAAAAATAAAGCTTAACAGCACGACAATCGACTAGCACGACAGTCAGCAATAAAGCGATAGCGGGGAAAACTGTTTATTCCACAAGCCACGACTTTTTTTACTGCTTACTGCTTGTTCTTAGACAAGTTATATTATATTGTAACAAGGATCATACAAAATAAAGATTATTGCCTGTTCTTCTAGGCTTGGTCGCGTGGAACTGGCACCTAGTTTTAGGCCGTTTCAAAGTGATCCTTGTGATTCAACTGAATAAATGCCCTTTCACTTTGACTTTGAAGTGAACAGCGGAAGCAGTTCACGAGTAAATATTAACTAGGTAGTAAAATACCGGAGCAAGCTAGCTGAAAGAGAAGCAGGTCCTACCCAGCATTGTTAGTCTTATACGGGAAACGCTGAGTGGAAGCCTTTTTAACGTCACAATGTTTTAATTTATAGGTACACTAGAGGCTTCCCGCGGCTTCGCACGCGTTGAAGTGGTGAGCCGTGATTGATCCACAAACATCCAAACATCGTAACTTTTGCATTGATTTGTATATTATTAGGGTATGATTTTAAATACCTAAGGAGGTATCAGAGATACCTATAGGCGTCCATTACCTATATTAGGTAGGTAGGTATAGGTACTGAGTATAGCACAAACATGACAAATACAACAAAGATAACCTTACACGGAAAATATGTACTTATTTGTTTACTTAGTTTCTACCCCAAAAACAAACGAAACGAAACAGCTTCACGACTTTGATCCCCAGGCACGTTAGATATCCTCAGATCTCTTCGTACCAACTCAAGATTCCCGTTTTTAGAATGTCCCTTACAAACATTGACGCCTCGTTGTATCCTTTTTATTACACAGAACACATTTTATTTTAGTTTGAAGTTACACTACGCGTTAAAAAACTCCCATACAAACATTGACATCCCTTTGCACACTTTGCGGGGGTGGTTGTAAAATATTGAAAACTTGATTTTAAATCATTTATTGTTGAGTATATTTACTTCAAGTATGAAATCAATCGCACTATGCGTTAAAAACTCTCCCATACTAACTTTTACAGTCATTTGCACCCTTTGCAGAGGTAATTATCAAAAGTAAAAAGCGTCATTCTTAATTATTTATTTCTAAGTATATTTACCTCAAGTTTTAAGTCAATCGTACCACGCGTCAAAAAACTCCCATACAAACTTTGACATCCCTTTGCACACTTATTAAGGGTAGTTTTAAAAAACTAATTTTTTTTTTTCTATTTTTTGGCTTTGGATTAGGTACATCTACTTCAAGTTGTTTCAAGTTTGTAGGTTCAAGGAATACAATTTTTCATACCAACGTTTTCAACCTTTTTTACACCCTTAGAGGTTGAATTTCCAAAAATCCCTTCTTAGTACATCTCTACGCCATAAGACCTATATACTCTTCAAATTTCAAGTCTCTAGGACCAGCGGTCAAAAAACTGTTGTACAAACTTTTACATCCCTTTGCACACTTATTAAGGGTAGTTTTAAAAAACAAAAAATGCCTTTCCTATTTTTTTGCTTTGAAGTATATGTACTCCAAGTTTCAAGTTTGTAGGTTCAAGGAATACAAATTTTCACACCAACGTTTTCAACCCTTTTTACACTCTTAGGGGTTGAATTTCCAAAAATCCCTTCTTAGTACACCTCTACGCCATAAGACCTATGTACTCTTTAAATTTCAAGTCTCTAGGACCAGCGGTCAAAAAACTGTTATACAAACTTTTACATCCCTTTGCACACTTATTAAGGGTAGTTTTAAAAAACAAAAAATGCCTTTCCAATTTTTTTGCTTTGAAGTATATGTACTCAAAGTTTCAAGTTTGTAGGTTCAAGGAATACTATTTTAAATGCAAACGTTTTCATCCCTTTTTACACCCATAGGGGTTGAATTTCCAAAAATCCCTTCTTAGTACACCTCTACGCCATAAGACCTATGTACTCCTCAAATTTCAAGTCTCTAGGACCAGCGGTCAAAAAAGTCCCATACAAACTTTGACACCCCTTTGCACACTTATTAAGGGTAGTTTAAAAAAACTAAAAATGCCTTTTCTATTTTTTTGCCTTGAAGTAAATGTACTCCAAGTTTCAAGTTTGTAGGTTCAAGGAAAACGATTTTACATACAAACGTTTTCATCCCTTTTTACACCCTTAGGGGTTGAATTTTCAAAAATCCCTTCTTAGTGCACCTCTACGCCATAAGACCTATGTACTCCTCAAATTTCAAGTCTCTAGGACCAGCGGTTTAGGCTGTGCGTTGTCTATATGTCAGTCAGTCAGTCAGTCAGTCAGGACTTTGATTCTTATAGTATTAGAGATAGAGATAGAGATATAATATGTGTATTGAGATGTTATGTTTTGTGTCGTTGGAGAAATGTTTTCTATTTACCGGGCTAAAATAATAATAAAAATAATAATTACCCTGCGACAAATCATAGGTAAATATAACATCCACAGTAATAAAGACCACGTCATCATCTTCCTGCCCTTATCCCCATGTACGAGTGTGAATCACGTTAGTGGTAATGACGTAACTCCATGACTGGATCATGATAATCGACTAACCATTGCATGTACTCTTTCTTGAGTTATTCTTGAAAGCTTCGGCATACGTTCACAATTGTTATCCTCCTTAGATTTAAATTTAATAAGAACTAGTAGAGTAGTAGAGCATGTGAAGGGCTCGTCCGGGGAAGAACTACCACTAGCCTATTTCTGCCGCCAAGCAGCTTGGCTCTGTTTCGGTTTGAAGGGTGTGGTTGCCGGTGAAATTACAGGTACATGATGCTTAACATCTGTATGCCTCAAATTGATGGACGCAGGGCAGTGCATCGTAGGACACAATGCTTGTTATAGGTGATGGTTACCAATGAACATCAGGTGAGCTATATGTTTGTTAAATCAGCTAGTCGTATAAAAATAACAGATTCATGTTGTATTTTTACACCATGTAACTAGACCTACATTAGAGTACAATTTTGTGTCGTGTTGTAAGTAGCTGTTGATACTGTAACGTTTAATTGACCTTCGTTACGGAACAAATTATGCATGATTATTGGTGTTCTAAAAAGACGTATGTGTGTATGTGTCTACAAGGCAGTGGCCATTTAGTCAACTGTCAGAAAACAACAAATAACTTCTCTGCGCTAAGATTTCAGTATTTACAGTATTACACTCAGACATTTCATAATTTTCTAAATTTTTTGTGCTGTCTGGTATGTTTGTCATTGTTTTTGTATCACGTCTAAATCAGTCTAGTACTGGATGTCAATACAAAAGCAGATGACAGAATATACCAGACAATATACGGAAGGTATGATGAAGTTTTGAACAAACAAACACTCTTTTGACGCTGAAAATTGCAAACGAGCTAAACATACAGATTTCCAGGTTCTTTGCAACTCGCAAGTTGTCCATGGTAGCGTAACCAGCAGTAACCATATTTAAACAAGATATACAATTTCAACTATGCCCAAAAGAGTCTTTTGAACGTCATTGTTGACACAACAAGAACGCGGCGGCATCGGCACGTGGCTTGAATTACACCAACCTATTATGCTATTACTTGCAGGTCACCGGCGCACACACACATGGAAGCTTCAGCACTCATGAATAGCGCGACTCACACTCGTTTCGGACGAGATCGTAGCGTCGTCGGTGTCCTCAAAAATGTGAGGTAAAAAAATAAACGATTGAGATAACTACTCGGATGGCAGGGTTTAGCAAGCATTGCTTTGGCTTCAAAACGATGCAATATTTATAGGTTGGCTGGAGAAACCCATTGCTATATGGCCTGCCCCATGGAATTTGAGGACAAACGATATGACTTATTAGTTATTTATTAAACACGCACGTACGCGCGGTTTCGGACAAAATTGGCGACAGCGGTTGTCCCGTTCTAAAAACATGTGTCGAGTGCTCGAAAGGAGCCTATTTGAGATGCACTTAAAATCCTTTCACCACACTGTTATCTATAATTAAAAAAAACACGTTTGTATGGGAGCCCCCTAAAATATTTATTTAATTCTGTTTTTTAGAATCTGTTATAGCGGCAACAGAAATGCATCAACTGTGAAAATTTCAACTGTTTTACTATCACAGTTCATGAGATACAGCCTGGTGACAGGCGGACAGACAGACAGACGGACAGCGGAGTCTTAGTAATAGGGTCCCATTTTACCCTTTGGGTACGGAACCCAAAAAACTGTCTCATATTATAAATGTCAGTAGAATGATGAGTGCTTTCCTTCAGCCGGAAATGACCTGCCTAACATCTATTAGAAGACGGCGACGAGGACCATTGATTGCCGATAAGAGGTGGGCGCGGGCATCACTTCCGATGAATACTACGTGTTGTGGTGATGGCGCAACTGCAGACGGGAAGTTGAAGGAGTGGCGTACTACTAGAATAAACAGGAGTTTCCGTCGATAGACATATCCCCTTCAGGCGCATTATAATTGTAGGATGCGAATTAACTGTTCAGAAATGTAGTTTGATTTTCCGTTTTACTAATTATCAGAGATTAGAGATACCAACTGATTTAAGCAAGCGAAGTTCTATTTCCTTTTAATTTACTTCAAAATTAGCCAGGTCTCCAGCCAACTAAGATTGTCTTTAGGAGTTTCTCCGCGTAACAGCCACAGCGCGCAGCGGTTAGGTCCACCGCGAGCCATCATGCCGTCAGGTTTGCTTAGATTACTTCGTAACTCTGGCGGTCTGCATTCGGCTGTGTAAGGTCGTAAAGTGCTTTATTTAGTCACAAAACAAAACAGTTCTAATTTCCATTTATCATTCAACGTCTTCTAAAACCTTAATATACAACCACTTCCAGCAAGTTCTCATTCAAAGCAATGTAATGGAGTCAAACACCTCCATTCTATTTAGAGCGACATACGCACCGTTCCACTATGGTGTGGTGTACTCAAGATGATGGTGTGAATGTGTGAATCCGTAGTGATGTCGTAAGAGACGTTATAAATAAATGCCACCCATTCAGTCCAATTGGTCTGTGGATTTCAAAGCATTTTTGAAGTGATGAGTTGGAATTTTAAAGGAGTGATGCATGAAAGATTGGAATTGCGACCATTATTCCTACTTGGTGAATTAATTTTCCTGTATTTTTATTTCATTATTTCCAAACAAGGAGAGTGCTTCAAATAGACATAGCACATAACACTATCTAGCCTCAAACTAAGCAAAGCTTGGACAATGGGAAACGATAGGTGATATAAAATATATTTCAGAGAGCAAACATCTAGGCTCATTTCATAAATATTTATTCTAATTGGAAATCACACTCACGGCCTTCATCGTAGAAGGCAGAGCGACAACCAACATTGTGCACTTAATTTATACATTAAAAGTACCTAGATATTCATTGTACGAACAGCCCATCGGCAGTACCTTTCTAAATGATGCCCTCAATATCTGATTGGTTCGAATGACTATGGCACAATTACATGAAACGAACCAACGAACAACGAACGGCTAATGAAGATAACAAGACTATGTTACAAGCGGAAGGGACCTTACACCACAATATAATTGTAAGAGTAGTAGAGCTCATATTGTGTGGCTCGTCTGGGGAACTAACTACTACTAACATGCTTATTTCTATCGCCAAGCAGCAAGGCTATTTCGATTTGAAGAGTGTGGTTGACGGTAAAATTACAGGCACCAGCCTCAAATTGATGGACGCAAGGCAGTGCATCGTAGGGCACGTTCCTATCGTGCGTGATTTGCTAGGCAAAGCTTTGCTTATATGAGACGGTTACTACTTATGATCAGGTGGGGCATATTTTTGTTCTTTCAGCAAGAACTATAGAAACAAAAATATAAAAAAAAAACCTATGTGATTTCTTAGTAAACGGATAGCAGTGCTGATAAGTATGTAGGAGCCAATCCTGGGAACGGGGTTCATAAACTGCTGCGGCAGGTAGACCTCTCCTTCTTCTTCTTGTCACTAGTTTCTTTCGAAACAGTGTGGTGAAAGGATTTTAAGTGCGCCTCAAGAGGCTCCTTTCTAGCACTTGACACATGTTAAAGAACTTTTTAGGTTCTACGACATGCC
The DNA here is from genome assembly GCA_932294275.1 of Chloroclysta siterata. NCBI lineage: Eukaryota > Metazoa > Arthropoda > Insecta > Lepidoptera > Geometridae > Chloroclysta > Chloroclysta siterata. The sequence goes on along the minus strand of OW028592.1, from coordinate 25,099,498 downwards.
GGTTTCTTCACGATGTTTTCCTTCACCGTTTGAGAGTACTGGCACTATGCACATAAATTTTTGAACAGAAAAACTCATTGGTACACGACTGATTTCGAACCCACGACCTTAGGATCGGTAGGAGGGCCGCTAACACTAGACCACCAGTGCTCTCCTCTACCGAACGACCTTTACTGCTGTATCCGTGACCGACAGCTCAAGTCACAAGCACTCCTTGATCTAGGACGACCAGCTAAGCCTAGTGAGCTACAGAATCAGTTGGCAGTAGGTACTTACACAGATATGGATTTAAAAGTGGTATTTCAGCAAGCATTTTTACATAAGGATTTAGCTGCTTACTGTATACTGTTTTTTACCAATACCTAATAGTAATATTGAGGGTGTGCAAATAGTGTGCAGTCATCTTGCGGTCGCCATGCATGGTTCGACCTCAATCTAAGCCACCGCAATGTAATGTACAGTTTTCTTTGTACACAATTACATATATACCTACATTATATTTAGATAACTAATACATGCACAAGATATCTGGTAAAATCTAGTTTTGAGACTTTGAACTTGAAAGCTTTTGTAGTGAAGCTTGATTTGCCACAAAAGCCATTAGATTTTTAGAGCACCGATTTTAGATCTTAATCAGTGCTCTAAAATCGGTGCTCTAAAAATCGGTGCTCAAGGAATACCTCATTGCTAAGCCATTGCTTAGCAAATCAAGCTTACCATAACTGATGATGAAATAAGGCAACGCTCTGCGCTGTCACCCTTTGGATGGGTGACCGCTAGGCGCGACACTTAGGCGCGCTTCCGTGCAACGTAATTCCGGCTTTAGCAGTAGTTAGGTATGTAGTAGGTAGTATGGAATATTTGCTATTAAACTTATAAAAAATCTTATAATAGACTATCAAAACCATATAATGGCCGTTGAATATTTTCTTATAATTTCCTTCGCGTCACGTAGTAATATTATTTATTCCATGGCGTCGCTGATACAGGTGATAGAACATGTCACAGATATTGAGCCTATTCTACGGCAGATACCAAATTTATATGTATAGTTAATTTTATTACTACCAAAAATTACAATGTCAGACTATAAATTTAACAACACAAGAAATCATGGAGTTCAAAATTTATGAATATAATAGCAACCAACTAAAATTCAACCTTGTTGCTATTTTTAAGAGAAATTGGGTTAATCTCAGCAGCAGAAATAGTCTCCAGAATATATCTGAATCGTTTTAAATTCACAAGGTCGTCCCAATAATAACAGCATTAACTTTATACAGTTCAATAAATAACATAAACAGCATTAAGAGAGATGACATCATACCCAAAGAGGCATGAAGGTGATGCACCTGTACCTACGTACATGCATGAATCAATTCCCCAAAATACAATTCACAAAAACACTTGGTCGACATGACTTGGACACTATTTTGGGAAAAGATGTTATGTGGTAAGTAACACAAAAAAATAACAAAGTACCTAGGTGCCTATAACCATCCCGTTGTGTATGTAAAATATTTCTTTCCTCGTTTGGGATTGATGGAATGACTTTTAAAAGACAGTAAAATCACTCATAAATGTCTTAAAGCTGAGTAAATCTAGGCGCCGCCAGTTCCACGGGACTAAAGCTTGAAGAACAGACAAGAGGTTTTGAACCCAGTAACATATTTTACTTAACCTGTTAAATTGTAGTTATGTAGACCTATCTAGTTAGAACTTTACTACACAGTGTTAGTTTAGTGTCAATAAAGAACTTTTCAAAACAAAACAAACTCATCACCAAAATCATCACCATTAGAAGAGAGGAAGAACGATTATGTTCCCTGTCTTCACCGGTCACAATGTCGTCAGTCAATCAGGTGGCATAAGCAACATTTTCCTGTCTGGGTGACTTTAATGACTGGGTGGTAATAACTTTAATTTAAATAATAACTATTTAGGTATTTGGTATAAAAATAATGCAAAAGCATGACGGCTCGACTAATAGTATCACGTTTCTGTAAGTGCTCGTCGTAACAAACACTCAATGTTGGTACAATACAATCGTGCACTTATGAAATGCAGTTATGCAACAGAAAGTTCTCAGCCAGTTTCCCAAGACGTGCAATTTTATTGTGGGAATGTTATCATACTTCCTGATCAAAACTCCCAAGCGACTTGCCGTCTCATTCGACTATTTGAGAAGCAGAAACAGCGTCACAACAGTATTCCCTCAGATCTCTTAGACCACGGATGGCGAACCAATGGCATAATGGCATTGCGTGGCAATGATGGCACGCGACACAATATTTTGGGCACTCCACGGATCAGAACGGTTTGCATTTTTAGTTCAAAATATGTATTTATTGTAGTTTGCAACCTTAACTGTTTCATGTGCTCGTATTTGTTTTTGAAAGGAGAAACATAATTTCAGGAAGCCATGATCTTGACACCCAAGCTAAGACAGACGTCTGGTGAAGTAATTTCGCACTGCCGAGCGTGACCCGGGCAGGTCACCGACCCCGCTAATGGCAGCTAATGCTCATAGCACTTACTGTTCATTAAGTGACAAGTTTCTAACGAGGATACTATCACGGTATTTGGAGACTTAAGGCTTTTGTCACTTCCTGATAAGTTTGTTTTTGGTCTTTTCAGCATTAGGTATGGATTCCGCTGAATGGAAAGCTGAGGATCGGGGTACAGAATTGTTTATTCGAAACTGAGAGCACCGAACCATGAAAGTCTGCACGAATCACGTATGCAAAATTTTTACTTTATGCATCTTCTTCTCTGTGTACCTGTCAACTGATCTGACTGTTGGGCAAAGGCCTCCAAGACACCAGCTCTCCCTATCCCGAGCTTCCTCCCACCATCCACTTTCAAAGGGGAAGATAAGATACCTCCTTTTTGTTCGTGCCCTGAGTGTAAAATATAGTTGGTACCTATAACTAACAATATCAGCACGAAGGTATCGGCATCATTTCCTTGACAATACCTTAAATATACAACTAGGTATTATAGGTACAAAAAAATACTCTAGTAATCTCCCTTACCTTACGTGTTCCAGATGATATTGATAGGTAATTTATCAGATTATAGTCTACACTACACCTGCTTAGACACAACTATCTTATCAACACATACAATACTACAGATAAAACATAGCAATGAGAACGTACTCTAAAGTCAAAGTCAAAGTCAAAATGTATTTATTCAATAAAATCACAAGGATCACTTTGAAACGTCTTAAAGCTAGGTGACTCTAGGTGCCAGTTCCACGCGACCAAAGCCTAGAAGAACAGGCAACAAACTTACGGCTTGGTTCCTACCGTTCTTTTGTATGATCCTTTTACAATGTAATAATATAATATATTATTGAAGTTTAGTAAGGCGTAGGCATACAGAAAAAGGTAAACATAATCAAATTTACGGTCTCTTCTCTGACGGTCCAATCCGACCCACCACCGTTATTTGTGTTGTTGTTGGACTACCAGATGACCACAATATGTGCTCGCATGTCCAGGTGACCAGGTTTGAGTGCCAAAGACTCAAACTCGAAATGTCAAGAAAGAGACTCAAAAATAACCATGACATTTCAAAAGAAATCTAGAATACCTGAATAAAATTATTCGTTAACCTTTTTGGGTACCTACCTACCTTCCCAAGTACCGAATTACATGATGTGACAAGACAACGTGACCTTTCCGAGGGAACCAGAGCACAAAAATAACGTCCAAAAATGGTCCCCAAACCGTAAAAAGACTGAAACCCGACGGTGCTCTAATTGGGTCGTTGTCGGCTTTGCCATTCTCGCCACACAAACTCCCTTGTCCCTAATACTTTAATCGAATTCGTAATCTTTTACTATCACTACAACGTGGAGTAGGCATTCCACAAGGAAAATTGTTCGATTGCTATAGTTTACCTTCAAGAGCGAAAATGTAGAGCCATAGAAAATGATATAGGTATCTACTATTAGGTACCTAGTTTATAATGACAATACGATTTTCGATAAACAAAATATTAGAAGTGTTGTTATGAAATGAATCAAATAAAATACATAAATCGGATCAGAACTGCAATCCTAGAGAAGACGGTACAAATCTCCTCAGATCTCATGGTCACGAGGAACTGGCGGTAGATTCACCTAGTAGGTACTAAGACGTTTCAAAGTGATCCTTGTGATTGTACTGAATAATGACCGTTTTGATTTGAACTTCCCTATCATCATTATACAAAACTAGTAGGTATTTTGAACCAAATAACAGGAAAATCGTTTACTTACATGTTACCGCGAGTAGGATTTAGGTAATAATCACCTATCGATCGATAAGGCTGAACGTACCTAATAGGCGATAAATAAAATGGTTCAGCGTTATCTACGCTACGTTAAGTATATGAAAAGCACCTTGCTTTCATTCCATCCTGTGCCTTCCCGTATTTAATGATTACTGGTTAGTAGTAGCTGACGCAGTATATAGACATTAGTACCTACCTAACCTATTACTGGTGGCTGGCAGCTTGAAGGCCTCCGTTATAAGCGAGTCAAAGGCCCCAACCGCAACGAGAAAAATATTTATAGACAGAAAAAATTACACAAATTAGCGTGCGAAAAGAATCTTCAAAAAACTGTAGTAGAAACTATTTGACAAAGATACAAAGTATTTTTTTTTTGGACTTTTCAACGTTTGGATCCCTGAACCAGTTCATAATCAAAACCCCATCCAAAAGACCGTCAGTCCTTGCATGTATCACAACGAGCTCATTTGCTACATAGATAGTGGTATCGATAGCTGATGATAGCATACAAACTCCTTGATAATCCGCCAGGTAGCAACGCAAATGCCCATTCATGAAATGCATGAATTTATGCAAAACTAGCGGCCTGCACACTGCAATGCGAACTATTAATAAAACGGTATGCGACCTATTTCGCTGGGCAGGACAGGATACATTGCTAAAGGAGGAAGGAGGCACTTCCTACAAAGGTTGGTTGCTGTTATTTACTTATTACTTTGAGGATTTCGTAACGGCTGCACGGATTTTAAAGATCCTTTTTATACTCCTGTCATCACCTACAAACAAGTGAATGCCATCATGCTCGCGGGGGACGCAGGTTGAACGCGTTGGTATCGCCTTCGCATAAAGGGCCCAGTTTTGTGTAAACGTTGAGCGTAAGGTAACTGTCATGACATGTAGGTCGTGCCGTCGCATCGCAATCCCAAAACTTGTTTTCGAGAGTAGTCAACATTTTGCTATGCATGCATACCAAAGCCTTTGAAATAACCTTTGGAATGTTATCATCTGAAACTTAGTTATCTGCGATTTAAAGGTAAACTAAATGTTGAGTGCCATTTTTTTTTATGTGCGAGCTAGAATTTGTTTGACTGTTGTCTGTTTTTAAGTACTTTACTTACCCAGTTAGGTGCTTCCTAGGTCGCTAAGAATACAGTTCAGTATCCTGGTTATGTTATACCGTTATACTTAGGAGTAGGGTGGTGGAGTTCTTTCTAGTTTGACAAAGGTTCATCTTACTAGTTATTTATAAGACACTGGCAACGTTTCGCGTCGCCTGAAAAATTGCTACAGGTTTGGAAACCTGTATTTTTTTACAGGCTTCTATTTTTTTGGAAATTAATGTAAACTCAGTAAATGTTATTTAGAATGTATTCAATCTTAATTAGCGGTACGCTTTTCGAAACCATATTCACCCTTGCGGTCTCTCTCTCAACCACTAACCACTTTATTACAAGTGAAAACATTTTTTACAGTCCCATTCTTCAAGCTATCGGGCCACTTTGATCTTAGCGCGGCGATACAGGCAAAGAAAACGACGTGGTTTTACGGCTGTTTGTACGCGGTACGGGAATTTAATGGCGAAACGACAATAAAATCAGTAGTTGATACCTTAGGACCTGAAGAAAGCAATCGGTCAGGTTCAGAGACCAAAACCTTTACGACGAATAAAGGTCCTAGGGGTGACTATGTACCTATTTGGAAAAAGAAATTGTACTTACTTGATTGGTTGATATTTACTTAATCTATAAACAATGGGTAAGAAACATGTTAGTACGTAAAATAGGAACGACCGATATTTTGAACACGGGGCGGCATGCCGCATGCATGTCATGTTGTGCGCAAGTACCGCACTGGCCGCGGCAGCATGCGGCATTGCGCGTGTCAAGGCGGCACGTGTCACCGGCCATGTGTGGATGCGCCATAAGACCCACAACCGAGTGAAATGAACTGCAGCAGATGAACACTTTAACACCTCTTATTTATTCGTAGAACACAGGTAAAACAATTTCACTTTTATTCTTCGCACTTGTTCCAGATGTCAGTATGTTAGCCAGTCAAGTTTACTCCACCAAGTCTCCTTCCAGAATGCCACCTTTTTTTCAATCTTCCCCTTTCCTTTCTTTTCTGTTCGGCAACCTACCAACGCTATCCATCCTACCCGCCTATCGGACCAAAGCTGTGACTTGGCGGTCAATTGACCGACTAAAAGACAGGAAGATAGAAAATTAATTATGCTACTTCAATTTTAATCTAAAAAAACAAGCTTAATATTTACAAAATGAATTATAAAATTCGAGAAATCATTACATTCGGCCATCCGCCATCATGCGATCTCCTGACGCATGATTAAATAAGTTAACTGAACGTACTAATCATAAAAACGTTAAGAATATTTATATTATTTTAATTTTAAAGAACAAAAAAAAACTTATTTTTGATTGTAATAGCTTACATATAAATTCATTTTATTATTTTAGTCCTTATTAACTTCAATTTCTTCATCAAATTTATTTTATTAAATAATTATAGAAAATTCAAATACTCAAATAAATTGAATTTACGATTTTAACACAATTACATTTTCAGTAATTATAAAAACAACATGTGAATAACAATAAAAACAATAACTCCCAGTGTTTCGCTACATTATTATACTAACAATATTACTTTAAATTATTAATCATTACATTTGGCATTTATTTAGTATCAGATCTACTTGTATTATTTTGTTGCCGACCTTTTGTAGGCATATTTTCGTCATCATTATCCTCGCTTTCAGATGAAGTATTACTTTTGTTAGATATTAGTATCGTAGTCATGAGAAAGGTTAACATTGATCCAAGGTCAAATCCGATCAAAAGCAACTACGCTATCGTATTTACTTTTAGGAGTACTAAATCCAGTAAGTTCAGAAATTTTATATCGATCATTATATATACTTCTGTGATTTTAAAGAGGCCTATAAATTTTGATAAGAGCTTAGTTCTATTGTCTTTATTGTTAAAATTGGTTCTCGGTTTTTTTATTAGAAATAAATTAGAATATTATTATTATTTATTGTAACTGTAACGATGACATGGGTGTCGGAAGACCAGCGTTATAGTAGCGTATGCTGCTATTGCATTTATGCCGAGTGACTGCCAATTTATATCACTTACCTACTTACTTTTACTGTCTTTTCTTGTATTTTTTTTTATAAACTGCATTTACGTGTGGCATAAATAAATTATTTTGTATTGTATTGTAAGATGACATTTTCCATTAACTACGTGATAAGCACCTTGGTGCAATTTTGATCGATTGATTTTCTTTACCCGGTTCAATACTACTGTAACCTTCCACATACACATCCCCTGAAAAGTTAGTTGATCCCTGCGTTATAACTTCAACTAACCCTGACAAAGGAACTTAGGTAGAATTTAATGTAGTCAAGTTTAAGCTATTTTCAATGTCAACGTTTGCGATAAGAGCAGGACTTTTGTAGAAGAATAGTTTGCAATTGTCTTTGTACACAGACACAGAAGAAAACTCTATAAAGTTTTGCCCTATAAGCAATGCTGTTGTCACAAACTCATCAGTAACTACAAGAACTTCGATCGTCGCCTCAACATCATCGATTTCAATGTTCACAAAGCTCCTATAGACAGGTGTAACTACAGAGTTACTGAAACCTTTGATGATAGGCAATTGTGTGTATCTTTTTAAGAAGTTTAGGTCTTGAGCATCAGATTCACGAACTTCTATTTATTTGAAAAATTTACTGTTAGTATCACCAGTCGTGGAAATAGTCAAATTTTTCCGTTCTTTAACGTCCGTACGCGAAACGCGGTATCATTGGTAGAAATTTACAGTTTTTATGGTCGTGATCAACCCTTCGACACTTTTGGCATTTTACTAATGGCTTAGGGCATTTAAAGTAAGAGTGACCTTTTGCGCGACATTTAAAAAAAATCGCTAAATCATGGAGGTAATATCATAATGGAGAGTGCCATAAGATCCACAACCTTTTACAACTGTGTATCAAACAGTGATCATCTATCTTTGTACCTCCCACGCAGCCTAGCTACAAGTAAAAGAAAAGAAGATGTAAGTTCACTCACTCCAACTCACTCACTGTCTGTGTAAATAGTGTCCGTCAGTTGATGCAATGCTTTGATGTTCTAGTTGGAGTCGGTTGAAATATGCGGTGAAGCGAAATAAATAGTGAAAAATCAAAAGAATCATTATTGTTTAAGCAAAATTTATTTGAAAAGGCGAAAGTATATCCCGTGCAGCTGTGTCTTGTGCATCAAGAAAAACAAAAGGAAACAAAACAAAAAAAAACAAAAGGAGGTTAAAGACCCGGAATTGTCATTTGATACGTAATATTCTTTTTCAATTTACAGACTGTAATTACATTTTATTAGTACTAGTCATATTTTCCAATATGAAAACGATGTAAACCCATTAATAAAATATACCCATAAAATAAAATGTATTGTTTTGATCATCTGTTCTAGTGATTTACATACACAGACTAATTTAGCTTTATATTTCACACCTTCTAGGCGTCTCGCGCCGGCTCAATTTTCGTAAAATTTTACATTATTATTTTTTTAGGTTCCCAAAATGCCCAGAATGAAGACGGGTGTGGATAAAAGCTGTTAAAGGCGTGAAAACTGGGAGTCCACAAAATTTTCCTATGCATGGACGAAATGGCCATAAGAAAGTATCGAGTGGGATGGACATCGCTCTCACAGCCAGGTCAATATGGGAAATAATATTGACGATAATAGTGTTCCAGTATCTATATTGGTTTTGGGTTATCGCAATAAAAGTCAGCAACCAGTTAAAACGCCTTTTTCATCCATCTCTTATTCCATCGACTAACCTATGTTAGTCAATGTAATCCCTTCTCTAGTAACTCACACGAATACAATATCGACAACTGCACACTAACAAAAAAAACGGACACGCCAAAAACCGAAAGGCTCCGTGCAGTATGATACTTTGTCCAAGCGCTAAACTGTTATTTGAAGTTGACGCCAAATCTCCTGCAGATTGAAGACTTTCGCTTTCGCAAGAGGTTCCTCCTCAGGAGTCATCGCACCGTCAGAATTCATAGAAAGAGAAAAAATACTGTAGTTATCATATTCACCAGATAAAACTTATTTCTAAGTTTGTAACTTTTTTTTTTAAATTTATATTCATGTTTTATTTATTTTTTTAATTTTTCATATGGTTTACTTGGCTTAGCATAACAGCTGTCCATGTAATTTTGCGACGTACTTAGCCACTTACAGGTCCAGTGCTTAATATATATATATTTATGCTAATATATATATATATATATTTTTTTTTGCACCATTGTACTAATTTTTTTGGTTAGTTTTGAACTTACAGGTATACATACCCCATTTTTCACTAAGAAATTCATTAATAGCGCACCTGGCTAAACTCTGGCATACATAGCCTGCTAATAGCGCACATGGCTAAACTCTGGCATACATAGCCTGCTAATAGCGCACATGGCTAAACTCTGGCATACATAGCCTGTACCTGCATACAAAGCATGTACCTACTACCTACCTATATATCTATAAATTTTAACTTTATAGATATTTAATTTAGTACACTTTGCTTCAGAGACTCGCATCAGAGGGTAGGCTTGACATCGATATTTATAATTTTACGACAGTTTATCAGGTGACAACGGTAAGTATAGTTAATTTCTGCTTGATATAGGTAAGCCAATTTTTATTGCTATTGGAATATTGATAATAGCAGTAATGTGAAATAGAATAATAAAAAATATATATATAATAGTAGGTAGGTAATCCACGAATTGAAAGGTGCTAACACTACCGGATAGTCTCTGTTCAGTACAGACCAGTTCGTGTGAGGAACAATTCAAAATGCGAATATAAAATAAGATAAAAATATAAAATAAAATTAATCCCTTCAATGTTAAAATTATCGGATAATATAAAACTTTGTAAGATTTCACCTACTTTATCCTAGAAAAATTTGCTCGATATGTATTCAACTTGAATGTTCATGGGTAAGGCCCTGACAATTTTTAAAAACCGAATAGTGCTAGTACGGCCAGATAGTATCGGGGCAATCTCGACCGATACATGCTAACAAAATGTTTCATACCGTTAAATTTAAGTCGAATTTAATTTTTTATTTGTACCTTTTACTCGAAATAAAAATATCATGATGTGGATGAAATAAATTTTAATCACAGCTACAGTAGGTAATTATTTGGCAAATATCAGTGCATTGTATACGTAGCAAAATTGTTATCATTATCTGTACAAAATTTGTTCACTGTGGCATAGGTACATAGACCCACTTAGTTCCTCACATTGCTTATAAAAAAAAATGTTATGGCATACATAGCCCCCTGAACTCACTTGGTCCATCACAGGATACCCTACTTATTGTTATGGCATACATAGCCCCCTAAACTCACTAGGTCCATCACAGCATACCCTACTTATTGTTATGGCATACGTAGCCCCCAGAACTCACTTGGTCCATCACAGCATACCTTGCTAATAAAAATAATTGTTATGGCATACATAGCCCCCTGAACTCACTTGGTTCATCACAGCATACCCTACTTATTGTTATGGCATAAATATAACCCCCAGGACTCACTTGGTTCACTACTTCACTATATTTTAATTATGTTTTTTTTTTATGTAGGTAGACTTTTTATCGTAAAATATTCTTTCAATTAGCAACATGCTATGGTGGCAAAAAGTTTCACCAGTAATAATTCTATCAAGTAACTGCGGTAAAAATTTGATGAAAGACATCAATAAGTTTCAAACTTAATACTTCGAGTGAAACAGCATGAATTTTATTCCTAGTATTCGTTAGACTCCACATTGTTAAAAAAAATATTTTAGCAAAAATTGTTATCACAAAATCTTAGATATGGTACAGAAAAGCAACTCATAATCACACACAGTCACTTGCGCGTTTAGTAGATTGGTATTCTTTGTCGATTTCTATCAGCTTTTGCTAGAAAATCTATCCAGACTTTTGTAAATTTTATGTTTAATGGGTAGGCACAAGTACCAACAGCTCCATAAACCGAATAGTGCTAGCATGGCCAGATAGTCTCGGGGCAATGCCGACTGGACCACGCCAACAAAGATTCAGTAGAAATAAAGCCGCTAAGTACCTATGCTTTCAACTGAACAAAACTGGCACGATCGGATAGTCTCGGGTCAATCCCGACCGATACATGCTAGTAAAATCTGTATCTCCATTATACTTAAATGGAATAAAATATTGTACCAATCTTCCAAGCGGCAATAAAATAATATTATGTGGGCAGAATAGGTAACATTTTACATACCTTGGTTCAATCGCACTTCTGAGATGAAATGAACTGCAGCAGATGAACACTTTAACACCTCTTATTTATTCGTAGAACACAGGTAAAACAATTTCACTTTTATTCTTCGCACTTGTTCCAGATGTCAGTATGTTAGCCAGTCAAGTTTACTCCACCAAGTCTCCTTCCAGAATGCCACCTTTTTTTCAATCTTCCCCTTTCCTTTCTTTTCTGTTCGGCAACCTACCAACGCTATCCATCCTACCCGCCTATCGGACCAAAGCTGTGACTTGGCGGTCAATTGACCGACTAAAAGACAGGAAGATAGAAAATTAATTATGCTACTTCAATTTTAATCTAAAAAAACAAGCTTAATATTTACAAAATGAATTATAAAATTCGAGAAATCATTACACGAGAACATGTTGTTTTCAATTTTCAACTTTACGGCTGGTAACCGCCAAACAACTCGCACATTTTAACATTTTTTAAGATATCTTATTATTACCGAAGATCTTATTATTATCGAAAAATCACAAAATATAATTTTGACAACATGTTTCCTATCTTAAAGTCTGGATTAAGTAGGTACCTACGATAAATAGTTAAATATGAAAACGTTTAGTTATTTAAACTTACCTACCTACCTATCGTTCCACGTTCCACGTAGGTATACCTACCTACCTATCGCGTCGCAAAGCTTTTTTGGCAGCAATTTTCGAGCTTTTTCACCTTTGAGAAAAACTTGCAAGGCATGTTAGGTGTCAATTTATTTTATCCCATTATAGTAATTGACTCAAATAGGTATAACACAATTCGGTATAAAATATATTAGTAATGGTAGGTATTATTTATTGTATTCTGTATTTACAACTGTGGTATAAAAGTATAGCAGTCAGAATGTGCAATGTAAACTGCAGAAAGTCTTCAACAACTTCACTACAATTCACTACATTATATCTAGGTAGGTACCTAAGTATTGTTCTGATATGAAGTATAATGCCACCATTGAATAATCTTTAAAACAAGTGTTGTACTTGTATCACAAGACACAAGAAGCGGCTGACATAAGTGGCTCAAACAATAGCCTAAGGAAAACTAATGAAAGGACTACACGCACACCTTCAGTGGTGACATCATTACTTGAATAAGTCAACATGTTGTCTTGTATTACTTAGATGGGTAGACATTTAAATAGACATAAGTTTATTGCCTGTTCTTCTAGGCTTGGTGACATGGATCTGGCACCTAGATTCACCTAGCTTATGTTGTTTCAAAGTAATGCTTGTGATTCAATTAATTAAATACCTTTACACTTTGACTTTGAAATGTCTAGGCAAAGAGTGTGGTGTCTTGGTGTTGACAGATTAGGCTAGTTAACCTATGTTTTACCAAATGCATGGTCATTGAATGACCACATGTCATTGTTATTTGGATGCTATGAGCCTCTTTCCAGACTTGGAGTTCGTACAAACTATATCCCTGTAGATATCATGGTTTTCAAAAGTACCTACTTAGGTATGTAGAGTTAATTGCTTTCATGAAGCTGTTAATGAGCAACCACCTTACCCATCTTGATTTGTTTATACCTTTTTATTTTATTTATATTCATAAAAATATGGCTATTGAATGCTTTATATTCAGCTATTGAATGTAAGAAATAGGTACCTAGGTTAGGTACATAATTAAAACTCAACTTGAATACCAAAATGAGTACACTTTAAGGTTAAGGTACCTATGCACAGACTTGTTCATAAATAAATTCACAGCAAAATGTTTTAAGGCCATTTATAAGGCTTGTATAATAAATTACAATCACTGTTTCAGTCAGAAATTAAGTTCTTTACAAACATAAATAAATAAACATGACCGAGTACTGACTTCATCAAGGTAGTGAGTCATTGAGTGATGTCATAACTATTGATTAGTATCAAAACATGCGGAACATGCTACCTAAATAGGCTTTTTAAATTTGTCTTGTTTTTTGGAATTAACAGGTTTATGACTATGAATTGACTTGAAGAATTGTAGGTAGCAGACTAATTTGAAAATGAAAAAGTTTTCCTAATAAAAATTTAATTAATATTACGTTTTTAGGAAGGAGTATGGTATTAGGTACCTATGTTGAACAGTGGACTTATAAAGGCAGATGTTGACAATAGGTTATGAAGTCCAATTAGCAAAGGCTTCATTAAGTGTAGTATAATAAATTTTTCTGCCAACAAACTTCTCACTTTTGTCTACAGTTGGTATTAGGTACTTGCTTTTGAAGTGTACCTGCTATGAAGTACCTACTAATAAATTACTTGCTACTTTAAGTAGGTGCTTCTCTTGTGTAGGTATTTTTGAAAGATTTGATTATGAAGTACCCACCTAAATAAGTTGTTCATGAACAACTGAATGTACCTATCTTTATAAGATTAATGACAGGTTAACAATTAAAATGAGTAGGCCCATATTTAGAGGCAGATTTGTAACTTACCTATATGAACAGGTGTATTACTCAAGGTTGGAGTTATAAGCATGGTCACTGAGATATCTAGATAATTTTTATGAAGAAACTAGTTTACTGACTTTATACAATTACCGGAAAGGTACAGACAACACCAAAAATAAACATACAATTTTCTAAATAAACCTAGGTATGGGTATTAAGGTACAGGCAACACTACATAAATAGACATACAATTTTCCCAATATACCTAGGTAGGTACTTGAGTTTTACACTCAAGTATTTCCAGAACTTAACCTGCATTAGAAGATCCACCTGGACCCATACCATATGCAAGTTAAAATTACAAACTCTTTGATAACCCAGAAAAAAATTGCTACTTTTGAAAACTGATTGCTACTTTCGTCACTGACTGTACCTACATTGACTTACTGTAAGTACCCAATTGATAAATAAGTAAAACCAAAGTCATTTCAGACATAGGTACCTATTACCTAGGTACTAAAGACAATAAAAGATACCTATAGAGTTCTAGGTACTTGATTAGAACTTTTTCTAGGTAGCTGCTAGAAGCAATTAACTCATGTAATAGTGCCTGATATATTAGAATCGATACTGTTTTAATATTTAAATATGTAACAACAGAAACAGATGGTTACAATAAACCTGCTTACTTGCGGAACAGCTTTGTAACGAACTTAGAGGTGGTCTCGAATCATTCAAATCAAATAACGACCTAAAATAAACCTTTTCATTTGTTTTGCCTGGATGCAAATACGAGGCTGATACTCGGACGTTACAGGTAAATAAACTCACCTCAATTTCAGGTTTTCGATAAACTTTTCGGTGGTCAAGTTATCCAGCAGTACGAAGTCGGAAACCCCAACTTCTGGTTGAGTCGCCATTATTGAAATATTTTTTTCCTATCCACAATTAACAAAACAATGTTCACACACTATCGACATAAGTTATTTGGTAGAGTTTTAAAAACAATGTCAACAAACCGTTAAAATTTGGAAACCGAGGCGCAGTCTTCACTATCAACATTTCATTCAAACTAACCGTCCGACGACGGAACGGACGAAGAGCGAGGAGTAAGAGGTGAAGAGGGGGAAGGAGACAAGACTGACTGCCTGCAGGAAGATTGACATTGACAATGACAATTCAAAACAGCATCAATACACAGATTTTTTAACGCTGTCCTGCCATCTCGGTAAATCAAACTAGCTAAAAAGTTTTTTTTTTTGGCGTTTCTTCCCATTTTTCTCTGGCCACCTAAACCTTTAACTTATAACACTAATAAGGTTAATAATACTAGCGTCTAGATGAAAATTGAATGAGCTTTTTTGCGGGAACCTTTTTTGAGTTTTTTCATCAATTTATGGACCCTGGGTTGGCTCAGTGGACAGTGTATATAAATATTACTTAGCAAATAGTTATCTGCACTTCCCGAACGATGACGTCGTTCCTGACGTAGCGTTCCGCTCCTGTGCACACTCGTAGGGCGATGTTTTGCTGGGCTTGGATTTTCTTTCGGCTTGAGACAGAACACAGCGCATACCACGATGGCGGCATAAATGTGAGCGATGTAACTTTCCGTCTTTCCGTTTGCCATCGCAGCAGCAGACGCTCGAATAGCTTAGCTGTGGTCGAGATCAAAGTAATGGACCGTTATCTAGCGAGAAAGCGTCGGATTTTCCATTACCGTCAAAAAAGCAATAAAACTGTGAAAATAAAATAAATAAATATTGCTGGACATTCACACAGCACTATCTCGCCCCAAACTAAACCAAAGCTTGTGACATAGGAACCAGATAGCTGACATACTTATAATATTATA
The DNA here is from genome assembly GCA_932294275.1 of Chloroclysta siterata. NCBI lineage: Eukaryota > Metazoa > Arthropoda > Insecta > Lepidoptera > Geometridae > Chloroclysta > Chloroclysta siterata. The sequence goes on along the minus strand of OW028592.1, from coordinate 25,083,592 downwards.
TAACACCCAGACAGAGAAAAAACATCTATGTTCATCACACAAATGTTTGTTCTCGGTGGGGATCGAACCCCCGGCCTACGGCGCAGAAGGTAGAGCGACTACCTACAAAGCTGTGAAGGCTGTCAAAAGTAATGCAAAAATGCGTCATGCGATACGCCAAACGGGCGCTGCTCGAGCGATGCTCCGACCCGTCCTATCGTCAAGTTTGCCACTTAGGACCAAAGTTGGAGTCTACAAAACATACATCCACTCCCGACTCACTTATGCAGCGCCAGCGTGGTACGCGCTGTGTTCTGCCACAAACCGGAAGAGGCTCAAAGCACAGCAAAACATCGCCTTACGAGTCTGCACAGGAGCGGGGAGATACGTAAGAATGGACGTCATCGCTCGACATGTGCAGATACCCAGCGTTGAGGAAGCCGTGGTAATGCTGGCGCGACGAATGTTCGACTGCGCCGACAATTGCCACCATGCTCATCTCAACGCAATTGCACCCCTGCACACCCGACCACCAGACACTCAGGCTCCCTGGCGGCCACTGCCCCGCGAACTCCTGGGCTCACCCGAATCCTCGAGAGGCGATGTTGGACTGATGCAAAACAAAATGACATGACATCAAGAAGCCACCTCCATATGAAGCCATCGCTGGTCATGAAGGCCACCGAAAAGCCACCGAAAGGCCTTCCAAAATATGGCGCTCGAGGCAAAGTCAAATGACTCGTGAGTTGAAGCTCACGAAGTCGAAGCCAGAAAAAAGAATGAACGTTCGATTCTTACCGCATTTCCTAACCAAGACGGTTGAATGAAGGAAGTTTGACAACTCATTCACCGTGCGTCATGTCAAACGTCATTATTTACAGACTGTCATGGCGACTCTAGAAGTGTTCACATAATTCGACCAGACAAACATTTAGTTATCTCAACTTCATTTGCTTACAAATTAATGAGAGTGCATATTTATGGTAAACTTTTATTTTTTCAAATTTTTCTACGTGGTGTACATAGACCAAACCCAGAATGAAATATGTCCTTTGTGGTTAGCTTTTTGCTTTGGTACCTACTATTAATAATTCCGGATGGAAACATAAAACTCCTTTTCACGTAGATCTGTCTTGGGTTATGATAGCGGGTCATCATTTAGTGCTTTTGAAATTCTTCTTTTTTATTGGAATATTCGTTGTTTCATATAGACAGAGCCTTACGCCTTTTTTTTTTAATAAAAATATTGATCATATCAAAAATACTTTGCCAAGCCGCCGGCCGTCAAATATGTAATAGAGACATATAATGCTAGATCTGGCACCGATTGTGTCAAGTTGGCTAACTTGGTTTTTGTAATAGTAGCGTGAAGGAAATGTTTGATGTTACCATAGGAAAATAGATCCTGAACGAAAATAATTTATATTATTTAATAAAAATCAGTTCGTACGAGTCATTCATACTAAGGATAATATGAATAATAAATAAATAATAGAAAGAAATGCTAACCATCGTTTGAGATACAACAAACAATAACATTTCAAAAAATCATATAAATAGAGTCGATTTTGTTAAAAATATTTCTGAACGAAACCCATCAGATCCGCCATTTTCCTTGTTGTAGTAGGTGCATCAAATGTCATAATAATTTCAATTTGTCTAAAAATTTCTGATTTTCTTTCGTTCTTTTCGTTATTTCCTGTGTTAACTTTATATTAGCAACATATTTCCATGTATAATAGTTTTATATTGATGAGAAACGTGTTGAACGCCGTAGTGATAAGCGATTTTGCATAGGTCGTCATTTCAAGGATCCTCGATGCTCCACAATGAGGATCGTCTCCGTGCGATGTGACGAGTAACACGCCCAGATAAAAGAGGAAGTGCCTTGGTTTTCGTGCTTCCCGATGAGGGAATGGTAACTCGCAGTGTAGGTTGGTGTTGGTGTTTGGTGGGACAATGAGTGAGTCTCCAGGAGTGGAGTGGCTGCCTGCGTACAGTCCGGGCCCTCCGCGACATAGCCCTCTGGGCCCTATCCCGCGGTTTCTCTACGAGGATGTCCAGCCGCTGGCGCTCTCTCAAGAAAACAATAATAAGGAAGATCAGAAAGAGAACGCGAACAAAATAAAACATGCGAAACCAGCGTACAGGTAAATAAGATTTTTTTCCTTTGCTTGGATGCCGTACGCCTTCCAATTATACACAGAATGCGTCATCTCGTGGGCTGTAGGTGACCCTTCACCACTGAGTAATGTGGCTGATATGCTAATTTGATTGTGGTTTAGGTAGGTTCACAATACTTTTGTTGCTCATCATTTATAATATTGTATGTACCTATTTACTACATCATACATCTTATTGTTAATACACACAAGGAATAATATCCCTAGGCTTGATATCTTTCTTTGTTCTAAATAGTTAGTTAGCTATAGCTTCAAACTTGTTAAACCTGAAGTACCTATTATCCTCATTGAAATAATTTGTACTGACTTTTGTCTATGTTTTCCATAAGCTGTCTATGAAGAATAATTTTAAGGTACATTCTTTATTGTAGCTATGCAAGTATGATCAGGCTCGCAATAAGCAGCTCTTCAAAAGGAAAGATGACCCTGAATGAGATCTACACATACATTTGTAATGCATTCCCTTATTATAAAGAAGCAGGGAAAGGATGGATGGTGAGTTTAAAATGGATTGTTATTGTTATAGCTGACAAGGACATAAAAGCCTTGGATGTAAGTGCACGTTATCTGCATGTTTTTTGTTTCATACAAAAGAATGGGTGAAACCAAGCTGTAAGTTTTTGGCCTGCTCTTCTGGGCTTGGTCGCATAAAACTGGCACCTTGATTCACCTATCTTTAAGACGTTTAAAAGTGATTCTTGTGATTCAATGGAATAAATAGCTTTTGACTTATACTCTAATTGATTTATACTGGTACTGTATACTGATAATGATCGAATCAAAAAGCAAAACTCTCATTACTTTCTCACAAACAAACAAATCATTTTATTAAGTAATAAGCTCATTAACATCAGCTGTCAAATTAACTTGTTTTTGAAACTTAAATTGTCCACTTTCAGAACTCAATACGACACAATTTATCTCTGAACAAATGCTTTATGAAAGTACCGAGGAGTAAGGATGACCCTGGCAAGGGCTCTTACTGGGCCATGGACACAAGCTATAAGATGGCTGAGGTCACGCCCAGACGCCGTCGAAGCTTGAAGGTATGATTGCCTATTCAAAATCACATTAATGTTGAATTTAAGGTTACATGTGCCATAAGGATAGGTAAGATAAACAATAACAGTGTATTGTTCTATATTATAGAAGCTGCTGTAACATTATTATGTTAATGTATTTTTTTGGTAAAATACCTATGTTTTCTGTATTTATTTGCGAATACCTTAAAGGTCAATGTTTGTCGGTTTGCATTTACCTATCAGTTTGTTCTCCATCTCATCGAAACTCAAATAAAATTATGGGCAATAGTCATTATCTGGTCTGCAGTTTATTTTAGACTTTACACAGCGCGGCAGCGACAACTCCACTGCGGAGCAGGTACTAAGTTGCCGCGCAGTCTGGCTCAAAACTAATGAACTTTCCTGCAGTAAATAGGCTCTCTGGCCCACGTCCACGCTATAACGCCTCGTGTGACGGTCACAATGAATATGAGCTTACATGGATTAGTTAGGTTAGCCCCTGCTAACCTAATGTTCATGTTCCGAATAGGTATTGCGCATAATACCTACCCCTGTAGGTATCATGCGCAAAACCCATTGCGGAACGTCAGACGTCACTGCAGATCTTATTCCCCCACCACGGATTACTATGAGAAATGACGTGCATCGCTTTGCGTAGTAGACCATCTGGCCCACGTCCACGCGTCGTGTGACGGTCATAATGTATATGAGGTTACGTGCATCGCTGTACGTCTCTGGTACAAAGCGTCGTGTGAGTGTGGCGATGGCGGGTGTACAAGTAGCGTGGTGTGCAGATGGCGCCGTACAGCCCGGAGTGCAGCTCCAACAGCAGCGGCGAGGCGGCGCCGGCCGGCGGGCCCGACGCCGCGCCCACGCCGCCCGCCACGCCCACCGAGCCCACGCCGCAGCCGCTCAAGGAGGAACTCATCATCAAGGACGAACAAGGTGAGTATCATCATAGGAAATGCCAACTACTGGACATCTTTCCTACTTCCTATCCTATCGTACCCTATCCTTCCGAATAGTTTTAAGTTTTTTATGTTATATCCATAATTTGGTGTGTGCAAAGAATTATTTTGTATCTATCTATCCTACTAATATAAAAAATTAGAAAGATACGATGTTTGAATGTTTGTGGCTTAATCATGCCCTAACCAGTTACCACTGACCGATCGGGATGAAACTTAGAACAAATATTTTCATCACAGATAAGCATAAAACCTACACTTCATTAAAAATCACCGGACATTAGGTGGAACACATGAGATGACACAAGCCCAATAAAGGGAAAAGTACGAGTAAAACCGTGGGCTGCAGCTATTTGTTTTATTAGACAAACAACTTTGGGTGATCTCTATCCACTGGCTTCCATCGTTACAATGTTTTCTTAAGACTAAAACTTGTGTTTGTGACCAAAACCAGTGTTATAAAATAAACTAGGTAGTCAATAGACTTTTTATGCTTCAAGTTTTTGAAGTCATGACCTTAACATTTTATTATCCAACCAAGATCCAAGCCAGCTAGTAAAACTATTATTGTGAGCACTTATTTATTTTACCATATTTCAGATTCACAAACAGATGATGCCCTGACGGCGCTCATGAATGAGGAGCTGATGAACGATGTTGACATCAGCAGAGGTAAATAGACCCTCCTTTAAATTATATTATCATTTATAATCTAAATTTTAGATATCGCTCTCGCAATTTCCAAACCACTCTGATTTCACCTACAAAGTGAAAAAAAAAAAACATCAATCACGATCGCCCATCTCCAACTTCTTTTTATATTTATAGATGGACTCAATATAGCCCTTCTATTATATTTACTCTTCAAAGGTCAGAAAGTAGTAATATCTTATTCCCCATAGTACAAGAATGGGGATAACATCTAGTCCCAAACTAAGCAATGTTTGGGGCTAGATGATAGCGTCGTGCGAAATGTCCACCAACGTTTATTAACATGAACACTTTGTCGGCAGAGCGGGCGTGGGCGGAGGGCTGCCGGCGGCACGTGTGCGGCGCGCGGCGGCACAGCTCGCTGACGGACGACTACGGCAACTTCGTGGTGCAGCGCATCGACGACTGCGACTGCCCCGCCGCGCCCTACGAGCCGCCCGCGGCGCCGCCGCCCTACTGGCCCGCCGAGATATTATAACACCGATGTGCCGCACGCCGGTATTGACCGCACCGTATCCGTACCCCGCGTACGTAACGCATCCCTGGAACATGCTATGACTCTTTTGTCCCTTTTTCGCCTCGAAGCCTCACGTATTCCGCTGATGTCATCCCATTCTAGAACCGTCTTCGGTATGTTTTTCTGCCATTATGTAGGTTGAATTAACGGGTCTTAGGACTGAGATTTTTTGAAGCGATACATAGTGTGCCCGGTGACATCAGCGAGAGACTAGGAATGGTCCCGTTCGTAATCGGGTATTCACTGATATTTAACAGCCTGCGAAGTTGGCTTATTATGGGATGGTAGGGTGAAGATGTCTTCCAGGCTTAAATCGCACGCTCGACTACATCAGTCGGTCGAAGTGAAATGTTCTATATTCATTGTACCATGACAGCACAAGGACCATTTTGAAACGTCAAGCTGTGAGTCATTGTCGATAAGATGTAGAGCCGTGCAGTTTAAGACTGAAATATCTCTACACGAGTGAGGCTCAGTTAAAAGAAAAAGTAACTGCATAGTGGGATTTTTGGAAGTGGTTTTAAGTACTGGTTTGAATATACCGGCGATACGTATTAGCGCCCATTTGGCGCGATGCGACGATGCGTTCTCGATGTTGAATCTTATGGATGTAGATTCAAGGTTGGAATTCGCTAAATACGTATCTGCGCCTGTTGGTCCGTACATGTGTGCGTACGTTTCACGTACACATGCTTATCTCGAATCGTAAATTGTTGTAAAAGTATTGAAATAAACTTGTTGGGTGGTTCATAGTCCTTTGTAGCGTTAAACTACTTCATATTTTTCTATAGAGAAAAAAATAGAGTTCATAGATACAAAAAAAAACAGATATTTTATATACACGTTTATTTTTTTAATCAGGGTTTTTGTTGATACGTTTTGATTTTAGAAGTGAGACGAAGTTTGTAGATATTTGTTTATGGCGATAACGATTAAAAAACTGATCATGTTTTTGATATAATGATTGGATAAATAAGAAAGAGATAAAATGTTGTTTCTAAATCCTTAAGTGGATTCAATAAGGTTGAATTTTGTACTGAGAAACGTTTACGTACAAATGTTTTGGTAAAGATTCAATCTTATACATCTTATGTGAATTATACTCGGTCGTTCGGCCCAAGTGTGTTCTATATACAGCATGTTTATATTATTCTAGGTTCTAACTACTCTAGAGCTAGGTTCAGCTGGTACTTATGAGAGCAACATATCTGCCAATTTATACATTAGCTCATCTGTTATCATTAACTGTCAAAGCAGTGGCCAGTCTAACAATAAAGGTGCATCGTCACCAAAGCGAACATACTCGTAGCTAGAAAAAACCAATAGATGGGCTGGACTGTAGAAGATTATGTGAATTTTTCACGAACTTATTTCAAAGATACTTTTTAGATAGCAGATTTCAATCTATTCTTAAAAATGTGGTGTTGAATTTATAAATAATATTATCAGTGACTAATGCTCGATCCATAGTTGGGAGTTTATTGAACAGTCCTCCATCCACCACAATAAATAAATATTTACTATAGGATATAAATAACTATGCCGCACTATAAATTAATAATTAAGATGGGATGAGCTCCTTTTGAGGGGATTCATGCAATATGTGGCGAATTCAAAATATAATTGACATATCATATACATAAGAAAACAATTGACAATACAATTTGACAAAAGTCGGCGGCTGGATTTGAGCGCAAAGAAAGATTAAACTGTTCATATGCATTACCCTGATCATTACTGGCAAGATGATGGATTTTAAGCGACTGCTGTTTATTCCCAACTATTATTTCCAGTGCAATCTTGAAACTACATTTGGAATAGGCTAGTGAATTGTTACACACTATACAGCCGGTGTTAAAAAGCTTTCAGCTTTCATACAACTTTAAACATCATAACGGAACATTGGCAGCTTGTATGTTGATGCCTATCTAGGACGCATTTAGAGATAAATCTGTCAAAAGATATATAATGCTTAAGAGGTAGTGGTATCCAAGTCGGTTAAAGGGGTTCCAACTTATTGCAAGTTTTAAGCAATGTTCAAACTTATGCAACGTTTATACGCATGGTGGTAAATTTCTAAGTGCTAGTGCCAAGTTAGGCATGAACTTAAAAGTTGGCTAAAGTCCAGACAGAGCATTCTTTACTCAGTAAATAAGCAGCAAAAATGGCCACCCGTCTCACCCTCTCAATAAGGGCGTTAGATTCGGTGCATTCTAAAGCCTATACATACAGGTTATAAGGTTATATTTTGTATAGTTTGTTAAGATTTCTTGTATAGCTATTTTGACTTGAGCGTTTTTTGTATCAGTGAATTAATCGGCCATGAGGCCAGCGCACACCGCTGAAAAGCACGGTTGGCACGGGATTTTTAATGTCAATGTATTTTTATATTATCTAATTAAAATAAAATAAGTATTACAATGGTATGAACCGAGGTGGGTTTTCCAGCATTGGAATGTATACTTTATTTCGATTAGATAAGATAAAATATATATTGACACATTTAAAATCGCCTGCCGTGCCATTCGAATTGCGCTTGGCCCTTATCCATCGATTGAGGTACTATGGTCATCAAGATCGAACAAGTGAGACAGAAAATAAATATGTCTTGCGATTGGTCAATTTATACGCGAGCGCGCTCTAGTTCGTTATTTGTGCTATCTGTGGTCGACATCATATTCGTTTGATAGTTAATGGCTAGTTATGAAAAGGTTTCCTTATATAAGAATTCTAAACATTGAACTATAAGTTAAGTTCGTTAGTAATCGCTTTTGGATATTCAACTAGAACATTTTTTGTTACATATTTGTGTACAATTATGTTTTAGTTACTTAGTACGAAGTTATTTAAATAAGGGATTATTAGAAAGAAACTTTAGAAATCAAGATACAGTATTTGATGACGGATTGTTAGCAAAAGATCTCAGAATGACCAGTATATTATTGTAAAAGTTATTAGTAATGTCTTAATTTTAACTGTGCATAATATACGTTTAGTTTATAAATTGTAATATGAGTTAGTCGTTACGAATTTATAATTTAACGAAAATATAATATGAATGTAACAAAATCGCACTTATATACGTAAAAAAGCTTTTTAGTAAAATGTAACATTGGCCTATCGGTATTTAATTTTAAGCTCCGCTTGACAATACTTAAGGTCGCCCGGACTGAACGTCGAAATCAAAGGATCACGCAAGAGGAACTCTTAAGTTTTCGTTTTAAATGGTTTCAAAACAGATATCAATTTTAAAAAGTGTAAGTAAGTAAACGAACACAGTAAGATTTAATTTATGTTGTTATTTCAAAGAATTCGATGTTTACTCCGGGGAGACTCTTCAGTTTTATAGTTCGGTGCAAAATAGTATTGTATTGAGTTAGTGCCATACAAGCGAAGAATGGCGTTGAACACTTAGATCGTAAAAACTGTCCCATATCTTATTGAAAATGTGTTCAAAGTTTTTTAGAAGTTGTACCTACATACATAATTTAGCGTGTATAAAGTAAGGTAAGTAATATTTTAGTACAGGCGATATCTTGTAAAATGTTATATTGTAACATTTTGAACACTTTTGAAAATGTTCAGTGTATTGAGCTAACTTTGAAGAAAACGTGATCCAAAGTGTTTACACAATGAAGGGAATCTATAGTTCGACTGTGGTTTTTATGAGTATATTTTTGGAAATCTGTGGTCTGTGAGTTATGGGTTATGTAAATAAGAAGTATACCAAGAAGTTTTACTTTTTTTATTCTACATATTATTATTGTGTGAACACTTTGTTGCGTTTTATATTTTATCTGAGGGCTCATTACTGCACTGTTTATTTAGATACGTTCATTTATATTTCGATAGATTTTTAAAACTATGTTATTGTATATGAGCGTGTAGGAGCACCGTGAAACTGAAAATCAGTACCTACTTTTTGGAAATCATTTTTAACATTTATTTAAACGACTTCATCGATCCGGTTTTCCGTTTGATAATTGGAGAATAACATAAACTCATGTTTTTTATGTATTAATTTCGTTTACAGCTTCAGTGAGAATTTTGCAAAAAATAATAGATTTTAATATTGTTTCGAAAAATTACATTCCTTATTTTAATGATTAGTGAAACTATACCTTTATTTTGATATATTTCTTTATGTATTTTGCTGAAAATTATTTTAAATTGAATATTTATATTATTTACACTTCATTTTAAGCTATAGGTTTCATGAAATTGCGACTAATTTTATAAATTAATGATTTTAAATACTTACCTAGGTTAGGTATGTCTCTATGCGTATTCAAACTCAAGGTTCTAAGCCTGGACACATGAAGCAAGTAAACCTTTAAAAAGCTTTTTTAGTGTAATGCCTTTAATACTAGAGTTCTATACAGTCTAGCTATATATTTCCTGACTCTCTGGAGTTTTCAAAGGTTAAATACTTTTAAAATAACATCATTTGTGCATTATTGCTACTACCAGGAATCCTTCTTAATCTAGCATTGCTTAATACATGTTTAGTTATGACATACATAATATAATTTAGTAACATTATAAGTTTATGAAGATAACTAATGGAATGCCCGCGACTTTGTCTTGCAAAGTTTATTCAGCTGCGCCCTTGAGCAAGGCAGACTGAGCAGCTAACAGCAATTTCCAACTGATCAATAAGTAACCTTATCTTTATTATGAAAGAGTTTAAAATTTTGTAACTCTATTCATTGTATGGCTACATTATATTCTGCATATGAAATGAGGAAATTTGTTCTGCTATCTCTCTTTGTTGCTCGTACTTGGTCGTATTCTAAACCTTGTTAGCATTAAACGAGAACATATTGATTTTGTAATGGAAATATTTAAAAGATCCATAGATTTTACCGAGATAGGCTCGTTGATTCTGTAGGTCAGTCAGTCAGTAAAGCGACAGTTCTATATATATATAATTTAGATATACCGCGGTGCATAATTTAAGTTGCCATCTAATTGTTTGATAGTATTTATTATTTACTGTGATAAAATCTTTTTTTCGAAGATTAGAAACGTTAGATTTGATATAGATGCCTCAAATATTTTTCTTGAGAGTTTTAATTTCAAAGATTTATATTATGTATATTTTGCACCATGAATAAAAAGAAGGAATTACTTGGATTTGCCCTCAAACGTATCTAAGTTTTAGCTATGATAGTCTTGAGCTGAATGTACATTATCTTAAGAAAAATTTGATGCAGCTATGTCTTCTAAACTTATTCAAAATGATTTTTGGAAATTATTATTTTACTTTTTGGTTACTCACTCCGCCTAAGAATGATATTATCGAGGCGATTAAAACATAACTATTTTATTATGATAGTAAACACTTTAGCCGTTTAATTTAAGCGTAGGATGTTCTACCTCTAAACAAATAGTTGATGTACAATAAAACTTTTAACAAAACTAATTATGTTTTTATTTATCTACCCGACCCGAACTGGTATGAGACATCTGTAAAGGTCCCGCAGGCTCTTAAAACCCGTTTTCCCTTGGCTATGGCGGCTGATATAGTGGAGAAAAGTAAACGCATTATTCAAAAAATCAAAGGTAAATGTTTTTTGAATAAACTTAAGCTTGACTCAGAATCGAGCTGAGGAGTCTATCTATTTCTATTATTTTAAACGGCGGGACTTATTTAAACCGATTTTACAAATGGCGGACTTTTTGTTTTTTCAGTTTTTGTTTTGACATAACTGATATTTCTACTGTCAAAACTGACATTTCATATTGTCAATTATCAAACTGCTTGCTATTGATTGTTAGCAAGAACGTCTACAAAATAAAGAAGAAGTAGAAAATTGCTAACAAAATAATATGTAAATGTTGCCAACTCCAAGTTTGCCTATGATAAAGGTAATCAAACTGCATTATAAACATAATCAATCATTATTGGGTTATTTCAGCTATTTTACATAATTTGAGAACCAAAAAGAACTACTACTTTGTATCGAACTATTTAGGGACTTTATTTGCGAAACATGGAAAGCATGAACATTATATCGAAAAGAAAGTGAGTGCTGGAAATAGAGCGAATGGGGCACAAGACACGTTTATGAGCAGCCAGAAACTGTAAAAGGCACGAATAGCTGTACATAGGGGGGTGTTCGTGCCGACAATAATGTATGGTACCTAGTAAAAATTGGGCAAACATCAGAGTAGAGTAATGCATTAAAAATGAAAGCGTTACTTAATATGTGTGATATGAATTTGAGTGATAGAGGAACAGTGTGATTAGAGAAAAATGTGGAGTGAAAGAAGACATACCTAGTGATGAGGGTATAGAAAGCTATGTTAAGATGGTTTGGGCATGTGGAAAGGAAGGATGAAAGGAGATTAACGAAACAGGTACATCAGGCAAGCATAAATGGCCTTTTTTGTCATAAAAATTGTAACAGCTCTTTTGTAAATTTCGATTTTTAACAGACAAAATAAAGATTCTATTCTATTCTATAAATGGGACTGTTGGGAGGGAAGACCTCAGAAGACGTATCTCGACCAGATAGCAGACGTTCTACGGAACAACCAGGACAATAGTACCTACCTTCCCTAAACCAACAACATATGAAGAATGTTTAGAGATTGAATGAAGCAAAAGAGGTATGTTAGGACCGTAGCAAGTGGAAATCCGTGGTCTCTGACAAAGTCCTATGAGAAACTGATTATGGAATCAAAATAAATCTACTAGTCATATATCAACTAAGTATATAACTTTCAGTTTAAGAAACAAACAGAATGATTACACTTAAAACAAGAAAGAAATCGCTTTCAGCGATAAGGCCGCCCATTGTACTTTATTATTTTACGCCTAGATTTATGATGTATCCTTGTGTACAATAAAGTGTTATCTATCTTAATTTGAGTATCCCGTTTTTTTAAACTGAATTTACGCTATTTATATTTAGGGAAATTTAGTTGGCAACTGGCGTGGCGTTGACTTGTTTGTTTTGTTTGTTTATTGTTCAATGTTTGTTTATGTGTTTGGATTTGCACACCTATTCAATAATTGCATGTACATATTATTATGTTGATTGTCGGACGCATATAAACGGTTGCACCGCGTTAGCCTCATCGATACATTAACATGTAGCACGAGCTTGTGGTGCCTATATTTACCTAAAACCTACAATAGGTTACACAATTTGCCTAGTAACATTTTTGATGGGTGGTACACCTACCAAGAGAGCTCGAAACAGAGTCTGCTGTTCCATCCAAGAGTTAGGTAAATACCTACTTACTCGATAGATTATTGTACTGTACCAACTCGAATTTCTTTAGAGACAAATTTATTGCTGCTGATAAAATTGATCCTGTTTTCATAATTAAAGTTTTATTTATTATTTTGCAGGTACTATAAATTAAAAACATTGTCATAAAATTATATTATTTGCTGAGCAGTCCTATTGCAACCTTGAACATTTTCCTGAACAGTAACTGCCACATCATGAGATGCCACCACCAACTCCTACTGTCTCAAAATCTACAGCAAACTACCACACTTCATTGTGGATGTGAATACCACTATAATTCATTATTAAACTAAAAAAACTTACAAGACCGAGAACTTTACTGTACACAAATTCTATGAAAACAAATTCAGTGCCGCTGAAGAGGTCTGACAGTTTCGCTGCCTGCATGCATAAGAAAATTGCATCACAGCTGACAAGAGTCAGTGGAAGTTCCAATAACATCTTGGACATCATTGTTCATTAATAGGATAGCCCCTTCCTCAAGCACTGTTTGCGAGTAATGACAGCACAGGATCACCATTTTTCTAAATACTAACCTAACATAGTTCATTAAGTTTATTATGTACTAACAATAAGGATCTAAGTTATCTGAAATAAAATTTATATTAAGTATTACTAATATTATAACATTTATTCTGTTTTCACCACTGATGTTTTCATTATTATTTTACCAACTCAATATAATAGTACTTTATGAATAATACTTAATAAAATTGAATTTTAATTAATTTACACACACCGACAGAACACCTACCGCCGGTTTCTGAAAGGCTGGTCAAATCAAAATTAACTAATCGTAAGTCAAATCGCCTGTTAACTCGAAAACGGGTTGCAGGAACGCCGGTCAACTACTAAATTTTTAATCTCTGATTAGTTAACATTTCAATCAAAAGTTCCATGTCAAATCACTATTTGGGTTTCTGAAAGCGCGATTAGGCATAAATGCCCTGTCAACCTACTGTCAAATGGTATGTTAGCTAATCGTCGGAGAATGGCTGATTAGTTGTTGATCATCTGCTATAAATAAAGGATAAATGGACTTTATGAAACCACTCCATCAGTGCTGTTGAGCAAATCGTGCAGAAAATAAGTGTTTTTGCCACTGGACATTCCAAATTACTGTTTTGGATGATATTAGAGTGCACAAGAGCACTGCATGCTGGCTGGATCATCAAAAAGATGAATATAATTATTGTAGCTTGTTGTGTACTACACAACATTGCCATTTAACATGGAGATACAATAGAGGATCTGCCAAATAATGATGTGGAACTGCCAGTAGTTAATGAGGAAGTGAACAGAAGCAATGAGAACACCTGAGTATGCTCTGCTCATCTACAGACTTATTTTAGGTAGGTAATAAGGTGAGATAATATTGCTATGATATTTTTAATTTTGTTTAAATATGTACTTCATAAAAATATTAAAATAAGCTATAATAAATCTGGGCTCAGATTTGTTCTTCCTTGAAATGTATAGAGGAAGCCTATGTGTAGCGGTGGACTTCTCAAACTGATGATGTTGATGGTGATGATGAAAAATTGATTACACAGTTGTTTTTTATTTATTTACCACTTATAATTTTATTATCTTATCAGCTATGTAAAGGATAAAGTTTTTATTAACAAATATAGTTGGTAGTTAACATTAAAATCAATGTTTAATAGGAAGACAAAAGTGTGGTTGCCGGTGTAATTACAGGCACATGAGGCTTAACATCTGTATGCCTCAAGTTGATGGCCGCAGGGCAGTGCATCATAGGGCATTTTGATTTTTAATTTTAACGTTTTTTTTGTTTCCAGGATTGCTGTAGACTTGGTTTTGCACGATGGATTTAATGACTTCTGCAGGATTGGAGATGACGGTGCTTCAATTATAATTTCATTTGTTTCCGTTGTATCTGGATCTGTAAATTATATAATAAATTACAATAAAACTCATCTTAGTTATTATCATATTTAATTTCTACATCATCAGCATCTTATTATATGTCTTTATCCATGCTAAGTGGGGTCATATTTTATTTCTTATTTATTTATAGTGAACCAGCTGTTACCCTTGACTTTAACCTCATTTATATGAAACCTAGTACTATTTAGTATACCCTTTAGGGATTATCTGCCAAATTTCATTACAATCCGTTTAGCGGTTAAGTTGTGAAAAGGAAAGGAAACAAACAAAGTTACTTTCACGATCAATGTACTTTTTGATCTGAAATAAAGTAGGAAGGTAAGTAATAGTTGAAAAGCCACAAAGTTGTATTGAATGACATGTAGGTTACACACAATCTGAAATCCTTCAAATATTCATATTGTCTATTTATTTATACATATTGGAGATGGCGGGAGGAGCTTAATAGTTTCCTGAATGAACAGACGGGGCCCACAATCATGATGTGTGGAAGGAATTAGGAGAGGTTTTTGCCCAGCAGTGGAACCCGGAGGGCTCATAATAATAATTACATTTTACTTACGTTAACATCAGCATCCTGATTCCTGGTATGTCTTTTTAAATTTAAATATGCTGTTTGAAGTTGTTTCTTTTGACGGGAGACCTCGGAGGAGGCATTGAATTTCGCTGTAATTTTCTCTGTCTTCTTTCTTTACCAGGTTTGCCCCGTTGGTAATTTTATTTTCGACAATTGATTTATATCTGAAAGAGCATAAATATCCCGTTGGTTTTATACCCAAATCAATGCGCAATGAAATTTACTTACATGTCCATTATGTTTAGAAGAGAACATTTGTCTCTCTCTGTATATTTTTTTCCTCTGGATGCCATAATTTGGTATCTAATTATTTGCAAGAGTTTTATTATCACGATTTCGTAAAGAAAATTTAAAATCTTGCGCTTATTTATTTTCATGTCATATAATTATGTCAAAGTCGTCATTTTGAGCGAAATTGAGTGAACAATACAACAAAATGAATGAAAGGAATCATAGTTGCCATAATAATTTATTATTTCCTCGATTAGTTGACATTGAACCTATGATTAGCTAACATTGGTTCATTTTGGCTTAATTGCCCTTTCTGCAACCCAATTATATTTGACAGTCCTGCTAACTTAACAGCATGTTAGTTGATCGGAGGTTTGATCAGCCTTTCAGAAACCGGCGGCTAGTCAAACACTTGTATAATGTAGGATCTACATTATAGGTACAGCACTTGGCTCCATCATCATATCAGCTAATTGGAATACAGTACTATGTATAAATTCTTGAATAAAAAAATACCCATCCCAAACAGCTACACTTAATAACAAATACACCATCGAAATATAATTAATTACCTATTATGACAAGTAACAGATAATTACTATAATCCTTACTAACTAAACTTGAATCTGTGTCACGCAAAAGTGTGAGAGATTCAAGTGTAGTTTCTATGTGACAAAGTAACTATCTGATATTCAGTAATTCGCCTAAATCATAGTTACACCGAAAATTACTATTATCCATAATAACTAAACTTTAATCTGTGTCACGCAAAAGTGTGACACAGATTCAAGTGTAGTTTCTATGTGTCATAGTAACTATCTGATATTCTGTAATTCGCCAAAATCTTATTTTCACCGATTTTTTACATCATCATCACCCGATCCCATACTAACTATGTATAATTCTATGTCACTAAAACTAGCATCAAAGCTAATGTAGTGAAGATTTATACAACCTTAATAAAAATGTTTGCTAAAGTGCAGTATATAAAATGTCAGCATTTTATAATAATTTGTTGACGATGCATGCGTAAACATTATTTATACATCGATGTTTTCTGGATTCAGTGGAATAATAATGAAATTATGCTCATATTTACAATTTAAGAATCAGAAAGTTACATGGTAGAATATAATGTGAAAACATTTGTCGAAAGACCGAATGCAAACATTATAACCAAACCACACATAAAAAAATCGGTTTATATAAGCGCGCCGATTTTAAACCTACTGAAGTTAACAAAGGTAAGCAACACCTTCCTGCCCTCGGTTACGAAGATCCAGGGACCCAAGTTGATATCAGAACGCGAGCTCACGGGGCCTAGATGTCAATCGTGTCCTTAGACTGCGTATTGTCAGTGCTAACAATGAACCAAATGCGGCTTATAATTACGTTTGGTATGAACGTAGCCTTAATAGTCTTCCTGATGAGTCCTCAAAGCTTAATGGTAGCTCTGCTTTCTTCGCTGTAGGTTGTGTAGGCTGTTCCCACTACTAGGCTCACTAAAGTAAGCAAATCGTTTGCAGGACAATGTGTACGCTTCTTTAACAAAGTCCCAAGTGAGATTCACCAGTTGTCGATTAACAAATTCAAAAACATAATAAAAAGAAAACTTTGTACAAAAGCTTACTATACAATTTCTGATTATATAGATGACAAAAAAGCTTGGGACTGATCTATGCTCCAACTCATTAAAAACACTAAACAATTAAGTAGGTACCATAATAAAATTGTAAAAAGGATCATACAAAAAAACGCTAGGAACCAAGCCGTTAGTTTCTTGCCCGTTCTTCTAGGCTTTGGTCGCGAGGAACTGGCGATAGATTCACCTAGTATATAAGACGTTTCAAAGTGATCCTTGTGATTGTACTGAATAAAGACCGTTTTGATTTTGATTTTGATTTTGATTTTGGACAAAAATGTGTATGCAAAAGTTGTGTCTGGGTGTTATGATCATTCCCATATAGTTAGTGAAGCCTAGTTTGGGGCTAGATGACGCCGCGTATGTAAAGTAGTATGTATGTCGAGTGGTCGTCGACTTTTAAAACACAGATGGAAATCATCAACAACTTTAATGATAGAATATAATATATACAAGAATAAAATACATAGTTTTTAACAAGTACATTATAATTATATCGCGGATGGTGCACTAAAATTGACACAAGTTTAAAAAAAGCAAAGTACCTTCGATTTAACATGGGATAAGTGAAAAGCGAGGGTAAATGAAATAGGAATTAGGAGACCATTTACAAATAAATCACACAATTTATAATGATGTTAATCTATTTTCTACCTAATTATAATTATTGTTTACATCAATAGAACAAAAATAACTTCTAGAAACTAAAATTTCATTCTGCAGATTCTGTTATCAAAAAAAATACTTGAAGTTTGATTAAAAACAAATTTCGTTGTTTTAGCCACATTAGAAGTAAATTTCATAGTTCTATAAACTAAAATTAAACTCACACTACATTTTATGAGACGAACTAAAATGTACTTCTAAACTTAAAAAATAAAATATACATGTTGAAAATTGCATACAATATATTTTTATATTAAAAATCTACTGTATATGCACCTTGCTAGATGGCGACTGTTATAGATTCTGTTGTGCTACAATTATAGCTCTATCCTTATCGTTTCAGCTTATTGGAAAGAGATGCGAGTATAATAGTGCTGTCAAATGTTATGTTAAGATAATGCAACAACAGAGACGTCAGCACTGTTACTCTACAAGGCCTACGTCGTAACGTGTCCATTAATTTTACAAAAACAAATCATCCCTTTTATACGCCCGGAATTAAAGCAGTTGCAAAAAGAGAAAGGGTGCGAGCATAAAATTGATTCAACGTGGTTCAATGTTTAAAGAATTATTGCTCAAAGGTATCGGTTACCAGTGTATTGGTGTTTTTTTCTTGTTAGAGTAAAGAAACAGAAAAATTACACAACAAAAAAATTTGGTCTTCTTAACCAACCCAGTGAAAAAACCTCTGTTAATAATTATAATAAAAAAAACATAAAAATAGTAGTAAAAGTTATTTATAAAAAGAACAAAAAGTGTGGTAAGTATACCTACTCAACTAAAAATATTTCGAAAATATTTATTTCCTAATCATGTTACACAGATGAATGAAAAGTCTAGAATGCAGACAACTAGTAAGAGCTACATCTATCATTACGTAGGCATTTACTAAACCTCTAAATAAAAGTATTAAAAAATAATTTAAATATTTAAATCTAAAAGGTTCGATTCATCGTGCGCTTTCGACTTTCGCGAGGGTCTAACTAGGCCTACGCTTTGTAGATAACCTGAGGGTCTACTTTATAAAACGACAGATGAAGTTTCGTATAGACTTTCGAGCACAATACAAAAAGGATTGCAATTCATGGAATGTTTCAACAGCTCTAAGCTATCGTAGCTCCAATCAAACTTGACAGAATAATGAAAGAATCCGATAGTAGAAGTAGAAGTTTGATTCGAGCTACAATTGCTTAGAGCTGTTGAGACGTACCATGAGTTGCAAGCCTGTGTACTGTACTGAGATTATTATAAGGTAAGTCGAAAACGCAAGAAGAATCGCACGAGTGAATTACACCAACATTCGCTCCTCCAATTGACTTTTTTAATCACACTACTACTTTTAACGTAAGCTATATCGATGAAAGCGTCTCCCAAATTTATTGGACGTGCCACTGACTACTTCTCCTAGGCCGTGATATCCTCAAAATACTACCTCTAGACATCCTCAGAGATCTAATGGAATATCTACCGTAGATAAAGTATTACGTCTTAAGTCTTGTTCATTTATTTCAGGGAAAAAGCTTTGGCCGTTTTAGTTCATAGCGGTGTGAAAATAGTCTAATAGGAATAACAAAATGTCGTTAACCGTCGCCCGGTTCTTTTATTCTACGAGAGATTATTCGACAGACGGTCGGTAGACCTACTAACGGATACACGTAGATTACAGGAACCGGGCAAAAACAGAATAGTAATTTACATATTCACAGCCCTAACAACATCCATTGTACACAACGGCTATTTACAAAAGAATCGTCTAATCATCGTTTTATTCGGGCTGTTTTCTCACTGTAAATATTCTCTCATTCAAGTAAAATGTTTGCCAATGTTTTGTTTATAATAATTATTCATTTTATCGGCCACTAAGTTATTCTATGGCATTACCAGAAATAATGCGTGCAAGGAGCGTTTTTTTTTTAATAATAAAGTGAAGGAAAATGCATTTTGAAACCGAGGCAAGATTTTTATTTGTCCTAAGTTTTTTAAAAATGTAGTCAAGTCAAGGTGTGAATTAGATCACAAATAGCTAAGATAAGAGTATATTTTTTATTCTGACGTCATTCTTATTTTTATTCACGCCATACTGGGCCTATCGTGCATTTCCTTCAGCCTTATGAAATCCACTGGCTCAAAATGAAGTCACGAGGAAAATCTATTGTGTCTAGGTTCCCGGTATTCTGTGAGATAGGAAAAGGACAGACGTCCGCAACGGTGTGCACAGTGGCGATCAATGTTTGTAGGGCAGGACGCTCCGATGTGGACGTCACTGCCACTGAGGACGTAGTTTGAACGCATTGCTGTGTCCACTGTCTGATTCGGACTTGTAGTAGATTCGAATTTTGAATTTTGTCAATTATCTTCTAATCTGAGTTGGTGAAAGCTACAGAGAACGCATGAAATCTGTGATAGCTAAAACGACGTCACAAAGCGGTTCAGCATAAATCCTTGTCATAACAAAGAAAGCTTTCGAATCAAGGGTATTTCGTTAAGTTGATTTAGTTACAAGTTATTTGCTTGGTGTTATATGTACTAGGCGACAAACCAGGCGAATCACGTGACTAAGCAGCGCAAAACGCATATTAGATACTCATCACGTGACAACTTGATTGTCGCCAGATAGACGCATCAGTGAACCAAACTCGGTTCTCAGAGCGAGTCGCGATGCCAGACCCAAGTACGCTTGGTGTGGTCGAAGCGATGCGCGAGCCACTGGTCCTGAAGCAGTTGGAGCCGATCCTGGGAGAGGTACAACGGCTTGCCGCGTCTGGAAACAAAACAACATTTTACATCATCATTATCTAGTCTTACTTTGTATGCAACAAGCAGATCGTCCATTACAATCTCTTAGTCCATGTCTAAGAGGGTTACTAAGGGTTACTCATAACGAAATTTTGCAGTAGTTGGTATTCCACACGTGACAGGTTGCAAGCCTATCGCCGCTGCTAGAATACTTACTGATGGCAGAAGCAAAACGAAAAGTATTTTATCTGGTTCTTGTAGTTTTGCTTAGATTTAGGGTACGTAAATTTATAGATCATTGTGCATACTTGAGATCTCGATCCTCTTCGTCGTAGTCGTCGAGATAGAGCGAGCCCCACAGGCAGGCGCGGCGGCCGCGGATCACGATGATGTACGTGGACGTCACCACCAGGAATATGCCGGTGCCGCCGCCGCATTCCATCGCGTGCTGCAATACATTCAGCCTTATTTGTAATTAAACTAACGTTATTATCGACTGGAAATTATCAACTATTTGCTGAGAGTGAGTGAGTGCTATTTATTTAACAAAATCCAGCTCTTTAGGTATGTATATGAAACATGGTACTGAAACTTATAAAAAACACATAATATATGAAATAAAAATATGAAATTATACAAAATCATTAACGGGGTCACCGATAAATGATAATGAAGGCAGATCGCAGTGTACCTGCACCGCCTCGGCGACGTGGTGCGTCCGGCAGCAGGGCTGCTTGAGGCAGACGAGCGTGCCGCACAGCAGGCACACGGAGGCCTCCTTGGGCACGGCGCCGCACTGCAGGCACACGCGCTCGTGGTAGTACGTGAACAGTACCTGCACCGCCTCGGCGACGTGGTGCGTCCGGCAGCAGGGCTGCTTGAGGCAGACGAGCGTGCCGCACAGCAGGCACACGGAGGCCTCCTTGGGCACGGCGCCGCACTGCAGGCACACGCGCTCGTGGTAGTACGTGAACAGTACCTGCACCGCCTCGGCGACGTGGTGCGTCCGGCAGCAGGGCTGCTTGAGGCAGACGAGCGTGCCGCACAGCAGGCACACGGAGGCCTCCTTGGGCACGGCGCCGCACTGCAGGCACACGCGCTCGTGGTAGTACGTGAACAGTACCTGCACCGCCTCGGCGACGTGGTGCGTCCGGCAGCAGGGCTGCTTGAGGCAGACGAGCGTGCCGCACAGCAGGCACACGGAGGCCTCCTTGGGCACGGCGCCGCACTGCAGGCACACGCGCTCGTGGTAGTACGTGAACAGTACCTGCACCGCCTCGGCGACGTGGTGCGTCCGGCAGCAGGGCTGCTTGAGGCAGACGAGCGTGCCGCACAGCAGGCACACGGAGGCCTCCTTGGGCACGGCGCCGCACTGCAGGCACACGCGCTCGTGGTAGTACGTGAACAGTACCTGCACCGCCTCGGCGACGTGGTGCGTCCGGCAGCAGGGCTGCTTGAGGCAGACGAGCGTGCCGCACAGCAGGCACACGGAGGCCTCCTTGGGCACGGCGCCGCACTGCAGGCACACGCGCTCGTGGTAGTACGTGAACAGTACCTGCACCGCCTCGGCGACGTGGTGCGTCCGGCAGCAGGGCTGCTTGAGGCAGACGAGCGTGCCGCACAGCAGGCACACGGAGGCCTCCTTGGGCACGGCGCCGCACTGCAGGCACACGCGCTCGTGGTAGTACGTGAACAGTACCTGCACCGCCTCGGCGACGTGGTGCGTCCGGCAGCAGGGCTGCTTGAGGCAGACGAGCGTGCCGCACAGCAGGCACACGGAGGCCTCCTTGGGCACGGCGCCGCACTGCAGGCACACGCGCTCGTGGTAGTACGTGAACAGTACCTGCACCGCCTCGGCGACGTGGTGCGTCCGGCAGCAGGGCTGCTTGAGGTAGACGAGCGTGCCGCACAGCAGGCACACGGAGGCCTCCTTGGGCACGGCGCCGCACTGCAGGCACACGCGCTCGTGGTAGTACGTGAACAGTACCTGCACCGCCTCGGCGACGTGGTGCGTCCGGCAGCAGGGCTGCTTGAGGCAGACGAGCGTGCCGCACAGCAGGCACACGGAGGCCTCCTTGGGCACGGCGCCGCACTGCAGGCACACGCGCTCGTGGTAGTACGTGAACAGTACCTGCACCGCCTCGGCGACGTGGTGCGTCCGGCAGCAGGGCTGCTTGAGGCAGACGAGCGTGCCGCACAGCAGGCACACGGAGGCCTCCTTGGGCACGGCGCCGCACTGCAGGCACACGCGCTCGTGGTAGTACGTGAACAGTACCTGCACCGCCTCGGCGACGTGGTGCGTCCGGCAGCAGGGCTGCTTGAGGCAGACGAGCGTGCCGCACAGCAGGCACACGGAGGCCTCCTTGGGCACGGCGCCGCACTGCAGGCACACGCGCTCGTGGTAGTACGTGAACAGTACCTGCACCGCCTCGGCGACGTGGTGCGTCCGGCAGCAGGGCTGCTTGAGGCAGACGAGCGTGCCGCACAGCAGGCACACGGAGGCCTCCTTGGGCACGGCGCCGCACTGCAGGCACACGCGCTCGTGGTAGTACGTGAACAGTACCTGCACCGCCTCGGCGACGTGGTGCGTCCGGCAGCAGGGCTGCTTGAGGCAGACGAGCGTGCCGCACAGCAGGCACACGGAGGCCTCCTTGGGCACGGCGCCGCACTGCAGGCACACGCGCTCGTGGTAGTACGTGAACAGTACCTGCACCGCCTCGGCGACGTGGTGCGTCCGGCAGCAGGGCTGCTTGAGGCAGACGAGCGTGCCGCACAGCAGGCACACGGAGGCCTCCTTGGGCACGGCGCCGCACTGCAGGCACACGCGCTCGTGGTAGTACGTGAACAGTACCTGCACCGCCTCGGCGACGTGGTGCGTCCGGCAGCAGGGCTGCTTGAGGCAGACGAGCGTGCCGCACAGCAGGCACACGGAGGCCTCCTTGGGCACGGCGCCGCACTGCAGGCACACGCGCTCGTGGTAGTACGTGAACAGTACCTGCACCGCCTCGGCGACGTGGTGCGTCCGGCAGCAGGGCTGCTTGAGGCAGACGAGCGTGCCGCACAGCAGGCACACGGAGGCCTCCTTGGGCACGGCGCCGCACTGCAGGCACACGCGCTCGTGGTAGTACGTGAACAGTACCTGCACCGCCTCGGCGACGTGGTGCGTCCGGCAGCAGGGCTGCTTGAGGCAGACGAGCGTGCCGCACAGCAGGCACACGGAGGCCTCCTTGGGCACGGCGCCGCACTGCAGGCACACGCGCTCGTGGTAGTACGTGAACAGTACCTGCACCGCCTCGGCGACGTGGTGCGTCCGGCAGCAGGGCTGCTTGAGGCAGACGAGCGTGCCGCACAGCAGGCACACGGAGGCCTCCTTGGGCACGGCGCCGCACTGCAGGCACACGCGCTCGTGGTAGTACGTGAACAGTACCTGCACCGCCTCGGCGACGTGGTGCGTCCGGCAGCAGGGCTGCTTGAGGCAGACGAGCGTGCCGCACAGCAGGCACACGGAGGCCTCCTTGGGCACGGCGCCGCACTGCAGGCACACGCGCTCGTGGTAGTACGTGAACAGTACCTGCACCGCCTCGGCGACGTGGTGCGTCCGGCAGCAGGGCTGCTTGAGGCAGACGAGCGTGCCGCACAGCAGGCACACGGAGGCCTCCTTGGGCACGGCGCCGCACTGCAGGCACACGCGCTCGTGGTAGTACGTGAACAGTACCTGCACCGCCTCGGCGACGTGGTGCGTCCGGCAGCAGGGCTGCTTGAGGCAGACGAGCGTGCCGCACAGCAGGCACACGGAGGCCTCCTTGGGCACGGCGCCGCACTGCAGGCACACGCGCTCGTGGTAGTACGTGAACAGTACCTGCACCGCCTCGGCGACGTGGTGCGTCCGGCAGCAGGGCTGCTTGAGGCAGACGAGCGTGCCGCACAGCAGGCACACGGAGGCCTCCTTGGGCACGGCGCCGCACTGCAGGCACACGCGCTCGTGGTAGTACGTGAACAGTACCTGCACCGCCTCGGCGACGTGGTGCGTCCGGCAGCAGGGCTGCTTGAGGCAGACGAGCGTGCCGCACAGCAGGCACACGGAGGCCTCCTTGGGCACGGCGCCGCACTGCAGGCACACGCGCTCGTGGTAGTACGTGAACAGTACCTGCACCGCCTCGGCGACGTGGTGCGTCCGGCAGCAGGGCTGCTTGAGGCAGACGAGCGTGCCGCACAGCAGGCACACGGAGGCCTCCTTGGGCACGGCGCCGCACTGCAGGCACACGCGCTCGTGGTAGTACGTGAACAGTACCTGCACCGCCTCGGCGACGTGGTGCGTCCGGCAGCAGGGCTGCTTGAGGCAGACGAGCGTGCCGCACAGCAGGCACACGGAGGCCTCCTTGGGCACGGCGCCGCACTGCAGGCACACGCGCTCGTGGTAGTACGTGAACAGTACCTGCACCGCCTCGGCGACGTGGTGCGTCCGGCAGCAGGGCTGCTTGAGGCAGACGAGCGTGCCGCACAGCAGGCACACGGAGGCCTCCTTGGGCACGGCGCCGCACTGCAGGCACACGCGCTCGTGGTAGTACGTGAACAGTACCTGCACCGCCTCGGCGACGTGGTGCGTCCGGCAGCAGGGCTGCTTGAGGCAGACGAGCGTGCCGCACAGCAGGCACACGGAGGCCTCCTTGGGCACGGCGCCGCACTGCAGGCACACGCGCTCGTGGTAGTACGTGAACAGTACCTGCACCGCCTCGGCGACGTGGTGCGTCCGGCAGCAGGGCTGCTTGAGGCAGACGAGCGTGCCGCACAGCAGGCACACGGAGGCCTCCTTGGGCACGGCGCCGCACTGCAGGCACACGCGCTCGTGGTAGTACGTGAACAGTACCTGCACCGCCTCGGCGACGTGGTGCGTCCGGCAGCAGGGCTGCTTGAGGCAGACGAGCGTGCCGCACAGCAGGCACACGGAGGCCTCCTTGGGCACGGCGCCGCACTGCAGGCACACGCGCTCGTGGTAGTACGTGAACAGTACCTGCACCGCCTCGGCGACGTGGTGCGTCCGGCAGCAGGGCTGCTTGAGGCAGACGAGCGTGCCGCACAGCAGGCACACGGAGGCCTCCTTGGGCACGGCGCCGCACTGCAGGCACACGCGCTCGTGGTAGTACGTGAACAGTACCTGCACCGCCTCGGCGACGTGGTGCGTCCGGCAGCAGGGCTGCTTGAGGCAGACGAGCGTGCCGCACAGCAGGCACACGGAGGCCTCCTTGGGCACGGCGCCGCACTGCAGGCACACGCGCTCGTGGTAGTACGTGAACAGTACCTGCACCGCCTCGGCGACGTGGTGCGTCCGGCAGCAGGGCTGCTTGAGGCAGACGAGCGTGCCGCACAGCAGGCACACGGAGGCCTCCTTGGGCACGGCGCCGCACTGCAGGCACACGCGCTCGTGGTAGTACGTGAACAGTACCTGCACCGCCTCGGCGACGTGGTGCGTCCGGCAGCAGGGCTGCTTGAGGCAGACGAGCGTGCCGCACAGCAGGCACACGGAGGCCTCCTTGGGCACGGCGCCGCACTGCAGGCACACGCGCTCGTGGTAGTACGTGAACAGTACCTGCACCGCCTCGGCGACGTGGTGCGTCCGGCAGCAGGGCTGCTTGAGGCAGACGAGCGTGCCGCACAGCAGGCACACGGAGGCCTCCTTGGGCACGGCGCCGCACTGCAGGCACACGCGCTCGTGGTAGTACGTGAACAGTACCTGCACCGCCTCGGCGACGTGGTGCGTCCGGCAGCAGGGCTGCTTGAGGCAGACGAGCGTGCCGCACAGCAGGCACACGGAGGCCTCCTTGGGCACGGCGCCGCACTGCAGGCACACGCGCTCGTGGTAGTACGTGAACAGTACCTGCACCGCCTCGGCGACGTGGTGCGTCCGGCAGCAGGGCTGCTTGAGGCAGACGAGCGTGCCGCACAGCAGGCACACGGAGGCCTCCTTGGGCACGGCGCCGCACTGCAGGCACACGCGCTCGTGGTAGTACGTGAACAGTACCTGCACCGCCTCGGCGACGTGGTGCGTCCGGCAGCAGGGCTGCTTGAGGCAGACGAGCGTGCCGCACAGCAGGCACACGGAGGCCTCCTTGGGCACGGCGCCGCACTGCAGGCACACGCGCTCGTGGTAGTACGTGAACAGTACCTGCACCGCCTCGGCGACGTGGTGCGTCCGGCAGCAGGGCTGCTTGAGGCAGACGAGCGTGCCGCACAGCAGGCACACGGAGGCCTCCTTGGGCACGGCGCCGCACTGCAGGCACACGCGCTCGTGGTAGTACGTGAACAGGCGGTCGTAGTCCCGCGGCAGCGCCAGCAGCGCCGGCTGCGCCCACTGCACGTGCAGCGACACCAGCAGCCGCCGGACCTGCGACGACGGGCTGGTTAGTGCTTTCGTGATGTTTAACTCAGGTATATTCAACACAGGAGTGAACAAGTGGATTATAGCAAAGCATGCTCCACCTTAGACGGCACCTTCACTTTCCATCAGGTGAGAAATGGGGCTAGATATGGAATGCATGTGCCACCAATATCTCTGTTAACCTCTAATATCTCTGGTAACCTATATTACTTAGAATTTAGGTTTTAATAAGCTGTTGGTCTTCCTAAAATAAATAAATATTCATGATGTATTTATGAATGAAGTAAAGCGTAGTTGTAGTGCATACCGCTAGTTGTGACCGTGCAGCAGCCGCGCCCAGTTGTCGCGCCCAGCCCCAGGCGGCGCTAGCGGCCCACGGCGGTAGGGCACGCCCGGCGCTCCACTCACTCCACTCCATGCCCTATAGCACAAACACAACATGCCATATAACTCAGAACGCATTTAGATAGAGAGATAGAATGTAAGGACCGCAGTGTTGCTTAGAATAAGCTACAACTAACTTGAAATAAACTAGCATAAGCTCACCTCTGTGACGAGTTCCAAGTAGTAAGCGAGCCTTACAAACTCCTGCCTCGGAGTCTGTATGTCGGGCAGCTCCACGCCGTACAAGTGATGTCGCAGCAACGCACATATCCTCAGGAACGGCAGCAACAATGCTTGCAGCTGGAAATTCACAGTTATGGTTAACTGTCGCTGTCTCTTTCCGGTGACATGAAAGTGACTAGTATACATACAATAAAGAGCCACTTCAAAATGGCAGGGAATTTAAGGGTCCTTTTATTAACTAGAGGAAGCAAGCGTCTTTGTACCCGATGAGAATTCATCGGGTCATCCAGTTCCACCTTCATAGGGAAACTTGTCGGGGTCACCAAATCCACCTCATCGAAAAACCTGTCAGGGTCACCAAATTCCAGTTTCACACCTGCTTCTCCATTTCCATGAGATCGGGGTTCTCCGGCTTGTCGGTAGGCGGGCCGTCCTCGGTGAAGAGATCGGATCCCGCGAGTGCAGACAGCAGCAGCCGTGCGGCGGCGCGCAGCGCGGGCGGCTCGGCGCGCGCGGCGCCGGCGCCGGCCGACGCGGCCAGCGCGGCGCGGCCCTCCGCCGTGCTGCCCGCGCAGAACTGACATACTATCTGGTAGTACGTGAGCGCGTACAGCGATTGGACTATGCACGTGAACTCCTCTGGAAACAATATGCATAATAATAATTAGCCTAGAAAAATTTTGACGTACCTCTGACTAGACATCTTTATCCCCTTATGTCTCGAGTCGGTACTTGGTATCACACAACGTGCATACCGATTACCTTTCTTTCGCTCGGTAGGTCTATACGCGCTACGCGGCACAGTAATACTCACGCATATCTAGATAGGGCGGATGCGGAGGCGCCAGCAGCAGGAACTGCATCAGCAGCGCCGTGGGGTCCTTCAGCATGAGCGGCACGGGGCGCTCCTGCGGCTGCGCGGGCACGGGGGGCGCGGCGGGGGGCGCGGGGGCGCCGGGGGGCGCGCGCGCGGGCGCGGGGTGCAGCTGCTCCCACGTCTCCAGCGCGCCGATGGTGGCGAGGTTGTCGCTCGCGCTGCACAGCACGCGCGTGTGCGCGCCCGCGACCACCATCAGTGGGACTGGAAGAAGAAGCGACCGTTGAAAGATGTAGACCTCGCTCCGGACTCCTTGGATTCCAGATCTCGGTGACTAGAGAGCCTCTTCTAGGCTTGGTCGCGGGGAATTGGCACCTAGATTTACCTAGCTTTAAGACGTTTCAAAGTGAGCCTCGTGATTAAACTGAACGAATCCCTTTGGCTTTGACGAGACTTTATTATATTATACTTTCGCGAAATTATCTCATTTCGATCCCTTCTTTCCTTTCTTTTTGGAACAGCGGATACTTCCAGTTCGATGGAAATCAAACACACATTACGACGCTGACAACAACGCAAACACTATTTCCAAATTAGTCATTTTCCACTTCCCAGCCGAAAATCAAGATTAAGGGGATATTTAATAGAAAAATCCCATAAGATATTATGGGATTTTAAAAAGGAGGTACGAAAACAGTAACAAAATTATTCGCGCCTTTGAAAACGAGACCATTTTACTAGATACGAAGACTAGTAACAAAGATTTAGACTAATAGTTAAATTCTTGCTTACCTATGCACTCATTCCTTGGCTTGTACCTATGCGGGGTGGAGGCGAGTAGATTCCCGCCCCTCTGCACTAGCTCGCACTCGAGGTTGGTCCGCACTAGCGACGCGACGAAGGCAAAGATGGCGGCGGGCGAGGAGCCGTACCGTTGCTTGAGCTTGCCGCCCGCGCATGCCGTTATATCCTCCATGGCCTTGCCCATCGCTTCGGATAGCTTGCTCGGCTCCTGAGGACAAGCAACGGGGCGAATGACGCAGGGCATCGGACGGAATCTGATCTCCTTTCGCTTTGAAACTGAGAACGTACGATAAAGTTACTTCTCTTACATTTGCGTTCGATCGGGGAAGTCTTCGGTCGGTTGATTTTTAACATTATTTTTCTGATTCGAGAAACAAAACGGCGCAAAATCAAAAGTCGGGTACGTCTCTTCTCGAAAGGCCGGCGGCGCATCACGCCTCGGCGTCGCAAGTGACCCGGATGCTCGTCTGCCACGTTCGGCATAATCAAAAGTGGTTCCTAGTATATCCACCTAATAATATCATCCATCCAAAGACCTTCTCCGCTGCTTTAAGGAGTCGGGCCGGCTGGAGGTAAGCAGGGGACGATGCGCTATTGCACAATACATTGCTGGAAGACAGGGCGGATCTTATTCCCCACCTTGATTTAGATCCCTATTGCATGCGACATACTGACCGGCACGGGATGCTCCCGCTGCAGCATGTCCCGGACGGCGGCGGCGGCGGCGTCGCCCGCGCCCCCCGCGGACGGCGCGGGCGCGGGCGCGGGGCGCGGCGGGCGCGGCGGGCGCGCCTGCAGCGGCAGCGCGGCGTTGGCCAGCTGCCGGCACACGGGGCACAGGTACTCGCCGCGCTCCACGCCGGGCGCGGCGCGCTGCTGCCCGCTGCCGTGGATCGTGCGCAGGTACGCGTGCAGGCAGCGCAGGTGCAGGTGGTGCCCGCACGAGTTCACGTGCACGCCGCCTGAGGAACGCACGCGTTGCTGTCAACTGTGTTGATCGTACGAAAACGTTGAAGAAAAAAGATTTTCGAAAAATAAATAAAAACAAATTTTTTTTTTTCAAAATACCTCTCAGTCAAACTTTTGCTCCACGTGGGGTCGAGGTGTGTATAAAAATGTCGGAGCTAGAAGTGCACTCACCCTCCTGCCCCAGCGTGATGGCGAGTAGCGGCGCGTTGGCCCCGAAGTGCGCGTGCAGCTGCTCGTGCACGCGGTAGTGGTGCGCGCCGGCCGCGCGCGCGCGCCGCGCCGCCAGCCGCGCGCGCCCCGCCTCGCACAGCGCCAGCCGGTCGCCGCTGCCACTGCTGCCGCCGCCGGAGACCCCTCCCGACCCTC
The DNA here is from genome assembly GCA_932294275.1 of Chloroclysta siterata. NCBI lineage: Eukaryota > Metazoa > Arthropoda > Insecta > Lepidoptera > Geometridae > Chloroclysta > Chloroclysta siterata. The sequence continues at coordinate 25,053,285 of OW028592.1, read as the reverse complement.
CGCTACCGTCCTCTGCAACAACGCACACCCTTACGGACATCTATCTACACACAAGCTCCTATATAGTTCTAATTGTCCTATCATGCGTAAGTAAGGAGGCAATGCTTTGCTAATTATCTACTACTTGGAAAATAAACAGCTTAATAAACTAGAAATGGTAATAGGTAGTTTATTAGCACGTGGGTTATCAGCTTGTTCCAACAGCAACTAGTATATAAAAAAACTTTGTCCATGCATCTATATCCTTGTTTAAACGAAACGCGTCACATTTTTTTTCTAATAGCCTAAAATGATAGTATAATCATATCAGCCCGATCGTAAATTGTATCGGGCTTCGCCGGAAACGTATTCTTTCTCCTAATATTCCCGCCAATTGGTCTGCGCTCGGTCTGTAATCTTTTTTTAAACTTTTGAGAAGATTTTTCTTTTCAAAAGTTTAAAAAAAGAACACACGGATTCGCCCGCAATCACTTCAATAAAATTAAAAATTAAAAACTGTCCAGCAATTTATATTGTTGTCTTGTTACAATTAGGGGTGTTATTCCCTCCAGAAGCAGAATAACGTATTGTTTTTTTTTTTTATTATACAACTTTGTAGCTTATGGAAAAAAAGTATTCGGAGTGAGTAACAGAAAATCGCCCAGAATTTGAGTTTGTGAAGTACCTAAATATTTGTGAAGTGAGATTACTAAAAATGAAAGCAACATACCTTCAGTATTTGCACTGGGTCGATGTGCTAGCACGGAGGTTGACTGCAGCAGTACTACCAATCCCTGTCCATAAAACAAACAATTAAATAAATAAAAAATACTTACCTCTTTTAGAAAACTTTATTGAATCTTGGGTTATTAAGAGATCACCTTGGTTTTATAAAAAAAAACTAAAAAGTCATAATTTTTTGTGTAAGCAAAACAAGTGTTGTCCCTCAGCAGGGCTATTTTCAAACTTTCATATCTACTGCATTTGGCCATCAACGTCGTTAGGCTTTCCTATTTATGAGTAAGTTTCACTTAATTTCTGAATTTGTAATTTGTACATCATGTTTTTGTTCAATCTAAATATTTCAGAAAAAAAAACAATTTGTTAGTATTACACGCAAACACTGGTTTTGTTGGATTTATAGAACTCTGTAGGCCTTCTGCGCATGTCAAACCCAATGTACATTTTTGTGTGTCTAGTATTAGGGGTTAGGCATATGCTAGAACAGACCCCTTTGCTGCTGTAGCACACACAAGTTCCCTTGTTTTTTTTTTCTTAACCTGTGACATTAACATGTATGTGTATGTACCTGCGGGTCGTGATGCGCGGAGGGCGCGCAGGTGTTGCAGATGGCGCAGGTGTAGCAGCGCTCCGTCTCCTCGTCGTCCCACTGCATGGGCGCGGCGCCGTCCATGGCCTGCATGCTGGACATGAACTGCTGCTGCTTGCGCGCGAACTCGCGCATCACCTGCTGCTGCCTCTCCCGCGCGCGCCGCGACCGCTCCTCCTTCTCGCGGCGCTCTCTGGAATTACGGCACACTTGAAACACGACTAGCGTATGTAGCGGACGCGGAGATACAAGAGTCATTTTAAGAGGCCTTCTTAAAATCGGACGGCGTCGAGTTTAGATATAAACGCGAGCGCGATGCGCTATGCGCTGCGTGTCAGCGGCTCGCGGTTGTGTGTTGTTTGTTGTTTACTCTAGTGAAGGACATTAGGATTTAAAGCGAGGGCGATCACGAGCAAGTGAAGGATTCTAACGACTGTCATGATCAGTGATTCATGAATAATGATAATTGGCTTAGTGATTCCACCTCTAAAAAGCTCATTTCATTCACTGAAAACAGTGAATAAAAAGGACTTTTAATCACTGTTTTGGTGTTTGAGTTTATAACTGTCAAATGCAGGAGAAGTAATACGAGACAGCTATATAACAGAAAGCGTATATTATTAGTTCTAGGTTGTACAGATCAGGTGGTCGCAGAAAAGAGATCGACCCCAGATTGCGGGCAAGCTTATAAGTGGTTGAACAGCGCCCCTAGCGGCCACTGTCCAAACTAACTAGACTACAATTTACTTTATGGATTAGGTAATCTATTGAAGTGTCAAAGTCTCTTTAATGATCTTGGTACAGCAGTTGAATCACAGATGGCGCTGTGTTCAACAATAACACACCAATACATTCGTCCTCCATCTCAATGCTAGACCACCTCCTTGCGCAAAAAAGACTCGATACAAATTCCTTATGCAAAGAATACTCGACATACAAACTCCTTGGGCAAATAACTCCTCGTGATTTGATTCGTCAACATTAGAATAACAATTGTTTTGTGTTCTATTTTAATTAATTTAACCTTCCTTTTTTATTCATTAAAAGTCTATTAGCTTAAATCTTTCTTTTTCTCGTAGTTACGGTTTATAGTATAGTATGCAACTCTTGAATAAAACGGATTTTTATGGAATACATACCTAGCCTTCTGCTCCGCCTGCTTTTCTCTCTGATGCGGCCACAGCGTCATGCGAACGTGTGCGATCGCCTCCGCACAGCGCTCGTCCAACGCGGCCAACTTGCGGAGAACTTCGCCGATGTAGTACGGACCGTCACCTACACAATATCATAATAGTAAGTTACCTAGCAAGTTAGCTGAAATACCTAGTTCAAGTTTGCCTGTAAGAGATCGCTCTCAGCGACCAGGTCGTTCATTGTCAGTTTTTATCACATTTGATTTCGAACCCGAATCGTTTCCGACACGGGGATTAAAAAAGGCATATACATATTTAGATTTCGTAGTAGCGTATTTGTCGTCATTGTGTACCTAAAAACTCTACCTATTCCAACTGGTAATAAACAATAAAGATATATCTATTTATCTATCTATACTATATAGTTCAAGTGCAATGGGTACGTCATAAAGCTCGTAAAACTGACTTTTGGGGAAGAAAAGGTTCTCGAATAGCGATCACGAACCGTATGTCGTTCCCAAACTTGCGGGAGTGTAAGTTTGTTGCCAGTTCTTCGAGGCTTGTTGATCCTTGTCGAATAAGCCTTTTTGCCTCAAGTTCTTTAAATTAAGAAGTTCTATAAGTGTCGGCTAGAGGCACGTTTATAATTGCGCTAGTCATTTTAGCAATTCACACCACATACCATTACACCAGGAAGTTGCTACAAAACATATCCATTGATAACATTTGTAAAATGTAAAATTATCCCTCCGAGTATACGTAATACTTTCTCCTTACCTCCTTGTTCGGGCGGCGGCGGCGGCTCCTCCAGCGAGAAGGCGTCCAGCCGGCCCGATAGTTGCGAGTGCAGCTTCAGCAGTAGCGATATTATGGACTCGTTCACAGGAAACGAGTCCTCGCTGGGACTTGGCAATTGCATCTGCAAAAAATAATATAGTCTTATACACATCAATTTTATAAGTAGATACATCATATAGAAATAAGCGTCAATAAAAATAACATTAAACATACACGAGAAAACAACAAAAAAAACCTCAAACTCCGGTAAAAAGTTGTGAAAGCGGAGGGACGATTTCTTTCGAAGTTTCGCGGTAACGGAAGTGGAGTTCAGGGGCCTAATCACGAATGAATTTTGACATTTGTGGCGTTAATGTATCCTAGCCATATTCGACCTTATTCTGTAAACATATGTCAAGTGCTATAAAGGAGGCTCTTTGAGGCGCACTTAAAATCCATTCACCACACTGTTTCGAAAGAATTATAACTTAAATAACATTCAGAACTAGTGGCACGACAAGTAGAAGAAGCCCTATGTACCTGGTTGCTGGTGGAGGGCGTGGCGAGATGTGCGTCCTCGAGCGCGGGCAGCGCGGCGTGCAGCGCGGGCAGCAGCGCGGGCGCGGCCTCGCTGCTGCCCGGGGACGCGCTGCGCACGGACACGCTCCATTCTGTGGAGTGCTGTACCTGGTTGCTGGTGGAGGGCGTGGCGAGATGTGCGTCCTCGAGCGCGGGCAGCGCGGCGTGCAGCGCGGGCAGCAGCGCGGGCGCGGCCTCGCTGCTGCCCGGGGACGCGCTGCGCACGGACACGCTCCATTCTGTGGAGTGCTGTACCTGGTTGCTGGTGGAGGGCGTGGCGAGATGTGCGTCCTCGAGCGCGGGCAGCGCGGCGTGCAGCGCGGGCAGCAGCGCGGGCGCGGCCTCGCTGCTGCCCGGGGACGCGCTGCGCACGGACACGCTCCATTCTGTGGAGTGCTGTACCTGGTTGCTGGTGGAGGGCGTGGCGAGATGTGCGTCCTCGAGCGCGGGCAGCGCGGCGTGCAGCGCGGGCAGCAGCGCGGGCGCGGCCTCGCTGCTGCCCGGGGACGCGCTGCGCACGGACACGCTCCATTCTGTGGAGTGCTGTACCTGGTTGCTGGTGGAGGGCGTGGCGAGATGTGCGTCCTCGAGCGCGGGCAGCGCGGCGTGCAGCGCGGGCAGCAGCGCGGGCGCGGCCTCGCTGCTGCCCGGGGACGCGCTGCGCACGGACACGCTCCATTCTGTGGAGTGCTGTACCTGGTTGCTGGTGGAGGGCGTGGCGAGATGTGCGTCCTCGAGCGCGGGCAGCGCGGCGTGCAGCGCGGGCAGCAGCGCGGGCGCGGCCTCGCTGCTGCCCGGGGACGCGCTGCGCACGGACACGCTCCATTCTGTGGAGTGCTGTACCTGGTTGCTGGTGGAGGGCGTGGCGAGATGTGCGTCCTCGAGCGCGGGCAGCGCGGCGTGCAGCGCGGGCAGCAGCGCGGGCGCGGCCTCGCTGCTGCCCGGGGACGCGCTGCGCACGGACACGCTCCATTCTGCGTTCTCCATTTCTGCAACAGCCGTCACGTGTCATGCTCTATACAATACACTCAACCAATATCTACTAATATAATCCAGGGGAGTAGTTCCTGACCGATAGAGAATAATCGAAGCAGTAGCTCCAAAAAACTGTGGAATGAGTTACCATCAGAGGTTTTTCCGCCAAGCTACAATATGAACAGCTTAGAGAATAAATTTAATAAAGTCCTTCAGAGTAGGCAACTCAACGTTAACGCCCCTGGTGTTGTTGGAGTCTATGGGCGACGGTGATCGCTCACCATTAGGTGGATCATAAGACCGTTCGACTGTATCTTACAAAAAAAAATGTGATAGAGAATCGAGATTCGAAATATCTTGGGAGCAGTGTCATAACTTTTCATTTCTTTGCTATAATCTAGAATCAGCAGTAAAATGCGTATTCTCGTAAAAGACTTTTATCACCATAACGTTATTATTATTAAAGTGAAAGTTTAACGTTATTAGAATTGAGATATCGGAAAGAAGGTTCAATCATATGGTATGTGACAAGAAAAGTCTAGAATTACCTGATAAGACGTGTAAATAAGAGAAGTAGTAGTAAGAAGTGCTTACCATAGTCTATTGGCAAGGGCGGCATGTCCATGTCTGAAGTCAGAGCGAGACTCATTTCTGTGTCGAACGTTTGTATCGCTAACGCTTGACTGTCAACTATCGCCGCCTGAAACATACACTCATTTTAAGTCGCTGATAACCACTCTTCTCATTCTTACATCTCTTCTTGTTCTTACATCAAAAAAAAAATTAAGATATCAAATCACGGGATGTAGTCTGGCAGTTGTCAGTCGTAATGATTATAAATTAACTAAGAGTGGAGTCAGATTCACACATCAATAGATTTTAGATAATATAAATGGCTTGATATATAAATTTGATCTATTAAACATCTTTCCTCAGTTATGTACTGATAACTACCTGAGTACAGTCCCTAGGAATTAAGGTCACGACGCATGATCTTTTCTTCAAATTCCTTTTTAATTTGTAAAAATCTTTAATATCCACGTTAGCGAATTCGTCTTATGAATAAGATAGTAAGCACAACATCGTACCTCTAACGCTCTAATTTGCGGCGTGTCACCGCCGTTGTCTGATTGGTCGTCCGGCGTCGAGTCTGTTCTCGCAAGCTGCAAAAGTGTTAATAATATTAATCCAGTACGGGTACAAATGAATATTCATCAAATTACAATACACCAAATTGATTGCCGACTCATCAAGCCCTTTTTACATAGCGTCTTTATTAATTACTAGCGGCCTGTCCCAGCTTCGCATGGGTGGACATATTTTTTTTTCAATGTTTTGGGATAAACTTAGACCGTGGTGGGTTCGAGTCATTTGCACGCCCTTCTACCTCGCGCCTTGCCCGGGCCCGCGCTGGGTGAGAACGCGCCCCGTGACCTTATATTTTTAAAATCTGTTTGAATGGAATGTCCGATTTGAAAAATTCAAGAAGTAATGTATAGGTATTGAACCAGTCTTGAATATGAAAAGATTTATTTGGATAAGGATTAATACCAAGGTACAAATAAAGAGCCTTTTCTAGCGGCGGCATTTCAATTAAATTTTTATAATAAAAGAACACTTATGACATAACTATAATAGCTAGACATATGCTGTCGCGACATTTTTTTTTTTAGATAATGACGTGTTTTTCAAAATCATAGTATATTATTTTGTTCTATCATCAATAGTTTTCGCAGCGCACGCGATGTAAGGTTTTTGTTTTCCACCTTGGGTTACATTATTGGAGTTTTAGTAAGGATCCCTAAAAAAGGGATCAGGGTAGGGATCCGCAGGGCACATACAGCGAATGGCACCAAATAGATGGTCCCAAATTGTCACAAACTGGATACCCCGAAATATAAAAAGGAAAAAAGGAAGACCACCAAAAAGATGGAACTATGAAATTATAAAGGTAGAGCGGGGAGAATATGGGCAAGAAAAGCAAAAGATAGGGACGATTGGCGATCCTTGGAGGCTTATACCGCCGAAGGTGGTCCATACACAAATATATAAAAGTAATAACTAGTATTTAGACAATTTAGAATTAAGATTTATTTTTTATTTTATTTTATTTTATTTTGTGTGGAAATAAAGCTATTTTTATTTTATTTATTTACTAGCGGCCTGTCCCAGCTTCGCATGGGTGGTCATAAATTTTTTAAACATTTTAGGATAAATTTAGACCGTGGGTTCGAGCCTCGCGTCTACTAATTTCATACATTTGCACGTCCTTCTCCTTGAGTGAGTGAAATCGCACCCCGAGCGTGACCCGTGGACCCGTTAACATTTTTAATTTCGTCATATCTTTTGAATGGAATGTCCGATTTGAAAAATTTAAGAAGTAATCTATAGGTATTGAAACCGTCTTAATTATGAAATGATTTATTTGGATAAGGATTAATACCAAGGTACAAATAAACACCCTTTTCTAGCGGCGGCATTTCAATTATTTTTTTTATAATAAAAGAACACTTATTGTGACATAACTATAATAGTTAGACATATGCTTCAAAAAAGTCAAAAAAGTCGAACTCTAGGTATTGTTACCCGCAGTGGTATACAGCAGATATCATAAGAGAAATAGAGTTAAAAGCGAGACTACATAAGCAGTACAAGTCAAAGAAGTTAGAGAGAGACTATACGGCTTTCTCAATATGTAGGGCAAAACTCAAGGTTATGATAAATAAGGCACATGATCTACATCAGGAGCTAGTCCAACGTAATCTAGCGGAAGATCCAAAGTCGTTCTGGGATTATGTGAGAACAAAGAGAGGGGCTGTAAATCGCAAGAAAGTCACTTTAAATGGAAGCATCATACCAGATGAAGAATGTTCCACGGAATTTGCAAAGTACTTTCACTCGGTATTTGGCACATCAACGGCTCGACTGGACGTGAGTCGGCGGAATCAGCGAGTCTCGCCACCAGCGCGCGAGTGCACGTTCCACGGCTCACGCTGCCAGAAGTGCGTGCGGCACTTGCTCGTCTCAAGCCGAAGCGTTCCGCAGGCCCGGACGCGATTCCTGCGTACATAGTGAGAGACTGCCGCATCGTGATGGCTGAGCCACTCGCACACATTTACAATCTTTGTTTGCAGGCATGCTATTTTCCAAAACGCTGGAAAGTCACAAGAGTTATTCCGATACCTAAAGGAGGGGCGGGATCGGAGGTAAGCGAATTCAGACCTGTGGCAATTCTTTCGACTCCAGCGAAAGTGTTGGAATCAGCCGTGCAACGCAGCATGCAAGAGCAGGTGTCGGCTCGTCTCTCCGACGCCCAGCATGGCTTCCGACCAGCCCGCAGCACAACCAGCAACCTCCTGAACTCCATGACGTACGTTCTCCCTTATGTCGACGCGGGGGTGCAAGTTGACGCCGCCTACTTCGATTTCAAAAAAGCTTTTGATCTAGTCGATAACGACATACTGCTCACAAAGTTGGCGACGATCGGCTGCACCACTAAGCTGCTTCAGTTCTTCGCGAGCTATATGAAGGACAGGCAGCAGTACGTAGAGTACGCGGGGTTCAAGTCGGAGCCATATATTACAAAAACTGGGGTAAGCCAAGGAAGCAACTTGGGACCGCTAGAGTTCATCATCATGATCAACGACTTGCCCGAGGTGGTTTCGGAGGCCAGATGTTTGCAATTCGCGGATGACCTCAAATTGCTCTTACCGATTAACAACGAAGGAGACTGTGAACGTCTTCAACAAGATGTGGATAGGGTAGTGGAGTGGAGTCAAAAAAACGAACTGCAGTTCAATGTCGGTAAATGCTCAGTCATCACTTTTAGCAGAGCAAGGGCACAGCTCCACTACAACTACCAAGTGAAGGGTTCACAGTTGAAAAGAGTAAAATCGGTGAGGGATCTTGGGGTTCATCTGGACACCGAGCTACATTTTCGAGATCATGTGATGAACATCTGTAAAAAAGCCTATAGAACTCTGGGGTTCGTACTTCGTCGAGCCAACGGCTTCACCAATTTTAAAGCCGTGAGAGCACTGTATGACGCCTTGGTCAGAAGCCAATTAGAGTGCAATGCTGCGATATGGGCTCCGCATGAGGCGAAGTACAGCCTTATGATAGAACGCATACAGAACAAGTTTGCTAGGTACTTGTACTGGAAAATGTATAAAGTCTATCCTTTCTATCCGCTAATGTATCCGACCTTGTTCGTCCTGGGCATGGTCGGATACAATAAGCTGGAAGTTAGGAGGGACTTGGCACTTGCTCTGTATGTGTTCAAGGTGTTCCGAGGAAAGATTGCCAATGCGGACTTTCTGGAGGCGGTGCGATTGCGGGTTCCCAACGAGTTCGTGCACAGGCGGAGGCGGCCGCCTCTACTGGATGTGCCGCGGGGGAGAACTAACTTACTGGGCAAGGCACCCCTGACACGGACCATTCGGACACTAAATCTAGTAGCGGAGAGTATTGATGTTTTTCAGTGTTCTTTGAGCGAATTCGCAAAGACTTCTTTCTTTGCATATTTTAGAATATACCTAATTGATAAATTTTTATTTTATGTTATTTTCTATTTAATTTTTGTTTTTTATGTATGATTTAATATGTTATTATTTGGATTGTTTAGTTAAATTTATAAAAAAATCTAAATGAAATTACACTATCGTATTAGGTAAGCCTGTAAAGATAGAGTGATGTTGTTGATAAATAAATAAATAAAATAAATAAATGCTGTCGCGACATTTTTTGTAGATGATGACGTGTTCTACAAAATCGTAGTTCATTGTTTTGTTCTATCATCAATAGTTTTCGCAGCGCACGCGATGTAAGGTTTTTGTTTTCCACCTTGGGTTACATTATTGGAGTTTTAGTAAGGATCCCTGATTTTTTTGAAAATATAATATAGCCTATGTTACTCAGGGATAATGTAGCATTTTAATGGTGAAAGAATTTTTGAAATCGGACTAGTAGGTTTTGAGCCTATTCGTTACATACAAAAATACAAATGTTTCCTCTTTATAATATTAGTGTAGATTAGTAAGGATCCCTGTTTTTTTTTTAAATATAATATAGCCTATGTTACTCAGGGATAATGTAGCATTCTAATGGTGAAAGAATTTTTGAAATCGGACCATTAGTTTTTGAGCCTATTCGTTACATACAAAAATAAAAAAATACAAATCTTTCCTCTTTATAATATTAGTGTAAAAGTGTAAATTTCGGTCCAAGCTAATATTTTTTTATTTCATGTTTAGTATAAGCGGTTTGTGTTTGTTTGGGCATGTCGAGAGGATGGATGAAAGAAGATTAACGAAACAGGTGCATTAGGCGAGTGTGAATATTGGGAGGGGACGACCTCGGCGGACGTATCTTGATCAGATAGCAAACGTTCTAGAGAAAGAGTACCCTAAACTGACGAGAATGTATGAAGAATATTATGATATTAAATGAAGCGTATAGAGGTATGAGAAGAGGTATGTAAGGATCACAGAAAGTGGAAATACATTGTCTCCCCTATAGGAAACAGGCGTGATTTTATGTATGTATAAGCTGTTTAAAAAACCCCATAGAATTTGTGAAGTATAGAGACACAATCTAAAACTATTGATACTAACCTGCAATGAAAGTGGTACTGCCAATGCTGTGCTCGTGGTGGATCCGGCCAGCAGGACAGACTTCGTCAACGAGGGCAGTCTTGAGGACTCGGACTCCGAGGGCTCCCATTCTGTATCACCTGGTGGAACAAATGAGATAATTAGAAAACATTTTATACAATATATATGTGAAGGTGTGTGTGTCTGGTTATCTGTATCAACGCCATCTAGTGATATTTTCAGAATCTTCTTCATTCATTATTAGCCCCAGAGAGTTTGAGGCTCCTCCGGGGAAGTACTACTACCACCATGCCTATTTAATGCTGTCGCCAAGCGTTGCTGTGTTTCGGTTTGAAGGTTGTGGTTGCCGGTGAAATTACGGGCATACGAGGTTTAACATCTGCATGCTTCAAGTTGATGGACGTAAGTGCATCGTAGGGCACGATTCTATTCACCTGACTTGCGAGACAATGCTCTGTTACTGATCGACCATCTACTTGTTCCATCAGAAAGTAGGATAATTATTAAAAAAAAAGTAATTTATAGCAAAAGGACTTACTATCAGATGCGGTGGGGTCTCTATGCGCGGGATGCGTGTCGTCCGTGGAGGGCGGCGGCGGCGCGGCGCGCGGGCGCGGCACGTTGGCCAGCAGCGTGCGCGCGTTCCCGCACACGTCGCCGCGCAGCGCGCGCAGCAGCGGCACGCCGGACACGCGCGCCGCGCCGCCGCCGCCGCGCCCCGCGCGCGCAGCCACCACCATGCACGACTGCTGATTTAATGACAACTCGTTGATGATGACAATTCAGACGTTATGTTGTCTGATTACATTTCATTATCTAAACACGAGTTTTACAACTGATTTTGCACTGACTAATGAAAAATATGCTTAAAAATATTTAGCAACACAAAAGACCATTCCGACACTGTGTGATATAGACTACAAACGACAAATGGTCGTCTACTATCGATAAAGAAAGAAATTGAAGCGAACAGATAAGTCATTAGATTAAATGTCAATGACGAATCGGTGTATGTATATTCGTCCAAGCATAACCTTAGTATCAAGCGTTATTATTCTGCGACACTTAAATCGGTAACTTAAACGAGCAACAAATGTATAAATTACTGAGGGTAATGACGTATTGCATCAGTTTAAAATCGAGAGTTTCGATCGGTTATATTCCCACGGAACATGTTACGGATGCGTTCACAATTAACTTTTAGGGCCGGATCGCTAAAAACGAAAACTTACAAAAAAAAAAACACTCAAAACGGATCGCAATATCAACGGACGAAGATATGAACATACCGTTTCAGGTTGCGCCGTCTCCGCGTGCGTGTCGCACGCCACCCGCAGCAGATAGACGGCCAGCGCGAGCACGTGGTCGGGCGGCGCGTGCGGCGCGTGCGTGTCCCCCCGGCGGTGCACGCCGCGGTGCAGCACGGCCGCGATGGCGCCGTGCAGCACGCCCGAGGCGCAGATGGCGCGCGGGTCGCCGGCGCCGCCCTCGGGCGCGGGGGCCAGGCGCAGCGGGGGCCACAGCGCGGCGCCGGGGGAGGGGGCCGCCGCGCCGGCCGCCTTCTGCTTCTCGCGCATGCTGCACGTACAAGTCAATAATAATTGGGGAACTTTCGACCCGACGCTATCGAGGCCAGCTTGTGCCAGGTTGCTTAAAAACTGAAACTGCTTCAAAGTCGAAGTCGAAAGGTATTTATTCAGTAAAATCGCAAGGATCGCTTTGAATCTTCACGACTTTGAACCCCGAGCATGGTAGATATCTTAGTACCGAGTGCTAACTTAACGACTATGATCCCCAGGTACGGTAGATATCTTAGTGTAAGGTACCTCTTTGAGGAGGTCTAAGGGGAGTAGGCCAAATATTACATTTGGAACATACCCACATTTTGCAGAATTTAGTATTCTATACGTGACCCATCGCCACTGTAATTATACTAACTGGTTTCCTCACGATGTCACGTTGTTGTCTGTGTCGGGATCGAGCTTACGGCTCACTGAGCAGAAGGCAGAGCTAGTATCGACTGAGCTCCGAGGACTCCGGCGTCACGGAAGACCAGCGTTATAATAGTGCATCAAACAGCCGAGTGACAATCTATTTTGTTGTCATAACCGATATCGTTCTCTGTATTTCGCCTACGTGTTTGTGCCACAAAATAAACGATTTGATTTTAACAACTCACAAGGCGGTATATCTCTCCATGGAGGCGTGGAAGTCCCTGCGATGCACGGCGCGCCGCAGCACGTGCAGCGGGTCGTAGTACTGCTCCCACACGACGGGCCGCGGCACGAACAGGCCCTGCTCCAGGTTCTCCGAGCCCTTCGGCGGCGGACGGTACGTCGATAGCTGGAAACAAACACATTCTTGTTTAACTTCTTGTTGAGTGACTAGTTTCTTTCGAATCAGTTTGGTGAAAGTATTTTAAGTGCGCAAGATGATGGACGCAGGGCAGTGCATCATAGGGCACGTTATGCGTGACTTACCAGGCATTGTTTTGTTTAAGGTGATGGTTACCACTTAACATCAGGTGGGTCATCACTAGTTCCATCAGTAGTAGTATAAAAAAACGAGGCTCCTCTCTAGCACTAGAGATATTAGGATAGGAAGGATATTTGTTATGTTACAAATATCTGTTATACATTTCACATCGTTATACGGTATTCGCTTATCTTTGGATGTTTATGGCTAAATCACGCGCTTAGCACTTGACCTATCGGGATGAGAGAACTTGAGACTTTTTACTGGGAATTATTAACTTAGGCTGTTTTTTAGCGTATTACCGAGAACATGAACGAACCCAATAAAGCGAAAAAGCCTTAAATGTGAATGTTAGCCATCACTTATACGCGAGCGGATGCTAGCAATACATTATAATACCAAGATACAAAACTAACATCTGCGTTTATTACTCAAATGTTTGTCCTCACTGAGTATCGAGCCCATGACCTACAGCGTGTAATGAGGTAAATACCTCCTTGAGCACTTGCTCGAAGTTCGTGCGTCTTGTCGCCGGCCGCCAGCAGCGTGCTCACCTCCAGCCGGGACTGCGTCAGCTCGTCGTTGTACAGTTACCTCCTTGAGCACTTGCTCGAAGTTCCTGGTGTGCGCGTTCCCGGAGCGCTCCGGCATGAGCTCCAGCAGCTGCGAGTGCGTCTTGTCGCCGGCCGCCAGCAGCGTGCTCACCTCCAGCCGGGACTGCGTCAGCTCGTCGTTGTACAGTTACCTCCTTGAGCACTTGCTCGAAGTTCCTGGTGTGCGCGTTCCCGGAGCGCTCCGGCATGAGCTCCAGCAGCTGCGAGTGCGTCTTGTCGCCGGCCGCCAGCAGCGTGCTCACCTCCAGCCGGGACTGCGTCAGCTCGTCGTTGCCTACGATTATCATAAACATTATTCATCATTTATTTATTTAAAACTTTCACACAAAACAATGTAGTGCTAGGAGGACTTAATACCTGTCATCCTGGGCGTGCCAAAAGATAGTGAAGAAAGGTGGGGCATGAAAACTGTTTGATTTTAAGTGGGTATTTTAAAACTTTTAAACTATAAATAAATATAAAATATAAATATCTTAATTATTACACTTATGTAATGATAATAATAATAAAGCTTTTTATTTACACACTAGCGGCCTGTCCCAGCTTCGCATGGGTGGATATACATTTTTTGAACATTTAGGATAAACTTAGACCGTAGGTTCGAGTCTCGCGTCCTACTTATTTCATACATTTGGACGCCCTTCTCCCTGAGTGAGTGAGAACGCGCCCCGTGGAAACGCGCGTTCGCTTATAATATTTTTAAAGCGAACTGATGTCCGATTTGAAAAATTAAAGAAGTACTGTATAGGTATTGAAATAGTCTAATTGCATACGAAATGATTTATTTGGATAAGGATTAATATAAAGGTATGGATAACATGGTCTGATTTTGGTCGGCATTTCTATCAACTTTTAAAATGTAAAAAAAAGTTATAGTAACATAACTACGATAGTTAGACATGGTATCGCTGAGTTTTCTGTAGATATTGATGTGTTCTTTAACAAAAGTTTTCGCAGCGCATGCGATGAAAGACATATTATGGCCAATTTTTTTACACCTTTTGTTACATTATTGAAGTTTTAGAAGAGATCCCTATTTTTTTCTAGTAATAAATATAGCGTATGTTACTCAGGGATAATGTAGCATTCTAATGGTGAAAGAATTTTTGAAATCGGACCAGTAGATTTTGAGCCTATTCGTTACATACAAAACAACAAAAATACAAATCTTTCCTCTTTATAATATTAGTGTAGATTACACATGTACATTCTTTGGAAATGTTTGTTAGTATTTTTTGCTTATTCTATGTGTTAGTGTGGGATGTGGATCCCTTGAGGGTAAAAGCCTCCTCCAGGTTGCTCCATACGTCACTGTTACTTGCAGTGGTTAAACATAAACATAATTATAGGCCCTTATTCATATACCCTGCCATTTTATAGCGACTCCATAGAGTACACTTGTCACTGTCGCTTTCATGCCGACGAAAAGATTACCATTATTCCTTGTTTCTTGTTGTTAAAGTAGTTCTCAGGGATATGAGCCCCGTTGGGGTATTACAATGGTTTTTATGCCCATATTTTTAAACTTTTAACTAATATAAATTTCAAACTTAAAACTAATAATATAACTACTTTAAGTAGACTTCTTTGTGAAGGGCACGTCATGGGAAGTACTACCACCATGCGTTTTTCTGCCGCCAAACAGCGTTGCTGTGTTTCTTTCTTTTTTCCAGTTATTACATTTGGCAGATACCCTCATTTAGCATTGTCAATAGTCATTGTGGCCACAAATATCAAAATTCGTTGGTGATTGGACCTTTGCTTGCTATTGGTAAGTATTAATAAAACAAACCGAGATTAGTCCTCGATGAGACGAGGATGGCGAGGAAGGTCAGAAGACCTTCCACCATGGCGTCCTGCTCCGCCGCTTGCACCGGCGACATCGGCAGCATACTCAGCCACTCTCGGACACCGAACCTGTGAAACACCATTGTGGGATTCTTTAGATCCATTAAAACACAAATATATTATTATACGAGGTTATGCCCTCCGCCCGGCCACGCCGTCCAAGCAAGTGTCCAGCATGTCGCTAGTGTTGCCAGCGCGACTAGGCTAGACACCACATCCTCATCTTTATTAAAATTTACAAATTTCAGAACACTTACAGTAAACCATATTTGTAAAAGAGTCAGTAATCATGAAAGTATAAGGCACAGTTTAATAGTTATGGATTAGTTTATACTTTATATTATTATACTTTGTATATAACACATTTATAAACAAAGCAAACCACAACTTATACAGGTACACAAAAATGTATAAAACACACATGATGCAATGGAGCATTTGTAGCTCTTTGCAAACGCTATTATTTATTACTTACATTTTAGATTGTATTGTCACCATTGATTTCCTTATTTACTTACCCATATTCAATACATATTGTAGTATGTAAGTACATACCTAAATTATTGGAAATGTAGCATAGGTTGAACAAAGATTAAACACGATGAAATAAATAGTAAGATTAGTTTGTATAACAGTTATAGTATAGGTACAACATTTTAAGTCAACACTAACATTTTCAAATATTTTGGAATAGTTATAGGTATTATAAATAATAACTGATTAACTCTTTCTTCTTACTATCACTACCTATATTCCTTCCCCTTATCCTTTTTTTTTTATCCTTAACCTTAAACTAATACCAGGTAATAGAATAAAATTTGACCGATTCAAAATGTTGAACGTTCCGTTCGCCATTCTATTAATTTGCGGCCTTTTAGTATTGAACATTGATTAACATATGGAATTTTAAAATTTCAAAAAGTTAAACTACTGGTAGAACTTACAGGTTAGTCAAGGCACTAATATTTGTTTATCTGTGGTCAAGGCAATCCATTCGTGCTCTTTGATTGAATTTTACAAATTCATATTCAATAAACTATACTAAAAGGAAACTAGTTAAAATAGTTGGGTGAGACATCATATAGAAATCATGCCGATTTCACCTCTTGTTACTTTTATTTGCTGGTTTAAATCTAAAAGTTCTTACATTGTATCAGCATGAAAGATGCTTTAATTGTTATTATTAACATGAACATTTTTGTAGGTACATTTACATATTTAATAATTGAACGAATAGATTTCAAATTCATCGTATTAGTAGAAGGATATTTCTACAAGAATAAAAGCATAATCTTCATAACTCATAAATCTTGTCTGATGCACAACAGATTTTATAAAGAAATAGAATAATATCATTATCATAACATTGATTTTGTCAGTCGTTTTCAAATTTGAATGTAACCTCTTTAGTAAGCTGAAAGAACAATTTAGCCTAACTTGGTTCCTAGTAGTTTCTTCATAGCTCAATTCAATTCAACAGGCGATTCGTTTTCTGACAATTTGGGAAGCAACATAGCTTTTTCATTTAAATTATTTTTCTCATCTGCGTCTAAGGTTTTTCTAGTGTTATTTTGAGTTGTGTTGTGTAATTTCGGTGGCATTTTAACCAACATTACTTGAGGTCTTAGCACAAAGTTTAAGCATTTGGAATGAAAGTGTCTGTATATATGATATCCTGATTTGACCGAAAATGTTTCTAATGTTTTGAAGAAAACCGCTACCATTTTCTTCGAAACAAATGATGGCCCACTTGACTATGGACTGACTTGACTAAAAAGTATTCAATACAAATCACTTGACACTGGCATGATTGTCTGTCGAATGACGGACAGGAGCCATAAATTGAGAGAAGAAGAAGAATTCAACAGGCAGAACATTTACCTCCATGGGCAGAACAACTCAGCTCTTGGCGTTTGTTTTGTGTTGATTAGCATAATCTAGTTCTTGCCGGAATAGGTACATAACATCAAGAAGAGGTCAATCCACCGGTCTGATCCAAGATCCGTGCGGATACAATCGATCATACTTTGAAGCAGTCTCTAATTACCCAATTATCAATTTACCTAACCCATTGAAGTATGTAATCACTGATTGATTCTGTTACTCAGATACCCCCCATTTTCCAGATAGGCAGGTACACCAAAATTTACAAGTTTATACAGGACCTTTAGAACAGCTAGGGACTAGGGGTATGTAGGTATAAGAACTGACCAAATCTACCACCAATCCAATTGATAATGTTCTCTAGGCTATGTATAACTTTCATTAGGTATCCATGGCAGTATCAAATAGATTATACTTAGGTACTAGTATTCTCTTATCTGTGACTTAGGTCAGGTTTCATCGCCCCTACTGCAGCCGGCAAATATGAAGTATTTTAGATAGCACCTAAAACACACTCAAGGTGAATATAGGTCCGCCCAAGCAGGAGGTGTGAAAAGACGTAAACATTTAAAACAAAGATGAAGATCTAGATTTCATATTTTGTCTCTTCACTCTCAGACCATTAACAGACATATCATGGAAAACCAAGGTTCTTTCAAGATAGGTACAATGTTTAAATTTTCATAATAAAACCTATTATCTCTTTGAACTTCTTGTACTTAGTAATTTTACCTTGTTTTAAGTATGTACCTACCTAGGTAAATAAGTAACATAATTTATTTATTCATCAACATCACCCTTATTCTAATGTAATAATGGTAGTATGTACACTTAGTCAATATACTATATGACTATAAGGTATTGATACCTATAGGTTCAATTCATTAATACAGTTGATATAGCTTTTGGTAGAATCCTTACCAGAAGAAGACACACTTAGATATATTCAGCTTGTTCATTAGATGTCTCATGCCTTCAAAGAGTCTAGTAACTTTTATAAGTCAGTACGTTCTTTTTACAGTTGCTCACTACCAGTCTGAGTGACCAGTAGATTTTATCAACATTATCAAAATCTTACAACACATTGAAAAACTTACTTAGTGACACATTAAGAACTGTATGCAAGGCCAAAGTTAAGTTTTAGTAGAGATAAAAAGTACTTTTTCTCCATTATCAGATAAAACAGGGTAAAATACCAATTTCTATCAAAATGTTGCTCAAACATTTATTTTTAATTGTTATGTATTACTGTTATTTTATTTCTATTCAAAACCAGTTTTTAAACTGTACTTTGTCAAGTTTAGTTAAACCAATGTAATTCTTTTCCTTTTGTTTACTTGATTATTATATTAATGTCTATTATAAATCTTCATTTAGTTCACTTAGTAATAAATACCAAGGTATGCAGGTTGAATGTTCTATTGCCTTGTGATAAGCAGATAGGTTATTTAATACTTACTTTCACACATAAAATTGATGCTAATAGCATTCTCTATCAATCATCCAGGAAATACAAGAATATAGTGAGGTATGACTGTCTCTACCTAAGTATATAGGCATCGGTACAATAATTTTACTTTTTACGTGGATGTTCCATCCATACACCATGTTTGAATGAACATAGGCTCAAGTCTCTTTTGCTGCTGTAGCTACAGAATGCAAACTCCTACTAACACAATTTCTGCTTTTGTTTCCATCATTCCTGTAATTATTATTTTTTAGAAAATAAATAACCTTTATTTTATTTTCGTAAATGCTGTCGACGTTTCTTTAAATAGATCAACCACTTTTTAAACAGTTTGATTTACGTATGGCTGTTTTGAATTTATATAGTGTTCTACAATGTAGGTAGGTAGCTCAAAAATCTCTGAACAAAATATGCAGTTATGATTACCATTCTATTGATAGTATAAGTATATAGTAAGTATTTATAATAGCTACCAAGCAGGTCGGTCGATTTTTGGAGTGTTCGTACCCGAGTGGGTTTTACCGCCTTGTTTGCTGTAAATGATGATGGTCTATCTTACATATACCTATTATATTAGCAGAGTTATAATAACATAATTAGAATAAATTGTCAAGGCATTTAATTATATTATGTATTCGTGCATATTTATGCATATTCGTGGCGTTATCAACTGTTAACAGTTGCATTGCCGTGTTTGTGTAGGTTAAGTTTCTTCTTAATTTCTTGTTACATAATACCTACTCACATTTTAATAATGGGAGGTAGTTTGATATTCTATATTATTACGGAACAAATATTTTTATTTCTTTCTAAAGATGCGGTAATATTATTATAAATTGTGAAATTCACAACACACATAAACTTTTGACAGTAAAGCAACCACTACGAATAATCAACGAGGTAGATTATACCCACCCAGTAGATTAATTATAATGATAATGGTAAGTATATAGTATGTTACAAATGAAACGGAAATCGAGATAATACCCAATAATCTTCCTGTGTTTTGCCTGCCACACCTGGCATTGGTATACTATAACACAGGGTTATTCTAGTTTGGGTACAAATGTTGTTCGAACAGGAAATATAGCAAATGTTTAACATAAACCCAATTTAATAAAATACTATAATGTTTGTTAACGATTTTAAATAAATAAATTTCATTTCATCTAAAACACTCAAAAGCTAAGTGTTATTAAGTATGTTTGTGATCCAGTTTCCGATGCATATTTAACAAATACGAATTATTCATGGCCTTTAATTTTTATTATATTGTCACATGTGATCACACACAGTGCATTTGATGATTTTTCATTTCTTTTGCCTTTTTGTCATTTCCGATGACCATTTATTAAATGCATGGCTTTGTTTTCCATCTCTGATGAAATATTTCTTGCATGGCTTTTTGGTTATCTTTAATAACATTATACATAGCCTTTATATCATCTCTGATGACATTAATTACATGGCCTTTACATCATTTCTGATGAGATTAATTACATAGCCTTTCCGTCGTCTCTGATGTGATGACACTTATTGCATGGCCTTTATTTACATGACCGGTATTTGGAGCCTGTAACATAACATTTTTCATATTAGATATTGTTTATTCATTTTAGGCTGTGGCTCATGCTCAGCGCAACAATAGTATAGCTACTTTGTTGCATTGCCCTTAAAACTGGTCCTGGTTTTTCAGTCTAGATTTCAGTTGCAATAGGTAGGTATAAAAGATATAAAAACCATTCACCTAATTGCTAATAAAAAATAATAGTAAAATAGCAACAGCCTGAAGACTTTGATTCCCAGGCACGGTAATATCCTCACACATCCCTTAGTACCAAATACTTTTAACATTTGGCACAAACCCAGTACAGGTACAGTAGTTGGTATTCCATACACTGTAGTACCTGGTGACGTGGGTCAAGACGTACAGATATGGTTGATGATGATGTGATGTGTCGTCCAGGCCGATTTTGGCTACGGCAGCATTGTTAATGCTAATAATTTTCAAAACATTTCTACCTTCATAGTGATCAAAGTAAAAATCTTTTCTTTCACAGAAGGTTTTCGTAGGTTAGGGTAGGCAGGTAAAATTATTATGCAGCGATAAATTTTTCTAGATCTTTTTCTAACAGGTATCTCAATTACGTAAGTAATACTTTGATCTTATATACGGTACCCTTGTACTGTACATGTTAGTTCAACGTAGGTTTCGTACCTTGTTTATTGAATTGGAACTTGAACTTCAACTGCAAAATAATTACTTTGGAATGCCACCTATCCCTTCCTTTTCAGTAAAATGAGTTAAATTACTCACGTTCTCCTCAGTCGCCACTTTGTGGGATTCTTTAGATCCATTAAAACACAAATATATTATTATACGAGGTTATGCCCTCCGCCCGGCCACGCCGTCCAAGCAAGTGTCCAGCATGTCGCTAGTGTTGCCAGCGCGACTAGGCTAGACACCACAACCATCAACATTATATTTCAGTATTATTGTTTTATGAAGTACACATTGACACACTAACACTTCACATTCATAATCTTTCGCGTTTTTTTGCGATTAACTATTAACTTTGATTGTTGTTTTGTTTTTTTTACTTTCAACTCACCTTATTACTTTTGTTTGTCAGTACATATCTACCTACCTACTTACTTACTTTGCTTATAAAATGTGGATTCAATTTGGTTAGTGAACAGTCTACATCAATAGCTTAAAATAGATAATAAAGAAAAACTGTGAATATATTAAATAAAAATAATGGAGCGCTCAGCGACCAATTAACTAAAGATCTCTTTGCAAGCTAATTTGTTGTAAGGTTAGTTCGGCTGTAAAAGACTAGATGGCGTAAACAAGTATTTCCGTTGCCGAAAAGTAATCATTAATTTTCATGCTCTTATCCCACTTTATATGGAGTCGGCACAACCCTCCCGATTTTTTTTGGATAATATAAGCATAATTTTGACAGTGTAGCCGAAGCAGTTGGGTCCACACGGAACACACACATACATAAAGTAATAAGTTATATTTATGGCGATGACAAGTGCTAATAATGTACTTCTCGCTCGCACGTTTCGACATGTCGAAAAATTTAAAATCACTCAACTCATTTTTGATAAGTCGCAATCAACCAAGTTGTACGCAATCACATTGCACACAGTTTATTAAAGGTTTCACTTTGATCTATACAAGTTTTCCTTCTCAAAAGTTGGCAAACTTGATTCGATTAAAATGAATTTTTGCGTGTTTTTTTTCTAAATGAACGTGCGAGCGAGATTTACATTAGCACTTGTCATAACCTTTATTTAAAACCTCGGCCTGCCTCTACGTTGCTATACCCTATGCAGGGTCCATGTGATACTTACTAGCACCTAACAACTATGTACGTGAGCAATAAATGTATGGAGTGCTAGCTGGTACCCGCGACTTCGTCTGCGCAGGATTAGTATTTCGAGTAGCTAATATTAGCGTGGCGTAGTACATAAGTATGTGTAACTCCAGCGGTTTTGGCAGCGCACGCCAGAATAGCTCGCAGATGGTAGATTTTTTCCTACTTACATGACACTTATCGTCATATTTTGGATAATTCACACATATCTTTATCAATTGTAGCCTATGTGTTATTCTGATGTATAAGCTATATTATTGTAAAGTTTCATTAGAATCCATTCAGTAGTTTTTTCGTGAAAGAGTAACAAACATCCATCCATCCATCCATCCATACTTACAAACTTTCGCGTTTATAAATAATATTAGTAGGATCTCACACTCACATATCGATGCACATGTCGAGGAACTGGTCGGAGGGCAGATGCGCCGCGCAGACCTGCAGCCAGTAGATGTCCATGTCGACCATGGAGTTGCAGAAGTTCGCCTGGATGTACGTCATCGCCTGCCCCTTGATCTGCAGACCGTTGCGAACCCACACCCCGGCCAGGATCTCGTAGAATAGGCTCTGTGGACAACGTTTTATATTTCTTTATTGTCCCATAGCTCAGTCAACATCTGTCATCAACAATCCAAGTCTGAATTTTGTTTCCTTTTTGTATGGTGATTCGATAAGCGCCTCTTCAGAGTGTGCTGAGAACTCACGAGTCTCCATACAAAAAAGGTCTGACGTTACGAAAAACGAAAAACAAAACTCAGACTTGAGGTACAGTTGGTAGCTCTGCTTTCTGCGAAGTAGGTTTTGAGTTAGATTCCCATTAGTAATGATCTAGATTTACAAAAACGTATCTATCAATCATCTGAAAGTTTTGCTTACTTTGGGGTTCGATGACGCGAAAATGTCTATCAATATTTACATTAATTTTTAACAGACAAGAAGGTGCGTATTTCTGATGTACCCATGTACACACATCAAAACGGCCGGTCCGATTTCGATGGGGTTTTCGCTATTGTCAAATATCCGTCGGTGTTTCTGTTCTTAAAAATAACGACTGTTGCGCCGACAGACGTAATTAAGTGCAGTTCAAAATTTATAAATAGTATCACCCATTTTAAAAGGCCGCGAAAACCACAAAATGGATAGCACATACATTGATTGACTCAAAATTATTTATAACAATAGCACCGCCGCAATTAAATTAAAATTTTCAGGTTCCTCATTTAAAATCAGCAAAGGAGCAGGGAGACCCTCTTTCACCGAAACTTTTCAACTGTACCCTAGAAGAAGTGTTCAGGATGCTGGCAAATAACTGGGAGCAGAAGGGTATTGTCATCGGCGGAGCGAGATTGACATTGTCCCGTTTTCAGGCTCTATATAATAATAATATTTTACCTAAGAGGTGCTTAGGTGCGAAACTATTAGTCATTACGAGTACTTCTGGTATATTGCCCCGGTAGGTACAATTAAAAACGTAGGCACATTATAGGAAACTACAAAACGTGTCTAACATGGCGTTTGGTCGCTTTAGTTCAAGCGATGATGTAAACCTTTACTAATTTCAATCGTAAAATATTAAACGGTTCAATAAATACCTACATTACTTGTAAAAAAGTTAAATTGAATTGATATTCCCGGAAACTTTTTCGCACTCGAGCAGCGGCGATGAGCTTGCAACCTGTCAACCTGTTTGAAATACCAACTAATGCAGTAGTGGGTATGCGCCTATCGAAATATTACTGCTATTACCCCCCTTAGACATCCAGAAAGAATCTTGAGTACTAAGAGTTAGTACATAAGAGGTGCTAAGAAATCTGTGGAGATACCTACCGTGACTGGGAATCAAATTGATAAGGCTATTACTGTTTTCTGAGAAATATAAGAAAAAAAAAACATTCTCTTGAATCTGCAACAACTGTTGACAAAACAACGACATTCCAAAACAAAGTTGTTCCAAACGTTTTCCCCGGATATCCACAACAACAACAAACAATAGAACACGAATTTTTATAAACAATCATGTTTATTATAATACCACGAAATGTTATAAAAACACGCCACTCCCAGGCTGCATACTACATTTACACCAGTTTATTGATGCGTGACAGAAGCCAACAGTTATTTAATATACTATTTATGGACACTTGCAATCGATTACTCGCACGAGGACAAAGTACCTGGGCTTTTTTATGAGATCATGTAACGGAACAATCAGATGTTCCACCTGATTTTGAGCAGTTACCTTTGCCTGTAACATTTGCATTACCTTACAGAGCGTGGAGGAGGAAAGCCGTCGAGGAGGTTGTAAAGCTGAGACGTAAATTTAGGCCTACTATTCGCCCGGGATTCCCCGCATTTGTCCTAGCATATAGAGGGCGTTCGAAGGTGGTTTTCAAGTCTATGCCCTTTATTTTATAACATTATTATGTCCTAGATAGTTTATTGCAAGCTGTATCAGGGCTGACATAGTCGACTCAAAGTCCTTTAAAATTACAGAATAAAATAAATAAACATTAAGTCTAAGCCAGGCGTCCACGATATGATAGGTCATGGCAGCCCTAGTCCCTAGTCCAATGTGTCTGGGATTGCACCGACACCTTCAAATCGAAACACAAAGCAAGTTTAACTGTTTTGCGGTATAAAAAAAACTGACTTAACTGTTTTAACTGTTTTGCGGTATAAAAAAAATAATGTGATAGTACCTCCGCGGCCGAACTCTTTCACAAAGAGAACCACTACTATCTAGCTACATTCACTTCAGTAATTTCAGGTATTTATAGGACGCATTACTGGCATAGCAGGCGTTTAAGCTACGGTAAACATCTTACAATTATGTTACGCGACTTCGCTCTTGTGGTAAATGTTCCCGATAGTAGTAGTCTCACACAAACTAGGAATCACTATGTGACTATAAGTTGTCATAAAAAATGATTTTACGGAACCGTAACATAGTTTTTATTTTAGCTTTTATCAGTCAGGTTCTTTTCAACCTCTTGCATAATTAAATTAGCATAGTTTTGTTAAAATATGCAGGAATTTGAACCGACCCCCTAAATTCTACCCTTAGCTAAAAAACGAACCTCAAAGAAATAGAAAGTGCACAAGAAATGTGTTGACATACAACAGAGTGGGGGCAAGTTGCTAGTTGTGTTGCCAGCTACGTAAACTTTGCTTGGTTTCAGTTCAAACTTTACATAAATTGAACAAGTTTTTTTATTAGCACATTGTGATATGTCGCAATAACCACGTTTGAATTTTTTTTTTATCAAAAAGTATCTAGTTGACTTGTATGCGGCATGATTCATGTGGTGCAGAATGAACTGTGTGTAGGTAGGTATCAAGCGTAAATCAATAGCAATGTTATTGTCCTTACAGTTATATGGCATCGTCTTATTCAATTAACGCTTCCGCGCCGTTATTCTATATCAAACAAATTGAATGGGAGCATGGAGATGAACAAAGGTTTGTGGTATTTTTTTTCTCACAGCGGGCACACTGCGACCTCGGGCACGCAATGTCAGTGAGCGCAAGTCCGCCATGAAGGTCCGACGCGTACAATTCGTGTTTCTATACGCGCTGGCGGCTACTGCCCACGCGCTCGTCGACGATATCATAGACGTGTTAAAGTTAGGCAAAGATATAGGAGAAGAGGTGCTCTCCTCCTGGGACCTCATAGCTAAACCTTTCAATGTATCCGCGGGTGTCGCGATACCGATCATTCGACGACGGGAGAGGGAAATTTTGGAACGGTTAGCGATGGTCACTCGTGCAATAAAGAGGGTGGAATTGAGTGTGGAGAAGGCGGGAGAAGTGGCGATATTTCTGGCGAAGAACAGCGGTAGGGGGACTAGGGTTGAGCTGAGGTTGCACGAGTTGTCAAATCTGTTAGGAAGGGTTGATTCAGCTGATAGGGTAATGAGGGAGTACGTGGGGCTTCAGGAGGAGCTAGAGCGGAGTACGCTGCAGAACTTCGCGGAGTGGTGCGTCTCGCAAGAGCCTTCTGCGCTGCCGGGTCTGATGGAGCGTGTTCATAATCTCATAGCGCCGCCGCACAAGCACTTGCTAGGACGAGGTTTGCTGAATATGCTTCTAGAAGACTTAAAGGTTTGTACTCGCACTATACTTGCAACGAAACGAGACAGCTGTGTGGCTGATAGGATACCTGACAGAGAGTACGTATTATAATAGGTACGTACTTAGTTTCAATGAGGCATACCTACCTACAAAATGTTTACAATGACGATTGTTAGCCGTTACAAGCCGACAGTGAGTCAACGATTTAGTTTCCTTTTTTCAACCAATTCCGCTGTTGTATTTCATTATAAGCAATTTTATATTAAAACTACCATCTTACCCCCCACAGATGAAATATGTCTGACACATATTTCATCTGTGGGGGGATCTGTGGGGATATCTACTTTGCCTAAGAATCAAATTTAAGAGGCAATTTCTCTTTATTCTATGAGCAAATGACGTGTTAGTTGATTATGAATGACCATTCAAAATGTTAATTTTAACGTTATGAACGTATGATTATAATGTTAATAGTAAGTTGATATGCTATAGTAAACTGGTTAAAAATAGTCAAATTTTATTAGTTTAGGATACAGTTATATGTATTATACATCATGGTCGAAAATTAAGACTGTTTAGCCTCATTACTTGCTAAGCTTACGAACCTAGCTGTAGCTGCGGTGGCGTCATCTTGTACCTTGGTTAAAAGACTTCTATTTATTTATACGATTGGCTCCTAACGCCACTACGGTACCTTATCTCGTGGGCTAGTTTACAATAACTTTACATATCCAACGTATTCAACCCAAAAACAATCTACAATTTTAGACCTATTTCGTTAAAAACACTTTCCAATTTTAGATTAAGACCGTGATAAAACAAAAACATCTGGGGACAAGGCATTAACTGTTACAGATGAGTCACGTAGGGTCAAGTAACTTTGATTGGGCCGCAGACAGCTCGGCTGAAGCTGGTCTGTCCTTGATAAGCGACTCCTGGCGTCTGATTGGCACATTCGACCAGTGAACGGAGACCTCTCACACCCCATCCTGTGTCTTTTATGATGGTGTATTATCTGACGTTGTTACTGATTATTATATGTACCCAAAAATTACAGTATCATAGGGGCGAATGTTTAAACCAAAATCGGCTACAGAATTAGACCTTATTTTTGTACTTACTTAAATCAAACTGCTAGGTAGGAAAACTTGTTTGCATCAAAGTTATATTTTTGCTGGACCTTTGTTAAACTTGGTTGTTTGCGATTTTTCATAACAACCATCAGTAATTTTATATCTTGAAAAGTTTTGAATTGTGCGAGAAGTTGTTCGACGGGTGTCAGCCTCTTAAATGATCATATGGTCATATTTAATGGTCATATTTAACATAATAACGTGAACATATTTTATTTGCAGCATTTTGCACAATACTTCTTCATTTCTGTTTGATCCACAGAAAATACATTGTCAATATATTCGGAGCTGACTAAGCCACTTCACGGTTTCGACAACTTTTCAAATAGAATATCCCGGTACATTGCGACCTCAGAGTCGAAAAGCGGGGTTGCTACACTTGCTGCCGCTAGACTACCAACTTACTTAGTCACTGCCACTAGACTACCAACTTACTTACTCCTATCTCATTATAATACATTGTAGCAACGAGTATAATACATAATGATCATCATCTCTGGCAGCACCTAACTTCCAAGTCGACCCACTCCGACAAAGATGGCGTCCTTCTGCGAAACGATATCAGTGGCAGTGTTACGTTACGTACGACTGCAATAACAATAGAAGCAGTTCTCATGTGCGCAGGTTTTTACTGATAGCTATGTACTCATGATACCCTGAAACAGATACTAAATAAACTCGAGTTAAATGTTTGAAACTTGGCATTGCACGAGCTTCGTCATTACGTCATCGTATGTCTTGTTTGTTTCTTATTTCGGTTTAGCACGACACTGGATCAGTATTATTTTGTATAAGAAGAGCAAATACAACAACGGTAGGGAACAAGCTGGGAGTTTCTTGCCTGTTCTGGGCTTGGTCCCGTGGAACTGTCGCCTAGATAAACCTCGATCCTTGTGGTTTTATTGACTAATAAAGATCATCATAGTTCAGCCCCACTTCGGGCTGAACTATGATGATCTGTGATGCTGAGTGTAAGTTTTTCTTCATTCTCATGCGCTATGCTCATTCTCACGGCCAGCAATTTTAATGACGTCTAGCTATCACAGAAGAGTGTAAAATTGAATGTATTCCATTTATTATTCTTACATCATCTCATCAGGACTTTGAGCCCCAGGCACGATAAACATCAAATCTCTTAGTACATCCAAGTCAAGAGGGTGTCAGAGGTCATTATCATCATAATCATCAGCCTGAAGAAGTTCATTGCTGGGAATAACCCTCCCTATAGGGGAGACATTTTCGAAAATAATGATTTTTAACCCTCTCCTTACATTCACTTCCCGCGATCATACAATCAATACGTGCCAATATAACATTTAGACATATAGGTACCCACATTATGCAGTAGTTGGTTGGTTGGTAAAAGAGTACCCTCTTTTGATTTCCCCGCTTAGCAAAACTAAGTGGATGAGCATCACAATGCACTTCAGGGGTGGATGAACGAAGGCGGTAGGGATACATCAATAACTTATCTCCCCCTCACAGTCACAACACAACCGATGTGACAAATTACAAGCACAGCGCATTCGGGCTCGGGGCGTAAAAAGTCGTTTAATGTGTGTTATTTGGATATTACTGTGTACAGTAGTACAGGTACACTGACACCTTAGGACTCATTAAAATAATCTTGAAGACTATTTGGTACTATAAGATTTGAGGGATTTTTTAGACTCACTTTAGACCTTTTTTTTAGACATCATAAGCACAGGAATCTTACATAAAAGGTTATGTGTTGTGGATTTTAGAAACTACGTCAGTAATAGTGTTAGTTGCTGTTATACTATACTTAGTGTAACAACAACTGACAGTAGCTAAAACACTCATGGATTTCTGCATGACTTCGTTCGCGCATTCGCGTTCGCTATTTCCAACAAACACTCATAGCCCTTTACAACCACTAGGGGCGCAAATTTCCATAAACTGTTTCTTGTTGAGCGACTACACCCTTCAAAGTGTGCCTGTACCAAATTTAAGATATTTAGGACCTGTAGTTTTGGAGATTTCGTGATGAATAGTACGTGGGCTTCTCGTTTATAGATATAAAATACTTTGTTAGCTCATTGTGGTATATATATACCTACTTAAGAAAAAAACACGTTTCTCAGTCGCCCCGATAAACCACTGTCATACTGTTTTTGCCACGCTAATAATACTCTCGATAATACACAGATTCGTATAAAGTTTGTAAGGCTATGTAGGCATGAGCCGGTTTTGCGTTGCCTGTCGAGAAACAGTTGAGTCAGTGAAGGCTTGTGTGCTTCTGCTTACTGTCGGTTTGCGAATGAGTCATGTTTATAATGTCCCTATTCGTCGCTTCCTGTCTATTTAGCAGGTACAGGTGATATCACCCAATAGTGGCTAGAATAAGAACACTTTAAATATTCTTAGTAAAAGTAGTATTCTTATTATTCTAAGTTCGTTTCATTTATATGGAAGTAAATTTTACAGATAGGTCCTTTTCAAATAGTGACAAAATAAATGAAGTATGGCGTTATCCAAAGATAATACAAATTATTGGAAAGATACATTGTTTTCCCAATAATTAGATTTTTTAAACGCTTATTTAGATATTTTAAACAATGAATAAACTAAAACGAAGAAATAAATGTACGAATCGCTCGTTTTCAAGTTAAACATAAATATATGACACTATCAACCGCACACGGATCCTCTCATGTGGTAAAAATATATTATTCATATGTAACCCAACAAATCCTTCCATTCGGATAAGAGAGGGATCAAACATACACAATACACTCACTCACATACATTCGCATTGATAACGTAGTGTTTTTTAAGATTACCCAAGTTAACTTGTACTGACCACAACTACGCCACAAGTGGTCACAAGAACCAGTCCCAGATTCTCGTAACAGCTGCAAGTAATTCACCAGAAGGCAACGATCTTACAATTGCTACCACTGATATAACTAGTAGTTCGCCCCGAACTGAGATCTCGTGATGCGACCCGACGAACGCATCAACACTTTGAGTACGTAGTAGTCAGAGGCAAGTCCAAACATTATCTTTAGACTTTTTTCTGACTACCGCCTACTAACTTGGTATGGTTACCAAGTTTAAACTCTATTGGCCTATTTATTGAAGAGTTCCGTTGAACAGACCTTAGCTCCATCATCAGACCTGGTCGTCGTCACCATTTTATGAGAACTGAGTACCTCCTTAATTTATTTCAAGAAAAAGCAAAAGAACTGGCCGACCAGTAGAAAAACCTTGATGCCAACGAAACTCTTAGAGATGGGAGCTCTTGGATCGCTGGTTATCTTAATTTAACTTTTATTATTTTATCTCAAAAACCGAGCGTCCAAAATAAAAAGTAAAAATTGTTTTGGGATGTCCAAACAAAGCCCTTTCATATGACATGTAACTTGATTTTTTTATGTAACTTTTTTTATTTTTGCCCCCTCAAAAAACCCCATATCTCAAAAACCCTTCATCCGATTTTACTCATATACTTACCAGTAAATTTCTCAAGTACAAGCTATCGACATATCAAATTTGAGGCAGATCGGATCAACGGTTCTAAAAGTTATCGCCAGACAAACATACATGCATACATACATACATACATAAAATGCCAAATCGCCCAAGTTGAAACTAAGATCTTTGTTCGCTTCGCTCACTCGATCAATAATAACTACTACAATTCTACGACTATAGGTTATGACCTTATGACATAACAAGCGACTAGCATAACTCGAAACGCATCAATCCCCTTTGCAGTCAGTAATACGTACTTCCGTACATGATTCTAGCAAATACTTTTGCAATATCAATCTTATTGCAGTACACTAAGGTTGAAATAAAAGGGCAATCAGAACTAATACCTCCAAACAGGCTTACAGTATCGAATGCTTTCACGAGTTCATAATGTGGGACTAAGGAAGGAAATGCATTGTAACTCAATATCGATAATACAAATGTTACAGTAGAAATCATCGATAACATAAACAAAAAAAAACAATATGAGATTAGTATGGTAAAATGGCCGAGACATCCATAGTTTCCGGGTAAAATAAACAAAGATATATTAAAAAAAACACAAAGGCATCAGAGCAGTGACGTGCCACATTGCGCGGGAGTCGACAGCTGACATCGCAGTATAATGAGCGAATAATAATAATAAACACATAGAAACACGGACAAACGAATCAGGCCAATAAACGTTCTGTTCCGTCGGCATAAGTGCTGGGAGACTTGCAACGCATGCCATGTTTGGCTAAGTTAACAGTACTGACATGCGGTGGTAGGGTTGTCCGTCATGGGAAGTAACCGTTATCGATAGGAATCAATTGATTCCAAAAGTGGGTTGGAATTTCATTATAGTGAGAAAAAGGTATACTTTACCAGGGGAACTCATACAAATCAAATCAAAGTCTTTAGTCAGTTCATTCACATGGATTCGTTTGAGACAATAATGTTATTCTATAATCTTCGAAAAGCTAAGCATCTTTTCAATGACAAAAGTAACATCTGACATCTCTATTATGTATCTACATACTTTTTTTGCGTTAATCGCAACTGTTCTATCGAAAGTCTTGTTAATTTAATATATATAAAAAAATAAAAAGTTTAGATGCCAGCGAATTCATAAACAATCAAGCTAGCAAGCTATGCAGTTTCAAACTAAAACAGAAAAGTAAAAGGCATCCAGCCTCTAACAAGAATCCATAATAGTGATGAAATCGACAGGTCATTGCATCGATAGTCGGGCATCACTAGGGCGACCCCACTTACGCGCCCCTCGCGCCGCGTCCGCCAGTGCGCCTCCGGCCGTCGCGAACAGTTCACATCTCACAAATTCATGATGAGGTTAGCGGCGCTTTTCGCGCTGTTGGCTCTCGGACTCGCCAAGGATTTGAATCCGGTGGACAACTTACGCGATTACTTCTACAACCTAGAGAACGATCTGTGGAAGAATGTGACCGATCCAGGGTGGAGGGACAACGGCTTCGGCGGGGATGTAGAGCTGACAAAGGCGTTCGTCGGTATCAACGATCAGATCGAGTCCCTACCGTCGGTTAAGAGGCCACTATTCGAGTCCTGGTTGTGGATTAAGGCGTCCGAGAGGCTGCAGGTCATCGACGGACTGTATTTAAACTTCGTGGAGTTTATCAAGAGGCAGGCCACCCCAGGGGGTGTACCGGCGCCGGTGCGCGAGTGGCTGGACCTGGCCGAGGCTATCCTCATGGACCCCAAGTCCTCGGTCGCGCACGCTGTGAGGAAACTCCACGACCTGATGGAGCACGGTGACTTGTTCAGGACCGCATTACAGGTAGTCGCTACGAACATTATCTCTGCTTATTTACGGCGAGTGAGCAATCTGAGTCAGGGTTACTCGCCTCAGCCCACAACAAAGAAGTGTCCCGTTGCGTATTTGTTATTTCGACGGTGTCAGTGACCTTGTTAATTATTAAATAATTAGCATCGTTGAACATTTTCAAATTTAGATGAGCAATGTATGAGCATGTAGAAAAGAAACAAGCGATAAAATGTCTGTTTGCATCTTTGTGGCTACCGGGCACGTTGCCTCACCATCCAAGTTATACTTTCGCTTTATTGCGGTATTTTTCGTGTCCTTATTATGATTCCAGTTTTAGAGTACATCTTAATTAGAATAACGATGGGCGACCTTATTAATTTAATCAGTTTCCGTCATTAACGTTCCCAACTTTCCACAATATAATCGTGCAATGTTTTATAAACATTCGCTGACATACGTGATAGAATTTAATATTGACTATACGATGAGCTTATTGTTATTGTTTTACAGTAATAGCGATCTGCTATATCCATCACTTTCAAATTAGTTTATGGTTTAATCTTAATTTAAAATATAACACGAAAATAAATATGATGGATTTTACAGTTAACCACGCTTATATTATAACGGCAAAGTTTATGACTGAGTTGGTATGTTTGTTCCTACTTATCTCTTTAATTCCAGAACTGATTTGAATAAACTTGGAGTATACATCGATCATAAATTTTACTTGTCCATTGTCAATTTCCCTATATTGGTACAAGTTACATCAAATAATAGATAAGAGTAGATAGAGTCTTAATTGCATAAATAAATATTCACAGGCAATCTACGAGTATGCTAAGCTTTCAGTTATTGAACGTCATTTCTTGAAATCTAACAATAGAAATGGTGAAGTAAATTAGCTTCGGTGTATTTGAACAGTTTAGTAATTTAGTTATATATAATATCTAAGATGTCGAATACGGTACCTAACCATGTAAAGGTATGCCATATAGTTTTCTTTTATTATTATATATTCGATTTATCAATATGTAAACTTCTACAGAGGCTTACAGACTTGACCTTCGCTATAAACTATATTTGAGACAATTTCCATATTTAACAGTACATTAGGCATCACATTAAGTAACTAAATTGAGTGTTTGTTGAATTGGTGCTCTCAAAGATTATACTTGTAATGTGTTTTATAAACAGTTTTTATCTACACTAATATTATAAAGAGGTAAACTTTGTATTTTTGTATTTTTGTATTTTTGTATTTTTGTATTTTTGTATGTAACGAATAGGCTCAAAAACTACTGGTCCGATTTCAAAAATTCTTTCACCATTAGAATGCTACATTATCCCTGAGTAACATAGGCTATATTATATTTTCAAAAAAATCAGGGATCCTTACTAAAACTTCAATAATGTAACCCAAGGTGGAAAACAAAAAACCTTACATCGCGTGCGCTGCGAAAACTATTGAAGATAGAACAAAATAATGTACTACGATTTTGTAGAACACGTTATCATCTACAAAAAATGTCGCGACAGCATATGTCTAACTATTATAGTTATGTCACAATAAGTGTTCTTTTATTATAAAAAATTAATTGAAATGCCTCCGCTAGAAAAGGGTCTTTATTTGTACCTTGGTATTAATCCTTATCCAAATAAATCATTTCATAATTAAGACGGTTTCAATACCTATAGATTACTTCTTAAATTTTTCAAATCGGACATTCCATTCAAAAGATATGACGAAATTAAAATTGTTAACGGGTGCACGGGTCGTGCGAATGTATGAAATAAGTAGACGCGAGGCTCGAACGCGAGGTATAAGTTTATCCTAAAATGTTGAAAAAATTTATGACCACCCATGCAAAGCTGGGACAGGCCGCTAGTATTTGATATATGTATTTGGATGGCGAAAAAAATATACGTTTATATTTACAGTGTGAAAAAAGTATGAAAGAAAGCTGTTTTTAGCCGAAAATCTTCAATCAATTTTCGCATATTATATTATGTTGTTTTAGCAACTATTTCTTCTGATATCAAATTGGACCACGAACGTGAAATCATTGACATTAAGTGTATTATTTGAAATTAAAAGATCCGAGAACTTGTCTTAAATTAGCATTTTAATTAATCTTCCAGGACCAGGGTAACGATGTATGCGAGTTGGAGATGTCCCCACATCAGCTGATCTACGATTTGTACAACACAATAGCCCTGACGGAGATCAAGGGATACGCAATGATGCAATTCTCGTGGATGCTGCTCAGGATATATGGAAAAGGTAGGACACGAGGCTAAAACAGCTAGCTGTGATCTCAAACGGTGTAAACATCGTAGTATTTTAACAGCGGCGATTGTCTTGCAACCTGTCACGCATGGAATACCAACTGAATATGCTTTTGGCATATTCAGTAATGTTTTAGACGTGTTTCTGACAACCCCAAGAGATTCTCACGAATCTTGCGTAGCAAAAGTCTACCGTGCCTAGAGGTCAGTCGCAGGCCTTTTAAAAATTACATAGAGTTTTTTTTTATAAATGTACCATACTTTAACTTCGTGACATTAGATGAATGTATGACATTAGCTCGTCGTAAAAAGATAAAAACGACATTAGAAAAGTTTTATGAACTCTGTCATATAAGTTAAAACTTTACAGCCTTCTGGGGCTAAATGAAACCACAGTGCAAATCAAAAAGTAATTTAACAGTAATCTCATAAATAAAGCAATAACAACCTTATATCTAATTGTCGGTTTAAAATAACATTCATTTCAATTTAAACAATATTCTCAATATGTAAATGAAAATGTTTTCAAAAAACAGTTATCATATTAGTTTTGTGTAAGTAGGTTACATAAAACGAGTATGAAGTTGTCTCTATAACACTGTTCTACATTACTGCTACGTAATTACACAGCCTACAAATAGTAATGATACTCGTACACTCAAAGTATTTCTTATACACACAAAATACCAATATAGCTATCTCGTCAGGTGCGTCACAATTGCAGATTTCTTTGTCTTACAATTTTGTGTCATCATCATCATAGGCCTTTTGCATCTATAAAAAATATTTAAGCAGCACATTTAAAGTTTTGTATAAGAGACAAATATTAGGGTAGAGACAAAGTAGGCTATGAATCACTAGATTTATAAACAACCACAGTAAAGGTTGTCATTGCTTTTTTGTGCACTAGCTCGACAAAAACGTAGTCTTTCAAGATATTATTGGCAATTTCTTAGGTATAAATGATAATAAAACAGAACAAACACCGATTAACAATGTAGCGTACACACGGACATTAGAGTAACAACACCAGCTGTCTCAGAGTATGGTGGTAGTCATGCGGCAGTAATTCTATTGTTCTGATCCTTTTTCTAAAATGTTAATAACTTGCTAAAGGGCGTGTTTTACAATCTTTGTCAAAAAAAGACGGACTCATTTGTATCTTCAAGATGTTAAACTTTATCTCATAAAAAATAAAAAAGCTTTACGGAAGGTCATTGATTAGAGGACAAAAGAGTTCATTCATACATTTAATGTAAAAATATGTATCATAAACAGGAAGCTGTTCAACTTATGTTTATGAATACCTACCCAATAAAAGGAATCAGCGAAATCTTCTGTTTTGATTTATATTTGCACACGTTTGCATATCCATAGGACGAACATAGCTTTTTATAAGTATAACGTCAGTCAGTTATGTTATGTTGTACCCTATGTTTATATTCAGTATTGAATCATGATATTAATGACGGAAGAGGCTCAACGGCTCAACTGCATAGGATGCGATAAGTTAACATTGAACTCAATTGGAAGCTGGTACAGTTGCCGAGTGCAGTGATTCATGTTAAATGCACATGATCAGCGAAATAATGCTTGAAACTACGCTTTAATTTGAATACTTTTCATATTTAAAAAATATAACAACAAATGTTATTGTAACTTTTCTGAATGTTTATCTATATCTGTAGCAAATCAAATTCAATAGCAGTTAATTGGTCGCAATGAAGTCATTGTCTTCGAAGGATGCTCTTTGAGGCCATTGTCTACCAATGGGACAAGGGCAAGATTTGGTCATTAGCAATTCAATGGAACTTGACCTCTTTCTCTAACTTTTTGATATAGACTGTCAAGATCTAAGTATCTTTTTTGTTTTTCAGGAAACTACACGCAAGAGGCGAGTCTGACTAGACAGAGATACAGCGAGAGAACCGGCCAGGCAGCGACAGCGGCGCGGGCCGCTCTAACGCTCGCCAGCAGAGATCTATACAGATGCGATCCACCAGTGCACGAGGAAGGTAAACAATGCTTAGAACATGTCATGCTTCTTTTTATATCTTCGAGACATATCAGATCCGCAAAACATCTAAAACTACGATTGCTGTGTTCATCAGGGAGGGAGAGCTTGTTTCGTTTGAGTCTTCTCGTACTTTTAATCTTGTTATTCACAAAGAAGTTGATATTTAGATTGAAATATAAACCACCAAGTTAGAAGATAATATCATTTACAAGTATAATGTTTGATACTCAATTTTGGAATGTGTATTTCAGGTCTAACCTACGAGCAAGTGACCCGCTTTCTCCAAGGCTACATCGAAAACGAAGTGGATATGAACCCAGAGGGTACCTGCCGGGAAAACTGCGCTTTCTATTCCCTGACCAAGAACTATAACTGCTTCAAAGACCAGTTCTGTAAACAGCAAAAAGTTTGCAGCGGAAGAATTTTGCATTGCAACTATGTGGACAGCGATATGTGGGTGTGCCCAGCGGTGAGTGATTCCAATGTTTAAGTCATTCTACTCACGATTGGAGGATTTAACCACCATAATCATCTTATTAGCCACACGTATATGATTGATCTTATGGCATCGTCTATCATATCTTTATAGCAAATAGAGGTATCCGGATAACCTTATAAAAAAACTGGCAACAAATTGACCCTACGGAATTATATAGCTGGTTCTCAAGGCAATAAGCCTTATAATTAATTAAGAGTGTCGTTTTCCGTTCTGTGTTTGCAATTAAATGGGACTAATTAATTTGCATCGTCAGTGCGAATATGGTGTTTGTACCATATACCATGTTAGAACATGTATTTTAAATATCATGGTATGATCAACTCCACTTGTATAAGCATGCTATATTGTCGTCAAATTAAATCTTCAATCTTTAGGTCTTATATCTAAGAATATTTGATAAGGAGTCAAGATTATAATGCTGAAATTGTCTCAAATTTCAGAACAAAAACAGTAACAGGCGCTACGAGTATATTGAATTCGAAAACGGAAGAACTATGGGACATTCTGGCAGCTGCACGCGAGGAACTACTAAGGTAAATACAGAGTCCTCATAAAAATAAAGAATAATATATGTAGTTTAACTTAAATTACAACATTAAAAGCAAATTCCAACAGTTAAAAACAAAGTTATTGACTTGTATCAAGACAACACAAGGAATCTTTTGTGGGCTTGCGAGCTTATCATCGCCGACGAGAATCACGAATGGGGTCAGTAGATTAACTAAACAAATCTGGACAAACACGATACAGATATCCATTCACACTTCTGTTCTATTTTTGTTGACTTATTGGTAAACAGCAAGTAACTAGTCTTTCAAAAAAAATTACTGCGTAAACATGGAAAAAACATATCAGTGGGAAAAGAAGTCACACAGTTCAATACAGATTAAAAAAAAAACCCAAGCAAGTGATTATGTGACGTTGAATAACAGGGAATCTCAATATACGTAAAATCTATTGTCTTGACGCATAACCGAAATGGTAATTGGAATGAAAAACTTTGGATTTTATTACTGTTTTTCTTTTTAAACTTGATAAGATAGATGATTATCCGAAAGGAGATGTTTAAAATAATTAAGAATTTAAAAATTATCACCTAAACTATGATTTTTAATTTTATTTCCGTGGTAAGACGCGACTGTGTCTTACGATATCGACAGTTCTTAATGAGACTATCTGCAGGTGGACTCATGGTGGCGGTGGATATTCTGGCACTGCTCATACTGCATGTGCCTGTGCGAAGAGAGTATCCCATCGGACCGCTACTTCAGTCTGTGGGACGCGACGTCTGACGTCAACAACAACCAGTTAGTCCCTTTTCTAAGGGACTCTCGTATACCCATTGCTGTTGTTTCTGTTAATTGGGAAATCTAGTTTTCTTTTGTTTATTGATTAGGCGTGATAATTTACTTTTAGCACATTTCTCCAAGGATTTAGTTAAAAGAATTTGATGATGTTTGACAGATCTGCCAGCTATGAAAACAGCACCTGTTTCAAATACTTTCTAGAGTAGTTTTCAATTAATGAAATTTTTCTCTAAAGGTCGACTCTTGGTGGAGGTTCCTCTCCCATTGTACGTACTGCATCTGCCTTTGCGAGGAGGATGTGTACCACAGCAAACGTTTCTTCAGCATGAAAGATGCCGTAGCAGATATCGAAAAGGGAAAGTCAGTGACACAACTACGGGTATACTGACGGCTCATAGTGGCTAACAAACTGCTGGCATTCTGATAACTGGGATAAATTGCTTGGGGCTTCCATTAGAATATGTTCTGCTTAAGTTCAATCATCGTGTAGCTTCGCTAAGAAGGTAGTAAATTGTAGCGTCATGCTGTCACCGCAACCAGGATTTCGATAAGGGAAAAGGTAGGATCGCGTAATTAGAATCTAGAGAACATTGTACAGTATCACAAAAAGACATCTCCACATTCGTAGTTCTAACAGCATGGGTGTGCGGGAGTCCATTTCAAACCATAACTCCATCACATTCAGATTCTTTAAACTTCATAATTTTCTAGGGTTGTGACGGGAGTTCGCCTTGTCAAGTACGGAAAAGTATTCCACCTGCAGATCCACCAAGGAGTGCTTGGCGAAAGAGGATCTGTTGCTTCTGGGGATTGGCTTCCCGTTCAGAAGTTTGACCCACAAGATGCAGAGGTTATTGACGGAGTTGACTATCACACTTTGACGTATGAGAGGAGAGCAATGGACTTGGACGAGCTAGAATCACCATCTGGACATGTACTGACAGGTGTCAGGTAAGAATTTGTACCTTTACGTAGCCCATTGATTGTCCAGTAATCACTTATTTTCACCATAGTATGGTGCCAAATGTTATTCGTTTACAGACCAAACAAATTAGAACTAGATTTTGAACCAAGCTGCATTTGTATGGTTGTCTCGCTTGTGTCTATAGTTCGTTAAAACCTCTATACAGCAATGAACAGCCCTTTGCAACAAATGCTGTAGATAATTTATACATCATACTTTCTCACTTATGGGTCACCCTATTCCCTGGAAACTATAGTGTCCGGGATTTAACTGGACTAGAACTTAGACTTGTATCAACTTAAGACTAATAGACCAGCAATATCAAGGAAAGAAGTGTAAAGGAAAACGTTACTTTCTAGGTTCCGCATGGTAGGGGCTCATCTACACTTCGAGATTAGATCGACTCCGTTCAACTACACGACAGGACGGCTTGCACCTAACAAGAGTCAATGGATCAGCAACGATAACACTGAAGGAGCATTGGACAGCCCCAGGTAATATTAGGCTTTTTCCTGAACACTACAATCTGAATCTCTTCAAGGGAAGAGTGAATGGTGTGAAAGGTGTCTTCTAGACCGTTCCGCTACAACATCGGGCTACATATCTTCGCTTACCATAAGGTAAGATTGTAGTCAAAGGACAGTCTATTCATTGTAAAAAATGAACGACCGAGTACCGGAAGCAAAGTGCCTTAAAATTATTAGCAAGGCAGTTAGTGATTTAATTTTTTAAAGTCAACTGTAGAAACATGATTTGTGCGTTTGATTGTCTCTTGATACTTATAAATTTAACTGTGATTTCAGAAAGCAATTGGAGCTGTCCAGGCCAGACATACCCACGCGGAGTCACACCCCACACCCAGTAGACTCGGTCCACGACCAGTACATCGACTTCACGCACACAGACTTCGACGCAGACGCGGCGCAGAGTACGGTGCCCTTCGTGGATATACAGCCCGTGTTACCATCTAAAGGTAAGCTTTGTTTATCTGATAGCGACCGTTGGGCTCCGCTTGTATGGTACAGACAGCCTCAGAATACAAAAATACAAAAAAAAAAATACAAGCGTGTGTACTAAGCCCCATGGTAAAGGTAGAACACCGTCTACATGGTGGCCCAATGTCGAGAAAGAAGTCAAGGCCCTCAACATCGCATCGACAACTCAGTACAGAGTGTTCTGTATCAGAATTACTAGGAAACCCGACCCCAGAAAAATTAAATAAGGGGCAGAGAAGAAGAATATCGTGTGCACAAGATACTCGTAAGATAGCAGAGATTCTCCAAGCTTTAAGACGTTTCAAAGTGTTCTTTGTGATTTAATAGAATGTCTTTTGACTGAGTTTGTATTTATTTAAAGGTGGTGCCTTAGCCAGTGGAGCTGGTATCATCCACCGAGGCGCCCGCGGCTCCGGAGGCTTCATAGCCGTGAAACTCCTCACATACGACTTCTCAAAGCACGTGAAGGCAGAACCTCCTGCAACGGAGTTCTATGAGCCAGAGACCACGGAATTCTTGCCCGTGATTAATTAAACATAAGGACTATTTTCGTATACTCATAACAATAATTGTACGTAGCTTAATAAAGTAAGTAATAAATTCGTGATTTTGTAAAATGTCTTTTTCAAATTGTCGTTATTAAACCATACTTTAATGACTGAATAAAAATACTTAACGACGTCTTTAACTTTTATAAAATGCAACACCCTTACTGGGTACATTATGTATTAAATCCATAAACACCTGGTCCTAAGACCTGACAATGTTAAATCTACATACATTATTAAGGCAGTAAACAGAAAACTGAGTCGGTATTCTATAAATCTGTAGCATATAAATCAAAACTACTGCAAAAAGGGGGCCTTGGACATACTTAAAGCATCTTGAAAATACTCATGTACTTATAGAACTGAGAACATGAAATCGGGCTTGAGTTACTTTTTAGTTTTTAATTAAATATTTATTTCTTTGTAGTCAATGTTATAAATAACATTTCAGTCAATTATTTTAGTAACATCATAACTTAAAAACGAATGTTAGCGACTTCAAAGGTATACTGTTCGAGCTGAGCACGGCTGTATCCAGTAATTGTTTAAGAGAAAGTTCCACCTATCAGACAATGCCGGTAGGGCTGCCCATGGCCCATCTGACGTTTGAGCCATTACCTCGGCCTATAAAAATTTCGCTACTACAAGATCATGTCCACGAAGGCACTTTATGTCTTATTGCACTAGGTATATCACTGTAAGACGTTTTCATGCGCCTGAAATTGCGCCGGCACCCATACCATAGAAGAATTATATACAGTAGTTCGATTTAAAACAATCTCCCGAAACCAGTGACGTCATCATACGAACGCCCCTTCATACAACCGTAAATGTGCTGAAAGTGCAAACAGGCTCATTGTCACGCATTCATTGAGATTCTCTGTGTGATTTCCGATGATATCTGTCATCTTGGAGAGTAACATAAGTTTTTAATTTTAATTGTTTTTCTATTGTTATTTTGAGTTTTGTTGAGTAATTTATTTGGTATTTAATCAATAATTATTTGTGGCCTTGGTACAAAG
This sequence comes from Chloroclysta siterata, assembly GCA_932294275.1. Taxonomy (NCBI): domain Eukaryota; kingdom Metazoa; phylum Arthropoda; class Insecta; order Lepidoptera; family Geometridae; genus Chloroclysta; species Chloroclysta siterata. The sequence goes on along the minus strand of OW028592.1, from coordinate 25,011,096 downwards.
TGTGAGCAGTTGGAATGAAAGTGTATAATAATATGATATCCTAATTTGAACGAAAAATGTTGCACATATGTAATGGAGCACCGGTGTGCATGGTGTCTTAAAACTCGGTAGTAGCAACCCAACCCTTGCCCTCTGACTGACAGTTAGCATTGAATGCAAAAACACATCCTAGTCGAATGCAAAAGACATCCTACTGCTTAAGATAATTTAAGTTCTGTGCCCATACTCTTCTAATGAGTACACAGAAACGCGAGCGAAGCCGCTAATGGCAGCTCATATATAAGCAGAATGAACTAGCCTAAACCAATATCGTATCTTGAGTTGGCATAGACATAGACAGACATTAATTTACCTATTTGCTAAACGAAACAAACATACTACAAAACAATAAAAGAAAGGAAATGGGTAAACAGATAGGTATTACAGTAGGTGTGGCACAATATAAAGGTGGTACGATGTCGTCGGTGGTGTGGTGACTGACCTGCACTCGGAGCGGATGCAGCGCCAGCAGCGCCAGCAGGTCCTGCGCGGGCAGCACGTCGGCGGCGCGCAGCCCCATGCAGCGCGTGCCGCAGCACAGGAACGCGGCCAGGTAGCGGTGCAGCGGGAAGTGGAACGACGCCTGCATCGCCTCCGCCTGCAAGCACACGCGCGTCATCGAGCCGGTCCTGCAGGTGCGTGAGCGCAGCGGCCAGCGTGCGGCGCGCGAGCGGGGCGTGCTGCGGCTCCGTGAGGTGGCCGAGCACGGACCGCATGGGGAGGGCACGGGACGGTACTCACAGGCGGCACGGTCGGCGCGGTGAAGTGCACGGCGTCGAGCCAGTCCTGCAGGTGCGTGAGCGCAGCGGCCAGCATGCGGCGCGCGAGCGGGGCGTGCTGCGGCTCCGTGAGGTGGCCGAGCACGGACCGCATGGGGAGGGCACGGGACGGTACTCACAGGCGGCACGGTCGGCGCGGTGAAGTGCACGGCGTCGAGCCAGTCCTGCAGGTGCGTGAGCGCAGCGGCCAGCATGCGGCGCGCGAGCGGGGCGTGCTGCGGCTCCGTGAGGTGGCCGAGCACGGACCGCATGGGGAGGGCACGGGACGGTACTCACAGGCGGCACGGTCGGCGCGGTGAAGTGCACGGCGTCGAGCCAGTCCTGCAGGTGCGTGAGCGCAGCGGCCAGCATGCGGCGCGCGAGCGGGGCGTGCTGCGGCTCCGTGAGGTGGCCGAGCACGGACCGCATGGGGAGGGCACGGGACGGTACTCACAGGCGGCACGGTCGGCGCGGTGAAGTGCACGGCGTCGAGCCAGTCCTGCAGGTGCGTGAGCGCAGCGGCCAGCATGCGGCGCGCGAGCGGGGCGTGCTGCGGCTCCGTGAGGTGGCCGAGCACGGACCGCATGGGGAGGGCACGGGACGGTACTCACAGGCGGCACGGTCGGCGCGGTGAAGTGCACGGCGTCGAGCCAGTCCTGCAGGTGCGTGAGCGCAGCGGACAGCATGCGGCGCGCGAGCGGGGCGTGCTGCGGCTCCGTGAGGTGGCCGAGCACGGACCGCATGGGGAGGGCACGGGACGGTACTCACAGGCGGCACGGTCGGCGCGGTGAAGTGCACGGCGTCGAGCCAGTCCTGCAGGTGCGTGAGCGCAGCGGCCAGCATGCGGCGCGCGAGCGGGGCGTGCTGCGGCTCCGTGAGGTGGCCGAGCACGGACCGCATGGGGAGGGCACGGGACGGTACTCACAGGCGGCACGGTCGGCGCGGTGAAGTGCACGGCGTCGAGCCAGTCCTGCAGGTGCGTGAGCGCAGCGGCCAGCATGCGGCGCGCGAGCGGGGCGTGCTGCGGCTCCGTGAGGTGGCCGAGCACGGACCGCATGGGGAGGGCACGGGACGGTACTCACAGGCGGCACGGTCGGCGCGGTGAAGTGCACGGCGTCGAGCCAGTCCTGCAGGTGCGTGAGCGCAGCGGCCAGCATGCGGCGCGCGAGCGGGGCGTGCTGCGGCTCCGTGAGGTGGCCGAGCACGGACCGCATGGGGAGGGCACGGGACGGTACTCACAGGCGGCACGGTCGGCGCGGTGAAGTGCACGGCGTCGAGCCAGTCCTGCAGGTGCGTGAGCGCAGCGGCCAGCATGCGGCGCGCGAGCGGGGCGTGCTGCGGCTCCGTGAGGTGGCCGAGCACGGACCGCATGGGGAGGGCACGGGACGGTACTCACAGGCGGCACGGTCGGCGCGGTGAAGTGCACGGCGTCGAGCCAGTCCTGCAGGTGCGTGAGCGCAGCGGCCAGCATGCGGCGCGCGAGCGGGGCGTGCTGCGGCTCCGTGAGGTGGCCGAGCACGGACCGCATGGGGAGGGCACGGGACGGTACTCACAGGCGGCACGGTCGGCGCGGTGAAGTGCACGGCGTCGAGCCAGTCCTGCAGGTGCGTGAGCGCAGCGGCCAGCATGCGGCGCGCGAGCGGGGCGTGCTGCGGCTCCGTGAGGTGGCCGAGCACGGACCGCATGGGGAGGGCACGGGACGGTACTCACAGGCGGCACGGTCGGCGCGGTGAAGTGCACGGCGTCGAGCCAGTCCTGCAGGTGCGTGAGCGCAGCGGCCAGCATGCGGCGCGCGAGCGGGGCGTGCTGCGGCTCCGTGAGGTGGCCGAGCACGGACCACATGGGGTAGGCGGCGGCTTCCAGCTCGCACGAGAACGCCGCGTAGTAGGACGACGGCTCGAACTCGATGTGCCCGCCGGTCTCGCGGATGTTCACGTTCATACCTATACAATACCATCGGATATAGAACTCATCGAATCATAAAACAATTATGATTTTCAATTTGGGGGTGTTAACAACTCTAAATATATTTTGAACTGGACGCGACCGCACTCTATCGCACTTAAACGACGACAGACAAAACGTCACATATGTAGTGTGCGCAGAGATAACGCTCTACGAAGCAGAAATTTGCCTATAAACTCTTTTCACAAATTTTGGCCGGGTACTGCATGTAAAACATAAAGTACAAAAAAAAACAATTTTTTTTTTACCATTTCTATGCCCCCCAGTAACGGTAGATCTCTAAGTCCCTGGATTATTTTTATAAGGATTATTTTAGATTGTGTAAAGTCGGAAGTACGACCACGCCTTCTGATCGTAAGGTTTTAGGATCGAATCGCGTCGTATACAAATGGTTTCTGTTCGAAAATTTATTTGCGCAATGCCAGAACTCAATCGGCGAAGAAAACCATCATGAGTAACCAGATAATCTAGCAATGGTGAAGGGCTTGCAACCTGTCACGTAGAGTACTGCTGCAAAATGTGGGTATGTACCAAACATACTCATCCCCCTCAGACATCATCAAATAATCTTGACTTGGTACTAAGAGATCTGGGATAAAAACATCATACCTAGGGATAAAAATCCAATTTTGAGGCTGTTTTGGGATGTTTCTCACCTTGCAAAAACGACAGGAACTGAAACCACATATCAACCAGCGCGTCATCTTGCAAAAACAGCAACGCCACACTCTTATGCGACAGCACGTTGTTGAAATCCGACACCAGAGGCCAGTAACAATGCTCCTTCATAACTCTCCGCGTGCAATCTATCACGTAGTGGAAATTCATGTCGGGATCGTGCAGCGTGTTCTGTACTAGGATCTTGCCCATCATAAGCCGGAGCGAGAGGACCATGACGTGCAGTAAATGCAGCTGTTGCACGCAGCGCAGTGCTAAGGCTTCGTTCGAGAAGAGCTGGACGGACATGTGCACGACGCGGTTGGAGAGGGTGTCGGGATCCGCCGCCGATTCCAGCACCAGCGGGATGCGAGCGTAGTGCATCACGAATGTACGGGTTAGGTGCTCCTGTATAACAAACATTTTCAATTAGAGTTCAGTACAATTCCATAACAGCACTATCTTGTGCCTAACCTGGTTGAACCTTGGAAACCGTAAACTTATTTACCAATAAAGAATCTGTATCGGCACCAGATGACTGATATAACTTTTATAGTTTGTTTGTCAATACATACTTCAAATGTGTAAAACACTTGAGAATATGTATTTTCTTGCAAATAATGCCAAGTTATAAAAAAAAACTTTAATTTTTGAATATATTCCATCGAAATACAATAATGCTGACTTCAGAGGGTTCTCAAACATACCTTATAGTCTTGATCCGGCAGCATATTGAGCAGGAAACAGACAATATTCTGAGGGAACTCGTATTTGAAGGTCCAGAATATGAATTCATCCAGCAGCGTGTTGTGAGTCAACCGAGGAGCTAGCGCGGGCAGATCACGATATCTGTGGACAAAAGTACATAATTCAATTTTCTGTTAAGGGGCTGGCACCAGTCAAAGGAGTTCTAGCTCGCGTATTTCCCTTCTCAACAAGCAAGTAGTTACGATATCATCACTTTATCCATAAGTTCATCAGTAAAACTGGGATACTACACTTGTTGTTAAAACCAAATAAACTGATGCCATTTCTTAAAATGCATTGCGCCATCTACGCTAATATTATAAAGAGGAAAGATTTGTATTTTTGTATGTAATGAATAGGCTCGATTGACAGACGACTGGTCCGATTTCAAAAATTTTTTCACAATTAGAATGATTTATTATCCCTGAGTAACATTCAATTTCAATTTCAATAGCCTTTATTAAACATCTTAATACTAAAAGTTTTTTTTTCTAATTTTAAGTATACCTACTATAATCTAATACTATTATTTAACTAATCTAGTCTAATATTGTTATATGACAACGGTGGTATTTTGCTAGTTTTGGTTGTTTTGCTTTTCAGCATAGGCCTCCCCCAAGCTCTTCCAAAGTTCGCGATCGCGAGCTTTCCTTCTCCAAAGTGCACCAGCTGCTTCTTTGAGTTCGTCTTCCCATCTTCGGAATGGTCTTCCTCTCACTCTTTTCCCTTCTCTAGGGTACCATTCTGTAACGTCTTTTGCCCACTTTTCCTGTTTGGTCCTAATAAGATGGCCAGCCCATTTCCATTTTAGCTTTTTGATTGTGTAGGTTATGTCTGTTATTTTTGTTTTAGATCTTATTACTTTTAAGTTAATCTTATCTTTTCTCCTTATGTTCAACATAGGCTATATTTATTGCTAGAAAAAATAAGGGATCCCATCTAAAACTTTTATAATGTAACCCAAGGTGTAAAAAATTGGCCATAATATGTCTTTCATCGCATGCGCTGCGAAAACTGTTGACGATAGAACACTAAAATACTCATACACATATACACTAAATAAGTCAGCGATACCATATGTCTAACTATCGTAGTTATGTTACTATAACTTCTTTTTTACATTTTAAAAGTTGATAGAAATGCCGACCAAAATCAGACCATAGTCAAAGTCAAAGTCAAAATGTATTTATTCAATAAAATCACAAGGATCACTTTGAAACGTCTTAAAGCTAGGTGACTCTAGGTGCCAGTTCCACGCGACCAAAGCCTAGAAGAACAGGCAACAAACTTACGGCTTGGTTCCTACCGTTCTTTTGTATGATCCTTTTACAATGTATTAATATAATATATTATTGAAGTTTAGTGAGGCGTAGGCATACAGAAAAAGGTAAACATAATCAAATTTATAAGACAGCACACGCTACGCCTCAAACTAATAATACCTAATGCATAAAATACAATCTATTAAATCAGAGAAAAATAAAAAAAAAACACACAATAGTAGGTACAGTACAGACATTGCAGACATGTTAGCTGCCGATGGGCAGAGCGACCGGGACATCGGGCCACGCATTTTTATCAACAATATAGCTATCCAAAGTATAATAAGCTTTCCTTATTAGATTATTCTTAATGTACACTTTAAATTTTCTAATAGGAAGCCCAGTGGCACTTTCTGGAAGTTTATTATAGAAGCGAATACCGTTCCCCATAAACGATCCATTTACCTTTTGAAGTCGAAATTTAGGTATACATAATTTGTTTTTATTTCTAGTGTTAACGTTATGTGCATCACTCTTTTTCTTAAAGCTATCTATGTGTTTATGAGTGTATAATAGATTTTCATAAATATACTGTGAAATGACTGTGAGAATATTAATTTCTTTAAATCGCTCCCTTAATGAGTCACATGTTATCCATACCTATATATTAATCCTTATCCAAATAAATCATTTCGTATTCAAGACTATTGCAATACCAATAGATTATTTCTTGAATTTTCAAATCGGACATTCCATTCAAAAGATATTACGAAATTAAAAATTTTAGTTCTCTTTAAAAATATTATTAGCGAACGCGCGGGGTAGACACGCCCCGTGGCCCCGCGCGTTTATCCTAAGTTTATCCTAAAATGTTCAAAAAATGTATATCCACCCATGCGAAGCTGGGACAGGCCGTTAGTGAATAATAAAGTAAATAAACTCACTCGTCCGGAGGCTCCGGTGCTGGGAACATCTCTATAGCCTTCTCGTACCATTTGTTCGACTCTCGCATGTAGTAGCCGTACTCGGTCTCGGGGAACGGAGGCTCTACCAGGTTTCGGTACATCTGAAATTGTAACAGACCGAATTGAAGACAAGATCAAAATATTTATTTGCAACTATGTAGGTTTACAAAAGGTAGATTAAATGTATGTAGACTTATACAGTTACTTTAATGTGATTAAACTGAATAATGGCCGTTTTGATTTAGACTTCTTGCAAATTTTACTATTGCGAAAGTTTACAAACATGTTTGTGGTGTTATTTTTTTTCTATTTTTTATCATCTGTAATTTCTGTGCTCACTCTTTTCTTAGACATATCATCCTATCCTATCCTGCCCTTCTTCCGATTCTGCTAAATTAACGGTGTGTTAGGACGTTTGTGGCTCAATCACTAACCACTGAACAGATCGGGATGAAACTTAGAGGCGCATATATGCTACTTTTTATCCCGAAAAAGCCGGTACCAGTAAAGAAAACATGAACGAACTCAATAATGGGAAAACGCTTTTAAAATTAATATTTTTATTAGTAATAAGTAATAAATAATAATACACGAGCGAAGCCGCTCTGTCAAACAATCCATCCATCTTTCCATCCAACAAGTCATCATGACTTACCTGAGGGTTTATAAGCGCTTTGGTCATGGCCGAGCGCATCAGGTCCCCCATATTGTTGAACTCCATAAGCATCTGAACGTAGCCCTCACACTCTTGCACTGCGATCCTGTAGCTGTCTGATGTGGTTTGAGTGCCGCTGCTGAAATCGAAGGTATCACAAGCTTAGTTGCAAGTGGTGGTTTAACTCCTAACGAAATCTAGGATTGGAAACCTAGGATTGGAATCGTAGTTATGTCTGGATACCTATTGTTCTTCTACATACAGAGAGCCATTGGGCAATAGGTTATGAGAGCCATAAACTGTTGAACTCATGTCATGGTCGCGTGGAATACTGGCGCCTAGATTCACCTAGTTTTAACGTTTCAAAGTGATTTTTCTGAATAAATACCTTTTGACTTTGACATGAAGATAGTAGCCTGGACCGATGGCAACATAACATGGATGGGATAAGGTCATTCAAACGAAACCTGCCCGTATAAAACTAAGTTTTGAAAAGTTTATGATCGATAGGCCGTTTATTGTAAGCAAAACCAGCATAGGATATTTTTTTGAGTTTGTCGAAAAGTTAGAAGAGGTACGTTAACTATTTTATTTTTATTTATTTTATTTTATTTTATTTCGATTTCGATTCGAGTTATTCGGACTTCTATAAAAAAGCCAATACAAACGCGAATATCGAAAAGCGATGTGAAATACCAGCATAACATATAACGATATTGCACCATCCTATGTCTACCGCTAGAGATGCTCTGAACTGTGAACATGACCTTAACTGTATGCCATGGCTTACATATCCATACATCCTCTTAATATCTGCATTTAAAACATTATCCTTATGATGATGCCTTGTTTTTGTCTCAATTACACGCTTCAGTTGTCAAGTGTCAAATACAACAGCACATTCAACCCCTCGTCTGCTTAACCACAAATCTAGTCGAGAAACAATAGAAAATGTATTGTCTTGAAACGGCTATATAAAGGTCATTGCCGATTATGTCGTGGTTGGTGGCCTGAAGGCTTTTGAAGGCATAGCAACAGTGACATTATTCATCATCCTGGCATTATTTCATATCCTATGCTTTGACAAGCACTGACCCGTCCTCCAAAAGCGAACCAAGATCGACCCGTCTCATCAGTCTTGGTGTGCCACGAGACCGTCTACTAGGTGTCTATTGAGCCAAAATTTTGTATAATTATGCAAATTACAATAGAATTATTTAGAAATAATGTGAGTCGACGAAGGGTTACGCTGGTTTGGACATTGTAGAGAGGAATGACGAGAAGATTAACGAAACACAAGTGTGAACGGGAATGTTGGAAGGGGAATGTTCAGCGTATACCTATATTGTGATCAGATAGACATTCTAGAAAACTCAGGTTAAGATTATCCTAAGCATGTCAAGAAATTTAATGAAGCAAAAGTGGTATGTCAGGATCGTAGCAAGAGGAAATCCAATGGTAGCTGCCTGCCCGTATTAAGAAGCATGTATGTATTGTCATGTACTTATGTATGTATGAAAAATCGGATTGATGACTATAAATAACTTAAGTGGACTATTATGAGTGACAATGAAAGCGACGCTTGCAGGGAATCCTTAATCGCCTTACGATTTGAAATAGAGGCGAGTACGATAAACTAGTTGAATGGGTGTTTGGCCATGAACTAGCTTTGTTGTCAGCTGAGGTATATCGGGTATATGACCACAGAACATAACGACAGAAAGGCTCCCAGAAGTAAAAACAGCGGCTTCCAAAGCGAACGGGAATCCACATGAGTGAGAGTAGGTATATGTAAGCGAGAAAGCGATTGATGCCTTTTTTGTTTATTCTTTATTTGGTCTGTCTGTCATTGGTATCACCATATTGGACATGATAAGGTCAACGCCCCTTTTCAGCAATAATTTGTCTAGGCGAAAGTTAAGACTTTGAATGTTTGTTTCTCAAAGGCTGGTGACTAATTTGGATACAAATTGGGAGTTATTAGTAACCTGGAATAGCATACAGGTTCTTTTTCCAGCTGACCCGCGAATGAAGCTGTTGATGGTAGCCATTCGCTTATTCATAACACTTACGTTCAACACAGGCACTAATCTAATGACATAGATAGAACCGGTGACTGCGTCCAAGAATATTTACCTGTTCTCTCTAAAGTGTTGCAGCAGCCTTAGGATCAGACGAGGCATCATGGCTTCAGCGACGCACATCAGCTCTGCTGGAGCTATGCCCGGTCGAGGACATTTGTTGCCGTGGTTGCTGCAGAATCTGGAAGAACATATACCGTTTATGAGTTAAGGGGGGTTAACAATAATGAAGGTTTATAAATATTATTAGGCTAGTTAATTGATTAAGGCGTGACTTTACGGAATTCCACTGTTAAATATAAATTAAATGAAACAAATATTAGTACTACATATTTGTTTCAGCTAATTTTATATTTATTATTAGGCTGTAACCAGGTTGAATATAATTATAATCAACAGAAATGATTATATAGATAGAACAAAGAACCTGTAACCACGCTGGTTTTTCACATTGGTTAGACGCGTCAATAGTATTTTTGCTGACTCGGTGTGACTCTGCAAAAGTCAGAGATATGATTGTAAAATTGAACAAGCGTATAGTTACGATATCATCACTTTATCCATAAGCTCATCAGTAAAGCTGGGATACTACACTTGTTCTTAAAACCACATAAACTGATGCTATTTCTTAAAACGCTTTTATGACGATGCTATTTCTTAAAACGCTTATAACGCTTATAATTATAACGTCTTATAAGATAAGTGTTAGTTTGGAAGCTTTTTTTAACAACGTGTACATAGAAGACTTGTAAGAAAAAAACATGTTTTTTAATTGTACTTTGATTGTCAATGTCCATAAGGTTCTTTGTAGGGAACTCCAATATTCACGATACGATACCCTTATCACATAATCTCATGTCTCAAAAACATTTTCTCAAAGTGAGTAAGCCATAAAGCCTAAATATAGCCCAAAATATTCATTGCATTAATTTTTGGCACATAAACAAAGCATCCAGCGCCGCCGGCGCCGGCACAATAAAAACAATATCACCGGCAACTAAGGTTCTCGATAGGATGACGTGACCGGTTCGTTCGTGACGTCACTGGTAGTGGCCAAGGTCGTCTGGTCCAGAGCATAGGAACAAGGTCAATGGAGAATTTTTGGAAAAAGGGATCGATAAATTTGTGTGCGTGAGAACATGCTTTTGGAGTTCGGCAAAAGCTGGGAAGTTTTTGCAACCAGCTAGGGTCTGTAACGTCCAACCAAGAACTGAAGGTCAACTGGTCTAGAGTAAAGATACACGCAAAGTGAACCATTTAGTACTTTTTTAGTATACGAGTTTACAGAATTCAGGTTCTAGTTTGAGACCCAGTAATTTGGGTACCGCGATACCGGCAAAAAGCGGTGCCAAAATGGCTGAATTCTTATTAGCTTTTTAATTTAAATAATTTATTTCATCTTTTAGGTACATTATGAAGATAATCAGGGCCTGTGTCAGTGTCCGAGTAACGTTATCCATCAGCTAAAAAGACGATTAGATAATAGATTAGAGACGAAAATATTTTTACCCGTCGATTTATATTTTTATACTTAGAGATGGCGAAACTCGAACTCCACTTGATAAGTGTATTAATAAAGTCGTAGTTCGTTCCTTTTTTTAATATACGTAATCAGGATAACGTAGATTTTGAGAGAAGTCTGACATTCAACACACAACAATCAGACAAATCTCTTGTTAACTGAGAAATGGGTTGCACAAATGTTAGCCCTATTAAATTAAAACCTATACAATGTTTTTATCTGACATGAAATTTTTCCTTGATACACATACATAATAACAAGCAAAAATGTCATGTCCAATTACTATATTTGGATTTCGGAACGCACAATAATTGTTTAAATGTCCTTTCAAGCTATACTGACAAATAGTAACAACTTTGTAACTTGATTCCTATTTCAGTAACCGAATAAAAATTTGACGGTCCTGTTAACTTAACAGACTGTGTTTTTAACCACAGGTTTCATCAGGCTTACGGAAACTGGGCGCAAGTCCTGGTTTTAGAAAAAATGGGTTTAAAGTATCACTCTTCAAATAATTTCAATATTGCAAAAATTATCGCCGATGTTTCGATTCTTATTAAATGAAAAGAAAGTAGGAACCTAGTGAGTGTGATATTGCGACGTATTAATCAAACAATTCAGCTATCAAAATAAACAGCCTGCAATCTGCAATCACTGCTCAAACAAATGAAGCAAACAGTTAAATACCAGTTGTGACAAAATCGTCCACAATCCGCATAAGGGGTCACCTTGGCAGCCGGCTGGCACGAGGTGGCTCTAGGTCAAGTTCAAACGTGGACCTATTGTTTTCGTGGGCTGTTTATCTGTCGTCACTACCTTATAATGATTACTAATAATTTATCGTGCGTTTCCGTGCCTATTTCTGCCGTCAAGCAGCGTTGCTGCAGCGTTGTTAAAGATGTGGTTGCCGGTGAAATTACAGGCATATAAGGATTAACATTTGTATGCCTCAAGTTGAGGGTCGATAAGCAGTGTCTTTTAGGGTACGTTCATATCGTGCTTGACTTGCAAGGCAATGCTTTGTTATATGTTCCCTCTTAAGATCAGGTCCATCTGTAGAATGAGCAGCTAAAAGAAAGTATAAATTTTATAATATCCCATTTTGAAGTGGTATTGCAACATTTTACACCTTGTTTTTATAAATTGCAAATTTAAGTTATACTATTATTTTGTCTTGCCTCTGGGCAAGACAAAATAATATCCACACTCAAATACATTTAACAGTTACTTTAGCCTCTCCTTAGTATAGACTTCTCTAGCGAAATCTATATTATCTTTTTAAAGAGCGGATTAAGTGACCGTTAAATGTCTGAGTGTGGCCGTAAGCCACTAACCCTAATACCAAATTTATAGCCTAGCTTCTATTGCAACCTGTCAAAATGTGGGTGTGTGCCAAAGGTAATGTTTGGACATACCTCTGACTACCCCCCTTAGACGTCCTCAAAGAATCTGAAAGTCGTACGTACCAAGAGATCTGAGGGGATATCTACCTGAACCTAGCTTCTATGGACAATCGATCATTCATTTTAACTTATCCGAATTAAGCTTTTACTGATTATAGAAAGATACGAAATACGTGTAAAACGGCATTTGTTTATACCTCTATTGTCACCGATAGATAACTCGTAAAAGTTTTTTTATCTAAATTGAAGTTGCTTTATTACATCCATCATCGGACCATGACGAGATAAATTAATAGTTGATCGTTTATCGTTCCAGTGGATAATACCTAATAGTTTTTTTTGAAATCATCTACGACTCAATTGACTGTGCTGCTGTCTCAACCTCAACTCCTTTCTTTCTTGTGAGTTTTGTCACAATTCTGCGCCAATGTCCGTTTCATGCTAGTTTCATAAACTTTAGTGGAGATAGTGTCATAGTCATGATACTACGGTTGATGTCTTGTTCGCTAAAAGCTCCGCTAATTTCAAAATAGTCGTGTCATATAATATTTTTATTTTAACACATTGAGAGTGACAGTTTACAGACACACTACAACAGACAAAGTCGTGGAAATAAACATTGAATACTGCGTCAGTAAGGAAAGCACGTGGTTATTGAGGCAAGAAAAAATCTCCTACATTTTATTTCCCGTGAAATCAGGTAAATCATTAACAGATGGTAAACTTAGGGCTCATACCTACATGTTATTACAGCCGCAAGTATGCCAAGGCTCGCGTATTGCATTACAGCGTCACCCTGACACGAAAGGTAATCTTTCTTGTGATTTCACTAGTCATCCTCGCCTTTAGGACAGACGATATTCCATTGGCGGCGTTTCGCAAGCGTCCAGTGAGGCGATCAGTCAACGGGCTCGCCGCGTTCTCACAATATTTGAACGACGAAAATTTCAATATTAGAATAAGTCAAAAACGAGTAAAAAAGCTGCCAAGGTAAGGTAACGGCACAAAATAGAAATAAGTACGGTAATGCTAGTCGTTACACAGAAAAGTGGTAAAACGGAACCTTTAGCGATAGTATACTGGATCCCCAAAACTATCCATTCAAAAAGACCATGCAAAGCCAAATTCTATATTTTTTCTCCACCACAAGCGTGTATGCAATAAACAAGTCTTTATAGTACCTATTTATCTCAGTGTTCTTTATCATAATGATAAATAAAGTAGACGTGTGCAAAATTTCCTTTTATTATGTACCGTGTTGAACTTCGGAAGAGTTTGTTTTGTTTGTCTTCCGTTCCATATTTATCAGTAGCGTAGGCCCGAGTATTCGAATCTTGTTCGTTGAGGTCGTATTGACGTCACCGCCGCCCCCGCACCAAGTGAGTAAGCCTTAGCTTTATTGTGCGGAACAAAATCAACATCTTCTTTTTGCCTATACATAATTGGTTATTTGATTTCGATTTATCAGTTTATAATTGGTACCACCATTAAACCACGCGTCTATGTAATCTACAATATACAATTAAACCTAGGCCTTTTATATATCACTACAGGCTACCTAGGTACAGATTTCATCGGGTAATCATTGTGTGAAGTTGCGGTATAGTAGGTATCCGGCAAAAACCTTTATAATACTAGCCCCATATAAGTTTAAAAGGCATTTCAATGGCATTTATCATGGATTAACGACTTTTGTGGCCGAGACCGATAGTTTGTCTGGAAAGAGTAAGGCTGGCTGCGAATTTGCCTCAACGCATGATAGAGTATGATAATACCGATAGTCATGTTGTCAGAATACCTCAAGCAGTTCCCAAAGTTGACAAAAGACACCGGTCGTGCATCAATGAGTTTTCCTGTTCAGAATTTTATGTTCACAGCGTCAGTACTCTCAAGCGGTGAAGGAAAACATCGCGTGGAAACCACTAGTGACACGACAAGAAGAAGATTATAGTCATGAAACGTACCCGTCCTCCTTCATAACGGACTTGTCCCCACAGTCGCAAGCGCCTCCCGCCTGCGACAGGAACATGTTGAAGTCGTGCGTGGAGTGGTCGCCGCGGTGGAAGCACTCGCGGCATATCGACATGCACGGCGAGATGCCGCACGTGCGGCAGCGGTACGCGACCACGCGAGGGATCCACACGAGGCCGCATTTATCGTGCTTGTCATAGCTCCTTACTGTAACAATTCAAAATAAGGCTCTTAAATGTCAGTTTACAATACAAAATCATTTATTTATGTCACACGTATCCTACTATCCTACTAATATTATAAATGCGAAAGTTTGTAAGTATGGATGTTTGTTACATTTTCACGTAAAAACTACTGAATAGATTTTAATGAAACTTTACAATAATGTAGCTTATACATCAGAATAACACATAGGCTACAATTTATAAAGATATTGTGTGACTAATCCTGCGCAGTCCTGTGTGGGAAACAGTTATTGCTAACCGGTCCTGGTTTATTTTATGATTATTAATTCAATTAACCAAAAGTTTTGTACAAATATATGAAAAAGACATTACTATATAGCTAATTTATGTGCTGTGATAAAGTGAACGGGATTTGTTGCGAACAAACAGAGAAATACCAACAAAAACGCAACCGATAAAATTCAACAAAATCTGTGTTTCCTTGACCCCAGTGCTCAAAAACTACAAAAAAAACCATATCTGTAAGGGGTGAATGTGCGTTTCGGACAACTCAGTGCAAAATATCAGTATCTTTTGATATTTATGATCACAAATACAATAATCACAATCACAATAACCTCCAAATTACGACTGCAACTTGAACTCGTTTTCTGAATGTTTTAGCTATTAGCAGCATCGGCTATACTTTTGAGCAATCCTATTTACCGCTCTAGAAACAGATACACTGTATGTACAAACACCAAGGAACTGCAACAAGCTCATACCGTAACAATCGTGACGAAAGTATTGGAATCAAGCCGGAAGGGTAACAGTCTCTCTGCTGCTAAACATCGTGAATCCTATAAAACTACAACGCCATGGATAGTGTGCTCGATGCTTTGAAGGAGATGGAAGAAAGAATTACTACAAAAATTAATAACAACACCGACAAAAAAATCACAGATTTGCAAAATGATCTAAGAAATATTAGAACAACAAATGAAGACCAGGAACGGCGAATTTCATTTATAGAACGTCAGCTCCGTCAAAAAAATATCTTATTCTTTGGATTAAAAGAGCAAGAGAGATCATACGAAGAACTGGAAAAATAATAATAAAAATTGTAAGCGACCAAATTCAAATAGAATGTACTGAGAGAGATATAGAAATGGTAAGAAGAGTTGGAAAAAAAAAAGAAGACAGTATTAGACCCATCAATGTCACCTTCGCAACCTATGGCATGAAAATAAAGATACTAAAGTCGAAGCAAAAACTAGAAGGTTCCAATATCTACATAAAGGAAGACTTTCCACCTAAAGTTTTGGAAATAAGGAAAAATCTACAAGAACAATTAAAAAAAGATAGAGAAGAGGGGAAACAAGCAATTCTTAAATATGATAAGATAATATACCTAAAAGATATGAAGATTGCAACATATACCACAGAAAATAATAATAACTATACAAGCAACAAAAAAAGAGCGCTCCTATCATCTCCACCGAATAATCTGTTAAACAACAAACCAACCGGCAGTGAAAACCTTCCAAGGGTAGAAATGCAAGCAAATAAAAAGAATAAAACAATGGCCTCATACAACATCAGACAGTACATCCAACCCTCAAATAGAGACTTAGAGAATAAGGTCACACATGCTACCAAACAATAGCAGCTAATGCAGCACTCGATTTCCCATACAGGCCCAAACATGTTAAACAAATTTATAACTGCAAAAACGAACCAGCTCCCACGACGGTTAGTCACCGAGGGAGCTCATGACTATCACCCCCCCTAAAACCATGGAACCTCACAACTATCTACAAACAAAGAGTGTTACCTAAATATCCAATGAATGTGAGAACACTGCTATCAACCGATCGCATCACAGAGTTAGAGCACTTCCAAGGACTAGGCGTACTGTGGACCAGGCTCACCTGTGATAAACAGACATAGACTAACAGGGGGGAGGCCTTTGCCCAACAATGGGATGACCTATAGCAACATACACAATAAATAAGAATAATAAATAGAATATAATAACAAAATAAAGCAAGTTAAATTAAAATAAAATACCTAATAAATAATATTGAAATTGAAATTAACTTACAAAAAAAAAAAATATAATATTATGTACTTAGTTAAGTTATAGGAGGCTTAAATAAATAAATAAAATATAAATAAATAAATCCTGCGCAGACGAAGTCGCGGGCACCAGCTTGTACAGTTTATAAAAATACATTAAAATTAAGTAAGTGACATAAATTGGCCGTCACTCAGCATAAATGCTATAGCAGCATACGCTACTATAAAGCTGGTCTTCTGTGACACCAGTACACGACAACGACAGCAACTGCGACACCCATGTAATCGTTACAGTTACAGTTTGTAGCACCTGGTTGTATCAGAGGCCTCTGGTGACGGAATTCTTTGATTCTGTGATTCAATTGAATAAATACTTTTTGACTTTGCCTACCAAGTTGCGTTAGTTAGATGTCTGTGACTCAATCACGGCGTAACGAACGAAGTGATTCGCATGAAACTTGGAAGAGATGTTGATTCAGTTTGATACGCGACAAGCAAGGTTTTAAGCCAAGAACTATTAGTAACTATTAGTACAAACGTGATTATGTATTTATTTTAGGCTAGTATAAGACCTCGCATAAAAAGAGGCTAGTAATGTACCATAATCAAATATTTTCGTAATATAGTGATGAGAATTATGAAAGATACAGTTTTTCTATTTGAATCACGTTTCTTTCGAATATCCTTTCAATGATAAATGGGAAATAGCCAAAGGAACTTTACGCATCTTGAAAGGGTTTATTCAGAAGTAAACTTCACTGAATAAACAATTTTAGAGTATTATTGCTTATGAGTCATAAAAGTAGGTTAGTACCTACTAAGAGCTTATTGCATTACATTTAATGTTACCTAGGGCAATATAGGCCGTGCCATGTCTTGATGGTGCCACCCAAGTAACACAGTCGAGCAATAATCATCATTGCAAGAAGCCAGATAAAATACACATTCTTCATTCCGCGCAAATGACTAATACTATTTATTATTATGACAAAGTTTTCTGTCTAACTGATTGTTACGTTCTCACTGCGTCAAGTTCTCGTTCTCACCGATCTCAAGAAAATATTTGGATCCCAAGGCAGAACGAAGTCGCGAGCAAAAACCAGTAGAAAATAAACGAAAAACCAATACACAGAGGACTAAATAAAGCCATCCAAATATAAACATTAGCATCAGACGCGCCCAAGTTGAAAGCATACTGGTTCACGACTAATGAGGAAAATAAACAAATGCACGTGCCGGTAAACCAGGCAGCGTGGACGTTAGCTACTCCATTTGATATCATCATTAGAGGGTACCTGACGAAACGAGTTTGAAGGTCGGAACTATGTAAACATAGCTTAATACGGAAGTAAAATAAGCTTTAAAGTAATCACTTCAAAATGCAGTTGGTCGAAGTAGATTGGGGTATCGAATAACGAGGATTTCGCCGCTACTGTCAGAGGATGAAAATATATAAAACGGAACAAGAATTCAGAACAGAATTACTTCCCAGGAGTACCTATCGTAATGATCCTGGCAGGCAGCCAGTTAGGTCAATGTCATGGAGAAAGCAATAAGAAACTATGCAGTCAGAATACAAGGAAACCACATGCCAAGAAAACTTGAATCAGTATAAGGAAGACAGTAAAAGTTCTAAATAGCCAATTAAATAAAAAGAAAAACCGCATTGCACGAGCACATACAAGACTGCAAATTCGAAGGAACACCAATGGTCATGTGATAAATCGACTAATATTTGGAATGAATCATCAAATATTGAACTGGGTGAACATGAGCAGCTCGTATGAGTACGTCAGCGTGAATTGCGGAGTCATCCTTGGATCAAATCAAAACTAATTACTTTTAGATTAACCTTTGTTCTTATTGTATTCAACAGATTTAAGAAGATTGCTTTTTTGTTATCGATGTCTAAATTTAGAAGCAAATAATTATTTTGAGGGGTTATTCCGAAGAAGACAAAGAGGTTTGGTGCATTTGTTAGATAAGACCTAAGGGCCTGCAAGAAACCCACCCTACAGCCACATTGATAGCTATCAGCTACAACCATCTCAACGGAAACATTTCTGTCATTCACCCGCGCGGCAGCAACTGTACTGCCAAACTAAAGGTTTTCAGATCTTAACTCTCTCAACAGTAAATAACCAGCTTATCTAAAGGATAGAGCACAGCCACACCAACCACAATTATCTCTCACAACATACAATTGAAAAGCTAACAGATGATAATTACAAAGTTCGTTGGCATTTCGTGGCTTTGATCTGAGTAATCACTTTGTTGTTATGGAATGAATGCTTGCCTTAAGTTGGTCACTAACCGCGGGGTGGTGAAGAAAAAACAGTAAAATAAATTCAACATAAAATTACATATGACAGGTTAATTATGCAGGTTATAACATGGTGTTCCAATACTTATACTTAAAACTTCAGGGGGCTAGCCCTCTGAAGTTTAAGTACAAGTATTGAATGTTTTGTTACTGGTGATGGTTACCACTTAACATCAGGTGGGCCATATGCTCGTTGCATCAGCAGTAGTATAAAAATAAAAACAGGCTAGGTAAAAAGTGTTGACGAAAACGTACAAAGCGGTTGCACAAGCAAAATCGTTGTTGAACTAAGCATTAATTTTCTTTCAAGGTGCTAGCTGATAAAACTGTTCAAAATAGCCTTGTAGAAAGATCTCTCATGTCATCAAATTGATCTGAAAATGCTATGCCCAGTTTGATTAGAACCTAAGGTGTGGGAAGTTTTACTGCATTGCGCTATGATCATGAGCACAGATATATATATACATAGATAACGCAAATGCTTGTACTTCCCGTGTCCGAACCCTTACGAATCGTCTAGGTTGGCCGCCGCTGTTTACAGTCCGTGCGCGTCCGTTGTTGCAGCGAGACGTCCGCAAAATTGTATAAAATGGCTCGTTGCATGATATTGAATTGCAATAGCTCAACAAATTCTAGCCCCCCAAGGCAAGGATATATTTCATATCACAGGTAAGTAATTTTTAAATCATATTATGCGTAAATTCATTTTAAAACTAATTTTAAAGTATTCCAAGCTGTGATTTCAAGAGTATACCTAAGTAACTATAGATTAACGTTAAGTAAACTATATTTACATTACATTGCCGCGTTTGCTTTGAGCGTTTAATCTGACGTTCTGAGTTATGAGACGATGAATATCGGAACAAGCGATACTGTCGCGCATCGCTTTGTCTTCGTGGTACAGGCAAATTATCATTCGTCTGTCAAATCTCGCGACTAGTGTTGTTCGTCCTACAAAGTATATGAATAATCGAAATCGGACAGACAAATGATATTAACCATTATAATAAGAGATAATTTAGTAGTTATTGATAAAAACAAGCTCATAAATAAATAAATGTTCTAATTTTATACAAAAGCTTTAAGTGGGAGGGTAATATTTTTAGAGTTCATGTAGGTACCTATTTAATATGTTCATGTTCATCCTTTGAATATACATATACATACATACATACATACATACATACATACATACGTATCTATAGGCCTTTTAAGTGCCTATTGGCCTCGGACGCTGTTTAAATCATCTTATATAGGTGTTATAGGCCTAACTAACTTGTGTGTGTGTAAGAGTGTGAATAAATTAATAAAAATGTGTCAATATTTAGTTATATCCACTGATATCCAATAAGTTACCTACCTAGAACCAATAAATAATGAGAAAATTCATCAAAATCAGTTATAATATTGTGGCTTGACTGGCATTCACGTTGTAGATAGATAGTAGATACTTACGTTGTTTTTATGTGTTTTCATGAAATCTTTTGTGATTTCCTACCTTTACTTACCTACGGGGTAAAAGGTACGTAAGTACTTAAACATAATTATGCACCTACCTACCTAGCAACTTATATATTTAAAATAGCGTCAAGATAACACGCGCGTTACCATTGCGACCGTGCGCATTGACCTTGAACGTACACAGACAGGGCTATTTCAAATATCTAAGAAAATATTAATTTTACTTTTTATTATTTATTTTAATTCCGTTAATATCATTTGTCTGTCCATATCATTCGTCTGTCCATATCATTCGTCTGTCAGAAAATCGATGTCATTCATGTAAATCGATTCGTAATAGGTCATCAAAAACTACTGTTTCATAACATGCATGTTTATACTAATCCCTTGTGTTTTAAATAATTATTAACAAATATATATTTGTAGACTTACTTGAGATTAAGCGAACGAAGGTATCCAAAAGCGTCGACAGAATGAAACGGCTCAAAAGCGCGGTGAGCACGACTCCTCACATTGAAACTACAAGGCGTACTGTAGTGGCGACCGCGGAGTGAGCGAGCGGGACCACAGATATAAAATCTATGACTAGGTATGAGCGAGACGATCACGGCGGCGGCGCCGGCGGTTCCAGTTGAATCGTTTAAATCGTAGCGGGACGGAAGGGCATCGGCGGCATCGGTGTCTTTTAATCGGTTTAGATTTCCCGTCACTAAATTTCGACTGTGACGTCAGAGTAGGTATTAAAAAGTCGGCACGCTTGGTTTCAATACAAATCGTGATACTTGCGTTATCTATGTATATATATATCTGTGATCATGAGACTTGACTAGAGTCACGTGCAGGTAATTTGATGTAATCTCATGTGCCAAGGGTTTTCCTATCGATCCACACTGGCGGCGTGGACATCTAAAATGAAACTTTTATATTATCTATGACGGACCAAGTAAAGTAGGGAATCTTTAATTTGGTACTACGATAGATACGCTGTACGGAAGTGCAGTGAGCGAAGGCATGAAGTTTGCAATGAAGACGCGTATATCCAATAATTTATTAGGATACACATAGCAAATCTTAATACCATCGTGTCACAGAGGGAACACTAAATCGCAGTGAAACTGGCATCGGTTCAAAAAGAAGCCACTCGAACGATTTATTTAAAGGCAGTGATGGGGCTATTTTGGGCCAGGTAGGTGCTAATTTTATTGAGAAACTCCATTAAGAAGTGCTGTTCTAGATATAATTTCGATGAGCCTCAAGATTCGATTACCTTTAATACAATAAAAACATTTTCATTCGGTTTGATGTTAGCATACAGTTACGAGATGACTATTTATTCTTAACACATCACATGCGATGATCAGGCATATTCTCCTAGTAACAAGACGCAATGTGATTGCATAAAATTCTGACTGACTCAGATTGAGAGAATACACATAAGGAAACAAAGTTCAGTAAAAAAAGAATAGACATCTGAATTGTTAAAACTTTCCAATGCCACGATCATCGTCGGCAGTCGCAGTTAGCTAACCGGCCAATTAGCAGGTAGTAAACACATTACGCAATGGCTCGTCAGCAGAAACGCATCAATAATTACGAGTCGCGTGCGCAGACACGGCCCACTATCTATGTGAGCTTGGAGCTTGGTTATTGCCCTGTCCTCTTCGACAGTGTATGCCTCTAACTAGTAATTTTGAGCCTTCTCCGTCAGCCATTCACAGCCCTTCCCACCACCTTTACAATGTCGTTGATCACTTAGGGGAGAACCGACTTACTCTCCCGGTTTATGGTTGCCTTTGCCCAGCAGTAGCCGGCGAGTGTATGTAGAGGTGTCAATTCGTTTTTTAGTTCCGTATTGCTAACTCTGTGTAAGGCCGGCGACCGGGTTCCGTGACTGATGATGAAAATTTTGCAATTCTATGTCCAACTCGCCTAATATGGGTTTATATCATGTGGTCAACCCACTTGAGTAGAAGCACTTCTTTCATTGCGTTTATACACTAAAAATCAATTAGTTATAATACCAACGAGTACATTGATATTTTTTATGGATCGTTGTTTATTTTCCAGATGCTTACTCTCAGGCTAATCGCTTGCATATGCCAACCTTTTCTTATTTCTTATCGACGGGTACTTGTTGAGTATCGCCAGCCGTGACGGAGCAAGATGTATTAAAGAATGAAATCATCTGTATCCGATTTTAGGGCGGCCTAGATAATATTGGTACCTATATTGGCGATATTTATGGACGCAGTTTGAAATCCAGTTTGGCAACATTGAAATTGTCGAAGTCGAGGAACAGGTTTACTCAGATAAGGATAATAAAATAACACATGTCATTAATTAATAGGCGGAATTTCTTTGGAAATTAAACGTATATCTACCTATTTAAATTCTGGTCCATAGTGGCCTAAAGCAGAAATGACAGGAGAAAAGGAATGGTGGACTTTGCCCTGCAGTGGGACTACTAATAATAATTTACCTTATTCAAAATTCAAGAAATTCGCTGGTCTCCAACACACGCGTGTCTTCCATTCTATAGTTCGTGAGGGGATGGACTCTAACCTTAGTAATGGGTTCACAGACCGGCTATAAGATCAATCGATATCGTATTATTAAGAAAGCTACCCGTCTATAAACAAGTTATTACTTCTGAAAATAGACGTGATCCAAGACTATACGATTACGAGATGTTTATCTAAAAGTAATAAGACACATTTGTCAAAGTAATGCTGCATGCAACATACCTAGTTGCCATGTCTACAAGTAATACGAAGGTACTTGATCATCTAATTAAGTGGAACTATAAGCGAGCAGTTTTTCTTAGGTATTCTAGTAAAGAAACAAAGAAGCATCGAGGGCTAGGATGGCACGTGTCCGTGATCAGCTGGTCGGGTCGACGCACGCCACGGACGGTGAATAGCACTGTCGATACAAAACGCACAAGAGTCAATGCACCCGGTATGACTGCGACCTCGTCTTAAAACGGGTGGGTTACCCCAGCCAGTGCTCTCAACACCAAAAAGGTTGTTACTTACCAAGCAAGGGTGACTCATGCAGCTTTATTTTATATTCGATACAACACTCAGGAACTTATTTGTGTCACTGGTTCTTTCTGTGTGTGCAGGTCAGTGACCAGAATATTATTTATATAGTTAGGTACCTTCATTACCTAGGTACCAAATCAATATTGTTCGACATTACACATATCCATTACTATCTAGCCACAAACTAAACAATGCTTATGCTATGGGGACCAGAAAACTGATATCTTTTTTTTTAATACATAGGTATAGGTAGGTATAATATTTTATAACACCCAGACGAAGAACAAACCTCTATGTCTACAGCGCATGGCAGTGCTACTATACTACCAACTGAACTGCTAAAATGTGAATTTTGTGGCTTTCGCCAACTCGCTTCCTTTGAGGTCTATCTGAGATAGACTGGTAGATTATTGAACACACAAAAAACCTTATCACATAATCTGAGCCTAGATTGGCTGGTTTCTCATTCATATTTTTTGCTCTAGTTTTTATAGACTTCGTGTGGGACATATCTAGTTTGAAGACTATTTACATGTTTATCACGTCCATAATTAACGAAGTCTGCATTCTTGCTACAAAGTCGATCTGGTGAAATTATTTTTGCATACCTACCGAGATATATTTTTGGACGTCAATGACCTTGCTATTTGACGCAACGCAGAAGCAGAAAAAATAAATGCTGATAAAAATGCAGATTCGATACAAATAGGGATCGTAAAAGAGGCAGAAAATAGAAGAATCGTAGGAACCCTCACCCCCGATAGGCCGACAATATTGTAAAACTCCCGGGAAGTCGGAGGATGGAGAAGGCTTAAAACCTTTTCCAGGAAGAACAGATTTGAGCCATGGCCTAGGTAGGTATGTGTATGTTTAATCTATGTATGCATATTATGATCTAGCAGCACATAACATTAAACTGGTCAGGTGACAATAAATATAGGCAATATGTGTCATGATTGCGACCTTTGATTTTGACTGACTTGGATTTAATTTCACTACAGAACATCAACCTAATGAGCTACCGGCCTCCGGCCATTATCAATTTTGCGACTTGATTACTAATACTATGTACCTATTCACTTTTAAATTGTGTTTTATTGATCGAGTGAGCGAAGCGAACGAAGATTCTAGTTTCAACTTGGGCGATTTGGCATTTTATGTATGTATGTATGTATGTATGTATGTATGTATGTATGTATGTTTGTCTGGCCATAACTTTCGAACCGTTGATCCGATCTGCATGAAATTTGATAAGACGACAGCTTGTACTTGAGAAATTTACTGGTAAGTAAATGAGTAAAATCGGATGAAGGGTTTTTAAGATATGGGGTTTTTTAAGGGGGCAAAAATAAAAAAAATGACTTAAAAAAATCAAGTTACATGTCATACGAAAGGGCTTTGTTTGGACATTCCAAAACAATTTTTACTTTTTTTCTGGGACGCTCGGTTTTTGAGATACAACAAAAAAGTTAAATTAAGATAACCAGCGACCCAAGAGCTCCCATCTCTAAGAGTTTCGTTGGCATCAAGGTTTTTCTACTGGTCGGCCAGTTACTTTGATTTTTCTTATTTTTTTTTCTTGAAATAAATTAAGGAGGTACTCAGTTCTCATAAAATGGTGACAACAACCAGGTCTGATGATGGAGCCAAGGTCTGTTCAACGGAACCCTTCAATAAATAGGCCAATAGAGTTGAAACTTGGTTACCGTACCAAGTTAGTAGGCGATAGTCAGAAAAAAGTCCAAGTATAATGTTTGGACTTGCCTTTGACTACCACCTACTCAAAGTTTTGGTGCGTTCGTCGGGTCGCATCACGAGATCTCAGTTCGGGGCGAACTACTAGTATATAATAAAATGTTTTTTTTTGTAGAAAATAAATAAGAATTTTAAACGTCTTTTAAACAGGGTGGCAAGTGGATTGAGCTGCATCGCGCCAAGTCAGGGGCGTCCCGTCCCACTACTATGCATCTACTTAACGTTTTACTGTATGGTAATTCTGGCTTCAGTCTGCATTCAGGTCATGCGAGGCGAGTGCCGGCGTTCGCACGAGGCAGGTGGCGATAAATTCAAATGCCGATGTTGCCGCCCTAGTGACCTTCCGTGCGACGTGAAATTATATTGTATTTTAAATTGGCCAATAGTTCAGTTAGGTGATGACGTTATGCGTGAAAAATATGCTCTTTTGTAACTCCAATTATTTTAACACTAGTGGTTCGCCTCGAACTGAGATCTCGTGACATCCTCTCAAGTCTCACATTGATACCAAACTCGATACCTATGTGACCTCTGAATTGCCCCTTACTTGGGGTATCCATTTGTATCTCAAAACATTTGTCCTAGAATAAATATAAAAATGGTATTGGGATGTACAAACCAAACCCTTTCATAGGTATGATACCTCACTTGGCAAATGTGTGTAACAATATTTTTTTTGCCGCCTTTGAAAACCCTCTCAATAACCCCTTGTCCAATTAAATTCCTAAACCCATATTAATTTCTCAAGTACCTACCTAGCCTACCTGCCTACCTACCTAGCCTACCTGCCTACCTACCTGTTGAGCTACCAAGTTTCATGCAGATCGGATCAAAGGGTCCGAAAATTAAAGTACCTAGGTGATACTCAGAGGCAAGTTCTAACATTGTATTTGGACTTGCTTCTGACTACTACCTACTATCTAAGTATGATAACCAAGTTACAACTGAATTGGCCTATTCATTGAAGAGTTCCATTGAACAGACCTTGGCTCCATCATCAGACCAGGTTGTTATCACCATGTTATGAGAACAAAGTAGGTACCTTCTTAATTAATTTCAAGAAAAAAAATATGAAAAAGCAAAGGAACTGACAAACCAGCAGAAAATCTTAGAGATGGGAGCTTTTGGATTGTTGGTTATCTTAATTTAACTTTTTTGTTGTATCTCAAAAACCGGGCATCCTAGAAAATAAGTAAAACTGGTTTTGGAATGTCCAAAAAAAGCCCTTTCATATGACATGTAACTTGATATTTTTGTGTAGTTTTTTATTTTTGCCCCCTTATAAACCCTATATCTAAAGTACAAGCTATCTTACCAAATTTCATACAGATTGGATCATCAGTTCTAAAGTTATGGCCTGACAAACATTTTTTTTTTTTTTTTTTTTTTTCTCTCATTATCTGCAATTGGCTTCTTAGCCATAATCAGATTCTTTTCTGGGTTGATGGGGTTTGGGGTGTGTTTCCAGCGAAGCGACACCGTTTAGTTTTAATAGCTGGTCAGGCTCTCTGGTCTAGGTCTAGTATTTGCCATCTCTTTAGGCGATTAACATTGTCCTGGGTGTTAAGCAAATTCTTTGCAAGGTCGTTCGTGTGGTTTTCGAGTCTTTGCTTGTACTTTACGCAGTATTTGTTGACTTCTTGTTTGACAGTAGACATTTCTAGGTATTCATGAATTTCTGTGTTTCTCACAAACCAGTGTGCGCTTGAGACTGTTCTAAGGGCGATGTTTTGGAATCTTTGGAGGATTTCAACATTGGAGTTACTGGCCGAGCCCCAAAGTTCTATCCCGTAGGTCCAGATTGGTTTTATTATCGCTTTATAGACAAGCAATTTATTGCTGAGAGACAGCTGCGATTGGCCGCTCAATAGCCAGTCGCTTGAGACTGTTCTAAGGGCGATGTTTTGGAATCTTTGGAGGATTTCAATAAAATAAGGTTTAATGATTGTTTAGAAGATAGCATCTACAATCTCTTGGCCAGTGCTCATAAGTGATTGATTAAAATCCCATGAGAAAACTTGACTCTTACTACCCCTCGAAGAGCTTGAATAGATAGTCATCTAGATTCAACAGTCTGTAGGAATAAAAACGAATGCAAAAAACAACTAAAACCCTGGCATTGACTAAATGTAAACAATAACACTGAACAGAGCCAATGTCATGACAAGGCACTAGGTTGCGTAACATCAGGATAAAGATAAGGGTCAACTGCTTCTGTTCTAAGGCTCTTACAGTCGTAATGCATGCTTGATTGAAAATATTTTAGTCAGTTAACTAAGATCATCATAAGAATTTATTTGAATAGATGTTCATCATTGGCCTAATAAGTAGTAAAAACAATGTAAACAAATAATATAAATGTGTGTATTACCTGTTGCAATTACATTAATTTAAACAGGAATAAGGAAAACATATACATATACTTTTATTACCTAAACCAAGTGCCAAATTGGCTTCTTTGTTTGTACAGATGAGCCTTTACTGTGTATGTTGACATAAAAACAACTAACATCAAGTAATTCTTCAGCTTTAAAGCTAATGATAATAAAGAATAATAAAAACACTTGTTATTGTGTTTTTTCAGTCAAATAGACACAAACACTAATCACCTTGAGACAAGCATTGAAGGCCAAAGCATACTACAAATTGATCATTTGTAATTATCGCGCGGTGAACCTCCGCACAATAACGTCCCTAGAGCCTCAACAAACGGTTCTATAACCTACAAAGAGAAGTAGCTACAGAATACAGAGCGAACTTACCAACAGCTGCAAATTCGTCAGGGGTTCTTCCGCCGGCCAGCAACCAGCGACACCAGTCTATGGTCTCCCACTCGTCGATCGCCTTGCTGGGGTTCAGCAGAACATCCAGCACAGGTCCCAAGTGCTGCGGTGACCCGCTAGCGCAGTCCGCGTGTATATACGCAGCTGCTCCTCTCTTCCCCTTCTTCATCAACACTTGCGCCGTAGAATTCGACATTTCGAAGCACCATACACTACACTGTTATGTCCACAAACACTATACGCGCAAGTCACTGAATAATTCGGCCACTCACGGAAGAAGAAACACCATTTCAAGTTTTACATAAGGCAATGAACTGCGATCTGTCACGATTATTGCGGTTAACCCCGCGCTAACCATGTTGATTCGGAAACGAGATTCACTGTTAGGTTTTGCACAAACTTGAATGATAAATCATGAAAACTCATCAAATAAACTATAAATGAGCATAAAATAAGTATGTATCTGCACTACTATGTTTTCCTGAACATAATGCATGCAATAGGGATGCACTTGCACTGACTACACTCAATATATCGATATACAATCGATTTTATCGTATGGATAAGCAATCGAGTAAATATCAGTGATGCTAAAATTCTGAAGTCAGAGTACCAGCAGATTTACAGATTTCATCATCAGTACAGATTTAAGCAACTTCTGAGCCGCAAAGTACCTCGTCTAAAGTAACAATGTAATAACTTTTAATACAAAAAACTGCCTAATTAACGTAGGTTAGTTGTAGATTAGGTAAGCAACAATAACGTAACGAAGTACGCTGCTGTAGTAGCTGGACAGGACTTGTGAAACTTGTAATATATACAGGGTGTCCCAGAAATCAACGTCAAGCCGAAAACGGGCTATGCGCTAAGTCATCATAGTTATCATAAAAATATAAAAAAAAATATATGTCATGTACTTTTCGACTTATGAGTTTAAAAAAAAATATATAGAAAAAATGACACCCTGTGATGATCTTTTAAGTTTTGTGACTACAAATATTAACTTTTCTTGAAACTTTTTTCTGTAATGTAACTATGAATAGCCCTTCTGTAAAATACAATTCAAAATTAAACCGTAACTGCCTCAGTTTTAAATAAAATTTAGATTTTTGG
Organism: Chloroclysta siterata; assembly: GCA_932294275.1. Taxonomy (NCBI): domain Eukaryota; kingdom Metazoa; phylum Arthropoda; class Insecta; order Lepidoptera; family Geometridae; genus Chloroclysta; species Chloroclysta siterata. The sequence goes on along the minus strand of OW028592.1, from coordinate 24,982,349 downwards.
CCAACATTTAATTTAAAATAATTACATCACCCTACTTTAACCGACTGTACCGTAAAAAAAATGTACTACACTACTTTGGCAAGTAACTTTAAAATATGGCGCATTTAGTCAGGATTCCAAAATGGTATGATACTTGCTAGAGTACTCCTTAATTTTGGGTAAAAAAATTGTTATCTTAACTAAACCCGATTTCTTGACAATTTTATTTAATTAGATAAAATGTTTGTAACCTTTAAATTATGGACTTAAAAATGCCTATGCTGCGTTTTTAAGTCGCTCACAATTCACAGGTACAAGTACATATTATTTCGACAATGTAAGTGAAACAGATTGAGCATCTTGTCGAAAGAGTAATAACCATTTGTTAGTTTTAGGAGCAAGTTCTAAATAAAATTCAGTCATTGGATTTCTTCAGTCATGACTTTAATTTAATTACATCAAGGATTTACAGCAAATGTTCAAACTGTTTGCCTGCAGCTGTAATGCAAGCTCTACATCTCCTTAAAAATGACCGTGTAATGAGACGGGCGTATCTTCTCGAGTTAATTTAGAGCTTGCAGTACAGCTGAAGGCAAACAGTTTGAACATTTGCTGTAAATCCTTGATGTAATTAAATTAAAATCAATCAACTTACAAATTACTTGAAAACCCATGGTTATTACTCTTTCGACAAGATGGTTGCTCTATCTGTTTCACTTACATTGTCGAAATGGTATGTACTTGTACCTGTGAATTGTGAGCGACTTAAAAACGCAGCATAGGCATTTTTAAGTCCATAATTTAAAGGATACAAACATTTTATCTTTTTAAATAAAATTGTCATGAAATCCGGTTTAGTTAAGAAAACCAGTTTTTTTTCCAAAATTAAGGAGTACTCTAGCAAGTATTATACCATTTTGGAATCCTGACTAAATGCGCCATCTTTTAAAGTTACTTGCCAAAATAGTGTAGTACTTTTTTTTACGGTACAGTCGGTTAAAGATGGGTGATGTAATTATTTTAAATTAAATGTTGGCCAAAAACCAACATTTTATTTAAAACTGAGGCAGTTATGATTTAATTTTGAATTGTATTTTACAGAAGGGTTATTCATGGTTACATTGCAGATAAAAGTTTCACGAATAGTTAATATTTGTAGTCACAGGACTTAAAAGATCATCACAGGGTGTCAGTTTTTCTGTATTTTTTGTAATACTCATAATTCGAAAAGTACATGACAAATATATTTTTTTATATTTTTCTGATAACTATCATGACTTGGCCCATCGCCCGTTTTCCGCTTGACGTTGATTTCTGGGACACCCTGTATAATATTAGTAGTTCAGTAACCTGGAATAGCATGTAGATAATCATAGTGCTACTATTTAAACAGATACCGTGCGTCTGACTGAAACAGCGATTATCTAATTTTGTATAGTGGGACACTATCCTAATGTAAATTATAGTTACTGTTATCTTAAAATATATGTTTACGTGCTCATTAATTGTAATTTTCGGCGGTCCGTAATGTTGTACAGTTATTAATAAATTGAATTTGAATTTGAATTATGGAACAAAGTAATAAAAGTGATTTTAATATTAAAAACATACATTTTATATAGGTAATTGAATTTATGTATTACCTTAAATGTTATTTTATGCCACCAAATTATTTCTTACTATTACTTTTTATATTCTCGCAACAAACTCAGTTAAACAAAATTGGTCTTATAAATTTTGGACATCTCTAGTACGCAAAAAAAAGAGCGAAAGCATTCGTTCTCATGGAATTCATTCCTATGTAAGTGTTGCCGTAGTAACTTTTACTTCGTCTAAATAGCCATGGGTAACTCACTCAAAAAACATGATCTGCAGCGCATCAGCTCATTTACAGTCTCGAGCCGGAGCCGAACTGCGGTTCAAACGGCTCAGAATTTCAGGACCAATTTATTTTCATGGTACCTTCAAAGACTTCAAGCAAGCACCGATAAGACTTGGCAAAAGGACTAGACGCCAAAACAAAAAAAAACTACGATAAAAATAATTTTGTAGAAAAATAAACGAGTCTAGCGGAAAATAAACAGGAAAAAATCCGAGAATTTGTATGTTAGCAATAACTAATAAATATTGCTAACAATGAACGACGGAATGAAAAAAAATTCAAGTAAAAGTTCTACTATTCAAAATGAACCTTACTTGATTAAACGATAAAACGGAAAATATTTATGCAAATTATGACGAGCCTAGAACGCAAAATATCCTTAAATATGTATGCTAAAACGCGAGGGCATCCACGGGCTGTTGCTAAAACAACTCAAGTTAATAATTAAAATTCGTAACCCATACCATTTAAAAACATGCTTTTCTAAAAAGAACCATAATCCTTCAATTCATCCTAACTCCACTCACTCACCCGCGCAGATATTACTTCAAACGATTCAACGGTTCGAGTACGTAGTAAACCTCCCAATAAATCAAAATAAATATTCTACTCAAACGGTTCAGGGTTCTGTTTATCATAAAACCAATCTTTGAACCGTTTGAGTTGTATATCACATTTTATGAGTAGACCTGAGAACCGCTCCACAGATGAGCGGCTCCAAAAATGCAGCATTGGAAATTAGATCTTATTATCTAGACGAAACAATTCAAATTCATTTAGCAAAAATTTTGAGCCGGATATCTTTTTTCTAATATAGACCCTATCTTTCTAGGTATAAAACTTATATTAGGCTGGCATGAGAGCTGTTGAGCCGCCCCTAAAGAAATTGAGCCGGTACTGACGCGCTTACTACGGTATGAGCCGCTCCAAACGCGTACGTCCGACTCCTTCTACCCACGGCTATCTAAGAACTTTTATTTATTGTTGAAACCATGGAGGTAGCGTTGAAACGCACAAAGAGATGCCAAAGGATGCCAAAATAAAATATTAATAAAACTGCCAGAAAAGTGTTTAGTTCATGGAGGTACTATATACTTAGTCTAAGGTTTAGTTACTACAAAAGTTGTCAAAAGTCCCTGTTATAAAATACGGTGCAGACATGGTGCAGACAATCCGTTGAATTAAATAGATAAATAAATGAATTTTCGTTTTTAAGGTATTTATGTTAAGGACCTGTATCAAAATTGTAACTACTGTGCTGCCTGAAATAAAATTCAATTTAATGGGGCGCAGGACAAACAAAAATTACTTAGGTATATTATATATTCATTTTCAAGGAAAATTACAAAAAATAACTATAATTACAAAATTCACATGCAACAGTTGAGCTATCTGCAGACCGTTGCGAACGATCTAGAGATAGCTACAACTAATTTATTAGGTATATCATTGAATTTGTGAATAAACAACCATCGATATTAAAATATTTATAAGGTGGTTTTAGTTGGTATCATTCAATAATATGTTTTTTTTACTACTTTGACATTGACTTTGACTTAAATTATGCAAAACACCGTCACTTCATTCGTTCACAGTTCCAGTTCGCTCATTAATCGTTCATTCAGTATTCTTCTATGATTCGTTCTATTGTGATCTATTGTGATCGAATCGAGCACGAGCAGAGCAAGTGTTGTATTTTGTAAAGCAAGCATCGCAAGCATGCTGCGACTTAAAAAGTTCCTAAAACTTATTCAATTCAATTATTCAGTGAAGTTGTACGTTTAATGAAACTATCATAGTATATTATATTTGATACATTCTACCTACAGATTTAACTGAAACCATGGGAGAAGAAAAAAAGGTTATGTTTCACGAAATGGAATTAGACGATCGCATTTTGAAGGTAAATAATGCTGCATTAAGCTGTACATCTGAGAGTATCATTTTCAGCAGTAGGTGCTAGGCTAGGTGGGTAGTGCTCTGCTCGATAAGGAGAACTCAGGAAAGTTAATATGCAGAACAGATTATCACTTCCATTGCCTAAAATAAATTATAAATTTAGTACTCTGGACCACGAGGTTAAGTCGTTTAACTTGTTTTTCGTTATATAGCACAGGTTTGATACAACAACAGATGATGGCTGTGAGGCTGTGATGATAATCTTGATTAATATTGGTTTTATATGATTTTCAGGCTATCTCTCAGCTAGCATGGTCAGAACCTACAGTGATTCAAGAGACTGCCATACCACTGCTCCTCGAGGGCAAGGATGTACTCATGAGGGCTCGAACTGGCTCCGGCAAGACTGCAGCATTCACTATACCTGTTATTCAAAAGATATTGAACCTCAAAAATACCACTACATGCCAGAGTATAAGTGCATTGATATTGTCTCCTAGCAAAGAGTTGTGTGGTCAGGTTAGTATCTCACAAAGATTTTCTTTTTGAAATTTATAATGGCTAGTGAAATTTTGCAAGACTTTGTGTAAAGCTATTCTTATCCAAATTTCAACCTTAAATGCACTTTTCTAGTAGTTGAGTTTCAGTAATTAATTTCTTCTTCTTTCTTAGTACAAATTACAGTTAGACAGGAACTGGTAGCCATTTTACAAAAGTTACGAAAGGTTTAGGCTTGATTGTCAGTCACATAAGATTTTTATAAAACACAATAAAAAATAAGTATACTACTTGGTGATAGAGCTAGCAAATGACCCACAGTGATGTTAATTTTGTAATTTAGTTAAGTGGTAATCATCACATACAACAAAGCATTGCAATGCATAATAGGAACATGCCCTACAATGCACTGCCCTTTATTCCTGTGACCTAAATATTATGAGCGACTTTATTTAACAGATTGCATCAGTAATTGGTGATCTAACAATTAAATGTGCCCGTGAAGTCCGATGTATTGACATTTCATCGAGTGGCGACTCACACATCCAAAAGTCTCTGCTCTCCGACAAACCGGACATTGTTGTGGCCACTCCATCGAGGGCCCTGGTACATTTGAAAGAGAATAACATGAGGTTGAAAGATAACCTTGCAGTAATGGTGATAGATGAAGCTGATTTGATTTTCTCTTTCGGTTATGAAGATGAAATCAAGGAGCTGTTGGGGTAAATATCTAAAAGTTAATTAAATGTATAATAAGCCAGCCAACACTAATGAATAATTGAGCACCTCAAGGGTTTAACTACTTATACTACTATGTTTTTAAGTAAGAACTCACTGATCAAATTACTTACACCTTTTAGCCATATGCCGAAAATCTACCAAGCAATCTTAGCATCGGCTACCTTATCAGAAGATGTGCTGAGCCTAAAAAAGATAGCTCTCCGTAACCCCGTGACCCTCAAACTTGAAGAACCAGAACTGGCTCCATCCACACAAATGCAGCACTACCATCTGTTTGCTGAAGAGGATGATAAGGCAGCCATTTTGTATGCCTTGCTGAAGCTAAACTTGATCAGAGGAAAGACTATAATATTTGTCAGGACTGTAGATAGGTGTTACAAGTAAGTCTTATTGTTTTTCATCCTTTTATTTAAAATTCCATAATCCATTAATTTAAGCCCATGAACAGAAGGCACTGTCACCCTTGCTAGACAATTGGTGCTCTAGAGATTACTTGGATGGATAGAGAGCTCTCAAAATCCCTGTGGCTGCAAATGTGTGAGCTGTCTTTAGGCTGATGTTTTATGATAAACCATAACTTTCAGATTAAAGCTCTACCTAGAGCAGTTCAAAATCGGCTCATGCGTATTGAACTCAGAGCTACCGGCAGCCGTCAGATGTCTCTCAGTGGATCAGTTCAATCGAGGCCGCTACCAGATCATTGTAGCTTCAGATGAGAAGGCTCTGGAGAAACCTGACGGAGGAATACTGCCTATCGAAGAGAGGAGTAAGAAGAAAAAGGTATACAGCATTACCATTACTTGCTCAGTGCGTAGCTTGCTTGGTCATTCCTGACTGATAAACTATGTTTTAAGCAAACATCTGCGCCTCCATTAAGGCGAAGACAAGAGCTAATTGTACCTCTCATTCGCACGTTTCGACTTGATGAAAGATATAAAATAACTTAACTTATTTTCGAAAAATCGCAATTAACCATTTTGTGTGCAATGTGATTGCACACAGTTTAGTACAAAATTCATTTTGATTGATACATGTTTTCCTACTCAAAAGTTTAAGTGATTTTATATCTTTCAACATGTCGAAACGTGCGAGCGAGAGGTACATAAGCTCTTGTCTTTAAGTGGCGATAGAGGAATGACTACCCCCAGCGTCGGACTGGCCATATAGACGAATTGGCATTTGCCAGCCGGGCCCCAGTCTGCGCGGGCCTCCCACGGGCCTGGCTTGCGGGGCTTGCAGCAACACCGTAGGATACGAGGCCCGTGGCCGTGTAAAACTAGATAAGATAGTTCGTTCATACAATTAGAGAGATATTAAATAACAAAATTCGAAAAATGGTTGAACCTGAGCAAGCTACCCCCTGAAACAGATATTTTTTTCTCGAACGGCAATAACTTTTGATCGAATTAACTTATTTAAACGTGTATCATTATAGCGTAATGCATTACATTTATCCCATTATAGTATCCCATCTACAATCATCTAGTCTCGGGACCCGGGCTTGTGGTCAGCCACCCGGGCCCTTCCGGCCCACACTACCCCCTCCCTACCTCTCCAGCCAGGAGATGTACCTACTTTCAAATAATGGTTTTTCGCGATCGCCTTTTTTTTCCAAACCTAAACTGTCCGAGAAAGTTGTTTATGCTCACTTTTATTCACTGCTCGCTTTTATGTCCTTTTTAGTAAGCATCAGTTTTCTTTGGCTTTATGTAGCTCGATCAGTGTACCTAGGAATAGGCAAAAGTACGTACAAGTTTTGGGTTTTTTTTTTTACATTTGATAGGTAAAACGTTTGACCGCAATCTCACCTGATGTTAAGTGACGATGCTAAGTTAAGTGGGTGTTAAACACATGGCATGTTTTCAAGAGTAGTAGAGGTCTTTGTGAAGGTCTCGTCTGGGGAAGTATTACCACCATACCTTTTTCTGCCGCCAAGCAGTGTTGCTGTGTTTCGGTTTGAAGGGTGTGTTTTCCGGTGTAATTACTAGGTGTGTGCCTCAAGTTGATGGACGCAGGGCAGTGCATCGTAGGGCACGTTCCTATCGTGCGTAACTTACGAGGCAATGCTTTGTTATAGGTGATGGTTACCACTTAACATCAGGTGGGCCATCTGCTTGTTCCATCAGCTAGTTGTATAAAAAAATAATGTTTCAGCAAACATCGAAACGGAAGAGGGATAAGGAATCCGGCGTGTCCCGCGGCATAGACTTCCAGCACGTGGCTAACGTTATCAACTTCGACGCACCGCTCGATGTCAACTCGTACGTGCACAGAGCTGGCCGGACTGCGAGGGGTAACAACCAGGTACAAATACGAATAATAAATAAATACATTTTGATGATTTTTCCATACAGTAGTGCTGTATGGAAAAATCGTCTTGCCCCAAACTAAGCCAAAGCTTGTAATATATAAATATATACTTATAATATATTATAACACCCAGACAGAGAACAAACATCTACATTCATCACACAATTGTTTGTTCTCGATCGAACCCACGGCCCAAGGCGCAGAAGGCAAACCTACTACCAACTGAGCTGTGAAGGCTGTCATACAATACAAATGTTTTTTATTGTTTCCAAAAAGATACATAAAATATTACAACGATGAAATTTCCTTTTCAGTAAAAAATACTTGTCATAGGAAATCTAGCTCTTGCTTAGGTCTAATTACAACAGATTGTATTGAAAGGTGTTAGATTTAAAACATTTGATTTGAGTAGATGAAATATTAGGTTGAAATTGGTTAGTTCGCAGTAAAGTGAATTGTGTAAATACAATAAAGTAGTTTTAAATTGTCAGTCAGTCAGTCATAGAAGAAAAAGTTTTATTTGGCACATAAACACATGTACCTCGTGTGTTCATAAGTTTTGAGACGAACTTATTTAATTAATTTAAAAAGAAAGTAATTCATGCAACCTTTTTTAAACTTTTAAAATTATAAATTTCGAATGTTTTGAATCAGAACAAATATACATTTGAATATTTGTTTCATTCTCCGTGAAAATGGCGCCAACAAAAGATTTGAAAGACTGTAATTTCACTGTTTCAAGCAGGAAAAAAACCAATGCAAGTTTTTAGTGAAATCCAAAGTCTGGGATGTAGTCGGAACTTTGTGTATTATACCATAAAGAGGTACAAGGAGACCGGCTCTTTAGAAGACCGTGGAAGATGTGGCCGCCGGCGGTCTGTAAGGACGCCCGCCAACATCAAAGTAATCAGAGAGCGAATTCGTCGCAACCCTTGCCGGAATCAAAAGAAATTAGCTCTGCAGACCAACATTTCGCGAATATCGGTGAACAGGATACTTAAATTTGATCTTAAACTAAAGGCCTACAGTCGAAGGAAAGTGCATTATTTAAACGAGCGTCTTCGTAAATTGCGACTGGAACGATGACGGAACCTATTGAAGAGACACGATCCAAAAAATATCCTGTTTACCGATGAAAAGATCTTCACGGTGGAAGAAAAGTTTAACCGGCAGAACAATAAGGTTTACGCCAGAAGTTCAAAGGACGTCCAGCCATCTGTACGCAATGTCCAGCGTACTCATCATCCAGCAAGTGTGATGGTTTGGTGGGGTGTTTCCTACGAGGGGGTCACTTCGCTTCATTTTTGCCAGCAAGGCGTCAAGGTGAAGGCACAAAATTACCAAACCGACATATTGGAAGCGGTGGTTAAACCATTAAATGATACGCTATTCGCTGGAAAATACTGGGTTTTCCAACAGGACTCTGCTCCCTCCCATAAAGCTAAGACTACCCAACGTTGGCTGGAGGCCAATTTGCCAGGCTTCATTCGGAGCGAAGATTGGCCCTCGTCAAGCCCTGACTTGAATCCTTTGGATTATTCTTTATGGACGGAATTGGAGCTGAGGGCATGCAGAAAGTCTCACCCAAACCTGGATTCTCTCAAGCGAGCCCTTATTAAAGAATCGAAACGGATTCCCATTGAAAAGATTCGTGCCGCCATAGATGAATGGCGCACGCGTTTGAAGGCCTGCATTCAATGCAAAGGCGGCCATTTTGAATGATTTATTTTTAAATACAGATCTAGATGTCAGTAGTTTTAATTTTAATATCCAATAAATGAATACTCAACTTAGCTCCAAAAATATTTTAGTTTTACTGTGTCTCAAGACTTATGAACACACGAGGTACATACATAAGAAAAATCTGTATTGTATCAGTGCTCTCAATCGGTGAAGGAAAACATCGTAAGGAAACCCGTTAGTGTCCTAACACAGGCGATGTGCTTTCAAGCTGCCACCAATTACTGCAAAATGAAGTATGTGTGTCAAATACAATATTTGGACGTATCTCTGACTACTCCCTGTAAACATCTTTAATTAATCTATAATTCATAATTCATAATTCATAATTCATTTATTGCGAAAATGGGTACAAGTTAAATCATGTCAATTTAAATTTTGTCAAGTTAAATTTTTTAAATCTTGTCTTGGTACTTAGATATCTCGATCGATGTGCCGAGGGTTCAAAATCGAGAAGTGTGTGTATTTTATGTTGTTTAATTTTCAGGGATCAGTGTTAACGTTTGTGTCGATACGTGAGAAACCACTAATGGACGCTATTGAATCACACTTGTCGAAAGGATTTGGCGGACAAAAAGTACTACAGTAAGTTTAAATAATTGGCTGTATGTATTCAGAGAAAAGAATACTAGTGTATATAACAGCTATCTGGTTCACATAGTACAAGCTTTAGGTAAAGATAAGACGTGAAATGTGTATTTTGATTTATCCAATTTATGAATATCTATTTTAATGTTGTATTGTCATTTGTTGTAGCCTTAGTTATATTTATAAGTCCTTAAGAACATATTTAAGTTTTTATCATTAATTAAGATAGTCAGCATTTTGGTGTTATACTGTAAGCTTACTGTCAAACTTGATTATTAGTTTGAGGCGTAGCGTGTGCTGTCTTATAAATTTGATTATGTTTACCTTTTCTGTATACCTACGCCTCACTAAACTTCAATAATATATTATATTATTACATTGTAAAAGGATCATACAAAAGAACGGTAGGAACCAAGCCGTAAGTTTGTTGCCTGTTCTTCTAGGCTTTGGTCGCGTGGAACTGGCACCTAGAGTCACCTAGCTTTAAGACGTTTCAAAGTGATCCTTGTGATTTTATTGAATAAATACATTTTGACTTTGACTTTGAAATAAATATTCTATTCTATTCAGGAAATACGAGTTCGCGCTGGAAGAGGTAGAAGGATTCCGGTACCGGTCGCGCGACGCGTGGCGCGCCGTCACACGCATCGCGGTGCGCGAGGCGCGGCTCAAGGAGATCAAGCAGGAACTTATCAACTGCAAGAAACTACAGGTACAACACATCTTTATATGAAACTGGTTCAGCTTCCCCTCAGAACTCTGAGTACCAATCATTAACTCCGGATTCTACAAGGTGTTCCTTAAGTTGTGTATATAAACTTCAGGGGGCTAAAGTACCCATCAATATGAACAACTTTTTCTAAGGAACCAACACTGTGAACGCGAAAAAAAAAAACAGCTGTTTCATACAAAAGTTCAATACCTACCAGGCTAAAATGTATGAAACAGCTGTTTTTTTTTTCGCGTTCACAGTGTTGGTTCCTTAGAAAAAGTTGTTCATATTGATGGGTACTTTAGCCCCCTGAAGTTTATATACACAACTTAAGGAACACCTTGTATAAGGACGTCTGAGGGGGGTAGTTTGAGGTACGTCCAAACATTATATATGGGAAAAATCCACTTTTTGCAGTAGTTGGTATTCTATACGTGACAGGTTGCAAGCCCATCGCCGCTGTTAGAATATGAACTAACATTTTTATATTATTGAGGATTATTCTTCATGGACCCGTCTTCATTTGAGACTCCTCACTAAAAACCGTAAGGTTTCCTGCGGGACGATTTCGTATCGCGGCTACGTGAATAAAGATCCCATAAGTTTGCTCAGTTTGGGGCTAGACAAGAAGAATAATAATTTATTACCAAACAATCACAGATTATTGAATAAATCGTTTCAGGACACAATGGTTTCTTCATACATATAAGTTTGATTTAACGGCGAGGCCAAAGTGGCGTAAGCACTAGGCGTAACAGCTTCTTGGGAACTCAGGAGTACGAGTTACCATAGTTTGCTTGATTTATTTATTGTTACTCTGTCAGTGGTCTGGTTCTCCTGAAAGCTAAAGTTTTATTTTGACTAGTTTTTCAGTGTGAAAAGTCTATCAATATCATAAAAAAAGCTTAATAAAGAGATATCCTAACAAAGTGACTATAACAATTCGAATGATGACCTCAACTTACATAGCATTTATGAATGCATAATGATGAACGACTAATCTTCTCACTGATTTTTCTTCCCCCCAAAACGAAAACAACTTGCCCCCTATTCGTTTAACCAGCTCATCTTTCCAGGGTTACTTCGAAGAGAACCCCTCAGACCTGGCAGCACTGAGACGAGACAAAGCGCTCCATACCGTCAGGGTACAACAGCATCTGTCGAACGTACCGGAGTACCTGCTGCCAGCTGCCTTGAGGAGTGAGGATGCGGTGGAAGAGGAGCAGGAGTCCGCACCTGTGCCGGCGAAGAAGAGGAAACAGACGTTTGGGAGTAAGAAGAGGCATAAGTACCAGGTCAGTGGTAGATCATACTTGTCTGTTCAGTAGATCATATACTGCATTTACATTTAGACATTCGCGCTACCATTCGCGTGTACGGAAATGTTGCCGTCCATATGTCTGCGGCAGCGTCGGCGGCAATGTGTGTTCACGCAACACGGGCAACGCGAGCGGCAACGCGAGTGGACATGGAAGTGGCCTGTTTACATTCTCGCATTGCCCAAGTCCCTGCTCATGTCTCTGCACATTTCCACGGACATGAGCTGAGTGTAAACGGGTTAATAGATGAATATGTAAATTTTTTGTTGTCTCACCCGAGGGATTAGCTCTTGCCCTTAACAATAATTGTAATACCACGCAAAACACGTCTACCGTGTCCTCGAAATTTAACTATTCCCCCCCTTTTGATTGACTTTTGATTGATTGACAGCCTTCACAGCTCAGTTGGTAGTAGCTCTGCCTTCTGCGCCGTAGGCCGTGGGTTCGATCCCCACCGATAACAAACATTTGTGTGATGAACATAGATGTTTGTTCTCTGTCTGGGTGTTATATAATATTATACGTATGTATTTACAAAATACATACGTATAATATCACAGGCTTTGGCTTAGTTTGGGGCGAGATAGTGCTGTGTGGAATGTCCACCAATATTTATTATTATTTATTTATTTATTCATAAATAAGCGAAATATTTATATGTTAAATTGCGTGTTTTTTTTCTATAAATACTAGGAATCGAAGTCACCTTCAAACTCAGTTGGTCTACCAAACTTTGTAGACCAACTGAGGCCAGCAGGTCACAACTACACACTGGTCACAATAATTGATTTTGATTTGGTGTTTTCGTATACCATCAACTGAACACACAATGTTTGTCCACAGGCACGCCAGAGCGATCCATTGAAAAGTTTTGACGTAAAGAAGAAGATTTCTACCGGAGACACGTAGCAGAAAACTTAGTTAGTATTTATAGGCTAAGGGTTACGCTACATTATACCACGAGCTTTGGCATCGATTCTTCAAGCATTGTTATTGAATCATGCGCATTAAGGAAAACTTACCACCTTGTTGTATAGGCCATCAGTAAATTAAAAATATGGAACATTCTTGAAAAAAATGCTTCTATATCGATTCCTGATTTTGGTGTAGACGTTGACCCGATTCAAAGGGTGATTCAATTGAATCACAAGGATCACTTTGAAACGTCTTAAAGCTAGGTGCATCTAGTTTTCAGTTTCACTCGACCAAGCCTAGAAGAACAGGCAACAAACTTACGGATTGGTTTCTACCGTTATTTTGTATGATCCTTGTTACAACATAATATAATAATGAAGCTCCAGTGTGGTGCCAATCGAACTTAGTGGCGTAGGCAAAACAGTAATAGGGAGATGCAATTAAATTCAAAAGACAACACAAGCTATTATCAGTGAACATAAAATAGATTTCAAAATAAAAAACACCCAAAACTGCAAAAGTAAAAACTGTGTCGCAGCTTCCAGCACCCAAACTTACTAGGTTATAACTTAACTAGGTATGTATAGCAAAAAAAGAACTAAAAACTAGGTACAATTTATAACTAATAAATAATAGATTCGGCAAAGACAACACTATCAAGTGCATTCTGTATAAATTCTACGTTATGTTCTCACTACTGTCATGTGGGATGACTTATGGAAACGCCTTTTTTATAAGAATGTTATTATTGAAAAAATTCAATAGTCTTTTATAAGACATGTTTCTCTTCCAAACAGTTACCGCCGAAGCGAGTTCTGTTGGATTGTTGTTGGTTAGTACTGGTTATTGAAATTAAATCAATGTTATATTCATAATTCTCTTTAATTTTGGGAAAAGGGGTAAATTACTTGCCACATGTGCAATTCTTTAGTTGATGGACGCAAGGCAGGGCATCGTATGCACGTTCTTATCGTGCTTGTGACTTGCGAGGCAGTGCTTTGTGATGGTTACCACTTAACATCGGGTGGGCCATCTGCTTGTTCCATCAGCAAGTAGTATACAAAAAAAAAATGGCCGTATTAAATCGGTCAAAATCTAAAGATTGTATCGCTCGCCAATGGGTAATGAAGAAACAGCGACGGGTTTAGTTTTAAGCAGTGTTTCAATTTAAGTGAAATTCATAAGTATTGATAGATATTGCCTCTGATAAAAATAGGAATCAAAATGGGATAAGTTCAAGGAGTGTGTCGTTCTCAATGTCTCACTTTTGTTTTTGGCCGCGTATCTTCGAAACGGAAACTAAAATTGGTTGAAAGAGGGAAGAGTGGCTTGTAAGGTGCAAAACATAAGCAGTGAATCTCTCAACAATGGAGTCTCTCTCTCTTGTCGTGTCACTAGTTTCTTTTGAAACAGTGTGGAGAAAGGATTATGGAGTAAGGAATAAATACTTTTCTGTGGCGCGACGAGCGACTGGCTGAGACGCAATAGATACAGTTTTGATTTTAGTGTTTAAGCAAATAATTACATGCTCATTGCATGGTTGCACCAATACTCATTACATTTATTGCTTACACATGGTTATGTTTACCTGCGTAGGTATTATTAGCATGGTAAGATGCCTGGTTTCCTGATTCTAGACTGTGTTTTGGGATTTAATTTCTAGTTATAAGACGGATGATGATGGCATTATCATTATTAAGGCAAAAGGCAGGAGGATTGTTGCAGTAGCGTTTGGCGATCGGTGTCCATTTCGTAAAATGTCATCTTCTTGGTATGATGAGTTCTAGATTCGACCACTCCTTGTTACAGCCAGTTCTAGGAGTACCATTTATAGGTTTGCTCCCTTCTTTGTCACCTCTTTGTACGTTGCGCAAAAGTTGGGTAGAATGGAGTTTCCGCTCAGAAGATGTTGCTGACCATACCCTGCTGCGTTAATTAGTCCTACGACATTCATAGGAGTTCCTCTTCTTCCTGTCCGTAATCAAAGGAACGGCTGGATTAAAGGAAGGTGAAGGTCGGGATAGGGTTTCTATGGACTGCGCAGCACGCACGTCCAGCTAGCAAAAATTCCACGTACGACAATCCCGGAGGAAAGTCACAGACTGACTCGCTCCGGCCGCGGTGCAATGGCCGGAGTCAGCCCGGAGCAACTGCCTTCTTGATCGCAGTGTACTCTACGCAAGGTTAGTATGCCTTTTTGACTTCCTTCCACGCCTTTTATACCACCCGAGTCGGTTTTCGTCAGCGCGATCTAGATTTTTTTCTTTTCAGACGGGGTAGATACTGGCTGGTTATATTGTATAGTCGGACTCCTTGGTCAGAACGAGATGCCATGAAGGATTTTACCAGAGCCAAACGTAAATGAGGTATCGAATCGGGTTCTTTTGCAGACGAGAGAGCAAATAAATAAATATTTAGATATACAAACAGTTCACGACAAGAGTTCTATTTAGCTATCCAAGAACACTACGATTCCGACGATAATTACCTACAGCCTCATTCGGTGGGTACATCTCTATTTATACTACAGACTGGGTCAGAATAAAATACATGTGAAATTGGTGGATTGTATAGGTTTTGTATAGGTCTTTTGGTATTCCTTTTCCTCAAACGAATTCTTGCACCATTGGGATTTTCTATGTAAATAAAAACTACAAAACTCCACCACGTTAACATTTATTTATTCAAAATCACAACTTAAAACCACTTCAGAAACCCAGTCATCACAAAGCAAACTAAGTTACAGTTTAAATAGATTTCGAGTGTCGTTTCCTCTTGGGTGGTTCTTTGATGAGTATATTGGAGTCGCTAAAAGATCTTCGAAGTGGCATCAGCTGCTGTGGACCGGCGGTTGAGGGTTGCTGTTCCGCGAGAGGCCGGTTGAGGTAGTACCCGTAGGGACCCATTTCGCGACGCTGCCAGGGGTTCGTGGTAATCCTGGAGACAAAGATGGGTATTTGAAAGCCATACGCTGAAAACTAGAAGTAGAGTTTTGAAGAACCTCTTATCGTGAGACTGACTGGCAACTAAAGTTTTTTTAGTCAAGACTTCGTACCAAGATATTTGTTTCAGACTGTATCTTATAATTCAAATGAAATTAATGGACTTTATAGCAACTGCGTTTATTTCCTCATCGACCATACGGTTGTGGGTCAAGTTCCTCACCACCCTCATCACTCAAGTCTGGAACAGGAGGAACAGACCATATCATCAGTGGAGGGCGGTCAGGCCGTGGTCGCGTGTGGATGTAGACCGCTAGTGGCAACGCTCCACACATCCATATTACCCATTGCTGCATCACCTTCTGATTGCTATCAGTTTCGGGAGAGAGTGATGTGGGTTGGGGTTGAAAGTCGGAGAATGCCTGGAAAGAAGAATTTTCGTTAAGTGGATGTCCGGGCAGAAAGCGCATATATTTACTGAAAAACAGTTTCTATTTGATCGCATGCCTGCTGCAGTCTACAACGTCAGTTAGGCCCACTATAGACCACCGTCCTCAGATAATTTGTTGTCTTTCAAAATTCTGTTTTGAGATTTTGGGTCCAAAATTTAGCCGATCTCTAATACTATAAGACTCAAAGTCCTGACTGACTGACTGACTGACTGACTGACATATAGACAACGCACAGCCTAAACGGCTGGTCCTAGAGACTTGAAATTTGAGGAGTACATAGGTCTTATGGCGTAGAGGTGCACTAAGAAGGGATTTTTGGAAATTCAACCCCTAAGGGTGTAAAAAGGGTTGAAAACGTTTGTATGAAAAATAGTATTCCTTGAACCTACAAACTCGAAACTTGCAGTACATATACTTCAAGGCAAAAAAAAGGAAAGGCATTTTTAGTTTTTTAAAACTACCCTTAATAAGGGTGCAAAGGGATGTAAAAGTTTGTATGGGAGTTTTTTGACCGCTGGTCCTAGAGACTTGAAATTTGAGGAGTACATAGGTAGTATGGCGTAGAGGTGTACTAAGAAGGGATTTTTGGAAATTCAACCCCTAAGAGTGTAAAAAGGGTTGAAAACGTTTGTATGAAAAATACAATTCCTTGAACCTACAAACTTGAAACTTGGAGTTCATATACTTCAAGGCAAAAAAAAAGGAAAGGCATTTTTAGTTTTTTAAAACTACCCTTAATAAGGGTGCAAAGGGATGTAAAAGTTTGTATGGGAGATTTTGACCACTGGACTTAGAGACTTGAAATTTGAAGAGTATATAGGTCTTATGGCGTAGAGGTGTACTAAGAAGGGATTTTTGGAAATTCAACCACTAAGGGTGTAAAAAGGGATGAAAACGTTGGTATGAAAAATTGTATTCCTTGAACCTACAAACTTGAAACTTGGAGTACATATACTTCAAGGCAAAAAAATAGGAAACACATTTTTAGTTTTTTAAAACTACCCTTAATAAGTGTGCAAAGGGATGTAAAAGTTTGAATGGGAGTGTTTTGACTGCTGGTCCTAGAGAGACTTGAAATTTGAAGAGTACATAGGTCTTATGGCGTAGAGGTGTACTAAGAAGGGATTTTTGGAAATTCAACCCCTAAGGGTGTAAAAAGGGTTGAAAACGTTGGTATGAAAAATTTTATTCCTTGAATCTACAAACTTGAAACTTGATGTAGATTTACTTCAAGGCTAAAAAAATAGGAATAACATTTTTGGTTTTTTAAAACTACCCTTAATAAGTATGCAAAGGGATGTCGAAGTTTGTATGGGAGTTTTTTAACGCGTGGTGCGATTGACTTAAAACTTGAGGTAACTAGTTGCATATAACACTCTACTGAAAACACTCACATCTTCAAAACAATATTCTATGAACACTTTGACAATCTTCACGAGAATCACCCAGAAATGCAGGCTGTATATCACCATCCAAATGAACAGTAGATTCTGCGGACAATAACGTGTGTTATTCAGGGAATTCCTATTAAAAAACAGCCAAATTTTACAAATTCACCTGCAGTATTTGCTCCCACATTGGCACTCTTCGGAAAATGAACCTCCTGAGAGAAAAAGCGTTTTACAAGCGTTTTAGTTGTTTTATAAACAAATATAACCTTTACATTGATTGGTATGCTGGGATTCTGTAGTTAGGTATTTACCTAAACAAGGATGTCAGAAGTCGTTGCGCCAGCGCTGCCGCTCCCACCCCCCACAGCACCGTTGGCGTCACTGTGATGTAGCTCTCCCCGCATTTCGCCCATTCAACAAGCTGCAACATTTTTCAACTCAATAATACGATTTAAACTAGGTAGGTACAGATCTTTCAATAAAATTATGATCTTGCTAAACGCTGATCATAGCAATTTTGTGTTAATGTGCCCTTTCTTAGAAACAGATCTTGTGAGCTAGAGTTAACCTCTAGAGCTAGTTAAAAAAGAATTGAAAACTGTTTCCAAAAACAAACTTCAGATCCCTCCTCGTGAAAGAAATTGCCAAATGTCTGCAACATCGCAGAACTCAAATCAATCCAACGGCAGCATTTGGTTTGAATTTAGGTTTTTAATAACAAAACTATTTCTATGTCACCATGTTCAAGATTTCAGATATGGCACGTAATCAATTTGACTGAAACCATAGATTATTTATTTATATATTTTAACCATAGAGTATTTGAACCTTCACATGTGACCTGTAAAATGTTTTAAACGAAACTCAAAAGTAAACATTAGCAACCTTTATCTATGAGCTGTATTATCTCATCTCACATCGTGATCGAGATAAAGGTCCTCTTTTAAGATAGATTTTTCCCCCTCTTTGGGTTATTATGATTTGCATGTGAGTTGGTACATTAAGACTGAGCCTATTTTCTGGTTCAAAGATGCAAATAACAAATTAAACAACTATAAAATATCATTTCACAGTAAATTTTCTGTTTCGTACAATTTATTCAAAACACATAGGTTATATATTGGTATTGTTTGTGTCACTCTTGGGGCAGTATGGCCATTCTCCTCCAGGGGAAGTCCTCAAGACTCTGCCTCCTTTGGAGTGGTGGAGGCAGAACGAGCGAACCCTGGGTTCTGCGGACGGTTACACGCGCATCTTGTCGTCTGGAAAATAATAAAGGGGTGACAAAGGAGAATCGTTGTAGAAATTCACGGTTCCCTAGATATAAACAAGTAACAGTTAATTGCTTCACACCAGGTCTGCTCATAACTCTGACACCACTGCTCATAGCTCCTTCTCGTTTTCCAGACCGATTGTTCTGGGTTTCCGTTGCATACAAGGGCAACCCACAACCTTTACTAGGATCGTCTTTTCATTTCGTTCAGGGTTGAAAACACGTAAATAAGCCAAGGTTACCTGGATATAATTTCTGAGTTTCTCAATAGCATCCACAGTTGTCTCGCTTGACTGTGAGAGTAGCCGGACGCATAGTTCCTTGCCCTGACGGCTCTCCCCTCGAACTCGCGGGGTGCCTCTCCCGCTCCTCTCCACAGACACGCCGGAGGGAGGCCTGCTGACTTCCAGCGAGGAGTCCTCTCTCTTGGGCGACGCGCTCTCACTCTAGTAAACAACGTTACGCCTGAAGCTGCGATATATACTGTTACATATTTAGTTATTTTTTATTCTCAGAAATTGTTGTACCCTTGTTTAGCGTAATAACTTTCTTATTGTTTCAACATCATTAGGTGACGAAAGAGACTAACTACCCACAACACAGGATATTCCTAGGGTGGGAGTTAGTGTTCGTACAGATGTCCAAGTTTGTAAACTTTTTCTATAGCATGTTTTTATGGTTACAATAAATATACTTTTTACTTTTTTACTTTTTACTTTAATATACCGTGGTGAGTAGATGCCAGCCAACTTTAGTGAGGAAGTTACAATTTAAATTGAGGTTTCCTTGGTCGTGTAAGTACAGGATAAGGGAAATTTGAGATAAAAAAAAGAGAAAATTCAAGTGTTCCTCCTAAGATTTCCTGGAAGGTATGAGGGTCTTCTCATGTTAGTACGAGTAGTTGTTACGTGTTCTGTTCAAGGTCTGGCGCGAAGCCAGTGAGGCGGCGATGCACGCAGCCGACGAAGCTGCGCACGCGCCGCACGGTGGAGCGCGCCGTCCGCCCCGCGCGCGTCTGCAGCTCCGCCTGCCTGCCGCCACCAGCGCACACATTTCAAATAAGGTTGATTGTTGAACAAAAGCATGTTTAATTCGAAATAAAAGGCGATCATTGTCGGTTTTCAAATTAATTGAAGCTGATGATGAACGGAATGGAAATTTGGGAGATGCAAATATTTTGAAACTAATAACGTTTCGAAGATTTGGTATCGGCAATTGCGTATGTGACTTTTGAGAGTTTATTGATGTCTACCAACCACTGCTCCAAATACGGCATGTTGAAACGCTGGCAGTAGTTCTTGCGCACGTAATCAGCGTAGCACAACGAGAGAAACCAGCAGAGAGTAATGTGGATCTGGGGCTGCTGAGTGCGTAGGAACCGCGTTAGGGGGCCGAGTACCACCAGATCCGAGGAGCCGCCGAGTAGGCCTGCGGTCGTCATCTCGAGAAGCATGCTTGGACTCTGAAAACAACAACTTTTGTAGCCCCTTTAGGTTTTGTCCGCTTTTTAGTATCGAGATAGAAAGCTATGATTTGGCTCTAGTTTGTTGGGAACACGCTATGTGGATTTGGATTCGTTTTAATTATCTCAGAGTTTAAACTCGTGCTATTAGCAAATTACCCATGCAAAGAAAATTTAAATTAGCGTTACAAGTTCGAATAAACAAGTGAATTATAGCTTTAGCGTGCTCCATCTTAGAATGCATCTTCACTTTCTATCAAGTGAAAGATAGAAGACGGTGCCGTTCATGGTTATTTTTATGCGTCACGCACTATATATAAATAAATGTAGAGATTAAACTTACATCTTTAATGAGGGTATCCAAATAATACTGGAAAAAGCGCATGGAACAGACCCAGAGGTGAATCATCAGCGCGAGCATCCCCAGCACCATGGTTGACTGAAATCAAGCAATCCTATATAATATCGATTTAAGTGTATATGGATGAATTACTTACCCAATCATATCTAACCATGACAACTCTGGGAATAAGCATAACCGACCATCACCAATTCTGAATTCACCCCAATATCAAATCACAACTGTAAATTCTCAACAGCGCTTGTCAAATGAAAGAAAGAAAAAATAATTTGCAGTGATGCAAACCCAGTGTACTTTTTTGAGATCCTTACAACTAAAGTCTTCTCCAGCATGGAGACATTGGCTTGGTCCCCCACCACGAACAACGTGGCTTCCAGCTCGTTGAAGAGGAAGAGAGCGGCGGCGCTGGCGAAGACGGCGGTGGGACCGACGCCCCACACCTCGCCGTTGCAGCTCAGCCATCGCGCGAGCTGCTCAACGTAGCTGTCGCATAGGTTCTGGCGCATAAAATTACTCTGCGTTAGAAAATGCGTATTCAGCATGAGCACTCATAGGCACTATTAAGTAGTAAGTTGATGCTGATGAGGCAAACCTATTCGATGGGTATAGAGGTAGTTCATGACCTGGATCATATAGACCTAGGCTACTTTTTATCCCGGAAAATGAACAGGAAGATAGCAATTACCGCCCCCACGTAAAGTCCTAAGGGGCAACCAGTGCTACAAAAATGATCTAGAATACGTGACTTACGCAGTTTGTATTGAAGCTCACAGTTTTGCCCGCCATACACGCGATGGGAGTCTCGTATCACTCCGTCTTCTATCCTACACATCTTCAACTGCCTTTTTCATAGACACTAGCTTGTTACTCATGAAATTTTGTGTTTTTATGGAATTTCTGTATTATGTTTGTGATCTTACATACTTTTAAATGTCAATGTTGATTCAAAGAGAAAAAAAATGTAATGCCAAAATCAAAATCATCAGGTAGGCTTTGATATGACATTTATTTTGCTGCAGAAAAAAAAGACAAATCTCATAGGCTGTGGCTAACAGTTTGTATATTACCTACTTATCGTCTATTGCCGTATTTTCAATTTTGTTTCCAGCAAGATCGATGCTTTCCCTGATTTCCACTTTTCGTGCTTTAAGTAGGTACATACTGCTATAAATTTATTTTACCTAATTACGATTATACAACGTGTAACATAATACCCCTGTAAGGCCAAAGACCAACCCAAGCAACATGGTCACGTGAATAATGACGTGAATTTTACGGCATCGAAAGACGTCGCATCACGTCATTTAAGACGTCAGTTTTGACGTGAGGATGTCACAAATTAGTGCGTCATTAATGACGTGATTAGCTTACGTGATTTTGACGTCTAAAATGTCGTCGTATACGTCGTGACAATCACGTCATAAATGGCGTCAAATTTGTCGTGATTAACTAACGTGATTTTGACGTGAACTGTAACGTCTAAAATGTCGTCGTATTCATCGTGACAATCACGTCTTAAATTACGTCAATTTTGATGTCACCTGTAACGTCTTAATGTCGTCGTAGAGTGGCAAGATACGTCAGGTTTTTGCATCAGGTTTCCCGTTGGGTGCCCGTATTCGGTAACCTGATCGAGGAACCCGATGCGAAACCTGGCGTATGTTGCCGGCCGTATTCGTCTTCTCAAACAACCTTATATTAATTACGTCCTGAGTTTGGACTCATCTAAAAAACAAACACAATAGGTAGGTTAGTAGGACAATAAGTTTTAATAGGGAAAAATTACACAAAAAATGCTCACAACAAAATTCATGGATAATTCACTACAAAACCTTAAAATACTTACTTATAATTAAACCAATTAAGTACATTCTACCACTCAAACTTCCAATGCTGTGTAGTTGCAGAAAAGCCATCTGCAGGCATAGCACCTTTTAATTTGGTATGATGCGTTGTTGGAACTCTTAATTCTTCAGTATACAACGATGATTGTGATGACCCTAAAACACATAATAATTTTCTTTTAACTAAATAAAACCCAGCAGTCATTTTTCAACATTCATTTCAACATTTTTGTATGGAAGCTGCCATATCATTAGCCATAGGTTTGTGCATATTTTAACTCTTTTATTCTCTCAGATCTTCTATGTTTTGGGCAGGCAATGTGATAAAAAAGTCATATGAAGACAAAGACTTACCTCTCAATTTTATTGTGTAGGTGTAGTATTAACACTAACTAGTTCTTCAGTAGGCATGAACGGTTGTTATGGCACTAAAAACAAAATTATAATGTTATTAGTAAACACCTCTATCAGATTGTAACTAAGCCAATATAAACATAATGAAAAAAAATATAGGTAGATAATACTTTACCTCTATGCGTAGGATACTTGTTGTATCACCATCAGTAGACAGAAATGGTTGGACAGAACCTTCAAAAAAAAAAGTAAAATAGTAATGTTTATTTTTAAAGTACTTATATCATTATAATTAAACGAAAGGACATGCAGGCATACTGTAGTTAAAAACTGTTAGTCAAGGCCTATCACGTGCATTTTGTACACTAACAAAGTCTACGGACAAAATACTGGAATCATTGTTGTGAAGATATTCCATTTTACAAAGATAAACTTAACTGATATATGACCACGTTAACAGCAATCTCCTCATTCTTCGTTTCTTCTTCAGCAACCCGATGCCCGATGCCCGCCATAAAAAATGTCAAACAATAAACCGTACTTTTTTTTTTTTCAACAGGCTATAGTCATAATTATGTATACCGCCTGGTCTTTCGTTGTATTCCTTCAGTAGGTAGTAAATAGTTTGGCATTGCTTTCCAAACAGCATGCACGGCTAAAAAAAAGCAGAATTGCACACCCCCGTGATAAATTATTTACTTTGTAATTTATTTATACTGGGTTTTGCGTGAATCGAACAAGGAATAATAATATTCCTGTAAACTTAAACCCCCTCAGAGATTCATTTTAAATATAGATCAACCTATGTATTATTCTAGAACCTAAACTATCTTCATACCAAATTTCATCTAAATAAAATAAGTTACGGAGATACGTGGTAACAAACATTCACATCACCTTTCTCATTTATTATGGTATAATATAGCATAGTATAGTACTGTACTGTACTGTCCAATACTGTACAATACTATAACAGTACGGTACAGTACGGTACGGTACGGTACGGTTCGGTACGGCACGGTACGGTACGGTAAGGTACGGTACGGTACGGTACGGTACGGTACGGTACGGTACGGTACGGTACGGTACGGTACGGTACGGTACGGTACGGTACGGTACGGTACGGTACGGTACGGTACGGTACGGTACGGTACGGTACGGTACGGTACGGTACGGTACGGTACGGTACGGTACGGTACGGTACGGTACGGTACGGTACGGTACGGTACGGTACGGTACGGTACGGTACGGTACGGTACGGTACGGTACGGTACGGTACGGTACGGTCAGGATAGTACAGTATAGTACAGTATAGTACAGTATAGTACAGTATAGTACAGTATAGTACAGTATAGTACAGTATAGTACAGTATAGTACAGTATAGTACAGTATAGTACAGTATAGTACGGTATAGTACAGTACAGTATAGTACAGTATTTACAGTATAGTACAGTACAGTACTTATATTATTCTATAATACCTCTATAATAAATGTGAAACATACAGTACATTATGGCGAATGACGATACACAGCGCAGGGTCACGTCATTTGGTGACGATATATAAGGCGTAAAACGATATCCAGCGCAGGGTCACGTCATTTGATGACGTTATTTAAGGCGAATGACGATACACAGCGCAAGGTCACGTCATTTGGTGACGTTATGTATGGTGAAAGACGATATCCAGCGCAGGGTCACGTCATTTGATTACGTTATTAAAGGCGAATGACGATACAGAGTGTAGGATCACGTCATTTGATGACGTCTTAAAAAATGAACGACGATGTATAGCTCCGAATCACGTTATTTGATGACGTCTTATAAAGCAAACGACGACATATAGCTCCGAATCACGTCATTTTATCACGTCATATAAAGCAAACGACGACATATAGCTCAGAAACACGTCATTTTATTACGTCATATAAAGCAAACGACGACATATAGCTCCGAATCACGTCATTTTATCACGTCATCTATAGCGAAGGACGTCATTGTTTCAAAGATGACGTCAGTTTGTCGTCATTTTTCACGTGATCATGTTGCTTGGGAAGTGATCAGACCAAGCACTGGAATACTTTGACGTGTGCGTGTTTTCGAAATTCCCATACAAAAGTAAAATAAATATTGTCTCAAAAATTTGCAACACACCTAATGTTTACGTACGAACGGAACGTGCACGCACCGAAGTTAAAATACGTGGTCAAGCGTATGATATAAAATTAAAATAAACTAAATATAATTGAATACTTATGTACCGCACGTAAGGTACCTATTATATCTTGAGGTGTGCACTTTCCATCAAAGATTAGAATAAATAAGCACCTTAGTGCCTGTAGTGGGGTGAAAGTGTAAGTGCAGGACTGCACACCAATAAAACACATATTTTAGTTACAACAAATGGCTAGTAAGACCTGTAATGGCTGGCACAGGACTTAGCTATACATTTGCTTCTAATATAATGTGGATAATATTATTATAATGATAATTATTATTGAATATAATTCTAAAGTCCATTACATTTTCTAATACACAACAGTCAAAAAACAATATTGATTAAAACAATGTTTACAAAAATAAATTGTAAAAAATAAAGTTAAATAAAACTTTGTGGGTATATGAACAACTTTCAAAACTTTTTTATAAAAACACTTAGTACTTAGCGTCCTTATTGGACTATATTACGCACTATTATTATTACTTTTGAACACGCTAAAGTTATAAGTATAGTACATAAGTATTTTGGAATAATACTAAATCCTACTATCTACGTGATAATCATACCTCTACAATATTTTGATTATATGCTGAAAATGCTTAGCAAACTTTTACAATAATTATGATGAATATTTTAAAAGTCATTAAATTTAGGTACTACACTACACTTTCATATTCTAAGCTACTAAACAAATTTGTATGAATATGAGATTAAATTTTATTATAAAGACGTTAATATCCTATAAAAAGAATCCTACAGTTAGGTCCTATGTACCGATCTATCGATAAGATATACCAAGATACTTGTAAGATGAAAGTTATTAATATGTGCCTATAATAGGTACTTTTATTCTGTGCCACTACTAAGTTTTTACGCTACCAATTATGGCATTTCGGCATTACTATTCTATGCTTGTGATCCCATGAAACAACATTGTTAATAATATCATACACATTTTCCTCATACACATTCTAACACCTAAGAAAAGCGAATGCTATAATATATTTTTGCATTGATTGCCCGAAAATGCAAAAATATTCATAGTTTAAAGTTATTTAGATACATTATATTATATACAAAGAGGTTTGCTTAGTAATAAGTTTTATAAACTTCAAATCTTAAAAATTACAATATTTTGTGGTAAAATTCATAGTTATACCGCATCTACAAGTCCATTAAACGTTTTATAGTCTGACAGCAATATTTTGAGTAAGTTTATACAATTACACTAACAAAGGAGAATATTATAGTGTTCGTCGGCTGTTCTCCTTAATATTATTAAACTACACAACAAGGCAAGCGATCTACTATAGATAAGAAGATAAGTTAGAGGTAGGATAAATATATATTTCACTGACAAAAAATATCGAATGTGGTGTATTAATCATTGTATCCAGGGTATTATAATTTTTCATCAGGATTATACAATTTTTCAACAGGATTATACAACTTTTCGTCTGGATTATACAACTCTTCGTCAGGGTTATACAACTCTACGTCAGGGTTAGACTCGTCTCGACGATCTAGGAAGCTGGAGCTAGACCAACCACTCGACCGCCGGTGGTTTGTCCCAGTGGACCGCTCGCTCCGGTCACAGGTTGCAAGTGGCGTCCGTCGGTGGAACTGTAGTCACTTCCGGCCGTTGAACTGTTCTGATGCGCTGTATTAGAAAAAATAAAGATGAAAAAATGCACTGAATTAAGAACCTCTTTTTTTATTCATTGGCCCTCAATCATTCTTTTGTTTTTAGCAAGGAACAAATTTATTTATTTATTATTTTTAATTAAAAAGTTATATGCAAAACATACAGACGACACACATTTCCAATGTTTCCATTCACGAAAAAAATCTATCGATATAAATCTTTTCAGAAGTGAAGTGATAGAAGAATCTTGAAATTACAAAACACACAGTAATTCTTTACCACTGAATCACAGGCAATGATACAGATCAAGCTACACGAAGCCAAAGAAAATGACTCTCACTACAAGGACATAAAAGCAAACAGTGTGTAGCCTGCTGCGTCTCCGTGTGTATAATCTAAAGACAACAAAAACTTACAGTCATCAGGCTGCCTGGAGTGATAATCAGCTTATAGATGATGTAGAGCGGGATGCAAGATACGGTGGTGCCCGTCATGACCCAGCCGACTGTGATTGACCACGCCGGGTACTCGTACTCTCCGCCCAGCATCTCCTCGTGCGCCAGCACGGAGAACACGAAGAGGACCAGCAGGAATACGGGACTGGGGAAGTGAAGTTTATGTTTACGACTGCCCCAAACCATAGTTAGATATCCCATCAGATTTTAGACACTCAAGCGGATTTTAGCTACGGCGTAGCTTGACTCTACGCGGCTGCGTAGCGTCGTAGATCGTAGATAGCTACGCCCCTGTTGATTTTTATTTTGTTATACTTTTCAAAGCGACAAGAGTTGTACGTTTAGATCTCTTTTTAATTTTAAAGTGTCATATTTATTTATGGAAAACTACTGTGTGCGTTTGGATTTTTTACATTAGTAACATTATTTGCAATATTTTTATATTTTCTATTCATGTCGGTGATCGGAAGATAAAATTCAATTCCTGCCATCATTCATAAGTCTCGATGAGTTGTTTTATACTGAGTATAAGGCTTATACATATCAGATCTTAATTTAATTATTTCAACTGGGTCCACCTGCTGCAGCATCTGCTTGTTCCTCTTCTCACAAAACGTACCTATACAACGTGTAACATAATACTCCTATAAGGCCAAAGACCAAGTGATCAGACCAAGCACTGGAATATTTTGACGTGTAATGGTTGAATATATCGTTTTCGAAGTTCCAAGAAACTTGCAACACCCCTGAAACTGTTAACATAACTACCAAGGTCACGTACACACGGGACGTACAAACAGCTGTAAAAAGGGTTGCCTCATGGTGTGTTTAGTTTAATATTGGAGGAACATTGAATGAAATCGTAAAACAAAAGGTGTTTGCCATGACTTGTCCATGACCTGTCCATGACACCTGACCATGAAAGGTGTTAAAATACCTGATATAAGCCCAGCAGACCCTCCAGAACCAGCCGGGCGTGTGTCCCAGCATGGTGCGCACGTCCTCGGAGAAGCGGTCCACGCCGTACACCCAGAAGACGCCGGCTGCCTCCGCGAACACCACGAACAGGATCGCCAGCCCCGGCCCGTACACGTTCAGCAGATCCACCAGGTACACTCCTCCCTAAACGAACGGTAAACGAACTTCGTATAGCCCGATGCGCTCTTTAAAGTAGCTTGTTGCCTGTTCTTCTAGGCTTTACTCGTGTGGAACTGGCACCTAGATTCATCTATTTTTTAAGGCGTTTCAAAGTGATCCTTGTGATTTTATTGAATAAATACATTTTGACTTTAACTTTGATTTTGACGTTCCCCATATCTGAGATTCACATCGGAACATTGAAGTACGGAAACGCTCGAGTATGATAGTACTATTCCTGGGAAACAAGTCGGGATTTCAACATCATGACCATTTATTTTGAAATGTTCAAAAGATCAAATTTTAGTTTTTATCATCTCATGATCAATAAAATCTAGGAGATCGTTCGATTCTTCCGACAATTACCTGTGATATTACATACATCTCACGGTGAGGGTTTCGATCCCCACCGAGAACAAAAATGGATGTTTGTTCTTTATCTGGGTGTGATGTTATAAGTCTGTATTTTAAAAAAAAAAGTATTATATCAGCTATCTGGTATATCAGTATATCAGTATATCAGTACCCGAAGTACAAGCTTTGCTTAGTTTGGGGCTGGATAGTAATATGTGGAATGTCCACCAATATTTATTCAATTTATTTATATCTATCTGATATGTATATAAAATCGACGAGCAACTCGGAAGATTAGAAACACTGGTAGCATACGCAGCCACGAAAAAAGACTAGTCTGGTATTCACTTAACAATTCATCGTTTTAAAGAAAGCAAACAAATCTTTTCGCCGAAGTAGATTCAAAATCACCATTGCCAATGAATTCTCGTAAATAAATAGCCGCGGTGAAACCACACATCATCGGATAAATCACGCGTCCTATCTCGAGGTGTTAATGTATTCAGCTGCATTATTCATGCCCCACTTAGGGGATGACCTGACTGTACCCCTGTTTCTCCCCGTATGTTGTTAGTGGGGCGTTTGCGGGAATTGCTGGGGATTTTTGTTCTAACAATGGAAAATCTTATCGACAAACTAGAGCTTACAAACTAGAGGTAGAATGTTTTAAACATTCACTTGTATTTGAACATAATTATTGATAAAATAAGGTACCTAATAGCTATCTAATGCGTGTGTTAAATAAACGTATTTCATTTCGTTTCATTTTTCATTTGAATAGCGATAAATATAATTATAAATTTTATCAGCATGTGGTTTCCAAGATTATAATGATTAGTAAAAATAAATGTCGAAAAATCGGTCCATGAGGTAGGGGACCAAACCGATGACATGTAAAGATTGTGCAAAAGTCGATGGATGGAAAAGTCTCAAAATCGTTATTCCTATAAATGTGAGAAGGCTTTTGCCCCACAGTTGACTTCTTCAGGCTGTTGATGATGCTGATTCAAAAAAACGAACCACTAGCAGTTTAAAGACAGGAGATTATCAAACTGCCATATTTAGATTTTTACCTATTGTATAATAAACCTACATAAACTTACATATACCATCGCCTTAGGGTAAAAAAAAACCTGTTATGATATTATGTACTGTCTTTTAAATAAATAAATAAATATTACTCGTTATTTTACAAAATATTTGTCAATCATACGAGTTTTATTCGGAATCGTAACAATGATGAACCCTGAAACTGAAACTGAGAATAAAGCTGTAACGGTTAGCTTTCTTTTGTTATAAAAGGCAGCCCATCATGTCCCGGCTATCGCAAAGCAATAACATTTTGTGCTGACTCGTCGCACCCTGTACTTTCCGTAGTAATCCTTTCTTATCCGACAGTTTTACGCGTGACGCTTACACGAAGATAGTTATTTTTGGTAGATTGATCAATATAATAGTAAAACTGGTACTTTATCCAAAAGGAATATATGCATTTGAATACTTTATCTACTTGTATCTTTCATAGTAGTAGAGCTCTTTATGAAAGAGTTCCTCTGCCCACAGAATAAATCAGGTCTGGGGAAGTACTACCATGTAAGTACTACTATTTCCTTGGAGGAAATTCGTCTGAGACTATTTCTGTGTGCCGACATATTGAAAGTCAAAGTCAAAGTCAAAAGGTATTTATTTAATTGAATCACAAGGATAAACACCTTTACATCTCAGAGCAATGGATTCAGTGTAATGCCATATTAGGGCACGGCACGTAGTCCGTGCTCTATAAGTTAGTTCAGAGGTAACCACCAGGTCAAACATTTGCTTGCTCCATCACTCTCTATATTTTGAGATATTTGATTTAAACTAGCAAAAGACCGTTTAAACTTACGTATGTGGTTGTCGGCAATGCACAGATGTAGATGAACAGCAGTAGAAATACAACGAAGATCTCGCGGTGTCTGCCCAACGCTCGCGGGTACTCGTCACACAAAGCTGTGGTCACTGCTTCTAAACCTATTTCAAAAACAAAACAGAGTACTTACATTAAAACTATCAAAAAAAAAACATTCCGGGGATTTATGATGTAAAACATTTTAGAATTCCTCGCCGAAAATACGTGACGTGGTAAATAATTTGGTTAAAAAACTATAATCTCAAAAGAAATTACAATTCACTACTTTCCAAATTAGAATTCAGGGACAAAAAAATCCGTTTCATGACACATTACTTTGTCGTTACCACTCTTTTCGATTTTTATTATCAGCAATAAAATTTTCATACCTCCAAATGTACTATCCAAGCCCAGCGTAATCAGCATGAGGAAGAATATGATCGCCCAGAACACAGAACCGGTCATGGTTGCTATAGCCTCTGGGTATACGATGAATACCAGCCCGGGACCTTCCAGACCGACTTCCTCGATGCTCTTGTTTTGCACGTGCGCCATGTACCTGGGTTATTCAATATTCAAATGGTTTATTAATTGAACTTACTCGTACATCCGGTACATTATTCGTACAAGGTTTCAAGGTCTGCCCGTCGCAACGCTTGTATCGCTTTTACTGATTATTCAATTCAATTTAATTCATTTATTTCAGATCAAAATAATCCAATTTGTTAGTACCACACAGACATAGAAACCTTAAAAAACTAATGCCTTAAAGAAATTTATGTCTTAAATGTTTATATTCTCTGTCTGTTCGTTTTCTGACAACGCACTTTTCAGTGTGCTGACTGTAGGTCGTTCCACAATGGCCACACTCATTGTTTTGATACTGTGTTCTTCTTTCCAATAGAAAAACATTTTCTTTATAATTGCTATTACTAAATCAACCATGAATATGCTTAGGACGAAGAGATTGTGTACAGTGCCATATTGAATGGGAACTACTTATACTTTGAAGCTTTTTATACAAAAATGATCTAGCTAGCTCAGAACTAGCTCAAACCAGATTGGTTTGAACTAAGAAAGTAAATAAAACGAGGCATGTTATTCATTTAGATTTTCAGATAAAATAGCTCCACAACCAATGGGTTTTTTTTCTACTTTCTGATGGAACGAGCCGATGGCCCACCTGATGTTAAGTGGTAACCATCACCTATAATAACAAAACCTTGCCTCGCAAATTACGCACGATAGGAACGTGTTCTACGCACGATACGAACGTGTTCTTGAGGCATACAGATACTTACAATTAAAAACTTACCCTAAAACGGAGAAGATGACGAATCCCGCCAGGAAGCTGGTGAGGCAGTTGATGGAAGACGTGATGAGAGCGTCCCGATAGCAGTTGTTGTTGAACTTGTTGTAACTCGACAATGCCAATAGCGTGCCGAAGCCAGGGCCCAGAGAGAAGAAGATCTGAGAGGCTGCGTCTATCCACACCTGCAGGTTATTCTTGTGATTATATTTGGAAACATGCTGGTTTCTAAGAATATGAATTTTGACCAGATTGTGTAACAGAAGCAAAGTTCTCCCCATTTTATGAGAATGTAACTCAAGCAGAGTTGCGTACAGGAGAATTCTATATATTTGGCCAATGACTCCAAACTAATTGTGAATGGAATCCTTACCTTTGAATTCTTCAGCTTGTGCCACTCCGGAGTAAGATAGTAGCGGATGCCTTCTGTAGCTCCTGGGAGAGTTACTCCTCTCGCGAGTAGAATAAGTAGTACCACGTAAGGAGCCAAAGCAGTTACCCACACCACCTGGGAATAAAACAATTCTGGTAAACACTACCTTAAACTAGAAGACAAATTTCAACGAAACAGGGAGCTAAAAACAAAATACTTTCTAAATAGGACAAAAATACTACAAACATGAGAAGAAAATCAGCTTCCCCTACCTTCCCAGCACTTCTTACGCCCTTCCACAGTGAGAAGTAGACAAGCACGAAGACTCCAAAGACACAAAGTGCGAGGGACGGTTTGATCGGTCCCATGTCGTCCAATCCATTAGACCTTTGCTGCTCCAAGACATTTCGCCTGGGGACAAACAGTGGTTTGAGATGAAGAGTAAGGGAATCTCTGAGCTGGTTCAGAATTAAGGTTATGGGTGAGGCAATTCTGGAGACATTTAGTCACCCGAAACTGAGAGATTAGTTCACCAAAGGCTTTATTATGGCTGCCAGCAACTGCCTGCAACCTGTGACTCACATCCATCACTTACTCAAAGAATTCCTTTGCCGGTGTAGAAGCATTCGCGTTGATCTGCGGTGAGGTAACGGGAGAACAGAGAGGGGTGTTCCATTCGTTGTTGCAGCTGGTCCAGGGTAGCTCCGAGTTGATGGACGCCAGAGATGCTATCAGGTAGTAGACCGCCCAGCCGATGATGGTGTTGTAATACATGCCCATGTAGATGTCGATCATGCAGATTGCATAGCCTACACCTGAGAACAAATTGTTAAATGAACATAATATTGATAAGCGAACGCCCTATTAGATCAAGTCAAATCTAGAGACGTCCGTATGATGACGAGACTGGTTTCCTGGTGAAACCTTATGAAACTAAGAAAAATTACGTTGACTCCAAACTGGCAGAATAATCAATCCGACTCTTCTCATGTTTAAGTTAAAAAGAACAATGTAATAAATATTTGGGAAAGGAGGTAAAGATTTGTTCCGTAACCCTACCAAATAGAGAACGGTACAAAATAAGACCATTACTTTATATTCAAAACTCAGGACAACCGGAAGTAACAAAAGTCTCATCTATTTAATTTGCAACCCTTACTGTCATGGCACCCTAAATGAAACATCCACACCATCCTCAAAGCAATAAAACAACATTTATCCATTTATTAACTCACAATAAATCTTCGCACAGTCAAAATCAAATTAATTATCTCCAAACTTCGCGCCAACTTTGACGTATCCAAAGCGCCATGTTGGAAATCAAATCAGCGCTCTCTAGCGGTAATCAAATGATATCGCATCGCGTCGGTAATTAGTTTACGCGACGGCAGATGGCGTGCAATGATAACTCCGAGTCGCAATACGACTTTTCTACATGTTCGCATGCAATCGCATTTTGTAATTTCGTGTAATTTATATGATTAATTTGTTTTTCTTTGTCATTTTTGTGCCGTCGTTACTCCGTTTTTTTTCTATTTAAAGCATTTATTATAATATAAAACATTCAAGTCAAACGTTCAAGTCCTAGTATCTGTTGTACACAAGGATACATAAATCTAAATGTAGCTTAAAATACAATGTGCGGTCTTATAGCTGAAAACGATTTCTTGCAGTATTCTATAAGTAAAGGAACACGAAAGAAGACGAAGAAAGGAAATATAAAGGAATAATATCATTCAAATTTTGAATAAAAGAAAGAAAGAAATATGATCACGACCATAATAACCTTAGTCAAGGTAGATTATATTACCACCTAATACCAACCAAGTCTCTTCCTAATCAAGATCATTTGAGGATGTCTTAGGAGGGGTAGTCAGAAGTTCCAAAGATCGTGTAAACAGATACGGAAGAGAAGCTGGTTCGACTTCCTCGCCATAAATATGGAATGGCAACATTCCGAGTGATAATGGTTATGCATGTGCGGGCGTGTGAGTGATTACCGATAAGAAAGTAAATAAAACGTATTATTATCACTTGCTACGAACTCTACGCCGTAGACCCTCTACAGATTTTTTGAGAACATGTTACAATGTCAAAGTATAATGGAAATAAAGTAAATGGAGGTAATGTAAAACGGAAATGCGACAGCCTCCACAGCTCAGTTGGTAGTAGCTCAGCCTTCTGCGCTGTAGGCCGTGGGTTCGATCCCCACCGAGAACAAGTATTTGTGTGAAGAACGTAGATGTTTGTTCTCTGTCTGGGTGTTATTATATATAATAATAATGTATTTACAAAAAAAAGTATTTAAGTATTATATCAGCTATCTGGTTGCCATATTACAAACTTTGGCTTAGTTTAGGGCTAGATATTGTTGTGTGGAAAGTCCACCAATATTTATTTATCAATTTGTTAATTAAATCACATTTATTACTGTGATCCAATAGTCTAGGTAAATCTAGGCGTCGGTTACACGCGAACAAGCCTAGAAAAACAAGTACCATTTATTTTGCGATAATAATGAACTGCCTCATAAAGCTTCAGGTTGGTGATATTTCCTTAGTTAAGCGTAGGCAAGATAATGAAATGCATAGTTGTAAGGCCTCTTTTTTCCAGGTCAAGCCTATAGTTATCCTTGAACACTTTCTACGTCGTCGTCTATTCCATACGTGACATGCTAAAAGCTCATCGCCTCTGATAGAAAACTACGTGGTTTACTCATGATGTTTTCTTTCAGCGTTTGAGAGCATTGAAGAAAATAAATTAAAAATAAATAAAGTCTCCTACACCTCCAACGCTGATCAAAATGCAACATTTTTTTTATCTACGTCGTGAGGCTCTACAATTTTGTATACTTGTTCAAACTGTATTAGATCTTCCTTTGTCAAACTTAATTTCGGTCGTTCGACCAACTTTCGGCTTACAATTTTATTTTAATACTGTCAACTCGAGTAAAACTTTTCTGAATATACTTGCCCAAAGATATTGCTGCTAAAGGTATCGAGGGGTGACTTGTCAACTGTGATTGGTCAAATCATAACTTAGGTCGCTCGCTTTTGCAGCTTCGTGATCAATTAGCTGTGTCAACATTTTTCTTGCAATATCTTTTAAATATTTCCCGTCTTTTCGTTCGTCCCTAGAAATTTGGCAATATAAGAATATTGATAAATTTCTAAAGTTTGCTGACAGCTGAATCATTTCAGTTCAGTCGAATTTAGTTATAACAAGTACTAAAAATATACTGACACTTACGGCCGGTTTCTGAAGGCCCGATCAAAACTAATCGCATGTCAAGTCATCTCTACCTATTTCGTAGTTCGTATTAGCAATAACTGAAATGGCGAGTGACTTGACATCCGATTAGTTTTGATCGAGCTTTCAGAAATCGGCCGTTAGTATTCAGAGAGTCAACCAAAATTAAAAACATTTACCATATATTTTTGGGTTTTTGATTGATCGATAAAACTCTAATATTTGGAATCTTCTTCCTCTTCTTTGATTAGAATCTTATTTTTTGATTAAAACAAAAATTACCTAATCATAAAAAACGTGTAAAATCACTGAGTTTAAAAGGGCTAGTAAAAATAATAAAAAAATAGTAGCGAGTACTGTAGGCTTGCCAAGTTGTCCGGAGAGCTGATCCGCGGCGCAAATATTAGAGTTTCTCTTCATTGACGAAGGCTCGCGAATCAATGCCATGCCCTACTTACCTCTTCACTACCGACTCGTATTCCATGGTTTAAACTGAATCGAGACCTCGGAATAATTAAAGCAACTGAGATCGAGATTAGAATTTTTTTATAGGCTCAATGAAACTGAAAGACTGATTCTAAAACTGAAATAGCTTCACGACTTAGATCATCACGCACGGTAGATATCTTTGAAGATGTGTAAGGGGGGTAGACAGAGGTACAAAATATTACATTTGGCACATACGCGCTTTTTGCAGAAGTTTGTATGCATACTTTATAGGGGCTCTAAAAAATAAATAATTAATATTGACAGACAATTCACACAACGCCATTTGAACCCATACTTAAGAGCCAAGCAACGAATATTTTTTTTTTGTTTGAGTAGTTACATTATTTTTTAATCTCAACACTGAATCCTTCAAAAAGTTGTAATGCGGTGCTATTAAATTTCTGCTATCCTTCCTTGTTGGTTGTGTGCTGAAGTATCGCTCAGATTTGATACTCAATATATTAAAAAATGTCGACACTAGAACTTCCTTTTCTCAAAGAGTTCTACCGCTTCTGTATATATTAAACGTGTCTAGAACAAACACTTTCAATTGACCTCGTGCCGTTCATACATTTTAACTAGAACCTTCATCCACTCACTAGCACTATTTGTCTCAGCGTTAAAAGCATTGCCTCCTGTATATTTATAAGTCGACCAAAGAAACCGTAGTTTATAGATAGTGTGATTATACGAGTTCGGAACTTAATGGTAGTGGGTTCAAATCTGAGCGTGCAGTAGGAAATGAATTTTTGAAAGTGGCATTTTCGAAAATGCAATATGACAGCATCTAACGAATGCAATATTAGACATTGCCTCTGAAAAACCGCCATAAACAGTCTCAAACGTCAAACGCTAATTAGTGATTATAAATATATCTACCATGGAGGTAATATCATAAGTCTAAGATATCTATGTCTATGTCTATGTCTATCTACCGTGTCTGGGCATGATAGTCGTGAAATGATATCATCATCATTTCAACTTTATTAGCTATTGTGGGTTACCACTTGTATATGGACACATGTTTTATGTTTGCTAGGGTGAGGGGTATAACGTGACGTATTCTACGTCACGTTGTAACTTGGCATATTTCAAGGACGCTCAGAAAGTACAGATAAGTACACATATGATAGCATAATAATATGCCATTTCAATTTGCAAACTGATGTTGTGTCACACAAATTTTATGTTTGAGCAAATAAGTAAATGATTTTAAATTTACCTAAATAGCTGAATTTGAGTTTTTAATAAAAATTAAATAAAAATAAACAGGCATTTGTTGCATCTATCGAACCATCGAAAACTAGCACTGCAGGGTCCTTGATCCAGCAAATGCTAAGTGGTGTTATTCGACATCATAGTTTTTTGAATTTTCTTGGTCAAGGTTTTGTGAAGTAAACAATTTTTTTTCTATTCTCTACGTCACGGGAAAATGTTCACTCTTTCCTCATTCCCTATTGACGAGACACTATTGTGCCTTGGACTGGATTTAAGGTGGAATAGGCTATACTTGACGTAGCTTTTCTTCAGTTTTTATAAAAAGAACATACCTACTTTTTAGTAATTATTTATTTAACACAGCAAACAAACACACCGAGAATAAAAGATACTTTAAAGGATTTATTGATATACTTGTAGGTTGGTACGTTTTCAAAGACGAAAAATTAAAGAATAGGTAAGTAATTTTTTAAAAAAATTAACCATTTGAATAGAATAGCAAGATTGCCATTATTGTGTTCGATTGAAAAGCTAAATTACTGAAATATCCCAACAGGATTGCGACTGCGGCCGACGGTAATGGATAACCAATACGTTAAGAGCCCAGAGTAAACAAATCTCAGCTCCCGAGGGAACAGTTGTCGAAGGATCGTGACAATCACTTACCCTGGTATTATTAAACAAGCCTCAAGAAATATAATGAACCAGGTCCACTCAAATACAGCAGTTGAGAGGAAAATAAAGTCAGATCGATGGATAAACGAGTTGAGGGAGGGAGGATGAGTAACGAATAAGAATAAAAGTGTTATCTACAAAGTGTTTGATCAAGGGCTGGATATTTCGATATTTCGAATACTTCCTATTAGTATTGTTGCTTTGATTGGTGTGGTTTTTCGTGGTGAATAATGCAAAAGATTTTTAGTACTGTATGATGATTTGAGATATACGTTGTTTTGTTATAGACTATGCTATTTCAAGAGGAGTAGTAATTTATCCACCTGACCGGGTCACCTAGCACCAAAGATGTTGTATTAGAGAAACATAAAACTGCGTTACATATTTTTTTCATAAATGCCATCTCAAGGGCACAAAATAAGCAGAGAGCCATGATATGCTGATGATAGCAGATCGCCGCGTAAACTCCAATTAGGTACACGTAGGTATTATTTTATAAGCTGGAACAAACTCACACGCAGCGATGACGTCACCCTAGCCTGCACACTTATTGAAGAGCTCTAAAGGGGGCTCACGTGAAATTCTACCACTGTATTGAAATTGTTACCATTATGTGTGTCTTTTTTATCATGCGATGACAAAACATGTATTAGGTATTGAGCGAGAAGGTTGTCACATGTGGTTTTTACCAGCGTTGGGAGCTTTTAAAAGCTACGTGTGACTGCTTTAGGAATCGAAGAGTTACCTTTCAGAGCAGGGCAGATTCGCTTCCAGAGGGTGAGGCAGCCGCAGCGGTGGTACTGCCCCAGCGCCAGCTCCATGTAGAAAAGGGGAAGCCCGCCGAACAGCAGCATCACGCAGTAAGGTATCAGGAATGCACCTGTGCAGGTTAGCGAATTGTTTAGCCGTAGCATCATTGTAAAGCTAACTAAGTCCTTGGGTGTAGATAGAATAGTAGACAGTAGATTTTCTGTTAGGTAATGCTTTTTATGAGCCTTTTAACGAACTAGTCAGCCTTATTCGCAACTAGCTTCTGCCCGCAACGTCGCTGGCGTGCTACCAGTGATTGCGTTCTCTCCATTTTAGGATCGTTTATTTTAAGTAGGTGAGATCAAGTGGGAATCCGTGGTCTATGGAATACCATTATGTCAAAGTGATCTTCACATCTAGGTGCTCGTTCCACGTTCACGACCAAGTCTAGAAGAACAGACAACAATGCGAAACATCTGTAAGGAGTGGCAAAGTAAGGTGCCGCAGTAATTTCGATTGGTAGATGGAGGAACTCACCACCACCATTCTGATAGCAGATGTAAGGGAACCGCCAGACGTTGCCGAGATCAACCGCGAAGCCGACCACGGCCAGCAGGAACTCCGCCTTCTTCGCCCAGGTCTCGCGCTCGCGCGGCGGCGTCAGGGACACCACCATGGAACGGCTCTTTGGGGGCTGCTGTTGGCGAAATATCTATCAAGTTTTCGGTAGATGTTTCTGAATATTCTATGACGTAATTTTTTTTATTAAACCTGCAGGTGCGAGCTTCGACCTCCATTTAGGTAACTAACCACAGGTATTTGACAAGTTTTAATGAAAATGAAGGTAAATGTTAAAACAAATGTTCGATAATATGGAATGACAGTTGTAAGAACCAATGATGCAAGAGAGTGTAAGAACCGTTTTTCAAGGTCTGTGGTATTCTATCTCTTCGCTCAGACCTTGGCGAAACACAAATAGAACAATATTCTACTTAGACATAACTAGTAGTTCGCCCCGAACTGAGATCTCGTGATGCGACCCGACGAACGCCCCTAAACTTTGAGTAGGTGGTAGTCAGAGGCAAGTCCAAACATTATGCTTGGACTTTTTTCTGACTACCGCCTACTAACTTGGTACGGTAACCAAGTTTCAACTCTATTGGCCTATTTATTGAAGAGTTCCGTTGAACAGACCTTGTCTCCATCATCAGACCTGATCGTTGTCACCATTTTATGAGAACTGAGTACCTCCTTAATATATTTCAAGAAAAAAATGTAAGAAAAAGCAAAGGAACTGGCCGACCAGTAGAAAAACCTTGATGCCAACGAAACTCTTAGAGATGGGAGCTCTTGGATCGCTGGTTTTCTTAATTTAACTTTTTTATTGTATCTCAAAAACCGAGCGTTCCAGAAAAAATTTAAAAATTGTTTTGGAATGTCCAAACAAAGCCCTTTCATATGACATGCAACTTGATTTTTTTATGTAACTTTTTTTATTTTTGCCCCCTTAAAAACCCCCATATCTTAATAACCCTTCATCCGATTTTACTCATATACTTACCAGTAAATTTCTCAAGCACAAGCTATCGACTTATCAAATTTCATGCAGATCGGATCAACGGTTCGAAAGTTATGGCCAGACAAACATACATACATACATACATACATACATACATACATACATACATACATAAAATGCCAAATCGCCCAAGTTGAAACTAAAGATCTTCGTTCGCTTCGCTCACTCGATCAAAAAAATGGGTGATCTTATCACTAAACAGCGCTATCTTCCAGACAACGTTACTTACAGGCAGGAGGGCGGTAGCCGGCGGGTCGGGAGGGGGCGCAGAGGGCGCGAGCGGCGCTTCCGGCGGGGGCATCTCTGTCTCGCTCTCCCCGTGGCGCCGCTCCAGCCCTGGACTCTCCCCCTGGAATATACACTGGTCAATTGGTGCTCTTTGAAATTTTTAAACCCCAGACTTTCAAATGATAATGAAAAATATTTTAATGAACTAAGTTTAGACAAAAACTTTAATCAGTACGATTATGTTCTGGGTTCAACCTAAAACAGAGATTTTGAACAAATTGCGCAGAAATAATGTTTTTTTTTTTAAATTTGATGGACTTTCCATACAGCACTATCTAGCTCTAAACCACCCTAAACTAAGCAAAGCTTGTAATTATGGGAACTTGATAGCTGATAAAGGTATTACTTACATACTTTTTTTGTAAATACACACTTATAATATATGTATAATCACTCAGATAGAGAACAAACGTCAAAAATATTCATCACACAAATGTTTGTTCTTCGTGGAGATCGAACCCACGGCCTACAGTGCAGAAGGCAGAGCTACTACCAACTGAGCTGTGAGGACTGTCAATGTTGTGAAAAGATGTCTCTGTTGAACCAACGATCGTGACTTTTCTATTTTGTTTTCTTTCGTCCAATAAATTGTGAAACCATTCAGGAATGAAGCACAGTTCAGTACGCCTTCAGCACAATTTGCGGTGTTTGCCGAGGGGTTTCCAGGGGTTGTCAACAGTCAGCTTCGGACGGCAAACATGGCCATCGAAACAGATTGCTTTGCAAATAAAAATAATGAAAGTACGATTTTGGTGTTTGAGTTAGTAAGAGATTAGGTTTTTATAGTTCAATCTTACTTCTGTTATTGATTGCGAAAAGTTATAGTGTTGCTAAATTTATGCAATTATTTTGGGCTTTTTAGCACCTTTTTTATAGTTTACAGTTTTAAGAATTTGAGCGTGTGATTCCCATTTGGTTCATAACTTTTATAATGTAGGTAATTATTGTTTAAAATAATTTGGTACCTACTTACCCCTTACTGTAATCGTTGCTTATTTTTTATCATCTCATTGATAAGAGATTTATCTTTTGACAGATTTTTTGAAGAGTGACTTAACAGGCCAGTGACAAGCCCGAAAAAGCCTGAAAATGTATTACTACCCTATATTCAATCACAGATACTTTCTACTCACTAATACACGCCTGTTAAAACCGGTTTATCGTACGGATTACCCATTTTATTTGCCAATTAGCGATAATAAAGCTACCGTATCGGTCTCTCCTTAGAGTGAATGTCTTGTTTACTGATGTACCTAATGAAAATAGACATAATGTAAGTAAGTGAGGAGTTCAGATAGACTGGTTCAAATAAGCATGACCTTCTCTCCTAGTATCTTTTTTTTAACTTTTAGTATCTTTAGGTGGGTGTTAAATATTTTAGGTATAATAATATATTTTAGTGTATAATATTTTAGGTAAGTATTTACAAAAAAAAAGTATGTATTATATCAGCTATCTGGTTCCCATATTACAAGCTTTGGCTTAGTTTGGGGCTAGATAGTGCTGTGTGGAAAGTCCTCCAATATATATTTAATATTTATTTAGGTGGCTTACATACTTAAAAAAAATATCAGCCAAATATTAAAGCACGTTATAAAACTATGGAGTACCTTCTCAATATACTTAAAAAACACTTCGAGTATTTCTTTATATCTTTTCAAGGTTGCTTGGAAAAGATAGCTGTTAGCGATAAGGCCGCCCATTGCATTACTACAATTGTTAGTTTTTTAGTAAACATGTTGACCTATCCTTATTTGTAGTGGTAATTAATAAATATTTATTTATCTATCTATGAATTTAATCTGGTAAGAATATTACAAGTCAGCAATATCTATCTTACTAGTAATATCTTGGTCACATCCTGATCTTTGTATTTAAAAGTTAACTGGAAGAGATTTAAGCTATACGGCCGTATAAATTTCCGTTAGGTTTTATTTTCGTTTACAATAAAGGGTTCATCTATCTGATAATACGAATTATATCCTCAGATATTTATTTAATGTGAAAAATAACCTCGTTCCTTAAGAAAGGTAGACACCTTTCTAGATACCTTCGTAATTTACTTACCATGGTAAATTTGGCATAAAGAAAGAAAAGGTATATAACGTAAATATATTGTTAGTTTACAAATCAAATGAATTTACGAAGAAAATACGTGATGTACCAAAGCAGCAAAAGTGATACGTTAAAATGCAAAGTCTATACGTAAGGGGTATTCCATTCTGCAGGCTTTGTGTGCCTTTTATGGGACATTTACATGTTATAGGCCATAAAATGAGAAATTTTCACTATCATTCATTCGAAACGGCTTGAAAGTTAAACAGTATCGTTTATTGTACAATTTGTAGAAGTAATTTGTGTGTGGCTTTTAAAATGCTTTACGAAAAAGAAAGTGCGTAGCAATAAAAAAAAAAACAAAATATT
This sequence comes from Chloroclysta siterata, assembly GCA_932294275.1. Classification (NCBI taxonomy): domain Eukaryota; kingdom Metazoa; phylum Arthropoda; class Insecta; order Lepidoptera; family Geometridae; genus Chloroclysta; species Chloroclysta siterata. Next base: position 24,939,633 of record OW028592.1, on the reverse strand, counting down.
TATTTACCAATATTTTACATAATGTGGAAAATTACTGGTGGCTTCTGTCAAAGTCAAAAGGTATATCTCTATATCTCTAATACTATAAGAATCAAAGTCCTGACTGACTGACTGACTGACTGACTGACTGACTGACTGACTGACTGACATATAGACAACGCACAGCCTAAACCGCTGGTCCTAGAGACTTGAAATTTGAGGAGTACATAGGTCTTATGGCGTAGAGGTGTACTAAGAAGGGATTTTTGGAAATTCAACCCCTAAGGGTGTAAAAAGGGATGAAAACGTTTGTATGAAAAATAGTATTCCTTGAACCTACAAACTTGAAACTTGGAGTACATATACTTCAAAGCAAATAAAAAAGAAATGCATTTTTCGTTTTTTAAAACTACCCTTAATAAGTGTGCAAAGGGGTGTAAAAGTTTCTATGGGAGTTTTTTGACGCTGGTCCTAGAGACGTGAAATTTGAAAAGTACATAGGTCTTATAGCGTAGAGGTGTACTAAGAAGGGATTTTTGGAAATTCAACCTCTAAGGGTCTAAAAAGGGTTGAAAACGTTGGTATGACAAATAGTATTCCTTGAACCTACAAACTTGAAACTTGGAGTACATGTACTTTAAGGCAAAAAAAATAGGAAAAACATTTTTAGTTTTTTAAAACTACCCTTAATAAGTGTGCAAAGGGATGTCAAAGTTTGTATGGGAGTTTTTTGACCGCTGGTCTTAGAGACTTGAAATTTGAAGAGTATATAGGTCCTATGGCGTAGAGGTGTACTAAGAAGGGATTTTTGGAAATTCAACCCCTAAGGGTGTAAAAAGGGTTGAAAACGTTGGTATGAAAAAAAATATTCTTTGAATCTACAAACTTGAAACTTGGAGTAGATGTATTCCAATGCTAAAAATTAGGAAAGGCATTTTAAGTTTTTTTAATCTACCCTTAATAATTGTGCAAAGGGATGTCAAAGTTTGAATGGGAGTGTTTTGACCCCTGGTCCTAGAGAATTGAAATTTGAAGAATACATAGGTCTTATGGCGTAGAGGTGTACTAAGAAGGGATTTCTTGGAAATTCAAACCCTAAAGGGGTAAACAGGGTTGAAAACGTTGGTACGACAAATTGTATTCCTTGAACCTACAAACTTGAAACTTGAAGTAAATGTACTCCAAGGCTAAAAAATAGGAAAGGCTTTTGATAGCAAAGGGTGCAAATGACTGTAAAAGTTAGCACGGGAGATTTTTTACGCATCATACGATTGATTTCAAACTTGAAGTAAATATACTCCACAATAAATAATTTAAAATCACGTTACAATTATTTTAAAACTACCCCTGCAAAGGGTGCAAAAGACTGCCAAAGTTTCAAGTTTTGTATGGAAGATTTTTAACGCGTAGTGTAATTAACTTCAAACTAAAAGAAAATATGTTCTGTGGATAAATAAGAAAAATACAGTTTGATTTTCGAAAACAACTCCTAAAAGGTTACCCTCCTTCGTTGCGCTCGAGTAAAAAGGATACAACGAGGCGTCACTGTTTGTAAGGGACATTCTAAAAACGGGAAACTTTGAGTTGAGTTGAGTTTTGAGAGAGTTGACACGCGAGATCTGAGGGTAGGTATCTACCGTGCCTGGGGATCAAAGTCGTGAAGCTGTTTCGTATCGTTTGTTTTTGGGGTAGAAACTAGGAATAAATAAGTAATACTTTCCGTGTAAGGTTGTCTTTGTTGTATTTGTCATGTTTGTGCTAAACTCAGTACCTTTACCTACCTACCTAATATAGGTAATGTACGCCTATAGGTATTTAAAATCCTACCCTAATAATATACAAATCAATGCGAAAGTTACGATGTTACGATGTTTGGATGTTTGTGGCTCAATCACGGCTCACCACTTCAACGCGTGCGAAGCCGCGGGAAGCCACTAGTATTCAATAAAATCTCAAGGATCACTTTGAAACGTCCTAAAGCTAGGGGAATCTAGGTGCCAGTTCCACGCGACCAAGTCTAGAAGAACAGGCAACAAACTTACGGCTTGTTTACTACCGTTATTTTGTATGATCCTTGTTACAATGTAATATAATACAATATTGAAGCTCCAGTGTGAATTAGGACAATCCTGAATATTTCTTATCATTCCAGGCACCAAGATCTCATATTTTTCATGTTAACATAATAGACAGATGCAATAACATAATGCTTCATATAATTTTTCAAGTATTGGTACTCTGAAAATCCACGTTCCACCAAAACGCAAAAATTCATAAGTTACGAAGTCAAATGACATTTTTCTAACTTTTCCAATTTTCAACAAATCGAAATCAAACAAAAGATGGTCCGTTTCTAAATTCAAATTGAAATTATTGAATCTATTTTAAAAAGTCAATCAGACTGTTTACTTACGGCTGGTTTCTGAAAGCTCGATCAAACGTAATCAGATGTCAAGTCACTTGCTATCTCAGTTAAATTTGATGTGATTGCTGAAATAGCAAGTGATTTCACATCTGATTACGTTTGATGAGATCTTTCAGAAACCGGCCGTTAGGTTTTTTTCAGTTTCATTCTCTTTGTATTTCAACAAAACTACCTAGTTCTACTTATAATACCTATATCTGTGACAGTATCTACGTAGGTACGACCACAGAACACCTATAGACATCTTATGTAGTAAATGCACTACAGAGTATCTACGTATTTTAACCGAGAAAGTAAAGCCTAGAACAAAAGGGAATAAAATGATTACAATAGCGAGTGTGTGAGAGCGCTTCGTCATATTAAAATGAAATGAGATCGTACAATATTCTTAATTCTTTTACCCTAATTGTACATTCGTATTCGAGTAAGTATAGTGAGTCGATACATTGACAAATACTGTTTTCCCCGCGAATTGGTGGAATTTACCAGTTAATTGCTTTTAACTCCACAAATATTTGCTGCTTCTTGTCCCGTTTTCTATTTGTAATTTCGGTTGTGCTATTTCTAAGTACCTACACGAATAGATATTATTATATATATTTCTGTGTATTTTTATATTATAGAATAGATATTTTCTGTGTTTATTTTTTTAAGAAGTGTAATAAATCCGCATCGTGACAATTAATTGGTAATAAGTTGATATAAAAAAATAACAATTTTTTACCAGTGTCTTGGGGACGCTTCTGATTGGCACTGATTTGGATCACAAATAATTTCTGATTTTTTTTGTAAATTTATTTTATATGCAGACCTTTGCGATCGATTTAGAGATAGCTCAACTATTTTATATGTATTTTGTAAATACTTGTATTCAATTTACAAAAAAAAAAAATGAATATATTTGTAATGTAGATTCATGGTTTTGGGCTATGTTGTTATGCTGTATACTCTAGCCACATCCCGGCAATGCGAGGCATGGGAGCCCTCGGTAGTTAGGCACGCGCATACCTCACTAAGATTGCATCCCTTTGTGACTGTAGACAATCTTAATTATAATTATACCTACTTTTTATTCGCTGAAAACTTCTACACTGCGACGATTCATCTGTGTTTAGGCTGACGAGTGGTTAACGGGATTTCTATTGTTATTTTTTCAAAGCCGATAACAAAGCTCTTTAAAAAAATTGGCGCACATTAAATAGAGACTTTTAGATGATGATTTTAATAGCTTTGAATACGATGTTTTGTAGTTACCCATAATTATATAATATGTTATACATTTAAATTCATAAAATTTAAGTTAATTGTACGCCCGAATAGGGTAGACTGTTTGTACATTTTATATACTCACCACACCACCTTATATATATATAAAGATTATTCTGATTCTGTATAATAAAAATCACAAAAGAATCATTTAGTATCATCACACTACAGCAAGCCTTGAAAAGCTCGGCTCGGTTTTTCAAAATCGTTCTTACTAAGATGTGTCTGGGATGCCACATAAGATGTTGAAGATTTTCATGTGCCACAGTTACAGATGAAAGCTGTAGGTGAGAGTTATATTTTGAAGCAAATATCCATTAACAAAGTTGATCAGACACTGGCTTAATGTTTCCAAAACCAGGATACTGTTGTCAAAAGGCATTCAAAAAGTATTCTAAAAACTTTTCACTTAGCAGATTAGTTGAAACTGTTATCTTGAGACATTGTTAATTTGATTCGTTTTCTCACTTTTACTTCAAAGTCGAAGATAATGTGATTATTTGTCTTTGATTTAGTAAGTGAACGTGGTCCTATTGGCCCTCACAGCACAGTTTTATTTTTGTTACTACTAGCTGATGGAACAAGCAGATGGCCCACCTGATGTTAAGTGGTAACCATCACCTATAACAAAGCATTGCCTCGTAAATTACGCACGATAGGAGCGTGGCCTACGACGCACTACCATGCGTCCATCAAATTGAGGCATACAGATGTTAAGCCTCATGTGCCTGTAATTACACCGGCAACCACACTCTTCAAACCGAAACACAGCAACGCTGCTTGGCGGCAGAAAAAGGCGTGGTGGTAGTACTTCCCCGGACGACCCCCCCAAAAAGAGCTCTACTACTCTCAAAGTTGGCAGTAGCTCCGCCTGTGCTGTTGACCGTGGGTTCGATCCTTACCGAGAACAAATATTTGTGTGATGAACATTAATCTTTGTTCTCTGTTTGTGTATGTATATATATTATAAGTATGTATTTACAAAAAGAGTGGAAGACCGTTTAAGAGGTGGGAAGATGACTTCAAATTTGTGTGATTTAATTAAAATTAATTGAACTCGCACTAGATAGTGCTGTGTGGAAAGTAAAAAAAACTTTTAATAGATACCACGTTGGGCGCCAAAATATGTTTTCGCAAGTCGATTAACGAGTGAGATTTTCTACTAAATCGAGCAAAATACATTATCGACATTATGTTTAACATGATCGTTACCTAATAGCGGATCAGCAAACAAACTTCAGTTAGAAAGTTTTCGATTCCTCTGCCATTGGCCGTCTACAACCGGACGGAAAATATTAACTAAATACTGTCTACGCTGCTGACACAGTATTTATTTGGTATTTTCGTCAAAAAATAGCTTCCGAATCTCGTTTGAAACGAGCTAACGCGCGTTTTCTGTGCGTTTAAATAGGCTTCGGAGTATCTTTTTCATATATTCTGTTTTTCAAATCTTGATATACGTAAGGAAAGTAAACAATAGGTTTAACTTGCACGTTACGTTACACTACGGTATGTAATTCAGATTTGAGAGCACTGGTGGTCTAGTAGTAGACGCCCCGCCTTCCGATCCTAAGGTCGTGGGTTCGAAACCAGTCGTGTACCAATGAGTTTTTCTGTTCAAAAATGTATGTGTGTCAGTACAACACACAAAAATGTATGTTTTTCTCTCAAACGGTGAAGGAAAACATCGTGAAGAAACCGGCATATCGTAGATCCTAAAAAATTCTATAACTTGTGTCAAGTGCTCGAAAAGAGCCTCTTGAGGCGCACTTAAAATCCTTACAACACACTGTTTCGAAAGAAACTAGTGACACGACAAGAGAGAGAGACTACGGTATGTGATCAGAACTTATCTCCGGAACATGCCGTCGATTGCCCAAAGACACGGCTAATATTGTTACACAGTATATCAAACTTTAAGAGCCGTTTCGAGTTTGGTAACTTGCGGTCACCGATACTTGCCTGTCTCTCGCTTACCGGGCTTTATCGGAGGCTCTTGATTGAACTTGGTATTATATTGTTTCCTTTTTACTTTCTACTAATATATAAATGCGAAAGTTACTATGCTTGGATGTTTTTGGCACAACCACGCCTTAATCTAATATTAGAAAAAAAACCCGGTAGCGATCGGGATGAAACTAAGAATAAATATAATTTGTAACCGAGAATGGGGTCGAAAATAATAGTTTTCGAATAGTTTCAGAGCAGTAGACCTCTTTGTGAAGGGCTTGTCCGGGGAAGAACTACGAGTATGTATACTCTCACTATGCCTACCACCAAGCAGCGGTTGTGTGTTTTGGTTTCAGAGGTTTGTTTACCGGTAAAATTACGGGATCGTGAAACCCATGGTTGGACGCAGTGCAATGAGGAAATCTTCAGGCAGGTCTTCCGTTGAGCCTCTTTGAGGCAGTCAATTATTAAATGTTGAGAAAAAATTAAAATTATATCATGAATTCTATTTCTCATTAAGTGAATTTTTAATTCTTTTGAGAATAAATTCTTTAACCACAATTCTCAACAGAGGCAGATTTTAATTGCAAACTGTCTAAATATCAACCAACTTGGATTTCGATTCATGCTTGAGCATTTGTTTTAATTATCGGCCTTAGGAAATGCGTTGTCGGTTAATGGTTGTATTTAGCGCCCCGTTATAAGGAAGCGGATCTGTTATTGCGTGAGTGAACCACAAACGGTATTCAAAGGATACGGGTTCGAAGCTCGAGATCTTAAACCTGACTTTTTTTTGTCGAGTCCCTACTTTCTTTCGAAACAGTGTGGTGAATTGATTTTAAGTGTGCCTAAAAGAGGTTACTTTCGAGTACCTTGGCACAAGGTTTAGAACTTTTTAGGCTCTACGACATGCCGGTTTCTTCACGACATTTTCCTTCGCCGTTTGAGAGCACTGGCACTGAGCACATAAATTGATGAACAGCAAAAGTCTTTGGTACCAGACCAGTTTTAGTCATTGGTACCTGAACCCACGACCTTAGGATCGGAAGGCGGGGCCGCTACCAATAGACCAGCAGTTCTCTCTAAGAGAAACCAGGTGACTAGAATGTATGGTTATTGTTTGCTAATGTTAATTTTGTATGCTATTTATTGTGTGGTGGTCTGTGGTATTTTACTTCAGGTCTTGGCACAAAGTTTGACCAGTTGAAACGAAAGTGTAATATTTGATTTCCTGTGTTAAATAGAAAAGTTTTTCGTATGTTTTTGGGGAAAACTGACACCATTTTCACGTATTTTACTATATAGGTATACTAAGGTATACAGTATTTTAAATATCACTCATCAGCAACCAAAGGTAATATGCACAGGAGATAAATTATAATTATTGTATACTCGTAGGTTAGTGCAGGGCCTCCGGTTTTCTTATGATGTTTTCTTAAAAAGTTTTCACTAATTTTGAAAACTTTGCATTAGATTTATAAAATTATAAAAAATATTCAAAGATATCCTTGTGATTTTATTAAATTAATCAGTCATGACATGACTTTAACTTTAACGAAAGAAAGGTTCCAGTATCGTAGTGTGTTTAAAAAAAAATTGTGAAAGTATATCTGACAATGCATCGTCTCTGCCTACCCCTATGAGAAATAGCTGGAATTTGCGAGTGTATGTATGATTTGGACTTACCTTATGAAGTAATCGTCAGCGCTCCGGCGAGAGAACCCGCATGTCGAACTTGAGTAACGAAGTCATCTTCTCAGGAGGCTGTGCGGCACGGGTACCTCTGTCGGAGGCTGCGAGGTTGTGAGGGCGCTGGTGGCAGAGGCTCGGCAAGTGGGCGGGGCAGACACGCCCACTGCAACAAGTGCGATATTGCCGATAGTGTTTTTTTTTAGTGTTAGGTTTGGTGTGCATTGTTTAGATAATTTCGTAAAACATAAGTAAATTTTTGGGCGATCTTTTATTAGTTCTGATGTATAGAAGACATCTCCTCAGATCTCTTGGAACTGTAAATATTTAAGAATTTCAGAAATAGTAAAGTCATCTCTCTCTTGTCGTGTCACTAGTTTTTTTTAAACAGTGTGGTGAAAGGATTTTAAGTGCGCCTCAAGAGGCTTTTTTCGAGCACTTGCCACCTTGCCACGTGTTACTTTTTAGGTTCTACGACATGTAAAGTCAGTAGTCAGTAGTAGTCAGAATAACGCCAAAGCAGGAGTTAACGTAGTAGGAAGTTGCAATTTTTTGTATCACACCAATGATCAGCACCCTTGCAGAGGACTTGCCGTTGACCACACAGACATGTTTCGCAGAGGCGGAGGACAACCTTCAGTTCTAAATGTAGGTGCTTACTTACCAAGTACTATTTTTTTTTAATACAACTCTTTGATGGAACAAGCAAATGGCCCACTTGATGTTAAGTGGTAACCATCACCTATAACAAAGCATTGCCTCGTAAGTCACGCACGTTAGGAACGTGGCCTACGATGCACTGCCCTGCGTCCATCAACTTGAGGCATACAGATGTTAAGCCTCATGTGCCTGTAATTTTACCGGCGACCACACTCTTCAAACCGAAACACAGCAACGCTGCTTGGCGACAGATAAAGGCGTGGTGGTAGCACTTCCCCGGACTACTACTATGATACAAATAGTTTTCAATCTAACAATTCTAAAACCCATGTCTCTGCTTTCCAGATTCCTGAGGAACTACGAAGCTAATTGAAAGCGTCAATATAAGTTGTCAAGATAATCCGATTGAAAACTGCCCCCAATCGAACTACCTCGGGGTTACACTCGCCTACATATCTGTCCCTTATGCAAAAACACTTTGGAACTCCACAGAAAGGCAATACAAGTGGACGAATAGATATAATAAAAAAATACTAACCATTGACATAAATAGGAACGTAGTAAATGCGTTTACGGTACCAAGCTCATAGCTGCTAGAGCACTGACCACTCGTGCTCCATTATAAAACACAAAAGAGTAGTAGAGCTCTTTGTGGAGGGCTCGTCCAGGAAGTACTACCGCCATGTCTATTTTAGCCGCCAAGCAGCGTTCCTGTGCCGGAGAGCACTGGTGGTCTAGTGGTAGCGGCCCCGCATTCCGATCTGAAACCGGTCTTGCACCAATGAGTTTTTCTGTTCAAAAATTTATGTGCACAATGCCAGTACTTTCAAACGGTGAAGGAAAACATCGTGATGAAACCGGCATGTCGTGGAACCTAAAAAGATCTATAATATGTGTCAAATGCTCGAAAGAAGTCTCTTGAGGCGCACTTAAAATCCTTTCACCACACTGTTTCGAAAGAAACTAGTGACACGAAAAGAAGAAAGTAGAAGGCCGACTTATAATAGATAACTACTACTGACAGTGTTTTATAAGCAATAAAGGTCCCTATTTCATATACACAGATACAAATCAACGACAAAGAAAAAATACGCTTGTAACATGGAGCAGTGTATACCCTGATGCGTATGCATGTGTACCAACGCATCCACAGTGCGCCGGGCGGTCACATGTTCGATTATCTATTAGTACTTGAAAAAAATCTCCTTATTTCCCAACCATCTGCACTAAGCCTAGAAAGTCACAACAGATAAATAAACATCAGCGCGCCCCGCCTCGCGCTGTGATCTCCACTGATTTGACCAATCATCCCGCCTTCAGCCTGCATCCAGCTGATCAGCGGAAGACGGAGATCCTAATGGGCGAACGGTGTTCCTTTTTATTTGTAAGTGGGCCAGCCTGCGTGTCTATTTTATTGCAAGTTGAGTTACTATACCTAACTATAGACTTACTATTTACATATAGAGAGCAATTTATATACCTACCAATATAACTTTACTTCTTCTTCTTCTTCTTGTCGTGTCACTAGTTTCTTTCGAAACAGTGTGGTGAAAGGATTTTAAGTGCGCCTCAAGAGGCTCCTTTCGATCACTTGCCACATGTTATAGAACTTTTTTTTAGGTTCTACGACATGTCGGTTTCCTCACGATGTTTTCCTTCACCGTTTGAGAGTACTGGCATTGTGCACATTAATTTTTTAACAGAAAAACTCATTGGTGCCTACCGGTTTCGAACCCATGACCTTAGGATCGGAAGGCGGGGCCGCTACCACTAGACCTACCTACTACTTAATACCTATGCAGAGAAAATCTTATATGATATAGCAATACATATAACTTTACTGCCTAGGACCTACATTGACGTGCCTTTCAAAGCAAGCATTGAAGCACTCAGAGGTAGATGTCACTAGCGGTCACCCATCAGAACAGAACGTTGCTAATGCTAAATAATTCCATCGGTTAGAAATTACCAAGGAAGCTTAACCAAGTGCTTCTACGAGTACCAGGTACCGCAACACCAAACCTGAAGCACGGATTTGAAGATCATCCCTTTACGGGAATCAAACCTACACCGCTTGCGTAGCACATGCATAGTGTACATGGAGGCAGGCAGAGGTTTTAAATTAGATAGTTGGTAGACAGGTATAGTCTTGCTTAAAGCCGTTGAAATTATCTAGGTAGGTAGCATCTGTTTAATCGTAGTAGGCATTTCATATCAGTAAGTGTATGAATCAACATAGAGAATAGTTTCTTTGAGAATGGTGAACTGTCCTTGAACGGAGCTGACACGTCATCAGATAGCGATGAGACATGCGGGCCGTATCGTTGTAATCACATGGATACTGTTCTCCACGTCAGCAGATCTCTCACTATCCTATCCTACCCGTACCGATTTATTAAGATTTGATTACGTTTTTATGCTTTGTAAATTGTGTAAAATTCTACAGTTTCTAATTATCCCATCCTAGCAATATACTCTACGAGTATGTACGAAAGTTACGATGTTTGGATGTTTGTCGCTCAATCACGCCCTAATAACTGAAAAGATTTATTATTTTTAGATTTAGATTTACATGAATATTTATTTTTCTCTTTATTAACCCAATAAAGAGAAATAGTACATTGTTATCCTAGGGGTGAAAGTAGCTTATTTAGGCCCGAGACGGGGTTTGGCGCCCGAGCATAGCGAGGGCGCCAATAGTTCGAGGGACTAAATAAGTCTTTAACCCGTGGTAAACACTGTGCTTTTCATTACGAATACAAGGAAAGTAAAAATAAAAACATGAATTAGCTAAATAAAAAATTAGTGAATTGTAGTAGATCCAATCCATGATGCATTATAACTAAAGAGTTTTTATGTTCGATCGAAAAAGGTTAAAGTCCATGCCGCATTCTAACCAGAATTTTTATGTTCGATGACATTTATTGATGTTATGGATACTTGTTGCTACTTATATTATATTTACGAAAAAGGTTAAAATTAGGTACATCTTTTGTGAAAAATATAGGTTTTTTTTAAGAGAATAAAGGGTTATAATATAAATTATAAAAACTATTTAAAAAAATCCATTACAGTTTTCAATAACTTGGTTGATTATGTATCTCTTTGGTAACAAACCTCTTTTGTTTACGAATGCCAACAGAAGTCATACTGTTGACATTCGTAAACCAAAGAGGTTTGTTTATTTTCCTAGGAAATGTGAAAATAGAACTAGTTATTTTTTAATAATTTGACAGCTGTCAGTTGAAAACGATTCTCCCTAGGGCTGGAAGTATTACTTTCAACCCGCTCCTCAGGCAACTTCAGACCTACTTTCCGAGTATGAGCAATGAAAAATAAATATTCATGTTTGCAATCATTTCTTATTGGCGAGCAAAGCCATGGGCGGGAGTTAGTTTTATAACAAATATTTTTCCTTGATATATTATATTGTTTTGTCAGGTTATTTATTGTTGCTGCCCAATTCAATAAATTAATATTAAAAGGTAGAGGTAACGACTAAAGTAGATTAACGGTTTGAAATAAAATCATAGTTCTAATGCATTCCGTTATTAAATGGTCTTTTCCCGGTTTAGATAATGGCAGATCGTAAATTAAAGTTCAAAATTTTGTTAAAGGACTGCTGGTTTGAGATTTATAAAAAGGGTTTCTATTTGCTGTTGTTGCTGACTGTATCAAATTGGCATCCTACAAGATTGTTAATATATTGTTCTGGAAAAAGATTAAGTTAGTATGAAAAAGAAAACGCAAGTACATTTCATCAGCTATTTATATTCTTCCACTAATAATTACAAATGTGCTTTCTACGTCTATATAATACTGTTATGTCATGATTTATTTCAAGCTTGCTGTAAAACTGTGAAAAACGTGTACGATGCTTTGATAATCTGAAACAAACAAGCAATATTAAATTAACCAAATAGAGGCGAAGTTTGTCGATAGTCTACTAATATTTTTGATCGAGTGAGCGAAGCGAACGAAGATCTTAGTTTCAACTTGGGCGATTTGGCATTTTATGTATGTATGTATGTATGTATGTATGTATGTATGTATGTATGTATGTTTGTCTGGCGATAACTTTAGAACCATTGATCCGATCTGCATGAAATTTGATAAGTCGATAGCTTGTACTTGAGAAATTTACTGGTAAGTATATGAGTAAAATCGGGTGAAGGGTTTTTGAGATATGGGGTTTTTTAAGAGGGCAAAAATAAAAAAGTGACATAAAAAAATCAAGTTACATGTCATACGAAAGGGCTTTGTTTGGACATTCCAAAACAATTTTTACTTTTTTTCTGGGACGCTCGGTTTTTGAGATACAACAAAAAAGTTAAATTAAGATAACCAGCGACCCAAGAGCTCCCATCTCTAAGAGTTTCGTTGGCATCAAGGTTTTTCTACTGGTCGGCCAGTTACTTTGCTTTTTCTTATTTTTTTTTCTTGAAATAAATTAAGGAGGTATTCAGTTCTCATAAAATAGTGACAACGACCAGGTCTGATGATGGAGCCAAGGTCTGTTCAACGGAACTCTTCAATAAATAGGCCAATAGAGTTGAAACTTGGTTACCGTACTGAGTTAGTAGGCGGTAGTCAGAAAAAAGTCCAAGCATAATGTTTGGACTTGCCTTTGACTACCACCTACTCAAAGTTTTGGTGCGTTCGTCGGGTCGCATCACGAGATCTCAGTTCGGGGCGAACTACTAGTTACGAAAAGTATATGATAATTACATGTTATTTATTTAAATAGGAAGATGCTATAGGTTTCTTGCTATAGTTTGGTCGCAAAAAACTGGCGCCCTAGATTCACTTAATTTATTTACAAAGTGATATCCGTAGATGCACTTAATTTACATTTTAAAGTTCTCTTTGAGTTTTTGTCGAATAAAGACATCTTTCACATGCTGCAGGAGATGATCGGATTTTTCTCCTCTGCATCACCAACGGGGATGCTAGAACATGGCTACCATCAACCTAAGGTCCTCCTCCGCTAGTTTTAAGAGTTGGGTTGGCTGGGGTGAGGTGAGCAGGGGGATAATGAACAATACACCCCATTGCCGAACTTCAGTGCAGATCTAATCCCCCTACTACGAATTAGAATTAAATAAATAAATATTGGTGGACTTTCCACACAGCACTATCTAGCCCCAAATTAAGCCAAAGCTTGATATGGGAACCAGATAGCTGATATAATACATAATATCCTTTTTTTTTAAATACATACTTATAATAGCACTCGGACAGAGAACAATCTATGTTCATCACACAAATATTTGTTCTCGGTGGGGAACGAACCCACGGCCTACGGCGCAGAAGGCAGAGCTACTACCAACTGAGCTGTGAAGGCTGTCAATTAGACGTCTATTTGATTTATGATTAACTTACAGACGTAAAGCACACTAAAGAAAGCGTAGTGAATCCCCCGGCGGTGAGCTGCGCGGCGAGCCTCGTGCGCACCATCACCACCAGCAACGTTCGCCGGAGCTGCAGCGAGCACTTGTACCACTCACATTGGTATGCGGCGTACGCTATCTCAGAACTCTGAAAACAAATAATCTATAAACTAGCATCCACGCAGCACCTATTTACACTGGGGGTAAAGTACCCATCAATATGAATAACTTTTTCCATGGAACCAACACTGTAAACGCGAAAAAAAACAGCTGTTTCATACAAAAATTCAATACCTACCTACCTGACTAAAATGTATGAAACAGCAGTTTTTTTTGTATCTATTCACAATGTTGGTTCCGTAGAAAAAGTTATTCAGATTGATGGGCACTTTAGCCTCCTATCTTATGCCAGCCACTTACTATGATAATTTAGCACTTTTTATAGTTAAATTATTGAAAACAATAATGTTTCCGCCTCGAAAGAGCAACTTTTTCAAGATTGCTAGATTTGACGTAAGAACGATATTACTTGCTGTCAAAAGTCACCTCATAGTACACTTTGAGTTGCTTTGAGTGAACAATTTATGGTGACGTCACAAAACTGCTTGGTCCATTCGACTATAAAGTAAGCTTACCTATTGAAGGTCATGGTACGAAATTTCAGTGTCATATTATTTTAATACTGCTTTAAGAGATCGTGGTTGGCCTCCAGAAGTTTTAAACCCAAGTATTGGAACACCTTGTATAGATAGAGGTCTATTTATATTTCACTTGGTAAATGGGAAAAAACACACAAACCGCACATACCCCTTCATGAACTTTCGCACTTACCAGGTTCTGCTAACCCTTACTAATTTCATGATTTTTTGGTTTTTACTATATGTATATGAGTTTGTTATAATGCTGCTGTGCTACCATTTAAAAGAGATCTGAGTACATCCGACTGAAATTTGATTTTGTTTACCTTTTTCTGTATGCCTACGCCTCACTAAACTTCAGTAATATATTATACTAGTGGCTTCCCGCGGCTTCGCACGCGTTGAAGTGGTGCCGTGATTGAGCCACAAACATCCAAACATCGTAACTTTCGCATTGATTTGTATTAGGTTAGGATTTTAAATACCTACGTAGGTATAAGAGATACCTATTAGGCGTACACTACCTATATTAGGTAGGTAGGTATAGGTACTGAGTTTAGCACAAATGACAAATACAACAAAGACAACCTTATACGGAAAATATGTACTTATTTGTTCCTAGTTTCTAACCCCAAAAACAAACGAAACAGCTTCACGACTTTGATCCCCAGGCACGGTAGATACCCTCAGATCTCTTCGTACCAACTCAAGATTCCCGTGTTTAGAATGTCCCTTGCAAACATCGTTGCCTCGTTGTATCCTTTTTACTCGAGCGCAACGAAGGAGGGTAACGTTTTAGGTGTGGTTTTCGAAAATCAAACTGTCTTTTTGTTTGTTTGAAGTTAATTACACTACGCGTTAAAAATCTCCCATATAAACCTTGAAACTTTGGCAGTCATTTGCACCCTTTGCAGGGGTAGTTATCAAAAGTTAAAAGCGTCATTCTTAATTATTTATTTCTTAGTATATTTACCTCAAAAAAAACTCCCATACAAACTTCAGCATCCCTTTGCACACTTATTAAGGGTAGTTTTAAAAAACTAAAAATGCCTTTCCTATTTTTAAGTTTGGAGTACCTACATCTACTTCAAGTTTCAATTTTGTAGGTTCAAGGAATACAATTTTTCATACAACGTTTTCAACCCTTGGGGGTTGAATTTCCAAAAATCCCTTCTTAGTACACCTCTATGTCATAAGACCTATTCAAATTTCAAGTCTCTGGGACCAGCGGTCAAAAAACTCCAATACAAACTTTTACATCCCTTTGCACACTTATTAAAGGTAGTTTTAAAAAACTAAAAATGCCTTTCCATTTTTTTTTCTTAAAGTACATGTACACTAAGTTTCAAGTTAGTAGGTTCAAGGAATATTATTTTTCATACCAACGTTTTCAACCCTTTTACACCCTTAGGGGTTGAATTTCCAAAAATCCCTTTTAGTACACCTCTACGCCATGAGACCTATGTACTCTTCAAATTTCAAGTCTCTAGGACCAGTGGTCAAAAAACTCCCATACAAACTTTTACATCCCTTTGCACACTTATTAAGGGTAGTTTATAAAAACTAAAAATGCCTTTCCTATTTCTTAGCTTTGGAGTACATCTACTTTAAGTTTCAAGGTTGTAGGTTCAAGGAATACAATTTTTCATACCAACGATTTCAACCCTTTTTACACCCTTAGGGGTTGAATTTCCATAAATCCCTTCTTAGTACACCTCTACGCCATAAAACCTACGTACTCCTCAAATTTCAAGTCTCTAGGACCAGCGGTCAAAAAACTCCCATACAAACTTTTACATCCCTTTGCACATTTATTAAGGGTAGTTTAAAAAAACTAAAAATGCCTTTTCTATTTTTTTGCTTTGATGTATATTTACTCCAAGTTTCAAGTTTGTAGGTTCAAGGAATACTATTTTTCATACAAACGTTTTCATCCCTTTTTACACCCTTAGGGGTTGAATTTCCAAAAATCCCTTCTTAGTACACCTCTACGCCATAAGACCTACGTACTCCTCAAATTTCAAGTCTCTACGACCAGCGGTTTAGGCTGTGCGTTGTCTATATGTCAGTCAGTCAGTCAGTCAGTCAGTCAGTCAGTCAGTCAGTCAGTCAGTCAGTCAGGACTTTGATTCTTATAGTATTAGAGATTATTACATTGTAAAAGGATCATACAAAAGAACGGTAGGAACCAAGCCGTAAGTTTGTTACCTGTTCTTCTAGGCTTTGGTCGCGTGGAACTGGCACCTAGAGTCACCTAGCTTTAAGACGTTTCAAAGTGATCCTTGTGATTTTATTGAATAAATACATTTTGACTTTGACTTTGAACAAGACTCCAACAGACTGTACCTCATCTGCGAGTTGATGTCCTTGATAACAGTACAAAAACACCTGGATAATCATTCCTAGCAGATACGCCACCATGGCTATGATGTGAACTATGTTTTTTGCATCGTCGTGAAGGGCCTGAAATAAGAATAAAATTAAGAAAAGTAGAGTTATATTATATTCGCTTATATACTAACAGATCCCAGAACTTTTTGATGACCTTATCTTAGGACCGTGATTCATGAGTTAGATATTTGAATGTTGTTACGTTTCGGGGAATGTGCTCAGAAACTACACGACTATATTATATTCCACCATTTTGATTCCGAACGGCAAGTATATACGGCTCAGTACCATCCATATCTGATTATCATACCAACTTTTTTTTAATACAAATTGTTGATGGAACAAGCTGATGGCCCGCCTGATGTTAAGTGGCAACCATCACCACAAAGCAGTCATCAGCCTCGTAAGTCACGCACGATAGGAACGTGCCCTGCGATGCACTGCTCTGCGTCCATCAACTTGAGGCATACAGATGTTAAGCCTGATTTGCGTGTATTACACCAGCGACCACACTCTTCAAACCGAAACACAGCAACGCTGCTTGACGGTAGAAAAAGGCATGAACTATATTCGCACCAAGCTTTATTTGCTGCTGCTATAGAACTCCTCTTTTGCTTTCGCTTCTACCTTCATTATGCGAACCGGTAAAGAGAACTCATTACCATCATCTGTTTTTTTGAGCACTGCAATCTAAATCTTTTTTAAGGCAAGAGTGAACAGGTGTCTTCTAGGCCGTGCTTCCACGTCGTTTACCTTCTATGTGAGATTGGTAAGGTACGGGTAATCAAAAGACGGTTTATGTAATTGGATAACTTACCTTATCCAACTCGTAAGCGGTTGCGCAGATGATGACCATAGAGACTGTGAACTGTGCCAGGATAGGCTCCGTGAAGCACGCCTGGATCTCGTCAACGGCCCGCAGCGCCGCCTGGTGGCGTATCACGCAAGCTCGCAGGCGGTCTTTTACTATCTCCTCTTGCTCGGCCGTTAGAACATGCTAAATTTATTAATTCATTTATGTAGGCTATGAAGAAATATGCTGAGAGTTTCACAACGATATGTACCTACACAGGAAATCGATAAAGTGGCAATGGATAATCGCTGGGAAAAGTTTTGGAATGGCGACCACGAACAGGGTGGACCCACGATATTGTGAAGACTGCGGGAAATCATTGGATGGAGAGGGATCACAATTGTTCTTTCTGGAAATGTAGGAGAGTTTTATGTCCACCAATGCTCTCGGTTCTGATGGAAGACCAGCGTGGTTTGCAACCAACTTATTGCTGAATCAGAGTCCTTTTTGCGACGCACAAAGTTATTTTTTTTTATATGCTAAATGTTTAATTTATTTCTTAGTAGGTATCTATTTTAACTTTTGTTGTCGTAAATAAATAAATTTTCTTTTTTTCTTGCTTTCAATGGACTACTATGGGCTGACGCTGATGACGCTGGTATGTTAAAATTCAACATACCAGCGTCATCATCATCATCATCATTATACATATTCTTTTAGTTGTTCTCAATTAAAGTTTTAAAAATAAGATTACAAAATTTTAGTTGTCGTTCATTTAACCCTTTCTGAACGCTTCACCGATCATCGCTTATGTTGATGAGATAAGAAATTTGCATAGCTGACAAATAGTTTGAACAGCAGACATCAGAAAATGATCTAAAAGGCGGCCGCTCTGATTTACGGTATGACATCTTACTTCAGCATGAAGGCCACTGCACAGAGTCCTTAGCGACAGGTTCAGCAGCCGCAGCCTGCAGCGGCAGACACCTATGAGGGACCAGATCACAGAGTCCATGCTGATGTTCACTCCAGCGTCCAAAAATAGTGCCATGCACTGCAATAAATTGTTACAATACAAGATGTTAGAAGAACAGAAAACTTTTTTTTAATCTGCCTGGACTATAGTAGAGGCAACTCTTAGACACTAGTAGGTGGTCTTGTAGTAGCAACACCTTTCAGTCCGTAGATCGCGGGCTTAAATCTAGTCCTGTACCTATGGAGTTTTGCTAATGTTTCACAAGATAATTTAAAGCAAAAAAAAAACAGCTAGCTACTCATCATAATTATGTTAGAGGAGTATAGCGACCTTCATTGGCTCCTTATCTCCACAAAAATGTTTTTAAAACATACATACCTGATGTGTATACGTTATTTCATAAGCTGGCGACTTGTATTCATCATACGGGTACCTAAAACAATGTCATTGACCCTTGTTACCTGTAGCTTTTATAATTCCACTGCTGGTATAATATTGGCTAACATACTTTTTTTTTGTTAATACATACTTTTAATATTATATATCAAGAGAACAAACAAGTATGTTCATCACACAAATGTTTGTTCTCGATGAGGATCGAACCCACGGCCAAAAAGTACAAAAAGCAAGGCGACTACAAACTGAGCTGTGAAGGCTAAACACAGCAGTGGCCTCCCCCATACATGGAGTTTTGTGGCCATATTCATGCCAGACCATAGTCATGTCTGGCAGGCGAATTGACGACAGCCGCGGAAACGATGCCATCTCCCGAATCTACATACAATACAACATCTTATCACCAGTGACTAAGGAAACCTTAAACTGATGATTATATAATTTATTTGTATCACACAAATTTATAAAACATAGCCAAACATAGATATCACACACAACATGACAATAATTTAAAGTTCTAATAATTAAAAAATTCCAAGCAAGTTTTACTCACTGAAATGAAACATATTTTTATTAATAAAAAACAACAAGACATCTTTATTTTACTTAGTTTTATAGTGTTTACTTACACAGAGAAAACACAAAGGTTTTTTAAAATTATCTTAAACTTATTATCCAAGTGAGATTTGAACCCACAACCTTCCCCTTTATACAGATTCCGATGGCGCAGGTGGTTAAGGAGAAGACAAGAGCTAATGTGACTCTCGCTCGCACGTTTCGACATGTTGAAAGATCACTAAACTCATTTTAGAAAAATCGCAATCGCAATCAACCATTTTGTGTGCAATCACATTGCACATAGTTTAGTAAACATTTCATTTTGATCGATACATGTTTTCCTACTCAAAAGTTTGCTTTACTAGTTTTCGTACATAAGTATGAATGAATGAATGAATTAACTAAGTGACGTTCACGCTGTCTAAATAAAACACGAGCAAGCAGGTGTATTTTTCGTTTAGCTGGTTTATACGCTGCCAAAAGGCAGCGCGGCCGGCGCGGTTTGATTGAACCATTGATGGGTTTGAACGTTTGATTTTTCGAGTTTGGTTAATCTTCAAAATTTGCGTATTCGGTTGACCTATCTGGTGCTTATTAAATAAAATAGAGGTATTATTGCTTTTTTGACATTAATTTGACATCTAAATCCTCCATTGGATATTTAACAGACCGCCAGACCACCAATTAGATATAATAGTCTGTTAAGGAAAATGATCCTTTATTAAAACATGGTGAAACACAAAACAACCTTAACACTCTGTTAAATGGTTAAGCTAATTTAACTTTTAACAGAGCATGGTGAAACTAGCTCTTAGAACTGATTTGCATGCTCTGTTAGATTAACAAAAGATTAAACGGCATTAAATATGTCAAAATGTACGTCAGGTTAGATTTAACGGCCTGTTAATCTTTTATTAGTAACTAACAGAGCATGGTGAAATCAGCTCTTAGCCTAATTAATCTAAAGGCCCTTATTAATATCAGTTGCTGAGCGCCCTACTAGCTTAAATGTTCGCTAAGTCTTACTACTATATAGTGCCGCTATAACGTGTCAGGGAATATGAATAAGAGGGTAAGAGTCTAATAAGATAGGGAAGGATACTAACCATGCTCGGGTTGGGAGGCTGTTCTCCTCAGCACTGGCCATCCAGCCCACCGTGGTGACGACAGCGGTGACCATGTACACGCGCAGTTGCCTTCTCGTCTCGACGTTCGAGCTAGAAATACTTTACAATAAACTAAAATATACCAATCTTGAAACCATTACAACAATGTCACTATTTTGGTTAAAAACGATGACAGGATGATAAAAACGGGACCGGTCACCGTGCCGAAATACCGGAAAACATGTTAGTGCTCCCAAATAGTGAAGGAAAACATCGTTAGGAATCCTGTGGCTTATTCAGCTTCACACGTATTGACTATTTATTTCTTGTGGATTATCCTGATTTTAAGTAATCTGTTAAGTGACCATGAGCTGGCCATGACAAAGCATTGCTCCGCAAGTCACGCACGATAGGGACGCACCCTACGATGCACTGCCCTGCGTCCATCAACGTGAGACATACAAATGTTAAGTTCCATGTGCCTGTTATTTCACCGGCACATGGAGCCTTCCACCTTCGCCTTCCAGACAGAAACGCAACAACGCTCCTCCAAAGGCAAACGCCTCCACAAAAAAAAGCATGGTGGTAGTACTTCCGCGGACGAGCCCTTCGCAAAGAGCTCTACTATTCTTAAAATACTTTATTACTTATAAACGATATCTCTTCCTTCAGCTCGCTCCTCGTTCCGAAGCTCCTGTTCCCCTTCATCAATGATCTTCAGCACTGCCTCCCTGCGCGCCCGGAAGGTATAGATCTTGGCTGAGATCGCAAGGTTCGTGAACAGCAGGAACGAGCAGCTCACCATGAGAGGCACGTCTCCCCAGATTTGAAGAAGATCTCCAAATTGGATTACTATGTAAATACCTGGTTGAATTTATGACAATTACTTGACACTACGAGGTACTTGACACTACGAGGTACTTGACACTACGAGGTACTTGACACTACGAGGTACTTGACACTACGAGATTTGATTGGATATTTGATTGCTTGACCGTACTTGGGGATACAAGTCGTGAAACTGTTTCTGTATATAAAAAAAACAAAACGGTCTTTAAAGCGATCTATTGGCGACTTCGTTCTCCAGGAACGGTAGAAATTCCTTCAGGTCTCTTATTTCGAAGCTCAAGATTCATTGAGGATGTCAAGGAGGAGGAGGATCTTCAATATTGTATTATATTAAATTGTAACAAGGATCATACAAAAGAGCGGTAGGAACCAAACCGTAAGTTTGTTGCCTGTTCTTCTAGGCTTTGGTCGCGTGGAACTGGCACCTAGAGTCACCTAGCTTTAAGACGTTTCAAAGTGATCCTTTTAATTTTATTGAATAAATACCTTCTGACTTTAGGAGGCAGAGGTTACGTACGTTCAAATAAAACATTTGGCACAAACCCACATTTAGCAGTAGCTGGTATACGTGACAGGTTGCAAACCCATCGCCGCTGCTAGGACACATACTATTTTCCTCACGATTTTCGTCTTCACCATTTATAAAAGACTAGCGGCCTGTCCCAGCTACGCATGGGTGGTCATACATTTTTTGAACATATACATAGACCATATAAACTTAGACCGTGGGTTCGAGCCTCGCGAGCCTACTTATTTCATACATTTGCACGCCAGAGACTGAAATCGCATCCCGAGCGTGACCCGTGGACCCGTTAACGTTTTTAATTTCGTCATATCTTTTGAATGGAATGTCCGATTTGAAAAATTTAAGAAGTAATCTATAGGTATTGAAACCGTCTTAATTATGAAAAGATTTAGTTAGATAAGGATTAATACCAAGGTACAAATAAAGACCCTTTTCTAGCGGCGGCATTTCAATTAAATTTTTATAATAAAAAAACACTTATTGTGACATAACTATAATAGTTAGACATATGCTGTCGCGACATTTTTTGTAGATGATGACGTGTTCTACAAAATCGTAGTACATTATTTTGTTCTATCATCAATAGTTTTCGCAGCGCACGCGATGTAAGGTTTTTGGTTTCCACCTTGGGTTACATTATTGGAGTTTTAGTAAGGATCCCTGATTTTTTTGAAAATATAATATAGCCTATGTTACTCAGGGATAATGTAGCATTCTACTGGTGAAAGAATTTTTGAAATCGGACCAGTAGTTTTTGAGCCTATTCGTTACATACAAAAATACAAAAATACAAAAATACAAAAACACAAAGCTTTCCTCTTTATAATATTAGTGTAGATTTCCATTACATTTTATTTGGGCTTTAGCATTTTTGACCTCACAGGTAGGTCTGCTTGGCTGTAGGCCGTGGGTTCAATCCCCACCAAGAACAAACATTTTTGCCATGGTAATTGATGTTCGTTTTGTTTCAAGCGACAGTTTATTTATTTTCTCAGGAATTTGGTTGTGATACCTAAACTACTGCTACTGTGTTAATAGCTACTACTGTATCAAACCTTTCAATTACCATTCATGAAACTGATCCAAAACAACCAGTAGGCCAGCAGTAGGATCTTTATGTACCAAGAATGGGTACCTGGTACTAGAATCCCAAAGGTTCTCAATATGTTCAGGCTCACTGTCAGCGACCAAAATTCATTTTGCAGAAATATCTTCATGATTAACACTATTACAGTTCCTGAGTTAACGTAAAATACTTCAATTTTCTTTTTTTATTATTTTCAGCACAAAAACCTATCTTGTTGTTTTATTACAACAATTATAGCGAAAAAACGGCTTCCACTTTGCGTTTGCTACAGCAGCAAGCCCTGCAGTGAAGCAAACCAGTTGACTTTGCCTTAGTGAGAAACCTGCCTTAGAGGACACCAGGGCCTCACTTAGGGTTGCCAGATGGCCGGGATTACCGGGAAGTCCCGGAATTTCACGTGGTCCCGTGTCCAGTAATAACCCTTTACTATTCCGAAATTCATAATCACTAGTTTTTTTCCACAAAGTAACGACACAACGGGGCGGCGCGCTTACCTGCTTACATGCCGCGCTTGCGCGGGCTGTGTATGTGTAGTGAGTGAGGGAAGGGGAGCCGAGATGATTTTTATTTAAAAGAGATGCTTATTTTTTAAATAAAAATTCTAATATGTGATTGTGTATGGTAGGTATGTATACAAATTACAGTGTGTTGATTAATATTTACCTATAGATTTTATGAAAATTTATATGTTTTTAAAGTCATTTGCGTTTTCCTTTTAAAATCAGTACCTAACTAGTAATTTCGTAATATTCTTTCTATTGCCCGTCCAACAGAAACATTTGTAGTTGGATTTGGACTTTAACAACTCTAACTCTGTTTGTAACCCCAGAAATGTCCAGGAAATGATAAGCCCGTATCTGGCAACCCTAGCCCCACTCCGCTGACCACTCATATAAGCTAGTAATGAGGTATAGGTAAATATCTATTTGGCCTTCTTAATGGGTAGGTATTGAGGTATTGATTTTATCCCGTAAAATAGGGAGTTGATCCAAAGTTATTAAAAGGGCGTTCAATGCTTTCTATCTGTAGTAAATTAGAAAATAGTTGATATTTTTAAAGGTAGCCATAATAAAATATTTTTATAAAACCAACGTATGCCACAATCGTGTGTAAGCTACTTGCTTAAAAGTGTTAAAAAAGCACCTCTATTAGTTCTAGATATGCATAGGGGTATATAACATTTTTATATTAACTGCACCTCTGAAATTGTTGATATCTGTTTCGATTTATCTAATAAATAGGATGTCAAAAGATCACTCCCGATAACTGAAGGTGCACAAAAGCCATACCATAAAGGCTGGGAGCATCCAACTATATCCAGCAGGCTTTGCCGCCGGCACACTGTGCCGCTGCGGCCTATGACAGTACAAATGATAAACTGCGGTGGCAAAAGCCGGTGGCATAATGTGAATGCTTCCATATTGCAATTAAATTACCTGAATTAAAAAGAAAAGAACGAATAACGGCGACATAAAAGTCATTTAATATTTGTTAATAAGATTTCATGGTACGAACCCAGGTATACCAACATGGGCCCCATATTGAGACAGATTAGCAGTATCTCTCCTCTTACGACAAATTTTTAATGGGATTATTTACATAAGCGCTGGGAGTTCCTGGCAATAACTTAAATAGAATCGAAAGAAACTAGTGACACGACAAGAAGAAGAAGAATATAAATATAAATTTATTGCGCTTATGTTGTTACATTTAGATTTTATTGTAAATTGTTTGTTTCAGACATAAACCCTCTTAGGGCACAGCAATATTTCACTAACAATATTCCATCATTTTATTATGTATGGCTTCAGGATTTGTAATTGTAATTTGTATTTGTAATAAATGTTCCGCACTCCTGTTTCACAATAATAATTATACAATCGTTGATTGACAGTTCAGGCCAACACTTCAATTATTTTAATAAATAAAGGTATTTATTTTAAGTCGTAGTTCAAATAACATACAATTAAAATGCATTAAGTATAAATAAAATAGGTAGTTTTTTGTCGTAAAAGAACTTTAATTTACTTTTTCCTTTGTTATTATTGTTCTTTAATATTAAATTCGGGTTCTAAATTGCATTTAGTATGTGAAAAAGTTCAAAGTGCTTTTTAAGGTTCCATACCCAAAGGGAAAAACGGGACCCTAATATTACTAAGACTCCGCTGCCTGTCTGTCAGGCTGTATCTCATGAATGTATTTTATTATTTATCAAAATATTTATTCTACTTTTTGTTATGTATGCATCCATAAGGCATGATAAGCATGACATCCTGCACGTGGTGGATTTAATATAGGGTGGATAGTTGAATTCATGCTTATTTTCTTTTTCAGCCCCAGCGCACGCGCCCCGCCCTTAGCGACGGCTTCGGCACCTTCCCACCAAGGTTCGACCTGGCGCCTGAAGATTTCTAAACGTTCCAAACCAAAAACAAACGGACTGCACAGACTTACAAAAACTTTATAACTGATTGTTTGCGCTTTTTTGATTTCATTTGTACTGAAGTGTCTCAGTCGTCGGTGATAGTCAGACGAATCAGTAAATTACTTTAAAACTGTTTGAAACACGTTCTTCACATCTTAAATTATAGTACCGGTACACAATATTAAATTAACACACAAAGTCCAATTAGTATCTGCATTAGATCACAATCACAGACATATTTTACATCAGCTCCACATGTTTAACAAGGCTAGTTTAGCGACGACCAGCGCCACAGTGCCTCCATTGGCGAAGGATTTATTCGAATCAGGTTCTGGATCCGGGACCCTGTAATCCATGCTGCAGAAGTCTAGGTTAACGGACGAGAACCTCTGGAACCTGTCCTGGAACTGCTGCCATGTGCAGCCTTCGAGCGGGCAAAGTTCGGTTTCTCTCTCGTTGATGAAGAACTGGACGCGGTAGCTCTCATTTCCGGATTCTTGGCATCTGGAGAAAGTAAATATTTGGTAAAGGTCACTTCCGAAAACTGAAGGCTCAAGAAAATATTCCATAATCAATATGATGTTTATTTTATTTTATATATTTTATTTAGGAATTTTAGGAAAACTTACAACTAGGTACAGAGTATTGTTTGAAAAATAATTAACAAAATCTTAAATAAAAAGATTATGTTAACTGAAGGCCAATTAAAAGTTTCCACAGATAGTTTAAAACCTCACCTGTTCAAAACAGCAATTAGGTTCACCGAGAAAGCACCAATCGAGCTGGTCCTCCAGACTCGACTGGGGTTCCTAAACGAAGCCTGTAGCTGATCAGGATCTTTGAAGATGCCCATAGCACACCACACCATCTCCAACATCGTGTCGTGTGTAAAGTAGGAGGTGACCTTCCGACCCTGGTTTTGTACTGCGGCTTCGAAGTTCTCGTATAAGTCTTTTAAGGGTGGGCCTCCCAGGTTTACATTGACCTACATACAAAAAAACAAGTTGTTATTTCACGGTAGTCACAAGCAGTTCGTATGGTTTGTAGATAACGATCAAGAAAATAATGTTTGGATGAGCTCCGAACGCCCACAGATTTAAATATCTAAGGGAATAACACTATGCCATACAATCGGGAACCATGTATTCCTTTGTCAAAAAAGGGTTGGAGCCCGCCTAATTTCTATTCTATTTTAAGAACTCACCCAAGATCCATATCCATTTCTATAATAGTGCCTGAGGTCGTCCCTATACTCTAGCACTACCAGGTCGTGGCTAGTGAACGCAGCGCACCAGGGGGACTGGTGGATAGCGGTCCAAGAACGGTCAAACCGACAAGTCTCGTAAAGTGCGTAGATGTTGGCCGGAGTTAGCTGGGTAGTGATTCCCAGGCGTTGCTGAACGGCATTTTGGACCTGGAAATTAAAGTAGAAGTAACATCGCAGGTTAGTATATCGACAAATAGTTATCTACAGTCGGATCCACATCAAGTTACACACCCTTACGCTTCATGTAATACAGATAATAAAAAAAAGGAATCTGATGCGGCGCGTCAGTGGGTCGAACGAAATTTAATCACCATTATCGCACCGGTCAGCCTGATCTATAGCATTCAACTTCAAAAACTACGAACTCTTTAGCCTGATGCGTATCTCTAAGTATCATCGAAGTTTTCAAATCGATAAGTTTAGTGGACAAAAGATGTGCATCATTCACACAGGGTCCCAAAATCAATCTTCTATATCAAATGTCCCAATAGCAAAATTGGTTTAACAACAGATCTGTAGCTACTTACAGCTATAAACTCCGCACGTTTGAAGTACTCATCCATCTGGTCATCCAGAATTTGGCTCGACTTAACCTCCTGCTGGTATCGGTCGCAGTTCTCGTACGGCTGGAAGGTAATTTAATTGGTCATCATTTCTATGGAAGCGAATGATCAAAAACATTGCTGATTAATATGGCATGTCGATATATATAAATATCAATTGAAAAACAGAATATTTGCTTACTTGTGATCATGGGCAACCTGTCTTACTGTCCTAAATCACGGTGAAAAAGTTGCTCCTGACTTTGTATAAATCAACATCAACAAAGGCATGCTTATTTTTTAGATGTAAAAACGAGTTCCTTAGGCATGGAAAAACTTACCCTGATAACATCTTCCCTTGCTCTAACGTCGTCAATTGGCAAGGTCAAATTTGTGCCTTCAGACAGCCCATGCACAAAGGCAATGGCACTAGTGATGGTTCTCTGCTCATTTGTAGACCTGAAGTAGTAGTCCTCCCCAGTACCCTGTAGCAGGTGAGGATACTTCTCGCGGATCCTCGTGCCTATGTCGAAGAGTTCCTCGTAACCTGTGCCGGTGAGGAAAGACTGGGAGACTTCTAGGGTGCTGTTCCAATGCCACTTTCTGAAGTTGTCAACATCCTGGTAAAAATGTTTACATTCTAAATGCAAACCTAGAAACACAGAGGCATAGTTTGAATAACAATTCATTGCTTATGATTCTAAAAGTGAAGTAGGGATCGTTTGCAATAAATTTTAGATTGCTCATGGCCCACCTGATGCTGTGAGGTGAGGATACTTCTTCCTATATTAAACCATCAACCTATATTAATCTATAGGTGTTGGTTACCACTAGTTCCATAAAAAGTAGTATAAAAAAAAACAATTGAATAGATGCATTTAGACTTTGACATTACATTATTTGCTGACTGTACCTGTGCACACAGCTCGCCTCTACCAGCTTCATGGCTGGCGACGATCTCGTCTTTCAACGATGCAATGTACTTGATTTCTTCCGTCACACTGTTCCCAGGGTTTCTGTTGCCGTGACGATTCAAGGTCCATATACTGACCGCTTCACAGTCTGTGAGTAAAGGATTTCACATTTTAGGATATCTAAAGGGTTATTTAGAGGTAGGTACGTTCAAATGTAACATTTGGCACATACCTACGTTTTGTAGAAATTGGTATTCCATACGTGACAGGTTGCAAGCGCATTGCCGCTAGAATACTAACTGCTTTCATCACGATATTTTCCTTCACCATTTGAGAGCATAGCATTGCACACATGATTTTTTCAATAAAACATTCAAAACTTGAAACTATGTTGATTATTTTTTTTCATAACTCCATTCAGTATTTTTATACCTTTAAGTATGTTGGTAATGTGAGAGCGAGTTGTTTAACGGTTGTCTGCGACTTAATTAACTTACCCTGTGGTACATTGAAGTCTCTAATATCTCCTCTGACAGCGTCATACGGTGTCTTCGTTGAGTGCAGAGAGTAGGGACACTGGTTGTTCCAATAGCATGCGTGTACGCATACTGCCGCGCTCAGAACCAGCAATATACACTTCATGTTGCCTTGCTCTTCACTGAAGGTACTGTTGAGACCGCCTCTATTTATCGGCGCTGTTTTAAAGTAAAGGTATGTTTAGATTTGAACACTGTTTATTGACACATAATAGCGTATAATATAAGTACCACTAATACACTTTTTTTTTTATAAAGTAGTATTTTTCAGTAACATAACTTTGTAAAAACGTATACTTACTTACACTTTATTTTAAATTGTAAATCTCTTGCGATCTTCAACGTGATCCTTGTGATTGTACTGAATAAAAACCGTTTTGATTTTGATCTTACTATAATTAAATTGAATTTTCAATTTTGTATGGCAAAACCCAACTAAACTAAAGAATCGATCGAATAGACACCGTTTGTTATTTGGCAACGTCTTTACATATTGCTTAGAAAGTTGAAATAAAACAAAGATGAATGAAATCCAGTTTGAGAGGAACTCTGGTGGGGATTTCTGGTTTTGATGATGAAGTAACTCTTAGGTAAAGATCTTACAATAATTAAAAATTAAGACATGGTTTTTTTTCTCTTTCGTTATGTTACACTCGCCGCGGTCCTACCGCGAAACCGAAAAAGTAGTAGGTATGTATCGAAAAGTGTTTTTTGAAAGTTTAAGCAATATTATGACCGTCTTTGATTAGATAAAAAAAGCTAACAAGCCCTTTCGAATGTTGATTTATTCAGCGTCAATAGCAACTTTAGAATTAAAGTAATAATACAACGTGCGTAACTTAATAACCCTTATAACTCCGGAAGCAGGGTATTCTACAGGTCATGGCGAAAACTTTTTATTTAACGACTTTTGAAATTTCGTAGTATTTCATTCATGAAATACCTCTTAGACGTTCCTGCAATATGAAACTAAAGACACCATGAGGCAGCCCTATTTACAGCTGTTTGTACGTTCGGTGTGTACGTGGCCTTGGTACTAACGTAAACAGTATCAGGGGTGTTGCAAATTTCTGAGACAATATTAATTTTACTTTTGTATGGGAATTTCGTAAACGATATATTCAACCTTTGCATACGTCAAAGTATTCCAGTGCTTGGTCTGATCACTTGGTCTGTGGCCTTATAGGGGTATTATGTTACACGTTGTTTATACTCGTAATTATTATATGTATAATAAAATATTTTATAAACTTATTTTAAACATATTTTATTATTTGAATTAATAACATATAAAGCTGCTGCTAAACCTAAGTTAAGTTTTAATGGTTTTAATGGTAGTATCTACATAAAAAAGGATTGATAACAAAAATCCCTCAATAACTCATATCTACAAAAAAGACAATATTTATCTATTATTTGTACGACCAAAACTATTTTTTTTTATTTGTATAACTATTTTGGTTTCGCGGTAATACTGCTGGCCAATTACTATACTTATGTAATATCTAACACCTTATAAGTACCTACTTTTGAGATGCAATTTGATAAAAAAGAAACTTATCTTGTCAATATGTATCGATTGGCGGATTGTGTTTTAAAAAATCAGATCAGATAGAAACGTAAAAATCTTTAAATAGTATTTATAGATTTTAAAATATTTATAAGTAATCAATATAAACGTTGCCTTATTTTCTTAGATCATGAAAAAGCTTATCACGATTTGCCTATCGATCGTAATCTACTGGGTAGGCATCTATCTACAATAGATAAGATCGAATGGCTGGTCGGTGTGTGTCCATGACGTGATACCCACGCCTCTATCTCATGAACTTCTATTGGCTGATGCGAAAAAACTAGCTATATAGACAGATAATATATTAACATAACAAAGACCTCTTGAGAAACGTTGTGTTGTATGTTTTGAGAACAAAAATACAATAAAAAACCTGTTTTTAAAATTACTGTATTCATATTTATGTTCTATGAAAAAAAGTGAGCCAAAAATCTATTAAACATTTTTTGTGTTGCAAAATTCTGTAGGGATTACTTTTTTATTAGATTGAATGGTCGTCACTTCGAAATGAAATTCACTTCGAAAAAAAAATATACTAAGCTCAAAGATAGTATTTATTTACAACATTAAATGAAGGTTTTGAGCAATTTTTTACAGAAACAGGGACGCAGAGAAGTGGAAGTGACAGAGTATTAATAATGGAACGTAAAGTTTTGATTGAAAAAACACTATGTAAAACCTCTCTATGTCTTATCACCTTATCACTATACAGCAATACATACAAAGATCTTTAGGTTTACCTATGCTAAGCAAAATTAATTAATGCACTCTAACACACCTCATGAACGTTTGCTTCTCACAGTCACTACTCACAATCTAAAACATCCGATCCAATGTAAGTATTCAATTATTCATCACATAGAACCAACGCTACAACAATCACATAAGAAGACAATGCAAAATGATTCTTGTGACATCAATAAATAAAGACCTTCTATCGGTTTTGGCACACAATAGCCTGAAGTACTTATGTGCTTATTACGTGACATACCTAAGTAGGTACAAACTACTTGTTAAAACAATAATGATGATGTCTTTAGTTCCGAACACTACAGATACAAGGTTGTACACTATGTTTTAATAGGTGTAAAATTGTCTGATAAATAGAGACTGAACCTTAGAACCATAGTGGGTTCCCCGGTCTGACCATGTCCCCTGAACAAAGCCAAAGCCCTGAACAAGAACAAGATAGAGTCCAAAGAACCAGCTGCCCTTGTTGCCTTGAAAGCGAGGGCGTAGAAACTATACGAAAATAAGTCGAAGGAAATTCTAGAATTCCTCTGTGAAGCCTGTGAAGCTCCCAGGAAGCTTCTGTGCTTTTGGTAAGAGTGGCTACAAAAGCAAGATCATCTTTCATGCATATATAGACCTTAAATGCAGATTCAGGAGCCCAATATAAGTATGAGTGTAAATTACCATCAAGCTTAAAGTAATGTCCCTCACGTCATGTCCACTGCTGAGACTTTTCACAGCAATCTTCCTTTTATGATGACGTCATTCCAGAGATCCCAGCGACCGATCTATGTTAAATATCTCTTGTCTTCTACTTCTTGTCGTGTCACTAGTTCTTTCGAAACAGTGTAGTGAAAGGATTTTAATTGCGCCTCAAAGAGGCTCCTTTTGAGCACTTCACTCGTGTTTTGGAACTTTATAGGTTCCACGACATGCCGGTTTCCTCTCACGATGTTATCTTTCAGTATTTGAGAGTTCTGGCACAGTGCACCTAATTTACTACTTGTAATAGCTTTTGTTTTGTTGTATGGCTAGATGGAATGGAGAAATCAATTTGGATAGATTGCAAAATAGCTCCTCCCTGTAATTATACAATAGGCTCTTATATTATTTATACATTATGTCTAAACTCTATGCGTGGGTTTGTCATGTCTAGTATCAAAAACTACTTAATTATGTTATTATCAGTTTTATTTTCAGTAATAAAAACAAAGAAGTCTAATAAAAAAATCTTTATGAGTTATTATTATCGATCATTGGTAGATTAGTCGTTTAGAGTGTACCTACTTGTTTGAAGATTATCTATACATTGATATACCACATATTTTGTAGATACTTAAATATACAAGTGGTTCGCCTCGAACTAAGATTTCGTGATGTCCGCTCCAGTATTACATTGATACCAAACACGATATTTGGCCTCTGACTACCCCCTAACCTAATTGGGGTAACCAATTGTATCTCAAACTTCAAACATACGTCCTAGAATAAAAATAAAAATGGTATTGGGATGTACAAACCAAACCCTTTCATATGACACCTCACTTGGTATATTTATAAAACAATTTTTTTTGCTCTTTTTGAAAACCCGATATCTCAATATCCCCTAGTCCGATTAAATTCATATACCCATTTTAATTTATATAAACTTATTATGAATTATATAAATGACATGAAAACTCTTCTATAGTACTAAATAGTACCATAGCGACTCCGGGCACAAAGTCAAAGTCAAAAGGTTTTTATTTTTTCAATATTTATTCAATTCAATAAAATCACAAGGATCACTTTGAAACGTCTTAAAGCTAGGTGACTAGGTGCCAGTTCCACGCGACCAATGTATAGCAGCCATAGTAGGGACAAATCCTTATTTTATTAATTTAAATTTAATTATAGCACGAAAATTATGAGGGCGCATTGTCAAATTTGAAATCAGCATACTGATTTTATCGATGCAATAATTTCCGCAAGTGCAAGTTATGTCAGAGTTACGGTTCATGAATGTTTTTAGTATGTTATTTTTTGTTCAATTGCAAATGACATAAAGCATAAGTTACCAATATATTTTGTTTTCAATTACGTTGCAAAATAACACTATAAACATGTTTTGGTTGCTTTTATTGTACAAATTTGTGATGTAAACGTTGCAGAGAGACTTTAGTACTAAAAAGCGTTTCTCGACACATTAACATTTCAACTATAGAGCTGAATTATCACCATGAGAGCCTTTATGTAATGTTTATAGAATAAATCAGCGATAAAACTAGGTCCTATATGGGGTTCTGTAAAATTTAAAACACTATTATAGTACTAATCACGAACACTAATTAGCACGCTCCAAAACGTTCTCAGCACTTTTATGACACGACAAGAAGAAGAAGAATAGAAATAGAAATATTTATTGCACTTATGCTGTTACATTTAGATTGTATTGTTTAACATTGGTATTTGTAATAAAACCGAACTCCTGTTTCACAATAATAATTAAAATGCATTATAAAGAAAATAGCCAGTTCTTTTGCGACAAAAAACTTCCTCCCTTTGTTATTGTTGCTTTATTATTATATTCGGGCCGTTAGGGTTCTAAATTGCAAAGTGCTTTTTTTATTTTTCAGCCCGTTGCTTCAACTACAAAAAAGTTATAAATTTTGTTTTTTTAACACTATTTGCGAGCATTATAAATTTCTTCTGGCTACTTCTTTTCTTCAACTTGTTGTAGTAGAGTGAATAGAGAGTATGATGCTTTTATAATCTGAAACAATTTAAAAAGTATGAAACAATTTAAATTTCGAAATTCGAAAAATAAATTCGTAATCATCTATCATTGGATCGATATTACTTCATCGTAACGCTACTTTGATGTAAGAGATTTTACTTCTTAGTCATAGTTTGAAAAAGAACATAAACATCACTAGGTTTCTTTTATAAAACATATTCGAGTAAGCACTCTTGTGTAATAACGATCGGATAGATCATTATTTAATTTTGATTTTGATCGTATAGTTGTACGAATATGATCTAAAACGGCGCTTCTACATTATCTCTCACAAGTGCGAGTAAGATATAACTATTTTTAGGGTACAGTCGGCTGCACTAAGATACTCTTAAATATGAAAACTAAAGAATCATGAAATCTCTTGACGACTTCAATGTCGATTTAGTTAATCTGTTAAGGCATTCTTAAAGGAAATTATTAAATGAACAAATTCATTCTTAGACTATATGCCCTGCAAATATTATATCATCTTGCTAAGACACAATTTAAAAAAATTACGAACCTTCTCGATGATTCCTTTACGATGATTGGAGAGAAGACCTTACTTAACCAACTGTGCATATTGTGTGAGGACACAAATTTCAACTAGGTACTCATTCTCCTTATTTTTGGCTTCGTAATCTCGTTCGGCTCTAATTAAATCCTTTGTACATGAAAGGGTTGCCAGCTAGAGACTTTTTATTCGTAGCAATTCAAGCCAACTTTCTGGCTGCCGTTCTGCATTGAAGTCAGTGTCCAAAAATGGTCTTATGGCCTTAGTTTTCTACTAGCGGCCGCCCGCGGCTTCATTAGCGTATTAAGGGTGATTGTTAACATTAAAGACGTTTCAATTTCTACCCTGTCCCGGTAATATTTCGCTATAAAAAGTAGCCTTAACGTTAATCCAGGCTGTGAACTATATTTGGTATAAGTTTCATCTCGATCGGTTTTGTGGTTAGGGCGTGATTGGTCCACTAACATCCAAAAAATCTGGCGTGTAAAATAAGCACATAGCGCCGCGTCAACCAATTTTTTATTACTATTTTCGTTTTGTAACCAATTTAAAGATCTAATAACTCACGGCCATAAAAGTAGCAAGTGTCAGCGTAGTGAAACCCCCGGCGGTGAGGCGTGCGACGCGCCGCGAGCGTACCATCACCACCAGCAGAGACCGCCGCAGCCCCGCGGAGCAGCAGTACCACGGGCACTGGTACGCAGCACCTGCTACTTCGGAACTCTACAAACAAAAGAACACAGGCGTGGCTATCCCCGATCTGTGAGGATAGCCACGCCTGTGTTCTTTTGTTGGGCTTGTTCCAATCGCATGTATTTACGTGCCCCCATATTTAGAACCACTTGCACTGTTGTGCAACCCAGTCGCGCTATGCCTATACAACGTGTAACATAAGGCCTTATAAGGCCCCCCCCCTTATAAGGCCGAAGACCAAGAGATCAGACCAAGCACTGGGATACTTAAACGCGTGCAAAGTTTGAATACTTCGTTTTCGGAATTCCCATACAAAAGTCAAATTAATAGTCTCATTTGAAACAACCCTGATAATGTGTTCTTGTATGTGACCTTGGTACATACGCTATTTGCGTTTAGTAATTGGTGGAAGTTCTGTTACCTATTTTATCTACAGTTCACAATTAAAGGTCAAAAAACAGTTGTAAATAGGGCTGTGTCAAGTTGTGTTAGTTTCATTTTGGAGGAAAGTATAAGAGGCATTTCATGAATGAAAAACTTCGAAATTTCAAAGTCTTTTAACAAAAGTTGTTCGCCATGACCTGTAGATTCTGCTTCCGGGGTTATATGGGTATTATGTTACACGTTGTATATACAGATTTAGGTCCGTAATATTTTTTGAATTTTTTATTCCTGAAGATCTCTCATTAGCTTGGCTAAAACTAGCATTTAAAAATAAGCTAACTACTAGCTGTCTTACCTCTTCAGACAGCTGTGTGCCTTGATAGCAGTACACGAAGACTTGGAAGCTCATGTTCATAAGATACGTGCCCATCGACAACAGGCGCACGATGTTCCCAGTTTGCTGAAAAAAATATCTCTAACATCTTTACGACCGCCTTGATCACGAACAAATTTGACGTCAGTCGCGTAAACGTATCGTATCTCTAATATAACATATCCCTAATACAACAGAATAAGGTCGAATTACGCTAGGGTACGCCGGTACGCTAACGCCACAAATGTCATATTTCATTCGTGATTAGGCCAGGAACCTATCGTGTTCGTTTTGAACGTAAATTCCAAAATAAAACCTCAATCATAAACAGATTTCAGTTCGCAAGTCAAGCTTGAGCCAAGATCAGAACCACAGGTCCTTTTGGCAGTGGTTTTTTACCATCTGTATCTTATATTTGATCTAGAGATGTCTATATCTCAAATGCTTAGTACCTAATGTGCTGCTTAAATCTGGGTGTGTGCCAAATTTAATACTTGGCTCTAAGTACCCCCCTTAGACATCCTCATATAATCCTGAATTAGTAGATACTGAGAGATTTGAAGAGATATCTTGGGGGTGAAAGTCATAAAGCTGTTTCTGAGTAACGCTGTTCTTGACAGTTTTTAGCTGACGCATAGCGTTACTCAGTGACTAAAACAGTGCTAAGAAAGTACCGAAACTAATTGAAAAGCAGTAACACAAATGATGATGAGTGAGACGAAGAACTGCGCGAAAGTAGGCGCGGAGAAGCTGTCCTGAAGATGCACCACCGCCTGCAGTGCCATCTGGTGTTCGCAGACGCACTCGCGGAGACGCGACCAAACGACTAACTCCTGTTCGGGGGTCAGCGTTTGCTGGAATAAAGACCATAAATAAATAGGTACGTCATTAATAAAAGTTAATCAAACGTGATACTTAGAAAGAATAGGTAAAGAATAGGGCAAGCAAATAAAAATGAAAAAGAATGTATTGATGATGTACTTATCAAAATAAAAGGTTTAAAAGTAAATATTTTAAAAACATCGTACATTTTTATTTTGAGTACTTGCTGGAACAAGCATATATCCCACCGCCTATAGGAAAGCAATTGCCTCTAAGTCACGCACGAACGTGCCCTACGATTTACTGCCTTGCGTCCATCAATTTGAGGCAAATAATAATTTTGAAATGAAGAACATAGGTATTTATTAATAGACGTATGTACTTTGTTCTTTGAGACCTCCAGGTCCTCGCACAAGGTCTTCAGCGACAGACTCAGCAGTTGCAGACGACACCTGCACTGGGCTATCAGGGTGGTGACCAGTGAGTCTTTGCCCACATTGAGGTAGGCCGCTATGAAGAGCGCCGTGACTTGGTGAATGTACGTCAACTCGAAAGCTGGGGACTTGGAAGTGTCGTATGGGTACCTGAAAAGTTCTTTAGGTTGATTATATAGATGACAGAAAAAATTGAAATTGAACTAGCTTTAAGTACTATTATATGGTACTGATTGGTTCTTTCTTTAGGACCAGTTTTGCTCTGCAGCACACCAGGACCAGACGGAGGCTATGATGTATGAGGTACTAGTTCAGTCCCGCGCAGACTTAGTTGGTGACCAAACAGGCCCTATAGTTTTGGAGATTTCGTGCCAGTCGGTAAGAGACTTCTTGTTTATAAATAAAGATTTGGTAACACACCAAGCTCGCAAAGGCAGTTGGTTCTTTTCAGCGCTCGTAGCCCAGCCCATGGTCGTGGTGACGGTCAGGGCGAAGTATAGGACCAGCTGCGACATGGTCTCCCGGTTACACCTGACAAACAAAATGTATGATCACCAGTTAACTTGCAAACGTGGTGATTCCGGCAAACCACCCTCTAAAATTTTCCTGGGCATATACGAGAGGCCTACTACCGGAATTGGTTCACAGTGTTGGTTCATTAGAAAAAGTTATTCATATTGATGGGTACTTTAACATCCTGTATAGCTACGGCCTCAATGGTTTCCTGAGAGAAAATACTTTTTAGGGTTAAGCTTGCCTTTCTACATGTATTTTGTAAACTTTTCTGTAAATATTTCTGTGTACAATCTGTTATTTTGGGCACTCTTACAAAAACCTTTTAAACATCCCACATATGGCACGTCCATAGCGGATACGTTCATAAGGACACGCGCTCTGTAGTAGGGGAGCCCACGGTGCTAAATGGGAATTTACTTGAGCGTCATAAAGACCTATTGGGTAGCAAAGCTTAGATGATAAGAAGAAAAAAATGTTATATAATATAACCTTTTCATCGGTGGGGGGACCGGCTAAATATTTTCGAATATGTAAAAAAATACTGTTGCATGGAGGTAAATAAATTGTTACAGACAGAGGTAACCTTTCATTTCCTTGTTCATCCACATATTTCACCTTTTAACAATGTCTTTAGCTTCCTCACTCTTCACTTCAGTGAGCACTCGATCAGCATCAGCAATGATCCCCTGGATGATCTGCCTCCTTTTCAAGAGGTTGAAGATCTTAGCTGCCTGAGCCAAGTTTGTGAAGAGCAGGAAAGCTGTACCGGTCATGAGGGGCAGGTCTCCCCAGATGAGGAATAAATCTACCACTTGAATTATGAGGTAGGTTCCTGTGACACAGAATTAGGAATTAAGTGATTGATTCTAGAATATTGTTTCAGTTACTGAATTATTCTAAACTAAGACAGTATTAAATTAGACTAAAAAAAATACTTCAGCGATTCAATATATTATACTATCTGATACCCGTTTTGTAAAGGGTGGGTCTTTAAATAGTTTAGAGGTGCTGACCTCAAGGGGTAGCCGATACCCTCCATGTCTATTCCATTTTATTTTATTTTAGATAATTACATAATCGTAAATCTTAAAGTACCACGCCTTTTTCTGCTGCCAAGCAGCTTTGCTGTGTTTCGGTTTGAAGAGTGTGGTTGCCGGTGTAAATACAGGCACATGAGGCCTAAAATCTGTATGCCTCAAGTTGATGGACGCAGGGCGTTGCATCGTAGGGCACGTTCCTAAAGTGCGTGACTTACGAGGCAATGCTTTGTTATAGGTGATGGTTACCACTTAACATCAGGTGGGCCATCTGCTTGTTCCATCAACTAGTGGTATAAAAACAAAAAAAAAAACAAAAAAAGTTAACAGTCTAAAGGTATTTATTAAATTGAATCACTTTGAAACTGTCTTAAGGCTAGGTGAATCTAAGTTCCAGTTTCGGGCGACCAAACCCAGAAGAACAGGCTATAAAAGAATAGAAGTAGATTGTTCATCAACACCAACCCAAAAGGAACATAAACGACAGCACAGTGTAGAAGTTATACAATAGCTTCCTATCTCCACGCAGGCCGTCGGGGGCCCAGAACCCGACCAGTTTCAATGCAGTCAGCGACAAGCTGGCAGAAGTGTTTGCATTTTCTATCAAAAAACCCATTTTAGGCTAGTATTTGTTGTGTTCCACTCTGTGACTTTGCTACGACTGTGTTGTACAAAGGAACCGAATGGGGGTAAACATGAGTGAGCACAGAACGCTTAATTACAGATTTCAGAAGACGACAACTGTTTTTGGCGGAATTAAAAAGAAGTGCGTAGTTCTACCTACTCGTAAATGGATTTTTTCACATATACTTAACTCAAATATTGTCATGTTACGTAATTAAATGTTAAATACCTAATAAGAATTTTCGATTTTTACATCTTCCAAGAAGTCTTGGTGTCTGTAATCTTAGTACATACAACATAAAATCACGCCTGTTTCCCATAGGGGTAGGCAGAGACCACGGATTTCCATAATAATTTAATTGTCTTAGTATAAGAGACATTTCAGTGTTTTTATAATAACCCAAAGTATTTCAACTTAAATTGAGTACCAGCTTTTATTGTACTTTTTCATTTTGATTGTTACATGTTAACTGAAACAGCTTCACGACTTTAATCCCCAGGCACGTTAGATATCCCCTCAGATCTCTTAGTACCAAGTACTAACTCCAGATTCTTTGAGGATGTCTAAGGGGGGTAGTCAGAGGTACGTCCAAACATTACATTTGGCACATACCCACATTTTCCAGTAGTTGGTATTCCATACGTGACAGGTTGCAAGCCCATCGCCGCTGTTAGAGTACTAACTGGTTTCCTCACGATGGTTTCCTTCACCGTTTAAGAGCATAAATTTTGCGCATTGCGCACATAAATTTTTCGATAGGAAAAATCCATTGGTGCACGACCGGATTCGAACCTGCGACCTTACGATCGGAAGGCGGGGTCACTCCCACTAGACCACCGGTGCTCTTAGAACTAATAAATAAACCCTATACCTAGGTACATGTACATATAAAGATATCTGCCTTAAGGGTGGTAAAATGTTTACCTCCCCTTTTGTCAATTACTTAATTGCATATTTCGATCCGAAACGGCAAATATTATTATGTTTTTATTGTAATTGTCAAGTATGGCTGTTGTTTGGGTTTCAAATCAACGGTTTCCATGTTTCTTGTAATTAAAACTTTTATTACGGGTTAGGTTAGCTCAGCCGATTTTAGTTTTGAAAATTACAATATTATACAAGGTATTCCAATACTAGTACGGCGAAAAAAAAACAGCTGTTTCATACATTTTAGCCAGGTAGGTATTGAACTTTTGTATAAAACAGCCGTTTTTTGTCGCGTTTACAGTGTTGGTTCCTTAGAAAAAGTAATTCATATTAATGGGTACTTTAGCCCCCTGAAGTTTTAAACTCAAGTTTTGGAACACCTTGTATAAGAGTAATAAGAAGTTATAGGAGTAGTGAAAACTACCACACCTAGTAACTAACAAGCAGCGTTGCTGTGTTTTGATTTATAAGGTATGGTGCCGCTGGCAAATTACAGGCACTTGAGAAAAACTATATAAATAACAAAATATCTTCATAGGTATCAACTATTCTGGTTCCCATAGCTTTGATTAGTTTGCGGCTAGACAGTGCTGTGTCGAATGTACAGTAATACTTATTTATTTATGATCTAAGAGATCTACCGTGTCTGAGGCATGTGGTTTTCATTGGCTTTCATAATTTTTCCTTCATTTTTCATAAAAATATATAAAAAATCATATACCAGGGATTTTTAGGGATGTATGTAAGTATGTATAATATGTACGTCATAACTACGTTGTTTTATTCAAAACCCGCAGTAAATCTAAAGTTTCCTATTAGCTAAATACCACCTTCGCGTACCACGTTTTCGTAGCATATCTGGACATTCAATGCATCTACGCATTCATAGATGGCGCTATTTTAAAAACGTAACGTTTCCTATATAGTGGCTAAACACCAACTTCGCGACCGTTCTCGTAGCATGTCTAGACATTCAATACATCTACGCATTCATAGAGGGCGCTATGTTAAAAACCTAACGTTTTCTAGTGGCTAAACACCATCTTCGCGACCGTTCTCGTAGCATGTCTGGACATTCAATGCCTCTACGCATTCATAGATGGCGCTATTTTACAATCTTTGGAAAAATATATTGTAAAATAGACCACCTCTCATCTCATAAACGTCAAGTTATTTGCAAACTACTATAGGTTCTTGTTATTCTAGTCTTTAATAAGTTATCTTATTTTGATCAGTTATCTGGCTCCAGCACAGATAAGGCTCCAGTAATACATACTATAAACACCAAAATAACCCTCAAAGAACCATAAAATGAAGCGGCAAGCACCTCCCTGCTAACTCAAGATTCTATGAGGGTGTCTCAGGGGGTAGTCAAAGGTACTTTTAGAACAATTAGACAATTAGAACATACCCATATTTTGCAGTAGTTAGTATTCCAAATGTGACAGGTTGCAAGCCATTCGGGACTGTTTAACGCTTCCTCAAGATGTTTTCCTTCACTGATTGAAAGACCGTTGGTCAAAAATGTATTGAACGTGGTCGGTTAAAATAAATTCGAGGAGCCATCTGGTATAGAATTGCGTCCTATTCTTGAATTCGGTTTCCACGTTTAGCTCTTCGAGTTTAGGCAGTATAGGGTAGTAGTAGTATTCTCTTATCTGTGGTATAGGACCTATACTATAGGTAACGGGTGAAGCTTATCTCAAAAGAAAAATCGGTTTAGAATTACAACACAATGCGTTCCTAGAGGGGGCTGAAGAACAATGATACAATAAATCAAAGTATTTTTTTAAATACTCGAAGATAAGTGAATCTAGGTGCCAGTTCCAGGCGGACAGGCCAAGAACAGGCAACAAACTTTCGATTTGGATCAAGGAACATAAAACAATAATTAAAATAATTGGTTGGTAGTTAAGTTCTTACTTTCTTGTCTGGACATTCAAAGCGATTCACTATTCTTAAAACTAGCAGACAAATAAATACAGCTGTAACACCCAAATGTGTCAATTATCTTAATAACTTAATAGTTACCTACTGAAGTGCTATTCTGTCAACAACACTCACCCAAGTGACTGCTGAATCCGCGGTGAGTTTTGTATTTGGCATTCTGTAGTACATTCACCTATCTCAGTCATTCAACTAACACCACCCGCGTGAATATTTTAGCAGTTAAAAAGCCAATGTGAAAGTGGTAAAGCTCGTGATCGAAGTGAGGGTGGATCCACTAGGTGAATCTCCCCGTGATTTTGTTTCCAGAATAGCACTACTGTCACCTATTGTGCTTTGAAAACATTTGCCAAGGTGTGAATCAAAAGTTCAGGGGTACGCAACATTTTAAGCTAGTCAATAACTGAGCCATTACCCTCGTTCTAAAAACGCTACCTGAACTTCTTCTTTTTGTCATGTCACTTATTCTTATTACAAGCCATTAGGCTCATATGGCAAATGCTGAGTGGAAGCCTTTTTTACGACACTATACGTATTTAAAATATCTCTTACAGTGTGTAGAGCAGCTTTTTTTTTTTTATCGGTATTTATGTTATATTTTGTATCGTAAAATAAATTTTGTGTCGTTCTACGTATGTATATCAGTTGTATAAACCTGAAGTAAAGTAAATAAAGTGAAACGCAAGTGTGGAGTTGAATGGAAATCGTTTAAAACCGCTGAGATTTCCCTAGGATAGTCCGCTAGATATAAGCATCCCCTATACAATATCCTATATTAGAGGGGAACCCAATGTACAGCAGTACCTAGGTAGACTTCTTCAGGCTGACGACGTTAATGTTGGTAGATACATTTAAAACCTTTTCGCTCTGGGGAATCCACTATACCTAAGACATAAGCCACCCCTGCACATAGGTATACCTATAGGGGAGGCTAAAATAAGTTCATCAAGGCTAATTGTAATGATGTATGGCAGGAGTACTTTGACGAGAGGTCAAAAGAAAAGGGAATTTGGTTCCAAACTATCCAACCTCAAATATCTTTTTATCCGTGGATAGCTAATATCCCACTAAATAGAAAGAGTCTTAAGATGGCTTTAAGATTACGTTCCGGGCACATTCCAGCGAATGGTGCCCGGCAAATCGATTCATGGAAACGACGAGCCTTTTAGCGCAGCCGATTCTTTCGTCGTGCTTGTTTTAAAGTCGAGTGTCGTTACGTCGCGTCACCAAGCGACGCGTTGTTTTGAGTCGAGTTTTGTTTTGAAGAGTCCCTTCGACGATAGTACAGGCAGCGCAGAGCAAACAAGTTTGCGTTTCTAATGAAGAAAGTGCCATCTCCGAATTGTGCTGAATGCGGTACATTAGAAGACGTACAACATATTTTGCTGGAATGTGTCCGAAACAATGCGTTTAGATTAAGTTGTTTCGAAAGGCGATGTATGAATGTTGGTATTATTAAAAGCATCTTGGCTTGTCCCCTGTCGGGTCAAGCCAAGATGCTATTAGATGCTGTCTGGGTCTCTACAGGCAATCTTGCCAGTGTCAAGTGAATTGAATTAAATATTTTATAGTCAAGTCAGTCCATAGTCAAGTCAGCCGTCATTTGTTTTGAAGTAGGTAAATGGCGGTTTTCTTCAAAACATTAGAAATATTTTTAGGCAAATCAGGATATCACATAATACACTCTCATTCAAATTGTTTAAACGTTGTGCTTAGATCCCTTTTCTCTTTGGAGAATTGTAAATGTTTTACGTATGTTACGTATGTTATAGTAAATTGTAATACGTAGTATCGTATAAAATGTTTTTTACACCTGCCGAGCTGATTGAGCCTGTAAAAAAGTATACAGCAAACATCGATGTTGTTCAATCAAACAAAATATCTCCCTCGTCATGACAGTTCTAGTGAAAAACGATAATTGGACCCTTTGTGTGTGCTTGAACATGTTGAAAATATTTGGCTTTCTGGCCCCTGGCACACATTCAACTGTCATGAAATGGTTTTTAAGGCTCTACTGGCTCTTTTGGTTCTCTGTATTAGTTGGTGAGATTTGTGTTTTTTTAACATACTATTTATACCGCAGCAATGCCTCAGTACTAGATTTATTAGCACTAAAGTTTGATATCTTGATAGGATGATCCAGAATAAAAGTGTTGGACCTCAACTTGTGCTATACCTACACGTGTTTTTACTGAGGAATAACACAATACAATTGCATAATTATATCGTAAATTATTTTAAAATGACTGAAAGGAAACGCTCAACGAAAATAATAACTTGTTTTTATTCTAGTTGTCCGAGGTCACCAAAACCGAATCTCAAACTTCAAGACCAGCGTTATTAAACAAAATTATTTTTTCTGATTTTAATTTCAATAGTTGTTTTCTAAAATAAAGTACCTAATAATTTATTTCTTTTGTCTTGTTACTACTTCTTTCTTCTATCGGAACATGTGGTGAATGGATTTTAATTGCGCCTTCAAGACATTTGAAACTGTTTTAGAACTTTTTAGAAAAGTCCTATAATTATATCAAAATGAACAAAGTCGGTTCTTTCAATATCCCCAGGCATTTACATAGTCGTGCAGCTCGGTGACCTGGTGCAAATCTGGGGCAATCTTCCCTTGATGGTGAGCACTTCTTTCCTGCTGTTTACCAACTTTGCCTTCGCGGGGAAGATCTGTATCATCGGTTGGAGGAGCAGAACTGTCCAGCACATCATCGACGATGGAGACCGTGAAATGAAGGCTGAAGATACCGAAGAAGGGAGGGAAATAATAAAAGAGTGAGTACCTAACAGAGTTACATATAAAGCTCTTTGTAAAAGAGTTTGTCTGGTTATCACCGGTATCACCGGATACAGATGAGTTTTTGTCTGAAACCTTGAGAGTCATCATATCAAAAGTCATGTAAAGAGTTATGTGATTTATCAATCATGAATCAAAAGGATCACTTAAAATAGTTTTAAATATATTTGTATCTAGGCGCCAGTTCCACGCGAGCTTTTTGTGAAGGACTGGCAAAGGAATGTGGGGAAACAAAGAGGGAAGAATGAAGACCTACACGACACAAAGAGATCCTAGTGTAGAGCCAGGACTTGTATTATGTGACTGTTGATTACTTACTGTTGTAATGATTACTTACTTTATTTTTAGCTGCCACCGAGAGACTACGTTTCTCTTCAGCATGTACACGGC
Source organism: Chloroclysta siterata (assembly GCA_932294275.1). Lineage (NCBI taxonomy): Eukaryota > Metazoa > Arthropoda > Insecta > Lepidoptera > Geometridae > Chloroclysta > Chloroclysta siterata. The sequence continues at coordinate 24,894,742 of OW028592.1, read as the reverse complement.
ACTTTCAGCAATAACTGTGCTGGGATTGGCCGTCAGTGTTGAGAAGAACAGTCTGCCTCTGCGAGCATGGTAAGAAGAAAAACAGCAACCTGAACCAGCAAAGTTGAAGCAAGATTCAACTTCAACTTTCATGTTGCGGACAGCCAAAGAGTGGAATTGAATATATACAAGGTGTTCCATAAGTTGTGTATATAAACTTCAGGGGGCTAAAGTACCCATCAATATGAACAACTTTTTCTAAGGAACCAACACTGTGAACGCGAAAAAAAAACAGCTGTTTCATACATTTTAGCCTGGTAGGTATTGAACTTTTGTATGAAACAGCTGTTTTTTTTTTCGCGTTCACAGTGTTGGTTCCTTAGAAAAAGTTGTTCATATTGATGGGTACTTTAGCCCCCTGAAGTTTATACAACGTGTTTATTAAGAGTTGTAGGGATCCGAAAGCAGGATATTCTACCGGTCATAACGAACAACTTTTGTTCTACGACTTTTAAAATTTCAAAGTTTTTCATTCATCAAATGCCTCTTAAACTTTTATCTAAAATGAATCTAAACGCATCATGAGGCAGCCCTATTTACAGCTGTTCTTTGACCTCTAGTTACAATACCTTAGATAAAATAGGTAACAGAACTGCCACCAATTACCTAGTAATGTGCCTACCTAATAATGATGTTGCTGTTTTTAAAGATCTTGGTATGTAAAAGAAATATTTTCGCGACTGTAATCCCTAGTCACGGTAAACATTCTCTGAGATCTTTGGTACTAATACCTATTCAGTAACTAGGTACCTACGTGGCTACGTACTCAATATTTAATAGAATACTTATTTTTGTTTGATTACTAGATGTCGTAAAGCAATGTTTATGATATTCATAGTTCTTTAAATTGTAACATGTTACTTTACCACCATGGTTCATTGACACGACAAAATTATTCAACTGCAATTTTGGGAAGTGTCTAGTCTGTCCTATTTAATCTTTGACTTACCTGTCTGTCATTGGTTGCATTTAAAAACGCATATCCAATCAGGACGGCCGACGGCCGCCGATCAGTGTTACCATTTGTGGCAGATTTCTGCCATTTGGCAGATTTTAAATATTTCAAGAAAAATCTTATTAGTTTGAATTTTTAATGAAATAATATTTATAATTTATTTATTTTTTACCGAACTGGAAACTTCTTATTCTTTTTTACCTTTATTGATTTGGTTTCTAAACAACTTTTATCTCGTTTTAGATAACTGCAAACCGTTACAAACGATCAAAAGATAGTAACTAAATGTAATGTAGGTATTTAATTTATTCCGTAGCCACGAAGGAGATGGTATGAAGTCATATTTTTGGTATTTTTATCGTCAAGCTTGGTAGATTTTGACAGATTTTTTGGCAGGTGTGTGGTAGAACCGCCACTTTTGAGATGGTCACCCTGTTTGTGTTTACATGCGTTGTTGTACATTGTTTTGTTGAGAAAATGTCATCAAACGTGATAAAATGGTGATTGCTATGGTAAAAGCCGTCGTCAGTCAGTGTGTGTATGAGCAGTGCCTACGAGGTAATGGTTTAGTGTGAAGTTTGAAGCCTGTGTCGTGCGAAATCTCGCAAACTTACCAAAATCCAGTTTTATCCAGTGTTATTATAGCCAGTAAATAATGACAAAATCCATAGGAACCAGTAAAAATATCGTGTCAGGGGATTGGCGGCGTACCTACCTACCTACCGAAAGGTAAGTATTTCAAATTATCTCGTAGGTTATCGTTGTTTTTCTCTTTCCTAGATAGAAGCGCGCGTGCGTGTGACCTTGACACGTACACAGACAGGGCTGTTGCAAATTTCTGAGAAAATATTAATTTTACTTCTCTATGGGAATTTCGAAAACGATGTATCCAACCGTTGCACACGTCAAAGTATTCCAGTGCTTGGTCTAAATACACGCTCTTTGTTTCCCTACATAACTTCATCAACACGTTGTATACACAACTTATGGAACACCTTGTATATATATATTCAATTCCACTCCAATATATATACAAGGTGTTCCATAAGTTTTGTATATAAACTTCAGGGGGCTAAACTACCCATCAATATGAACAACTTTTTCTAAGGAACCAACACTGTGAACGCGAAAAAAAAAACAGCTGTTTCATACAAGAGTTCAATACCTACCAGGCTAAAATGTATGAAACAGCTGTTTTTTTTTCGCGTTCACAGTGTTGGTTCCTTAGAAAAAGTTGTCCATATTGATGGGTACTTTAGCCCCCTGAAGTTTATATACACAACTTATGGAACACCTTGTATATGAATATTTGAATATATTGGTGGACTTTCCACACAGCACTATCTAACCCCAAACTAAGCCAAAGCTTGTGATATGGGAACCAGATAGCTGGTATAATACTTTTTTTTTTTTGTAAATATATACTTATAATATTATACAACGTGTTTATTAAGAATTGTAGGGATCCGAAAGCAGGATATTCTACCGGTCATAACGAACAACTTTTGTTCTACGACTTTTAAAATTTCAAAGTTTTTCATTCATCAAATGCCTCTTAAACTTTTATCTAAAATGAATCTAAACGCATCATGAGGCAGCCCTATTTACAGCTGTTCTTTGACCTCTAGTTACAATACCTTAGATAAAATAGGTAACAGAACTGCCACCAATTACCAAGTAATGTGCCTACCTAATAATGATGTTGCTGTTTTTAAAGATCTTAGTATGTAAAAGAAATATTTTCGCGACTGTAATCCCTAGTCACGGTAAACATTCTCTGAGATCTTTGGTACTAATACCTATTCAGTAACTAGGTACCTACGTGGCTACGTACTCAATATTTAATAGAATATTTATTTTTGTTTAATTACTAGATGTCGTAAACCAATGTTTATGATATTCATAGTTCTTTAAATTGTAACATGTTACTTTACCACCATGGTTCATTGACACGACAAAATTATTCAACTGCAATTTTGGGAAGTGTCTAGTCTGTCCTATTTAATCTTTGAGTTACCTGTCTGTCATTGGTTGCATTTAAAAACGCATATCCAATCAGGACGGCCGACGGCCGCCGATCAGTGTTACCATTTGTGGCAGATTTCTGCCATTTGGCAGATTTTAAATATTTCAAGAAAAATCTTTAGTTTGAATTTTTAATGAAATAATATTTATAATTTATTTATTTTTTACCGAACTGGAAACTTCTTATTCTTTTTTACCTTTATTGATTTGGTTTCTAAACAACTTCTATCTCGTTTTAGATAACTGCAAACCGTTACAAACGATCAAAAGATAGTAACTGAATGTAATGTAGGTAGCCATGGGTAACTCACTCAAAAAACATGATCTGCAGCGCATCAGCTCATTTACAGTCTCGAGCCGGAGCCGAACCGCGGTTCAAACGGCTCCGAATTTCAGGACCAATTTATTTTCATGGTACCTTCAAAGACTCCAAGCAAGCACCGATAAGACTTGGCAAAAGGACTAGACGCCAAAACAAAAAAATACTACGATAAAAATAATTTTGTAGAAAAATAAACGAGTCTTGCGGGAAATAAACAGGAAAAAAATCGTGAATTTGTATGTTAGCAATAACTAATAAATATTGCTAACAATGAACGACGGAATGAAAAAAAACTAAAGTAAAAGCTCTACTATTCAAAATGAACCTTACTTGATTAAACGATAAAATGGAAAATATTTATGCAAATTATGACGAGCCTAGAACGCAAAATATCCTTAAATATGTATGCTAAAACGCGAGGGCATCCACGGGCTGTTGCTAAAATAACTCAAGTTAATAATTCAAATTCGTAACACATACCATTTCAAAACATGCTTTTCTAAAAAGAACCATAATCCTTCAATTCATCCTAACTCGACTCACTCACCCGCGCAGATATTACTTCAAACGATTCAACGGTTCGAGTACGTAGTAAACCTCCCAATGAATCAAAATAAATATTCTACTCAAACGGTTCAGGGTTCTGTTTATCATAAAACCAATCTTTGAACCGTTTGAGTTGTGTATCAGCAATCTTATTGGATCTTCTAATTGGATCTTATTATCTAGACGAAACAATTCAAATTCATTTAGCAAAATTTTTGATCTGGATAATTCTTTTTTCTAATGTAGACCCTATCAAACCTAGGAATAAAATTTATATTAGGCTGGCATGAGAGCTGTTGAGCCGCTCCAAAAGAAATAAAGCCGGTACTGACGGCTCACTACGGTATGAGCCGCTCCAGACGAGTACGTCTGACTCCTTCTACCCACGGCTAAATGTAGGTATTTAATTTATTCCGTAGCCACGAAGGAGATGGTATGAAGTCATATTTTTGGTATTTTTATCGTCAAGCTTGGTAGATTTTGACAGATTTTTTGGCAGGTGTGTGGTAGAACCGCCACTTTTGAGATGGTCACCCTGTTTGTGTTTACATGCGTTGTTGTACATTGTTTTGTTGAGAAAATGTCATCAAACGTGATAAAATGGTGATTGTTATGTAAAAAGCCGTCGTCAGTCAGTGTGTGTATGAGCAGTGCCTACGAGGTAATGGTTTAGTGTGAAGTTTGAAGCCTGTGTCGTGCGCTATCTCGCAAACTTACCAAAATCCAGTTTTATCCAGTGTTATTATAGCCAGTAAATAATGACAAAATCCATAGGAACCAGTAAAAATATCGTGTCAGGGGATTGGCGGCGTACCTACCTACCTACCGAAAGGTAAGTATTTCAAATTATCTCGTAGGTTGTCGTTGTTTTTCTCTTTCCTAGATAGAAGCGCGCGTGCGTGTGACCTTGACACGTACACAGACAGGGCTGTTGCAAATTTCTGAGAAAATATTAATTTTACTTTTCTATGGGAATTTCGAAAACGATGTATTCAACCGTTGCACACGTCAAAGTATTCCAGTGCTTGGTCTAAATACACGCTCTTTGTTTCCCTACATAACTTCATCAACACGTTGTATAACACCCAGACAGAGAACAAACATCAATGTTCATCACACAAATGTTTGTTCTCGGTGGGGATCGAACCCACGGCCTAATACGGCGCAGAAGGCAGAGCTACTACCAACTGAGCTGTGAAGGCTGAGCTGTGAATTATTTACCGGCGTCTGTTTTTCCGAACACATTTTACGAAAACTGTGATATTTTTAAGTATTCAAGCGAGTAAGAGATCTTCTAGACAATACGCGCTACACCATCGACCGAATGGCCAAACGCAAGCCTATTATTTATTGTAAAATAAATAATATAAGTAGGTAATCAATAATCACTTTGATAATTACCTAAATTCGTTTACAAATATAAACACATCAATTACTTTTACAGCCTAGAATAAGAATTATTTATTGTACAACTGTGTAATTATTTACAATAATAAAGATTAGCCTAAAGATGCTAGTGCTCTTCATGGATGAAGGAAAACATCGTGAGGAAACCAGTTAGTATTCTAACGGCGGCGATGGGCTTGCAACCTCTCACGTATGGAATACCTTGGAATTGAAATAATGGAATAACTTCTTTAAAATATGGGTATGTGCCAAATGTAATATTTGGCCGTACCTCTGACTGCCTCCCTTAGACGTTTAGGTCAAAGTCAAAGTCAAAGTCAATAGGTATTTATTCAATAAAATCACAAGGATCACTTTGAAACGTCTTAAAGCTAGGTGACTCTAGGTGCCAGTTCCACGCGACCAAAGCCTAGAAGAACAGGCAACAAACTTACGGCTTGGTTCCTACCGTTCTTTTGTATGATCCTTTTACAATGTAATATAATATATTATTGAAGTTAAGTGAGGCGTAGGCATACAGAAAAAGTTAAACATAATCAAATTTATAAGACAGCACACGCTACGCTTCAAACTAATAATACCTAATGCATAAAATTAAATACAATCTATTAAATCAGAGAAAAATAAAACACACAATAGTAGGTACAGTACAGACATTGCAGACATGTTAGCTGCCGATGGGCAGAGCGACCGGGACATCGGGCCACGCACTTTTATCATCAATATAGCTATCTAAAGTATAATAAGCTTTACTTATTAGATTATTCTTAATGTATGCTTTAAATTTTCTAATAGGAAGCCCAGTGGCACTTTCTGGAAGTTTATTATAGAAGCGTATACCGTTCCCCATAAACGAGCCATTTACCTTTTGGAGTCGAAATTTAGGAATACATAATTTGTTTTTATTTCTAGTGTTAACGTTATGTGCATCACTCTTTTTCTTAAAGCTATCTATGTGTTTATGAGTGTATAATAGATTTTCATAAATATACTGTGAAGTTACTGTGAGAATATTAATTTCTTTAAATCGCTCCCTCAATGATTCGCGTGGTTTCAGTTTATAAATGGCACGTATCGCCCGTTTTTGAAGTACAAATATACTTTGTATATCAGCAGCTTTCCCCCAGAGCAATATACCATAAGACATTACACTATGAAAGTAGCTAAAATATACTAGCCTAGCTGTAGCTTCATCTGTAAGCCATCTTATTGTGCGAACTGCGTATGCAGCCGAACTCAGTCTACCAGCAAGTGATTTGATATGTGGACCCCACTGCAATTTTGCATCAATATTAAGTCCTAAAAAAATAGTAGAATTGAACAGGGTAAGTGATTCTCCATTTAATTCAATATTGGTTGGACGCTGAACCACATTTGGCAAAGTAAATTTAATGCATTTCGTTTTCCCGGCATTGAGCAAAAGATTATTAACAGTAAACCAGTTAAGTACTTGCGACAGAGATGCATTAACGTCATCGAAGTTAGTCTTCAATCTGTCGACTTTAAATATTAAAGAGGTATCGTCAGCAAATAGAACTATTTCACATAAATCCTTTACAAAAGGTGGAAGGTCATTTACATATACTAGAAATAAAAAGGGACCCAATATGGAACCTTGAGGTACCCCTATATCAATGACCGACCCAGACGACCTCTCACCGCCAACATCAACTTTTTGCACTCTATTGGTTAAATATGACTGTATAAGACCAATTGCCTGGTTTATGATGCCGTAATGTTTAAGTTTAGATATTAAGGTGGCATGACTTACACAGTCAAAAGCTTTGGACAGATCGCAGAATACCCCAATCGCATCTTGTGAGTGTTCCCAAGCATCATAAATGTGCTTCAGGAGCGTCGAACCGGCATCTGTCGTTGATCGACCTTTAGTAAATCCAAATTGATGACTATGAAGTATGCCGTTGACTTTAAAATGTGATAATAACTGAGTAAGAACAATTTTTTCAAAAATTTTACTTAACGAAGGCAGTACCGAAATAGGCCTGTAGTTCGCAGGATCTTGTTCATTTCCAGACTTGTACAGGGGAATGAGTTTACTGTGTTTCATTAAATCAGGGAAAACGCCCTCATCTAGACATCTATTAAAAATGTATGCTAGACATGGTGCAATATCAGTTATAATAGCGCTTAAAACTTTTGTGGACATTCCCCATAGATCTTCAGTATTTTTAATATTTAAGGATTTAAAAGTTTTCACAATATTATCAGCATTAATATATTTAAAACTGAAGATATCATTACATTTTTTAACGCTAGACTCTAATAGTGTTGTCGCTTCAGCAGCTGAGGAATTTAGGGATGAAGTCACAAGTTTAGGTATACTGGAGAAAAAACTATCAAACGCGTTGGCGACTTCAATATTTTTAGTAAAAACATTATTGTTTACTTTTAAATTTATCTGTTTATTACCGATCTTTGATTTGCCTGTTTCGTTATTAACTACCTTCCAAGTGGCTTTAATTTTATTTGTCGATTTTTCAATTTTATTTCTTATATGCAATGATTTTGCCGCGTGACATACTTTTTTGAAAATTTTAGAGTAGTTTTTAGTGTGTAGAATAAACGTTGGGTCATTCAGCATTGACTCCCTAGCAGCGTATAGGTCATATAATTTATTCCTACTTTTGTAAATACCTGGAGTTGCCCAGTCAGCGAACTTGACACTTACACTAGCTTTACATGTTTTAAGTTGAAAAGTATCATTATGTTCTTCATTTATTAAATTTGTCAATTTTATAAAAAGATAATTTGGGTCAGTCAAATATGGTAAAAGGGACACTTTCAGTTCAACATTGTTCTGAAACTTTTTAGTACGGCTATCTGTGATAAGCCGATAGGTGAAGACCTCGTCTTTATCTGATTCTTTATATTCAAACCTAGCGCTATGACCGTAATGATCTGAGCTAAAATGCTTAACTACGGACTTACAAATTGGTTCATGACTGCAAAAGATGTTGTCTAGACAGGTGGCTGTTGTTAATGTCACTCTTGTTGGGTCTTTAAACAAGCTGTGTAGATCAAAACATTTAAACAAATTTAAAAATCTCTCAGAGAGTGGATGAACCGGAATATCTATATTAAAATCACCGCAGACTATTAAAGTTTTTTTACTATCGAAGGTTTTAAGCAATACTTCTTCCATAGTGGATTCATACAACGTGAAGTCCGCGTCTGGGGGACGGTATACACTCACAACGATGTGCCGCTCCAGCTCCACACACGACAGCTCAATAGTCCTCTCAATACTGAGATTTGCAATGTCTTTACGCTCCCTGCATTTCAAGTTATTATTTACAACAATTAAAGAACCGCCATGTATAGCGTTCTTGCGTCTAAAAGAGCTCAATATACTGTATTTATTATAAAAAGGGAGCAACTCTAGTTCTAATATCCAGTGTTCTGTAATACACATGATATCTACATTGAAACAATTCAAAAATAATTCTAGTTCTAATACTTTGCTGGGAAGGCCTTGCATATTTTGGTGTACAACATGTAAAGTGCCAGGCTTTCCCATTGTCGAAAGGTCGTAGTTATGTGGTACTAAAAAATCTCAGACGTCGGGGTTTCAGTTTTTCAGCCTAATGAGGTAGTTATACGTCACTTATTCAAGTGTACGCCTCAACTGTAGGCAAACCTTTCCTACCAATAACATTTTCATTTTTCGTTTTAGGTACCCCTACGATGCCTACAAATTTCCAGCGTATGAAATAACTTACGCTCACCAGGTACCAACTAAAATATTCGTTATTTTACCCATAACAACTAGATAATAGCTTTTTTTTTATACAACTAGCTGATGGAACAAGCATATGCACCTAATGGTAAGTGGCATCCATCACCTATAACAAAGCATTGGCTCGTAAGTCACAAACGATAGGAACGAACTCTGCGATGCACTGCCCTGCGTCCATCAACTTGAGGCATACAGATGTTAAGCCTCATGTGCCTGTAACTACACCGGCAACCACACTCTTCAAACGGAAACACAGCAACGCTGCTTGGCGGCAGAAAAAGGCGTGGTGGTAGTACTTCCCCGGACGAACCCTTCACAAAGAACTCTACTACTCTTCTTACTTACTTTCTAGCTAAAGATAGAAAATACTTTATTGCACACAACTTATTTACATAACAAAAAACAAACTTAAAACTACAAAGTACAATGGGCGGTCTGATCGCAAAATAGCGATATCTACCAGACAACCGCTGGATGAAGTGGACTCATTAAATTTAGAAGGGGTGCTTGTGTGCGTGGAGTTAAAAAAGATTTTTTGAGAGAAAAATAGATGTCTGAGTCATGAACTATACAAGGTGTTCCAATACTTGTGTTTAAAACTTCAGGGGGCTAAAGTACCCATCAATATGAATAACACTATGAACGCGAAAAAAAAAATCTGTTTCATACATTTAAGCCAGGTAGGTATTGAACTTTTGTATGAAACAGCTGTTTTTTTCCGCGTTTAGTGTTGGTTCCTTAAAAAAATTTATTCATATCGATGGGTACTTTATATAGGGAACACATTGTATTTAGTTTTAATTAGATTTCTTATAAAATCTTATAAAACTTAACCCCTTCGTCGTTCGTCACCCACTATTGGCAGGCTTACCAAATCGTAAATTAGTTAATAATTAAAGTACATAATATGTATTATATCAGCTATCTGGTTCCCATATTACACACTCCTCACCTCACCTCCACACCTCAGCTTTGGCTTAGTTTGGGGCTAGGTAGTGCTGTATGGAAAAAAAACCATTGTTTTATTATTGATGGATATTCCATACATCACTATTTAGCACTAAACTATGCAGAGCTTGTAAAATGGGAATCAAATAGCAGTTTTTTTGAAGAGTAGAGTAGTAGAAGCTGAGGTGTGCACACCTCAGCTTTGGCTTAGTTTGGGGCGAGATAGTGCTATGTGGAATGTCCACCAATTTTTAATTATTTATATTTAATAAAATCACCACTATATCGTCATCGCAATCTCTCATTTTACTACCACATAAATACTTAGAATTAAGTTTTTGCTCCTACCTTCTACACATTTGAAACCCTGTACCAAATAGGTATTGCGGAGGTGGGCGTTGATATTCGCGACACAGCTTTTCTTAACTCCTGCGGATATCATCGTTTTTCAATCTGTTCTTGTACTTCTGTTTCTTGTTCCAAATAAATACTTTTTGATTTGATTTATATTTAATGTTTTGCAGGTAGTAGCGCTGACGATAGCAGCAAGTCTCAATGTGAGCTTGGACACGATGATGACGACTTTGATGGCGCTGTGCCGCTGCAGACTGCGGCTCTCTGCTTTGGCATTCAGAAGCCTTTGTGATGGCATTAACTTCAGTACAGTACGTTATGTCTATGTATGATTCTATTTTTCCTATACAAAAATTTAAGTGCACAATGCCAGTGCTCTTAATCTGTGAAGGAAAACACCGTGAGGAAACCAGTTTTTAGTCTAACAGCGGCGATGGGCTTGCAACCTGTCACGTATGGAATACCAACTACTGCAAAAACTGGGTATGTGCCAAATGTAATGTTTGGACGTATCTCTGACTACCCCCCTTAGACGTCCACAAATAATTTGGAGTTAGTAATTGGTACTAAGAGATCTGAGGGGATATCTACCGTGCCTGGGGATAAAGTCGTGAAGCTGTTTCAATTTTTCATGGGTCTATGCAGCCTATAAGAGTTAAGGGGATATATAGACAACCCTTATTTCAAAGTCAAAGTCAAAAGGTATTTATTCAATTAAAACACAATAATCATGTTGAAACGTCTTAAAGCTAGGTACCTAATAGGTATATCTAGACAGATTAATACTATAATATACACAAATGAAAACACACATGCAGAGATATGTCATTTTAGGTATAATGGTCGGCCTTGTCGTTAAGAGCAATGTTTTCTAGAAAACTTTTGGATGGAAAGGGAAAAAATACACCTTAGAAAGACGTCGGTTTACTCAAACAACCTAAAGAACCTAAAGAAAGTTTTATCAACCTAAAGAAGTCCACTCCGTCCGACATAGGCCTCATACCTATACATTTCACGGAATTATGTAACTTTGTGTCTAAAATAACTAAGTACCTTTGTGTTTTTTTTTTATAATTTACTACTCTTATATCAGGTTTTAATCGATAACTACTCTTACCGATTTGCACGAATAATGTCCAAACAGAAAAATGTCCAAAGCCAATGTCCATTAGTAAATATGCCCAACTATAAAAACGTCCAAGTATAAAAATGTCCAAGTATAAAAACGTCCAACTAGAAAAACGTCCAACTAGAAAAACGTCCAACTAGAAAAACGTCCAACTAGAAAAACGTCCAACTATAAAAACGCCCAACTAGAAAATTGACCATATACAGAAAAGGCCCTCTAGAATCAGGTCAATTTTGAGATTCAAAACGACTTCTTCACAAGTCACACTTCTTCACAAGAAAAGTCTTTGACAGTTGTCAAATTGGCACTTACTGTCAGATGTGACAGAAACTGTCTCAAATCCAAGATAATCAAGGAAAACAGACTGTTTCAGTCAATATTGACAATGAATATTGAATTGACAGTAGATGTCAAAACTGAAACGGTCATAACTAGGAAACTACTCGAGCTAGACTTTCAGTTCGTAGCTCAAATGAAAGGAAAGAACAAAATCTACATTTTCTACGACAGCTGTCAAACTGACAGTTTCTGTCCGATGTACGAGTAGTTTCCAAGGCCGTTTTAAATTTGACATATGTCAGGTTGACATTAATTTTTTTTGTGTTTTCCATTGTATAACTTGCATTTGTGACAGTTTCTGTCACATCTGACAGTAAGTGTCATTTTGACAGCTGTCAAAGACTTTTCTTGTGAAGAAGTGTGACTTGTGAAGAAGTCGTTTTGAATCTCAAAATTGACCTGATTCTAGAGGGCCTTTTCTGTATATGGTCAATTTTCTAGTTGGGCGTTTTTATAGTTGGACGTTTTTCTAGTTGGACGTTTTTCTAGTTGGACGTTTTTCTAGTTGGACGTTTTTCTAGGTGGACGTTTTTATACTTGGACATTTTTATACTTGGACGTTTTTATAGTTGGGCATTATTTTGCTCTTGGACATTTTTCTTTTTGGACATTATTCGTGCAAATCCTCTTACCTACCACTGACATAAAAAAGAAATTGCAAAAAGATTATTGCATCGACCGGGAATCGAACCCGGGCCGCCCGCGTGGCAGGCGATCATTCTACCACTGAACCATCGATGCTCGTGTCTAGAGGTTTGAAGGTTAGGTACTATTATTTACTCTGTGATATACTGTTTTTGTTTTTAGTACGAATTGCTGAGTCCAAGTCAAGAAATCGTGATACGTTCTCGGCTCCGAGTTAGCGTGATGCGCCACCAGGCGGCGCTGCGATCGGCGGATGAAATCCAGGCCAGCTTCACGGAACCCATCCTTGGACAGTTCTCAGTTGCCATGGTTATCATCTGCGTCACAGCTTATCAATTGGCTGTTGTAAGTTTGGGATCAGTAGCTGTATCATGTACTTACTTCATTTATTTAAGGCGAAGACAAGAGCTGATGTGACTCTCGCTCGCACGTTTTGACATGTTGTAAGATATAAAATCACTAAACTCATTTTCGAAAAATCGCAATCAACCATCTTGTGTGCAATCACATTGCACACAGTTTAGTAAAAAATTCATTTTGATCGATTACATGTTTTCCTACTCAAAAAGTTTGCTTTACTAGTTTTCGTACATAGGAAAACTTTAAAGTAGGAAAACTTATATCGATCAAAATGAAATTTTTACTAAACTGTTGTTTGATAGTTGTCAGCCCCTTAAGGCTAACTAATGCGATAAACTGTGTATGTATGACAAGCTCGGGATAGATTTAGAAGGCACGGCACCGGGGGACATAAAGCACGCGAACCTGCAAGAGTACCAAGAATTTTCCATTCAGCGGTGCATCCAATCTCTAGTCCTCTATGTATGCCAATGTCGCGATGCGAACTGTCGGTCGGCTATACAAGTCAATAAGTCGCCTATATTAATGAAAATGTTGTGTCCGCCTATTATTGGCGTATGTAGCTATCCGTCTAAAACAATAACATAGGTGCTTAATAATGTAACCATACATATAGTTGTCGGCGTTCCTAATTATAAATAAATTAATAAATGTACCTACTGCTTCTGAAAGCTGAAGATTCATATAATTCATGTTTTTTAGATTAGGTATACCTACAGTATACATCCCATATGTTCACATAAAAATAAAATCTTATGACATATAAAACAATATTTCTTTTGGCCTGTGTATTAGGTATAGGTATTTTGTACAAATCTTACCTAAAATAAACTTTTTTTTTTTATTAAAAAAAGCGTGTTAGAAATATGCCACCCCTATTTCTACATTGAGACTAAGGGCCGGTTTCACCATGCTCTGTTAGTTACTAATCAAGGATTAAAAGATCGTTAAATCTAACCTTAGCTGTCAAACATATTTAACGGCCCTTTAATCCTTTGTTAATCTAACAGAGCATGGTGAAACCGGCCCTCATACCTTCAGAGTATGAAGTAATGACTTAAGTGCAAAAGAGTTTTTTAGTTCCACGTAACATACGTGTACGACAAATAAATGTATTTATTTCTTTTTAAGAATAGGCCCAGCCGCTCATCACTATCACTATCGCTACATAGTATAAAACAAAGTCGCTTTCTCTGTCCCTTTATCCCTATGTATGCTTATATCTTTAAAACTACGCAACGGATTTTGATGCGGTTTTTTTTATAGAAAGAGTGATTCAAGAGGAAGGTTTATATGCATAATACAAGCATAATCTCTTAGGGATATCCCACAATAACCGTGCGAAGCCGGTGGGTCGCTAGTAATATTATATTTACAGGCGTGCTGTAGTGATTTCTGACTGGCACTGCTACAAGGACTTTTGCTGACTCCAAACAAATTTAACTAGAAAATCACTGCTTGTCTTCCGAGACTTGACAGAACATTTAAAAAAATAACCATGAAATTTTAAAAAAGTGTGGTTAACCCTTTTTTCGGTGGATAAATCGAAAAGTGTCATGGTCTGAAGTCAAGTCATGGTCGGAAGGTCCCGTTTAGTTTTCAGAAGTAGTATTTTTACCCTGTTTTACTTACAGGCGTAGTAGGCTAACGGCCGGTTTCTGAAAGCTCGATCAAAACTAGTCGGATGTCAAGTCACTCGCCATTTCAGCTATTACATCGAATTGGATAGAGATGGCAAGTGACTTGACATGCGATTAGTTTTGATCGGGCTTTCAGAAACCGGCTGTAAGTGAGAGAGAGAGATATCTTTTACCTGAATGAATAACCTGATGAATAAATCAAATAAATAAATAAACATTTACAGGAAGTCCATCAAAAACCCAAAAACATCTTCCGCATCATCGCTATGACAGCCTACCTGCTGTGTATGACACTACAAGTGTTCCTGTACTGCTACCAAGGAGACCAGCTCTCTATGGAGGTGAGTTTTGATGAAATTTACAAGCTATATAACAATATTTATATGCTTTAGCAACCCCCAGATGAAGGGAAGTACTCTTTGTGAAGAGCTTGTCCGGAGAACTGCCGCCAAGCAGCAACGCTGTGTGTTTCACTTTGAAGGGTGTGATTGTCGGTGAATTTACAGGTATATAAGGCTTAACATCTATATGCCTCAAGTTGATGGACACAGGGCATCGTAGGGCACGTTTATATCGTGACCTGCAAGATGCTTGCTCAGATGGGCCATATGTTTGTCCCATCAACAAGTATTCTAAAAAAGAAAGATTCTTCAGGTTTATTTCAACTTGCGAGGCAATGCTTTGGGATGATTACCACTTAACATCAGGTAGGCCATCAGCTCCTACAGTAAGTAGTATACAAAAACAGATTCTACAAGTAGGAGGTTTATTTGCAGAGTGCTGAGATGGCAAACGCTGCGTTCCAGTGCCCTTGGTATTCCTGCTCAGTGCGGTTCCGCCGAGCACTGCTCGTGGCCATGGTCCGCTCGAGACGTGTTGCCAAACTCACCGCTGGAGGGTTCACTACCCTCTCTCTTTCTACTTTTACATCTGTAAGTTGAAATGAGGTTGGGTGGAAGACTAAGGGAAGACGCTACCTTATCAGAAGCATTATGAAAATCGATATTGTGTGGTACTCCCGTGATTTTGTTGCTTACGGAATAGCACAACTGTTACGGCTTGTTTTCAGATAGTTCACCCGCGGAACGGAGATGGAATAAATAGATGATTTTCTTGGCAGACTAGGCAAGCTAAAATAAATAGATAATATAAATATTGGTCGACTTTCCACACAGCACTATCTAGCCCCAAACTAGCAGATAGCTGATCTAATACATATTATATAATTCTTTTTTTTGTAAATTCGTGCTTATAATATACAAGGTGTTCCAATACTTGTACTTAAAACTTCAGGGGGCTAAAGTACCCATCAATATGAATAACTTTTTCTAAGAAACCAACTTTGTGAACGCGTAAAAAACAGTTGTTTCATAAAAAAGTTCAATGTATGCTACACGCTACAGCAGTGCTTACTGAGCTGTGAAGGCTGTGAAGGTTGTCAAGCTAAGCATACGTGTAGAAGAATTAAAAACCATTACATGCTTTTTTTCAGATTATCAAAGCGTCGTACACTTTCTTTACTGTACTACAGCAAGTTGAAAATCGGGAAACCTAATATGCATTTATTGAAAAACTATAAGTAGTCGCAATAAAGTTTGTTTTAAAATGAGTTCAGCCTTTTTATTCCCTATTAATCCACTCAACATGGTATCTTACAGAATTAAATAAGTAGTATATTACCGTAACAATAATGTTTGTATAGTGTTATTTCTCTAATAACAATGGATAGAATACAAACTACTGCAAAATGTGAGCATGTGCCAAATAATACCTAATAATAATAATAATTCATTTATTTATTCAGACAATATGGTCCATGGTGTTAGTTACAGAAAAAGTTTATACATAGGATAGTAACTTATAACTAATAGCGATTTTGAAACGACGGTGATATTGGGCTTCAGGGATGATGGAAAGCAACACGCAGATTATTCGAAGATCAAGTTTTTATAACCAAGTCGTTTCCTTCGTTAAACCAAAACATATTCATTTTACATTCTACCTTCTCATTTTAGAAAAATCAACCTTTTAATCCAGTTGCCAGCTTATGATAAATAATTTGTACTAAACAATCATAATTTGAATAATGAAGTGACAGTGATATAAAATCATACGTATATATATGAAAGCATTATTAAATGACTATATATTATTTATCACTAAATTAGATAATATTTTATAGGTATTTATTCCATATTATTGACGATGGAAGCTGGGGCTTGTAACACTCGGCCATCCTGCATCGGCCGTGTCCCACGGCGATCTTGATAGTTGTATGCACCCTTTGACGTCTGTAACAAAATAATGCAAAGCGGTAGGTTGTTTTGTAAAGGCTTGTATTTATATATATAGCTTAAATAGGTAGGTAACTTGTCTGCAATTTTAATTATCACACAGATATATACTAGATATTTATAAAATAACTGATTGGTAGGCAGTTTTAATCATCTCATCACACATCTAATATAGTTGACTAGACATTAATAAGATAATTTGTTTGTAGGCCGCTTTACTCATTCATCACACAGATCTAAAATAGTTAACTAGATATTAAATAAGGTAATTTGTTTGTAGGCCGCTTTACTCGTCACACAGATCTAAAATAGTTGACTAGATATTAATAATATGACTTGTTTGTAGGCAGATTTACTCATCACACAGATCTATTGTAGTTGACTAGATATTATTAAGATAACTTGTTTGTAGGCAGCTTTACTCATCACACAGATCTAATATAGTTGACTAGATATTATTAAGATAACTTGTTTATAGGCAGCTTTACTCATCACACAGATCTAATATAGTTGACTAGATATTATTAAGATAACTTGTTTGTAGGCAGCTTTACTCATCACACAGATCTAATATACCTAGTTTACTAGATATTAATAATATACTTGTTTGATTTATTTGATACTTTGATTAAACAGCTTGAAATCATAGGCACCAGATCAATGAGATCACCTTTATCGACATCTCTGTCAGAACCAGAAGAACTGTCTGAACTGAAGGTTTCGCAGGGCTTCGCCAGGTACAACAGCACTGAATTTTATATAACCTTTGATACCTATCCTTTATGTTGTCAGTGTAACTATCAATGGAGTGATCAGCTTTGGCTATCTTATATGGGCCCGTATAACAACTACCTAAATTTTTGATTACGCGCGTAGTACCTTCGTGAGACATTCCACCCTTCCATAGTACTAACTCGCCAACTTTGTACTTTCTACAACTTTTATCTTTTTTTTTTGTCTTATGTACCTAACCTTACTTTTCATAAACGTCATATATTTGTCTATGCGCACTTTAGCATTTTGCTTATGTTCCTATAACTGCTCCGTCATGCCTTGGGTATTCTCTTATCTGTGGCCTTGGTGACTGTCACTCTACTGTCATACTCGCATTTTAGCGAAATTCGCAAAAATTTTACGAATATCACGACTTTCGTCAAAATCGCCAAAAAAAATCGCTAAAACCCGTTTTCACGAATAGAAATGTCAAATTTGACGATCGCATAGTTCGTAAAAAGATCGGTACTTGCGTTGCTGTTATATTAAAAGAATAGGCAGGTAAAAGCGTGTTAGTATGGGTTCTCTTATCTGTGGTATGGGTGAACATTAAATTAGAGAGTGCGTAGCTCGTGCGTAGCCTATTACTGCATGTGGACTATTATTTAAACCACATACAACGTCAGCAAATTTTTCGTCCCACGTACATTCACTCTCAGCTGTAGTGCATGTAGCCCATTTATAATTTTGATCGGCTTACTCTCTCTACCTGACCATTCGAACGAGGGGAGGCAATAGCGTTTAGAACATGTTTCCTTTGTTTTTCGGTTACAAAGTCTTTAAAATATCTGCTCGTAAATGCTATTCCACGATCAGATTACAAAAAAGCGATGTTATTTCATTATGATTCTTGATAGTTTCTAACGAACTTACACTCCTTACAGGCCTCGCAAAACAAACTTGGTAAAAGAGTCTATTACAAACAATATGTACCTACATGTACCTACCCTTTGCTCGATTTTAGGAATGAGCCTAATTGATCAGCGTGAATAGTGTGCATTGGTATTGGTATCGTTTTTCGATCGGATGTAGTTCGCCTTCTAGCTTGCAGTAGTTACCTTTAGCGTACGCGCATTGTAAACAAGCGTTTATATATTTACGAATGAACCTTTGAACCAAAATTGAGACTTTATTGCATTCTCACACTTATCGAATCCCAGATGACTAACGCGGTCATGGTATTTTTGAAGCAAACTCCACTTGGATAGTTTGGTATGACAAACCTTAATTTTAAAATTAACCGTTAATAGTTATGCGAAATAAGCACCCATCTACCGGTTTAAGATGTCTGGATTATTCGTCTTGGAGTTGCAAAGTAAGGTGCCAAACAGTTTCATCAATCATGAGTACCTACTTGAATAGTGTTTTAGACGGGGTTGCGACTGAGAACATCGAAGTGTCGCATTCGTTCGCCAGGACTATATTCAATATCAAGGTCGAAGTCTTGTATGGTGAGCCACCAACGAGCAAACCGTGGAACTAAGTCTTTTTTTGTAAGTGCACTCCTTAGAGCAGCACAATCGGTAATCTCCGCCTTTTTCTAACCAAGATCACAGGACTAGAATATTCTGAGTTGGACGCTCTAACTATACCTACCTACCTACCTACCGGTAGAAATAAGTTCGTCTACTTTTTGCTCAACAATTTCTGCTTCCATAAACGACAACCTATAGGGTTTGCTGTAAGCGGGTATATCAGTTGTTGTTGATATGTTCATCTCATTTAAACTTGTGCATCCAAGTTCACTACTACATTCGGCAAACGACTCATAGGTATATAAGACACAGCAAGCGTTCGCTACAATGTTTATCGATGTCCCCTATGTTTATTTCTGAAGCATCAATTAATTAATCTATTTTGCATTTGCCTTCCGTTCAGTCTATCAAGATTTCGTTCACTAGAAATATTAAAAATATCAGATTTTTTTTTATATAAATCTGCTCGCGTCCTACCTACCTGCAGTCCAACATATGCATGAGTCACCCAGATTTGTAACTTGTTAATGTAGATTTTGGTTTATCAAAATCGACTGTGGTATGAATAAAATGACTCTTCGCCATTTCGCGTAGGGCACAAACTAATATGCTCATAATTATTAGCAACCAGCCTCACTCAATGATAGATAATTGGTTGGCCTACAATTATATCAATATTCGGTCCGTTTCTGTTATCTCGGCGTAGCGTAGCTTTCAAGATGTAGGTGAAATTTTACTCTTCCTAGCGATACAATTTGAGAGCCACCAAAACCTCTCATCAATACGTTTGAATGTGAAATCTTTAGCTGCATGATTTCTACAGTTTGCGACTTTATAATATTTACTTTACTGCCAGTATCGATATACGCAAGCGCCGCGACGTTGTTAATTGTTACATGCTTCTTATAACTATCTGACTGAAATTTCATATGAAACACAAAAAAAAAAACCTTTAGTACCTGTTGGATATTGCGTTGTGACTGTGACGTATGGACATCTCGTGACGCGCCTCCGGTGCCGGACGCAGTAGCGGCATACCAGCACGCAGTGGCAGCATGACCCAGACGTTGGCAGATGTGACAGCGTGTGATGCGGCAGTCTCGGGCCTCGTGTCCCGTCTTACGGCAGTTGAAGCATATTTTCGGCATAATTGATCCACGATGCCATGTTGATTTCGTTTCTGCAATTTGGACGTTCACTTTCTTGTAATTTTCTAGCGATGATAAAAATCCGTAGTACAGTTCTTCAGGAGTATCGCAGCTGTACGCCTTCGCATTCGCTCGTAGTTCAACCGGTAGACCTCGAATCAGACAAGAAATGGCAGCGTCACCTTCTAAGTTACACTTTTTAAGTAGTGATATCTTATCATGGAAGTATTTGGTCATGGTCTCCTCGTTCTCTTTGTTGCGAGCAAGCATTTCTTCCAGGCGTTCAACGTAGTCTGTGGAGCGTGGGAATGCGCGTGATAGGTTTTCTTTCCACTGGGTCCAAGTGGCAGCATAATCCTCCAAGTTGTCGTACCACTCTCTAGCAGCACCACGAAGGCGAATTTGCATGATGAAAATACGATCACGTTGATCCCATTCATAGATATCTCCTAGCTGATCGATTTTGTTGAGCCAGCCCTTCACATTTGTTGTTTCCTTCCCCGGATCAAACTTCGGAATAATTTCAGCATCGAGGTGATTGACCCTTCGTTTTTTAGAAGATATTGTTTCTTCAGGTTGTAAAAAAAATTCTTCGTCATTTTGGGAAGGTTCTTCGCTTGTAGATGTTTCGCTCAAACTTCTTTTTCTTTTATTACCTAATCCTTGCCGATATGGACCCAGCATTTTCTCCATCATACATCCCACTTCTGAGATGAAACGACGGTGATATTGGGCTTCAGGGATGATGGAAAGCAACACGCAGATTATTCGAAGATCAAGTTTTTATAACCAAGTCGTTTCCTTCGTTAAACCAAAACATATTCATTTTACATTCTACCTTCTCATTTTAGAAAAATCAACCTTTTAATCCAGTTGCCAGCTTATGATAAATAATTTGTACTAAACAATCATAATTTGAATAATGAAGTGACAGTGATATAAAATCATACGTATATATATGAAAGCATTATTAAATGACTATATATTATTTATCACTAAATTAGATAATATTTTATAGGTATTTATTCCATATTATTGACGATGGAAGCTGGGGCTTGTAACAATTTGGTCCTCTGGATGAGTTTCCATACCAGAGGACAATTTAGTTTTTCATCAATCGCATGAGTTTTTCTGTTCAAAAATTTATGTGCACAATGCCAGTACTCTCAAACGGTGAAGGAAAACATCGTGAGGAAACCGGCATGTCGTAGAACCTAAAAATTTCTATAACATGTGTCAAGTGCTCGAAAGGAGCCTCTTGAGGCGCACTTAAAATCCTTTCACCACACTGTTTCGAAAGAAACTAGTGACACGACAAGAGAGAGAGAGATCAATCGCTTTTAGGATGCCGTTGCTACTTCCGCGCAATCTATGTAACAGAGACGCTGTTTTTTTGCGCCAGATAGCGTCGAAGGAGTCAGTACGCATCGCGGTGAACATACCGGACGCAAAGGTACCGGACGCCGGTAAGTACCATCATAATAGATGGGGAGACGTCTACCGTGCCTGAAAATTACAGTCGTGAGACTAATTATTTCATTTCGATAAAAATTACCTATATGTCTCGTACTTATACTTTTATCTTTGAAAATAACAAAATTCTGTACTTTTTTTTATACATATAGCTGATGGAACAAGTAGATGGCCCACCTGATGTTAAGTGGTAACCATCACCTATAACAAAGCATTGCCTCGTAAGTCAACCACGATAGGAATGTGCCCTATGATGCACTGCCCTGCGTCCATCAACTTGAGGCATACAGATGATAAGCCTCATGTGCCTGTAATTATACCGGCAACCACACTCTTCAAACCGAAACACGTCACGCCTTGTCGTAATTCCTGAGCTTTTACTTGATTCTATTAAAATGTATGTATTTTCTTCTCTTTGTACTTTTTACAAATTTACTACTTTGGTTACTGTAGAGAGTACTGGCACTGTGAATATACATTTTTGAACACAAAAATACATTGGTGCATGAGCGGTTTTGAACTCATAGCCTTGGCATCCCAAGGCAGGACCGCTACCACTAAGCCACCAGTGCCCGCAACCCCGCATACCTATGTACGACAGGTATCATACATTCTAGTAGATTATATCAAGAAACCAAAGATCTTCTAAGAATGCTTTACCCTGGTGCCCTGGTGGTTAAATAGAGAAGCTATAAATTAATTGAAGGATAAAAGAAATTAATAAAAGCTATATACAACCCGCTAGTCACGCTGCTGTGGAGCGGTTACAGTTTGGTCGCTTGTAAGAGTGTGTAGTGAAACACGTATTTTGACCAAACTGTTGCACGAGCGTCAGTCTGTAACGAGCTCATTGGTGCGTCCACATCTGGGGTGCGTGCCCTTCAAAATACGGCTTATTGTCATTACCCACACTAAGCTGTCCCCAAAAATTAATTATCTAAGCCTCTAAGGGTTTTGAAAGCGCAAAGACATTTGATTGTCATAAGTTTCATCTACCTATCTACTTATCTTAGGGGTTTTCAGAGGGTTTTAAAACTAAGAATGAAAACTTCATTTGTAAAGTATTTTATGACAACGATATCGCTTTATTAGATGTCAAAAGGGGGATCGAGAGACGCGCGCCCCGCCGCGGTTCGGGGGTGACGGGCGTGTCTCGGGAGTTCATGCGCAGGCGCGGCGCACGCGTCTCTCGCCTCCCCACACTCTCGATACATACTCCACGGTAATAAATAATATAAATAATAAATATCAACAAGTTACAAAATATCCTTTCGTAAAAAGATTAGATACCTAACAGTGTATATTTTTTTTATGGCTTACAAAAATTTTTACAGTTTCTCGTTTCACGTTTCGTAACACGTTAACGACTGTTATGTATAAAAAGTTACATTAACGAAAAATCTGTACAGTCCGTTTGTTTTTGGTTTGGAACGTTTAGAAATCTTCAGGCGCCAGGTCGAACCTTGGTGGGAAGGTGCCGAAGCCGTCGCTAAGGGCGGGGCGCGTGCGCTGGGGCTGGAAAAGAAAATAAGCATAAATTCAACTATCCACCCTTTATTCAATCCACCACGTGCAGGATGTCATGCTTATCATGCCTTATGGATGCATACATAACGAAACGTAGAATAAATATTTCGGTAAATAATAAAATACAGGATATTTTCCAGGTACTATATCTAGAGGATAGCACTGTCCGATGTGCTGTGGGGAGCGTGCAACAAAACGTTGCCAACTTACATAAACCTCCAGTGCTGATTTATGGACGCCCTTTAACGGACGCCTGAACGAAAGAAATGAGCTTTAGTGTCTACAGCGCATGAATTTAAACGATATAGAAAAGCTGCATCACACAAAAGCAACCAAAACTAATTCACAGGAACAATAACAACCAAGTTGATCGCCTTGTTAGCCAAATAGTACCAGAAATGGAGTCATTCTGATTTAGCTTTGGTTGCCCCTTGTGGGGATTGGCTTGGGTTGAGCAGACAACTTACCGCCGGACTGACTCCTCTCGCTGTGGATCCCGCGCGTCCCTTGCCGCGGAACTTGCTGATGGCCTGCTCGGCGAGGTCGGCTCTCTCCTCTGCCTCCTCCAACTCCTGCTGTGCCTTGCGGAACTTAGCCAAGTTGAGGGCGGCGATCTCTTCTGCCTCTTCGATCTGCCTCTTGTAGGTCTTGATCTTCTGCTGCAGTTTGTCGACCAGGTCTTGCATGCGCTCGTGGTTCTTGCGGTCTTCCTCGGCCTGGAAGCTCAGCTCCTTAATGCGCCTTTCGGATTTGCGGAGGTTCTTTTGTGCGTCAGCGTGTCTCCTCTGTTCACCATCAAGCTCGTTCTCGAGCTCTCTGACTCTCTGTTCGAGCTTCTGGATGGCCTTTTTGCCTCCCTTGAGTGCGTTAGCCTCGGCCTCGTCTAACCTGATCTGCAGTTCCTTGATCTGTTGCTCGAGAGCCTTGCGGAGTTTCTCCTGGGTCTGGGCGTGGTCCTGCTCGGCGCGCAGCTCGTCGGCGAGACGGGCGGCGTCAACCATGGCTTTCTTGGCCTTCTCTTCGGAGTTCTTAGCCTCGTTGAGGAGCTCATCGAGATCGGAGTGCAGGGTCTGCAGCTCGGACTCGAGTTTCCTCTTGGCGGCGGAGAGGGAAGCGCTCTGGGCAGAGAGCTCATTGAGCTGCTCGTGGGCATCACCGAGCTCTTGTTCAGCCTGGCGGCGAGCGCGGTCGGCCTGTTCCAGTAGCGTGCGGGACTCTTCCAGCTCGTTCTGGAGGGCGTTGGCGCGGCGTTCAGAGATGCCGAGCTGCTCACGGGCATCATCCCGGGCGCGCTGTTCCTCCTCGAGGGCGGTTTGCAGGTCCTTGATCTGAGCCTGGTAGCGTTTGATGTTCTTCTGTGCCTCAGCGTTGGCCTTGTTGGCATGGTCGAGGGCGATCTCAAGTTCGTTGATGTCAGCCTCGAGCTTCTTCTTCATGCGCAACGCCTCAGCCTTGCCTTTAGCTTCGGCTTCGAGGGAAGCTTGCATTGAGTCGAGGGCACGCTGGTGGTTTTTGCGGGTGTTTTCGAACTCTTCTTCCTTCTCTTGGATACGCCTGTCGATCTCCTGCCTGACCTGAGACAGCTCAAGCTGCGCGCGCAGCACCTTGTTCTCTTCCTGTTCGAGAGCAGCCTCGGCCTCCTCGAGGGCAGCCTGGAGCTCGTCCTTCTCGGCTTCTAGACGTTTCCTGGCCTTCTCGATCTCGTGGATGTTGCGGCCACCTTCTCCGATCTGGTCGAGCAAGTCCTTGACCTCGTCGGCAAGGTTCTTGTTCTCGCGGCGTACGGCCTCGAGCTGTTCCTGGCCTTCCTCGTATGCTCCCTTGAGACGGAACAGTTCGGTGGAGTAGTTGCGGCATTCCTTTTGGCTGGCGTCGAGCTCGGCGGCGAGATCGTCGACCTTGAGCTTCCATTCTCCAATGATTTTGTCGAAAGCCTTCTGCTTCTTCTCAGCAGCGTTGGCAATGGCTGTGGCACGGTCGACCTCAAGCTGCAGGTCCTCGACCTCAGTGGCGAGACGCTGCTTGGTCTTCTCAAGGGCAACAACCTTCTGGTTGAGGGACTCAATGGTCTCCTCGGCTTCGGCAAGGCGAGCCTGGAGCTTGCGCTTGGCCTCTTCGAGTTCCTCTGAGCGGGCGACGCCCTCGGACTCGTACTTGGAACGCCACAGCTGGGACTCGGCGTTGGCCTTGGAAAGCTGGCGTTGCAGGTCAGCCTTGCCTTCGGCTTCCTCCTCCACTTGTTCGCGGATGTTGTCGAGGTCGTGTTCCAAGTTGCGGAACTTTCCGAGGAGGGTAGCGCGTTCCTATTAACAAAAACAGGAATTAAAACTTCTATTAATACTAAGTTGTTTGGTAATTAAGTGTTTTTAGTAGTATAAATACCCTTGCTTCCTCGTCGGCGAGCCTCTTGGTGTCCTCGAGCTGGGTGGTGAGGGACACCTTGATCTTGGAGAGCTGAGACACCTGGGACTCGGCTTCCTCCAGTTGGCGGAGCAGGTCAGAGTTTTCGATGGACAGCTTCTTTTTGGCAGCGTCCAGGTCGTTGAGGGTGCGGTTAGCTTCATCAGCCTTAGACTGCACCTCGTTGAGCTGGTGCTGCAGCTGCTTGACGATCTTCTCTTGGGCAGCCTGTCGTAAGGTTGTTAATTAGCCCATGTTTATTTATAATTCATGATGATGTTTGTTTTTGAAAAAAAGGTACTTAACAATTATATTAATATTTTGTGTAAGATTTAGATGTTATACTAAAGGTTGGTTGTTAATTCAGATAAATTAATTAAAATCTTTGTTATTCTATTTCACTTTTTATGTTAATTTAATTGTTAATTATACTGTACTTACTTATTTTAACCTATGGTTATAAATTTCATGCACATTATGTTGATTTTTTTATAGTAAAATCTATGTTATTCCACTCAATTTCAAAGCAGTTTTAGGCTTTCGTCTTATAGTTTGGTATGAAATATTATTTTATGTTTGTTAATAATTATAGTTAATACTTTTGATGGGATTTGTTAAGTGTTTTGATGTGTTTTGTTTTCTATTAGATCCTACATAATCTGCCAAGCTGCGAAGCGTTGTCTGCCCTGCAAAGGCTGCAAACATTTTATAACATCTCTGTCTACCTTCTCGTTGGACAAGTGGTCGACTCCGGCGCGAAGGTCATTGACTTCGCTAAAGTATTGAGAGCGCTCTTTCTCA
Source organism: Chloroclysta siterata (assembly GCA_932294275.1). Lineage (NCBI taxonomy): Eukaryota > Metazoa > Arthropoda > Insecta > Lepidoptera > Geometridae > Chloroclysta > Chloroclysta siterata. The sequence continues at coordinate 24,868,384 of OW028592.1, read as the reverse complement.
GCCCTGGATGGATAGATGACATCATTTTAATATTTAATCTAGGACAAACGGGATCCTATCTGAATAGAATGTCGTAATGTCAAGTGTGTGAAATGTCTCGGATACAAAGGTTCCATGCAGGGTCACCCCGTGCGGTACCATGCCTCTAAAGATGACATGTTACCTTTTCCCTCGCTACTTGATCGACAGCCGCGCGGGTGTTGTTAAGCTCGCTGTAGCAGGACGCACGGTCGTGCTCTGCCCTGGATTTTGCATTCAAGTCAATAAAAAATATCGAAACTTATTTTGGGAAACAGGCTAGTCTATAAAAACCGCAGATGTGCGGTAGTTAATCGCGAATCTATTCGAAATGCAATAAATTATTTGTGGTCGATAAAAATACTCACTTGGCCTTGAGTTTGTTGAGCTGGTCGAGCTGCTCGCCCATCTCGCCGACGGCATCGTTGTGCTTCTTGCGGAGGTTGGCGAGGGTGGACTCGTGCTGGATGTTGGCCTCCTCGAGGTCACGACGCAGCTTGCTGAGCTCAGCCTCACGCTTCTTGTTGAGTTCGATCTGAGCAGAGGTGGCACCGCCGGCCTCTTCCAGACGCTCACCCAACTCCTCAAGCTCGCGAGCGAGGTCGGCACGCTGCTTCTCGGCCTTGGCACGTGCCTGGCGCTCCGACTCCACTTCCTCCTCCAACTCCTCGATGCGTCCCTGCAGCTCCTTGATCTGCTTCTGCAGCTTGCTGACGAGAGACTGCTCATCCTCAAGCTTGGCTGTGAGCGAGCTGATTTCTTTGTCCTTGCGCTGGATGGTCTGTTCGAGCTCCTTTTTGTTGCGCTCGAGGTCAGAGACAGCCTCCTGGGTAAGCTTGAGGTCTCCCTCAACCTTCCTCCTCTGCTTCTCGACGTCAGCGCGCAGCTTCTTCTCGCGCTCAAGAGAGTCCTCGAGCTCGTCGAGGGTCTGTTCGAGCTTCTGCTTAACCTTGTTGAGGTGGTTGACCTTGTCTTCGGCAGCCTGGAGCTCCTCGGAGGTCTTCTGGGTGGTCTCTCCCTGGAGCTTCTTCTCCTTGTTCAACTTGTTGATGAGCTCATCCTGGTGGGCGATCTCATCGTTCAAGTTGCGGATCTGGTGGTCCTTGGTAGCTTTGTCTTGTTCGGACTTCTGGCTGTTAAGTTCCAGGTCCTCGATGTCCTTCTTCAGGCCAGATACCTCCTGTTCAAGCTTCTTCTTAGCCTGGAACAGCTGGTTGCGGGCATCTTCTTCCTGGGTAAGGCGATCTTGGGTGTCCTAAAAAAACATGTAAGAGATAGTCATATTAACTTGCGTAGGCGCAGGTGTGTTTTATTCTTTGAATCTGGTTCATGTCCATCGACACCTAACATCAACTAACGATTTGCAATAAACTCATGCAAGTTGCAGAACCTTGTTATATTTTTAAAGCTCTTAACTATTTCCCGTATAAACAAGTTTAGTGTTTATTTAAAGAATCACGGCGAATAGCCTGCTGTGAGGTGAATCACTACACTGTAGGTAAGGAACGCCTTCACTCAATGTTGCAAAAGATGTTTATCTTTTCAACAAGATTTCATCTTATTTTAATTAGGCAAGCTCATTAGCCGAAATTCTTCAACCGCAACATTTTCACGACCTAAAATATTAGCTACTAAGTCGATATCTGTCACATCCCGGAAAGTGATTTCATCGTTCATTGCTGGCTCTTAAATGTAATGGGACTATAACATTAATCACAAAGAATATATAAACGTTGGATATAAATTATTACTCACCCTGAGTTGGTTCTCGAGGTCGACCTTCTGGGCGTTGAGCTTGGAAGCACGCTCCTGGGTCTCAGACAGAGAACCCTGTTCTCCCTGGAGCCTGGCAGTCAGGGAGTCCTTTTCCTCCTGCAGCTTAGCGGCGATTGCCTGGACCTCCTTGCGGAGCTTCTCTTCCTTCTCGAAAGCTTCCTGGGCCTTCTGTGCCTTCTCCTCGAGTTTCTGGAATAATTTGTCACTTTCATCGATCCCGTCCCACTCAGATAAATGAACTGCCGCCATTGTCGGTTTGTTTATTAAAACATAAATATAAAAAAAGGAATGCAAGATTCGGTTCGTTCGAGTTAGGAGAGGTGCGCGCGCCGCCGACCGCTCCACTACTGAGCCTTCCGCTGGAGATTTCCAGCGGCGCCCGCCGCCCCCGCGCTCCAACTTCGGCGGCCGCTGAAGAAAACGCGCGGGGCGCGGGTGGACGTACCATTCCAGAAATGGCGCAGCAGGTGCTTCGGTGTCGCGTAACCGACAGGTGGGCGCGGTTGGTTCTATTTGCGGTTCTGAATCACGCGCTTACACGGTAGTGGGTCAGAGTGTTCGATCAAACTAATAATCGCTATAGTAGACGATGGAAACTCACCGCGAGCTCATCCTCGACGCGAGTGACGTTGAGGAGTGGCTTGACCTTCTGCCACATCTTCCACCAGGGCCAGGTGCGGAGCTGCAGGTACTTGCGCAAGTTGCGCTGGACAACTTGGAGAGCCAACCTGAGTAAAAAACATTCATGAACTTCTTTGTGAAAAATACAAAGTTGTAAGTATTGTAACGCTTTTGTGTATGAATGGCATTGTACCTCTGCTCCTGCAGCTTCTTGTACTCCTTACGGGACAGGTAACCGCGGATGTAGGCTTGGAGCCAAGATACGATCTTGGACAGCCTGTCGTCACGAAGCTCCTCCATTTGACCCAGGACTCCGGCACGGAAGAACACCTGCTCGCACATGTATTGTGTTTAAAAATATCCGTGCCAACGACTTAAACCATTTAATTCCATATTTCATTTTGCAACAGATAAATCAAGATAAATACACAAAGATAGAAATCAACAGTTAGTAAAGCATTCGAGATTTGTATCTCAAAAGGAAACATTCACAAAACACTCGTAGATAGGACGATAAAAAATTGGCTAGAAACAACTTAAATAAAAGTTTTTAAAACAGCGAATTACGAATACATGCATAGAAAGTAGAGAAGACATTTAGATGGACGTGTACGTAGCATGCAAGTCTACCTTGGTCTTTCCGAGACGAAAAGACTCCGCATCCAAGCCGGTATGCTCGAGAATTTTCTCAGTGGCTTTCTCGGGTGTAATGGGATCTTTGATCAGGTTCGGGCACAGAATTTTGTATCTGCGTTCAAGGAGCATTCAAAATAGTAAAAGAGGTGTAGGTATGTGAAATGCAGGTAGGGTAAGGAAGAGGAATCAAACAGGGAGTCTGTATTTTAGACTCCATCAGGTAAGCATTAAACTAAATACTACTAAGTCAAACTGTATATGACACCAGTCTCAAACGGTGTTGATTTAATTTGACAAGCATGTTGAAAAGCCTAGCAACCCGCTCTGTGCATTGGGATTGCCTGCCGCCAACACTAACTACTAAGGGTATCATGACATGCCTTGGTGTGACCGAGACGGTATGATTCGGGATCCAAACCAGTGGCGTCCAGGATAACTTGGGCGACCTTCTTAGGATCGGATTCCTTTTCCGCAGCTTGAGGGGCCAGGATCTTGTAACTATTTATCAAATATGAACACACAGTGAGGGAATGGTCTCAAGTGCAAGATAGGTTCGATACAACGTCTTCTGTACCTACTTTATAAAACTACCGGGTTCGATGATAGGGTTGATAAAATAATTCAAACTAATAAGCCTAACTACTAACACATTTCAGGAATTCAATACAATTGGATATGTTTGGTATGCGTTTAGCACATTTTTGTACGGGGTCGGAATTCACTTCGGGGCACATTCAAAGATTCTATGGATACAAAATAATAAACGTAGGGTATGGGTGCATAGGGTTCGAAAACGATCTCTGTTCTGTAGAGAAGTATCGTTGGTCCGGTGCGTTCTTTTATATACGACATGCTATCACCACATGAGGGGATAGGGTTTCATCTTGCCTTAGTGTGGCCAATACGATAGCTCTCAGGATCAAGCGCGACAGATTCCAGACACTTAGCGGCGGCAACTTTAGGCTCTTTTTCTGCAGCCATGATGGCTGGCGCAAGAATCATGTAACTGTTCATCAAATAGTGTTAAGTATCAGTAACTGTTCTCCTATGAAGTTAAAATTGAATAGCGATCACAGATCTAAACTAGGCCATAGCACCTGTAGTAAGTGTGAAGAGTCATCAAAATAATTTTAGAATGTTACTCAGATCTGCATGGGATGAGTAACATGACGTCAACAGTGCAATAAATAAAATCGGCCCTGAATATTCCAGAGGCGAAAGAATTTTGTTTAGACTTGTGATCCAAAAATAATGATCGTATCAAAATAAAAGTTGGTATGTAATCCTTTGATATAATAAATAATCTGTTTGATGACTCGATATTTATATGCTCTTAGAACACTTCGGTATGTTGCAGAAATAGATTTGGGCGGAGTTGTTGAAATTTAAAACTTACCGGAGCTTGAAGTCAGGGTAGACCATCCTGTTGGGGAAACCTTTACGGCAAATACGGATGCCTTCCAACACACCGTTACAGGTCAGCTGGTGCATCACAAGGTGAGAGTCGATGAGACCTGTGGCCAAACAGATTGTATGAAGGGGGAGAAAACTAGTATGATTAATGCTGTCTGAGGAAAATTGCGAAACCCAAAAGTGGTTTCGCAATTTTGGTTGTGGTTTTGAAATTAATATAGGAAGATAAATACAAAGTAAAGAGAAAGTAAAAAAATATGTAACTATGTGAAATTGTGATGAAAATATTTGACAATCTAACAGGTTTTCTGATATTTTTAGTACACTACTAATTAGGTTGAAATTGAAACACAGAAAGTTTTTAAAAGATACATTTACGAGGGATGATATAGAGGAGGTTGGGGCTCACCAGGCTGCTTCAACTCGTTGGGGATGATACAACGTACGAAGTGAGGCTGGGTGGACCTCAGAGTGGTCATCAGGTTGTTAAGTTGTTCCTGTAGGTAAGATAAAAGTTAGAACATTTTTTTTTATACTTTGAAAATGCAAGCAATTTGAGAAATGGTAATTTTGGTATGGTGAATTTAGTCGAGTTTACTTAGGCTTAGTTTACAAGCCTGAGGTATATGGTATGAGCAAAAAACTTGTTTTTAAATTGACGATTCTGCACACAGATAATGTAGCGATGTATAGAAGTATTTTGATGGATCCATGATAAACACACTGTATTTTGGTTAAAACATAAAACACATTTCCACACAAAAGCACTTGTTAAAGTTTTGCTTAGCCGACAATGCAGTAAAGTAATGTGAATACTGCTAGTTATTTATACTGACACACTGGGTCAGTTTTGTGCGTCTACTGATGCGTATAGTGAATTATCAGTATTAACAGATTAAAATGTATGGTGATCATGGGAGAAGGCAAATTTAACCCCTCTTATTCCAAACAAAAAAATTAAATATATCGATATAGAGCTACACCCAAGTAGCTGTAACATCAACGGTAAATCAAAAACAAAACCTTCTAAAACATGTTGTATTTCGATATAATATACCTTGTAAGCGGAAGACACAGTGGCGAAACCACCTCCCTTCTTACCGCGACCTCCTATGGATTACATTAACATGCGCATATTAGTACAAGACAATCACAGAACTACACGTGGCGGAGATGCCGGGACAATACTCGATGAGATAACACTTGCAACTTGTTGGCGACATGAGCTGTGCTGTAATACATTGACGGACATGAAATTAATGGAAAAGCGTGTGAGGCTGGCCCTAAAGCGACAGGCAACGATAATGTACAGTTTGATGCAGTCCATTCGATAGATGCCAGCCTAAGCGTAAATATAGACGAAGACAGTAAAGCCACGTAGGAGGCACAGAAGCAAATCATGGACATTGTATTGCCAGTTTACCCTGTATAGTGAGGATACGGTTTGGAAGGCAGATCCCTTAGCGCGCTTGCCACCAGCGCCTATTTTATTGAAACAAAGTGTCAGTACAGAGTTGAAATTGTTGAGAATTTATAGTTTTAAGCAAAAGATATACGTATAAATGATGATGTTATACTCGTACTTTGATGGATCAGACTTTGAAGTATCAGCAAGTCTGGTTAAGGTATCGTAGTTCTTTAATGATGATAGAATCCACGTCGATGTATCATACTGTGATGTGTATATGTATGTTTACAGAAGAAGTATACAGCTCATGATACCTTTCTTGAAGTCCATATTATTGAAAAATACAATGTAAAGATACTGTGAAATAAATAACTTACAAAGATAATAACAGTTTTAATAGGTGTTGTACAGATAATAAAATATCAAAGTGAAAAGATACATACCCTTGGCTGCGTTGGCATCTCCGGACTGACCAGGGTGGTCAGCGAAGATCTCGACGAGAAGCTTGTTCGATCCCTTCTTGAACTGGTCAACGACGGTGTCGTTAAGGGGGTCCTTGTTCTTCTCAAGCCATCCAGTGATGTTGTAGCCGACCTGTTTTGGGGTGATGAGAGTGTTTTAATTAGTGCTATTTTTATTTCTAGTTGACCCACATTCTTTTAAACTACAAGTAGTTAAAAATCAGGAAGATAGTGCCTGGATACTTACGTTACCGGCGTAATGGCCGATGGCGAAGTGAGCGGCCTGGCAACCAGGCTTGGGGGGCTTCGGCTTCAAGAAAGGAGCAGACTTGCCCAAGTGGTTGTTGTTCAACTTCTCAACGAAGGTTAGGTCGGTGGCTTTCGGGAACATAGACTCCTCCTCAAGGATGGAGAGGATACCCATGGGCTGCAAACGGAACAGTGGGGTTAGAACCAGAAGTTGTTATACTCACGTGACGGTGATGATGAAGCTGATTCTCTGAAGAAAAGTTTTTTATCAACATTAATCTGAACTGTTTGGCAATTAATTAATCTTATTATTACATATTTTACTAAATTATGGAATGTATTCAAACTATAGTTTATACAAAAATATTTTTTAGCTATGTTTTAAAATAAACAAAATCTACGAGAAAGATTTGTAAATATATTCAATGAGGGTGAAAGAGTTATGCATTATGTTTTGAAGCCAGATCATGCATCTGAAAATAGTTTATGTACAAACTTGTGGGTAGTACGAGTAACTTGATAGTTTATATTAGGAAGCCTATTGTAACATAACCTGATAGGAAGCTTTATTTGACCTGCCATGATTTTAGAGTAAATAATCAAAATTTTATTTGATAAGCATTATTATTTTTCATAACAGTTTAGTTGGCCACGGTTACGTGAATACAAAATTGAACCAAAAATGTTCTACATTTTCACCACGAGCGAAACAGAGCCTTTGGGAATCGCGTTACTGACAACACTAACATTCCATATAAATTGCCCACGCACACTCTCTTTCGGTCGATAAATATGGAATTCAGTGTTGCCAGGTCTCCTTTCACTCACTCAAGAATCCGTTCTACTTGAGGTGGAGATTGAGCATTATAGTAAGTATTTTATGATGCATTGTGCAAATCCTATCAAGGGGCCAGTGTACTAGGTACGTTTTGAATCGCAGCAGCCTGATGCTAAATCTATGGAATCATGTATGCAATAGCATGGCTTGATTTTGGTTTGCGCGTGTTGGTGGTTCAAGCGATATATTTGCTTACTCATTACCGGGAGTGGGGAGTTGCAGCCATATTTACTTTTGCATTTGCATTTTGCAGGCGATGACTCATAGCTCAAAGCCCTGCTAGCTGCGCCTACACTTTCAAGCTATAACTAATACCTTTTCTATCAAATCTATCGTTGGTTGAAGATCCATACCAAAATCGATAAATTCCCATTGAATCCCTTGTCTTTCATACTCCTCCTGTTCTAGTACGAACATGAAATGGTTAAAGTACTGTTGCAATCTCTCGTTCGTAAAGTTAATACAGAGCTGATTAAACCCGTTCATCTGCACCCCGGAACATGAAAAAAATAATAGAGATTGTCTCAACAAATGTTAAAAATTCGATTGTGTTGGTTGAGGTTGGTTACAGTACAGCTACTTAAAACTAAAACAGAAAGATACACACAGTAGAAATCACACAAAAAAACACAAATAGCGCTAGAGCATTGATCAAGTCATTCGAATAAAGTCGTCGATTTGTTGACCAAAAGAGCTCAACGACTGTGTTCGAGGACCCGATGGCGTGAGGCAAGCGTTCATCGTTGCTTATACGCCATCTACCTTTTCAATAAGGTCAATGCAATTTTGGAGATCCATGCCAAAATCAATGAAAGTCCATTCGATGCCTTCGCGTTGGTATTCTTCTTGCTCCAGCACGAACATGTGATGGTTAAAGAACTGCTGCAGTTTCTCGTTTGTGAAGTTAATGCAGAGTTGCTCAAAACCGTTGAACTGCAGGGATAATTGGGGTAAAGGTGAGTAAGGACAAACGACATAGCGGCTACGGATTTTGTTCCGTAGTTGGTCCCTATCGACAAAGTAGCAGGATGCGAACGAGTCTGTTGACCCTTTGAACCGAAAGTACAAGAGCCTGTCTCTATTGGCCCAGAGTACGACGGACGCAGAAAAACGAAGCCCCGTCAAGACTACTTCATGAGACGACGGAACCTCTTCCTAATAACAAAAGTACGACGAGCCCGTATTCTCTGGCTCGGAGTACCACGCAGGTGCCACGACTCGTCAGAACTGCTCCAGGCATCGACGAGTGCTCTCACTCCATCGACTATTACCTTCTCGATCAGATCAATACAAGCGAGCAAGTCCATTCCGAAATCGATGAAGACCCAGTTGATGCCCTCCCTCTTGTACTCTTCTTGCTCGAGTACGAACATGTGGTGGTTAAAGAACTGCTGCAGCTTCTCATTGGTGAAGTTGATGCAGATTTGCTCGAAACCGTTGTACTTTTGACGAAAATAATCGAGATAGTTAGATAGTTAACTACAGAGTGTTAATAACTATTCTAATAGGGTCAGAACACTGTAACTGAACACGTAATAACACTATTGACTACAAAGTAGCCCAAGTACAACCGAAAGCGTTGCACTTTCGGTATACCTTCTCGATAAGATCTATGCAGGCCAGCAAGTCCATTCCAAAATCAATGAACTCCCATTGAATGCCTTCTTTCGTGTACTCCTCTTGCTCCAACACAAACATGTGATGGTTGAAGAATTGTTGAAGTTTCTCATTGGTGAAGTTAATGCAAATTTGTTCAAACCCATTGAACTAAGAAAATAAATGGGGATTAATATGGTATAGTGGCATAGTGACATTATCATTACACTGCTCGAAAGTGTAAGTTATGCCAATTTGTATCCTGAAATTTACATTTTATACTTATAATTAAGAGGATCTGAAAAGTAAGACAAAATTAATAACAACATTATAAAAAAAATATATACAGTAAATATGTAACATCCTTTTTTCGTTTAGTATTTAACAAATGATTTCAAATACCAGCCATTTATAATATTGTATGTAGGCAATTATTATCGAGTATTTCACCAAACATATATTTTGAATTTTATAATGTTTTCCTAAATATTAAAATATTTGTTGTGTCAATTCAAGAATTAGAAACCAGCCGATCCTTTGATTATGTAAGCAATATTTTTATCTAGTAATATTGTAATAGTATTTTCACTGATTGTTTATTTAAATATTTAAAAACAGTCATTGAAGTATCGAATCTATAATAATAGGCGAAATATTATTTTTAATGGATCAGCTTATTAAAGTATCATAAGTTCAAGTCCCATCTCCCCAGATACTCACGTCGAAGATTTCGAAACCAGCAATATCCAGCACACCGATGAAGTGCTGCCTCTTCTGCTTGGTGTCTAGAGTTTCGTTACACTTCTTGACGAGCCACTTGAACAGACGATCGAAGACACCCTTGCAGAGAGCTCCGACGGAGTTGGAGACCTGGTCCTTGTTACGACCCTGGGTCACGAACTCGTTTCCGACCTTGATGCGGGGCTTCAACAAGTTCTTGTACAGGTCCTGGCAATCGATACCGAGGAGCTTGGCAACCCTCTCACCATCCTGTAAAATTCAAAAGAGCTATCAGTAAATGGTAAGAGTATTTTTTTCATAAATTCATAATGTACGTTTTTGACACAAGAGGATAGAAAATATGTAGGAACTACTATTATTTGCAGACTTTTGCAAACACAATAGAATCTGAATAGTTAGGACATTTACCTCAATGCCGTCAGCCTCAGCCTGTTCCTCGCGACCCCTCTGCTTGAACTTCATACCTCCCATGTGCATGACGGAGGCGGTGATTTTGTAGACGTTGTCCTTCTCTTCTTGGGTGAAACCCAGGATGTCGAAGGCTTGCTACAATCCCAGAAAATGTATTAGATATCGGAAAAAATGAGAAGAAGCATTCAGTGACCAATGGTTTGTAAAAAATGATTTGTATAGAGGAATAATAGTCATGTTTGAAAATATATAATTTAAAACTCGTTTAAAATCGCTTATATGGAAAAATTAAATTAAATTTGTGAAATTAAAAAAAAATTACAAAGGTACTTTAAAAGAATGAAGAGAAATTTGGACTGATTGAGAATGCAATATTCTGAAGAGTTTCATGATCTTATAGCTATAGTGAAACAACACAGTATAGTTAAACAGTAACTTTTAAACTCTAAACTCAGATTATTTCTTTACGTAACCTCGTTTCGAAACAGAAGACAATAATCCTGAGTTTAAAATTTAAAAAGACATAACTTAAGTAATGGTTTTAAACGGGTCTGCATACATTAGTAATTTTTCAATCTTTTATAAAATATTGGTACCGATTTTAGCCCGTTTAAAATCAAAAATTAGGTTTCGGTTTTACATTTCAAAGAGAAAGCGTACGGTGCGAAAGCAAGCGCATTTTAGCTCCAAGGTTTGGTGCACAGGTTTGCTGTTTTGTGATTGCGTACTCTTCGCTCCTGTCCTGATTCATTTTATACAAAACTTATATTTGCACAAATTGAAAAAAATGGCTTGGGTTGAAAATAAAGGATTGGGTTGAAAATAATTGTCGATCTATCAGCAGTTAAGTACGGTCTCGGAAGTATAAACTGTTGAATGGATACTTTTTTTGTCTCGGTTTGGTTTTTGATTGGACTAGTTAATTATCAAAGGGGAACATGTTGAAATAGGGGAGGTAACAAACAATGTAGGTAAACGGACACCGTATTCTACATTCAATTCGATGAATGTTTGTAGAAAACGAAATTGGGAATTTTCATACCATTAGTGTCAATATTAATGGTCTTATTTGATACCAAAATTTCTGTAATTCCAATACAGGGTTCGTGCGTCGAAGTGATGCAATTTTGAAACACTTTCAGGGACAACCAGGGCAAATACCACTTACGTCGGTCAACGTGCATTCTTCACCATCATCCATGCTGGGGATGGTAACCTTACCCTGAGAGACGTTAAAGTAATCGTAGATGTCGTTGGACAACAAACACTTGTCTGTAGAAGAAATCATCAAATTAAATAAAAGTTCGCGATAAAGAATCCTGAGTGTCGTCGTAGATCCTGCCTGTATTGAGTACGTGAGTTAGTTCAGGGTAGTGCTGGTGCCAAAACGGGGTTCCGGGATATAAAACCTGTGCATAAAGCCCTTCGGAACTCTTGCAGGGAGCGGGCAGTGACGTGTGTGTCAGATATTTTGTTGCATAGACATGTTCACGGATATCTGAAGCAACGCGCACGCTCCATGCCAGTCCGTGACTTACGACTGTCAGTTCGAGCTCCAGAGCATCGTTCACTCCAGGTATCCGTGTCTTCCCTTGACTTATGAGGGGATAGTCCGTGATGCGGTTGCTTAGCATCGTTATCTCTGCAAATACCAAAATCTTCTGACATACACATGCACGACCGAGATGGAACTTGGCTTAAAGCAGCAAGCGATTAGCCGTATGAAGAATAAACTTAGAGAGTGAGAAAGTAGATAGATAATGAAATGAGAGCCAGTAGTCGATTTCTGGACTCACGTCGGTAAGTTTCATTTCCTCGCCGTCGTCAACACCGGGAATGATAGTCTTGCCTTGCGCAACGATGTGGTAGTCGTTGATGTCGTTTGACAAGATGCAGATGGCTATAAAACAACACCAATCACAGTCACACTTGTTAACTGGTGTGTTAACACTAATGAACTGAAAACATGCGAACTCCATAGTCATAGTTTTAGATTATCTATGGGGTAAAAACAATCTCTGTCGGTATATGACGAGATGCGTCTACTGCCGGCCGGTTGCTTACGGTGGCAGGAGACGTACACTAAGGGTCACTCTCCCAGCCTTTTGTTCTCGAGGGCTGAACTTACGTCAGTAAGAGTACATTCCTCAGCATCGTCTACGCCGGGGATTACAGTCTTTCCTTGCGCAACGATCATATAGTCATTGATGTCGTTTGACAGCAAACATTTCTCTAGATAGGTATTGAGATGTATGTTAGTTAGGTACCTAAAAATCTTGTATAGTGTTTGGTGGTGACAATAATAAAATGAATTATTACAACAGTAAAATTAAGTCAACATTGCCAAACTTTTCATGTGAGAAGTCTGAAATTCTAATAACCCAGTTAAAGGTATTTGTAGCAGTTAATCACTCTTTGACGTTTCTTAGTAAATCTCTAAGTGGATGCCTTATTTCGAAACTCAGCTCAGTGCGTTTCGGCATCAATACAAATTTTCATTGAAACATAGCTCGTGATAAGAAATAATAGTCGTATATAAAAAATATTCAGATTGAATATTTTTTTTTTAAATAGATACGCACCCTTCAGTCCGGGGACTGAGCCGGACATCATCTGGTAGAAGATGTGGTAAGAACGCTCAAGTGTCTGTTGGGAGATGACACGAGCCTTCTCAAGCAGATCTAGAAGAAAAATAAGTAAAAAACATAAGTAAGTAAGAAATTAGCCCTATTAACTATTGCGTCCGTCCATTTTCAGTATGTCCTTTTATTTTTGCCCTTAACAAAGGCATTGTGATATTGAAGTCATGTTTTGATGGTCGATAATTGATAATTGCATAGATTTTAAATCAATATCGTTCGTGTCGATGGTTCTTCGTATCGTGTCGATGTTTCTCTGTCTGCTATGATATTGATGATACTCAAAACTCAATAAACCTATTGCTTACACATAGTTTTGTTTAGGTGATATTTGTTTGCTACCAATAATGTATCAATTATATTTATTCAAGATAAACCAAGACACAAAAAAACTTTTGAAATATTTTGGTGATATAAATTATGAGGAACGGGTTGCTTAAGTATAAGTAGAAGTACATGGTTTTACTGTTTTGTATGACACTAATACTATTAGCTTGTACTTAATTGATATGAACTTAAAGTACTTACAAGTCTCGATATCAGCTCCAGCCAGTTTACCGGAGGGTCCGAAGTGGATACGGATGAATTTACCCTGGGGAAGGAAGAAATCAAAGGGTTTAACACACCAATCGTAAACATTGATAAGCCTGATAAATAATATCTAATATCACAAATTCACAATCCACTATAGCCGCGTTGCAACTTTCATTCAATTGTATAGGCTAATTAAATTCATACTACTAATCAAGTAAATAAGAATTCAAAATATTGTTGTAAAGTCTAAATGAAGTTAAAAAGTATAAGTAGTCAATATAATAGTATTTAAAAAGGTAGAAAGGTAAAAAGTATACTTACGAATCGGGAAGAGTTGTCGTTACGCACAGTCTTGGCGTTACCAAAGGCTTCAAGAACGGGGTTAGTCTGCACGACTTGGTCTTCCAGGGATCCCTTCTTCTCAGAGTCGGGGTCCTTCTTGGTGGAGGCACCAACGGTGGCGAAGTACGCGATTACCTTCTTCGTGTTCTCAGTCTTTCCGGCACCAGACTCTCCGCTGGAAGGTGGAAGGCATTTTTTAAGATATTTTTCAGTGAAAACTTTTGTTGCTTAGTATTTTTTATGATTTCATAGAACATATTATTTCTTCTGTATCTCGTAATTTAGATATTTATTTTGACGAGCCATTGGCCAAATAATATAACTAATTCGTGGTGGGATAATGAGATCGGCACGGACGTCCCGCAATGGGGTGTATTGTGCATTGACTAATCAATTTGTATAATATAACTAATCAATTTGTGATATCCATGTCATCATCAATGTCTATGATGATGACATGGATAGATCTATATCAGACATAACCTTCGTTTTTTTATTTATTAGATGATCATTTTACCTAAAAGAGGTAAAAAAAACTATGATAAAAGTTACTTACGTAATCAACATAGATTGATTCTCGTGGTTGGTCAACATGTTGACGTAGGCACCGTCGGAAATGGCGAAGATGTGAGGGGGCACTTCCGAACGACGCTTGCCTCTGTACAGCTTGGCGCATCGTGTCGTGTACACCGGGAATCTCTTGTAAGGGTTGATAGCCACACAGAAGAGACCGGAGTACGTCTGTAGGGTTAAGAGAGAGATTAAAACGAGGAAGGGAAAGTCTCACTGGAATGTGTTTAGGACGTGTAAAGAGCATGTGAGAGGAAGGTGAAATCTCTTGTGCGGTTGAAAGCCACGCAGAAGAGATGAAGTATGTAGGTCAACAAAAAGATTAAAAAGAGGAAAGAAAAGTCTCATCGAAATGTATTAAGGACGTGTAAAGAGCATGAGAGATATGGGAAGTATATATCTCTTGTACGGGTGAAAGCCACACATGAGAGAGTGGAGTACGTCTGGATCAACATAGTGATGAAAAGTGGAAAGGAAAATCTCATTATATCAGATACTTACACAGAAGTAAGTTAAAACAGAGAAGAGATAAAAAATAGTAAAGGAAAGGCTCATTGAAGAGATTTAAACTTATATCTTGTAAAAATCATGAGCTTAGTAGAAGGTGGAAATCTCTTTTAGTTTGATAGCTATAGATAAGAGATTTTAATACGTTTGTAGGTTACAAAATATGATTTTAAGGTCGTAGTTTGTTGTTATGTTATGTTAAAAATTATGCATTTAAAGAGGACGTTATGCAAACTTCGTAGAGAGGTTGAAAATACAGATAAAAAAATGGGTTTCTTTCAACAAGGAAAATATGTACCAAATACACGAAAATTATATTATTTAGTATAATCACAATATAATAATAAACGGGTGCACGTAGGTAGGTTTTCAACAATGAAAAATGGGCAAGATTCGTATTATGACTCCTATTTGGTGGGTATGGGGTATGGTCGGTAATTTTTGGCTAGTTTTAAAAACAAACTTACAACTAAACAAAACACACAAACACAGAGTGAGTATTGTATCGATACTGGTAGACCTCTGTGTTTTTGGAAAAATCTTTTGGGTAAAGCTCTTGGCATATAAGACATTACATTTAGATCAGTTTTTTTATAATTAAAAAACGAACATTATGCAAAGAGTTTTACCTACACTGGATAAAAGTAGCACATCGTTATTTTTGAAAATAGAATCCTTAAGAAAAACAAATCGATGAAGAGCAGAGTATTGTAATGATACCTTTTTGCTCTACAAAGCATCCAAGAAAAAATCGTGTTTCCTGAACACAACACAAACTATTCTAAAACAAAGAAAAACTGTTCTAAGAAGAAAACTATCAAAAATGTAAAAAGGTAGAACTCCTCTGGTCGCCGCAGAATCCTTTGCACCGACTTGTCCTATGTAAAAGGGTTCAAGATCGGTTTCGAGGAAAGATTCCTGTTTAGTCACAAGATGGAAGTGGGATATGGATCGACCGACACATCACTTTCAATAATTGGTCTCACCTATGATAGTGCTAATCTACAAATCGTTGACATCAAGCCATGAGTCAAACAAATCAAAAATAAATCTTATTTGAACCGCTGCCCACAATGTTGGGCAATTAGTCTATAGACGGAGAAACTTCGTGATAGATTGGTACAGAAATATCCACACGATAAATAAAATGCACTGAAATAGCCTCCGCCGGCATGCCGATGGCCCTATTTATAATCGAGTGAGATATTAATCCAACATTAATTGCGCCGTTCACGGGCATCTATTGCACTTTAGTACTTGGTGTGTATCCAATAGTATCGAGGGATGTGTCGATCGCGTTGAGAGATCGGAGAGGTGAGGCATGCAGGGCACTCTGCAAGGCTGGAACTCTGCGCCCGGCGACTTACGTAAATCAGCTGATGGTAATATCTCTGCTTCAAGTTATACAAAACTGAAGCGTCGTTGAGGTATGTCAAGTTGGACATATCCTCGCATTTCTCGTACTTAGGTGGGTTCACTTGACCTACAAGGTCCTTCTTGAAGTCTTTTGTCTGCGGGATAGATGATTAGATTAGAGAGTAATAAGGGTAAAGGCGCATTGGCGCCTACTTACATAGATAAGTCTCGCATAGTATCGTTGTCGGAGGTTGTGCAGGACGGCGGCGTCGTTTAGATACGTCAAGTCAGCCATATCTTCGACTTTCTCGAATTTCGGAGGGTTCACTTGTGAGATGAGTTCCTTTTTTAATGTCTTTTCCTGCTCATTCAAGATAAAGTCATAAATACACAGTTAATTTACATCCCACTAAGTTGTAGGTCATTGCATTCATATTTTCTAATCTTTATTACCTATGTAGCTATCCATGATCATTGTCTAATAAGTTCATTGATCTGAGATACATTTGTGGCATACGCCTGTACAACCATTATATACTTTTTTTCATTGAAACGTGATTAAAAAATGTCTGTAAGTAGTTGATTCGTTTCAGCTACATACGGTTCGAAGTAGGTCTTGACTCATAAAGAAGACTGAGATTCCCCTAAGAATTTATGAATTATCCAAAATAATAGTAAGTTTAATAATAGAGATTCTTCAAAACTGGACCGGAACCCTGAGAACTATCACTCAACTTCTGAAACTTCAATACCTTGGTGTTTCATAATGGTCATCATTATGATCATCAGTCACTAACAACTACATCTGGTGTCATCAATAAATCATCAATCATGGTTATGTTCAATGGTTTATCTCGATGATCTCGATCAATATTTCACTGCTAGCACTTAGTTGTACCTTGAAGTAGTACAATGTATGTTATCAGGTTAGTGAATAGTTTACCTCGCCTCCGGGAAGGTTGACGGTCACAAGGTCACCCTTGGTGGCCTTGATCTCGCCCTGCAGAAAGCCCTCCTTGTCGTCAGGCACCCAGCATGCCTTCTTGCCATCGTAGGGTTTGCTCTGGTCCGCGCGCTTCGTCTCCAGGGAGACGAACAGGTACGGGGTCGGATCGGGGTCATCCCCTACTTGGGCGACGGGCTTCGGCATTTTCGGAGGGCTAACGAGACTTTAGGGCTAGTCGAGACACGAGAACGTTGCCCTTGAGCCTTCCTGTAAGAACACCGGTGGTCAGACTCCGCGCGGCGAGTGAGCGCAGGCGGGCGGGGCGAAGCGCCGCGCCGCGTGTGCTATTTGTGGGTGAAACCCGAGTCGCGCCGCCCGGGAACGCTGCCAGCACGTTTGCGTAATACTGTATGCTTGCGTTTTTATTAGCTATCCCGAACGGCTCGGCCCTTCGCGGATGTTACGTCACGGATGCCTGGACGCTGGACGCGCGCCAACCGATTACCGCGCTGGATTGTTTATTGTCTTTTATGGTGCTGGTTGATGGGTCAGTGGGATTGACTGTTCACTTGCTTTATTTCTAATCGTTCTGCTAATATACTTTGATCTCTATTTGGCTACTGTTTATTTAAACTTTATTTGGCTACTGCTTATTTAAACTTTGTTTATGATAATAGACTATTAAGTTACCTATTTGTTTTATTTCAATCTATTAATTATATTCACTGGTATAAATTGAAATCAAAAGCTTAAATTGCGAATACTATAAAGTATGACATAAAGTCAACTTTTTTTGAAACTTTCACTAAATAAACTGGATTTTAACACTTCAAACAATTTGTTTCACATTGAATGAATGTAATCACTGTTCAATTGCATTTACTAATTCAATTCAAGTTAAAAGCCAGCATTACCAATAGATCCGACCACCACTGCGTTCTGCAAGCAACTGTTCCAATGAACCATTAACCAAACACCAGGAAGCTCTCTCCGAGCTGACACTTCACAATCAATCCAATCACGATAGCCGGTCGCGACCCGCGTCCGCGTCACAGCATGCACTCGCGATGCACTCAGTTAGCACACGACGCGTGCGCACGTACTCACGTTGGTAGCCGTTCTGACCGGCGGCGGGGCGCTAAGTTTCTTTTTATACCCGCAATACGATACCATCGCGCTCGATCACCCCATTTTAGGCGGATGCCAGCCGGGCGCAGCTACACTTTCAGCCGAGCTTAGCTTTCACTAGGCCGGCGCGCGCGCCGTCCGCCACCAAAAACACTAATTAAATATTAAAATTCATGCATTTCAGTTTGCGGTGAAAGCTTTGCATCCTCGCTCCAGTTCCAGACGAATGTTTACAAAATAAAACCTGGAACGAGCTCTGGGTACGATTATTGATGTAATTGAAATGGTCGATGTGGAGTTAGTTTACGTTAGTTGGCTGTTTGATCTGATTGGCTGATTGATGGCTGAAGAGCCTTCCTTTACTTTATTACAACTCGTTTCCGTGATTTGCGCCATTAAATTAATTATTGATGTATTCTAAATTCATGATTTAAGACCAATCGTTTTTTCAGTAAATATCTCAAAACATGAACTGCCAAGTGCCAAAATATCAAGTTTGTTTATGTGTTTTGAAGTGTAATTCCAGCATTTGAATGTGAAAATATGATGATCAATTCTAAAACAGTTTTGTCTCTCTGATTTCATAACCGAATTACGTTTACTTGCATGATTTTAATTTGTTTTTTTTTTCTGTAACTTTTTATGTGCAAAAGCACTTAAACAGTATATGTTGTAAAAAGCTGGACTAGTTTGACTAAAAACAAACCAAATATGTACTAAAAACTTTTTGATTTAGCCTTACAACAAAGTCTCGGGGAGGATAAAGATACCCTTAGTTCTTTGGTATTCCTTATATTCCTATACGGCGCCGTGGAGACATGGACCATCTTAGCTATAGAGATTAAAAAGATTGATGCGTTCGAGATGTGGTGCTGGAGACGAATGTTGCTAATACCGTGGACCGCAAAAAGCCCCAACGTATCAATTCTTACGCAGCTGAATGTTAAGGATAGGCTATCCACGATCTGTCGGGCACATAGCAAGGCGCGACGACGGACCTTCGAAAAGCTGGTCATTGTTGGTATCGTGGAGCGAAAGCATTCTCGCGGTAGATCCCCAACCGTTTCCAACCGTCCCCAACCGTCCGTCCATCTGGACAGATCAGCTTAAGGCGAAGACAAGAGTTACATTAGCTCTTGTCTTCACCTTAAAGAGGGTAGATGCCAGTTCAACGATGTGATCCGAACCACCAATAGATAGGCTGGAAACAAGCAGTCCACTCCAGTACAGAAAGTACATCTTCAAGACGTGGCCACGATCTTTAGTTCTGAAGTGCCGACCACAGAGAACAACATAGTGGAGGCTAACAAAAAATAAAAATGATAAATTGAACATAATATGTAATTGAACGAATAATAAAAATTGGCGGACATTTGACTAATCCCAAACTAATTAAATATTGTATGGGAATTATGTAAATATATATTTTCTTGCATCTTTTTTTCATATTTATTAAAGTATGTAAACGTAAAAGGACACAACAAATGCTTGGCACAACTTTTACCAAGACAGAACTAGTATCATGACAAATATAATATATTATAGGAGCACCTTCTACGAGAATGAAACACCATAATAATTCTCACAAGTTCAGTGTATTACGCGCTTATTCAACTTTGCTACGATTCGTTCTACGCAAAGTTACGAGCGTAGACACTGCTAAGTTTAGTATGAATGGATGGCGTAGCAGTGTCTACGCCAACCATTCATACTAATAATGAATATTTAAAAAACTACTCATACTAATATACTAATAATGAATATTTAAATATTCATACTAATAATGAATATTTAAATATTCATACTAATAATGAATATTTAAATATTCATTATTTTACTATGAAAGGATCTACGAGATTCATCACATACATAATTGTAACCCCACACTAGGATCCCAGAAGCAACTAGTTGGTACGTTATGACTAGGAATATTTTATACTAGCGGCCTGTCCCAGCTTCGCATGGGTGGTCATAAATTTTTTGAACATTTTAGGATAAACTTAGACCGTGGGTTCGAGCCTCGCGTCTACTTATTTCATACATTTGCACGCCAGAGAGTCAAATCGCACCCCGTGCGAGACCCGTGGACCCGTTAACGTTTTTAATTTCGTCATATCTTTTGAATGGAATGTCCGATTTAAAAAAATTAAGAAGTAATCTATAGGTATTGAAACCGTCTTAATTATGAAATGGTTTATTTGGATAAGGATTAATACCAAGGTACAAATAAAGACCCTTTTCTAGCGGCGGCATTTCAATTAATTTTTTATAATAAAAGAACACTTATTGTGACATAACTATAATAGTTAGACATATGCTGTCGCGACATTTTTTGTAGATGATGACGTGTTCTACAAAATCGTAGTACATTATTTTGTTCTATCATCAATAGTTTTCGCAGCGCACGCGATGTAAGGTTTTTGGTTTCCACCTTGGGTTACATTATCCGAGTTTTAGTAAGGATCCCTGATTTTTTTGAAAATATAATATAGCCTATGTTACTCAGGGATAATGTAGCATTCTAATGGTGAAAGAATTTTTGAAATCGGACCAGTAGTTTTTGAGCCTATTCGTTACATACAAAAATACAAAAATACAAAGATTTCCTCTTTATAATATTAGTGTAGATAACTTTTTTGTTTATACAGAAAACACTATAATATATTTATAACATAATATTTCAATTTAGCCTTAATTAACTTAACACTGACCGACTTTTTTAAAGTAAGCTACACTTTTTTGTTTTATCTCTAAGCTTATTTCAGGGTCTACGCTAAGTTACAAGCTGCGTAGACACTGCTACGCGCCTCAATAAACGTATTCTACGAAGGGATCAACAAGCTGCAATATTTAGCATAACTGCGAGACCGTGAGTGTGAGAGCACTGGTAATGGTAGTCAATAATAGTAGCCAATAATGGTAGCCAATAATGGTAGCCACCCTGCCTTCCGATCCTAAGGTCGTGGGTTCGAAACCGGTCTTGCACCAATGAGTTTTTCTGTTCAAAAAACTTACATGCACAATGCCAGTACTCTCAAACGGTGAAGGAAAACATCGTGAATAAACCGGTATGTCGTAGAACCTTAAAAGTTCTAAAACATGTCTCAAGTGCTCGAAAAGAGTGCACTTAAAGTCCTTTCACCACACTGTTTCGAAAGGAACTAGTGACACGACAAAAGAGAAGAGCATAACCGCTTCCCATCAGGTGGGCTGTATGCTTGTTTGCTTACTTGGAAGTATAAAAAAAAGCTTTTTTCGGTATTGGATCAGTTCTGATCAAGGCCGTCTTATTTTACTATGCTGTAAATACGGAAGAATTACCGAAGAAGAACCGATTTAAATGAAACTTGATATATATATAACTTGTAATAATAAGTAAGTCAAAGTACTAAGCTAGCATAGCTTTGTGAAGGGCTCGTCCGGGGAAGTACTACCACCGCGCCATTTTCTGCCGCCAAGCAGCGTTGCTGTGTTTCGGTTTAAAGTTTGTGGTTGCCGGTATAATTACAGGCACATGAGGCTTAACATTTGTATGCCTCAAGTTGATGGACGCAGGGCAGTGCATCGTAGGGCACGTTGCTATCGTGCGTGACTTACGAGACAATGCTTTGTTATAGGTGATGGTTACCACTTAACATCAGGTGGGCCATCTGCTTGTTCCATCAGCTAGTTGTATAAAAAAAACGCTACGCTATCGTGTACAGCCAAAACAATGTATGTTGAGAAAGTACATTGTGTACAAGAAGATATTAACAAAGTCTATGGAATTAAGTCTATACTAGGTTGCATGGTGGAGATACAACCACTCAGAACAACAAAATTAGTTCCTCAATGTAAGAGGTGTCAAGTCTATGGACATACTCAAAAGTATTGCTCCAAAGAGCCAAGGTGCGTTAAATGCACCGGAAAACACCTAACAATGGACTGTAAAAAGCCTACAGAAGAGAAGCCTAAATGCGTGCACTGTGGAGATGCACATCCGGCTAATTATCGAGGGTGCATGATAGCAAAGGAAATGCAGAAAATTCGTAGTAAAAGCCTTAAAAAACCAGATGCAATGCGGCAAACTGCTAGCGGTAAGCAACCCACGACTAGCCTTCACTCTAGTATTGCTAAATTGTCAACTGCAACCAAGAGCGTCAGCTACGCTCAAGTTACTTCCAAAAATACTACGCCTGCACTTGTGCAACACAAGGCGCATGACGTCACTAACAACAGCAAGCTAGACGAAATTCTTAAACTAATGTCATCCTTTGATGAACGCCTGAAAAAAATCGAACATAGCAATAAAATGGCTACTTCCAAACATTCAAAATGATTTGCAAACTTAAAATTATGGCTTGGAATTTTAATGGGCTACTAAATCATCAAAACGAACTGCAAGTAGTCCTTGACATAGAAAATATTGATTTGTGTCTCGTATCGGAAACTCATTTCAATAAACAATCACACATGGCATTTAATGGCTATAAAGTCTATCATGCTCTACACCCTGCTAACAAAGGAAGAGGGGGTAGTGCTGTTATCATAAAAGAAAACATCAAACACTATGAAGTGAGTAAATGTGAAGAGCCAGATATCCAGTCTGTAGCTGTATGTGTCAATACAAAGCGATATTCTCTTACGGTAGCAGCCATATACTGCCCACCGCGACATACAATTGATGAAGATACATATTTAAGATTTCTTCAAACGCTTGGCCAAAGATTCGTACTGGGAGGGGACTTCAATGCCAAGAATACGTATTGGGGTTCCAGACTAACAAATACAAAGGGCAATAATTTGATGAAAGCCATAAAACAGATAAAAGGTGACGTCATATCTACTGGCTCACCGACGTACTGGCCAACTGATCCAAATAAAATTCCAGACCTGATAGATTTTTTTATCTTTAAAAACCTATCGCGTAACTACTTACAAATAAAAGAGAGTTATGATCTAAACTCTGACCATTCTCCAATATATCTAGAAATAAGTGAACAAATTTTACAAGTTCAAAACGCTCTGACCCTAGTAAATAAGTATACTGATTGGGAGAGTTTTAAGATAGAACTAGATTTTAATATAGATCTTAAGGTTCCACTAAAAACACCGGAGCAACTTAACGTAGAAGTAGACAATTTTACAAAACTTATACAACAGGTTGCCTGGAATAATACACCAGTAAACAAGAAAAGAGCCACAAGAAACAACTACCCTTATGATATCCTACAACTTATCAATGAAAAAAGGAAACAAAGAAATATTTGGCACCAAACTAGATTTCCACAAGATAAAAAGAAGTTGAATAATCTAACAAAACAGCTAAAAAGAAAAATCCAACTCTTTAACGATGCGTCAACTGAAAAATGTCTCCAAAACCTCACCAGCGACCGTAGTACAAACTACTCACTTTGGAAGGCAACTAAAAATATGAAACGACCCGTTACCCTAATTCCTCCAATTAAAATAGGACCAGGGAAGTGGGCCGTTAGTAACGAACAAAAAGCTGAAAGATTCGCAGAGCATCTAGAAGAAATATTTAAATCTAACGAAGGCCAAAGCAACGATGTACCAACAATAAACGAAGTTTGTAACGAAACACTAACCATAAAGCTGGTATCACCCAGAGAAGTTTGGAGTGAAATAAAACATCACATAAGCCCAAGAAAATCTCCTGGATTTGACCTTATAACGGGAGTGATATTACATAACCTTCCAAGAAAAGCACTAGTCAAACTGACAACCCTAATCAACGCAGCACTCCGACTAAAGAGTGTACCAGATTTATGGAAAGTTGCTGAAGTTATCATGATAGCCAAGCCAGGAAAACCGCCACATGAAGCCTCATCGTACAGACCGATTTCCCTGCTACCTATCTTGTCAAAACTATTCGAAAAGTTGTTACTCAAAAGACTCAAGCCACTCATAAATAACAAAGGTATTATACCAGACCACCAATTTGGATTCAGAGAACAGCATTCCACAATAGATCAAGTTCACAGGATTACAGATGTCATTGAGAAAACACTCGAAGAAAAAAAAGTTTGCTCCACTATCTTTTTAGATGTAGCACAGGCATTCGACAAGGTATGGCATGAAGGGCTATTACTGAAACTGAGGAGAGTACTACCTTCAGAAATCGCAGATGTAATAGAATCCTATTTATCAAATAGAGCTTTTAGAATAAGGCAAGAAGACGCTTACTCAGAACTTAAAAATATAAAAGCTGGGGTGCCACAAGGAAGCGTACTAGGCCCGGTCCTGTATCTTCTTTTCACAAGTGACATTCCCGTGCTACCAAATAACACCATTGCAACCTTCGCTGATGACACTGCTATAATGGCTGTCGGAAGCACTCATGCAGAAGCTGCTGAAAAGGTACAAGCAGCAGTAAATGAAATCCATGATTGGACTATAAAATGGAGAATAAAGCTTAATGAATCCAAGTCGGTTCATATCAACTTTACTAATAAAAAAGACCAGTACTATGCGGTATTTATTAACAATAAAATCATACCATACGAAAACACAGCAAAATACCTAGGTATGACGCTTGACGCGAAGCTGCGCTGGAAAGCACACGTCAAGAAGAAAAAAGAAGAGTTAGAACTACGCTACAAAAGGATGTACTGGCTGCTTGGAAGGCAATCCGCTTTGTCAGTGCATAACAAGCTTTTGTTGTACAAACAAGTCCTGATGCCAGTATGGACGTATGGTATACAGCTGTGGGGCTGTACCGTTAAAAGTAACATTGAAATAATACGGCGATTTCAAAATAAAGTGCTCAGAGGCATTGTCAATGCACCTTGGTACGTGAGAAACGATGATCTACACCGGGACCTCCAGATTGAATTCGTTGATAAATTAATTAAAAAATACGCAGAAGCTCACGAAAAAAGACTTCTTCACCACGTGAACGTCGAGGCCATCCAGCTCCTCGACAACACAGACAAAGTGAGAAGACTCAAAAGAACCAAACCTTTTGAGTTAGTGCAGTGATAAACCTAATATTGTGTAGTGATAGTGCTACTTATAATGAACACAATAACAAAGTGTAGCCTTAAATAGAGACTGTAAGAAAAGTGCCAATGGACACATTCTTAGTAATATTATTTCTATAAAATTAAGTCAAAGCAAAATTACTCAATAGCCTACTTGGCTAGATTGTAATGATATTAGGGTATCGCATATCAAGCGCTACACTAATTTAGTAAAAAAAAAAAAAAAAAAAAAATGTTGAGAAAGTGCGTTTTGAGAAAATGCTCAAATACGCTTTCCAAACCTTATAGATTTCGTGAAATACATGTTTTCTGTAAGTCTCTTTCCAGCAAAATTTATTTATTGATCGCCCAGAAGCAAAACGCTGTATTTGAAGCTATAAAATATTAATTCAATTACACGTTATGCTACGTTTAGGTTCGTCGTTCATTAATTAAACTGTAGCGACTATCATAACATGTCACATAACTTTATAAAATCCATAAATTTTCTCCAAGAAATAGTTTTTGGATGGAATACGCTATTGATGTCAAAATGCAGTCTCTTTGATTGTACATAATGTTATTGATTTTATGTTATATGTTAAATGATCAGCGTATGTAAACATTTTAAGACATATTGAAATATTTAATAAAATCTTAGTTACAGGCCAAGTGGGTTTTAAGCCCCCTTGATACGGAGATGCATCTTCGTACCAAGGGGGGTACAGATAAAAATTTCAACAACACTTTAACATTTTGCCAGACATAAATGATTATTATTATTATTATGCCGAGGCATGGCTTATGTGCTATCTACCCCGATAAAAAGTAAATTTTAAAAACTACGTATATTCCAAGTTTCATCCAAATCCGTGCAGCGGGTACGGAGATGAGAACTAAACATACACACACAAACTTTCGCATTCATAGTATTAATAGGATATTATGGTAAAATGGTAAATGGTATTATGGGGTTCTAAGGAATGAATCTCACCCAGTAAATAACTCTTAGCTCCCGCCCGCATCTACAATTCACATTCCGAAGGAAAATTATACCATTACTAGTTGGTGATGTGATTGCTCTTAAAATAATAGGCTAATTTTAGTTGCTGGAGTAAAATAGAAGTGATTCACTGGACAACTACGTATTGCGTACGTGTACTGTGTTATCTGTTTTCCCTCCACTAGGTGAATCGTAATTGTATTTCGTCCTCGGTGGAGGTATCCAGTAGGCTTTTGGTGTGGCTCGTCCGGGAAAGTACTACCAGCAGGCCTAATAATTTTGCAGCCAAGCAGCGACGCTGTGTTTCAGTTTGAAGGGTATCGGTGCCGGTGAAATTACAGGTAAATGGGCATGTCAATGTTCTGTGTGATGGACTGTTTTTTTTATACAACTAGCTGATGGAACAAGCAGATGGCCCACCTTATGTTAAGTGGTAACCATCACCTATACGAAAGCATTGCCTCGTAAGTCACACACGATAGCAACGTGCAATACGATGCACTGCCCTGCGTCCATCAACTTAAGGCATACAGAAGTGAAGCCTTATGTGCCTGTAATTACACCGGCAACCACACTCTTCGAGCCGAAACACAGCAACGCTGCTTGGCGGCGTACTTCCCCGTACCAACACTTCACAAAGAGCTCTGCTACTCTTGTTGATGGACGCAGGGCAGTGCTTTGTGGGGATAATGGCAACGCTTAACATCATCTAAGCCATTTCCATGTTCCATCAGCAACAGTCTAAAAAAAACAACATAAGAGGCGTTCAATGCCTCACTGCCCGTAAGCAGTGCATCCTATCGTGCATGACTTGCGAGACAATATTTTTTTATATCAGGTGGGATATCTGCTTGTGCTATCAGCAAGTACCTTGTATAAAAATAACAGTTTGTTCAGACTTATTTATCTACACTAATATTATAAAGAGGAAACCTTTGTATTTTTCTATTTTTGTATTTTTGTATGTAACGAATAGGCCCAAAAACTACTGGACCGATTTCAAAAATTCTTTCACCATTAGAATGCTACATTATCCCTGAGTAACATAGGCTATATTATATTTTCAAAATAATCAGGGATCCTTACTAAAACTTCAATAATGTAACCCAAGGTGGAAAACAAAAACCTTACATCGCGTGCGCTGCGAAAACTATTGATGATAGAACAAAATAATGTACAACGATTTTGTAGAACACGTCATCATCTACAAAAAATGTCGCGACAGCATATGTCTAACTATTATAGTTATGTCACAATAAGTGTTTTTTTATTATAAAAAAATAATTGAAATGCCGCCGCCAGAAAAGGGTCTTTATTTGTACCTTGGTATTTGTTTTTATTTGTCTTTTTTTTTATTTATATTTTTTTTTTTTTTATATTTGTCCTTATCCAAATAAATCATTTCATAATTAAGACGGTTTCAATACCTATAGATTACTTCTTAAATTTTTCAAATCGGACATTCCATTCAAAAGATATGACGAAATTAAAAATGTTAACGGGTCCACAAGTCACGCGCGGGGTGCGATTTCACTCACTCAAGGAGAAGCGCGTGCAAATGTATGAAATAAGTAGACGCGAGGCTCGAACCCACGGTCTAAGTTTATCCTAAAATGTTCAAAAAATGTATGACCACCCATGCGAAGCTGGGACAGGCCGCTAGTATTACAATAAATTTATGTAAAATTCAATGTAAACCTTCGTTTTAGTAATTTTCATTTTATCGCTAGATAATGTTGAAGAAAGAGTGACACAAATAAAAAATATATCACGATATCCCCAAAAGTCTCTTAATACCTAGTATCAGCTCAAGATTTTACATGGATGTTTATGGGGTTTAGTCAGAGGCACGTCCAAATATCACATTAATGATTTTATAAAAATATTCCGTTGTCTAGATTAGCAGCCGTGTATGGTATGACAAAGTACTACTAGTATTTGGCGCACACCCCACAGCGTGTACAATCGGATATAGAGTACCTACGATTACGTGTGTGAGTTCGAACCTAATATGGTTGTACGTACGACGGACACAGTCGATCGACTCCGAGCTATTTCTAAGAGCTGCACTGGTGGCCTTGCGATCCTAAGGTCGTGGGTTCAAAACCGAACACAAATGAGTTATGAGGCTTGACACCAGAATGCCTTAAGTTGATGAACGCAGGGCATTGTAGGGCACGTTCCTATCGTGCTTGAATTGTGAGGCAATACGGTGATGGTTTTACCTTTCTACTTACTTTTCTAAAAAGGTCTTTCGTATTCTATCATTTTTATTTACCAATTGTTTTGTTTTAAAGATTTTTATGATTTATCTTGTCAAATAAATCATTACAATCGCTTTAAACACGCTCTTGTAACGACGGTCGTCTAACCAATGGCCCGCTACGACATCTTGGACGCTCAGGGATATTTAAATATATTTGCATCGGGCAACTAATGAGAGCATTTAGTTACTATATGTAATGTAATAAATTACAGAGTATCTACCAGCTTCTACTACAAATTTGAGTAGAAGCGATGGCGTAAATTGAAAATGAAACGAAATAAGCTCACAATTTAAGAGGTTCGAATTTGGTCGTGATATGATTTTATTATTTTGAATTTAAGTTTTCCACCGAGGACAAATATGAAAATCAATGTTTGTTATCTATTTGGGTTTGATTGGGATTGATTTACAAAAAAATATTCAGTCATATCAGTTATTATCAGGTTAAATGCCACTAGCTGTTACCCATCCAAATAGAGTCCGCGCAGAATGTTGCTTACCTATCGATCGGGAAAAAATCAACAAGCAAGCAACGCCACAAGAGTGCTTATGTAATCATAGTTAATAATAAACAACAGATAAGTGGAATAGAATTCCCACGAGGATTATAAAAATAGAAGAATATTGGTAAACATTCCACACAGCACAATTTAACCCCAAACTAAACAAAGCTTGTAATATGGGAACCAGAGAGCTGATACTTTAAACTTATATACTTTTTTTGTTCAGACACACTAATATTATAAAGAGGAAACATTTGTATTTTTGTATGTAACGAATAAACTCAAAAACTACTAGTCCGATTTCAAATTTTTTCACCATTAGATTGCTACATTGTCCCTGAGTAACATAAGCTATATTTATTACTAGATAAAATTGGGGATCCTTACTAAAACTTCAACAATGTAACTCAAGGTGTAAAAAATTATTCACATTTATATTATTGTATTTTGCCCACGACATCTTTAACAGCTTATATTTGCATAACTTCCTTAATTGTTTCGTATGCCGCTTCTCGAGCATCTCTTTTTTTATATTGGGGGTGTTTCGGATCCCAAACACACTCGTTTCGTTGATATTCGTTTATAAATTTGATATTTTTATCGGCTGTCCAACGTTGATTTGCCATTTTTGCCATTTTTGCCACCACAACAAAAAAAAACACACATCCACTCTGTGCAAATGCTGTCGCGACATTAGTTTCGCGTCGCATTTACATAGTGAAATTAGTTGCGTGAAATAAGTTTTATAAAAAATAAATGCGAATGGCACGAAACTACTCCAGTGTCGCGAAACTGTAAAAAACTACTTAACATGCATTGTAAAACTAGACGTTTACACGTGAAATTGCTGATGAAATTAATGTTATAAAACGAATTTCAACCCACTAATTTCGCAATGTAAATCCTACTTACAATATTAAAGAACATATCAATATCTACAAAAGACTTCGCGACACCATATATCCAACTATTGTAGTTATGTAACATCTTTTTTACATATTAAAAGTTGATAGAAATGCCGACCAAAATCAGACCATCTTATCCATACCTTTAGATTAATCCTTATCAAAATAAATCTGCTTTAATCCTAAAATGTTGAAAAAATTAATGTCCACCCATGCGAAGCTGTGACAGGCCGCTAGTATTATACTATATAACACCCAGACAGAGAAAAAACATCTATGTTCATCACACAAATGTTTGTTCACGGTGGGGATCGAACCCATGGCCTACAGCGCAGAAGGCAGAGCTACTACCGACTGAGCTGTGAGGGCTGTCATCTATATTCCATTAGGTGGAGAATCGTTGATTTATTTTCAATCAAGGACTTTTATCGTACAGGCTACAAAACAAGTTTCGAGACAGCTTCTCGGGCCTAAGTGCTACTTTTTATGTCAGCGCTAAATCTTTATGGACTTTAACTGCTTGTCGATAAAAAATACTTTTTGTTAGCATCCATCGATCAAGCGGGAACATAGTTTTAAAATCTTTTTCGTAACAAATTTAAAAAATCTAGATATGCTCACGCCTGTAGGCACGGTAGACATCCTTTCAGATCAGATATCTTGCTACTGACGTATCCGACATAATTCAATTTGCATGGTAATCCTACTAAATAAACGCGAAAGTTTGTTACTCTTTCACGTAAAAACTACTGAATGGATTTTTATGAAACTTTACAATAATAAAGCTTATACATCAGAATAACACATAGGCTACAATTTATAAAGATATTGTATGACTAATCCTCCGCAGATGAAGTCGCGGGCACCAGCTTGTAAACTATAAATTAAAACTAGGTCACAGCTATAGTCACTGTAGACCTCCCTACAGATCAGATCAGTCCAAAAGATCTAAAAGTATATCTACCGTGCATGGGGATTAAAGTCGTGAGCCTATGTGCTGAATTTTTAATTCCTTATTTTAGAGCTTTGTAAGTACCTACCTACTTAATACAGATACTTTGAGGAGTTTGAGGGTTCCGAAGGGGTAGTAAGGAACTGCTACATTCTACGTGTACATATACAATCATAATCTGCTTCACAACTTTGATCCCCAGGCACGGTAGGTATCCTCTCTTAGTACCAAGTACCCATTCAAGATTCTTTGAGGGTAGTTAGAGGTACGTCCATAAATATTACATTTGGCACTTTTAAAGTAGTAAATATTCCATACGTGACAGGTTGCAAGCCCATGGCTGTTAGAATGCTAACTGATCCCTCACGATGTTTTCCTTCACCGATACAACTCATCTGTTATATCTTGAATAAATCAACCTTTCGAGCATCTCTCAGCTCCCTCTTCATCAGAGCTTGGCGTTCATGACTGCATACCTGAAATTCTGATAGAAATATTGGCATTCATTCGACGTTGTGACTGCAAATTGATATAACATTAACGGCGCTTTGAATGGTGTATTAAGGCGCAGACAACCATCAAAAAACTTCTCGCTCGCACATTTTAACATTGAATTAATTAACAAAAAAAAAAATGGAAAATACCGTAACTTCACCAAAAATATTTATATCAATCCAACCTAGATAACCTATCAAAAAATTGTTTAACTACATTTCCTATTTAGAAATTAATTTATATTTATTCAAGATGTTTGGTAATTTTTAGGTTAGTAAACCTAACTTGTAGTGAATTTAAACTTACTTTGAGGTTTGAAAACTTGTTTAGATTGGAGAAAGAATTGAGGCAAAATGGCTTCTTTTATTTGTAATTAATTTCAAAATTTCGGAGAATAGTCTCCAAGATTTAGTTGTAAATTTTTCATAAATACATACTGTCAATGATGTAACATATCTTCAAAAATGTTCAAATATGCAAGAAAGTTGTTTGACGGTTATCTGCGTCTTAAGGAAGGCCGTTACAATATTTTACCTATTGTGGAACACGAAATATATATTATACCTTTACTACTTAAGGGGCTGACAACTATAAAACAACTTCTCGCTCGCACGTTTCGACATGTTGAAAGATATAAAATCACTAAACTCATTTTCGAAAAATCGCAATCAACCATTTTATGTGCAATCACATTGCACACAGTTTAGTAAAAATTTCATTTTGATCGATACAAGTTTTCCTACTTAAAAGTTTGCATATGTACGAAAACTATTACAACAAGCTTTTGAGTAGGAAAACATGTATCGATCAAACTAAACTGCAATCAGTTTAGTAAAAATGATTTTTGATTCATTCAGTTGATTGCGATTTTTCGAAAATGAGTTTAGTGATTTTATATCTTTCAACATGTCGAAACGTGCGAGCGAGAGTCACATTAGCTCTTGTCTTCGCCTTAAACAACTCATGTACTTACATCTTAAAAATCTGATATGTTTTACATTATACCTACTTATTTTAATTATTACAGCGTCAGCGGCAATTTTGTATTGTAACTCATGCCCCGACGGGATAAGACATTGTAGTGTTTGGCCTTTTATTTCACTGTCCAAAAAAATTTACAAAAGAATATCGATACAATTTTACATAGATATACGTGAATGGCTGAGCAAAATAAGTACGGGGAACCTTCAAATACTAAAGGCACACACTGACATTTTGTAGTAGTTGTTATACAATACAATACAATACAAAATCATTTATTTATACCACACGTAAATACAATAATAGACATGAAAAGTATGTAAGTGACATAACTTGGCCGTCACTCGGCATAAATACTATAGCAGCATACGCTACTATAACGCTGGTCTTCCGGACACCTATTCCATACATGCAAACCACACATGAAACAGTTGAGCTCTCTGCAATCGGTCTATATCAGACTATCAGTAGGTTCATTCGTTAGATTGAGTCAGCTGTTCGCTGGGAACAAACAAGAATCTATTTTCCGTCAACTAAAATAAACACAGTGGTGGCAACAACTGAACAATCGGACATTCTTGGCAGCGTACCGTGGGGATCGCAGTTTGGCGCACATTTTGAACGCTCGCCGTGGGTTACGTGGGCGAGACTTTTGCTGGTTACTGTATTTCAGGAGATCGATTACTCAATTGAATATTACAAATCAACGCAGAGGTCTGATAAGTGTAACCAGGGGCGAGGAGGGTAATGATACGACAGCAAGAATTCGTATCGCTTCGTGGTCATAAATTGATGTTTTTTTACAGATATACGAGCCGTAGGCCAAAATAATGTTCTTCCGGTACCAATTTAAAAAAAACGGAATAGTTCCAACAGAGACTTTGAGGTCAAACAGAGATTCGATATCTTACTACTGCTCTCAGTAGTAAGTTGGTTTTTTATATATATAAGCCGAACTCTTTGGATCGGCTAAATAAAACTAATATCTACCATAATAATAATTGATGATAGAATTTAACTTAATTAGTGTTGTAGTAAGATACTAGTTATGTTTCTGTCGCTCTTTTAAATATAATATATTCTTATGTTTGTATTTTTTCTATTATCATTTAATTTCCTATTGCATTTTGTAAGGACCATACTCAGCGGTATGCTATCATAGGTATATATATGTGATAGAGGTATATATGCTCCATCTATAACTCTCTCAATCTCTAGCGGTTGTACTCATGCTTTGCATGATGTTCTGGCTATATCATCGCTCCATCTTATAGCGAATGCCTATTAAACCAATCCTATTAAGAGTAGTCGAGCTCTTTGTGAAGGGCTCGTCCGGGGAAGTACTACCACCAGGCTCACTTCAAGCGAGATTATCTCATGGTGGAGATGACGTCATATCTCGTTCGATAACTATTTATCCCCATTCTCACCATCCCTCTCCCCAATTTTGTCATTCAAAGTTCATGCGAGACGCAATGTCAACGAGTTATTGAACGAGATATGACGTCATCTTCACCATGAGATAATCTCGCTCGAAGTGAGCATAAGGCCCCAGGCGTTTTTCTGCCGCCAAACAGCGATGCTGTGTTTCGGTTTGAAGAGTGGGTTGCCGGTGAAATTACAGGCACATGAAGCTTAGCATCGTGACTTGCGAGGCATGCTTTATTATAGGTGATGGTTACCACTTAACATCAGGTAGGACATCTGCTTATTCCATCAGCTAGTTGTATAAAAAAACTGCGCTTATTTGATAGCTAAATTATGATTCGAATCCATGAAAGTATCTTCCAATAATGCATTAAATATTAAAATTTACAGAATTCGCATCGTTTTACCCTATTTACTACAAATATGATACATATTATTATGTTGTTCATGATCTAAAACATTTAACGACTTTTTCGACGGGATCAAAGTCGTAAAGCTGTTTCGTTTTTCTTTTTCCCAGAAGGTAGAGTTTGCAGTACACACTGATACAGGTCAAGCTACACAAAGCTTAATAAAAGTGACGCTTATTACAAGGAAATAAAAGCGAGCAGTGCATAGCCTGATGCGTATTCGTATGTACCGCGAGAGCAAATCTGCCGCCGGAAAGTTTTTTCTATGCTACTTGCTGAGGGAACGTAGACAAAGGCATAGACAGACATTTACTCTCATACTATAAAATGGTGTAAAGTTAAATAATGCTTAAAATTTGCGCTGCCTCTGTTTGCCATTACGCATTGGTAAGAGATGGCAATAGTTTAAGCATAGTTTATAGTTAAGCTACTTTAACACACACATAACAAATTATAAAATTTAAATTAAATTATAAACTAAACCAAGAAACAATATAAATTCATAGCGGAAACAATAGCAAAAAAATATATATAAGTATATAGTTATAACAAAAATAAATGGACAGATACAAATGAAGTGAATTAAAAAAAAAAACAAGATCCATAAAGTTAGGTGTGCTACTGCAGCAAATCGGTTCCAGATAAACGTGTAGAGTGTAGATGGCCCCTGATGTTAAGTTTCAAAAATACTTCATCATTAGTCCACTGTTGGAGACAGGCCTCCATATTTTGGAGGCTTTGTCGTGCGTGGTCACCGTTTGGCAGGCAGATTGGTTATTATAAATATAAATAATATATATTGGTGGACATTCCACACAGTACTATCCCGCCCCAAACTAAGCCAATTCTTGTAAAGGGAAGTTTTGCCTAGTTCTCAAGATGACGAATATTTGCCTGATCATTTTGACAATCCTGACGTTATTAATGATCACTTTTTGGATGTTCCTGGTACAAATGCTGTGCCTTTATCACAGCTAACATTTTTTGAATTTAACAAGTATCAAGAAAATTTATTATTCACCCTAGAACCAGTGCCTGATCAAGAAGTAGCTAAGATTCTTTTATCCATCAAAACAAATGCTAGGGGTATCGACGGATTATCTATGGATATGATTTTGTTAACACTGCCTCACACTCTATCGTTGATAACCGCTATTGTGAATGAGTCCATTGTGGCGTCCACCTTCCCTAGTCAGTGGAAAATTGCGACAGTGAATCCCATACCCAAAATTCTAAACCCAGTAAATATTAAAGACCTGAGACCCATTAGCATTCTACCAGTTCTTTCTAAAGTAATTGAAAAAGTGGTTTACAATCAACTGAGTAGGTATGTTGAACGCAACAACTTGCTACCCGACGTTCAGTCAGGTTTCCGGAAAGGTAGAGGGACCACAACAGCTTTACTGGATGTAGTCGACAATATACTGGCTGAGGAGGATAAGGGGTTGGGCACTGTTCTGGTACTGCTCGATTTCTCTCGTGCTTTTGACTCGCTAAATGTGCCATTATTGCTGTCTAAGCTGTCGTATTATGGTGTGAGTGCTTCCTCTATCAAATGGTTCGATAGCTTTCTAAGTAACCGATCCCAGCTGGTTAAAATTAATCGATCGGATGGGTCACAGCTTTCATCATCAATTAGGAATGTTAATCGTGGAGTCCCACAGGGTTCTATTTTGGGTCCATTACTTTTTGTCTTGTATAGTGCAGATATCTCTTGGAGTATAAAAAATTGTAAATTCCATCTCTATGCAGATGACGTACAGTTATATCTGCCTATGCACCCTAGAGAAGTCACCCACGAAATGGTAAAGGTTAACGAAGATCTCGGTCGTATAGCTACTTGGTCATGCAACAATGCTCTTGTCCTGAACCCAACCAAATCAAAGTTTATGGTGTTTGGTTCAGAGCGTGTAACTAACCTCATTTCTGCCCAAAGTCTGGATTTGAAAATTCTCGGCGAACACGTTGAACAGGTTCACGAAGCAAAGAATCTTGACTTAACTTTAGACAGCTCTCTCCGTTTTGACAGTCATATTTTGGGACTTGTCAAGAGTTGTTTTTTTAGGCTAAAACTACTATATAAAATCAAAACTTTCTTGAATGAGAGTATAAGAATCAAAGTCTGCGAGGCTCTAATACTCTCGAAGCTTAATTACGGAGACCTTGTGTATGGGCCACGCTTAACATCGAAAACTGCTCGCTTAGTACAAAGGGTCCAGAACGCCTGTTGCCGGTTTTGCTATGATGTACCTCCACGAACACACATAACACCTTATTTGAACAAGTCATCTGCTCTCAATATGGCTTCGAGGAGGGATCTGCATCTGGCGGTGTTGGTGCACGGCATCATGGCATTTGGAATTCCAGAGTACCTCTTTAAAAAACTCAACCGTTCTCGAACTAAGTATAGCACAAGACCAACGAGAGACTTGCTGCACTACTCCAAACATAAAACCGTAGCGTTCAGGGGCAGTTTTCGGTACCAGGCAACCAAGTGTTGGAATAACATACCACCACCTCTTCGTCTGTTAAAATCTAAATACTCATTTAAAGCACAATACAAAAAACACTTATTACAATTGCAGAAAACTGGGTTGTCTGGTACAAATAGCTGTAGTGCGCCCTTCACTTGTTGATTAGAAGTAACCTATGTAGCCTAGATATTTGTGTATATATAACTTTTATGACCTATAATATATTTACCTATCTATACAATTGCACGCATGTGGGTTTCTTCTGTTATCAGGAGAACTCACCCAGATAAATACACACACACACACACACACACTGAGTACAGATTTCCAACACACTTCATATACAGTACAGACGTAGTGGGCTCTCTTGTGAAACCCTGGCTCTTAAGAGACTTGTGTAATCAGGAGAGCTCACAATCACACATACTTATTTACTATCATCATACTATACCTTTACTTAACACTTGCACTAACTTAACTAAAATAAAAATCCAAACAGTATTACAAGATTATGTATGTATTTATGTATAATATTTAGAGATCGTATGTAGTATAACATAATATCATGGTTTGCACTGACACTGCTCTTCATGGGGTTCAGTGACTGCACCAAGGTATCGGCAGAATAACAGCGCTGACCTGTCTTCGGATAGAGAAGCATAATGCTGAGCCGGGACCTTTTTGCTGCTGTAGCACACAGCACTATTGTTAGGTACCCATTGTAATATCTAATAGATATGTTCCATGGGTAGGTATATAGTCAAATTAAAGATAGTTGTTAATAAGATACTCAAAGTCAAGTTAAAATTTGTTTTAAAATTGAATTAATTGTAAAATAGTCGTTTGTTTAAATTGTTTTGTGTTTTATACCTATTATCATGTTATTGTTTCATCATGTTGTCACTGTTTTTGTTCATTTTTGTACCTACCTACATTACCCTAATTATATGTTGTGTGTTCTTGTGGCCAATAAATAACTGTCTATGTCTATGTCTATGTCTTGTAATATGGGAACCAGACTGCTAATATACTTTTATACCTTTTTTTTCGTAGAGAACAAACATCTATGTTCATCACACAAATATTTGTTCTCGGTGGGGATCGAACCCACGGCCTACGGCGCAGAAGGCAGAGCTACTACCAACTGAGCTGTGAAGGCTGTCATTATGGCAGCATGAAACATGAAACTCTTAAATTGTATAATAACCATGTAATTACTGATAATCAATCCCTGTCTACCTGTCTGTCTGTCAGTCTAAAGAATATTTTCGTTCTTGCATCCGTTTTGCTGTGGCCTTGCCGATCCAACGATGAACCAAAATAAAAATCTTATCAAAATCTTTGAAATTTCTATTTATTTTTCTAAAGTACGGACGCAGCGGAAACTCTGTGAAAATAAACATATATCTTTGCATGTATTTAGAATACCTTCAGGTGAGTCAATAAAATGATCATAAAACAAATTCCTAAACAACTACAGCAGATATACACTCATCATTATCATCAGATCCAGACCACTGGTACATACATACTAAAAAAAACCTGTAACTAAATTAAAATCAAATCAAAATAAGTTTATGTTGGAACAAGGCACAATATAATATAGAAAACGATAACATTCGCAGAAGTATAAAAAACTGTGTCGCGAACATTAACGCCCTCCTCCGACTTTAAGAACTCCAAAACATTTGAGAACTATTCGGTCAGTTAATTAAAAGTTGTAACAGAAATAGAAAATTATTGTAAGGGTGGGTTTTTGTTGTTTAGTGAGTGTTTGTGTGAGGGTGTGTGTGTGTATGTGAGGGTGTGTATGTGTGTGAGGGTGCGTGTGCGCGTGTAATAGGTACCTTCTCAGTGCAGCGCTGCAGCAGCGCCGGCGAGCAGTGCGGCAGCTGGCGCAGGTAGGAGTCCTTGGAACACATGTATGTGTGTGTGTGTGTGTGTGATAAGTGCTTCAAATCTTCGCGTACGGGCACATAATTTCTTCCATATTAAAATCAATTAAAGAAACTAATAAAAATGTCGTATACGATGTGGATTCAAGCAGCTTGCATACGATTATTTTTCCAAATATAAAAATCTATGGTTAGATTTACATGGATACAGACCAAGCTACAAAAAGCCAAACAAATGACGCTTACTAGGTACAACGACATAAGGCTAGCAGTGTATAGCCTGATGCATATCCGTGTGTACATGTCCGGATTCGAACTCGGGACCTTAGGATTGGAGCCACCAATGCTAACACACATTCTCAAACATCACATTTTATTTAAAACAATATTTAAAAAAAAAAACAGATAATTACATAGTATTTAAAAGTTTCTCATGAGACAAATTCTACATCAGGTAAGTATACATATTTATAATTTTCTCATGAGCTAATAAGCAAGGTGCACACGTGCGAATGAACAAACGGACAGAAAAGCAAAAGGAATCTCGACCCACATCCAGTGGCAATCTTTGTCGCTATTTATAGGGCAGCTGAAATAACCGGCAGGGCACAAGATCGATTTAGACCTGGTTTCGTTTGTTCGATTGTCGCTATGGCGCTTCAGTTTGTTGGTTAATGTTTTGCAACATGTCGCAAGTGAATTCATTGCTTTAACAATGTACTGTTAAAC
This sequence comes from Chloroclysta siterata, assembly GCA_932294275.1. NCBI lineage: Eukaryota > Metazoa > Arthropoda > Insecta > Lepidoptera > Geometridae > Chloroclysta > Chloroclysta siterata. The sequence continues at coordinate 24,829,191 of OW028592.1, read as the reverse complement.
AACTTCTTTCTCGCACATTTCAACCTATCTGGAGATATAAAATAAATGAATTATGTTATGAAGAATCGCAAACAACCAAGTTTCATAAAATAACATTACAAAGATTCAGTAAAAATTTCATTTTCACCCAAACAAGTTTTAACTAAAAGTTTTTTTATTCAACTAGCTGATGGAACAAGCAGATGGCCCACCTGATGTTAAGTGGTTACCATCACCTATAACAAATCATTGCCTCGCAAGTCACGCACGATAGGAACGTGCCCCACGATGCAATTCCCCGCGTTTATCAACTTGAGGCATACAGATGTTAAGCCTCATGTGCCTGTAATTACCTTGTCTTGTTTGACCAGGTTTTGTATTTATGCAAATTTTTAAGTAGAAAAACTCGTTTGTATCAAAACTATATTTATGCTGAACTTGGTTGATTGCGATTTTACATAAATATGGTCAGTATTTTTATATCGATCAAAATGTTGATATGTGCGATCGAGGAGTTATTTGACGGTTAATAAATCCCCCCTCATCAGCCCCTTAACCATATCAGAAGATTTTTTCAATGCCATAATTGGTACTCAAGCTGATAGACCACCTGATGGAAAGTAGTCACCGTCCCCCATACACCTGCAATACCAGAGGCGAAATTTCGAAATGAATCACGCGAGCCTAGAAGATTTGGCAGCATGCTTGCACCATGGTTCCCTAGCGTATACTAAAAATAAAATAAAATACATCTTAAAATGTCCAGAAATAATTTACGTGTAGAGTTTCAAAAATGCTACGAACCTACTACGCCGTAGCAAGCATTTGTAGAACTACAACTTTGGTTAAATACCTAAATCGTTAACAATTCGAATTGCTGTAGAATCTGAAGTTTTATTACTTCTTAAAGTCGAAATAAATTACAAACGCTTTCTAACTTAATCAATGGCTGCTATTAATCAAGACAACCAGCCTAGATTCACTGGCCTCGTATAATATTATGACGTTTTAAAGTAATCCTTTTGATTCTACAAAAACACAGTTCCGATTTTTTTTGTCACAATTATTGTCCATGTCCATAAGCACACGGCTTGATTGCTTTTTGTGGTACTGCGTCCATGACTCCGAGATGTAGGTGTCTCATGTACCTGTAAAGTTAAAGTCAAAGTCAAAAGGTTCAATTCAATTAAATCAAAAGGATCACTTTAAAACGTGTAAAAGCTAGGTGAATCTAGGTGCCAGTTCCAAGCGACCAAGCCAATAAATGCACCGGCACCCATACCATTCATGCTCCCACCCACCCAATGCGCACTGGCAGAAGTTGGTGCTAATTTGTCAGACCATTTCAGGTCACAAATCTTGCACCCCAAAAGAAGAATCGGTCCAGATCGCCAACCAGTGGCCCAATCACGAAAGAATTTGTCGATAGTCGCGTAAATCAGTATCCCTTAACCACAACAGAATAAGGTCGAATATCGGTACGCCACAAATGTCAAAATGAATTCGAGATCAAGATCCAGAATGTGTTTTATGAGTTTCACTCACTAACTTTCGGCTGTGCGAGTTTTTGAGCTTTTTTTGTATGGAGTGACGGGACTCTTCAACACACCCGCTAGTGGCGCTTATCGTGTCGCCATTCAACCAACGCTGGAAAAACGGTCTCGCACGGAACTTCAGCGAGCAACTCAATACAATCTTAGAATCTCAGTACAGAAGACAGGTCTAGTTAACTGACCTGTCAAACCGTGAGTCACTGGTACTGGCTAACGTCAGAGATCCAATATCGCCGCTAAGCTCTCTGCCAAGTCTATTCTCAACCAGGTGTAAGAACCCACAAACCATTTGGAATCTTAACACCTGCACCGTAAATACCAATTTTAATAATCATAATTGTTTCATTCTCTGCTGTTTAGAAGTAAACTTTAATAGATGAGAATAAAGAGGTTTATTGAATGGAGGCGATGTTTGAAAATTTTGCATAGAGTCATGTTTCGATAACTAAAAGATTATTTTGTTCGATCGAACGTAAGTGATAGCACTGAAATTGCTCTCAAGATTATTCGAATTTATAGTAATGTTTGTTTGAATTACTTTTGAATTGAATTATGCGTTTTTAATCCCATTGGTTGATTATTTAGCGAACTTGTAAAAAAAGAATTAATATTAATATAATCATAATGAATATCAGTACAATGAACATTATCCCATTTTTGATCCCGATAAATTTCCCAAAAGCCGTTTCTAATAGGTACCTACACAATTTTAATATAATCAAGCATAACTTTAAAAAAAAAATGTACCTACGTATTTATCCTATCACGTACCTACAGTTACCATAGTAAAAACTTAGGGGCTAGATATGTATAATTATTTATTTCATTTTTAGCACACTTGTATTTTAATAAAAAAGTTTTGAATTTTTTGAATGGTAATGGTTTATAGGGCCTTTGCCTTGCAGTGAGACGATACAAGCATAAATAAATAAAATATATAATGGTTTATGTATGTTTAAAAATGTATAAGAGATAACCTACACTAAGTCGTTAGGACTTGTGTTTATTTTAGTATTTATTTATAACTAATTGACCGAAGACCCATGCATCCACGAAATCGCATAAGAATGTCGTGGAAACCGACTTTCGAGTTCAAGTCGGGAACTACGGAACTAGATTAAAAAGACTCTTGCGCATAAAGTGTTTTTAAAAAATTGTGTGTAAATTAGTGTAGGTACTATATGGACTCAGTGGTCTAAAATAAACGATTTTTTTATTTTTTATTTATAAAGTGTTGGGTGCTCTTCTATAAACAAAATACACAGAGCGTTTTGGTGTTTCAATACCTTGTACCAACATAAATCTACATCTACACTAATATTATAAAGAGGTAAACTTTGTATTTTTGTATTTTTGTATTTTTGTATTTTTGTATTTTTGTATTTTTGTATGTAACGAATAGGCTCAAAAACTACTGGTCCGATTTCAAAAATTCTTTCACCATTAGAATGCTACATTATCCCTGAGTAACATAGGCTATATTATATTTTCAAAATAATCAGGGATCCTTACTAAAACTTCAATAATGTAACCCAAGGTGGAAAACAAAAAACCTTACATCGCGTGCGCTGCGAAAACTATTGAAGATAGAACAAAATAATGTACTACGATTTTGTAGAACACGTTATCATCTACAAAAAATGTCGCGACAGCATATGTCTAACTATTATAGTTATGTCACAATAAGTGTTCTTTTATTATAAAAAATTAATTGAAATGCCTCCGCTAGAAAAGGGTCTTTATTTGTACCTTGGTATTAATTCTTATCCAAATAAATCATTTCATAATTAAGACGGTTTCAATACCTATAGATTACTTCTTAAATTTTTCAAATCGGACATTCCATTCAAAAGATATGACGAAATTAAAAATGTTAACGGGTCCACGGGTCTCGCGCGGGGTGCGATTTCACTTACTCAAGGAGAAGCGCGTGCAAATGTATGAAATAAGTAGACGCGAGGCTCGAACCCACGGTTTAAGTTTATCCTAAAATGTTCAAAAAATTTATGACCACCCATGCGAAGCTGGGACAGGCCGCTAGTAATAAATAAACCTATACATACATTCATAAATAAGATGATATATCAGAAAGGTACCTATTATGTTTTGGTTCCGTGTAAATCTAATCTAGTTCAAACCTCTATCTATAGGTTATATAGGTTACCTCTATAGGGTATATTTGCAGATAACTGCAAATATTGTTAATCTATTTGTTCCACGCTACAATGTGTTTAGCATTGAACAATTTGCCAAACCATTGAGTTGGAGTAATCTTCAAGAACGCTCTGAATGATTCCCACTCGTAATCCACATCTGGACTGTCTCCAGCGCCGCTCGGCGTGCCTTTAAATACCACTGAGTCTTTTATACAGGGTGTCCGTATCCAGATATTCCATATTTTTTACTATTAATTTATAGTAATAGGTATAAATTATATGTATTTTTAGGTACGAGCTTTGATAGGAATGCGCCCTACGATGCACTGCCCTGCGTCCATCAACTTGAGGCATACAGCTATGAAGCCTCATGTGCCTGTGTGCAATTTCATTTAATTTAATACAAGCATTTAAAAATAATAAATATTATAAATACAAAATAAAGACTATGTCACATATTTCATTTTAATATTTCTGTCTCGATCACATTGACAAAACCAAAACGATTTGTATGAAGTATGGATTGAACATCGTGACTATGCAATTAAAAAAAAAAGAAAGAAAGAAGAGAGTTTTTTTTTATTTATGACGGCAGTCGGACAAAGATATTTTAAACAAATCATAGCTATTTCACAAAAGCCTAAATAATAATACTCATAATGATAATATGGGCACAAAATCGTTCCCCAGAACAAAATATCAAGTATTATAAATTCGAATTGAAATAAAAATAAGCTCAGCTAGCTCATGTCATCTTTTGATTTTGAATTGTAGCCTATCTGTTAAAATATCTGGAAAAAAGCAAACTTTTCATACATCTCTCGTTTTTACAAAGTAATGCCAACTTTTGTTATTATTTTTTAACACCCTGTATGTATTAGAATACAGCTGTCGACCTTCTGTAAATATAGAATTCAAATACCTGTTTTCTTGGGTTTGTCATCAAATAATTAAATATACAATCTGATGGAATTCAGCTGTCATTTATAGATCTTATATAACAAAAACTCTATACATGGTGTTCCATAAGTTGTGTATATAAACTTCAGGGGGCTAAAGTGCCCATCGCGAAAAAAAAACAGCTGTTTCATACATTTTAGCCTGGTAGGTATTGAACTTTTGTATGAAACAGCTGTTTTTTTTATCGCGTTCACAGTGTTGGTTCCTTAGAAAAAGTTGTTCATATTGATGGGTACTTTAGCCCCCTGAAGTTTATATACACAACTTATGGAACACCTTGTATATTTTTATTTATAGTGAATCCGTTTGGGATAAATGGTTTTTCGCCTTGTTATCAGATATCAGCGAAGCAGAAAAACTATGAGTTTAGGGAATGAATACATCATCATTTTCCTGCCCTTATCCCACTTCGTGTGGGGTCGGCACAGCAGGTTTTTTCCCTCCACTCTCCTCTATCAGCCGTCATCTCAGCAGTCACTCCTTTCTTACTCATGTCATCTTTCACACAGTCCATCCATCTTTTCTTTGGCCTACCTCTACTCCTATATCCATCCACATTCATCCCTAGCATGCAAATCATAATTTAAGCAGAGGTATAGAAATAAGATTTTTTTGTGTGTTAGAAATAACTACGTGGAAAATATTATTATATACTCGGCTATTATTTATTACAGGCTCGACAGACTCACGGCCGGTTTCTGAAAGCCCGATCAAAACTATTCGGATGTCAAGTCACTTGCTATCTCTATCTAATTCGATGTTATAGTTGAAATGGCGACTTGACATCCGATTAGTTTTGATCGAGCTTTCAGAAACCGGCCGTTATTGTAGGAAACAGAGCTACGTTAGGTACTTAGGTCAAATGGACCGCTATAGATTTAGGCAATCTACCTACATCGTGTGTTATCATGTAACATAATTATCTATGTAATGTACCAAATTACTTTTAAGAACGAAATAAATATTTTCTGATCTTGTCTTATACTCAGTACCTAACTCTGTAAGTGTAAGTGTAAATTGAATGAATACACTGCGGTGAAAAATCATGAAAAGCTTTCGCCTGTCTGTCGTGAATGCATTCCAATAATTCAACATCGTTGCTACCGGGGGCGTAGCTCAGATGGTAGAGCGCTCGCTTAGCATGCGAGAGGTACCGGGATCGATACCCGGCGCCTCCAGATTTTTGTTTTTGATTCCTACTGTGTCAACTTTTTTTGGAGGTAAAATATGTTGTTATGAGCTTCTTACTACTTCTAAAGTTCCTATTGTTCTTGGATAACGGAGTGCATGGTTGATGAAAATCCAGTAAAGAAGTACCCAGTAGAGATGTGACGTATTATTTCTTTTTAAAATAACAATACTAATATAACTGGTGCCAGTACTCTCAAACGGTGAAGGAAAACATCGTGAGGAAACTGGCATGTCGCATGTCGTAGAAGTTCAAAAGTTCTAACACATGAGCACTGGTGGTCTATTGGTAGCGGCCCCGCCTTCCGATCCTGAGGTCGTGGGTTTGAAACCGGTCGTACACCAATGAGTTTTTCTGTTCAAAAATGTATGTGCACAATGCCAGTACTCTCAAACGGTGAAGGAAAATATCGTGAGGAAACTGGCATGTCGTGGGACCTAAAAAGTTCTATAATATGTGTCAAGTGCTCAAAAGGAGCCGCACGGAGAGGCGCACTTAAAATCCTTTCACCACACTGTTTCGAAAGAACACACGACACGAGAAGAAGAAGAAGAATGTTGATCTTGCGTGTTTACATGTTCAACGCACAAATTCCAAATCATTCACCGCTGCCCTACAGTGAGTGAGTCACGCCACTATAATTACCTTATGACGTCACCCGAACCAAACCGTCTCATAATCGGGCTTTTGCCAGTTGCCAGATTTAGGTATTGTGCCCGTAACCTAATTACCTTTCCGCTGAAAAACCTGCTTGACAAAACAATCGGGATTAAGATAGTTTTTGTTAGTTTTCTTTTCTTTTTTTATCTATCTTTTTTTTGATAAATTGATCAAGTAGGTAGATACTCGTGCTGGCACCTTTATTCTCCTACGTCATATGATGTTTCAAAGTAATCCTAGTATGATATGTCATGCAAGAATCCTTGTGATTGAAGAATGAAGACCGTTTTGATTTTCGAAGACTTCCAAAGGTGAATGTAAAAAAATATGAGAAGGCAGGCATCTGGGACCATTGTAGGAATTTTTTTCTCAATATTAAAAAAAAGACAGTCGGAACCAAATCTTAAGTTTCTTGTTCTTCTAAGGCTTGGTTCCGTGGAACTGGCACCTAGATTCACTTACCTTTAACAAGTTACAAAGTGGTCCTTGTGATTCTCTCTTTCTGATTTAACTAGTAAAACTTTTGACTTTGACAAACAGACGGAAATGGCGAACGGCTCCTTGACGGACTTAGAGCTTTAAAAATGGACGAGAAAATAAAGAGTTCCGTATGTTTCATGCTAACATGGTTTATATAAACGTAGCTAAAATAGAAATAGTTCAGCAAACATATCCCTAGTTTTCTAAAAAGCGGTTGTCGCCATAAACAGTCGTAATGTTACGGTTATCGTAATCAGTATACCAAATTAACCTCAAGAAAATTGGTAACCTTTTGAGGTAACCAATTTACCTCATAGTCATAGGAAAATAGTTCGTTTTCTATTAGCGGTGATGCGTTTGCAACCTGTGGAAAACTCTACTACTAAAATCAGCATGTGTTACTTATTGCTTAGACTTGTCTCTAACTACCATCAATAAACTTTATAAAGAAGGTAGGGTAGGTACGGGCAGGTACTTATTTTGTAACGAATTGGAACTATTTCAATCCCAAGCTCATTTTTGTCATATATTTAATCGGATATTTTATAGTAAGCTTTTCTGAGAAGTTTTCTCTTTATTATTTTATATTCGAATTTGCCAATCGACGATACAAGCCGTAAGTTTGTTGCCTGTTCTTCTAGGCTTAGGGTCGCGTGGAACTGGCACCTAGAGTCACCTAGTTTTAAGACGTTTCAAGGTGATCCTTGTGATTTTGTTGAATAAATTCCTCTGATGCTTGGGACTTTGTTATAGAAGCGTACAAACGAAAAACGTAGAAGCAGTACGCAATATGAAAATCAAAATAAAACTATGCCTTTAGTATACGTAGGTACCAGGTACGTTATATCAGTCTTCGAGATTTAAAAGCAGGAAGACCAGCCCACGCTGACGTGTCTCAGCCAACATCGCGGTATTTCTGATCCGCCGCCCAGAAGCAGCCTTGAAGAGCTGGTGATTCATGGACGCCTCTATATGTACGAGTGTTTCAATAAAAAAAAAGAAAATACAATAATATCGTTTTGGAATTATAATTTGGAATTGTTGTGCCGACCCCACTTAGCGTTTAGGGGCAGGATTAAAGCACTAGTGGTCTAGTGGTAGCGGTCCCGCCTTCGATCCTAAGGTCGCGTGTTCAAAACCGGTAGTGCACCAATGAGTCTGTTCAATAATTTATGTGCACAGTGGCATTACTCTCAAACAGTGAAGGAAAACATCGTGAGGAAACCGGCATATCGTAGAACCTAAAAAGTTCTATATAAGCATGTGTCAAGTGTTCGAAAGAAGCTTCTTTGTGGCGCACTTAAAATCCTTTCACCACACGGTTTCGAAAGAACTAGTGACACGACAAGAAGAAAAAGGGCAGGTAGATGGTGAATTACAATTTGGAATTATAATTATATTAAAATAGATAATTTATTTATTATAGTATACAATCTAGTCTACCGTGTTAAGCCAATACCTACACTGTATATTAAGTAACAGTGTTTTTCCTTAACTAGGCTCAATCGTTTCCTTTTTATCTGTTCTATGCTTCAGTAAATTTTTTTTCTAACTGCTACCTACACTGAGAAAAGACGATTTAGAAAACACGGTCTTCACGAAATCTATAAGGTTTGAAAAGCATATTTGCGCGTTTTCTCAAAACGCACTTTCTCAACGGCCCTTACTACAAAAATCTGTCAAACGAAAAACTATGCTTAAACTATTGCCATCTCTTACCAATGCGTAATGGCAAAGACAGCGCTAATTTTAAGCATTATCTACATTTAAACACCATTTTATAGTATGAGGGACAGTGTTTTGGCTTTACACGGTAGCAGTAGCTACTTACTAATAAATGTTCTAGAATACGCCAGTACTACATCGAAAGAGGACAAAAGCTAATTTTATTTGTAGACTCAGATCGTTAACCCGCTACAGTTGTTTGTTTATAGCATCAAAAATCATTATAAAATAATCTTAGACGTCCTTAAACTAGAACGTGCGTAGATATATTATTATCATTATTTTAATTGTTGAAAGATCATTTAAATAGGCTGTCACTTATTTAGACATCTTGGACGTGTGAAGTGACTAAACTCTTAGGGGTGGCTGCTGAGGGCATAAGCGAACGAGGATATCAAGTACCTACTCCTACTGTCATTTTTGTAAATGACAGTACGAGTATGTACTTGCACATATATGGTGCAAACTTGGCACGGGGATCCGTAGGGTATAAGTGCTCTAGAAAATTTCCCAGGCACATGCGACAACATTTCGCAGTAATAAGTATTTTTTTATACTACTTGCTGGTGGAACAAGCATACCACCTCTATAACAAAGCAAAGCATTGCCTCGTAAAGTCACGCACGATACAAACGTGCCCTACGTCCATTAGCTTGAGGCATACAGATGTTAAGCCTCATGTGCTTGTAATTTCATGGGCAACCACACTCCTCTCAACCGAAACACAGTGTTGCTGCTTGGCGGCAGAAAAAGGCATGGTGGTAGTACTTCCCCGGACAAGCCCTTCCCAGAGAGCTCTACTGTTCTTTTACAAACTATTATTCAAAAGCGGAGGATTCCTATTGTTTCCCACTGTGGAGAAAACTCCTCCAAAATCTTCCGGTCATCCCGATCTTTAGCGGTCTCCCATCAACCTTCCACGTGAACTTTGAGATCTTCTCGTCAATGTCATCTCCCTCCTCTATCAAACGGTAGGAACCAAGACGTAAGTTTGTTGCCTGTTCTTCTAGGCTTTGGTCGCGTGGAACTGGCAACTAAGTCACCTAGCATTAAAACGTTTCAAAGTGATCCTTGCGATTTTATTGAATAAATACCTTTTTTAAATGCTTTCGGCCCGCTTGTCATCCCTAACCATCCTCAAGCAAAAAGGTATGCAGACCCTACTACATAATAATATAGAAACGCGATGCTCCTGTGTGCATCAGAAGCTGAACTATCGACTCATGCGTCACCGTATTGCAACTGTACTTTTGCCAACTAGCGCGCCGTCGATATAAAATTGTATTAGTAAGTTTGTGGACTAGCCAACTCTGGTGATTAAATGTTTAGGCCGCTTGAAGACCATGGTTTAACGACTGATAAAACTGGGACCGACATCTTATGCATATCTTATGAATTATGCCTTCCCGTAGTATAATGCCACTAGCGGTCGTATATTGAATGACCAAGAAACCACAGATAAATCAAGTATCAAATGCAACTCCCCTTTTCAGGGTTTTAGATGAAGCTGGCTTGTTTACAGTTGCGTGTTGTTTTTTTTGTTTTCTTCTTGTTTATACAACTAGCTGATGGAACAAGCCGATGGCTTGCCTGATGTTATTTAAGTGTTGACCATCACCTTTAGCAAAGCATTGCATCGTAAGTCACGCACAATAGGAACGTGCCCTACGATGCACTGCCCTGCGTCCATCAACTTGAGGCATACAGATATTAAGCCTCAAGTGCCTGTAAACACCGGCAACCACACTCTTTAAACGGAAACACAGCGTTGCTGCTTGGCGGCAGAAAAAGGCGTGGTGGTAGTACTTCCCCGGACAAGCCCTTCACAAAGCCCTACTACTCTTAAAAAAAAATATGGCCCATATTTTGTGTGCAATCACATTGCACACAGTTTAGTAAAAAAATCATTTTGATCGATACATGTTTTCCTACTCAAAAGTTTGATTTACTAGTTTTCGTACATAAGCAAACTTTTGAGTAGGAAAACATGTATCGATCAAAATGATTTTTTTAGTTAACTGTGTGCAATGTGATTTCACACAAAATGGTTGATAGCGATTTTTCGAAAATGAGTTTAGTGATTTTATATCTTTCAACATGTCGAAACGTGCGAGCGAGAAGTTGTTTGATGGTTGTCAGCCCCTTAATTCAAAGAATCTTTCGTGTGAATCCTCATTCACACGAAAGATTAGGCTTCGATGCAATGATCAACACGTGCTTCGCGCCAAATTCCTTACCTTCGATGTTTTCTTTCACCATATAATATAACAGCTGTATGTTATATTTATTGAATCACTAGAACTATTAAACTGTACGTCGAAACATTTGCATACTCCTCGTAAATCAAGACGTTACAAATATTTATCTGGATTCTAAATCATTGCCCGCTAAACGCAGAGCGCGGAAAGATATCCAATGAAATAGATCGGGGAGTAGGTATTCTCGGTTTTAGTATATAGTAGTAGAGCTTGGTGATAGAGTTAATCGAGGGAAATACTACCACCGTACCTATTTCTGGCGCTAAGCAGATGATTGCAATGCTGTGTTCCGATCTGAAGAGTATGAGTGCCGGTGCAATTACCGAACATGAGACCAATACCTTTACATCTTCGAGTGATGGACGTAGTGCAATGATACATAGGGCACGTCTTTAGTAACCATCTTCTTCGAGGTAATGCAACAAAAACCCCAAACCTTGGAAACAGAAATAAGTACGGTGGTAGTATTTCCCGGGATCTATCACGTAGATCACGAGAGAGCACTGGTGGTCTAGTGGTAGCGGCACCGCCATCCGATCCTAAGGTCGTGGAATCGAATGTTGAAATCATTGGTTGTGCACCAATGAGTTTTTCAGTTCAAAAATTTATGTGCACAATGCCAGTACTCTCAAACGGTGAAGGAAAACATCGTGAGGAAACCGGCATGGGAGCCTCTTCAGGCGCACTTAAAAATCCTTTCACCACACTGTTTCGAAAGGAACTAGTGACACGAAAAGAGAGAGATCACGAAGATACGTTTTACTAGTTTATCAAGATACCTAGTTGAATAGCTGTGTCAATAACGAGATGACAGAGATGCTTAATAACTTTATTAAAATCGATATAATTATTTCCCATAGCCTTTAAACTCTTCGCCAGCTGTTTTCATTCACGACTTAGCGGTAATTCGTGGCGGCAACATCAGCAGTGATGATGGAGCCACTAGTACTGCCGACCTTGCCGCTGCGACAGCACTTGATGTACGGCCTCAACAGCTGCTCCCAAATCTTACCGAAGAGCCTCAGTAGCCCGATGACGGAGAGTCCTAGGAGGAAACCCTGGAAAGAGAAAGTGCTTCACTTTTAACAGTACTTATTATTATTTTATACAACTAGCTCCATAAGGCGAATATCTTTCAACATGTCGAAACGTTTTTTTTTTTTTTAATACAACCAGCTCATGGAACAAGCAGATGGCCCACCTGATGTTAAGTGGTAACTATCACCTATAACAAAGCATTGCCTCGTAAGTCACGCACGATAAGAACGTGCCCTACGATGCACTGCCCTGCGTCCATCAGCTTGAGGCATACAGATGTTAAGCCTCATGTGCCTGTAATTACACCGGCAACCACACTCTTCAAACCGAAACACAGCGTTGCTGCTTGGCGGCAGAAAAAGGCGTGGGGTAGTACTTCCCCGGACGAGCCCTTCACAAAGAGCTCTACTACTCTTAGACGTGCGAGCGAGAGTCACATTAGCTCTTGTCTTCGCCTTAAACAGTAACCATTTTATACGTCTACAAACCCTCCTATGATAGCATAAACTGTTATTTTAATGTGCAATAAAGCATTGCAAAAATCAATCAATCAACCTTCGCCTTAAACAGTAACTATTTTATACGTCTACAAACCCTCCTGTAATCGCATTAAGTTTATTGAACTGTTATTTTAATGTAACGGCACTGGAATACTAATTGTTCTCTTCATGACGTTTTCCTTCACTGTCTGTAATTATACACTCTCATGTTTATAAAAATATTACGACATTCGAACCTGATTCATTCTTCATCACATTAACTTCGAAAATAAGTCAACCTCACTTCATCTCAACCATTCTATTATTTTATTAATTTATTCGTCACCTTTTATTATTAATCTTTTTTTCTTCTATCATATCACATCATCATCAATTTCTATTATACCCTCGCTTCATTTTTGCCCCTTTTTCTAAAGCTGTATGAGACTTAATGGAACCAAAATAGACGCATTGACCTGGCCCTGATGCCATCCGATCTAAAACAGTCGTATACGAGTCAATGTATCCAAAGGATGTGAAATTCCCCCAAAAATAGCTTAATATCCATAAGGAAACACGCTGAGCCCGTCCCGTCACGTTTGGCGGGGCGCCAACAGGCGTAATCAATGGTCCACCGTGGACCGTCGACGTATGCTCATCGATGGTGGCAATATCCTGAAAACTTGAAACCGTCTTATGATGGACGTAACTTACATACTAACTTATTTTTTAATGTATGTAATTTTCTAACTGAAACAATTTTTCAGTGATAGGTATAAATAAAAACATATTTTAATTCGCTTTACATTTATCTTTTCGTGCCTGAGAGAATTAAATTTCCATGAAATTTTTATTCCATTCTTAGAAATTCGTGGCTAGCAAAAAAGAAAAACTGCATTTATTTTAGTAATTTATAACTCCCAAGTATATGTTTGTTTAATGTTGGGTTTTAAAATGTTTTTTTTTTTTGAATGAAATAATTTAATATTCATCTCTACTTTGTACTAGTTAATCTACATACTAACAAATGCCAGCCTGTAACACCTTGTGGTGTTACAGTTGAGAACAGTTCAAAACAATGAAAATGTTTCAGAAATCCCAGTTTTATCAATTTTTTTAGTTAGTTTCAGATCGACACGTATGCATACTGACGTTACCGAGTGTGGTGGATTGACCTAGAATACAAATAGATGCGAACTATTTAGGTAAGACAAATTCTTCGATTATTGTAAAGCTTTGGTGTCCTCTGGCAACTAGTCAGCTGAGTGTCAAGTTAAATTAGTAGTAGATCTACGAAAGAAGGAATAAAGAAAGAAAAAGTTTTCGTTTATGACTACACAAGAGCGACACACAAATGGCCCTGATCATAGTGTATACGATACCATGTACACCCTTGAAATCTTTGATATTCTCACTGACCATAACTGCAATATGTGACTCTAAAAACAGCTGAAGTTCTTAACTTGACGCGTATTGTTTGTATTCTCATTTCATCTTAACCATTTTATTATTTCATTCATTCATTCCTATTATAAATTTATTTTACTTCTAATCATATCTCATCATCATCAATTTCTATTATAAATCCCCGCCTCATTTTTTACCTCATAAATATCTACTTATGATTAATTCCTCACCTAACAAATTTCTTTTTCTTCTAATCATATTTCACCATCATCAATTTCTATTATAAATCATTTTTTACCTCATAAATACTTAGTTTATTCTCACGAATTGAAATAAGATATCCCCGCTGCCCACACACTGAGGCAACTGGACCACGGCTAACAACCCATTTGAAGCAAACATACCAAATGTTGACCGCTTCCAAAACTTCGTTCAGTGTTGTTTTAGTGCTGATGAACAAGATGTATAATTATTTTAAAATGTAAAGGAACATAAAATACTCACAACGCTTCCTCCAAGATCAGCAATGAACAAGTTCCAGTCATAGTTAAATCGCTCCTCATACACCGACACCATCATGCTATTGAAGTAAATGAAGATCTGAGAACAATTATTTCGCACACCGTATTATGTCGTAGCGTCATAGTCATATCAGTGATAATCAATGGAAATAGATTATGAAACATTAAGTGGTTACGAAATAAGTTAGAATGGGACAAGACCCTGGTAGATGGTACAAAGTACAAACTAAAAGAAGTGAGTGAAGTCAGGTAATGAACACATGACTGTGATTTTAGCAAGTGTGGCATAGTGTTAAGAGATAGACAAAAATAAGACAAATTAACAAGATAATGATACTGTAAATGAACCAATAGTTGGTGCCATACTCGATCTATCTAAAAAACTAAATAGTAGCAGGCGGAACTAAATAATCTTGGAACTTTCAAAGGCTCAAGTTAAATATGATTAATTGCAATCTACAGACACCAGTGGGAGATCTCAGGAGGAAAATACCTGGGTCTGCAAAGCCGTCTCAGCAGAATGCATACTCCAAACCTTGTCATGAACGTCCCAGACGTACAAGGCCTTGCGGTCCGTCACGAAGGAGTTGTATAAGTAGGACTTGCAGAACCGAGGACAGGAGTCACAATCATGAGATATGTATGTGCTAAAGAATACAAAAACTTTGAGTAAGAATAATAAAATAAAAATGTGTTACAGTTACATTTTTACATTTTTGAGAATGTCTGCTTGAACATTATCCAGAAGAAGTCCTCTGCTGGACATAATATGTTTCCAGGAAGGTCTGTGACACATTTTGGGGGGGTAGGTATGCGGCTCCACCACGCTTAGTAGGAGGTTTGGTGTGAAGGTACTCGCGGATGTTGCTGTTCATTTTCTGGAGTGCTCCCTAGTCTTCTTTTCGGAGATCCACGTGAGGTAATGAAAATGTCCTATTTTTTCCCAGGCTGAGAATGACTAAGGGAGATTAATCAGAGGCACGAGCTTTATTATTTTTGCCAAGTTTATCTACGCCTATAAGTATATGGATGACACATACGCTTACGCTCTTATTAGAATAGGGTATAGTAAATTATGTAATAATGCTAATTATGTAATAATTTACGTACCTAAAATAATCTTGGAAATTGTCATGAATATTACAATTTATATAAACATCTAAATCTGTGTATTTGATGTATTACGTCAGTTTAATTGAATAATATTTTAGAAAAAGATTAATAGTAAATTTGGTGATAATTTATATAGCTAAAATAAGATAAGAAATTGTCATGAGTATTTCAATTTATATCGGTGTCTAGGTTTGTGTATTTCATATTTAAAGTGTTTGATTTGAATTTTGAAATAATGAAACTGTAATGATGATTGGCAGTAAATTATATAGTAATTTATATACCTAAAATCGTATCCAGAATTGTTCTCAATAATGCCAATTTATATCTGTCTATAAATTGATGTATATGATACTTACTTTGAAATAACCAACTACACTGATATCCGACATTTGTTTACGTATTGCTTTATAATGGCGGTGGCTTCTGCTAGCCCATAATATTCTCTTGACATCTCTGGCACAGTCTGGTGCAGCTCACAGTGAAGTAAAGTTTGGTTCAGTGCAGTTATTTCGGAGTATAGCAATGTGCTAACAAGTGACGAAAGGTATGATGTTATTCCTGTTTGTTAACGATACGTAAGTTTATTCTCGTTATAGCTGTCGCTTATTTTATTGGATAGATGTGGTACTGTGTAAGAGTAATAAATGAATTAGTAACCAAAGGATCCTATATCTTTATTTAATAAAACATAAAACATATAAGTAGAACCTTATAGGTACCTGATAGACGTTAGGTAGGTACATTCCACATATGACCTACCCACAAGTGACATTATATTCTATTATGTCTAAGGTCTAGTGTTTTCCGTTACTTGACAACCTACGTGGTAATAATATAGTTCTTTAGAAGTTCAAACAGTATTTATTCTATGCATCCTGACAAGTTTCGATTACAAGTTCTAAATAGATTTGCAGTATAATACGATCTTATACAAATATACCTGTAAAATTAATAATATAACTAATGAGATATCTATTAATCTAATACGCTCATCTCAATTTTTACTTTAGATTGTGCTGATGTTTTCCTTCCTTGATTAAAAACATACCATGTTGATAAGTTTTATATAGAAGTGGTTATGTACCTTTCAACAAACTGCTCAAACTTTGAGTAAATTAGTAGGAATGAATAGGAACTAGAAAGCAGTTACAGACTTACTTCATGTAAGAAGCGATAAGATGCCTCATCGATGTGTAGTTACTGCATCTCGGAAGGTCACTGGTCATCCAGGGCCCGGAGCAACCAGCTGCTTGGCCTACGAAGTCCCAGACGCATTGCGCTGTGCACTGATATTTACAGGTGTTTTTAATAATACGCACAACTATTTACTACTTTATTCTCGGTTCTAAATTCAAGATCATAATAAGTATACCTATAGCTCGCCATCATCGTTTTCTGACGAGGTGATTTTTTAGAACAAAAATAAATTTTCAGCACACTCACAAGATTAGCACTGTAATCCTCCTCGTATGTGCAAAGGTCATCTTCTTCACTGATCATTAGATACTCGTCGACTGTAAGTTTCAAGTCCATATTCTCTCCAACGCTGACGTACAGGTATTGAACTAAGCCACCGTTATAAACTTCTACTTCTGTAAAAAAAATAAGTTTTTGGAGACCAGTAAAGCGAGACTCGTCTGACAAAATCCTATACAAACACACTTTCATCTGACTGTTTGTATTCAAAACAAAGCCTCAAAGATCCGATTATATCAGAATACCTGTAAATGGCTCCCTAGTATAGTGCACAAACACATGATACCCTGGAGGGTAAAGACCCTCTGCCGTCTCCAAGTCTTCAGCTGTGTGTTTGAGGGTGACAGAGTATCCGGTGGCTTTGCTAGCATGGGTGCCCTTGGTCTTCGGCCGCAGGGTGTAACAGCGGCCGTGGAGAAAGCCTACCGTTGGAATCAGCTCTACATCTGTAAACAATGCAAAGTGAATGCCATTAGATATCCGAGAGATTAAAGTGGAGTACCGGTATGTCTGCAGTTTTTTAGTTGGTACTGTGGTATTATGGTACGGTATGGGCAACCAAAATATAACCTGCTATTTTATGAAGAAATAATTTCATTATTTGAGAGATAAATGGGTGCGTTAAGTCAGGTCTAAACCTAACAACCAATAAAATTACTCAGTTGATATCCTGTATGTATATCAACTGAATATACATATATAGGTACCTTATTAGTATATTATAATAAGACATGGTCAAAGCCAGTTCCGAAATCAAGTAACCAAAAACCTTGTGTAAATTCACATCACAAATGCACCACAGCTTATTCAAGTGATTCACGCCGGGGATTGATCAATGTTGACTAACTCATCTCATCTCCGCATCAGAGAGAACATGGATACAAGCTTTTAGATACACTAGTAGTAGCTAGGTGTTTACTATGACTTTGCATGTAAACTCACTATCCGGGGTTCCAGCCAAGCCATACTGGACGAAGAACTCCTTATCATTGTACGTGATATCCTCCCAGAGGTCATCAAGGCTGGTAGAGAAGTTGTAATTGATCCAAACCGAGGTGTAACGAGGGTGGGAGTATAGATTGTACTCCTGGAACAATGTCGGAACTTATTTTTGAGCAAATACTTTTTTCTGCGTGTAGGTACAAACATAATGCTTTTACAATCAACCCTCAATGTTCAGTAATCTGGACACACTTGGTTTGATCACATTAAATAGAAATCACATGGCATAATTATGAGATTTGTATTTGCCGGCCTTCCAAGAGAAAAAAACCCGCCTTTTGAAGGACCCCATGTCGTAACTCCGAGGGAAAACCGCAAGAGGAAGATCGTTCCACAGCTTAGTTGTGCGTGGTAAAAACGACCGAGAAAAACGAGTTGTTCTCGAGAACCACCCATCCAGATGGTGAGGATGGAATTTAGTTTTTTCGCGTGTGGTGCGGTGATGAAAGTTATCCGCGTTAATTTTTTTACCTGGAGATACTCCTCTTTATTTACTTTAACTGAGTATAAACCTAAAACCATGCAAATATGCAAATAAATGTTATAAATACCATTTATAATTCCAGGACTGCTATGCTAAGGTACTCACTAGCATCTTGTTATACTTGTAGGCAGGTTCCTTGCAGAAAGTAACACTTGGGTAAGAAATGGTCTTATTGAAGTCGAAGTGGGTGTACGTCGTCACAGGTACGTCTATCAGTTTCCTAATGCACGTGGTAATCTGTGAAATTAATAACATCTTGTGAACTTCTTTCTAAAAAGCCTTCTTCAAGTCTGTTAGTTTTTTGCTGTTTTATGGCTTACTTCTCTTGCAAGCCGTCTTCTTGAGTAATCGGAAGTGAATAAGCTATGTGGAGCATGGTGATTCATTCTGCCCAATTTCTTGCTGTAAACCGGTTTGTGTGATCCAGCGCTTTTGCTTCTCTATTCCAAAAACAATTCTAATAGGTACCTTTATTTAAAAGACTATCCTTTGGTTACAATTTTCCTTGTTATGTAAGCGACGATGAAGCCAACGATGGACCCTATTGGTCCAGACCAGATAGGTTGAATAGACATAAATTGTAGTGATAAGCAAAAACAGGAGATGACAATTAAAAAAAATATATACAACTAGCTGATGGAACAAACAGATGGCCCACCTGATGAAGTGGTAACCATCAACTATAACAAAGCATTGCCACGTAAGTCACGCACGATAGGAACGTGCCCTACGATACACTGCCCTGCGTCCATCAACTGGATGGATACAAATGTTAAGCCTCATGTGCCTGTAATTACACCGCAACTACACTCTTCAAACGAAACTTTCACGTAAAGAATTAGATCCAAAACGCTTATTGCGAATGGGTGGTATACTTACCAGGAATGGATGGTATTAAGCCGTGGCTCTACTTGTCCTATGGTAGAAAGAAGATCGTAGCATTAGGTCGTGAACTGGAAGCACTACCTACAAATATACTTACTTGCTGAATAACAACACCGAAGCAAATGATGATGACCATCGTTTGCAGCAACCTGGCTCCTTTGAAGCAGCTCAAAAACTTGCTCTTGATGCATCCAAACTGCTCTAGGTTTTCATCTTGCTGTAATAAGTTAAAGTAATAAAAAGGTATAGAAAATGAGGGCTGGGCTAAGGGCCGCCCTCATTTTCAGCCCTCACAGCTCGGTTGGTAATAATTTTGTCTTCTGCGCTATAGGTTGTGGTTTCGATCCTCGCCGAGCATAAACATTTGTGTAATGAATAGATACTTGTTCTCTATCTGGTTTTTTTTAATTTTTTTATACAACTAGCTGATGGAACAAGCAGATGACCCACCGGATGTTAAGTGGTAACCATCACCTATAACAAAGCATTGCCTCGTAAGTCACGCAGGATAGGAACGTGCCCTACGATGCACTGCCCTGCGTCCATCAGCTTGAGGCATACAGATGTTAAGCCTCATGTGCCTGTAATTACACCGGCAACCACACTCTTCAAACCGAAACACAGCGTTGCTGCTTGGCGGCAGAAAAAGGCGTGGTGGTAGTACTTCCCCGGACGAACCCTTCACAAAGAGCTCTACTACTCTTATAAAACACTAAACATGCATTGTGATTTATCTACTAATATTTATTTATTATTTTGTAGCTTCATGTACAATAATGATTTATCAATTATAAATACCACTCACCATACTTTTAGTAGCCATTTCATGTAATTACAATTTTACACAACGTTTTGCTGTTCCATTGTAACTGCCATCTATAACGTTCCACTGACCCTACTGCCTCTCAGCACCCACTTACTTAAATGAGCTGGATACATATGCTTGGAGCTGTGCTATGCCTCATGCCGTATATTTTACAGATACGCACAAAAGTTGTATTAGATTAAGTAGGTACTCGAGTTGATTTATGGGAAGCACTATAGGGAACATTATCGACTGCCCTTATAGCTCAGTTGGTAGTAGCTCTGCCTTCAACGCGGAGGCCGTGGGTTCGATCCCCACCGAGAACAAACCTTGGTGTGATGGACATTGAAGTTTGATTGCTGTCTGGTTGTTGTTAAAAAATTATATATTGTATATTTTATACGGTATACTTTAAATAGCGTCACGACTTAATTCTCCAGATACCTATAGGGCCAGCGACCTATTTTAACCCCTCACTGACCGTAGCACACTTTTTATTTTTGATTTCTGCTCTTTACACCTAATTACTTACCACTCAGAGAGCTCTGGTGGTCTAGTGTTAGCGGCCCCGCCTTCCGATCCTAAGGTCGTGGGTTCGAAACCGGTCGTGCCCCAATGAGTTTTTTCTGTTCAAAAATGTATGTGCACAATGCCAGTACTCTCAAACGGCGAAGTAAAACATCGGGAGGAAACCTGCATGTCGTGGAACCTAAAAAGTTCTATAACATGTGTCAAGTGCTCGAAAGGAGCCTCTTGAGGCGCAATTAAAATCCTTTCACCACACTGTTTCGAAAGAAGCGACACGACAAGAGAAAGAGACTTACCACTCAAATAGGGTCAAAAAATAACTTTTATTTCCAAATCCACTCAAGATTCCTTAAGGATGTCTGAGGGAGGTTGTCGAAAAAGACCGAAATGAACTTACCTAAAGCTTGTTTACCTTCATAGATACTAAACATTTCTGGTAGTAAGTAGGTAAGTACTTATCCCAGTAAGTACGTACAGTAACAAATTGCCGGCACTTATCTCGAGTGGTGCGGTTACTTCTGATGCATAATTTGCCCAATAAATCTAACGCAATGACCGTGGACCACGCGCCTGTCATAACACATTACAAACGATGGGCTTGCAACCAGCCGTGCTGGATAAAATATTACTTTTTGCAAAAAAAAAATACCTAACCCAGTAAAAACATAATACAAAACTTTTGCTGAAAGGGTCCACAAACTAAAACGTCATTATGTCAATTATTATGTTTTATTTTTTCTTTTCAAAAAAAATATATGGGACCACCCATGGGCCACCTCTAAAATATAACCTTTAACTAAAAAAAATATCATCAAAATCAATAGATACTTGGCAGAACAATCGCGTATAAACCATTAAATAAAATACAGTCGAATTGAGAACCTCCACCTTTTTAGAAGTCAGTTAAAAATTTGTAAATGGTGGACAAAGCACGAACTAATTGAAGAACTTCTGAATTTCTATAAGTAATCAATAATCATTTATTTCCTAAGCATATTACACGTCATGGTACAAGTTTAAGGGGCTGACAACTATCAAACAACTTCTCGCTCGCACGTTTCGACACGTTGAAAGATATAAAATCACTAAACTCATTTTCGAAAAATCGCAATCAACCATTTTGTGTGCAATCACATTGCACACAGTTTAGTAAAAATTTCATTTTGATCGATACATATTTTCCTACTTAAAAGTTTGCTTATGTACGAAAACTAGTAAAGCTAAAGAGTAGAAAGGCTCTTTGTGAAGGGCTCGTCCGCGGAAGTACTACCACCACGCCTTTTTCTGCCGCCAAGCAGCGTTGCGGTGTTTCGGTTCGGTGGTTGCCGGTGTAATTACAGGCACATGAGGCCTCAAGTTGATGGACGCAGGGCAGTGCATCGTAATAGGGTACGTTCCTATCGTGCGTGACTTGCGAGGCAATGCTTTGTTATAGGTGATGGTTACCACTTAACATCAGGTGGGCCATCTGCTTGTTCCATTAGCTAGTTGTATAAAAAAAGACTATAAAAATATAATGTAGATTATTAGGTAGATCATGCCACATGTTGATTTCATCTTTAATGTTCATACACTTTCCGAAGATAAGAAATTGAAACAAAAATAGAACGCTACAATGCTGACATCTATAGAGTTTCTTGGTAAGCAAGTAGTTTATATTAACAGTTACTAGATGGCGTTACGAGTCTGTTTAAAGTCGAAAATTAAAACAACGCGATGCTTTTAGCATTTTAATATCAAGGTATTTACAAATATATCTTAGTGTTTATAACCTATGTTAGCTTACACACGATATCACTTTTAAGGCACATACATACGATAAGTACATTCAACAATAAAAGTTAAAAAAATAATCACAATAAATAAAGCGGTAACATTGTGATGTTACGACAAAGCTCAGCTTTTAAATACACTGTTTATGGCTTCTTAAAACTCACAATCAAAATGTCTGAAAAGCCAAAGCGACACAAATTTAGTACACATTATAAAGTCTTTAGTTCAAAACACAGAAAGAAAAAAACCAACTTAACAAAAAGATGGTAACAAAACTCATCGGACCAGCGTTCTCGGCTTTGCCAATCGCCGCAGTTGACGATATGTTGGCTTTCAGAAACTTGTCCAGTATATCCGTCCTAGGAGTAATATCACAGGCTGTATGACTGATGGCGTCCACCACAGGAGCCGAAAACACTCTAAAGTTTACCTCGTTAAGGTCCCATTTCCCGTACTTCCAAATAGGCATTCTGTTAGACAAAATCCAGAGGTTATCGTTGTAATCCACTTTGATATCGGTGGGATAGACCATTGTGTTTTCGTTCATGTAGATCCTACCTTGGTTTTTCATCGTGTAGTCTTTGTTGGAAGTCTTCCAACAGGCTACAGCGTTAAGATTTACCAGGGAGTAGAAGAGAACACCAGTTTTGGGATCAACGAAAGAGACGCTGGATTGTGCGTTCGGCCCTCGGTCTCCAAGGACTTTGAACGCGTCAAAGTTATCATCAGCAACCGTCTGGTTCCTCAAATACTCGGTTGAAACCGAAAACTCTTTAAAACTCGACATGGGATGGAAGTATAGAGTGGAGAAGTTTTCTGCGTTCGGTGCTGATAAGCCAAGTCCGAAAATCGCATCTTCCCAGGTAAAGTTGATACCTTTTACATTGAAATCGCAAGCCAACGGATCCTGGTGGAAATAGTGGTGTGTTATCCTCCAAGAATCGTTCTTCTCCCAAGAGTACACGACCAAACCAGGCTTACCCAAGTCTGCTGCGTAAGCGTATGTTTTTTCGCAATCTGAATCTTCGATGGCAATGTTAGCGAAACCTGAGTCTTCTTTGACTTGGTCTTCAGGGAAAGTGTATCTTCTGATCAGGTTGTCAGTGTTGAGATTGTAGATGATGAGAGAAGGTGGGTATTTCTTGACGAGAGTTTCGTTTGCGTCAGCGTTGTTCAGCTTCCCGTTGTCGAGGACCCAGAGGCGGCCGCAGCGGTCTGCTCGGACTCTGAACGGGGAGATGATCTCTGCGGGGGAATCCCCCTCGAAAGTATGCGCAGCCCAGTTTGGGTAAGGGATTAATACTGGCGATGTTGTAGAATTATCTGGAAAGGAAAGCAAATTCGTGGTTATTTCCGTTTTTGATAGGGCCACTGTTGTTCAGACTAGGCTATCCGGTTTTGATTAGTCCGTATTTTTAGTAATAAGTTTATCTTAGTCATAATAATATGTAATTCTGCATCATCATCACTATCATTAGTCTGCATGAATAGACACGCATTTGGGAGGGTTTGCCCACAGGGTTAGTCACAGAATTTAGCAAGCGGATTGGTGACCGCAGGGTTGGTTTTAAGTACCTACCTTCTAACTCCTACTAGTGCTCATTCCTTGATGTGTTACGCCCTTTGTCGTCTCTGACGACATCCACGGAAAGTGATGGAGGGGCCTTATTAAACGCTGGGAATACCACGGCCATGCAATTCATACCTATGATTCATGACATGTAATTCTTACTTCTAAGTAGGTACCTCATTTAATATTTAACTAACGATCTATGAGCAAATAAGTAATGTGGGTACGTAGATTACGTAGGTGCTTTCACTTCGTTCCGTGATATTTCGACCGACTAATGTTTGCCAATAGGTTTCTCTTAAAATGTCAAATGCCTTACTTTGTGTGAGTTGTGATTATGAGAAGTTCACCTTTAATAAACTATGGCAGGTTACCGCGACCATACAGAAGAATTCTTTGTGTGTTGCATTCAGTGCCTGATGAAACGCAATGAGAGAAAACTTAACTTAACATTAATGTAACGGTGACAGGTTCCTATACTATAAATAGCTTCTATTTAAGACAGGGATTATGAAAAACATGCCTTAAAAGTACACAGAAGCATACTAGAAAAGATATTTGAGGAGCTGTACTGTACCTTTCAAATTAATATAATTCAACGAAGAAGGCACTCCTGGCTTCCATCTCGGCACGGTGATGAACAGCCTATCCTGGTACACTTCCACGCCCATCGGCAGATTGTTCTCCGGAATGTATATCTTCGAGTCCAGGGCTTCCTGCCTAGCCTCGGGGCTCTCGAACTGGTAGTCTAGAGCCTTCCATTCGTAGAGTATGTGCAACTGGTCCATGCAGGTGGTTATATACACCAGATGGAGGAGAATGAGGGTCTTTATACCCCCCATTTTGATCTGGAATAGGAAAATAGTATTCTTTATAATAATAAATATTGAGAAGATCGCGGAGAGTATGAACGCTCAAGATCGTTCATTCTTAGAATATTCATAGAATATTTCCGATGATGATTAGGTTCATTTATTTATTTTAGATTATCATAATAAACGTTCAGAAAAAAAAAATAGTTGCAAATAATTTTTCCAACCACACATTTTGATTAAGTTACAAAACAAGTAGGTCCTAAAACACTTTTTTGGTTATAAAACTGGTTAGGATCAAAATTATAGTTTTGATTTGTTAAACGGTCGTCTGAGTAGTATTAAAAGTAAGTGCAAAAAAAGTGTAAGCAGATTCGAACCCATGACCTTAGGATCGGAAGGCGGGGTCGCTTCTGTAGATAATTATTATCTGAGGTCAACTCATAACTCACTCCATTCATTGGACTTGCTAAATAACCGATAAGCCGATGCCAAAATAAATAAAATAGTAGGTGTCTGTCTACCCACCTACGTATGTAATGACAATAAATGTAAATAGTGGAATTCTCTACCGGCGGCGTCTGTTTTTCCGATTTAGTTCGTAACTGGTTACGAAGCTCCAGTTTCGTAGACGGCCGGAGGGATATCAATAACATGGATGTTTTAAGAGAAATACCTTTTGAGAGTAGTAGAGCTCTTTGTGAAGGGCTCGCCAGGGGGAGTACTACCACCATGCCTTTTACTGCCGCCAAACAGCGTTTCTGTGTTTCGGTTTGAAGAGTGGGTGGTTGCCGGGTAAACTACAGGCACATGGCTTTACATCTGTATGCCTCAAGTTGATGGAAGCAAGGTTGATGGACGCATCGTAGGACGCGTTCCTATTGAGCGTGACTTACGATACAATGCTTTGTTATAGGTGATGGTTATCACTTAACATCAGGTAGGTCATATGCTTGTTCCATCAGCATGTTGTTTAAAAAAAATACCTAACTTCTAGTCAAGCGTGCTACACCGCTACACCGTCAACCGACGTAAAACTATTCGCTTGCACATTTCAACTTATTTGAATACTAGCGACCAGCCCCAGCTTCGCACGGCTATTGTGGGTTATCCCTAAGAGATTATGCTTGTATTATGCATATAAACCTTCCTCTTGAATCACTCTTTCTATGAAAAAAAAACGCATCAAAATCCGTTGCGTAGTTTTAAAGATTTAAGCATACATAGGGATATAGGGACAGAAAAAAGCGACTTTGTTTTATAAAACACATAGTATACTATGTAGTGATATAAAACCACTGAATTGAGATATGAAAAACGCAAACAACAAAGTTTTGGAGAATAACATTACTTGTACGTATTACATTATTGTATTCTGTGACAAGATCACGCGGTTTGTTTTGTTAGAGCCTACATGTTTGATATTGTTGTTAGTTCATCGAAGGTTTTTCCTGTAGAGCAATACCTAATATTAATGCAAACAAAAGCAAGTACCCAAATGAATACAATTTAAGAAAATAATGGTGTTCTTTTCCAAGGATCCTTTATTTCCAAGGATCCTTCCTTGGAGAAGACTTATACCGCCGAAGAAGGTGACCCAATATGAAAATACGTTAAGTACCTACCTAGTCAGTGGTAAAAGGTTTTTCTGTTCAAAAATGTATGTGCACAACGCCAGTACTCTCACACGATGAAGGAAAACCTCGTGAGGAAATCGGCATGTCGTAGAACCTAAAAAGTTCTATAACATGTGTCAAGTGCAAAAGAGCCTCTTGAGGCGCACTTAAAATACTTTCACCACACTGTTTCGAAAGAAACTAGTGACACGACAAGAGAAAGAAGAGTATAAGTAGTGAATCATTTAATAATAAAGATTTTTTGTGTGGAATTAATACTTTTTGTTTTTATTTATCTTAAGTATTTTTTTATTTTACTATAATTTATACGTAGACCCTGTACTTCGTATGTGCCAGCGGCTGAATAATGTTTGTACCTGGATGGCTGACTGGCTAGAGCGAGACTACTAGAACGCTGACGTTTGTTTGTGTCTGTCTCGCCTTCAACAGTCACCAGACAGCTGCGTCTAGTCTCCCAAAACTATTTGAGTAATGGTAATTTAATTTGGCTGATTATTCCGATTTTTATGCCGGATATTTTAATGTAGCAAGTTATGTTATTTATATCACGATTAATATTATGTTTTATTCATGGCATAACTTGCTAGTGACATTTTCTAAATAGGTATAAAATAACACGAATGTTTTGATTTAGTCTTGATTGAAAAGCTGACACCCTCAAGCGACTTCTCACTTGCACAATTCCACATTTTTGTAGATATCAAATTACCTACTGAAGTTTGTTATGAAAAGTAGCAAATAAGCAAGTTTCGCAGGTAACACAAATTCACAGGATTCATCAAATTAAAAAAACAAACTTCCCACAATACAAATTTAACTGAAATACCTATCATAAAAGAATACAATAGAAAATGTTTTACTCGACACACAGACACGGGTAACATAACTAAAAACTTAAACAACAAGAAAGTAGTAGTAATTAGGGGTACATAAGAATAATATTGTATGAATCCTACTAATACCTATTATAAACGTGAAAGTTTGTAAGTATGGATGGATGGATGGATGTTTGTTACTCTTTCACGTAAAAACTACTGAATGGATTTTAATGAAACTTTACAATAATATAGCTTATACATCAGAATAACACATAGGCTACAATTTATAAAGATATTGTGTGACTAATCCTGCGCAGACGAAGTTGTGGGCACCAGCTTGTAGGTATTATATGAATTTAAGATAAATTTAAAAGAAATAGAACATTTTAAAAGTGAAGTACCTATGTTACAAAGTTTTTTTTATACAACTAGCTGATGCAGATGTCACGCACGAAAGGAACGTGCCCTACGATGCACTGCCCTGCGTCCATCAACTTGAGGCATACCAAGTCAAGTCAAGTTCCCATGCAACGGTTTTTTTATTAATTAAACATTACAAGGAAAATTACTTACCTACTACTTATTATCAATGAAGGCTGTCAATATTAATTGTATTGCAAAGTCTTTGTTTTCTGCTCATTAAATCTCCCGAGATTTTTTCCAAGATATAATTTTATTCAGAAAAAATACATCAGAGTATGAGTGTGGTGTCAATAATGTGAATTTGAGTGATAGAATGAAGAACAGTGTGATTAGGGATAAATGTGGAGTGAAAGAAGACGTAGAGTTGAGAGTAGAGAAAGGTATGTTAAGGTTTGGGCATGTAGAGAGGATGGTTGGAAGAAGATTAACGAAACCTGTGCATCATCATCAGAAGACCTCGGCGAACGATCTGAATCAGATAACAGACAATTTAGAGAAAGGCCCAAGTGTACCCTAAACCGACGAGCGTGTTTTTTTTTATACAACTAGCTGATGGAACAAGCAGATGGCCCACCTGATGTTAAGTGATAACCATCAACTGCATAACAAAGCACTGCCTCGTAAGTCACGCACAATAGGAACGTGCCCTACGACGCACTGCCCTGCGTCCATCAACTTGAGGCATACAGATGTTAAGCCTCATGTGCCTGTAATTACGCCGGCAACCACACTCTTCAAACCGAAACACAGCAACGCTGCTTGGCGGCAGAAAAAGGCGTGGTACTTCCCTACATAGCTCTACTAAAAACTTGTGTATGAAGAATGATATGAGA
Organism: Chloroclysta siterata; assembly: GCA_932294275.1. Lineage (NCBI taxonomy): Eukaryota > Metazoa > Arthropoda > Insecta > Lepidoptera > Geometridae > Chloroclysta > Chloroclysta siterata. Next base: position 24,800,624 of record OW028592.1, on the reverse strand, counting down.
GTGAATGAAGCGAAAGAGGTATGTCAGGATCGTAGCAAGTGGAAATCCGTGGTCACTGCCCACCCCTGTAGGAAACAGCCGTAATTTTATGTACCTATGTATGTACGATGTTACACTTTATTCTTTGTAAGTAAAGAGGCCAGAGGGCTTATTACGAGTTTAGTGCCGATCGAGTGCCGATCGTCGATCGTTACGATACACCGAATTTTCTATGAAAAAAAAACGGTTTCTCAAAGAATACGCCAGATGCCGTTTATTTATTTTCATAGAAAATTCGGTGTATCGTAACGATCGACGATCGGCACTAAACTCGTAATAAGCCCTCTGCAAAGAAGCTCCTTTCGAGCACTGCCGGTTTCCTCACGATGTTTTCCTTCACCATTTGAGAGTAGGTACCTTCTAGCACTGTGCATATACATTTTTGAACAGAAAAACTCATTGGTGCACGACTGGTTTCGAACCCATGAGCCATTTTTTTTATCCTCTACAGCGTCGCGGCCATTTTTATGAAATGTCGCTTCAGACAGATAGCGTTATTCTGAGATTCTAAAACCCGCCCTAAGTACTCTACTTTATCTTTTGACAGGTTTTAAATAAGTAAGTACCTATGCAGTTATTTATAGTGTACCAATACGAGGATGAAATAATGAGTAAAATAAAAGTTGTTTATTTTTCTTTCTTAGCCCACAACAAGATTAATATAATGCTTTTGCATTGTGACTGGTGCCTGATGTAGGTTCGTAAGAACCTGTATTACATGAGTGACCTTAGTCATCCAAAATGACTTATTAAGACAAGACCCAATAAGTCAAGGCAGCAATTTTTCCGTCCTCACGGTCAAAAGAAAGACACATTTATACTTCCTGACCACGTCAAGGCTGTCTTAAAATTCCGACAGTGACCTCAAGCGAGGTCTGCCTCGCCACCTTTTATCGATTGACTTTAAGACCTCAGATTCAGATTAATTTATTTTATTCCATTAAGATAACATGAAAAAGTCAACATTTAACAATATTACCTATATGTATAGACTAGCGGCCTGTCCCAGCTTCGCATGGGTGGACATAAATTTTTTCAACGTTTTAGGATAAACTTATACCGTGGTGGATTCGAATCATTCGCACGCCCTTCTAACTCGCGCCTTGCCCGGGCCCGCGCTTAGAGAGAACCGCGACCCGCGCGTCGTTTATATTTTTAAAATCTTTTGAATGGAATGTCCGATTTGAATAATTCAAGAAGTAATGTATAGGTATTGAACCAGTCTTGAATATGAAAAGATTTATTTGGATAAGGATTAATACCAAGGTACAAATAAAGACCCTTTTCTAGCGGCGGCATTTCAATTAAATTTTTATAATAAAAGAACACTTATTGTGACATAACTATAATAGTTAGACATATGCTGTCGCGACATTTTTTGTAGATAATGACGTGTTCTGCAAAGTCGTAGTACATTATTTTGTTCTATCATCAATAGTTTTCGCAGCGCACGCGATGTAAGGTTTTCTTTTTCCACCTTGGGTTACATTATTAGAGTTTTAGTAAGGATCCCTGATTTTTTTGAAAATATAATATAGCCTATGTTACTCAAGGATAATGTAGCATTCTAATGGTGAAAGAATTTTTGAAATCGGACCAGTAGTTTTGGAGCCTATTCGTTACATACAAAACAACAAAACAACAAAACAACAAAACAACAAAAATACAAATCTTTTCTCTTTATAATATTAGTGTAGATTAAGATAATACATTTTTTCTTTGATTTCTACTAAACTCAATCGCAGGTTTACACTAGTGTTTACACATCGAATTGTCATGTGAAATTATTAAAACTACGTACCCCTTAGCGCTTCGAAAACGCAGCAAAAGTATGTACCTAGGCAGGTAGGTATAGGTACCTACCTATACAAAAAAACACCAGTTGCACAAACACACTGGTAAGTAAAATAAACAGATAATTATAATTATACCTAGATACCCAATAACTCCTAAATTAAAGTGATTACGTAACCATAGCTGCCTGGACTGGAAGTGACATAACAGAAGTGATATTCTGACAACAACACTCGCCCAAGTGATCGCGGCATCCGCGGCGACCCATTACTAGCGCCACCTGCGTGAGAGTTTTGGCGGTGAATCGTCAATAAGCGAGGCGAAGCTCAGGAATCAGAAATTTATTTATTGTATAACTGTAGTACAAAAAATATCTTATAGCTATAGTTGATCGAGTGAGCGAAGCGAACGAAGATCTTAGTTTCAACTTGGGCGATTTGGCATTTTATGTATGTATGTATGTATGTATGTATGTATGTATGTATGTTTGTCTGGCGATAACTTTAGAACCGTTGATCCGATCTGCATGAAATTTGATATGTCGATAGCTTGTACTTGAGAAATTTACTGGTAAGTATATGAGTAAAATCGGATGAAGGGTTTTTGAGATATGGGGTTTTTTGAGGGGGCAAAAATAAAAAAAGTTACATAAAAAAATCAAGTTACATGTCATATGAAAGGGCTTTGTTTGGACATCCCAAAACAATTTTTACTTTTTTTTTGGGACGCTCGGTTTTTGAGATAAAATAATAAAAGTTAAATTAAGATAACCAGCGATCCAAGAGCTCCCATCTCAAAGAGTTTCGTTGGCTTCAAGGTTTTTCTACTGGTCGGCCAGTTCTTTTGCTTTTGCTTATTTTTTTTTCTTGAAATAAATTAAGAAGGTACTCAGTTCTTATAAAATGGTGACGAAGACCAGGTCTGATGATGGAGCCAAGGTCTGTTCAACGGAACTCTTCAATAAATAGGCCAATTGAGTTGAAACTTGATTACCATACCAAGTTAGTAGGCGGTAGTCAGAAAAAAGTCCAAAGATAATGTTTGGACTTGCCTCTGACTACTACCTACTCAAAGTTTTGATGCGTTCGTCGGGTCGCATCACGAGATCTCAGTTCGGGGCGAACTACTAGTTATGTACAGTTTTAACAGTTTGTCCGTTCCGGACGTACCTACGTACGCTCGTGATCGAAGTGAGCGCGGATCCACTAGGTGATACTCCCCGTGAATTTGTTTACGGAATAGCACTACAGAACTGCATTGAGATTTAAGTCAAACGTAGCTACTGCGTAAAGAGACCATTGTTTTCCCAATCAATCAATTCTCAACCATAGCTCATAGGTTTAAATGTCGTTATGATGTAACATGTGCAAATCAAGTCGTGCACCTAATAGTCGAGTAAATTGCAAAGTTTTACGACTGGATTCCAGTATGTAAGATCTGATAAGGACGCAGTAAATGAGGCCTATTTCAAAAGTGCTTTTAAAATGAAGATGAAAGCAAGTTTATTGATCCAGCTTGCTAATGGGTCTAGGGAATTGGCTCCGAGTTTGGAACACGAGATTGGAACAGGTTTGAGAGGTGTGTTACACGGATGATGTTACATTAATGCCGAAATATCTACTTTTAGGCCTTTTGCTGGTCGATCTTTTGGCAAATTTATTAATGAGGAGGTTTATTATTATCTTTGACAACGTCAACGAATGTCTCGCTCACATATTTCAATATTTTTTATTTAAGATAAAATCACATTAAACAAACTTTTTAGATCTGAATTTTTGCTGAACCTTTGTCCTAATGTTATGTTATGTTATTCTCTGAAGCTTTGTTGCTTGCGATTTTTCTTAACAATGCACATTCAGTGGTTTATACAACGTGTAACATAATACCTACCCCTATAACCCCGGAAGCAGGGTATTCTACAGGTCATGGCGAACTACTTTTGATATAAGACTTTTGAAATTTCAAAGTTTTTCATTCATGAAATGCCTCTTAAACTTTCCTCCAAAATGAAATTAGCACAACATGACGCAGCCCTATTTACAGCTGTTTTTTGACCTTTAATTGTGAACTGTTATAAAATAGGTAACAGAATTGCCACCAATTAGTAAACGCAAATACCGTATATACCAAGGTCAACATTATCAGGGTTGTTGCAAATTTCTGAGACAATATTAATTTACTTTTTTCGAAAACGAAGTACCTATTCAGACTTTGCACACGTCAAAGTATTTCAGTGCTTCGTCTGATCTCTTGGTATTTGACCTTATAGGGGTATTATGTTACACGTTGTATATAAAAACAACACAACAAACAAACTTCTGCTCGTTGTCCAAATCCAGAATATGAAAATGTCTTCTCGTCGCGAAAAGTCGGTGGATGGACGAGGCTCAAAATCGTTTGTCACGGATGTGTATGAGCGAGGCCTTTTCCCAGCTGTAGTTCTCTTCAGACTGATGATGATAATAAAGTTATTCTAAAACAACGCCAGAGACGTCCCTATTCGATTATGATAAGACGATAATAACAAACCTTGCCCGTAGAAAAATACTTTACACTGTAAAAAATCAAACCAAATCAATTTGCTCGGAGGTCTAATAAACCATGGACTAATAGGCATTCCATGGCCAAAGCCAATTAGTTTTTCTTTAATTTAAAGTTTAGACAAACTAGCTTAGGTACAGCTTGATCAAAAAGAATAGAAAATAATAGGGGCGCCACTTTCCGTACTTTTTCGACATGTGTGTGATGTGAGTGAACACATGCGATCTTGCTCGCACCTATGCGAAATACTCGCATGTCAAATTAGTTCCGTTTGGAGCATGTTTGGAGACTTTTTGGTCAAATTGTACTTACAGTTTATTACGCAGTAAGATTTACATATTAAAATAGCAACATTTTGTATTTACGTCAGGAAGATTGTGTTTTTTGGAGACTTTTGAATTCACATTGCACGCATGCGTTGTATTGTGTCATATCCTTTATTTTAATGTTTTGTTCCAAATGACAACCATTTTTTTCAATGCAATATTTGTTTAGGTGCGTAAAATTGTCTATGATTGCATGTAGCTCAAGTAGAATAAATCCAGACACCATTGAATAGGTACCTAAAAAAAGCAGCCATAGAGTCAATTATTTAAACGCAAATTACAAAAAAAATAAAAACGCAATAATAAAATCGTTACCCACAAACGAGTTGAATATTGCATTGAAGAAAATGGTTGTTATTTCGAACATCTGCATAATTAAATTAAAGGATATGAAATACTATGCATTTTATTCATTTTAGATATCAAGTTTGCGATCAAGATGCGTTCTGGGTTTTAAGTTTAATGTAGGTACCTACCTATCTAGGTACTTCAGAAAAGAAAAAAGATTAGAAAGGTTATCAACCGCTGTTTGTATGGGAACTTCACCACTAGTCATGACTAGGTTAGTAGAGCTCTTTGTGAAGGGCTAGTCCGGGGAAGTACTACCACCACGCCTTTTTCTGCCGCCAAGCAGCGATGCTGTGTTTCAGTTTGAAGAGTGTGGTTGCCGGTGTAACAGGCACAGGCACATATGGCTTAACATCTGTATGCCTCAAGTTGATGGACGCAGGGCAGAGCATCGTGAGGCACGTTCCTAACGTGCGTGACTTACGAGGCAATGCTTTGTTATAGGTGATGGTTACCACGTATGCACTGCCCTTCGTCCACCAACATGTGCCTCATGTGCCTGTCATTTCACCGGCAACCACACTCTTCAAACCGAAACACAGCAACGCTGCTTGGCGGCAGAAAAGGCGTGGTGGTAGTACCTACTTCCCTAGACGAACCCTTCACAAAGAGCTCTGCTACTCTTAATGTGGTACCTACCTACTAAAATAGTGCTACACGTTGTTTATGTACTTAACTTTAAGAGCTGATTTCACCATACTCTGTTAGTTACTAATCAAGGATTAACAGGCCGTTAAATCTAACCTTAGCTGTCAAACGCGTACATTTTGACATATTTAACGGCCCTTTAATCCTTTGTTAATCTAACAGAGCATGGTGAAACCGGCCCTAAAAAGCACACGTGGTACTAATCTGACGTCTGGCACCTCTGGTGTGTTGGTCAGTTACTAGGTAGTTAAATCCTTACCTAGAAAGCCTTCGACGCCTAAAGGTATGGCCACACACAGACGCCAAACTACTATTACTATTTAGGTGCATAATATTCCTTTGTAATTTAATACCTACCTAGCTTCAACTTTAAGAGAATTGTAAAGGGATGTACCTACCTATATTTATTCAGTGGTATATGCACAGATTAAAGTAGTTAGTATTGGCACAGAGTAATGGTAAGGGGCCATCCATAAATTACATCACACGTTAAGGGGGAGGTAGGGGGTCGACGAAGTGTGACATTGACAAGGGGTGGAGAGGAGAGAGGTCCCAAATTTTGTGACATCCCTTTTTTTTAATTATTTGAAGTATTACAACACTATCACACTAGGTAGAGGGGGGGGGGGCTTCACAAATGTGACCAGCTGTGACAAGTACGGGGAAGGGGTCAAAAATCGTGAAAATCGTGATGTAATTTATGGATGTCCCCTAAGTAAGAAGTGTTGCTGTCGAAAAGCTTTATTTTTAGAAATTTTCCTAACTCATTTTACGATTACTGCTTTTGCTATCACTATTGCTTGTTTGTGTCGATAAGATATTAGGTAAGTACCTTACCTACCTACCTACCTACACTTATATAGGTGTAAATGTAAATATCATACAAAGCCTTCACATCAGGGGGCCTCAGGGGTCATTACGGTTGCGAATACGGGCGTGGGACTTTTTGTGAGAAACGTTAAAAAAAAACAAAGGTTATAATAAATGGTCTTCCACAGTAGGTATCTAGTAGCTCTACTTTATGTAGGTTATGTAGGTTCGATTCTATAGTGTGGCGCATTGGAGCTGCAAAAATATTTGAAATTCGAATAACGACACCCTAAACGAGGCCTCTCGCCTACCCGCGTACCTACCTAAAATATTTGTATTTCGGTATCGAATATCTAATGAAAATATTTTGAATACGGTATCGCTAATTTATTAGGCTGGTTAAATATCTAATGAAATAACAACTGAAAAGCTGCAATAGACCGAAACTACTGGAAAAAAACTGGAGGAGGCCTTGACCCGTGAGGGGTCCTCACTAAGAAAAAAGCAATAAAACAAGCTAGACCAATAAGCAATAAAAAAAAATGCTAAACAAAAAAAATGGTAATAAAAAAAAAAACTGAATTAAACTTAAGACTTATAAGTATAACTTAAAAATTATAAGTATATCTATTTCTAAAATTTATGTTAAAAGTGCATGCATTGTGCATGCATGTTAAGCCTCATATGCCTGTAATTACACCGGCAACCACACTCTTCAAACTGAAACACAGCAACGCTGCTTGGCGGCAGAAGAAGTCGTGGTGGTAGTAGGTACTTCCCGGACGAGCCCTTCACAGAGAGCTCTACAACTCTTTTAAGTTTCAAAGAACTTGGATTCTGCTAAGACTGTATAGTTACAAACCTGGTAGGTAATTAGGTGCTTAGATTAAAAGTTTTTACACAGGTATGCGATTAGAAAAACAAATAGGTATCGACTAACTATGCCTTGAGAGCCGATTGCAAGACAATGCAACCGATGCCGTGACAATTATTTCTGATTAGTAGGTGGGTAGGTACTTAGGTAAGTAATTATAATGACTAATTATCAATAGTAATACTAATAACGTAATAAATACCTTAACTGCTTAATGTCTTAGGCAGGGCTGTCAGGGATAGAGATACAAAAAAAATACGATATAAACTGGCTGGTCATTTAAGGCGAAGACAACTGCTAGTAGTAGTCTCGCTCGCACATTCTGAAAGATATAGAGCTGATTTCACCATGCTCTGTTAGTTACTAATAAATGATTAACAGGCCGTTAAATCTAACCTTAGATGTCAAACGCGTACATTTTGACATATTTAACGGACCTTTAATCCTTTGTTATTCTAACAGAGGATGGTGGAATGAGGTCTAAATCGCCTTACTTTCTTGGTTTTTGATTTTTTTTTATATGGAAAAGAACCATTTTATTGCAACGGATACAGATCAAGCAACACAAAGCTAGAAAGAATAATGACGCTTGATCCTAGGACATAAAAGCGAGCAGTGTATAGCCTGATGCGTGTCTGTGTGTACCGTCCTACCGTCACCTACGATTTGAAGTGAATCGCTGGGAATCATACGAGAGGGCGCGTATGTTTTATTTTGTCGGTAACCCGCCACCGAGCGACCGAGCCGTTCCTTTCCTACCATTGGCGTATTATTGGGCAGCGCCAGCTGCGTGCATAGGGTGTGTAGACTAATGTGTAGCCGACTGTACGTACTAAGTAATACCGTAGGTACCTTTAGGCACTGGTATAAATAAGTAGGTAGTGCCTAACCTACACGCGCGTGCCCAATTTGTGGGTCACGGCATTCCAGTGCCTTAGCCCGAGTTGCCTCACTGTCGTCGATAGAAACTTACTTTAGGTAGGTACCTACGTACCTAGAAGGTACTTATCTCTACTTTGTGCTTGGTAGGTAAGGTAGGTTGGCTGGTTACATCAGTTATCGTGTTATACCTACAAGAGACTCAAATTTTAGCTTACAGCCAGCCCAAGACAGCTAGATCATCTATGGGAGGGTAGGAAGGTACAAGGTAGCTCGATAAATAAAAATGTTTTTTTTTAATAAGACTACTAGGGTTGCCACCCGTACTTTATAATAAAGTATTGTACTTTATTTCAGGTAATTGTACTCTTTACTTTATGAGAACAATAAAGTACACCAAAATACTTTATTTCGCATGATTTAATTTCTTTGGGATTTTGAAAAGTTTAGTTGTAAGTTTTTTTTCGTTAAACGACTTTAACGACAGCGCCACATCACATAAGCATTCGTTTTTAACTATTTCTAAACACAACCTAACCTCAAATTGTACCTAAAAAAATTGTAAGTACTTTATTTTGATACTATGTACTTTTTTTTTATAACCTATAATAACCAATGTACATTAACTTCAAAAAAAAAAGGTGGCAACCCTAAAGACTACCTACTTAAGTATTTTTTTTAATAATAACCTATCCACCTTTAGTTTTCTTCCCACTTAGCAAGCCGCCTGCAAACCTTTCCTAAAGAACAGAATGCTAAAACCACCTCTAGAGCTTTATTTTTATTTTTCTATCACTATGTAGGTAAGTAGGTAGGTACCTATATTTTATTAAAGTATGTTTAGTAAAACACCTATTCTCATACCTAGTTAGTTAGGTAGGTACCTTACCTACCTACCTATTTCTAAACAAGATAATGCCTCGCTGTTGTCCATTTTCTTTTCTTGCCTACCTATTTTGGAAGCTCGAGTTGGGCAGTTAGATTCTTTATTTTTATGTCCTAAAATGTTCCACTGTCTGGTTCACCTTGAAGGAACCAGATCAAGCGAAGTAAACTTGTTTTATTTTCTGCATGTCTCGATAGGTAGGTAGGTAGGTAGGTATAACTGGCACACGTGAATCAAATACAGGACGTAAGAAGATTTCTCCGGAAAAAAAAACGTTGTGTAGTGTAGTGCAAAATAAAATGTTGTAGGTACATTAAGTAAGTATATTATTGTACTACCTACATATACATACCTAAGAACATAGGTACAGTGTACAAAGATGCGAGCTAACCCGAAAAGAATAGCGTACCTACCTACCTACTCTTACAGTAAGCAGATTTTTTAATTTATAAAAAAAAAGTAATTTTATTGACCTACTTACACGAAAAAGACGCACAATCCATTTTGACATTCATTACAAGCATGGATTTGAAAAAAGTGATGTTTTTTTTTTTAAGGGCTTTGACGCTTGGCGACCACACTGCCCTTTATTACAACATAAAAAAAACATCTCGTATCAAAACATAATCTAGTACCTAATAAAAGATAGATGAATTTTCAGTAGAACTTGTGACATAGGTAGGTACGTAACAGAAGAGTGTTAAAAAAAAAGATGCAAGCTCACGATATGTTTTGTTATAGGTAGGTACCTATACTACCCATCAACCTACCATAATTTTAACAAACCTTGTTAAGCACTCTTTTTCAACAAGAAATTATAAGCTTCCATCAATAAAACGCCTTTCCACGCCTTTTTCTGCCGTCAAGTAGCGTTGCTGTGTTTTGGTTTGAAGAGTGTGGTTGCCGTTGTAGTTGTTAGGCCGCCACAAGACCTCCGTCATGCATGGCACAACGACCGGTAACAAGCGGCAAATGGGCCAAATAAGTTTGTAGTTTCCAATGTCAAAAAGTAGTTTGCATTCAGGGAGACCATAAATTTATTACGAAATGAGACTTTAATTACCTTCATTACCTTTGAGGATTAGATCAACAAAACTGGGGATTGTAGTCGTGTCGTGAGAAATAGTATTATTTGTTTAGTAGGTAGGTAACAAGTGATTCAGAAACATAGCTCAGACATTTTTCCTAAATTGTCAGTGCACTAGATTTATATATCTACCTAAGTAGGTACATCTTATACCATCTATATAAATTTAAAGTTAACTTTAACGGTTCTCGGTCTGTTGACTTTTAGCAAAGGAAACTTGAAAATTCTTCAACTACTATTTTAATTATAATTTGCTACCAGCCAACCAATTGGTAGGTAGGTATTGAAATAACGTAAGGTGGAAGCCAATACATTTTCTACCTAGACTATAATATTTTACTAGATAGGTAGGTACTTAGTATTTTGTTCGATACATAACTATACCTACACTGATACAAATTTGCATACCTACCACACCAAAGACAGGTTGTACAAAGATTACATAAATATTTCATTCAAATTTATGTATTTGAATGAAATATTTATGCTACATAACGTTCAACTTTGATTTTTAATCAGTATCAACATTTGACCATGAATATGGAACGGTTACAGTGCATACCTATATGTACCTGCATACCTAGGTATTATGTAGGTACCTACCACCGCAAGAGTCTCTAAAGCAATGCAGATGCTTCCTACATATTGTATTCTTGCCTAGTTAATTATTTAAGATGGTGAAAATAATATGGTAGCCGCTGAATGCAAATAAATAGGAATTAATGTAGCAGTTCCTAGATACATAAGTCTGTTTCAAGCATGTAAAGTCAGGTACACGTGAACTAAGAATTCATGCATATGCTTGAAATGTTGAATACATACCTAGCGAGTATACATATTCGCAAATCAAATTACTCACAAAAATTTAGAAAACAACATACAGCGTCCCACACATACTCGTAGTGGACCGTTACCTGCTCAGCGCATATAAAAATGACACAAAAAAACTCACCAACCTCAAAAATGTCCTTGCTTTACTGTCACTGGAAGTTAATTTGGCGGCAAAACACGTGAAAAGTTAGAGGTCGTTATTTTATAAAAGAGATAGCGTGAAACACAAGTAGACTACAGTAACCGTATACGTAAACTGAGGTAACCGGCTCGGCTGACGGCTTCACTAGCTTGATTGTGCTGATCAGCGATGGGGTAGCAATAACTTGCTTGTTTTCTAAGACAGTTTTTCGCAGTGCGTTTTTTTTGGAAATTAAGTAATATTTTTACTCAAAGTTCGGTTATCAGAATCTACGAGTGCCAATAGTACCACAAGACCACAATACCCAAAGTACAACACAGCGGGAATCGAACATGCACCTCTTGGGTCGTTGCTAGTAAGAATTACATACTTTATAAAAAAAAACAGTGGTCCTATGGTCCAAGCTTTGTTTAGTTTGGGAACAGATAGCATAAAATATTTATTTGAGTTACTTATATTTTATTAATAATAATAGTTAAGTCGTCATTCAAGCTGCGAATTTTGGTAGGTACCTACATAAACCTGAAGAAATAAGCCGATTGGCTAAGCGGTATACAATTTGCGGTCGCACGGCGAACTTCACGAACGCCTAAATCCGCCAACCATACCGTGGGACCTATAATTTTTTTTAGATCACAGATGAGACAGAAATAACTATGATGAATAAATGAATATAATAGGATTAAGAAATAAACAAAAAAATAATGATATATCCTGTGCATTCCACAAGTCATGGTCACCGCACGCACCAAGTGCTCGCTCGCCCCAAGCGACTCGAGGCGGTGGTGGTGTGGTGGGTGGCTGGCAGACACGCGGTCCGCCGTCTGTCGCCGTCGTCATGCGTTATGTGAGCAAGTGAATTAATATTTCAACCAACGCCGACGGTGCATGTAATGTTTTTGATTGCAAATATTTTGATTTGGTCTCGTACTGCGGTGACATTAAACATTATCGGTGGGGATGTATACCTACGTAGGTCATTTACACTCTACAGTGTAAGGACCACTCTGTTGAGTCTACAGGGTGCTCCTTTACCTACACTACAGGTAAAATAATCAAACACAAATGCGAATAAGTTGGTTAATAGCATAATTAAATTAATAATTATACTAGGTAGATACATTTTTTACGAATATCCTAGATACAACGAATAAGGTTTAAATGTTAGATATCCATTTTTATCCATTTCTATTTTTCACACCTTCGCTCTCGACGAAGTCTCGTCTCGCGACGACGGTTTAATTTTTATTAAATTTTACCTAGGACATCATTTTTTTAGATTTCCAAAATGCCCAGAATCTAAGACGCGAGTGGATATCCTGTTACATAAATGGCATCAAAAAAAACTAAACTGATGCAGTACCAATAATTTTTGAAGGATAGGTATCCAACATGGAGGTAATATCATACTGGAGAGAGCCATAAGACTTACAACCTTTACAACTGTGTATCAAACAGTGATCATCTATCTTTGTTCTTCCCATGTAGCCTAGCTACGAGTAAAAGAAAAGAAGATGTAACTTCACTCACTCCATCTCACTCACTCACTGTCTGTAAATCGTGTCCGTCAGTTGATATTTTGATCTTGTTTTGATGTTGAAGACTCCGTCCGAAGACTCCGTCTATTATACTTCGTCTAAGCAAATCTTAGACTAAGTATCATATAGACGGAGTGTTTCGGGTTTTTGGCGTGGCCGTTTTTTGTTAGTTTGTATGTATTCGCGTGAGTGACTAGAGAAGGGACAACATTGACTAACCTATCGATAGAATAAGAAATGGATGAAAAAGGCGTTTTAATTGGAATTCAACTTTTTAATTTTAACTGGTTGCTGACTTTTATTGCGAAAGCTCAAAACCATTATAGACACTGAAACACTATCATCGTCAATAATGTTTCCCACATTGACCTAACCGTGAGAGCGATGTCCATCCCACTCGATACACTTTCTTATGGCCATTTCGTCCATGCATAAGAAAATTTTGTAGTCTATCAGTTTTCACGCCTAACAGCTTTTATCCACTCCCGTCTTCATTCTGGGCATTTATAAGAACCTTAAAAAATAATGTAAAATTTAACAAAACTTGAGCCGTCGCGAGACGCCTATAAGGTGTGAAAAATTGAAACTACAACATAACAGCCGATCTGACCCGGCGCATTAGATGTTTCATATCAAAATCGGAAAATAAAATATTATCGATAAAGCTAAATTGGTCGATGGAAGTACATCACTAGAACAGATGACTAAAACAATAATTTTTATTTTGCAATAATTAATGGGTTTACATCATTTTCACATTGGAAAATATGACTAGTACTAATAAAATGTAATTCCTACAGTCTTTATGGAAGAAAATCGTATTTTTTTTTGCATGAAAATAGGAAAAGAATATTACGTATCAAATGACAATTCCGGGTCTTTAACTCCTCCTTTTGTTGTTTTTGATACACAAAACACAGCTTCACAAGACATACTTTCACCTTTTCAAATATTTTTTTTTTAGACAATAATACGTTTAGTCCGTTTTCGCAATTGTAGTTTCACAATTGACTGTGAAAAAAGAATTATTTTTCACTGTTTCGTAATTAACTGTCAAACAAGAAATTCTTTTCTGTTTTCGCAATCAAGTTTCACAATTGACTGTGAAAAAAGAATTATTTTTCACTGTTTCGTAATTAACTGTCAAACAAGAAATTCTTTTCTGTTTTCGCAATCGAATATTTTTCTCCTTTCGTAGTTAATTACTAAAAACATATCCATTTTCTTTTTTCACAATTAATTACGAAACAAGAATTAGTCGCACTCTATTGAACTCCTTGGTAAATAAATTACTTGAGGTCCTAAACTAACCTCCTTCCTTCAGGTTAATAAAGAAAAAAATCGATTGTGACGTTATCCTTATATTTATTGTATCAATTTTCTATTTTGCAATTACGGTTTCGCAATGGACTTTGAAAGCGGAATATTTTCACAATTTCTTTCGCTACATTGCAATGTTGCTACCGAGTTTTTCTAGAACGTCAAAACAAGATCAAAACATTGCATCAACTGACGGCCACGATTTACTCAGACAGTGAGTGAGTGAGATGGAGTGAGTGAAGTTACATCTTCTTTTCTTTTACTCGTAGTTAGGCTACATGGGAAGAACAGAGATAGATGATCACTGTTTGATACACAGTTGTAAAAGGATGTAAGTCTTATGGCTCCCTCCAGTCCAGTATATACTACCTCCATGAAGCAAATACGTATTATACTGGTATTGTTTTTAATTTCACAACTATTCTTTTACTGTACTTCTTATACGCCCACTGTTGGATGTTTAGGCACCAAAGAGGTACTATTAGGATTACATTTACCAGTTACATTTACTGTTGAAAAAGGAGGGATTTTTTTGTTGTATGTATTGAATTTTTTTAGGATCCCCCGTAGCCTAAACCAGTTTATGCTTGGAGAAAATATTATAGTTTAAGAATACTAAAGTACCTACTTGTAAGTACGTACATATACCTATTGATATTCGGCTTGTCAATGTCAATGTCACATACACAAGTGTATAGTATAACATTGACATTGAAGTGTGTGTCACTTCAATGTCGAGGTAGTATGTTTTTAAGATGTTAGCCTGCCGCGAGCCGTGATACGAACAAGAAAAGAACAATAAAAAAAAGCATCACAACAACAACAAACAAGCGAAACAAGTGTTAATGAAAACGGAATATTGTTATTTATGTTTCACAAACACTTCCTTCAGTCAGAGTTGATAACTTTAACATTAAGATATAGAGTACCTACGAGAAGTAAATTCAATTTACAAAACGTTTGTTCGTTTAGTTCATGTTCCCGAGTTTATTCCGCGGACAGAAACAATGTTTGAAGTGCGCCTTCTATTACTACTGCTGTGTACTGCTGCTTATTCTGCGAACAATTGTAGATTAGACGTGAAACTTGAGCAATATCTTGTAAATGAAGGCTTCCATAGGTAACTTTCACGTTTTTTTAGTAGGGAATACAGATTCCCGGAACTTCTCTTCCCTAGCTTTATGAATATTAGCTAAAATCAAGTAAAAACCAGTACTCCTAAGTTACAAGGATTAAGGATAAGGATCGTCTTAAAAACGACTCGTTCTAAGCCACATAGGATTTCCCATTAAGCATATGCTCCTGGTGTTGTAAAGAATATTTCTGGAGTCATTTCCAAATATTCAACCCAAAAAATTACCTAAGTCTGTGTGCATGATTACCTAGATCCAGGGATAGCTTTGTAATCCAAATGGTTGCAAGTAGCCTATAAAATAATTTATAAATACATTTATTTTCTAGGAATATAACATACAAGATAGTATTTGACAGTGATGTAAACATGCATTTGTATGAGAACTGTATTGTGGGGTTGGACCAGGTGCTGCCGGCTGGAGTATTTGCTAATCCTGATGAGCTGGGAGACTTAAAGAGAGTTCATAAGGTATTTTTTTTAAGCTGTCTTTAATTTCCAATTCTCGGGTACTTGTCTTCAATCTTATTCTTCAATGTAAATGTGTAAGACAAATCCACACAGAGTCAAAAATCAAATCAAATCTTAATTTTAAATAGGAATGTAATTTTTTGGTATTTGTACTTATAAAATTTCATGTTTTTTGTGCTTGTGCAAATGCTTTCTGCCTAAATAAGTATAAAGATAATTCAAATAAATTATACAATTGTGAGCAGGGAAATTCTGTGTACACTATAGCATATAAAAAAAATTCAAGTCAATGTTAATAGGTATTTATTCAGTTGAATCACAAGGATCACTTCGAAACATCTTAAAGCGAGGTGAATCTAGGTGCCAGTTCCATGCGAGCAAGCCTAGCAGAATAGGCAACTAATCATTATTGTTATGAATTTGGCATATAGCAGTACCACTTCTGGTTGAAGAATTATGAATAATTTTTACAGTACCACTTCTGGTTGAAGAATTATGAATAATTTTTATGTTTCAGCTAAGTGCAATTCCGAAGAACCGAGTAAACATAGAATTGCCAGCCGAGGAGTCACATAGCACAAGTGTGTACATAACCAGTAAACTAATTGGTAACCATGCCAGTATGTGGCTGCCTGTTCATGCGAGATACCACCATGCCACACCAGAAGGCGGGTAAGTAATAGTCATATTCATTTATAAAATACCTAATGGGCAAGTCAGTACTAGTCTCTTTACTACTTTAGGATGCATCTGCTCCATCAACTGTAGTCACTGATCTGACTGGATCCACCACCCTTTAAAGCGAAACACATCAAAACCGCTTGGCGGCAGAAATAGGCATGATATCGTACTTCCCTTTTTCTAGTTTGTGATTATTATTGTTTTTATACTTACTTTATGTATGATTCTAGATTTGCAAGCAATGAGATTGAGCCTCCAAGGCTGTATCTACGATGTCCGGACCGGAGACTGGAGCTGTGTGACAAGGTGGCTCCATCCATGACATTCCTATGCAGCGCGAGCTCTAAGGAGAAGTGTAGCTGGAGACATGTACCGATTACTGTGGTATGTTATGTAACTTGACAGCCCTCACAGCTCAGTTGTTAGTAGTCTGCCTTCTACTCTGTAGGCTGTGGGTTCGATCCCCATACAGAACAAATATTTGTGTGATGAACGAAGATATTTGTTCTCTGTCTGGGTGTAAAAAAACATTATTAGTAGGCATTTACAAACAAAGTATGTGAGTATTACTAGCTATCTAGGTCCCACAATACAAGCTTTGCCTAATTTGGGGCTAAATAGTGCTGTGTAGAATGTCCAACTATACACATTTATTTATTTGATGAAACCTGAACAATAAGGTAATATCATGACCCTCATCAATAAAGAATGAATAGATCAAATAGAAAAAAAAAGGAAACAACTTCACGACTTTTATCCCCAGAGCTGTTTGAAGGGCTTGTCCACGAAAGAACTACCACTAAGCATATTATCATCTGCCAACTCAGATTATTTGAGTAGGTATATCATGTAAGAGGGGTTGTGTGAGGTACGTCCAGATGTTACATTTGGAACTACCCGCATTTTGCAGTAGCATCCCGTGACAGGTTTCGAGCCCATCGCCGCTGTTAGAATACTAACCAGTTTCCTCGCAATGTTTTCCTTCATCGATTTAGGCATGGCACACATTTTTTTTTAAAGATGGTGCACCACCATATTCGAACCCACGACCTTATGATTGGAAGGCAGGGTCACTCGGTGCTATAACATGTAACACTGTAAACTACTTAAAAGTCCACTCCTAGTGTGGGGTCCATATTTTGAGTGTTAAACTGAATTCTCGGATTCATAATTTTGTAAGTATTTGTAATTTGTATCTCTAATTAAATGTGAACCATATTTTCCAGCTGACCGAGACACTGGATCTGAAAGTGCCGGTGGGGAATACCTCTGCCTACTCCCTCGTCACTGCCGTAACCACTTGCGTCGTCATCATTGGCTCCCTGTACTTGCTGAAAACTCTCCATGAATATAAGATTAGGAACAAGAAAATATGAGCATCATAGTTTACTTACTACCGTTCTAAAGACAATGCGAAATTAGATTTAACAACGACTTGTGAAAAGTGATCGAAAAGATTATACTAAAGGTTAGTAGACTTTATTATTGTCAAACATTGACCATTTTTTAAACTCTCGCGATCATAACACATTGAAGTATTACACGGGTATTTATCGCGTTTACCTTTAATAATTTCCCGACGTCTGCCCGCGACCACGGCTATTGCAACATAGCCGAAACGTCGGGAACATAATAAAGGTAAACGCGATAAATACCCGTGTAATACTTCAATATTGACCATTTTATAATAATTATTTAATGTAAACTGTGTAAAAAGATCTTACAGTACCTACGTAATTTTGTTCCAACAGTCTGTCCATACAAAATTGGTATACTATCATTCCATAAAGCTATTTCCAGATTTCATAGCTTTTTAGTTATGTTTAGATTAGAATTAGAATGAAACAGTATTATTATTACTTACTCAAATGGTGATGATGATGAGTGATAACCAGACATAAAACAAGTAACTCTGTATAAAAAATTGCCATTCCAATTTTTGTCTTATAAACACAATCTAATTTTAATTAGGTAACATATAAAAAACATCTAAGTTCATTACACAACAGATAGATTCTTGGTTAGGATCGAACCAACGGCCCAGAGAAGGCAGAGCTACTATTCTACCAATTGAGCCGTGAGGACTGTCAAATGTATGAATATTCACCACATGGATGATTTGTGTACCTACGTGAACGGTGCAGTTTGAAGTGTGCGTGAACTGTGACTTGAGACATGAGAATTTGGTACACACAGATACAGAAAAAGCTTCACAAAACAAAAGAAGTGTATATCGTGATACAAATTCGTGTGTACATATTACACGTTAATTCATATATTGAGTAATATGTACACACGATATTTAAATTATCGTACATTATATTTATGTCTTACACCTTAAGATGGTGATGAACTTTTTAAGTCTGATTGCGCAGTTTTTGAAAAGTTTATAGAATAAAAACCATGTTTTCTTAAGTTTATTGCTTCCTCGTAAATTAGAGTTTATTTCGGGCCCGGACAGTAATGTAATATTGTTTTATGTAAATATAGAAAATTTAAACGCTGTTATTCGAAGCGATAAGAGAAAAGGAGCTACAGGCATATGATGGCCTTGGATTAAGAATCAGCGGTGACTTGCACCATATCGGTTCAGTGGTGATTTTTTTCCCAACATTAAGATAATCATAGTGTTTATAAAACATCTTTATAGGTAGGTAGTAGGTATTATTTATTATTAATATAATTTTCATACCTAGCAGTTTATCGAGTCACACCAGACTATCAGTGTGACTGGTTGTTTTTTTTCTCCCATGTAGTCATACTAACGGCCGGTTTCTGAAAGCCCGATCAAAACTAATTTAGAATAGAATAGAAAAATCTTTATTTTGTCTGTTAAAGATCGAAATTTACAAGAGCTGTTACAATTTTGATGACAAAAAAGGCCACCACTCAGCGTTTACTCTAAGAGCTCAAGCCCATACAGCGCTGGTTTTCAGTGGCGCCATACTGAGTAGAACAGCAGCAGCTGCGACACGCGTCCTCTTATAGGTACAATAATCACATAAATTTGTTGGTAATCTTACTAAAAACAAAAGTAGCAACAACAATAGGATCCCAACATTCGCGAATACATTTTGACAATTGTAAACTTAAACTTATTGTACCTTGTTGTTAGGGATACGACACGTTTACGCCACTAACGTCAAATTCGTCTTCAATTCTTCATATAGTAACTAGTAGATATGTAGCTTAGATTTATTTAATATTTGTATTATATGCGTATCTTGTTAATCTTTGTGTACTTAATAATTAAATAAAAACCGAATTTATTTGATGTTTGTCATGCTACCGAATTATTGCTAATGCAAAATACTCGTATATCGGGATATTTTTACTTGAGCTGCGTACACGCATATTGCCAAATTTCACTTCTTCACACAAAAACAGCTTAATTTTTTAACTTGGCACAAGTTTTGGCTTACAATATTTGGCGATTTCACCCACGTTTCTTATCCATTTATATCATCCATCAGGAATTTCGTAATAGTGGATTGTATTTCTTCCTGTGCCATAATATACTTGATCGCCGATAATTTTCTCAGCTGATTTGCTACGTGCTTACCGAACGTGTCAAATTCGTCTTGCTTATTATTTAGTACAGCGTCATCTCTGGGCGGTGCGTGTACTTTTGCGTGGTATGTATGATCCCTTGGTATTATAGATTTTTCATAGCCTTCGGTTGGCTTCGGTGCTATCCTTCTAAGTTTTGGTGCATTGTCGACTTTCAAAACGGGGTCTACATCAGGTTGTTCTGTGATTAACTTTACGGTGTTGTTAGTCGAGTCTAGTTGGTAGATTTTTCGTTTGGATGGCTCCGGCGTCGATTCCGGTATATCGCCCAGTAATATTCCGTAAGTGACTTCGACAAGAGGGTCTTGCTCTTCGTATTTTATGTTATCAACTTGTGCCCTCTCTTCGTCTTCCGAATAAGCGGGTTGTAAGGGTTCGCTGTCGTTTTTGCTATCTGAATATTCGTCATCATCTTCATTGACCTATAATAGATTAATTGTAAATCAATATTTACATATAACAGCTAATACAAGCATTTACAATAGGTACGTTCAAAATACACATGAAACAGTTTAGCTATCTACAGACCGTTGCAAACGATTTATAAATATCTCAACATATCCAAATCAGTGCAAAATAAGAAAAATATAAATGTTAAATAGTTATAGTATTAACGAATTTAATTTAATTATTGCTATTAAGAAATCAATTCATGTTGCCACGATCTTTGCTCTTGTTCCAAATAAACTTTACTTTTTTTACTTTACTTTGCCTGCCCATTGTCCACTATGAATTAAACTTTAGTACATAACACAATATACCCCTCGACTAGTTGTTCGCATCACACCGTGCCGTAGGCCGTGGGTTCGATCTCCACCGAGAACAAACATTTGTGTCATGAACATAGACGTTTGTTCTCTGTCTGGGTGTTATATATATAATATTGTAAGTATGTATTTAGAAAAAAAAGTATTTATGTAGTATATCAGCTATCTGGTTCCCATGCTCTGGCTTAGTTTGGGGCGAGATAGTGCTGTGTGGAATGTCCACCAAAATTTATTTATTTATTATTACATCGATGGGTTTTTAGTCGGAATGCTTCGGAAGTCTTCTAACAGAGAGCCCGACATAGGTAGGTACCCTCTTAACCTCCCAGTGAGGGAGGCATGAGTAAGGCATTTTCTCCCGTAAAAAAAGAAGATGAATGGAAAGCATTTTATTGATCAACACAGAAAAATAAAAAAAACATGGTACTGAAAACAGGAAGGCCGGTAACCTATGCTATGTTAGGCCAATTAGGTCCCTGGCTCAGAATTTGCCAAGCTCGACAATCCATCACAACAATGCGATCGCAGTTGTTCAATGTCCGTCAATCGGCAATGCTCAAGCGAGACGAGATAGGAATTTCTTACGTAATTTCCAGAAGTTAGCCAATGGTCTGAAGTTCATTGGCTAACTTCAAGACAGACCAGTGTCCAAAATGAATGAACGACGCCAAGCAAAGGCTAACAAAAAAGTCGCCGAGGAGTTATGTATTGCAAACTTACCCTTTTTTTCTTCATCGTAACATCTCTGATGAAGGAATTTAGCACATCGAACCATATGACCCTAGGTTTATACGGAAATTCGGTGCCAGAAGACTTTTCAATTTTATCCAGTTCTATGCAATATGTAGATCGAATAGTTTTTATTTTAATTTTGAGATCGTTCACAGTGAATCCTTTGATACATAGATCCGCGCACATTTGTTGCAACGCTCTATTTTTAAGATGTATATTTTTGTAGGTGTGAGAGTGTGTGTTCCAAAGGCACTCATGATCGCGGTACAACGTGACGAGGTGCAGTGTTTGTTCCGGGGTAAACTTCTTTGACATTTTAAAAGTGAAACACGTGTGGCACAACACAGTACTGGCTCGTTCGATCGGCCGGTCGCTACTCTTCTACCTATTCCAGTACAGTAAATTCCAACGTCGCTGGCACGCGGGCTGGTGGGGGGCGGGGAAATCGATAGCAGCTATCAGAAAATTGAACTCTATCCTGCTGGTATAAGGTTCACTTTGATGTTTTTGATTTATACGTGACCGGCCTTTAGTATAGTACATACTATCGTCAGTCTTTGATGGGTTTCGTTTCGAGAATTGATAGTTGATTTTGAGCTTACAATTTATGAATTTAAGATTCACGCTCGCGTGCGTGATTCTCAATCTACCTTACGTCACATATCAAACCTTACACACAATAATTAATTAATTAATTGTACCTACTGAATATGCATAAGTTAAGTAGTCGCTTTTGTGAAATTGAAACGCCATCTATGAAACTGTAGTTATATTAATTTTTAAGGTAGGTAAGAACCTAGTGTAAGAATTCGTATTATTATCATAGATGGCGCTCGTTTTAAATTGAAGCGCCATCTATGAAAATAGGAAGTAACGTAACTAGTAACTAGTTGTAGTTTTTAGCGGTTCGGGAAAATGAAGAATGTGTGGGAAAGGTATTTATGGTTCTATTTAAGTTGTACCGTGAGTGGGTTGTTGGCTCTGGCAGTAACGTTGGGGGCAGCACTGTCAGAATAAGTTATTGATCACCCGACTGCCTGCTACATGGATGTACGACTACGTCGTCGTCGGCGTCGCTCGGGTGTCTACCAAACACATTTACAATCTCGTTGACTAGTCGAGTTATTTATTGTAAAAAAATCTGTGACCAATGAAGGACGTATCTCTCTTAATGACCGTTCACCCTTGTTCTGTCGAAACCCGAAACCAGGCTAAATTCACGCGACTAAACAATTATGCATACCGAGCGCCCTATACGTATCTGTTAAGTCGCAGGTACAGTGGATTCCGCTAAGCGGAACATAAGTCTGTCAGCTGACCGCCAGAAAACCGGAAGCAGTAGGAGTGGCCGCGAGTCCCGAAGTTCTGCCGCTACACCGCGCCGCACCGCTGCCGGGTGCGGGCCCGGCACCGGACCCTTCGCCGGAGCCGGAGGAGGGAGGCGCGGGCCCGTGTTTACTCTCGGGTGCAGGCGGCGGCGGCGGCGGCGGTGCAGCGGGCGGGGATCGATCGGCGGGCGGAGGCGGGGGCGGGCGCGGGGCGGGTGTGTCGCGGGGGGCGGGGCTGGCGCGCGCCGGCCGGCAGTCCGCCTCGGGGCCGCGTCCGCGCGGTCGTAGCCCGTTCCCGCGTTGCGGCGCGCCGGAGTGTCTCCGCGGGCGCCCGGCGGCGGCGGCGAGCCTCGCGCCGCCCGCCCTCGCGCTGACGCCGCTGCTGCCGCCCGCAGCCGCAGTGCCCCCCACCCCGCCGCGAGGGGCGCGCGGCGCCGACGCCGCGCGCGCAGCAAAGACGCCCAGCCCCCGTCCGCCCCGCGGCTGCGTCCCGTCTTCCTGTTTGTGACGAACCACCAAGACGGCGCCGTGCAGCACGTCCACTGCGAGGACTACGACTCGCGCAACCGATTGCTCCTGTCGCGCACGCCGAGCGGCTGGACCTCGATCGCGCGCTGCCCGTCCAACGACGCGAGGCGTTTGTGTCATAGTCCCGGACCTCTCAAGCCACCGCCGCGAGCGTCGAGCCCGAGTCCGCGCGACGACCGGCGCCGGCGACGCGCCCGCGCTCCACCGAGCCCCGCGTGGCTCGCGCCGGACCTCGAGTCGCACATCCCCGAGCATCGGATCGTGGTGCCGCGCGAGACGACGCGCGAGACGAGCACGCCGGGCGCCCCTGCGCCGCCGGTGCTCTCGCCGCCTACGACGGCGCCCTCCCCGCACCCCCCGGCGGGAACGCCGCCGGAGCCGACGCCTCTGGACAGCCTGCTGGCGGTCGCCGAGCTCGAGTTCAACCAGCAGCGCGGCTCGGAGCTGGAGATGGAGGGCTCGCGTTTCGCGTTCATGCCGCCCGAGGAGCCGGCCGAGCTGTTCGACCTCGGCGACGGCAAAGCGGGCGGCGTTCCCGACGACGACGACGACGATTTCCGCGACGACCTGTTCGAATCGATCAGCGAGGCGCACTACCTGCCGGCGCTCGACGGTCCCGACGCGCACTTCTTGCCGACGCTGGACGTGCACGGCGAATCGCTGCTGCAGTCGCTCGTGGAGAAGGGCTGCGAGGACAACCAGATCCTCGGCCGGCTGGATCGGCTGTCGGCGCAACTGTCCACCGAGGCGGCGGCCTACGAGCAGGGCCTGCTGGGCGACGCGCCGGTGGGTGACCTCATCGAGCGACTCGAGTCCCTGGAGTCGCCGAGCCGAAGCGCCGCACAAGGCTTGCTGCACCTGCGGCACCATCCGGCACGCCGCCCCAGTGCCGTCGACCCCTTCGTACCGGACGAGGTTTTCGCGCCGGAACCCGCGCCGCGCACCGACCTCATGTACGCGGATCAGATTCCCGACCTACCGAATACCTTCAATTACGAGGATTACGAGGACATCTCGCCGGCGGAGGTGCCGGTGCAAGTGGAAGAAGGGCCCCTCGACGCCACCCAGGCGGAACCGCAGACGAAGTTAGACAGCGACGAGAACGACCTCGGAGATATCAAACTTGACATATTAGCGGCGGATATGGATGAGCTCGAAGAATTTAAGATGGACGCTGAATCGGAACTGGCTATGCTGAAGAAGGATGAGCCTAAGAAGAGAATCGACAAGCCAGATCTGAGTGGGATCCTCGAGATCGACACTGAAGATATGGATGAGATCCATGATTTTAAGCTAAATGCACCGGAACTAGATATCCTAAAGAAGGAAGAGCCTAGTGAGGAAGTAGAGAAGCCAACGGACCTGAGTAAGGTCCTTGAGATCGACCCAGAAGAGCCGGTGATTTCAGCCCCTCCCATAGAGAAGCCGACCACGGTTGAGGGTTTAACGTATCCTGAAAAAGAACCTTTGGATAAACTCGACGACCTTCCTAAAGATCTGAGCATCCACCGAAGACTCTCGAGTTCGTATGCGTCGCCACGGCGGATAGACATCCCGCGAGTGCCTTCTCGCGACTCCGACTCTATGCAGTCGCCGCAGCCGTCCGGCATTCCTGCCATGACTCCGTCACCTACGAGCAAGTGTAGAGTTTTCCTTGAAAACTTGTACGCATCGACATCTCCCAAAATGTACACATCCGAAGTGACCATCCAGCAGTGCATACCTCTCAACCTAGGCAAACATAGAAAGTCCGCCAGTCCCACTGTGTCCAGCTGTTCGGAAGAAGTAAGAAACGTAAACAAAGATCCCAGCGAGCCCCAGGAGAAACGAGTGCGAAGAGAATCCCACGACCTAAATAGGATCTGTAACCTGCTAAAAAAATGTGGGGAAAACAAGCTAGCCGAGGCCAAGCAAAAACAGCTCTCCGAAATAGAACAGCTCTCACCGCTCCAACAACTGGAATTATTGAAATCTAACAAAAACTTCAACCTGCCCAATCACATGCTGGTTCCTCGAGGTCGATTGAACATCATCATCGCTGCACCCGGTAAGGAAATACCAGCTCTGCTCATGGAAAGATTTCAGCAGAGCGTGCCCGACATCCTACAGAATCCTAACTGCATGGGAGACCCCGAACTGATGGTCATGTCGTTGGAGCAAATCAGGCAACTGATCATTCACGAAAGTGCACAATCCGAGCCGCAAAACGAGAAGAGCGGGAAGTCATCCGAAGTGGATACCTCCAAGGAGACCGAGAAGGAAACCCCGAGCACGCGTCTCGCGTCGCGGCACTGCGAGAGCAAGTCGACCGGCTCCGAGCGCACGGGCACGCCGTCGACGGGCTCCGAGCGCACGGGCACGCCCTCCGCCGGGTCCGAGCGCACGGTCACGCCGTCCGCCGGCGCCGCGCCCTCCAGCAGCACGCCGCAGCCGGCCGAGGCGCCGCCGCGCGCCGCGCCCTCCGCGGGACACCTCGCCGACGACATCGACGCCGCTAACGCGGCCGCCTACCAGATGAACTGGCTGCCCTACATGAACCACATGACCCAGCTGGAGGCGTTCGCCGCGTGCTCGCAGAACGCGGAGTTCCTGAAGGCGCTCAACTCCGCCGGCTACGCGGCCGGGTACGGCGCGCCGCCGCACATGTTCCACCCGCGCTTCGCCGCGCCGCCGCATGCGGTGCCGCCCGTCGCGCCGGTCGTGCCGCCCAACGACTACCGCATGCAGCTGCTCATGTGGCAGGAGGCGGTGCACGCGCACGCGCGCCTCAAGCGGCACGAAGCGCTCAAGGAGCCGCACGACCTGCCGGGCTATGCGCACCACAAGCACGCGTCTTCGTCGACGGCGTCGTCTTCGTCGTCGCGGTACGCGCGTCCGCCGGTGCCGCCGGCCGCGTTGCCGTTCTACGCGCCGCGGCCGCAGCTGGCGCTCGAGTACGGCGGCGGCGCGCGCGCGGCGCCGGAGCCGCGGCCGCGCATCAGCGTCAAGTCGCTGACGGAGCTGCAGCAGTCGGCGCAGAACGCGCGGCGCTCGGCGTCGGCGTGCAGCTCGCGGCGGCGCGACGAGCCGGAGGTGGGCTCCACGACGGGCGCGGCCGAGCTGCCGCCGCTGCTGCCGCACTTGCCGATCCCGCCGATCCCGCACGACCCGGCAGCCTTTCCGCTATGGCATCCGCTGTTCAGCAAGTGAGTTATTTTTATCTTACCACGTATAGTAGGTATGTCGCCTTCTCTGAATGATAATTATCATCAGCCTGAAGAACTCCACATTGACATTGGCCTCACCCACATATTTCCAGGAAGAACGGTTCTGAACCCTCTCCATTCACTGGCTGCCCGTGATATTGATATAGCTATATAAGTCAAAGTCAAAGTCAAAATGTATTTATTCAATAAAATCACAAGGATCACTTTGAAACGTCTTAAAGCTAGGTGACTCTAGGTGCCAGTTCCACGCGACCAAAGCCTAGAAGAACAGGCAACAAACTTACGGCTTGGTTCCTACCGTTCTTTTGTATGATCCTTTTACAATGTAATAATATAATATATTATTGAAGTTATAAAAAGTATAGCTTCGACAATCTAACTAGCTCTAAAAAATTCCATCTGTACCTACACACCAAGCTATTCACTGATTTGAATCATGAAATGAGCAATGCGTGAGTGAGCAATGCATTCATAACTACCGGCATCTTAGAATTAGATATTTAATTTTTATTTTAAATTGAGTTTATTTTTAAGACGATTAGCCCGACTATTTATTGTTACTTTTAAATTGTTTTCTCATATAAGTGAATGGAATTCTTTTTGAGAAATAAATAATCTTAAAACAGAAATTCTCAATAAGTATTTGCACAGTTTGGAAGTAACTTTAGGTCGATGACTCGTATTATTAATATACTATTACTGAACGTAATAGTATATTCAGCATTATAACATTGATTTTTAATGGTCCCTTGGTGTAGGGTAACATACCACCGATTCATTATGGAGTTGAGAAACACAAAAAACGCCTTCACATCAAAAACTATCCTTATGTAGCAATCGTGGTTCGCCCCGAACTGAGATTTCGTGATGTCCGCTCCTGTCTTACATTGATACCAAACACGATATTTGGCCCGTGACTACCCCCTAACTTACTTGGGGTAACCAATTGTATCTCAAAAATCATACATACGTCCTAGAATAAAAATAAAATTAGTATTGGGATGTAAAAACCAAACCCTTTCATATGACACCTCACTTGGTATATTTGAAAAGTAAGAAAAAAAATATTGAAAAAGCAAAGGAACTGGCCGACCAGTAGAAAAACCTTGATGTCAACGAAACTCCTAAGATATGGGAGCTCTTTGATCGTTGGTTATATTAATTTATCTTTTTTGTTAATCTCAAAATCCGGGCGTTATAAAAAAAAAGTAAAAATGGTTTTGGAATGTCCAAACAAAGAAAGCCCTTTCATAGGACATGTACTCGTACCTTGATTTTTTTGTGCAACTTTTTTTATTTTCGCCTCCTTAAAAACCCCATATAATAATAACTCGTCATCCGATTTAACTCATATAATACATACCTACTTACCAGTAAATTTCTCAAGTACAAGCTATCGGCTTACCAAATTTCATGCTGATCGGATCAACGGAAGTTATGGCCCGACAAACATCATGTATGTGTATACATACATGTTTCGTTCGCTTCGCTCACTCAATCAATTATACCACAATAATTCCTAGACCACGTTAGTGGGTCACTTCGTCGCCAACCGCGATCGATTGAGTAGTTGGAATTGGAAGTGGATGGTTAATATTGGAAGATCTGGGAATAGACTTCGCTTCTCATGTACATTTTTAAGCAGCAACCTTTCACGGCAATTTAGTATCCAGTATATTTATTGTCTTATTAGGTCAGGTCTTAGGTATTTTGAGATTCTATACATAATGTACACAGTAAGGGTGAAGCAATAGAGAGAGGCGTACCGAAAAATCTCTAATACTATAAGAATCAAAGTCCTGACTGACTGACTGACTGACTGACTGACTGACTGACTGACTGACTGACATATAGACAACGCACAGCCTAAACCGCTGATCCTAGAGACTTGAAATTTGAGGAGTACATAGCTCTTATGGCGTAGAGGTGCACTAAGAAGGGATTTTTGGAAATTCAACCCCTAAGGGTGTAAAAAGGGATGAAAACGTTTGTATGAAAAATAGTATTCCTTGAACCTACAAACTTGAAACTTGGAGAACATATACCTCAAAGCACAAAAATAGGAAAGGCATTTTTAGTTTTTTAAAACTACCCTCAATAAGTGTGCAAAGGGATGTAAAAGTTCGTATGGGAGTTTTTTGACCGATGGTCCTAGAGACTTGAAATTTGAAGAGTACATAGGTCTTATGACGTAGAGGTGTACTAAGAAGGGGTTTTTGGAAATTCAACCCCTAAGGGTGTAAAAAGGGATGAAAGCGTTTGTATGAAAAATTGTATTCCTTGAACCTACAAACTTGAAACTTGGAGTACATATACTTCAAAGCAAAAAAATAGGAAAGACATTTTTAGTTTTGTAAAACTACCCTTAATAAATGTGCAAAGGGATGTAAAAGTTTGTGAGGGTGTTTTTTGACCGATGGTCCTAGAGACTTGAAATTTGAAGAGTACATAGGTCTTATGACGTAGAGGTGTACTAAGAAGGGGTTTTTGGAAATTCAACCCCTAAGGGTGTAAAAAGGGATGAAAGCGTTTGTATGAAAAATTGTATTCCTTGAACCTACAAACTTGAAGCTTGGAGTATATGAACTTTTAGGCAAAAAAATAGGAAAGGCATTTTTAGTTTTTTAAAACTACCCATAATAAGTGTGCAAAGGGATGTCAAAGTTTGTATGGGAGTTTTTTGACCGCTGGTCCTAGAGACTTGAAATTTGAAGAGTACATAGGTCTTATGGCGTAGAAGTATACTAAGAAGGGATTTTTGTAAATTCAACCCCAAGGGGTGTTGAAAACGTTTGCATGAAAAATAGTATACCTTGAACCTACAAACTTGAAACTTGGAGAATATGAACTTTTAGGCAAAAAAATAGGAAAGGCATTTTTAATTTTTTAAAACTACCCATAGAAAGCGTGCAAAGGGATGTCAAAGTTTGAATGGGAGTTTTTTAACGCGTGGTGCGATTGACTTAAAACTTGAGGTAAATATACTAAGAAATAAATAATGAATGACGCTTTTAACTTTTGATAATTCCCCTGCAAAGGGTTCATCAATCAATGACTGAAAAAGTTAGTATGGGAGATTTTTAACGCATAGTGCGATTGATTTCAAACTTGAACTAAATATACTCCACAATAAATAATTTAAAATCACGTTTTCAATATTTTAAATCTACCCCTGCAAAGTTTCAAGGTTTGTATGGGAGATTTTTAACTGTAACTGTGTAATTAACTTCAAACTAAAAGAAAATGTGTTCTGTGGATAAATAACATAAAGACGTTACCCTCCTTCGTTGCGCTCGAGTAAAAAGAATACAACGAGGCATCAATGTTCTAAAAACGGGAATCTTGAGTTGGTACGAAGAGATCTGAGGGTACCTTCTTGTTGCAAATAAATGATTGTCTATGTCTATGTCTATGTCTACCTATCTACCGTGCCTGTGGATCAATGTCGTGAAGCTGTTTCGTTTCGTTTGCTTTTGGGGTAGAAACTAGGAACAAATAAGTACATATTTTCCGTGTAAGGTTGTCTTTGTTGTATTTGTCATGTTTGTGCTAAACTCAGTACCTATACCTACCTACCTTTTTCAAATATCTTATGATTTTCTTGGAACTTGATTTTTCAGGAATCTTATTGGAAATTTAGGCGGCCATAACATTTGGGCCCGACCTGTGCATACTTAGTTTAGAGTAGGTAGCACAGAAGACCAAAACCACAAAGAAGAAATAATATGGCCAAACTTCGAAAGCTCTTGTAGAAAACTCTTGTAGCTTCGAAAGAAATTGTAGGTTTTAAGTGAGGTTTTGTTAATCTAAAGAGAACGTAATAAGCTGAACAGTAAATTAGCAAAGTTAGACTGGAATTTCAGGAAGTTTATGTTCATGTTATACATAGGTACACAGTCTGAAATACACGCTGCTGGCAGAATTGAAGCTTATGTAGTTTCCTGTTAGAGTTATTGACAAACGGTACCTACCTTTGGAATTCATGCGACTTGCGAGTTATATGAACTAGGTCAGTTTTTCGAGTATCACCAATATAATTATAAGTCGTTGGTACTTTCTCGACTTTGTTATATAAAAAAAATATTTTTTCATAACATAATACCTATATTTATTTATTATTTACATACATTATTTTCTTTCTAAAAATATAAATCGTTATTGGCTGCACGTTAGAAATCGAAGTATTTCCATTGTATCATAAGAGCTGTAGATTTTGTTCTAAAATTATTATCATTATTATTATGAGCCCTCCGGGTCCCACTGCTGGGCAAAGGCCTCCCCCCATTCCTTCCACACGTCGCGCTCCTGGGCTATGTTTGCCCAGTCCGTCAGAAAAACATCTAGCTCGTCCCGCCATCTCCGCTTTGGTCGGCCGCGTCGCCTTCTCACTGGGTCAGGATTCCAATCAGTGGCTATCTTTGCCCACAGCTCACCTGGCATACGGCAGACAGTTCTAAAATAAATAAATAAATAAACCTAATCTTTTCTCATATCAAAATAGGGCGCTGTGTTAGGTAGGTACTATAATCCATTATTATTCTCTGGAAGTGTACTCTGTTCTTTCAGAAAATAAATATCTTTAAATCTTTAATTTTATTATCCATGATCATAAAATATGTATAGTTTATATTCTAGGAAATCCTATCGTAAATTCTAAATTATACCTTCCTATAGCTTTGTAGAAACGAAGCCTAGATTGAAAGACATCAAATATTCGTGTGTGAAAGCACATTTGTGTCCTAGATACCGTATGGCACTTATTTATAGGTTCTTCATCGATTTTGTGTACAATCACGTAAAGAAACCTTGTCTTCTTACCCGATGTGTCGATCCTGACCATGATGTGTGACCGTCGGTCGGTTAGCCGTGACGGGGGCCTTGGGGCGACCTATAAACTGTCACCAAGGTGATTAATTGTACTAAATTCAATAGTTAGCTTCTTTCTTACCTTCATCATCTGTTAAGGAAAACGGCAAGGAAGCCTATTTTTCAGCAGCAGTGATGAGCGTGTGGGCAAAAGTTGACATAATCGAGATAGGTTGAGAGTGTCAAAGGACTAAAACTTGGACCAAAAAGTCGTCATAATAATATCAACAAATCATTTAATATTAGTTAAGCCTCATGAGCCTGTAATTTCACCGGCAACCAAACTCTTCAAACCGAAACACAGCAACGCTGCTTGGCGACAGAAATACGCATGGTGGTAGTACTTCCCCGGACGA
This sequence comes from Chloroclysta siterata, assembly GCA_932294275.1. Classification (NCBI taxonomy): domain Eukaryota; kingdom Metazoa; phylum Arthropoda; class Insecta; order Lepidoptera; family Geometridae; genus Chloroclysta; species Chloroclysta siterata. The sequence goes on along the minus strand of OW028592.1, from coordinate 24,768,924 downwards.
GCCATACACAAAGTGCTCTAGAACTTTAATAAAACTGAAAAACCTGTAGGGGGCCCGGTCCACTGAAAAAGTATGCAAGAGATTTTTTTATATTGCATAGTCGGCTTTATATACCGTGATATTCTGTATATGTATTTCGAAACTAAATTCGATTGGCACCACACTGGAGCTTCAATATTATATTATGTTGTAACAAGGATCATACAAAAGAACGGTAGGAACCAAGCCGTAAGTTTGTTGCCTGTTCTTCTAGGCTTTGGTCCCGTGGATCTGGCGTCTAGATTCATCTAGTTTTAGGACGTTTCAAAGTGATCCTTGTGATTCAACTGAATGAATACCTTTTGACTTTGACTTTACATAAATTAAGAAACACAAAAGCTTAACACCATTTTCCACGAGCTTACCAGACCAGTACTGACGATCCACGTCAGTCCGACCTACTTAAACTAACCTACCATTTATGTCTATTTGCATGCCATAGTATCTTCGATTGATGTATTACTTACGTATCTAGGTAGGCACATTAATCACGAATACGTTAAGTCGAATCATATAATAATAAAAAATAAATAAATATTGGTGGACTGTCGAATGTAGGTACCTATAACTTTCGAAATGAAGGAAACGGGACTTAGGTTTGTGTCCCAGAACGAAAGGCTTTTCGAGTAGATAGATTAGATAGATAGATACGAAATGTCGTATATTTGCATCTTCCTAATATAGGTACTCCTAATATATCTTAATTTTTGTTTTCGTTTAAAATAGTCAAAATCAAAACGGTCTTTATACTGTACAATCCCAAGGTTCACTTTGAATGAAACGTCTTATACAAGGTGTTACAATACTTGTGTTTAAAACTTCAGGGGGCTAAAGTACCCATCAATATGAATAAATTTTACCAAGTTCTAAGGAACCAACACTGTGAACGCGAAAAAAAACTGCTGTTTCTTTCAAGTTAAGTTTGGCCCCCTGAAATTTCTAAACACAAGTATTGGAACCACCTTGTTTACTAAGTGAATCTACCGCCAGTACCTCGCGATCAAAGCCTATTTAACCATCTCTGAGTTAAGCTATTTATCAGATTAAAAAAAAAACAAAAATGGGTATTTATATTTTTACTTCACGCTTGTTTTTCATCAGTCAGTATATTTATGACATCATATGTTTTAGGGAAGAATTTTGACCATATCTCATCTAATAGGATGATATATCTATACGAATCTTTGTCCTGCTGAAATGTTACTTCAATTAACGTATTTCAAGGTAGACCCTCTACGTAATTTAATCCTAAGGCAAAGGGAACCTTGTAATGTTTACGCAGCTTTCGTATACAACTTCCATGAAAACTCCTTGGAAAGACCTTGAGGTTCCTGTAGGTACGAAATAGGTAGGTAGAGTTCAATCAAATTACATTACCTAATCTTACGATTTCAAACCATATTACTTACATAAACGCGTCTGGTTACGTTTCGTGTCGTGATTTAAGTTTTGCCGAACTTTTGATATAGATACCTATAAAACTGAAAAAGCTACACGACTTTGATTTACAGCCACAGTAGTCCTCTCAAATCTGTTAGTAATAAATATAAATAAATAATATTTTTTTTGCATGTTAAGTGGGGTAGTCAGAGGTCAATAAATATCTTTCAAGTGAATTAGGCAGGCTAGGCTAACGTCGGGTTTCTGAAAGCTAGATCAAAACTAATCGGATGTCAAGTCACTCGCATGTTCAGCTATTACATCGAAATTGAATAAAGATAGCAAGTGACTTGACATCCGATCTCATCGGGCTTTCAGAAACCGGCCGTAAGAGGATGGAATAGGTGTAGGGCAAGGCTAAAATTCTGCCCCACTAGTACCCTATAAAGAGGGGGCGAGAAAAGCGGCCCCTGCCGCTATATTTTCATCATTACAATATTTTTAAAGCCCTAGAGCACTGCTAGTGCTAAGCTCAGACAGAACATGAAAAGGCTTTCGCAGCTTTTAACATAGACAACGAAAATTCATCACTGTCAGCCTAGAGTAGAGTCCTACCTATTTTACTCGTCTATACAAGGTGTTCCAATACTTGTACTCAAAACTTCAGGGGGCTAAAGTACCCATACATTTTACATACAATTTAGCCAGGTAAGTATTGAACTTTTGCATGAAACAGGTGTTTTTTTTCGCTTTCACAGTGTTTGTTCCTTAGAAAAAGTTATTCATATTGATGGGTACAAGTACAAGTATTGCAACACCATGTATAGCTCTGCATTCATAACAGGTGTAATTACAGGCACATGCGGCTTAACATCTGTATGCCTCAAGTTGATGGACGCTAGGGCAGTGCATCGTAGGGCACGTTTCTATCGTGCGTGACTTACGAGGCAATGCTTTGTTATAGGTGATGGTTACCACTTAACATCAAGTGGGCCATCTGCTTGTTGTTTTTTTATACAGCTAGCTGACGAGTTTTATTAAAAAAAACTACTCAGCAAAAATATAATTTTGAACGAAACATTTTTTTCTTTTCGATAGGTCCGCAGGGGTTATTTCAAAACATTTGTTCCAAACAATAGTTTCCGATCGGAAAACAACAGCAAGAGAAACACATTCTGACGCTTATGATTTTTTGAGCGTTTCAACGATGTATAGGAAGGTACGCCATGCTGCCACAGCATCCAGATCTTGAAGAATATTTCCAAACGTGCAAACATAATATAATACGAGGGTGGAGTTGCAAAATTGCATTTCGCTTTGAAGTACACTCAATTAAAATACAGACAAACAGGATCCCATCCATCCGTCGCGACCATACGACAAAATATCGTATTATACAAGGTGTTCCAATACTTGTGTTCAGAAACTTCGTGGGCTAAAGTACCTATCAATATGAATAACTTTTTCTAAAGAACCAACACTGTGAACGCGAAAAAAAACAGCTGTTTCATACAAAAGTTCAATACCTACCTGGCTAAAATGTATGAAACAGCTGTTTTTTTAGCGTTCACAGTGTTTGTTACTTAGAAAAAGTTATTCATATTGATGGGTACTTTAGCCCCCTGAAGTTTCTAAACACAAGTATTGGAACACCTTGTATGTGTATATGCGTATATATCTATTCAAACCACAAATTGGTCTGATGTTTCATTAAAGCAGTAATCCTCCCCTCCCTGGCATCAAACGTCCAATACTAGTCCACATACATATATTTACATAGGTATGACTGATTGAATCGAACCAACAGACGTATAACTGGAATACAACGTCCATATGTGCATCCTATATACCTAGGCACATATAGATATAGATGTGTCCCGAAACGCGTCAATTCCCGGGTACGTTAAAATCAATGTAGCTCTCAAACCCTTCGCCTGAAGGCTGTATCTAGGGAGCAGTGTGTGAGCGAGATGGTTATACAGCATCCGTGGATGTAGAGAGGGATGGCTGTCGATTTTATTGAGGCGTTACAAATTTTACTGCACCGTGCACGTTCTAATTAAATGTGATGTGATGTTGGGATGGGCCACCAACATGGTGCGGTATCGTTACAATACAAGATATATTTATTTTGGTCTACTTCTCTATTTAACTTTACCTCACTAACCTATGACGATGTCACCTACGCAAAATCGGGTCAAAAGATGTAATCCCCAAACTTATAAACGCTACTTAAATTTTAATATTGCAAACATTAGCCTTATCTTATTTGTCATTAGCCATTGGTACGGCAATATTTTGAAATTGTTTTATCTTTTTGATATTTTGTTTTGACAGATTCACAGATTTTGTTGTACCTACCAAGCTGTGGAATTGTTTATGAAAACGAAATTCGTTAGAAAGACATTTGACCTTACCTACTACTTCAGCTTTCACAGAATCCCAATCAATTAACGATGCAACGAAGCTTGTACCTTCGTTCAATATTATTGGAAGCTTGTTGATTGTTTCTGGAAAAACAAATCGTTACAAAAATATAATTGAGTTGTTTACAAAAACAAAGAAAACATGAGGAGCGATCTAGTAGGTACTTATACAAGGTGTTAAAATACTTGTACTTAAAACTTCAGGGGGGCTAGTACCCATCAATATGAATAACTTTTTCTGAGGAACCAACACTGTGAACGCGAAAAAAAATATCTGTTTCATGCAAAAGTTCAATACCTACCTGGTTAAAATGTATAAAACAACTGTTTTTTTTCGCATTCACAGTGTTCGTTCCTTTAAAAAAGTTATTCATATTGATTATATATTTATTTTAATTAATTAGTACGGAATATTCCAATTACACTAATTAACAATTATTATATGAATTAATTCAACAATCACAAACATTAATTTACAATAATGACAAAAATAAAAAATAATATGTAATGAACACAGCAAACAACTATATAAATAAATAATAGGTATTCAAATTAAGAAATAAAAATAAATTTAATTTAATATAACATTCACAGTACTTAAGACTTACAGCTAGAATCTCACTCCATGATGCTTTAGTCCCCTGCTGGTATAAGTATTTTAAAACCTTGCATAGGTTTGCTTAGAAATAATGAATACCTATACATGCCTACATAATTATTTGTTTCCTTTCACCAAGATAACATAATACACATTTTCCTTATCGGCATTTTTCAATTTTTTATTTAGGTACCTATTTTGCGAGGTTTTAAGGCGATGACAACTGCTAATGTACCTGTCGCGTGCACATTTCAACATATTTCCTACTAAAAAGCTTGCTTTACTAGTTTTTGAACTTATGAAAACTTTTAAGTAAGAAAACTTCTTGGTAAAAAATTATATTTTTGCTGAACTGTGTGCACACAACTTGGTTGATATCTTTGAAAATGTTTAAATGTGCCTTTGAGAGGTACCGTTACCGAGGTACCTACATTAGCGTTGTCATGCCCTTAAGAAAACTAGACAAGAATACGATCTTAGACGATGATGAACAGTTTGGCTATAATACTAAATACAATTATATAAATTATAAAAACAGATAGATCCACGCAAACGTTGGTTAGAGTTCGGTGATTTCCTCCTTCTCATTATGGAAGTCGTCTGATTTTTTTTTCTAATTTTCGTACTTAATCAAAAACTTTTCGGTAAGAAAACTTGTATAGATTAAAATTATACTTTTACCGAACTTTTAAATGTAATTTTCCGAAACATAGTTGCTTGCAATTTTTTAAAATTAAATTTATTTAAAAATGTGCTGTCGAAAATCTCATTAGCGGTTGTCTCCGCGACTAACCATTACACTTTCCACCATTCTACCTTTTAAACTTTTCGAACTTACAAATACAAAAATTGACTTTAAACTTATAGCCGTTCTAATTCTAATATATAAACGTACGTTAGTCTAGGTTTAAACCAGTACCTACCAGCTAGTCTTTTATTATCACGGTATCAAAGTTGGTACCAAAATTTAACTATGTTCGTATTACAAACAAAAAACTGACTAATCAATCATACTACTAATACTAATCGACCATTGAGTCCTGAGTTCATCCATGATTTAGTCAATTAAAGTTATTAATCTGATTGATACGTTTTGCCTGTAAGGTTGAATAGTTTCAGTATGCTTTGAAAAGCTTCATGATGAGGTGATAAGGCAGGCGATTCTCACCGGGTTTCGTTAATTCCCACGACGCTACAAGCATCATCCACTTTCCAGTTGGTCAGGCAATTTCGCGAATATCAGTAAAGCGATCTCGACGTATCGCTAATTGCTGTAGCGCGTTTTTTGCTACATAGATAAGACTCTTTGTTGCAAAACTACTTAAGACAGTACCTACGAAGAACAAGCGAAGTACAATTTAGCTTAAAAAACAAAGTAATTTAAATAAAGTCTTATCGCTGTGCTATCAGAAAAAAAATCTCATCTACATCTACACTAATATTATAAAGAGGTAAACTTTGTATTTTTGTATTTTTGTATTTTTGTATTTTTGTATGTAACGAATAGGCTCAAAAACTACTGGTCCGATTTCAAAAATTCTTTCACCATTAGAATGCTACATTATCCCTGAGTAACATAGGCTATATAATATTTTCAAAAAAATCAGGGATCCTTACTAAAACTTCAATAATGTAACCCAAGGTGGAAAACAAAAAACCTTACATCGCGTGCGCTGCGAAAACTATTGAAGATAGAACAAAATAATGTATTACGATTTTGTAGAACACGTTATCATCTACAAAAAATATCGCGACGGCATATGTCTAACTATTATAGTTATGTCACAATAAGTGTTCTTTTATTATAAAAAATTAATTGAAATGCCTCCGCTAGAAAAGGGTCTTTATTTGTACCTTGGTATTAATCCTTATCCAAATAAATCATTTCATAATTAAGACGGTTTTAATACCTATAGATTACTTCTTAAATTTTTCAAATCGGACATTCCATTCAAAAGATATGACGAAATTAAAAATGTTTACGGGTCCACGGGTCGCGCGCGGGGTGCGATTTCACTCACTCAAGGAGAAGCGCGTGCAAATGTATGAAATAAGTAGACGCGAGGCTCGAACCCACGGTCTAAGTTTATCCTAAAATGTTCAAAAAATTTATGACCACCCATGCGAAGCTGGGACAGGCCGCTAGTGTAATATAATCTAACATAATGTCCCGTATTTTGAGCTTCTTATTATTAGGTATGCTCTTAAGGGGCTGACAACTATCAAACAACTTCTCGCTAGCACGTTTCGACATGTTGAAAGTTATAAAATCACTAAACTCATTTTCGTAAATTCGCAATTAACCATTTTGAGTGCAATCACATTGCACACAGTTTAGTTAAAATGTCATTTTGATCTATACAAGTTTTCCTACTTAAAAGTTTGCTTTACTAGTTTTCGTACTTATGCAAACTTTAACATTGTCTTGCATAAACCTTACTCAGAGCCTTATTAGGTATATTAATTTATATTTTTGGAGCACCACAGCGCTGGATCGACCAGAGTGCAGGGAATGGGGGAGGCCTTAGCCCAGCAGTGGGACATAGATGGCTAATAACAATAATAATATTTTGTAATAAAAAACGCTATCAAACAAATGTGAGTTTTATGCCAGTTCCTGTATTTCCGAGGCTTATGCTTAGGTTGACCTAATAGATTATAAGACGTTTTAAAGAATTGTTCTTACTAGGACCATTTTCGATATAAAAAACAATACCGGTCTCTATAATAGGTATTAGGTATTTCAACATCTACGATCTCCTCTTTGTGATAAAAACACCTGCGCAAAGCCCTTTCAATTTTGTTTTTAATTACTAAATTATTTCGTTGGGATCGCTACTTAGATAAATTTAAATAAGTAACTACCTAATACCTATATACTTACTTTAAATTTTACAATATTAATATACAAATAAAGAATAATTAATTTCAAAATCTTCAAAGCAAGAATATGACTAAATCTACTAAAAACGACTAAATCTTACAAATTAAAAGAAGATGGCAATAAAAAAAAACTAAAAAGAACTACGTTAAGATAATATATTTACTTAACCCACCGAGAACAAACATTTGTATGATTAAATTTAAAAATTTATTCAAACACATTGTCTTGAACACCCTGAAGGTAAATTTTTTGTTTCTTATCTTCAAATACATGAATGGCTATTATTTTCGGCACGTGGCCTCTACGGCTTCTACACCAAGTTTTTATGAATGGTTTTTGTTAAAGTTTTTTACTTTTATGTTTTTTACTGACGCACATTGAATTAAGTAGCCATTATATTTATAATAATTGCTTTATTTACAGTAATATTAGAGGTTATTTAGCTTTTTATGTCTTCTGTAAAAAGTTTGCTACTTTTGTATACTTTTGGAAATTTTTATGTTTTATTATTTAAAAAGGTTTTAAACTCGTTCGTCGTTACTTCGCTTCTTTTTCTACGATAGTAATGAATTATTGCCACTTTGCGAGTCTTTTTTTATTTATTTAACATTTGAACAAAGAGATAGATTTTGTAAAATAGCATCTATAAAAACCACTAGATTTGTGCTGGTGCTATGGCCGTTCAATGGTAGGTAATTTATGGTAGGAATATCTAAAAAAAAACACTGAAACACCTTCACAGTTTTGATACTCAGGCACGGTGGATATCTAGGTACTCAGATTTCTTAGTACCTACTAATCAGTGGATTTATATTTTATTATTTGCCGCCAGTAGGCTATTCATGCCGCCCCTACTGACCTCTACAATTCGAGAACCTGGTTTACAATCATAGGTATTTATTTAAAAAAATTGACAATGAAATTGCAACTTTATAATTTGTGCACTATCGTCTTCATTACATCAGGTTTTCCTGTTATTAGTATGATTGCGTTAAGAACTAAGGGATCGATGTGTCAGTTCCTTTTTCAAAAGCTCAATCTTAGAAGTAGAAGGTACATGATTGAGCTTTTCTTAGCTTAGAAATATACCCAAGAACAAGATATAGATATACATTTATGAAAAAAAAAGACTAATTTGCCGCCCCCTAAAATCAGCCGCCCTATGCTCCAGCCTACTCAGCCTGCTGGTAAATCCGCCACTGAATACTAATATCTTCTAGCAAAATAATATCAGGAAAAGTATCTTTGTAAGTACTCTAAGGTAGGTTAGGTGTCTATTTTTATTTCTTCTATAAAATGAAGTTATAACTACGTTACCTAGCTCGAATTTTAAAACGACGTATAAATATACAATCTATAAACGTAACGCCATAGAACCAACACGAATAATTTTTAAATGTATAAAGTCGGCGATTAATGTACATATTTTACCATACATTTAAATGGTACTGTTATTAAAAAAAGTTTTTAATAATAATAAAAAGTACCTCAAGTCCAAGTTTTGGTTTAAAGATAAGCGGCAACTTACACTCTTCAAACCGAAACACAGCAACGCTGCTTGGCGGCAGAAAAAGGCATTGTGGTAGTACTTCCCCGGACAAGCCACACACAAAGAGCTCTACTATTACAGTAGTTGTAGTTTAATCAGAATCAGAATAGTCTTTATTGTAAAATGTTTTTAATATAAGGTGGTGTATAAAAGTAGTAGTATAAACCTAAAAAGTTCTATAACATGTGTCAAGTGCTCGAAAGGAGCCTCTTGAGGCGCACTTAAAATCCTTTCACCACACTGTTTCGAAAGAAACTAGTGACACGACAAGAAGAAAAAGTACAAACACTCGCCCTATTCAAGCGTACAATATAAAGTTTTATTTTTAATCTTTTCCGTAAAACAAGTACTTTTAATATTTGAAAATAATTAACACTTAAATTAATAAACTAACTTATAATAGTGAGGAACTATATTTTATTATTACAATCTTGTTAAAACACATTTGTTAAAAGCCATTTTTTTTACTATTTCAAAGCATTGCCACTATGCAATAATTACAAATAAGTCTTATATCTCCGACAACCGCACCATTTTGTAAAAGGCCGGATATGTCTGTCTGAGCGTGTAACGTTAGCTCAATCTCCAAACAAATCAGAAGTAATTGTGACCAGCGGGCTGTGAATTGGAGGTCACGGGTTCAAGTCTAACAATGAGTCCAGTCCGTTCAACTCTTACATCATTTATTTGGGTTACTTACCGACTTCGGTACATTGACTTAGGTTGTGGTATGAAACAAATAACTTAAGGTCAGTACCACTAGATTTTTTCGTTTGTATTTGGTTTTCTATATTGCGAGCTTGGGTTTTACGAAATACTACGTTTAGAAGAGCGTTTATCTTTTGATATACCACTACTTAGGTTGGCTGGAAGAAATTGCTTGAGGATTAAGCCCTCCTATAGTACTATGTTTATGTGCATGAATAAATTTATTCCTTCTCACAAAGTTTCTTAAAGCTGGGGTCTAGTATGAATAAGAACCTAATGAAAAAAAATTACCAAAACGTTTGTTATACTTTTGCTAGGAAAGCTTTTTTGAATCAAAATTATATTATTATTATAATAGGCTTTTATAATACTACTAGTGGCTGCCCGCGGCTTCGCACGCGTTGAAGTGGTGAGCCGTGATTGAGCCACAAACATCCAAATATCGTAACTTTCGCATTGATTTGTATATTATTAGGGTAGGATTGATCGAATCTTGCTTGTTTGCGATTTTTCAGGTACACTCAGTGATTTTACATAGAGCTAGAAGTTGTTTGACGGTTGTCAGCCCCTTAACAATTCTTCAAATTTCGGTTTATTCGGTATAGACTCAAATTAATTTACCGTACACTTTACACTGATAAATAAATTAATTAAACCGTTACTAATTTGAGTTCATTATCAGTCTGCGTCTAAGGCACTCATTTACGAAGTTATAATATAATTAAATCATCAAGAGTAGTAGAGCTCTTTGTGAAGAGCTCGTCCGGGGAAGTACTACCACCACACCTTTTTCTGCCGCCAAGCAGCAATGCTGTGTTTCGGTTTGAAGAGTGTGGTTGCCGGTGTAATTACAGGCACATGAGGCTTAACATCTGTATGCCTCAAGCTGATGGACGCAGGGCAGTGCATCGTAGGGCACGTTCCTATCGTGCGTGACTTACGAGGCAATGCTTTGTTATAGGTGATGGTTACCACTTAACATCAGGTGGGCCATCTGCTTGTTTCATCAGCTGGTTGTATTAAAAAAAAAAAAAAAAAAAAAAAAAATTACTATTACTTCGTTATACCTACCTATTTTAGCTTCTGAAAAATTATCCTTACGGTGAATTTAAGTTTCAACTCAACCGTTTTTTTACTACTTTAATATTTGGTGATGGCCCACCTGATGTTAAGTCGTAACTATAACCCAGGTATAACAAACCATTGCCATAAATCACGATTCGAACGTGCCCTACGATGCACTTCTCTGTGTCCAACAACTTGAGGCAAACAGCCTCATGTGCCTGTATCTTTACTGGTAACTACACTCTTTAAGTCGAATGCTAGCAGGAGAAATAGGCATGGTGGTAGTAGGTACTTCCCCGGACGAGCCCTTCACAAAGAGCTCTACTACTGTATACTAAGTATAGTATAGGTTTATAAATACTTACCTCGAATTATCAACGTTTATTAACGACCATCGTAAGATGGAAGAGATGTAATCAAGTAACTATGCAATCCTCACAATTGCCATACTTAATAATATAGCTTTACGTTAAGAGTGCCAGTAAAAAGAGGTTCAATGCCCTCAGTTACGCGACCTTTGAGCCATAAGCGACAATGCATATTCATGGCCAGAACAAAGGCCATAGAACGCGCTCCAATGGGTAAACCTACCTATCTGGTACCCCTTTAGGGATTAAATACTTTATTTGCCGACGAATGATAAAGCTACGTTTAAACCGACCGATTTATAAACATTAAAAAAACCCAGACTAGCGGACTTACCACGAACCAAAAATGGTACCAATGGGAATTCAAACGGATAATATTTGTTAAAGTCTTAGCAAAAGTGGAAGAAACTAGTGACACGAAAAGTAGAAGAAGCAGTATCCAAATCCTTTCAAACTTACCTAGTGTTTATATCAACTGGTTTTAACTATACAAGGTGTTCCAATACTTGTACTTAAAACTTCAGTATGTACTATAAACATCAATATGAATAACTTTTTCTAAGGAACCAACACTGTGAACGCGAAAAAAAACAGCTGTTTCATGCGAAAGTTCAATATCTACCTGGCTAAAATGTATGAAACAGCTGTTTTATTTTTCGTGTTCGAAGTTTATAAAGTTATTCATATTGATGGGTACTTTAGCCCCCTGAAGTTTTCATTAGTGGTATTTTAACACCTTGTATAATCATGAATGATACAAAACTTATAGCTACTGCTAATTTCCGAACACCATTTTGCTTTCGGGATTTGGCAGTTGAGTCTAATGAACGACTAATGTCGTTATGGTGTTTATTCAGTATTCGATTTTTTGCACGTGTATTTGCGTATTCCTCTTGCTATTTGACACAGGAGCGAATAGGGTCGCTACACATAGCCATATTTGGGAAACTAAGACAAATACACGAACAAGAAAAGCCATGTGAAGTACCACCATTATGTATTGAAGTTTCCATATCGCAAAAACATGTGTTCTCTTCGGCGAACTCTTCGATGGGCGAGACTTAAATGCATGCTATCTCATCTTACATCATGTAAGAAAGAGCTAGCTAGACTCAGGGATGAGCTGTAAGAAGCTGTTATGCGCAAGCATAAACACTCCTGTAGACTCTACAGGAGTGTTTATACTTGCGCATAACAGCTGTCTAACAGCGGTATACTCTACAGTGTAGAGTATACCGCCATTTAATTAACGAGACCACTGGTGGTCTAGTGGTAGCGGCCCCGCCTTCCAATCCTAAGGTCGAAACCAGACGTGTACCAACGAGTTTTTCTGTTCAAAAATTTATGTGCACAGTGCCAGTACTCTCAAACGGTGAAGGAAAACATCGTGAGGAAACCGGCATGTCGTAGAACTTTAAAAGTCCTATAACATGTGTCAAGTGCTCGAAAGGAGCCTCTAGAGGCGCACTTAAAATCCTTTCACACTGTTTCGAAAGAAGAAGAAGAAGACCGCCATTTAATAAGCTTGAAATAAGTGTTCGCATGAAAGACTACTCAATGTATTATAGAGCCACTATAAAAACCATGAGCATACCTAATAATCCCTCACAGAATATGATGGTACAGGCCTTTTGTGACGCAAAACTATCTAAAAATGGAATTTTATACCTATAAATGGTTGGTGGAGGTACCTATTGTTATTGTAGAAACCTACGCTCGACTAGAAATTTTTCAATAACATTTTTCTGTTCGCTTTCGAAGAATTTTCCATTATTCTCGTAAGATTGCGAGCCATCCGTTCGCGTCGCCATTAGAAATACCTACCTACACAACTCAAGCGTTGGAATACCTACACACTCAAAACGTACATAACTAACATATCGTACATAATAACTGACATAACATAACGTACAACATAACGTACATAATAACTGATAGCCTTCACAGCTTAGTTGGTAGTAGCTCTGCCTTCTGAGCCGTAGGCCGTGGGTTCGATCCCCACCGAGAACAAACATTTGTGTGATGAACATAGATGTTTGTTCTCTGTCTGGGTGTAATTAGGTAAGTATATATAATAAGTATGTATTTACAAAAAAAAAAGTATTTAAGTATTATATCAGCTATCTTGTTTCCATATTACAAGCTTTGCTTAGTTTGGGGCTAGATAGTGCTGTGTGGACAGTCCTTGAATATATTTAAAAAATATTAGGTACCTATTAAAAATAACAAAGCATTTAATCTTATCCAAAACTCGCTTGCAACTTGATTTGTACAAAAAGCTACCCCAAAACTGAATTAAGTACTTTCTCACGTCGACGTCCTCGAATGTGTCGTCTTGTCATTTTGATGTCTTTGCATTGAGAACTACTTTTTATGGAGAAAACATAACTAAGCTGCCGTCTTACCGTGAAACTGAAATGCGAATGAAAATCTAACCTTTGGTTATAATTTTGCATGTTATAAAACTCTCAGGCATGTTTTTTTTAGGTAAAAAGTAGTCCAAATTTGCCGAAATTCTCCAAAATGGCGCCAGTTCTTCAGTCTCCGTATCAACCTCAATCCTTTAGAAATTATATCTTAGTCAATACGTTAAAAAAGATTTTCAAGTCTCCCCTTCATTAAGTTATAAGAATCAGTTTAACTATATATCGAGATATTTAAAATGCTGTTTTACATAAAATTTACGTTTAGAGGCTAATAGATATAGATGCTAATATTTTTTAAGCACCGAGATTTTGATTCCTATTTCTGTTTTGTGGTAAGACAGCTGCTCATTTACATTACTTTTGACAGTCTACGATGCTCAGCTTAAAGCTGTAAGGGATTGATTTATAAAAGGGCTTAGAGTGACGTCTATTCAGCCTGTAATTCAGATCTGTGTTGGCAAGGCTTTGAGCCCCATATCAATGTATTTTAGGCTAACCAAAATCGATCGGCGGACGTATCTGGATCAGATAACCGACGTTTTAAAAGGTCAGGTCAACCGACGAGCATGTATGAAGACTTATGAGAGTGAATGAAGCGAAAGAGGTATGACAGGATCGTAGCAAGTAGAAATCCGTGGACTCAGCCTACCCCTATGGAAAACAGGCGTGAATGTATGTATGTAGGTATACGGTAGGGAGCATCCACCACACATGGCCAGCGGCATGCTGCCAGCAAACTACGTGCCGGATTTTTGTTTTTTTATTGGTTCTTTATAAGTGAAAAAGGATCGCTGATTCAAATACGTTTCATCTGGATTTATAAGTGATTTTGACTAGATTTTTGGGTAATTTAACAAGTTATTCGGTCAAAATCTACGAAACCTGGAAGCCTGAGACCATAAGAGCATGGGACCAGGGACGAAAGATGGTGTCCATATCTTTGTATTTATATATTTATAGTTCTACCAGTTAGGCAGGTAAGTCATAGTCAAAGAAATACCTACTTTGTGCTGCCTAACTAAACGAAGTACATCAAACAGAGGTCCATTAAAAAGCTTACAAGCTTGTATAAGCTTTACAAAGCACTTACTAACCTTTTACCAAGCTTTGAGGCATCTATCTCGCACAGATTTTCATCGCTCAATATTTTGACCACTATGGGTAGGTAAAGCTGCTCTAGATTTTTTTTTATTTTTTTTTTGTTTGAAGTCTGCTAATCTCAACCAATACGTAGGTACTTTTATTTATTAAGTGCCTCACTAAATCAATATGAAAATATTACAAATTATATCTTATTAGGTACCTAAGTAAGTAAATAAGTAAGAAGTTATTCAAAATATAACTGAAACTGCGAATCAACTTTATGGTGTTGACGATAAGGCTTTATTTTAATTATAGCAATCGTAGTTATTACCTATTGTAGGTTCTTATTTTATGTTATATAACCTACCTTATCTGATAAACTCGCAATCAGAACCCATAGTACATTTCAGCACATGCCTAAAACTTCCAAACAATTAGTTGCCAAGGCCAAGCCTCTGCCCTTGGTCTCTAATTAAAATAACTATTTCCGTCAACAAGCAAATTAATTGGTCACACGCCGTCACACCAAATAGCAACTCTGAAAACATATTGTTCGAATGCATTCAATTTGAAGTAGGATATATGATAACACTCGCTGTCGCCCGCGGCTTCGCTCGCCTATAAGTGATTGCTAACATTAATATTTAAAGCGTTTTCCCTTTGTCTACCCCGTTTTCGGGAATGTTTCTGCATTAAAAGTAGCCTACATGGAAATTCAGGATTTAAGTTTATTGAGAAGTGTTGCTATCTATTTCGTAAATGACAAATAATTTATTATTTGTGAATCTAGAGAAGGTATGCAGTCATATTTTATACAAAATAACAAAGCAAATTAATATGTATAACAATAATAGTAAGTAACTAACTTAGAAAGTAATGTTTTTCAAAATACTTTTAAATGTCAAAGTTGAAGCATTCTCTCCAAACATCTCTGAGTCCACAGTTTCTCGGGAATAGCTGGCAGAATTTTGCAGCACACAGTAGTAGATACATATACTATCTCCATAGTAGGTACCTCTTCTGAGAGATAACACAATAGAGGTTGAGGACAAAGAGATTTCTAGATGCTAGATGAGATTACTGCCCTCAATGGGATTACTGAGGCGAGCTACATACTATATACCGACGTAATCCTTACATCTAGATAGCTAAATGAATAGAAAATAGACACGATATACTGTGCTAGAACCAACTGACTTCAAGATATCTTGAGTGTTTACAGAGAGAGCAACTACTCAAGATATCTTGAAGTCAGTTGTGACATGTCAAAGCCAAAGTCAAAAGGTATTTATTCAATTGAGTCACAAGGATCCATGGCAAGGATCACTTTGAAATGTTTTAAAGCTATGCCAATCCTAGAACAGGCAACATATTCATGCATTGTTGCAACACTTACTGGAAATTTACAAATTGATCCGCCAACCAACATTCTAGCTCAACTAAGTAATTGTCACTTTTTTTTTTAAGCTTTTTTATGAAAAAGCCTGCCGGTGTCAATCTAATTGATCATGTTTTTAAATTATATATACGTGATATTTTATGGTAAATCCTTCGTGTACTTTGATAAAATATAAACAAGTTTTAGTAAGTCTCCTACTATGCATACACTTGTGGGTACCACGTTTGTTTTCGGCTTTGTATGTAGATTCCTTCTATCCAGGCCCTCTATTGTTGAAAGGAAAGTTTGAGTCGATCGATTCGTATCTTTTGTTGCGATGTAATACTTTGATCCGTTTACGACGCTTATGAGAAATGTTCCTAATACTTTGTAGAGGTCACGGCGCGAATTATAATACTATATCTCGAACAGTTATTCTGATATAGAAAACGTTTGCCGGATAGGTTGGAGGTTTTGATTGGAGATAAGCATATCTAGATCTGGGCATACCTATCTACCACCCACTAAAAAGCCTTTTTATAAATATGTCCACTTTTTTATCTTTCTTCTCCTTTTAGATTTTTCCAGTCTGCATTTATACGTTGATGATTTGCTCACAGGTGTTTGGTCTACAAGTAGTGGTGCCTCCGAATTATTCGAGTGGTATATTATTCTTAAAAACTCACCATCAATGCATTACATATAGAGTGTTTCAGGAGTGTTTGAATGTCCACCAATATTTATTAATTATTATTAAGTGGTAGCCCCTTACCTAAAAATGCAGTATACCTACCTCTATTCATGCTTCTACGACAGCTATTAGCGCCCTCTGTCTGTTTAAAATCGCAACAGTCTTAAATGTTTAGATATTTTCAAAGTACTACATAGGCGATAAAACAGCACCTAACTAACTTAGTTTTAAGGTTTCGATTTAACTTTTTTTTCTATAAGTTTTTGAGCACAATAAGTATTTCACTTATAATATTAAGCAGTTTGCTGTATACCTACGACCTACATGAAACAGTTAAGTGGGCAATAGGTTTATAATCAGGCCAGATAATGTCAATACTAGTAACTATACTCGAATTCAAATAGGTTTGGTTTAGGTATAATAATTTAAATATTTATAAAATAATGACTGCGATCGTATTACCGGTATTTTTCCAGTCATTTTAGAAATTGGTCTAAATTGCCTGTTTAACTCTGAC
Organism: Chloroclysta siterata; assembly: GCA_932294275.1. Classification (NCBI taxonomy): domain Eukaryota; kingdom Metazoa; phylum Arthropoda; class Insecta; order Lepidoptera; family Geometridae; genus Chloroclysta; species Chloroclysta siterata. The sequence continues at coordinate 24,751,812 of OW028592.1, read as the reverse complement.
AAGTGACGTTCGGAAAATGTTAAAATTATGGGCTTTTTTGAGGTAAAAGTGGCTTGTAACATTTCCTTCATGTTTTCTTCAATTATTGAAAATTATGGCGATTTTTCAACCTCCTCATGCTATAAATACATTATATCGATGCTCAGAACATTTATGAAGGTCTCTTTGTTGTTTAGTTAAGCTTAAGAAAGCTCTTGCTAGAAAGCTTTCTAAAGCTTTACTAAACAACAAATTAGTAATACATCTGTGTTTCGGTTCTAAGAGTGTGGTTGCTGGTGTAATTACAAGCACATGAGGCATGCCAACATCTGTATGCCTCTAGTTGATGGACGCGGAGCAGAGCATCGTAGGGCACGTGCCACGAGGCAATGCTTTGTTATAGGTGATGGTGACCATTTAACTTCAGGTTGGCCATCTGCTTGTCCCATAAGCAAATTGTATAAAAAATAAAATAAAATAAACCTTTACCTATCTATTTTTAATCTGAGAAGGGCTGTGATTGCGAAGGATGCAGAAAATTCAATTTGACTTCTAGTAAAGTATTTGCGACGACGATTGCCAATCAGAAAAACCTTGGGGATAAATTACTTTATTGAAACGAGCTCGGGACGGAGATTAAAAATATTATCTGCGTTAGAATTATTTTCTATACATAGTACAATACAATACTATACAAAATCATTTATTCATGCCACAAGTAAACATTTTATAAAAAATATAAGAAAAGACATTAAAAGTAAGTAAGTGACATACATTGGCCGTAACTCAGCATAAATGCTATAGCAGCATACGCTACTATAACGCTGGTCTTCCGTGACACCAGTACGCGACAACGCAGCAACATAGCTATAGTAGGTATCTAATCTAGACTACCTCATTTAGAAATACTGACGCATCTCTCTGACCATCAGCGGTTTATACAAAACAAAGTCGTTTTCATATAAAATGGTTATGAGATCAATAATTGAACTAAAATGAACCAATGACACAAAAACTCTAGTAAGTATCTCAGCTTTCTTACCTCAACTACTACCAAAGTGCGAATTACATTTTATTTTCCTTCTAAATTGAATCCCTGTGCGTTTTCTAAATGGATTTTCTGCAGAACTCCGAGTAACCCTGTTCTACGGTTGGTTTGTTTCCAACTTTGTTTAAAAAAGCTCTCCAACTCTATTGGGTTTTGTTATTGGGGAAAAGTGTTTTGAAAGGAAAATCGGGAAAATAAAACCAGCAAGCTAACATCATAAACAGTCCGGTCACATTCACAAAATAACAAAATCATAGGTTGAAATACCATTGAGTAAAGGAAACTTATGTGAAGGAATGCAGGTAATAATAATTTCAGACGACATTTATCTTAATACTAGATGACCCGGTGTACTTCGTATCACCTATCCTAACGACATTAAAACTCTCGCTTTCGGTAGAACAGTTTGTATGGGAAAATGAAATTGTTGTTTTTACTAACTTCCTCGCAATTTTTCCATTCTTCTCCACCGTTTAAACCTTTCCTGGACTACGACAAACATTTCAAAAAGCAGCTAAATCGGCCCAGCCGTTCTTGAGTTATAGCGAGACGAACGAACAGCAATTGATTTTTATATTTATAGAGATGAGATATTTTAGATTTCAAAGTTTAGTTAACATTAGAACTTGCCATATTCAGTCAGTTCAGTTCTTCTGAAATAGACTGAGTAAAGATCTAGATTTTGACCTTTTCTGCACGAGTGTTGGTTCTGCCAGACAGCGGCTGAACAGGGAATTCTTTGGTAATGAATAGTACGCACTATACATATAATATTATATTCACTACTCCATTTATTTTGATATAGGTACTGTCGACTACGGCGTTCACATTATATAATTTAATAATGTTTTTTATCCGTGAAAACCTTTAATTGGCTCTCTCGTTTCTATATCATGTATGTTATTTAAGTTATAATAAGCTGTTGGTTTTCCAATAAATAAATAAATAAATAAATAAATAAATAAATAAATAAATAAATAAATAAATAAATAAATAGGCCGAATAGATAGTTAGAATTGATGTAAGTAATATATAATATAAACCCTTCTACACAAGACTTACAAAAACATGATCGGTGTTTCATTAGCAAGCTCTTGGAAGAAGGAAATAAAACAAATAGGTAGGTACCTACTCGTATTCCAAAACAACGATCTTGTTACAGTTTTCAATGAAAACCTGGATTTAGCTTATTAATACGAAGCTACTTGCTTATTCGCTTTCCTGAATACACAAGATTGTTGGATCGTAAGATCATAGATTCGAATCCGGTCGAGCATCAATGGATTTTTCCTATCAAAAAATGTATGTCTGTAATGGTAGTGCTCTTAAACGGTGAAGGAAAATGTGATCGTGAGGAAACCAAATAGTTAAACTGAGGCGATGCGCTTGCAACCTGTCACGTATGAAATATTAATAACTAAAATTTGGGTATTTTTTTTATACTACTAGCTGATGGAACAAGCAGATGGCCCACCTAATGTTAAGTGGAAACCATCACCTATAACAAGGCATTGCCTCGTAAGTCACGCACGATAGGAACGTGCCCTACGATGCACTGGCCTGCGTCCATCAACTTGAGGCATACAGAAGTTAAGCCTCATGTGACTGTAATTACACCGGCAACCACACTCTTCAAACAGAAACACAGCAACGCTGCTTGGCGGCAGAAAAAAGCGTGGTGGTAGTATTTCCCCCGGACAAGATCTTCAAAAAGAGCTCTACTACTCTTATGAATGTGCCAAATGTTGTTTGGACGTACCTCTACACCCTCAAAGAATCTGGAGTTCGTACGTGGTAATAAGAGATCTGAGGCGATATCTACCGTACCTGGGGATAAAAGCCGTGAAGTAGTTTCTGTTTGAATACACAATGCATAAAACAAAATTGTTGTTATAAGCCAAGTTTGCGCACTCCATCTAATCGACATAAATTCCATCAGCTGACGCTAATGAGCGAAGTAGCACGAAGCACAACTAGGTAAGCGTTATTAGGTCTTCCTCACATGAATGCACTTGCTAAGAACTCAGTTAACATTCATAGTATGAATGTATAAGAATAGCTATACAAGGTGTTCCAATACTTGTGTTTAAAACTTCAGGGGGCTAAAGTACCCATCAATATGAATAACTTTTTCTAAGGCACTAACACTGTGAACGCGAAGAAAAAACAGCTGTTTCATACATTTTAGCCAGGTAGGTATTGAACTTTAGTATGAAATAGCTGCTTTTTTTTCGCGTTCACAGTGTCCTTAGAAAAAATTACTCATATTGATGGGTACTTTAGCCCCCTGAAGTTTTAAATACAAGTATTGGAACACCTTGTATATTAATCTTCTAGTTTGTTAGGTACGGCGAAATCAGGAGTAAGGCGAATATGGAAAATATAAAATCTGATATCATTTACAATGTAAAAAAAAAAATATCTGATTTTACTTTTCAAAGTTTTCTGATATTCTAATGAATGGAAGTATGTTGTACGAAAATCGTAGTTTCTATACTGTGCCCAGATTGTTTCCCATAACATTAGCATGAAACCTTGACTTAAACAAGTCAGTGTTGAAAAAGAAGGGCCTTGATCTCAGTTTTGGTTCAGCTGAGTGTTTCTTTGCGTTTTATATTGTTTTTTTCTTCTATTTATTTTCTACTGAATAATTTTCTTTTTCTTGCTTATTCAATTTTTATAATCTTCAATAAGCCGTATATATTATACTAGCAGCTTCTCGCGGCTTCGCACGCGTTAAAGTGGTGAGCCGTGAATTGCACCTTTTTCAGGGGTAGTTTTCAAATATTGAAAACGTGATTCTAAATTATTTATTGTGGGGTTTATTTACCCCAAGTTTAAAGTCAATCGCACCACGCGTTAAAAAACTTCCATACAAACTTTGACATCCCTTTGCACACTTATTAAGGGTAGTTTTAAAAAACTAAAAATGCCTTTCCTATTTTTTTACTTTGGAGTACATCTACTCCAAGTTTCAAGTTTGTAGATTCAAGGAATACAATTTTTCATACCAACGTTTTCAACCCTTTTTACACCCTTAGGGGTTGAATTTCCAAAAATCCCTTCTTAGTACACCTCTACGCCATAAGACCTATGTACTCCGCAAATTTCAAGTCTCTAGGAGCAGCGGTTTAGGCTGTGCGTTGTCTATATGTCAGTCAGTCAGTCAGTCAGTCAGTCAGTCAGTCAGGACTTTGATTCTTATAGTATTAGAGATATTACTTACATATTATATATTACTTACATCAATTCTAACTATCTATTCGGCCTATTTATTTATTTATTTATTTATTACCTACTCTTTCAATGGCGTAGTTGGTTCTTTGGTAAATTTTATAAAATATTTTTACACTCCCATGCTCTCATCCTAAATTACTTTTAGAATCTGCTATAATCCTATCGGAAAAAGAAGCCCCATTAATAGCAATCCTACTTACTAGTAGGTACCTATCTGTAGCTGCGGCCTATTAGGTACTTTAGTACAGTTATAGCTACCAATTACCTGAGCATACCCTACTTTTCCTATGGTTACTTAAAAGGCTTGCGTTTTAATTCTACCTATGATGCGTCCAAGTAACAATTTAATTGACTTTTGAGATTCGGGAACCGTCAAACAAATTCTCGCTCGTAAATTTTAACACTTTTGCAGATTTAAAACCACTACGTTGCGTTTGCTATTTTTCATAAGGAAATCCAGTGATTTTATATCTTCAAAGATGTTGAAACCTTCACCTTCAAGATTTTTCAGCAGAACCTGAAATTCTTTAGGAATTAAAAACAAACCTAAAATAGTAGGCACCCAATCAACATTCGCCGCTGCCTGTACAGTACAAATAGGCAATTTACTTATCCAGTACTTACCTACTTTATATTACGTGAATACCTAACCTAGATGATAGCAATTTCATTATTTCATTTTCCTCCGCAAAGTTGCTCCTACCTCGGTACTTTACATAAGTAATTCTAGCAAAGTAGGTAGGAGGTGACGTCAGAGATAAGCCATCCCCGTGGTTGAACTACCCTCAACTTATCAACAGAATTTGTAGTCTTGGTACAGCTCAAACTTGGACTTTTCTTTATCTAAAATGCTTTTGAGGAAACGGAGTCCGACTACCTATGAAAAGTTGTGCAGAGAATTTAAACTAGTGATGGGCCGAATCGTGATTTCAGCATTACGAATAATCGGCGAATGTTCGGTAAAAAGTTTACCGACCCGAATATTCGGCCGAATAATTCGGTAGGACTAGATTCAATTTGTCCTAATAGCATGTTATAAACAAAATAGCAAGTTAATGCATGTCAAGCCCACGACTCCTCATCCCATTTACTGGGGTTCCCCGGATAAAAGGCGTGTTTTTACCTTACTCAAATAAACGATTTAAGCACAAATCGATCACTTCTACTCCTGGAACGACTCATAATAACTTCATTGAGAAGTAGAAAGAAGAAGTAGTTAAAGATTAATTTAATTCCATATTTTTGTTAGGTAGGTAGGTATATATGAATAGAACATACTTGATTATTAGGTTGTAGTGAATGTATGTTCGGCAGAAACTTCGGCTTTTTTACCGAATAATCGAACGAATACGAATGTTCGGTAAATCTGCCGAACATGCCGAATACCGAACATAAAACGAATATTCGGCCCATCCCTAATTTAAACCCCTCCAAGCTGCTCTAGATCAAAAGTATTTTAGAGCCTTATCTTCTTTCTGAGTATTTCTTGAGTTGCCGTCAAATAGCTAGGAACTTCTTCCTAGCTCGTTTTTAAAAATCCTTACACCACACTGTTTTGAAATAACTAGTGACACACAAAAAGAAGACAAGTTCTTTCGAAACAGTGTGGTGAAAGGATTTTATGTGCGGCTCAAAGAGGCTCCTTTCGAGCACTTGACACATGTTTTAGAAAATTTAAGGTTCTACAACATACTGGGCCAGTCCGGTTGGCCCTGTCTGTCATCATTAAACACTCTTCAACCCGCCAAAATTACTATTTACCAACAAGGGTAAGAAATACGTATCGATATTTTTTTTCTGTTTAAAATAACACAAGTAAACCCTGAGTCACACAGTCGTGTAGGTGAATAAACATGAAACAGGCGTCAATGACGTAGCTGTTCGGTTCGTGGGCTCCAGCTATGCCGGGTCAGAGATCACAAGCGCCCCAGGGAGCTCCTTGTATGACTCCTTATTTGTATTTGGCTCTATACTGCAGAATCCGATGATAGTATCAAACATCGAGATTTTGGACATGAACGATGGCTTTTGGTCCGATTGTCTGAACGAGTAATGTTTTTGCGAAAAGGAAGGTTACGTCATAGAGATTAAAAACAGATTCACTGAGTTTATTAAACGTTTCAAAGTAATCCTCCGTATAATTGATCTGAATAAATACCGTTTTACTGTATACAAGGAGTACATTATCCTAGTATACATTTCGACATGCAGATAATAAAAGTCCTATAACTTATAGAACCTTTATAAAGGAAAAGTCTACATCCTAATGAAACAACCGTTTCATCTTTGGCACGTATAGCTTGGCACTTAACGTCTATAGTTATTTGATCAGTGCCTTTGGCAACACATGCATCATTAGCAGCCCCTAACGACGCAAGTCTTTTCAACAACCGAGTACAAGCCAACGTCTCTTCTCTACCGCCTGTACGTACCTATACGAACGTTGCTAGCTAGGAATCGATCTCGGCATCTCCCGGCTGTACCATCAAGCATCCATATAGTAGAAAGCCACGTATAGACGTGTTTGTTTCTCGGCTATCGACCGCCTAACCTCAATAGAGCACATGCGGAAAATTTACTCCCAAAAACAGTCTTGACACCTAAAGGGTACATGTTTGGAAAATGTAGGAGGGAGGGTGCCCGGTCGATCGCCTCGAGACTCGGCGGGCACACGAAGAGCGGCATCGCCGCACAGCGTCGGAGCGGCAACGTACGATCAGCTGTTGCCCGGACCACTTTATAAATTCAAATCAGGCCGCAAAAACGTGCTGCGTGGCTTCGCGTGTCCCGGGATGGCGCGATGTGGGACATGTCAACACTAATACTATCAACGGTGGAAATGATCGAGTCAGCGCTGTCGAACCGGTGAACATGATATTTTGCGCGTGGATGATCTCCTCGTACGTGGAATTGAAGATTACGGGGATTGGTATTTTTAGTTTATCTTGCGTTCAGATATTTCTTCCCTCCATTATGCAATTTATGCTGCTTCTAATAGAGTTCACAGTTCTTTATATTTGCTATCTGGACGAAGGCTAGCATCTAACTAAATACATCCTTTACATAGATTCAAACGCCCATTCCGCAAACATGCTTTCGAAGAACATGTTCTACAACTTTACAAGTCAATTGAACTTCAATGCAAATATATAGATACAAAATAACATCTGTAAGATGCGAGTATCTTCATGAAGGAAATCTAGATTGAACACGTAGATCTAACGAGTTTTTCTTGGAAAGGCTTAACTGAGACTTTACTTAGACCTAACCTACTCCACTGACTTTAGCGTTAAGTGTTTGTTATCATTTACGAATGAGGCTCTTCTTTCATTATTATATTATATTGTAACAAGGATAATACAAAAGAACGGTAGGAGGAACCAAGCCGTATCAATGAATGAAATGAAAAATACTTTTTTGTACACCAAACTGAAAAAAAAACACATAAAAATAAAGTAGTACAATGGGCGGTCTTATCGATGAAAGCGATCTCTTAAAGACAACCTTTGGATGGAGAGGATTGTTGAAGTATGGTACCGTAAGTTTATTGCTTGTTCTTCTAAGCTTAAGTCGCGTGTAACTGGCACTTAATTCATCTAGTTTCGAGACGTTTTGAAGAGGTTGTGATTGTCCTTGTGATTCAACTGAATAAATACCTTTAGACTTTGACGTCATCTTTCAATAACTGGCGAAACCAATAATGATGATTGCATCCAACCATACCATCAGTCGAAGGTTCTCCATCAACGCCAAAATGCATTACATCATCCGAATATTCATAACCTAACACAACCGAGTGAAAACATCGGGCGGGGGTCGCAAGGAAATGTACGAGGTTCAATAATTTGCCCGTGGGGAGGGGAAATGGGGCAGGAGAAAGGGGGGAGGTAGTGCAATAGCCTGAGCCAGCGAGTAGTCCACAAGGTCACTGCCTCGCAACTCACGCTATCCCATTCATGAGCTAAAATTAGGAATTTTGAAATTTTTCGTTTTCTTTTTAGGGGAGTTGATGACTGTTGCATAATAGGGATCTTCGTAACTGATGACGCAATCATCTTGCGTGTAAGAGAACTTAGAAGTTTTGAGGACGAATTATATACTTTTTTCTAAGTAGCACCTGAGGCCAATAAATCAATTATGTACCTATTTCTTCGATCTAGTATATTTGGACCCATATTACCCATGAGCAGAGATAATCCTTGTCTTAGATATATTTTTGGCTTTCTTTTACTTTCTTTCTTTGTTAGGGAGCACTAACACCATGCCTATTTTTTTGGCGTTGATGTGTTTCGGTTTGAAGAGTGTGGTTGCCGGTGTAATTACAGGCACATGAGGCTATGTATGCCTCAAGTTGATGGACGCAGGGCACGATCCTATCGTGCGTGACTTACGGATAATGCTTTGTTATGATGGTTAACACTTAACATCAGGTGGGCCATCTGCTAGTACCATCATCAAATACTAAAAAAAAGTAGCTAATAACGGTTTTATAAAACACTGATACTTAACGGTATAGCAATAACCACAAAATTCTCAGCTAGTGTAGAAGCCACTCTCCTCAGAGTCGACGTCAGTTTTCTACACTTTCCTTACTTTGTTCGAAGATTATCTTTCTTAGCTATCTTTAGAAAGTTTATCTTCCAAGACGGTGGTTAAGCTCTATTATTAACTACTAGTTTCCGCCTGCGGCTTCTCTGGCCTGGTACTTCGTTATAAAGTAGCCTAAGTATTTACAGGTATGCTGTTCATCAAGTCGTTATAATCAGTATCAAACATCTAAATCCAAATATTAAAACTTATGAATTTAAAAAATTACTTGCAGGATTTTTCAGTTTATTAACTTGTAACTAGTGGATTAGTGGCATTTTTAATACAACTAGCTGATGGAACAAGCAGATGGCCCACCTTATGTTAAGTGGTAACCATCACCTACAACAAAGCATACGAGGCAATGTTTGAAGCCACGCACGATAGGAACGAGCCCTACGATGCACATCCCTGCGTCTATCAACTTGAGGCATACAGATGTCACGCCTCATGTGCCTGTAATTTCACCGGCAACCACTTTTCAAACCGAAACACTGCAACGCTGCTTGGCGGCAGAAAAAGGCATGGTGGTAGTACTTCTTAAAGGCATACAAGATTAATGACGTACGAAAACTGACTTTCGAAAACCGCTGTACGCAGTGGCCATACGTCGGAAGTTCTGTTTTGGCATTATCTTTCTGAATGAGCGGGACTGGCCCCCATGTAAGTGCGTTTAAATCTTCACTGCGAGAACTTTACACGTAACTTTAAGCGCGCTAAGCAGGCGAAGCTTTGTCACGTAGGTGTGAAAGTGGCATGAGTGAGCTTCAAATTCTCTCAATTCACGTATGGGCCAATTCCATTCATTTATTAATTAAATACAAATCGTGTCTGAATCTTAACCTTACATGCAACCAAAAAAAACAAATGATTACCATAATGTTCTCAGTGTATTTTAATTTTTAAACATTATCAACAATTATTAAATGACACAAGTCTATGAGTTCATAAATAGAGTTCTATCTTCGGTAATATTTTAGATCCAGAATGTTTGTTTGAGGTTACCTACTTTTATGTACTACCCTATATCGTCTCCTGCTAGGTAAAGGCGTCCCCCAGAGGCAAGAGAAGTCCCTTTTCATATTGATTTAAATATTCAAGATAAGAAGGCTCTACAATATTTGACTTACAATACTGGCGATGGTACCAGCAACCTCATCTTCTTAAAACCCCTTTTCGTGGGTCTGATAGTACAGCCTAAGCTGTACTATCAGACCTGGTATCTAAATACCAGCTATTCCTGGTCAAGCACTTTGTGATACAATGATCTCTATCTAGGGTCGTTGCCCCGCTATGATCATTAAACTTCGCTCAACAGTTACAGCAAAATCAGTGGACTTAGTTTTATTTTTTGGTCGTATTTTGTTTGAGTCAGCATGACTTTGATAGCTATTCTATCGCATGGCCCGTACCATAGACAATTATCTATTCAGTAACATAGGTAGTGTTTTATAACAGAACATATTCTCCTCTCTTGATTTTATAAGTACTATTTGCTGATGGTACAAGCAGATGGCCCACCAGGTGTTAATCGATAACCATCATATAACAAAGCACTGCCCCGCAAGTCACTCACGATATGAACGATCTCTACGATGCACTCTTCTTTTCGTGTTACTAGTTTCTTTCGAAACAGTGTGGTGTAAGGATTTTAGGGGGTCTAAAGAGTGCGCCTTAAGAGGCTCCTTTCGAGCACTTGACACCATGTTATAGAACTTTTTAGGTTCTATGGCATGCTGGTTTCCTCACGATGTTTTCCTTCGCCGTTTGAGAATACTGGCACTATGCATATTTTTTTTATTTGTTTTTAAAAAAGTTATTGGTGCACGACTGGTTTTGAATCGACCTTAGGATCGGAACGCGGGGCCGCTACCACTAGACCACCAGTGCTCTCTACGATGCACTGCCTTATGTCCATCAACTTGAGGCACACAGATGTGAAGCCTGTAATAACACCGACAATCTCACCCTTCATACTGAAACACAGCAACGCTGCTTGACAGCGGAAATAGGCATGGTAGTACTTCCCTGGACGCGCCCCACACAAAGAGCTCCACTACTCTTAAAATCTTAAAATAATTTACCAAAACGTAGATCGTATCACGACAGAATTAAAATCTTCGAATATATCAAACTTGAACAATTATTCAATTCTCTTCTCAATTCTCTGAATTGCTGACATTTCATTCTCATTCACATTTCTCATGTCGTCGTGATACCGTCCATTATTTCAATTTTTAAATTTTTCCGGTAGTAACTTGATAATTTGCTCAATATGATTAAAGTTCAGCGTCCTCTGCCCCTGGCGTGGGCTTTATAAATAATATTACTCTATTTTCTTAAGCTCCTTAATATTTTGTTCATTTTTAATTTCCAATTCAGCGTAGGTTCTAAGACGTTTAAGCCTTCCATCTTCTATTCGACGTTGCTAAAGCTTTTTCTTTCATCTCCGAATAACTTTTATTTTGTTTAGAATTTTATGGACTGCGCTTGCAGATGACGAAGAATGTAATAGCTTAATACTTACCCTGTACCGTCTAAGGCCATACCATATAAGGCCACACAGGACCTGTACCAGTTCCCTATCGTCACGGGGGCCCGAATGGTCGATAAATTCGCTAACACTCCATTTTTTCTGCAATTTAAGAGAATTTAAGGGACTCTCAAAAAAGGAGGGGATTCTCAGTTCCACTCTATGTTTTTTTTGTATGTTTGTTACGCATTACTCCGCTAAATACGAATAGATATTGATGATTTATTTACTGTTTGGTAGGTCATACTTCAGAGGATACCCATATAAATTAACTGTCTTATAAATCACTAGCGGCCTGTCCCAGCTTCGCATGGGTGGTCATAAATTTTTTGAACATTTTAGGATAAACTTAGACCGTGGGTTCGAGCCTCGCGTCTACTTTATTTCATACATTTGCACGCGCTTCTCCTTGAGTGAGTGAAATCGCAACCCGCGCGTGACCCGTGGACCCGTTAACATCTTTAATTTCGTCATATCTTTTGAATGGAATGTCCGATTTGAAAAATTTAAGAAGTAATCTATAGGTATTGAAACCGTCTTAATTATGAAATGATTTATTTGGATAAGGATTAATACCAAGGTACAAATAAAGACCCTTTTCTAGCGGAGGCATTTCAATTAATTTTTTATAATAAAAGAACACTTATTGTGACATAACTATAATAGTTAGACATATGCTGTCGCGACATTTTTTGTAGATGATGACGTGTTCTACAAAATCGTAGTACATTATTTTGTTCTATCTGCAATAGTTTTCGCAGCGCACGCGATGTAAGTTTTTTGTTTTCCACCTTGGGTTACATTATTGAAGTTTTAGTAAGGATCCCTGATTTTTTTGAAAATATAATATAGCCTATATTACTCAGGGATAATGTAGCATTCTAATGGTGAAAGAATTTTTGAAATCAGACCAGTAGTTTTTGAGCCTATTCGTTACATACAAAAATACAAAAAAACAAAAATACAAAAATACAAATGTTACCTCTTTATAATATTAGTGTAGATAAATAAAAAATAAATATAAATGTGGATATAAACATTTTTGAAAAAACTAACAAAAAAACACAGCAGTATTCGTCTTGATCGTGAAAATAGGCAAATGTAGGCGAATATTCACTACAAATTGTCGTATTTGGGAAAATGAGACGAATACGCGAACAAGAAGTGCAATCATAAAGTAAGTAGGTAAAGTGTAGAGCATCGCGGATTGGAATTCAGAAGCGCGTGCTTACTGCTTGAATGAACACTTGGCTCCTAACGAGTTCAACACGTGCTTTCTGGTATGTGGTGTTGCCACATGAATCGCACACAACAATCATAACACGCTAGAATTACTTGTGGTCGGTCAGTGACAAGTAGATGGACTCTTCTGGTTTGTAAGGATTAATCGGTTTTATTTACATAGGTCGCTGACCACCATTATATAAAACTAGCAGCTTCTCGCGGCTTCGCACGCGTTAAAGTGGTGAGCCGTGAGCCGCCTATTGCACCTTTTTCAGGGGTAGTTTTCAAATATTGAAAACGTGATTCTAAATTATTTATTGTGGGGTTTATTTACCCCAAGTTTAAAGTAAATCGCACCACGCGTTAAAAAACTTCCATACAAACTTTGTCATCCCTTTGCACACTTAGTAAGGGTAGTTTTAAAAAACTAAAAATGCCTTTCCTATTTTTTAACTTTGAAGTACATGTAATCCAAGTTTCAAGTTTGTAGGTTCAAGGAATACAATTTTTCATACCAACGTTTTCAACCCTTTTTACACCCTTAGGGGTTGAATTTCCAAAAATCCCTTCTTAGTACACCTCTACGCCATAAGACCTATGTACTCCACTAATTTCAAGTCTCTAGGACCAGCGGTTTAGGCTGTGCGTTGTCTATATGTCAGTCAGTCAGTCAGTCAGTCAGTCAGTCAGGACTTTGATTCTTATAGTATTAGAGATTACCGATATGTCTCTTTTCGTTGATATAAAAGTGACAACTATATAAAGTACTAGCGGCCTGTCCCAGCTTCGCATGGGTGGTCATCAATTTTTTGAACATTTTAGGATAAACTTAGACCGTGGGTTCGAGCCTCGCGTCTACTTATTTCATACATTTGCACGCGCTTCTCCTTGAGTGAGTGAAATCGCACCCCGAGCGTGACCCGTGGACCCGTTAATATTTTTAATTTCGTCATATCTTTTGAATGGAATGTCCGATTTGAAAAATTTAAGAAGTAATCTATAGGTATTGAAACCGTCTTAATTATGAAATGATTTATTTGGATAAGGATTAATACCAAGATACAAATAAAGACCCTTTTCTGGCGACGGCATTTCAATTAATTTTTTATAATAAAAGAACACTTATTGTGACATAACTATAAGATATATGCTGTCGCGACATTTTTTGTAGATGATGACGTGTTCTACAAAATCGTAGTACATTATTTTGTTCTATCATCAATAGTTTTCGCAGCGCACGCGATGTAAGGTTTTTGTTTTCCACCTTGGGTTACATTATTGAAGTTTTAGTAAGGATCCCTGATTTTTTTGAAAATATAATATAGCCTATGTTACTCAGGGATAATGTAGCATTCTAATGGTGAAAGAATTTTTGAAATCGGACCAGTAGTTTTTGAGCCTATTCGTTACATACAAAAATACAAAAATACAAAGTTTTCCTCTTTATAATATTAGTGTAGATGTAGACATAGAGCCTCTATAAAATGACGGAGAATATGAATAAGTTGAACTTTATTTTATTATTCGCATCTTTGTTGCCTGTTCTTCTAGGCTTTGGTCGCGTGGAACTGGCATCTAGAGTCACCTAGCTTTAAGACGTTTCAAAGTGATCCTTGTGATTTTATTGAATAAATACCTTTTGACTTTGACTTTGACATCAAATATCAGATATCTGCAGATCAAAGTTGACAATAATAAATAAATAAATATTAGTGAACATTCCACACAGCACTACGTAGGCCCAAACTAAGCAAAGCTGGGAACCAGATAGCTGATAGGTTTGTTCTGTGGAGATCGAACCTACGGCCTATAGCGCAGAAGGCAGAGCTACTACCAACTGAGCTGTGAAGGCTGTCATAGTCTTTGTCAAACCCAGAGAAAATGGGTGATGCGTTTTCTGACATTTTGGGAAGCAACATATTAATTGTGATAATTTTCATTTTAATTGTTTTTATAGTGTTATTTTGAGTTGTGTTGTGTCATTTCGGTGGCAGTTTAACCAACATTACTTGAGGTCTTAGCACAAAGTGTAAGCATTTGGAATGAAAGTGTATTATGTGATATCCTAATTTGACCGAAAATGTTTCGAATGTTTTTAATAAAACCGCCACAATTTTCTTCAAAACAAATGACGGCCGACTTGACTACGGACTGACTTGACTATAAAGTATATAATACAATTCACTTGACACTGGCAAGATTGTCTGTCGAATGACGGACAGGAGCCATAAACGGAGAAAAGAAGAAGAATAAAATGGGCATCGAAGAACTGTCAACTGGCTGTACCTGCTTCCTGACTGCGTAACTCGAGTCACGGCAGGTTTGCGACAAGCGTAAATAGGCAGTCATTGCTCTCGTTTTCAAGCGTATACCTTTTTGTAACGAAAACTACCGTTTGACTGCAATGATTGCCCTTTTATCATGGACAAAGTGCTGCAGTGCTATTCCGTAAACATTCACACAAGTGACCGCGGGATCAACGGTGAGTTTTCAATTCTGTAATACCCATCACTAGCGCCACCCACGTGAGTGTTTTGGCAAGTGTATTATATGTAAAATGTTATATGGGAACCAAATAAGATAAAATAATTCAGATAGTCATACTTACGCGCATAGTTAGGTACATCTATTAAGTGTACAAGTGTATTAACAGTAGGTAATAAAAATACCCCGTTGATAAGTTATTGTGCTAATTAATTCTAAATTCATTACAATTATTACGAACACCTGTCTCGCTTATTATACGAGTAGCTACGTGTAACGAATAATAAAATAGATATGTATTTTAAAGTAAATTACTTACCAATTTGTCTAGAATAAAGACTATGAAAAATAAAATTAAATACAAGTAGGTAAGCTTGTTTTAGGTTATGGTTACCACTTAACATCAGGTGGGCCATTAGCTTGTTCCATCAGCACGTAATATAATAAAACTCTGTGGGTCAAAAATGAACAATTATTATCATGTAACATTCGCACTAGCTTTGCGCACATTTATCGAAGAGAAAAATTGGTTCCGATCGGATTCGTACCTACGACCATAGGATCAGAAGGCGGGATCTCTCCCGCTTCTTATAAGTCGTAATTTATAAGTAGGTCTCTTTATTCGTCAGATAGGTAGGTACTCTAAGGTTGTCTGAAAGAAATAACTTTCAGCGGTAAGGCCGCCTGGTATGCCTAGATTTATGATGTATCCTTGTGTTCAATAAAGTTTTATCTATCTATTTATCTACTCTGCAAAATAGTGAATAATTTCTATGGAAATTTTGCGTGCCAAGTGCCTTTGTGAACACAACAATAGAAACGCGTAGTGTTTGACTTCAATTGTCTGTCTGTTTGTCACCAAATACGGGAACAAAGGAGACAGGCATGGTCGAGTGGTATACCTAGCTATTATTATAGTATATTGTACTAACAGTACAGTCAGCTTAATAGTTAGGATAAAAAAAAAAAATTGAGACCCGCTTCACCGACCGAGATATGCTTCACAACATTGATCCCCAGACACGGTAGATATCCCCTCAGACATCTTAGTACCAAGTACGAATTCCAGATTCTTTAAGAATGTCTAAGGGTAGTCAGAGGCAAGTCAAAAGTTAAATGTTGTGTCCGCCGATTATTGACGTATGTATCAGTCTAAGACAATTACACAATGTGCCTAATAATGTAACCATACATATCGCTGTTGGCGTTCCTAATTATATAAATTAAGGCGAAGACAAGAGCTAATGTGACTCTCGCTCGCACGTTTCGACATAAAAAAATCGTTTTGATCGATACAAGTTTTCCTACTCAAAAGTTTGCTTTACTAGTTTTTGTACATAGGCAAACTTTTAAGTAGGAAAACTTGTATCGATCAAAATGAAATTTTGACTAAACTGTGTGCAATGTGATTGCACACAAAATGGTTGAATGCGATTTTTCGAAAATGAGTTTAGTGATTTTATATCTTTCAACATGTCGAAACGTGCGAGCGAGAAGTTGTTCGATAGTTGTCAGCCCCTTAATAAATAAATAAGTTGATAAGCTCCAAGTAAGTTTATCCCGGTTCTTCTAGGCTTTGGTCGCGTGGAACTGGCACCTAGATTCACCTAGTTGTAAGACGTTTCAAAGTGATCCTTGTGATTTTATTGAATAAATAGCGTTTGACTTTGACTTTGATAATAGCAATTGTTTATGAATGTTTATTGCAGCTCTGTTGCCCTCTTAAGACATCTTGATGTATACCGGATATAAACCGTGCCTATAGCCTGATATAAGGAGATCAGAGTCACAAAGGTTTTTTTTTAATATTACATACTACTGGTTAACCAGTCGTCAATTCTGCTAGTGTAGAGATAAGGCTGTTTAATGCTCAATTATGTTTATCGTACAATAAAGATATTTTTAGTTCTAATTTTTTGTGGTAGGAATGTGTTTTGTGCGTTTAAAATAAATAAATCACTCATATGAGACGCATAAAAGCATTCAGACGAAAATGCCATATCAGTACCCCAAGTATGAGTTGTGTTTACCATATTTGGTTTTCGTTTTTCGTTCTTGTTCCGTGTTCATTGCGGGTTTTGTATGAAGACGCGATAAAGATACCGATACGGAACTTTATGTTCTACTACTAATTTTCATCATACTTGCAACATAAAGTTCCGTATTTGTGTCTATATCGCGTCTTCATACAAAACCCGCAATGAACACGGTACAAGAACGAAAAACGAAAAACCAAATATGGTAAACACAACTCATACTTGGGGTACTGAACTCGTAGAACCAGTGATGGTAAACGGGGTCCTTCACTCCACCTTTCACCTCCACGCAAAATGACCATTTTATATTAAAACGGTTCAATGAGCTACGAGTGCTACGCCACTGCTACGGGTGCTACGAAAGTAGCTCTACGAAAACTAGTTCTCTCTAGTTTTCAATTTATTAGAATGATTGCTGACCTAGTTTTTAAGTTTAGATTTTATTTATTTATTTCACAAAAGAGGTTTATTAATACAATATTAATCAAGGTTGCCTGGAGATCGCTCTCAGCGATAAGGACGCCCATTGTTTCGCCTTAATGTATGCCTTAACCCTGAGACTTATCTATCTATCTATCTATTAATCTAAAAAAGACTAAACCTAATAATGTTTGTGTCGATGTTGACACTGACTCGACATATTGAAATTTTTTAACTTGTGGTAGGTCTAGGTACTAAGATAGATGAAACGCCACACTAGCGGTCACCCATCCATGATTAATATTGCAGATTGTATCCTATCTCTATACATTATTATTTATTGTATTACGTGTTTGTAATCTATTCACAGTAGACATCCCATCAAATATAATAGCTTCTTGACGCTAGTAGTAGATTTGTTTGTGGCTCGTCCGGGGAAGTACTACCACCACGCCTTTTTCTGCCGCCAAGCAGCGTTGCGGTGTTTCGGTTTGAAGAGTGTGGTTGCCGGTGGAATTCCAGGCACATGAGGCTTAACATCTGTAGTTGATGGACACAGGGCAGTGCATCGTAGAGCACGTTCCTATCGTGCGTGACTTACGAGGCAACTTTAGATGGCCCATCTGCATGTTCCATCCGCTAGTTGTATAAAAAAAGACCCATGATACCTAAGGGGTCAGTCACAGGCACGTCCAAGCATAAAAGTTCGCGCCTGTCTCCAACCTGTGTGAATGAATTTTAATGAAACTTTACAATAAAATAGCTTATACATCAGAATAACACATAGGCTACAATTTATAAAGATATTGAGTGAATTGTCCAAAATATGACGTCAAGTGTCAAGTAAGTAGGAAAAAATCTACCGTCTGCAAGCTATTCTGGCGTGCGCTGCCAAAACCGCTAGAGTTACACTTATGTACTACGCTACTCGAAATACTAATCCTGCGCAGACGAAGTTGCGGGCACCAGCTAGTTAGTACATATTTGTAAAATTAACAAGTATTCCTGCAAAAAATGGCATGCAGTCACGCGAAAACAAGTTCATGATAACTTGTTCAGTAAATCAAGTTATATCGATCAAGGTCGCACACATCACCCTGTTTTATCAATTAACTGCGGGACCCTCCACTTAAAGAGACATACCCGTAAGTATAGCAATGCATTATAAACGAAAATTCAAAGAAACATAACCCTTACTGCCTTGGAATAGAGGTTAGAGATACCGAAACAAAAGTTGGCAAAACAAACAAGTTCAATTCATCGAGGTGTCAAAGAAATTTAAACGTTACTCGAAGGTGTTAGGGTTTAAATTGGCGACGATTAAGAAGCAATTTGTAGCGTTTTGTGGGGAGCGCGTTTTCATTGTTCCGGTTCACGTCACGTCTAAAGGGATGGTTACCATTCTAATTTCCGGTTGGGTTCTGCTGCATTTTATGGAATAATCACCCCAATTATTGCACTTAGGAGCCCAATTTCTTGACTAGTATGAGAGATTCAGAAATTAAGTACTTAAAGGGAATAATTATGATATTCCAGGTTCCAAGCTATGATTCCATGTTTCATCCTCATTGATAGCCTTCACAGCTCAGTTGGTAGTAGCTCTGCCTTCTGCGCCGTGGGCAGTGGGTTCGATCCCCACCGAGAACAAACATTTGTGTGATGTTTGTTCTCTGTCTGGGTGTTAAACAATATTAAAAGTATGTATTTGCTAAAAAAAAGGTTTTTTTGTATTATATCAGCTATCTGGTTCCCATATTACAAGCTTTGGCTTAGTTTAGGGCTAGATAGTGCTGTGTGGAAAGTCCACCAATATTTATCCAAATCCGTTCAGTCTTTGCGGAGATGAGTGGGAACAAACAAACACAAACACATCCACAAAATTCCGCGTTCATACGTATTTATATTGTAAGATAGGATAATACAAAAAGCTGACAGAACTTCCACTGATTGTTTTTGATGTTTAAAAACACTGAGAATATACGTCATCATAAATAAATATAAAAAGCAATAATTCTCCTCCGAGTAACTGACGGCGAAACCGCACACACTGTGGACGAGAGTCGGCGGTTTTAGGGTTCCGTGGAAGATCCATTAATCCTTTAATGAGTTTCTTAGATATTAGGTAATAATTTCACATAGCGCTATCTAGGCACAAACTAAGCTAAGCTAAACATGAGAACTAAATAACAGTTAAGATGAAAAACAAGTATAAATAAAATCTATGGATAAAATTACGCTTTTATTTAGTAACGAAATGGTTAAAAATCCACTTTTGTTATATTTATAGTTATGTAATTACAATTAAGATCAATATTTAAATAAGCTGGTGCCCGCGACTTCGTCTGCGCAGGATTAGTCACACAATATTTTTATAAATTGTAGCCTATGTGTTATTCTGATGTATAAGCTATATTATTGTAAAGTTTCATTAAAATCCATTCATTCGTTTTTAAGTGAAAGATTAACAAACATCCATCCATCCATACTTATAAACTTTCGCGTTTATAATATTAGTAGGATTTCGCTAATTAATTAACACGGGATGTGTGCGTCGTGTCATCTACAGACGCCCTAAAAGGAGTCTGTAGATGTCGCCTTTCAATAAATTTAAGCTAGTGGGGCCTTCAGCGACCAATATAAATGAGATAATCAGAAAATAACGTGACTCTATCCAGTTTCCACATTTCTTCACTCAACTACAATTATATTTAAGCGTCGCACACAGTGATCATAAAAATAAGTATACAGAACCCTATTCTCGCTAATTTGAACACAGTTGGCTGGTTTTATTTTATCTTTTTCTCCCGTCATTTGATGACCGCGCACATTTTTTCTTTTATAATCTCTTTGATGGTAGGAACGTAAAAAAAGTTTATTTATATCTCACGTTGGATGAAGTACACGAATTGTGAGTTTTGTACCGACATTTTGTTTTATTTATTTTCTGTAGCTTATAGCTGTTTTAAGATGTTTTTTTTTTGTTTTACAGTAGGTTTTTGTTCGCTATTTCTGTTTCTGTGAAGTTTTGTTAGATTATATTTTTTTAGAGCACATTATTTTTTTTGGTGGTCTAGTGGTAGCGGCCCCGCCTTCCGATTCTAAGGTGGATTCAAAACCGGTCGTGCACCAATGAGTTTTTCCGTTCAAAAATGTATGTGCACAAAGTACTCTCAAACGGTGAAGGAAAACATCGTGAGGAAACCGGCATGTCGTAGAACCTAAAAAGTTCTATAACATGTGTCAAGTGCTTGAAAGGAGCCTCTTGAGGCACACTTACAATGCTTTCACCACACTGTTTCGAAAGAAACTAGTGACACGACAAGAGAGAGATTTATTTTAGAAGTGAAAACACTCTGTACTAAAAAATTTTGGTATGAAAACTTGACTTTTGATATATTATTCTAGAAAAAACACATGGCAGTCTCACTGCTTAGTTAGTTAGCTCTGCCTTCTGCTCTGTAGGTTGTGGTTCGATCCCCGTAAACAAGCATTTGTGAGACGAACATAGATGTTTACTCTAGTATTCTATCAGCGATCTGATTTCTATAGTACAATTGCTATATCTAGAGACATTTATTTACAAAGAAAATTACAATGAATACAAGTAAGTATTTACAAATGTACCACCATGGCCCACCTGATGTTAAGTGGTAACCATCACCTATAGAAAAAGCATTGCCTCATAAGTCACGCACGATAGGAACGTGCCCTGCGATGCCCTGTACTGCGTCCATGTACTTGAGGCATACAGATGTTAAGCCTCATGTGCCTGTAATTACACCGGCAACCACACTCTTCAAACGGAAACATAGAGTTGCTGCTTGGCGGCAGAAAAAGGCGTGGTGGTAGTACTTCCCCGGACGAGCCCTTCACAAAGAGCTCTACTACTCTTCAAATCTGCAAACAGTTGCGATCGATCTGGAGACGAGCGATGCTTAGTTTGGGGCTAGATGGCAGAGTATTTATTCATTAAGAAAACATTTCCTAGAACTCGTCTCGCTAATTGCCTTAATTGCGTTCCATTGAGTTGTAAAGCAAACAGTTCTGATATCAAATTTTGTTTAACAAATTTAAACAACTTGGCTAATTAGGTTTCTACAAATAGGCATAAGTAATAGTATACTTGCTAATTTATATTTTAGCTAATCCTATTATATTATAAATTGGAATTTTCCGTAGAACTGAAGGCCGTATTCAGGAACTTTAAATTTCATTTCATGTATAGGTACATTTACCCTCTTATTCATATTCCCTGCCATTTTATAGCGGCTCTATAGAGTATACTTGTCACTGTTGTTTAATAAAAAGGCGAGGAATATTGAATAATGGACTGTCTGTACTTTAATTAATTTTAGATTTAACAGAAAAAGCACGTCTTTACAGAAAAGTTGTCAGAGTGAAAGGGAAGATACATCGTTAACATTTTTGTTGCCATATAAAACATTGTCATATTATTATTATGAAAATTACCATGGAGGTAGAAAATTACTGTATGTTTAGAAACTTTTCTGAACAACTGTCACTTTCATGCCATCGAAAAGAAACAGCAACTTATCGCTCTGATAAGATAATGGAGCGCTCAGTGACCAATATGAATGAGGGCCTTACGGCCGATTTCTGAGAGCTCGATCAAATCTAATCGGATGTCAAGTCACTCGCCATTTCAGCTATTACATCGAATTAGATAGAGATAGCAAGTGACTTGACATCCGATTAGTTTTGATCGGACTTTCAGAAACTGGCCGTAAGTCAGTAAAAGGATTATAAAAAGAACGATAAGAACCGAGGCATAATATTGTTGCCTTTTCTTTTAGGCTTCCGCAGCACTAACACCTAGATTCATCTTTCTTAAGGACGTTTCAAAGTGATCCTTGCAATTACAGTCAATAAATGCATATTAATTTTGACTTTGTAATTTTTATTTTGTGTATTAAACATACAAAATAACTATTACAACGTCAAGGTAGTTAAGCTTTCAGTTATTCATACAATCACTGTAACTCATTTACGAAAAATCGGTATCAACCATTTTGTGTCCAATCACATTGCACACAGTTTAGTACGTACGTTTATACGATACAAGTTTTCCTATTATAGAGTTTGCATAAGTACGAAAACTAGTAAAGAAAATGAGATAAGTTATTATATTTCAACAAGCGAAACGTGCGAGCGAGAGGTACATTAGCTCTTGTCTTCGCCTTAACCCCGGGGATGGAGCAACATGCTTTAGTTGTAAAATAATAACTCTATTGAAACGAAATCCCGAGAATTTCTATTAGAAAAACCAGTTAGATATCCAGATACTATATTTATTTATGCCTCTTACATCATAAGGATTCTTAGAAAAGGAATGATAAAAACGGCAAAAAATATGATTTTTCATCTGATTCAGTACAACCAACGCAAATTCTCCAGAATACGTGGAACAGTAATTCTTCTGAATAATAAAAGCTTCTACATAAACATTTTTATTTATAATATTCATGGAAATAAGATTTATTATTGGCAATTCATTACATTTTCTAGGGCCCCCACCGTTCATCTAGCCAACAAAACAGCTTGATTTTAACCTTTTATGCTCCATGTTCAGGGTATGCACATGATCAATTTTTCCGATGAAGACATGTATCAGCCCTTTTTTCGTTTTGACAGCCTTCACAGCTCAGTTGGTAGTAGCTCTGTCTTTTGCGCCCTTGGCCGTGGGTTCGATCCCCACCGAGAACAAACATTTGTGTGATAAACATAGATGTTTGTTCTCTGTCTTGGGGGTTTTATAATGTTATAAGTATGTATTTACAAAAAAAAAGTATTTAAGTATTATATCAGCTATCTGGTTCCCATAGCTCTGGCTTAGTTTGGGGCTTGATGGTGCCGTGTGGAAAGACCACCAATATTTTTTTACTATATGGGATCCAAATAGCTGACACAATTAATTCTTATAACGTTTTTTTTTGTAATATATTTCTTCTTATATTCATCCGATGCTCATCACAAATGTTTGTTCTTTGCGGGGATCGAACCCACAGCTTCTGCGCAGAAGGCAAAGCTACTACCAACTGAGCCGTGAGGGCTGTCACAATGGAGGCTGCCTGGGTACTGGCTTGCAAGTGTGCGGGCGAGCCTCGCCCAAATTCATACATATTTATGTGCCGTAAGTTCAACGCAACGGCCCAAGGTTGTTGCTAACTGCTTGCATTTAGTGCACGTAGCCACTGTTCTGGTACTTTATGTAGTACATTTAAACGCTAGAGGTCTTTATAAGTTTCTTTTGTTATTTTCTTACCGGTCTTTACGATAAGACAAGTATTCCGCTGTACGTATAATGTAACCCAAGGTGTAAAAAATGGCTTAAAAAATTCCTTACGTCGCGTGTGCTGCTAAAACTATTGATGATAGAACAAAATAATGTACTAAAATTTTGCAGAACACATCATTATCTACAAAAAGTGTCGCAACAGTATACCTATGTCTAACTATTATAGTTATGTCACAATAAGTGTTCCTTTATTTTAAAAAATTAATTGACATGCCGCCGCTAGAAAAGACTGTTTACCTATTTGTACCTTGGTATTAATCCTTATCAAAATAAATTCATATTCAAGACTGCTTCAATACCTTTATATAATTTTTTGAATTATTCAATTCGAACATTCCAATCGAAAGATTCGAAAGTATTAGAAAAAAGTCGCCTGGTCGTTGCTCACTCCGCTCGGCTAACTATGCGATGAACGAGTAGGCACGATATTTGTGTTTTATTGGATTTAACTAAAGAATCCCACAGGTTTGTACGTGTTAAAATTTATATTTTTTGATATTTTTGTTTAATACCCGTGCGAAGCCGGGACGGGCCGCTAGTTTTGTATAAAACAAAATTGGATCGTTTATAGA
The DNA here is from genome assembly GCA_932294275.1 of Chloroclysta siterata. Lineage (NCBI taxonomy): Eukaryota > Metazoa > Arthropoda > Insecta > Lepidoptera > Geometridae > Chloroclysta > Chloroclysta siterata. The sequence continues at coordinate 24,727,376 of OW028592.1, read as the reverse complement.
CGAACTAATTGCTAGGACATTCTCATCCAGTTAACCTTTATGTACTTAATTTAGAAAAAACCAATAGTGTAGTATAAGGCTTACTTTTTATATAATTTTTATATGATAACGTTAAATGTTTATTGAAAAATATAAAAACCAGCGTCACAACTCTTGTCCCCAGGCACGGTAGATATCCCCCTAGATCTCTTTTTACCAAGTTAGTATTTGGTAATTCTCTCAAGATTCTAAAGTGCTGTCTAAGGGGGTAGTTAGAGGTGTGTCCTAGTATTACATTTTGCATTTTAAAAACCCGTGAATTTTAAATATTTACCTACATCTTAAATATGTATTATCTAAAATATGCAGGTTTATCACAAAAATAGATAAACATTTGAATCATTATTGATTACCATGACAAATAAAGAGAATATTTTTTGTAAGAGTACGTGTGAAGCTCTTTCTAACTCTGTCTAGCTCTTTGTGAAGGGCTCGTCCGGGGAAGTACTACCACCATGCCTTTTTCTGTAGCCAAGCAGCGTTGCTGTGTTTCGGTTTGAAGACTGTGGTTGCCGGAGGTACCTACATGAGGCTTAACGTCTGTATGCCTCAAGTTGATGGACGCAGGTATCGTAGGCACGTTCCTATTATGCGTGACTTACGAGGCAATGCTTTGTGTGGTGATGGTTACCACTTGACATCAGGTGGGCCAGCTGCTTGTTCCATCAGCTAGATGTTTAAAATAAAGAACTAAGAGTCATCGCAAAATCTCTGGAACTAATCTCCGAAATTTGTCAATTTTTGATAATTCGCACCCCAATTTTATGCAAAGGGGTCAATGTTTGTATAGAAATGGTGAAGACTGGTGTTACCACTAATACTCCATAACTTGATTTGTTTGGATAAAAAAATATGTAGAGAGCTTCGGTGGTCTAATGGGAGTGCCCTGCCTTCAGGTCGTAAGGTCGTGGGTTCGAAAACGGTCATGCACCAATGGACTTTTCCCTTTTAAAATGTTATGTGCGCTGTGCAATCGAAAAAAAACCAGTTAGTATTCTAACAGCGGCGACGGGCTTGCAACGTGTCACGTATTGAATGAATACTGCCTCGTAAATTTAGACGTACCTCTGACTTCACCCCTTAGACATCCTAAAAGATTTTAAAGTTTTTTTTATACTACTAGTTAATGGAACAAGCAGATGTCCCACCTGGTGTTAAATGGTAACCATCACCTAAAACAAAGCATTGCCAAGCAAACAAACAAGTCACGTTCGAAGGGAACGTGCCCTACGATGCACTGCCCTGCGTCCATCAACTTGAGGCATACAGATGTTAGCATCATATGCCTGTAATTACACCGGCAACCGCACTCTTCAAACCGAAACACAGAGTTGCTGCTTGGCAGCAGAAAAAGGCGTGGTGGTAGTACTTGCCCGGACGAGCCCTTCACAAAGAGCTCTACTACTCTTAAAAGTGGTTCCCGTTTAGTACTCAAAGATCTGAAGCTATCTGTAAATAAAAGTCGTGAAGTATACGTATATGTTATTGTATAAGTTGAAGTCACTGAACCAATAAACTGTAACCCAAGCCAAGAGAAACGCGGGGCAGATGCAAATGTAGTACTGAAAAATACACGCCGAGGTCAAACAAACTATGACGCAATCTATGGCCAAGGTCTTTGACCTGTACCTAACCTAGTTCAAAGTTAATAAAACAAAAGTATGAAGTAATGGCGTTGGATGGAGCTGCCAACTCGCGTTACGTTCTTTTGATGGATGTCTGACAAAGTGTGTTTTAGTAGAGCTCCATGTAAAATAATTCGTCCATGAAAGTAGAACACGTATACAGATCAAACTACAAGAAGCCAAAGTAAAATGACGCTTATAACAAGGACATAAAAGCGAGCAGTGCATAGCCTGATGCGTTTTCGTGTGTACTACCAGTAGGTAGTACACACGAAAACGCATCAGGCTATGCACTGCTCGACCGGACGAGCCACACACAAAGAGCTCTACTCTTTAAAGGTACTCCTTTAAAGAGTAGAGCTCTTTGTCCGGGGAACTCGTACTATCTTGTGTGCAATCACATTGCACACAGTTTAGTAAAAAATTTCATTTTGATCGATACATGTTTTCCTACTCAAAAGTTTGCTTTACTAGTTTTCGTACATAGGCAAACTTTTAGGTAGGAAAACTTGTATCGATCAAAATAAAATTTTTACTCAACTGTGTGCAATGTCTATCTTTCAACATATCGAAAAGTTGTCAGCCCCTTAACAATATTCTAGTAGTAAGGCTTTTTTGAAAGAGCTTTTCTCTTATATACTATTTTTTGTTGTAGGTACTCTTCCACTTCAGAATATAATCCACCCGTCATTTATCAATTTAACTAATAATGAAAACAGGACGCTTTTTTCGTTAAGCTTCCTGTTTTCGTTCGTAATTGGAAAAAACAAGTCTGATATTCTACATTATATTATTTTGCATCATAAATTTTTAAATGATTAATTAACGGTGTACCTAAATGTACTGTCAGCATCAGAAGTTAATGACTTTCATAATTTCGAAATTATTTATCATTGCCTCTAACTATAGTTTTTTTACTACAATACATCTTTGTTGTAAGTTTGAGTGTTTTATATCCACCATAGTTTTATTATAGAGAATAAAAAATGTTTTCTTTCTTATAATGTAATTTCCAAAATTCTCAATAAAATATGAAGACCGCCAAATCTAACCAAAATATGTCAAATGTTACTAAAAACTGCAAAATCTTTTCAAAAGTAGCAAAAAAGGTGTGTCGCGTAGAAGTCATAACATTCGTGATGCAACGTAAAAACTCTAAAGCCAAATCACGAACGAATTTGACGTTGGTCGCGTAAAGGTTTCGTATCCCTATCTACAACAGAATAAGGTCGAATATCGCTAGAATACGTTAACGCGACATATGTCAAAATTCATTCGTGAATTTCCATTACAACCCGCTTCACGTTTGCTGCAATTATTATAATAATGCCGTTTTTATAACACGTTATTAGTGATTTTAATGACAGTACCTATGGTGAAATGTTTTATACTACCGGTATAATTGTTTATTGAGGCTCCTTTGCATTTTATTACACTACAATAACATAATATAAAATCTGAAAATAAACTAGACCGTAGAAATTTCTTTGTAAGTAATAAATCTACTAATTAGTAGGTACACATGTACACTAATTTAACTAAGTATTTGTTTGAGTGTAGGTGTGATCTCTGGGTTAGCTAAACTGGTAATTCTAAAACAGACAAAAATAAGTATCTAAATTCTATAAAAGTAATAATGCGATGAAAAAATATGATCGATTCGAAATTATGAAAAAGTCATCCACTTCTAACGCCGACTTTATTTTATTATTTGAGTTTATATAAAATAAAATAAACGAAGATTAAGCCAATATTATTTGATATCTGAAAAAATTACTCGTTTTAGATATTTTACTGTACGCGGATTATTTTTTAATTTTCTCGTGAAAAATTCATCTCCAATTAAAAAACAAAGCAAAAGTTAGGGTGAACTTTTGCTTTGTTTTTTAATTGGATAATGAAAGCTTATAAAATGTCTGATCAATAATGAAAGCTTATAAAATGTCTGATCGACGTTCAAGTAGAAAGAATGTTCTATCTTAGCATTTATAATTTGAAGTGACTAAGCTACTGAATCGCCAGATAAGGTGCTCTTAGCTATCAGCTTATCAAGATAAATTGGCTGTTATTTCTTAAGTTTAATTTAATAATTTGGTACGTTTTGAAAATTATAGTTCAGACTCTCAGCTCTTTATACTTTTTTTTAGTTTTGTGTACCTAGTAGTACCTGTGTGAAAGATGACATGAGTAAGAAAGGAGTGACTGCTGAGATGACGGCTGATAGAGGAGAGTGGAGAGTAAAAACATGTTCCTGAAGGTGCCACTGGGCTTCCTATTAGAAAATTTTAATTGTACAATCTAAGAATAATACAAATTAAGAATAATCTAATAAGGAAAGCTGGCACCTAGATTCACCTAGTTTTAAGACATATCAGAGTGATCCTTGTGATTTTATTGAATAAATACCTTTGGACTTTAACTTTGACATTTCCAACAAGTACCTTAACGTATAAGCGACCTAAAGTTTATTTGATTATACGTTTAAAATGAAGACCTTATAATTTTACCTAAATAAATTGGATAGATTGAGCAATTACTTTTACCACGGTTGATCCGAGCCGAGAGAAAATTCTGTTTCTTTTATTCAACATACATTGCCTGAGCTAGAATTTTTTTGGCTACATTTTTCCGCTTTCAATAGAGCGAAACTTTTTTCACAAAAAGTTCCTCTCAAAAGTCCGCGCTCACAAAGCTTTTAAAAGTACCTATTAATAATTTCCCGATAAAATTTTCACGTGTTCATCCAAAGCTATACATTTTATAGGTAGATCTAACCGCAGCTGGGGTCAGTCACAGATGAGGGGGTAGTTATGGGAATAAGCCATGGGGATAGGACACTGTAGAAGTGAAACTCCCTGCATAAATATCTGCCTGCTTTGTTGCTTATGTTTCTTTCATAATTCAATTTTTTTCTGATTTTTCACTGTAATGATAAAATATCCGTTCTTAATAAACGAACTACAATAAGCTGCCTCGTCCTGAGGCTGTGTCTGAGGGTTGGTCGGAGGCCTTTTTCAGTAGATTTTTTTGAATACTGCTTTCTAATGGAACAAGTACCTAACCATCACCCATAACAAAGTATTGCTTCGTAAGTCATGCACGATACGGACGTGTCCTACGATGCTATGCTCTGTGTCCATCAACATGAAGCATACAGATGGTAAGCCTCATGTGCCTGTAATTTCACTAGCAACCACACTCTTCAAAACGAAACACAGCAACTCTGCTAGACGGCAGAAATAGGCATGGTGGTAGTTCTTCCCCAGACGAGCCATTTATACAGATAACTTGCTCTATCAAACTTAAGATATCTTCCGTATCAAGAAGACACTCCAGTCGATATCTCTTGGAGTATTTTTTTATTGGGTTTGTATAAATATGTCAAATAAATAAAGTTTATGTGAGTACCACTTCCATGCGCCATCCTTCGACGCCCGTGGGCAGTGGCCAGAGCCGCGGACATCGGTTGTGGTCAGACAAAATGCATGGCGTCGAGCTCTAGCAGTGGGCAACTGTACAACATGATGGACTACAGCTTTATGAACTGTTTCTGCTCGTAATGGTCAGCCCTGAAAATTGGGGACTGAATTGACATGAGCATTGGGGTAGTTTTGACGATTTTCTTTGCGTATTATACGATCGTGCACGTTTCGCCGTTCATCGCTCGGCTTTTTTTAAAAGTCTATATGGTTCTATCAGTCTATAACCAATAACGTTTCTATACCAATGTTTGCATAACTTAAAAATGGTCTATTATTGGCCTGTTAGTGAAAATGAGTGCAGTTTTTCCTTCAGATTTGGTAAGACCAAATAAAATGCGAATTGTGATACTAAGTCTTATGAACGTTATTTTGGCTAATATTCTTTAATCATTGCTTTAAATTAGCCCTGTCACTATTTAGAGTAGAATAAAAATAATTTAGTAATAAATAAATAAATAAATATTGGGGGACATTGCACACAACACTATCTCGCCCCAAACTAAGCCAAAGCTTGTGATATGAACCAGATAGATGATATACTACTTATATACTTTTTTTTGTAAATATATAAATAAGATAATATAAAATGTTTATTTTCGGAACTAAACCTTATCCCAAAAAATAAACAAAAATAATGTGATAAACTTTTGTCGTTATGTACCTATTGGTATGAGATAATACTTATAAGTATTAGACACATATATTTTGACAGATTTTTATATATAAGGCCACAAGCGTTGCTATAGGCCACACAAATAACCTAAGGTATGTATAGGTACACACACACACACATGTTCATGTAGTACACAAACTGCTACCATATAACCGCCGCAGAAGTTTCAACTCACAAATCACAATGCTTTCAAAGTATTTTCCATTTATGTTATTGCTCGATGTGAAGTTGTTTTCTCCGAGGAACGTGCAATATTGGCTCTACTTTATAAGGACCTTTGCAACGTCAAGTGGACTACGACATTATTTATTTTCTCATTGTACTGACTCCTGCAACCGAGTGGCTACGCTACATGTACCTTGCAGGTAGGCACTCAATAGGGAATAAGTTGTAATTTATTTTATTAGTCGTTGGTAGCTCCTAAGTTAGCAATGAGATAGTTTACTTGGCACCAATTTTAAGGATTCTGGTAAGATACTCCTATAAATACTACTTGTGTCACAAAAACTGAGGTGAATAGAAGATAAAAAATGTTTATTGCATAGTCTTAAATACTAACATTACAGTTGAAAATAGCAGTTACCTGTGTTTTATTATATAATCTTTTGTCATCGTCATGATGCGTGTGTTAAGATGATTTATGACCGAGTTTGCAGCGGGAGTTTAACGCGACTAAAGAAAAAAAAATAATAAAAAAAAACAATATTGAAGAAAGAACAATATTGGTTAGGACAATAAAATCAGTCGCTACAGCTTTGTGCTATACTTAATAGTGTTTGATGCACTACCATAACGCTGGTCTTCCAACAGAGTACAGTATGTATTTATTAGTCAAAGTTTTTGGTATTTGGTTTCATGTATGTATGCGAGACTGGCATAGTATTCTTGTTTTGTATAAAGTCACGAAAGCCCTCATGCAGCCCGCCCAATAAGGGCGCTTGCATCTCCATTGAAAACCCGGGCTCACAGGAAACAAAAAAACAAAAACAAAACTCAGACTCAAGGTACAGGATCAGAAGAACCGTTGCAGCGAAAGCTTTATTGAAAACGAAGGAATACAAACAAGCGCAGTTATTTCAAATGAAAAATTTTGTTTAATAAAATGAAATTCCTTTTCATAAAAATAATATCGTTCCTTCCGCATCTCACCTCGCCTTGCAATGACGTGACAGAATGGAGACGCACGCTGCCGCGGTCGACGACCCCGCGCGCTCCGGCCGACTTGAAGTATTCCTATTAGGTACCTACATGGAGGTTTCATGTTTTACAAAATACTTTAGAATAAAATGTAATAGGGAATTTTAGGAAGCAACATTTTTCCAGTTCGTAGCCAGGTAATGCGAAGCGCGCGAGGGCATATTTTTTTAACTTGACATTTTAAAACATATAAAAAAATATTATTATCGCGTTTGGTAGGTCTATAATACGTGAATATAAAACTGAGGACAGAATCTACCAATCGAGGACCCTCTAATATTAAGACATGTCTTGAAAATTATGACATGTCAACAGTATAATTTAAGCGACTGTACCTTGAGTGCCTACCTACCTATAAAAAAAACGAGGAGTAAAATATATTTCTACTTATATAACTATTTGTACACAAGTAGAAACACCTCAATATTATTATTGTGTTGTTGGAATTCATTGCAAAGCAATAATCTCTTATCTCTTAATAAGAAACGATGCGGGCGTTATATCGCTACTGTTTTCTTAAGAGTTCGAGTGAATACTCCTTCAACAAAAACAATACCTAAGTAAACACATAGTTATACATTATTAGTGAGTAGGTATTTCTAATAAAAAGTAGGTAAACACGTATCTACACGCATATATAAAAAAGTATCATTTGTAGGTAAATATTGAACGGGCACAGTTTTAATAGTGTTTTATGAATAAAAACAAGTATTTTTATGAATACATTATTAAAAAGTTAAAGGCACTAAAATAAAAGTAGTATTATGTTGACAAATAACTATTCGAATTAATGTTAGAAAATTTCGAAATTCTGAAACTGTTATCATCTTCTGATGCTGACTGTATAATTAAAAGATACTGAATTTCGAACTTATGATCAAAAATAGACAGCTTTAGGTTTATTAGCAAACAATTAATTTTTTAAGAGTAGTAGAGCTCTTTGTGTGTGGCTCGTCCGGGGAAGTACTACCACCACACCTTTTTCTGCCGCTAAGCAGCGTTGCGGTGTGTTTCGGTTAGAAGAGTGTGGTTGCCGGTGTAATAACAGGCAGATGAGGCTTAACATCTGTGTGCCTCAAGTTGATGGACGCAGGGCAGTGCATCGTAGGGCACGTTCTTATTTTGCGTGACTTACGAGGCAATGCTTTGTTATAGATGATGGTTACCACATACCATCAGGTGGGTCATCAGCTTGTTCCATCAGCTAGTTTCATAAAAAAAAATTAGGGATATAGAATCCAATAAGTTTGTAGAACAAGTGGACAACCGTAACAACGCAGTTCACAGGTCGCTGCAAGGTCGAGGTCAGGGGTGGATTGCGACTGGTATACCTAGGAGTAACCATGTGATTTGACGTTCCTCCATACTCTTCGCCACTGAAAACACCATAAAAGTCAGTGCGCGTCTAATGGCAAATGCTGAGTATGGGAGCCTCTTTTCGTCACTTTACTGTTTAGATTTAATTAAACAAAATTGTGTAGTCTGTCTCGTTATTTCTACCTCTATATCTACAACGTGTAACATAATACCCCTATAACCCCGGAAACATGATATTCTACAGGTCATGGCGAACAACTGTAGTTATAAGACTTTTGAAATCTCGAAGGTTTTCATTCATGAAATGCCTCTTAAACTTTCCTCCTAAATGAAACTAACAGAACTTGACGCAGCCCTATTTTTACAGCTGTGTTTTGAGCTTTAATTGTGAACTGTAGATAAAATAGGTAACAGAACTGCCACCAATTAGGAAACACAAATAGCATATGTACCAAGGTACATTGCTGGTAGACTGAGTTCGGCTGCATACGCAGTTCGCACAATAAGATGGCTTACAGATGAAGCTACAGCTAGACTAGTATATTTTAGCTACTTCCATAGTGTAATGTCTTATGGTATTTTGCTCTGGGGGAAAGCTGCTGATATACAAAGTATATTTGTACTTCAAAAACGGGCGATACGTGCCATTTATAAAATGAAACCACGTGACTCATTAAGGGAGCGATTTAAAGAAATTAATATTCTCACAGTCATTTCACAGTATATTTATGAAAATCTATTATACACTCATAAACACATAGATAGCTTTAAGAAAAAGAGTGATGCACATAACGTTAACACTAGAAATAAAAACAAATTATGTATACCTAAATTTCGACTTCAAAAGGTAAATGGCTCGTTTATGGGGAACGGTATTCGCTTCTATAATAAACTTCCAGAAAGTGCCACTGGGCTTCCTATTAGAAAATTTAAAGTGTACATTAAGAATAATCTAATAAGGAAAGCTTATTATACTTTAGATAGCTATATTGTTGATAAAAATGCGTGGCCCGATGTCCCGGTCGCTCTGCCCATCGGCAGCTAACATGTCTGCAATGTCTGTACTGTACCTACTATTGTGTGTTTTTTTTTATTTTTCTCTGATTTAATAGATTGTATTTATGCATTAGGTATTATTAGTTTGAGGCGTAGCGTGTGCTGTCTTATAAATTTGATTATGTTTACCTTTTTCTGTATGCCTACGCCTCACTAAACTTCAATAATATATTATATTATTACATTGTAAAAGGATCATACAAAAGAACGGTAGGAACCAAGCCGTAAGTTTGTTGCCTGTTCTTCTAGGCTTTGGTCGCGTGGAACTGGCACCTAGAGTCACCTAGCTTTAAGACGTTTCAAAGTGATCCTTGTGATTTTATTGAATAAATACATTTTGACTTTGACTTTGTACACATTATCAGTTGTTGCAAATTCCTGAGACAATATTATTTTTACTTTAGTATAGAAATTCTGAAAACGTAGTATTAAAATTTTGCACACGTCAAAGTATTCCTGTGCTTGGTCTCATCTCTTGATCTTTGTCCTTAGAGGGGTATTATGTTACACGTTGTATATTAGGTTTTAGGTACTCTGTGCTTTATGTGCATTGACAGTTGCCAATAAATTCGTAGCCGTTATTGAATGGGACGTTTTCTCCGAACTGGAAAACCAGAAGAAAACAAATACCTACTTATATTAATAAATCTACATAAAACAGTATACTAGCTTAGCTCAGTTTGGAGCTAGATAGCGCTGTGTGAAATGTCACCTAATATTGATCACCGTACTCTAAGTTATGGGACTGAAAGTGGGACACGACTCACGTCCCACAAACCGGGACGTTCGACCCCACGACTGAGCGAATAATGAGCGATTACCTTTCGTCTAACACTTAACCTAGATTGTAAACACGAGCGATGTATCATTACTGTAATTATTCTACAGCTACAAGTAACCGATAACCCAGCTCTGTGACGATAAAACCAGTAAGGAGTTTTTACTGGTGTTTTACAACTTGAAACTTACGCTAAACCAAACCAGTAGTAAGTAACCTCTACCTCTGTGTTGTAGGTTGTGGGTTCGATCCCTGCCGAGAACAAACATTTTGTGTGATGAACATAAATGTTTGTTTTCTGTCTGGGTGTTATATGTATAATATTATAAGTAAGTATTTACAAAAAAAAAGTGTATTATATCAGCTATCTTGGTTCCCATATCACAAGCTTTGGCTTAGTTTGGGGCGAGATAGTGCTGTGTGGAATGTCCACCAATATTTATTTATTTATAAATGTGTAATGCAATAGATGTTTGTTCTCTGTCTAGATGTTATATAAAAAAAATGTGTAGACTATGTATAATAATAATAATAATAATTTATTTATTTGACACAAAAGTATGATACATAAAATATACAGACTAAAAAAGGCAATAACTGTAACTTATGTAGATTATGTACCTAAACTAAGCCCTGTGCAAGCAATAAAAGTTAGTTGAGTATTGATCATGTATTTACAAAGTGGAATGTCCATTAATATTATACAAAATAGTGCAAAATATTTCAAGGTCGGGTTCTGCTACCCTATAAAAATAATTTATTGTAGGTATCGATACCCAAAAATATTTATTTTAATTAATCCGATCTATGCTCTATTATTGCATAAAACCATCCAACACAGGACTCCAAAATTCGTATAGAGATTAATTACATAACGCGATAAGTAGATAATTGACTGGAACATAATGCTATGGATGGTTTAATGCAATAATAGTGATCCCAGCTGAACACGTCGATGAAATAATTTGAACACACTGTTTGAGTATTTTTTTTTATTTTGTTATTTTTTTATTATTATTTCATAATATTATTCTCAGATTGACACAACTTTGTTAAGAGTGTAGTTCGTACAGGTAAAGTCGACATCCAAGTCCAGACGGGCATATGCACTTAAAGTGAATCTTCAGAACTTCAGGAACTGAAGACTATTATTTATTCTGTGAGGGATCAGCTCCCGGGGGATTTGAGAAACCGCACGTACCTACTCTGTACATGGAGTAAATTGCTATCGTATATAGGATGTCAAAAGAATACTCCTGGTTAACAGGACCTAGGTTTTTTATTCCTGTTTGTTCTACTTTCGATTCGATTAAGAAAAGAGGAAATAAAGTTGGTATGAACATCATTGTTTCAATTTTTTTTGTTATTAATTTCATCTAGGCCGCTACTACTAGACCACTGGTTTACGGTAACGGCGTCGCCTTCCGATCCTGAGGTCGTGGGTTCAAAAAAGTCGTGCAGAAATTCGTTTCTCTGTTCAAAAATGTATGTGCACTGTGCCAGTACTCTCAAAAGGTAAAGGAAAACATCGTGAACGATTTCGTAGGAACTAGTGACAAGAGAAAGAACGGTTACTTTCATACAATTTATCTTTCCACATTATAAAATAATCTAAATGCAAGGACATTTATTTCTAGATGCTCATTAAAGTAAACATGGCTATAAAACACCGATACACGAGTCATGCATATTTATTGCAAGCAACGCCGCGGGCTATAGCTAGTTTTCCCATAAGATAACTCACATTATAAATGGCATCCGCTTCCGCTCGCAGCCAAATACAGACGCGCCATGCCACAGATGACGTGATAGTGCTAGCACAGAGGCTTTTACGCTGCAAGTAGCTAGAGTAGTAGAGCTCTTTGTGAAGGGCTCGTCCGGGGAAGTACTACCACCACGCCTATTTATGCCGCCAAGCAAAGTTGCTATGTTTCGGTTTGAAGAGTGTGATTGCCGGTGCAATTACAGGCACATGAGGCTTAACATCTGTATGCCTCAAGTTGATGGACGCAGAGCAGTGCATGGTAGGGCACGTTCTTATCGTGCGTGACTTGCGAGGCAATGCTATTATAATAATAATATTATTATAATGTATAGATGATGGTTACCACTTAACATCGGATGGGCCATCTGCTTGTTCAATGTGTATAAAAAAAAATTCAAGACAAAATTAGAGACAGGTAAAGTTTTTAAATTTACAACGTTACTAAAAATTACTGCAGCCAACCATGTTATAACAAATCCACCTACTCTGAACTATTCGTCAAGTAAAAATATACCAGTCTTTGTTTTTTAAAAGTGTTAAGTATTTAGAGACGGACATAATTATTTTTATCTGACGGGTAGAACAGCATTACTCATAAATTGAGAAATAGGCACGCACTAAGCTTAGCACGAACTAAGCGCCAAAGCCCAATAAATAAAATAAAAAAAAGCCATCCCGTTCAAATTTTTAAAAGTTTGCACTAACAAGTTTTCTTTTGCGTGGACTATTCCTTCGTTTTTCAAATATATTCAGAATCTTCTCCATCCAAAAATTTTAACCTGTAGTGAACCTTATTCCAGCTAGATAAAGCTCACTTTACACTGAAAGTTCCTACACAGTGACAACAGGACACACATTACGCCTTTATCGATCGCAAAGATGTAACACATAAATGACGCAACAGTTGAATATAACACGTAATTCTACGAGATATGATTCAATTTCGCACGTCGTGTTTTGACCTACAAAGAGGTCGTACAGGGTCGCATTCGGGGCGTGTGTTTATAGTTGACGTGACGTCACGAGTTTAAAAACTTTAGTGCTTTTTAATTTGAGAAATGTTTTTGTGTTGTACATATTTTTCCATAAAGTTTAAAGTTTTGTAGCGCTAATTAGTTTTACCCGAATACAACTGCATTCTGTTGCCAAGGGAACATGTAGGTATCCACCCGCGCAATCGTTTTTTTTTTCTTACTTAGGAAAATTATGGTTATGTTCAGTATTTTCCGTTTTACGTATTTTTCAATTTAATAGGTGCTTAGGTATATTATTAATTATGAAAATACCTACTTAATTACTAGGAAACTAAAGTAGCTAAAATTATAATATAGGTAACATAATATATTATTGTGTCAGTAATTTAGTTTTTTTGAAGAAATGTAGTCTGTAAACAAAGTCGCTGGTCAGTCAAGTGTCACCCTCCGTACTAGTTTGTATGACGGTAGGAAGTTGTTGCTCCAAACTGAGCTCTGTGTTAACAAGATACAGTCTAGAATGGTGTAAAGATCTCAAAATGCAATGATGCTAGGTAGCAAACAAGAAGGGTCCTATTCATTATTATTATAAAAATAAGAATCATTTATATTAAACTATGTGATAGATATTATATACAAGGTGTTCCATAAGTTGTGTATATAAACTTTCATACATTTTAGCCTGGTAGGTATTGAACTTTTGTATGAAACAGCTGTTGTTTTTTTCGCGTTCACAGTATTGGTTCCTTAGAAAAAGTTGTTCATATTGATGGGTACTTTAGCCCCCTGAAGTTTATATACACAACTTATGGAACACCTTGTATAGATCTTACAGTAGGTAATTTTGTTCCAACAGTCAACCTATTTGGGGTATAAGGTTTCTTCTTATTAATTTAACCTTATTTCATTTTTAATTACTTACATAATAAAAGGTACCTACTTATATAATAAGCGTTTACGCGGTAGTATACAAAAAATAAAGACCGGGTGGGTAGGTATTATGTAACATCATGAAAGAAAGTGCTTCATAAAAAATTGTTTGTTCCAGTATAATTATGAAATGTTCAACACGCTCCTACTTACAAACAAAGAACTATTAGCATCAATCTTAATTATAGTCCTTTCAGGAATAAAACAAAGGGAACAAATTAATTAATTAAGGAGTAAAGTCGCGTGCACACTGCTAGCGTTTATCCGTCACGTAGTAATCCTGTTAGATGCGACGTGATCTAACTAAGAGTTTGTCAGCCTCCGACGAATGCAACATTATACTTATAGGGCGGGCGGGGCTACCATCTGAAAGTAAGGAAGTAACAAAATACATTTATTTTGGATACAACACATGTAAATTATATAAATAATTCTATAGATCAATTTGATCTGTAGAATACAGACCTCCACCTCCGCTATGACCAACTATATATTTTAATGTATTTTTTCTTTTTTATTGTTGTGTTTTTTTTCGTTGGTAGGTATTCTGTTTTTCTGTACCTGTCCGTTCTGTTTTTTTTTTTTTTTTATGTGTATGTCCATTAAATGTATTTTCTTTCTTTTTTTCTTTATCTGTAGAATACAGACCTTACCTTGTTTACCCATCAGAGTATATAGCGTTACTCTGAGATCCATCTCAGAGTAACGGTAATAGGTCATCTTTTTTTCAAAATGTTGATATGTGCGAGCGAAAAGTAAATTAGCGGTCTTACGGCCGGTGTCTTAAAGCCCGATCAAAACTAATCGGATGTCAAGTCATCTAATTCAATGTAATAGCTGAAATGGCGAGTGACTTGACATCCGATTAGTTTTGATCGAGCTTTCAGAAACCGGCCATAAGACCGCTAATTTCTCCTTAAGCTGACATGAATTTTGCTTAGGGCGCCCTAAGCAAACACAAATTTTAATAAATCCACCTAACAAGCCTACTTCACTTTAAGATAATTATTATTTTGAAAGCTCTTGCTTAACAAGCTTTCATGGATAAACAGTTATATTATTAGTACAACCAAAAATTCAATAAATTAAATGAATAACAATAGAAACACTTGCCAGAATTTCCTGCCAAACTTCGGAACCCTTTGAAAGCAACAGTTGAATATAGGTAATGCCATTCACACTTTTCTTTCTTCATAAAATATACGAACTTCTCCACTTGTTTTCATTTCCTTCCAACCTTCAGCGGATACCACAAAGTGATTCCATTAGCCAAAAAAATCACGAACGAATTCGACGTTAGTCGCGTCCACGTATCGTATCCCTAACTACAACAGAATAAGGTCCAATATCGCTCTCAAAGTCCACTGTTGATATTGTGCACTATCGCGACTCGTCGCTGAGTTGCGGTGTCACTATCAGCGACTTGCAAAATTACTCTTTTTATTTGGTTCATTAAATTGTACGTTTATATTTACAACTTATGAGTATTTTTTTTATTTAACAAAAAAGATTAAGTACAATTTCATTTACACAACATTGTATAATTTTGTAAGGTTTGTATTAATAACTTATGTGTACCTACTTATATTTATTTATTTATTTAACAATACAACTACAAACTAACAGCCTTGGCCAAAACGTTTGTGAGACAGTTAACATATAAAAAAAAATATAGGAACATATTAATGAATACATAAATATTTAAGTTAAAAAACGTATGCAAGTACATTAAATAAGTAGATGGCGCTTAATGTGAAACAAATAAACATCAGTCTTCTGAGTAATACCGGTCGGGCACGTAAAGTGCACACTGGCTCAGAGTAGACAGGTTATCAATACAACCCTGTAAAATCAGGAAGTGGTCGTTCATAAGAGCACATTTACGTATATGCCTTTGTGATGATACGAGCGACGGTGTAGCACGCTTACCTAGGTGATAGCCATTCACTCTTCTCTTGAAAACATCCATATACGTAATTCGTAAAAACGGACGCCCAGGTAAGGAATTCCACTCTTTAGCGGTCCGCATTATAAAGTTGAAGCAAAGAGCTTGGTGCGGTAGGTATGTCAACTATGAATGGATGTCTCGTTTCCGCATGTCTGTTTGTCCGATGCTAGAATGAGGATGAGGGAACCAAGCTGTATTATTACGTTACGCAAAACAGAAACCAAATTAAAAGAACAACAATAAATAATAAAAGTGGACATAGAATATTGAAAAACCCGAGCCAGTGAACTCAGGGAATTATGGAAAATCGGTTGTATGAAAACTTATGACAGGCTTCACAGCTCAGTTGGTAGTAGCTCTGCCTTCTGTGCCGTAGGCCGTGGGTTCGATTCCCACCGAGAACAAATATTTGTGTGATGAACATAGATGTTTGTTCTCTGTCTGGGTGTTATTATATTTCAATATGTAAACTATGAGTACCTACATGTCGTCTCGTTGAACAAGCGTAAATTCAATCTAAATGTTTTGGATTTATCTTTGGCTCGTATTCAATTTACATGATGTTCTACTAAATTTATCTATCAGCTTACACAATCACGTTTACATAACAAAATGCTGAGCCGAAACGTGTCTTAAAATACTGATAAGCTTAAAGTAGCGCTATACGCGATTGTTGCAATCACTTCTGTCAAATCACACTTTTTATAATACCGGCAACAACGATCGATTGGTCCGTGGTCGCAAAATAATAAAGCTTTTTTGTCAGCACGACATTATATAGAAACAGTCATTTTTTTTTCAACAAGCATGACTGAAAAGTAGCAGTGAAATGAATCGATAGGTCGCTTTTGCTTGTTTTTACGTAATAGCCTTGTGACGTCAGCCGCTCGTCACTCGCTGTCAGTAGAACCACAACTTTATCTCATAAAGCAGTACGCACGCTTTTTTTGGGTCAGGGGGTGGTGCCACCCCATGCCACCCCTCGTTAGCCGGGGAGGTTGCCACCCTCTGCGTGCACGAATTGAACGCCTTCCTTGATTCTAGACTTTTTTCTCGGACTTGCTTCAAATTACCTTTTTTTGTAAGCATTTTACGAAATTCGACGTAACATGACTTGTACCTGTGTTATTACATTATTTATTTCATTACATTGCGGTAAATAATAAAAATATTGGTACTAAAATATTCTTTACAAATACCTTACTTTATTTCTTTGACGTTATCATAGTGACGATTATTAATGTACCTATTATTTATAACCGTTATAAGTAAGATTTTTATAGTTGGTATCTAATCAAGCGATTATGAAAAAACCTAACGTGATTACCTAATAAAACCTTATTGTATCCTAACGCTAATTAATATTTTTTCATTTATACAATAGTTATTTACTTATGATTATTTTTGGAAGTACCTAATAAGTTATAACGTTACCTAAAAACCTATAAAGTTACCTAATAAGTATATACATTCATACATGAGTAATAAAGTTAGTATGCCTACGGTAAGTACACCCTCCGGGTAGCCTGAGGGAAAAAATGTTACACCTGACAAAGTGGAAAAAATATTAGCGACAATTTTACAGAGATTTTTTGTATTAATTTGGCGAATTTTGCGCACGTTTTTGTCGCTTTTAATGTAGACCCACGAAATAACGTGGGGTCCCATAGCGTGGGTTGCCTGCGTGTTTCTGTAGGAGGCTTACAAAAGAATCTATTTATATTTTTCTAAAGATTTTCTGATGAATAATATTGTCGGAAAAACAACATTCTTTTCTTACGTAATATTATATTAGGTACTTTTTACCTAATAAGCGACGTAACATATTTCCTTACGTAATGTACTAGGTACCTAATACTAGTATATTAGATATTTGCTACGTATTACTACCTAATATTGGGATATCTATAGTTTACCTGGTGAAGTCCAGATCGGCATTGATTTTGTTTAAAATTAAAGCACAATATCGACTTTAAAGAGTTTATTATACTAAAAAACATTATTTTAATAGTTTTTCACATTTCGCTTAATCATGTAACAGTATTAAGAAAATAAAAAAAATGAACCCAGACCCAATCCTAGAAATATCTAAATATATATTTATCACACAAATGTTTATTCTTGTTGGGGATCGAACCCCACGACCTTCATCGTAGAAGTCAGAGCTACTACCAACTGTGCTGCCATATACTTTAAGACAGTAAATTAGATTGTAGCCACATCTACAGAGTAGTCAGAGGCAAGTCTAAAAATACCAGACACAAGCCCACAATTAGCACAGAAGTAAGAAAAATATCGATCGCGCGAGGTCATCGACGGTTGTCTGCCTCTTAATGAGGTAGTTATGGCCCCTATTGGCATCGAGCACCAAGCATCCTGACCCCAGGGTCGGCTTCAATTGATTCAATTGCCTTGTGTGTGACCGGCGGCTGCAACTTGTTATGAAATACGGTGTAGATACAGGGTGTTAAAATACCAGTCCCGAAAACATCAGGGGGCTAAGGTAACCATCAATATGAATAACTTTTTCTAAGGAACCAACACTGTGAACGTGAAAAAAACAGCTGTTTCATACATTTTAGCCAGGTAGGTAGATAGAAAATTCTTTAAAGCACAAATAAAATATACTATACATAGGCGAGCTTAATGCTTAATGCCAGGTAGGTAGGTATTGAACTTTTGCATGTAACACCTTTTTTTTTCGCGTTCACAGTGTTGGTTTTCTTAGAAAAAGTTATTCATATTGATGGGTACTTTAGCCCCCTGAAATTTTCGGGCGTAGTATTTTTACACCTGGTATAGGTACTAGGTACTAAGCATGGTTCAGCGTAGATAGTAGTTATTATTCACGAACTAACTTTTTATCTATTTAAATCTTTAGCATTTAACATCCTTCTGCAAAGATTCTCCTACTGTTATAGGTGATGGTTACCATTTAACATCAGTTGGACCATCAGCAAGTAGTATAAAAAAGGGAAGGTAGCTAAGTCTAACCAGACGTTTTTTTTTAGATTTACATTTTCGCTATACTTTTTAATAAAATTATTTTTTGCATCCCTCAAATGTGTATTACATAACATAGCAATAGAAGACGTCGAAGGGGAGGTTAACCCTAACAAGAGTTTTCCTTCGGCAAAACTTCCGTCAAGGGTAGAGAAAGGAGACTTGTAGATGTAGGTTCGTGTAACAAAAAGCAATACTTACGGCCGGTTTCCGAAAACTCGATCAAAACTAATCGGATGTCAAGTCACTCGCCATTTCAGCTATTACATCGTATTAGATAGAGATAGCAAGTGACTTGACATGCGATTAGTTTTGATCGGGCTTTCAGAAACCGGCCGTTAATAAGTGTAAATCCATTCAAGGCTCAACTTAAAAAATGCTCTTAGGAAAAATACGAGCGAACTTTTGTATTACAAAAAGCTTAGATTGTTTAATCATGACACTATATTATTGCATTTTTTTTATACAACAGCTTATGGAACAAGCAGATGGCCCACCTGATGTTTAGTGGTAACCATCACCTATAACAAAGCATTACCTCGTAAGTCACGCACGATAGGAACGTGCCCTACGATGCACTGCCCTGCGTCCGTCAACTTGAGGCATACAGATGTTAAGCCTCATGTGCCTGTAATCACACCGGCAACCAGACTCTTCAAACCGAAACACAGCGTTGCTGCTTGGCGGCAGAAAAAGGCGTGGTGGTAGTACTTCCCCGGACGAGCCCTTAACAAAGAGCTCTACTACTCTTTTAAAGGATATCACAATTTCATTTCAGCAGCTCTTTAATGTTTGTATGCCCACGCTTACCATTTACTTGTATGTAATAGTAGCCTGTGTTTACTTACGAATGTGAATTATGAATCGGCACAATGCTAGAGTATACACAATACATAGATGGTGTTTTGTTTTTGTATGTGTAACTTTAACTAACAGCTAGAACCTATCGACAAGTAGTAGGTACGAATATGCGTCAATAGGAACAAAGTAAACTTGCTAGTTCTCACAACTCGTAAAATAAGTGTTACTACACTGGCGTAATATGCACTCACAAAGTACCCGCAGAAAATTTGCACCCAACTTGAAACGTAAAATATACCTACATATTATTCTCTGTAAGTGAACATTGTTCTTTGAGAAATAAGCAAGTATATCAGCTGGTTGTATATAAAAAACCGGCCAAGTGCGAGACGGACTCGCGCACGAAAGGTTTCGTACCATTATCTATAAAAACGGCAAAAAAATCACGTTTGTTGACGGACCCCCTTAAATATTTATTTTATTCATTTTTTTGTATTTGTTGCTATAGCGCCTACAGATATTCATCATCTGTGAAAATTTTAACTGTCTAACTATCACGGCATGAGATACAGCCTGGTACAGACAGACAAACGGGCAGACAGACAGGCAGACAGGCAGACAGGCAGGCAGACAGGCAGACAGACAGACAAACAGACGGACAGACGGACAGACGGATAGCCGGATAGACAGACAGACAAACAGAAAGACAGACGAACGGACAGCGGAGTCCCATTTTACCCTTTGGGTACGAAACCCTAAAAAGCGTATCCCTACGATATTGCAAACATTCTAGACAGCCGACTGTACGTTACACACACGTACCGTACTGACTGTACGTACAATTTCCGCTAGCAACAGAACAAAGCCGGGGACGCCTGCTAGTATTTTAATAAAGTCAATAAATATCAGGCATAGGTCACCGAACAATAGGTTCCTTTCAAATGGATAGACACGTTTGTACTTGGAACCTTTATACCTAGGTATACCTACTTAGGAACTTTGATACAGGCCGATCAAGCATTTACCTAAATCTATTTATTAATGTTATGTATGGCGCCACTTCATAACGCTATTCGGTATTCTCGTTTTTATTTGTTCTCGGTGGGAATCGAACCCACGGCCTAAGGCGCAGCAGGCAGAGTTACTACTAACTAAGCTATGAAGGCTGTCAAAAAAAGATAGCAAGATAGAGAGAATTGACATGCGATTTGCTTTGATCGGGCTTTCAGAAACCGGCCGCTATACTAGGGACGTAGTAAACAGAAGAGGCTGGCAGGATGTGAAAGAGTCATATTCCCAGCAGTGGACGATACCGGGCAGAGATGATGATGATGTTCTAAAAACGCTTCTGTATATTATGAACACACTGTATAGTCTGACTTTATTATGACATTAGCGTGAAATACCACAATGTGCCAACAGTTGACCTTTAGGTATAGGTACTAACTTACAAACTGCTAAATTACCAAACAATAACACCAACGTAGAACCTACGTAGTACTTAATAGTAATTATGTCCATCGGAACTTAAGGTTAGGCATAAAAATGATTTACGAGTAGTTGGGTGGAAGTAACACTATTTAAGGCGAATCTAATGTAATTCTCGCTCACACATTTCAACATTTTAAAAGATATAAAATCACTGATCTCTTGAGAGCACAGAGAGAGAGAGTAGTCTAGTGGTAGCGGCCCCACCTTCCGATCCTAAGGTGGGTTCGAAACCGGTCGTACACCAATGAGTTTTTCTGTTTAAAACTGTATGTGCACAATGCCAGTACTCTCAAATGGTGAAGGAAAACATCGTGAGGAAACCGGCATGTCTTAGAACCTCAAAAGTTCTATTAACGTGTAAAGTGCTCGAAAGGAGCCTCTTGAGGCGCACTTAAAATTCTTTCACACCACTGTTTCGGAAGAAACTAGTGACACGACAAGAGAGAGAGACTGAACTTTTTATGAAAAACCGCAATCAACCGAGTTGTTTACAAAAATTACACACACTTCAGCAAAAATATAATTTATACCTATCTACTAAAATATTGCTAAGTACGAAAACTAGTAAAGCAGACTTCTTTGGTATGAAAACCCGTTTGGACCCAAATTATATAGGTACTTATATGTATACTTCGACAGGTGTCAGCCCCTTAATCTCCAGTTTTGTGACTAAATCGATCAAGTGTGATTATGGCACTAACCTTGGCCTTACTATATTTGAGTGGGTAGTTATTATCACATAAAATCTTGCTTCAATAATTTGTACAAGGTTATTATTGTGACCTAAAATTCGTTCGCGTGGAAAGAGGCTAGTTAGTTATAGCCTATAAGTAAAACTAGGCAGGAGCCTCTTGAGGCGAACTTAAAATCCTTCACCACACTGTTTCGAAAGAAACGAGTGACACGATAAGAGAGAGAGTAAAACTAGTGATGTAATTTAAATAATTGAGATGCAATTAGACAATTGAGATGAGTGCTGCAATTTCCTGGAGTATTTCCGTTCGACAGATTCAATGACTTTTATGCCATTGTAATAGGTACTGTCTATATTTTGGTCCATAATAATGCTGAATAGGTTACACGCTATAAGATTTCAGAATTATGAGCCTAACCACAGATAAGAGAATACTAGTACCCTAATACTAAACCTACATTAATTATCTGCTTGGTAAGTTTACAATTACTTGCCCTACTCCAGACTTCCAAGAATAAGGTACGTGACCTTTTACCTTTTTTTTGTTTACCTATTCTGCCGCCAAGCAGCGTTCCTGTGTTTCGGTTCGAAGAGTGTGGTTGCCGGTGTAATTACAGGCACATGAAGCTTAACATCTGTATGCCTCAAGTTGATGGACGCAGGGTAGTGCATTGTAGGGCGCGTTCCTATCGTGCGTGACTTACGAGGCAATGCTTTGTTAGAGGTTACCACTTAACATCAGGTATGCCATCTGCTTGTTCCATCAGCTAGTGGTATTAAAAAAAAATGTGATGTACATCCTAGTCTTTACAGGACAGTTCTGAATACGCCCGCTGGGGGCGCTTATCGTGACCCCATACAAATCCCACGGAAAACGGGCTCGTAATTCGTAAACCGCGAACGGAGCTCAAATTTCACCCACAGTAAGTCTAAGAGTTCTGGTTTTCGTTTTTAGGGGTCCGTACAGAAAGGGTAAAACGGGACTCTATTACTAAGACTCCGCTGTCCGTCCGTCTGTCTGTATGTCCGTCTGTCTGTATGTCCGTCTGTCGCCAGGCTGTATCTCATGAATCGTGATAGTTAGACTGTTGAAATTTTCACAGATTTGTGTAGATGTTTAGTTGAATAAATGTATTTTCTTTATTTTCTTTCTTAGATGTTGTATTTCTATTGCCGCTATATAGGTAACAAGAAATACTAAAAAATATAATAAAATAAATATTTAAGGGGGCTCCCATACAACAAACGTCGTTTTTGCCGTTTTTATAGATAAAGTGACGGAACTCTTCGTGCGCGAGCCCGACTCGCACTTGGCCGGTTTTATTTGTTAAATGTAGTCAGGCTGGATTATGTATGGAGAATCAATTAGCGCCTCTATCGGCCTGCTGAGAACTCTCAAGGCTCTTTACAAAGCCCAGGCCTGTCCTAAAGCTTGATGACAGAGCACTAGGTATTCCAGTTTCCACGCCATGAGTCACCATAAGCCAGCTGTTATCACCGATAAATTTAATAGCCAACGATAAAAGGTGTTTTTATTAAAAACATTAACACAGAAACTGCGTGCTATTTATACGCGTAATGGTGGCACTTCACACCGCTATTCGTGTTCGCGTATTCGTCATATTTTCCCAAATACATTGTGTAGTGACTAGACATGGGCGTTTTCGTTTTTTCCCGCAAACGGTTATCTAACCGATATACAGTTTGCATATCGATATAGAAAACGGTTTTCTGATACCTATCGATATCAGCCGTATGGGTTGCAAACGTTAACATGATATTTAGTTATGGCAAACTAACAACGAAACGACAAACGCAAACTATTTGGCTATGGTTACGTCATATTCGCTTCATCTCTTTTTTACTAGTAAAACAATTCATTCTTAGAAAGGGAGGTAGCGAATATCAATTGGTGTTTGTTTCATATCGTTTGGTTTGTGAAGTTTTCGTTTTGTTCGTGTCTTTATTATGTAACAGTTGAGGTTTTGAATAGTTTTTATGATATCGGATATGTTGATATGAATATCGATATGGTATGATATCTAACCCATATCCGATATAAGTTACGTTTTGATATATCCGACTCATGTCTAGTAGTGACTTAAAAGGTGTAAAAATAAAACTCCTGAAAACTTCAGGGGGCTGAAGTACTCATCAATATGAATAGCTTTTTCTAAGGAAACAACACTGTGAACGCGAAAAAAAAAAACAGCTGTTTTTACTGTGCAGTTCAATACCTTATGTATTGAACTTTTGCATGAAACAGCTGTTTTTTTTTCGCGTTCACAGTGTTGGTTCCTTAGAAAAAGTTATTCATATTGATGAGTACTTTAGCCCCTGAAGTTTTCGGGAGTGGTATTTTAACAACCTGTATACTTATATTTGCCTCTTTTTCACGAACAAGACGACTACGCAAATAGGTACACGAATACCGCTGTTCGTCACATCCCGATCTGTGGACGGTGCGGTCGGCTCGAGTTATTTGGACTTCTATGCAATAAAGCCGATAACGAGCAAATAAAACCGCGAATACAAAATTGCGGTGTGCAGTGCCACCATAAAATTAGATACACATTGCAGATTTGCAGTGACTTGCTCTGTTAGAGTCGAGGATAGATCATCATCATCAGTCTGCTGGACTATTAGTGCTAGCAAGCATCAAGCCATCTCTATCAAAACACAAGTAAAAAAAAAGTTTCATCCAAATCGGTCCAATGGTTATTGAGTCACAAACATAATAATAATAGTAGGAAGTAAAGTCAAAGTCAAAGTCAAAATGTATTTATTCAATAAAATCACAAGGATCACTTTGAAACGTCTTAAAGCTAGGTGACTCTAGGTGCCAGTTCCACGCGACCAAAGCCTAGAAGAACAGGCAACAAACTTACGGCTTGGTTCCTACCGTTCTTTTGTATGATCCTTTTACAAAGTAATATAATAACATATCGTGCATGACTTGCAATGCAATGTTCTGCTAAAGGTAGGTGATGGTTACTTAAAATCAGGTAGACCATCTGCTTATAGCAAGGAGTATATAAAAACTGGCCAAGTGCGAATCGGACTCGCGCACAAAGGGTTCCATACCATTATCTATAAAAACGGCAAAAAAATCACGTTAGTTGTAAGAGAGCCCTCTTAAATATGTATTTTATTCTGTTTTTTAGTATTTGTTGTTAAATCGGCAACAAAAATACGTCATCTGTGAAAATTTCAACTGACTAACCATGACGGGTCATGAGATACAGCCTGGTGACAGACGGACGGACAGCGGAGTCTTAGTAATAGGGTCCCGTTTTACCTGTTGGTTACGGAACCCTAAAACCGAGAGAAGGAAGAGAGGCTGCTTACAGGTACATATAGGTAGGTAGAGACTTTTAAGAGCTAAGCCGCCACTTAAGGCAGGGGGGTTGGGGTGGTGATTCAAACTAAAGTGCCTGCCTACACTGTTAACGGACAGTCCTCAGCTTCTGGAGCTATTCTTTTAAAGTAGCTACTTTGCTGGGCTTATATAGGTAGGTACTTAAGTATGTTAAGTACGTCATTTAGAAACAAGGAAAGGAAATGGCATTTTACGATGTGAATATTTATTCTTGTATTTTAGAAAATCAGCCTCTTTCTAAACAGGAAAATATGTGTGTTGACCTCAAGCAAAACGAAACATGAATATTACCCATACACAATTTACTACTCTGTATTTTAGACATTTTATAGTGTACCATAAAAAGGGTTGTGGCTGACAACCGTCAAAAAACTTCGAGGATAAAATCATTTTAAATAAAATACAGTACCTATAAATAGCTGACTTTGTATTTAGTTTGAATATACAAATTCATTCATGCATGGATATAATTAAATGTATCTCAACAATGTTGCATAAGTAGGTAGGTATATAATATAATATAGGTACTTACTGAAAACCCTCGTTAGAACCGAACGTCACATACCTGAAATTAAAGTAACATTGTTACAGTAACTATTCCCATAAACCCCAGCTCGGCCCGTATTTCAAGAGCACTTACCGCCGTATTCAATAATGCCTGTGTTTGTTAGTTGCTGCGTTTACATTCACATGTGGCCGGAAATGTTGCCGTCCATGTCTGCGGCAGCGTCGCCGGCAATGTGTGTTCACACAACACGGGCAACGCGAGCGGACATTGAAGTGGCCGCTACATTCTCGCATTCCCCAAGTCCTTTCACATGTCTCTGCACATTTCCACGGACATGAGCTGAGTGTAAACGGGGTATTAGGATAACATCGTGAGGAACTGAAGTTAAAGTCAAAAGGACGCCGCGCGAGGATGAGTACCTACTAACTACCCTCAGAGAAACAGTTTATTAACTAGTTCGGAGTGTATTGCAAATTCAGCCACCAATTTTGGTAAATGCGACACAGGGATTTATTCTATTGAATCACAGCTAGGTGAATCTTGGTGCCGGTTCCTACCGTTATTTTGTATGATCCTACAAGATTAGCAGAAGATTAGTGGAACGAGAAAATTATGATATTGCACGAATAATGTACTTATATTTTTTTGAAAAAAATCGTAAGGAAACCTGATAGTATTCTAATAGCAGCGATGGGCTTGCAACCTGCCATGTATAAGGAATATCAACACTCCTAATGTGGGTTTTTACCAAATGTATCTAAGGTAATATTTGGACGTACCTCTGACAACCCTGCTTAGATATCCTGAACATCCTCAAAGAATCTTAAGTTGATACTTTAGTGCTAAGAGATCTTAGGGGATGTCTACCGTGCCTAGGGATAAAAGTCGTGAAACAATTTCTATTTTCTATTATGTTACTCTTTTTTTTAAATCCTGTTTTTCTCCAGGACAAATGTACCTCTGGAGA
This sequence comes from Chloroclysta siterata, assembly GCA_932294275.1. NCBI lineage: Eukaryota > Metazoa > Arthropoda > Insecta > Lepidoptera > Geometridae > Chloroclysta > Chloroclysta siterata. The sequence continues at coordinate 24,700,749 of OW028592.1, read as the reverse complement.
CAAAATCGCAGACAACCTCAATCAACCTTCTTCAAACAAGATAGCGGGGTTTGGTTTGGTACGACTTTAACTAAACCACTATTTCACAATGTGATGTCTTTATGTCTCACTAGAGGGCACTGTGTTCCCGGGCACTACCTATCCACAAAGCACTGTAACTTACTATACATAAACGTTACATAAATTTAAACATTGCTTAAAATTAATCGTCACTATTGGTCTTACCTAGTAAGTGATTTACTTTTTTTTTAATACAGCTGTAACAAGCATATGGTGGAAAAGCAGACCATTGTTTACCTCTTGGCTAGTTAGTTACTTCGTTTTAGTTAGTAACTAAGTTTTATTAGAAAGACTATAATAACATTTTTTATAAGCATAAGTACCTACCCATTTAGGCCTTACTTATAATGCATAGTCTGTATCTACCATAGATATTTACCAAATGGTTAGTGAAGGCTAATCTAAGCAATGTTTAAGAATGAAGCGTTTGTTAGTATGGGGTTAGTGATTAAACGCAACTCTCCAGCACAATTCTAAGAATACTACACGCAATATTACAATCAATAATTTTAAAAAATGCGTGGGCTACTTACTCATTGTTGCGTTGTAGTAGGTACTCTTATTTATCCTGTGGTTACGTGTGCAATACGCATGGTACTTAGGTACGTAATATTTTTTTTTATGTGTAGGTACATACCTTTCTTTTAGAAGAAAAAAATGTATGGGCTCTATCCAGCTATCTAGTAAAAAGCTTATCTTTGTTTAGGGCTAAATAGCGCTGTGCTTTTGTTTCTTATTTTAGAGCGATTAAAAATGCAGTTTGAATAAGGCATTGCGAAGTTAGGTAGGTAGGATTACCTACTTACCGGATTTGGTATTAGCACAAGCCTAAATGATTATATTCTATTCATGATTTGAATTTCAAATTATTGACAATCCCACATTTGATATTATCAAACTATTAAATATTGATTAAATTGAAATTTGCGATTATTGAAAAATCGTTAGATTGTGTTTTCTCTGTGACTGAATATTGAATGATTGGTGAGTAATGATTGGTACTATGTAGTAGTTATTGACCTTTTTAAAATTTATATTTTGTACCGATTCTTGTGATATTTATACAGGCTGTTAAAATACCACTCCCAAAAACTTCAGAGGGCTAAAGTACCCATCAATATGAATGTTTTTTTATTTCGCGTTCACAGTTATGGTTCCTTAGAAAAAGTTATTCATATTGATGGGTACTTTAGTCCCCTGAAGTTTTCAGGAGTGGTATTATTACACCTTGTAGAATGTCATATTTTATCTAAATTAAATCCTAAAGAATCACCTTTGGGTCAAAACTACAAATTGTAGGTACATCATCAAATAAATAAATAAATAAATAAATAAGTCTACGTGAAAGATCTCAGCCCCGGTCCCTGGGGTATTGTGTGACGTCATTGACTTCCATCTCCCCTCGCGGTGAATTGGCGAAATGTAAGGCACTGGGTCGGTTACACTTCCCCCTTTGTCGAAGATTTAATTGTTTACAGAGGGGAGACGACAGTAATGTCATTAGCCTAATAAGTGCCTACCTTTGAGACCCTGAGACATTTTATTTTTCATTACATCTATTCTTTGTGACATGATGGCGGTTCCGGGACTATTTCCGAATGCTCCTTCTGGATCAAATTCTGGATTCAACAAAAAAGTACTTGGAAAAAGTTGTACTTTGTTTAAATCCCGGTTTTTTAATTAAAGAACTTTAAGTTTTTCTTTTTATAGCCCTAAGAGGGCCGCTCCTGTAATTACGACTGGTCGGAACGCAGAACTCATTTTGAAACTATCACAAACCGACATCTTTAGAGATAAAGCTATTTTGTATCGACCGTTTTTTATCACATAGACAGCAGCCATAACGTGAAGGTTTCAGCTGAAAATACCTAAAGCTTTAGATTTGATAAGATGATGTGATTGATGTACTTAATAATATCTTATCTTAGTCTCAACTCTCAACATAGTTGTCTGAAACAAAATCTCGTCATATTACGAATTTTTCTCTCAATTAAACAAAACTTTGCTGCAGTTAGCTAGCAACACTTGCGTGCATGTCCGGGCATTAATACGAGTAAATACATAACTCAAACTAAATGGGTCAAGTTTGCGTGTCTCTTGTTATGCACATGCACGAGACATGCTGTCGTCTAGCTAGAAGGAATGTCTGTGTTTAGAAAATAAAAATCAAATCTGCAACATTTGATAAGAACTGCATGATTTTTTCGTGGTTACTATGGCATTTATTCAATTGAATCTCAATATTTGCGTGTTTATTCAATTGAATCTCATGATTGATTCGGATGGATTCGTTTTCTGGCATTTTGGGAAGCAACATAGCTTTTTCATTTTACCTAATTGATTTTCTAGTGTTATATTAAGTTGTGTTGTGTAATTTCGGTGGTATTTTAACCAACATTACTTGAGGTCTTAGCACAAAGTGTAAGCATTTGGAATGAAAGTGTATTGTGATATCCTGATTTGACCGAAAATGTTTCGAATGTTTTGAAGAAAACCGCCACCATTTTCTTCAAAACAAATGACGGCTAACTTGATTATGGACTGACTTGACTTTATAGTATTTTATCTATATCACTTGACACTGGCAAAGTTTTCTGTCGAATGACGGACAGGTGCCATAAACAAAGAAAGAATAAGAAGAATCTCAAGGATCACTTTATGAATCTAGAATCTAGATGCCATTTCCACGCGCCGAAGCCTGTTCTTATAGAACAGGCAACAAACTTACGGCTTTAGACGGCTCTTTTGGCTCTTTTGATGGGACATACTTGTGTCTAGATGGACTTGGTAGACTTTGGGCTTATGATTATTTTGCTTTAAAAATAAAGCATGTTTGTGTTTAAAAAATAAGGACCGAAAAGGTGCAAAGGTGCAAGGCCGCTACCCCAACATAGGCCGTAAAATGTCAAGACGAAATGGCTTTATTTGCGGGATGTTCCGAATTGAATGTTTTAAGTCAAGCTTCTCGAAATACTACATTAGCTTTCATACTCAGGAGGCCCTAACTTTCATTCAGCTTATAATGTTCTTGCTCAAATGGCAAAATGGCAATCTGTTCATTCATAGGTACTGGTCATAACTGGTCATTTATTAGTGGTTGTTAATAAAGCTATTACACTAGTATAAGCTACAATGTTGTCAACTTCCTACGGTAGAAACTCTCAGATATTTGTAGAAACGTCCATGGAAAATTCCTCAGTGGTAGGTACACTCTAGTTTTATATTACTCTCATCCGGTCATTATTACTGACTATGAGGTAGATAGAGAGGTATCTAGGCAGGCACTTAACCACTTACCTACCTAAAAACAAGCTTAGCCACTATAGGTTCGTAGGTATTTACCAACGTAACCCAAATTATATTGTGATTATGCGTACCTGCGTATGCGTGCTGGTTGATTTTATTTTTTCCTCTTTAAGGTTTATTGTTGGTCACTATGCCTGAGTTAGGTCAGTGACTTACAATAATGTGCAATCAACCATTGCGATAATAGTTATTATCAGTACTCGATTACAAAAAAAAATCCTGTATTTAAACAGGAGTATGTACAATTTGCACTAGTTTTCTCAAGTAGACGAACGACTAACAAGTAAATTACTACGATTAGTTTGTAACATCGACGTAAAAGCGAAATTGCATCACAAATTCTCTCAAATAACGGATTTGTCTCTTTCTTTCCAGCCAGCAGAAAGGCCAGTATACGAGCCCGTGGAGTTGGACGACAGTGACGGCGACGGGCGACTGACACAGGGGACCGCGCGGGCCGGCGCCTGCGCACCCGCAGTGAGCGCGACCGGGATGGGGGAGAGTCAGGGCTAAGTGGGGCACTAAACTTTTATAGAGAGCGGTAGGTCGGTATGATTATAACGAAACATGTGCCCGTGTTTTAACCTTAGAAAAAAAAACTTGCTTGGTAACGCTTTATGAACCAAAGAAGGATACTGTTTGATAATATTTTTTTTGGCATGACAACTGCGCCATGTTTTTTTTATTGCCAATCCTCCAGAACCTCAGCAACTTTCCAACGAAAACTTTGCCTACTTCTTTCAAATAAAACTGTAATTACTTATATATTTAACTGAAGGCTGTTTTCATAAATTGTTTTTATTGCATACTTAGCGTGGGTAGTCGGCACTTTCATGTTTTTACATTAGCATTAAAATGTCTCGAGTAGAAAAAGATGAACAAACTAGAACACGAATAAATTTCTTGGCGAGCGTAAGCAAAATATTAAACGCAAATGGGCACATAGGTAGCATTGAACGTTCAACACTATGTGCAACACCGTTAGTTGTCTTTTCATTTGTTCAGATCTGTTCTAGCCTGCATCTTGGTTACCAAGCGTAGCGGAATGTAACAAGGTATTAAAATAACCTATCTTATTATTCACGATCATCACCTACAATCAGACTACCTACTCTGCTTACTGTTAGATTTATTAACTGTTAACTAAAGCTATTTCATTGTTTTTGAAGAAAAAAAATATATATCGTAGGTAGGACCTAAGCTTTTTGTGCAATATCAAGTCATAATGTATACTTACCTATTGTCGATCAGGTGGTGCTTAGACTAGAATTAGGAAAATTATATCAAAAAATCTTTAGCTCGCAGCTTAAAAAAAAACATATAATATCTAAATATTCGATTAAGAAATCCTAATCCTGTACTCTATTCTTATAATTAAATTATAAATGTGTTAAACTCCAACAAGTAATTAGTTAAAATTTTCTAGAATATAGCCAATAATTTAGTTATGCAAGTGTTTTACGCATCCCGGCCAAGGCACCACCTCTTGACACCTGTTGCTGTAAACGACCTCCAGCTATTGTGACACATTGGATATTATGAGACGCGACTTTAGGTCGTGAACTTTGTCTATACCTTCTGATTGTGCCAGAGAATGTGGTAATGTGCAAGAAAGCTGCAACATCTATGCTTTGAAAAAGAGAAGAGACAAGGCCTGAATAAAGACAGGAAACGATTTTACTACGATCATTTCTAATTAAAATCTTGAATTTAAATTGTGTTATGCCTAGGCATGCCTAACTCATGTTGTGATAGTAAATTTTGCTGATCGATAACAAGCATCAAAGTCGCGTCTTTTAGTGTCTACTGTCTAGTATTTTTATTTTAAGTCTAGTTTGTAAACTCCAAATCTGTTATTTAAGGTTTTACCTAATTCAGAAACCTCACTAAGCCCCGAAAGGTTAACGAAATGATCCGTCCGATGTTGCTAGACCCCCGAGTCGCGAACTCACTGTGGTCCACAAAGACGAGCCGATTCTTCAGGTGCCAAATACTTCCCAAACTATGGCATATCTTGGCACCTTCAGAATTCGCCAGCGTCTTAGCCTGTGAACTAATCTGTACTATGGCCTTCTCATTCTTATGATGCCAATGTAGGTATTTCACTGAGCTTTAAATCTAATGTAGATACCTACGGATGCGTTCACGGTGTTGTTGTATTATTGTAATCTGGAATTGCTGTTGTATTCTTGTAACCCACCTTTAGCGTCTGTTCACGATGTGGAAGACAACGCGTTCGATTTTTATATATTGTTATTTTATTTAGATAGTAAATAAGTAGATGTACTAAGACATTTTACATATTTCAATTTTTTATTGTTATTTTAAACTAACTAACAAGACATATTTCTTTTTTTAATACAAAAGTTTGTGAAACAAATACAAGGCGACATTTTTATAGGTTCAAAAATGCCGCCTAGAATTTGTTCCACGAAATTGTTCCTTAAAATCAAGGCGCGTAGGCGTACTTTTGTTCGAAAATTTAACTAACCTAACCTTTGACATCGAATCGCGTTGTCTTTCACGTTATTGGTGCGGTAGTCATATTCATAACCATTTCATGACTAGATACTAAAATATATTTTTATCGATAAGTCTACCTATAAGTCGTAATAATCATTAAAGTGCAGCAATGATGTTTATATCGGTCTCTCAACTCCGGTAGTAAAAGCGGTACCGTAAAACAACAGCAATATAATGCGGACGTAAAATTCTACTGGATGTAAATAGACTACTCCCGAAAATTGAAGGTAACGTTACGGAAGGTTACATGAAAAATTAAATGGCCGTACATATATCTCTAACGATGTTCAGATAACGAATTCCAAAATGGGTCGTGCTCTCCGAAATATTATTACTCCTAATTCAGTCAGAACCCGGTATTATGGAATTACCTACATTTTCATCGGTAGAGAAGCCATTCTTGAATGTATGGAACATTCGAGCCATTCTTGACCTTATATTTTTGAGAGAAGTCTTTTAATTTTGATCGTAGAATAGTTATTCTGCTCTAGTACCTGTAATATTAGTTATTGACATCTTTGCAATGTACTACGGTGCCGCTATTACCGCCTTTCTTTAGGGTATTTCAATGTTCATAAACTAACGACGCACCAACCGCAGACGCGCTAAAAACCATATCCTAATGTAAGATGGTGCGTTTAGGTATATCGGGTACAGTTAATTAAATATGTGTAGTTTATTTCAATTCTTTTATAGTTGTGATATTGACTACACGCGCTTGGCGAGCGCATAGTTCCAAATGTGCAATTCTTTGGCCAGTGTTTATTGTCATGGCAAAGTATGACGTATTTTATTCAAATGTGCAATATTTCATATGGCGATGGGCTTACAACTGAAAAGAAAATGTGAGAGAAAAGCGTTGATGATTGCGACATTCATTACTAGGAAATATACTGTTGATAATAATTATAGTCTTCATGCGGCAGTTAAGGAGTTTTACAAAATCAAATCAAAATGGTTTGTTGATGTAGTAGGTATGCATACTATTCTTCCAACTCGTTCTTGTCTCTTTTCGGTGTAATTAATGCATTACACTCCAGTTCTTTCTCTATAGGGCTGCCTCCTTGACCTCTATATACGACATGACAGCAACCAGTACCTAAACCCTCTTGGTGTCATGTCAACCGATAATGTAGTCCATGCTTTGAATGTTTTGAATCAACTCGCTTCGTTCACACGAATTTGAGCTCTAACATTACTGTACTAAGACATCAATAAGCTTGTCGTGATCAATAGACACTGGACAAAGACAGACTGTATTGTATAATGTAGTTAGAAAAGTTAAGTGGCGATGCAATGCATTTAATTTATGTATGTGGGCTCTAGTGCAGTTGGGATTTGAAATTTAAATCAGTTCTGGTTTTTGTCTTGAAGACGCGAACGAATTTGTTTTTGCGGAAGGGGGATTTTACTTTCTATGGTTACTGGTTCTTTTAACTGTAGGTACCTACTTCCGTTAGTAAGAACCTAGTTACTGTTAAAGAGCGTAAGTAGGTACCTTATTGTTATGCGAGAGCTATAACTAAATTATAGAGAAAAATTTGATTGGTAACGATTAGATGAGATGTTAGCAATCACTATACCTAAGTTTCGACAATTATGTCTACTCACTGTCTTTTCTGGACAAGTACCTAATTATAGAGGAATTAGTAGGTTACGTTACTCGTCAAACTCTTCCCCTTTTCTTTGTTACGGTGGGTTAGACCATCTCAAAGTAAAATATTTAAAAATATTACAGATTTTTTACGACAAATAAAAATATTTGCGTCTTTACTTTTGACAAGTCTAAAGTTGAGTTAAGAATACCTACTTTGGTGGAATCCATCCTTAGATGGTTATAAATGGATAAATGAGTAGCGATCCTTGCAGAATTCAAAATAACGGTAAATTATTTATCCAAAAAACTAAGTCGAATAAAATTTCAAGTCCAATCTGCGCAAGCTTATAATAAAATTATTAAAATAGTCATAACTGTAACTCTCGACATATTTATAGAGATGTTACAGCATACCTAATATTATTATACTAATATATTACCTATCCCTGGTTAAAATGAGTGTAGACAGTGATCTCTATTGCACTTATTTAAGGCATTTATATAGATTTTTGTATATCAACTGTATTATATTTGCTAGATAACAATATAAACGTGAGTCCAAAAGGACAGCTAAAAGACTTATATCCAGGCCTTAGAAATTTGGTTGTGACGTCGTATAATTGACCAAAATACTTTGAAAATAGAAGGAAAGGTATCTCTGTTTAGGAACTTTATTTTTAAACTATAAAAATATTTTGTGGATATAATACAGTTGTTATTTCTCATTTTAGCCAGTATTAAGTCAGTGTTAGAGTCGTAACTTTACTCAGAATATCGTCTTTATGACTTCAGATTAAATGTTTAAAATCAATAAGAAGATATTTTCACAAACTAGTTATCTAGCAATAATATATTTCAATCTGTAAAATATCATCGTTCTATATTTTAAGATGTACGAATAAAGATAGTAATGTAATATGGACGCAGAATTCGGTATACGTTTATTTTTCAAAATAAAAAGGCTATTTATTTTGTTGTTGTTTTAAGTTTTCAATGATTTTAATTGTTCTCGTTACTTTCCTTGGGAATTTTTATGATAGAGTATTTAATAAGTACAATATTAATAAATCCGTGTGAGACGGGGATCGAAATCAATGTTTGGAATGTTATTATCTAATGTTAATTCCACTTTATATTCCGATATAGATAACTATGTAATAAATGTTGTGTGTGTTTAAATTTAGGATAACTGTCTTTATTGTACTCTACATTCCTGTAGCATGACCCGCGCAAATGAAGAAACGATCTAATAAAACACGCCGCCAATCATGTCATTTCACTCTACTTTACTGTTAACAACAGTGTGCGAGCGAGAGGTGATTAGCAGCGCCATTTTAAATTCGTTCCTTTATTGGCGAGTCATTCCTAGGTACCTTCTGGGTTGTCAAGATATATCCTTTTACAATGGGGCGTCTGAACTGCACGTTTTAATTCTCTGTCCTGTAATAGGTTCCATGAGCTGTCAAGTCCTGGTTTGTTAAACCGACTGCCTAAACGTGATACCAAAATAATTATCTGAATCAAAACTTTGATCATATTTTTTAGGTTAAAATCAGTCGATATTAACTATAATTAAGTTTTAAAGATTTGGATTCTGCTAAGAGTAAGAAAAATCATCAAAGTTTTGATTCCCAGTACCATTTTAGGTTATCGGTAAGGCAGCGGGTTCGAAACTAGCCGAGTAAAAAAAACCAATATCACTTCTACTTATTGAAGCGTAGTTTTGCCCCAATTTACAATAGTTATAAATTTTGTGATTCATAATCCCAATTGTCTACTTATTAGTATTTCTAGACAAATATATCTTCAAATACTCCCATGATCGGTATCTCTTATTGCATGTTTTTTTCCGGTTTTCGGTCGTTCGCGCTGGATTTTGCCGGTTTTCTTATATTACATCTACCCAGTTTTTAAGTACCTAGTCCGTTTCTCCAGTAGCACTTATTAATAGGAGCCAGGACCACTTTTGTTCTATCCCCGTCAATAAAGTTATCGCTAAACTTCGGTATTCCAAAACTATTCTCATGACCTAGGTATTTAATTTATTGACTAAATAAATTACGCTTCTAAAGTGTACTGTGTTATGGTGTAAATATAGGACTAACTAATAACTATTATAATAGTAAATGTTGTAATTTGTATATAAGTAATGAAAATTAAATTTTAAATACATAGATAATCATTGTGTGTATTTATTTTATACCCTTTTCTATCCCTTAGCTCATAATTTGACAGCCTTCACAGCTCAGTTGGTAGTAGCTCTGCCTTCTGCGCTGTAGGCCGTGGAATTGATTCCCACCGAGAACAAACATTTCTGTGGTGAATATACATAGGTATTTGTTCTCTGTCTGGGTGTTATTATATATTGCCTCTATAAGTATGTATTTACAAAAACTATCTGGTTCCCATATTACAAGCTTTGCTTAGTTTGGGGCTAGATAGTGCTGTGTTGAAAGGCCACCCACCGTTAGCTTTTTGGGCCTATTGTTAAAGGTTAGGTCGTGAGGAAAGTACCTAGCTTACCTAAATTAAAAAAATATATAAGACGCCTTAATTTTAAAGTGATACGTGTGATTTACTGAAAATATAAAGTTTTGATTTGCTTATTAAAATTCCACAGACAACACTAACACGAAACGAAAAAGGTTCATGATCAAAACAAGATATAAAAATCCATATACAGATATATTGACACTATTTTACACTTGTCAAGAATATTCAATGAAATTAGTTAATCAATATTGGTTACATACATTTTATATTACACAAAGTTAAATGTATTTATTAAATAATGGGACGTATGCACAGAATATACATATAAAAAACTTGCTGAACAATCATTTTTTAAGAATGATTTAGACCTAGAAGAAACTTAGATATTTGGGAGCACTCTTATTAGTTAAGTCACCATAAATAGCAGCGTTTTACCTGAAATAAAACGCATATTAATTTACTTACCTCACTGAAAGCTTTCAGTATTATTATGAAGAAAGGCGACTTCCGTTTCCGTCGATTTCTAATAGTTTTCGTACTTTTATACCTTGTGGTTCCGGTCAAGTGGCGCCACCTGGCGGCCGCGCGCCATTTTGCTTCGTTAAATGTTAAGCGCCATTTTGGTGTCATTGGCTTAGTTTCAGCAGGCAGAGATAAAAGTGAAAGCTTTCAGTGAGGTAAGTAAATTAATATGCGTTTTATTTCAGGTAAAACGCTGCTATTATTTTACTGTACGCTCACTGAAAGCTTTCAGTATTATTATGAAGATTTGTTTGTTATCGCCTGGTGTTGCCACTTGTAAGAACAAGGTTACTCTAGCGCCAATGTGATTTTTAAAATATTTTACCACAATAAGAAGGGTACAACGATGAATCTACAACCTGCTATGTATAATTGTGATTAAACTTTATTATTCATAATAAATCTAACTATTTATTCGATTTAATCTGAAATCAAATAAGTAATCATAAAAAACCCGTCAAGCATAGGCAAATAATCCTAATGACTGGACAATTTGTGGAGGAGTCCCATGACCAAATATGGACTCTTTCAAGCTGATTTGATGATAATGATCATAAATCATATAGGTGCCATGTTATTTGATAGCATAGATAAGCTATTGATTGCGTCAAATAGATGCCTTTTATTATAAGAATTAATGCTGCTCATTAATTTCAATAATTTTCAGTCGATGCTTAGATCACGCAGATCGAACGCTATCTGGAAATACTGTAATAGTGGCCGTACCAAACAATGTTTTGGTCCAACCTGAAATAATAGTGCGTGATGCGGGCTTAGCTAATTATCTTACAATTTTATTTCATTAATGGGTTTTCCCAATCCCATGATAAGGTATTTGAGTTACCTACGTATAGTATAGTATTACTGCGGTCTATATTTTATTCTAATAAAAACACTTTTCAACGTCATAAACTGGAAACTTTGTTTCTGAGAAAAAAACATTACAGACTTGAGTATTCAAAAACGTGAGATTATAATATAATCTCACGATTATGATATTATATATTTGGCTATGACGCTATGATGTAGATACCAAGCATTTATGCGAAAGTGTCACATTGAAGTATATTAGCCCATTGTAAAACACAGCGAAATTCTTGTTTTATATTAGTAACCTTAAAGGATTGTTTTAAGAGCTACACCAAGAAGTTAATGGTTGTAAACTGTAGGAGTAATTATCGGTCCGTATTGCACATTTATACTAACATTTCCATATTTAATTCAAAATTAATAAAAACACTTGTTGACTGAAGTTTCTACGGGTTATCCATGTTAACGGAGCTACCATAGCTCGAGTTTTGAGGTTGTCTCATCAAAAAGGCAGTTGCCACCGGGAACTATAATGAAGAATAGATCCGATGAGACTAAAACACCTCGTGTGTGGGTAATTCCATGGAATACTAAATGCTTTATAAAAAAGAGAAAGGTTTCTTAGTTTTCAAAACTAATAATATTTATATATAGTTGTATGTGTGGGATACTTTAGATATCCAATAAAACACAAATATCGTAATAAACGAGTCTGAGTCGTTGTCCCGAGCCCTGTTCGTATAGGCTGGTCATAGGACACTCGTCATCTGTAGTGATGACATCAATAAGCGGCCTGCTTTTCGAACTTGCCTAGGATAAGTGCATGCTGAAGTCTATTAGATAATGATAATGATTAACCATGACTGATTCTATATTTCTCATATGTGACAAGTTGTTTCCACAAGTAGAATTGATTTCATACCTTCTTTAAGTAGATAAGCGACTAAAGACTGTCGCACTGTATTTAAGTGCACTGCGATGCAGTAGGTAGGTACATGAACTTGGCTTTAGCAAGAGTGTATTCAGCATCTCTTTTTGGTAGCAGCGTAAAACAACTTTTATTGTGTGCCCCAAGCCCATTTGACACATACTTTAGAGACTTTTCAGAGCTAGATAATGTAGCTATGCTGTGAATAAGGATACGCAACGGTACCCTAATCATTCTTTGAGAACGCCTTTAGTAGGGTAGGGGAGGCTAGTAAGGTATTCAAATACTTCATTACCAACACGGCTGGCAGAGCTTACAAGTCCCTTTTAAGTTTTTGTGAGGGTAGAGAACTGGTTTCTACTATGATAACTACCTTGACTGTAATCCAAAAATTCTCGAAGAATGTATGTCTTCGTTTACTATCAAAACAAGTGATCGTAGAGATGCACCTGTTTTTAGATATTCATATTATCTCAAGTTTGAGCCAGTAAATATAAATGATAAAAATGTTAATATAATTTAGAACCCGTAAACACAAACCCGGTGCCAGTACCTGAAACGGTTAGGTTAGGTTTTTTTTTGGCAAAAACATAGATTTGAAAGGATGGGCTAAACCATCAGGTAACCCTAGGCCCAGAAAGCATTAGGGGTATACTTTTTTATTGCACCTAGAGCTGGTACAGTGGTAGTAGTATGCATAATTATATTAAAAATGCTTATGATACGAATATCAATAGATTGTAAAATGAGTCATACTTTTACAACATTAGGTAGGCGTAGGCTTTGATACGATAAGCTTTTATCAAGTTTGGTGCCCGCATTTTCATCCCTTGTGGAAGAGCGTTAACTTCACCTAGCTTTTAGTTAGATTCATCTAGCTTTAAGACGTTTCAAGGTGATCCTTGTGATTACCATGTGGTTTAAGACTGACATTACGAGTCATTATTTGTACTTACCATATTTAGTAGCCTAAAACCCTGAGCCTTATCAAGTTGCGAGACTTCATTAACAAATTAAACTTTCTCTTTGTAACTATTCAGTGACAGTTTTCAAATAGCAACTGGCTATAGGAACATCTTCCCTGCGAGGGTGTGCTTGTTCGACTTCCATGCGATGGAACACAGTTTTATAAACGCCGAACCCCCTGAGAGGCGGCTGTATGTTTGATTGGATTTCTGTTGCAAGAAACCATTAGACTATGTTCACTCATTATAAAGTTGTTTCACTAACACCCCCAAAAACTCTTGCGAGGCGGCTGTTAGTTTGATTGGATTTCTCTAGCGAGAACCCAAAAAGTACCACGTCATTAACAGTTTCATTAACGCCCAAACCTCTTGCGAGCCGGCTGTTACATTGATTGTATTTCTCTAGCGAGAAACCCTCGCTATATTCATTTCATATATGAAATAGTGGCCATATTCACTTTACGTTTATAGTTCCATGCGATGGAATATTAAAACGCACATCCACCCCGCGAGGGTGTAATTCTTTGAGTTCCATGCGATGGAACACAGTTTTATAAATGCCTTACCCCCGTGAGGGGTGGCCCAAAAAAGCTATGCTTTTTTTATTGAAGATATCACACTTTGTTTGATATGATCTCTCTTCACACTTCGCTTGCCTTACCCCTGCGAGGGGCGGTCAAGAATGTTTTACCTTTTTAATTGAAGATATCATACTTTGTTTGATATCATTTCTCGACACACTTCGTTTGCCTTACCCCTGCGAGGGGCGGTCAAGAAGGTTTTACCTTTTTCATTGAAGATATCATACTTTGATATAATCTCTCGACACACTTCATTTGCCTTACCCCTGCGAGGGGCGGTCAAGAAGGTTTTACTTTTTTCATTGAAGATATCATACTTTGTTTGATATGCTCTCTCTTCACACTTCGCTTGCCTTACCCCTGCGAGGGGTGGTCAGGAAGGTTTTACCTTTTTCATTGAAGATATCATACTTTGTTTGATATAATCTCTCAACACACTTCGTTTGCCTTACCCCTGCGAGGGGTGGCCACGAAGGTTTTGCCTTTTTTTATTGAAGATATCATACTTTCGTTGCATTCGGATCGGCGACCTGCATACTTAATCAGAACGATATAATAAAACCTATGAATTATAAAGTAATTATAACAGAAGTTAAAGAACAAAGTTCTTTTAGTACTCCTCAAATTCTTACAATTAAAACGTCTGTAGGTACTCGTTTGAATAGTCCAAGAAAGAAATAACCAATATTATTTTCTAAAGATAAAATGAGACTAAATTTCTTGTATAACAAGCAATAAACAAGCTAGTGACGTAAGATATCATAAATTTTTCCCAATTTGTTTGTTTCCCAGTCTATGATAACTGGGGTTTTTAAATTATGATAACGGGGGCTTTAGGAGTAGCTAGTTCCTTTAATTTCTTATTAAAAGTTATAACTTTAATTTTCACCCTCACCGCAAGAACATGATAATCTTATAAAACAATAATTGAATCACAAAGCTCCTGCTAGAAAATCTACATCTTCTCAACATATAAAGTATCATCTACCGGTGCAGAGCCCGTGTCACTAGTTTACGGCAAAAGGAATACATTCTTTATGTTGCAAACTAAAATTATTATTTCTATAAAATAATAAAGTTTGTACTTACATTCGTTCTAGTAACCAAAAAGTAAATTCTTTAACTATAGGAACGTGATCCATTTAATCACGGTCATCCATTTAATGTATAGAGGGTAGAACTCACGGTTTTTTCCTCTTTGCACAGTACGAAGAACATAATTTCACTTCACGAAATAAAAGATAAGAATCTAAAATATTTTATGCAACGGTCGTCGCAGCGATAACGCTGGACACAAGTTGCTTCGACGGAAAATAAAACGCCAATGACACCAAAATGGCGCTTAACATTTAACGAAGCAAAATGGCGCGCGGCCGCCAGGTGGCGCCACTTGACCGGAACCACAAGGTATAAAAGTACGAAAACTATTAGAAATCGACGGAAACGGAAGTCGCCTTTCTTCATAATAATACTGAAAGCTTTCAGTGAGCGTACAGTAAAATAATAATCACAGTTCATCTACATTGCATAACATTATTCAAAATACAAATTGACCTACTTATAACTTTATATTCATACTTTATAACTAATTACAAAAAATAATAAATAGGAATACGCTCTCATTCTGAAATAAGTGCTGCCATCTAGATCGATGTTGAAAACCGTTGCGTTCTCATCTGATTTCAGATAATCGTTCAAAGTATCGATAAGTATTAATAACAAGCTGGTGCCCGCGACTTCGTCTGCGCAGGATTAGTAACACAATATTTTTATAAATTGTAGCCTATGTGTTATTCTGATGTATAAGCTATATTATTGTAAAGTTTCATTAAAATCCATTCAGTAGTTTCTACGTGAAAGAGTAACAAACATCCATCCATCCATACTTACAAACTTTCGCGTTTATTAGTAGGATATTATGTATTTTAAATGACTGAGGGCCGGTTTCACCATGCTCTGTTAGATTAACAAAGAATTAAAGGGCCGTTAAATAGGTCAAAATGTACGCGTTTGACGTCTAAGGTTAGATTTAACGGTCTTTTAATCCTTGATTAGTAACTAACAGAGCATGGTGAAACCGGCCCTAAACTTAAAACATATCTTCTTGAAATCTATTATGTGAGAACTTAGATTATTACATATAAATATTGATACACGTCCATAGAGCAACATTCTAATACTCAGTACCTATAGAGCTAAAATAATTAGTAAATTTATCACAAACTTATTATTACGTCCGTCTAAAATTATTAAAATACCTCGGCCAAGACTTTCCGTTCCGTCGGACGGACTGGCATGAAGTGGCGCCATCTTTTGGCGATAATTTGTAATTAATTGTGAACTCACATGTGAAAACAGGCTTGTAAAGGGTAATTTCTCTCCCAGTCAGGTTTTTCCCACCAGAGAAAATATAAGGTAAAGTCGAATACGATCTGCATTAGCGTTTGTTAATAAGACTGATAACGACTTTGATCCCCAGACACATTTTAGATATATAGCGTGATT
Organism: Chloroclysta siterata; assembly: GCA_932294275.1. Lineage (NCBI taxonomy): Eukaryota > Metazoa > Arthropoda > Insecta > Lepidoptera > Geometridae > Chloroclysta > Chloroclysta siterata. The sequence goes on along the minus strand of OW028592.1, from coordinate 24,684,459 downwards.
TTTTTCAAGTGGGCCTGCATAGACAAATCCGAATCTATGAAGAATAGCGAAAAGTACACAAAGGTGTCTCGGGCCCGATTTTGATGAAATCTAAAACTGCATCATTGGATTTTTGAAAAATCAATATTCTTAACCAGGAATCGAACCCATTAATTTTGAAAAAAAAAACACATTGTGTGTGCAATATGATTGCACACAACTTGGTTGATTGTGATTTTTCATTGATCGAGTGAGCGAAGCGAACGAAGATCTTAGTTTCAACTTGGGCGATTTGGCATTTTATGTATGTATGTATGTATGTATGTATGTATGTATGTATGTATGTATGTTTGTCTGGCGATAACTTAAGAACCGTTGATCCGATCTGCATGAAATTTGATATGTCGATAGCTTGTACTTGAGAAATTTACTGGTAAGTATATGAGTAAAATCGGATGAAGGGTTTTTGAGATATGGGGTTTTTTAAGAGGGCAAAAATAAAAAAAGTTACATAAAAAAATCAAGTTACATGTCATATGAAAGGGCTTTGTTTGGACATTCCAAAACAATTTTTACTTTTTTTTTGGGACTCTCGGTTTTCGAGATAAAATTTAAAAGGTTAAATTAAGATAACCAGCGATCCAAGAGCTCCCATCTCTAAGAGTTTCGTTGACATCAAGGTTTTTCTACTGGTCGGCCAGTTCTTTTGATTTTTATTAATTTTTTTTCTTGAAATAAATTAAGGAGGTACTCAGTTCTCATAAAATGGTGACGACGACCAGGTCTGATGATGGAGCCAAGGTCTGTTCAACGGAACTCTTCAATAAATAGGCCAATAGAGTTGAAACTTGGTAACCATACCAATTTAGTAGGCGGTAGTCAGAAAAAAGTCCAAAGATAATGTTTGGACTTGCCTCTGACTACTACCGACTCAAAGTTTTGATGCGTTCGTCGGGTCGCATCACGAGATCTCAGTTCGGGGCGAACTACTAGTAAATACATTAGTTTTTAATGTTAATTAAAATCAAAACAATAAGAATTACTTAAAAGGATGACACCACTGAGCCAAACATCATTTCAAAGAACGGTACTACGATCTACATTTAGCTGTAAAAGCGTGTCGAAAACTTCACGAAGTAGGTACAACTCGAACGAAAGCTCTTACTGTGCCCAGTTTTACACCAAACGAACAACTAGACCGAGTGAATGAGGATTAACTAAATAGTGCCTTATTTTAAAACCACTTTAAAACATAACATCCCGTGAGCTAATGTCTACAGAGATCATTAGTAGTCGGACTGCAAAGATAACGCCATCCAAAATTAGGAATTTACGAGGTTTACTCATCTTAATTCTTTTATCTTTCTGTGGCTAACGGCCGGTTTTTAAAAGCCCGATCAAAACTAATCAGATGTCAAATCACTTGCTATCTCTATCTAATTCGATGTAATAGCTGAAATGGCGAGTGACTTGACATCCGATTAGTTTTGATCTTATGCGAATATATTTTTCAATGTTCAAATGTGCGAGCGAGAAGTACTTTGACGGGAACTTTAACAGTCCTTTAAGAAAATATACAGTTGCAAAAATATGGATTAAAACTAACTACCACGCACTGCTAATCAGTGACTACAAATTATTATCACATATTCCGTGAAAGTTACATCATTGACTAAACAAATATTGTTGAATTGTATTATAAGTACTAAGTTATATTAACGTACCATCAAGGTATCGAAATGTGAATCCATTAAGTAGTAGTAGTGCCGGTGTGATTTGACTGTATAAACTGGTATATTTTGAAACGTCATGATATACTAAGTGATGTGACCAGAAGGTATGTATAGTATAGTTTACTATAGTAAATTATACATTGAAGCGAACTGGATACATTAATCAACCAGTGGAAGAAATTATCCTTTGCCCAGTATTTGACAATATAAGCTAACAAACACAACATACTTTGAATTTTAGTTAAGGATTCACAATCCAATTCCCTTACAGTACATTTTACAGAACCAATCAAATCCCTTACATAGTAACCTTTAGAATAAATAATACTTTTGCCGTATCGTATACTAAAATGATAGTACGAAAACTAATATTAGATCGAAGTACTACCACGACGCCTTTGTCTGCCGCCAAGCAGCGTTGCTGTGTTTCGGCTTAGAGTGTGGTTGCCGGTGTAATTACAGGCACATGAGGCTTAACATCTGTATGCCTCAAGTTGAAGGACGCAGGGCAGTGCATCGTAGGGCACGTTCCTATCGTGCGTGACTTACGAGGCAATGCTTTGTTATAGGTGATGGTTACCACTTACCATCAGGTGGGCCATCTGCTTGTACCATCAGCTAGTTTAAAAAAAAGTAATAATAGGTAACCCACGTGGGCCTCACTTAAGTAAGAGCCTCATTCTAGGTGCCATTCTTTTTAAGCTATATGACTATAAGAATATACAATTTGTAATGGTAAAATAATATGCCCTTATTTGTTATTGCCTTTTTATCTCTGAGTAACTATTCATCAAATAAAAATATTTCCATCTCTCTCATATTCATACTTTAGACTTTAAAAAACAAAGACGGCAATAATTTCATCTGACGGGTACCGTTACTAGATTGTGATCAGGCACTAAATCAGATAAATTCAATATGCAGGATCCAAAAGTCGGGATTTGAACGAGTCTTTTTGGTTGGTCGCTGTCACTTATGATTTTCCATTTCATCTGAAAATAAAAAAACAAGGTGTAAACTAAGAGAAAAAAGTACAAAGACATTCTTTAAAAATACCTACTCGGTGTCTTTCATGTTATTTTTTATATAACTTGCTGAGTGAGTGAGTTAAGTCGTAACTCGCAACACCTATAACAGCGCATTGCCTCGCAAGTCACGCACAATAGGAACGTGCCCTTCGATGCACTGCCCTGCGTTGATCAACTTGAGGCATACAGATGTTAAGCCTCATGTGCCTGTAATTACACCGGCAACCACACTCTTCAAACCGTAACACAGCAACGCTGCTTGACGGCAGAAACAGGCATGGTGGTACTTCCCCGGTCTAACCCATCACAAAGAGCTCGACGTGTTCCCACACACTAGGCCGGTTGCGGCATCCAATCTGATGTATGAGGGCTGATAGGAGACCGCGTACCAGGCAGCCAAGAATTTCTGGCTGCGGCAGCCATAAGAAACTGTGTGATTGCACGGCAGCCAATGGAGGCGCAGCCAAAGCAGGACAAGCCAAATGTTTGTGGCTGTCTCTAGTCTCCGCGCACTCGTCGTAGCAGCCACATGTATTTTTTTTAAGCCGGCGCCAGACACAGCTTTACATGTTTGAACATTTGTTTGCTATGTGTACTATTTTACTACTTTGAATACAAAGTCTCGTGCCACAAAATCTCGGGGTTATAAAAATATTCAAAATGAGTTTCGTACGACTGACCGTTGACTGACGCACGACTGGCGTAGATTGGCTGCTTGAAACTGGCTGCTCAATTTTTACTCTACTACTGACTACTACTCTTAACCGTAAACCTACCATTACTTATCCAGAAGCGATAGTCGGAGAGCTTCGTCGAACGCTTTCTGCTCCGCCGCCAACCTCTCATTGTAAGCGCTCTGTTCTTCTGCCGACAGCGCCAAAGCGGCTGCCAGATCCGCGTCCACATCGCTCTGGCATACGAGGTCCACGTCTGGGACGCCCACGTCTGGGATCGCAGGTGCTTCCGTTTTGAGAGACAGCGACGCGAGCGACGCCTCGATCGCCCTGGAATATCTAGCTTTTAGCTTCTAGCCTACGTTACTAGCTATACAAAAGTTGAAAAAAATGCGGTAAAACATGTACACACGGATACTGATAAAGCTATTCAAAATGACGACAGTGGATACAAGGACTTAAAAGCAAGCAATGTAGACTAGACTGAGACTAGACTGATGCGTATCCGTGTGTACCATATTAGAAAAGTGTACAATAATAATAAGTGTACAATAAGAATAAGTGTACAATAAGAATAAGTGTACAATAATAATAAGTGTACAATAATAATAAGTGTAAATAATAAGTGTGCTCTATCTAAAAACTTTTGAACTTTGACGGTTATTCGATGTAATTTTTTTACTCCTGACTAATTGCTTGTATGCCAGAATATAGATCCACACGAGACACAATACACATTCTACAGTGTCTAAAATTCCGGCATAATATCTTTTTACTTAGATTTTCTTCATAACAAAACTTTCTAGTATTGTCAGTTCAAAAAATCTTTTAAATATGATCTTGTAAGATGCTATGCAAAGTATCAAAAAATACGATATACATATATCATAACCTCTATCTATTTTCTACAATCACTCAACGCACAGGTTAAATTAAAAATACTGCGCAAGTAATGTACGAATAATTATATTTCATCAAACTAATTGGCACACATAAAATACTAAAATAAAAAGCACACGTCACAATTCTACAAACGCCGGCCCCTGTAAAAAATGTTTTTTTAGAAAAAAATATCACCGGCTGCGCCAGAAATCACAAAAAATTGCCTTTTTCTATGCGCTAGCTTTTATGTCTTCAGAAAGGAAGTTTTGTTGCTGTATTTTATTATAATCTTACCCTATTTTATGTTTTGAAACTGTAAAATGCATTGTTTATGGTACTGTGAATATCCACTGTCGAAATATTTACACAAAAACATGTTGAAAACTATGTTTTAGCCAATCTATCGGACCGTGATTGCAGTCACACAACGATTTGTTGCATTGTACAATGTTTAAATATTTTTTGGCGCAAACTCACTTTGCAACTATTAATGTGTCAAGTGCTCGAAATGAGCCTCTTTAAGGCGCATTTAAAATCCATTAACCACACTGTTTCGAAAGAACGATTACATTCTCTCTCAGGGGCCTTATGCTCACTTTGAGCGAGATTATCTCACGGTGGAGATGACGTCATATCTCGTTCAATAACTATTTATCCCCATTCTCACCATCTAACTCCCCAATTTTCTCATTCAAAGTTCATGCGAGACGCGTGCGATGCGAGGTCAACGAGTTATTGAACGAGATATGACGTCATCTCCATCGTGAGATAATCTCGCTCGAAGTGAGCATAAGGCCCCAGAACAGAGGATCAGAATATAATCCCTCCGGCTGCGCCAGATAAGACTTACCGCTGCAGTTGTCTCTCCTCGTGAGTTAGGAGCTCTTGTGGCGCGCGGCCCGAGAGCGGCGCCGCCGGCGATGACGGCTTCTCTCCACGTAATGCTTCCCAGACGTCAACCTTCAACAAATACTTATTGTTATATTTTATTATACTTTATAGTTATAGTATATATTTGGTTCTGCTTCGGATTTTAGATTTCATCAAGTAGCGTAGCCCATCATTGTCCTCATAGTTGGAGGGTAGATTATGAGATTAATAAGGTTGTATAGTTTTATTGATAAAATAAACCTCACCGATAAGCTAGAAGTAATTCTCACAGCAATTTAGACTGACGTTCTACGTGTTTAATTATTTAATGTTCTATTAAAATAATAATTTTAGTTAGTTGGATTGATATTCTTCTAGTTTTTTGGCAGAAAATTGCCTTCCGATATATTTCCTATTCGAAAAATGGCAATAGCAGGTGAGAAAACTTCTCCTGTGGATTATCCTGACGCAAGAAATATAATAGATGCAGAGCCGTCTTACATATTGTCCCAGGTAATACAGCGTTTCGTAAATAGGTGCATGCATGCATGGATGTGTGTACCAGTGACGCTGTATAAAACATCAGATGGCTGTTTATGAGTTTACCTGATCCTCATGCGTGCCAGCCTCCATAAGGCTCTGTTGGATCGCGTACTGTAAGAGCCCTTCTTCGCCATCCTCGGATCCTAATCTATCGTCACTGCCTGCGTCTTTGTACCCTCTGAAAAAACAAAAGTGGTCAAAGCGCGCGAGCCTAGCTTCTTCCATCTTTTCCTTGTGCCTGTTCTTTATTCAAAATTTGAATTATTAAAAAGTTTTTATTCTTTATTCAAAATTTGAATTATTAAAAAGCTTTAGATTTTATTTATTATTCAAGTCACTCTAAAGTCTCAAAATCATATAAACACTGTCTCATGTAATGCTTGGATGTGCGACTAACCCCTTAGAAGTTTAAAAAAAAATTGAGTATTCAAAGACCTGAGAGGATACTTCTGGTGCCTGGGGATCTCAGTGATTATCTTATTTGTTATTTTCTTTAGAAGCAGGCAGTTTTAATTGCTTGGATGTGCCTGTACTCTCGACTACCCCAATAGACATCGCCATGAAAATATGAGTAAGAATCTGAGGAGGCTTATGTGCCTTGGTATCGCAGTGGTAAGCTCATCTGTTTTATATATTGTAAGCAAATAATGTTGTGCAATGAGTATTAATTTAAACGTATGAAGTGTTGCGCAAGATTGCTGCAGATTGATGGGAGTGACTGACTGAAATCAAAGTTTCTAGAAGCCTTTTTAGAAGAAACGTAAAAATGATGACAAAGATCCTATGACAAAGATTGTATTATGTCCCAAATACAATACCTGAGTGGGTTTTTTATACTACTTTCTGATGTGAACAAGCGATGGCCCACCTGATGTTAAGGTAACCATCACCAATAACAAAGAACTGCCTCGCAAGTCAAGCATGACAGGAACGTGCCTTACGATGCACTGCCCTGCGTCCATCAACTTGAGGCATACAGATTTAAACTTCATAGATAAATAAATATTGGTGGACATTCCACACAGCATTATCTCGCCCAAAACAAAAGCTTGTGTTATGGGAACCAGATAGCTGATATACTACTTATATACTTTTTTTTTGTAAATACATACTTATACTAGTAGTTCGCCCCGAACTGAGATCTCGTGATGCGACCCGGCGAACGCATCAAAACTTTGAGTACGTAGTAGTCAGAGGCAAGTCCAAACATTATTTTTGGACTTTTTTCTGACTACCGCCTACTAACTTGGTATGGTTACCAAGTTTCAACTCTATTGGCCTATTTATTGAAGAGTTCCGTTGGACAGACCTTGACTCCATCATCATACCTGGTTGTCGTCACCATTTTATGAGAACTGAGTACCTCCTTAATTTATTTCAAGAAAAAAAAATAAGAAAAAGCAAAGGAACTGGCCGACCAGTAGAAAAACCTTGATGTCAACGAAACTGTTAGAGATGGGAGCTCTTGGATCGCTGGTTATCTTAATTTAACTTTTATTATTTTATCTCAAAAACCGAGCGTCACAAAAAAAATGTAAAAATTGTTTTGGGATGTCCAAACAAAGCCCTTTCATATGACATGTAACTTGATTTTTTTATGCAACTTTTTTTATTTTTTCTCCCTTAAAAAACCCCATATCTCAAAAACCCTTCATCCGATTTTACTCATTTACTTACCAGTAAATTTCTCAAGTACAAGCTATCGACATATCAAATTTCATGCAGATCGGATCAACGGTTCTAAAGTTATCGCCAGACAAACATACATACATACATACATACATACATACATACATACATACATACATACATACATAAAATGCCAAATCGCCCAAGTTGAAACTAAGATCTTCGTTCGCTTCGCTCACTCGATCAAATATTATATAATACCCAGACATAGACCAAACATCAATGTTCATCACACAAATGTTTGTTCTCGGTGGGGATCGAATCCACGGCCTACGGCGCAGAAGGCAGAGCTACTACCAACTGAGCTGTGAAGGCTGTCACAAAGGCTGTCATGTGCCTGTAATTAGCAACCACACCCTTCAAACAGAGGCACAGCAACGCTGCTTGGTGGCAGAAAATGCATGGTGGTAGTTCTTCCTCGGAGGAGACCTTCACAAAGAGCTCTACTACTCTTAAATATACTTTTGGGACATTATAAAATCTATTTATTTTCTGAGTGTAAATAGTTATAATGAAACGAACAAATAGAAAAGCAATGCTTTCAATTGCAGCGAGTGAAAAAACTAAATTAAAATTGAAAATGTACATATTCAAACTTTTAAATTTTTAAATTATACAAGGTGTTCCAATACTTGTACTTAAAACTTCAGGAGGCTTAAGTAATGTATGAAACAGCTGTTATTTTTCGCGTTCTCAGTGTGGGTTCATTAGAAAAAGTTATTTATATTGGTGGGTACTTTAGCCCCCTTAAGTTTTAAGTACAAGTATTGGAACACCTTGTATACTGCTCAATCTAACCGAAACTAAAAATAATTTAAAATAAAGTTTAAATAATTAAAAAAGTGAATTCTGTTCGGCCAAAGTGTTAAAAGAAAGTGCGTAAAGGTGATGTGATGTGTGAGACCCGGGGCACTTTTTCATAAATAAATAAATATTGGTGGACTTTCCATAACATAACACTATCTCGCCCCAAACTAAGCAAAGCTTGTAATATAGGAAACTAGATGAATACTTATATATTTTTTTGTATATACAATACATTATAACACCCAGACAGAGAACAAAGATCTATGTACAATACAATACAAATGTATTTATTGTTTCCAAAAGATACATAAAATAATACAACGATGAAATCTCCTTTTAAGTAAGAAATACTTGTCATAGGAGATCTCGCTCTTGCTTAGGTCTATTTACAACAGATTATTTCAAAGGCGTTAGATTCAAAACATTTGAATAAAGTTCATGATTTAGGTTTAAATTGGTAAGTTAATATACAGGGTGTCCCAGAAATCAACGTCAAGCCAAAAACGGGCGATGGGCCAAGTCATGATAGTTATCAAAAAAATATAAAAAAAAATATTTGTCATGTACTTTTTGACTTATGAGTATTACAAAAAATAACAGAAAAACTGACACCCTGTGATGATCTTTTAAGTCCTGTGACTACAATTATTAACTTTTCGTGAATATTTTTTCTGTAATGTAACCGTGGATAACCCTTCTGTAAAATACAAATCAAAATGAAATCATAACTGCCTCAGTTTTAAATAAAATGTTAGATGTTTGGCCAACATTTAATTTAAAATAATTACATCACCCAACTTTAACCGACTGTACCGTAAAAAAAATGTACTACACTATTTTGGCAAGTAACTTTAAAAGATGGCGCATTTAGTCAGGATTCCAAAATGGTATGATACTTGCTAGAGTACTCCTTAATTTTGAAAGAATAATATTTTTTTTGAACTAAACCGGATTTCATGACAATTTTATTTGATTAGATAAAATGTTTGTAACCTTTAAATTGTGGACTTAAAAATGCCTTTGCTGCGTTTTTAAGTCGCTCACAATTCACAGGTACAAATACATACCATTTCGACAATGTAAGTGAAACAGATAGAGCCGCCATCTTGTCGAAAGAGTAATATGGGTTATCAAGTAATTTGTTAGTTTTAGGTGATAGTTTGAAATAAAATTCAGTCATTGGATTTCTTCAGTCATGACCTAACCTAACCTACATCTCCTTAAAAATGACCGTGTAATTTTAAGGACATTTTTAAGGAGAAGTAGAGCTTGCATTACAGCTGAAGGCAAACAGTTTGAACATTTGCTGTAAATCCTTGATGTAATTAAATTAAAATCATGACTGAAGAAATCCAATGACTGAATTTTATTTGAAACTTGCACCTAAAACTAACAAATTACTTGATAACCCATATTACTCTTTCGACAAGATGGCGGCTCTATCTGTTTCACTTACATTGTCGAAATGGTATGTACTTGTACCTGTGAATTGTGAGCGACTTAAAAACGTAGCATAGGCATTTTTAAGTCCACAATTTAAAGGTTACAAACATTTTATCTAATCAAATAAAATTGTCATGAAATCCGGTTTAGTTCACAAAAAATATTTTTCTTCCAAAATTAAGGAGTACTCTAGCAAGTATCATACCATTTTGGAATCCTGACTAAATGCGCCATCTTTTAAAGTTACTTGCCAAAATAGTGTAGTACATTTTTTTTACGGTACAGTCGGTTAAAGTTGGGTGATGTAATTATTTTAAATTAAATGTTGGCCAAACATCTAACATTTTATTTAAAACTGAGGCAGTTATGATTTCATTTTGATTTGTATTTTACAGAAGGGTTATCCATGGTTACATTACAGAAAAAAGATTCACGAAAAGTTAATAATTGTAGTCACAGGACTTAAAAAATCATCACAGGGTGTCAGTTTTTCTGTTATTTTTTGTAATACTCATAATTCAAAAAGTGCATGACAAATATTTTTTTTTATATTTTTCTGATAACTATCATGACTTGGCCCATCCCCCGTTTTCGGCTTGACGTTGATTTCTGGGACACCCTGTATGTTTATTACACGAATGTTTGTTCTCGGTTGGCATCGAATCCACGGCCTACCATCCATCGAATATCGCAGAAGGCAGAGCTTTATGATAATATAAGAGAGAATAAATAAAATTGTGAATAAAGTTCAATAAAAATTTTAATTGTGAAATAGAAAATGTGCGATAATAATACGAAAGGTGCAATAAATATGAATAATAATTTCACTAAATAAGAAAAGGTTTGTATAGTCAATATAAAAAGTAGGTGAGTTTCTATATAACTTACATCAGTATTCAAATTTTGAATGGATAGTGTGTATAACACGCGCCAATAAACTAATATAAAATGGCGCTACTTATCATGTATGTATTGAGTACCTCTCACTCGCACACAGTTTACAGTAATGTTACAGTAGTGTTTAAAAGCACTGGTGGTCTAGTGGTAGCGGCCCCGCCTTCTGATCCTAAGGTCGTGGGTTCGAAACCGGTCGTGCACCAATGAGTTTTTCTGTTCAAAAATGTATATGCACCACACCACACTGTTTCTAAAGAAACTAGTGACACGACAAGAGAGAGAATAGATTCGTTTCTTTATTGGTTTTCAGGTTACAGTACCCGAAGTAAGTTTTGTTTTTAGTATTTTGTTTTCTGTATCGTCAGGCTCGATTTTGTTGAGTTGTGTTTACCTTATTTGGTTTTTCGTTTTTCGTTCTTGTTCTGTGTTCATTGCGGGTTTTATATGAAGACGCTATAGAGATACCGATACGGAACTTTATGTTCTACTACTAATTTTCATCATACTTGCAACACAAAGTTCCGTATCGGTATCTCTATCGCGTCTTCATACAAAACCCGCAATGAACACGCAACAAGAACGAAAAACGAAAAACCAAATATGGTAAGCACAACTCATACTTAGGGTACCGATAAGCGGCTCTATCGTCGTGCTGAGAACTCGTGGCTCTATACAAAAACCAGGCTCGCAATATAGAAAACCAAAAACGAGAACTTTGACTTGAGGCACAGTTATTAGTACACACTATGCTATCTGTTCGTTATGTGTTAATTTCGTACCATAATATAATTTACTAGCTGGTGCCCGCGACTTCGTCTGCGGATTAGTCACACAATATCTTTATAAATTGTAGCCTATGTGTTATTCTGATGTATAAGCTATATTATTTTAAAGTTTCATTAAAATCCATTCAGTAGTTTTTACGTGAAAGAGTAACAAACATCCATCCATCCATCCATACTTACAAACTTTCGCTTTCCAAGTAGGACTATCCATTACTTTTAATACTTTTTATATTGACTGTTATTATTCAAGCACCTACATCAGATACATGGATGTGATTTAACATTATGTGTTTACCCCCCTCTTCCCCTTCCAGTGCGCTTGCGTGCAAATACGGTCAGTCAAGTCAATGCTAGCCATAGTTAGTATTGTTAGCTTTTACATAATGTATTATATACAGGCTTCGGTTATGTATGGCGAAAATGGACGAAGTTCGGCTGGACTTACCTTTGACTGGAGCTGGTCGCTTGGAGGCTGCCGATCTAGCTGTTAGACTACTGCTAATATACTTGTAGCTCCAACATTTTTTTTATAACATATAGGTAAAACTTTTGACCGAAATCTCACCTAATGGTAAGTGATGATTTTGTAAGATTGTTTTACTGGTTTAATGAAAACTAGAAAAAAGTTGTTTAGTGGTTGTCAGCCTCTTAAATTTGTATGACTTTGTAGCCAACTCTGGCGACAGTAGTTTTTTTTCACTTCGCCTAATTATTTTATAGTTATTTGTTTCAAAGAAATTCTTATTTCTTTTGTTATCTCACAACAACAGAATTTCAATTTTTAGATAATGGCTGACGTTACCATCTTATATTTTACATATGTGTAACTCTAGCATACTTACAAACTTTCGCGTTTATAATATTAGTAGGATAGTCACTACACATCGTTGTAGTTGGGAAAATAACACGAATACGCGAACAAGATTACCGATATGAGGTAGACTAGAATACCATAACATACCATACCATACAATAAGACTAGACTAGGTACCTTGCAATGATGCACCGATTACATTGTAGCACAGGAACGAGGCAGCTCAAACAATTGTTCGTCGCATACTGGATCGAGCACGTTTCTCTGCAACCCGATTGGCTAGAATAATGTGACGTACCTGCCGATATTGAAGCATTGGTCGTCGATGATGCAAGACAGTCTGTCTCCCTCTTGTATGCTCTCGACGAGAGGGACGGGCGTTTCCGTGCCGAATATATTGCCGAATGTTATCCGCGCGTTCATCACGTGGAACAATGGGATTTCTGGAACATTTTGGGTACATATTTTAGTTTTTTTTTATACAACTCGCTGATGGAACAAGCAGATGGCCCACCTGATGTTAAGTGGTAACCATCACCTATAACAAAGCATTGTCTCGTAATCACGCACGATATGAACGTGCCCTACGATGCACTGCCCTGCGTCCATCAACTTGAGGCATATAGATGTTAAGCCTCATTTGCCTGTAATTACACCGGAAACCACACTCTTCAAACCGAAACACAGCGTTGCTGCTTGTCGGCAGGAAAAGGCGTGGTGGTTGTACTTCCCCGGACGAGCCGTTCACAAAGAGCTCTACTACTCTTAAACATCATCTAACATCCTTAGATTCTCCAGACTAAGAAGGCACAGCATCCAGGCTCCCACAATGAGATTCGCTGATAGAAAGAGTGAGACAAGAATCTCTTATACAACGCTAAACTTAAAAACATTCAATTGGATTATTGTCTGCAAAGACAGATGGCTAATGAGTGGAACATAAAAGAGGAATAGAAATACCTATTTTGACAGGGAATCCTGAAGGCAGCTGCATCTGAATGAAGTCTTTCAGCTTCGCGAAGTGAGGAGACGCTATCGCCGTCATCAGATCCAGGATAGGCATTATCTGCTCTTGCAACTGGAATATTTCACAACACGTGTTTTTAGGGTTCCGTACCCAAAGGGTAAACCGGGACCCTAATACTAAGACTTCGCTATCCGTCCGTCTGTCTGTCTGTCTGTCTGTCCGTCTGTCACCAGGCTGTATCTCATGAACCGTGATAGTAAGACAGTTGAAATTTTCACAGATGATGTATTTCTGTTGCCGTTATAACAACAAATACTAAAAAACAAAATAAAAATTTAAGGGGGCTCCCATACAACAAACGTGATTTTACTGCCGTTTTTATAGATAGAATGGTACCCTTCGTGCGCGAGTCCAACTCGCACTTGGCCGGTTTTTTTTAATACTACTCGCTGATGGAACAAGCATATGGCCCACCAGATATTAAATGGTAACCATCACCTATAACCTGTTTTAGTTGTCTTTTTTCATCATTGTTTTCTTGTACCTTTTTATCTACGTCTATATGTATTTTAAGCATGATTGTATGTGTTGTGTGTTCTTGTGGCAAATAAATGATTGTCTATGTCTATGTCTATGTCTATGTCTATAACAAAGCATTGCATCGTAAGTCACGCACGATATGAACGTCGTCGGTTCAAAATCGGTCGTAAATCAATGAGTTTTTCTTTTCAAAAATTTATGTAAACAGTGCCAGTACTCTACAACCGTGACGGAAAACATCGGCATGTCGTAGAACCTCAAAGTTCTCGAAGCCTCTTCGAGGCGCACTTAAAATCCTTTCACCACACTGTTTTGAAAGAACTAGTGACACGACAATAAAAAAAAAACCTCTATAACTCTTTCGACATATCTTACCTCTAGAGGATAATCCTCGCACAGGCTGAGCGTAGCTTTAAACTTCTGCACCTTGGTGGTCATATCCTTGGGACGTCCGATGTCAGCGCTCAGCGGTTCGCCGGAGAAGTAATCCTGCCACGTGACCGGCGCGGGCGGCGGTACTCCCGCGGTTGCGATCCCCTCTTCGGACCCACTGGACTCTTCGTCCTGGAAGGTTTGGTGATAATATGAAACATGGGTTTCTTATGATATGTTTGAAGCTTGGTTTGGTTAGTGGACTGGTTTCTGCAACTTGAGTCTCTTTGCCTTCAGGTTTGAAGCTACATGTAGAAATTGAGATAGGTCTTAATGTTTTTTTATACAACTAGCTGATAGAACAAGCAGATGGTCCCCCTGATGTAAAGTGGTAACCGTCATCTATAACAAAGCATTGCCTCGGATTTCACGCACAATAGGAACGTGCCCTACGCACTGCCCTGCGTCCATCAACTTGAGGCATACAGATGTTAAGCCTCATGTGCGAGTAATTTCACCGGCAACCACACTCTTCAAACCAAAACACAGCAACGCTGTTTGGCGGCAGAAAACGGCGTGGTGGTAGTACTTCCCCGGACGAGCCACACATAAAGAGCTCTACTACTCTTAAAACATTGGTAACATTTGAGACAGGTTTTTTATGGGTGAAAACGATTAACAAATTATGACAGGACGGCGTCATGGCCGAAAAGTAACAGTCTCATGACGTAAAAGACTACAAAATTGTGTGGAATGTATGTATACATTTTATCTTGACGTCATATCTCAATAACTTGATCGGACGTATTCGAACATAAAGTCCAAATTATAGATGAATATTTGAATTGAATATTTCCAATAACATATTGTTGCGCCGGACGCCTAGCAACTTGTTTCGTTATTTATCCTGACGTACAGGTGTTTTCAGAAGGCTGAAATATGTTTTCAGCCGTTGCCAGAAGAGGCTCTGTCCCAGTTGATTACAATTTCGACCAAGTTGCCGTGGTTTTCAGGCGCCTGAAACATGTTTTCAGTCCGTTTCAGACTATTACCCATCGATCCATGCAATATCCTGAAAACCCGTTTTCAGGCGTTTTCAGGACCCCTTATGGACCTTCGAAGGACATTTCACTATAGAGCCATATTTGCATAGGAGTGACAGAGATAGCACTACTAGAAAAAGATAGCAGACTTTCGAATATTCTAGACTACTGTTCTAGAATCAATCGAAGGAAATGAACGAGAGCTATTACTGTGGAAAGAGATGCAAGTATGGTCTAGTATGATCCAGAACATTCTCGGGTTAGCTGCGTCGTATATAAAGCCAGTCGGCGAGAGCGACAGGCAGTCAGTTCGGTGAGATGGCTCGAGAAGAGAGCCAGTTTGTGAAGATGACTCGAGGAAGAAGTCAGTTCCAGGGAATGGCTCAGGAAGAAGTGAGTTGGAAGAAGTGGATAAAGGAAGAGAACTTTTGTTAAGTGATAGTTGAGTGATAATTAAGTGTGTTAAGTAGTGTTTTAGTTATGTAAAGTGTTAGTGTAAATAAATAAGTCATCTCTTGGATTATTATTGTGCATTTTCTATCCATACGAACCCCGAGCTCGTAACAATTGGTGTCAAAAGTGGGATAGACAATGCCGTTAATGCCGAGAGATGACTAAGGAGGGTGTAAAAACCCGAAGTAAGGCTGCGGTTGAAGGAGCCGGTCCTTTGACGGAAGAGCAGCTGGAAGAGCAGGTTTTGACTTCAGGAGAAGTCAAGGTAACGCCTGGAAGAGCAGCTGGAGGAGCAGCTGGAGTAGCAGGTTTTGACTTCAGGAGAAGTCAAGGTAACGCCTGGAAGAGCAGCTGGAGAAGCAGCTGGAGTAACAGGTTTTGACTTCAGGAGAAGTCAAGGTAACACCTGGAAGCAGCTGGAGCAACCGGTGGAAAAGCGGTCTACCAAGGAAGAGCAGCTGGAGGAGCAGGTAGAGAAACCGGTTGGTTGTTCAAGTTGATCGGATTGCGTTGTATCACGGATCAAGTGATGCTCGGGACGAGCATGTCTAAGGAGGGGGTAGTGTTGCGCCGGACGCCTAGCAACTTGTTTCGTTATTTATCCTGACGTACAGGTGTTTTCAGAAGGCTGAAATATGTTTTCAGCCGTTGCCAGAAGAGGCTCTGTCACCTCCCAGTTGATTACAATTTCGACCAAGTTGCCGTGGTTTTCAGGCGCCTGAAACATGTTTTCAGTCCGTTTCAGACTATTACCCATCGATCCATGCAATATCCTGAAAACCCGTTTTCAGGCGTTTTCAGGACCCCTTATGGACCTTCGAAGGACATTTCACTATAGAGCCATATTTGCATAGGAGTGACAGAGATAGCACTACTAGAAAAAGATAGCAGACTTTCGAATATTCTAGACTACTGTTCTAGAATCAATCGAAGGAAATGAACGAGAGCTATTACTGTGGAAAGAGATGCAAGTATGGTCTAGTATGATCCAGAACATTCTCGGGTTAGCTGCGTCGTATATAAAGCCAGTCGGCGAGAGCGACAGGCAGTCAGTTCGGTGAGATGGCTCGAGAAGAGAGCCAGTTTGTGAAGATGACTCGAGGAAGAAGTCAGTTCCAGGGAATGGCTCAGGAAGAAGTGAGTTGGAAGAAGTGGATAAAGGAAGAGAACTTTTGTTAAGTGATAGTTGAGTGATAATTAAGTGTGTTAAGTAGTGTTTTAGTTATGTAAAGTGTTAGTGTAAATAAATAAGTCATCTCTTGGATTATTATTGTGCATTTTCTATCCATACGAACCCCGAGCTCGTAACAATATAATCTATAGAAATTTGTTGCGCTTCACTATATACAACGTGTTTATTAAGAGTTGTAGGGATCCGAAAGCAGGATATTCTACCGGTCATAACGAACAACTATTGTTCTACGACTTTTAAAATTTCAAAGTTTTTCATTCATCAAATGCCTCTTAAACTTTTATGTAAAATGAATCTAAGCTCATCATGAGGCAGCCCTATTTACAGCTGTTCTTTGACCTCTAGTTGTCAATTGTAGATAAAATAGGTAACAGAACTGCCACCAATTACCTAGTAATGTGCCTACCTAATAATGATGTTGCTGTTTTTAAAGATCTTGGTATGTAAAAGAAATATTTTCGCGACTGTAATCCCTAGTCACGGTAAACATTCTCTGAGATCTTTGGTACTAATACCTATTCAGTAACTAGGTACCTACGTGGCTACGTACTCAATATTTAATAGAATATTTATTTTTGTTTGATTACTAGATGTCGTAAAGCAATGTTTATGATATTCATAGTTCTTTAAATTGTAACATGTTACTTTACCACCATGGTTCATTGACACCACAAAATTATTCAACTGCAATTTTGGGAAGTGTCTAGTCTGTCCTATTTAATCTTTGACATACCTGTCTGTCATTGGTTGCATTTAAAAACGCATATCCAATCAGGACGGCCGACGGCCGCCGATCAGTGTTACCATTTGTGGCAGATTTCTGCCATTTGGCAGATTTTAAATATTTCAAGAAAAATCTTATTAGTTTGAATTTTTAATGAAATAATATTTATAATTTATTTATTTTTTACCGAACTGGAAACTTCTTATTCTTTTTTACCTTTATTGATTTGGTTTCTAAACAACTTCTATCTCGTTTTAGATAACTGCAAACCGTTACAAACGATCAAAAGATAGTAACTGAATGTAATGTAGGTATTTAATTTATTCCGTAGCCACGAAGGAGATGGTCTGAAGTCATATTTTTGGTATTTTTATCGTCAAGCTTGGTAGATTTTGACAGAATTTTTGGCAGGTGTGTGGTAGAACCGCCACTTTTGAGATGGTCACCCTGTTTGTGTTTACATGCGTTGTTGTACATTGTTTTGTTGAGAAAATGTCATCAAACGTGATAAAATGGTGATTGTTATGTAAAAAGCCGTCGTCAGTCAGTGTGTGTATGAGCAGTGCCTACGAGGTAATGGTTTAGTGTGAAGTTTGAAGCCTGTGTCGTGCGAAATCTCGCAAACTTACCAAAATCCAGTTTTATCCAGTGTTATTATAGCCAGTAAATAATGACAAAATCCATAGGAACCAGTAAAAATATCGTGTCAGGGAATTGGCGGCGTACCTACTTACCTACCGAAAGGTAAGTAATTAAAATTATCTCGTAGGTTATCGTTGTTTTTTTCTTTCCTAGATAGAAGCGCGCGTGCGTGTGACCTTGACACGTACACAGACAGGGCTGTTGCAAATTTCTGAGAAAATATTAATTTTACTTTTCTATGGGAATTTCGAAAACGATGTATCCAACCGTTGCACACGTCAAAGTATTCCAGTGCTTGGTCTAAATACACGCTCTTTGTTTTCCTACATAACTTCATCAACACGTTGTATAGCTGCACAGGGGCCATCCCTATTAAACAAAATAAATAATTTAATATACCATTCTCGTGCAAATCTAACAACTTACATAGATAAATATGTCTCAATAGTAATAACTTTATGTATAGTATAGTACTAATATAATACTGAAAAGTAATATTAGTTTATACAACGTGTAACATAATACCCCTATAACCCCGGAATCAGGGTATTCTACAGGTCATGGCGAACAACTATTGACATAAGACTTTAGTAATTTTGAAGTTTTTCATTCTTGAAATGCCTCTTAAACTTTCCGCCAAAATAAAACTAATACAACATGACGCAGCCCTATTTACAGCTGTTTTTTGACCTTTAATTGTGAACTGTAGATAAAATAGGTAACAGAACTGCCAATTAGTAAACGCAAATAGCGTATGTACCAAGGTCACGTACACAATATCAGGGTTGTTGCAAATTTCTGAGACAATATTAATTTAACTTTTGTATGTAAATTTAGAAAACGAAGTATATAAACTTTGCACACGACAAAGTATTCCAGTGCTTGGTCTGATCTCTTGGTCTTTGATCTTATAGGGGTATTATGTTACACGTTGTATATAAAATTCTAAATTACATTTAAAATTAAAAAAAACAAACTCCTTGTTGTTTTTTTTTACTGTCGAATCATAATATTTATTAAGTCAGCCAAAAACAGGCATTTTTTTTAAGCAAAAATAGTTTGCATACCAAAAGCGTGAGAAACGAGACGGTCTGTAAAATAAAAATACATCGTAAGAAATAATAATTTATTCATGCATAACATACAACTAACTGAATAACATTGAAACTTAGTCAAACTTATCAACTAAATAAGAGTTCGCGGCAAACTTTATTACGTGTCTGAATATAGATATTTAGCGACAAATCCTGACTAAGCTGCGCAGAAAACTCAATATCACAATACTTTTTTTTGTAAAAAACGAGGAGTTAGACCACCTGTGGCATAATCACAAACGAATATGAAGTTAATCGCGTAAACATATAGTATGCCTAACTACAACAGAGGTCCAATCACGAACGAATTTGACATAAGTCGCGTAAGCGTATCGTATCCCTAACTACAACAGAATAAGGTCGAATATCGCTAGGATACATTAACGCGACAAATGTCAAAATTCATTTGTGATTAGCAGGGGTCAGAATAGGTAGAGTTTTTAAGTACCAAATGATGTAAAATTACCTACGCAATCTTAACATGGATATGCCTTTTGAATTAGGGATTAATAAAAATTGTTTTCTAAAACTTATGGGTTTTTTTATATACAACTAGCTGATAGAACAAGCAGATGGCCCACCTGATGTTATTGATTGGTATTATTGTCTTCTAAAACTCTTTTTTCCTATCCACAAACTATTTTAAAACATTCGGAAAGGTTTCCAATCGGTAACGTCGGTTTTTATCACAATTTAATTTCAACTTGAATCGTTTCCGACACGGGGATTAAAATGGCATATCCATATTTAGATTTCGTAGTAGCGTATTTGACGTCATTTGGTACTTACAAACTCTACCTATTCCGACCCCTGGTGATATGTCGTCCATTAATCACATTGTTTTTTAATAACCTTTTAACCCCCCCACTCCCCCTGGTAGTACGTAGCGAGGTTTTAGACTAACATTTCTATTCTACACGGTGTAACTGGAGGGGTGGATCATCGGTGGCAGAGCGATGGGTGACCTCAATGCCTATCGATTTAACCCCCATGTATGTTCAGCGATATTCAGTCGTTCAAAAGTTATTCAGATTTTTATGAAATTTTTGCCAAATTCCGATTTTAGACTTCTTGTCCCAAGTGTAGCCAAACTGTTAGGTTTACGACCGTAATATTTTTTTAGGTTGTAGCTCAATAGTAGGTTCTTCGTCCTACAATATCGTTTTGAGTCGTTATTTGATTAAATTCCAAATAAAAAATAATCTTTACAAGAAAAATCGCAATTTTAATTTTTCAACAAACTTCGAAAGCTCCCAGAGAAAAAAAAATACTACATTTTTTTTCTAGAACCTACCTTAAAAACTACTACCATTCATGGAAAAGTAACCCTGAAATTTTCATTTGGCTAGTATCATGGCATCATGTTAAAAAGTGGACTTGAAAATTATACTAGTGCTAAAATCGATATTTTTTCTGTCCATCAAAGGTAGAGATTGTGTCAATAAAAAAATACATGTAAGTAATTTATTTATTTTTTATAGTTAATGCTCAAATTGGGCTCCATTATTGGCTATGCATAGCCTACACCTTTTAATAAAATTCCTTTTGAGCCTGCTAAACGAATCTTCCTTTTCTCTGATCTTCATTTAGGCCTGGTTTAGTTTTTGCCTCAATTTTCCCACCCTGCTCTGGACCTCAAGCGCATCTTCACCAACAATAACAATGTTGTTGGTGAACAGCACGCACCAGGGTGCTTTTTCCAGTCATAATTCCATAAACTTCCCACCTAATCAACCAAGCACAGGAGTGCAGGTGCTAGACAAAAAAAATTATTTAGTTATTCATTTCTAATGTAAGCCGGTTGCTGTTCACCTTCGATGAACCATTTCTCTAAGGCTGCTACCTGTCAACAATAAGTAAGTACCTACTTACATTACAATGACCGTAAAGTAGTTTGTTATTGGCTTTAGGTAATTAGGGATTATTGGCACTTTCATCGTTTAAAAAAATATTTGAACATGATGCCTTACTACTAGCCAAATGAAAATTTCAGGGTTACTTTTCCATGAATGGTAGTAGTTTTTAAGGTAGGTTCTAGAAAAAAAATGTAGTATTTTTTTTTCTCTGGGAGCTTTCGAAGTTTGTTGAAAAATTAAAATTGCGATTTTTCTTGTAAAGATTATTTTTTATTTGGAATTTAATCAAATAACGACTCAAAACGATATTGTAGGACGAAAGACCTACTTTTGAGCTACAACCTAAAAAAATATTACGGTCGTAAACCTAACAGTTTCGCTACACTTGGGACAAGAAGTCTAAAATCGGAATTTGGCAAAAATTTCATAAAAATCTGAATAACTTTTGAACGACTGAATATCGCTGAGCATACATGGGGGTTAAATCGATAGGCATTGAGGTCACCCATCGCTCTACCACCGATGATCCACCCCTCCAGTTACACCGTGTATAACACGTATGCTTGTTTTGATTTAGCGTCCCGTACATTCAGATCAGCATAAAGATTTGCGCGACTTATACATAACAGAATACATAAGTGTCACTTATTATGTACGCCATTATCTAAAAGCCAGGAACGAAATCTTGGACGGTCCAGGAATTTTCTACAAGATTGAATTTCTTCTTAGCTTTAGAAAATGCTGCACATTATTTGAATGTACGTATTTACGATAGCAAAAGTACATACAAGCGAGTGTACTAATATAAAACACTGTCATATAAAAATCTTACTGATAGTAGGTACCTTTTTCACTATCTCTGAGAAACGCTACTCGTCAGAGCTGTTTGTGAAGAGCTTATAACGCTATAGCCTATAATTTCAACACACACTTTTGATGTTTTGATGTGCATCGTAGGGCACGTTCGTATCGTGCGCTTGTTATATCAGCAAGTAAAAAAAAGATACCAATATATCAATCTTTACTTTAGAAGACTCCTCAAAAACAAAAATGGAAGTATTTTGATGTGACGGATAATTTACTCAAAGATGGTGAAACAGGTACCTAAACAGTCTCATATTAAATTACAGGATGAACTTAATTTTTCCTTAGAAATATAATAATATACAAACGTATAATTTTTAATAACAATAGTGTGTGAAAAGACCTCCAATGTTTATTTATTTTTTATATTTAATTTAGTTTTAAACATGAGACGTTGTAAGATTTTTATAAACAACAAAAACAGTTTCACGACTTTAAACCCCAGGCACGGTAGATATCCCCTCAGATCTCTCAGTACATTTGTACGAACTCAAGATTCTTTGAGGATGTCTAAGGGGGGTAGTCGGAGGTACGTCCAATAGCACACATGCCTTCAATATTCAATAGTTGGTATGCCATACCTAACAGGTTGCAAACCCATCTCTTCTCTCTCCCTCAAGTCTTCTTGTTGCTTTAGCCAAATGGTAATCAAATCTTTACTATAGGAATCATTTATAAACAGGTTCTGAATTGATTGATTGATTGATTGATTGAAAATACTTTATTGCACATAAAAAAAATAACAGTACAAAGGCGAACTTAATGCTATAAAGCATTATCTTCCAGATAACCTTTGTGTATCGTGGACATACATATTTGTGTATTGTGTATCGTGGATGTAGTCAAAGACGGGTCAACTCGCACTTGGCCGGTTTTATTAAATGATGCCCGTAGTTCTGATTTCCATCGCCATTTCGCTTATGTAGCTGGTCATATCGATCCGAGAGAGCAATACAATCGAATTTCAAACGATACAACCTTAACCAAAACCTCGACCGAAAACATTACGTTGGTAATTTTTGATAGTGAATCTAAGTTTTCTTTTGGCAATGGCAGCTCTTGAGAGCCATCTTTTTAAAGAGATTTTAGCATATCGAGTTTTTTCATCAACCCAACGTAGCATTTTGGTGAAGATTTTGCTTTAGCATTTACGTTCAAAACTGGCGCTATCAAAATAAAAAGGTCTTTATTCGGTTCAATCACAAGGACCACTTTGGAATGGCTCTCTGATGCGCCAGCGACAAGAAAACCGAGCGACCGCACATGCACATAATACCTGCACATTGAGTAGCTCCGGTAAAGCTTCTGGCTGATCCGCATACGGTCTCCGAACACACATCCCAATCTCATCCTCATCGGTAGACGAATCATCAGACTCATCGTTGTTCTTTAGCGGTTTGTTTTTAAAGGACTTTGCCCGTCGGTAGGTCCACAGGGTCTTAGGTATCCTGGGACCGATGGAACAGCCGCCGAGTTGCTGAACGATGGGCGGGTCGCGGATGCGAGGTATCTCCGCAGATATACGTTGCAGAGCTGCGTTTAGAGTAGCTCGGTTGGTTATCTTGATACCGTGGATGATAGTGGATCCAGAATCAAGGTCACTTCCCTTCGATTTGTAGTTAGATGATCCTTGAGAATCGCAGTCACTGTTATCTCCTTTAGAACCGGTGCTTTTATGGGCGAAACCAGTTTGTCCCTTGCCGGGTTCGATATGTCCCTTAAAACTGGAACCGGGTTCGGTTCCCTTAGTGTCACTCTCAGAGTTACTTTCGTCGCGTTTGTACGTCTTTGATACGTCGGGAAGGTTCTGATTGAAAGAAAAGTGTTGTTTATCTTAGAAATAGTTCAAGTTCAATGGTCATTTGCATTCAAAATCAAAATCACAACGGTCTTTATTCAGTACAATCACAAGGATCACTTTGAACACTAGGACATTAGAATTATACTATCGCATAATAGCAATATAAAAAATATGAATTTCTATTGTTTTAAGGTTAACTTGGGTGGGTAAAAAAGGGGCCCCAAATCCTTATGATTACACTTACAAGAGTTGTATTACACTTCTAGTTCGAAGACACTAGGAGAAGATCAGCAGATACTTGTAAGGTAGCAGAAGAACGTTAGACAGATAGTACATTAAATAAAATAAAAAATAAATATAAATAAAGTACTTACGCGTGAATCTAGTAATCAAAGACACAACGAAGTCTGCTGAAGGATTATAAAAAAAAACACAAGTTTTATCGTCAGGTAGTTGCACAATTTGATTTTTCTTGGGTGCGCCTAACCCCAGCCCACTATGGGCAGGGTTCGTGTTACCCTTAAAATGTAGTTTTTTTGGCAGATGATAAGAGACGACGTTTGTCTTGCCCGTTCATTAGATCCTGCCTTGTTTCTTTGCACTAGAGCATTTAAAAAGTTCATCTAACTACAAAAACGGGCGGGGTCTGTCAAGCCCCAGTAGACATATTAAGTTCCTCATCAGATTGCAGCAGTGCCATATTATCCTTAGGTTTGTCAAGCCCTAAGTTGCTGCACAAGAGCCTTGGTTCCTTGAACCTTCGTTCATCTAACTACAAAAAGGGGCGGAGTATGTCAAACCCCAGTAGACCTCATAGTAGTATAGTATAGTAGACCGCATAGTAGATCATCTTTTGGTTTGTCCAGCCCCAAGTTGCTGCACAAGAGCATTTTAATTCATCTAACTACAGGGCGGGGTCTGCGTTACCTCAGGAGACCTCACCTGAAGGTCCTCATCGGACGGCAACAGTGCCATATCATCTTTGGGTTCGTCCAGCCCCGAGTTGCTGCACAAGAGCATTTTATTTCATCTAAGTACAGGGCGGGGTCTGCGCTACCCCAGGAGACCTCACCTGAAGGTCCTCATCGGACGGCAGCAGCGCCATGTCGTCCTTGGCTTCGTCCAGGCCCAGCAGGCCGGCTATGGGCGGCGCGCGCGTGCGCTTGGCGCCGGCCGGCAGATGCTCGCAGCGCGTCTTGGACACTATCTCCACGTTGTTGGCGCTGAACACTTTGCAGTCGTAGCCGTTCACTATCTCGGACTTGTCCTGGCGCCAGCCCCAGATGCCGCTTTTGTTGCTGTGGAGTATACAATATATAAATAAATAAATATTGGTGGACTTTCCACACACCATTATATAGCCCCAAACTAAGCCAAAGCTTGTAATATGGGAACCAGATATAATACATAATATACTTTTTAATTTTAAATACTTACTTATAATATTATATAACCCCCAGACAGAGAACAACATTCTATGGTCATCACACAAATGTTTGTTCTCGGTGGGGATCGAATCCACGGCCTACGACGCAGAAGGCAGAGGTACTACCAACTGAGCTATGAAGGCTGTCAGAACAATATGATTATTACTGAGAAATCACTTCGCTGAGAGCACTGGTGATCTGCTGGTAGCCGTCACGCCTTAAGTGTAGTGGGTTCAAAACCGGACGTGCACTGAGTTTTTCTGTACAAAAATGTATGTGCACATTGCCAGTACTCTCAAACGGTGAAGGAAATCATCGGTCGGTCGGCTCTGTGTACATTGCACCTATAAAAAAGTAACTGCTTCGATCGCTTATTTACTTAATTTTACTTTGTTTTCTTGCGCTTCAAGATTTTTTCGGTCAAAGAGAGCAACACAGCGCACTAAAACTATGGAGGCCTGACATGTAATGTCTCGAAATTTAATGTAATATCCTATTTTCACCAATTTTTCCACGTGGGGTAAAAATTGGTGAAAACGCAACCCAAAATAAAACAGGTCCTTCAGTTTAATAGTGCACTGACCGTTCGAAGCTGATCTTGTCGGTGTCAAGATAGTTGATAGCGAGCGGCTCTTCCAAGCGCCGGCGCAGCGCCTTGAGCCGCGGCACGGGGTTGGGCCACAGGTCGGTGCCGTCTATCGCCTCGATGGACACCGTGCCCGCTTCGTGGTTCAGCTCCATGAACTTGGCTGTTGTGCCTGATAACAAGGATGACCTGCCATTGTACTATGTTTTATGAGTAGTAGAGCTCTTTCTGTGTGGTTGGTCTGGGGAAGTCCTACCACCATGCCTATTTCTGCCGCCAAGCAGCGTTGCTTTGTTTCGATTTGAAGGGTGTGGTTGGAACGTGAAATTATAGGCACATGGGGCTTAGTATAATGTATTGCTGAAGTGGATGGACGCAGGATAGTGCATCGTAGGGCATGTTGTTTATCGTGCGTTCCTTTCGAAGTAAAACTTTATTATAGGTGATGATCACCACTTACCATCAGGCGTGTTCTATCAGCAAGTCGTATAAAAAAAGGAAGTACGTACTAGATCAGACGCCTCGAACAAAATACTCTCAATCCTATCCTACGAACCATTACTAAGAATGCGAAAGTTTATTTTATCTACACTAATATTATAAAGAGGTAACATTTGTATTTTTGTATTTTTGTATATTTGTATGTAACGAATAGGCTCAAAAACTACTGGTCCGATTTCAAAAATTCTTTCACCATTAGAATGCTACATTATCCCTGAGTAACATAGGCTATATTATATTTTCAAAAAAATCAGGGATCCTTACTAAAACTTCAATAATGTAACCCAAGGTGGAAAAATAAAACCTTAAATCGCGTGCGCTGCGAAAACTATTGAAGTTAGAACAAAATAATGTACTACGATTTTGTAGAACACGACATCATCTACAAAAAATGTCTCGACAGCATATGTCTAACTATTATAGTTATGTGACAATAAGTGTTCTTTTATTATAAAAAAATAATTGAAATGCCTCCGCTAGAAAAGGGTCTTTATTTGTACCTTGGTGTTAATCCTTATCCAAATAAATCATTTCATAATTAAGACGGTTTTAATACCTATAGATTACTCCTTAAATTTTTCGAATCGGACATTCCATTCAAAAGATATGACGAAATTAAAAATGTTAACGGGTCCACGGGTCACGCGCGGGTTGCGATTTCACTCACTCAAGGAGAAGCGCGTGCAAATGTATGAAATAAGTAGACGCAAGGCTCGAACCCACGGTCTAAGTTTATCCTAAAATGTTCAAAAAATGTATGACCACCCATGCGAAGCTGGGACAGGCCGCTAGTACATACATAAAATGCCAAATCGCCCAAGTTAAAACTAAGATCTTCGTTCGCTTCGCTCACTCGATCAATTAAATATTGGTGGACTTTCCACTCAGCATCTAGCCCCAAACTAAGCTAAGCTTGTAATAATATGGGAACCAGAAAGTTGATATAATTCTTAAATACTTTTTTTTTGTAAATACATTCTTATAGTAGTGGTTCGCCCCGAACTGAGATCTCGTGATGCTACCCGACGAACGCACTAAAACTTTGAGCAGGTGGTAGTCAGAGGCAAGTCCTCGAGCTCTTGGATCGCTGGTTATCTTAATTTAACTTTTTTGTTGTATCTCAAAAACCCAGCGTCGCAGAAAAAAAGTAAAAATTGTAAATGAATGGACATGAAAAAGTAACACAATAGGTAGGTAGGTACCTACCTATACCTACACTGGTTTTTCTTTGACAATATAGATAGATAGAAAACTCTTTATTGTACACCACAAGAGAAATCTCTATCTCTATCTCTAATACTATAAGAATCAAAGTCCTGACTGACTGACTGACTGACTGACATATAGACAACGCACAGCCTAAACCGCTGGTCCTAGAGACTTGAAATTTGAGGAGTACATAGGTCTTATGACGTAGAGGTGTACTAAGAAGGGATTTTTGAAAATTCAACCCCTAAGGGTGTAAAAAGGGATGAAAACGTTTGTATGAAAAATTGTATTCCTTGAACCTACAAACTTGAAACTTGGAGTACATGTACTTCAAAGCTAAAAAATAAGAATGGCATTTTTAGTTTTTTAAAACTACCCTTAATAAGTGTGCAAAGGGATGTAAAAGTTTGTATGGGAGTTTTTTGACCGCTGGTCCTAGAGACTTGAAATTTGAGGAGTACATAGGTCTTATGGCGTAGAGGTGTACTAAGAAGGGATTTTTGGAAATTCATCCCCTAAGAGTGTAAAAAGGGATGAAAACGTTTGTATGAAAAATTGTATTCCTTGAACCTACAAACTTGAAACTTCGAGTACATGTACTTCAAAGCTAAAAAATAGGAATGGCATTTTTAGTTTTTTTAAACTACCCTTAATAAGTGTGCAAAGGGATGTAAAAGTTTGTATAGGAGTTTTTTGACCGCTGGTCCTAGAGACTTGAAATTTGAGGAGTACATAGGTCTTATGGCGTAGAGGTGTACTAAGAAGGGATTTTTGGAAATTCATCCCCTAAGGGTGTAAAAAGGGTTGAAAACGTTGGTATGAAAAATAGTATTCCTTGAACCTACAAACTAGTAGGTAGGTACTTCAAGGCAAAAAAATAGGATAGGCATTTTTAGTTTTTTTAAACTACCTTTATTAAGCGTGCAAAGGGATGTCAAAGTTTGTATGGGAGTTTTGTAACGCGTGGCGCGATTTTCCGTGTAAGGGTGTCTTTTTTGTATTTGTCATGTTGTGATAAAAAAGCTAGACAGACTGGGAGTCAGAGGCCTGCCTCTCAAACTGTTCGGAGACTATCTGAATAACCGGAAACAACTGGTGAAAATTGACCGCTGGACGAGTAACGAACAAACAGTCACATATGGAGTACCGCAAGGGAGCATCCTCGGCCCAACGCTATTCCTTATCTACATTAATAGCTTATGTAATATGAATCTAAAAAATGGCAAAGTCTTAACCTTTGCCGATGACACCGCCCTCTTATTCACTGGAAACAGCTGGGAAGAGGTCTTCGCCAGAGCGCAAGTTGGCTTCGATAGAGTCTGTTTTTGGCTTCAGAACAACGTCTTAACACTGAATACGGCCAAAACTAAATGTATGGCGTTTGCCATGCGATCAAATCTCCTCCCACCTTGTAATCACCACATTACTGCTCACAGCTGCAATCGTGGATCTCCTATCTGTTTATGTCCATCTTTACAAAGAACAGACACCATTCGATACCTGGGTGTTACCATAGATCAGACCTTAAGCTTTAAGCCTCACATTGATGTTTTGGTAACTAGGTTGCGCAAACTGATCTATATTTTCAAGACTTTGAGGCATGTGGCAGATCGCAAGATCATTAGGATGGTTTACTTTGCCCTTTGCCAGCCAATAGTGGATTACTGTTTTAGCGGCACCTCCTGGGGAGGTGCCGCTAAAACTTACCTTCTGGAATTGGAGAGGGCACAGCGAGCCATCCTAAAGGTTAGTGCGGGCCATCCCTTTCGCTTCCCAACATTAGCCCTCTACAAAGAATGGGACATTTTAACTGTTAGGCAATCCTTCCTGTTGCAAGTAGTGCTAAAGAAACACTCCGAGCTAGTGTTTGACGCTACCTTGCTGAAAGGTAGACGGAGGGCCACAGTGTGTCAACTACAAGCCTTTCGCACAAGCTTGTCCCACAAATTCTACTGTTTCCTTGGCGCATACATCTACACTAAGCTGAACAACAGCCTATCATTCTACTCTCTCAATAAGTACAGCTGCAAGAAAACTGTGAGTAAATGGCTGAAAACACTAAGCTATGACCAAACAGAAGATCTTATGTACGGTCTTAAATAACCTAGCATCTCAGTTCACAAATAATTTCGGATTTGTGAATACCTTCCTCACTGAAAGCTGTTATTGATTAATAGTAGTACTAATCGAAAGAAACCAATTGCACATGCAAACACAAAATCATACATAAAGTCATACACAATATATAAACACAACCACACTTCTATCCACATCCGTAAACATACACACAATTATTCACACACTTCTATACAAACCTCTAAACACACATACAATCACTCACACATTTACTTTTCAATTAACTGTCTGTAGTCACCTTCATACTGTTGTACTTTTTATGTATTTATATTGTCACTCAAAATTCTTATAAATTTCTAGTTATTTTTTTTAAAATAAGTCTACTTGGTTTATATTCACTGCTAATCAAACTACAACAACAAACATCCCTTGTTAAATCTGCAAAATGGGGCACTGGTGACCTGTATTACAGGTTTTTCTTTTAAAACCTATCTCAGGCACCAGTCTCTCGCATATCGGGTTTAACGTATTAAATTGTACCCCTAATATAAGTCATGGCATGTATATAGTTACCTTTTGCGCAGAGAAAATAAATGAATTATCTTATCTATCTTGTGCTAAGCTCAGTACCTATACCTACCTACCTAATATAGGTAATGTACGCCTATAGGTATCTCTTATACCTACGTAGGTATTTAAAATCCTACCCTAATAATATACAACTCAATGCGAGAGTTACGATGTTTGGATGTTTGTGGCTCAATCACGGCTCACCACTTCAACGCGTGCGAAGCCGCGGGAAGCCACTAGTTGAATTATAAAAAGATACACACCGTGCCCCTTGAAGATATAGCTGATATCTCCTCGCAGCCAGTTTCTGTTCTCGAAGCCGATCAGCGTGGTGTCCACTCGTACGTTCGCGCCGCGCTTGTACACTTTGTACGTATCAGATGGACACACGCGGGATATTAGAGGCACTGGAATATAACATAATAGGGGAACATATCATAAAAATATAAATTCAATATTATCAGTATGAGGGATTTTCTCAAAGAAAATACTTAATTTTGTTATCATAATGCATCCCATATGGTACCTAGTGGGCGTTAGGATTGAAATAGGAAATTCATTTTAAGTCATTTGTGTTGTTCAACTTACTCCAGCTAGTAAACTGCCACTTCATCTCGACGTAGAAGTCAGGCGCGAGACTCAGTCGGTTCAGCAGGTCTGGGATGCCGCGCGACCGGAACAGATACCGCTGGTGGTTGCGACGCGACAGCACCAGAGATAGGAGGTCGATGTCGCCGGTCGCGGTCGCTTCTTGGACGGCTATAATAAATAATGGATATTTCATCAGTAACTCTAAGCATTTTCTTTTTGCCGACGAAGTTTTAAGTGTTTTATAAAATAAACTAGCTTATTTTGTTTTTTTTTCCTCAAAATATGATTGAAAATTAAAAGCTTTAGCTTAGAAGTATTGATGATAATTATAAAATTTTTGAGGAGGGTGGAACAAGAGAACCTGTTATGTCGACCCCACTTAAGCCATGAGGAAAAGATAATTTAAAAAAAAAACTGAAAAGGTCATCAAGTTCTGATGCTGTCTGTTACTATGGGAACCAGATATTCCTGAAATGAATAGAGATGCTTCGTCCAGCAGTGGGCTTCTTCAGGCTGATGATAACACCCAGACCTTGAACCATACACCCAGACATTGAACCATTAACACAAACATTGTTCATCACATGTAGGTTTGTCCTTGGGCAGAATCAATTCAATCTACAACCTACATCGTAAAGGCAGAGCTATGAGCTAAGCTATAAGGCCAATCAATAAACAAAATACTGAATCTGGTAAAACTATTATTGACCAAATAAGTTATAATGAAGCCCAGTAAAACAATATTTCGTTGTCTGTAACAATGAGTCTTGTGGTTCTTCTGCTGGGTGAACTACATTAGATTCTATGGCATGATCATCTGGTAGAAGTTGTGAGCTCTTTGTAAAACAAGTCCATCCAGGGAAGTAGGTACTTCCGTACCTATCGTTGTTGCCGACCAGTGAAGCTCTGGCTGTTCCACTGAAGGGTGCCAATGCATTTACAGGTACATGAGGCAACACTTTTATGTCTCTAATTAATGAACCTATGCTACTGTTATTGAGGTTACTGCTCAATATCGGGTGAGTTATCAGCTTGTTTTACTTACCAGTCCAGCCATCCTTCTCACAGTTGACATCGGCGCCGGCATCAAGCAACACTCTCACCGTCTCAATGTGTCCGAGTGTTACGGCTAGAAGCAGTGATGTTCTTCCTTGAGGGTCTTTTGATTCGATGTCTTCTATTGTCAAC
Source organism: Chloroclysta siterata (assembly GCA_932294275.1). NCBI lineage: Eukaryota > Metazoa > Arthropoda > Insecta > Lepidoptera > Geometridae > Chloroclysta > Chloroclysta siterata. The sequence continues at coordinate 24,652,619 of OW028592.1, read as the reverse complement.
TGTAAACACAGATAATTATAAGCCTTACATACTTGCGTAAATGGGACATTTTACATTTTGAGATTCCCAGCTCATTTAAGTACAAGCAATAAATTATCAGAAGCCATAAGAAATCATGACAAAAAGGAAAAACAAACCCTAACACAGATAATTACAGTTCAAAATCACAAAGCCACTTAGTACCAACATAATATTTGGTAAGCAAACTAACATTCAATTGTAAGATTTGTAAGGCTTCTACTTAGCAAACTGGATTATTTTATACTTTATTTGGCTTCTCATTATAACAGTACAAAATTTTCAAAATAGGACCTACTAGGTACATAATATGTTTGATGATTTGACTATGATTTGACCTGACAGAGAAGAAATAGAGATATCAGACAATAAGAAGGTATAATAAATAAAAACAAAAAATTATAAGATTTGATTACAGCTCTCGCCTATTGCAACTTTTTACTATATCAAGATTTACAGCATAGTCAATTAATTGCTGTTATGCTACAAATATTTACATAGATTAGCAGAAGTGATAGCACAATATATCATGTTGTTGTGAATAAAAGGATAACCCCGCTGATCAGAAAGAAAAATAGTAGAGCATCTTTGTGCCAAGAATCATGACAATAAATCACCACCAAAATATAAAATACAATATGATTAATCAGACCAAAACTATTGCATATTATACCTATAGGTATCTCTATTATTTCTAGCAGACATCCCCTCAGCTATATTAGTACTTATTCAAAATAAGGTACCTACATAACAAGCAAATAAACACATAAAAACAACCAAAGAATCAGCGAAGAGAAGGGAAATAGTCTAATTATGTGATAAGAATCATAGTCATTATAAAATATTGTAAGCTTTCTTGTCCTGAAGGCAATAAAATGCAAATGGATTTTCAAAATCTCAATTAAATCATTAAAAAGTTTTATTTACTACACTAGTTCAGGAAACGAAAGCTGTAAGTTTCATTGTTCCAATTTGATTTGAATTACTGCGTCAAATAAACTCATTTCAATGGAACAATGATGTGAATTCGTGACTGCATCAAATGTAATGATGCTTGTTTTGCATAGTATCTAAAAGGTACGAATTGTTCATAGGAGTTTTTAAGAGTTACCTTTTTAGCTTCCAATGCTCTCTGCAACTCTTCATGCTGGTTGTTCCAGACCAACCAGTGGATCGGGTAGCGGGCGCTTACTTCATCAACCGATAGTGCCATTGTGTTAACAAAACAAGGCTTTACGACGCGAAATAAATAGAACTTACGAGAAACTCATATCACCACAAAATTAGCCGTATTTTAACGTAATTCACTAATTAATTGCAACAAAAACGCGATAAAAAGAGCCAGCCTAGAGCTAGCCGCCCGCCTAGCTCGAAAAGAAAAGTGACATGAATGACATTATTTATTTATTCATTCAGCAATAGTGCTGTCGAAATGATAGATATGTGTTCATCATCGATTAGATTAGTCAATCGATCTTAACACGTAATTCTGGGAGGGACTATTAAGTCGAAATATAAAATAATTTTTAAGGTAAGTAGAATTGGAATTTGATTTGATACTTATGAAATGCCCCATATATTAGCATGGAAAATATTTAATACAAGCTGGTGCCCGCGACTTCGTCTGCGCAGGATTAGTCACACAATATCTTTATAAATTGTAGCCTATGTATTATTCTGATGTTTAAGCTATATTAGTGTAAAGTTTCATTAAAATCCATTCAGTAGTTTTTACGTCAAAGAGTAACAAACATCCATTCATCCATAGGTTCTTACAAACTTTCGCGTTTTTAATAGGATTCCATTTAAAAACAGTCAGATCATCAGCTCAGCTTTTCTGATAAACTTTCTACTCTTGTAATACCTCGTAGGTACGTGAATTTAATGTAAAACAAAATAAACACTAATAGACTAATATAATACATATTTTACGATTCTTTGGAGTGGGTACTTCACTATACAATCGATTGACGATTAAATAATTGAATTAGTTTTTGAGAACATGAGCCTAAATCACTACGTTTATTTGCAAAGCTAGCTTTACTCAATGTCATACGACATAGTATCCATGCGGCTAATAAGTGCTATCAATTAACAAGGTACCTGCTATTTCTAATACAAACGTTTTACCTGAAAATAAAACGTATATTAAAATACTTACCTGATCCGAAATATAATATATATAGTGAGATACAGCTATCGCTCTCGCTTCCTTTTCTGTCCCTTTTCCTCCTTAACTGTGTGTATCGCCTTCCTTTTCGCACACTCGCACCACCACAGGCACCGACGCCTCGTGGATAGGCTAGTCGGTTTGGTTCCTCATTAAGGCAGTTGTTTTTGCTATGCCACCAGGCAGAATTTAAAATTATTATATTTCGGATCAGGTAAGTATTTTAATATACGTTTTATTTTCAGGTAAAACGTTTGTATTAAAAAACTGTACCGTGATCCGAAATATAATATATATAGTGAGAGATGTTTGTTATCGCCTGGTGGTGGTGGTTAGCGTCAATGTGACTAAGAAAAACGATTAGGTAGTACCTGTTGTTTTTAGTTGTTATAAATGTTGCTAAATATAAGATATTTTAATGCTGGGTGTTAGGTTGAAGAGTATTTTAGATTGAATAAAAGATACAAATACATAATTTATATCTGTTTTAATCAAAATTTAACATCAAATTATTCAGATAACTTCTTAGAATTAAGATTAGGCAATAAACTGGTAACTTAGACTGCCTCAAAGGCTGACAATACACTTAGATTTGTCTTATTTGATTGTACTATCTGCCTACAATAGAATTTTTTAAAAGTATTCTGGGACCTCCAGTTGCCTCTTGAAAGTATATCTTCAACAGGCGTATTTGCAATCCAGCTTTTAGAGGCAACTGCTGCTCTAAGGGCCGGTTTCACCAACTTTTCGTTAACAGAGAATTACTTAATGGGGCATCAAAATTAACAAAAATGTCAAAGTATTGTTAAGTATTTTACGTCCACGGGCCGGTGTCACCATGCTCTGTTAGTTAAACTAACAGCTTTTTAGCCATTGAACAGACTGTTAAGGTCGTTTTGTGTTTCACCATGCTCTAATCAAGGATTATCTTCTTTAACAGACTGTTAAATCTAATTGCTGGTCTGGAGGCCGGTTAAATATCTAACAGAGGATTAACTTGTCAAAATGGCGGCGGCGCACAATATTATTTTTGAAAAAGAAAATGTTATTGAAAATATTGATAATTTGAAGTCATTTTTCGCCTTCCCAGAACTGGACATACAAAAACACAACAAAACTATTTTGAAAAATATGATAACATTGATTTTAGTGAAAGGTTCGTCTATCAAAGGAATCCATTTTTGGGTGTACCTATTGGAATTAATTGAAGATAAACTAGAGTATCCATCAGATCGGTAAGTACACCTTCCTACAAATTACTATCGTTTTAGGTTAACACTAGATATGTATACCTGTTACCAATGACTGGTTTCTACTCATCCATGTCTAACCTTTCTATGTATTTTTGTTACAGAAATAAATAAACTTCTGTAGTCACTAAGATATTATGTAACTGGTTCACAGCAAGTTACAGTTGGAGAATATTGTGGGCTCTGAAAAGCCTCATACAGAAATGCTGTATTTGAAAGTGGCCCCTATGGTGATGCAGTTGTTCTGGCTGGTAGTGTGCTGTGAAATAAAAATATCGGTGGACATTCCACAAAGCACCATCTCACCCTAAACTAAGCCAAAGCTTGTAATATGGGAACCAGATAGCTGATAATTATTTTACTTACTCTTATAATTTTGTTTTTGTAAATACATACCTACTTATAATATTATATAACACCCTGGCAGAGAACAATCATCTATGTTCATCACACAAATATTTGTTGTCTGGATCGAACCCACAGCCTACAGTGCAGAATGCAGAGCTACTACCAACTGAGCCGTGAAGGCTGTCATAATGAGAATTATGTTCATATAGCTAGCCTATTTTAAAAATGTTATGTTATTACAGAACTCCAGTGGCAACTAAAAAATAAAAACTTTATTTTTAAAATATTTTTTGATACATCTACATTTTTACAGCCGTTGAATTTCTGTTTTCAACTTTTCTTGATATAATTGTTCCTGTAGTATTTCCAATTCTAGCTTAGTTCTACTTTTCAGTTTGTCTTGTAGAGAAGATTTAGGTCTTTGTTGTTGCACACCACTCTTTCTTATTGTTGATTCAACCTGGAACAAATTAATATGTAATTAGAAACAAAACACGGTAGACATTCCCTAAGATCTGTTTAGGTTCTTTGAAGATATCTAAGGGGGTCAGAGGTATGCCCAAATATGTATAATATTTGGTACATATACACACAATCTAGTGTAGTTCAATCTCACAGTAGTTGGAGTTCCATATATGATAGGTAGCAAGCCCATCAAGGCTATTATAATACTAACAGGTTTCCTCACTATGTTTTCCTTCACTGTTAGAGAGCACTAGCATTGTGCAAAATGTTTTTGGTAAATACCTACTAGGTATGCTGAAAATAAGTAATGCAACAAGGTCATTATTTCGAAACGACTTACTTCTGAAATCTTGATATCTTGAGAATAAAGTGTGTCAGAGTCAAAATGGTTTTGAAGACCATCTAATGTAGGGCCCAATATATTCTATGCTTGGCCTTGTAATGGCCCTGTTGGTGGTTGGTTAGGCCTCCGTCCTGCAATATTACCAAACATTTGGATTAATAAATAAAAACCCATGTGAAACACACGTAGCGCTAGGTATTTCTTATAAATATACAAGGATACACTTGGACAAGGAAACGAATAGACAGAAAATTAAAAGATTAGTAGTTCATGTAGTAGGTACTTATAATACAAAGAAACTTAAGGCCTACCTGTTAAAAAGGTCTCTCTTTTCATGCTCGCCTTGTCCTTCCTTGTACTTCTTTTTATATTATCCCAGCATGTTCATTTGTGCGGACGTAGAAAGTTTCATCAACTTTTCGTTAGCAGAGAATTACTTAATCGGGCATCAAAATTAACAAGAATGTCAAAGTATTGTTAAGTATTTTACGTCCCACGGAATAAAATTTACAAAGGATTTCTAAATCAACCGTTATGATTCATTCAATTACTTTTTTTAATTCACTTTTTCTTCTTCTTCTTCTTTTATATAAGGCTTTATTTTATAACGGATGTCATTGTCAATCATCTCATTGTCACGAATCATGTAAAGCGACTAAATTTAAATGACGTTCACGCTGTTTAAATAAAACGCAAGCAGGTGTATTTTTTGTTTAGCTGGTTTATATGCTCTCAAGTAGAAGGCGCGTGTTTTGATTTTTGTTGTTGTTGTTGTGCTTTGGTTGAGTCTTCGTTTTCGGATTTGTTTTCCACGATGTAAATGAAATAAAATCACGGCAAATGAAAAGGAGACATTAATCTGTGTTCTTGTCTTGTTCCTCAACACAGAAATGTTGTAGAAAATAAAAACAGACGCGGTGACCACCGCGTTTAAAAATGAGGGGTGGGAAATATTTGCTGGAGAACTTTCTGCGTCCGCGTCCGCACAAATGAACATGCTGGGATAATATAAAAAGAAGTACAAGGAAGGACAAGGCGAGCATGAAAAGAGAGACCTTTTTAACAGGTAGGCCTTAAGTTTCTTTGTATTTTATGTACCTACTACATGAACTACTAATCTTTTAATTTTCTGTCTATTCGTTTCCTTGTCCAAGTGTATCCTTGTATATTTATAAGAAATACCTAGCGCTACGTGTGTTTCACATGGGTTTTTATTTATTAATCCAAATGTTTGGTAATATTGCAGGACGGAGGCCTAACCAACCACCAACAGGGCCATTACAAGGCCAAGCATAGAATATATTGGGCCCTACATTAGATGGTCTTCAAAACCATTTTGACTCTGACACACTTTATTCTCAAGATATCAAGATTTCAGAAGTAAGTTGTTTCGAAATAATGACCTTGTTGCATTACTTATTTTCAGCATACCTAGTAGGTATTTACCAAAAACATTTTGCACAATGCTAGTGCTCTCTAACAGTGAAGGAAAACATAGTGAGGAAACCTGTTAGTATTATAATAGCCTTGATGGGCTTGCTACCTATCATATATGGAACTCAAACTACTGTGAGATTGAACTACACTAGATTGTGTGTATATGTACCAAATATTATACATATTTGGGCATACCTCTGACCCCCTTAGATATCTTCAAAGAACCTAAACAGATCTTAGGGAATGTCTACCGTGTTTTGTTTCTAATTACATATTAATTTGTTCCAGGTTGAATCAACAATAAGAAAGAGTGGTGTGCAACAACAAAGACCTAAATCTTCTCTACAAGACAAACTGAAAAGTAGAACTAAGCTAGAATTGGAAATACTACAGGAACAATTATATCAAGAAAAGTTGAAAACAGAAATTCAACGGCTGTAAAAATGTAGATGTATCAAAAAATATTTTAAAAATAAAGTTTTTATTTTTTAGTTGCCACTGGAGTCCTGTAATAACATAACATTTTTAAAATAGGCTAGCTATATGAACATAATTCTCATTATGACAGCCTTCACGGCTCAGTTGGTAGTAGCTCTGCATTCTGCACTGTAGGCTGTGGGTTCGATCCAGACAACAAATATTTGTGTGATGAACATAGATGATTGTTCTCTGCCAGGGTGTTATATAATATTATAAGTAGGTATGTATTTACAAAAACAAAATTATATGAGTAAGTAAAATAATTATCAGCTATCTGGTTCCCATATTACAGCTTTGGCTTAGTTTAGGGTGAGATGGTGCTTTGTGGAATGTCCACTGATATTTTTATTTCACAGCACACTAACAGCCAGAACAACTGCATCACCATAGCGGCCACTTTCAAATACAGCATTTCTGTATGAGGCTTTTCAGAGCCCACAATATTCTCCAACTGTAACTTGCTGTGAACCAGTTGCATAATATCTTAGTGACAATAGAAGTTTATTTATTTCTGTAACAAAAATACATAGAGGGGTTAGACTTGGATAAGTAGAAACCAGTCATTGGTAACAGGTATACATATCTAGTGTAAACCTAAAACGATAGTAATTTGTAGGAAGGTGGGTACTTGGGTAGGTACTTACCGATCTGATGGATATTCCAGTTTATCTTCAATTAATTCCAATACACCCAAAACAGATTCCTTTGATAGACGAAACCTTGTGCTAAAATCAATGTCATCATATCCTTCAAAGTAGTTTCGGCGTGTTTTTATAAGTCAAGTTCTGGGACGGCGTAAAATGTTCTCCAAATTATCAATATTTTCAATAATTTTGACATAAATATGACATCATAATCCTCTGTTAGATATTTAACCGACCTCTAGACCAGCAATTAGATTTAACAGTATGTTAAAGAAGATAATCCTTGATTAGGGCATGGTGAAACACAAAACGACTTTAACAGTCTGTTAAATGGCTAACAAGCTGTTAGTTTAACTAACAGAGCATGGTGAAACCGGCCCTAAAACTTCCAGCCGTAGCTTCTATACCAGCATCTTTTAAGAGGTTTTTAATCCACCCAGAAATCACACATCTAGACGCAGGCTTGGGCTGACCACACGTTGTAATAAAGAGATTTGTACAGTTTGCCGATTCCCTTCTATTTTTGCCAGTTGTTATTAATCTATTTATCCAATAAACTGGGTCTAAACTTCTATTATCGGGGTTAGAATTAAGTCTCCAGCCAGACTGACGATTATTAACAGTATCAGTTTTAGATCCAAAAACTGGCCATAAAATTACGTGATCATTATGAACTATGCAGTTCTCTGAATTTACTGAAAGAAGAGTTAAATCATGTACTCTTCTTCCAGAACATAGAAGTAAAATAGCGGCTGTTTGCTTAGATATTTGGTAAATGCTATCAGCAAAGCAGTTAACTTGAGACATAAACTTTACAACAAGGTCAACATCCCACACGGGAGGCTTAGTCCGGGTTGGATTCGTTAAAGCTATCGACTTCAAAATTCGTTTAACAAAAGGGTGAGAACTTAGCCGCTCTGTCAGTTCGGGGTCGCAAAGCGTCGAGACTACAGACTTATGAACAAGAATTGTATTATAGGACAGTTTCTCTTTATAAAACAAATCTGCTAAGAAACGTGCTAACTCTGAACCGGTAGGTTTACTGCTAGTTACATTATTTTGCTCCGTCCATTTAATCCATCTAGACCAGGCTGGCTTGTAAGTCTTTATTGTCGAGGGGCGCCAACTGTTAAGAAGAAGAGTTCGTTGCTGTGGTGTCCATTCTTTCAAGTGTTCGGCCCAGCCCCACATCTCCATACTTCCAGCTCCATTTCCTGCACATTCTGAGGAGGACTGCCCGTTGAGATGTCTACTAAGACTCGATGAAGATCTCGAATTGTCCAGGGTGCTGCTGTTGCCCGGCTCCGTAAATCTGGGCGCCAAAAAACTTTCTCCCATCTTGGTACTACTATGAGGTAAAAACCGCGGCATTGGTGTAGATGTTGAAGGACTTTTGGTATTAAGAACGGAGGGGGAAACACCCATGCTAACGGATAATCCCATTTTTGTGACAGGGCGTCGTGGAATTCCGCTCGTTTGTCCGTGTAGTCTAGGGTGCAGTACCTGGGTACCACGCGTGTGAGATGCGTTGCAAATAAATCTATGATCGGTGTGCCCCATTTGGCGAATATTAACGTGGTTATTCGAGGTAGTAGGTGCCATTCTGGCATTATTCGATGGCGAGATAGATGATCGGCCTCGGCGTTGTAGATACCTGGAATGTGGTAAGCAACTAGATCTATCTGAAAAATGTCTAATTGCTGAAAAATTTTGTAAGCCAGGTCCAATAGATCTTGTGATTTCGACCCTCCTTCGTTGCGTAAGTAAGCCACTGCTGTCTTGTTGTCGGATTGTAGGTGTATAGAAGTTGATCGTAGGTTCGGACCTTGCTCTTTTAGAACTTTCAGAATAACGAGAAGCTCTTTTATGTTTGAATGCATGTCTCTCTCCGCAGCCAACCAATTTCCTGACATCTTCATGTTGTTTATCTGTGCTCCCCAAGCTATACCTGAAGCGTCTGTTACTAGAAAGAGTGTGGGTTGAGTGATATGTATTCGGGAGTACCCTCTCAGATGTTTGAGCCACCAATTCAGATCTTTTTCCGATTCTTGGTTGAGAGAGACAAACTTTGTATTGAGTCTGCAATGGATAATAGTTTGTTTTTGCAGCTGTCGATGATTGAGTCTCCCTCGACGGATGACAAAACTGGCAAAATTCATCATGCCCACCAGACTTTGAAAGTCGACAAGTTTCATTGTTCGTTTTTCTAAAAGCTTGAGTATTGATGTTCTTAGCTTGCAGATTTTTAGTTCGGGTAGAAACTTGCGATTTAGCCATGGATTCCATACAATGCCTAGATATTCTATGCTTTTTCTTGGTGTTAGCACGGATTTTTCGAAGTTTACCTTCCAGCCTAGATAATTTAGCATATTGACAGCGACAGCAACCTGCTTTTTTAGTACAGTAGGACATGTATTTGCAATCAGGTAATCGTCTAAGTACACTAGAAGTCTGATCCCTTTTTGGCGGAGCATTTGGGCTACCCAATTGCTTACAGCAGCGAACGTTTTTGGGGCAGAACTCAACCCGAAGGGGAGACAACTCATTTCCAATATTTCTTGACGATATAACAGGCGTAGAAACCGCCTGTGCGTTCTGTTGATTGGTATATGAAAATACGCTTGTGAGAGGTCTATTTTTACAAGCCAATCGTTCGGCTGCAAGAAGGTTGGAATTTTGTGTACATTGATCAATCTGAAAGGTGTTGTCAGTACGAAACGGTTTAGTGCTCTCAGATCGAATATTGGCCTCATGGACCCATCTGTCTTCGGTACTAGAAACATTCGTGACAGGAAACTCTGGGATGCATGAACTGGAATTAGCACACGTTCCGTCTTCATTTTTTCTATTACTAGCGACATTTCTTTGGTTTCGTAAGTCGCTTGCCGGCTGTTGTATCGGTCGGGTAGATGAAGAGGAGGTCGATTTGAAAAAGGGATACGGTAACCTGAAATAATCTTGAGAATGTAACTGGGAGCACCCATTTCTTTCCATCTTTGTCGGTAATGCTTGAGTTGACCGGCATGGAAAGGACTCGGTGAGTCAATATTTCCGGTTACTTCTCATATCCCGGTGGGATGAGGGAGAATGGTGTCTTTCTCGCGTACTTCTTTGCGCTGGTTGTCGGTCATTATTTTTTCGACCTCTAGCTGTTCCGCCTCTACCCCGAAAGGGCCTGTTAGAGTTTACAGCACCACGAGACCTGATATTGTTTCCTCGGTACGCAGCCTGATTCTGATATTGAAAACTGCTAGAAGTGCTTGCAGTCTGAGTAGCATTTGGACCGGTCTGCGTAGCAGGTACGCGGTCTTTTGTGCGAGGCCAAAATACTTTACGGGAGTCACCCATTTTTTCTAAGGATGACGTGAATTTGTCAGCGTCAAATAGATTGTTGCATGAAGGCGGTATTTTTCGTAAAATACTTTTATGCAAGGGATCTTTCACTGAGGCCAAAATAGCTTCTCTCCTATGTTGAATTACCTCAGCTCTGTGGCCGCAGACCAACTGAAGAGCATCATTAGAGATCTTCGAGAAATCACCTGTTACAAAAATATCTTCGATCTTTTTATGGATGGTATCATACATTAGGTCAGGCGTAGCCTTTGCCCAAGATAAAAAATCACGGAGTTCTTTTTCGAGGTGATCTTTTTGCTTTATTAAGGCATAACTAATAGCAGCAAATGCTTTATCAGCATTTGCCGAAGTGCGCGACGTATCATAGCGTTTAATTTCCTCGTTAGGCTCTAGTTCAGTAAAACCGGGGGTATGTCGATAATTTTTCTGAACGTCCGCATACCTGACGTTCTGCCATTCGACATCATCCAACCGTTGAATGCCTTTTAAAACATCTAGGTAAGATGAAGGAGTTTTCAGGACATCCGGATCTTTCAGCTTCGTTCCAATCGAAAGAGAGAACTGGGGCTCAATCTCGTCTAAATCGGATCGGTTTTCACTGTACAAGTTTCCACTAACGTTATCGTCGATAAAATCATTGGCCATTGGTTGTTCACCTTCAGTATTATAATTGTCGCATGGTTCGCGAGAAAACCTTGATTTTAGGTCACTTACTTCAGCAATCAGTTTATTTAATATGTCGTATTTATGTGAATGCGTTTCACGTCTAAGTTTTTTGCGTCGGTGACGGCGTGAACTTTTGGCAGAACCAGAAGACTGTGTATCGGAACTGCTACTTGAATCATCACTTTCAGATGAAGATGATGGTAAATTCTTTTGGCGCTTCCGCTTTTTAGAACTTTTATTTTCGGCCCCGCTCATATTATGCCTTAGATCCAATATGAAACTATCGTTATTTAAATCCACTTCCTTCTCACTCATTCGACGAAATTCTTACTCCTTGAAAAGAATCTAAAAATAGCAAAGCATTACTATTATAAACTGAAAATCAAGGAAATGTGGGTAGGCACCAAGAAATAAATAAAATAATTTTAAAAGGCAGAAATCTAGATTATGGTATTTCTAAAATTTTGTTGATGCTCATTCAAACACACATACGATAAACGAACGGTTACACCGTTAAAAATCTTTACAAGGTAAGTAGGTAAACCCATCTACCAAAAAACATATCATTTTTAGTTCCTTGTTTGGAGGATAATAACTTTGGACAATCATAAAAACACTTACCGTACTTTGTTTAACGTTCAAAGGTATTTTAAAAGATTCTCACTAAATTCGTCACAAATTCTGCGTATGGTAAAAAATGGAAAATAATAATTTATTTTCGCAGGTAGGTTTTTTCTTTTGTGGAATTTAGTGATGCACGCTGCAACAAAATGCAATCGAAGTTTATCGATTATGTAAGATCGATAAATGGAATAAAATAATTTAAATTTGAATTCCAAAGGAAGTTTCAAATTAAATTCTAGCACTTACCAGTGCACGTCCGTTCGAAGCGAAAACAACAACGTCAACAGTGTTGCCGGACCAAAATTTCTAAACCCAGGAAATAAGAGAAAAAAAACCAGGAGATTGATCTGATAAATCAGGAAATCAATAAAATATTGATATATATACTTAATTATTGTTTATTTTGATACATTTGACTGTTCATTTTTGTTGTAATTTTATCGGCAATTTTTATTTATCAGTACATTCTCAAGATTCCGGCAATAACTCTGGTGCTCAATTTATTTGTCAATTAATTTGTGAAATTATGTAGGTACCGCAAACGCAAAAAGAAAGGCCTACTTAGTTTGGGAGCCAATAATGTACGGTCAAATAATGTACCCTGCAATAACACTTTTATTAAATTGGGCTAGAGTTTATTATAGTGTTTAATCCACAAACATATTACTATTAGAAATTAGTAGTCGTCAGAAGACTCAGATACGTTCCTTTCTTATGCATAGTTCATAGACGTATAAATTTATTTTAAAACATAAATATCAGGAGATTTCATAATAAAATCAGTAGATCAGGAGAATCTCAGACAAATCAGGAAATCTCCTGGTAAATCAGGAGGTCTGGCAACGCTGAACGTCAATGAGGAACCAAACCGACTAGCCTATCCACGAGGCGTCGGTGCCTGTGGTGGTGCGAGTGTGCGAAAAGGAAGGCGATACACACAGTTAAGGAGGAAAAGGGACAGAAAAGGAAGCGAGAGCGATAGCTGTATCTCACTATATATATTATATTTCGGATCACGGTACAGTTTTTTAATAAACCACCATTTAGTATTGTGTATATTTACATACTAATGCATTATTTCCCTAAGTGAATTTTTTTTTCTTGTTTCTATACATTATTCGTAAACGTGTAGGTAACGTCAAAGTAGTATGCTAACAATTGACATTGACATGTCAAAGTCAAAATAACAAAAATCAAAACAGAAATCAGCTGGCGCTGTTTAATTTTGCGGTTTTGCGATGCTAATTCTCCTGTTTACGTAATAACACTTCTCTCTGTCTGACAATGATTATAACTTCACAGTGTGTCAAGCGATTAGATCAAGTGCATGTTTTAAAAAAATATACTGGTGTGTTATCTGCAAAAACGATCAGTTCAAAGTCAGCTGATAAAAAATTGGAAGTAAGTTCAGTTAGAGTAGAGCATCCATCTCACGTTGTTGATAATGTAGGAACTGTCATCATCATCAGCTTCAAGAAGTCCACTGCTGGACATAGGCCTCCTATATATTTCTAGGAAGAACGATTCTGAGCCTCCGCCGACTTCCCGCAATCTTCACGATGCCGTCGTCGGTCCATCGGAAAGGAGGGCGTTTCAATAACTTTATGTCCCTTGAAACAGTCTATGTGTATCTTAATTTTCAGGAATGCTACAACCTATTAAACCTATCACAAGATTCAAAGCAAGATGCAGTCCGACAAGCCTTCCTGGATCTTGCCAAAAAGTACCACCCTGATTCTGACTCGCCTGAGGCTGACATGGATAAGTTTGTAGCAGTGGAGAATGCATTTAGGACACTGTCAAAACATAATACTGGGAGAAGTAGCCAAGAAGAGGTCGAGAAAATTGTTCATGATTTAGAGGCAGGTATTTCCTATATGTAATTCACCTAAATCCTACCTTTGTCCATCTTGGTAGGTATATGTTTTTTTTATAACTGCTTGTATAGGTCGCGTCATGTAAACAGACCCCTCCACTTTCTTCCAGGGTTCTTTTCACATGACGCGACCTATATGAGTGCGTCGAAATATGGAACTACACAAGACACATTATATTTTATATTATGTCTGGAATCTCGGCATATAGTAATGGTTAATGAAATAGGTTATACTATAACCTAAAACAAAGGTCTCCTACCTTAGTTTTAGGTTATAGTATCGAACCTATTGAACCACACAAATGCTCTTAATTTAAATTTGCCATTAACCGCAGGTGGCAGCTAGTACAAGATAAATATGTTGTTCCTTTAAGCTAACAAAATGGTTTCTAGCATACAGCACCCCAACACCGCCAATACCTGAGCTTCGAAGGGGTTGGCCACGGGACTCCCTTCCAAAGACAGAAGCAATGGGCTCAAGCACGCGCCCAAAAAGCAGCAAACAACGTCATGGAGCACCGACTCGCAAAATCAATGGCTTCAGAAAACACACTCATGAAAAAAGGGCAAGGGTATGGAAAGAAACACGACATAAAAACCAAGTACGGATTTGATAGGCTGGTCGAAGATCTGATCCAGGAGTCTATGTCTAAAGGGGAGTTTAATAACTTGAGCGGGAAAGGAAAGCCGCTGAAAGATCAGAATCCAAACCCTTATGTTGATTTTACGACTCATAAGCTGAATGAGGTAAGTTTATACCAATGTAAAAAAAAAGGTAGTTTTTTTGAGTAGTAGAGCTCTTTGTGAAGGGCTCGTACTACTCAAAAAATAGTTACCACTTAACATCAGGTGGGCCATCTGTTTGTTCTATCAGCTATTTGTATTAAAAAAAAAATGTAATAAAATAAAATTTGATCAGAAGTACAATAGCTTTTTTACCTTCTATGTTGTTACTTGTTAAAGTATACTTATCTTTATCAGGTTCTAATAAATAATGGATTCACACCAGAATGGATAACCATGAGCAAAGAAATTGATCAAGACAAACAATTCTTGAAAGGAGATGTTGCGAGAGAAAGGAAGTACCTAGGACCTTACCCTTTGACTGATGACGATTTACAAAAATGGGAAAAGATTTGTGAAGAAAATAGATATCTAGCCCAAACTATCAACAGCAAGATAAACAAGTACAATTTAATAGTGCCATTATTGAACAAACAGAAGTTTCATGTTTTATATGAAGAAATGTGCGAGGAAATATTAAAGAATGGCACTCATTCAGTGGAAAGAAAATGTGTTGTTGTAGAGAAAAAACATGTGGATGAACCTAACAACAATGAAGATATTTTTGGCTTATTTTTTAAAGCCTTAAGTAGTTTGCTGTCTTTTGAAAAGAAAAAACTAGATAAATAACTCGAAAAATATCAAAATAGAAAAACATGTACAAAAATAAACCTGTGATATTAGAGGATTAGTAGACCATTTTTAAAATGCTTCAGATTTGAATAAAAGATAATAATAACATACAAAATTATTTATTTCAAACATACATTAAACTTAAAACTATGATTTCAACAAAGAGTTTAACTTTTAGCTAAATGATAATATTTTGTAACAATTAATATGACTGATCGGTTCATGGTATCATGAACTTATAAAACAAAGGTTTAAAAATAACTACCGTTATGATTCTATATCAGATGCGTGCATAGCAACTATGACATGCTGCATTTAGAAAAACCTTGTTTATACTTTGATTGCACAAAAATTGCAGTTTTTGTATAAAAACATGCAATAATAAAAAAAATGTGTACACAAATATTTACAATAACAATTTGACAAAATTATTCGAGCTCACATGGCACAAAAAACAAATATTTCCACTTTTAAACTTTAGCATAAATTTTACTATACATATGTTTTGTAAACTTGAGCTTTGATTTCTCTAAATATATAAATCCTAGAGTTATTTCTATTTGACTTGGTCCCTAATAAAGTTTAAAATGCAACTTAAAAATAATTGGTCCATTACAATAATTTCTGTTTTCACTAATCAGCAGAAGAGTCAAGTTGAACAGATGTATGTTCAACTCGACTCTTCTGCTGATCATGTTATAAAAAAAGATTGTACATAAATTTAGTAAAATGACCTTCAAGGGTCGACGATAAACTTGGAATGTTTTGGATGCATAAGGCAGTTAAATATTGCACATGAGTCATATTAGTTCTGATATTGACTACTGAACTGAAGGTTACTATAGTGCTTTTCGTTTGCAGCTCAGTGTGGCTTGTTGATTACCAATAAGAGTTATTATTAGCGGTATTTTATATATTCAGTATTCCCAAAAACATCGATTCTCTTAATTATAAAATTAGCTTTACATGCCTAAATACCAAAAAGTCCGTGTAAATCAAAGTTTGCTGAAAACGAAGTCGTAGATTTTTGCTACACTACTTCTTCACCGCAAATAATTCATCTTCAACTTCCTGCGCTTATCCCGCTAAGTGGGGTCGGCACAAGAAAAAAAATACAGGTATACACAATAGGTGAACCGCAATCGATTGTAATAATCAAATTTCGCGGCAACGAAAAACGAAGTACCACAATAACTGAAATTGGTAATCAATTGCGTCGCTGATAGGTTGTGTAGACATAGATAGATTCTAATATCCTAAGACAGATAGATAGATAGATTCGAATGTCAAGTATCCTACCCCAGAGAGAGATAGATAGATGGTAGAGTGTGCCTAAGGCATGGGTGAGTGCGAAGGCATCGCCCTCGCGCGGCCGGTAGCTAGGAGTCGCAGCGCGTGCGGGAAGGCGCAGTGTTCAGCTTGCAGAATCCGCGCCGCGAGGGAATCCGCCGTGTCCAGCGGCAGTACTGGAACCTTCTCTTGGAGGATTATGGGACCCGTGTCCATGCCCTCCTGGAATAACGCAAACAATGTCACGGAAATGGAAGTTTGTATGAGCTGGAGGTAGATAGGGGCACGTTCCTATCGTGCATGACTGACGAGACAATGCTTATGATGGTTACCACATTAGGTGTGCCATCTGCTATTCCCATCTGCAAGTAGTATAAAAAAAGGGGTCCGTTAATCACGTGATGTTTTTTTCCAACTTTTTAACCCCTCAAGTGATACGTGGTGGGTTTTTAGAATAACCGTGATATAATGTCCAGACACACGGTTGCAGGACTTGCAGGTTGTTTTTGATTGGCATAAAAAGAACAAAGGAAAAACGCGAAAATAATCGCGCGTTCAACAAACAAATTAATACATGTGATTTCTCACTACTCCCCCTTTTCCCCAATGATTTTTGTTTTTATATCCGGTTTACAAACCAATAACTTTTATTAATACTTAACGTCAACGTAATGTACCGTGCATCAGCTCTGTGTCTCCGTTCTTGGCAACCGGTTCACAGACCAATAACACACATTATTTTGTGAATAATATAATAATGTGCTGTGAATACTCACGTCAACGAAGTGTACGGTACAGCCGCTCTCTTCGTCTCCGGCGTCGAGGCATTGTTGCTGCGCGTTCAGGCCGGGGTGCCGCGGCAGGAGAGACGGGTGGATGTTTATCAATCTGCCGTACCATCTGATAACAACAAGCGTTATGATGATTCGAAGTGATCCTTGTGATTCAATTGAATAAGAGATAGATAGAAAACTCTTATTATTACTATAACTAGCTACTATTATTTTAGATGAATAAATGAATATGATTATGTAGATAGTATTAGGTATTAGTATAATTCTAAGGTTCTGGAAGAAATCGTGCTATGTGATAAGATGCCTATTGTAAGACAATTACATATTTTTTCTTATCATAATAATCTATAAGTGCTTAAGTTTCGCGGAGATTGTTGATTTACATTGTTTTTTTTACACTAAGTGTTGTGAAATCACGATACTCACTTTTTAACAAACTCTCCGGACAGCATCCTCATGTATCCCGCGAGACAGACAATGTCTATTTTGTGCGATTCAAGGGCGGCTGATATCGCGCGGTCGTACTCTTCCCGGCTCTCGTAGTCTTTGTAGTTGAAAACCTGGTTGAAATGAGGAGAATATGAATAATAAAATATCGAATTTTAGAATTCCAAAAATCTTTTTGACATAAACTTCGAATTGTAGATAATTTATTAGCGTAAACGAGAATTAGCTCTCTTACTCGGGTAAAAAAATAGCGTACACGGTACGAAATATAGGTACCATTTCGTGAGGTCAGTGCCAGAGGTGTTTTAATTTTTAGATCAGACCTGACTTTGGCGAATCACTTTGTTCTACAAAGCTCAAGGTATGACTACCGTTTTTTTCACTGACAGGTAGCTCGTATCCTGTATATTTCAGGAAAATAATGCTACCTCGGCTTGCATGCACTGCGTGACGTCACTACAAGTATGTATACTCACAAGTGTGGGCACGCCGGCGGCGGCGGCTCGCTGCAGCGCGTGCGCGCCGCGCTTGTTGGACACCACCAGCGCTACCTCGGCTTGCATGCACTGCGTGACGTCACTACAAGTATGTATACTCACAAGTGTGGGCACGCCGGCGGCGGCGGCTCGCTGCAGCGCGTGCGCGCCGCGCTTGTTGGACACCACCAGCGCTACCTCGGCTTGCATGCACTGCGTGACGTCACTACAAGTATGTATACTCACAAGTGTGGGCACGCCGGCGGCGGCGGCTCGCTGCAGCGCGTGCGCGCCGCGCTTGTTGGACACCACCAGCGCTACCTCGGCTTGCATGCACTGCGTGACGTCACTACAAGTATGTATACTCACAAGTGTGGGCACGCCGGCGGCGGCGGCTCGCTGCAGCGCGTGCGCGCCGCGCTTGTTGGACACCACCAGCGCTACCTCGGCTTGCATGCACTGCGTGACGTCACTACAAGTATGTATACTCACAAGTGTGGGCACGCCGGCGGCGGCGGCTCGCTGCAGCGCGTGCGCGCCGCGCTTGTTGGACACCACCAGCGCTACCTCGGCTTGCATGCACTGCGTGACGTCACTACAAGTATGTATACTCACAAGTGTGGGCACGCCGGCGGCGGCGGCTCGCTGCAGCGCGTGCGCGCCGCGCTTGTTGGACACCACCAGCGCTACCTCGGCTTGCATGCACTGCGTGACGTCACTACAAGTATGTATACTCACAAGTGTGGGCACGCCGGCGGCGGCGGCTCGCTGCAGCGCGTGCGCGCCGCGCTTGTTGGACACCACCAGCGCTACCTCGGCTTGCATGCACTGCGTGACGTCACTACAAGTATGTATACTCACAAGTGTGGGCACGCCGGCGGCGGCGGCTCGCTGCAGCGCGTGCGCGCCGCGCTTGTTGGACACCACCAGCGCTACCTCGGCTTGCATGCACTGCGTGACGTCACTACAAGTATGTATACTCACAAGTGTGGGCACGCCGGCGGCGGCGGCTCGCTGCAGCGCGTGCGCGCCGCGCTTGTTGGACACCACCAGCGCTACCTCGGCTTGCATGCACTGCGTGACGTCACTACAAGTATGTATACTCACAAGTGTGGGCACGCCGGCGGCGGCGGCTCGCTGCAGCGCGTGCGCGCCGCGCTTGTTGGACACCACCAGCGCTACCTCGGCTTGCATGCACTGCGTGACGTCACTACAAGTATGTATACTCACAAGTGTGGGCACGCCGGCGGCGGCGGCTCGCTGCAGCGCGTGCGCGCCGCGCTTGTTGGACACCACCAGCGCTACCTCGGCTTGCATGCACTGCGTGACGTCACTACAAGTATGTATACTCACAAGTGTGGGCACGCCGGCGGCGGCGGCTCGCTGCAGCGCGTGCGCGCCGCGCTTGTTGGACACCACCAGCGCTACCTCGGCTTGCATGCACTGCGTGACGTCACTACAAGTATGTATACTCACAAGTGTGGGCACGCCGGCGGCGGCGGCTCGCTGCAGCGCGTGCGCGCCGCGCTTGTTGGACACCACCAGCGCTACCTCGGCTTGCATGCACTGCGTGACGTCACTACAAGTATGTATACTCACAAGTGTGGGCACGCCGGCGGCGGCGGCTCGCTGCAGCGCGTGCGCGCCGCGCTTGTTGGACACCACCAGCGCTACCTCGGCTTGCATGCACTGCGTGACGTCACTACAAGTATGTATACTCACAAGTGTGGGCACGCCGGCGGCGGCGGCTCGCTGCAGCGCGTGCGCGCCGCGCTTGTTGGACACCACCAGCGCTACCTCGGCTTGCATGCACTGCGTGACGTCACTACAAGTATGTATACTCACAAGTGTGGGCACGCCGGCGGCGGCTGCTCGCTGCAGCGCGTGCGCGCCGCGCTTGTTGGACACCACCAGCGCTACCTCGGCTTGCATGCACTGCGTGACGTCACTACAAGTATGTATACTCACAAGTGTGGGCACGCCGGCGGCGGCGGCTCGCTGCAGCGCGTGCGCGCCGCGCTTGTTGGACACCACCAGCGCTACCTCGGCTTGCATGCACTGCGTGACGTCACTACAAGTATGTATACTCACAAGTGTGGGCACGCCGGCGGCGGCGGCTCGCTGCAGCGCGTGCGCGCCGCGCTTGTTGGACACCACCAGCGCTACCTCGGCTTGCATGCACTGCGTGACGTCACTACAAGTATGTATACTCACAAGTGTGGGCACGCCGGCGGCGGCGGCTCGCTGCAGCGCGTGCGCGCCGCGCTTGTTGGACACCACCAGCGCTACCTCGGCTTGCATGCACTGCGTGACGTCACTACAAGTATGTATACTCACAAGTGTGGGCACGCCGGCGGCGGCGGCTCGCTGCAGCGCGTGCGCGCCGCGCTTGTTGGACACCACCAGCGCTACCTCGGCGCACATGCACTGCGTGACGTCACTACAAGTATGTATACTCACAAGTGTGGGCACGCCGGCGGCGGCGGCTCGCTGCAGCGCGTGCGCGCCGCGCTTGTTGGACACCACCAGCGCTACCTCGGCTTGCATGCACTGCGTGACGTCACTACAAGTATGTATACTCACAAGTGTGGGCACGCCGGCGGCGGCGGCTCGCTGCAGCGCGTGCGCGCCGCGCTTGTTGGACACCACCAGCGCTACCTCGGCTTGCATGCACTGCGTGACGTCACTACAAGTATGTATACTCACAAGTGTGGGCACGCCGGCGGCGGCGGCTCGCTGCAGCGCGTGCGCGCCGCGCTTGTTGGACACCACCAGCGCTACCTCGGCTTGCATGCACTGCGTGACGTCACTACAAGTATGTATACTCACAAGTGTGGGCACGCCGGCGGCGGCGGCTCGCTGCAGCGCGTGCGCGCCGCGCTTGTTGGACACCACCAGCGCTACCTCGGCTTGCATGCACTGCGTGACGTCACTACAAGTATGTATACTCACAAGTGTGGGCACGCCGGCGGCGGCGGCTCGCTGCAGCGCGTGCGCGCCGCGCTTGTTGGACACCACCAGCGCTACCTCGGCTTGCATGCACTGCGTGACGTCACTACAAGTATGTATACTCACAAGTGTGGGCACGCCGGCGGCGGCGGCTCGCTGCAGCGCGTGCGCGCCGCGCTTGTTGGACACCACCAGCGCTACCTCGGCTTGCATGCACTGCGTGACGTCACTACAAGTATGTATACTCACAAGTGTGGGCACGCCGGCGGCGGCGGCTCGCTGCAGCGCGTGCGCGCCGCGCTTGTTGGACACCACCAGCGCTACCTCGGCTTGCATGCACTGCGTGACGTCACTACAAGTATGTATACTCACAAGTGTGGGCACGCCGGCGGCGGCGGCTCGCTGCAGCGCGTGCGCGCCGCGCTTGTTGGACACCACCAGCGCTACCTCGGCTTGCATGCACTGCGTGACGTCACTACAAGTATGTATACTCACAAGTGTGGGCACGCCGGCGGCGGCGGCTCGCTGCAGCGCGTGCGCGCCGCGCTTGTTGGACACCACCAGCGCTACCTCGGCTTGCATGCACTGCGTGACGTCACTACAAGTATGTATACTCACAAGTGTGGGCACGCCGGCGGCGGCGGCTCGCTGCAGCGCGTGCGCGCCGCGCTTGTTGGACACCACCAGCGCTACCTCGGCTTGCATGCACTGCGTGACGTCACTACAAGTATGTATACTCACAAGTGTGGGCACGCCGGCGGCGGCGGCTCGCTGCAGCGCGTGCGCGCCGCGCTTGTTGGACACCACCAGCGCTACCTCGGCTTGCATGCACTGCGTGACGTCACTACAAGTATGTATACTCACAAGTGTGGGCACGCCGGCGGCGGCGGCTCGCTGCAGCGCGTGCGCGCCGCGCTTGTTGGACACCACCAGCGCTACCTCGGCTTGCATGCACTGCGTGACGTCACTACAAGTATGTATACTCACAAGTGTGGGCACGCCGGCGGCGGCGGCTCGCTGCAGCGCGTGCGCGCCGCGCTTGTTGGACACCACCAGCGCTACCTCGGCTTGCATGCACTGCGTGACGTCACTACAAGTATGTATACTCACAAGTGTGGGCACGCCGGCGGCGGCGGCTCGCTGCAGCGCGTGCGCGCCGCGCTTGTTGGACACCACCAGCGCTACCTCGGCTTGCATGCACTGCGTGACGTCACTACAAGTATGTATACTCACAAGTGTGGGCACGCCGGCGGCGGCGGCTCGCTGCAGCGCGTGCGCGCCGCGCTTGTTGGACACCACCAGCGCTACCTCGGCTTGCATGCACTGCGTGACGTCACTACAAGTATGTATACTCACAAGTGTGGGCACGCCGGCGGCGGCGGCTCGCTGCAGCGCGTGCGCGCCGCGCTTGTTGGACACCACCAGCGCTACCTCGGCTTGCATGCACTGCGTGACGTCACTACAAGTATGTATACTCACAAGTGTGGGCACGCCGGCGGCGGCGGCTCGCTGCAGCGCGTGCGCGCCGCGCTTGTTGGACACCACCAGCGCTACCTCGGCTTGCATGCACTGCGTGACGTCACTACAAGTATGTATACTCACAAGTGTGGGCACGCCGGCGGCGGCGGCTCGCTGCAGCGCGTGCGCGCCGCGCTTGTTGGACACCACCAGCGCTACCTCGGCTTGCATGCACTGCGTGACGTCACTACAAGTATGTATACTCACAAGTGTGGGCACGCCGGCGGCGGCGGCTCGCTGCAGCGCGTGCGCGCCGCGCTTGTTGGACACCACCAGCGCTACCTCGGCTTGCATGCACTGCGTGACGTCACTACAAGTATGTATACTCACAAGTGTGGGCACGCCGGCGGCGGCGGCTCGCTGCAGCGCGTGCGCGCCGCGCTTGTTGGACACCACCAGCGCTACCTCGGCTTGCATGCACTGCGTGACGTCACTACAAGTATGTATACTCACAAGTGTGGGCACGCCGGCGGCGGCGGCTCGCTGCAGCGCGTGCGCGCCGCGCTTGTTGGACACCACCAGCGCTACCTCGGCTTGCATGCACTGCGTGACGTCACTACAAGTATGTATACTCACAAGTGTGGGCACGCCGGCGGCGGCGGCTCGCTGCAGCGCGTGCGCGCCGCGCTTGTTGGACACCACCAGCGCTACCTCGGCGCACATGCACTGCGTGACGTCACGCGTCGTGTCCAACAACGCTTGCAGGTTGCTGCCGTTGCCAGACGCCAGCACAGCTACCTGTATACATAAATAATTATTATTATGAGCCCTCCGGCCGCGCGTTTGAGCCGCGGCTACCTATTTCATATAATATGTGCACGTCTCTGTCCCGCACTTCGGTGCCCCCTCCCTCGCCGCGTTGCCCGCTGCGCTGCGTGGGGCCACACCGGCCACGGCGCGGTGGCTTTTATTTTTCTGATAATATTTTGTTTAGATTGAAATTTTAAAACTCGTAATATCTTTTGAATGGAATGTCCGATTTGAATAATACAAAAAGTAATGTATAGGTATCGAAACAGTTTTGAATACGCGTGGAACTGGAACCTAGAGTCTCTAGTTTTAAGACGTTTCAAAGCAATCCTTGTGATTAACCTGAATATACACCTTTAACTTTGACTTGCGTAAAAAAATATGTATTTAAAGTTTAAGGCTACTACTGCAAGTATTGTTTTCGAAAGGTCTGTTTACCTTCTTGTTGGGCAACAGCGGCATTCTGCGCGTGAAGTCGACGGCCGAGTCGAAATTGTCGACGATGACTCTAGCGCCCGCCGCCGGCCTGGCTTGCACCGAGCCTATCACCATGGCACCGTATGAACGGGTTAGGTTCATCACCTGCAAACAATCATTACAAACTAGTAAAATCATCGTAAGAAGGGAAGGAAAGGAAGTATAGGACAGGCCTATATTTATAACTAGCGGCCTGTCCCAGCTTCGCATGGGTGGACATAAATTTTTTCAACGTTTTAGGATAAACTTAGACCGTGGTGGGTTCGAGTCACTTCTGACTCGCGCCTTGCCCGGGCCCGCGCTGGGTGAGAACGCGCCCCGTGATATTATATTTTTTAAATCTTTTGAATGGAATGTCCGATTTGAAAAATTCAAGAAGTAATGTATAGGTATTGAACCAGTCTTGAATATGAAAAGATTTATTTGGATAAGGATTAATACCAAGGTACAAATAAAGACCCTTTTCTAGCGGCGGCATTTCAATTAAATTTTTATAATAAAAGAACACTTATAGTTAGACATATGCTGTCGCGACATGTTTTGTAGATGATGACGTGTTCTACAAAATCGTAGTACATTATTTTGTTCTATCATCAATAGTTTTCGCAGCGCACGCGATGTAAGGTTTTCTTTTTCCACCTTGGGTTACATTATTAGAGTTTCAGTAAGGATCCCTGATTTTTTTGAAAATATAATATAGCCTATGTTACTCAGGGATAATGTAGCATTCAAAGGGTGAAAGAATTTTTGAAATCGGACCAGTAGTTTTTGAGCCTATTCGTTACATACAAAACAACAAAACAACAAAACAACAAAAATACAAATCTCAATACTCTTTATAATATTAGTGTAGATAATATAAATTTTATTTCAGACAACTACGAAAATTACATTTCTGGTCCATATTAAATATAAACCTAACAGACATAATATAGAAATAGAAATAGAAAGAAATAGAAAATATTTATTTTACGACACAAAATACAATGATAAAATTAAAAACAAAAAGATACACAAGAAGACATATTAAAAAACATTATAAATATAGTGTCATTAAAAAGGCTTCCACTCAGCATTTGCCATATGAGCCTAGTGGCTTGTATGACAAAGGTGTGTCATTTGCACTACCAGTTGTACTTCTTAGTAGAACTATGACACGGAGGCTAGAAATACTGACCAGGAATATAATATACCCAACTAGAAAAATGTCCAACTATAGAGATGTGAACTACTGGGAATTTTTTTCCCATTAGATCTGTTCACAGAACAAATGGGAAATGAATTAAGTACCAGTAGTATCTGTTCACAAATATTGAGATTCAAAACGACTTCTTCACAAGTCACACTTCTTCACAAGAAAAGTCTTTGACAGCTGTCAAAATGACACTTACTGTCAGATTTGACGGAAACTGTCACAAATGCAAGTTATACAATGGAAAACACAAAAAAAAAATAATGTCAACCTGACATATGTCAAATTTAAAACGGCCTTGGAAACTACTCGTACATAGCACAGAGCATGGGGATCTCGTACCATAAACCCGGCTGGACGACAAATGTTTGACGATGCAGAGGCCAATGGTTTTGAGGTGTTGGGGCCTGATGCCCCCACACACGTGCCGACACAAACAGACCATGCCGCTGACGTACTAGATGTCGTAATACACAAAAACCTCCACTGCCCAGTCCACATTGAAGTACTTTACGACATGGACACTCAGCACCTACCCATACTTGTCACCCTGGCCCTTACTGCTAATTTCACCACCCCGCGGCCTCTGAAAGAAAGGACAGACTGGGTACAGTACGAGAAGGAGCTTGAAGACCTCACTGCCGGCAGAGTGACCACTCCCGAAGAAGTTGAAGCCACCGCATCCTATATCTTGAGCAGGATGACGGAAGCTAAAGCCAAGGCATCAAAACCCTCAAGACCAAGACCACCACGCCGCGACGAACTCCCACAAAGAATAAAAGACCAGCTGAGGAAAAAAAGAGTGGCGCTTCGTCTTTGGGCCCGTACTCGCTGTCCCAGAGTAAAGACAGCACTCAACAAGCTCTCTTTTGAAGTCGCTGAGGCGGTAGAAACCTGGCGCGGCATTTCCTGGGAGATCAGGATTGATGAAGCCGCAGATAATGACACCAACCTACACGCATTAAATCGTCAGCTAACAAGGACTCCGATCCCCACTTACCCGCTGCTGGATGCACAGGGCCAGAGGAGATTTGCACCATCTGATCGAGCTGAAATACTGGCAGCCCATTTGGAGACTCAATTCAGTCCACACCCCATTGCAACTGACTGCCCAGATGTTGCTGTCCATCATGCCCTCGTTGAAGCAACGGTCAAAGACTTCTTGTCGCAACCGACACCGCCACTCAACGGGGAGGCCTTCATTTCACCAGCTGAAATACGGAAGGCAGTCCTCCGCCTACCAAGACGAAAAGCACCTGGTTGTGATGGGCTGCAAAACTCAGCACTTCGGCATCTCCCACGTAGAGGCATAGCGGTACTGTCCATGCTATTTAATGGCATCCTACGGACCGGTCACTTTCCGAACATCTGGAAAATGGGCAAAGTCATAATGCTCCCGAAGCCGGGCAAGGACAGGCGCCTACCCGCTAGCTACCGACCCATCACTCTTCTTTCTACAACGGCGAAGCTCTTCGAACGCTTACTACTGCGTAGACTGGCGCCATGCATCGAACCCCGGCCCGAACAGTTCGGATTCCGAAGCCAGCACTCCACAACCCTCCAACTTACACGCATCTTACACCATCTCTCCCACGAACAAAACAGCGGCCGCTCCACTGTCGGAGTTTTTGTCGACGTTGAAAAGGCTTTTGATTGTGTCTGGCATGTGGGCCTTATCCTGAAACTCATTGGATCCAGCACTCCACCTGGTATCATCCAGACTGTGGCGTCTTTCCTCCGAGACAGGAGCTTCTACGTGTCAGTTGAGCAGTCTGACTCAATGCCGCGACCTATCACCGCCGGGGTTCCTCAGGGCAGCTGTCTCTCACCAGCTCTGTACGCACTCTACACAGACGACATCCCGACCCTGAAGGGCAGTCTCGGACCCGGAGAGAAGGATGTCACACTAGCACTTTTCGCAGATGACAGCGCCTTCTTTGCATCCTCCACAAACCCAGACAGAGCCGCCCGCCGCATGCAACGCCTGCTAGATCTCCTGCCGACATGGTTAGACAAATGGAGAATCGCGGTCAACGTTGAAAAGACAGCTGCGATCCTTGTCTCCCGCCGGCGAATCGTGCTTTCGATGCTCAAGCTGCGAGGTATGGAGATAGAGTGGAAAACTGCCGTCCGATACCTTGGCATCGAAATCGACAGATCGCTGACAATGAGTGCTCAGGTTGAGCGCGCGATACGCCAAACGCGTGCTGCTCGAGCGATGCTCCGACCAGTCCTATCGTCAAGTTTGCCACTTAGGACAAAAGTTGGAGTCTACAAGACATACATCCGCTCCCGACTCACATATGCAGCGCCGGCATGGTACGCGCTATGTTCTGCCACAAACCGGAAGAGGCTCCAAGCACAGCAAAACATCGCCTTACGCGTCTGCACAGGAGCGGGGAGATACGTAAGAAACGACGTGATCGCTCGAGATGTGCAGATACCCAGCGTTGAGAAGGCCGTGGCAATGCTGGCGCGACGAATGTTCGACTGCGCCGACAATTGCCACCATGCTCATCTCAACGCAATTGCTCCCCTGCACACCCGACCACCAGACACTCAGACACCCTGGCGGCCACTGCCCCGCGAACTCCTGGGCACACCCGAACCCTCGTGAGGCGATGTTGGAGTGAAAATCACGTGACATCAAGAAGCCACCTCCATATGAAGCCACCGCTGGTCATGAAGGCCACCGAAAAGCCACCGAAAGGCCTAACAAAATATGGCGCTCGGGGCAAAGTCAAATGACTCGTGAGTCGAAGCTCACGAAGTTGAAGCCAGAAAAAAGAACGAACGTACTCAATACTCAATACTCAATACGTTTATTGCTTACACATGGTTTAGTTTTGGTACATACATTGTTGTTAGTTGTTAGTTAGTATCACATGGACCCTGCATAGGGTATGGCAACATGGAGGCAGGCCGAGGTTTTAAATTATAATACGTATAGTCGGTATACAGGTATAGTTACAGTCAAAAAGTAGGTGTTATCTGTTATACAAGGCACGAAAAAGAAGAACTAGGTATTCT
This sequence comes from Chloroclysta siterata, assembly GCA_932294275.1. NCBI lineage: Eukaryota > Metazoa > Arthropoda > Insecta > Lepidoptera > Geometridae > Chloroclysta > Chloroclysta siterata. The sequence goes on along the minus strand of OW028592.1, from coordinate 24,624,605 downwards.
AAATAAACAAGGTATTAGGAATGTATGTCAAAGTTAATGAAATATTTAATTAAAAATAGTCAATATTTAGGTCAAAGTGTGTATATAGCCGAATGTTAAATAAAAATAAATGTCAAAGTTAAATCTAGGTAATTTCAGTGTCAAGTTTAAATTATAATTATTTATTGAATTATTGCAAATATTCATTTATGTCATAGTATGTTTTATTAATTAGAAATGATTTTAATGTTTTTGTAAATAGACTATTTTTTTCTATATTTTTTATTTCGATTGGAAGGTTATTATAAATTTTTATTGACATTACGTATGGGCCGTCGCTGTGTATTTTAAGTTGAGAACGCGGATATACTAACTTATTTCTCCCTGGCCTCAATACGTATCTACGAGGCAGGTCGACTAGATTTTTATATAAATGGGGATATTTTCTTACAAATTTGCACAATTCTAGAATGTATAAACTAGGTAACGTTAGGATCTTTAGGTTTTTAAAGTGTGGTTTGCAGGTTTCTCTTCGCCCTATATTTACGAGGATACGGATACATTTTATTTTAAACGTTCGATTCTTACCGCATTTCCTAACCAAGAGGGTTGAATGAAGGAAGTGTTGACGACTCACTCACTACTCGTACATCGGACAGAAACTGTCAGTTTGACAGCTGTCCGTTTTATTATTGGTCATTTTTACTTTTGGACCTTTTTATTATTGGTCATTTTTAATTTTGGACATTTTTATTATTGGACATTTTTACTTTTGGACATTTTTATTATTGGGAATATTTACTAATGGACATATGTCCATTAGTAAATAATTAGCCAATATTGGCTTTGGACATTTTTCTGTTTGGACATTATTCGTGCAAATCGAAAAAACAGCTGTTTCATACAAAAGTTCAATACCTACCTGGCTAAAATGTATGAAACAGCTGTTTTTTTTACTTTAGCCCCCTGAAGTTTTTAAACACAAGTATTGGAACACCTTGTATAACTTTTTTTACGACGTAAAAAAAACCGCTGCGACTGTTTTATTTTATCTTAAATTAAATAAAAAAATATTATTAGGAGAGACACGATAGCAGGTTAGAGAAAAAGACAGCGATGCCTTGCCTGTTTATACTTTGCGTTCGCTCGCTTACAGCCTTTAACACAGGTCACAGGACACGGGATACAGATCTCAAATATGTGCGAGGTGCGATTGGGTACCTAAAACTTGGCAAGGGTGGGAAAGAGGTTTTCTGTATGTAGTACACGTATACTATTTATGATTAAAGCCAAAGCATGGTCCAAAATTTAATGGGAAAAAAACTGTGCTTAATACTGACCTCCGCCTGGTCTTCTGGAGCGACCACCAGCACCATGCCGACGCCGCAGTTGAAGGTGCGCAGCATCTCATCGTCAGACACGGAACCGGCATCAGCGATCCATGCGAACACCTGGCAAGACAACATTTATGTTACAGAGGTAGTATTATTAACCTTATTAATTCGCTCGAATGCAAGTCACGTGACCTGCGCAGAATGAAAAGAACGTTTTTTGAAAGAATGGTGTTTTGCGCAGCTCAGTCACGTAGTCCATTAGGGGATAACTTGTTTGTCGCCAACTATACTATGTTATATATCATGATGTAGAGCTGTTACCTTTGCTTAAAGCAATTGCATTTCCTCACAGCAGAGCACTTCTACCTAAGTGTGCCCGATGTGGCATATGGAATACGGCCATCTATGTTCATTACACAAGCATATGTCTTCTGTGAGGATCGAACCCACAGCCTACAGCGCAGAAGTCTAATGCTTGTACTAACTGAGCTATAATGCTGCTGTTATGCCTCATGCGCCTGTAATTTTACCGGCAACCACGCTCTTGAAACCGAAACACAGCGTTGCTGCTTGGCGGCAGAAAAAGGCGTGCACGGTGGTATTACTTCCCCGGACGAGCCCGTCAAAAACCCTAGCCGACAACCCAAGGTCCTTCTCCGCTATTTTAAGGAGCTGGGCTGGCTGGGGTGAGGTTAGCAGGGGGACAATGCACAATACATCCCATTGCGGGACGTCCGTGCAGATCTCATTCCCCCACCACGAATTAGAATTAGAAACCCTCTACGTCTTATGTACTTACGGGGTGTACATGCCACCAATGCGCGTTAAGCCTCGCTCGCACTTGTCCGGGCAGCACCCGCGGTATGTTCTCAAGCAGCCCGCCGCCGGTGATGTGTGCGACTGCCTTCACGCGCCCGCTTCGGAGCGCGCCCGCCATACTTTGTGCGTAGATGCGGGTAGGCTTTATTAGTTCTTCGCCTGTTCAATAAATACATAGCTTTAAAAAACTGGCCAAGTGCTAGTCGGACTCGCGCACCAAGGGTCCCATCTCTAATACTATAAGACTCAAAGTCCTGACTGACTGACTGACTGACATATAGACAACGCACAGCCTAAACCGCTGGTCCTAGAGACTTGAAATTTGAGGAGTACATAGCTCTTATGGCGTAGAGGTGCACTAAGAAAGGATTTTTGGAAATTCAACCCCTAAGGGTGTAAAAAGGGATGAAAACGTTTGTATGAAAAATAGTATTCCTTGAACCTACAAACTTGAAACTTGGAGAACATATACCTCAAAGCAAAAAAATAGGAAAGGCATTTTTAGTTTTTTAAAACTACCCTTAATAAGTGTGCAAAGGGATGTAAAAGTTTGTATGGGAGTTTTTTGACCGATGGTCCTAGAGACTTGAAATTTGAAGAGTACATAGGTCTTATGACGTAGAGGTGTACTAAGAAGGGGTTTTTGGAAATTCAACCCCTAAGAGTGTAAAAAGGGATGAAAGCGTTTGTATGAAAAATTGTATTCCTTGAACCTACAAACTTGAAACTGGGAATACATATACTTCAAAGCAAAAAAATAGGAAAGGCATTTTTAGTTTTGTAAAACTACCCTTAATAAATGTGCAAAGGGATGTAAAAGTTTGTAAGGGAGTTTTTTGACCGATGGTCCTAGAGACTTGAAATTTGAAGAGTACATAGGTCTTATGACGTAGAGATGTACTAAGAAGGGGTTTTTGAAAATTCAACCCCTAAGGGTTTAAAAAGGGATGAAAGCGTTTGTATGAAAAATTGTATTCCTTGAACCTACAAACTTGAAACTTGGAGTACATATACTTCAAAGCAAAAAAATAGGTAAGGCGTTATTAGTTTTTTTAAACTACCCTTAATAAGTGTGCAAAGGGATGTAAAAGTTTGTATGGGAGTTTTTTGACCGATGGTCCTAGAGACTTGAAATTTGAAGAGTACATAGGTCTTATGACTTAGAGGTGTACTAAGAAGGGGGTTTTGGAAATTCAACCCCAAGGGGTGTAAAAGGGTTGAAAACGTTTGCATGAAAAATAGTATACCTTGAACCTACAAACTTGAAACTTGGAGTATATGAACTTTTAGGCAAAAAAATAGAAAAGGCTTTTTTAATTTTTTAAAACTACCCATAATAAGCGTGCAAAGGGATGTCAAAGTTTGTATGGGAGTTTTTTAACGCATAGTGCGATTGATTTCAAACTTGAAGTAAATATACTCCACAATAAATAATTTAAAATCACGTTTTCAATATTTTAAAACTACCCCTGCAAAGTTTCAAGGTTTGTATGGGAGGTTTTTAACTGTAACTGTGTAATTAACTTCAAACTAAAAGAAAATGTGTTCTGTGGATAAATAACATAAAGACGTTACCCTCCTTCGTTGCGCTCGAGTAAAAAGAGTACTTGAATCTTGAGTTGATACGAAGAGATCTGAGGGTACCTATCTACCATGCCTGTGGATCAATGTCGTGAAGCTGTTTCGTTTCGTTTGCTTTTGGGGTAGAAACTAGGAACAAATAAGTACATATTTTCCGTGTAAGGTTGTCTTTGTTGTATTTGTCATGTTTGTGCTAAACTCAGTACCTATACCTACCTACCTAATATAGGTAATGTACGCCTATAGGTATCCCTTATAGTCTAAGATCCGACCGCGTGATTTATACGTTCATATGTTTGATTAATAAAATATAATTTTTATCGATATTTATAACTAAACCAATGCAGATCCGCAAAGGTGGCCATCCAAATTTGGCCGCAATTAATTTTAATTAAAATGTAATTAATTATTTATTTTTGAACAATTACGTTCACTTGTAATTGTTAAAAAATATATTTCATTAGAAAGAAATATACCTGAGATACCGAGAAAGTTCAAGGTGCCATCCCTCACTTGGCCGCAACCTAATGTCAGCCAGGTGTAAACAGGTATAATTTCGTTAAATATATACGTTCATAATGTATTATCATGTTATACATACCAAATTGAAGATTAATTCTTTCCCTACATGATGAGATATAGGTGCCTATGCAAAAATGCCCGCAAATAGTGACTGCCAACGATTAAAGATAAATAAAAGCGAGAGAAACTTAAGATAAACACCCCATGTCGAATAAAGATAGAGCATCCCAGCTGCTTGTCGTTTTTATGCTACTGCGCATGCGTCCATAGATAAGGTGCTCAACTAGTAGCTCGCGTATTTGCTTGGAGTTTAAAATACTCCAAAAATTGAGCAGTAAAAATAATATGTCATAATAATTAATCTACCAAACTAGTGTTTTCAATATTTTTTTAATTATATTCAACTAAAACAATATTTTTTAACTGTGAAACGTCATTTTAAATATAAAATTTATCTTTTAAATAAATTTTGTTTTATTACAATTTTTAACAATATTAAGTTTCGTTTATTTTCGGTCTTCATAAAAAATGTCATAAAAATTACTATCCAAACCAGTGTTTTTAATTTTTTTTTTAACTATATCCAACTCAAACAATATCAACAAGACGTCGAAACAATATCATTAAAAAACACTTTTTAAATGATACATCACTAAAGTTAAGCACTTCTTGCTTTTCATTACACAACAAAAAACACTTCTTCATTTTATTCTTACGTTTTAATAACGTTAAGAATGAAATATATCAATATTAATATTAACAAAGTTTTATAATTTTGGACTTGAAAAAAAACAACGTGGCGCATAAGACTGTCAAAAACATATGATTGCAATTAGCGATGTGTCAACTCGGTTTACCAAATAGGTTCAAATAGGTTTGACGATTGAACGAGTCAAACCTATTCAGGAGTTTAACCAAATCGGTTGAAAAAATATTTTATTCTTCACTAAACGCGTTATTCATTTGAACAATAACCTGTTTTTTTCTTTCATTTTTATAACTTGACGACTTATTCATGAAAAAACGTAAGTAAGTATGTTTATGTACATATGTTTTTCTTCATTTTTAACGAGAATAAAACAAGTACCAAACCATTCGACCTGAATTACATCGGTCAATACTATTTCTGTGCCATATGTTTTGTAAACTGTTATTCGATTTGGATGCAAATCGGTTTGAATCGGTTTCAAACCGATTTGCTTATTTTTTCAAACCGATTTAACCGATTTGTGTTTTTAACCGAGTTGCCCATCGCTAATTGCAATATTCAGTACGGTATTTAGTTGAGCACCTTATCTATGGACGCATGCGCAGTAGCATAAAAACGACAAGCAGCTGGGATGCTCTATCTTTATTCGACATGGGGTGTTTATCTTAAGTTTCTCTCGCTTTTATTTATCTTTAATCGTTGGCAGTCACTATTTGCGGGCATTTTTGCATAGGCACCTATATCTCATCATGTAGGGAAAGAATTAATCTTCAATTTGGTATGTATAACATGATAATACATTATGAACGTATATATTTAACGAAATTATACCTGTTTACACCTGGCTGACATTAGGTTGCGGCCAAGTGAGGGATGGCACCTTGAACTTTCTCGGTATCTCAGGTATATTTCTTTCTAATGAAATATATTTTTTAACAATTACAAGTGAACGTAATTGTTCAAAAATAAATAATTAATTACATTTTAATTAAAATTAATTGCGGCCAAATTTGGATGGCCACCTTTGCGGATCTGCATTGGTTTAGTTATAAATATCGATAAAAATTATATTTTATTAATCAAACATATGAACGTATAAATCACGCGGTCGGATCTCGTACTATTATACCTACGTAGGTATTTAAAATCCTACCCTAATAATAGTACGTATTTAAAATCCTACCCTAATAATATACAAATCAATGCGAAAGTTACGATGTTTGGATGTTTGTGGTTCAATCACGGTTCACCACTTCAACGCGTGCGAAGCCGCGGGAAGCCCCTAGTTATTTATAAAAACGGCAAAAAATCACGTTTGTTGTATGGGAGCCCCCATAAATATTTATTTTATTCTGTTTTTTTAGTATTTGTTGTTATAGCGGCAACAGAAATACATCATCTGTAAAAATTTCAACTGTCTAACTATCACGGTTCATGAGATACAGCCTGGTGGCAGACGGACAGACAGCGGGAGTCTTAGTAATAGGGGACATTTCTACTCTATCTGTAAATTGAAGAGTGACGCTAAAATATTATGTGAAGTGTTAAAGTAATGTTTGTTTATTAATAAACTAGTAGTTTTTGAGCCTATTCGTAACATACAAAAATACAAATCTTCCCTCTTTATAATATTAGTGTAGATAAATAAATAAATATTGGTGGACATTCCACACAGCACTATCTCGCCCCAAACTAAGCCAAAGCTATGGGAACCAGATAGCTGATATAATACTTTTTTTTTTTTGTTAATACTTTCTTCTTATAACATTACATTATCACCCTTAACGGCGTGAACATTAAAAAAGTTTCAAATTTTAAATATCTAGGTCATCACATTGCCGACGACCTTAAAGACAATGTTGACATAGAAAGGGAGCGTAGGGCTCTGGCGGTTCGAGGGAATATGCTGATACGTAGGTTTACCCGATGTACGGAGGAAGTCAAGGTGACACTCTTCAAGGCGTATTGTCAAAGCCTGTACACGGCGAACCTATGGGTCAGCTACACCAAGAAGTCGCTAGAGACCCTGCGCATTCAATACAATAATATTTTCAGGATGATGTTGGGGTTGCCCCGCTTCTGCAGTGCGTCAGGGATGTTTGCGGAGTATCAAACGGAAACTGCATCCCTGATTCGCAGAGTCCGGGACAGCCAAAACAGCATCCTGAAAACTATATCTGATAGGTTTGACTCGCCTATATGGAAATGTTTTGTGCAGCGAGTAATAGGGCCCACCAAGGGTTGACCATCCTTGGTGGGTTTATCACTGGTCAAATTTTGTAATTTTTTAATCATTGTGTTTAGCGTAAGTTAGTCTTAGTTATGGATAATTTGTTGTCTGAAATAAAAACTTTTTATTTTATTTTATTTATTTATTATATAACACCCAGAAAGAGAACAAACATCTATGTTCATCACACAAATGTTAGTTCTCGGTGGGGATCGAACCCACGGCGCACGGCGCAGAAGGCAGAGCTACTACCAACTGAGCTGTGAATATACCAAAACAAAGGATTCATACTCATTACTCTACAAACGGACTTACCCAAAGAGTGTCCTTCTTTGCTGAAAGGAGCCTTGTCGCCAAGCGTGAGTCCGGCCTTCTTCATCAGTTTGTGGATCAAGCTGAATCCGTTGCTATGCACTCCGTTTGAAGGTAGACCGATGATGATGTCACCCACCTGACAGATTAAAAAAACAATACTATAGCTACAACATAGGCTTAGGGGTTTTATATTGGTTCATATTGACATTTTAAGAATATTGTAAAAGCACCGCTGTGGTGAGAGCAACCCCGCCTTCGAAATATCGTGCACCAATTTCCACGTGACCACCCGCACTCTACTAATTATATTCCGTACTTCTTTATTGGTAGGTTGGAGAGAAAAGATTCTTAAAGGAGGTAGGTAGTCAGTACATCCAAACATTAAATTTGCCACATATCCATATTTTGCAGAAGATGGTATAATGATATATGAGAGCATATCTACCAAAAACAAAAGGTATTTATTCAATTGAATCACATCAGTTATTGAAACCGCTACAACATGGGTGAATCTAGGAGCCAGTTTCACGCGACCAGGCCTAGAAGTACCGTTCCTGGGGATCAAAGTGGTGAGGCTGTTTCTGTTTTTTTTTTACTTTAATAAACAAGTTCGTAAGTATGAGAGATTACTCACATTAATATCGTTGATCTTGGGTAAGATCTGAGCTCTCTCGACGACGCCGAGCGCGAAACCAGCGATGTCGTATACTCCCGGCTCGTACATACCCGGCATCTCAGCTGTTTCGCCGCCTGCAAATTACATATTCATGAACACACCGTCACACGTCCTCATACAAAAATCTATGGAGTCTGGGACAGAGCGATGAACTTCAAGTGGAGAAGGGTAGGAAGTAAGTAATGCCTTGTCCGAATGGTAGCCGGAATCAGGGACCGAAAATGCGATGGGTAGAGATATGGGGAGGCATGATCCAGCACGGGATTTGTTCGTAAAGGCAAATATAGTTTATTTTACAGCTGTGTTGGTTATTCGTTTGTTAGCTAAAGAATAAAAAACTTTAGATGTATAGGAATAAGATTTACAAATCAATGCAGGCTATGTTATTTCTACAATTGGCGACGAGGTTTCTTCCGCACCTGTTTGGTTGGTTAGTTTTTTAGCTAAATAATAAAGAACTTTGAGCCCATAGACACAAGGCTCACCAATCAAAGTAGACGATGTTATTACTAATGGTGACGAGGTTTTCCATTGTGGTTCTGTTAAAGAATGTGCAGCTCTGTGTACATAGCAATAAGACTCACCGATCAAAGCAGCCGACGCCTGCCTGCACCCTTCCGCTACTCCAGCGACGACATTCCTCGCCACGTTAACATCCAGCGAGCCACACGCGAAGTAGTCCAAGAAAGTCAGCGGCGTAGCGCCATTGCATAGTATATCGTTGACACACATGGCGACTAGGTCCACTCCGATGCTGTTGTGTTGGTTTATCTTCTGGGCTACCTTTAGCTTTGTACCGACGCCGTCCGCGGCTAAGACCAACACTGGATCCTGTAGAACACACTTTAAATAGACGCGTATCATTATATTATAGTTGCACTAACAGAGGCACAGGCGTCGAATAAACAAATCCTATCTTATCCTACAAAAGAAAGCGAAGTTCCGATGTTTAAAAAAGTATCTATTTGGAACAATAAACAGAAGTACAGAAAAAGATTTACAAACGGTTATATTAGCAGGCGTAAAAATAACTGTGTTTGGATGTTTGCGGCTCAAACACGCTCTAACCACTGAACCGATTGACATTAAACTTGAAGGATATATTTAGCTGATTAAGACGCATCAGAAAATGTGTAACAACATCTGAGTACCAAACATTGTCACTAATTCACAGCTGTGTTAGTTGATTCGTTTGATAGCTTAAGAGTAAAGAACTTTGCGTAAATAGAATGAAGACTCATAAATCAATGCAGAGGATGAAACCTCGTCGCCAATTTTATTATAGTAACAAACTACAATTGGCGACGAGATTTCCGTAGCTGTTTTGATTGATTCGTCTTTAAGTAAAACATTTAGAACTTTGCGTGCATATACGTAAGACATTCATGCTAATGCTTAGATAGTAAAAACGGACTATGCGAAAACAGATATTATACCTTATATTCTTGTTCAACGGCTTTCAGTTGGAAGCAGCCGCCGAATCCACCAAGTCCGCCCAGAACACCAGACCGTGTGGTAGATCTTCAACATGAATACTAGCTTAATAAGGTATACATCACATTCGTACCACACTTAACTTAATAAAATTACGAGTTTTACGAATCCATAGGTGACCCCGACATAACTTATGCTTACTACAAAGACATTATCATCGGTTGTAGCGAACTCCCGACAACTTAACTATAATCTGAATAAATGAAAGGCCATTGGTGACCCCGACAAAACAGTTTGTAATCTAAAACCTACCTAGCCAAAGGTTTGATAATCAGCACCAGCATATCCCAACGCCATTATTACAACTGGCCTTAAACTGGTGACGCAAGTAAAATCTTACCTAGCCAAATACTTGATCATCGACACAAGCTTATTATTATCCCAATGCCATAATTATAAATGACTTTATATTGGTGACCCCGACGATATAATTCTTAAATAAAAACTTACCTAGCCAAAGGTTTTATCATCGACACAAGCGAGTCCCCAGCCTCGATATCGACGCCGCTGTCTTTGTATGAGAGAGATTTCTGCGGCGCGTGCTCGCCGGTCGCGTACGGAGCTATGAGAGGCGCCATCGCTTCTTTAAAGTTGTCCACTACTACTTGGTGACCCCCTGGGGATAAAACGTTACGTATCAGTATTTAAATCAATGGTCAGCACGAGATAAACTTATTTGCATTGAAGCAAAGGTTATTGACATAACATTGATATAATACCTATCCGAAAAAGATAGTAAATAAATAAAAAATAATATAAAACTGCTATCTAGTCCGAAACTAAGCCAAGCTCGGGGCACAAGAGCTTCCCCGGGCGAACCCGGGGAAGTACTACCATCATACCTATTTCTGCGTTGCTGTGTTTCGGTTTGAAGACTATGGGTGAAATTAAAGGCACGTCAGGCTTAAGCAAGTAGTATAAAAAAACAGATAACTAAATACTTAAATACTTTTTTTTCTGAATAAATAGCATTCAAACTATTTTTTTTTAAATAGCGGACATTTCACACAACTCTATCTTAATGCATACCTATGATGGGTATCATGAATATCATATACAAAACCAAACATCTATGTCCACCAAACAAATATTTACCCGCAGTAGGGATGGACCCCACAGATCGAACCTATAGCGCAGAAGGCCTGAGCTAAGATATCTTTAAACACTTTCAGACTCCACAAAGGTACGCAAGATACGCACTTGACCCACCTTCCCTGCCCATGTCTTCGACCGCCCCGACGACGTGGATGCCATCCACCGTCGCCAACAGCTGGTCGGCGAGAGCCGCCTCCGCGATCACCACCATGCCGATACCGCAGTTGAATGTGCGGAGCATCTCGAAGTCCGATACTAGACCTGCAAGTTATCAAGCTGACATTTTATAACGGCTCTATAGAGTATACTTGTCACTGTCACTATCATGCCAACGAAAAGATACAGCAACAGACTTCTCGGTCTGATAAGATAATGGGGCGCTCAGCGACCATAGTCTTATAAGGGGACAGTATAAAAAAACAGCTTCACGACTTACCCTATCTACCGTGCCTGTTCGTTTAGCATTTGAAATAGTTTAGGAACAATTTGATGAAACAGCACTAAAGAAGCTACTGTGCTTCTGTAGCAGATGACACATAACTATTAAATTACTTATTTTAATTTTTTGTCGCAAATTTATCTATTTCTATTCTATTCTAACAAAAGGAGGAACGAGTGGTAAAATGTAGGAATTGATTTTACACCCATAATGACAAAGTTTGAAGGTGTCTGAAACTCGTAAATAAAGTAAACTCACCTTCGGCTTGCAGCCAACCGAAAATCGGTTTTATCTTGAACTTCATAGCGTCCAATTTCACTCTGATCCCTGGCAGTAGGATCCTTGGTATGTTCTCTAGTAGGCCTCCTCCAGTGATATGCGCCAATGCTTTGACGAGTCCACTTTTGACGGCGGGGAGTAGCTCGCGTACGTAGATTCCCGTGGGGGCTAAGAACTCTTCGCCGAATGACTTGTTTGTGGTACTGAATGGGGCTTTTTCAGTGTATCTGAAACCAACATTTTCATTTAGTGTATAGAACGAGTGAGCGAAGCGAAAGAAGATCTAAGTGACAACTTGGGCACTTTGGCATTGTATGATTGTACGAAAAAAAACATACATAAATGCGTTAGTCAAACAAAGGGTTCCAAAGAATCCAAAAAAAAAGTTAGGAAAAAAAAAATATACCAAAAAATAATATGTAAGGTCAGACAAGGGCTTTATTTCTACATCCCAAAACAATTTTTACGTTTGTTTTAAGATGTATAGTTTTTGAGATACAATTTCAGAAGTAAGATAACCATTGATCCGTGAGCTCCCATCTCTTCATAGTTTCGTTGACTTCGTAGTTCATTTACTAGCCGGGAAGTTCCCTTGCTTTTCATATTTTTTATTTACACACAGCTAAATAAGCAACGTATTTAAGAATGTGTTGACATTATATAGTTCTACACTCACTTGTGCCCCCCTTGCGCCATAATTTTCTGCACCAAGCTGTATCCGTTGCTGTGCACGCCTGTGGACGGCAGCGCTAACACGACGTCGCCATGTTTGATTTCGCTGGAGCGCGGCAGTTGTTTCAGATTGTCGACCACTCCGACTGCGAAGCCGGCGAGGTCGTATTTACCGATGTCGTACATAGACGGCATCTCTGCTGTTTCCCCACCTGAAGACAACAAGGATTTGTAAATGACGTTGACACCGGTGGTCTGGTGGGAGTGACCCCGCTTTCCGACCGTAAAATCGTAGTTTCGAATCTAATCGTACACCAACGAATTTTTCACTTTTACATGTGCGCAATGCCAGTGCTTGCAAACGATGAAGGAAAACATCGTGAGAAAACCAGTTAGTATTCTAGAAGTGGCGATATGAGCTTGCAACCCGTTACTTACCCGGAATACCAACTCTGCCAAATGTGGGTATATGCCAAATGTTATATTTGGGCGTACTTGACGTACTGACACCTCAACAAATCTTGAGTTCGTACTTCGTTTCACCAGGCACGATAAATATCCCCTCAGGTCGTTTCATAGAATTTTACAGAATTAAAATATGCTGGTGAATGTGAAAATTATTTCACTTCTGTAAAATTCGATGAAAACCAGCGCAAATAGTTTTGTCCAAATGTGATCTTACCAAGCGAAGCACAACCAGAAGAGGTTTGATGAATACCATCAAAGCAATTAGTTTTCATCATTTGTTGACTGTGATATGATTATGCTTACCGAGCAAAGCACATCCCGAGAGTGCGCAAGCGTCGGCGATGCCCTTCACAATGGTAGCGGCGACGTCCACCTGCAGGCGGCCGCACGCCATGTAGTCGAGGAAGGCGAAGGGCTCGGCGCCCGCGCACAGGATGTCGTTCACGCACATCGCCACGAGGTCCTGCCCGATCGAGTCGTACTTCTCCATTATCTCTGCTATCTGAAAGTAATATTCCTTTTTATGTCTCAGTATACTCACTTTTTTCGTGGACTTTTACCGACAAAGTTTACAAAAAAAATATAAAAATCAATTTGAATCGTCTTATAACTTGAATTAATATATTCCAGTTTCTCTCTTTCAGAAAAACTCAATATACGAATTTTATCAGTAAACAGATTATCATCATTCAATCAGTAAACCAGTGAACTAAAACAGGATCCTTCAAAATAAGGTCCATGGTCGAAAATTATAACAGGCCACTAAAACACCCAAGTCTACCCATAACCTCTTCTGTGCACACCAGTGGCTATGGGCTCGTTTTGCACTACACTAGACCTATATAAGCTTACCTTCAGTTTAGTCCCGACGCCATCAGTCCCCTGCACTAAAACAGGGTCCTTCAGACTAGGGTCCATGGCGGACAGTTGGAACAGGCCACTGAAGCACCCAAGTCTGCCCAGGACCCCCTTTCTGTGCGTGCCGGTAGCTATGGGCTCGATTTGCCGGACGAGAGTTGCCGCTGCGTCGATGTCCACTCCACATTGCAGGTATGACAGACCGTTGACTCTGAAAGCATTTGCATGTTTGTACTTTTTGATCTCATTTTAGTCAATATAGTCATATTTTTTTTATCTAATACGTCTCATAGTCAACTCTTCAGGAAATCACAATGATCTTATAACTCTTGGTTGGTTAACGAAACCCCGTATCAAGGAGACTTATTTGGTGCCAGGCTTTTGGTGCATTTTAAAAACCTTATTAATTGCTCTGACTGGCACTAGAAAGGATATGATACAGCTGTCACATCTTTTTCACGAGCCTGTTCGAATTATTGTAAATGTTTGGGGTCTATAAATATGGTAATTTGAATAAATGTTTTTTTTATTTCTTCCTCCCTTATAAAGTAATAGATGACTATTTGTGATTTGGTATGGGTGGTTGATTCAGGCAACGACTCAAGCTCATCATTCTTTAGGGTGGCTCAGTATTATGGGTTGTCATCATTATCAATACCAAGAATGAATTTAGCAAGGGCAATTTTTTTTATTAATGAATAATGTATGTATATTTAATAAAATGAGCAGAAGACAAAAGTACTAAATCTGTCAATTTCTTTAAAAAAAAACCTTTATCCTTCATTGATTTCTTACCTTCACCTCGCTTTGAAAAGAAGTGTGAGGTAAAAAAATCTTCAAACTACTAGAAAAACTAATAAAATATTACAAATAAATAAATAGCAAAAAAAGCACAGGCTGCGGATGATGATGATGATGGAAGCAAGGAATCCAACCGTGGATGATAAAATAAAAGGATGGATGAACATAAATACAAAACCAAATAATAATGATACATGCAAAAAAATATTACACAAAAGAAGACGCATCGTGTACATCTTACCAAGCAATATTCCTCAGAAAACGCAAGCTAGGAAACACAAGGATTTATTTAGGTCCCTATAACAATTGAAAAACTATTCAAAGTGATAATGTAGGTAATTCTTTTGATTTTATTTTTCGTATACTAGTTATTATTAGGCGGCGTTTACACAAACCGTTTTGTCAGTCAGACCAAGCCGTAAGTTTGTTGCTTGTTCTTCTAGGCTTTGGTCGCGTGGAACTGGCAACTAGAGTCACCTAGCTTTAAGACGCTTCAAAGTGATCCTTGTGATTTTATTGAATAAATACGACTTTGACTTTGTTATAGTATCGGGTGGGCCATATGCTTGTTCCATCGTTATGGTTCCTTCCTTCAACTTCAAGCTTTAAGTTATCCATATAATTCAATTGAATAAACACTTTTTGACTTTGACATCAGCATGAAGTATAATAAAAATGTTTTTTTATACCACTAGCTGATGGAACAAGCAGATGACCCACCTGACTTTAAGTGGTAACCATCACCTATAACAAAGCATTGCCTCGTTAATCACGCACGATAGGAACGTGCCCAACGATGCACTGCCCTGCGTCCATCAACTTGAGGCATACATTAAGCCTCATGTGCCTGCAATTACACCGGCAACCATACTCTTCAAACGGAAACACAGGAACGCTGCTTGGCGGCAGAAAATGGCGTGGTGGTAGTACTTCCCCGGACGAGCCCTTCACAAAAAGCTCTACTACTCTTTTGTATTGAGCTTACTTGGAGAATGCTCGATGCGCGATGTCCTTCCTGTGCTGCGCTCCCGGGAAGTCAATGACCGCGGCGGCCGCCGTGGCAGCCGCCGCCGCCGCGCGCAGCGAGCCGGCTCGCGCGCACACCAGCAGGACCCGACCCCCCCACGTCACCAGCGAGCCATTCGCGCCGCGGGCCACTCCGCTGTGGAACACCACAAGGCCTGGATTCGATTGCACCTGGGATAGACCTGGAGAAAGATGGAGAGGATTCTTTAATATGAACTATGAACTAGCGCTTCGTCGGTGTCTCTCGGTGGACCAGCATTTAGCTGAGTTAGGACCTTTTTTTCTCATGCAAAATTGGTCAGCATCCACAATATTATAAGATTAATTATAAATACGTACAGATTCATTCTTTAACGTGTTTTACTCTTCAGTATATCTGTCTATGTACCTTTTTTATTTCTTGTTTTTTTTTTTTACTTATAACTTGTACAGCCATCACGAACTTTGTTACAGACGATTTCAATAGGTTTCTATTTTTTTCGATTAATTATCTCTAGAAACACTGCAATCAAACTTTGTTAGCAACTACAGCTGTAACCGCAAATTAATAAAGAGACCCAAGATATTAACCAATTGAAAAATAAATAAAGAAAAGAAAAATTTCCTATTAATAATTGATAATATTCCATAAAATACTCACCACTAATAACACAACCCTTGGTAGAAGTTTCAGGGTACCCCTTGGAAGCGATGACAACGCCTACTGAAGCCAACTTGGTGTTCCAGGATACTTGCAGCTGTTTCAGAGTACCGTTGACACAGGACTGAAATGAAACACATATACTTTCATTCTCATTACTGTACCTAATGAATTTTATAAGAGAGAAAGACTGAATGCAAAAGACCTCTTTCTGAATACTATTACTATTTATTTCTAAACGAAGATTACCCGTCAGTAATAATTTTAATAAGAGTAACAGAGACAGTGGTAGTTCTCAGCAATTTCTAAATATTTCTGGGTAACATTTACAAAAAATAACAGAAACAGCTTCTCGAATTGATCGCCTGTAGAATTTCCCTCACTTATCTTAGTACCTTATTATTCTTTAAGGATGTCAAAAGACTAAATCAGAAGAACGTTCAAATACTACATTTGGCACTACCACATTTAGCAGTAGTTGGATGCGTGATAGGTGGCAGGCCCGCCGCCGATACTTTTTTTATACGTAAGGTATAATAAAAGACAAAAGTCAAAAGGTATTTAATCAATAAAATCACAAGGATCACTTTTAAACGTCTTAAAGCTAGGTGACTCTAGGTGCCAGTTCCACGCGACCAAAGCCTAGAAGAACAGGCAACAAACTTACGGCTTGGTTCCTACCGTTCTTTTGTATGATCCTTTTACAATGTAATATTGATATCAAGATAATTATATCTAGGTCTCAATTTAGCCTATGCGCTGGTTATCAACAAGTTGGCAACGTAACAGCTAATACAAGTAAGATTCGTACTATCATCGCATGACCTGAAATTCAGATTCTGACGAAACCCCTCAGAAGCACCGATTGCAGCAATAATAAATATTGACCTCTCTATCAATAACAATTAAACTTGATAATTTGTTGCTAAGCTGGCTTTAGGAAGGAGTTCGTTAGCTCAAATATTCTAAGATAGGAATCGATAAGAGGTCAGTCCCGTTGGTAACCGAAATGGGAAACGTGATTTGTGAGTCAGTGATTCGGAAATAGTTTAGTCAAGGTAGACAAAGAATGAGATAAGAGTTGTTGAGCCAAGCCGTTAGTTCGTTCGAAGTCAAAAGGTATTTATTCAATAAAATCACAAGGATCACTTTGAAACATCTTAAAATTATGTGAATCTAATTGCCAGTTAACAGGCAACAAAGATACAGCTTGGTCCCTTCCTACCGTTCTTTTGTATGATCCTTGTTACAATGTAATTATAATACAATATTGAAATTCCAGTGTGATGCCAATCGAATTTAGTGAAGCGTAGACCTAACAGAAGTTGCCTATTCTAAAAGAACAGCTTCTGGCTTTGGTCGCGAGGAACAGGCGCTAAATTCACTTAGTTTATAAGACGTTTCATAGTGTGAGTAAGATAAGAGGTCAGTCCCGTTGGTAACCGAAATGGGAATCGTGATTTGTGAGTCAGTGATTCAGATATAGTTTAGTCAAGGTAGACAAAGAATGAGATAAGAAAGTGTTGTTGATCAAGCCGTAAGTTTCTTGGACTGTTGATCTAGGCTGTGGTCGTGAGGAAATGGCGTTAGATTCACGTAGTTTAGAAGAAGTTTCAAAGATCCTTGTGATTGCACTGAATAAGGGCCGTTTTGTTTTTTATTTTGTATCGCTATTACTTAATATTCTGAACCAAATAAAGCTATTTGAGATAGTTAATAGTAACTAAGTATATGTTTGTTCTGTGTTTGGGAGGTGGTGTGTATTTACAGAAATAGAAAAAGTTTTCTTTCAGTTATATGGTTACCTTAGCACAAGCTTTGCTTAATTTGATGTTAATAGCGCTGTATAAATGTATAATAATATTTATTAAAAAAAGTTTTATCAGAATGTCTTAAGTTCTGTGAGCGAGACGAATGATTGTGCTATTGAACTATATTTAATTTAAATTGTATATAACTTTTTTATATTTTTTTTTGTTTCCATTATCTACACTAATATTATAAAGAGAAAAAATTTGTATTTTTGTTGTTTTGTATGTAACGAATAGGCTCAAAAACTACTGGTCCGATTTCAAAAATTCTTTCACCATTAGAATGCTACATTATCCCTGAGTAACATAGGCTATATTATATTTTCAAAAAAATCAGGGATCCTTACTAAAACTCCAATAATGTAACCAAAGGTGGAAAAAGAAAACCTTACATCGCGTGCGCTGCGAAAACTATTGATGATAGAACAAAATAATGTACTACGACTTTGCAGAACACATCATTATCTACAAAAAATGTCGCGACAGCATATGTCTAACTATTATAGTTATGTCACAATAAGTGTTCTTTTATTATAAAAATTTAATTGAAATGCCTCCGCTAGAAAAGGGTGTTTATTTGTACCTTGGTATTAATCCTTATCAAAATAAATCATTTCATAATTAAGACGGTTTCAATACCTATAGATTACTCCTAAAATTTTTCATATCGGACATTCCATTCAAAAGATATGACGAAATTAAAAATGTTAACGGGTCCACGGGTCACGCTCGGGGTGCGATTTCACTCACTCAAGGAGAAGGACGTGCAAATGTATGAAATTAGTAGACGCGAGGCTCGAACTTAGACCTAAGTTTATCCTAAAATGTTCAAAAAATTTATGACCACCCATGCGAAGCTGGGACAGGCCGCTAGTCATTTATAATTTTATTGACTTTTGTTCTGTTGTGTATGTAATTATAAATATTTAATTTTATTAATGATTGGCTAATTTTGAATGTTCATTGTGATTTTGATTATAACTTTTGTGTCCGTTTTATATTTAGTAAATGTAATTGGTTATCAACCGTGTTTATTAAATAAATAAATAAATTAATTTGTTTACATAATTTAGTGGATAAACGTTTAGTGACCAATTTTAATGACAACCCCTTAGACATATCTTCAAATAATCTTTTGTCACTTGGTAAGTACCAAGATATGTTAGGGGATATCTACCGTGCCTTGGAATCAAAGTCAGGAAGCAGTTTCTGTTTTTTTTTAAATTTAGTTGCCACTTAGCCAATTTCCGCTGCCAAGCAGCGTTGCTGTGTTTTGGTATGAAGAGTGTGGTTGCCGGTGAAATTACAGGCTTAACACCTGTATGCCTTAAGTTGATGGTCGCAGGGCAATTCATCTAGGGTACGTTCCTATCTTGCGTGACTTGCGAGGCAATGCTTTGTTTATTGATGGTTATCAATAACATCTGGTGGGCTATCTGCCACTTACCTCCATAATAGTGTAGAGATCTGATTCGAGCAGTGTCATCAGGACTTGCGTCTCGGGGTCACCAAACCGACAGTTGAACTCTAATGTCATGGGACCGGATTTGGTGACCATCATGCCAGCGTACAGGACACCTGTGGAAAAATTAAAAAGTTTGATGACAACGTTTCAAAATGATCCTTGTGATTTTATTGAATGAAGATCGGTTAGAATTTTTGAAATAAACAGAATTTAATAGACAGTGCCGTTTTTAAAGGTTTAAAGAAAAACTAATGAAACGCTAAATAAGTAATTTTATTTTGGTAGGAACACTGGATATCGGAGTAGAGGAAGGCCTAAAATATGACATGGATAAGAAAGGAATGACTACTGAGATGACGGATGGAATAGAGAGAGTGGAGAGAAAAAAAACCTGTTGTGCCGACCCCACATAAAGTGGGATAAGGGCAGGAAGATGATGACGATGAACACTTTGAATCAAAATAATATTTTTGCTAAAACTGTCTTTTGTTATTATCATGGGTCGGAATAGGTAGAGTTTTTAAGTACCAAATGACGTATAATTACCTACGCAATCTTAACATGGATATGCCTTTTAAACCTGAAATTGGGGATTAATAAAAAATGTTTTCTAAAACGTATGGTTTTTTTTATATACAACTAGCTAATGGAACAAGCAGATGGCCCAACTGATGTTAAGATGATATAATTGTCTTCTAAAAACTCTTTTTTCCTATCGGTAACGTCATTTTTACCACATCTGATTTCGAAGCCGAATATTTAGATTTCGTAGTAGCGTATTTGACGTCATTTGGTACTTAAAAACTCTACCTATTCCGACCCCTGGTTATTATCCAAAACCTGGTTGTTTGTGATATTTTATGTAGACATACAAGGGCGTAAGTGCGTATCGACCACGAGAAAACTAGCTCCAGCCAGCTTTTTCTGACCGGTCACCTAGTAGTAGATACGTAATAAAATACACATAAAATGGTAAGTAGATACTTCTCATTATAATTATAGTTTATTTTTACCTACCTACTCACTTATGTAGGTATATTATATTATGCCAACTAATTAGCCTAGCTGTAGCTGGTGAAAGCTGGTTCTTATCAAGAAAACAATATCTGAGGGTCAACGTTAATCAGTTACTTACCTAAATAGCAGAAGTACAACAAAGTGATAATTTGTAAGGACGATCAGGTATGTTTGGCTAAAAGGACTCCCGCAGGGTTTCAGAGCGCTGGGTTTTGTGGAACTCCTTTTGACTTAGCAGTATCATAGGAATGATACTGCCAACTCAAAGTACCTTGGCATCTAGAGTAAGGCTGGACATTATCCAAGTCTGATTGCACCAGTACAGCTTAAGGAGATGAAAAGGGCTAATGTACCTCTCGCTCGCACGTTCCGACATGTTAAAAGATCGAAAAATCACAATCAACCAAGTTGTATGCAATCACATTGCACACAGTTTAGTAAAAAAATCATTTTGATCGATACAAGTTTTCCTTCTCAAAAGATTGCATAAGTAGAAAAACTAGTAAAGTGAACTTTTAAGAACTTTAAGAGTAGTAGAGCTCTTTGTGAAGGGCTCGTCCGGGGAAGTACTACCACCACGCCTTTTTCAGCCGCCAAGCAGCAACGCTGTGTTTTGGTTTGGCCGGTGTAATTACAGGCACATGAGGCTTAACATCTGTATGCCTCAAGTTGATGGACGCAGAGCAGTGCATCGTAGGGCACGTTCCTATCGTACGTGACTTACGAGGCAATGCTTTGTCATAGGTGATGATTACCACTTATCATCAGGTCAACACTCAGTTTTGTATGCATAATTTACAGCTATTTCGGAAACTGACAGGTTATAAAAGGTACTATCCCGGGAATAGCTAAATAGAGCCTCTTTTATCTCGCAAAGACGAGCGCCGCCACGGGCAGAAGCTAGTTTGTAATCTACACTAGTCTACACTAATATTATAAAGAGGTAAGATTTGTATTTTTGTATTTTTGTATGTAACGAATAGGCTCGAAAACTACTGGTCCGATTTCAAAAATTCTTTCACCATTAGAATGCTACATTATCCCTGAGTACCATAGGCTATATTATATTTTCAAAAAAATCAGGGATCCTTACTAAAACTCCAATAATGTAACCCAAGGTGGAAAACAAAAACCTTACATTGCGTGCGCTGCGAAAACTATTGATGATAGAACAAAATAATGTACTACGATTTTGTAGAACACGTCATCATCTACAAAAAATGTCGCGACATCATATGTCTAACTAGTTATGTCACAAAAAGTGTTCTTTTATTATAAAAAATTAATTGAAATGCCGCCGCTAAAAAAGGGTCTTTATTTATACCTTGGTATTAATCCTTATCCAAATAAATCATTTTATAATTAAGACGGTTTCAATACCTATAGATTACTTTTTAAATTTTTCAAATCGGACATTCCATTCAAAAGATATGACGAAATTAAAAATGTTAACGGGTCCACGGGTCACGCACGGGGTGCGACACTCAAGGAGAAATAAGTAGACACGAGGCTCGAACCCACGGTCTAAGTTTATCCTAAAATGTTCAAAAAATTTATAACCACCCATGCGAAGCTGGGACAGGCCGCTAGTAAACAATAAACTGATGCAACTTTCAGTCCAGACAAAGCAAATTTCAGTCTTAAAGAGGCTCGCCTTATTACTACACAGATAGAGCTCCATTTCGCAAGACGCAATATGTTCACCCGGCACCATAGAATAACAGATAATTTTCTTCAGTTTAATGCGTGTTTCAGATCCTACTTAATCTCCGTGTCAATAGGGCGCAATTTCGTTTGAAGCATGTTTTTCAGACATGTTTGTTCATTTGTCCAGTTCTATCGGAGCTCTTTGAGAGATTACTGGATATGTAAACAATCGGGTCAGGGGGCAATGACATACGTAAATAGTTACAGATGTGACGTAAGATAAGTAAGAAATTGATGTTTATTGTATGGGATCTCAAGTGCGTAGTTTTTAGCATAATATCGTAATTACGGATTTATTAGTTAAGCAGATGTGAGCGTTTCTATGTTTTGGAGGTATGTAAGCTAGCGATCGATAAGCCATTGATGGAGGTCATGAGCGGACTGAAAACTGTGTTAACAGCAGGGTGATTACATAACTTTGTTCCTATCAGTTTCTATATGAAACCGTATATAAAACAATATGAAAGTTTATCCATCCATCAATAGAAACACCAGTTGTAATCTAACTTTGTTAGCAACTGCAGCTAAAATGTAACCGCATAGCCGTCATATTTACATATTACAAACAGAAACTGATTGCAACAAAGTTACGTGATCAGCCAGCAGGATATTTACCATTTTTTCTGAGTTTGATTGTTTACGATATTTTGGCACAGTTGCATAAAATCACGAGTCAAAGTCAATAATGATCAAAAGCATGGCAATTTCAAGTTATATTCATTGCAGTCTTATGTTTTGTTAATCAGAGGTATAATCTACATTCATACTAAATATCATCCAAATCAGCCGTTACAGAGACACTACGGCCAATAATAAGTAGTACCTCTCAGGTCTGAAGTATAAAATGTATTCTCTGGTACATCATAACTTGCCAACAATGTAGCCGGACATTGCACACGTACCCTTGATTTATAGTTAAAAGTTCCACGCAACCCGGCGAAGGATATATCGCCCTTACTCCCTAGTTAATAAAGATAATTTTACCCTGCAAATGTGAGCCGATAAGGTACACGCGTCAAAACCAATCGCTTTCGCTGAACTGTCGAAAGGTCGCGTGAGTTGTGTACTTTTCTAAGATACGCAGTTCAAACAGTGGCTGATGTAGAAAATTCTTTATCTTACTGCTAACTATAGTTACTATGTTGGAATTTCATCCAGTAAATTCTAGAATGTTGCCTGTTCTTCTAGGCTTGGTCGCCTGTAACCTAAATTCACCTAGCTTTTAGACTTTTTTTTATACAACTAGCTGATGGAACAAGCAGATGGCCCACCTAATGTTAAGTGGTAACCATGACCTATAACAAAGCATAGCCTCGTAAATCACGCACGATTGGAACGTGTCCCACGATGCACTGCCCTGAGTCCATCAATTTGAGGCATACAGATGTTAAGCCTCATTTGCCTGTAATTACACCGGCAACCACACTCTTCAAACCGAAACACAGCGTTGCTGCTTGGCGGCAGAAAAAGACATGGAGGTAGTACTTCCCCGGACGAGCACTTCACAAAGAGCTCTACTACTTTTAAAAAAATGATACTAGTGATGAAATTTAATAAAAAAAAAAATAACGTTGATCGATTTCCAAGGCTTTCTTTTAATTTGTAACATCATAAGCATTTGCGTCCCCATTGCACATGTACACACGGATATGCATCAGACTACACACTGCTCGCTTTATGTCTTCGATCCTTGTAATAAGCGTCTAATTCTAATTCATGGTGGGGGAATAAGACCTGCACGGACGTTCCGCAATAAGCCAGTAATAAGCGTCATTTCTCTGTCTATGTGTAGATTGATCTGTATCCTTGTGTACAAAAACACTGATGACTGATTTTAAAAATTCGATGGTATTAACGGGTCGCGTTGATAATAAAAGCCGGAAATCTGATGTCGGATGACGTTGATTGTAAATTGTAATCCTATTGCAACACTCGACACACACTACAAACTGACATATGACCCCACACAAGGAAATTTCCTACCAATAAGAACTTTTAAGTTCGATAAAAAATCAAAACATGTCAAGTAAATAACTAAAGTCAGATAAAAGCAAATTCAATGCCAAATCCTTGTAAATGGGAAGCTTTATTTTGGCATTTTATTTATACTACTTGTGGTTGTAGTGGGCCAAGTGGGCCATGACCGGTGGGCCGTCTGCTTGCCCACCGGTTAAGGCGAATACAAGAGCTAATGTACTTTTCGCTCGCAAATTTCGACATTTTGAAAGATATAAAATCGCAATCAACCATTTTGATTGCAAAACATTGCACGCAGTTTAGTATAAATTTCATTTTGATCGATACATGATTTCCTACTCAAAAGTTTGCTTTACTAGTTTACGTTCGTAAGCGATTGCGATTTTTCGAAAATGAGTTTAGCGATTTTATATCTTTTAACATGTCGTGCGAGTGAGAGGTGCATTAGCTCTTGTATTGATTTGATTTATTCGCCTTATGTGTTAACCATCACCTATATCAGAGCATGGCCTCGCAAGTCACGCACGATAGAAACGTGCCTTACCACAGACATGTAAATGTTCCGTGTGCCTTACAATGTGCTGCCGTGCATCCATCAACTTGGTGTAAACAGATATTAAGCGTCATGTCCCGGTAATTTCAACTACCCTTCAAACCGAAACACAACAACGCTGCTTGACGGCAGAAATAGGTATCATGGTAGAACTTCCCCGGATGATCCCTTCACAAAGACCTAAGTGGTCATATTTCGTATATAAATCAAGATTTCTTTCGACGCAATTAGTAGCATAAATATGCCATTATTACATAAGCCGTAGCGGATTAATTAGAGACTCAATTTAGATATGAACGTAGTAAACAAGAGCTGTTGTTACCGAAAATACGAAGAAATAAGACGATAGCCGCATAATAAAATATAGCACTTTACACCTAATTGTAGGTAGACTAATATTGAATATTAAATTAAAATTATATCATTTATGAAATTCCAGCTGACAATGATGTTTTAGGGTTCCGTATTACTAAGACTCCGCTGTCCGTCCGTCTGTCACCAGGCTGTATCTCATGAACCGCTGTTGCCGCTATAACAATACATACCTACTAAAAAACAGCATAAAATAAATATTTAAGGGGGCTCCCATACAACAAACGTGATTTTTTAGGCGTAAATAAAGTGCTCGAAAGGAGCACTGTTGAACGACTGTGTGCGTGTGTTAAAACCCTTTCACCACACGTAAAACGGTTCGATCCCCACCAAGAACTAACATTTGTGTGATGAACATAGGTGTTTGTTGAGTATATAATATTATAAGTATGTATTTACAAAAAAAAGTATATAAGTCAGCTATCTGAATCCCATATTACAAGCTTCGGCTTAGTTTGGAGCTAGATAGTGCTGTCTGGAACGACCAATATTTATTTTATTTTCATTCTAAACTTACCGACATATTTAATGCCCTCAGCTTTCAATCCATCCACAGCTCGCTGCAGCACCTGGTCCTTGACATCCGCGAGCTGGTCCGGAGTGATGAGCGGACAGGGCGAGTACGCTCCCATGCCACCGGTGTTGGGTCCCGTGTCGCCGTCCCCGATGCGCTTGTGGTCCTGCGCTGGGGGCATTACTGATACTGTCTCGCCGTCTGTGAAGGCCAACACCTGGAAGGAGAGGTCAAAGTCTTGAGGAATTTATGGCATTTTTACAAGGAACACTTTGAGACTGACGACCGTCAAACAACTTCATTTCTTCATTGATAAAGTCATATTACGACCGACCGACGATAAAGTCATAAACCGACGAGAATGTATGAAGAATTATTATGAGAGTGAATGAAGCGAAAGAGGTATGTAAGGACCGTAGCAAGTGGAAATCCGCGGTCTCTGCCTACCCCTATGGGAAACAGGCGTGATTTTATGTATGTCATATTACGAGAAGAGTTTTGTTGGATGTGGATGATTTCAGAAGGAGAGGCAGGCCTAAGAAGAAAAGATGGATGAACTGTGTGAAAGACAACATGAGTAAGAAAGGAGTGAGCACCGAGATGACGAATTATACAGGAGAGTGAAAGAAGAAAACCTGTTGTGCCGACCACACTTAGCGTGGGATAAGGGCAGGAAGATGATGATTACATTTCCCTTTTTTTTTTCATTGGATCGTATTTTTATCTAAATGTTTTTATGTAATAGACCGAGGTCATAATTTCTAATTAAAGACCCTAATCAAAGGCCCCCTAGGATGACGAAAACAAACAAAAAATATCGACGCAAACAAGTAAACAATTTTAATTATGTTTATCACAAAAAATAATCGAGAGAACGAGAACAGGGTCAAGAATTCTCTGGATATTAAAGATATTGCGTTCTCTTGGGGTCTTTCGATATCGCGATATAATAAACATAAAATAATTTAAAATCAAAAACCCCGCTTGCTATGTTTATTTTCACGAAAAACATCTTATGGCTAACGGTCGAACTTCACATCGCTCTTCGCTAATTATTTGCTCGTGTGTGCGTATTCGTCTTGCTCAAATACACGAATACCGGTGTTCGTGGCGATGTGTGGACACACAATAAAGCCGAATAATAAATAAATAAAAACGCGAATAACGAATGTGAAGTGCTAGCATAATAGCGTCTCTTCATCGGAAGTAAACGAAAGAGACATTTGACTACACTAGAACGTCTCTATTCTTCGTTACTAGGCGAGACCAAATCAAGTGTACCTAATGATGACACCAGAATGTCGTGCGCAATCAAATCCAACACAAATTTCTACCAAAAAAATTTAAACGATAACGAAAATATATATTTTAACATTCTATTTTAATATTGCCTCAGTTTGAAACAACCCTGATAATGTGTACGTGACCTTGGTACATACGCTATTTGCGTTTACTAATTGGTTGCAGTTCTGGTACCTAATAAATCTACAGTTCACAATTTAAAGGTCAAAAAACAACTGTAAACAGGACTGCGTCATGTTGTGTTAGTTTCATTTTGGAGGAAAGTTTAAGGCGAAGACAAGAGCTAATGTGACTCTCGCTCGCACGTTTCGACATGTTGAAAGATATAAAATTACTAAACTCATTTTCGAAAAATCACAATCAACCATTTTGAGTGCAATCACATTGCACACAGTTTAGTAAAAAAATCATTTTGATCGATACATGTTTTCCTACTCAAAAGTTTGCTTTAAGTACTAGTTTTCTACTAGGAAAACTTGTATTGATAAAAATGAAATTTTTACTAAACTGTGTGCAATGTGATTGCACACAAAATGGTTGATTGCGATTTTTCGAAAATGAGTTTAGTAATTTTATATCTTTCAACATGTCGAAACGTGCGAGCGAGAAGTTGTTTGATAGTTGTCAGCCCCTTTAAAGAGGTATTTCATGAATGACAAACTTCGAAATTTCTTTGAACAAAAGTTGTTCTTCATATCCTGTAGAATGCCCTGCTTCCGGGGTTATAGGGGTATTATTATACACTTTGTAAAATGTACATATTATGTGTCATAAATGAGTCAAGTAAATGGATCACAAATTATAGTTGTAGTAGTGTAGTAAGCATAAATTTAAGTTACGTACCGAAACCTCATCTCCTTCTAAAAGCTCTTCAACCACCACAGTCTCTCCAGCCGCTCCGTATTTCGCATCCGTCAGGATTTCGTCCACAGCTTGGCATGCTTCCTCTTTAGAGGTAGCAACGACCACGCCTTTCCCGGCCGCGAGACCTGACGCTTTCACCACGAGGGCAGGGTATGGTGCTCTGTTGAAAAGAATATGAGAAAACGGTTTATTTTATAAGAACAAATGACATTTGGGAATGAGGAAACGGTATCACTACATAGTATAAAACAAAGTCGCTTTCTCTGTCCCTATATCCCTATGTATGCTTAAATCTTTAAAACTACGCAACGGATTTTGATGCGGTTTTTTTATAGAAAGAATGATTCAAGAGGAAGGTTTATATGTAATTTTCATTTAAAACGGGATATTTACCATGATTTGTGAGTTACGGGTCGAAATCAGTTCGACCCGAGATCATGGCGCATGCAACTGTGCCGAAATATCGGGAAACAATCAAACTCACAAATCATGGTAAATATCCCGTTTTAAATGAAAATTATGTTCATAGCCATGATAGTTTCAAAAAATATATATATATATATGCATAATACAAGCATAATCTCTTAGGGATAACCCACAATAACCGTGCGAAGCCGGGGCGGGTCGCTAGTTTTATTTGTAAATATAAGTGACAGAACTATTGACTTTGAGTTACGTTTGCCTATAACAAATGAATCGGCTTAAATACTCCAGTCAAAAGGTATTTTTTAATTTGAATGGTTGGTTCTCTCTCTCTCGCTTCAGGTTGTGGGTTCGTTCGTCGCTGTCGCGCGGTATTGGCACCTATAATTACTAAGCTTTAAGAAGTGATAAAGTGATATTTTTTTATTCAACTGAATAAAGCCAGACTTTTACCGAGAAATAACAAAGAAATTTGTTCTCTGTGTTACACTATATTCTATTTTATGTACAAAAAAATATTGAGTATTTAATATCTTCATAATCCCATACAACAAACTCTGCATAATTTGGGGCTAGGAAATAAAAGGTCTTGTGTGAAAACATTTCCTTAAAACTATTTTCAAATAGTGCTTAAACATCGCATTGAACTGTACTGCCCCTGGCATACACAGTTAACCTATAAATAGGTCAAGCTTAAATGATAGGAGTCGCAAATTGATCAATTTAGCTACGTCTCACTTAGATCTACATAGCTTAGCTAATAACGTAATACGCTGAACAGATTTCAACTTTAAAACTTCAAACTAGTGCTCGTAATCGTTTGACTGGAATCTTAAGAACTGCGTCTTAGGTCTTTATGAGAGGCGTTTTACTATGCTAGTAGAAAAACCGAACCTATTCAAATTGAACTCGTAAATGAACCGGTACAGCATGCGAGGTACGTAAGCTGTTGAGCTAGGACACTACAGGCCCATAGACTACATCCTTTTAAAATATTATTGTACTCCTTTTCATTTTGGGTTCACTACCTCTTGTGTCTGGTATAAGTCGGCATTCATCATCAACATCCTATATTTGTCCACTGCTGAACCTAGGTTCCTCCAAAGACGAGACACCGAGTTAGTCGGTGTTTCTACATTCCGCAGATCGTCACCCAAAAGCCACTCACGTTTTAATAAACTCTTTAGCAGCAGCCGCGTCTGTGAACGAGCGATGACGCGCGGTTGGTATCTGGTACTTGGTCATGAAACTCTTCGCCCAGTCCTTGTTAGCTTCAATCTGAGCTCCCGCCTTCGTAGGTCCAAAGCATTTGATGCCGTGTGCTATGAGCGCGTCGATGATGCCATCGGCTAGAGGATCTTCTGGTCCGATGATGACCAACTCGATGGTGTGGTCTTTGCACCATTTTGCTAGAACCTATTAGAAATCAAAAATACATTGCAAGTTAAATAAAAGCTTGTAAAATGGTCAGTCTCGAACCTACATATACTCATCTTTATTGTTGGTGCATCTCCATCAAGCTAACTAAGGCAAAAGTTATGATATTTGAATTGGCTTATAGGCTACCGTTATGCCGGGTACCAAGTGAGTGTAACGAAACTTTGGGAAGGAATAACTACACTCAACTTTGAGGGATTGACTTTGAAGACAAGTCTTCATTGTTGATTTTATAATAAGTAAAGAAGACATCTTTTCATTCAACACAGTTCATATACATAAAATTCTTAAGGAAATATTATGTTACTATTAACAAAAATAAACTATTGACAAAATATCTAATAGACAGTGTGGTATATTCTTGCCGCTTCTAAGCGGTTCTATTTACACAGAAATATATAAAGTTTAAATAAGTGGCCCCAGCTGTGCGTAAAAAACTCAGTCAATTACTTTCAGAGCATATTTACGAAAGCACACAATTAGGTATTTTTAATTTATCAATTGTTACATCATTTGTTTACATGTGAACTTGTTCAGTTTGACAAATGGGCTGCCCCTTAGTACAGTATCAGCAATAGTAGGGAAAGGTTATCACTTACTCATCTATCTATTGAAATGAATGTAAGCAATACAGGCATGAACATTTGCGAGAATGTTTTATGTAATTTTACAACATTATGTTGTTGCATGGGTGCTACATGGACGCGTCTAGCCCAACAAAGAAATGACTGGAAAGGGTTGGAGGAGGCCTATGCTCAAAAATGGGCAACCCTACAATGATTTAATAAAATAATATTTAAGTTAAAGAAAAATAATTAATAATAATAATAATGTATTAGAATTTTATTGAAATGTTAAACTATAAATGAATTGTTAATATTGAAATTGGGAAATAAATGGCTTATAATAATAATAATAATGTTGTTGCATTAAATGGTTTTTTTCAATTTATAAAAAGTGCATCTATTCAAGATGGTGTCAGTGGCATGAGAAATATTTCCACACATGCATTATTTAATTAGAATATAGCCAATAAGAGTTTAGCGGTTTATTCCCTTAATAATATGATTTATTTTATTTTAGAGGAGAGTTTTTGTTTACACGAAACGGTTATTAAAGTTACATAGTGCAAGGTTATAATTACGGAACCACAAACTCTTGCGGCTAATGCTAGCGACAGACTGAATAACATTTTTCAGTCGCCGAACTTTACAAGGGTCGAGTGTAAACAATAACTATGAATGTAGCTAGGTACGCATATACGTAACACGCTACAAGAGCTTTCAAGTAAAAACTCTTTACAAGCATAAATCCAAAAAAAACTTTAAAAAAATATTGGGATGTTCTACACAACACTATCTAGCCCCAAACTAATCAAAGTTTGATCTATGGTAACCAGATTTCATTATGCCATGTCAGATTAAATGTTATTTATGATTATTATTAAGTTGGATATCAATTTTATCTTAGGACACAGGTTATTTTAATCTAGCCAATTTAAAATGGACTTGCACACAAAAAACATTTGACTATAATACTGTAGAGTAACAGGGGTAGATGCCCCTTGAGTGACACCATAATTATTATAATACCTACTGTGATTGATAGGTTTTATTAGTTTTTTTTTTGTGTAAAGTATTCAATTTACTGTTAGTGTTTTTGAGATAGTGATAAAGCCATTTAGAGTGTGTCCCTCTATACCGTAAGTACCGTAGGTTCAATAAATAAGAGCTATAGATATCCATTTAATTATAGTTTAGGTTAAAATAGTTGAACTTCAAATGGGATTCTTTCTTCTTCATACTTGTATGGCCTTTGCAGTGTAGCCCGCAATCTCGCCAATGTCACGTTTAATGTTAGACCTTCGCACGGAAATGGGATTTTATTGAGTTTAACTAAAAACTTTTAGATTAGTTTTGAAGAGACGTATTTTTTCGAATTAAAACAAAGGATTGAAAAGTTCAATTAGCCGAGAAATCAGTCTTTAATAGGTAGGATTTAGCCCCTGCATAAATTGATAGAATAATATTTACCAGCCCGCAACTTACCGGAAAGTCTTTGGTAGCGACATCCACACATTCCACTTTGTCAGCGGTCGCGATTCCCACACTGCCGGGCGCGCAGTAAATCTTTTTTACGAAGCACGATTCTGCCAGTTTCCAGCACAGTGCGTGCTCTCGACCTCCGCTGCCAACCACCAGGATATTACATTGCTTCATCTTCAGACAATAACTTCGCTCAAAACGTTTACGTGTCAGACTTGCTTTTAAAAACTTAGACTAGTTTGCGCACAGTGTGGAGTATCAGTTTATGCGGATGTTCTATGTGCTATATCACGGACTTCGATTAAAATTTGTGAATATTGTTATTTATTCTATTGAAATTCAAAGCCGCGCGACTACACGAACCACGCGTAAACACTCAAATGAAAATAAATGAATTTGATTGAAATTAGTGGTGGACGATATACATCGATGTACCTATTAAAAAACACCCGATGTATAGTAACGATGCATTGAATAGAACCGATGTATTGTTAATTTTTCAACATCGAATATACATCGATGTTTTTTTACTCGATGCATCGATTTTTTTTAATTATTATTTTTAATTAATTCTTTAGGTATTTATTTCAATAAGAAGCACTCGAACGGTATTTCGGGCTAAAAAAACTTAAATTATTCTTTTGGAGTTGGCAACATCGGCCACAGACAAGACTGACAACTACAAGTCAGTCAGCCAACCTATCTCTTCTCTTCTCTAATACTCATAGATTTTTGTATACTTGATTAAGCTAATACTATAAGAATCAAAGTTCTGACTGACTGACTGA
Organism: Chloroclysta siterata; assembly: GCA_932294275.1. Classification (NCBI taxonomy): domain Eukaryota; kingdom Metazoa; phylum Arthropoda; class Insecta; order Lepidoptera; family Geometridae; genus Chloroclysta; species Chloroclysta siterata. The sequence continues at coordinate 24,592,393 of OW028592.1, read as the reverse complement.
CATATAGACAACGCACAGCCTAAACCGCTGGTCCTAGAGACTTGAAATTTGAGGAGTACATAGCTCTTATGGCGTAGAGGTGCACTAAGAAGGTATTTTTGGAAATTCAACCCCTAAGGGTGTAAAAAGGGATGAAAACGTTTGTATGAAAAATTGTATTCCTTGAACCTACAAACTTGAAACTTGGAGAACATATACCTCAGAGCAAAAAAATTGGAAAGGCCTTTTTAGTTTTATAAAACTACCCTTAATAAGTGTGCAAAGGGATGTAAAAGTTTGTATGGGAGTTTTTTGACCGATGGTCCTAAAGACTTGAAATTTGAAGAGTACATAGGTCTTATGACGTAGAGGTGTACTAAGAAGGGGTTTTTGGAAATTCAACCCCTAAGGGTGTAAAAAGGGATGAAAGCGTTTGTATGAAAAATTGTATTCCTTGAACCTACAAACTTGAAACTTGGAGTACATATACTTCAAAGCAAAAAAATAGGAAAGGCATTTTTAGTTTTGTAAAACTACCCTTAATAAATGTGCAAAGGGATGTAAAAGTTTGTAAGGGAGTTTTTTGACCAATGGTCCTAGAGACTTGAAATTTGAAGAGTACATAGGTCTTATGACGTAGAGGTGTACTAAGAAGGGGGTTTTGGAAATTCAACCCCAAGGGGTGTAAAAGGGTTGAAAACGTTTGCATGAAAAATAGTATACCTTGAACCTACAAACTTGAAACTTGGAGTATATGAACTTTTAGGCAAAAAAATAGGAAAGGCATTTTTAGTTTTTTAAAACTACCCTTAATAAGTGTGTAAAGGGATGTCAAAGTTTGTATGGAAGTTTTTTAACCGATGGTCCTAGAGACTTGAAATTTGAGGGGTACATAGGTCTTATGACGTAGAGGTGTACTAAGAAGGGGTTTTTGGAAATTCAACCCCTAAGGGTGTAAAAAGGGATGAAAGCGTTTGAATGAAAAATAGTATTCCTTGAACCTAAAAACTTGAAACTTGAAGTAGATGTACTCCAAGGCTAAAAATTAGGAAAAGTATTTTTAGTTTTTTAAAACTACCCATAATAAGCGTGCAAAGGGATGACAAAGTTTGTATGGGAGTTTTTTAACGCGTGGTGCGATTGACTTAAAACTTGAGGTAAATATACTAAGAAATAAATAATGAATGACTTTTTAACTTTTGATAATTCCCCTGCAAAGGGTTCATCAATCAATGACTGTAAAAGTTAGTATGGGAGATTTTTAACGCATAGTGCGATTGATTTCAAACTTGAAGTAAATATACTCCACAATAAATAATTTAAAATCACGTTTTCAATACTTTAAAACTACCCCTGCAAAGTTTCAAGGTTTGTATGGGAGATTTTTAACTGTAACTGTGTTATTAACTTCAAACTAAAAGGAAATGTGTTCTGTGGATAAATAACATAAAGACGATACCCTCCTTCGTTGCGCTCGAGTAAAAAGAATACAACGAGGCGTCAATGTTCTAAAAACGGGAATCTTGAGTTGGTACGAAGAGATCTTAGGGTACCTATCTACCGTGCCTGTGGATCAATGTCGTGAAGCTGTTTCGTTTCGTTTGCTTTTGGGGTAGAAACTAGGAACAAATAAGTACATATTTTCCGTGTAAGGTTGTCTTTGTTGTATTTGTCATGTTTGTGCTAAACTCAGTACCTATACCTACCTACCTAATATAGGTAATGTACGCCTATAGGTATCCCTTATACCTACGTAGGTATTTAAAATCCTACCCTAATAATATACAAATCAATGCGAAAGTTACGATGTTTGGATGTATGTGGTTCAATCACGGTTCACCACTTCAACGCGTGCGAAGCCGCGGGAAGCCACTAGTATAAAATAAAATACAAAATGAAAACGGCCGATCGATCGCCCGACGCGACCTAAGCTTCACAGAAAATTTGTGTAAAAACAAGTGAATAAGTTACACAGCTTGATTTAGTTAGATCCAGAATTCTTTTTTGCGCAGTCGTGTAAAAACATCGATGTATTTTTTTATATATCGATATTAAATCGATACCACTATCCGATGCATTACATCGAAAAAAACATCGATGGTATTTTTTTATGTCCATCACTAATTCAAATGAATGATGAATGAATGGATTATGTGTATGAGTGAATGGATAGATGATATTATGGAAAGCTAGAATGAATGGAGCTCAAGTAAATGTTTTTTTTTTTAAATAATATTACTAAAAAATAAGATAGGCTAAAAATAAAACATACAAAATATAAGCTAGGTACTGTATAATTACCTATTCTTTAAAAGTTAAGAGCCTATGTAAGAGATGTCGCTTAAAGTTCAGCACGTTCCATTCCACGTACTAGTTTTTGTATGTTAAATAAAATATAGTAAGGTAGTAGGGTATTGTGTGACTGAGCGTGCAACGGAACGTACAATGTACACTTCCAAAATGGCGAACGAAATCTTTCAATTGTCATTTTGCTGTGATGCTTGGTCGTTGTCTAAAAACTCTTATTTAGTTCTAATTGTTTTAAAATGGCTGACACTGGTTTACGTATGAATTTTGCTGCTCTGAAGAGGGCAGATCCATACGCGAAAGAAATATTAGACAGTGCTACCCACGTTGCACTTTATACTTTTGAAGAGAACGAATGGGAGAAAACCAACATCGAGGGTGCTTTGTTTGTGTACAGTAGAAATGGAGAACCTTTCCACAGTTTAGTGATTATGAACAGGTTGAGCACAAACAACCTCGTCGAGCCAATCTCGAAGGGAATAGAATTACAATTGAAGGAACCGTTTCTTCTGTATCGGAACGCTAAGTCGCGCATCTACGGCATATGGTTCTACGACAAAGACGAGTGCGTAAAAGTGGCTTCGAAGTTAAACTGCTTGGTAAAAGATTGCGTGAAGCAGCCAGGCGGCGAACCGATGTTACACAATCCTAGTTATGGCTCTGCGCCCTCGAATGCGCCTGTGGATATATTTAGCATGTTGAGCAAGGCGCAGGACGATTTCAACTCCAATCAGGGAGGAGGACCTAACAAATGCGACGTAACGCCGTCCAGAGCCCCCGATATGGCGTCTCAGAGTGTGATGGATTTCTTTGCGAAGGCGGGTGGAGGCGCCTCGGTGCAAATGCCGGCCGTGTCATCTCTCCCATCACCCGGCATTTTCGGCCCACGGCAAACGGATGCTAGGGAAGTTCCACAACTCCTGCAGAGGCTAATGAGCAACCCTGCTCACTCTGTCGAACATATTGAAAAGCAACAACGCTCTGTCACTCCCCAAGAGGGGCAAAATGGGCATATCACTCTAACTCAAAATTGTGGATTCCAGTTGAATTCGACTCTGATCGAAAATCAAACTCAGCAAAGGATATTGTTGAATAAACCACCAGGGCTAGACATAAGTGATATGAATGGCCTTATTCCATTGGAGAATGAGCTCAGTATGATGCACATGTCATCTCCAAAACCCACATCTCCACTGGCTTCATATCTGAATCAGCCTCAGGATATCAATCACATGGTAAGTTACCTTCTAAGGTTGATCTCTAGGTTTAAGTTTGATTGAATACAGACAAATAGGTTGTGATGCTTTGTTCTACAGCTGACATTGTACTAATGTAATAAATCATTCAACAGAAACCGGCCTTGATGCCTCCAACTATGTTCACAACTACATTGGGAGGAGATCACCAGTCTCAATCTCAGTCTCCAGAGCCTCTCACTAGGAACCAACTTCTGCAAGCTTTTAATCACCTTCTGAAACATGATGCAGAATTTGTGAACAAACTGCATGAAGCTTATGTGAAATCGTTTACAGAAAAAGCATTCTCTGTATCATAAAATATTCATTCTCTTGACGAGCGCCTGATTTTGCCAGCCGCTAACATTGTACAGTTATAATTTGAAGTATAAAATCTCCTAAACAATGTTGTGTAGACTAGATCCTATAGTTTTGTAGTGACTCATTGTTTGAACTGTTTTAAACTAAGTTTTAAACCCTTGACTGTATTATTTATACCTGTAAAGAGAATGAATTTTAGTAAACGGTTTATAATTTTCTGTCGTTGATATCCAGAAGAAGCTATTTGTGATATTATGTATTGGCTTCAGCATAATGGTTTCTCTAAACAGCAGTAAAATGTATGATTGCATAATCTATGTTGTCTTGTTGTTCATTTGCAATGCAATTTGCTGCAAATCATCTTGAATGTAAAAGACAATACTTACAACACAATTTTCTAATAATATTTTGTTTCCCAGAGATGTAAAACTTCATATCTGTATACTGTTGCAATGGATTTATGAAAGTAAGGGTATAATAATTGAAACTGGACATGTAATACTAAGGACTGCAAAATTTTGCTATATTTCTTTACACATATTATAGTTTCTATCTTACATTGTAGGCATCAGTTTTATAGATTTATTGTAAACATTTGTTATTCCTTTAGTTTTTTCTCAGTCTGACTTTGAAATTAAGATGTGTACCTTTAGTTTTATTGTGTAATGTTTCAATGTTCGAATTGATGCATTGAAAAGAAATTTTGTAAGACTTCTTAAGAATGGATACAGGGGAAATCGAAATGACAATGGTTGTAAACCTCTCAATAATAATTTAAATTGACAAAGAGGACTTAATTTTTTAAGTTTTACATGTTTCTGATAAGAATCAACTTTGCTAAAACTTGCGTGATGCACTGGGGATTCTCCAATTAGGGATGAACACCTTGAAATGGTATGTTTGTAGGTATTCGATTTCAAAAGATTTGCCATAGAAATACCAAAATTAAATGATTATTACTATGAACCTAACATTCATATAAATCTTAAATTTCCTGAAACATTTTACTTTAAAAGCTGATTATGGTCCCAATAGGGAGCTATAGAATATCGTTTGGCCTATAAAACAGTCTTTGTTAATTGTATAATTTTGATTATAATCCCAGTTCTAGCTCCCTTGATTAAAGTTTCGCTAAATCTTTATAGGTAGTAACGATTTTGGACATTTATCTGTTGGAATTATAACATCAAATTAGTCTGAAATTAAAAAGTTCATTGAAGAATTTTTGCTTTTTATTATGATCTTATTCTTGTTAGGATGCTATTAGCGGACATTTTTCTAAGGACAATAGAATACCTGCATCGTCGCACTATCAAGGAAAAGGCCTCCCTTGTCACTACCCTACCCCACTACCTTTCTATCCCTACCCTGTGCTGCTCATAAATAATCCCCTCATTCTGTGTTTACCGCGGGGCCTACAAGTTTTTCATATATTTTTATAAAATACAAGTCGACTTAAATTATTATATACAATTTATTTTTGGTAAAATAGCTTACTTGGATTAAACAAAGGTTGAGATAATTTTATATTATTCAAGCTGGTGCCTGCGACTTCGTCTGCGCAGGATTAGACAGACAATATCTTTATAAATTGTAGCCTATTGTTATTCTGATGGATAAGCTATATTATTGTAAAGTTTCATTAAAATCCATCATCCATCCATCCATCCATACTTACAAACTTTCGCGTTTATAATATTAGTAGGATTTTCTGAACCTTAGTAGGTAATGAAATTCTCCGAAACTTTGTTTGCAGTTTTAATAACTGCCTTCAATAATTTTATAACTTTAAAAATGTTGTATTGTGCAAGCGAGATGTTGTTTCACGGTTGTCAGCGTTTTAAGACGCTAACAACCCTTCGGTTACTACCTCGATCGCAAATTGCAACATTTCTGAAATATGCGTGGTGTTCGTGATCGTGCAGTAAAAGCGTGGAAAATAAAAAATAACGGTAATTTTTTTAATCGATTTAATATTGCTATATTACAAATCGTATTTTTGAACTTTGAACAACCAGTTGAGACCACACAATATTACATTTCCAGTAGGTATGCGCGCCAACGGCTCACTACAATCCATGTTATCTAAATAACAGTAAATGTTTACAAAACTTCCTACAGTTTAAATACTTTTAACTGCATTTGTCAATCAAGTGGGAAAGGAACTAAAAACAATAGCATAGTTCGCGAAAGTATCTCTTACAAAAAGCCACGAAAATAGTTATTTTTACAATTATGTATCTACAAACAATTTGTTACAGCTAATGAAGACATTGCCTGATTTTTACTAATCATAATTTAAATTATCAAACTTAAATAATTTCAAATAAGCTTATTGATGGCAGATACTTATTTTGATGCAGTAAAACTATTTAAAATGTTTACAATTTCATTATTTTATTCTGATACATTGTAGAAATACAAAATAATAAGCAATCGGTACTTTCGTGGACAAATCTTAAAGCGCTTTACGACGACGCTCATGCATGAATAAAAGACTGCTGCCTTACCTCACCAAAATGGTGATGGGTGATCAATGATGTCATGATATTTTTTTGCAATATTGGCAATATCTAGAAGGCCTTTCACATGATTAGTAAACACAATAAATATACTACCCTGAAGTTTTGGTACCAATTACCATTTTAGGTTCGCGGTAAGGCAGCTATGTCGTTACCCTGGTCTGCCTATGCGGTGACACGATCACCGGCCTTTCACAAAAGACATCCGCCAAGTGGTTTCGCCAAGAATTTAACTATCCAAGACAAGTAACAGAAGTTATTGAATTATTGATTGATAGTCTTTTGTAACCTATCGATCGGTGGATAAACGCCGAGGTAAAGGGATAATGTCATCTAGGCTTTGCGTATACGCTAATCGCAACCATGGTCGTTTATTTACGCAGATTACTAAATTATTAATCCACCATACTTATAAACTTTGCTTAAAACCAGCCCTGCCACTATTTGTCATTACCTATTGGTAAGAGACGGCAACAGTTTAAGTATTGTTTATATTTTGACAGAAGTTTCAAGTACAGTCATTACTATCTGTGCAATCAACGTCTCGCCTGTGTTCCTACAGTATTAATTTATAAGCAAGTAGAGGACATTTACAAAAATAAAGCTGAATTCGACTGGTTGCAACATCTTGTGCAAGTTGTGGTACGTTAGCTTGGCTACAACCTCAAATGTAGCTTAGGTCTCATAGGCATCAAGTTATCTGTGCCTCATAATAAAAAAATTACAAACAAATTCAAATTTTGGTAAAACAGTCACCCTGTATCATCGAAATTATTGTAAAAACCGCTTTAATTACCTACTCATTATTCAGTTTCAAAATTACTTATTTACTTTACATTAGTTTTTGAGTAAAACAATCATAGTGTATCACAATAAAATGTATTGTGGCCATTATTTTTACAAATCTTACATTTATTTAAATTTTATATTTACATAAGTATTATGGTGTACTCATTTGCTATTACACTCAACTAAATTGCGTAGGTACCATAGATTTCCCACAAAGGAATTTTACTAACACTATAAACGAATATAGAGTTGTTACAACATTAATTTTCTTATTACTTATTTTACGACGACTTCTCGTCATCGTGCCACAGCCTAAGCAGGCTCTAATAGTATAGCTTTCAGTGTCGTAGCTAGGTGGACAAGGGCCGCGGTGCATAGAGATAAATCTTTCAGCAGGCTCAAGGCTTTCTAGCTTCGGGAGCTGGCTGATCCTCTTTTTTTAAAGCTTAGGTTAGAGGGCCCCCTGAGCTGCGAGGCTCTGGTGCACTGCACCACTTGGCCCTACGATAGCTACGCCACTGATAGCTTATGATCAAATTCTTGCCTCTTGTCAACCATAAGTGCTCCAATGACTAGTAGTTCGCAGTTGCAACACGAAGTTGCAACTGCGAACTACTTGTGTCGCACTAAGAAAGAGCAAGACAAGTCGAAGCATAGGATATTGCTGTTATTGTTGTAACTACTCTATATCATATTAGTGACAAAGTGCACAATTTAGTGTACACACTAAAAATAAACTATTTGGTTCAAATAATATTAATTCGTCTAATATAAACACGATTTTAAGAGATGTTTGAACTTAATTTAAAGTCTGGAACTCCACAAAAAATATGAAATGATTCCAAAACTCCCGGAGCAAACGATTGGAAGGATAGGATCACGCTTTACAACTCAAGCTTGAAAATGTTGCTGGTAATATTCGGATAAGGTTTTATCCATATCTACAGAGAAATTTTGCTTTTGAACATAACAGTTTTATCATACCAAAAACGTATATTATATTTGAAGCGTGATTTAATGCGAAATTCCACTTACATCGGGGTTTACTTTTTAAACGTATTATCATGCACATTATCAAGACATCTCCGGTAAGCAATCACTACTATAGTAAAATCACATACCATTTTAGTTCTAACTACATCAGATATACCTTGATTGATAGTCTCACCCTAAACAAATGTATAACGCTAGCGGCAAACGCGCCGCGTTATTGTCTTATCGCGAGGACAACGCCTTACTTATTGAATTTAACCTTTAGTTTGATATACATTTATATAGAGGGCTTTAATACATCGTAAGGAAACTCGCGACTTATCAGCTTAGCATGTATTAGCCATGTTCCGTGTATGGATAAGGCTATACTGTGAGGATGGTACAGGTGCTGGGTTTTTTCTGTCCCAGCGTCCCGTAGGTATGGCTTCTGTCGCATAAGACATAGTGGCATTTGGCTAAACTACATATTATTATTCTATTACCATATAATTCATTCCTTAAAACGTGAAGCGGATTAAGTACCTAATAACTTTTATATCTGGCTTGTCACGAGTATTCACGTCACTAGAGAGCACTGGTGGTCTAGTGGTAGCGACCCTGCCTTGCGATCCTAAGGTCGTGGATTCAAAACCGAACCAATCCAATCCAATTGAGTTTTTCTGTTCAAAAATGTATGTGTACAATGCCAGTACTCTCAAACGGTGACTGATAACATCGTGAGGAAACCGCCATGTCGTGGAACCGAACAAGTTCTATATCATGTGTCAAGTGCTCGAAAGGAGCCTCTTGAGGCGCTTAAAATCCTTTCACTACACTTTTCGAAAGAAACTTGTACCTAATAACTTTTATATCTGGCTTGTCACGAGTATTCACGTCACTTACAAGTCTTGGGACTTCTCACGATATAATAAAGCTAGAGATCTACAATAAACGATGATGCACTGTCATTTTTAGTTACACTGCGCGGCTACGTAATGTAACATAAAACGTCAATACGAACCTCCATTTATTTTGTAGACTCCTGAACAGAAAACAAAATGATACATACAATAAAAATAACTTTAAAAATATTACAGTGTATAAGCTCGTGTTGTGCCAATCAAAATAAGTTAAGTAACAATTACTTTGTATACTTTTTGTACATGGTTTATGTATTACTCTATTGTCATTACATTAGCCATCTTATAACAAGAAATGAAGAACCCAGGCTTGATATTGCTGTCTCTTTTCATAGACATCTCACAGTAAGAGACAGATACATAATAAACCCGAGTATATGTTTTTTAAATCTCTTTGTAATTTACATACTACATAAATTCACAGCTCGTGTGACTTAAAAACATAGACAAATAATAAAATTCTGTACAATAGGCGCATTCATTAGACCGAAATCGTAGACCAGCCGACCTTGCGCGTTATGTATGTGAGAAAGCTTTATCAAGTAATAAAAAGATCGTTTCCGTTAGCGTTTCAGGAACACTGTCGACTGTCGGATGATTTTTGATCCGGTTTCTAAGACATCTTGTTTGAATGCACCTTTAGTGATTTGCCGATTTTTAAATATTATCATTTATATTATCAAAGACTGGTATTTTGTACGTGTTTTAGTACTATAACTATTAATATTTTTTCCGTACACAATTAAACAGTTTTAACCTCACGTCTGAATTTTGAAAAATCATCATTCTATTTCAATTAAAAATTCTTCTGAAAGCTTCCATGAAGCAAATTAAATCTAAAGAGATCAACGAAGCGTGTTCAAAAATAGGCAAACCACTTGAAACTATTCGCTAAATATTTACAGAAAATTGTTCATTTGGATATCGGGTATGTACCAATTTATCTGCAGTTTAAAAAAATACATGAAATAGAGTTTAGACTAAAGCCCTCCTAAAAATCTGTTAGAATGTTAAATTAGGGTAGTCTGATGCACGTTTAAGCATTACAATAGCATGCTTACATTTACATAAGCAAAACCTATAATGTCTGTTTCTAAGTTATGTTGAAACCATTATAATTGTCTGAATGATTTTGGGGCAGAAATTGGTACAAATAACTACTCGATATATAACTTTGAGCATTACACCTCACTTTTGTTTCGGTCTTAAGTCTGTGATATGCAAAAGACCGATATTTTTTCTACAATTAGTGGTTCCGTAATTTCAATTTTTTTATTATATGTTTAGTGTCAATACTTTAGCGTATATGCTAACACCCGTGGCGCGATAATCCAAATCGCCTATCTGTGGATCCACACTACACCGGGCCCTGCCTGAGCCGTCCGTTAAAATGTATGTAGGGAACTTATTTAAATATTGCAACAAGTTTGATCTAAACCGAACTAACGACAGTATGTTAAGTGGTTACATTCCTAAAATCAGTTGTTTTTGAACTCTGAGCCAAGATCACAATATCGTTTGAGTTCACTTGTATCAAAAGTTCAGATTTGAAGTAAACTTTGCTGCATAGCATACTTTCAATTGACACGTTAAAAGCCCTGCCTGGTGTAGCATAAATTCAATTTTAAATCAGGCAGTTAATGAAAAATCTACCAAACATAATCGTTAAAAAAAAGGTATTTCAAAGCAACACTTTCAATTCCACATCACGATGGCGAACTGACTTCTTATCTTACTCAGACATTAGTGTATTATTTCAATTCTTACGCGCTATTAATGAATTTGAAACAAAACTGAGGTGTATTCGGAAATTGATTTAGTAATACAATTTGGTGGGCATGTGGTCTTGTTAGATTGTAATTTTAATCCATAATTTACGATATAAAAATGCAAAATATGTCACATATTTCCTAATTTATTGTTTACAATTTAAGTTTTATGACTGATCAAAAAGCTGCCTAGTGAATTTTAGAATTTAATTACAACCTAGGTTAAGATACAGGCCTTCATGTTACCATGTTTCGTAATAACAACAGTAACTGAGAGAGGTTCAAAATTTTCAGAGTGTTTTTTTTTTAAATTATAATTTGAAGATAAGTACTTATTTTCAATAGGCAGCTTGTGCTAATTTGGTTTATTTTTATTTTGAATGCTAAGGTATACTGAAATGATGAGTAGTTCACACTGAGAGCGATTACTAGTTTTTTTTAACGTAGCAAAGTATATTTATTGAGTTTTGGTATTGAATATTAAAAGTAGACTACGATTTATTATAGTCGCGTTAAACACTCGCTACAAACACGGTCATAAATTATCGGAACGAGAAAGCATTATTGCTCTCTCTCTCGCACTTAGGAGAATGGCACGATCCTTTAATCGAAGTCGATAAGAACTATCGATACATTCATACCGACTACCGATAATGACCTCCCCGATCGCGCAACCACCGGGCGCTCCCGCCGAGTCATTCTTTTTATCGATAACGTGCATGCGTCCGCGCCGAGTACTCTCAACACTAGTGTTAAAATGATTTATTACCGAGTTTGCAGCGAGTGCTTAACGCGACTTATAGCATATTAAAATTAAGCTGTTGTTGTCATGGATATATTTATATAACTAAAAATCCCCAAAGAGGACCAATATTTGTGTGATGATCACAAATGTTATTTCTATTCCTGTTGTAATGAATATATTAATAAAAAAACCTATATAAGTAATATATTTGCTATCTGGTACCTACTCATGATACAATTATTGCTTAGTTTAAGGCTAGGTGGCACTGCGTTAAATGTACAAATGAACCAATACTTGTTTAAGTTATTTAATCAGAACACAGATATATATTTTCAATCGCTCACAGGGTGACCACACATTCACTTTCCATTTGCACTTAATTTCACTGTAAACAGCGTTTCAGAAACGCCTCCTACACAAGTAGGTAACTACACATTGTACACAAGTCTATGTATATACGTGTTTTAGTTTATTTTACGTAAAACAAAACTTAAAAAAAAATTACTTTACTATATTTAAACTATTATGTATAAGCGCTGAACGGCTTAACGAGTGACAAAAAATAATAATAAATAAGTTCAGGAGGCCTGTGGCATCCCACATTTGTACAAAAGCCGGTATTTATCTGAAAAGACGAAATAAATAATGAAATATTAAAACTGCACTTTATAAAACTCATGTGAAATATAATAGGCTTATTTATGAATGAATGAATTCGGTCTACTTTTTTTCTATTATCATTATACAGCCATGCCTAGCATAACTCTTTTCTTTACGAAATAACTTAGTAATAGACAAATACTAGAAATACAATCAACCTCAACAAAGGGATTTTTGGATCGGCAACGCGCGTTTGCCCATAGGCTTGTTTGCGTACTTAGTAGCACAAAAAAGGCGTGCAAAACTGTGCATAAGAACGATCCAGTGCGGTTGCGCCAGTAATGGCGGCCGGCAAAAAAACTAACCACAAAAGATCCAGTACGGCTGCGCCAGTAATGGCATTAAGATATAAATGCATGCATGTGGATCTACAATTTAGAAGCGCTAGTAACTAATAGTACAAGCTTAAGAGTCAAATGTGGGTAAAAAGAGTAGGCGCTGAGTAGTCGTCCATATGTTAAGCCTCATGGTGCCTGTAGTCACACCGGCAACCACACTCTTCAAACCGAAACACAGCGTTGCTGCTTGTCGGCAGAAATAGTGGTATGTAGTACTTCCCCGGACGAGCCCTTCACAAAGAGCTGTACTACTCATAAATGAATCAGTACTGACCTGGCTACCACAGCCGATGCAAGTGCAGGTTGCGAGAGAGCACGGAGCGCACGTCGTGCGTGAAGCGCAGCGCGTCCAGCACTGGCAGCAAGTTCAGCAGAGACACGTCCAGCGGATCGGAGAACCACGACTTTATTGGTATCGCGTTGTCTGCAAATGACATAGTAGTGTGAGCCGTGGGTTCCATCTATCAGGGCTATCTTTGGCTCAGTGTTATATTATAAGCCTTATTCACCGTGGCGGATTTAAATTTTTGCTATTCTAATTTTGCCGCTCCTACTGACCTCTACAATTCGATACCTTAGTTTAAGATCATGTTTTTAAAAAAAAAAAGAACAATGACATTGCAACTTTATGATTTGTGCACTATCATCCTCATTATATCAGCTTTTACCCGTTTTTAGTATGATTGCATTGTGAACTAGGGGATCGATGTGTCAGTTCCTTTTCCAAAAGCTCAATCTTATATGTAGAAAGTACATGATTGAGCTTTTTCTTAGTTTAGAAATATACCCAAGAACAAGATATACTAGTAGGTCCCCCCGAACTGAGATCTCGTGATGTAAGTCATGTATGTCAGATGTAAACTTTGAGTAGGTGGTAGTCAGAGGCAAATCCAAACATAATGTTTTTATTTTTTCTGACTACCGCCATATTTTACACAACTGTTTACAACAGCTGAAGAAAACAGAATTATGAATTAATTCTGTTGTCTTCTTTGGTCATTATGAAAACGGTTTAGAAAGTTCACGGATGCCTGAATCATTGAACCGCTAATTGTAAATACCAGTATGAGATACCTGGGAAGTCCCGGTAAGCTCCGGGCGAGTTGTCCAGTATGAACACCCTGTTTAGATCGTCGCATATTGACGACAGGTTCTTGGTATATGAACCGTGCTCCGCCGTGCAGTGTTGCCTGCAAATATAATATTACTCTTATAACCCGCGCCCATAAAGTAAGAAAATTGACCTCTCACATGCACATTATTGGTAACAATGGTGTGCGAGTGAGAGAGAGAACAAACGTTATACACAGATAAGAGTCATGAACCTTGATGTGAGTAGACTAATATACACATAGGTATTATAGATTTGTTTGTAGTTTATAGAATATTTTTTATGAGTAGGTTGCCCTCTTAACCGATGGAGCGACATTGTTAGGATCGCGGGAAGTCGATGGATGGAGAGGGTACAGAATCGTTCTGCCTGGAAATGTTCAGGGGAGGCCTATGTCCAGCCATGCAGATGATAGAATATTACGAAAAAAATAAAGGGCAGAAATACTTCCATTCCAGCTTTAATATTTAGAATAAAATAAAAATTATACATTATAAGCTGGTGCCCGCGACTTCGTCTGCGCAGGATTAGTCACACAATATCTTTATAAATTGTAGCCTGTGTTATTCTGATGTATAAGCTATATTACTGTAAAGTTTCATTAAAATCCATTCAGTAGTTTTTACGTGAAAGAGTAACAAACATCCATCCATACTTACAAACTTTCGCGTTTATAATATTAGTAGGATGGTACATTTTTAGTCAAAGAATCTGTTTCAACACACACACTGCGGGACCGACAATTCGTCTACAGCGTGTTGCCTCATTGATACGCAGTGTATCTCAGATAGTACGATTATGTTCTAGGCTCTCAGCGCTTATTTAACGTGACGCGAACTATACGTACCTATAAAAACGCCGCCTCAATATACCGCGGCCGTTGTCTAGTTTGTCCGCAACCGCCGCTCCATATATTTCCATCGATGCTGTAAACACTACCAGCTCATACCATTGTGATACCTGGAAATCATAATACAGAATATAATGCCTTCACAGCTCAGTTGGTAGTAGCTCTGCCTTCTGTGCCGTAGGCCGTGGGTTCGATCCCCACACAGAACAAACATTTGTGTGATGCGCATAGATGTTTGTTCTTTTTCTGGGTGTTATATAATATTATAAGTATGTATTTACAAAAAAAAAAAAGTATTTAAGTAGTATATCAGCTATCTGGTTCCCATATCACAAGCTTTGGCTTAGTTTGGGGCGAGATAGTGCTGTGTGGAATGTCCACCAATATTTATTATCTATTGGGAAGAGTGTATTATCTATTATTATAATAAATAAAATGTCTTTGTGTTTGTGTTGCTGTGTTTCGGTTTGAAGGGTCTAGTTGTCGGTGAAGTTACAGGCATGGTTAACATCTGTATGCCTCAAGTTGATTAGACGTAGGGCACGTTCATACCGTGCGTGACTTAGAGACAATGCTTTGGTAGAACTGATGGATATCACTTATCATTGGATGGGCCACTTGCTTGTACCAGCAAGTAGTGATAAAAAGTCTGATAGAGAAATGAATCGAATGAAAACATATTTTAAGATATCATATGCTTTATTATCATATTTTATAATATGATAATAACGCATAAACAACATTCTTGTTGGAAGTTTAACTATCATACTAAGAAAGTGTGGGTGTTCGTTTGTGCGTCAATCACGCCAAGCAATCCACTTTAACAATCATGATAACATGCTTGATAATATTGGACACAAATATTTAGTTTTTTATCAGTATTTGAATATATCTGTGTATCAAAAACACAGTATCAATGATAGACTTGTAATATTGTCATGAATACATCTTAATTAATTGCTGCTACAGATCACTAAGGAAACTTGACCATTTTCCTCAATATCCTTGATATTAATGTAAATTGTGTATTATGTAAACAGTTATTTGTACTGACATCTACAAGGATATAAAGTATGAGCTGCAAGAATAGCTGTTGTCAGCATGTAACCTATTTTCTTCTTCTTATCATGTCACTAGTTTCTTTCTAAACAGTGTGGTGAATGGATTTTATGTGCGCCTCAAAGAAGCTCCTTTCAAGCAGTTGACACATGTTTTCGAACTTTAACCTACCTAATAGTAGGGTTATCTTGGTAATTAGTGAGTGGATTGGTTTCCACAACTAGGCCACTAGTGGGCGGAGTTTGCATGGCTTGGTAGTTGTCAGTTCAGCCACCTGATGGCCAGCAGCTTGCTTATTCTGCTGGCCTTCCTGGAGTAGCAGGGTTATCAACGCAGGGCTTTATGTTTGGAATGTGTCCTTATAATACAGTGTTCTTTGGCTGTAGAAGTACATAGCCCATAATGCAAAAACTGTGTAAATGTGTTGATGACAAAACTGATGAGAAAATAGAATGCTCACTCATTATACTTCAGATAGTAGTCCTGGAAGGTCTATAATGTATATTTTTTCAAATATCTGTTGTAATCTAACTGTAGACATGGCAGCCTTATTATCCTGCATATATTTTTTTCCCTATACTTACAATATTCAAAAAGTAGTCCACATGAGGTCTCTTGTGCACAAAGAATCTGACTGGATGTTTGTCTATAGTCACTTTCAGCACAAAATCAGGTGGCGTCCCAGGCTTCACTGTCGGCCTGAGCATTGCATCATGGTGTGAGTGTATTAATGTTTCGTCTAGATCTAAGACCAGCATTTTTCTTTTGACTAGACCTGAAATATTGGATAATACATTATTATGTATCTATCATTATAAACTTCATGTGTACCTTATTTGTAACTGTTTTAGAAGTCTCTAAATTCCCTTCTAGTTTTAGAGTTGTTTTCTATGTGAAACGGGGTAGCCAGAGTTGTTTCAATAGAACTTGATAAAACGATGACTCAAATGCATGTTTTTGTAGCATAAAGGAAAACATTTTGAGGAAATACTGCAATCTAATAGTGAATATGTAGTGTGCATGCATTAAACTATTCAAATGCATCATTATGCAGCCAAAGACCTACCTACTATTGGAATAAATTGGGTATATTATTCATTTATCATTTTATTTTATAATATATATATGTTAATAAATATATTATTAATAAAGAATTACAAGCAAAGCTCAGTCATAAGTAACAAGATGCAGTCCTGTATGCACTACTTTGTTGATAAGGTAACAAACCCAAGCGAAATACTACTATCACATTGGACATGACTTAAACAATTTGCAAAGATAATATTACAGATAAATACAGCAGTAGGAAATAATGTGCGATAAACAAAACAGATAAATACTCACTCAGCCTGTGTCTAGATACTGGGGAAAGTGGGTACATTTCATACTTGACAGATTGGTATTGAGCCAGCTGAAAACGAAACACCACGTGATATATAAATACGACTGAACATTTTTGCACATATAAACCAGCCTTCTAAAACCATAGAACAATATTTACCGCCCGATATTGCTTCCTAAACATATAACAAAAACAACTCCATACTTTAGATGCAATGAGCATGAACGTGCGAAGTCCCATTTGCAAGCGTTTCAGCATTTGAATTGATTAAGAAAATATCGCTATCGCACAAATATGCTTTGAATCACACACAAGTGTTGAAAACGAGATCATTTACGGCGTAATTAGATGAAAACCAACAAAATTCAACTGCCGAAAACATCTAAGCCCGCCATGACATAATCGACCCAATTCATCAACCGTAGACAATTTTTTTGAAGTTACTTCGTTTTACTTCCTTTTAAAGTTGTCTATGGATTAGTGGTGCTAAAACCAACAACTTCCGAAATATTTAGAAATCAGTAAAAACATTTATTACATGAAAAAATAATCAGTAATAGTCAGAAAATCCTCTAAATAAAATGAGTAGTCTTTAATGACCTGTATCCCAAGTATGAGTTTTGCTTACCATATTTGGTTTTTCGTTTTACGTTTTTGTTCCGTGTTTATTGCGGGTTTTGTATGAAGATTCGATAGGGATACCGATATGGAACTTTACAAAACCCGCAATGAGCACGGAGCAAAAACGTATTACGAAAAACCAAATATGGTAAGCAAAACTCATACTTGGGGTACAGAACTTACAACCATACTTTACGGTTGGTTTTTACAAGCGTAGACCAACCGGAAGTGTTGCCCTTTTTGTATTTCGGATTAAGTTAAATCTAAGGTACCCAGATATAACTTATTCCGAAATGCAAAAAGTCATATCTAAAGAGACAAAAAGCTATGGGTAAGTACTTAGACTAAGTATATATTATTACCTCCATGGGTAAGTAGGTAAATTTTTCTTTTCCCATAACCATTGTTGGGCCAAGGCCTCCCCCAATATTCAGTAGTCTCCACGATCATGAGCCTTTATTTGCCAGTCCCTCTCATTGGTGTACAGCTCATCCCACCAAAGATCGTGGTCAATTAGGCATTAAATTATAATCCTTAGACGAATAGGAATTTAAATTATTTACTGGTGGAAGACGAGCGCAAGGTCGCAGAGGTTTACAAGTCCATAACTCTTAACTTGCCTAAAACATAATAGTTTTAAGCTTGCATCTTATAACTTTATTTATGTATCAAACAAAACTTTTACAATAATCATCAATAGGTAAAAAATCGTATAAAATATTCTTAAGCAGCTCCAGCTGCAACTAAATCAGCGCCAGGACAGAAGCCAGGACCGTTTGGAGGTTGGGCGCGAATACCTCTGCGATTCATACGGCACGTGTGCTCTTCCAAACGATGATACACGCTATCGGGAATGTCGAATAAACTCGTTTCAGGACTCCAAAGCTTCTCAGCTACAGCACTTGCTCTAGGCCACACTCTGGAAATAAATAAAAATATTTTCAAGTACTACTCTACTGATCTAAGGATCGTGGTTGATTACATAAACTAAAGGATACCTACAACCAGCAGCTATGAAGTCGGACTGTGGATGATGATGATTACTACCTGGTACTAGCATCGATTAATAGATATGAAAAATAAGCTTTAGTTTTGGGATATTAGAAATCTGCATCTCTATTTTTGATACACGAGACTCACGTGAAATCTTACCATACACCCATATATGACCCAAAAAACTTAAGTTGGGGTCATGGCTAAGTAAAAACTGCTGGGCGTTTATTAAAATAATACATATTCTATAAATAATAATACATACTTCAGTGGTTTTAATTTAGCCAAATTACCTGCTGATTATATTCATGTCGTTTACAACCTCGCCCCACATGCAAGCTTCACCTCCGACGATATCCTCCAAGTTGATGGATGGACCAGCAAAGCGAGACACGAGTTGACGCGGGTCATTCTTGTAGCACTCTTCCCAATCACCTCCAGTTTTCAAATGATCCAGATACCAAGCGCTGGAGTATAGGAGTTTGTAACCCGCTGATAGAATCTGTTGATAAATCAACATAATTAATAACTGCGGATGTAAAGAATGCATCTTATTGTGTGTGTGAGGAAATCCTACAATAGTTTTTTTAAACATGGTACTTAATGCTATGATACTTACCTACTGAAATCTAACAGGATACCTAATTTAATAGTAAAGAAACATACCGGTGAACAAATTTTTTTCTTCTTTGACATATTTTTAAGACCATTTCATTTAGTAAACACATTTATTTAGCTGATATTTTGTTATTATACGTTGCTCTAGTTTGCTCATGGGCATAGTAAAAGATTAAAAGTACTTACAGACGTCATTTCGTATATTTCTCCACCTTTCCAGACCTGGACGAGCGTGTCTTTAGATAAAGGCACTCCTTCATCGAAAACTTCCTATAAAATAATATAAGGTAGTGTAAGCTATTTATTTATATTTAATGAAGGCAAAAGTTAAAGACTTGATGACTAAAAGCCCGCACTTACCTGCCATACAATCGGAGTCAATCTTTGACCGAGAAGGGGGATGACATTCTCCATGAACAAAGCATGAAGTTTACTTGCGGACGTCATGTTTTTCTCCTTCATGTACTGTTGTAATTCGGGATTCGATTGCCTGAAAAGAGACCGATAGTATAAACATTGCAAAGTGAGGTACCTATATCATTTCTCTAATTAAAACATATAAAGATTTCTTGTAATACAACACATTAATGGTATCAAAAACATTAACCAACCAACAAGCCAGGTCAACTTCGTCTCCACCAACGTGGAAATATTTATCGGGGAACCATTCTTGTATTTCTGTGAATAGGTCCTGAAGCAACTTGTATGTGACATTTCGAATTGGATTCATAGGTCCCAGATCTGATGGAACACCGTGTCTGTAGCAGGTGGTAAGGATGTTGGGGTAAGCTACACCCCATGAATTTGTATGTCCTAGAACGAAAATATATAGGTAACTATCATAAATATTTAAACACTAGCGGCCTGTCCCAGCTTCGCATGGGTGGTCATACATTTTTTGAACATTTTAGGATAAACTTAGACCGTGGGTTCGAGCCTCGCGTCTACTTATTTCATACATTTGCACGCGCTTCTCCTTGAGTGAGTGAAATCGCACCCCGCGCGTGACCTGTGGACCCGTTAACATTTTTAATTTCGTCATATCTTTTGAATGGAATGTCCGATTTGAAAAATTTAAGAAGTAATCTATAGGTATTGAAACCGTCTTAATTATGAAATGATTTATTTGGATAAGGATTAATACCAAGGTACAAATAAAGACCCTTTTCTAGCGGAGGCATTTCAATTAATTTTTTATAATAAAAGAACACTTATTGTGACATAACTATAATAGTTAGACATATGCTGTCGCGACATTTTTTGTAGATGATAACGTGTTCTACAAAATCGTAGTACATTATTTTGTTCTATCTTCAATAGTTTTCGCAGCGCACGCGATGTAAGGTTTTTTGTTTTCCACCTTGGGTTACATTATTGAAGTTTTAGTAAGGATCCCTGATTTTTTTGAAAATATAATATAGCCTATGTTACTCAGGGATAATGTAGTATTCTAATGGTGAAAGAATTTTTGAAATCGGACCAGTAGTTTTTGAGCCTATTCGTTACATACAAAAATACAAAAATACAAAGTTTACCTCTTTATAATATTAGTGTAGATGTAGATTATTTCAGTTTATTCAAAGCTAGGTATGATACAGATGTATCGACTATACCAAACCTAAATAGCATACCTGGCACATCGAATTCTGGAAGAACTCGTATTGCTCTGTCCCTAGCGTAGTCGATGATCATTCTGATGTTTTCCTTGGTGTAAACTAGGCTGCTATGGTAGGCTCCATAGCGACTGAAAGAGAATAAAAGGCGAGATGATTATAATAATAATTATAAGTAAAGCATTTTTAAGCATAATATAAGCCTTTTATTACTTATACCAATAGGTGCAATCAAATCAATTAGTTTTATTTTGCTGATTTCTATTTCAACGTTGTGGTTAATTTCAATATTATTTCTAAAATAATGTTTTACCCTCCGCAAGTCAAGGGGATCTATAGTTTTGTTTGACATCGGTATTAAAAGGCTCACCTTAGGTTAGGAAACTTTTCACTTTCGTATGGAAAGCTCTGATCATCGACGATATGCCAATGCAGTACATTCATTTTGTTCATCGCCATAGCATCTAGAGTTTTTTGAATGTTCGATAGGGAGATGTAGTGCCTGGAGGTATCAATGAGCAAACCTCTGTGTATGTATCTTGGGGCGTCTATTATTTCTGTTTTATTTATTCTTATCTCCTGAAATCAAATAATTATTTGTATTAATATTAATAATAAACAACTACATTGTGATAACTGTAGGTACGAGTACGTATTAGGTAATTGATTTTTTATCTTTCGGTCTACATGTAGATCCTACTTTATAATCACCTTGTGCCTTACCTACACATTGAGGTCGTGATTTAAGATGAGTAGGAATGCTTACAATTTCATCATCTGGCAGGTACAACAAATGAGACCACGTCTCTAATCCTCTTAACACGCCCCATATTGAAGAGCTCTTGAGTTCAGCAATTGGTTTCACGGTAAGATTATCTGTAAAGGAAAATCGTGTAGCAAACCAAATCATATAGGTACCTAGTGCCTACCTAGGTTGGTTTTATTATGTATTAACTATTTTTATTATCGTTGATTCAAGTTATCATAAAGTAAATCATATTAGTGGAAAATTATACTTGACTATCTTAACAAGCAGTAAGCATTAATTTATACTTAAGAACGTAGGTATCAGTTCGTAAGGCAAAGGGTAGATACGTAGAAGTATTATAATTCAATATAAATGGTAAAAAATAATTTAATTTTCTGTGAATCACAAACTGTTGACACGTTTTTTTATAATCATGAAAGCGGCTTCAATAAAAGAGGTCAAGAAGTCGTCATCATTGTTATCTATCTTTGAGTGTAGGTATGATTTATCTGCTCAAGTGGTGTGAATGTGAAAAACAAGTTGCAGTAGGTATAACTAAACATCATCATCAAACACAATATTAATGAAACTAAGGGCCGGTTTCACCATGCTCTGTTAGATTAACAAAGGATTAAAGGGCCGTTAAATATGTCAAAATGTACGCGTTTTACAGCTAAGGTTAGATTTAACGGTCTTTTAATCCTTGATTAGTAACTAACAGAGCATGGTCAAACCGGCCCTAAGACTTAGAGAGCTATTTATTTTAAGAAAATCATTATGTTATGAAAAGGTGTAGGTACCTAGATAACTAAAGAATATTGGAACAAACAACAGTGTAGGCTCTTATTTACAACAGTGTAATTATGGTAGGCATCATGTCAATGACTACTTTAACAATTCAATTATACCTACTTACAAGTAGACATCATTTTCTGCTAATTATCACCAGGAAAAATAAGTAGAAATATGTCGTAAAAAATATTGTTTGAGAGACAATTTTAAACCCCTCTGTTTAGGTCAGAAACAGAGAGGTGTTATTATTTTAACGTGTGTTACTTATAATATTAAACTGATTTTAACTCTACTTTTTGCTTAAAACGTGAATTGAACTTGAATTAGACTTTGAATCATTGCTAAGAACAAGCAATGATTCAAAAAATCTGTTCGGTCGTTTGAAGATCATCAGCTTGTTTCTAGTTAGAGAAGGGGTCGGGGGTTTTTATTTTTAGTTTTACTTTCATAAGTACCTAGAGCAGTATATTGATCAACCCGAACATGCAGCAACATACAGGTAGATTCATATTCCGTTTCACATTTAAAATCAGGATTTAGTACCGTTGAACACTAAACAAAAACAGCAAGCCACTAAAACACTTACAGCTCTCATCCATCCCGAAATGTGGATACTCTTCGCATGGTGAGGTTAGTATCACATCCAGGGCGTGTATTTGTCCTTTGAAATTTGTATCAGTTGATCTTCTGGTACGATCTACATTCCTCTTCCCAATACGTCTGGCTAGTCGATGAGTGTTCCTCATAAAGAACGAGTACCGTTCTATTGCGTTTGCAAGGATATTGCACGTTTTTCCCCTCACCTAGGTATAATAATCAGACAGATTTTTTCAGGATAGATAGATAAATAGTTTATGCATTATTGCACAACATATAAGTAATATTATTTTAATACCGTATACGTATATACATATACGGTACCACTTTTTGTTTAATATCGTATATGTATATATTATATTTTGTATGTTAGTATAAATTATATGTATGTTTATGTAAGTCTTTTGTAGATTTATGTGTTTTATCTTGTTTTTTGATCGAGTGAGCGAAGCGAACGAAGATCTTAGTTTCAACTTGGGCGATTTGGCATTTTATGTATGTATGTATGTATGTATGTATGTTTGTCTGGCGATAACTTTAGAACCGTTGATCCGATCTGCATGAAATTTGATATGTCGAAAGCTTGTACTTGAGAAATGTACTGGTAAGTATATGAAAGTCGTAAGTGCAGGTCGGTAATTTGACTTAAAGACCTATGTCCCCGGACCGGTAAAATCGGATGAAGGGTTTTTGAGATATGGGGTTTTTTAAGAGGGCAAAAATAAAAAAGTTACATAAAAAAATCAAGTTACATGTCATACGAAAGGGCTTTGTTTGGACATCCCAAAACAATTTTTACTTTTTTTTTGTGACACTCGGTTATTGAGATAAAATAATAAAAGGTAAATTAAGATAACCAGCGACCCAAGAGCTCCCATCTCTAAGAGTTTCGTTGACATCAAGGTTTTTCTACTGGTCGGCCAGTTCCTTTGATTTTTCTTATTTTTTTTTCTTGAAATAAATTAAGGAGGTAGTCAGTTCTCATAAAATGGTGACGACGACCAGGTCTGATGATGGAGCCAAGGTCTGTTCAACGGAACTCTTCAATAAATAGGCCAATAGAGTTTAAACTTGGTTACCATACCAAGTTAGTAGGCGGTAGTCAGAAAAAAGTCCAAAAATAATGTTTGGACTTGCCTCTGACTACCACCTACTCAAAGTTTTTGTGCGTTCGTCTGGTCGCATCACGAGATCTCAGTTCGGGGCGAACTACTAGTTAATAATGTTAATATAATGATATTTTTGCAACTCTCATTTTGTACACGCACCCACCACTCATTTCAATTTTCTCTTTCCTTCAAGGTTTGCTGGAAGAGAACTCTTTTTAGGGTTAAGCTCGCCTTTGTACATGTTTTATATTTAAGTTCACTAAATGTTATTACTGTGTACAATAAAGAATAAATGTATAAATGAAGCCGGGACGGGCTGCTATGGTCGCGTTAAACTCTCGCTGCAGGCTCGGTCATAAGTTATCGGAACGAGACAGCAATATTGCTCTCTCTCTATCTCTCGCACTGAGGAGAACGGACGATCCTTTTGTGTATGCGTGTGTTAAGATGATTTATGACCGAGTTTGCAGCGGGAGTTTAACGTGACTATAGGTTAAGCACTGATCGAGTTTGTAGCGAGAGTTTAACGCGACTAGTAGTAAATAATATTTTCAGAAAATACTAGATTTTAAATTGTTGAGGTCTAGTCTAGGTCATCCAATAATGATTTTGACCACGCTTATCGCTAGCTTAAATATTATTTTATGCCTGATAATTATTAATAATTTAATTCCGGCAACACAGTAGCTAATAATGAAATACAGTTTTAGTTTTTAAGGTATTTATGGTATAAGTGGGCCACCTACCTACCTATAAATACCTTAAAAACTAAAATAGGTAGTTATACATTATAATTGCTTAGGTAATTAATGTAATTTAACTAATAAGGCTAAGAAAACCATCAGTTTATACAGTTAGGTGTGCTAAGCACTATGATGACTACAGAGTTAGGTAAAAAAAATCATCAATCGATTTCTAATAAAATTAACCAAAACTTGTAGGTACTTACCGAGGTACCTACTTAATATACCTAAATAGTTTATCTCTATGTTATTAGCAAAAGTATTGTAATAATAAGAAATAAAACTCACCGTTATATTAAAACTCTGGATATAAATACTGTAATAAATATTTTCTGTTACTTGGTATTTTGGTTTTGGCCATACTTCTCCTTTAGTAGCTGGATATTTTGGGCCGAAACTGTTACCAGCCACAATACTGGTAGAAACGAATAAAACTATGATAAAGCGTAACATCTCGTTGCCTCACCGTTAATAATTAATAGCACAAGCCACAACTACACACTATCACGACCAGTATATTATTGTCACTGGTTTAGAATGCACCTACCTCACTATAAAATACAAACTTATCAAAGATACTATCTACATAGAACCCACTGGGATTATGGGGTTTCGCTAACAGTTTTTGTGTAAACAAGCATTGTCTTACGATGTGCTTATTTTAACTTAAAGAATATAAAGCAAAGTATCTTTGTTTTAAACTAGCTTTATCCTATTTGTTATGAAAGGAAAAAATAGTGTATCATCTTGGAATTATGTTTTGACAGAAAATCAATATAATGTTTTAGTTTCTGTGATATAATGTAACGATAATGGGAAAGTTCACCGGTTTTTATGAATTTTACCCTATTTCATTCGCATCACTATCTAGAGATTCTGACATAACCATAGATTTGATCTAATGACATAACTGACGTGACGGTAAATCGACGTCTTTCGTTTTGACAGTGCTGCCAGATGGCTATGTGAATTACCCTTCAAACTTCGAAGGACATCCCCTCGAAAATATATAGGTTTCGAAAAAATATATTCAACCAAGCATCATCAAATTCAAATTAAAAATTATTTCCTATGACCAACCAAATAAAAATGAAAAATACAATTGTATCTGAGATGTTAGATTGATTGGTTCACATTGATTGATCACTACTCTATTGATTGACTCACATCTACATTTTGCAACTATTATGAAGCACGATTTAAAAACCTTCAAAATAATTAAGGTAATAATTAGTTAATAATTAAGGAATTTTTAACCCCTTTATACTCCCGAAGGATTTGTCTCCACCCCGGAGACTAGAAATACGCCCGAATTATCAGGGAATCCCTCCCATCTGGCATCACTCGGTTCTAATTATTCAGGATTTGCCGTTCATTCGTTCGGTTTGTTCTTGGACATTTCACGCATTCACTCATTCGTCTTCCTTCAATCAATCTAGGGGGCGGCTACGGCTATCATCGTTCGTACATAATTTTCAGTAAAATTGTTAAGAAATGGGTAAAACTTTCGTTGTACGTTGATAAGTTAGCGTAGCGAAGTGAAACATAAATTTTCTACCCTAATGTTTCTGTGAGAAGACCATCAGGTGAGTCATATCAATACATTATAATTTCGGGTCATAATAGGTTCAGGCAGACCAATCGGTTCATATCGGTTGGTACTTGACTTGGCCGTATCCTGTTTTATTGATTCGTGGTCGAGGAAACAGATCCATTTAGACTTCGACTTCGTCGAAACATTGCCAGCAATAACTCTGTTTAACTATTTGGTAGCACGAGAGGGTAGACATCTAGACATGAATAGAACTCGGCAAATCCACCCCTTGACATCACTTTCCTGCTGGAATAGAGATTGCTGTACTTTCGAGCTGCACGAATTTGTGGTTTTTTAGGGTTGGTCATTTATTGGATGCTACCTCACAGTACCGGCCCGTAAGTCTTTTCTTCATTGTGCATTGCATGGAAGCCTTCCAGAAAATTATGTCAAGTTTTCTCAATTTGCAGGCCTAACTCACAATGATCGGAGGCCTATTCGTGTATAACCACAAGGGTGAAGTGCTTATATCGCGGGTGTACCGCGATGACATCGGCCGTAACGCTGTGGATGCGTTCCGGGTGAACGTGATCCATGCAAGGCAGCAAGTGCGCTCGCCGGTCACCAACATCGCTAGAACCAGCTTCTTCCATATCAAGGTATGTTATTCTCCGGCACATGCCAGTTTATGTAAAATATCCTGCTGTTTTTGGACCTAACTTGTTGATGGCTGAGACTGGAGTCTAAGTTATTGCTTTTGCTTGAAGCAATAGCATCTACGCTAAAACCATCATCACATAATGTACAATACACACACATATCTAAATATAATGGTAAATCCGCTTAACATTCCCAACAAAAAAAAAAAAGGAATTGCCTCGCAACTTTAATCCTGTTGCACAGCAGACTTCCCCTCAAATCTCTTGACACCTGAGGGAAACCCTAGTTTTTATTTAAAGTGAGATAATAATATTTGTTGATATTAGCAGCTACAATGGGTTGGTGGTATTTCTCTCAGCTCTCTACCCCTCTTTTTTCTTGCAATGGCATCCGGAGGTCCACTTAGTAATTTACTTTGTTAAATTACCTTTTAAATTTCCAGAGAGCCAACATATGGCTAGCAGCTGTCACCAAGCAGAATGTCAATGCTGCGATGGTGTTTGAATTCCTGCTAAAAATCATTGATGTGATGCAGTCATACTTCGGAAAGATCTCCGAAGAAAACATCAAGAATAACTTTGTTCTCATCTATGAGCTTCTTGATGGTAAGATAATAAAAAAATACTTATTTAACTGCTTCTCAGATGTTATTTAAAAAGTCACAGGTTTTTTTTTAAATATTTTTATGATTTGTAAAAAGAAATATTTAAAAACTTAAGTTTTAAAGAAAAAATATCATATACGCAGAATTAGTGATGGGCATTCTAATATCTAGGCACTAAAAATGCTCTCAATGATCCTTATCATCGGAACCACTGTATAAATGATGAGAAAATAGTTCAATAACAATATATTTTCAGAAATTCTGGATTTCGGCTACCCTCAGAACTCTGACACAGGAGTACTGAAGACATTTATCACTCAGCAGGGCATAAAATCTGCTTCCAAGGAGGAACAAGCCCAAATCACTTCTCAGGTAATTTTTTAAATTTCAAAATTTTTTTTAAACCCATCTTGGGCACTTGGACATTACAAAATAAGTGAAAACTTGTGTTTTCACTGTAGTTGTGTTCAGTGTTCTCAGTCATTTGTGGTGCGGGAATGAGATCTGCACGGACATCCCGCAATGGGGTGTATTGTGCAATGCACAATACACCCCATTTTCGAGGTTAAGAGCTGATTTCACCATGCTCTGTTAGATTAAAAAAGGATTAAAGGGCCGTTAAATATGTCAAAATGTACGCGTTTGACATCTAAGGTTAGATTTAACGGCCTTTTAATCCTTGATTAGTAACTACCAGAGCATGGTGAAATCAGTTCTAAGGCTATGGTGACAAACAAAAAACTTTTTCTATTTGTGTAAAATGTCGATATTGAGCCAAATATACAAACTATCACAACATTAGTTAAATAAATCAAAGCAATTATCACTAACCTTTCTCAATCACAACTGCCAATAAACAATACTAATATAATATTTTAATTATAATATAATTTTCGTTATCAGGTGACGGGTCAGATCGGATGGCGGCGCGAGGGCATCAAGTACAGACGCAATGAGCTGTTCCTTGACGTACTGGAGTATGTCAACCTGCTCATGTCGCCACAAGGTATTACTTTTCGTACATTCATTACGTGTGACAAAAAAAAAATACGATGCACTTTCCGCTCAACACTATGTAACCCGGAACTTGTTCAGCTATCTTGTTCTTTTGTGAACCAGATAGCATACAATACGTATTTTACGTTTTTTGTAAATATTCTTTTTAATATACAACATGTAACATGATACCCCTATAACCCCGGAAGCAAGGTATTCTACAGGTTATGGTGAACAAACATTGATATAAAACTTGAAATTTTGAAGTTTTTAATTCATGAAATGCCTCTTAAACTTTCCGCCAAAATGAAAGTAAAACAACATGACACAGCCCTATTTACAGGTGTTTTTTGACCTTTAAAATTGTGAACTGTAGATAAAATAGGTAACAGAACAGCCGCCAATTATTAAACGCAAATAACGTATGTACCAAGTAGTACACATTATCAGGGTTGTTGCAAATTTCTGAGACAACAGTATTTTTAAACTCTCGCGATCATAACACATATTGAAGTATTAGGTACACGGGTATTTAACCCGCGACCACGGCTATTGCAACATAGCCGAAACGTCGGGAAAATTATAAAGGTAAACGCGATAAATACCCGTGTACCTGTACCTAATACTTCAATTTCTGAGACAATATTAATTTAACTTTTGTATGGGAATTTCGAAAACGAAGTATTCAAACTTTGCAAAGTATTCCAGTGCTTGGTCTGATCACTTGGTCTTTGGTCTTAATGGCGTATTAAACATAATACGCCATTAAGACCAAAGACCAAGTGTAACACGTAAAGTAAAAAAAAGTGTAAAGTGTAAAACGTGTAACAACACGTTTTATAATACTGTAATATTGCATTTTGTTGACAGGTCAAGTGTTATCAGCTCACGTCGCTGGCAAGGTGGTGATGAAATCGTATCTTTCTGGCATGCCGGAATGCAAGTTCGGGATCAACGACAAAATTGTAATGGAGGCTAAGGGGAAGGGGAGTGGTATGTTACATTTTATATCTCATTCTTTACCGAATTTATATTGATTATAATATGTTACATTATATAGGGGGTATTCAAATTAAAATCGAATACATGATCACGGCATAGATTAAGAAGCCCCAGAATATGAATACATTATTATACACTAATATAAAATGCGAAAGCTACGATGTTTGGATGTTGAACCTGTCACGTGTAGAATACCAACTACTACAAAATAATTATGTCAAATGTCGACGTACCTCTGACTACCCACTTTAGACGTCCTCAAAGAATTTGGGGCTAGTACTCGGTACTAAGAGATCTGAGGGGGTATTTACCGTCTGTATTTGGGTCTGGGGAAGTCGTGAAATTGTTTCAGTTTTATAAACGTGTGCTGTTGGTCGTTGTCGAAACTAAATTAATTTTTATTGAAGTATTACACGGGCATTTATCGCGTTTTACCTTTATTATTTTCCCGACGTTTCGGCTATGTTGCAATAGCCATTTAATACTTCAATACGTGTTATGATCGCGAGAGTTTATAAAATAAATTTTATACAATTCCCCCTCATAAAAGCTTATTTTATGCACTGAAAACAGTGTGCACTTTTAATCACTGTTTTGGTGTTTGAATTTAGAACACACCAATACCATCTCAATGCTATACCACCTCCTTGCGCAAAAAAGACTCGATTTATATCGAGGGCTCTGAACCACTCGCGTCGCTCAGGTTTCTAACACTTGAATCATCCAATCATAATGAATCACTCCCTAACCCTAGGTCGTGATTCAGTATTTAGAATCCTTCACTTGCTCGTGATTCATCTATGGCCCTCGCTTTAAATCCGTCCTATATTCACTTTTTTTTTTTATACTACTTGCTGACGGAACAAGCAGATGGCCCACCTGATGTTAAGTGGTAACCATCACCTATAACAAAGCATTGCCTCGTAAGTCAGGCACGATAGGAACGTGCCCTACGATGCACTGCCCTGCGTCCATCAACGTGAGGCAAACAGATGTTAAACCTCATGTGCCTGTAATTACACCGGCAACCACACTCTTCAAACCGAAACACAGCAACGCTGCTTGGCGGCAGAAAATGGCGTGGTGGTAGTACTTCCCCGGACGAGCCCTTCACAAAGAGCTCTTCTTAAACTACTATTAATCACTGTTACATAATATAGTATTATCTTTTGTTTTGACAGTACTTTCCCCCGCTGGCGGCGGCATCTCCGGCAACACGGACAGCGACCCGACGCGCTCCGGCAAGCCGGTGGTGGTGATCGACGACTGCCAGTTCCACCAGTGCGTCAAGCTCAGCAAGTTCGAGACCGAGCACTCCATCTCCTTCATCCCGCCGGATGGCGAGTTCGAACTTATGCGGTGAGTGCAGGCTTAGGTAAGCTACTAGCTGGTGCCCGTGACTTCGTCTTCCGTTCCAATAAGTGTCAATTTGACAACTGTCAGTCTTTTCTGCACTTCTACTCTGTAAAGTTCTTTGCGAATAGTCAATTTGAAACTCTGATAAATAAGACACTTGACTGTACTCTGACGATTTGAAAGGGTGACGATTAGAAATAGCGACTATTTGAAAATCTGACCATTTGAAAGTCTGACCTTATGAAAAGGACGGAATAGTTGAGATTGAAGCCAGGTGTAAAGCATAGTCTTTTAAGTCACAGAACTAATGGGAAAAAAATCCCAGTAGTTCTGCCGACAGAACTACTCAACAGAAAAGGTGGGAGTAAACGGCCATGAGCATGAAAGTACTAGGAGTACATGACTCACGAGAGCTAACTAATATATCTTTTGAACCTACGATGGTACCTATCTACGGTGTAACTAGGTGGAACAAAAAAGTCTCATTAGTTACGTTAAAGTTACATTTTTAAATAATGTAACTACTTGGAATAAAAATGTCCAGCTGGTTACATCAATGTAACTACAATGTAACTAGGTGGAACGGACGGACTTCGTCTGCGCAGGATTAGTATTTCGAGTAGCTTATATTAGCGTGGCGTAGTACATATGTGTAACTCTAGCGGTTTTGGCAGCGCACGCCGGAATAGCTCGCAGATGATAGATTTTTTTCCTATTTACTTGACACTTATCGTCATATTTTGGACAATTCACACGATATCTTTATAAATTGTAGCCTATGTGTTATTCTGATGTATAAGCTATATTATTGTAAAGTTTCATTAAAATCCATTCAGTTGTTTTTACGTGAAAGAGTAACAAACATCCATCCATCCATCCAGTGTGTTATCCATGCCAACAAAACGAAAGCCTTAAGACAAAACGAAAAGTACGATGGAACTCAAATAAATACCTTAAAAAAAAGGAATAAAAAAAACAACATTTTTTTACACGTCTTAAAGCTACGTGAATCTAGGCACCCATTCCACGCGCCTAAAGACGACCAAGGGCAACGTCTACCGTGCCTAAGGATTACAATGATACATAATCTATTCCACAGATACCGCACAACTAAGGACATATCCCTGCCATTCCGCGTGATCCCACTAGTGCGCGAGGTGGGCCGCACCAAGATGGAAGTGAAGGTAGTTCTGAAGACGAACTTCAAGCCTTCGCTGTTGGGCCAGAAGATCGAAGTCAAGATCCCAACGCCGCTGAACACTAGCGGCGTCCAGCTGATCTGCTTGAAAGGAAAGGCCAAGTACAAGGCGTCGGAGAATGCTATTGTTTGGAAGTAAGTTTGATGTATGCGTAGGACGCGCCCTACGTGGTGAAGGATGGCTATAAAAGAGTCTGTCTGTCTGTCTGTCCGTCTGCCACCAAGCTGTATCTCATGAACCGTAATAGTTAGACAGTTGAAATTTTCAAAGATGATGTATTTCTGTTGCCTCTATAACAACAAATACTAAAAAAAGGAATAAAATAAATATTTAAGTGTGCTCCCATACAACGAACGTGATTTTTTTTGCCGTTTTTATAGATAATGGTACGGCACATTCGTGCGCGAGTCCGACTCGCTCTTGGCCGGTTTTATTTTAGATACATCGGACAGTTCCCAGCCTAGTTCACCTCCTAAATATGAATTCCAGCTTTAGATGTGTCTAATGGCTTTACACAAACTTATACATAAGTTAAACTTAGACATAAGTTTAATATCAGCTATTTGGTTCCTTTAGCTTTGCCTAGTTTGGAGCTAGATAGCCCATTACTGTCGTCTGTTTTTCCTGACCACTTCAATATAAATCTCAAGGCAAGAGTGAATAAATGTCTTCTAGACCGTTTTGCTCCAAAGTCGGCTAAAGCGTCGCTTACCATCAGGTAAGCGACGCTTTAGCAACCAAAGGACGGATTATTCATTATACAAAATAAGATAGTGCTGTGACATTCCAAACCAATATTTATTAATTATCTTCCTGTCCAGGATAAAGCGCATGGCCGGCATGAAGGAAACCCAGCTCTCGGCTGAGATCGAGCTGCTTGAAACGGACACCAAGAAGAAATGGACGCGTCCGCCCATCTCTATGTCGTTTGAAGTGCCCTTCGCGCCGTCTGGCTTTAAGGTAACGTTTGCTCTTCATCATCATCAGCCTAAAGAAGTCCACTGCTGGACAAAGTCCTCTCCTAATACATTTCCTGGAAGAACGATTCCGAGCTCTCCATCCACCGACTTCCCACGATCCTGACAATGTCGTCACTCGTCAGTCCATCGGGAAGGAGGGCGTCCCACGCCTCGTTTTCCTGTTCGTGGTCACCATTCGAGAACCTTTATTCCCCAACGGTTATCAGTCCTTCGAGCTCTTCACTCAATACAAAAGGTTCATTCAATTGAATCACAAGGATCACTTTAAAACGACTTAAAGCTAGGCTGACTATGGAGTGACCGCTACGCGTCAATGTATTCATATAAATAATTAACTTTGGTCGCAAGCTCCAGTGTGGTGCCAATCGAATTTAGTGAGGCGTAGGCAAAACAGAAATAAGTAGAGGCAATCAAATTTAAAAGACAGCACATAAATC
This sequence comes from Chloroclysta siterata, assembly GCA_932294275.1. Lineage (NCBI taxonomy): Eukaryota > Metazoa > Arthropoda > Insecta > Lepidoptera > Geometridae > Chloroclysta > Chloroclysta siterata. Next base: position 24,558,872 of record OW028592.1, on the reverse strand, counting down.
TACCTCCAAATTACATTTTTTTATACAACTTTTTGATTAAATAATGACAAGTGCATGGCACACCTGATGTTAAGTGGTGACCATCATGCCCCGCGTCCATCAACATGAGGCATACAGATGTTAAGCCGCATGTGTAATTTCACCGGCAATTTATACTTGACAGATGATGATGATTTATTTATTTTTATTTATTTACTAGCGGCCTGTCCCAGCTTCGCATGGGTGGTCATAAATTCTTTGAACATATTAGGATAAACTAAGACCGTGGGTTCGAGCCTCGCGAGCCTACTTATTTCATACATTTGCACGCCAGAGACTGAAATCGCATCCCGAGCGTGACCCGTGGACCCGTTAACGTTTTTAATTTCGTCATATCTTTCGAATGGAATGTCCGATTTGAAAACCGTCTTAATTATGAAATGATTTATTTGGATAAGGATTAATACCAAGGTACAAATAAAGACCCTTTTCTAGCGGCGGCATTTCAATTAAATTTTTATAATAAAAAAACACTTATTGTGACATAACTATAATAGTTAGACATATGCTGTCGCGACATTTTTTGTAGATGATGACGTGTTCTACAAAATCGTAGTACATTATTTTGTTCTATCATCAATAGTTTTCGCAGCGCACGCGATGTAAGGTTTTTGGTTTCCACCTTGGGTTACATTATTGGAGTTTTAGTAAGGATCCCTGATTTTTTTGAAAATATAATATAGCCTATGTTACTCAGGGATAATGTAGCATTCTAATGGTGAAAGAATTTTTGAAATCGGACCAGTAGTTTTTGAGCCTATTCGTTACATACAAAAATACAAAAATACAAAGCTTTCCTCTTTATAATATTAGTGTAGATTTAATTAGAACGGTACACAGATCAATTACACTAACTAATTAATTACAAGAATACAACTAAAAATTAAAATACAACACAAATTATTTCAGTCCAGTTAGTTCAAATTTAAATTAAAATACAATAGTTCAGTCAAGCTTACAAATAGTGTCAGATGAAGTTATTAAAATATAATCAAAAAAATAAATAAACTTAAATTAAAAATTAAATAATCTCTAATACTATAAGAATCAAAGTCCTGACTGACTGACTGACTGACTGACTGACTGACTGACATATAGACAACGCACAGCCTAAACCGCTGGTCCTAGAGACTTGAAATTTGAGGAGTACATAGGTCTTATGGCGTAGAGGTGTACTAAGAAGGGATTTTTGGAAATTCAACCCTAAGGGTGTAAAAAGGGATGAAAACGTTTGTATGAAAAATTGTATTCCTTGAACCTACAAACTTGAAACTTGGAGTACATGTACTTCAAAGCTAAAAAATAGGAATGGCATTTTTAGTTTTTTAAAACTACCCTTAATAAGTGTGCAAAGGGATGTAAAAGTTTGTATGGGAGTTTTTTGATCACTGGTTCTAGAGACTTGAAATTTGAGGAGTACATAGGTCTTATGGCGTAGAGGTGTACTAAGAAGGAATTTTTGGAAATTCATCCCCTAAGGGTGTAAAAAGGGTTGAAAACGTTAGTATGAAAAATAGTATTCCTTGAACCTACAAACTTGAAACTTGAAGTAGATGTACTTCAAAGGTAAAAAATAGGAAAGGCATTTTTAGTTTTTAAAAGCTACCCTTAATAAGTGTGCAAAGGGAAGTAAAAGTTTGTATGGGAGTTTTTTGACCACTGGTCCTAGAGACTTGAAATTTGAGGAGTACATAGGTCTTATGGCGTAGAGGTGTACTAAGAAGGAATTTTTGGAAATTCATCCCCTAAGGGTGTAAAAAGGGTTGAAAACGTTGGTATGAAAAATAGTATTCCTTGAACCTACAAACTTGAAACTTGAAGTAGATGTACTTTAAAGGAAAAAAATAGGAAAGGCATTTTTAGTTTTTAAAAACTACCCCTAATAAGTGTGCAAAGGGATGTAAAAGTTTGTATGGGAGTTTTATGACCACTGGTCCTAGAGACTTGAAATTTGAGGAGTACATAGGTCTTATGGCGTAGAGGTGTACTAAGGATTTTTTGGAAATTCATCCCCTAAGGGTGTAAAAAGGGTTGAAAACGTTGGTATGAAAAATAGTATTCCTTGAACCTACAAACTTGAAACTTGAAGTACATGTAGGTACTTCAAGGCAAAAAAATTGGATAGGCATTTTTAGTTTTTTAAAACTACCTTTATTAAGCGTGCAAAGCGATGTCAAAGTTTGTATTGGAGTTTTGTAACGCGTTGCGCGATTGACTTAAAACTTGGGGTAATATACTAAGAAATAAATAATTAAGAATATCATTTTTAATTTTTGATAGTTATCCCTGCAAAGGGTGCAAATGACTGTAAAATTTAGTATGGGAGATTTTTTACGCATAGTGCGATTGATTTCAAACTTGAAGTAAATATACATATAAAAGACAGTATGATTTTAAAAAACACCCCCTAAAGCGTTACCCTCCTTCGTTGCGCTCGAGTAAAAAGGATACAACGAGGCGTCAACGTTTGTAAGGGACATCCTAAAAACGGGAATCTTGAGTTGGTACGAAGAGATCTGGGGGTATCTACCGTGCCTGGGGATCAAAGTCTTGAAGCTGTTTTGTTTCGTTTGTTTTTGGGGTAGAAACTAGGAATAAATAAGTACATATTTTTCGTGTAAGGTTGTCTTTGTTGTATTTGTCATGTTTGTGCTAAGCTCAGTACCTATACCTACTTACCTAATTTAGGTAATGTACGCCTATAGGTATACCTTATACCTACGTAGGTATTTAAAATCCTACCCTAATAATATACAACTCAATGCGAGAGTTACGATGTTTGGATGTTTGTGACTCAATCACGGCTCACCACTTCAACGCGTGCGAAGCCGCGGGAAGCCACTAGTATTCTATATAATATGAAATTATTAAATTTGTCAAAATGTCAATTAAATTTAATTATTCTATTTCACAAAACCTTAAACATTCTAACATAATTTTTTTCCAGTCATCTGGAAATATATCGCAGTGCTATTGATTATGATGATATTGTACAAATTTTAATTTGTTTTTATTCTCAGGTCCGCTACCTCAAGGTCTTCGAGCCCAAACTGAACTACTCAGACCACGACGTGATCAAATGGGTGCGATACATCGGCCGCTCGGGACTCTACGAAACGCGATGCTAAGCAAATCTATCTCAATGAATCATGTTAGTATTTTTATCTAATCTAAAATCTATCCCACATACTATAGAATGGTGTTTAAATTTAAATAATACTTAAAATTAGCGCTGTCTCTGTTTGCCATTACGCATTGGTAAGAGATGGCAATAGTTTAAGCATATTTTATAGTTTGAGAGATTTTTTGTAGTAAGGCCGTATATGTTTGTTCTTTTCGTATCTGTTATCAGTATTCAGACTATTTCAGCTTTCTACTTTAAAATATTAAAAAAAAATACGTCACTTATACGACGTGTAACATAAGGCCAAAGACCAAGTGATCAGACCAAGCACTGGAATACTTTGACATGTGCAAAGTTTGAATACTTCGTTTTCGAAATTTCCATACATAAGTTAAATTAATATTGTCTCAGAAATTTGCAACAACCCTGATAATGTGTACGTGACCTTGGTACATACGCTATTTGCGTTTACTAATTGGTGGCAGTTCTGTTGCCTATTTTATCTACAGTTCACAATTAAAGGTCAAAAAACAGCTGTAAATAGGGCTGCGTCATGTTGTGTTAGTTTCATATTGTAGGAACGTTTAAGAGGCATTTCATGAATGAAAAACTACGAAATTTCAAGTCTTAATACACAAGTTGTTCGCCATGACTTGTAGAAACCCTGCTTCCAGAGTTATAGGGGTTCCAATTCATTTAAGAATTGGATACCACTTCAGGTATCCAATTCGGTTGAGGGGACGCGGTAGCGGTGAAAATTGATTAAGTTCATTATTATTACACGAATTAGATTTTTCATAACTACATTCAGTGATTTTATATCTTCAGAATGTGCATTTTGACCGCTTTTGTGGTCTACTTGTCCTCTGTTTTCTATTTTTTGGCTGTATTATACTATTTTTTTCAGGATATCGCAATGATGGGGTATGGATACGTCTGTCGCCTGCATACGGTTACATAATATTTTTGTATATAATTTGATCAGCGCGAGATTCCTTTTAAACATTTTATTTTTTTAATTTCAAATATTTTATCGTAAACTGCAAGTTTAATTTTTTACTTTAATATTAAATAATTTTATTTTTCGCATTCTCTAATTGTTATAAAATGTAATGATAAGCGGCACCTCGTTTTAGTAAATTATTTGCATCGAATCTCAATAACTCTATTAAATAATAGGTTGTTAGGTTTGTATGTAACTTATGAATTTTCATAAGAAATTGTTCGGTAATTGTTTGAATTTTTCACTATAAAGAGTACATTTAGACCACTGACCGTCATTAGAAAGAGTAGTTTTAAAACCATGATGACAGCTACTTTGAAAACACCTGTATAAAATATGGTTAGCCGTTGAACGGCGAGTTAATTTGTTGGTGAACTGTACCTAGGTCCTTATTTACGTAGTTCGTCAAAAGATACATTTTGCACTGTTTTAGTACAATCTAACACCTATACCAACTTTTTTTTTTATAATTAATAAACCGTCCTTTGGCCACAATCTCACCTGATCGTAAACGACGGTATGGTATAATATATGGTATGGATGGTAAACTTCCAGCTACTTCGCAACCATTTCAACAGATTATAAAATAGATTTTATTATTTTGCCCGTTAAAACGATTTTACTTTTTTACCTTCAAACTGTTGCAATGTTAAAAAAGTTTTCTGTTGTAGTGATGGGGTAAATTATTTGATTGCTGAATAACTCCTAGATTATCATTGGATTGAATATATATTATCTCTAGATTTTAAATAGGTATTTTTACGTATTTTATCGATCGTGTCAACCCTATCATTAGAGTCTTCATAATGAATGCCATCCGCGCCAGACTCGGTTTTTGCTCTAAATCGGAAATACCTTCACTGATGTAACACGAACGTAAAATTACCTGTGAATAAATGAGTATTTTATATCAAATTTAAACATATTTAAATCATGTTTCAGTAGTATTTCCAATATAAAAATGCCTGGGTCTTTTTTCGTCAGATTGTTTAAGTAGTTGTAATATTATTATGCTATCCTAATACCCTAGGTCTAACCATTCCTTTAGAATTGTATACCTTTGTGTCCTAATAAAGCTACGTTCACACCATTGCACTTTTCTTAAAAACTAAGGCCATGTGGCGTTGTCTAAAAATATATCCATGAAAGTGTCTCAGAAATCTATCAACTAGCTGGTTTACAGTTGGGTGGGGTGTGACTGTGTCTATCAATATTTATTTTTAAATAGGGCACGCACATGATTTCAGTGTATGTTTGTGCTATGGTGTGTATGTTACTTAAAGTAATATAATGTTCAATATATATGTATATTAGCCGTTATATACTATATCGTATTATACTCGTTAAAACACTTATGTAAGTAATCTTTAGCAAGCTCTAGTATTAAATATTGATATATATCATTCACTAACTATGTAACTGATAAAACTTCGGTGTATTTTGCTATCTGGATGATGTTTTTACTATAAATCGATTATTATTATTACACTGCCCTATAATATAACATCAAGAAGCACATCTCATATCAAGACGTAATCTCTAGCTAACCCTGTACTAAATAGTAATAATCGATAAAGTAATGTTCAACATAGTCTATTGCATATAACCCGTTTCATTACCTCTCACTCGCACACGTTTGTTAACAATACTGTGCGAGAGAGAGGCAATGATTAGCTGCCATCTTGGATTGCTTTCTTTAATGAAATGGGCTATAACTTTTAGGTTAGAGAGAGGGAGATCGAAAGATATTTCTCAGTTACATTCTATAGAAGTTACGTAGTTTGTGAATGATTGTGTATAGGTTTCGGAGTATATTAGTATCGATTGGAAATTGTAAACTTGCGTGCATGAAAACTGTTCCGTGAAAGTGAATCTTCGATCTTCAGCTTTCTTTGACCTAAAATGAACTTAGGTCCTCAGGTAACTTGTAAAACTTATCGGCGACTAAGGTTTGTAGTTCTGAACTACGAGACTCAAGAATATATTTTCATTTCGTTTATCGTAACGTCAGGCCTTTTTTGTATGGAGATATCGAATTTGAGAGCACTGGTGGTCTAGTGGCCGGCCCCGCCTTCCGATCCTAAGGTCTTGGGTTCTAAACCGGTCGTGAACCAATGAGTTTTTGTGTTGCACAAGTGCTCGAAAGGAGCCTCGATGAGGCGAACTTAAAATCCTTTCACCACACTGTTTCGAAAGAACTAGTGACACGACAAGAAGGCATTTCTTTATTTACTAAGCAATGTTTTCTCGGCGACATGTTTTGTCGTCCGACGTAAAAACTAACTACAACGTATTAGCAGGATTAATGCATATGTCTTTGTAAAATATAGAATGTCCTTCAATGCGTGTCTTTTGACATTAGTCGTATAATAAGTTGCAGTTTTCATGCATGTATGTAATGCATGTCTAAGGAATGCTTATTATTGTATCGTGTTTCTATAGCAATGTACAATAAATATGAAAAAAATAAATGTGGTTTTATTTCCTCTTTTCCCTTATTTCTTTCTACGTAAAATTTCAATCAATACAAAGAGTAACATTTGGTAAAAAATACATACATACATAAAAAACAGCTTCAAGATTTAAATCCCCAGGCACGGTAGATATCCCCTCAGATCTACCTACCTACCTAAGTACCTACTAACTTAATGATTCTTTGAGAATGGTCAAAAGACATGTAAAATCACGCCTATTTAGAGCTGATTTCACCATGCTCTGTTAGTTACTAATCAAGGATTAACAGGCCGTTAAATCTAACATTAGATGCCAAACCCATACATTTTGACATATTTAACGGCCCTTTAATCCTTTGTTAATCTAATACAGCATGGTGAAATCAGAGCTTAGCCTGTTAAACCAGCTAGTATTCTAACAGCGGCGATGGGTTTGCAACCTGTCACGTATTGAATACCGACTACTGCAGAATGTGGGTTTGTGCCAAACGCAATATCAGTACCTCTGAATTCCCCCCTTGACATCCTCATAGAATCTCGAGTTGGTACTAGAAGAAATCTACCGTGTCTGAGGATGAAAGGCGTGAAGCTTTTCTATATCATACATAGGCCATTCCTACACATTTCCAGGAAGAACGATACTGAGAACTCTCATTCCCCAGCGGTTTTCTGTATACCCGAGTACAATTCCACTATCTAAGATTTTGTAACACACATTCTTACCAAAATACGAAGGTCGATGTAAATTGATTCTGTATCGTTTACACTTCATTTTCATTATTATGGAATTGAGGAGAGCTCTGTGCTACTAATAAATCTACGCCGTAGACTTCGTAGCAGTCGCGAGTGAGGTGCTACGCCATCGCTACAAATAGGGAATTGATATTCAAACGTTGTTTTTTTTATAAAAAAATACCGAGGCACATTCAAACATTACAGTATAGGGCACGTTCCTATCACGCGAGACTTGCGAGGAGTAGGGGAAGATCGGTTAATCTGGATCAGAATAGATCCAGATGAACCGATCTTCCGTTGAATACATGAAATTATGATGTAGTTCATGATTTTTCAATTCAAGTGAATCAAATAAATTTAATAGAACATGTAAAGATATCTAGCTAACCTTAATTCACCTTACTATTTTATTTGATCACTTATTTATTCCTTATTCATTTATTTAATTATTAGCTTCTAGATTAGGTAGGTGGCGATGTGTCCTTAGGACGTTATTCACACGATGGTTTTCGTTTCGCTGCATGATGCTAGTTACCATTAATTAGAAAATGCTTTTAAAGGGTATTAAATAAAACTTATTGATGTTTTAGGTACACAGTAAATAATTTTATTATATATTTTGAAGACACCATTTTCTTAAACATAATACATTTTTTAGGGCACATATATTATTATGATATACACAACTGAAAATATCACTTCCTAGTTCATATTCCTTATATAATTTTACGAAATTGATACACTTCTTATCTTCTAAGTTATAAACACAGTTCATAATGTGGTGTTCACTTATTATTTCTTTAATCCATCTTACTTTTTCTTCACCCTTAGTAAATATACGGTCTTTATTCATTAAAAAATTAGCAATTATATTTTTATGATCCTTGTATGGCAGTAAACCTTGATTCCAATAAATTCCTCTGTTTCTCTCAATCCAACTAACCTGCCTTTTTTCTGTTTTGGTTAGTTCATAAAATGGAAATGGTGGTTTGAATAGCAAAACCAGAATATTTTTTTTATCAGGTTCATTATAACATTGCATCGCGATTTCTTTTATAATAAATGTATTGTCATCTGTTTTAAAGCCTTGTACATCTACAATGACACTCATATTCGTTTTCTAATAATAACTAATAGTAGTTTATATTCAATAAGCCTTTCGTTAATAATCAGACAATATGCTGTTGTATATCAGGAAATATCTGAGGATGTCTCTTTATTATTTTGCCGTGAACAATCAATTACAAATAATGGAGCTTTTTCTTTAAACTCATACAAATTAAGAAACGGATAAATATGTTATCTTCAGTTTTGGATCCTTGAACATCAGCGATGGCACTTATGTTAGTTTTCTAACTATATTACTCAACGGCTTATACTCCACAAGGCGATCGTTTATGATGAGACAGTATGCAGTCGTGTTATCAGGAAAATCTGTAAGACTTTCGATTTCCAAGCGGACGTCTACTGGTCCAGTTTTTAGATTGTCGTTTTGTTTAGAACAATCAATAATAAAAAATGGTGCTGTATTTTTAAAACCTTGTAAGTCAAGCAGTGGGTCCACTGGAAGATTGTAATAGGACTGACGAAATTTAGCATAAGTTTCGTATAATATAGCGTATTTGTTTTCATCAAACTTTAAATTTAATGAGTCGTAAGGATAGTATTGAGAATTTAAGAATAATGTTACATTAGTAAGGTTACAGTGATCAAAGACTGAACAATCCGTTGTCTTGCTATTTTTTCTATTTGTTTGTAAACCAAAAATAACATATCTTGGTTTTTCTAACTGGGAAGATGTTTTGACTGCCCAAGAATGTTTTGTAGTTTTAGGCAGCAGGGGGTACTCGTATAAATCCCAATTTCGAAAGGCTATTTGCAACGACTTGTCTTTTTCTAAGCATTTAAGTAAAGATATTCTCACTTGATCTGATACTTTTAAATGCGGCATTCGCCACTGTATTCTATCTATAGTTACATCAATGTTATCTTTACTTGTCATCAAAACACTATTTACATTTGTATTACTTCTAGTTAATACAAGTTCGTGCTTACAATTCATAATTATTTTATTATAGTCGTCGGCGAATCCCAATATCTTATTCAAAGGTATAACAGCGCTGAAAAATCCATCATTACTTGTTTTACCAGCTATGTTCCAATTCCATAGAGCTGCATATTTACTTTCTCCTTCATTCATGGTAACATAAAACTTCATTGTAGAGGTAATTCCTAGATTTTTTACACGATCTATTTCAATACCATTCATTTCATATCTAATATCTTGAAATAGGAACAAAATGGAATTATTTGTAAAATTAACGTTTTTTTTAGTTATTTTACCAGAGTCGTCTTTTAAAAAGACTGAAGCATGTCCTTCAATATAAATAAAACTGGCAGATGGTAAAATGTAAATATCCTGTTGGTGAATAGGTATTCTAATTTCATCGTTTTCCTTGAAAGAGTTTGTATAGGGGCTATAATTATGAATTTCATAACTTTCTATGGAGCTGTCAAACTGCGGCAAATCAGTAATAGTAAGTACTGTCATGTTTTAAACCCTAAACTTATTAGGAATTCTTTGTTTATTTTAGAAATTTTTTTTGCTGTTTTAACACGTCTGTATCCATATGAAGCGCGTGGAGTATTACTAGCTTTCTTTATCCAACTGCCATTTTTATTAAAGACTATCATTTTGATCGACGCAAATGAAGACGTAGCTGAATATTTTCTTCTCTGAAGTCTATATAGTTTCCACTCTCATCAAGAATTTTAATTGTAATTGTTGAAATATTTTTCGTGTTAATAGGAAGATAAATAATATTTCTTGGTACTTCTATAAACCGGTGACCCGGAGGAACGTTCGGCGCAAACTCATGAATGATGTGCGATGATACTCCATTAATATATGATTCTTGTATGAGGTTACATTCTATCCGAATAACAGATACTGCATGAATGTTTACTGGTTTATCAGATTCATGCCATATATTGGGTTCCAGTTTGACTTTTCGAAAACCTAATAAACATCCTATACTATTATCATCATCAAAATTTACTACTTCGGTGCAAAATAGAGAACACGTTAAAGTATTGTAGTTTGGTTTTATAATCAATTCACAGTTACTTAAGTTTTTTTCTAAGTAATTACTTATATCGTAAAAATCATATGCACCGTATGGTAAAATAAGTTGATGGTTCTTAGTTCCATGCGAAAATATATTGTTCTTAATCGTAACATTAGGTATAGAATTAAACGCCGAAAAATACATCAAACCACATTCCCATTCACCATTTAAATTTAAAGGAGGATAAAACTGTGATTCTAAAATTGAATTATTACCGGTGATTGTTACAGTTGAAGACATTGTAAAGGACTGCCAGGATGATATGAGTGTATTTATTTTTTATAACTTAGTACTATTTTAAATTAATATTTTTCCAAAAACTTAGTAGAAACTTAATACAAAGGTGGCCGCAGTTGTAAGGATGATTATGCTGAATGTTAGCATAGTTATAATTAAAATCAGTTCCTAGATATTTTATAAATTCCTGTGGAGGCTTCAAATTTCCGTAACTATCAAAGTACTCAATGTAACTTTTATATTTAGCATAGGCTACCCAATGAGACCCAAGACTTTCCGAGCTGTCTAAGTTTATAATACCGCATTCTTTTTTTCTAGGACGTCGAGGCAGCTCATCTCTCATAAAAATCCTCCTCCTCTAAAGAATGGTATAATAGCAGCGTGTCTCATAATATCAATATTCGTCAAAGCTCGATTAGGCAGCCTAATTTTTAGTTTTTTTGATTCTGAGAAACATAAATGCCTAAACCATCTCTGTAGGGTTTAAGGCGTAGCCCTCTTCCAATACATAATGCTTCCATTTTTTCATTGTGTCTCTTTAATTCTGCAAGTTTTTTTTTAGCTTCTTTAAAATCATTTATTGCTTTAGTTATTCCAGCCACACCTCCAGCCAAACTTCCAGCAGCAGATAATCCAGCGAATATAGGTATTAATGGTAAAATCCCACCTGTTTTCGGAACAGGTATCATTCGCGGAGGTTTCATATTTAAGTTCGTAGCAAATTCTTTCGCTGCGGCTGTAGCGATTTCAATAGCGATTCTTTTACATTTAGGTTTAGCTTTATGCATGTATTTTTTTGTTTTAAATATAACTTTCTTAAATTGTTTCTTTAAACCAGATTTGATTTTCTTGGTGGTCGTTTTTAATCCAGAGCCCGAACTGATCTTTGCTAACATTGCTTTATTTACAAAATTTGCTGCAAGCTTTTCTCCTAATTTGGCGTCGGAGGCAGATGCGCGTTTTTTCGCCATTTTCATTAGAACTATATCTGCTTTATGGCGATCACTTAGAGAATTGGTCGTACTATATGCAATATCGTGCTGTTTACAATATTCGTCTAGACGATTTATCGGTCTATCTTCTCGAGATAATCTAGACTTCAACTTTGTTCCAGGACCACAGTAGTTATAGCCAGGTAAATGTGACTCAAATGGCAAGCAATTAATAAAACAATTGAGGAGACTTTCTTCTTTCATGCCTAACTCGGCAATGGCGGACTATCAGAGATGTTTGACTTATATTTAACATTTCTTACTGATAATTACTCAGACAATGTCGGCTTTATTAATCCAACTATTTTCTGTCAATGGTAAGCCTAACCATTTTACATACATTTTATTCCCTTTTTTTTTCAAAATCTTTTCGATAAGGTAAATATGTGGATGTTTGGTTTTCTGCAGTTCTTCCCGGTAGAATGCTCCCAGTATAGGTTGATGATTAGTATCTTTTATCAAGTAAGTAATTGGCCTGGTGTCTTGAACTTTAACTATCTGAAATATCTCTGTCGACCAATTAGGCGTAAATCCTTTTTCAAATGTACCTTTATATTTGCTAATTCTAACGAAGTCACCAACTTTAAATTTTTTACTCTTGCTTAAGATGTCGGATGCCATCATTTTTGAATATCTGTTCAAAACAAATTGCTTAGTATCTTGATTAACTTGCGCTGGACATAAACCAATAGTTCTATGATGTGTATGATTATATTTGTGGACTACTTTATCTAAAGTACCATCAATCCATTTATAGTTTCCTTTGAAACTAAACTCTTTATACATTTTAGATTTTAATGTTCTTATTAATCTTTCAGCAATAGAAGCTTTTTTGGTTGTAAACGTAGAATAGTGATTTATATTAAAATCGTTGGTAAGTTTTTTTATTTTTTCATTAAAAAATTCTGTTCCATTGTCTGTTTGAAAATTTTTCGGAATACGTCCCGTTTTCAATAGCTTTTCTAAGATACCAAACACAAGAAGTTTAGTTTTACGTTTGAGTGGATACGCCCAAGCATATTTAGAAAATGTATCGATTATTATAAAAACATATTTGTAATCCGAGTTTTGTTTAGAAATATTTTGTACATCCATCAAATCAGCTTGCCATAAATCATCTATATCTTTCATTACAACACGTCGTCGACGAAAATTAACTCTAGCGTTTTTATGTATTTCATTCACCACATCAGCTTTGCTCATTTTTTTTTATTGGTCTAACAACGTCGAGTGTATGTTTTTCCAACTTATTTACTTTGTCTATAACGTCTGCTATAATTTTATCAAGGTTCTTTAAATTTATGCGACAGGTGTGTACAGCATCATCCACATATTTTTTTGTAACACAGTCATCAGATGTTATAGGCATTCCAACATTTTTAATTAATTTATTTTGTAAGTCAATATGTCCAGCACTTGTATATTTCAACATGCATCTGCATTCATGCAATTTATTATCGTAATTTTTTTTTTTTTTTAATAAAAAATAACTACCAAACTTATCAACATTCATATTGAATGATTGAAGAATACTGAACTTTATTTATGAAGTTTATCCTTTTATTATTTTAGCTTCTCTTAATTCTTCTATTATTGAAATTATTTCATTGTCATGATTATTATTTCCAGCATCGCGTGACGCAATTAACAATTTTAATCTTTCTATCAATTCATTCGGATCATCCCAGTACACTAGATCTGTGTTTTGTTTGTATTTTTTTAAAGATGGCAATTTACCCCCATATTTTATTGAATTATCAATTGGATCGTTCTTACTAGTCTCGGAAAATAATCGTTTTATTATATTATATTTTTTGCTTCTATCTCCCCTTATTTGTCCTGTTGGATTAAAATTTCTTCTATGAGCATGAGTGTTATTTAAAATATCTTTATAAACCAGCATATCTTGTTCTGCCACAATATTACAATTAGGGTTCTTTCTCAGCAAAAGTTCTTTAATTCCTGCAGTAATTTCATATTTCTTATCACCAATAATTGCTAAATTAATTTTGTTATTTCCAGTTCCAATTTCTGTAAATTTAACTGGCTCATTTCCCATCATTAGTTGTTTAGATGCTGATCGTATACCAAAAGGAACATTTAAGACGTTACTCTCGTCTACTATTTTTTCATTAAACATCCAGAGTGGAATTATTTCATCTGTTTCAATATTTATATTTTCTGATTTTATAGGCGTTTTATAGTCGTAACAAAACTCATCTAGGGTTTTCCCAGTGGTTTTTTCGCAAGCAGTATTATCTATACTGTCCTGAAAATATTCATCAATTGAAGTATTAGAAGATTTTACATCTTTTTTTTTGTAAATACTATTCACTGGCTTCAGGACATCACTGATGATTTTCATAGGCTCAGTGATGGGCTTAAAAACTTTTTTAAATTTCATGTCTGTCTCATCTTCCTCATCTCGCATTCCTTTCAGTTTTTGTTTGATTGAATTAACTGACTTAATTAATTGCTCTTTAACTTGGCGCTCCATTGTGTACACAACCGCTATTACAAAAATACTAATCTTTATTAACAACAATCATCGAAAGCTATAAGTTTTTATATAGCATTGGCATCTAGACTAATTAGAAACTGATATATACATCAAACCCTTTTCTATATCTTCCGTTGTCAATTTCACAGTCCTTATTTATTAACAAAAATGAGTAGAGGTCTTTCCAAATGTAGTAACAAAGTTTCTTGAAATCAACCCACCCCATATCTGAGTTAACATGTTCATCATAAATATGTTTTAAATTAATGTCATCTTGTTTAAAAACTAATAAAAAATTTGTGTTATCGCGTAGTAGTTGTTTAGGAATTTTTGAATACGTCTGTGATAAGTAAAAACAATCAACTTGCTTATGCCTACCCATACAGTAATAATTTCGAATATGTTCCTGTTTTTCACAAGCGACATCATCAAAAATAAAAATTGAATTCGGCAATACTTTATCGGGAGAAATCACATCTTTATTATCATTAAAAATGTGAAAATTAACTCCACATACTCTCTTAAAAATTTCGCTTAAGAAACAATACTTTGGCTGAAACGTTGTTTTAGAATAAAGATAAACATTTCTAAACTTCAGACCATTTTCGTGAAGTAACAAACTAATCATTACATTCGTTTTACCACAGTTTGAAGGTCCGCATATTATTGAACGTATTGTGTTAGGTAACAGACTGCTATGTCTAATTACTGTCGAACATGGTTCTATTTTTATTTTACTAACTTCTAAAGACACGGGTTGTTTAGTTAACTTCATTTTAAAATCTGACACTTGCTCCTTAACTCCATACACTTAAATAGGATAAAACCCTGTTTCTGTTACCTCGCATTCAATGTGGTACCTAAGTATCTTGTTTCAGTATTACAAAGATTCGTTATTATTAAGTTATCATCACACTTATAAACTGTTCATATACTCTTACCTAATCATCTGATTGAGTTGAACTGATTATATTGAATAAAGTATTTTTAACAGGTTCTAAGACCTAAGCAACGACTTTTATTTTTTATCTGTAAACAGGTAATTTCGCTGTTCAGATTATTGAACAGCTTAGAACAGGTTTCAACGAAACATGGGACTTAGGTAAACAAATAGGTACCTATAGTATCATAATGTAACATAGGGTGGTTATTACGAAATAATACGAACAAAAAGTATAATACTCCACAAAATTTATTTACGTACTTATAAATTAATTTAACTTATAACATTATTACAAACACTTTAATTATAACATAATCATCAACAGTATTCTAGGTATTGCTTGTATCAATACTAAAATCTAATAATATAGAACATATAATCTTAGAATATAGTGTTGCAATGGCCCCATGGTAATGTATTGATTTTATTTTTTTGTACCTGTCTCTTATCATCATTACCATTCAGAAGTTGTTTATTTACTTCTTGTGTATATAGTACATGTTTAATAGATTTTATCAATTTCATATCACATCTCGTACTTTCATTATTATAAAGGGTATTGTTATAATCACTCATCTTTAAATGCTTAGTAACCGCTTTAGTTATGCCTTTCGCTTTTTTAATATTAGATTTCAAACTATTTATGCAATACAGTTTCGCTCTTAAACCAATAAATTCATCTATAACATCACCACCCATCTCGTCTTTGAATAATCCAGGTACTTTTTCATTTATTTTTGGAATATTATATACATTATTGGAATCGAAATTACTAGTATCAAATTGAGAAATATCATTATGCATATCTTTATAAAAATCTTCAGTAAATATCTTATACAATAAACTATCAGTATCGGTATAACAAAGTTGAGCCATATCTCTGTATTTACGTTTGATAAAATCGTAATGAAATTGATACATATGCTGCTTAGCGTATTCTAAAACTGAAAATCCAATGTAAATCGGCCTGTCTAGTACAACTTTTTCATGACCCAATTGAAAAGCGGCAAAATTTTCTGAAAAAACTTGAATACTTTTTAAATTAGGCTTTGTTATCAACTTTGCGGCAGTAAGGTGCTTGTTCGTAATATTTTGTGTATCTTTCCATCTAGTTACTAATTTTACATCTACTTGCTTCCTTTTGTTTTCAATAGTTTTACCGAAAATTGAATTATTGAGTAGCTTGAAGAAGTCTTTCTCAAACTTGGTTTTAGATTTCTGTCGCAGGGAAGTATTAAGATCGATATACTGTTTTAAAAAATTTTCTTGCTTAAAACCTACAATCCGATGAATTTTCATCAATATTAAGCCATGTTTTAAGCATTCCTTCAAATGTATGTAGTGAATAACATAGTTGAATTTATCATAAAGGTTTGCAATCAGTTTCTCACTTTTGCTCCCCGGCGGTTTAAATTTCTCGGGCGCGAAAGGTAAATCTTGATGTTGCTTATGCAAGTAATCTGGATACGCAAGATCAACTTCTAAAATATAGCCATACTCATTATCATCAGAAACATTCATCACATTAAACTGTTTTATTTCTTGAGAAGATAAAAATCTGAATTTTGATATTGGGTATTTTTTTGTCATAGCATAGCCATAGAGATTATTACAATCTAAATAAACAAGGTAAGAAGATTGTTTAGAGTTATCAAAATTAGGCAGATATTTATTTGATGCCACTGCATGGCGCATAGAACACTGTGCTAGGCCCCCGCGTATACCTTTCTCCAACATTTGATACATTTCTATGTCACTAATTAATTCTAATTCCACACCAGTATAAAAGAGCATCGCATCCCAACTAAGGCTAGGCGATGTAATATAATAGGCAGGATCTAATTTGTAATATAACAAGCTGATCTTTCGAAACTTCTGGAAGACATCACAAAGCAGCAGAACATCAGTTTTCAAGTATAAATCAGTGTACTCTCCCAGGTTTTTTACATTAAAGTAATTCCAAACCGCATGGGCATGTGAGTAATCACTATCTGAAATGTGTTCTCCGTTTAAAGAATTATAAAAAAGACATTTTGGTGGCAGCTTTGTTTCATTGAATTTTAACCATCTATTCATGTAATCATATGGATAAATACCTTTTCTTTTCATTAAATTGAATTGCTTTTCATCGACAAACTCTTTTGAAAGATGGATGAAGTCACTTTGATTTAAACTTTTACTTAATAAATCAAGACTTGTACTCAAAAATTGGAAAGAATCAATAAACTTCATTTGAATAGAACGAGAACTTTTGTTTGACTTGATTACTTTTGTAATAGATAAATACTTCTCTTTTGTTTTAGGAATTACTTTTAAAGCTCCATCATATTTCGCCAACTCTTCAATAAACAAGTGTGAATCATAACCAGATAGATTATGAAACACTATGGGAATGAATGAACATACTTTATGCATCAAGTTACAATGAACATGAGCCGGCCCTCTGTATTCCGACGTCACATGGTCATGATCACGTACTCGTTTAACCGATTTAAATTTTTGTTTACATATATGACACATCGTAGCATTACGATGTTGTGTTTCTTGATCAAGTGTTAAAGGTTTCATCTGTTTATTTTCGCACAATATTCCGTGAATTCTTTTGATATCTTTAATTAAACGCTTTATAAATACTTGAATGCAATTTTTACCTCTATATGAGACATATTTATTCAAGCTTTGGTCATGCGAACAACAAATATAATACCCAAAGCATGAGGGTTGATGCAACTTGACGGTTTTTGTATTTTCAGAGTTAATATTTTTGAAATCTAATAATAAACATTCAAAGTCGGCATAAATTATGAAGTTGATCTTTTGCTGTCTTTCATAGTTTTTAAATTTTAAAACAGTATTCTTTTCAGGCAAAACACTTGATATGCCGTTACAATTATGTGAACTGTACTTAGATTCACTCCCAAAAAATTGTAAGCAGGCTTCACAAAGAAACATTTTCCCTTTATGTTGAGTCACTTGAGGTCTCACTAACCGCAGAAGATCTTTTATCAAACAATAATGTCCTTTATTCCCACGTTCAATATACAGCAAATTAACATGATCAATTTTTCTTTTCTTAGTCAGATATAGAGGTCCAGAAACTTGACATTTCTTATCTATACCATAAATATTAATACTTAAGTCAGGATTATTACTTTCGAATATTCTTATATCAGCATATGTGAGTGGAAATGTCATTCCTTTAATATTCAGTAAAGAAGAATAATGCGGATATGATTTTACTCTGCACACATTATTCTTAGCAGGAAATAACTTAGCAATTATGCACCATAGAAAACAATGATCATCACAATTTTTTATGTTAATGCAACTTTTTGTTCTCTGAATAGATTGAGGTAAATCTATGTAAGTACCACCTCTCATAGGACAGTATTTATTTATATTAATTTCTAAATGACTCATAGACAAATAACTCCAGCCAGATTCACAATGCTCAAATTCTGACAGTTTTGTCATAAAAGTTTCTATCAAGTTCGATATGATTTCTTTTAAATCTGTACACTGATAAATAATTTCATATTTCGTATTAAATGACTTCAGTTGCTTTTCATTAGATTTTGGTAAAATAAAATATGCATACAGCTCGAAGTTCAGTTTAATACACTCATTTTTCTTTAATGCCATTTTTATCAATTGCATGAGATCATTTTGATAGTCTCTCAGAATCGCCTCTGGTGTGAGGTGTACGACATTCTGAGCAGGGTTCAAACGATATGTAACAATACGATTTTTAAAAGCTGTCGCAATAATATCAATATTTTGAAACTCGGTCATTAGTAAACAGTTAGATTTATGCAAATTAGTTCTCAAATGATATTTGTATTCATATTGAGACATTGAAATGTGACATTTTTCGCATTTAATTATTTCATCAATGTGTGATATACTCTTCGATTTATGCAAATTCGTTTTCAAATGATATTTGTATTCATATTGAGACATTGAAATTTGACATTTTAGGCATTCAATTATTTCATCAGTGTTCGATAAACAGTTCGATTTATGCAAATCAGTTCTCAAATGATATTTAAATTCATATTGAGACATCGTGATTTTACATTTTTTACATTCAATTATTTCATCAGTGTTTGATAAACAGTTAGTTTTATGCAAATCAGTTCTCAAATGATATTTAAATTCATATTGAGACATCGTGATTTGACATTTTTTACATTCAATTATTTCATCAGTGTTCGATAAACAGTTCGATTTATGCAAATCAGTTCTCAAATGATATTTAAATTCATATTGAGACATCGTGATTTGACATTTTTTACATTCAATTATTTCATCAGTGTTCGATAAACAGTTCGATTTATGCAAATCAGTTCTCAAATGATATTTAAATTCATATTGAGACATCGTGATTTGACATTTTTTACATTCAATTATTTCATCAGTGTTCGATAAACAGTTCGATTTATGCAAATCAGTTCTCAAATGATATTTAAATTCAGATTGAGACATCGTGATTTGACACTTTTTACATTTAAATAAATCATCTACTTCTGTTTCAGGTAGCGGGGCGGGTAATTGTAAAACTGTAAAGAAAAAACCTAGAATATTATAACTGTTATTTAATCGATGATTATATTAAGTACCTACAACAGTGAATCTAGTTAAATGAGTAATATAATATTAAAGCAATATCAATTGAATTAATGACAACCGCTAATTATATCCGGTCGACAGTCTTTAAATTCTCTCCGGGTAGCTTTTATAAAATCCGTGAGATGAGCCCATGCCTCGGTATCGTCATTGGTCCGATTCTTCACTGTTATGATGGCATGGCGCCATCTATTCATTGGCTGCACGTTTTTAATTTCATCGCAGTTATATACTTTTAGCTCGATGTAGTGAGACCCCGGTTTTTGAAGATCCGTTTGCTTTGATACACCGTTAGACACCCTCTTGTTAAAGTAAGAGCAGATTGGTAATGTTTTTTTACCCGACGATGGTGTCATTTCGGCAATGTCGTCATCGCTGTCGGCGCCGAAGACATCTCTTGCCGACGTTTTCTTGGAAGTAGAGACGCGGGGACGGGCATCGACATCACAACCTTTCACTGAATGCTTGGTGTGCTCGATCTCATCTCTTGTATGGGTCTTCTTGGCAGCTTTTTGAGGTTGATCTGTTGAAACAATGACATTCCTGATCATGGGGCGGTCATTATTTAAATAAGGTAGAATCATGAAGTTATCTTTTAACTGCCTCCGAATGACTGCTATGAACTTCACAACATAATACCACGCTTCCGTATCACAGTTCGTTCTATTTTTTATGATAATATTAGCACTAGGTAATTTATCTATCGTGTCAATTGAATTTATTTCCTCCCAATTATAAATCCTCACTACTATAAGAAGTTTTCCAATTTTAGTTGTGTTCATCAATCGTAAGTAAGCTTTTGAACATTTCATTATGAAGTAGGAGTTAATATTATAGTGTTCCGTACCGTTTTCTCCTTCATCTTCACTATCTGTGCCGAATAGCTCATAGTTTGAGTACTTCTTGTGCACTGCAGGAGTGATGACGGTTTTCCGCTTTCTGGATTGCGCAGCGACGGGCGATGATCGCTTCTCGTTGGTAGTAGGCGATGTTTCCATCGACCGAGCCCGAGTGTTAGCTCGTGCGGTGCCTCGAGCGGTGCCTCGAGCGGTGCCTCGAGCAGTGCCTTGATGTGAAGTACTCGCCTCCACATTCATATAGCGCTCATCCTCAGAGGAGTCGACACCGGGTAGATGAGTTGTCTTGAACCTGTAAATAAAAATTAAATAAGTACAATCGAAAACACGAAAATGACCTACTCTAATATGAATTGAATACATTTTAGTATTAATTGAAAGAACTGAATGAATAGAAGCTGATAATATAATGAATAGATACTCACATCTTTATTAAAGTTGACAACTTTACTTGAATTATTTTCTGATGCTGTAGCAAGGAGACGTCTCCAGATGAAACTGAATATTTTTTAAACTTCATCCCGGCTTAAATAGTTTCGTTTCACGTGCACATTTTCCAAATTTGGGAAGATGCAACGTGTTAATAATGCTTTGTAAGCATTATAAGAAATCAAAGACCAATAGATCGATTATGTTTGGGAATGATTTGACTATGTTTATCATCCTGGTTTATGCATGTAACTTATTACATAGGTAGATACATCAATTTATACCTTATACAAGTAAATAGGTAGGTCGTTTTACGTGTGCTGTAGATAAACCGTCAATTTGTATATTTACCGCTAAAACATGATGCAAACAACAAAACTCTTCCTTTTTATTGTAGGTATATAATTGGCTTAGAGATCGATCGGCTTTCAGTGGCATACCTACTTGAGTATTGTATTACATAAAAAAACTTCGCCAGCATTTTCATTGCAATTAAATTGCATTTTAAACTCTAATGATTAGGAGAGTTTTTTATATAAGGGTAAATATTTTTTTTATAAACTTAGTAGCGGTGCTCATAGTGTCCACATAGATTGTCTTCAAAATGTCGGTGAGAAAAATAATTATTAAAAATATTGTTTAGTTACCTACGGGTTCTTGTAATGAATAGATGAAGTAAACATAATTTTAATTTCTTGTTTTCAGTATTCAAGTTGGATTTTGTCACCCCCCGTTATTCCTACCAACGCTGATCTAATGGAAAATATAATAACGCCACACGTTATTAGCAATAAGTTGTTAACATCATGTGTGAAAACTACTTGTCGCGGAATGAAAGTCATTCGAATTGAAATTTACGATGCTGATCAATTCGCGAGTATCGAGGAATCGACGTGCAAATGTACAGCGGAGATATGTGCGCAGCATGTGGTCAGCAATGTTTATTCTGATAACATTTATATTAGAGTTAGAGAAATTCTCAAAAATATGGACAATCAAATGTATGTGAATTTGTAAATATTTAATATAAATAAATAAATACACAATAAACTATTAAGTCAGTATCTGTTGTTTTTCTATTCAATAATGAATTCATGAAAATTATATCTATTCAATACACTTTTTTTACACTAGGTACTTGTTGATGAAACGATCAGATGACCTCATTGATGTTAAGGTTACCTGATGCAAATACCTACTTACATTCATTTAATTATTCATAATTTCATGTATTCAACGGAAGATCGGTTCATCTGGATCTATTCTGATCCAGATTAACCGATCTTCCCCTACTGCGAGGAATACTTTGTCATAGGTGATAGTTACCACTCAGCATCAGGTGCGCCATATGCTTGTTCCATCAGTAAGTAGTAGGTAAGTATAAATAAAAATACTAAGTGGTTTCTTTGCGTTCTTTTACTTGACCTTAAAAGAGCGCGCATTTTTTAAAAAGAAATCTCAAGCACACTTAATTTCTAGGGAAAAAGTAATCATAAAATGTGGCATATAAATAATTTTACTTGTGAACGGTCGTGGTCTTACGAGTCAAACCCTTAGTCAAAAGTAAGCTTTATAAATACATATGTAGCGCCTATTTCACAATCTCTAAGTATAGCTATCCGATAGATAAAAATAGGTAGGTATATCCGTTGCGTCGTTGTCCTGTATTATTATCTCGTAAGTAGATTCCCAAGTCACGGTACAGTGTCAGCAGAGTTGCCCGAACTCCCCCATTACTTGTGTCATTGTCCTGTTACACTTTTACACCATCTCTGAAAAAAAAGTAAAGAAGATATGCCACAAAAAGAAACAAGAATCAGAGTAGGTAGGTAAGTACATTCCCATGTCATAGTACAGTATGAGAAGAGGTGCCCAAACTCCCCCCATTACTTGAGTCATTGTCCTATTTCACCATCTCTGAAAAAAAAGTTCAAACATATGCCACAAAAACACAAAAAAACAAGAATCAGAGTAAGTAGATTCCCAAGTCACAGTACAGTGTAAGCAGAGTTGCCAGAACTCCCCCCATTACTTGTGTCATTGTCCTGTTTCACCTCTATAAAAATGTTTTGAACAAAAACAAAAATCAAGAATCAGTGTATAAGTAGATTCCCAAGTCACAGTACAGTGTAAGCAGAGTTGCCCGAACTCCCCCCATTACCCAATTATTCAGCGCGACAAGAATACGGATGTTTATGAAGCACAATTAAGAGTTCTTGGCGAGGCTGATATTAATTAATTATACAGCATCCGTGCAGGGTGTACTCAGGAAGGGTAGGGGGTCAATTTAAAAACATCTAGAGGTAGCCCCAAACTAATCGAAGGTTGCTATTATGGAAACTAAAACTGATGTTATACAATATTATGTATTTTATAACAATATTTATTATTTTTTAAAGAGTAGTAGGGTAGGGTTCGTCCGGCAAAGTACCTACTACCACCATGCCATTTTCTGCCACCAAGCAGCGTTTCTGTGTTTCGGTTTGAAGGGTGTGGTTGTCGGTGAAATTACAGGCACATGAAGCGTAACATCTGTATGCCGCAAGTTGATGGATGTGGAGCAGAGGCAATGTTTTTTTCTAGGTGAGCATTACCACTTAACATCAGGTGGGCCTTCCTGTTTGTTCCACCAGCAAGTAGTAACATTTTTTTTAGTAAATTAAGACACAGAACAAACAAAATGTTGACAAGAAACAAAATTCTTGGTGGAAATTGAACCTACTGCTGTAGAAGGCAGAAAAGTGACGCTATCGAGGCATTAAGGTTTCTCGAAATAGTTTGGACTCTACTTACCCACCTATCAAAGCAAGTAAGGTTGAAACTTTTAAACCAATTACATAGGTATTTAATAGGAAATACTTTATTCAACAAAAAGGAGGTACAACAAAATAAAGGTCAACTATTTTCTACATTCAATAGGCGATCTTCTCTCTAATAATCGATCTATAGGTCCTTACCAGACAGCAGACAAGATTAGCTCTAAATACATTGCATCATAAAGTACAGGCTGTGAAAGATCTAGCGCAATAGAGTTTATAGGATAGTTCTTGGAATAAAACCCCGATAGTTAAAGTAAACTTGGCTGGCTTTTCTTTGGCATCTCAGTTCTGAGACGAATGCTTCGGTTTGAAAGCTGTTTTATTTATAGCTACTATTTCCGAACAGTTTTATAGAAATTGGCCCTTTATTTTAGCTGGAACTTTTTTATTATGAATTTGTAAATAAAATTGTGGTACATGCAGCAAATAACAAGAAAAATGCATAATTAGCAGGGCATGTAAAATGGACGATCTTATCGCTCAGTATTAATCTCTTGAACCAAGCCGTAAGTTTGTTGTCTGTTCTTCTAGGCTTGGTCGCGTGGAACTAGCACCTATACTCACCTAGCTTTAAGACGTTTCAAATGTATCCTTGTGATTCAACTGAAAAAATACCTTTTGACTTTCCAACGAACTTCAAAATTGACCAGACGGTTGTGGTGATTCGCCATTTGAACATATCTTGATTCTTGTTAAGGTTTTAATTTCTACTCCTGGCTACATCTCTGTTCGTATCAAGATACTGGGTATGTTCTGTACCTACACATATAGCCTAAACTAAGTACTGCTTACTCTGTGGTCTCTGAAAATGGGCTTTGTTCAGGACTCTGAGGAATTCAGCGTACTATTATTACTTTAGATACCTACTGCTTTATAGATAAGTCGGTTAATATTCTAAACAGATACTTATAAGTACCTACCCAACAATATGAAATTTTCTTATATACCTACTATAGGTACTACTTATATACACGCTTTGTCTACGACAGGCATGTTTTTAGGATGCTTTTAGCATGCCTGTCATGTCGTAGACAAAGCGTGCTTATGAGATATTACCTAAACTTTATGAAAGCGTAAAGCTTGAAACATAAATAGTAAATAAAAACTATTATTTTGTCAAGTGGTGCTGTGTTTCAGTTTGAAGGGTGTGTGAAATAACCGGCACATGAATATCTGTTTGCCTCAACTCGATAGACTTAAGGCAGTTACGTGACTTAAGAGGCAATGTCTTGTTATAGGTGATGGTTACCACTTATCAACTAGAGAGCCATCTGCTTGTTTAATTAGCAAGTGGTATAAAAAACATCATTGTCAGCCGGAATAAATTCACTGCTGGACATAGGCCTTCGTCTTTGGGTTTGCGTATACGTAAGACAAATAATAGGGTGGTAAGTATGAAAGTGAATCTAGGTGCCAGTTCCACGCGACAAGGCCTAGAAGAACAGTCAACGAACGGCTTGATTCCTACCGTTCTTTTGTATGATCGTTGTTACAATATGATTTCATACAACAATGAAGCTCCAGTATGGTGTTTATCGAATTTGGTGAGGCGTAGGCATAACACAAACATGTAGAGGCAATCACATTCAAAAGACAGCAGAAGCTACGCTTCAAACTAATAACCTAATGCCTAAATAGGTAAAGCAATCAGAGTATATAAGCAAAATAAGGGTAGGTTTCATAGAGGTAGTTTAATGTTAACTCTTCAATCCCGGCTGACAACCCCATCCGCCACTATTCCTTATCTAGCTGTGATAGCTCCTACCGAACAAAAGTAGTGATCTTGTGTTAGAGGTCTCCAAAACTAATGAGCGGACAGCTGGGATGCCCTACGACTGTGACACTTATTAATGAATGAAAAATACTTTATTGCAAACGATACTGAACAAAAGTACACTAAGAAATATAAAATAAAATAGTACAATGAGCGGTCTTATCGCTGAAAGAGATCTCTTCCAGACAACCTTTTGATGGATAGGATTGTTAAAGTATGGGTGATTTCTCAAATATCGACATTTTTGAATTTTGGCTTTCCTTACGATGTTTTTCTTCATAGTTTGAGAGCACTTTAGTCTACTTTAGACTACAGAGTCTGCAGGAGGGGTTGCTAGCTACCACTAGACCGTTAAAGCTCATGTAGAAGTTGTCTACTTAGGCTATAAGTAAATCTGATTTGGGTATCCTAATTCGTCGCCACAAAGTTTTCTTTCACCACATAAGAGTATAATTCAGGGTTAGTGGATACGGTGTATCGCATGGAGGTATTGTGTATCGTGTCATGACCCCTATGACCTATTCAGCCTAATCTGACATTTCCTGCAAACAAAAGACGATCTACCGATAAAGGTTTGTCCCCTAATTCATTATCGAAGCATTTTGTCATTTTGTCTCACTGTCAGACGTCAGTTGTTATCTTTGACAGCCTTCACAGCTCAGTTGGTAGTAGCTCTGCCTTCTGCGTCGTAGGCCGTGGATTCGATCCCCACCGTGACCAAACAGTTGTGTGGTGAACATAGATGTTTGTTCTCTGTCTGGGGTTATATATTATTATAAGTATGTATTTACAAAAAAAAGGATAATGTATTATATCAGCTATCTGGTTCCCATATTACAAGCTTTGGCTTTGTTTGGGGCTAGATAGTGCTGTGTGGAAAGTTCTCCAATATTTTATTTATTTATTATCTTTTTATTATACAATGAATGCATGAATGAAAAACACAATTTTCGATGTTTCCACGTGAATGCACCCATTTACGTGACTGAGGAGTGTACAGATATGCAGCACATTAGTTCTATTTTATTCCTTAGTTGTTTTAGTAGTAAATCTAAGGTGGTTTCTTGACCACGGTAGTTACATTAGGTAAATACGTAAGTGCAAATAAGTTAGCGAGAGAGCACTTAAAAAGGTGTTCTATCATCGATTCTGGTTGCGCTATCGACTTTTTATTTATATATTAGTGTGGGGATAAAGTCGATATTTTATTAAATGCTTCATACAAATAAGGAACAACTCTCAACTCAAACTTTGAGCCTCTTCACAACAGCCTTTGTTCTGGTTGCTGGGGAGGGTAGTCAAGTAGTAGGCTTTGTGGAGAGCTCGTCCGGGGAAGTAACCACCAAGCCTAATTCTATAATTGGTTGCCGGTGAAATTACAGGCACATGAGGCTTAACATCTGTACGCCTCGATTTGATAGACGCAGGGCAGTGCATCGTAGAGCACGTTCCAATCGTGCATGATTCGTTATAGGTGATGGTTACCACTTAGCAGGTGGGTCATCTGCTTGTTCCATCAGCAATCAAAACAGACAATTGCAGTAAATCACAATAATTTTCAAAACAACGAACTGGAAGACGAAGCGTGATAAGCCCGTATATGCGATGGACCGACGATATTGTGAGGATCGCAGGGAGTCAAAGTCAAAATGTTATCACAAGGATCACTATGGAACGTCTTAAAGCTAAGTGACTCGGCTGGGTGCTAGTTCCACGCGACCAAAGCCTGGAAGAAAGTCAGAGGATGGAGAGGGCTCGGGAACGTTCTTCCTGGAAATGTATGTATAGCGGAGGCCCATTTCCAGCAGTGGACTTCTTCAGGCTGATGATGATGATGATGATGATGATGATGATGAATTTTCAAAAATTGGTCAAATACTTTCGTCTGGAAATTGACCTAACATAAATACGAAAGCAATGGTACAGGTAATTTTGAAAATGAAGTTTAACGATCGTTTCCACGAAAGTACGATGGTATAACCCGATATTTTCTTATAAAGAAAACATCGCCCAGTCACCATCGGCTTAGTGGTTCCGCAAGTATTGATCATGTATTTTTAGTCTCTCTTATGTCGTGTCACTAATTTCTTTCGAAACAGTGTGGTGAAAGGATTTGAAGTGCGCCTCAAGAGGCTCCTTTCGAGCACTTGACACATGTTAATAGAAATTTTTGGGTTCTACGACATGCCGGTTTCCTCACGATGTTTGCCTTCACCGTTTGAGAGTACTGGCATTGTGCACATACATTTTTGAACAGTAAAACTCATTGGTGCACGACCGGTTTCGAACCCACGATCGAAAGGCGGGGCCACTACCACTAGACCACCAGTGCTCTCATGATTTTAGTAGATGAGGGTAAATAGGTAGACCAAAGAAAAGATGGATGGACTGTGTGAAAGACGACATGAGTGAGAAAGGAGTGACTGCTACTAAAATGCACCTCGCGCTACCAACCAGGTAGGATCTCATGAGTTAGTACTTTAGGAGGCGCACTTAAAATCCTTTCACCACACTGTTTCGAAAGAACTATGGGCAAGATAAGAAGAAGAAAGTATTTTATATTATTTTGTAACCAGGATTATACAAAGAACGATAGGAACCAAGGTATGTTTGTTGCCTGTTCTTCTAGGCTTTGTCGCTTAGAACTGGCACCTAGCTTTAATAATAAATATTGGTGGTATTGATATAATACTTATATACTTTTTTTTGTAGACATCTTTTATTTATGATTATAATATAATAATACCCAGACAGAGAACAAAAATCTATGTTTATCATACTAGTGTTTGTTCTCGGTTGGGATCGAACCCACGGCCTATAGACGCTTTAAGACGTTTCAAAGTAATTCTTATTATTCAATTGAAGAACCTTTTGACTTAAGAGTACCTACCTAGTATAGCTTTTGTGAAGGGCTCGTCCGGGGAAGTATTACCACCACGCCTTTTTCTACCGCCAAGCAGCGTTGCTGTGTTTCGGTTTGAAGAGTGTGGTTGCCGGTGTAATTACAGGCACATGAGGCTTAACCTCTATATGCCTCAAGATGGACGCAGGGCAGTGCATCGCAGGGCAGTGCATCGTAGGGCACGTTCCTTAAGTGCGTGACTTACGAGGTAATGCTTTGTTATAGGTGACGGTTACCACTTAAAATCTTGTGGGCCCATATGCTTGTTCCATCAGCTAGTTGTATAAAAAAAAAACTGACTTGAGTAGGTATCGATAAGTACCGCATCCCAATACTGGCCCGTCTCTCCAGACGGCGCCGTCAGCGGCCGCAGACCGAAGATTAAAACAGATCCCATTATTGTGGAGATTGCAACATGATGGAATGTCGAGTTGCATATTATTTTTAGGGTTCCTTTCTACTGTTGGGTAGGGACATGTTTGTTTTGTCATGGTTTCTGTTATGCCTACGCCTCACTATTCGATTGACACCACACTGAAGCTTCAATATTATTATTATATTGTAACAAGGATCATACAAAAGAACTGTAGTAACCAAGCCGTAAGTTTGTTGCCTGTTCTTCTAGGCTTAGTCGCGTGGAACTGGCACCTAGTTTTAAGACATTTCAAAGTGATCCTTCTGATTCAACTGAATAAATACCATTTGACTTTCACTTTTCTTTAGTACCTAAATAACAATAATCTTCTATCTTCTATCTATCTATCTATAGTAGTTAGGTTAAGTACAAAGCTATTGGCTCATTTGCTAGAAAGTGGTTTTTCATCACGTTTGTAACATAAATTTGCGTAACAATTTTGCGTAAATGCATAGGTCGTTTTTTATAGCGAAGCAATGCCATTGTTTGGCACAACAACTTTTTTTTTAAATATAAAAATATGAACGTGGCTCTAAATCAACAGCTAGAAGGTACCTATGATATTTTTGGAGCACTGGCGAAGCTAGGTGGACAAGGGCCCCGGTGCATAGAGAAAGAACCGGGCATAGAGAAAGAATTTTGTGAGCAGGCTCAAGGTTTTCTAGCTTCGGGAGCTGGCTGACCCTCTCTTTTCAAAGCCTGTGTTTGTGTGTGTGTTTCATCACTGAATCACATCACAGTGGGGGATGAATAATACAACATAACCAGATAATTATGCTATAATATGCGATAGCGTTCATTCCCTCAGTAAACAAAAATAGCCCAAACTTTGATACATATTGAGATAATTAGCTCGAGGTACAGAAATTAACTAGTAGGTACATCTAACATTTTTTCAAGTTACTGAGCCTGCGAATTTTAGGCATGAGATTATTTACTTTTATTTATTCCAAGTTATTTCTTTTCATAAATATACTCCCCTAAACAGAAAGTGTATTTATTGTTTTTTTTAAATCACAAGCATCTCGTAAATATGGATCGTAAGTATTCACTTATAAACAAACAAATAAATTCACAAATGTTTAGTATTTTTCTCTTCATCTAATAAATTATGTATACGAAACCCTTCATATAATTTGGACATGCTCAATCTTATTTCTCCTCAAGATTTCTCGTAAGTTTTTTGTCTATATTCATCTTAAAATGGTTCCGCTGGATCTGGGAAGATGATTTGTTTTGGAAAAAAACTAAATTTTGTTCTTCAATCTTGTTACATCATTACTCTAATAGATTTTTCTGGATGAACGAGTTAATAGATTATAACATTGCAATTTTTGTAAACATTGTCAGAGAGGGGGTTATAGGAGTACCGGTGGTCTAGTGTGAGTGAGCCCGCCTTCCAATCGTAAGGTCGTAGGCTCGAATCCGGTACTGCACCATTTCTCTTATCGAAATATTAATGTGCACAATGCTCTCTTAAACGGTGAAGGAAAACATCATGAGGAAACCAGTTAGTATTCTCACAGCGGCGATCGGCTTGCCACTTGTCGCGTATGGAATACTAACTACTGCAAAAACTGGGTAAGTGCCAAACGTAATGTTGAATGTACCTCTGACTACCCCCATTGGCCGCCCTCAAATAATCTGGAGTTCGTACATGGTGCTAAAAGATTTGAAGTGATATCTACCGTGCCTGGGGATCAGTCGTGACGTTGTTTCAGTTTTATTAGAATGCTGCATCCCTCTGTGAGTTCGGAAAAATAAGATGTAGGTACTAATATCATGTCAACTGTCATTTGTTTTAAAGCAAACTACTTATGACCTTCGGCAAATGTTTTCGTTTAAATAAACCCACTATAAAATTGCTTAGTTTGGGGGTTAGATAGTGCTGTGTGAGAAGTCTTCCAATATTAATATTTAAATATTCTTATAAAGCAACTGTTCCTTCTTTGTCTATGAAACGACCTGAAGTAATGAGGGAAAACGCCACTGAAACTCGGTAAAACTTAAATACTAGGAAAACAATAAATTTAGCACCAACGGTGAAGTTGCGAGTATGTGAGAAAATGAGTCCCGTCATAATCTTCTTCTTCTTTTCTCCGTTTATGGCTCCTGTCCATCATTCGAAAGGCAATGTTGCCAGTGTCAAGTAAATTATATTAAATACTTTATAGTCAAGTCGGTCCATAGTAAAGTCGGCCGTCATTTGTTCTGATGAAAATGGTGGCGGTTTTCTTCAAAACATTCGAAACATTTTCGGTCAAATTCATTCATTCCAAATGTGCTAAGACCTCTTTGTGCACTTTGTGCTAAGACCTCAAGTATTGTTAGTAAAAATACCACCGAAATTACACAACACAACTCAATAACTTTTATTAATATTATTGTGTACAACTTAAGTTTACAACGTAATAATAATTGTAATACGTACCTATTTTAATCTGTATTTCTAATGGACATCTATATTTTGAATTTGTTATTAATTATTATTTTTTATCATTCTACTAATTCTGTATTAATGTTTGTATGCTAAGCAGCAGGATCTGGAGATTCGTAACTACACACAGACCATCTTATTTTTTTGTAAAACCCAGTTTCACGAACAATAAATGATTTGATTTGATTTGATAATTGTTTGAACATACGCACAGATAAAAGACTACTAATATACATACATAACTTTGGCCAAATGTTTTTCGTAGGACTGCATCATTTGCATTTATATAACGTGTAAGTACCTCCACAATAATCCGCTTACTATACAATTATTGTGTTCTTTGAATCTGCAGTGGAAACCTTTATTTGGCTATACTATTGAATCAAACTTTGTACTAACTGTTTATATTGTTTCCCACTATACAAATATATAAATAAATTTAATTATTGATTTATATAAATAGCACAGGATATTAGAACCCGAGGTCGTCGTCCGTTGATCGCTTATTCAAGCTTACTCAGCTGTTTGAAATTCTGAATTTCATTAACGAAACTACAGGATTTGATGTTTGAGCTAGATAACATCGACTATATCTAGTTAACGTCTACTGTTTCGCTTGGCTCAGCTCTACTCGTACAGCCACTATTATAGTGTACCTACCTACGTCATACCTGTGTGCTGTGGGTAATCTTTGAATTCAGTTGTAGTTAGGATTGTCTAATCAAGCTATATACACGGATACACATTATATACATACATAATAGGGACCCTCCATTAATCACGAAACGCTTGAAAGGGGGGAGGGCGTTTAGCAAAAATCACGTGTATTTACGTGACTTTGACGTTGCAACCTTTCAGTCTAGACATTTTTGTCATGGTCCTTAATTAATCCAAAATAATATTAGATTATACTTTATACCTGTATTTAAAGATAATATTCTAAAAATTTTAAGATTCTTTGTAGGTACAAAAAATAAGTGGAGTAAGCTTGCTCTTAACCTAATCAGCTTTTCCCACTGAATAGATAGATAGATAGGCGAGCATAATGCTAGATAGCATTATTTACCACCTAATTTTTGGGTAATGAGAATTTTTTTTTGGGTAGTGCCGATGAGGCTTATACTATACAAAGCAAAGATTTAGAAAAGTGCATAAGTAGGTATTTCAAAAACAAACAAACTAAATTTAGGTCTTAAATAAACATACTAAAATATATATAATGTAACACAACTCACCTCAGTAATGACAATAAGAAAAAAGAAGAATCTATTTATTGTTAGAAGATTATATCATGAGGGTTAGGTAGTGGGTTTTGATTTTGTATTTGAAGACTTCAAGAGTAAACTACCACTTAGCATTAAGCTTGGGTTTTTCTTTTAACTCTTTTATAATAATTACCGGCACGCAGTGCACGAACCAACTTCTACGTCAAACTCGTAAAAGCTCCAGCGGTGTTTTCGATTTCCTCTTCACCGTTGAGAGCACTGCCGCACGTAAACGTGAATATAAAATATTTTTATAATATTTCAAAAGTTATGAACCTACCGTGATCATAAAATATGATACACTATAAAACTAATTAAAATATGAGCTCATAAAGTAAGGTGACATCTCTCGTCATTCAGCGGAATATAACTTCATTTTTAAATAGATGCACTGGTTTTGAGCCCACTACTTCAGAACTGGTTTTCTAGTTTTGGCTGGGTTGCTAATAAAAGTAACCCACCAAATTTATTTATTTTTTATTTATTTATTAATTTCTTTTTGCAATGCCCTAACAGTAAAAACTAAATCGACATTGGAAAACAATTTTTAAAGTAACTATTAACTAACTTATCTACTAAGAGACATCAAAGCGCTTTCTGTGAATTTTGTCAGGGACACCACGAAATGCTTCATTTGTTTTCCTTATTGAACAATTTATTATTTATCTACCCAGATGGTATGGAGTAGGTAGGTATGCCAACATATTCAGTGGGATTGTATAATTCTCGGTAAAACCCCGTTGACCTGAAACAGCGTATTCACTGCAGCTAAGGTATTCACCGGGCTTAACAAGTTTCCAACTAAACGCTTAGGAAAACCACGGGGAATCTATTGGGATCGGAATTCGTTGGGATTCGGGAGATTCCTAAATGAAAGTTTTGATTTCTAATTCCTACCTGTATGTTGCACTAAAACTGTTTCCGGGGAACGATGAAGAGGAATGTTTATTTTCTTTCACAAAGGTACCTACTTAAAATTGGGGTTCAGTATGGCTTAATAAAAATATATAACTATTATAATAACGAAACGGAACGTATGTCGTATTTATTTTGATATACTCTCAATTTTAAACAGGAGTATAATATTTTACTTGTAACTAAGAGGCAGCTAAGTTTTAGTACTGAAAAGATTGAAAAAATATGAGTTCTTTAACTAAAGAGCATAGCGACTGGCTTGGTGAAGTCTATACAGTGTGTTTTTATATATTCTACTAGTATCTGTTGCTAGTCTCGCTTGTTACTCCGCAGCCCAAGCTAGCCCACTGCTGGGCTTTTGTCAGTCCACACAATCTTGGGTAACTAAGGGCTGACGGACTATCCATCTACGGCCTACGACGTAATAAATAAAAAAAAAAAAAATTAAGTAATAAAAATAGCCTATAATTTATACCAGGTTGCAAATTATGTATCTTCTAAGTTTCATACAAATCTGTGTAGTAACGGATGCACAAAGAGGAGTGGGAACAAATACACAAACTTTTGCATTTATATTATTAACAAAGAACTTAAGATGGCTACGGTAGCTCGTAGCAGTCCTCTACGCCATCTACGCTGCGTAGCACTAGCGTAGCTATTGTCGGTAGAATTAAATGTGAAATCAGGATATCTGGACCACTAGTAGATAAATGAATATAAAAATATAATGAAAATTTTATAATAGGTAATTTAAAATATATGGCTGTATGTATCGTTATATTATTTTTGCTGGAAATAAACACTATTTTCACACAGCGCTATCTAGCCCCAAACTTGTCATTTTTTTATAACATTCTATTTAACCACCCAGAAGGAACAAGTAAGCAACAATACATGGTCTCAGGTGAAAGCGAACCTACACTATAGTAAGGAGAGCTACTATTAATTGAGCTGTGGCACTTTATCCTACAATTTTGATGATTTTTGGATAGTTGGATAGTGTATTTATTAGTTTTTAGAAAATACTCCAAAAGATACTTTACCTATAGATAACTGATCGAAATTGTTGAATGGCAGATGTCGGAAAGTTTCGTTTGAACAATCGACTTATATCGCAACATAGCATGATGCCAATTATCTTTATACTTTGTTTTCTTATTTTTTACCGACATATAAATAATAATAATAAATAAATAATAAATCTACATCTACACTAATATTATAAAGAGGAAACATTTGTATTTTTGTATTTTTGTATGTAACGAATAGGCTCAAAAACTACTGGTCCGATTTCAAAAATTCTTTCACCATTAGAATGCTACATTATCCTTGAGTAACATAGGCTATATTATATTTTCAAAAAAATCAGGAATCCTTACTAAAACTTCAATAATATAACCCAAGGTGGAAAACAAAAACCTTACATCGCGTGCGCTGCGAAAACTATTGAAGATAGAACAAAATAATGTACTACGATTTTGTAGAACACGTCATCATCTACAAAAAATGTTGCGACAGCATATGTCTAACTATTATAGTTATGTCACAATAAGTGTTCTTTTATTATAAAAAGTTAATTGAAATGCCTCCGCTAGAAAAGGGTCTTTATTTGTACCTTGGTATTAATCCTTATCCAAATAAATCATTTCATAATTAAGACGGTTTCAATACCTATAGATTACTTCTTAAATTTTTCAAATCGGACTTTCCATTCAAAAGATATGACGAAATTAAAAATGTTAACGGGTCCACGGGTCACGCGCGGGGTGCGATTTCACTCTCAAGGAGAAGCGCGTGCAAATGTAGTGTAGCAGCAAATGTAGAAATAAGTAGACGCGAGGCTCGAACCCACGGTCTAAGTTTATCCCAAAATGTTCAAAAAATTTATGACCACCCATGCGAAGCTGGGACAGGCCGCTAGTATTAAATAAAGAAGAAGCAAATCATTTTCACGATTTTGATCCCCAGGCACGGTAGATATCTCATCAGATCTCTTAGAACCAAGTACTAACTATAGATTCTTTAAGGATGTCTAAGGGGTGTATTCAGAGGCATGTCCAAATATTACGTTTGGCACATACCCACATTTTGCATTTGTTATTCTATACGCGACAGGTTGCAAGTTCATCGCCGCTGATAGTATACTAACTGGTTTCCTCACGATGTTTTCCTTCTCCTATTGAGATTATTGGGCATTGCATACATAAATTCTTTGACGAGAAAAATCCATCGTTGAATTATTATTTGAACCCACGACCTTAGCATCAGAAGGCGGTGCCATCCCCACTAGACCACCACCGATGTGAAGTTAAAGTATGTTTTAAATTAACTTCATACGAATGAGTCACAAGGAATTTTCCTTTTTTTATTTCAATTGCTGGTAGAACAAGCAGATGACCCACTATCACCTATAACAAATTGCCTCGTAAGTCACGCACGATAAGAACGTGCCCTACGATGCACTGCCCTGCGTCCATCAACTTGAGGCATACAATGTTAAACCTCATGTACATGTACCTACTTGTAATTACAACGGCAACCATACCCTTCAAACGAAACACAGCAACGCTGCTTGGCGGCAGAAATAGACATAATACGAAAATCTTTCATGTTTAATTTAAAATCCTGAGAGTATCTAGCCTGAAACAGTCGGGAAGTATCGAAATGTACAGGCTAATATCGAATGCCATAAAGCAATGACATTAAATTTTTATAATTATTTTACATTAATTATTTTATAATTGCAATTATCAAATGTTATACTATCATAAAAAGTTGTAGTTTTCAATACAAACTTGAGACGGCTTCGCTCTTCGATACCACTTTAACTCTTATTATTATAGACTTCAAGAATTAAATCAAGTTTACACGATATTTATGGGGTTTGGATCCTCGTCGTCATTGCTTTATGGCATTCGATATATTAGCCTGTACATTTCGATACTTCCTGACTGTTTCAGGCTACCATTGTAAGCAATTATTTAATTTGAACAACCTGTGAGGATGACACAGGTGTAAAGTAAGCTTTCTCCATCTAATAATCATATCCCAGGCACTTCAGCATCCTGTAAATAGGGGCACGGGTTGAAAATAAAGTTTACTTTTTTATTAAATTGGAATGATAGTCGATGATAGTCGTTTGTTAGAAATTGAATGTTGAACTTTGGGTCTGACTAGAGGTTTAAAATGTATCCTTCTTCTTAGTTTGAGGATCTTCTTAAAAATTAAAGTTGTGCCCCCACAAGTCCCCTTCTTTGGTTATAAGAAGCAGAGCCTCAGAGCTGAGAGTGATTCAGTTCTCCATGATTAGGATTCGGAATGATATCGAAGGGTCAATCCCAGAGCCATCTCAGGTGTAATTAAATCTACAGGTGTAAAACAGGAGGTAGGTTCCAGCGGCGCCTCGCCGTCTGAGAAGACAAAGGTTTGTTTTCGCGAGTGTGGGTGTCTGCCGGCAGAGCAGCGCGCCTCGCCGGCCCAGTGACCGAGTGCGCGATCGACCGCGCCGCGCACGCGCCTCCATAGCTCCTCCAGGCGAGCCTGCCAGTGTCTGCCCGCGCCGCGCCCGGTACGCGCGCTACATCTCAACTCAATGCTATTTGTTTACAACACCTCACTCTCACGTGGATTGTAATGGCGGACGGGAAAATCACGTGATTCCATAGTAACAGAAACTCCGATCGGTAAGTACCTGACTCGCTGTACATCGATCTGAGCGACGGAATGTTCGAGAATTTCACAGAATCCGATGTAATAAGGTGGAATAAGTTGCGAGGCTGCCGCTCACTGTACTATCCGGCTGGTTATTATTGTAGTGAATCGTTTAAGATATTCGTGGCACGGCGCAACCTGTTCCGAACTTCCGATGAATAAATTCATAGTTCAGCCTTTGATGGAGGCGGAAGGGTTGCTTGTATACATAGAACCGAGTTCTGTCCTTCAGACTCCGTTTAATTAGATTACAGACTGCTGAAATCTTTGTAGTATTTTGCCGACGGAATTCATCGATACGGACGAACTTAACATCATTCATCTATCTAGTTCTATCTAGTGCGTGTTACTCTCGCATCTCTCGCAAGATTTACGAGTTATTTGAGCCGACATTGTTTTCTAATTAAATGTTTGCAAAGAGCTGAACTTATGATCAAGAAACAAGTAATTTTATCATCCTTAATTATTCGTGGCCTTTGTTCTCATGCTTATGAATAAGGCTAATACAATATCCATATTTTAATTATCCGACCCAAACACTGAAACTCCTAAGTCGATCTCAAACTTTTCCTGAGTTCGACGGCCGACGCGAGTGGATTAATATTCCTTCGGTGTGGGACGT
Source organism: Chloroclysta siterata (assembly GCA_932294275.1). Taxonomy (NCBI): domain Eukaryota; kingdom Metazoa; phylum Arthropoda; class Insecta; order Lepidoptera; family Geometridae; genus Chloroclysta; species Chloroclysta siterata. The sequence continues at coordinate 24,520,946 of OW028592.1, read as the reverse complement.
TGGTTAGCACTAATTTTTGATGTTATCAAAACATTGGTGAGACATTTCATTTGTCATAAACTGCTTAGTGTCTCGTCAGTGAAATTCTCTTTGAATTGTCTGGCTCTAGCCTATTTAAATATAAAATATCACTACTGTCTTAAAAAAAATAGCATACACGTAACTCAGATTAAATATTTTAACTTGTAAAAGAAATAGTATCTTATATAAAAGTAGCGTTATTACTTTACTCATATTTTCGATAAAGATCCGGTAGCTAAATTGGAAAATATGATATTATGATAATCAACCCGAACTTCTGTCTGTATGGTTTAATCTCGGAATACACTAAACGAATTCACCTCCAATATTCACTAATTTATGTATAATTTCCGGAAAAGCTCTATAATTTATTCCGTACGGGTCAGCTAGTTATAAATAACTATTCTTTATTATAGGTAATGTAAAAATAACATAAGAAATGTATGGAACATTTCCTATATTCTTTTTGAACGAGAAATCTTTTCAGGTTTACCAATTGGCTCGTTTATACAAACTAGCCGGCTCTTTTCTCACGTAAAACATTAGGAAAACTATGAATATATCGAAAATTACTAGCAGTTGTTTAAAAAAAATACACTAAACGAATCCCGTCGGCTTTTAAAGCAATTTAGACGTAAAAAGAGTTGATTGTATTCAATCTCTTTGGTTAAGACCGAACACGTATTTTTTGTTATCTATGGTATCTCTTTAATCGTTATTTTGCAAATAGTGATAAAATTTGACTTGCGTCAGTACTTCATTCTTAGTAATTTGAATAGGTATTTATGCAATGCACTTATGTTTGTCTTAATTTTTCGATTAGTATACCAGAAAGTATAATTTCCTAGTGGCTTGGAGTTGAAGAAAACTTCTGTTCTAGGTATATGCCAAACTTTAATTACTATTTAAGATGATGGTCTGAAAAATAAAACACTCCTCAATTATATTATAATCTATATTTAACGGTGTTAGCAGCCGCTGAAAAAATCCTATCTTATCTAATCGTTCTCGGTGATATAAAGAGGGGGAAAAATGCATTTCATTAGTTAAAAATGAAACAATAAACAATCTAAGCATAAATAAATAAATATTAGTGGACATAAAGACCTTTATTCAGCATTGGGTGGAAGTAAGTTGAAGAAGGTTGACGTAACACAGCACTATCTAGCCCTAAACTATGCAAAGCTAGCAAACTTTGGGTACCAGATAGCTGATATAATACTTAGAACATTATAGTGCTTGAAAGGAGCCTATTTGAGGCGCACTTAAAATCCTTTTACCACACTGTTTTGAAAGAACTAGTGACGCGTTAAGACGAAGAAGATACTTTTATAATTTTGTTATGTAAATACATGCATAAAACACCCAGACAAAATTACTAAAAGGAAGTGAATCATGTCTACAGGCTGTGATACATCTCTAATCATGTGTATCATGTGTGTTTGTGTTACTTAACATTTATGTTACCTTCGTTATGAAAAGATTAACGTAAGATTGCGAGAAAAATGTTTTATTTACTACAGCATACAATAGAGCATAAGTAGAAACGTCGGTATAGATAACACCTGAACTATGGAAAAATAAACGGCCTCACGATTTTATGCCCAAGCACGGTAGTACCAAGTACCAACTCAGGATTGTTTGAGCAACTAGAAGTATCTAATTATTATAATATATTATATTGCAGTAGTTGGTTTTCTATACGTGACAGATTATAAGCCTATCACCACTGGTTAGAATACTAACTGGTTCCCCACGATGTTTTCTTTCACGGATTGGGTGCACTAGCATTGCACACATACATGTTTTGTGAAGAAATCCATTGTTTCAAAAAATCCAAACCAATTTGAACCCACGAACGGCGACAGAAAGCTCACTCCACTAGGCCACCGGTGCTCTAGTAAGTAAAAATAAGGCAAAGGAAAATGCTCTCGCCTCTTTGAAGGTTCGAAAATGATTGATTGGATTATTCCTACAGTGGAATCAGAAGCGGTTCGACTTTTTTTTTATACAACCTGATGTAAAGTGGTAACCATCACCTATACAAAGCATTGGCTCGTAAGTCACGCACGATAGGAATGTGCCCTACGATGCACTGCCTTGCGTCCATCAACTTGAGGCATACAGATGTTAAGCCTCATGTGCCTGTAATTACACCGGCAACCACACTCTTCAAACCGAAAAACAGAAACGCTGCTTGGCGCAGAAAAAGGCGTGGTGGTAGTACTTCCCCGGACGAACCCTTCACAAAGAGCTCTACTACTCTTTCTTTTTTTTGAATATTCGTAAATTTTTGATAGTGTTAAGCAGTGCTCTGATTGTTTTATAAAATATACATAAATCAAACATGGCCACTTCTTAAAAACTTACCGAAACGAGACCCGTTGGCTGCTGTAGCACACAAATACCTACAGACATAAATCTTTCTGCTTATGTTTCATTGTTTTTTTTTGTTTTTCTTTGAATTCGTTTTGTACATGTATGTGCTTATTTTTTGGCGAATAGCGATGTCTGTCTATGTCATCCTTTTAATATCAGAAAATGCACTGAAGTAAAAATGAATACTCGAATGATTTTGAGTAGGTATTAAGATATCTACAGTGCCTGGTTACAGTCGTTTGCCTGTTTCATCCTTCGGTCTAGAGTGACCACACACGTAACGTGCCACATAGTCGACCGCATCTTCACTTAACATCAGGTGAGATTGCGGTCAAACGTTTTAACTATAAGTTGAAAAATAAACTTCTACAAAATATAAAACTCATTTCGATAACGTCAAGGTAGGTTGTTTTGCTTGGTATCTCTAATTTTATTGATCAATATTGACGTCTTTTTGCGTTTTCATTTATCTACTCAAGAGGTTGTTGAGACTATCGATTTAAGACTTGAGTCTCGAAGTAAACAACTATTTTCGGGACAAAATGAAAGGGGAAAGAATAATGGTTCCTTATTTTCCGTTGTTATTTTTAGAAGCACATTTCTTTCACTGTGTTTATGGTCACTTGCCAAATTACTTGCTACTAAGTACAAAGGTATTTTGAAGATCTTCTTGTCTCATTAGATAAAATTAAGTTTGCATGAGCTAGCTAGCTCTGGTGATGGGGTTTCTATCTCATGACCAAAAAAGCTGAATGTGGTTATGAATAATCGCAACCACCCGAGTTTCGGAGAATATCATTTTTTTTTATACAACTAGCTGATGGAACAAGCATATGGCCCACCTAATGGTAAGTGGCAACCATCACCTATAACAAAGCATTGCCTCGTAAGTCACGCACGATAAGAACGTACCCTACGATGCACTGCCCTGCGTCCATCAACTTGAGGCATACATATGTTAACCCTCATGTGCCTGTAATTACACCAGCAACCACACTCTTCAGACCGAAACACAGTAACGCTGCTTGGCGGCAGAAAAAAGCGTGGTGGTAGTACTTCTCCGGACGAGCCCTTCACAAAGAGCTCTATCATGAAGATAGCATTTACATCTAAACAAGATTCACTGAGTTGAGGAATCAAATCTAATAAAAAATTCTTTATTCAGTACAATCAAAAGGATCTCTTTGAAACGTCTTATAAACTAGGTAATTCTACCGCCAGTTCTTTGCAGCCAAAGCCTAGAAGAACATTAAAAGATCTTATGTTTTCATTCAATTACTATCCATTTAAAGTATTTTTTATCTAATAGCTGAACTACTAGAAAGAATTGGCAGAATTTGACTATAAATGATGTACAGACATTTCTTACAAAAAGCTGTGCCAATAGGGTGATTACAAATATTGAAATACGAGTAAAGTTTATAAGTATGTGGGTAAAAGTCATAAATTCAACTTTTACAAGTTTCGAAAATAAAATAAAAAGATACTCTTCTTATTTCTTGTCGTAGCGCAAGCAAAATATTCATATTTGGCGATATCTCAGCAAATTGAAAGTGAATCCCGCCCGAAGTAGAACAAGCTCAGAAATTGTAAATTGCATCACACATTTTCCCGACTACACGGTCGGGGTGTAATGATTTCATCGCATTTTGTGGTGTTTTTTATAGTTATTGATGAAGGCTGATATTGTGAAGACTGGGGGAAGTTGGAGGACGGGGAAGGCCCAAAATCCTTTTACTTCTTCTTGTCGTGTCACTAGTTTTTTTCGAAGCAGTGTGGTGAAAGGATTTTAAGTGCGCCTTTAGAGGCTCTGTGGGTCACTTGCTAGCGAGTGTAGCTTGTGAAAGCGAATGGTACTTTTTGTGTATTTCCAGTAAGGGTAAACAGGAAACAGCTTCTCGACTTCGATCCTCGTGCACGGTACATTCCATATTACTTATTTACTGCTTACAGTAAATAAAGAATATGGAATCTGTCTTATGTACCGTTTATCATGTGGTATATGGTATGGTGTTTTTAAATCAAAACTACAAAGACTACATTTCAAAACCTCTATATATATAAAAATCAATTGCTGTGCGTTTGTCTCGCTAAAACTCGAGAACGGCTGGGCCGATTTAGCTGATTTTGGTTTTGAAATGTTTGCCGTAGTCCAGGAAAGGTTTAAACGGTGAGAAAATATGGAAAAATTGCGAGGAAGATAGTAAAAAGAACAATTTCATTGTCCCATATAAACTGTTCTACCTAAATGTTCTACCTAAAGCGCAGGGAGAGTTTTAATGTCGTTAGGATAGGTGATACGAAGTACACCGGGTCATCTAGTTTTTAAATATATTTTGATCTTCCGCTCGATTAACCGAAAATATTGGCATCTAGTTCACAGTGGGTATAAATAATCATCATAGTTATTCTTAAGAGCATGAAGGAAGCCTTTAGTAAGGCTCGAAGATAGAAGTAATAGAATATCAGTAAAGCTCTGAGATACATTTCAACTAATAAATTAACAGAAAACTTATGATAATGAGACGCGAGGTTTGATTGATTACCACATGCGTAATGATTCGATGATTTGGATAGTAGGCGTAAAGTGCTTTGATGGCACAAATTAAGTAGGACAGTGTACGTGCTCGCACAGACATACCAAACGAACCCGCATCGAGGTACATTTTAAACACAGCATCTATCTTTCCGAGTTCGTCTTTAATTACATTAAAGAAAAAGTCTTAGCCTTGTTTTAACAGTTATGAAGTTTTAAACACTTTGAGAAATACTTAAACTAAATAAGAGAAGTTTAAAAAGTTTGCGAAATATAATTAAAAAACCTGAAGAAATCCCCTTCCGCTGCTTCGAAATAATATGCAAGTACCTTGCTCGTAGTGAATGATTTTTTGGATTTTTTACTTACTTTTTTACAGTTTTGTTAGCACTATGAAAACAAAAAAGATTTTCATTAGGTACTTGCTTTCTCATTTACCAAAAACCACAAGCGCATTTGTAAAATGTAAAAAAAAAGAAAAGTACACAGAGGAACAGATAATATAAAGGCTATGGCTCTGATGGGTCAATTGCGTGTCTGGCAACACTCAACCGTTCTAGGAAGTAGGACCTAGATTTCTAGGTCTAGGCAGGGACGGACTTAGAAGTAACAGGGCCGTGTTTATTTTAGAAGTAAAAAAGGATTACTGTAATAATAACTGTTGTAAATTTTTACAACATTTTTAAAACATGCATTTAAAATGAAAGTATATTTATGCTTTCATTTTAAATGCATGTTTTATTACGTTCTTGAAACGGTTAATGATCGCAGGAGGATTGTAGAATAAGCCAATATACCTGCTTGTATTTGACTTGGGAAATTTAAATATTCATTAGAAATTTATTATTGTGCACAAGTAATACACCTTTTTCTGCCACCAAACAGCATTGCTGTGTTTCGGTTTGAAGAGTGTGGTTGCCGGCGTTATTACAGGCACTTGAGTTTTAACATCTGTATGCCTCAAGTTGGTGGACGCAGGGCAGTGCATCGTAGGGCGCGTTCCTATCGTGCGGGACTTACGAGGAAATGCTTTGCTATAGGTGATGGTTACCACTTATCATCAGGTAGACCGCAGAATAAGCAGATGCTTATTCTAACAGCTTCTTATATAAAAAAAAATGGAGTAAAGCACATAAATACGTACATAATAGGTATAACTTCAGCCAAACTTAAGAGGACTATCTACTTTAGCTAGTAAACGTTCGATTTTTGAAGTAAAATATGTTTTAAGTACTTAAAATCAATAATTTGTGTGAGTTTTATCAGCTGGCAGCTTTTCAAGCTTTTTAAAGTAAGCAAACAGTAAGGACAATTTTAAAAGTCCATTTTTAAATACCTTGCATAAGAATGAGATTCAAGAAAGCGGCGATGAAGATAATTTCAATCTAAAATTTCAACCACTTTTTCATTTCAATTAAATTTATTGATTTCAGATGTCAATGTACTATTATTTATTTTGTTAGTAGAACTTAATGAATCATTTCAAATGTGTTAGTATAACTGTTAAAATGTTTAACTGTTTAAAGTTTTCTTTCTTTAATTTGAAGTACAGTAAGATATTTTCAAATTATAACAACAACACTTTTACTTCATTTACTTTTAATGACTTACTAGATGTTAATTAGTCTAGTAGTTATTATATTTGGAGATATTCTATTAGTTATTATTATATGTTAATCAGTAATAAATAGCCTAACAGTTGAATAAATTCATAAAAAAATACTGAATTGAAACTTATGTAACTTATGTAAAGTATACATGCATATACCTCTAGTAATACCATTACAACACTCAGACACAAATAAATCAGAAATCAGAAATTATTTATTGTTTATCTGAAGTACAAAAAACATGAATAAACATTAAATCGAATAATTACCATCAATTATGTTTTGACCCCTCACTACACCCCTGTACAGAGATTTAAATAAAACCTCTTTGACGCGGCTGGTGTGAACCGGGCTTTTGTTTTAAAATAGGAATGAATTATGTTTTGCTTCTAGCAACATTGTTTTATGGTTGTCTGGGTGTACCGTGACTTTGCCTTCCGAGTCCTGTTTTTGTTTCGAAGCAGATACGAACAACTAAGTGAAGGCTCTATTTACACAACGTAAGAAAACGGGAGGTTCAAATGGTGCAAGTAACAAAATGCTTTCAATTCGATGTAATTTTTTTTAGGTTTAAACTTAGGAGCTTAAATTAAATAATTTCTAAAAAATCAATAACAGGAAAAAAAACTATTCAACATGACAAACTTCAAAAATGCGAGGGACGAATCGACCATATACCGACAAGACGAGAGACATAATTTGATAGTAACTATCAGAGATATACAGGGCGTCCCAAGACTATGCGACATGAAGGGAAAGTACCTTAAATATTGTAGATATTTTGTTCATACATTTTACGTTATTCTTTAGCTTATAGTTTTAAGATACTATACGATATGTTACTTAAAAGTATTTTTTTATTCATTCTTTCGATTAGCATCAAATTAATATTGGGTTTTTTTTCCATATTTGAGTCGGTTCGATTCCCAGACAAAGCAAGTAATTTTTAGAAAATCTTTGAATGCAGTATTACTAACTTTTAAAAATAAAATATCTTAGCAAAATCTCCTTTTAGCAAAATATCTTATCTACAATATTTAAGGTACTTTCCCTTCATGTCTTGGGACGGCCTGTAAATGATCACGACTGTTCCGCAGGCACGGTAGATAACCACTCAGATACTTTGATTTATCTGGTACCTACTAAAGATCCAATACCTATCTAAGAGGTATGTCCAATCATTACGTTTCACGCATGTCCACATTTACAGTAGTTGGTATGGTTATTCACATTTTTATATTATTGGAAAAAAGTATTAACGTTATAGTTCTTACTTACAAACGTTACTCAAGTTGAAACATTCAAAGTTAGCCCTGTCACTTTCTGTCATTACCTATTGGTAAGAGATAGCATTAGTTAAACACTGACCTCATACTATACCTTGTTTTAATTTTTCATACAACTTATTCAGTCTCACTGTTGAGAATAGGCCATCCCATTCCCTCCAACTTGACGCAAATAAATTACAATAAACAAAAGGTGAATGAACCCGATCTTTAGACTCGCTTGTTAAGCACAAACTTAATGTCAATGAAGCTTAATATACAAAGGAAGGAATTCGTGGATACACGATTCTTAGAACTCTCCTATATAAATTAAATTACTTTGATCTTTTTATAAAGGTCACACACAAATTTCATTCCGTTACATTAAAATATTCGATATTATAATAATAATAAAGCGTTATTTCCATAAATATTTTAAAGGTATTACAAATTCATAATGTTAGTTAAGTATTAGTATTTGCTTCGTCTTCTTGTCTTACTAGTTTAAAACATGTTGTATAAAGTTTTGGCTGATAGTGTTTTATCACCGGTCAACCCTCCTTGGGTATAATCTTGTCGCACTAGTTTATTTGCTTATAATCTAGTAATTAGTGATGATGGGAATATTATGGGAGTATAAAATTATGATTACAAAATCTTAGGACTAACATGTTATGTGTTATGATGTTAGGACCAAATTCATTATGTTAATGAACATAGGGGATGTGGATCCCTATGAGATGTGGATCCCTTTTTGGGTAAAGGCCTCCTCATCTTTTTCAACAGTTCTCTGGCTACAATACAATACATAGTTATTTATTTATGCCTCACGTAAGTATCATCTATAAAAATACAAGAATATACATGAAAAGTAAGTGACATAAATTGGCAATTGGCGTTACTCAGCATAAATGCTATTGCAGCATACATCTGCTCGTGCGGACATCCAATTCTTCCCAGCAATATGTATAGCGTCATCAGCCCACCGGCTAAACGGTCTACCTACTTTTCTTTTGCCTGGTGGCCCTTTCCATGAGTGGAGAGGGTCATTCGATATACTTATAATTAATTAGCAACAACATTTGACGAGCGCCCGTAGCCCAATAATTCCATACATTATGAAAACCACTTTGCTCTCACAACAACCTTTATGCCACCGTAATACAACATATTTTCCTCTGTCTCCTTTCAAATCCCCACAATACAGCACCAGTATAAAACGAGACGGGTTTAGAGCTGTGTAGTTCAAAGGTAGTTCAAGTTATGTTGGCGCGTCTTGACCTCCCTGACCAACGAAATAGGTATGTTGCGTGATGAATTTAATAGCCACTGAAGAGTTTTGTTTAATAATTTTAACAGCGAGATGGTTGTTTTCATACAATTATGAAAGAACGTATGAGGAAACTCGTTTATGGTTGCGTGTTTGTTAAATTAGAAATGAATTGGAAGGTGGTAAAATGGAGTTTAAACCTGGATTCGTACTAACTACTTGCTGAAGTAAACTGGTCTCACAGATTATTTGGTAGTAGGTACCTTCTTTAGTTGTTGTTTGATCATCGCTAAAGACAAAATATTTAGTATTTGATATAGTTTTTTGTTACTTTCTGCATATTATAATGCTCTTTGAGTATGTATTTACAAACATAAGTTTGATAAGTATTCTAGCTGCAAAAAATGTTATATTTTTGATGATAATTAATTCTTTTACATACTTAGTGGAGTGTAAAAGGGAAATCCCTCAAAACTTTCTATTCATTCAAACCTGCACCTCATTTCTCTCAGAAGCCTACAACAAAGATCTTTTATACCAGGGCCTATTTTCACGCCCTCTATAGGGTATGCTACGAGCGTAGATGGAAGCTACGCGCGCGTAGCAACACTTCTACGATTCCTATTTTCCCTATATTATATTACAGTTAGTATTAAAGACGCCTAACGTGCACACTACTACGTACTATTGTCACATATTAAAACGCTCGTTTCACTGGAAACGTTTCACTCGCGGATTCCATTCCAATCCAATTCAAGTGATTGCCTCAATTCAGTCCAAAAAAACATCAATAACATACTTCCAGTGAAACATTCAAGTCTCCAAAACGCAATTAACCTACGAAAAATAACACAATATTTGAATAACGCAAATAACGGAACGCCTATTCACCACGCGCAGGTTTGCTAAAGAAAAGACGGAAAGAAAATATTGTTACTTGGTTAGATTTTTTTATGTGAATGGCACAGAAGTTGTGTACAATGCTTCCAAGCCAGCACAAAACCATAATTATGATAAATGATTGCTTATGGATGCTTTCAAATCAGAAATATGACACGTTAATAGGGACATATAATAAAAAATCGGCCAAGTGCGAGTCGGACTCGCGCACGAAGGGTTCCGTACCATTATCTATAAAAACGACAAAAAAATCACACATTTTTGTTATATAGCTCGTTTTGACTTTAGTTCGACCCGTGATCATGGTGCTGCAACTGTGCCGAAATATCGGGAAACAATCAAACTAACAAATCATGCTAAATATCCCGTTTTAAATGAAAATTATGTTCATAACCATGATAGTTTCAAAAATTATATATTTCAGTTGTTTAAGAGCCGGACGATCGCCAACTCTACGCAGCCACAGCCACATTCTGTTTCGCATTTCGTGTAATAGGAACGGCCAAGCTAATGTAATTGACTGTTTTTTAGTTTTTCTCTTTTAAACCGAGAGAACCGTATGTTATTGAGGTTACCGTTCTCTAAAGGAAAATATTTGCAAGATTTTTTTCTGAAACTTTTATTTAAGTAATCTTCCGTTTTACTTCATGAATATATTCTACTTCAGGTTTCGTGGAGTTTTTTATTCCGTTCAATTATCCGAAGTCAGATAATGTTAGCAGCGTTGCTGTGTTTTGGTTTGAAGGGTGTGGTTGCCAGTAAAATTACAGGCACATGAAGCTTTATGCCTCAAATTGATGGACATAGGGCATGTGGGCAGGTGCACTGTGTGAAAAATATCTAGGAATACTTTTTTTTTAATAATAGGTCGCGATAGTGATGTCCTATTTTGCAGAGACAACCACAGATTTCTACAAAAACTTAATTTTTTTTGTTTCCCCTTGGTTTTCTTGTGGCTGCTTATTCTGGGGCCACAAGGAAACCAAGGGAGGGGGGTTTAAACTTCATATTTTTACAAAGTATGTGTTCGTGCATGTGATGTATTAAACTAGCTTAAATTTGGAATGCGTGCCCATAATTGTTTAATCGGTGAGTAATTTCAATTGAGCTTAGCTATTGCAATACAGTTGCCGGCCTTTGTCTTGGCATGACACCTAAAAAGCTTAGACTCTAGCAACGGCATTGATGTTTTTAAAATCCCCCAAAATGCTGATTGATATTGTGACATTATTGGTGCAGAATACCCACCTGATTTTGGGCATATCCCCTCTGATCTCTTAGTACCAAGTACTAACTTCAGATTATTTTGAGTAGGTAAACATTAATTAAAAAAAAACACAAACATCTAATACTATAAGAATCAAAGTCCTGACTGACTGACTGACTGACTGACTGACTGACTGACTGACTGACTGACTGACATATAGACAACGCACAGCCTAAACCACTGGTCCTAGAGACTTGAAATTTGAGGAGTACATAGGTCTTATGGCGTAGAGGTGTACTAAGAAGGGATTTTTGAAAATTCAACCCCTAAGGGTGTAAAAAGGGATGAAAACGTTTGTATGAAAAATTGTATTCCTTGAACCTACAAACTTGAAACTTGGAGTACATGTACTTCAAAGCTAAAAAATAGGAAAGGCATTTTTATTTTTTTTAAACTACCCTTAATAAGTGTGCAAAGGGATGTAAAATTTTGTATGGAAGTTTTTTGACCGCTGGTCCTAGAGACTTGAAATTTGAGGAGAACATTAGGTCTTATGGCGTAGAGGTGTACTAAGAAGGAATTTTGGAAAATTCATCCCATAAGGGTGTTAAAAGGGTTGAAAACGTTGGTATGAAAAATAGTATTCATTGAACCTACAAACTTGAAACATGAAGTAGATGTACTCTAAGGCTAAAAATAGGAAAGACATTTATAGTTTTTTTAAACTACCCTTAATAAGTGTGCAAAGGGATGTAAAAGTTTGTATGGGAGTTTTGTAACGCGTGGCGCCATTGACTTAAAACTTGGAGTGATATACTAAAAAATAAATCATTAAGAATGACATTTTTAATTTTTGATATTTACCACTGCAAAGGGTGCAAATGACTGTAAAAGTTAGTATGTGAGATTTTAAACGCATAGTGCGATTGATTTCAAACTTGAAGTAAATATATAAAAAGACTGTATGATTTTAAAAAACACCCCCTAAAACGTTACCCTCCTTCGTTGCGCTCGAGTAAAAAGAATACAACGAGGCGTCAATGTTTGTAAGGCACATTCTAAAAACGGGAATCTTGAGTTGGTACGAAGAGATCTGAGGGTATCTACCGTGCCTGGGGATCAAGGTCGTGAAGTTGTTAGGTTTCGTTTGTTTTTGGGGTAGAAACTTGGAACAAATAAGTACATATTTTCCGTGTAAGGTTGTCTTTGTTGTAATTGTCATGTTTGTGCTAAGTTCAGTACCTATACCTACCTACCTACCTAATATAGGTAATATAGGATACGCCTGTAGGTACTCTTATACCTACGTAGGTATTTTAAATCCTACCCTAATAATATACAAATCAATGCAAAAGTTACGATTTTTGGATGTTTGTGGGTCAATCACGGCTCACCACTTCAACGCGTGCGAAGCCGCGGGAAGCCACTAGTAAGAGTATATAATGCAAAATCTACAAAATGTGCAAGACCAAAAGCCGACAGTTTGTTATGCCATTTTATTTTCAAACAAAAGTATTATAATGTACATATTTTGTGGTCGGACATCTTTATCGAGCATTTGAATGAAATGATTCAATAATTAGGTTTAGCTGGAAAAAGCTAAACAAGCAGAGGGTGAACTCTGCTTGTTTTGCCGATTTACGTACATTGCTTTGTCTCTCCGTTGTTTTTCGCGTTTGGGAATATATGAGTATACTGACGGAGGAGTGTACTCGCGTTTTGGTCCTACTGTAGTCCTGACATAGAATGGATTTTTCGATTTCAAAATTTATGGGTTACCTGCTAGTTCTCTCTCTTCGATGTAAAACTTCGTGAGGGCTTAGTTTCAGCCAACATGAATAGGCATGTGTGGAATGCAATTTTTGAACATTCAATTTTGCGGCTCCCGCGATCCGATCCTAAGGTCGTGGGTTCAAAACAAGTTTTTTTTATGCCTATAACACCTGAGGTTAAGTGGTAACTATCACCTATAGCAAAAAGTATCACCTATAAAGTACCACACCAATGAGTTTGTCTGTTCAAAAATGTTGTGCAAAATGTTGTGCCACTCTCAAACGGTACAGGCATCGTAAGGAAACCGGCATGCCGTACCTAACAAGTTCTAAAACATATGGGAAGTGCTTAAAAGAAGCCTCTTTTAGGTGTACTTGAAATCCTTCACCACACTGTTTCGATAGAACTTGTGACACAACAAGAAGAAGTATTATGCTTATAACAAAAGTAGTGTAATAGAACTCATGACAATACAACTATATATATAGTTATAGTATTGATACAAACTATAATACACACTAAACTAAACAACTATACAAACTTCAAGTCCCCATTTAGCGGTTTCAGGGGGAAATTAAATAATTACGTTCACTCAAACCTATACAGCGGTTATAGGCGGTGGGTGTGCTTATAAGAAAAAAAAAACATATATACGCATATCGTATTCTCTGTCTGGGCGTTATAACATATTATTATTATAAGTATATATTTACAAAACAGTATATAAGTATTATATCAGCTATCTGGTTCCCATAGCTTTACTTAGTTTGTGGCTAAGATAGTTCTGTGCACAGAGTACTTTGTTATAACTGAAAGTTCTGTGTGCAATGTCCTTTGGTAATAACAGAGATGTTTAATTTTTGATTTTTACTCTTTTACTTTATCTTTTTTTATATTTATCAATGTCGTGAAACTTAAGTTTTTTCAGTATTCCTTTATTTTATTGAATTTTCATGAGGAAAGTTTTTTGAATAATAATTACTCGTAAATTCTTCAGCAGTCTTTTGTTCTTTTCACAGCATATTGACAAATACCTGTGCATTGTCTAATAATTAAGTAAATTGATTCTGAAACGTGTTTTCGTCGTAATGCCGTCATGCGCACAGCGAAAGCGGAAAGTGCTGGGTCAATGAAAGTTTTAATTAAAAATTGTCAGCTAAGCTCTAGTTTCGTTTACGTAATTAAATAAAAAAATATGACCTACTAGCATCCGCCCGTGGGTCACCTGGATAAAAAGTATATGTTATTCCAGGTAACAAACTATGTATACTTCAAGTTTCTTCCAAATCTATGCAGCCGATACGGAGATGAATGAGAACAAACATACACAAACACCCACACATTCAAAAACTTCCGCATTTTTTATATTTTTAGGATAGTCTTGGAACAAGCAGGTGGTTCACCTGATTTTAAACTGTTACCGTTACTGTTACTGTACTGTGTAATACGAATTGCATTATTTCAAATAGCACGTCTTAATATTGCATCCCATGTTGAGACGAAAACGTGTTAAGTCTCATGTGTCTGTAATTACACCGGTACCCTTCAAATCAGTACAAGAACGAGCGGTAGTGACCCGGTACCCTTTACACGTTAAGAGGTCTTTTATAATACCTGTATCTTTATTTTAAATGCATTTTATTATGATTATTGTAACTTATTCTTACAATTAAACTAGTGGCTTCCCGCGGCTTCGCACGCGTTGAAGTGGTGAGCCGTAATTGAGCCACAAACATCCAAACATCGTAACTTTCGCATTGATTTGTATATTATTAGGGTAGGATACCTACGCAGGTATAAGAGATACCTATAGGCATACATTATCTATATTAGGTAGGTAGGTAGGTATAGGTACTGAGTTTAGCACAAACATGATAAATACAACAAAGACAACCTTTAAAACAAAGATTACACGAAAAATATGTATATATTGGTTCCTAGTTTCTACCCCAAAAAAAAAACGAAACGAAACAGCTTCACCACTTTGATCCCCAGGCACGTTAGATACCCTAAGATCTCTTCATACCAACTCAAGATTCCCGTTTTAGAATGTCCCTTACAAACATTGACGCCTTGTTGTATCCTTTTTACTTGAGCGCAACGAAGGAGGGTAACGTTTTAGGGGTTGTTTTCGAAAATCAAACTGTCTTTTTGTTATTTATCCACAGAACACATTTTCTTTTAGTTTGAAGTTAACACTACGCTTTAAAAATCTCCCATACAAACCTTGAAACTTTGTCAGTCTTTTGCACCCTTTGCAGGGGTGGTTTTAAAATATTGAAAACGTGATTTTAAATTATTTATTGTAAAGTATATTAACTTCAATTTTGAAATCAATAGCACTATGCGTTAAAAATCTCCCATACTAACTTTTACCAGCCATTTGCACCCTTTGCAGGGGTAATTATCAAAAGTTAAAAGCGTCATTCTTAATTATTTATTTCTTAGTATATTTACCTCAAGTTTTAAATCAATCGCACGACGCGTTAAAAAACTCCCATACAAACTTTGACATCCCTTTGCACACTTATTAAGGGTAGTTTTAAAAAACTAAAAATGCCTTTCCTGTTTCTTAGTTTTGGAGTACATCTACTTCAAGTTTCAAGTTTGTAGGTTCAAAGAATACAATTTTTCATACCAACGTTTTCAACCCTTTATACATCCTTAGGGGTTGAATTTCCAAAAATCCCTTCTTAATACACCTCTACGCCATAAGACCTATATACTCTTCAAATTTCAAGTCTCTAGGACCAGGCGTCAATAACCTCCCATACAAACTTTTACATCCCTTTGCAAGTGTGCAAAGGGATGTAAAAGTTTGTATGGGAGGTTTTTGAGGATTTTTAGTTTTTTAGAACTACCCTTAATAAGTGTATTAAGGGTAGTTCTAAAAAACTAAAAATGCCTTTCCTAGTTTTTGCCTTGGAGTATCAAGTTTGTAGGTTCAAGGAATACTATTTTTCATGCAAACGTTTTCAACCCTTTTACACCCTTAGGGGTTGAATTTCCAAAAACCTCTTCTTAGTACACCTCTACGCCATAAGACCTATGTACTCTTCAAATTTCAAGTCTCTAGGACCAGCGGTCAAAAAACTCCCATACAGACTTTTACATCCCTTTCCACGCTTATTAAGGGTAAATCTAAAAAACTAAAAATGCCTTTCCTATTTTTTGCCTTGGAGTACATGTACTCCAAGTTTCAAGTTTGTAAGTTCAAGGAATACTATTTCTTATACAAACGTTTTCATCCCTTTTTACACCCTTAGGGGTTAAATTTCCAAAAATACCTTCTTAGTACACCTCTACGCCATAAGACCTATGTTCTTTTCAAGTTTTAAGTCTCTAGGACCAGCGGTCAAAAAACTCCTATACATACTTTTACATCCCTTAGCACACTTATTAAGGGTAGTTTTAAAAAACTAAAAATGTATTTCCTATTTTTTTGTCTTGAAGTATATGTACTCCAAATTTCAAGTTTGTAGGTTCAAGGAATACAATTTTTCATACAAACGTTTTCATCCCTTTTTACACCCTTAGGGGTTGAATTTCCAAAAATCCCTTCTTAGTACACCTCTACGCCATAAGGACCTATGTACTCTTCAAATTTCAAGTCTCTAGGACCAGCGGTCAAAAAACTCCCATACATACTTTTACATCCCTTAGCACACTTATTAAGGGTAGTTTAAAAAAACTAAAAATGTATTTCCTATTTTTTTGTCTTGAAGTATATGTACTCCAAGTTTCAAGTTTGTAGGTTCAAGGAATACTATTTTTCATACAAACGTTTTCATCCCTTTTTACACCCTTAGGGGTTGAATTTCCAAAATTCCCTTCTTAGTACACCTCTACGCCATAAGACGTATGTACTCCTCAAATTTCAAGTCTCTAGGACCAGCGGTTTAGGCTGTGCGTTGTCTATATGTCAGTCAGTCAGTCAGTCAGTCAGTCAGTCAGTAAGTCAGTCAGTCAGTCAGTCAGGACTTTGATTCTTATAGTATTAGAGATAAATCAAATGAAGTTATTACATAATTTTGTTATATTTATTAGTCACTACGTATTGATTAAGTACATTATTTTCTTAAATTTATTACTCACTACGTAATATTGAATTAATTTGCACTACTATTATTTTTCCAAGCTATGGGGCTAGAGGGGCTAGATAACTACCTAAGCGCCAAACTAAGCTTTATTTATTTATTTTTATTAGTGGGTGTAGGTAGGTCTATTAAGTAGGTGTATGGTGGTGATTTTATAACCTAATCAGTGGTTTTTCAAAAGAGTAATAGAACTCTTTGTGTCACGGCTCGTCCGGGGAAGTCCTACCACCACATATTTTTCTACCGCCATGCAGCAACGCTGTGTTTCGGTTCGAAGAGTGTGGTTGCCGGTGCAAATACAGGCACATGAGGCTTAACATCTGTATGCCTCAAGTTGATGGACGCAGGGCAGTGCAAAGTGGGGCACGTTCCTATCGTGCGTGACTTAAGAGGCAATGCTTTGTTATAGGTGATGGTTACCACTTAACATCAGGTGGGCCATCCGCTTGTTCCATCAGCTCGTTGTATTAAAAAAAGTGGTACACGCTTTTGGTCTTCCATTCCGCGTGTCATTTAACAATGTTTTCCTTCACCGTTTGAGATCACTGCAAAAGTTAGAAAAGCTTGTTAGTTTGGTATATTTTATCCATAGCAATTTAGACTGAAATTTTAATACATTCCAAGCGAATATATTCAAGCATTTTTGAGCTGTAGTGTATGTTGTAACAAGTTTTAGGATTTAGAGCCTCCCTAAGGGCTGGAAGTGGATACAAAAAGCATCAGCGTAATAAACCAAACTGAGCTTTAGTGGCCGTAGTTCCTAACTTGAAAGCTATCGTGGTGAAAAATATTTTTTGCATTTAGGCTCTCTTTTGATCATCATCAACTTGTAAAAGTCCACTGCTGGACATTGACCTTTTCTATACATTTCCAGGAATAACGATTCCGATCCCTCTCCATCCATCGTCTTACCGCGATCCTCACTATGTCGTCGGTCCTCATACTGGCAGCTACCCTCCCTAGAGATTAAAAAAATGTAGCCAACTGCAAAGACACCAAAGTCCTAAGGCTTAAGTTGTTGGAATCATTCTTATTACAATCACCATAGAGGCAAAGACTCGCGCTACAAGCTGTAAAGCTCTTGTCTGTACCTACAATTCATATTTTCTCATCCTCCATAATATTACTTTAGCTACAATGTTAATCAAAATTCAAAAAAACCCCGAGTCTTATGGAAGAATATTAAGGAAAGTGTTGCCAATTTTAAAAATAAATCCGTTGACCTTCCGTCACATCTCCAAAACCCTAATGTCATAAATGACCATTTTCTAACACTACCAGGTAATAATAATATAGAAATAACACATTTAACGTATTATGAATTCCATCGCCATGGCCCATCAGTGTTTAGTCTGCATCCCATTAATGAGTATGATGTCAGTCAAATTATTAAATCATTTTCCACAAACGCATCAGGCGTTGACGGTTTATCTATGGACATGATCCTATTGACACTCCCGCAGACCCTTTCTTTAATAACAGCAATAGTAAATACATCAATAACGTCAAATGTATTCCCTACTTTGTGGAAAATAGCCTCAGTGAAACCATTACCTAAAGTTAATCATCCAACTATTTTAAAAGATTTGCGCCCAATCAGTATCCTAACATTCTTGTCAAAAATCTTGGAAAAGGCGGTTTACATGCAAGTCACTGGGTATCTAGAGCGTTGTCATATTCTGCCTAAAAAACAGTCAGGTTTTCGGAAAGGCCATAGCACAGCAACAGCCCTGTTGGATGTTGTGGATGATATACTGGCTGCTCAAGATGTAGGAGAGGGAACCCTATTAGCACTACTGGACTTTTCACGTGCATTCGATACTATTAATACCACCCTTTTATTATCAAAGCTCTCATACTACGGTTTCGACTGTCCTACAGTAAGATGGTTTTCGAGCTACCTTAGCGACGTTCTCAGTTAGTACAGATTCGTAAACCAGATGGATCAACTTTAGAGTCTACTACAATGTCTGTAACGCGTGGGGTCCCGCAGGGTTCAATCTTAGGACCGATACTATTTATTCTGTACAGTGCTGATATTATCCATGAGATACAAAAATGTAATTACCACCTTTACGCTGACGACCTCCAGCTGTACAAATCTTGTAAACCTTATAACATAAACGAAGCCGTCAGCGCATTAAATGAGGATCTAGCCAGAGTGGCCACATGGTGCGATTCAAATAGCTTAGTACTGAACCCTGCTAAAACAAAATTTCTCGTTCTCGGATCGAGAGGCCAAATTGGTAAAATGCTTGCATCTGATCCTAAATTACACGTCAGTGGGGTTCCAATAGAACGTGTTACCGAGGCTCGTAATTTGGGTCTGTTGATGGACGGCTCGATGCATTTTGAGGACTATGTCCTTCAAACAGCTAGGAATTGCTTTTATAGGTTATCCGTTTTGTATCGGGTTCGCGAATATCTTGACACCGAGCTACGAATCACGTTGTGCGAATCGCTTATTCTTTCTAAGCTAAATTACGTTGACAACGTTTTTGGCGAATGTCTATTGGCCCGGTCGAAGAAACTTGTCCAGCGTGTCCAAAATGCGTGTATTCGTTTTTGTTTTCCAATTCCGCGTAGAGCTCATATTTCTCCATTTATAAATAGTCACGGCCTTCTTAATATGAAATCCCGTCGCGCTTTTCATTTTGCAAGTCTGTTGTTTGGTATAATAAAGGGCAAAGTACCAATGTACTTGTATGAGAAGCTTCACTTTTCTGCCCGTATTATCCGTCAAGCTATACGCTTAATTTGCCCACGCCATCGAACGACCGCATTTCGTGGCAGCTATCGGTATGCTGCTACAAAATGCTGGAACAATATCCCTCCACCCATTAGAAATAAGAGCACGTTTTACTCATTTAAAAGCTCCTTAAAAAAGTATTTGTTAGTTTTACAAAAATCTGTCCCATAAGCAGTCGTTCTTGGTCTCATGTTAGTTTTTTAATCATAGAATAAATTGTTTTTTTTTTTTTTTTTTTTTTTTTATAGTGTAAATTAGTTTAAGTTTTATTTTGAGTTGTATGATTATTGATACCTAGTTATTATTTTAGTTTGGTTTTAATTAATGGGTTTATTTTATTTCACAATTTCGTTTATATTGAATGATTTTGTTAATGTTTTTCCGTAAAGGCACTTATTGTTTTAAACAAAGTTACAAATAGTTATGTAAGTAGTTATTTTATTAAATGTATCCCGTGTCGCAGACGTTGCTGCGCCACACACTTTCGGCGTCACTGAAAACCAGCGCCATACAAGCCACTAGGCTCATATGGCAAATGCTGAGTGGAAGCCTTTTTTACGACACTATATTTATAATGTTTTTTAATATGTCTTCTTGTGTATCTCTTGTTTTTAATTTTATCATTGTATTTTGTGTCGTAAAATAAATATTTTCTATTTCTATTTCTATTTCTATTTCTATTAACTTGCCCCCTCCTGGGCCATGGGCTGCAACGCTCTTGCCTGATGGTAAATGAATATCAGATTAACAATGGGCTAGGACGAACTAAAAGACGCTTAAAGTGCGTCATGAAAAATCCGAGATTTAAGTGATCTTAAAAATACATAAGTCCACAGATATTATAAATTATTTTTTATTCACCTTTATTAAATGAACATGAAACAGTTGATCAATCTGTAGACCGAACAATCTAAAGATAGCTCAAGTAATCTTTATCAATGCCTATTCAAAACTTAAAATAAGAAGCAGAATTCTTAGTCCCAGAATGACTTTAAAAAAACTAATAATTCACCGGAAGTTCGGAAAGTCGTGGAGACTGCAAAAAATATAAAATGGTCACATAAGCCAGTAAATTTGATTTAGCACCGTGCTGCGGAAATATCTTACTAAACTTTGTATTCAGATTTTCACCTTATGCTGGAAGTTTTGGTTATAAAAAAGAGTATTTTCCAAATAAGTAACAAAGAAAAACTTTATTGAAAACTAGTTGTAACTACTTTCGTAAACAAAGGAATATATTCGTAAAATAAAACCTTTTTAAACCTATTTATTATATCCCACGTGACTTGATCCTGAATTTGTTTTGTTTTGTTGGCAAGATTGTTCAACATAGGTACTCGTAGTAGTTATAAATAGAGAAGAAAAGGACCAAACAGGTCCTTAGGTCCGAGTAAAAACCACTATTTCCAATGCTCAACATAATTTTGCCATCGTTCAACGTGATCGTTCATCCTTAGATAAAGGTGAAAATATGCTGTGTTCTCCTCAGCCACCCCCACCTCGTTTACGAGGCAAGTCATAAACCCGGCGACGTCGAAATTCTATTTTTGAAGTTTATATAACTCCAGGCAGGCGCGCGAAGTCACTCCACGCATTCAAATCTGGAAATCCTTTGTTTAGGTAATGCGTTCGAATTAAGTGTTGTTCCATTCTTGTGGTCTCAGGTCGAAAACTGGCGTTAGGCGTTTTTATAGATAGCAGAGTTGTTCAGTCATGGTTTGTGTAATAAATTATACAAAATTGACAGGAGAAAATGCGTGTTCCGACGCCTCCGTCTACGTGCTTTATCTATTCTCACCTAAAAAGCCTTGATGTATTATGTTTTAGCTTGTTTTGCACGGAATTGTTAAGTGAGATTGAGCGGATCTTTTATGAAAATCAAGTGAGGTCAACGGCACTTTGGCCAATTCCTTTTAAAATCTTCTTCTTCAATGGTACCAACATAACCAATTTTATAATGGCTTAGCCACTTCTACTGCGTTGTCTGTGGCATTGTAAAGCTCTTCTCGTGTGCAGGTGTTACTATATAATATTTTAAGAGTAAAAGCAGAAACTGAAATGAATATTATATTCTAGTTGCACCTCATGTTCCGTTTTCAAAATAATCCACCGATCTTTTGGAAGTAGGCGCTTATGTAAAATGAAACAACCTTCCCCTTTCTCTCTCTTTCATAAAACCTTTGAATACAAATTCCTAGCGTTGTTTACCTACCCACAGATATGTATATAACAGTATCAAAAACAAACATACGTAATTCGTTTTTATGTTTATATCTAAAGGTGACGTACGGATAAGACCATAAAAACTTATAGTTCGCAGAATCAAGGCAGTTTTCCTTTATTTTTTCGCTTGTCTATGAATTTATATTTTATCAGATTACCAGTCGTCGTTCTGAGTGAAATGAAAAAGGTTTGATGTACGTTTACGCTGGTGTCACGAACTATCTACCTATGTGATATATACAACTTTCTTTAAGTGAAGTAAATATATTTTACTAGCGGCCGCCTCCGGCTTGGCTCGCTTTTTTTTGTAAGATGGATCAAGCTGGTCTTGATGTTAAGTGGTAACCTTTAACAAAGTATTTCCTTGAAAGTCATGCACTATAGGAACGTGCCCTACGATGCACTGCTCTGAGTCCATCAACTTGAGCCATACAGATGTCGCTTATTAGTAGAGTTCGCAAACATACATATTTAAGGCGGTTTTCTTTTATTGGGGTTGTTCATGTTTAACAATATGCTAATCCTGCTTTTGTACTATATTGGTTCCAAGTTTCATCCCAATCGGTTCAGTTTTTATAGCGTGATTGTGTCAGATACATCCAAACATCGTTACTTTTGCGTTAATATATTAGTAGGATCAAATTAAACAACACGTAATTTTTTCAATATTTCAAAAAAAGAAAGAAAATATATTTTGTATTGGCAAATACTTTTATAAGACTACAATTATAAGAAATAACGATAATACTAAAAACTAATATAAGGAGCCAAGAGTTGCAAAACGGTCCTTGACTACAGTTAGTTGGCCAGCATCTAACGCTGGTCTTCCGTCAGGGCCTTGATTGAATTGAGAAAACATTTAAAATTACAAAAAAAAACGGTGACATGATTGGTATATAGGTGCTAAAATAGTTTATGTCATAACATAAGCGATTTGGTACGGCACTGCTCCGCAACTAACGAAGCCAGGTCCAAAACTGGACTGCAGAAGCTGATTGGATTCTTCTCATCTGCATCCAAATCGCCACCGGGGATGCTTGTACATTGCTGCCACCAACCCAAGGTCCTTCTCCGCTATTTTAAGGCGTTGGGCTGGCTGGGGTGAGGTTAGCAGGGGTACAATGTACAATACACCTCACTGCGGGACGTCCGTGCAGATCTCATTCCCCACCACGAATTAGAATTAGAACATCAGCCAATATTTCACATTTAGGCCTAATTTCACCATGCTCTGTTAGTTACTCTTATCTTATCTTATCAAGGATTAAGAGGCCGTTAAATCTAACCTTAGATGTCAATCGCGTACATTTTGACATTTTTAACGGCCGTTTAATCCTTTGTTAATCTAACAGAGCATGGTGAAACCGGCCCTAAACCTCCAAGCACAGGATGAACTATAAGTGGGACGCCGGTAACCTATAGTAATTTCCTTTGAGTATTAAATTCAAATCATTCTGCCTCTCATAGGTGAGCTTTTCGACGAAAACAAAATTAATTATGCAATCTTCGTAATTGAAACATGGTGCCTTTGATGTGATGTGAGACCTACTTGTAGGTACAGTCGGCGACGTAGTGCGATGATCAGGCCGGATTCTGTCTTGACAGCTCATTTGGTAGTAGCTCTGCATTTTGCACAGTCTTCTTTTTCTTGTCATGACACTACTTCTTTCGAAACAGTGCGGTGAAAGGATTTTAAGTGCGCCTCAAAGAGGCTCCTTTCCAGCATTACTACTTTTGCGCTATAGGCCGTGAGTTAAATCCCCACCGAGATCAAAATCATGTCAGGACATTTGATGCTGACAGCACCGTTTTTTTTTACTCGACCTTAGCTTGTTTTTGAGTTTGCAAAATAACTCCTATTTTTTAAACTTAGAAAACGATTTCAGTTTTAAAATTACAGACTAAGAAACTTATATCATAGTTCTCGGGAACAGAAAGAGCTGATGCTATTACTACTCTTGCGCTATGTGATATGTTGTGATATATATATGTGTTCGTGGGTTCGATCCCCACCGAGATCAATATTTATGTCAGTTCATTAGACGGTGACAATACCGTTTTTTTACTTCTTTGCTTGGCTTGTTTTTGAGTTTGGAACATAACTTCTTTTTAATTCTTAAATGCCACTACTATTTTTAAATTTGGAACACGGTTTCACTTTTAAAATTACAGACTGAGAAACTTCTTATATCATAGTTCTCGGGAACAGAAATAAATCATATTATGCTTGTGAGCCGAACTGTACCTCCCTGTTTCAAAATTACCTTTGTACCTCGAATTCTTTGCTATAGTAGCTATTCAAGGTTTCATTTAAGCGAAAAAAATGTAAGGTACGTTCCTTTAATATCATGTCAAATCCAGTCGAGCAGAAATATAATTACCGGCAGTTTTAGCTTTGATGTTTTACGATTGGAAAGAGTATTTTGGCTGAGTAATTTTGAAAGATATCGATTCAATTGTCGCTAGTTAGCAGCAGTGAATTCGTGCATGATATAAGGTTCAATATTGATTGATACCTACATTTGATTCTTATTACTTTGTATTAGTTACTACTAAGAAATCAGTAATAATGGGGAATACCCAGCGGTTGTCGATCGTACTTGCTTTGTCATTGCAACTTCAACTTGCTAATATGTTGTCTGTGGAACTGGCACCTTGATTCACCTAGTTTATAGAGGTTTCT
Organism: Chloroclysta siterata; assembly: GCA_932294275.1. Classification (NCBI taxonomy): domain Eukaryota; kingdom Metazoa; phylum Arthropoda; class Insecta; order Lepidoptera; family Geometridae; genus Chloroclysta; species Chloroclysta siterata. The sequence goes on along the minus strand of OW028592.1, from coordinate 24,496,233 downwards.
AAGTGATTCTTGTGATTCAATTGAATAAATTCCTCTGGACTTTGACTATGTATATCTCTTACTCTTACCCCTGTCCTCTTACGATACTGACTCACTTACAGATATACGCACAGCCAAAACCAGTAGTCCTAGGGCAGGGATGGCGAACCAATGGCACGCGTGCCTATGATGGCACGTTAAACAATATTTTGGGCACGCCACGGATCAAAATGGTTTGCATTTTTAGTTTAAACTATCCGCTACTTCGCCTGCCCGCTCGATCCGGTCAGAGGCTACTTGGCTAAATAACCCTCCGGGCCGTGTGACACCAGTTGGAAATTTCGTTGAAATTATTATATATAATTATTATTATGTTTTGGTAGAAATTATTTGACGGCACGTCTATGACTTCATTTTTTTTAAAGGCACGTTAACTCAAATAGGTTGGCCACCCCTGTTCTAGGGTATACATATTTGGAGGGTAGCGAATTAAAATTTGTTAAGTGCTACATTTAGAAAATTCCGAAACTCAACCCCTAGGGTCCTAAAAAGTGCAGTGGGTTCTTTTTCTTGCTTCTTAATGCTAAAACGAGCCTCTTTGAGTCGCAATTAAAATCCTTTCACCACACTGTTTTGAAAGAAACTGGTAACACGAAATGAAGAAAAAAGATACCTCAGGATCTGACTAGTAAATCATTTTGGGGGTGGTCAGGTAGAAATGGTAAAACACCAATGTCAAAATCACCAAGCATTTATTACTTCACTTTACTTCACTTCACTTTATATTACATCCATTGTGTGCGTGTGCATTGACCCTTCAATGCACATGCACACCATACATTTAGGTTCTTCACTTTTTACATAAAAGTTAGCACATTAGCATTAACTAGACACAACCACTCAGCTTAGAAGCTAGCACTAGAATGCCAATGTCGGCCAAGTTCGTAGCCTACCGACACCGTCCAGTCGGTGTCGCCATCTTGGTTTTTTACAAATGTCAAAAACCAAGTTAACATCCGCAGGAAGTGAAATAAATTAAACAAATACTAAATCTTTTATAAATTACTGACATTATTTATAAGAGTATAATCATAAACCTAACAGCTCGGCCATCCTGTGCCTAGCGTGTCCTCACGCTTCTATCATTATAAGTATTTAGACCTATTTAATATAATTTAATAATCACTAGTGGTTCGCCCCTCCATTGAACAGAAATAATATGCCTGACCTTCCCCTCGTCTGGTCATATTATTTCCATTCATTTCGTCATGAGCCAAACCTTCCCCTCATTTGGTCTCACGATTGTCCATATCCTGATCCTCCGCATCCATCTTACGTCAGAAGTTCCCCTCGTCTGGTCATATCATTCCATCCATTCCGTCATGAGCCAAACCTTCCCCTCGTTTTGGTCTCATGAATGTCCATATCTGATCCTCCGGATCCATCATACGTCAGACCTTCCCCTCGTCTGGTCATATCATTCCATCCATTACGTCATGAGCCAAACCTTCCCCTCGTTCGGTCTCATGAATGTCCATAACTGATCCTCCGGATCCATCATAGGTCAGACCTTCCCCTCGTCTGGGCATACAGGTCCCACCATGATTACTGGATACACCTCCTTTTCCTGGCCATCATTGGTAGTTTTTCGTCCATCCTCCAATTATCTGAAACTTTCAAGCTGCCTTAGTAACTGTCCATTTTTCCAACTTTCTAATCTGACCATATAATATAATCATGCCAAATCATAAATTCATCTCAAAATAAACTTTCAAGCAAGAAGCTTACTCAGCAAAGTTTCCACCCTGACCTCTTTAACCGGCCCAGATCGCAGTCTCTATAAGACTACATTTCAACCAATGATCAAAATAGTGATAACCCAGGAGTATCAACTCAGTCAATCCAAAACCCTACTACATGGACTGAAGAACTGAAAGTGACAGAATGCCAAAACAAACGAGCTAGCTAGGCTAGACTAACTTCAGTAACTTATCGATTAAGCCAACCCTTACCTACAACAAATTAATTCACTAGTCTTGAAGTGAAAGAATCGCAGACTCAAAAAGTCATAAAGCACTCTAAACCTCCACCAATATTCATTGGTAAAGTCACTAACTTACGTCCTCTCACACAACTTCTTGAGAAAACAGTAGAAGGATTCTTTGAAATCAAAGTTCTACCCAAGAACCAAGTGTAAATACAAACCAACTTCTAAAGAAGCATACAAAATAATTGTGAAAAATGTGATAGTGGATTCTAAAGGTACTGTATACTACACCTACAAACCCAAACACGAAAGAGGCTTCAAAGTAGGTAATCCTGAAACATATGCATCCATCAACAGACACGGACGAAATCAAAGTAGCTTTTCTAGGTCTAGACCATTCAGTTACTAACATATGGAACATGAAACAAGCTCAACGAGCAACCCATTACATCTGTTCGTAATCGAACTGCAGCCGAAGTCAACAATAAAGATATCTACAAAATTACTAATCTTCTACACTGCCGCATAAAGTTTGAACCCCCAATACCAAACGAACCATTCCACATTGCGCAAACTGATTGCGCTTTTTGCGATGGAAATCACCCAACTAACTACAAAGGCTGCTCGGTATACAAAAACCTTCAGAAACAAAAATACCCACCGCTACGACACAAAAAATTATATCCAAATAATATCGCTACTAGCGATCCAAAACCACATTCCCAGGTACACAGTCAGCGCAGAAATTTTCCTGATACCACCAATCAACCTTGAGCCATACAAATCAATCAACCAACTACTTCCGAATCACTACCAACACAACCAGCACGAAAGCAACCACAACTAATCCCGAGAGACGCCTCTGACAACTTCAAAGAACTAAAATGGAAACGTTTAAACAAATGATGCAACAGATGAATACCATGTCAAACCTTCTGCTAAGTTTCATGATAGAAATTCGAACGCAGAATAAAGTAAAGTAGTGAAGAAAGAACCAAGGAAGTTGCCATGATTTTTATCCAGATGGGGGAGGCAATCGGTCCACCTTGCCCCCCCCGCGGCTACACCCTTACAAACCACTAGTACTTGCCATGTGGAACACCAAAGGGCTGTCAAATCATACTCTCGAAGTGAAAACCTTCTTGTACTCGCACGATATAGACTTTATGCTTGTCTCCGAGACACACTTCACAACAAAAAGTCACATTGAAATAAATACCTAAATACAAAATCTACATCACAAATCTCCCCAACGGAACAGCCCAGCTACAGCTTCGCTATCAGGCTCTGCACTGATATTGAAAGAAAAGATAAACCACTGCGTATCCAACTCTTATTGCACCAACGAAGTGCAAGCAACTAGTGTCATCAACACATCATAGGCAGCCTAAAGGGTCCTCTACAAATAACAGCTTTATACATTCCGCCAAAGCATAACCTATAAAAAAAACGAAGCTTATCCTTCTTTAATCAACTGAGCAACAGGTTTATAGCCAGTGGCGACTACAACGCTAAACACATTGACTGGGGCTCCAGAATCACAACTACAAAAGAACGGGAATTCATGAAAACAATCCAGCAACAAATCTCAAAGTTTCATTTACCGGATAACCATCTCGCTGGCCCAGCGATGCCAACAAGAAACCAGATCTGGTAGACTTCTTCGTCACCAAAGGACTACCAATCTTCTCATTGCACTACTACTCTACCTACGAACTGTTTCAAAGCCGTAACGACAAAAATGATTTAAATAAATACGTCAATATGTTAAAAACCCACTCTTAACTCAAGGATATTCAAAATCATGATCTGGAAAACCTTCTAACAGCTGCCACGGACCACTCGCTATGGCAAACCAACAAAACCATCAAAAAGCCAATATCTTCCCAATCTCCCCCACGCACAAGTGACGGAAGCTGAGCCCGGAGCGATGCCGACAAAGCAAAACTCCTCGCAGAGCACCTATCAAATGTCTTCACACCAACTCCAGACACCGGACCGTCCAAAATCGATGACGTAATAGAGAACCTAACCACCACCCATCAACTTTCTCCACCAATAAAAAAAACTTACCTAAAATTAAGTCCGCTCCGTAATTAGGAATCTAAACCTAAATAGGGCTCCTGGATATTACCTATTTACCGCCAAGACCCTCAGAGCTACCAAATTCAGAGCTCCTTCCACTGACTTAAATCCTCATCCATCCTCCTTTTCCGTCCCTGCGCAATGGAAACTATCCAATATCCCTCTTTTTCAAATCAGGAAAGGATCCAGAAAACGTGTCATCCTACCACCCCATCAGTCCTCCGTCGACAACATCGGAAGTTTTTGAGATACTTTTCCTGAAGAAAACACCTGATAGCCAAATCAAAACTGACTCCTCCACACCAGTCTGGCCCTCGCGAAGCCCACGGGACCACCGAACAGGTCCACCGTTTAGTATCCCAAAAAAAACAATGCTTTCGAACAAAAACAGTACCGCTCAGCCGCGCTCCCAGACATCGGCCGAGCATTCGACCACGTATGGCACGAAGGCCCATTTTATAAAATCCTGAAAGCTCTTCCAGCGAACCCCTATCCACCGATAAAATCCCACCTAATCAGCTGCACCTCCAGGTGACGACAGAACTGGACCACACGAGATCAGAGCAGGGGAGTGTTATGGACCCCGTGCTGCACCTTATCTACACCTTTGACCCACCAACGATAGACGACGTTCCCGCGGGTACACTTTCGTTGGTTGACGACACAGCCCCAATTGCCACACATGTCAGTCCAGCAGTCGCATTCGCAATGCTGCAAAGAAGCCCTTTGCACTAGCAACTGGCACTAGATTCACCTAGTATACAAGACGTTTCAAAGTGATCCTTGTGAATAAATACCGTTTTGATTTTGATTTCGAGAAAGAAGCACATGTACACCAAAAGAAAAACTCTAGGCATTCCACCAACTCCGCAAGCCACACCGGATGATGGCTCGTAAATCAAAACCTTCACTGACCAACAAACGACTCCTTTACAAATGTATTACAAAGCCCATCTGGTCGTATGGTGCTATGTTGAACGGCAGCAAACGACCAGATTCAATATAACGCTTTCAATCAAAAACGCACCGTGGTACATTACCAACAATCAGCTTCACACGGAGCTTCAGATCCCAACCGTTAGAGAAGGCGTCCAAACCAAGCTCAAATCTTACGCCAAACGCATGGACCGACATCCGTACGAACTAGCCTGTGACCCCTGCCGCCATAACTGTCACAAGAATATAAGGAGAAGAGCTCCTCAAGACCTACTCAAGGACTAAAAGACCATATTTGGATGTGTCACTGGACGAATGCCTGGCGTCGTGAAACTTTACTCTCGCTCAGTGCCCAATGTGCAGATTGCAAAATAATAGAAAATAAAAAAAACAAATCAATTCAAGTGGTACCTTTGTTTATTTCCTTCCTACTTCCTGAAGCACAAGCAGATGGCCCACCTGATGCGGTAACTATTACCCATAACAAAGTATTGCCTCGCACAACAGAATGTGCCCTACTATGTAAACTATTAAAGTGTCCTGGTTACTTGTGTCCATATACTTGAGGTATGCAGATGTTAAGCCGAATATGTCTTTAAGTTTACCGACAACCAAACCGAAACAAAGCGCAAAGCTGCTTGGCGAACCAGAAGTAAAGCGGTTACCACTGCCTATAACTTCATATACCTAACTAGATTATTCATTATTTAGTATTTACTAGCATTATCTACCTGGAGGAAATCGCTTTCAGCGATAAGGCCGCCCATTGTACTATATTAATTTATGCCTAGATTTATGATGTATCCTTGTGTACAATAAAGTGTTGTCTATCTATCTATCTATCTACATCTACACTAATATTACAAAGAGGAAAGACTTGCATTCCTGTATATAACGATCAGACTAAAAAAAACCACTTGTCCGATCTCAAAACCTTCTTCTCCACTAGAATGCCACATTACCACTTAGCAACACAGGCCATATTTATTACTAGAAAAAAAAAATAGGGATCCCTTCTAAAACCTCGATAAAGCAACCCAAGGTGTAAAAAAATTGGCCTCAAATTGGCTTCCATCGCATGCGCTGCGAAAACCACTGACAATAGAACACAAAAATGCTCCACAATATTGAAGAACACATCAATATCCACAAAAAAAACTCAGCGATATCATGTGTCCAACCACCGCAGCCATGTTACCATAACTTCTCCTTTCCTCATATCAAAAGTTGATAGAAATGCCGACCGAAACCAGACCATGTTATCCATACCTTTATACCGATCTCTAATCCAAATAAATCACTTCATATCCAAGTCCGCTTCAATACCCATAGATTACCTCTTGAACCCTCCAAATCGGACACTCCATTCAAAAGATACGAAACCAAACATTCTAGTTCGCTTTAAAAATATTAGCGGACGCGGTAGCGGGCCACGGGGCGCGCTCCCACCCACCCAGGGAGAAAGGCGCGCAAACGCATGAAGTTTAGTCTAAGCTTATCCTAAAATGTTCAAAAAAAATTATAACCACCCATGCGAAGCCGGGACAGGCCGCCAGTCATACATACAGTAGGAGATGGTAGGTATATAAATCTTAAATGAAATCATGGATAAAAAGAAAAAAATATTTGTTGAGGGTTGATAAAAAAAATTGCGACCTGCATTCAGCCTAAAGACTATTAAGTGTAGAAATCGCTATCCATGTTCCTTATCCCGGTAATCTATAACTTATCTTATCCAGGTAATCTATAACTTTTATAATACTAAGTTTACCCCATATTTTAATTAGTTTTTAGAGACACGACATAGTATATACCTACATCACATTCGGTACCTACCTAATGTGAGTAGCACAGTATTACCTAATCCATCCCTTTTTCCTTATTAAGGGTACCTTAAGATAATAATAAATATTAATGTAAAAAAAAAAAAAAAAAAAAAAAAAAAAACTTCTCCATTCTAAAAAATAAGCCTCTTGTTAATATCTAGTCCCTCAAGATTCGATAGGCTAGGTATCCTATTAAAACGCAAAAGCGAAAACCTATTTAAAAATTCCCAAAAATAAAATTGTACTTATCTTTTTTGTTCCAATCATGGACGTGGTGCGGAAAAATAAGATGATGGTATTTTCCGTCGATCCCGCCTTCTGACCTTTTGGGGGTGGTCAGGTAGAAATGGTAAAACACCAATGTCAAAATCACCAAGCATTTATTACTTCACTTTACTTCACTTCACTTTATATTACATCCATTGTGTGCGTGTGCATTGACCCTTCAATGCACATGCACACCATACATTTAGGTTCTTCACTTTTTACATAAAAGTTAGCACATTAGCATTAACTAGACACAACCACTCAGCTTAGAAGCTAGCACTAGAATGCCAATGTCGGCCAAGTTCGTAGCCTACCGACACCGTCCAGTCGGTGTCGCCATCTTGGTTTTTTACAAATGTCAAAAACCAAGTTAACATCCGCAGGAAGTGAAATAAATTAAACAAATACTAAATCTTTTATAAATTACTGACATTATTTATAAGAGTATAATCATAAACCTAACAATCATATAATTTATATAATGAGTTACAATTAATTATTGTTGCTATACCAACTTGATGTATGCTACGTAATCGCACGCTACGTACAAATAGCAATGAACCTGAAATGTACCAACATGATAGCAAAACTCTGTCAAATACATCACCCTGATAAAAAACCCCGCGGGAAAACACTATAGATTACCCCGGCTTTGCCTAAGCCTCAGCACGCCCCAGGTATTACGAAAATGCCTAAAAACGAGCTAAAAATGTTCCAGCGACAAATAGGAACAAGCGCGAAATTAAAGCGAAAATAATCTTTAAAAACGACTTTACATTTATTTATTTTGAGAATGGCTGCATTTATATAGTTAACTGGTTTTATACTGATTTTCAACTGGTGCGAACTCTACGTGGGAAAAGTTCACGATTCTATGCCGTATCGAGCAAAACGGCGCGTTTCTCCTTCTTAACACGCTTTGTCTTTGTCAAGTTGCTCTTTAGTTTATGCCCGTATTGTTTCTAATCAAAGAATATTGAGTTGAGCTTGGTACTAAGAGCCTAAATGCTTACCTTAGTAAGCCATTTAGCCTTTTTATCTTTAAATATAGAATTCTACTGTACGTGTATATGTCACTGAACTCCTCCTAAACGGCTGGACCGATTTGAATGAATTTTTATGTATGCGTTTGGGTGGCACCCTGGATGGTTTAGATTCACAAATCAGCCCGGCAGATGGCGCTGCAGTCGGTTTCTAGGTTAATTATCTATACTACAACAAAATCATGCAAGACCTCTGTCGGGTCCGCTAGCATCATATAAATAAATAAAAAATAGACAAAAAAGAGCCAGAAGCTGTTAATTTTTTTTTCTGCTATTAATAACAGTGGTTTAGGATTCTGAAATAACACTACCACAGATACTTTTACACTGTAATCGTTTTATGCATCGGTGATAAATCTAGAGATTCCACTTTACTAGTACTAGGACTCAAAGTGGTTATTATTATGTTTGTATACAGATGCAGGTTAGCCTGCTATCTATGCAAATGCGTCCTTACAAATGACTGTAGGGCTTCGCTGACATCTCAGCACTTAGTTTCAATTCTGTTGATTTTTTCTACAAACAAAGTGTAAATTAATTTGTTCCTCTCATTTGCATGCCCTTAACGTTTCGTTTGAGGATGTTTTATTAATTTTAAGGTGTAATACGTATGAATAGATAATGTTTATATGTATGACGTCATGTACCTAACTCAATCTAATTGGTTCTTTTAGATGGACAGTGATATAGAACATAAGCTTTTACTTAAGGCACTTTTATTAATCGGATACAAAGTGGCCCTTGATATTTTTTGATCAGGAACTTTGTCTTATATATCTTCTTTTTAGTTTAATTTGAATCCATTCGTTATTGGTTGGCATGGTGAAATCAGTATAAATATTAGTACCATTTAAATGCATTTTTATTTGTTTTTATAGTGTTTACCTACACTTAAGGAAAATCACAAAGATTTAATATAGTCCCAAAAGTTATTACCCGAGTGGGATTTGAACCCACGACCTTCCCGTATCAAGGGGAAGGTCGTGGGTTCAAATCCCACTCGGGTAATAACTTTTGGGACTATATTAAATCTTTTTCATTTAAATGAATGTTTAGTATGAGAATTTATTAAAATTGAATCACATATTTGCTCATAAAAATTAACAATTAAAGCATAAGCGAAGGAAAGGTTCAACCGGAATCAACTCAATGAAGTTAACCCAAGAATATTGCTGTTTCAAATTTCTCAATCCAAAAGCTTTTACGAAACCCATCGCCACGTATTTTTTGTGAAATCGGACAGCTGTGTTTCCTGCTTTCATACTTTGAAACCGACCTTTTGGACCTTTTGGCGCTGAATTTTGAGTACTGTTACATCTCTGTGCTTAGTTTTGTTTATAAACAGGTTTGTCAATAAAAATACATGAGTTCCCTATTTAAAGGGATTATATAATAAGGGTGTTATATAATATTCTAAGTATGTATTTACAAAAAAAAGTATATATGTATTATATCAGCTATCTGTTTCCCATATTATAAGCTTTGGCTTAGTTTGAGGATAGATAGTGCTGTGTGGAAAGTCCACCAATATTTATTTATTTATTTATTTAAAGTCACGTTTAACACTATATAATATAATACATTGTAACAAGGATCATACAAAAGAGCGGTAGGAACCAAGCCGTTAGTTTGTTGCCTGTTCTTCTAGATTTTGGTCGCGTGGAACTGGCACCTATAAGAGTCACCCAGCTTTAAGACGTTTCAAAGTGATCTTTGTGATTTTATTGAATAATAAATACCTTTTGACTTTGACTTTATGATCATGGCTCTTTGCTGGTTAGAAATTATGTTCTTAGAAACGAAAAAACAATGCATCATTCAAATGAAACCGCTTCACGCCTACCAGGCACGGTATACCTCTATATCCCTACAGATCTCTTAATACAAACTAACAACTACCTGACAACCTATTTGTATTATTTTAATGATGTTCATATACATATCGACAGCCTTCACAGCTCAGTTGGTAGTAGCTCTGCCTTCTGTGCCGTAGGCCGTGGGTTCGATCCCCACCGAGAACAAACATTTGTGTGCTGAACATAGATGTTTGTTCTCTGTCTTGGTGTTATATAATATTATAAGTATATATTTACAAAAAAAAAGTGTATAAGTAGTATATAAGCTATCTGGTTCCCATATCACAAGCTTTGGCTTAGTTTGGGGTGAGATAATGCTGTGTGGAATGTCCCCCAATATTTATTTATTTATTTACATGTTTTTATGTTATGTTAGCTGTGGTTGCTTTTGGTGGATAAGCACGGGACAGGATGTTGTTTTGTTTGTGTCTAGTGTTAATTTTCGTGTATTATCTCTTGGCGATCCTAATAAATAAATAAACCTAAAAAATTCAGCGAAAATTTCATTTAAATCCAAACAATGCTATTGTCCGGAACATGGTTATTTGCAATTTCATAACTACATTCAGTGATTTTAAATCTTTCATTTTTGAAATGTGCGAGCGAGAGTAGCGTAGCTACCCAAGTAGGTAGCGTCTATACAGGGTGCCAAAAAATACCACTCCCGAAAACTTCAGGGGGCTAAAGAACCATCAATATGAATAACTTGTTTTAAGGAACCAACACTGAGAACGCGAAAAAAAAACAGCCGTTTCAGGCGAAAGTTAAACCTACCTGGCTAATGTATGAAACAGCTGTTTTTTTTTCGCGTTCACAGTGTTGGTCCCTTAGAACAAGTTATTCATATTGATGGGTACTTTAGCCCCCTGAAGTTTTCGGGAGTGGTATTTTAACACCCTGTATAACTAGCCTAAAAGTAGAACACCCATTTTCCTGTATAATATAGCAACCTTGTTATTCTCATGAAAGCCATGACACAAAACAATGTATTACCAGAATACCAATTCACGTATGTGCATTTCGGCGATTGAATGCGTGGACCCCAGCCAACATCCCAAATACCTATGCAAATCTTATAACTACAATTTTAAATTAAAATACTTGTACTGTACAGGGTGTAAGAATTACCAACTAAAATCTGTATGATCTCTTTTTTTATACAACTAGCTGATGGAAAAAGCAGATGGCCCATCTGCTGTTAAGTGGTAACCACCACCTATAACAAAAGCATTGCCTCGTAAGTCACGCACGATACGAACGTGGCCTACGATGCACTGCCATGCGTGCATCAACTTGAGGCATACAGATGTTAAGCCTCATGTGCCTGTAATTACACCGGCAACCACACTCTTCAAACCGAAACACAGCAACGCTGCTTGGCGGCAGAAAAAGGCGTGAAAAAGAATTGGTGAAGCTGTGTCTGTGTGTTTTGTAAGAATACAGTACAAATAAGATTTTTTTGAACCAAAAGTTGGATCTTCGACCGAGTTCGACTTTAACATAATATTTGAGATATAATTGAGAACTCTGTGATTTATATAAGTACAAAATGTACGACGTACATTTTGTTTTAATGTTTTTTTTTGTTAAAAGTTGAAGTTTTCTGTGGTACTTTTTTTACACCCTGTAAATAAGATAGCTACATGTAGTTTTCGATAATTTACAACATAAATGCCATTCTCTGGTATTGTTTATAGTAAATACACTCGCCGGCATTAAGATGTTATCATTATCATCAGCCTGTAGAAGTCCACTGCTGGACATATACCTCCCCTATACATTTTCAGGAAGGAGACACTTATTTCCTCGCGGAAATAAGTCTTATAAGTGTAATAAATATCTTGTATCTTTAAAAAAAAAAACACATATCGTTTATGACAGCCTTCATAGCTCGTTGGTTGGTAGTAGCTCTGCCTTCTGTAACGTAGGCCGTGAGTTCGATTCCCACCGAGAAAAAACATTTGTGTGATGGACATAGATGTTTGTTCTCTGTCTGGGTGTTATTATAAATTACAAGCTGGTACCCGCGACTTCGTCTGCGCAGGATTAGTCACACAATAATTATAATATTATACAATAATAATGTTAGTACTTGTAGCCTATGTGTTATTCTGATGTATAAGCTATATTATTGTAAAGTTTCATTAAAATCCATTCGTCATTTTTACGTGAAAGAGTAACAAACATCCATCCATCCATACTTACAAACTTTCGCGTTTATACCTAATATTAGTAGGATAAGCGTGTATTTAAAAAAAAAAGTACATGTATTATCAGCTATCTGGTTCCCATATTACAATTTTTAGCTTAGTTTTTGGCTAGATAGTGCTGTGTGGAAAGTCCAGCAATATCTGAAGTAAGTATAGATTTCCTCATAAACACAGCGGCATCAGGCTAATCTAAACAACATTCAAATTATCCTAGTTTCTATACTAACTTGTTCAACTTTGACGGGGCAATATAATTTACCGACTCCACGTTCCCAATTCCGCGCGGCTATTCGTTTTTTTCGAGAACATGACTGCTGCATATTTGTGTACGTCAAAAATATACTTGCATTTGTTTTTATACAACTTGCTAACGGAACAAGCAGATGTTAAGTGGTAATCATCACCTATAACAAAGCATTGCCTTGTAAGTCACGTACGATAGGAAAGTGCCCTACGATGCACTGCCCTGCGTCCATCAACTTGAGGCATTCAGATGTTAAGCCTCATGTGCCTGTAATTTCAACCACGTCCTTCAAACCGAAACATAGCAACGCTATTTGGCGGCAGAATAAGACAGCGTGGAAAAAAATTGTCAGGGTTATTTTTATTATTTTGATTACTCATGGTCGCGTAAGGACCTTATCAAAATACTTTTATGATTTTTTCGTCGGGTGTGATTAGGGTCCGATGGTACAGGTGGGTAGCGTAACCCCTTATTAAGGGGAAGGTCGTGAGTTCAAATACCACTCTGATTGGGATATTATGAAAAATCTTTGTAACAAAACGGGACCTTCAGTTATTTAGAACGTGGCGAAGATGTTATATTATATCTCTTACAACATTAGTCATAAGTTTTGATTAAAATTACTGTTTTCTGAAAGAGATCGCCACTTGCGATAAGACCGCCGATTGTAGGACAAACCCAAAGTACTATTACGTTTATAACCTTTTCCATTCTGTTCTCAATAAAGATCTTATTATTTTCTCTAATAATAGTAGTAATAATGTAGGTATACCAAGATGGCGGCTCAGTTTCAAAATTACCTAATAGCGTGGAGATCGCAATAATCAAGTAAATAACGAATTAGAGCGCGGGATGAACTAGTTGCTTTAATTTATAAACTGCAAGTGTGCACTCTCGCGTAATGAAAAGATGAGATAGAGGTACAGTCAGTCTCAAAAATTGCTAAAACGCTCGTGCCGTAGCTTTCTAAGCTAAGGCTAAGCTAGGCTATGGTTGCCTGGTAGAAATAACTTTCAGCGATAAGGCCACCCATTGTATTTTATTACTTTACGTCTGTATTGATCGACAACGTCAAGCAACGTTCTACGCGGTCATCATTACCATTAGTGTCATTTACATTTGACCGCTTCCGAGGAAAGTATTTAAGCTTAACATCAGGTGGGCGTGACTTACGAGGCAATGCTTTTGTTATAGGTGATGGTTACCACTTAACATCAGGTGGGCAATCTTCTTGTTCCATCAATAAGTAGTATATTTAAAAAATAAAACGCGGCGGTCATTCTTAAAAGTAGTATATATTAGAAAAAAAAGCTGTCGGTCATGACAGAGACCTTGGGGCGCCTTTAAAACTCTGTCACTAGAATTGGTCACTTCCTGATACGAAGTAAAGTTACAACTTCCTGTTCAATAATAATAAGCCTTTTTGAAGCTGACTGTACCTACTTTGTGCAGTTTATGTTTTATTTTCTAAAGAATTTTTCGAAATTAGAGAACATGAAATGACGGACGTTATTATAAAGGTAGAGAGAAACTGGTCCCACGTGCGCAACGTATGTGATATATTATGTAACTAGACTCTTGATGACTTAAAAAGTATGCAATAGAAACACACATATCGTATGTCTGACGCCAATTTACGTCGCATTCACGGGACAAGTGCGCACCAACTCGTACGTAGGACCAGTCTGCCTCTCGTTTAACAGTGATCACCGACTTCAAGATCCACGGAATATGATAGTGGGAATTATAGATATTATTTATTCTATACCGAGTCCGCGATAATTACCAGGAGGTTACAGTGGTATATTCTGTCATTTTGAGTTTTTTTTTCTCAAATCCCAATGCTGTGTTCTTCAAGGCATAGTATTCACAAACCTATCTCAGGCACCAGTCTCTCAAAAAACAGGTCAACACTAGATTTTAGGGTTCCGTACCCAAAGGGGGACCCTATTACTAAGACTCCACTGTCCGTCCATTTGTCACCAGGCTGTATCTTACAAACCGTGATAGTTAGACAGTTGAAATTTTCAAAAAACAGAATATAATAAATATTTAAGCGGGCTCCCATACAACAAACGTGATTTTTTTGCCGTTTTTATAGATAATGATAGGTACGGACCCTTCGTGCGCGAGTCCGACTCGCACTTGGCCGGTTTTTATTTATTCATACTGGACCGTAATTTTAAAGACCTTTGTGAGAGACAATAAACGTTCTTCTTAGCTTATTAGCAGAGCAGAGCTTATTATCAGACTTATTGTCTGCTTTGTTTGTAAGTAAATAAAACAAGACCAAGAGATACAAATTCTGGCGATTCCAATCGGAAACGTTTACGAATGTTTTAGAATAACTGAAGTTGATAGACTTCTCAGATTTGTTTGATTCTTTATATTTTCTGTATCTTGTTAGTTAATATACTTTATTTCACTGTGTTATTTGTTCTCACTAAATTTCAGTGAATCTCTTTCACTAATTTTACTTTCATTCACTGAATGGCAATCGAGGCGACGTGCTTGCTATTTATACAAATCAGGGCGATCGGCTGACCAATCAGAAGCCAGCTTCAACAACCAACCAGAGCTCGCCTATTGCTATCCCTGTCTAACATTATAAATTGCTAATATTGCTATCTCTGTCATAGTTCTTTATAGTAATCTCTAGAACATTCTAACCTTATTTCTAGCACTTTCTAGCCTATTCCTTATCTACAAGGTTGTATTTACGTATTATTGATCGAGTGAGCGAAGCGAACGAAGATCTAGTTTCAACTTGGGCGATTTGGCATTTTATGTATGTATGTATGTATGTATGTATGTATGTATGTATGTTTGTCTGGCGATAACTTTAGAACCGTTGATCCGATCTGCATGAAATTTGATATTTCGATAGCTTGTACTTGAGAAATTTACTGGTAAGTATATGAGTAAAATCGGATGAAGGGTTTTTCAGATATGGGATTTTTTGAGAGGTCAAAAATAAAAAAAATTACATAAAAAAATCAAGATACATGTCATATGAAAGGGCTTTGTTTGGACATTCCAAAACAATTTTTACTTTTTTTTTGGGACGCTCGGTTTTTGAGATAAAACAAAAAAAGTTAAATTAAGATAACCAGCGATCCAAGAGCTCCCATCTCTAAGAGTTTCGTTGACATTAAGGTTTTTCTACTGGTCGGCCAGTTCCTTTGCTTTTTCTTATTTTTTTTTCTTGAAATAAATTAAGAAAGTATTCAGTTTTCATAAAATGGTGACATCGACCAGATCTGATGATGGAGTCAAGGTCTGTTCAACGGAACTCTTCAATAAATAGGCCAATAGAGTTGAAACTTGGTTACCATACCAAGTTAGTAAGCGGTAGTCAGAAAAAAGTCCAAACGTAATGTTTGGACTTGCCTCTGACTACCACCTACTCAAAGTTTTGGTGCGTTCGTTGGGTTGCATCACGAGATCTCAGTTCGGGGCGAACCACTAGTTTACAACTGTTTACGTATTTTCTTAACCTAGCTCGGCGTCCATAACAATAACCTGCTTATCGG
Organism: Chloroclysta siterata; assembly: GCA_932294275.1. Taxonomy (NCBI): domain Eukaryota; kingdom Metazoa; phylum Arthropoda; class Insecta; order Lepidoptera; family Geometridae; genus Chloroclysta; species Chloroclysta siterata. The sequence goes on along the minus strand of OW028592.1, from coordinate 24,480,267 downwards.
ATTATTTTATTTTTCAGTCACGTCATCTATATCCGCTGTATAACGGTAGCTGCTTCCCGCAAACGGCTGCCTAAGCGGCTCTAATGCGGCCTGATGCCCCTATGTTACCTCACAGAGCTTTAGAAAGCTTCTAGCTGATTTTAAAAAGGCATTTCGTAGTATGAACTCAATTCAGAGTCGTATAGAAATGTTTTTAATTTCTTAGCGAGGTTTTCATGTAGGTTCCCATTTTATGTAGCTTTTTATTAGCTAAATAGAACTGTGATTCTGACTCGCAGACCTTTTGTCCAGTATTTGGCAGACGGACAAGAGTTGAAGATAAAACAAAGCTTTTACAAAACTAAACTTAACTCTTTCATCCAAAATGGCGGAACGTAAACTTGTAAAAGGTAATTTGCAAGTTGCATTTATTGCATTTTCATTAAACAAACACAGATACGTATTAATATAATATTGGTCGAATTTCCACACAGCACTATCTAGCCCCAAACTAAGCCAAAGCTTGTAATATAGGAACCAGATAGCTAATATACTTAATACATATATACTTTTTTTTTGTAAATACCTACTTATAATATAATAATAACACCCAGACAGAGAACAAACATCTATTTTCATCACACAAATGTTTGTTTGTCGGTGGGTATTGAACCCACGGCCTACGGTGCAGAAGGCAGATCTACTACCAATTGAGCTGTGAAGGCTGTCTAATAATAATAAATAAAAAAGTATAATAAGAATAGATAACAATATGTAAGCTGTGGAATGCTATAATATTTTATACATGCATGATTATGCTGAAAAAAATATATATTGTAGCTGTAAGTTATTTGTCCAATCTCATAATCTCACAATTGTGGTATTCATGCTAATATTTATGTACACTGAATTAACAAAGTTGGCATAATTTAAAATAAATGTCCTTCACAAAATGTTATAAAATAAGTCCATACTATTTCATCCATTGAATCTTGTGAAACCCCAAGTGTGAAAAAAAGCGATTACCAACAAAACTCTTTCGTTCAAAACGGCGGGAAAAACTTTTCCCCCGAGCCCGGGGTCATTAATCTGAAGGTGCACCTGTCTGTAATCGCGGGATCCGGGATTCGGGATCCCGGCCCACTTTCGCAAGTTATCGCGATTTGCCGCCAAAATTACGACAGAGGGCTCCTGAGGCGGTAAACACTGGCATTTATCATTTGCTTTCCTTTCTTTATCAGCCGAGCTTATACTCGTTTCAGCGAGGATTTTTGGACTTTTAATACTTTTTTATTGGAAGATATTCTATACACTTGTGTAATCAGGAGAACTCACCTATGTCTAAGATGTTTATAACTAGATACAAATAAGCTAGAATTTTTGTATTTATTTTAACATAAAATTAAAAAAAAAAAAAAACTGGTGGACATTCCACACAGCATTATCTCGCCCCAAACTAAGCCAAAACTTGTGATATGGGAACCAGATAGCTGATATACTACTTATATGCTTTTTTTTGTAAATACATACTTACCTACAATATTATATAACACCAAGACAGAGAACAAACATCTATGTTCATGACACAAATGTGTGTTCTCGGTGGGGATCAAGCCCACGGCCTACGGAATTAGATTAGATAGATATTAGATTGCTTCAAAACTATAATACTATAAGTATATAGTCATTCGGGAGAGTACTGTTTCTTGGGCCACAGTTAACGCTATTACAGGAGACAGAGCCTCACACTTTACTGTTGATTTTATTATTGTCAATAAATATTTTTCTTTTTATCATTTTCACACTGAACTAGCATCCATATTTGTCTTCGGTGGAAATCGAACCTATGATCTAAAAGTTAGTAGAAGTAGAAGGATAGATAGACAACCTTTATTGAACACAAGGATACATCAAAAATGAAGGCGTACATAAATAAAGTAATATGTCAAAGTGAAAAGGTATTTATTCGGTTGAATCTCAAGGATCAATTTGCAATGTCTTAAAGTGAGGTAAATGGTGCCAGTTCCACGCGATCGAGCCTAAAAGAACTGGCAACAAACTAACAGCTTGTTTCCTACGGTTCAATATAAAATAATATAATTATGAAGCTCCAGTGTGGTGCCAATCGAATTTAGTGAGGCGTAGGAATAACAGAAACAGGAGGCAATCAATAGAACTTGTTCTTTTTCTGGATTTATTTTGTTAGAATAAATTCATTCATGTGCTCTTCAGCGGCTCAGTCATTGAAACAAGCCAGTCTTTACTATTAAGAGCTGATTTTACCATGCTCTGTTAGATTAACAAAGGATTAAAGGGCCGTTAAATATGTCAAAATACGCGTTTGACATATAAGGTTAGATTTAACGGCCTGTTAATCCTTGATTAGTTACAGAGCAGGGTGAAATCATCTCTTAAATGTTAGTTACTATTTATTCCTTGTAAACAAAACACGAGCAAAAAAATCGATTGCTCAATAATAGTACAACAGTACATGCGAGATTAGAATCAAAATGGTTCTTCGTTTCTCATAGGAAATTCAACTCTCGCTTTCGGGCGATGGATCGTCATTTTAGTTTTATTGGGTCTCATCGTAAACCGCGTCTGGGGTAGGCAAGCCGCCTTCAAATGCCGTGCTGTATTTTATTTATATATTTTGGGAAATAGGATACCCCACACGGGTTTATCCATAACATTTAAACCTACATGTAAGAGATTGATCTAACTTAATCTAGAGCATAGGGTTCCCTTTATTACGGGTTATAATTATAAAAAAAACAGCAAGTTATGGAAGGTTTTATTATTCTTCTCTTTAGCATAACACGCGGAACGGGATAAAATGAAGCATACTTTTCCAGGTCATGGACCTTTTGGGATAAAACTTAGCCAGTATTTAAGAGTAGTAGAGCTCTGTGTGAAGGACTCGTCCGGGGAAGTACTACCACGCCTTTTTCTGCCGCCAAGTAGCGTTGCTGTGTTTCGGTTTGAAGAGTGTGGTTGCCGGTGTAATTACAGGCATATGAGGCTCAACATTATGTATGCCTCAAGTTGATGGACGCAGGGCAGTGCTACGTAGGGCACGTTCCTATTGTGCGTGACCTACGAGGCAATGCTTTGTTATAGGAGATGGTTACCATTTAACATCAGGTGGGCCATCTGCTTGTTCCATCCACATAACATGTAATTTTCAGACATCTTAGCTTTAGCATTTATCCCAAATAAGAATCGAATTATGAAATTTACAACAAAATATCCTCAGTGGTGGCTTTACGTTTGAGTTAGAATGTAGTTGTGTAAAAAAAAACATGCTAGACTTTTCAATTTCGAAGTGTCTAAGTGAGCAATAGTGTAAGTTAAAGCACGCCGTGTGAATGCTGCTTTACTAGGTCTAATCGTAAACCACGTCTGGGGCAGACATGATACGTTGCTATACCTACCTTCTACGTGTTTATTTATATAACTTTGTGGAAACTACTGTTCTGCCAGAATTGTGTGAGCCATATTTAAGTAAAGCTAAGGTTCATTATGGACCCTAAGAAATTATATCATTAACTAAGCGAGTACCCGACGACTACTACTACGTCTTCGGGCGGATATTATCATTTTTTACGACCATATTAAATGCTGTTGTCGGTGCAAGAGTTGAGTAATGCAAAAAATATATTTGCTATAATTTTATTTTTTAATATCTATTTGGCTGGTTATACACAAAAAAACTATTTTAAGTACCTACCACAGTGCTCTATTTTTCTATTAAGGAATCTAATTCTAGTGTCTAATTTCGTCTTATTTTAGAGTTAGGTAATTTTTATTTATTTATAAATTTTTTATTGCCATTACAGTTAAAACCAAAGAGAGATAAAATAAACCAGTCTAAATTGTATTACTAAAAAACAAACCTCTAGCATCCATTGTACATAGCCATAAAAAAAATTACAGATTGTTTTATATATTTCTGAATATATTTGCACCCGAAACAGATAAAGCAATATGTTTTGCTATACCCGAAAAGGGTCAAGAAGTCTGAAGTGCCTTCTATAATAAAAACTTTTAGAAACACTTATTTCTGCTCCTAAAAATATGAATACTAATACTACTACTCATAAAATATATTAATTATTAATTTATGGTGTCCTCAGTCCTTACCCGGTAAAAACCTCCTTAAAATGCTTTAATTTCCCCCGTCTCTTGCAAACTTTCCGGCAAGTTATACGATGTCGTCATTCCTTCCTTACCTATTCTCTTTACCAGTAAAATTATATTCTAAGAAAACAAGCTTACAGGATCATCAAAATAATAGAGCATATCTTTACAGGAAATTCCGAGTCAAAATGAAGTCCAGGAGTAAGTAAACATTTTGAATATGAACTATTGGTGTTGTCTCCTTCCCTCTTTCTGTCTAGAGTTGCTTAAAACTGTGTGTGATGTGTGTAGTACATTTTTTCTAATAGTTGCCGTTTTTTATTGATGAGTAGTGAACAAACGATCCTAAAAAAGTGCCACTAATATATACCTCTTTTTCCTACATTATTGTTAACAGTAGTGTGTGAGTGAGAGGCATTTAGAGACCTCATTTTGGATTCGTCGTTATTGGCGCGGGTTTGCCATCTGTTAATAACCTGGCATGAATTAATTTCTGTTGCATGATTCTTACTTCTGTGAAAAGCATGTCTGTTGTACCTTTATTTTATTTAACTAAGTGTATTCTAAGGATCTCCCTTGGTATACTCATATCTCCGCCTTTTTGTTTTAAGTCTATAACAACTTGACATTGGCGAATTCGTGGCAAGCTCTATCGGCTACTGAACAGCCACAAATAAAAGAAGAAGAAGTGTATAGACGTCACTAACTCAAAAAGTAAATCTCAAAGTCAAAAGGTACTTATTGGGAACCCTTTTCTGACATTTTTGGAAGCAACATAGCTTTTTCATTTTATTTGTTTTTCTAGTGTTATTTTGAGTTGTGTTGTGTAATTTCGGTGGTATTTTAACCAACATTACTTGAGGTCTTAGCACAAAGTGTAAACATTTGAAATGAAAGTGTAATATGTGATATCCTGATTTGACCGAAAATGTTTCCAATGTTTTGAAGAAAACCGCCACCATTTTCTTTAAAACAAAATGACGGCCGACTTGACTATGGACTGACTTGACTAAAAAGTATTCAATACAAATCACTTGACACTGGCAAGATTGTCTGTCGAATGACGGACAGGAGCCATAAATTGAGAGAAGAAGGTACTTATTAAATTGAATGACATTGCTTTGAAACGTCTTAAAGCTAGGTGACTCTAGGTGCCAGTTCCACGAACCAAGCCTAGGAGAACAGGCAACAAACTTACGGCTTGATTCCTACCGTTACCTTTTGTATTTAAACACTAAGCGAGCGGTTCAAAACAGTAACCCTAGTAAATAAATATTTAATAGATCAAATAAATATGAACTAATCCGCCAATATATCCGCCTCGCCAAATGAGCGAAGTCACGCCCGAGTCAGCAGGTCTTTTTAGGGTTTCGTACCCAAAGGGTACAACGGGACCATATTACTAAGACTCCGCTGACCGTCCGTCTGCCTGTCTGTCTGTCCGTCTGTCCGCAGGCTGTATCTCATGAACCGTGATAGTTAGTCAGTTTTAATTTTCACAGTTGATATATTTCTGTTGCCGCTATAACAACAAATACTAAAAAACAGAATAAAATAAATATTTAAGGGGGCTCCCATACAACAAACGTAATATTTTGCCCTTTTTATAGATAATGGTACGGAACCCTTCGTGCGCGAGTCCAACTCGCACTTGGCCGGATTTTTTCAACTCAAAGTACGTTATTCGTTCAGACAAAAATATTTCCATTTCAAATTTAGTCTTTTCAAAATATGTTCATGGATTAAATATTTCTTTTTAATAACTAGTTACGAATCAGTGAAGAAAAAAAGTCTTCTTTCATAGCTAAAGTAAAAAGTAAAAATGTGTGTCATTGACATAATCAGCTACAGTATTATTATTGAATCCATAGGCCCCCGAACTAGTTAAGGCGAATGGCTACCCCGATACTAGCGCCACTACATATTTTATTCAATCATTACGTTAAACAAAGGAATTATCAAAAACTCGGACCGCGCGTAGACGATACCTATTACAAGCTTTTTTTTAATGTATCTGTAATAGTTTTGTTTCGTGTTACTCAGTCAGATACCTTGTTTGGAGAGCTTGGTGGCCACCAATAGGAACTAAACTCTTGAAACAAGTATCTGCCTAAATAATACAATATAAAACTATTACAGATACATTAAAAAAAAGCTTGTGATAGGTATCGTGTACGCGCGGTCCGATTTTTTGATAATTCCTTTGTATAACGTAATGATAAAATAAAATATGTAGTGGCGCTAGTATCGGGGTAGCCATTCGCCTTAAGAAACTGTGTTTAAATTAAGCTAGTTATGAAAAATAGCTATGTAAATGGACCAAAGGAATGTAAGACTTGGAAACTCTAACAATAACATGAAAAGATACCACGGAAGCGTTTGAATAAAATATATCAATCAGATAGAACCCCCAAAGTGAACTATTGCCAAAATTTCCAGCACTAAGACAGCTCAAACATACAAAACGATCGCCGGTTGCGACTTCAGCAGAAAAACATGCGACATCGTGACGTGCCAGCGTTATCACGATCACCGGATCTATTTCGCATTCGGCAACGAATGAAAATAGTCATTTTTAAAACTAAAAACTAAGAATTTCGCAAACACGTTGAACGAACAGCTTTCACAGCTCGGTCTAGACTCTGTGCTGTAAGCTGCGGGTTTGATCCCCACTGAGAACAAACATTTGTGTAATGAACATAGATAGATTTGTTCTCTGTCTGGTTGTTGTAAGATATTATAAGTATGTATTTACAAAAAAGTATGTAAGTGTTATATCAACTATTTATGTTTATGTGGTTTTTGCTGTTGGTAAGAAAATATGGTTGCATCGAAGCCAATAAAATTTCTAAAAGTTTATTAAAGCTCTTTTGAAGTAGTTTAGTTAGTTAAAAGTTATTTCTTTGATTTGTGACTATCTAAGTCACAAATCAACAATAACAAGGGTCACTCTCTCTCGTGTCGAGTCATTAGTTTCTTTCGAAGCAATGTGGTGAAAGGATTTTAAGTGCGCCTCAAGAGGCTTCCTTCGAGCACTTGACACATGCTATAGTTTTTTTTAGGTTTATCGACATGCTTGTTTCCTCACGACATTTTCCTTCAGCGTTTGAGAGTACTGGCATTGTGCACATACATTTTTGAACAGAAAAACTAATTGGTGCACGGCTGGTTTCGAAAAAACAGCTGTTTCATGCATTTTAGCCTGGTAGGTATTGAACTTTTGTATGAAACAGCTGTTTTTTTTTTCGCGTTCACAGTGTTGGTTCCTTAGAAAAAGTTGTTCATATTGATGGGTACTTTAGCCCCCTGAAGTTTATATACACAACTTATGGAACACCTTGTATACAAGTTCAATCTACCGCCAGTTCCTCACGATCAATTATGTTCCCCTTCTGGATCTTACAAACGAGAGCCGCGCCGTGTCACTTTCGCTCTCAACAAGCTAAATTATTCATAAATAATCATATTTGCAACAGAGATTGGTAACAATGTAACATGCTTACAAACGGTACTGCTTCATTAGACTCTCATTACACGTTAAAGCCCTTCAGGGATTCCATATCAGCGGCCTCACAAGATCACCCAATTTTCAACCCATATAGAGTTTCCTACGTAATATACAGAGACAGTTTATTGCGTTAATAAACCATGAATACTTCACCTTTGTGGGTAGTGAGTTATGTTTGTCTATACTCAACTATAACGTTCATGTTGCCCCCTAGGGAGCCGGCTTGGGGTCACTGTTGTTTTTCCATGCTGTAGCGGTTGAACAGTAGCTTCAATACACGTACATAAAATATAGGGATAGGCTTTTGTTTACGAGAGAATATTGCTTCGTGGATGGTTGGGTACACTAGACGCGGCACTACTCGATAGTGGAATTAGTTAGAACTAGCTTGTTTGAACGGAGCTTTTTTGTTGCTGCCGTTCTATAAATGTTGTGTAATTTCTGGTTTTTGTTTTGGTATATAATCTCATGATGAAACTCGAAAAAACAGCTCGTCTCGTACTAAGAGATCTGAGGGGATATCTACCGTGTCTGGGAATCAAAGTCGTGACGCTGTTTCAGTTTTTTTTCTAGTCCAGTCAAAATCTGCAATACATTTTTCTTCCGTAGATTGACTTACAATTGCGTATGAATTTTATTGCTATGCATATTAAGGAAGTTATAATACGTATTATAATCTCTTTTCTCTTTGTCGTGTCACTAGTTTCTGTCGAGAACAGTGTGGTGAAAGGATTTTAAGTGCGCCTCAAGAGGCTCCTTTCAAGCACTTGACACTTGTAATATAACTTTTTAGGTTCTACGACATGCCGGTTTCCTCACGATGTTTTCATTCACCGTTTGAGAGTACTGCACATAAATTTTTGAACAGAAAAACTCATTGGTGCACGACCTTAGGATCGAAAGGCGGGGCCACTACCACTAGACCACCAGTGCTCTCCATTATAATAAATAAATAAACCTTTTTTTTTATTATTAATAAACAAGGCAAACTTAGTTACTAGTAAACTACAGGTACAGTATCTGTAGTAGGTAGGTAGAACGGGAAATAATTATTTACTTATTGCGCTATTGTACCATAAATTAACCTGTTTTGCGAGAGACTGGTGCCTAAAATAGGTTAATGAGAAACCTGTACCAGGACAAAAGTTATAATTGTTATGCAAACAGGAGTGTACGAAAAAAAAAACTGCTACTGTGCCGAAATATCGGGAAACAATCAAACTCACAAATCATTATATTTAAAAAAAGCCCTGACTACCCCGAAAACATATTACAAAACAAGCTATTTGAATGGATTTACTATTAAAGTCTCGAAATAGTTTCAGTTTTTACTACCTTCAGCTATTTTTATTTACGTTATACCCCGATTAAAAGTAGCTGCAAATTAGGGTCAATTTTGAAACTAACTCAATTTGATAGCACTTAAATCACTCCACTCTGTATAAATCGAATAAAACAACAGGGCTAGCTTTATTTTATCGCAGATAAATAAAATTTTAGGATTATACAACAGCAGGATCGACACCAATTCCTCAATCCAAAAACTAAACATAATTATACAGGGTGTTAAAATACAACTCCCGAAAACTTCAGGGGGCTAAAGTACCCATCAATATGAATAACTTTTTCGAAGGAACCAACAATGTGACGTGATAAAAAACATTGATGGGTACACTTTAGCCCACTGAAGTTTTCGAGAGTGGTATTTTTAAACCTTGTATATATTTTTTGGAGGACTTTATTTAATTAAATAACGTTTAACGCGTTAATGCATTTTAACGTTTAATAATTATTTACTAAGAAAATTACAATGAGTACAAGCATTTAAAACATGTACAAAATACATATGAAACAGTAGAGCTATCTGCAGACCGATGTAAACGATCTAGAGTTAGGTCAACTGATCCAAATCAGTAAAATTTATAATAAAATATTAAAATACATAGTTTGACATACCTGTCAGATAGAAAACAACTCGACAACGAAAGATAATATCATTTTGCGAGCGCCAAAGAGAGGCAGTTATTCATGCTCTGACCCCAAACAGTCACGCTCCAGGGCTCCAGCCAATCTCTGATACTCGTACACTCAGCGGCATACGTTGATAAACAGCTCGATTTATTTTAGTTTATTGTAAAAAATAGAAATAAACTATCTCTAGTATTACCAAAAAAATAATAATATCAATAGTACACGTTAAACATACTTCTAAAGAAAAACTACAGGAATCTTGAGTTGAGGTAGTTAGTACTTTTTGGAAGTATTATAAGTCGTTATTGTTTGTTCTTTAGAAAGTGATTAATTTTTTTTTTAAATTTGCTCTACTATAATAGAAGAAAAGAGGATTGAGAAAAGTTTTTACTGGCTATAAACTATAGAACTAATAAGCATAAACTAAGGCATAATATAGAGAGCAGTGATAACAGTTATGTCAGTAAAAAAATTGATTCAGTGTGTTTTAAAAGTCGTTTAGAATTCCAAAGCAATTTTTTTCGATGATTTTGCTTATTACCCAATAGAAATAGAAATACAACATTTAACTACCTCTCTTTGGCGCTCGCAAAATGATATTATCTTTCGTTGTCGAGTTGTTTTCTATCTGACAGGTATATATATATTTTTTTCGATGATTTTGCTTATTACCCAATAGAAATAGAAATACAACATTTAACTACCTCTTTGTAATTTTAATATTCGGTTGGGTATTTTCCTTAAAAAACGCCATAAAAATTAGTCAGATTTTAAAGAAAATTTACATCACTTTAAACTACTTTTTACTTTACATTTAAATAAAAAAATGTTACCTTATTCAGGTCCAATTACTATTTATGTAGCTGTCAGTTAAATAAGTGAGTACATACATTTTCAGCTTATTCCATCAGTATCCGTTTCCGTAAATAAATATTTTTGTTTGATGAGAAATTGATATTTTGCCGACGTTTCTTTGCGAGGGAAATCAACAATTTTATTAATCTGTGCTGAAAACGACATGGCAAAATTGTTAAATAAATAACCTTCAAAAAATATTACACAAAAGTATTATACATTGTATCTAACGAACTCTAGAATCTATCTTTAAAGTAAATATATAAAACAGAGTTCAGATTACTGACCGAAGTAAAAAAATGCTGAATTAATTAAAATAAATGCATAACCTCTAAATGAATAATCAATCAGTCAGGCCAGTAAACGTATTCGAAAAAAACTAAACATCTTCAAACCTTTGATCCTCAGGCACGGTAGACATCTTATCAAATCTAAGTATTTAGATTCTTCTTAATACTAACTTATCCTCTTGCTTGTTCTTCTAGGCTTTGGTTGCAAGGAACTGGCGTCAGATTCACCTACAGTTTATAAGACGTTTCAAAGTTTAAGAGAAGTAGAGCCGTAGAGCGAGCACGCCTTTTTCTGCCGTCAAGCAGCAACGCTGTGTTTCGGTTTGAAGAGTGTGGTTGCCGGTGTAATTACAGGTACATGAGGCGTATGCCTCAAGTTGATGGACGCAGGGCAGTGTACATGAGGCGTATGCCTCAAGTTGATGGACGCAGGGCAGTGCATCGTAGGGCATGGTCCAATCGTGCGTGACTTGCGAGGCAATGCTTTGTGATCCTTGTGAATGTGCCGAATAAAGACTTGAAAAGTTTTGATTCTTGTATATAAAACTACTAGGAACATGGCAGATTATATGATCAGGATTTCTTACAAGATCTTCGTATTATGTCAGAACCGGAATAAATAATTTGTCTAGTAGCAGAATTGAACCCCATACTCCTCAGCTAATTGACAACAGCGCTGGAGGTCGTCAAAATAAATTACGGAAATGCTTTCTCCGTGCTTCCAATAACAATAAAATTCTTGGTTTTATTGCTGTGTATATTTTATAGCATGTGATTTTGAAGTCGTTTCTGAAATATTTTCAAGCCCGAATCAAACATTTTAATGGGTGGGCAAAAGTTTTAAAATATGTTATTACTTAAAAATTAGAAGGGCCTTGTTTGATATGAGACGTGCTTTGTTCGTTTTACGTGGCAGTTAAGTGGCAGATTGATGTTGGTTCAATTCTTGCTATAGCGAGACATTAAAATCTTTGTTTATACTATTAAAGGAAACAAGCTTACGGCCCTGAGATATACCAAATATTTATATTTATGATTGATTGATTGATTGAAAATACTTTTTGCACATTAAAATAGCGGTACAATGGCTAAATTAATGCTATAAAGCCTTATCTTTCAGATAACCTTAGAATATAATTTTAATACAAGAAAACTACATAAAGTTGAGGATTGCAAAAAAACTAAAAAGAAAACGCTATCAAGTCACTTATAGACCTGAATAGAAACTACAGCCACAAATAGCTACTTAAGCCGAACCAATTTTCTTTTCGTTTACCCAAATAGCCAGGTATTCTAGCTTAGTCACAGGGGAGGGTTGACCCCATTCGGCCTCCCTAAGATAACGAACGTTCTAAATACCTGCGATAGCGAGACAATACGTCTTGCTTGTGTCTCAGCGGTTCGCCCTTTGAGCCACCGTCATTAGTTTCGAACTGTTCGGTTCAATTCCTACTTGGGTGTAAAACAAGATTCGTAAGAGTGAATGGATTAAAATATTGAAATAAGCGCGCTCCACCTGGCAGTCAAACGTTTAGTTATCTTAGCAATAAAAAAAATCTCTCCTGTCAGACACTTTTGACAGTAATTCATAAATGTTGGTAATTCTAGTCTTTAAACAAGTGGTGGCTTTTGCGATTATTTTTTTGCTATAATACTTCATCATCGTCATCATTAGCCTGAAGTCCTCTGCTGGATAAAGGCTTTCTTTATACATTTCCAGGAACGATTCTGAGCCCTCTCCATCCAAAGTTCCCGCGATCCTTACAATGTCGTCGGTCCATTGGGTACGAAGGCATCCTACACACTTTTCGCTGTCGCGAACGAGAACCATTTTTCCCCGGCGGTTGTCAGTTCTTTGAGCTACTTGTATATGACCTGCCCATTATCATTTCAACTTCCATAATTTGCTATTTATATATTTAATTCTGTCATTTTTAAGGAATTTGTCTTTTTTGACTTTGTAAGAAGATGTCAGCCCTGTGCAAGAGCTATGTAAATACTTTAGTTATTCTTCGTTGTATTGCATATAATAATAGATGCTATCGTGTGTCATTCAAAACATATCGAATTGCATTAAGACGCTATCATAATACGGCTTCAAAGCAGCGCAATTTCGCAAACTTGCAGTGCCTAGGTGTGCTTAGATTATTCCGTGTCACTTCTGTTTATCTTGACATAAATGTCCTAGGAAATAGGTCACACCTAGGTCGTACTGGTAGTTACAAGGGGACAATAGATCTTGCTGGTTTCTTGCTTCTCCACGCCAGATACGGGCGATCATTAGTTACTGCGGCTGTTGAAGAGGCACGTACTTTGGGTTAGCTTCAGCTGAAGGCTTCGTTTTTAGAGAAGTAATTAGTTTAGGCTGTCGATTTCTTGTTTTGGAAGCCGAATCCTAAATACCTGCTATTTTATGTGAGATTATTTCACATAGCACCATCTAGCTCGAAACTGGAAAGCCACTGGAACCAATTTCCTGATAGAATATATTACTTTTTTTGTAAATACATACTTATCACTCAAATATCACCCAGATACAGAACACACATAGTTATATAGGTAAGAAACATGTTTTTTTTAATAATAAACAAATTTTGGTGGACTTTCCACACAGCACTATCTAGCCTCAAACTAAGCCAAAAATTGTAATATGGGAACCAGATATGGTTCCCATATTACAATTTTTGGCTTAGTTAAATTTGGCTTAGTAAAATTTGTTTATTATTAAAAAAAACATGGCATTGCTGATAATAGTAAATACATACGTATATTAATTAAATAACACCCAGACAGAGAACAAACATCTACGTTCATCACACAATAAATATTTGTTCTCGGTGGGGATCGAACCCACGGCCTTCGGCGCAGAAGGCAGAGTCACTACCAACTGAGCTGTGAAGGCTGTCAATTTGAAATAGAACACAAAAATCAAATAAACAAAAAAAAAAAAAATTAGAACAGTACGTGTGAGGCCAATCATACTGAGATTTGGATAAAAAAGTAGAGATAATTAAAAAGTAAAGAAGAAAGTATATACACGTATAGGTTATAAAATAAATAATTTCTAATTTCTGAAAAAAGATTCCTAAAATTAAGTAGATAAGTGAACTTACATCCAGAAAAAAAACACTTGCATTCATTACGCGAAGCATGTAGCCGACGCCAGGGGAAATTCCTAGTGCACTCCGCTAGATAAATAACACATGCTTTACATTTGGGCCACTATTAAGCTTGCTTTTGTGAATTGGCTAGCTCCATTTGGCCAAAACACACGGTAGAACGTGTAACGATTTATTAAACAGATGAAAAATTGGCGGACATTTCACACAGAATATAGTAGGACGGATAGTTTCACTTCACATATACAAGGTGTAAAAAAAAACCACTCGTGAAATGTTCAGGGGGCTAAAGTAACCATCAATATGAATAACTTTTTCTAAGGACCCAACAATGTGAACGCAAAAAAAAAACAGCTGTTTCATGAAAAATTCAATACATCGTGGTGTAATGATTTCTCGAATTTTATAATTCATTTTGTAAATATTAAGCTTGTTTTTTTAGATTAAAATTGAAGTAGTATAAATAATTTTATATCTTCCTGTCTTTTAGTCAGTCAATTGACCGCCAAGTCGTAGCTTTGGTCGGTAAGGTTGGTAGGATTGTTAACGTTGGTAGGTCCCCGAACTGTAAAAAGTGGGGAAAGGAGAAGATTGTAAAAATGTGTCATTCTGGAAAGAGACTTGGTGGAGTAAACTTGACTGGCTAACATACTGTCATCTGTAACAAGTGCGAAGAATAAAAGTGAAATTGTTTTACCTGTGTTCTACGAATAAATAAGAGGTGTTAAAGTGTTCATCTGCTGCAGTTCATTTCATCTCAGAAGTTGGATTGAACCAAGGTATGTAAGATATTACCTATTCTGCCCACATGATATTATTTTATTGCCGCTTGGAAGATTGGTACAATATTTTATTCCATTTATGTATAATGGAGATACAGATTTCACTAGCATGTATCGGTCGGGATTGACCCGAGACTATCCGATCGTGCTAGTTTTGTTCAGTTGAAAGCATAGGTACTTAGCGGCTTTATTTCTACTGAATCTTTGTTGGCGTGGTCCAGTCGGGATTGCCCCGAGACTATCTGGCCATGCTAGCACTATTCGGTTTATGGAGCTGTTGGTACTTGTGCCTACCCATTAAACATAAAATTCACAAAGTACTGGATAGATTTTCTAGAAAAAGCTGATAGAAATCGACAAAGAATACCAATCTACTAAACGTGCA
Organism: Chloroclysta siterata; assembly: GCA_932294275.1. NCBI lineage: Eukaryota > Metazoa > Arthropoda > Insecta > Lepidoptera > Geometridae > Chloroclysta > Chloroclysta siterata. Next base: position 24,465,238 of record OW028592.1, on the reverse strand, counting down.
AGTGACTGTGTGTGATCATGAGTTGCTTTTCTGTACCATATCTATGAAAATATTTTTTGTTAATACCGTCACAAAAGTTTTTGTGATAACAATTTTTGCTAAAATTATATTTTTTAACAATGTGGAGTCTAACGAATACTAGGAATAAAATTCATGCTGTTTCACTCGAAGTATTAAGTTTGAAACTTATTGATGTCTTTCATCAAATTTTTACCGCAGTTACTTGATAAAATTATTACTGGTGAAACTTTTTGCCACCATGGCATGTTGCTAATTGAAAGAATATTTTACGATAAAAAGTCTAACTACAAAAAAAAAAAAAATATTTAAATATAATGATGTAGAGAACCAAGTGAGTTTTGGAGGTTATATAAGCCATAACAATAAGTAGGGTATGCTGTGATGAACCAAGTGAGTTCAGGGGGCTATGTATGCCATAACAATAAGTAGGGTATGCTGTGATGGACCAAGTGAGTTCAGGGGGCTATGTATGCCATAACATTTTTTTTATAAGCAAGGTATGCTGTGATGGACCAAGTGAGTTCAGGGGGCTATGTATGCCATAAAATTTATTTAGATAATGCTAACAATTTTGCTACGTACACAATGCACTGATATTTGCCAAATAATTACCTACTTGGTAACTGTAGCTGTGATTAAAATTTATTTCATCCACATTATGATATTTTTATTTCGAGTAAAAGGTTATTAAATTCGACTTAAGTTTAACGGTATGAAACATTTTGTTAGCATGTATCTGTCGAGATTGCCCCGTTACTATCTGGCCGTACAAGCACTATTCGTTTTTTTTTAAATTGTCAGGGCCTATACTAATACCCATGAACATTCAAGTTGAATACATATCGAGCAAATTTTTCTAGAATAAAGTAGGTAAAATCTTACAAATTTTAATATTATCCGATAATTTGAACATTGAAGGGTAGGTTATTTTATCTTTTTATCTTATTTTATATTCTCATTTTGAATTGTTCCTCACACGAACTGGTCTGTACTGAACAGAGACTATCCGGTAGTGTTAGCACCTTTCAATTCGTGGATTACCTACCTATCATTTATATATTTTTATTCCATTTCTCATTACTGCTACTATCAATATTCCAATAGCAATAAAAATTGTCTTACCTATATCAAGCAGAAATTAACTATACTATAGTTGTCACCTGATAAACTGTCGTAAAATTATAAATATCGATGATCAAGCCTACCCTCTGATGCGAGTCTCCGAAGCAAAGTGTACTAAATTAAATATCTATAAAGTAAAAATTTATAGATAATATTTATAGGTAGGTAGTAGGTACATGCTATGTATGCAGGTATAGGCTATGTATGCCAGAGTTTAGCCATGTGCGCTATTAGCAGGCTATGTATGCCAGACCTTAGCCAGGCCTTAGCGCTATTAGTGAATTTCTTAGTGAAAAATGGTGTATGTATACCTGTAAGTTCAAAACTAACAAAATAATTAGTACAATGGTGCAAAAATATATATATATATATATATAAGCATTTAAGCACTGGACCTGTAAGTGGCTAAGTACGTCGCAAAATTACATGGACAGCTGTTATGCTAAGCCAAGTAAACCATATGAAAAATAAAAAAAATAAATAAAACATGAATATAAATAAAAAACAAAAAAAAAATTGAATTAAGAAATAAGTTTTATCTGGTGAATATGATAACTACAGTATTTTTTTTCTCTTTCTATGAACTCTGACGGTGCGATGACTCCTGAGGAGGATCCTCCTGTTACACACACTCATTCTAAACGAAAGCGAAAGTCTTCGAAGACATCTGCAGGAGATTTGGCGTCAACTTCAAACAACAGTTTAGCGCTTGGACGAAGTATCATACTGGACGGAGCCTTTCGGTTTTTGGCGTGTCCGTTTTTTTGTTAGTGTGCAGTTGTCGATATTGTATTCGTGTGAGTTACTAGAGAAGGGACTACATTGACTAACCTATCGATAGAATAAGAGATGGATGAAAAAGGCGTTTAATTGGAAATCAACTTTTTAATTTTAACTGGTTGCTGACTTTTATTGCGACAACCCAAAACCAATATAGATACTGGAACACTATTATCGTCAATATTATTTCCCATATTGACCTGGCCGTGATAGCGATGTCCATCCCACTCGATACTTTCTTAGGGTCATTTCGTCCATGCATAGGAAAATTTTGTGGACTCCTAATTTTCACGCCTAACAGCTTTTATCCACACCCGTCTTCATTCTGGGCATTTTGGTAACCTAAAAAAAAAAAAAAATGTAAAATTTAACAAAAATTGAGCCGGCGCGAGACGCCTAGAAGGTGTGAAATATAAAGCTAAATTAATCTGTGTATGTACATCACTAGAACAGATGACTAATAAATTTTATTTTACAATAATTAATGGGTTTACATCGTTTTCATATTGGAAAATATGACTAGTACTAATAAAATGTAATTACAGTCTGTAAATTGAAAAAGTATATTACGTATCAAATGACAATTCCGGGTCTTTAACCTCCTTTTGTTTTTTTTTGTTTTGTTTCCTTTTGTTTTTCTTGATGCACAAGACACAGCTGCACGGGATATAATTTCGCCTTTTCAAATATATTTTGCTTAAACAATAATGATTCTTTTGATTTTTCACCATTTATTTCGCTTCACCGCATATTTCAACCAACTCCAACTAGAACATCAAAGCATTGCATCAACTGACGGACACTATTTACACAGACAGTGAGTGAGTTGGAGTGAGTGAACTTACATCTTCTTTTCTTTTACTTGTAGCTAGGCTGCGTGGGAGGAACAAAGATAGATGATCACTGTTTGATACACAGTTGCAAATGGTTGTGGATCTTATGGCACTCTCCATTATGATATTACCTCCATGGTTTAGCGACTTTTTTTTTAATGTCGCGCAAAAGGTCACTCTTACTTTAAATGCCCTAAGCCGTTAGTAAAATGCCAAAAGTGTCAAAGGGTTGATCACGACAATGAAAATTGTAAACTTCTACCAATGATACCGCGTTTCGCGTACGGAGGTTGAAGAACGGAAAACTTTTGACTATTTCCACGACTGGTGATACTAATAGTATTTTTTTTCAAATAAATCGAAGTTCGTGAAGATGATGCTCAAGACCTAAACTTCTTAATAAGATACACACAATTGCCTATCATCAAAGGTTTCGGTAATTCTGTAGTTACACCTGTCTATAGGAGCTTTGTGAACATTGAAATCGATGATGTTGAGGCGACGATCGAAGATCTTGTAGTCACTGATGAGTTTGTGACAACAGCATTGCTTATAGGGCAAAACTTTATACGAGTTTTCTTCTGTGTCTGTGTTCAAAGACAATTGCAAACTATTCTTCTACAAAAGTCCTGCTCTTAACGCAAACTTGACTACATTAAATTCTACCCAAGTTCCTTTGTCAGGGTTAGTTGAAGTTATAGCGTAGGGATCTAACTTTTCAGGGGATGTGTATGTGGAAGGTTACAGTAGTATTGAACCGGGTAAAGAAAATCAATCGATCAAAATTGCACCAAGGTGCTTATCACGTAGTTAATGGAAAATGTCATCTTACAATACAATACAATATAAAACAGAATCATTTATTTATGCCACACGTAAATGCAGTTTATAAAAAAAAATACAAGAAAAGACAATACAAGTAAGTAGGCAAGTGATATAAATTGGCAGTCACTCGGCATTAATGCTATAGCAGCATACGCTATTATAACGCTGGTCTTCCGACACCCATGTCATCGTTACAGTTACAGTAAATAATAATAATATTCTAATTTATTTCTAATAAAAAAACCGAGAACCAATTTTAACAATAAAGACAATAGTACTAAGCTCTTATAAAAATTTATAGGCTTCTTTAAAATCACGGAAGCATATAATATAATGATCGATATAAAATTTTTGAACTTACTGGATTTAGTACTCTTAAAAGTAAATACGATAGCGAAGTTGCTTTTGATCGGATTCGACCTTGGATCAATGTTAACCTTCTCATAACAACGATGCTAATATCTAACAAAAGTAATACTTCATCCGAAAGCGAGGATAATGATGACGAAAATATGCCTACAAAAGGTCGGCAACAAAATAATACAAGCAGATCTGATACTAATTATATGCCAAATGTAATGAATAATAATTTAAAGTAATATTGCTAGTATATTAATGTAGCGAAACACTGGGAGTTATTGTTTTTTTTGTTATTCACATGTTGTTTTTATAATTACTGAAAATGTAATTGTGTTAAAATCGTAAATTCAATTTATTTGAGTATTTTCTATAATTATTTAATAAAATAAATTTGAATAAGAAATTGAAGTTGATAAGGACTAAAATAATAAAATGAATTTGTATGTAAGCTATTACAATAAAAAAAAAAGATTTTTTTTGTTCTTCTTTAAAATTAAAATAATATAAATATTCTTAATTGATTAATACGTTCAGTTTATTTATTTGATCATGCGTCAGGAGATCGCATGATGGCGGATGGCCGAATGTAATGATTTCTCGAATTTTATAATTCATTTTGTAAATATTAAGCTTGTTTTTTTAGATTAAAATTGAAGTAGTATAAATAATTTTATATCTTCCTGTCTTTTAGTCAGTCAATTGACCGCCAAGTCGTAGCTTTGGTCGGTAAGGTTGGTAGGATTGTTAACGTTGGTAGGTCCCCGAACTGTAAAAAGTGGGGAAAGGAGAAGATTGTAAAAATGTGTCATTCTGGAAAGAGACTTGGTGGAGTAAACTTGACTGGCTAACATACTGTCATCTGTAACAAGTGCGAAGAATAAAAGTGAAATTGTTTTACCTGTGTTCTACGAATAAATAAGAGGTGTTAAAGTGTTCATCTGCTGCAGTTCATTTCATCGGTTAAATTGTATGAAACAGCTGTTTTTTTTCGCGTTCACAATGTTGGTTCCTTAGAAAAAGTTATTCATAAGTTAAAAAAGTTATAAAAAGTTATTTGATGTGTAAGTACTTTAGCCGCCTGAAGTTTTTGGAAGTGGTATTTTAACACCCTGTATAATAGGTACATAGTTGGTATACATAATAATGAATAACAGAAACGTTTACTCTGCAAAATATGGGTATGTGCCAAATGTGATGTTTGGACGTACCTCTGACAACCCCCTTTTGACCTCCTCAAAGAATCTGAAGTTCGTGCTTGGTACCTACTAAGAGATCTGATCTACCGTGCCTGGTATTCAAAGTCGTGAAGCTGTTTTTAATATAATTAATTTATGAAAATATTTTTTACTATCTAATTATTTTTACATAAAAGTGCGAAAAGCCTTTTATACCAATGAACTTAGTAGAAGAGGTCCTTTTATTAAGGTACTAAAAACAGTGGCGTAATCGTAGCAGTGAATCATCAAATCATGAATTTTGACATTTGTGACGTTCACGATATTCAACCTTATCCTGTTGTAATAAGGGATACGATACGTTTACGCGACTGACGTCACATTCGTTCATGACTAGCCGCTGAACACAACACAATGACGTAAACAGAGATGAAAAAACAAAAACACGCTCTCAATCGAGTTTCAATCTTTTAATTAACGTTTCAAACGCGTATTTTCTGTTTTTGAGAGACAAAGGATCCGTGTGTCCCTAAAGCGTGTAGGGACCGCACGTTGTGCCGGAATCCGGGACACAGTAAAACTCAGGAAGTTCCGGAATCCCCGCAATTTCGGCGCTGAAGGAGGAACGCGTCTCCACATACCCAGCATTTTATTGCTTTCGTATATCGCTTGTATTTATATGGGCAGGTACAGTCGGCTATGTAACTATTTCTTGGATAAAGCTCGTGTAGAATGATACAAGTTTTAGTATAATCGAAAATCTACTTTTAAATAACTATGATTTTTGTGTCACCGGCCGTGTATATATACCTATAACTTCTAATTCGTGGTGGGGGAAAGCTTCACGGTCGTCCCGCAATGGGGTGTATTGTGCATTATACCATGCTTCTACTCCGTATATTGACAAGCCCTTAAGGGTTTATTATGTTTCCCACAATTTTATGGGTATGAGTACATATGACTGGTGGTCTAGTGGTAGCGGCCCCGCCTTCCGACCCTGAGTTCGTGGGTTCGAAACCAGTCGTGTACCAATGAGTCTTTCCGTTCAAAAATGTATGTGCACAATGCCAGTACTCTCAAAAAGTGAATGAAACCATCGTGAGAAAACCAGCATGTCGTAAAACCTAAAAAGTTCTATAACATGTGTCAAGTGCTCGAAACGAGGCTCTTGAGGCGCACTTAAAATCCTTTCACCACACTGTTTCAAAGAAACTAGTGACACGACAAGAAGAAGAAGAAGTACCTATACATGTTTCTATTATAAAAGTACAATGCTCGTGCTCTCAATCTGTGAAGCTACAAGTATACGCAAAAGGGTTGTTATTTCAGTTTATACAATATAAGTTTAAATAACTGGATGAAAACACAAAACGCTAGGGATCCAATTAGCCCGTTCGTCGCCACTTCTTCGAGGCTTGGTTGTGTATTATAATTCATTACGTTATTTTAATTTTGATGGTAAATATTATTACAAACCTTTTGTCAGACAAATCTGTGATAAACAAGGTTTTCAGTAAGCTTCTATTTAAAAAAACAATAATATACTTACAAGGTTTTACTGGTCTATAATATGGTCAAACGACATTGTAGTAAGTGCTGGAAAGGGATGGATGAGACTCGCAAAGGACCGGAAAGAGTGGCGTATTAAAGAGGAGGCCTATACTCAGCAGTGGGTGCAAACGGGCTGAAATGATGATGATGATGATGATAGTTTTACTGAGTTGAGCTTTGCCAAAGTTTTGATATTAAAATTGCTTAATTCTAGCTATTAAATAAAAGGAAAGGAAAGGAACCTCTTGAGGCGCCCTTAAAATCCTTTCACCACACTGTTTCGAATGAAACTAGTGACACGACAAGAGAGAGAGCTATTAAATAATTTGAAACTTGTCGAACTGTCATGGTTGTTATCAATGAATCAATTATTAAGAAACTTGTTATTAGAAGTTCTGATATTTCGACACCTGACTGTACCAAAGACAAAAGGGAGTGGATACGTTGAATTTTATGACTTCAAACGGTTGTGAATTAACAATTCTAATTATAAGCTGGTTATAAAAGTGTCATAAAATACAATCTCAGCAACAAACACTGGATTTTCTTTACTACTTTTTTTCACCACACTTAAATAGAACATTCTAAATTCTTATGACATCATTTCATATAAGATATCTCGGAAAGAAATTGAAATGAGGAAAATTTATAAAATATATTTTTCTATGTACGTAATTACGTGTACGTGCCGCTGACCTCCCCCCGCCCCAACAACCTCAAAGGCTCTTGATTAGGAGTTTTATCTTATTTAATATTTAAATACTGCAGGGTATTGACAACAGCAAAAGTTGTAAAAATATGTTTAACGTAATAATAACTTATTTACGTAAAAACAAATTGATTTAGAATTTTTAAAATCCTTGTTCTTATGAATCGATTTAAATTAAAATAATCTAAAAAAAAATTAAAAAAGTTGGACTTTCTACTCAATACTATCTAGCCCCAAACTAAGCAAACATTGCAATATGGGAACCGGACAGCTGATATAACACTAATACTTTTTTTTATAAATACATAGGTACCTATAATACATAACACCTAGACAAATAAATATTCGTGGACATTCAGCTCAAAGATCATCTATAATCATAACACAAATGTTTGTTCTCAGATGTGGATCGAATCCACGGCCTACAGTGTTGAAGGCAAAGCTACTACCAAAGCTGAAAGAGCTATCAAAAAATAAAAATAAACAAAGTTTTTAAATTAATTTGAAAATTGAAAAACATTCGTTTAATATTGTCTGAATCTCGCCATCTTATCAAGTGACGTATTTGTAACCGGCATCATTTTAATTGTTATCATATCAGATAAAGAATGACCTACCCATTGCTGTTCAGTTTTCTTGTTAGTTTCACATTTACAGACGTCAACCCATGTTTATTTTTAAAACGAACATGATTTAGTTTTTGTTAAATATAAAAATAAAAGAGTTACATGGAGAAATGGTCCTGTGTACCATTGTCATCGGTTTAAAATCAGTTACAATTGTGATAGTAGATAAGTGAGTTTGTTTGTCAATTTGTTGATTAGAATGAGGGACGTTAAAGAAATTGGCTCGTTTTGCGGAAGAAAAGGTTTGTTTTACTAGCTTTAAAAAAGATTTACTAATGATGCTTGTACTCTTGTGTTCCGATAAAATCCAATACATTATTTTTACCTCGTAACTTTTGTACCTTGAAAAGTTTTTCGGTAGGATCATATTGTTGTTCGTTCCTTGTAATGTTACTCTCCGAAACTTAGGGGGTTTGCATACTACAATAAGATAAGTGATTAATATTTTTAAAATGTGCAAGCGAGAAGTACTCTAGCTATTGTCAGTGTTTTAATACCTTTGCGTCTCAGAATAATAGATGTTGTGCAATGCCACATAAGACACGTCTTCAGCGGACGTGCTGTGTGAGATAGTACACAAAATAAGAGAGATAAATATTTAAATTGGAACATAAGTATTCGAGCATCACTGTTTGCCGGCAGAAATAGGTACAGTGGTAGTACTTTCTCTTACAATCTGTGTCACATAGAGCTCTACCACTTCTAAACATGTTCTATATCTGAGTTTCTTCAAGTGAAACCCAGTGGCTTCAGCAAGTCTATCATGACATCGAAATTCTACCACAATTCAAAGCTTTGGTTGGAAATCAATGTTCTACCATTTCCTGCTCACCTGCGTCAGTCACTTGTTAAATAATAAAAGGAATTGACGTCGAAATAAATTGAATGCAATTCAGCGCGTGAACTCAAAAGGCCAATTTATTAACGGCGTCCTTGACATGTGCTGTGACGTATCAAAGGATCGGCGTTGCCATTACAATTAATCTGTTAAGCTTTTGATTTTATTGAGATACACGACTTTTGGTCGCCTGGTCTAGTTTAGATATGAGGTCGAAGTTATTACTCATATTTTTTTTTTTTTTAGTAGGTATCCTATTTTATGGAAAAACCTAGTAAAGGTAGCTGGTGGGTGCCGCACAAAATCCAAGTCGCTTTAGATATCTAAGGTAGACAGACATAGACAATAATTTATTTGCCACAAGAACACATATATAAAATCAGGCTTAAAATACACATGTAGGTAAGTCCACATAGCCAAGTACACAATGTGGTAGGCAAATTTTGTTGCGTAGTGCTGGAATCCATACTAATCTATAAATGAATGCCAAGCTATGTCCGTTTATTACGTCCATTTCGTGGCCGTGTTTAAACGATCGATCGATATTAAGTTTGGCACAGAAATAGCTTGCCTTTCTCTAATTTTTAATAGTAGGTAGTAAATAACTGTGGTATTAATATACATTAAAGCTAACTACCCATGCCAGTTTGTAGTTTTTTTATCAATTTATTTTTTCTGGCGACCCGCACCGGCTTCGCACGGTTATTCTGGGTTATCCCTAAGAGATTATGCTTGTATTATGCATACATATAAACCTTCCTCTTGGATCACTCTTTCTATAAAAAAACCCGCATCAAAATCCGTTGCGTAGTTTTAAAGATTTAAGCATACATAGGGATATAGGGACAGAGAAAGCGACTTTGTTTGATACTATGTAGTGATGATTTATCAGCGATTCATGCGATTTTGCTAGTATGTCTGTAAGTCGCGTCCGATGAAAAAAGTCGCAGTTGGCTGTTGTGGGGCCACGATAATGAAGCGGTAATGGATCGATTTGCAATAAGCGTGTGTTTACATGCGATTCAATGTTGTTTTACGTATTGTTACTAGTAGCTGAGTTATTGACCTAGATAATAATAACTTGCCTGTGGAGCTTAGGGCGTGGTTTCAATTCACAGCCCTCACAGCTCAGTTGTTAGTATGTATGATTTCTAGGCCGTGGGCCGTGGGTTCGATCCCCACCGAGAACAAGCATTTGTGTAATGAACATTATGTTTGTTCTCTGTGTTGGTGTTATAATATATTATAGGTATGTAAAAAGTACAAAATTTATGAGATAATAGACGAAATCAGAAAGGGGCAAGCGGTGAACAGACCATTACGTTATAATCTCTAATACTATAAGAATCAAAGTCCTGACTGACTGACTGACTGACTGACTGACTGACTGACATATAGACAACGTACAGCCTAAACCGCTGGTCCTAGAGACTTGAAATTTGAGGAGTACATAGGTCTTATGGCGTAGAGGTGTACTAAGAAGGGATTTTTGGAAATTCAACCCCTAAGGGTGTAAAAAGGGATGAAAACGTTTGTATGAAAAATTGTATTCCTTGAACCTACAAATTTGAAACTTGGAGTACATATACTTCAAGGCAAATTAAAAAGAAATGCATTTTTAGTTTTTTAAAACTACCCTTAATAAGTGTGCAAAGGGGTGTAAAAGTTTGTATGGGAGTTTTTTGACCGCTGGTCCTAGAGACTTGAAATTTGAAGAGTACATACGTTTTACAGCGTAGAAGTGTACTAAGAAGAGATTTTTGGAAAATCAACCCCTAAGGGTGTTAAAAGGGATGAAAACGTTTGTATGAAAAATAGTATTCCTTGAATCTACAAACTTGAAACTTGGAGTACATATACTTAAAGACAAAAAAATAGTAAAGGCATTTTTAGTTTTTTAAAACTACCCTTAATAAGTGTGCAAAGGGATGTAAAAGTTTGTATGGGAGTTTTTTGACCGCTGGTCCTAGAGACTTGAAATTTGAAGAGTACATAGGTCTTATAGCGTAGAGGTGTACTAAGAAGAGACTTTTGGAAATTCAACCCATAAGGGTGTAAAAAGGGATGAAAACGTTTGTATGAAAAATAGTATTCCTTGAACCTACAAACTTGAAACTTGAAGTACATATACTTAAAAACAAAAAAATTGTAAAGGCATTTTTAGTTTTTTAAAACTACCCTTAATAAGTGTGCTAAGGGATGTAAAAGTTTGTATGGGAGTTTTTTGACCGCTGGTCCTAGAGACTTGAAATTTGAAGAGTACGTAGGTCTTATAGCGCAGAGGTGTACTAAGAAGGGATTTTTGGAATTTCAACCCCTAAGAGAGTAAAAAGGGATGAAAACGTTTGTATGAAAAATAGTATTCCTTGAACCTACAAACTTGAAACTTGGAGTACATATACTTCAAGGCAAATAAAAAAAGAAATGCATTTTTAGTTTTTTAAAACTACCTTTAATAAGTGTGCAAAGGGATGTCAAAGATTGTATGGGAGTTTTTTGACCGCTGGTCCTAGAGACTTGAAATTTGATGAGTATATAGGTCTTATGGCGTAGAGGTGTACTAAGAAGGGATTTTTGGAAAATCAAACCCTAAGGGTGTAAAAAGAGTTGAAAACGCTGGTATGAAAAAAAATATTCTTTTAATCTACAAACTTGAAACTTGAAGTAGATGTACTCCAAGGCTAAAAATTAGGAAAGGCATTTTAAGTATTTTAAAACTACCCTTAATAAGTGTGCAAAGGGATGTCAAAGTTTGTATGGGAGTTTTTTGACCGCTGGTCCTAGAGACTTGAAATTTGCAGAGTATATAGGTCTTATGGCGTAGAGGTGTACTAAGAAGGGATTTTTGGAAATTCAAACCCTAAGGGTGTAAAAAGGGTTGAAAACGTTGGTATGACAAATTGTATTCCTTGAACCTACAAACTTGAAACTTGAAGTAGATGTACTCCAAAGCTAAAAAATAGGAAAGCAATTCTTAGTTTTTTAAAACTACCCTTAATAAGTGTGTAAAGGGATGTCAAAGTTTGTATAGGAGTTTTTTAACGCGTAGTGCGATTGACTTAAAACTTGAGGTAATTATACTAAGAAACAAATAATTAAGAATGACGCTTTTGATAATTACCTCTGCAAAGGGTGCAAATGACTGTAAAAGTTTCAAGTTTTATATGGAAGATTTTTAACGTGTAGTGTAATTAACTTCAAACTAAAAGAAAATATGTTCTATGTATAAATAACAAAAATACAGTTTGATTTTCGAAAACAACTCCTAAAAGGTTACCCTCCTTCGTTGCGCTCGAGTAAAAAGGATACAACGAGGCGTCAATGTTTGTAAGGGACATTCTGAAAACGGGAAACTTGAGTTGGCACGCAGAGATTTGAGGGTAGGTATCTACCGTGCCTGGGGATCAAAGTCGTGAAGCTGTTTCGTTTCGTTTGTTTTTGGGGTAGAAACTAGGAACAAATAAGTACATACTTTCCGTGTAAGGTTGTCTTTGTTGTATTTGTCATGTTTGTGCTTAACTCAGTACCTATACCTACCTACCTAATATAGGTAATGTACGCCTATAGGTGTTTAAAATCCTACCCTAATAATATACAAATCAATGCGAAAGTTACGATGTTGGGATGTTTGTGGCTCAATCACGGCTCACCACTTCAACGCGTGCGAAGCCGCGGGAAGCCACTAGTATATATTATAAGTAATGTACGTATGTATTATATATATATAATTTTTATTTTTTTGCTTTTGTTTCCGCTACAAATGTCATATTGTTTATTTTTTTTAGTTTATTAATAATTTGTAATGTGTGTGTTTTAGTAGCAAATAAATGTCTGTCTATGTCTATTAAAAATATAAATGAGCTATCTGATTCCCATAGTTTTTAGGGTTCCGTACCCAAAGGGTTAAACTGGACCCTATTACTAAGACTCCGCTGCCCGTACGTCGGTCAGTCTGTCTGTCTATCTGTCTGTCTATCTATCTGTCTATCCGTCCGTCTGTCACCAGGCAGTATCTCATGAACCGTGATAGTTACAGTTGAAATTTTCACAGATGATGTATTTCCCGCCGCTTTATCAACAAATATTAAAAAAATGAATAAAATATATATTTAAGGCCCATACAACAAACATGTTTTTTTGCCGTTTTTATGGTAGAAAATGGTACGTGCGTAACCCTTCGTGTTTAGTCCGACTCGCACTTGGCCGGTTTTATTTTTGCATCCTCTGAATACAATCTCACCTGATGGTAAGTGACGACATAGCCGACGCTGTTGTACTGTTGTGTAGGCTTGCCCAGCACCTACTATCCTCCAACTTTAGTAAAACAAATAATGTCTTATTTTACCAGTAACATTTCATTGTAGGTTTACCAAAAATGCTATTCTTTGTATAAAAATACCACCCTCTTCTTCAAGTAGATAACACATCGAACCCAAGCGACCCTCTCGTATTCAAGTACCGGCCTAACCCAAATCCAGATGGAAGCTCCCGGTACAACCAACGACCGAAAAATAACGTACTTTCCATAACAATAACAATAATTTACAAATGATAGAGCCCGTATTTCAGCTAATATCGCTAAATATTGCATAATATTACTTATATAATATTGAGGCCCGGTCACGTTCACCCAATCACGTAGCGACAACAAAACAAGTTTATCTAATATGCATTTTATTGTCCCAAAGGCGACGAAAACTTGGTGCCTATGGAATTTCTAAGGAGGGTGCGCAGAAAAGTTTTTATTAATATTTTATTAAACTAATAAAACTGGATGACAAACGTAATAATAGGTTATGAATGACGTATGCAGGTTTACTACCTTTTAGAAAAGTCGTTAGGTGAGCAATAATATTGTACGCGTTGTTTTGAAAATGGTTGTATGGAGTCATCATAAAGATAATAAAATGTCTAATAGAATAATTGAAGTCGTAACAAAAAGTTATTATTATTATTTAGCATCAAAACCTAAAAATTAAAAAAAATACTATAATCTGCTTATTTAATTATTATTTATTGAGTACCAGGGGTTAAGGTCAAATATTTTTTTCAATCTACACTAGCTACATCTACACTAATATTATAAAGAGGAAAGATTTGTATTTTTGTATGTAACGAATAGGCTCAAAAACTTCTGGTCCGATTTCAAAAATTCTTTCACCATTAGAATGCTACATTATCCTTGAGTAACATAGGCTATATTATATTTTCAAAAAAATCAGGGATCCTTAATAAAACTCCAATAATGTAACCCAAGGTGGAAAACAAAAACCTTATATCGCGTGCGTTGCGAAAACTATTGATGATAGAACAAAATAATGTACTACAATTTTGTAGAACACGCCATCATCTATAAAAAATGTCGCAACAGCATATGTCTAACTATTATAGTTATGTCACAATAAGTGTTCTTTTATTATAAAAAAATAATTTAAATGCCGTCGCTAGAAAAGGGTCCTTAATTGTACCTTGGTATTAATCCTTATCCAAATAAATCATTTCATAATTAAGACGGTTTCAATACCTATAGATAACTTCTTAAAGTTTTCAAATCGGACGTTCCATTCAAAAGGTATGACGAAATTAAAATAGTTAACGGGTCCACGGGTCACGCACGGGGTGCGATTTCACTCACTCAGGGAGAAGGACGTGCGAAATGTACTGTATGAAATAAGTAGACGCAAGGCTAGAACCCACGGTCTAAGTTTATTCTAAAATGTTCAAAAAATTTATGACCACCCATGCGAAGCTGGGACAGGCCGCTAGTGTTAAATATAAGGACAACTTCGTCACGTCCTATTAATCAGGTGAAATTAGGCGCCAGGCGATCAAGTCTAGAAACACATGTACAAAAGTTATGGTTTGGTTTTGACTGACTTTTTGTATTAGTTTGATTAATATTGTGTTAAACTGTGGTATCCTTTAATAGGGCACAGGACGAGACTTATATTGTTTTGTTTGAGTCTGGTTTTAAGTGTTGAGTATTATTTCTTGGCAATCCCAAAGAATAAATGATAACAATTTCAATAAAAAAAAAATACAAGAATTTTAATAAATTTCAACATACATTGAGTTATTTAGAAATACATTTTAATAAAAATAAAAGTATCTTTCAAAAATAGATATAATTGACATGAAACAGTTGAACTATCTACAGACCGTTGCAAGATCTAAATTAGTGCCAATCGGAAGCGTCCCCAAGATGCTATTTAGTAGTAACAAATAAAATATTTTTTTGTCAACAAGTACCTAAAAGCAAGTGCATTTCTTTGCAAACGGTACAACAAGTGGCGTAGCTTCGTAGCTCCGTAGCTCGTAGGCCGCGTAGACCTCGAGCCTACGGCGTGCAACTTTGATGATAGTCGTAGCCGCCACATGCCGCTTGCTTATTATTGTTCTTTGAACTTCGCCGCCTAGTGTTGAGTTATATCCTGGTTTTAAATGGAATGTGTGGAATACTAACGGTCTTATTAGCGAAGAATGTTTTATCCGGTCTTTATTATTAGCCTGAGAAAGTCCAGGCTTTCCATAGGACTCCTATTACACATTTTTGGGGAGAACGGTTTTAAACAATCTCTATCAACCAACTTTAAGGGTAGTAGAGCTCTTTGTGGAGGGCTCGTCCGGGGAAGTACTACCACCACGCCTTTTTCTGCCGCCAAGCAGCATTGCTGTGTTTCGGTTTGAAGAGTGTGGTTGCCGGTGTAATTACAGGCACATGCGGCTTAACGTCTAACGTCAAATTGATGGACGCAGGCCAGTGCATCGTAGGGTATGTTCCTATCGTGCGTGACTTACGAGGCAATGCTTTGTTATAGGTGATGGTTACTACTTAACATCAGGTGGGCCATCTGCTTGTTCTATCAGCTGGTTGTATAAAAAAGAACTTTCTGCGATTTTTAGTAGAATGTCGCCGGCTCATCACGTAGGGCGTCCTACGTCTCTTCTTTTCGTCAGTACCATAAATACAAGCAAATAATTAAAGGATGTTCTTGCTTTCTCCTTCAACAGGTTGGCCAGACTTAAAAATAGGTTAGATTGTGATGTATGCCAGAGTAACATTATCCGTCAGATAAAAATAATGGAATTTGTTTTTGACAAGTTCAAAGCGGAGGCGGAAATATTATCTGACGGTTGACGTTATTAAAAGTTAGTTGTTTTTTTTTAGTGAACTTCATTTCTCGTTAGCAAATTTTTATTGTTATGATTTAGTCAAGTTTTTTATGTACTTATGCCTTATATATACTTATATATATATATTTATTTTTCTGTAGCATAAATAAAAATCGTTGGTCATAAACAAAATATTCAGGAACAGACAAGAAACATAATAATACGTATGTTTCTTCCCTTAGACTATTTAAACAATACAATAGCATATGGAACAAGCAGATGGCCCACCTGATGTTAAGTGATAACCATCACCAATAACAAAGCATTGCCTCCTGAGTCACGTACGATAGGAACTTGCCCTGGGCGCTGCGTCCATCAACTTGAGGCAATCTTAATTTATTACGCATGCCTGGGTCAGAGTCGTGAAGTTACTAATGTGATGTTGTTTTGTTCCAGAACCAGCTACTAATTGCACCATCATCAACCATGGTGCGCGTATAAACGTCACGCTGGCGGGATACGGCCGACACGCGTACGGGGGCGCATACCACGCGCGCGCCTCCTCCATACCGCTCAACGCAAGTAAGTTCCCTTCTTCTAGCGTGTCAAGGTACAAAGGGGCTACGACCGTTCGTTCATCCTTCCGTTCAGCCCGTTAAATAACTTTGTGCACATGCCAAAATTTACGAAGATAAAATTACTGAAGCCAGTTATGAAAAATTGCAAACAATCAATTTTCGGAGAACAAAATTACAAAGGTTCGGCAAAAATATCATTTTGATTTAAACCTAAAAATCAAGTTAGAAAACTAGTGAATCATATTTTCGGCATGACCAGGTTGAAATTGTTACGACAAAAATTAAACACTTTCTATCGATTTTCAGATAAATACGTGATTTACCCCTCTTAATTAAATTTATGGACGCAGGGCAGTGCATCGTAGGGCACGTTCCGTGGGTGACTTACGAGGCAATGCTTTGTGATGGTTACCACTTAACATCAGGTGGGTCATCTGCTTGTTCCGTCAGCTAGTTGTATAAAAAAAACCAAGTGTCGGTATCACCCATTTATAGCACGAACCATTTTATCCGGTAAATGATCTTCTTTATTTAATTTATCACTATATCGTCCTTTAAATGAGCAAGTTGTCTCTGACATCACAGACCATAATTTTAAATGGATGCAAAATAGGTTAATATATTACTTTAACTTTAAGAAATATAATTAACTAGTGGCTTCCCGCGGCTTCGCACGCGTTGAAGTGGTGAGCCGTAATTGAGCCACAAACATCCAAACATCGTAACTTTCGCATTGATTTGTATATTATTAGGGTAGGATACCTACGCAGGTATAAGAGATACCTATAGGCGTACATTACCTATATTAGGTAGGTAGGTAGGCATAGGTACTGAGTTTAGCACAAACATGACAAATACAACAAAGACAACATTCACGGAAAATATGTACTTATTTGTTCCTAGTTTCTACCCCAAAAACAAACGAAACGAAACAGCTTCACGACTTTGATCCCCAGGCACGGTAGATACCCTCAGATCTATTCGTACTAACTCAAGATTTCCGTTTTAGAATGTCCCTTACAAACATTGACGCCTTGTTGTATCCTTTTTACTTGAGCGCAACGAAAAAGGGTAACGTTTCAGGGGTTGTTTTCGAAAATCAAACTGTCTTTTTGTTATTTATCCACAGAACACATTTTCTTTTAGTTTGAAGTTAATTACACTACGCTTTAAAAATCTCCCATACAAACCTTGAAACTTTGTCAGTCTTTTGCACCCTTTGCAAGGGTGGTTTTAAAATATTGAAAACGTTTTTTTAAATTATATATTGTGGAGTATATTTACTTCAAGTTTGAAATCAATAGCACTATGCGTTAAAAATCTCCCATACTAACTTTTACCAGCCATTTGCACCCTTTGCAGGGGTAATTATCAAAACTTAAAAGCGTCATTCTTAATTATTTATTTCTTGGTATATTTACCTCTAGTTTTAAATCAATCGCACCACGCGTTAAAAAACTTACATACAAACTTTGACATCCCTTTGCACACTTATTAAGGGTAGTTTTAAAAAACTAAAAATGCCTTTCCTATTTTTTTGCCTTGAAATAAAATTTCTCCAAATTTCAAGTTTGTAGGTTCAAGGAATATTATTTATCATGCAATCGTTTTCATCCCTTTTTACACCCTTAAGGGTTGAATTTCCAAAAATCCCTTCTTAGTACACCTCTACGCCATAAGACCTATGTACTTTTCAAGTTTTAAGTCTCTAGGACCAGCGGTCAAAAAACTCCCATGCATACTTTTACATCCCTTAGCACACTTATTAAGGGTAGTTTAAAAAAACTAAAAATGTATTTCCTATTTTTTTGTCTTGAAGTATATGTACTCCAAGTTTTAAGTTTGTAGGTTCAAGGAATACAATTTTTCATACAAACGTTTTCATCCCTTTTTACACCCTTAGGGGTTGAATTTCCAAAAATCCCTTCTTAGTACACCTCTACGCCATAAGACCTATGTACTCCTCAAATTTCAAGTCTCTAGGACCAGCGGTTTAGGCTGTGCGTTGTCTATATGTCAGTCAGTCAGTCAGTCAGTCAGTCAGTCAGTCAGGACTTTGATTCTTATAGTATTAGAGATGTAATAAACATGGTAGGTATTACATAACACCATCTACATCTTGTAATCTATTTCCTTCACAAAACAAAACATTCCATTCTACTGAGAAACGTATCAATAACAGTGTTTAATTAAAACGTTACATGGAAGGTATTCGCAGCCTGGTAGCTATTCGCGAAATATTTGTTAATGAATAGAGAGCTGCAATTCGAAAATGCCGGTGTCGCGGCAATATGCCGGAACAATACCGCTGCATGCGTGTGTGCCATAGTGTATGCATGTCTGGGATATCTAACAAAAGTGGTACAGTACGGAGTTATTAGAAGAAGCCTTGGACCAGATCTTGCCCTTCTTATGGAGTAGTATAGGTGGTTTTATAACGCCAACTAGCCCAAAAGTAAGCAAAGTTTATTTATAGGAGCAAAGTTAATTGAGTTTTTCCTAAAAAAAATAATGTGGCTCGTTGGTAAATACTTTTACTCAATATATACGGATATGGATAAAACTACAATAAACATGTACATTTTAACCGAGTAGGTACAGTCAGCTACACATCAAATTATACACCCTATATACCTCTGTATATAGGGTACTAGCGGCCTGTCCCAGCTTCGCATGGGTGGTTATACATTTTTAGAACATTTTAGGATAAACTTAGACCGTGGGTTCGAACCTCGCATCTGCTTATTTTATACATTTGCACGTCCTTCTCCTTGAGTGAGTGAAATCGCACCCCGGGCGTGACCCGTGGACCCGTTAACATTTTTAATTTCGTCATATCTTTTGAATGGAATGTCCGATTTGAAAAATTTAAGAAGTAATCTATAGGTATTGAAACCGTCTTAATTATGAAATGATTTATTTGGATAAGGATCAATACCAAGGTACAAATAAAGACCCTTTTCTAGCGGCGGCATTTCAATTATTTTTTTATAATAAAAGAACACTTATTGTGACATATGCTGTCGCGACATTTTTTGTAGATGATGACGTGTTCTACAAAATCGTAGTACATTGTTTTGTTCTATCATCAATAGTTTTCGCAGCGCACGCGATGTAAGGTTTTTGTTTTCCACCTTGGGTTACATTATTGGAGTTTTAGTAAGGATCCCTGATTTTTTTGAAAATATAATATAGCCTATGTTACTCAGGGATAATGTAGCATTCTAATGGTGAAAGAATTTTTGAAATCGGACCAGTAGTTTTTGAGCCTATTCGTTACATACAAACATACAAAAATACAAAAATACAAATCTTTCCTCTTTATAATATTAGCTCTCTAGATGTAATAAAAAGGATGGCAGGAAAGGGACGGATTGATGACAAGCAGCGCGTTAAGGAGCGAACTAAATAACAACAAGATATCGCACCCTCTCGCACAATTCACGCTTTACTTAATAGTTCAAAGTCCAAAAAGGGTAGTCTGATGCGTAGCTGTATGAACTGGCACATGTTAGTAACATCTTCATTATCTGGAAGAAGTCCACTGCTGGACATAGGCCTCTCCTATACATTTCCAGGAAGAACGATACTGAGCCCTCTCCATCCATCGGCTTCCCGCGATCCTCACGATGTCATCAATTCACCGTGGAGGGCGTCTCAAGCCATATATTAGGTTATAACATTAAAAAATAAATAAATTGCTGTTCAACTTTATGTCAGTGACTGTACACTGTTATATCGATGTTTTAACAAGACCATTGTGATCAACAATGTTTGGTCGCCAACCGCTTATGGCATTGCAATGACACGTAAACAACATGATTTGGTACCGGTGGTTAAAGCCAATTTCGCGGAATTTATGCACGAGAGTTAACTATAATATATAACTCAGAGTTAGCATGTATTTTGACGTGGCAATGGAAGGCATATAGCTCGTAGAACCGACAACTTCAGGGAATAACTAAATAAATAATTTTTGGTAGACTTTGCTTAATTAGATAGTGCTGTGTGGAAAGTCCACCAACGTTTAAAATAGTGTGATACTTTATCGCATCGTTTAAAGGCGCCTTTATGCCATAACGATTATAATCAGTCGTTGATCTCAATTATCCTAATAGCAATAAACTAGCTGACCGTGCTGTTACGAATTTCATAAGCCATTAAGGTAGTACGGAGAGCGATTATGTTCACTTTGGTCATGACATGAATACCTATTTACTTGCATATTATATACGTGATTGTATTGCACATAGACCCGTTATATAATATAAAATGAAAGTATTGTAAATATTTTATTACTTCTTGCTAATGGAATATCATTGCCTCGCAAGTCACTCACGATAGGAATTTGTCCTGCGCGAGAGTACTACCACTGAAGGCGAAGATAAGAGCTAATGTGACTCTCGCTCGCACATTAAAATTTCATTTTGATCGTTACAAGTTTTCCTACTTAAAAGTTTGCTTATGTACGAAAACTAGTAAAGCAAACTTTTTGCTAAACTGTGTGCAATGTGATTGCACACAAGGTGGTTGATTGCGATTTTTCGAAAATGAGTTTAGTGATTTTATATCTTTCAACATGTCGAAACGTGCGAGCGAGAGTCACATTAGCTCTTGTCTTCGCCTGAACCTATTTCTGCTGCTGCTAAGCAGTGATGTTTACTGTGTTCCGATTTGAAGGATATGGGTGCCGGTGCAAAAACAGGCACCAGTGAATCAACACACGTCTCAAACACTGTCAAATGACACCTGTATGAAAATTCTTTTGTATTTGGTTTTATGTATTGCGAGCCCGAGTTTTGTATGGAGTCAGAAGAGATCCTAGCTCGCCCGACGATCCCCACCGAGAACAAACATTTGTGTGATGACCATAGATGTTTGTTCTCTGTCTGGGTGTTAAATAATATTATCAGTATGTATTTAAAAAAAAGTATGTAAGTAGTCAGCTATCTGGTTCCCATATCACAAGCTTTGGCTTAGTTTGGGGCGAGATAGTGCTGTGTGGAATGTCCACCAATATTTAATTATTTTATTTATTTATAGTTTCCTATCCTCCGATGGTGCTTTAAAAGTTCTCTTGTTGCATCCTTGTTCCACACTGTCTCATCCTGTCAATATTTGTCATTAAAACAAATGCTGTGACGGTTCAAACCAGGTCGCCCCTATGTGTTGACGTGCAGTCGTCACGTGACGGACAAATGGAGTTGTTATAAGAGTCACATAACCGTGACGATAAGTTGATAGAGGGTGCCATGGTCACGCTATATTAAACATCTACTACGTCTGGCACAAGTCTATGCTACTGTGGTATCTGGTACAATAATAGTGTTTTGAGATGACTTGTTGATGAAACAAGCAGATGGCCCACTTTATGTTAACTTGTACCTATCAGCCTTCACAGCTCAGTTGTTAGTAGTTCTGCCTTCTGCGCCGTAGGCCGTGGGTTCAATCCCCACCGTAAACAAACATTTGTGTGATGAACATAAAAAAGTAAAAAATGTGTTTTATTGACATAATTAGTTAGTGTGATGAACATAGATGTTTGTTCTTTGACTGGGTGTTATTATATATTACTAGAGGCTTCCCGCGGCTTCGCACGCGTTGAAGTGGTGAGCCGTGATTGATCCACAAACATCCAAACATCGTAACTTTCGCATTGATTTGTATATTATTAGGGTATGATTTTAAATACCTACGTAGGTATCAATGATACCTATAGGCGTTCATTACCTATATTAGGTAGGTAGGTATAGTTACTGAGTATAGCACAAACATGACAAATACAACCAAAATAACCTTACACGGAAAATATGTACTTATTTGTTTACTTAGTTTCTACCCCAAAAACAAACGAAACGAAACAGCTTCACGACTTTGATCCCCAGGCACGTTAGATATCCTCAGATCTCTTCGTACCAACTCAAGATTCCCGTTTTTAGAATGTCCCTTACAAACATTGACGCCTCGTTGTATCCTTTTTATTACACAGAACACATTTTATTTTAGTTTGAAGTTACACTACGCGTTAAAAAACTCCCATACAAACATTGACATCCCTTTGCACACTTTGCAGGGGTGGTTGTAAAATATTGAAAACTTAATTTTAAATCATTTATTGTTGAGCATATTTACTTCAAGTATGAAATCAATCGCACTATGCGTTAAAAACTCTCCCATACTAACTTTTACAGTCATTTGCACCCTTTGCAGAGGTAATTATCAAAAGTTAAAAGCGTCATTCTTAATTATTTATTTCTAAGTATATTTACCTCAAGTTTTAAGTCAATCGCACCACGCGTCAAAAAACTCCCATACAAACTTTGACATCCCTTGGCACACTTATTAAGGGTAGTTTTAAAAAACTAAAAATGCTTTTTCTACTTTTTGGCTTTGGAGTAGGTACATCTACTTCAAGTTGTTTCAAGTTTGTAGGTTCAAGGAATACAATTTTTCATACCAACGATTTCAACCCTTTTTACACCCTTAGGGGTTGAATTTCCAAAAATCCCTTCTTAGTACATCTCTACGCCATAAGACCTATATACTCTTCAAATTTCAAGTCTCTAGGACCAGCGGTCAAAAAACTGTTATACAAACTTTTACATCCCTTTGCACACTTATTAAGGGTAGTTTTAAAAAACAAAAAATGTCTTTCCTATTTTTTTGCTTTGAAGTATATGTACTCCAAGTTTCAAATTTGTAGGTTCAAGGAATACTATTTTACATGCAAACGTTTTCATCCCTTTTTACACCCATAGGGGTTGAATTTCCAAAAATCCCTTCTTAGTACACCTCTACGCCATAAGACCTATGTACTCCTCAAATTTCAAGTCTCTAGGACCAGCGGTCAAAAAACTCCTTTACAAACTTTGACACCCCTTTGCACACTTATTAAGGGTAGTTTTAAAAAACTAAATACCTTTCCTAATTTTTAGCATTGGAGAACATCTACTTCAAGTTTCAAGTTTGTTGATTCAAGGAATACAATTTTTCACACCAACGTTTTCAACCCTTTTTACACCCTTAGGGGTTGAATTTCCAAAAAATCCCTTCTTAGTGCACCTCTACGCCATAAGACCTATGTACTCCTCAAATTTCAAGTCTCTAGGACCAGCGGTTTAGGCTGTGCGTTGTCTATATGTCAGTCAGTCAGTCAGTCAGTCAGTCAGTCAGTCAGGACTTTGATTCTTATAGTATTAGAGATAAGTATGTATTTAAAAAAAAAAGGATTTAAGTATTATATCAGCTATCTAGTTCCCATACCTATTAGAAGCTTTGGCTTAGTTTGGGGCTAGATAGTGGTGTGTGGAAAGTCAACCAATATTTATATAAATTTTTATTTATTTATCATTTATTACGAATTATGTTCTTAAACTATACAGGTATTAAGTAAGTATTTTTTTTATGCCACCGACACCCTTTAAACCGTAATACGGCAGCGCTGCTTGTCGGCATTAATAGACATGGTAGTATAGTATATAGTATACTTAGTATACTTACTATATATAGTATACTTCCCCGAAGCCGTTCACAAAAAGACCTACTACCTGTTGTCTAAAGGTTTATTATTTTTTTATCCTTGTCAGTTGTCCCGTGATCAACTAAGAAAGTAACAAAATTTAAATACCAAGAAAAAATACAGTCTATGAGAATTGCTTTCTGAAAAGCCTTTTTAGGTTTTAAGAGTAGTAGAGCTCTTTGTGAAGGGCTCGTCCGGGGAAGTACTACCACCACGCCTTCTTCTCCCGCCAAGCAGCGTTGCTGTGTTTCGGTTTGAAGAGTGTGGTTGCCGGTAATTACAGGCACATGAGGTTTACCATCTGTATGTCTAAGTTGATGGACCCAGGGCAGTGCATCGTAGGGCACGTTCCTATCGAGCGTGACTTGCGAGGCAATGCTTTGTTATAGGTGATGGTTACTACTTAAAATCAGGTGGGCCAACTGCTTTTTCCATCAGCTATCAGTTGTATGGAAAAAAAGATAATAACGCTGACATTTACCTCAAACTCTATGGTAATACCTACTGGTCTAGAAACAGTAACTCCAGAACGCTCCAGAAATTTCAGGGCTGACGGGATGAGAGCAGTATTGAAGAAACATGACCTGGTTTGAACCTACAATGCGCTAGAAATAGAAACCTGTTCGCATCTTATTCATAAGGCTGGACGTGGAACCCTTTTACTAGTATATTAAAACAGGTCTGGAAGCTTGCTGAAACAGTATAAGATAAAACAAAATTAAGAACATTTTAAGATAAAACAAAAACACAACAGTCACGATAGTTTGAAAGCTTAATCTAATGCTTCTATTGATTAGTGATCGAATCGAAAAAGGTATTTAATTGAAATTGATTGCAAAAAATAAAATAATATATAAAATAATATTTTTTTTAAATCAGTATAGCAGTGGGTGAATGTGGGCTGATTGGATGGATGTATAAATTCCTGATTACTAAATAAAATAACTAAAACTGATTGCAACATAAAATATATGCATTTCGACTTGAACTGCATATATTTTATGTAAAACTTAGACTTATTCTGTAAAAATTTACGAAATATAATAATTTTCTCACTGAAGTCAAGCAAAATGGTGTAATGTTGATAATATTCCATCAAAGGATGCGGCGTTTAGCTGGCTTACCAAGGTTTAATTTTTTCACTATGCTCTTGTGACGCTTAGATAAACATTCTTATCACTCTTTCTGCATTATTCCAAGGCTAGATAGCTCTATACCTCAGTTTGAAGGCACTGTGTTTTGGTGAACTACGCCCTCGAATGATTCGCGCGGAAAACCTTTGCCTTCTGTACAGCGTTTTGTAAATTCACTACAGGCCTGAAAAGCCTGTAGATCAACGTTGCGTGAACTGAAACGCTCGACTTTCAGGCTGCCAAATGTCCGGGAGCCTGCTGCGTCGAGATCGCCCATTATTTTTTATTGCACAATCGTCTGACGACTCTGTTAAAAGATGTACTTGTACCGTTGCGTTTGTTGTTTTTGGGTTAAGTTTCTGCAAATAAGTACGGCGCCGAGTTCGGAAGATCTAGACTAGACAATGTCGTGGATAACAAAACGCTATTTTCGCGTTGTGGACGCCAAAAGCCAGGGCTATTCACTTAAAATAACCTTATAACGACACGTGTATTTATTTTCATATTCCACTTTGATTGCATTCAATTTAGATAAGTTCCATCGATGGTATTGAATTATTTATACGTGAAAATAAAAATAAAACTTTAGGTATTTGACAAATACGTAGGTATTATTTAATTTTAATGAATATTAACTACCTAATTTGCATGTTTACAATTTACAGACAGACATTACAGACAGAGACAGTAAAGACGGTTTTAAATTCATATTTATCTAAAAATAAGTGTCTGTTGTCCATTGGTCTAACTAATAACTTCATGAAACATCTGCTAAATTTAATTCACTCAAGTTCTGAATACCCAAAAAGGTGACGGTGTTAGATAGCGGTCATAGTGATCTCACGTCAAACAGAACTGCCGTAGCACTGGTGGTGTAGTGGTGTCAGTACTGCCTTCCGATTAGAAGGTCGTGGGTAAGAAGATTCCTAAACATATTGCCAGTATATATTTTTTTATTATAAAATAGGTTGCTGTAATTTATTAGAAATTTGGTAGGTTTAGAACTTGCACACTGCTTGGCTGGTAAGCTATTTTTTAAAAAATAGTTAGCATGTTCAAATATGATATTGAAGACATCATTTTATACCCTCTTCGAGATCTTTGTTTTTTTATATGTACTAGCTTAGATTATTTTTACTTAACCAAATATACGTTTGTGGCATCACCGCTTCAAGGCGATCGTTATTTTACGAAAGCCGCTTCTTAGAAACCCCATAGCAGTATCGAGCTAATCACCAGATCTCTTCGGTCATCGTTTTATGCAAATTAATGCAAAACAAGTTGGAATAATAATTCTTAATGAAAAATAACCCTACTGTATTCATCAAGACAGGCCCTTGAACTGGGTACGAACTTGCAATATCTTTTTTAAGTGTTACTTAGCACCCTTCGGAATCGTACTTACTTAAAGAGTAGTAGAGCTCTTTGTGAAGGGCTCGTCCGGGGAAGTACTACCACCACGCCTTTTTCTGCCGCCAAGCAGTAACGCTGTCTTTCGGTTTGAAGAGTGTGGTTGCCGGTGTAACAGGCACAGGCACTTGAGGCCTAACATCTGTATGCCTCAAGTTGATGGACGCAGTGCAGTGCATCGTAGGGCACGGTCCTATCATGCGTGACTTACGAGGCAATGCTTTGTTATAGGTAATGGCTACCACTTAACATCAGGTGGGCCATCTGCTTGTTCCATCAGCTGATTGTATAAAAAAAAAACTTCCATAACAATACTAAGAATTTGTTAAATTATTTACGTAGTGACTGGACCAATTTGGATGAAACACAACCAAGGATGTTCAGATGATCAGACTAACGAAATAGGTCATCTCAAATCTCTCTGTACCAAGTATTAACCCAAGATTTTTCAAGCCTAAGAGGAGGCATTCACAGCCGTCACCGTTCAATTGGCAGTAGCTCTGCTTTCTGCGCCGTAGGCCGTGGGTTCGATTCCCACCGAGAACAAACATTTGTGTGATGAACATAGATGTTTGTTCTCTTTCTGGGTGTTATATAAGTATGTATTTACAAAAAAAAGTATAAATGTATTATATCTATATCAGCTATCTGGTTCCCATATTACAAGCTTTGGCTTAGTTTGGGGCTAGATAGTGCTGTGTGGAAAGTCCAACAATATTTATTATTTATTTATTTATTCAATGATACATCTATCCCATTTCGTACATACCCACACTATGCAGAAGTTGATATTCCATACGTGACAGGTTGCAAGCCCATCTCCGCTGCTAGAATACTAGTTTCCTCATGGATTTTTTCCTTCAGCGATTGAAAGTACCGGCATTGTGCACATAAAAAAAAAACTATAGTCGCTTTAAAATCTCGCTGCATGCTCGGTCAGTGCTCAACCTATAGTCGCGTTAAACTCCCGCTGCAAACTCGGTCATAAATCATCTTAACACACGCTAAAACAAAAGGATCGTCCGTTCTCCTAAGTGCGAGAGAGAGAGAGCAATATTGCTGTCTCGTTCCGATAACCTATGACCGAGCCTGCAGCGAGAGTTAAACACGACTATAGTAAATTGCCTGTTCTTCTAGGCTTGGTCGCGTGGAACTGGCACCTAGAGTCACCTGGCTTTAAGACGATTCAAAGTGATCCTTGCGATTCTCCATACAAAAAAGGCCTGACGTTACGAAAAACTAAATACAAAAATAGTAAACAAAACTCAGACTAGGTGTACAGATCAAAGTTAAGATATCAAAAAAATAAGAAGTACGGGATCAAATACAGCCAAACGGACATCGATGAAGGAGTAAAGTCGGCAGGATATTAGGGATTACAGGACAAAGAACAGTGCTGTTGGCGATATTTCATCGGAGGGTTGTCGTGTGGCTCGGGCACATGTTCAGTATTACAGAGCTGTGAGCATAGCTTATAAAGGGAACAGCTGGTACTCCCATACTTTGGTTACTGTTTGGGCCATTTCATGCTTTCCATTTCTAGTTTAGCAACGAATTACTACGATCCCAAAAAAAAACAAGGATATTGACACCAGCATCAAAAAGAAAGTATCTGACTAATACACTAGATAGAAAAAAAAATACGTATAATATGTTTTGGTTTTTGGAATTCTCTATAAAATACTTGTCGGGTATGTTAGTGCAGTACATCATAGCGAATGCTGCTATCGTGTGTGGTTTTATAGGCAATGTTTTGTTATAGGTGATGGTTACCACTTAACATCAGATGGGCTGTAAACTTGTTCTATTAGCATGTAGCAAAAAAAGAAACGTATCATAGATAACAACCACCTGTATTTATTTCAGTGAAAGTTTTGTTTTCACTGTCATTATACATCTAGGTACTAAAAGTAAAGCTTATGCTAGTTTTAGCTAGTTTATTTCTCAAAACGGCACTTAAGTATACGTCGATATAAAGTAATAAGCTCGATAATAAAAGTTTAAATGTTAGGATGCTTGTGGCTCGATTTAGTCGTAATGGCTGGACAGGTTTTTAAGAAACAAAAGCTAAATTGAAGTACGACACCTGGAATTACCTATATTTTTAAAAACGAAAAATTACATTGAAAAGTAGTAACCAAATGTAAAAGCTACGAACTTTAGGATATTAGGTACTGGTTATGTACTTACATTGAGTCACATAAGTTATGTCATGTGTAAATAAATAAAAACTTTATCTTTTTTTTCTTTCATTTGGCGTACTGCTTCATTGGCATCTTTCGTTTAGGGTAAACAGCTTTTTAGGCAAATCTCATGTTTAGGTATAATGCCCTCATTTAGCATCTCGCGCTTAAGGTACCTCGATCAAAAGGGTGATTAAAGCAGACTTTTATGTTTCTTGTATTTTTTTGTTAGTTTATGCTGTACCAGTGTTATGTCAAATAAAATATATTGTTTATTGTATTCTATTTACGAGATACATAAATGAGCGAGCTACGCATTAATAAGCTGTGCCTCGAGTGATGCCCCCGGGGTCACGTCAGAAATACCTGCGACGTAGCTTTTTGTTGTCCGTTGCTTTGTCCACCTTCAGTAGAGTGGAGGCTGCGGTTTCTAAAGCATAGTAAAGTTGTAGTGGCCGTTGTTTCACTAGCATACCGACCTTCAATTTGCTCACTCGTTTTTTGAAACCTTTGGCACGAAATGCTCCTAACTGGCATTCTACTCTGTACTGCATTGTTGTCGACGGTTTGCTCTGTGATGAAAATAAAAGTATTTTTTCGAGCCAGGGAATTCTGATTTTTGCGCGAAACTGTAGTTATAATGAAAGAGAAAGTAGACTTTCATGATAATATTTTCTGTTGAAGTTGGTGTGAATGTGAACACCTAGACGTAGCGTGCTTAAAACTATAATGTAATAAGTGCATATACAATACACAACATATGAGGCATTTTAATTCCTTCAAAAACAAATAAAGATCGTGATAGAACTAAATCTTCACTTCGATGAATCATTGCAAGGTTTTTGTCTTTGTGATATATTAAAATATTTCATCTTGCATGACTGTGAAAACTGCCTTCACGAAAAGCTAGAGCAAACCAACCATAACTCAATGATATACGGTTTAAATTCCAATCCACAATGTCCTATCTACTAACCAAATATTTGTCTTGCCATACAAAGTAGCAGCTAGAAAAAGTAGACGTTTCATTATTCATTGTTCGTTCGAAAAGCGTCGCTGACATGGTAAGCTTATGGTTTATAATGAATTGGCACGGGAATTAGAATAAAAACCTTCATTGAGCAGCCTCGTTAGTCACTTACTTTTTTCATACAGAGAATGAACTAACTTCGTGGATTGAACTGACTGTAAAAATCTTTCTGATTATACACAACTAGCTCTTACCTGCGGCTTCGCTCGCGCACGTTTACTATAGAATACTTACAAATAGATATGATTGGCAACATCTATAATAAATAAATTGTATTTTCTTCCCCATGGAACAATCTTGAGCCACGTAATTTTGTCAGAAGAAACAGGTACTAACTGACAACTTGAAGTTCCTGCCTCTTCGATTGTTTGTATAGAATATACAAAATAAGCAAAAAAACAAAAAAAGTCGGGATAAAAATTACCCTATGCCCGTCTCCTGGTTCTAAGCTACCTTCCCACCAATTTTCAGCCTAATTGGTTCAGCCGTTCTTGAGTTATAAATAGTGTGACTTTCTTTTATATATCATCATCAGCCCAAAGAAGTCCACTGCTAGTAAACTTAAGGTTCTTCAAGGATGTGGATGTGAGGATGTGAGCATGTGAGCATATGAGTATGTGAGCATGTGAGCATGTAAGCATGTGAGCATGTGAGCATGTGAGCATGTGAGCATGTGAGCATGTGAGCATGTGAGGATGTGAGCATGTGAGCATGTGAGCATGTGAGCATGTGAGCATGTGAGGATGTGAGGATGTGAGCATGTGAGCATGTGAGGATGTGAGCATGTGAGCATGTGAGTATGTGAGCCCGTGAGCTTGTGAGCATGTGAGCATGTGAGCATGTGAGCATGTGAGGATGTGAGCATGTGAGGATGTGAGCATGTGAGCATGTGAGCATGTGAGCATGTGAGCATGTGAGCATGTGAGCATGTGAGCATGTGAGCATGTGAGGATGTGAGCATGTGAGCATGTGAGGATGTGAGTATGTGAGGATGTGAGCATGTGAGCATGTGAGCATGTGAGCATGTGAGCATGTGAGCATGTGAGCATGTGAGCATGTGAGCATGTGAGCATGTGAGCATGTGAGCATGTGAGGATGTGAAGATGTCTCGAAGGTACGTCCATTTACCCACATTTTTCAGTATCATAACACACTAAAGAGGATTTAATTTACAAACTTCATTGATTAATTTAAATTAAAGTGGATTTATTCATGACAACTGCAAATCGTACAGCTATTAATTGTATCCTTTTTTTTACGAATTAATGATCCCGCTTTAAAAATAATTCCCTTATACTATACCACTTAAATTAAAAGATCAACGGATTGTTACCCTGGCTTACATTTAAAGGATGTCTTTCATGCATAAAATATGTATATGTATTACTTGTGGCTTCCCGCGGCTTCGCACGCGTTGAAGTGGTGCCGTGATTGAGCCACAAACATCCAAACATCGTAACTTTCACATTGATTTGTATATTATTAGGGTAGGATTTTAAATACCTACGTAGGTATAAGAGATACCTATAAACGGCCATTACCTATATTAGGTAGGTAGGTATAGGTACTCAGACTCAAAAACTTGCCAAATACAACAAAGACAACCTTACACGGAAAATATGTACTTATTTGTTCAGGAGGTAGTTTTACTTTGCAGGGGTAGTTTTAAAATATTGAAAACGTGATTTTAAATAATTTATTGTGGTGTATATTTACTTCAAGTTTGAAATCTATCGCACTAAACTAAAAATCTCCCATACTAACTTTTACAGTCATTTGCACCCTTTGCAGGGGTAATTATCAAAAGTTGAAAGCGTCATTTTTAATTAATTATTTTTTAGTATATTTACTTCGGCCGTGGTGGTCCTGGCATAGAATTGGACCCCTCCATCACCTCCCGTGAATGTCATAAAAGGCGACTAAGGGAACACACCGGGAAATGGGCAGCAGCATTTCCTAAGTAAGCACCACCAACACTGCGGTCACCAATCCGCCTGCCAAGCGTGGTGACTATGGCAAACCCCCCCCCCCCAATGATGAACACGACAGATAGACGGCCCCCAGTCCCCGGCAGTTCCGTTATTCCTGGCACAGGTGGCGGTCATGGTAACGGCGGAACAGGGGGTGCTAAGAATCTCCGGCAGAGACCCAGCTACCACTCCCAAAAACGTTGAGGTCTGACGAGAAGTTGATAGAGCTGGAAGAAGTAGTTAGTAAGTTGCGCTGGGATATTATAGGATTATCAGAAGTCCGAAGAGAGGGGGAGGACACGATAATTCTGAATTCCGGCAACTTATTTTACTACCGGGAGGGAGATCAACTGTCCCAGCACGGTGTCGGGTTTCTCGTCCACAAGTCCCTTGTCAACAACATTGTAAAGGTCGAAAGCGTTTCGAGCAGGGTGATATACCTTATACTCAGAATCACCAAACGGTATTCGCTTAAGGTCATACAGGTATACGCCCCTCACTCAAAACGCCCGGACGAGGAAGTGGAGGCTATGTATGATGACATTTCAAATGCCATGCAAGCCTCGAAAACACACTTTACGGTTGTGATGGGGGACTTCAACGCGCGGCTAGGCGTGAGGAACGGTGATGAACTGAGAGTGGGGCAATTTGGATTTGGACAGCGGAACCAACGGGGTCAGCGATTGGCTGACTTTATGGAAAAAGAAGGACTCTACATGATGAACTCTTTTTTCAAAAAGCGGTCGTCCAGGAAATGGACGTGGCTTCACCCCGGTGGACACAAACGCGAGATAGACTTCATTTTGACGACAAAGAAGCATATATTCAATGATGTCTCTGTGATCAACAGGGTGAAAACCGGAAGTGATCACCGCATGGTAAGAGGCTCATTGAATATCAACGTTAAGCTTGAACGGTCCCGTCTGATGAAGTCTACTCTTCGCCCAAGTCCTGTTCAAATCCAAAACCCCGAGAGCTTTCAGTTGGAACTCGAAAATCGCTTCCAATGCCTCACCGAATGCGAAACTGTGGACGATTTAAACAACGGGCTGGTGGAAATTGTCCAAGATGTTGGGTCTGAGTACTATAAGACTCAGCGCAATAATAGACCCCAAAAACTCTCTGAGCACACTCTGAAACTCCTGGCAGATCGCAGCGAAATGAGACTGCAGTCTTCAGTGGATATGTCGATATACGGCGTGCTCAATAAACAGATCTCCAAGTCCATGCGACACGACTTGCGCCTTTTTAATACAGATTGAATTAAAAAAGCTATAGAGCGCAACAAAGGCTCGAAAGTGTTCGCAAGAGATCTGTCTATTGGGCAAAGTCAGTTGACAAAACTGAAGACTGATAGTGGCAGTATCGTTTCCTCGAAGCCGGAAGTATTAAGAGAGCTCGAGAAGTTCTATGGACAATTATACACCTCATCGCAAAGTCCTGCTGCAAGCACGACTAGTGATGCAAGAGCCCGTTTAACCTGACACTACACGGAAGATATCCCGGACGTCAGCCTATACGAGATCCGAACGGCTCTCAAGCAGCTTAAGAACAACAAGGCACCGGGAGAAGACGGAATAACGACAGAGCTTCTGAAAGCGGGCGGAACGCCGTTACTTAAAGTCCTTCAGAAGCTATTCAATTCTGTTGTCTCCGAGGGTACGACGCCAGAGGCTTGGGGCAGGAGCGTGGTGGTACTTTTCTTTAAGAAAGGTGATAACACCCTCTTAAAGAATTATAGGCCCATCTCGCTGCTGAGCCATGTCTATAAGCTGTTTTCGAGAGTAGTTACCAATCGTCTCGCTCGTAGGTTTGACGACTTCCAGCCTCCCGAACAAGCCGGGTTCCGAAAAGGCTTTAGCACCATAGACCACATCCACACGCTCCGGCAGGTTATACAGAAAACCGAAGAGTATAACCAGCCACTTTGTTTAGCGTTTGTGGACTATGAGAAAGCCTTTGATTCAGTCGAAACCTGGGCAGTCCTAAGGTCACTCCAGCGATGTCAAATTGACTATCGGTATATCGAAGTGTTGAAATGTCTTTACAGTAAAGCCACAATGTCTATCCGACTCCAGGACCAAAGCACGGATCCTATCCAATTGCAAAAAGGGGTGAGACAGGGAGATGTAATTTCTCCGAAACTGTTCACCTCGGCACTGGAGGATGTTTTCAAGCTGCTATCCTGGAATAGGTATGGCATCAACGTCAATGGCGAATACATCACTCACCTTCGATTTGCCGACGATATAGTCATAATGGCGGAATCGCTGGAAGATCTAGGCACGATGCTCAGAGACCTCGATATTGTCTCCCAACAGGTGGGTCTTAAGATGAACATGAGCAAGACGAAAATTATGTCTAATGCTCATGTCGCACCCGTGCCGGTACATGTTGGGAGCGATATCATCGAAGTTGTAGACCACTATGTGTATCTGGGTCAGACGATCCAACTAGGTAGGTCCAACTTCGATAAAGAGGTCAGCCGACGAATCCAACTCGGATGGGCAGCGTTCGGGAAGTTACGCCACATCTTCTCGTCACAGATACCGCAGAGCCTCAAGACGAAAGTCTTCAACCAGTGTGTGTTGCCAGTGATGACGTACGGAACTGAGACGTGGTCGCTTACTATTGGCCTCATCAACAAGCTCAAAGTCGCTCAACGGGCTATGGAGAGAGCTATGCTGGGAGTTTCACTACGGGATAGAATCAGAAATGAGGAAATCCGTAGGAGAACCAAAGTATCCGACATAGCTCGCAGAATCAGCAAGTTGAAGTGGCAATGGGCAGGTCATATAGCTCGAAGGACTGATAACCGTTGGGGAATAAAGGTTCTCGAATGGCGACCACTAACAGGAAAACGAAGCGTGGGACGCCCTCCTACCCGATGGACTGACGACATTGTCAGGATCGCGGGAAGTCGGTGGATGGAGAGGGCTCGGAATCGTTCTTCCTGGAAATTTATAGGGGAGGCCTATGTCCAGCAGTGGACTTCTTTGGGCTGATGATGATGATGATGATGATATTTACTTCAAGTTTTAAGTCAATCGCACCACGCGTTAAAAAACTCCCATGCAAACTTTGACATCCTTTTGCACTTTAATTAAGGGTAGTTTTAAAAAACTAAAAATGTTTTTCCTATTTTTTAGCTTTGGAGTACATCTACTTCAAGTTTCAAGTTTGTAGGTTCAAGGAATACAATTTTTCATACCAACGTTTTCAACCCTTTTTACACCCTTAGGGGTTCAATTTCCGAAAATCCCTTCTTAGTAAACCTCTACGCCATAAGACCTATGTACTCTTTAAATTTCAAGTCTATAGGACCAGCGGTCAAAAATCTCCCATACAAACTTTTTAACCCTTTGCACACTTATTAAGGGTAGTTTTGAAAAACTAAAAATGCCTTTCCTATTTTTTTGCTTTGAAGTATATCTACTCCAAGTTTCAAGTTTGTAGGTTCAATGAATACAATTTTTCATACAATCGTTTTCATCCCTTTTTACACCCTTAGGGGTTGAATTTCCAAAAATCCCTTCTTAGTACACCTCTACGCCATAAGACCTACGTACTCCTCAAATTTCAAGTTTCTAGGACCAGTGGTTTAGGCTGTGCGTTGTCTATATGTCAGTCAGTCAGTCAGTCAGTCAGGACTTTGATTCTTATAGTATTAGAGATTAGAGAAGAGATTCTATAAACCAACATTGGTGCATATCTAATCCCTATAATAAAAAAACGTAATATTTAGACCAAACATAAAATGATTGTTCTTTGAAAAAATATATGTAATTTTTTATATACAACTACCTGACGGAACAAACAGATGGCCCACCTGAGCTAAGTGGCATCCATCACCTATAACAAAGCATTGCCTCGCAAGCCACGCATAGGAACGTGCCCTACGATGCACTGCCCTGCGTCCATCAACTTGAGGCATACAGATGTTAAGCCTCATGTGCCTGTAATTAAATCGGCAACCACACTCTTCAAACCGAAACGCAGCAACGCTGCTTGGCGGGAGAAAAAGGCGTGGTGGTAGTACTTCCTCGGACGAGCCCTTCACAAAGAGCTCTACTACTCTTAAAGTAGTGGTAGTGTTAGGATGTGCCACATAAACCTCCTTTAATTCCATAATCTTAAGGTTCATAGAGTTCAGAGGGTCTGTCTAATACTTTCAGAATTCATGCTACTGGATGTTTGGATGATTTGGGTTGGTAACTGTTTGCTACGAGCGGAAGCTACGAAGCGAATAAATTATACTTATTTCTATTAGTTATGTCGAAGTGCCACAAGACGTCTTGAAGCGAGAAAAGTCACACTAAATACCAATTTATAGATGCGGAGGTGTTTCTGTCTGTTTGTTACATTTTCACGGCTTAGCTCTGATTTAACCATGATCTGACCAAGCTGTCTTAAATTAATAAAGGATTAAAGGGCCGTTTAATTTGTCAAAATGTACGCGTTTGACAGGTTAGCTTTAACGGCCTGTTAATCCTTTATTAGTAACTAACAGAGCATGGTGAAATCAATTCTTAACCACAGAACACAAAAATACTTCGCTTCTGTGTGGACTTAACCACTAATATTTCTTTTGTTGTCCCCGAACTTGTACTTACTAGGTACTTAATGTACTTACTAGGTAGCCATTATTTATTTTTAAATTTGTCAATTTTTTTTTTCTAGTGATAAAATGCAAATGAAAAAGAGTTAGATACAAAACACAGAGAAAGCTTGCACTTTAGACATAATTAGGCTACTTTTTATCTATATAGAATCAATAGGAAGTCCTACAATTTTTTTTAAATAGAACATGTTTTGTCACACACAAATACGGGTACAGCATAGCCTAACAAGAAAAAACATAGATAAGTAACATTGAGAGCACCTACAGCACAAAAAAAAAATAAGAAATTAAATTCTTAATACTAGTTGTTTTGATAATTTTAGTTTCATATTTATTATCATATTAGTGATAGTATTTCACCCAAGCATAGCCGGGGCTAGTCACTAGTATAGCTATATTTTCTGAAAGGTCGTTAGATCTGCGCGTGGAACCGGAATAATTGAATTATAGACACGGTTACACCGACGTCACATCTATGGTGCACGCCAATCTGCACCTTATGACTGTTCAAATGGCTTGGGTGTAATGTCTGCATTCGCATGAATGGTGATTGTTTATCTATTGTACTGCTGCGGATAATGGTGATAGAATAATTCAAAAATCACGTACATGTTAAATGAAGTAGGCTCAAAGCCTCAAGCCTCTTACCCTAACACCAATATTTTACCTTGTTTCCATAGACAATAAATATCTTTATCTTTATATTTAAAGATTTTATTCTCAGAAACTATTAATGTCTTCAAATCAAACGCAGCACAGACTTAGGCAATTTTCAGTATCCACTTATAATTTTGTCACGAGTTTTAGGTTTACTATAAAGATAAACGATACTAAAGAACGACACTAAGTACCAATGATCATGATATTTGAGAATGTCAACTTCAACTTCTTCTTTGGCTGCTTTAACTATTGTCAAAATTTATGTACACAGTGTCAGTACTCTCGAACGGTGAAAGAAAACATCGAGAGACCGGTGTCGTAAAACCTAAAAACTACCTACTAAAACGTTTGCTCGAAAGACGCACTTAAAATCCTTTCATCTCACTGTTTTGAAAGAAACTAGTGTCACGGCATAAGGACGAAGTCAAAATTTGGCCAATTCCCATTTTCATAACCTTTTGTGGTAGATAATGGTGTCATG
This sequence comes from Chloroclysta siterata, assembly GCA_932294275.1. Taxonomy (NCBI): domain Eukaryota; kingdom Metazoa; phylum Arthropoda; class Insecta; order Lepidoptera; family Geometridae; genus Chloroclysta; species Chloroclysta siterata. The sequence goes on along the minus strand of OW028592.1, from coordinate 24,427,700 downwards.
AGAATATGGCCGGTATTTTGTTTTAATCATAAGATCGATGTTTGGGAATGAAAATAGATCACAGTTTTTACTATATTTTTTCTAAATTGAGAAAGTTTATGGGCGGTGTCAGGGTTAGTCCAAACGTAACATAAGACACATGCCAATAATACAAAATTACTGTATTTATACCTGCCATACTCATAACTGAATCATTGTATTATCAAAGCCATTTACAAACAGACAAATGCTCTATTTCTAAATTGTGTGGATTTTGACCCCAGTCACGTTTCGTATGGAGTCGGGATTCTTTTAATAATGTAGGTAGGAACAGGTTATAAATTTCAGCGAGAAGTATTTGTCATACAAGTTGTCTGGAGATGAATTGCAAAAATTTACTGTTCAAATTCTTGAAATTTTATCTAGAAGAACGTACCTACGTGATACTTTCCATGAAGTTATATTATTTTATGACCTTATTACAATTCTTTAGCTAACATATTGTGATTTTAATTAAATGAATCAAGAAATTTTGTCAAGAAAAATTTGGAATAAATTTCAAATCCTTAAATTTTCAGATATAATATTTTTTTGCTACGTTTGTAAAAACATAAACCACCTATGGGCAGTAGGTGGTTCGTATTATTAACTTTCTTTGGAGTTATAATTAATAATATTATGTTTTAAACTATATTATTAGGATCATTCCTCTATCATTATTGTTGCTAGTGATCGATCGATCGATTCAATGAATTCTTCTTCTTTCGAGTCGATGATCAACAAATTATTTATATTAGAACCATTTAGTCTTAGACAAATTAAGTAGCCACATTTAAGGCATTGTCTATGCGGTCATTAGATATTCCATTGTGCAATTAAAATTATGTAATTGTTAAAACCTTACCCTTAATGAAAACCACATCACATTTCCTACGTCAGTATATAAACCTACACCAGTGCAAGCATTTTATTCCCCCACGACCGCTGTTACTCTTCAAAATAGCTTACTTGGCCAGAAATCTGTTCGTAAGTAGAGCTGGAGACAGGATAGAGCCACACAGAGCTCGATAAAAATGGATTTATTGAGGCCTCATTACCATAACAATAAGTTTCGTCGGCTCTCTAGGATTGGCTCTAAGAATAGTCAAGAACCAAGAGCTATATAAACAGGTAGGTATAGCGGTATGCTATGATATTTCATGAAAGAATAGTAGGACAAGAGAATTTCTCATTGAAGGAACTTATTACCTAACGTCGACCGTTTTTCTTGACCAAAGAAAACAACATACAAAGTCGAAATTATTTGTGACATAAATACATGCTTTTTTTTTTTACAACCTGCTGATGGAACAAGCAGATGGCCCACCTGATGTTAAGTGGTAACCATCACCTATAACAAAGCATTGCCTCGTAAGTCACGCACGATAGGAACGTGCCCTACGATGCACTGCCCTGCGTCCATCAGCTTTAGGCATACAGATGTTAAGCCTCATGTGCCTGTAATTACACTGGCAACCACACTCTTCAAACCGAAACACAGCAACGCTGCTTGGCGGCAGAAAAAGGCGTCTATTGTACTCCTATAGAAAGGGATTCATTCAGATGAATCCAAATCATCACTTTATATCGTTTTAAAGATAGGTGAGGTGAACGTAGGTGGTTCGTTTGTTATGCCTGTTCTTCTAGGCTTTGGTCGCGTGGAACTGGCACCTAGAGTCAAGACGCTAGAGCTTTAAGATGTTTCAAAGTGATCATTGTGATTTTATTAAATAAATACCTTTTGACTTTGACTTTGACTAGTACCTACTTGGTACGAAATTATCTGAAGGGATCTACCGTGCCTGGGGATCAAAGTCGTGAAGCTGTTACAGTTTTTTTTCTGAAAGCATGGAAGTAAAACATCCACGTTTCCCCCTTGTAGTAATAGGTGGAAAAATCCGTTCTTCCCTATCAGTGGGGATGTGGGGATGTGGAACAGGCGAAAAAAGGTAGGTGACAGTTTCACGAAGCCGAGAAGATCAAGCAACATATATAATAAGATCAGGCAGCGATATTCTACGAACTAGAAGACCACTGCTGGACATATACTTATACAACTCATACTATAAAATGGTGTTTATATTTAAATAATGATTACAGTAAGCGCTGTCTTTGTTTGTCATCACGCATTTTTTTTATACTACTAGCTGATGGAACAAGCAGGTGGCCCACCTGATGTTAAGTGGTAACCATCACCTATAACAAAGCATTGCCTCGCAAGTTACGCACGATAGGAACGTGCCTTACGATGCACTGCCCTGCGTCCATCAACTTGAGGCATACAGCCTCATGTGCCTGTAATTACACCGGCAACACTTCAAACCGAAACACAGCGTTGCTACTTGTCGGCAGAAAAAGGCGTGGTGGTAATAAGTACTTCCCCGGAAGAGCCCTTCACAAAGAGCTCTACTACTCTTTTTTGTAGTAAGGCCGACAATGTCGTGCGGTCTATCAATGTCGTCGGCCCATCGGGTGGGGGCCGCTTCGTCTTCCCCTTAGTTAATTAGGTGAATTGTTACCGAGTACCTATCTAATGCATAGTCGAATTAGTTAGAAAATAATTACCTAGCAAATATCTTATGACTTGTAGGTAGGTCATTATATTATCTTAGTGAGATTATGCAGCCATTATTTTCTATGGTTACCGATAACTTAATTAGTTTACCAATTTCATAATTTGCAATAATGTACCTAACTTACCCTTAACAGTCAGTTAAGTTGGATTGTTATTGTTAATAATATTAACCTAACCCTAATTATTAAGGTTTTAAATTCATACTTATTAAAAAAATGTTTTATGTAAGGTTTAACATATCAAGCGAAGTTAATCATCTATGCTTATTTCTGTCGCCAAGCAGCGTTGCTGTGTTTCGGTTTGAAGGGCACGTTCCTATTATGTGTGACTTGCGAGGCAATGCTTTGTTATAGGTGATGGCAACCACTTAACCTCAGGTGGGCCATCTGCTTGTGCCATCAGAAAGTACTTAGTATAAGTATTAGCATATAAAAAAAACTCAATCTGCCTGTAGGTAGTATAGTACTATTATTATTTTTAGTTTGTCATTTTTAAAATTAATGAAACTTCATGAAGCTGTTCATGATAGGTAACCTACATAAGGTTACCTATCATGAACAGCTTCATGAAAAATGTTAACAAAGTCCTATGCAAGCAACGCAACCACAACGCCCCTTTGTTGGTGTCTATGGGCGACCATTAACATCAGGTAGGCAATAAGTCCGTTGGTCTGTCTAGTACATAAAAAGTTAATTATTTAGGTAGTACCTAATTATTTTATTTTAACCAATCAGATGGGTAGTGTTACGTGTAGTAAAAAAAAACTAAGTATCCGGCCTCATAAAATTAATATTCAAACACTAAAGCAGTACCTTACCGAGCAAATAGTAAGAGCCAGACTGTTTCTTGATTTCATCCATTTAAGTTGGAGATACTTACTAACACAATTTGTGTACGTTGTCACAGAATAAACAACACAACGTGAGATTACGGACTACCAAGGCAGGTAGTGACAGCGCCATCTTTGATCGTATTAACAAAACAAATAACCTTCTGCTGTACCGACGGAGCGTCTACGCATGCGCGTTTCGAGGCCACGGTCACAACTACACCGGCAACCACACACACTAGCGCCATCGCTGTCTTAGTTGACAAACGTGTATCTGTCACTGATGTAAATAATGAATTAGCGTGTTAATTTCTGTGAAATTGAGTGTTTTATTGCGGAAATAACAACAAATCGTAAGTATCTGTTTGATTCTTTACCGTCCGGTGAGGGCTTTTAGTACAATTGTTGAGTTTGATTGTTAGAATAACCTTGTTGCATAGTCCTTACATCACTGCGCATGTGTAGGATTTACATCTCGCTGTCTATGTGAAGTGATAATTACTTTAAGGTGCAACAATACGAATGTGTTTCTTACAGAACTGTTTATTTGAAAACTATTCGTTCTAAATTATTATGATCCTCTTATTTCGCAGTCTCTGTATGATCCGATATGGTCTAGTGGCTAGGATACCTGGCTCTCACCCAGGAGGCTCGGGTTCGATTCCCGGTATCGGAATAACTTTTTGTCATATTTTCTTTTTTTTTCAGAATTATCATGAATATCAAAGCAGTTTTGGGAATTTCCATGGTCTTTATTGGCTGCTGTTCAAATGTAGTTTTCCTCGAAATGGTTGTGAAGGAGGACCCTGGAGCAGGAAACCTCGCGACATTCCTTCAGTTCTTGTTCATCGCCATCGTGGGATTCTTCACTGTCGGCAAATTCGGAACCGCGAAACGGAACATACCATTCAAACAGTACCTACTTCTCGTGGGTTTCTTTTGGACAAGTAGCGTGGCAAACAACTATGCTTTCAACTTCAACATATCCATGCCACTGCACATGATATTCAGAGCAGGATCACTAATGGCCAACATGGCTATGGGCGTATGGATTTTAAAGAAAAAATACCCCCCTCTGAAATACCTAGCCATCTTTATGATATCAGTTGGTATTTGCATCTGCACCATTCAATCCAGTGGCGATGTCAAAGCACCGAGAGAGACCCACAAAGACGCCGCTGAGGAGGAGAGGCTTCAATTCATCGATTGGCTCTGGTGGTGCCTAGGGATTGCCATTTTAACCTTCGCTCTCTTCGTCTCAGCGAGAATGGGAATATTCCAAGAGAGTCTGTACTCAAAACACGGCAAACATCCTTGGGAGGCGTTGTACTACACACATTTACTGCCGCTAGTGATTTGGCTGCCAACCGCGCCGAATCTAATAGGTCACGTGAAGTTGGCCACAGAAACACCTGTTGTCGAAGTACTGGGGGTAACTTTGCCCAGGCAAGTTTTCCTGCTGATTCTCTACGTTTTGACTCAGGGGCTTTGCATAAGCGCGGTGTACGTTTTGACAACTGAGTGCGCATCTCTAACTGTCACTTTGACAGTGACGTTACGTAAATTCGTTTCGCTGATATTTTCGATTCTGTACTTTAGGAATCCTTTCACGGTTGGCCACTGGGTCGGCACATTCCTGGTATTTCTGGGAACGATGATTTTCACTGAGTTGCTACAAAAGACAATCATGTTATTAGTGCCAGCAAAGAAAGATAAGAAAAAGATGCAGTAAGTTTAATTCAAATTATAGGAAAATTAACAAAATGATGACTTTGATATTCTCATCAAACTTAGGGCCGGTTTCACCATGCTCTGTTAGTTACTAATCAAGGATTAAAAGACCGTTAAATCTAACCTTAGCTGTCAAACGCGTAAATTTTGACATATTAACGGCCCTTTAATCCTTTGTTAATCTAACAGAGCATGGTGAAACCGGCCCTAAACATTTTAAAATAGGTAGGTACATGTCTATTAATATAGAATCGTCAAAAGCCTGTCCATATTGATAAAACCATGCTGATGATAATCATGAACTAAAATATTTGATAAAAAAATACTTGTAAGTCATTGTGAGCATCATTGTGATGTAATAACTATTAATTTTGCATGATTTTATATAAAGCTTATCTTATTCGTTGACTCATAAGTGATTGCCACTAGACACTTGCAAGTCATCACAGTAACGCATTTCATGGTCGTCTTCAATAATTATACCTATTTTACTTTGCTTGCCCTTCCGTATAAGTAATTTAAAATCTCTAAAGTTATCTAGGTATTATGTAACTATTTCATCTATTTCAAAGAGTATTTTATGCATTTTTTTTTTTTTATTGTAAGCAAAGAAGTCTGAATCCGGGGGGTCTGTGGATGGAGAGTGCTCTGTATAGTTCTTCCTGGAAATGTATAGGAGAGATTTACCTATATCCGACAGTTTTTTATACAACTAGCTGATGGAACAAGCAGATGGCCCACCTGATGTTAAGTGGTAACCATTACCAATAACAAAGCATTGTCTCGTAAGGCACGCACGATAGGAACGTGCCCTAAGATGCACTGCCCTGCGTCCATCAACTTCTTCTTTCAACAGTAGACTTCCTCCACACGCGTTGCTGATATAAGCAGTCAGTTAATAAATCATATTAATAAAATAGAGAGGTAGTACTAACTTAAAGCCCTTATTTAGGGGCTGACAGTCGTCAAAGTAAATCACGCTCGCATTTTTAAAAAATATTTTAGGTTCTTATTACCTCTTGAGAATAAAAGCCATCAATTTTATTCTCCGTAGGAAGTACAAAAATCATCGTATGCACGATATTTATGAACAAAATGTTGTTAGTATTTTAATGATATCTAGATTACTTGTCAAATAGGTAGGTACATAAATTTATCGTAGAATGTAACACCGCATCCTACTGACTTTGACTACTTTTTAAATGAAAAAATGTAAATGTTGTCGATTCGTTTTCTGACATTTTGGGAAGCAAAATAGCTTTTTCATTTGAATTGTTTTTCTAGTGCTATTTTAATTTGTGTTGTGTAATTTCGGTGGTATTTTAATCAAAATTACTTAAGGACTTAGCACAAAGTGTAAACATTTGGAATGAAAGTGGTTTTTAAGTATGTGATATCCTGATTTGACCGAAAATGTTTCGAATGTTTTCAAGAAAACCGCCACGCATTTTCTTCAAAACAAATGACGGCCGACTTGACTATGGACTGACTTGACTATGAAGTATTTTATCTATATCACTTGACAGGTGCCATATACAAAGAAAAGAAGAAGAAGTAAATGTTGTCATATTTGAGTTTCCTTCATGTACCTATTTGAATGTTTGATCAAATCGTAGCGTGGTTCTGGCGCCTAAATTCACATAGCTCTTAAGACGTTTCAAGGCGAAGCTTGTTATTTTAATAAATGAATAGTAGTCCTTTATCATATTTTTTTATAATAACTAATTGACAGCCTTCACAGCTCAGTTGGTAGTAGATCTGCCTTCTACGCCGTAGGTCGTGGGTTCGATTCCCACCGAGAACAAATATTTTGTGTGATGAACATTGATGTGTGTTCTCTGTCTGGGTGTTCATTATATATTAAGTATATATTACAAGTATGTATTTACAAAAAAATAGTATTTATGTATTATGTTAGCTATCTGGTTCTCATAACATAAGCTTTGGCTTAGTTTATGACTAGACAGTGTTATGTGGAAAGTCCACCAATATTTATTTTTATTTATTTATTAAAATTATAAATAATGTTGTAATTGACAATAGGTAAAGTACGAAAGGTAGGTAAGTTTGGCTATGTTTTGTTTAAACAAATGTTTTTTTTTCGTTGCTTTTGAAGAAGTGTGATCCATAAGCTTAACTAAATATAGGTAGCTAGTTTTTTTTAACTTAAGTAAATAAAAACATTTACTCGCGACCTCACGATGTTAAGTGCATGCAAGGTACTTGGTGCTAGTAAATTTATTGCATCACATAAAAATTGTCTGTAAAACTAATATCGGTTTTTAATATTAATGTTCATAGCAAAATAATACATAAGTAAGTAAATTACAAGTTGTCGATAAAGCTGCAACGATTCCTACATGCTTTACTTAATGATGGAAAATAGTGGATCACACTTTTTGACGGCCAGCAGTTTAGTCCAATTGGCTGTGAGCAAGTGCAGAAGCTCGTGCAGTTATTAGTGTGCTTGTAATTATTATTTAATATCAAATATATTTATTTTGAACTTAAAAACAATATACAAAGGAAACGTTGACAGCTGCAAAAGTAAAAAAAACTTAGTAGCATTGTATTATTAGTATAATTTAATTCAGCTAATATATTAGTAAAAGTACCTATACATAAGGACTCTTATCATAAATACCTAATATTGTTTTTTAATAATATTATTTTGCGACTGACCCTAGTTTTACCTGCATTATTGATCGAGTGAGCGAAGCGAACGAAGATCTTAGTTTCAACTTGGGCGATTTGGCATTTTATGTATGTATGTATGTATGTATGTATGTATGTATGTATGTATGTATGTATGTTTGTCTGGCGATAACTTTAGAACCGTTGATCCGATCTGCATGAAATTTGATAAGTTGATAGCTTGTACTTGAGAAATTTACTGGTAAGTATATGAGTAAAATCGGGTGAAGGGTTTTTGAGATATGGGGTTTTTTAAGAGGGCAAAAATAAAAAAAGTGACATAAAAAAATCAAGTTACATGTCATACGAAAGGGCTTTGTTTGGATATTCCAAAAAAATTTTTACTTTTTTTCTGGGACGCTCGGTTTTTGAGATACAACAAAAAAGTTAAATTAAGATAACCAGCGACCCAAGAGCTCCCATCTCTAAGAGTTTCGTTGGCATCAAGGTTTTTCTACTGGTCGGCCAGTTACTTTGCTTTTTCTTATTTTTTTTTCTTGAAATAAATTAAGGAGGTACTCAGTTCTCATAAAATGGTGTCAACGACCAGGTCTGATGATGGAGCCAAGGTCTGTTCAACGGAACTCTTCAATAAATAGGCCAATAGAGTTGAAACTTGGTTACCGTACCAAGTTAGTAGGCGGTAGTCAGAAAAAAGTCCAAACATAATGTTTGGACTTGCCTTTGACTACCACCTACTCAAAGTTTTGGTGCGTTCGTCGGGCCGCATCACGAGATCTCAGTTCGGGGCGAACTACTAGTTTAATATATTTAACTATTCCTAAACCCTACTATTTTTGTGAGAAAGCAGAAGAGAGCGCATGTTGATATCCTTTGTTATAATTTTAGAGATAAAAGTAATGGAGTGAAATAAAAATATTATTCAATGATATTTCCGTTTTTGATTTTGCACTTCACTAAACTTAGGTAGGCATTCAATAAAAGCCTTAAAAAATATTTTAATTTTATCGTCGAGTGTGTAGTACTGTCAATCAGAAACGCACGGTAGATACCCCTCAGATCTTTTGGTATCAAGTACCAATCCTAGATTCTGTGGGGATGTCTAAGGGGTTAGCCAGAGGCACGTCCAAATATTACATTTGGCACTTACCCACATTTTGAAGTAGTAGGTATTCCACGTGATAGTTTGCAAGCCCATCAGTGGAATACTGACTGGTTTCCTCACAATGTTTTCCTTCACCAATTGAGAGCACTGAAATTGGTAGAAATGACATTTTAGTACTTAATGAAAAATTCATTGGCCCACGACCTTACAATCAGAAGGCGGAGCCACTCTCACTAGACCACCAGAGACAAACAGTGACAATGCTAATGTAAAGTTTATAAATACGGGAGCAATGGAGTAGTATTGACATGATTGACATGTTAGCTGCCGATAGACAGTCAGATAAGATGGTGGCACAAAGATCCTTCATCGCCTTCTGGACTAATGGATTAGGTAAAGGTGAAACCAGTCATGGATTATCAACGGATGTTAATGATCTACCCACACCTTTGTTCGCTGTTGGACAGATTCTGGATTCTGGATCTGGATTCGCTACTCGACAGAAGTACGGGTGTAATGATTTCTCGAATTTTATAATACCATGACCAAAAGTGGGGCAAACTATTTTGACATTCAAATTAAGATAAAGTAGTATATCGGTAGGTAATTAAAACCTGTCAAAAGATGAGCACACTAACATATTCGTTTGAAAGACAGAAATAAAGGCAGACAGACAGATATAAACATCTTATTAATATTTTTTTCAACTGTTTTTCAGTATAATTTATACTCCAGGTTATTATTTCCTTTAAAGGAAATATTACTCTTAAAACTCTTACTATTATGTAGGTACATTAAAATGTTTATGCTGAAAAAACTATTTTGTTGAAATTTATATTTTTTTATGAGTCTTTGTAATATTATACTGCGAAACAAATATGGTTGGTCGCAAAATTTCATAGGTGGTTAATATCTTCAAAATATTAAAATGTGCGATCGTGATGTTATTTGACGTTTGTAAGACTCTTGAAGTGAAGCCCAAATTAAGTGTCACAATTTGATGCCATTGTACGTCTTATAGTAGGGGAGCCCAAGAGGGGATTTCGGGATTTCCTCGAGCGCGTCAGATTAATACACAGGGGGATACCTTGTACCTGGTTAAGAACCTCCACCAAATATGAGCCCCATATATAAAGCCGCCCGTCTAGGATAAAGGATCAGATTAGTAAAAAAAAATTGATCATCAGAAAATCTCGAGCGCGTCAGATTAAGTTAGGGTGAGTTAATTACATGCTAAAAAGTGTATATTCCACTAATCTGACAATTTGAGAGTGACGTAAAGAAACGGGAGGGCTACAAAGTTGTAAAAAAAAAACGTCATCTCGACATGCTCGAGCGTGGCTGATTTTTTTTTATTTTGAAGTGAATAATTCAAGGATAACGAAAAATATATAATCTGACGATTTCCACAAGCCGAAGTAACAAATATTCGTCGATAAAGTTTAGCTGCGTGGTGCCTATATTCCCCTCTGCGCGCTTCTATTTCGTGCCATGAAATCGAGCCAGAAGAAGAAGATGATTCTACTAATGAAGATGATGACTAATTAATCAATTAATTGTAAATAAAAAAATATTTTTTTGCATATTTTTTTAAATTATTTTCTTATAAATACAAGTATTCTACTTAACAAACTTATACTTTTTATTTGCATGCTATTTCCTGAGCTTTTCAATTAATTAAGTTGAATGGTTTAAAAAAATCAAAATAAAAATATTTTTTTTTGTCAGATTAGGCGAATCCCTCTAGATAATCGTCAGATTATGAGACAGCACGTCTAGGACATAAAGATGAACCATATATATCTTATTCTGACGCGCTTGAGTATTTCAAAATGGCGATTTTTTTTTGCATATTAAAATAAAGGCTGCGAGTTTGCGTCACATCGAAATCGTCAGATTATTGAATGAGATTTTTTTTTTAGGTTCACATAACACCCCCTTAAAAAATCTGACGCGCTCGATAATTTTTTTTTTTTTTTCATTTTCAACCCTTAAGTACGACCACCCCCATCATGCAAACGATCAGATTAACATACGTACATTATTAAAAATACGTAGGGCATTGGTGCTATTAATATCTGACGCGCTCGAGTATGTCCATACAACAGTTTTTTTTTACATTTTTGAAAATCTATAGCCGCTCCCCCCACCGATGAAAAGGTATACTTATATAACATTTTTTTCTTCTTATCATGTAAGCTTTGCAACCCAATAGGTCTCTATGACGCTCGAGGAAATCCCCATTTAGCATCATGGCCTCCCCTACTATTAAAGATATCAAATCAATCTGATAACAGGACGTATGCATAATAGTCGGACAGCTATTTAGTCCTAACGCGATGTAGTTATATCAAGATTTAGTCAGAAAGATGTAGTCTCAAAGCTTCTAACCTGCATAAGTGGTGGTTTGCATGGTGGCAATCAATTCTGTGGCAAGCAAATACTGGCGTATATAGCTAGGTGAACAAGGGCCTCTTGCATAGAGAAAGAATCGGGCCCTCACCTCCTCTTTCCACATAGCTTGAACTTATATTGTCCTTTCAAATAAATCATTAAAAAAATAATTGTGAGCAGGCTCAAGGTTGTCTAGCTTTGGGAGCTGGCTGACCCTCACTTTTTAAAGCTTAGGTTAGAGGGACCCCTGAGCTCTGGAGCCCTGGTGCACTGCACCACCTGGCCCTACGATAGCTACGCCACTGCAAGCAAAGCGAGCAGTGACTAGCTCAATTTTATGTCTGGTGATTAGTCACCCAATATCTTTATAAATTGTAGCCTATGTGTTATTCTGATGCACATGCTATGTTATTGTAAAATTTCATTAAAATCCATTCAGTAGTTTTTACGTGAAAGAGTAACAAACATCCATCCATCCATCCATCCATCCATCCATCCATCCATCCATCCATCCATCCATCCATCCATTCATCCATACTTACAAACTTTCGCGTTTATAATATTAGTAGGATAGTAAGCATCATTTTTCATAGGCATTGTGTAGCTTTAACTGTATCCGTGAGTGCAATGATTGTGTAAGTACTGGTAATCAAAAGCTTTCCTACCTCATCCACTATGTTTACAAAAGAAATACCACTGTTGTTGAAACTGCTTCCACTTCTCGGCGACGGTAGATCTCAAGTTCAATGCTCCAGTCTGCCCGCGACCACGGCTATTGCAACATAGCCGAAACGTCGGGAAAATAATAAAGGTAAACGCGATAAATACCCGTGTAATACTTTTAAATAAAAGAAATACCATCCCGTAGCAGCCCGAAAACTCCTCATTTTGCAACAGGATAAGTTTTCAGCAATGCTATTGAAGTAATCGAGTCGCTCTTGAATCCGGCGCGAACGCTATTATTGGCATCCTAACTTACGTCGGCGTTACTGGCTAACATTTATTTTGCCATTTGGAAACCGAATCACTGTAATTTGATGGTTCATTTGGGAACTGTCATTTGAATCACTGTATTTCGATGGTGAATGTAGTTAAAGACGTGGACATAGATATTCAGAGTTTTATTTTCAAAAAAACACACTTAAACACATATAAAACAATTAGAAGAATGGAAAAAAAGCAAGGGATTATTAGTAGATAGATATGTCGTAAGGTGTTTGTATGCTACCTCTACAGCAGCAATGATAATGGTCTCAACTTAGCGTATGCCTCACCACACACATACAGGTACCGCTTAAACATTTAAGCCTGTGCTGAGCTTAAACTGCTGAATGCTCAGTAACCACATGTTTTTGCAAAATTCGTGCGACATATTTCTTTAAACAGCTTTAAATGTCGCCTGAAAATACAAAATTACGACCGAACAAAAGCAGGCCTGACCACATCGTAAACATGTCCCGTTTAGCAAAATACGCAATTTAAACAGGCCCAAAGTAGATAAAAAGCTGAAAAATGTATCACATGTTATCCGTTAGCCACGATTGGGCGCAAAATTAGCGAGCGCCCGACCGAAAGGCTGGCTTGCGAATTTCCTACCATCTACGAATTCCGACACCGTTGTCCAGAAAACGAACCAAACTGAGCCTTATCCCCACAAAATAAAAACCACCGATAATGGAACCCGGGAGACGGTAAATTTGGCGACGCCCAGCCGGACGACGACGGAATTTCAACAAGTTGGACTGCCATTCCACAGATGCGGTTACATCCATCCTTATTACGATGATCTAAAGTTGTTTTTCGCGTGTTCGAGTGTGGTGGTCCTAAGGTGCTTGGATTGCAGTGCATTCTTGACGAATGCTGCCAAAAACTCACAGTTTTCACCTCGTAAAGCTAGAGTTTATTGTTTTACCGATGCTGTTTTACTGGAGGGGCTTAAAGGAAATTGGGATGAAGTGGCGCGATTAATTTGACTGCTCTTGTCGTAAAAGATTGGAATGGGACTGAGTCTGTAGTTTTTCGTTTAAATACTCAGAGAAGAGACTGTTTAAATAATTAAGGTGTCTGTGGATTTAAACAACACACCCAAAGTGCCTTCAAGGAATACACTTTATGGTTAAGAAGGTTTAGAGTTGAAGGAAAAATTCAAACCAACTGTATCTTGACTGTTGATATTTTTGTGTTGTAGACTATTACGATGTAGGTATTCTACAAATATTCTAAAAGTACGTTTGCAGGCAGGTACTCAATCTATTCATGGAATCATTTGAATTGTCCAATAAAGCTACTTAGTACTGAAAAAACATTTAAGATAACTCAAAAAGCGCGAAGAGCAACTTTTCACCTGTATCTGTACAGAAAACTGTAGCATTACTTTAACCTTCACCACAATCTCAGCCGATCTTATCTTCTAGGTCAAAAACATTATTATGTATGTGCATAACCTATTCCCGAACAGAATTTGACAATGAATCTGTTTTCAGATGGCGAGCCAATCAAGCTGCCAGAGAACCTGGAGAGTCTGCCACGGGCAGAGCATTTTGCCGCCCAGAGGCATCGGTGGAACACCAATGAGGTAAGTCCTGCCTTACTGTGCAGCAAGAATTGAAAAATAATTACAGGTTTTAAGCAGACTGAAAAAACACTGGCTTGATAGGTTGAAATCTACGGTACATTGGAAGTTTTCTACGAAGTTCGGAATAATTTGACATGGGAGTGAGATGAGTGGAAATAAAAGGTGTTTTATCAGTAGTTGGACAGGAAAAACTTATTTTGACAGAGTAAGCTATGGTGAATTTGATGACCATATTGACTCATGCATTAGATAATGAATAAGCAATATTTTACACGCGTTTTTCAAATGACAAGTATTGAAATACGCCAGCATGCCAAGATTTCGGTAAGCTAAAATAATCTTTACAAAAAATATGCAAATCTTCCCGCCCCAGCTACTTACTAATTCTACTACTCATAATTTTCTCCGAATTTGAAAGTACGTTAGTAAGTAGGTATTACGTCATAGAATTTTACGTCATACTCTACCAAAACCATAAAACCACGAACCAGACATATTTTTATCGGTCGTTCTGTAAGTAAACACCTAATAACTGCAGAAGTTCGTCCTAACGTGCTTCAGAAGGATAATCCAGTACTGTGTAATGGTAAAAGTTTCTATTATATTTTAGAGCTAGCAAAAGGGACCTTATTCTGAACACCCTACTATTTATATTTAAAAATCAATGGTTTGGTTAAATTACTTTTGTATCTTATACATTCTGAACTCCTTATTCTATGTAGTTACACAAGAAGATGACAATATGATGAATAGTTCTCACCCATCTTTGATTTTACTTGAGTATATGATCAAATGCCTTGGACTGACTTGTGATGTTATAAGTGATTGATAGTTGGTAGCTGACCTAAAGTATTTTTTTAGCTTTTTTATGTAATGCAAAATAAAGCTAATAAAATATCCTCGTTCCTCATTCCTTTATGTTGTCTTTTTGCCGTCGTCTCTTAGAATGCCTGACTGTATTGCTTTCTTGTCAAGCTCAATCGCAATTCCTTTTGTCTCAGCGGATCGAATCTACTTGTGGAATCTCGAAGCCCTTTGTATCATCCCTTCGCCCTTCAGGCAGATGATAATCCATATGGGTAAATAATTCAAATACATTAGTTATCAAACGTCAGAGCGCGGTATGACGGCGTGCTATCGGGGATATAAATCGTGTTCTGATTAATGTATTATGCAAGACGTGTCTCATATCTCAGCGTAGCAATGTTTTAGCCAACTTAACCTGCTGTAGATTGGGTTTGGCTCCTACTATGTGTAGGTCTTTTGATTTACTTCTTGGCTTGATTATTCCACGTTTGTTTCCGAAAAACAAGCTTAGATCCAACTGAGACGATTTGAAATCGACATCGTCGTAAGCGAAACTCATTAGCTTTAATGAATTTGATTGTTTTTAGATCCACTATTAGTTCTTTCTATTATAAAGTACACTGGTAGCCATGATAGAGGTTTTTAAACAATGTTAAACATAGTAAAAAGTTCATTAGAGCAACGAAAGGTTTAAAAAAGTCCGTGTTTTTTATCTGCCAACCAAACGCCTTGCCAGAATACCGTTTAAATCACTTCCTACTTTATTTGCTTTTACTCTATCTCGTTGTATAAATTGCCTCTTCCAAAGGCGCTGAAGTATAGATTTCTGCTTAAGTTAATTTAAACGAAGAAATGCTGTTTGTTTTATAAAATCGAATTTATTTATTTGGAACACAAAACATAGGGCTTTTATTGAACAAAGAAGTTTTGTTACCAAAAAATTTGCATTTATTTAAAAATCACCAAAAAGCTTTTTGAAAATATAAGTACATATTATGTACAATAAAAATGTCTACTAAGATCATCTTCGCTCGGATTTTATCACCTGGCCGTCATTCGACAGACAATCTTGCTAGTGCCAAGTACTTTTTAGTCAAGTCAGTCAATAGTAATGTCGGCCGTCATTTGTATTGAAGAAAATGGTGGCGGTTTTCTTTAAAACTTTTTAAACAATTTCGTTCAAATCAGAATATCATTAATAAACTTTCATTCAAATGCTTACACTTTGTGCTTAAACCTCAAGTAATGTTGGTTAAAGTGCCACCGAAATTACACAACAGAACTCAAAATAACACTAGATAAATAATAAAAAAAAAAAAACTATGTTGCTTCCCAAAATGACAGAAATCGAATTCGTCAACTCAGATAATTTGCTTCGACCTTCCCTTGATTTAAAAAAGGTCAGTGTTTGACGTCAGCTGATTGCACGGGTCAAGGTCTACCCACAATTTGAAGAACTTAAGAATAAGTCCATTTGGCACTGAGTGTACGTTGTTTTACGACTGTTGTGTTTTATAGTTAAAAATCAGGCCAAATTTTAACGTCGCTAGAACTGACTAAAATAAATCGAATGCTTACTTCAGCTAGTTACGGACCTTGGTTCCGAACTTCAACTAAAACGGTTTCAAACTAATTCTGTATTTGCAAATCAAAGTGGATATTGATTTCGTTGCATCTGCTTTTAGATGAGGAGATATATATTGCGTATACATAACCCTCCAACCCTTGTATGATGAACACAGATGTTTATCCACTCTCTGGGTATTATTATAATTAAGTATGAAATTACATAAAAATGTAAACAAGTATTATAATCAGCTACTTGGTTCCCAAAGCAAGTTTTGCTTAGTTTGGGGTTATAGTGCTGTGGAAAGTCCACCATCTTTTTTTTATTACTAGCGACCCGCCCCGGCTTCGCACGGTTTTTGTGGGTTATCCCTAAAAGATTATGCATATAAAACTTCCTCTTGAATAACCCTTTTTAAAAAAAAAATTGCATCAAAATCCGTGTGTAGTTTTAAAGATTTAAGCATACATAGGGATATAGGGACAGAGAAAGCGACTTTGTTTTATACCATGTAGTGGTTCTCGATCTCACTTAAATCTCGATCTTATTCGAGTTTCCAGTGAGTTCCGATCGTTCCATCCTAGATTAGCCCGCTAATGAAATGCGTAGAGTGTAAATTAGACCTAGCCGGGCCGGGCATGCGTGTTACGGTTATTATGCTAATGGTGTCATGGGAAGGCATGTGCTGGCTGGAAGTTATTGGGACCTATTTTTAAATAGATCTATGGTCGATTTGAGTGTCTGCCAAAGGGTAAAACTGTAAAGATGAAGACTATCTGAAATGTGCGAGCGGGATGTAAATCTCGCTCGCACATTTAAACATTTTAGAAGATAACTTTCCTAGCTTCATTCAGTAATTTTATATCTTAAAAAAAATAAGTAAGAACATGAATATATACATTTTGTTTTCTGTCAGTGGTCCCGATTGTACAAGTTTTGCTTAATTTCGGGATGGCCGTATGTATAATCAATATTTATTTATAAAAGAAAATTCAGTATTTATTTCTATACTAATTAGAGGTCCTTATCTCTTTCTTTATATATTTTCCCAACGGTAAATTCAAGAGACTTGATCGTCGGTTCGTTAAATTAGCATATGTTACTTAGGGCGATGTTAGCGGAAGGTGTAAATGGGTCCGCTGGGGTAGAATGGGCTCATAGGCTCTGGGTGGTTATGTGAGGAAGCTCGATTTAGAATATATTTGGGTTAATTAAAGAAACTAATTTGTATAGGCCTTGGAACCTACATGAAGGTACTTAGCATCATAATCGTAGTACTTAGTTGTCCTAAGTTTCTAATCTAGGTCTTGCTTTTAACAGACTTCAAAAACTGGACGTTCTTATTTTCTCATTATTGGTGTTTTTAAGAAAAAATGGTGCCAATTTCCACTTTTGCCGCCAAGCAGCGTTGTTGTATTTCGGTTTGAATGTCGTGGGACCCGATGAAATCACAGGCGCATGAAGCTTAACACCCGTATGCCCAAAGTTGATGGACATGGCAGGACATCGTGGAGTATTCCTATCGTGCGTGACATGCGAAGTTGTGCTTTGGTAAAGGTACCGAGAGCAAGTAGTATAATGAGATATTCAGGGAGATCTCTAGCAAAAAAAAAAATACATTAATACCAGCGCTGTATGGGCTTGAGCTCTTACAGCAAATGCTGAGTGGTGGCCTTTTTGCCATCAAAATTGTAACAGCTCTTTTGTAAATTTGATTTTTAACTGAAAAAATAAAGATTTTTCTATTCTATTCTATTCTATTCTAAAAGGATAAGATAGGCCCAGTCACTGATCATTAGATGGATGACGTAGAAACGTTAACACGCCCCATGAACAGACACTGAAAATAAAATTAAGCTACGTACACAAAGTAAAAGGTTAACCGATATGAGTTGACTCATGGAACCTTTGAAACAAGATCTAGAACCTTTGCGTCAAAGTGTTATATTGAAAGGAAATGGGGGTTGGGAGGCACGTGTAAAAGTACCTCGGAGTAAATACTACTGGAGAGCAAATGCAGCTCACCCTACACACCTTAATACTTAGCATATTTAGATTTATGAGGCTCGAAACATGATACTTGGATGCATAAAGGATATCTAGGGAAAAGCAGTTTTATTTGATGGTTACTAAAGATATGTTAATTCTTTTTTTTTGAAAATGAGCTTAAATCATTTTTAAATTTAATAAGTTGACAAAATGCGCGTGACTCTTTTTGAAGCTACCACTACATCATAAGGAAATATGAAAAGAACTATAGTGTGAACTACTCAAATAAATTCATTGACATGAATTTATTTGAGGCGTATGTGGCAATGTCAATTTCTTACTTCATTGATCTAATTTGAATAATACTTTTATTAGTGATATAATTACAATGTAATTTATACGTCACCACTCCCGAAAAAGATGAGTTATTTATACGAGTACTGTAAAGTACAAATCTCGTGACGATTTCCGTCCATTGGTGCTTGCTCCTATCACCTTTCACGATGATGTAGTTATCGCTTGTATGGATGAATAAGTTAAAACTCCATTTAACTTAATGGCTTTATAAATTGAAAAGCTTTTCTTTAAGTTTAAGAGGCCGAAAACCGTCAAATAACTTCTCGTCACGCTTAACATTTTTGAAGATATAAAATCACTGAAACAACCAAATTTCGGATAATAAAATAGCAAAAATATTGCATTTACAAAACCTCACAATACAGAAAACCTAAAATGAGAGACACAGTAAAATTAATTAAAACAACTAAAAACAGTAAAACAACTAAAATTACTTAAATACCTAACAGAAAAGATACTAAGTTAATATTTTATGTATAGGTATATAATAACCTTTATTGAGTAACGAACCCTACCTTTATGTTATTGGACCTTTTGAACAATTTGTTAGATATAGTTATTTATGTTATATTATAAGTGGTCTTCTATAAGTACCTATAACTTTCATTCAAGCTTTGTTACGCCTCAAAGGGAAACACATTACCCAAAATAGCGATAGTCCAATAAAATGCATTACATCTATATACACAGTATCCACGTACCTACGTAGATTTCCTAAATAACAGTCTAACGTCCACAAACAGTCACGCACATGTAGGCTAGCATTTGTTTTTGAATATTCAATGAGTTCGTCGTAAATCTAAAAAAGATTTTTTGATACATTAGGACGCTTGGGCGTCCTAATGTAATTTAATTGTAATAAATATTTTAAGGATTGATATGAAATCTGAAATGTTATTTATTATAATAAACCTTACTTTTGTGTTAAATTCAATTGTTAATTATTATCACTGTCACTATATCATTGAATAACTCTAGCTACTACTATACTCTTGAATAACTATTCACGATTTAATAAATTCACAATTAATTCTAAAACTGTCGTAACCCTAAGAAGGCATGGTTATAAAAATGTGGCGAATTCTATAAAAGACTAAGACCCCGCCATATCTTCGAAGTTTATCATATGCCATAATTATTCAGAAGGATCGATCTTGTTATCTTATGGTACTTCACCTTATACGTCACTTCAGACTATTTTTAATTTAATCCACTCCTTAAAAAAATTAAAGGGAACCCGATATCAAATACCAGTTGAAATAAACATAAATAAAGGCGTCGTTTTCAACATTTTGAAAATTAAATGCTACGTCGATGACTAATATAAACATTTTTGGGAACATAATACTTTTTTATCGTCTAAAAGTGGTGCTTAGAGTACTATAATCAATTCTGTTATACGCTTTATTGTTTTCGGTTCAAGTTTCATTACCAAGTTTTTCACTTAGTTCGAGGACTGGGGTTTACTGATTTTAATAGCACGCTGAATCGGGAATTTTATTTTTAGATACAACACACAATCAAAGATAGTAGCGACTAAGAAGTTTTAAAGTAGTAGAGCCCTTTGTGAAGGGCTCGTCCGCGGAAGTACTACCACCACGCCTATTTCTGACACCAAGTAGCGTTGCTAGTTTTGGTTTGAAGAGGGTGGTTGCCGGTAATATTGCATTTGTATGTCTCAAGTTAACGGACGCAGTGCATCGTAGAGTACGTTCTTATCGTGCGTGCCTTGAGTAAAATTACCACTTAGCATCAGTGGGCCATCTGCTTGTTCGGTGTGCCAGGTGTCAAAAAGTGCCGGTAACCATTTACCATCAGGTGAACAGGCCTTATGCGTAACGCCTGGCATCTTGTCTTACAGAGCAACAGTTAATATACAGCTAAGAATAACACAGCCCGAAAGCTCATTACAGGAACATATTTTCTTTATTAACTGTAATTTTTCTGCCTTGATCTGTACCTTTTATCCCGAAATTGGAAAGCTGTTTCTCGGAAGAAACTAATGAAGCGCATGTTTATCATCTTTTATCCCGAATCCCGTTTTCCTTATTATCCTGGGATGTAAAAGAACAAAATTCGCAGAAAGAGCAATGTGGAGCGGAGTCTCTAGTCATTGTATTTTATCATATTTAACATCAAATGGCTTTATCTTTTTTTTTATACAACCAGCTTATGGAACAAGCAAATGGCCCACCTGATGATAAATAGTAACCATCACCTATAACAAAGCATTGACTCGTAAGTCACGCACGATAGGAACGTGCCCTACGATGCCTTGCGTCCACCAGCTTGAGGCATACAGATGTTAAGCCTCATGTGCCTGTAATTACACCGGCAACCACACTCTTCAAACCGAAACACAGCGTTGCTGCTTGGCGGCAGAAAAAGGCGTGGTGGTAGTACTTCCCCGGACGAGCCCTTCACAAAGAGCTCTACTACTCTTAAAATTTTTATACTTATTTTTTTTTTGTTTAATAGCTCGACGTTTGACTGCCATCTCACCTGATGGAAAGTGAAGATGCAGTCTAAGGTGGAGCACGCTTAGCTATCCACTTGTTCACTCTTGTCTTAAATATTCCTAAGTTATATCGTTCCGGAAATATCAACGACGGTAAAGAGTTCCACTCCTTGGCAGTTCGCACTAGGAAAGTTTAAGCAAAGCGCTTCGTGCGATAGTGAGGGATATCCACCATGAAGGGGTGGCACTTATCCGTGCGTCTAGTTGTCCGGAGGTAGATAGATTTATAAGCAAACCTCCGATTACTATGATTATAACAACAAAAAAGCTAAACAACGTCCCGATAGCCCTCATAGCTCAGTTGGTAGTAGCTCTGCCTTCAGCGCCATAAGCGTGGGTTGGATCCCCACGCGTGATTGAGCCACATAAATAAAATAAATATTGGTGGACTTTCCACACAGCACTATCTAGCCCCAAACTAAGCCAGAGTTTGTAATATGGGAACCAGATAGCTGATATAATACATTTATACTTATATTTTTTTTTGTAAATACATACTTATAATATATAATAACACCCAGACAGAGAACAAACATCTATTCTCGGTGGGGATCGAACCCACGGCCTACGGCGCAGAAGGCAGAGCTACTACCAACTGAGCTGTGAAGGCTGTCACATTCAAACATCGTATTTTTATTTATAACTTTTGCATTTAATATTAGGAAGGTAGTAATAAGATAGGTAGTAAGTAAGATATAATAGGAATTTCTATACAGGCAAATTCACACGTTTGCTAGTTCCATCACGGTTGCAAAAAGGAGCAAATTTTCAGTTTCCCAGCTATTACAGCTTGTAGCTACAGTTACAAAGATAATTAAATGGAGCGACATCGTGTTTTCCAACG
Organism: Chloroclysta siterata; assembly: GCA_932294275.1. Classification (NCBI taxonomy): domain Eukaryota; kingdom Metazoa; phylum Arthropoda; class Insecta; order Lepidoptera; family Geometridae; genus Chloroclysta; species Chloroclysta siterata. The sequence continues at coordinate 24,405,736 of OW028592.1, read as the reverse complement.
CTTTTATTTGATTATTGTTTTCAGAAAACTGTTTCAGTGTATATTTTTCTTTGGGGAAATGTAAATATTATATTCAATACTCAATACTTAATACATTTTGCTTAAACATGGTTTAGTTTAGGTACCTACATACATAGTTGTTAGGTGCAATTATCACATGGGCCTTGCGCTGATTAAAAAGTGATCCTTGTGATTGTACTGAATAAAGACAGTTTTGATTTGATTTGATTAAATTAAATAGTATGTAGACAGTTACGGCCTTACTACAAAAAATCTGTCTAACGATAACCTATGCTTAAACTATATTGCCATCTCTTACCAATGCGTAATGGCAAACAGAGATAGCGCTAATTTTAAGCATTATTTAAATTTAAGCACCATTTGATAGTATAGTCTTGCTTTATACAGTTAAAAATGTATTTTAGCCGAAAAATATATTTTGCTGTCCATTTTGGTGTTATGTAAAATTAATGATCAAATAAAAAATTCTTATACAAACTAATAAATAGAAATAATTTATAATCTCTTTCAGACAACCTTTGGATCAGAGAAGCCTACAACATAGTGCACCCTAGCCAACTTTCGGACTAGGGTGCACTATATAATAACGAATCATAAGTCTGACAGTGAAATAAAAAATATATATAATTTAAAATTCTCTAAGTGTGTAATGGCTTCTTAAAATTAACCAACGTAAATGAGCTCTAATTTGTAGGAATAATAAGAAATATATTAACATACATATAAAATGTATCATGCAAAAATATGTTCTATTTAATGTGTGTTTTTAAAAGCTATGGTAACCATTAAAATATTATTAATTTATAACAATGTGTACATAAAATTTACTCACAAGTAACAAATACAGAAAACAGAGCTCAGATCACCGCTGGCTGGCTACTCTAAAATTAAAAATGAGAAATGGTCTGTACAGAACAAACATTATTAAAATAACCTTCTCAATAATATAATAGAAAAATATAGAACGTGATAACAATTTAAATTTTGTTTTATTTTAAATTTTTAAAGGAAAAAGTCCATCTGACACTCAATTTTAGTCACTCGATGACATAGGTCCGCTGGACGTTATGACAGACCGACACCCGGTTGATTTTTCTGATGTAACTTATGTTTTTTCCTACAAAATACTTATCCTTGAGTGAATGGATTGTCTTAATTTTTGAAATATTACATACAGATGAATTAAAAAAAGTTGGTATCAAAATGGACAAAAACACTTTGTTTTTTAACCGACTTCAAAAAAAGGAGGTTCTCTGTTTTTTTTTAATCAAAAACCAAAATCATAATATCAAAATAAAATTAAACAAAATATAAAACTTAATAAAATAAAATAAGTCCTTTCGCTTTTTGTTTTGAAATATGCGAGCCAGAAGTTTCTGCTTAAGGCACTCTTCTATCTCAAAGCTTGCTAGCGTGCGTTGAATCAATTAATCGCGCATTCGGTACGCGGCAAAACAAATCCGCCATGTTTTCCCTCGTATTAATGGCGCGTGTCACGCCAAACCGACTATATCCGGGGATGGATTGATGGACGTCAGCGGATAGCGGAACTTTGGCGTCGGTTGGCAGTGATATTGATATCATTGTGTCTACTATTAGACAGCAAGCAGACTAAAACATTGCCTGAAATTGACCAAGTTCTATGCGTGATGTATCATGTCATATGCCATTGTGGAATTTTGGTTTTTGTATGTCTAATTCTAATGCAAAATTCTAGTTCAGAACTAGAATTTCCACTAGAATTTTTATCGAACCCAATTTAAAATTAGAACGTAAACATAAATCATTATATTTTGCTTCGTAGTCTGTATGTAGAACTTTTAAACTGTACTGGTGTTACTTATTACTTTTTTAAATACTTATGAGTTGAATACAGAACAAGGTTTAGTTACATTAAGACCTTACCATGTAATATAATAATTGCAACAAACAATATGAGTATGAGTATATTATATTCATCATACAAAATGTTTGTCGGCTAACGGCTTGGTTCCTACCGTTCTTTTATATGATCCTTGTTATAATATAATATATTATGAAACCATGTTAACTTCGACTAAGAGCTGATTTCACCATGCTCTGTTAGTTACTAATCAAGGATTAACAGGCCGTTACATCTAACCTTAAATGTCAAACGCGTACATTTTGACATATTTAACGGCCCTTTAATCTTTTGTTAATTAACAGAGCATGGTGAAATCAGCTCTAAAGAATTCATGTAAAAAGAACTCCGAGTAAGTGAACTAACACTTAAAGTTTCATAACATCTTTCAGTGAATAAGTTTCAAGTCCAAAGTTTCGGGTCCAGTGCTGGCTCCGTAGATCATTGGTTGTTATTCTTGGATCCCGTCTATCAATAACTTCCGAAGTCTGATCTCTGTTCAATGAAGAAGTGGAATGTAAGTTGTTTAACCTAGTTTCGATTCTGTGTTCTATATAAACAAAAGTTAAAACTTTAGATATAATAACACCAACCATCTTATTTTTTGTAAAACCCAGATTCACGAACAATAAATGATTTGATTTGATTTGATCTGATCTGATCTGATCTGATCTGATCTGATCTGATCTGATTTGATTTGATTTGATTTGATTGATTTGATTTAATTTTCACTGAAGCTCGTTAAGCAGTCTGTCCCAGCTTAAACGGTCGGCAAGCCATGAAGGCCACTCTAGAAACTCATCAGAGTTATATTACCTAGTGACAATATCTACGATGATCTACAAGTTATATTATTTGTTCATAGACTAGATTACTAATATTTGCTAGAGCATTATGGTGAAAATAAAACTTTTGGCACAGCAGAATTAAAACTCTTAAATACCCTAAATCTTAATTTTTAAGAGTACGCCTTTTTCTGCAGCCAAGCAGCAACGCTGTGTTTCGGTTTGAAGAGTGTGGTTGCCGGTGTAATTACAGGCACATGAGGCTTAACATCTGTATGCCTCAAGTTGATGGACGCTGGGAGTGCATCGTAGGGCATGTTCCTATCGTGCGTGACTTACGAGGCAATGTTTGTTATAGGCGATGGTTACCACTTAACATCAGGTGGGCCATCTGCTTGTTTCATCAGATAGTTGTATAAAAAAAAAGCGGCTGCATAAGTTATTTTTGTCACTGTTATTCTCATTTTAACGAAAAGAGAAAGCAAGAGACTGCTAATGAAGCCCTCAGTGACGAATATTAATAAGACCAAGTTTATTCTACTCTTACTTTTAGACAGGGGAAAGACGAATTTTACAGTTTTTCCGTTCCACACGAGCCTATAAAGTTTGTAATATCTACAACCACTACCTGACGTCATAAAAAAGAAACGAACAGGTACTCACATTAATTTTCTCAGTCACGGAAAACAATTTGCACTGTCAGTATGTCTGTCTGTAGCCACTTATTATATGCTAATATGTATAGAGAATTTTAACGCCTTTAAATCGTTTCCGCCAGTATTTCGGACTCACTTTGCATGTCAAATGGGTCTTTATTGATAATCTGCATAGCAAATGGGTTTGTATAAATTTTTGCATTCCTAAAATAAAGAGTTTTTATTAAATGCGGAATTGTTTTTATATATTGTAAGAAATGTGAGCTTTTTCTATACTTACTCTATTTGACTTAGTTTTTAAGATGCTTGGTATAAAACCTATAAAAATATTTAAGGATCAATTTTTTTTGCAGAGTATTGTTTATCTATAAAGATGGTAAAAAAATTCAAGTATACAATTTTTATTAAAGTATACAATTTTTATTAATTATCTACTAACCATCAAACAGGCAAAGTCATTGTTTGATAAGCAATTAGAATAAAACAAAATAAAAAAACAAAAAAACGAGAACTATGAACACACTTGAAAAAAAATTAGGAATCTACATCTTACTGATATTAAATTGACCTTTTCCCGAGAATCTACAGCAAAAGGTCTAAAGGAAAAAGAAACACTTTTTATACACGGCTCATTAGGCACGATGCTTCGATGCTCGGCAACATTTTGTCAAAGGACAACCGTCACCAACCTACAACAAACTCTATTTCTGCATTCTTAAAGTTGATATCAGCTCGTAGGTGCCCGGCGCAAATTAGGGCAAAATTTTCGTCTGGCATAAAAGTGTAACATTGTTCGGTATAGAGTTTAAAAATGGGACAGTCTCTGGTCCCACTTTAGGGATCGTTGTTTTGGGAGCTAAAAGCTAAAAAGGTTGGATATCGCGGCAGTAAAGTGAGCTTAGTAAAAGAGTCGTTTTATTACAGCTGTTGTTTAACTTAGCTTGCGTTTGTTTGTGTGGTTCTCTGAGTGGAATTACTGTTGCATTGATATGTGCTGAATTGAAGGGTGCCGGTGTACTTGTAACAAGCACATGATTCAGATTCAGATTCAGTTTTATTTGTTGCCAACATGTACAGTTATAAAGATTTAATATAGTCCCAAAAGTTATTAGCCGAGTGGGATTTGAACCCACGACCTTCCCCTTGATACGGGGCCACTACCTGACGTCATAAAAAAGAAACAAACAGGTACTCACATTAATTTTCTCAGTCACGGAAAACAATTTGCACTGTCAGTATGTCTGTCTGTAGCCACTTATTATATGCTAATATGTATAGAGAATTTTAACGCCTTTAAATCGTTTCCGCCAGTATCAAGGGGAAGGTCGTGGGTTCAAATCCCACTCGGGTAATAATTTTTGGGACTATATTAAATCTTTGTGATTTTCCTTAAGTGTAGGTAAACACTATAAAACAAATAAAAATTATGTACAGTTATATAGCTTAGGTCTAAGGTAGCTATTAGGCGAGTACACGTTCCCTGTAGGGCGCTGCAAATTATGTAGATATAAGGCAGGTACAATTCATACTATTATGGGTACAATAATAGTTAAGCTCATTGATACAATAGCAAAGATAAGAGAATGCAATAGGCAGATAGATAGAAGAGTAATAGAGATACAAGAGTAGTAGAGCTCTTTTTGAAGGGCTCTTCCCGGGAGGTACAAATATCACCTCGCCTTATTCTGCCGCCAAGCAGCGTTGCTGTGTTTCGGTTCGAAGAGTGTGGCTGCCGGTGAAATTACAGGCACATGAGGCTCAACATCTGTATGCCTAAGTTGATGGACGCAGGGCAGTGCATTGTAGGGCACTTTTCTGTCGTGCGTGACTTACGAGCCAATGTTTTGTTATATAGGTGATGGTTGACGAGCACGAGAATATTTGACGGCTATCTGCATCTGTTATAGGTGATGGTTACCACTTAACATCAGGTGGCTCATCTGCTTGTACCATCAGCTAGATGTATAAAAATGTAATTCAACTTCTTTGATTCTTACTTTTATTTAAGGTTAACTGTATCTTAAAATTTATAATTCTGAAGGAAGGAGTTTCAACTTTTTTCAACAAAACTTTTATTTAGTATTCCGTTTAGGTATAACCGTTTGCGTGCGGTGAGCGCGATCGTTGTCGAAAAGTAGACGCCTGGGAGTGTCGGCCATGCTTTATATTCTTGACATTCGGATTGCCTACGTTGTTCGCTTAGTTTATTTTTGTTTGCCATGTGACTAGCTTCGGAGAAATATATCGCACTGGGTCATACTTACAGAATTCATAAATATATGAATAAATATTTGTAGACATTCCACACAGCATTATGTAGCCTCAAATAAAATAATATAGGTATATTATATATATATAAATAACACCCAGACAGAGTACAAACATCTATGTTCATCACACAAATGTTTGTCTTCGGTGGGGATCAAACCAAGGGCCTACAGCGCAGAAGGCAGAGCTGCTATCAACTGAGCTGTGATGTGTCAAACATGTAGGTATGTAGGTAAATCACTAGGATCACTGTCAAACATGTAGGTATGTAGGTAAATCACTAGGATCACTTTGAAACGTCTTAAAGCTAGGTGACTCTAGGTGCCAGTTCCACGCGACCAAAGCCTAGAAGAACAGGCAACAAACTTACGGCTTGGTTCCTACCGTTCTTTTGTATGATCCTTGTTACAATGTAATTTAGTACAATATTGAAGCTCCAGTGAAGCATCATGACTTTGATCCCCAAAGACGGTAGACATCCCCTCAGATCTCTGTACCCAGTATGAGCTCAAGATTCTTTGTGGATGTCCAAGGGGGATAGGGGGGGGGGAAGTACGTTCAAATATTATATTCGGCACATACTCCCATTTTGCAGTAGTCGGTATTCCATACGAGGTCGGTTGCAAGTTCATCGCGGCTGTTAGAATACTAACTAGTTCCCTCACGATGTTTTCCTTCACCGTTTGAGAGTAAGAGTATTGAGTACAAGTGTACGTTCTAAGTAAGAAGTGGCTAAAATTCACCTAGTGATGCTTGTAATTGATTAAATATTGATATTTAAGTCCAACTCAAAAGGTAAGTATTTTTTCAAAAGAACCACAAGGTTCACTTTATAACGTCTTTTATAAGGAGTAAGGTAAGTTGTTATCAGAAAACTATGAAACAATGTAAGTAAGTACAAAGCATTCATATTTAAAGTTAATATTTTACGACAACAGAGAAAAGCAATAACCACAGTAACTGTGAATGGTACAAAAGAAAATGGCGGCAAAGTTGACGCGCGAACTCGGCAGAAACTTAACAAAACTAACACGGTGATAGTGGGCTATTACATGTTATAGAAACACTGAAAAAGCTGGGATAGGAACAACTATTAAACTTTACATTTTCGTAGCATAAAAACTAACTTTTCAATACACTTTTGCTACGAAGAAAATGCGTTGCCAATATGAAAAATGTTTTTTTAAAAGGTTGTTTGACAGTGTCAGTTAGCTGTCAAACAGGTTTTGGCTCAGGCTGTTAGTTTGTGATGATAAATAAAATAATAATAAGTAAATAAATAAAAACCCAAACAAATATCACGATCTGCAGATAGCACAACTATTTTATGCGTATTTTGTACATTTTGTAAAAGATTGTTTTCATTGTTATTTTCTTAGTAAATAAATTCGTTATAATTAGAAAAAAACTAATATTAAGTTTTTTTTTCGATATTTTGTGATACTACAGGAGATAGCAAACTAATGGTTTGATTTCAGTTTTCTTGGATGGCTCAAACTAAGAAATAAAATAAATAATAAATAAATATTGGAGGACTTTCCACACAGCACTTTCTAGCCCCAAACTAAGCCAAAGCTTGTAATATTTATTTATTTAAAGACAATATCACATCATAACAGGTTTTTTTTTTACCCTAACGCAATAACGCTATATGTAAGTACATAGTTTTATTATTATTATTAATATGGGAACCATATAGCTGATATAATACATTATATACTTTTTTTGTGTAAATACATACTTATGATAATATATAACACCCAGACAGAGAACAAACATCTATGTTGATCACACAAATGTTTGTTCTCGGTGGGGATCGAACCCACGGCCTACGGCGCAGAAGGCAGAGCTTCTACCAACTGAGCTGTGAAGGCTGCCTATATAGACATAACATACCCTATTTCGGAGCTAAGTGCCGACTTTTGCAGTATTCAATGCAAGTAATAGCGGAGTGCCGACTTTAGGAAATACCCAGCAGTGGATGAATTGGTGCTGTGGCTGTGGATGATGATGATGTGTAACGACATGCAATAAGGCCTAAAATGGTCAATTAGCCGTTTAGTATGTAGGCCATCAGATTAAAGACGAAGTCAGGACGAGTTTGTTAATGCCCTACATGCACGAGGCACAGAAATAGAATAAATAATAGTATAATAATTCAGAAGGTTCACTGTAATATATTTATTATTTTAGAGATTTTATGGCAAAAGTGGGAAATATGATGCTTTGTTGTAGTTCTGACTTATTGCTCAGGATTTTGAGTGCCTGCCTTATGTCATCTTATTTGTCATTCATTGAAATCATCGTTCTAGTCATGGAGGTAAGGTTCTAGTACAATTGTTCCACGTTTGCTTTTGACTTTAAAAATTAAAAATTAGTTTATTCCAGAATCCTTTTTTTTTCCAACATTTGCAAGTAAAATTACAGGCACATGAGGCTTAACATCTGTATGCCTCAAGCTAATGGACCGATGGATCAAATGGGTCATTTGCTTGTTCCTTATAGCAAGTTGAATTAAGGCGAATGGATACCCCGATACTAGCGCCACTACATATTTTATTTTATCATTATGTTATACAAAGGAATTATCAAAAAATCGGACCGCGCGTACACGATACCTATCACAAGCTTTTTTTTTAATGTATCTGTAATAGTTTTGTATTTTATTATTTAGGCAGGTACTTGTTTCAAGAGTTTAGTTCCTATTGGTGGCCACCAAGCTCTCCAAAAAAGGTATCTGACTGAGTAACACAAAACAAAACTATTACAGATACATTAAAAAAAAAGCTTGTAATAGGTATCGTCTATGCGTACGTCTAACGTAATGATTAAATAAAATATGTAGTGGCGCTAGTATCGGGGTATACATCCGCCTTAAAAAAAAAGTTGTACAGCTTTCATGTGACTGGACTCACTTTTGTCACTAAAGGCTTACACGTCACTCTGTGAACCGTAAGACGTGTGCATTAAAGTTAATTTTACTCTGACTTTAGATATCCAGTGACAAATTATTTTAAGAAAGGAAATTGCATTGTTTGTATTATAAGCGATTATCTGGCAGATTGCCTATCTGGTCCGAAGTTGGGACGAACTTGAACAACGAAAATGAAATTGCTTTTACGAGAACTTTTATAAGGTTCTGGCCTAAACACGAATGAATTTTGACATTTGTGGCGTTTAAGTATCCGAGCGATAATCGACCTTATTCTGTTGTAGTAAGGGATACGATACGTTTGAGCGACTACCGTTAAATTCATTCGTGGTTAGGCCCCTGGACACGATTGTTGCTTACCTAAAATGTAATTTAATAGAAGAGAATTGGTGCATGAAAAAAAAAACAAATAAATAACCTATAATATTTTGACCTTATTATATTTCGGTATTTATTTGTTTTTAAACATTTCAGCTGAATTATAAAGAACCTCTACTTCTTCGTCTTATCGTGTCACTAGTTCTTGCGAAACAGTGTGGTGAAAGGATTTTAATCTCTACTTATTTATTAAAAAGCTACCTATCGTAGCAATAGCAGGGGATTTCGGTAGGAAGCCTTCATTTAGGTTTTATTTACAATGTTTAATTCAGCGTCTTAGGCTAGTACTAAGCTTTTCTGATACTCCTACCTTCTCTTACTTATTCACAACTTAGTCGCTATTGTACTTTTCTTCGATAAGTGAATTGTATTCTAGTCTGTACTCATAGCGGACGAAAGTTTAAGAGTAGTAGAGCTCTTTGTGAAGGGCTCGTCCGGGGAAGTACTACCACCACGCCTTTTTCTGCCGCCAAGCAGCGTTGTTGTGTTTCGGTTTGAAGAGTGTGGTTGCCGGTGTAATTACAGGCACATGAGGCTTAACATCTGTATGCCTTAAGTTGATGGACGGAGAGCAATCCATCGTAGGGCACGTTCCTATCGTGCGTGACTTACGAGGTAATGCTTTGTTATACTGTGACGGTGATGGTTACCACTTAACATCAGGTGGGCCATCTGCTTGTTCCATCAGCTAGAATTATAAAAAAAATAAGCGTACTAATTGATCGAGTGAGCGAAGCGAACGAAGATCTTAGTTTCAATTTGGGCGATTTGGCATTTTATGTATGTATGTATGTATGTTTGTCTGGCGATAACTTTAGAACCGTTGATCCGATCTGCATGAAATTTGATATGTCGATAGCTTGTACTTGAGAAATTTACTGGTAAGTATATGAGTAAAATCGGATGAAGGGTTTTTGAGATATGGGGTTTTTTAGGAGGGCAAAAATAAAAAAAGTTACATAAAAAAATCAAGTTACATGTCATATGAAAGGGCTTTGTTTGGACATTCCAAAACAATTTTTACTTTTTTTTTGGGACGCTCGGTTTTCGAGATAAAATTTTAAAAGTTAAATTAAAATAACCAGCGATCCAAGAGCTCCCATCTCTAAGAGTTTCGTTGACATCAAGGTTTTTCTACTGGTCGGTCAGTTCCTTTGATTTTTCTTATTTTTTTTCTTGAAATAAATTATTGAGGTACTCAGTTCTCATAAAATGGTGACGACGACCAGGTCTGATGATGGAGCCAAGGTCTGTTCAACGGAACTCTTCAATAAATAGGCCAATAGAGTTGAAACTTGGTAACCATACCAAGTTAGTAGGCGGTAGTCAGAAAAAAGTCCAAAGATAATGTTTGGACTTGCCTCTGACTACTACCGACTCAAAGTTTCGATGCGTTCATCGGGTCGCATCACGAGATCTGAGTTCGGGGCGAACTACTAGTTATTATTAATAACAGCTAGTTGTACAAAAAAAACTGAATATTAGCTCAATTTACGTGGATTTGAATTTCGAATCATCAATACAGCGCCAAACGGAATCAAAAACCAACCGGAACACATTATGCAAAGCAAAACATTGTTCAGCAAAAACGTCGAAATTCCCAACGACCTCCGCCCCACTTCCGCACACAAAGGCTCTTGTTATCTAACGGGACGGCACGGGCTTTGACACAATCGTGTATTGTCTACTATTCTACTTTATTCTATAAATATTATAAAATTGCTACATTTGTTTTCTATCAGTTATCTAGTGCCAATAGTACAAGCTTAGCTTGTTTTGGGACAAGATAGTGTCGTGTGGAATGTTCACAAATATTTAAATTGTTTTCTATCAGTTATCTGGTTCCCATAGTGCAAAATATGCTTTTTGGGACTATGTAAATAATGAAATTGAAATGTCAACAAAATAAATAGTTTGATATTATTTAACTGACTAAAAATTAAATACGCAGCCGTAATTGACATAAAGTATTTTTTTAATAGAGTACGCTTTTATTTCGCGTATACGCTATATGACAGCGATGCATGAATAAGTAATTTTACTATGACCTATTTTTTTAAATAAGGTACAACCGACATAAATTGAAATATAAAAATTGAAGAATAAGCAGATTGTCATATTTAATTCTTCTAAACGTGATTTTGACCCCTTTAAAAGCATCGAAGTCAAATTCATTTGAATCACAAGGATCGCTCTGCATTTTTTTATATCTAGATAAATCTTGACAGCCTTCACAGCTCAGTTGGTAGTAGCTCTGCCTTCTGTGCCGTGGGTTCGATCCCCACCGAGAACAAACATTTGTCTGATGAACATAGATGTTTGTTCTCTGTCTGGGTGTTATTATTAATTATAAGTATGTATTAACAAAAAAAGGATGTTATGTATTATATCAGCTATCTGGTTCTCATATTACAAGCTTTGTCTTAGTTTGGGGCCAGATAGTGTTGTGTGGAAAGTCCACCAATATTTATTTATTTATTTATTTAAATCTAGGTGCCAGTTTCTCAATCTAAAACGTACCAAGCGGACTAAGGGACATATAAAATACATGGCGTTAAAACTGTGACATTAATATTTTTTTAGAGAACCTCTCCGAAAATTACCGACGAATTTTTCCTTGGATAGTCCTGAAAAAATTGGAATGGACTACGACTACACGTAAAAACCTTTTTTCGTCGTAGTCCATCCTAGTTAAGATAGGTACGTTTAGTTATTTTACTGTCTGAAAAAATCAAACTTCCCCGAAGTTATTTACAATTCATTGAATCCATGAAATCCATCTATTTATGTACAATACTATTTTCTGGTCACTACAAAGATAGATTTTATTCTATACATTGCGGCAAGGATTCTATAAATAGCTAAGCATATTGTCCCACATTCGTTCACCGTAAGATAGATGGGTAGTTCAAAAAGCGTTTTATTATACACCCGTACCTATAATCAGATTTATTTTATAGCTTCACTCCATCCGATCCTGCTCCATATTAAACCTACACCTTTATGGTGCAAAACAAAGGTGCCCTGACCCCTCGAAAAGGTCTACACATCGATTGGGAACGCAAAAAGGGACACCTATTACCGCTCTAGGGTCGTGTTTGGCTTTTTGTTGCAACAGCTTTTGTCTAAGTTTTTTGTGTCAAATTGTTGCAAGGAATTACAATGAGAGAATGGATATTACAATATGGCATGCGATGCTTTGTTTGCTCTGAGTTAGCACAGGTTGGGACAGTTTTGGAATTGCTGGCAATAATTTGGAAAATAAATCTTGCTTGGTCATATCTGATAGCACTTTCTGCGCGGTCACCATTTGGATGGGTGACCGCTAGTGACGTTTCCTTGTACAGAGCGCATCATGCTTTGGAGTGCACGTTGAACCGCCAGGACTGGCTTAAGTTGTCGTTTTATGGAGGCCTAAAGGTGGCCCAAAAGTTTCACTCGATAATTCCGATTTTATTCCCATTTTTTATTATATAGGTAAATTTTGAATCTTATTCGTTTAATTTATACTTATCTATTTTTCACAAACAAGACGAATACGCATAAGTCATAGTCAAACCCATCATCGAGTTGTATAAAAAAAAGAAACGGACTTCCACACAATAAAGTCGAATAATAAGCAAATAAAATCGCGAATACCGAATAGCAAAGTTCCGCCGTCGAGGTACGAGTAACATATTATGAACGAGGTAGGTAGAATGGTAATGAAAATTTTAAAACATTTACTAGTGGCCTTAGCAAATAAACATCATAATCATATAGTTTCAAGTTGAGGAAGGCAAGTTAAAATGAAGGTTATTAAGCTAAGTGTTGCACGCTACAATATTAATTGTTATATGTTTGTTAACCGGCTTAAAAAAATTCTAACCACGAGTGGAAAATAAAAACTCCTTCCGTATTATTTTGTTTATAAAACATAATATAACCTACATTAATCAAAGTAAATTACATTTTTTTTATTCCAAACGTTTATTTAAAAATATTTTTAAATTAAATTAATAGGTTGGAATATTTCTTCTCTCTCACGAATATTTTTGCCATCTATCAAGTTTTAAATATAATTGAACGATGCACTGCCATCAAATTGAGGCGTACAGATGTTAAACCTCATGTACCTGTATTTCACTAGCAATCACACTCTTCAAACCGCAACACAGCTACGCTGCTTGGCGGCAGAAAAAGTCATGAGGTAGTACTTCCCCGGACGAGCTCTCCACAAAGAGCTCTACTACTCTTGAATGTACCATGAGATCGCTTTCCCTCACGTTACCAACAATGATCAGCGTTTCAAGGTTTCCATCGATAAATTCAAAGCCCTCAAAAGGAGGGAAAAACAACCTCAGATCTCAAAAGAGGGTCACATGCATACATTCATGTACCAATTCCGAACCACTTTTGTTGGCTTTACGTATTCGTCCTAACGTGTTTACCATATCGGTTTCCCCGATGTCGTCGGCCACCTGACACACCCCCCGTTCACGAAAGCCCTTTTTCATTGCACACCTGTTTGCGAAGATAAATAAATAAAGGAGTGAGTGCACGAGAGGAACCGTTTTGGGCCACGTGTTTGCCGTACGTGCGCGCTCTCCTTTATACCTCTTTATTTGCGTTTGTTTTATAAGCTGGGTTTAAAAATATTTTAGGATAGAATTTTAATTTGGATTCAGTTGAAAATCTGTTGATGTAAACAGTTAGCAAACTCTGACATTTTCAAATCGCAAATGTCAATATATACTGATATGCCCTGTCACAGTGACAGGTACCACAAACCAATGGGTGGAGAGATTTTTCGACGTACTACAATCAGTATTACTGCTAACGATCACCTGTAGGTGCAACAGAAACATGAATTACTGTAATTGGAAAGATTTTATATTATGATCTTTATAATATTAAAAAAATAATAAGTTGTCTGAAATAAATGAATTTATATTACATTTATCACATATTTGTACTCTTCAGGACAAAAATCGGCTTTGTGAAATACCAACAAAATTTGGATCACTAAAAACAAAAATGTTAACTCGATTTTCTCCAAATTTAAACATCGAATCAACAAAAAGAACGTAACTGCGAGTAGAAATAACTTTAAACTTCCCCCAGCACGCGTGTGTTTTATTGTTTTATACCGAACTTAGAAATTTTATTCAACGTTTCCGGGCCAAGTGTTCAAAGATCTGAATATTCTCTGAAATTATTCCCCAAAATATGAATAAATTTTCGCGAATCGCTTTACCATAAATTCCTCCCAACAACCGACCATTACAACCGCTCCGTTTATCATTGATAGTTACCCTAGAGTAAGAAAACGTGAATATAAGCTACGTCTGGGTAAATCACTTCTTGTCGTATCACTAGTTCTTTAGAAACAGTGTGGTGAAAGGATTTTAAGTGCGCCTCATAGAGCATTCTCCTCCTTTCAAGCATTTGACTCACGTTTTAGAACTTTACAGGATCTACGACATGCCGGTTTCCGCATGATGTTTTCCTTCACCGTTTGAGAGTATTGGCCTGACCCTGACCAAGCCCATACATTTTTGAACAGAAAAACTCATTGGTGCACGACCGGTTTTGAACCCAAGACTTTAGGATCAGAAGGCGAGGCCGCTACCACTAGAACACCAGTAATTTAAAATCAAAGTAAATCATGAAAAAAAACCGAGCAAGTTGTAAATAAATAAAAAATTTCAAGGTTTTTTTAAAGCCAAATAAATTAGACCGTGAATAACAGAATCACAGGATCCTTTGGACAGTAACCTTTGCATCGAATTTGCTTGCACAAAAGATTAGTACAATAATAATTTTGTTGGCGACTGAAGAATCTTTTTTATCTGCTTTTTATCGTCCAGCTAGACTTAACAAAAGCGTGTCAAGGCAAGACAGTGCCCTTTAGGTTTATGTCTTCTGTATGTCTAGGTGTAGGTTGTACACTTGTACACGTCTTCGAAATGTCTAGGTGTTGATTTTTTACACTTTATAAAATAGTCTCACTCCTTGCTTTTCCTGTGTAACTAACCTATAGTTAGTTGTATGAGCTGATAGCTAACTATGGCGACGGATTTTTTTCTCTTTAAACAACCGAGCCAAGACCGATAGGTTAAGAGGCCGATAACTTTTTGGCGGAAACATAAAAGAAGATTTATACATATTTTGGAAAAAATAGGCGTCCTGATCATAAGTAGAGCATATTTATATCTGCTTGCGGTTCATAGTTCAGTTTTTTACGCCTTGTAGTGAATTAAGTCTCTGAATTTCCCAAACAGTTTATTTTTTAACCTAAAATCGCATGTCCAGCGCAAACGGCCCACGAAATGCGAATTTCGTAATAATAGTGTTTAATATGCCATTATAATAACAAGCTCTGTGCAATACTGCCTCCGCTTAACGCAAAAAGCTTCTTTATTTCCGTCGGTTTAAGGATGGAATTCGCTATTTCTATGGACAAAGGTACGAGAGTTGGCTATGTTCCTTTATTTAGTGTTGAGTCTTTTGCTGAAAATACTGCCTTTGGAGTATTTTGTTACGTATTTGTAATAAGTATCATTTTATAGTTAAAGCACAATGTTTTGAAATAAAGTTTTTATTTAATCGAAGTTTTTCTACGCTGCGTGACGCTTCATAACTACGAGTATAACCAATAAAAATATGTTAAATGTGGTGGAAAAGCTGCGCGCGATCGTGGTCACCATTCGATTATATTTAAAAACCTTAAATTTTAAATGAAAAACAGTTTTACGACTTTGATCTCCGGACACGGTACATATCCCTTCAGATCTTTAAGTAACAAGTTTTAACTTAAGTTTGGGAAGGTCTAAGGTAGTCAGAGGTTTGTCTAAATATTACATTTGGCACGTACCCACATTTTATAAAAGTTGGTATTCAATACGTGCTGCTGTTTAGATACTTACTTTTTCCCCGATTGAGACCACTGGCATAGAGCAAAATACAATAGCGCACAACTGGATTCGAACCTTATAAAAAAAAAGCGGGACCACTCCCAGTAGACCACCGATGCACATTATTAATTCATGTATAATGTATGTATGCTTGTAACTTTATTTTATTTTTTATACTAGATACTTGCTAATGGAACAAGTAGATGACTCACCTGATGCATCTCCTATATGCACCTGCTATAGAAAGCATTGCCTCGTAAGTCACGTACGATAGGAACGTGCCCTACGATGCATTACCCTGTATACATTTAATTTTGATATCAACCGAGCAGCAATCAATTTCTATCAAATTGGGCCATTTGAATTCAAACAATTAAATTACCAACGTAATTATTCACTGAACGGAATTAGCATAAACTGCGCCTAAAATACCCCTTTACAACCTTTTACGGCAGAATATTAAACAGTAACTATTACAACATCATTACCCACCTGGCTTCCTTTTGGGTAATTATTTGACAAAATTCCACTACGTTCGTGTCTTTGCAATTTGTATAATAAGTAGGTAGTCAACGATTTGATTTAGCGAACAAAGCGAGCAAAGATTTATCAGTAAATTTGGTAATTTGACGTTATATGTTTGTATGGTTTTTAGAAAATAATTAAAGAAGCAGATAACTATTATATAACCAGAGAAACTATAATATTGATAGTTTTAAAATAACAAGTTCGTAGCTAGCATTTTTCGTAGCAGCGCGTAGCTTCGTAGCTGATGCTACATCATATAGTAGGTATATTTATGTGTTTATTTTTTGAAAATCAACTACAATGACAATGATTAGACGGATGATTAGTTGGATATGTGAAATCTCAAAATAGGTCAATCATATATTTTCCTAATCATATTACAAAAAAAGTCTTTACTGTTACAAAAAGCTTATATTTATTATCTTTAAGTTTTGATCATACTTTATTGCACAAAAATACACAATGAGAGTACAATAGGATGGTTTCATGTTAATCTTCTTCTTCTTCTTCATATCGTGTTACTAGTTACTTTCGAAACAGTGTGGTGAAAGGATTTTAAGTGCGCCTCAAAGAGGCTTCTTTTGAGCACTTGCATTTTCTATGCAATGCATACGGATTTGGAACCCATAATGCAAGTCTCACCCTTGACCAGTCCCTCTGCTTTGCCTTTCAGGTGTGAAACAGGGAACACACGTGTTAAAGAGCCGGCTATAAATCCAAACATCTTAAAGTACGTGTCCCAAACTTGCCTCTTGAATGATACTTCCTTTGATAATCTAAAAGCGATCGTTTAGCGCGCGTGTCCAAGTGCCCATCGCGCTCTAGAGCTATCCCGGGATAGTGGCTATCGACTGAACCTTGGGGGGAAGAGGGGGCTGTAAGGGGTGAAGGGGGGGCTTAGAGACTATGAGAGCTCTGTTATAAGCTTGACGTGACACAGAAAACTGAGCAACCAGAAAATATATATTTATTTGAACTGGCACCTAGATTCACCTTGTGTTCAAGATGTTTCAAAAAGATCTTTGTGATTCAATTGGATAAATACTTTTTGACTTTAACATCAAGGAAGACCAGCGTTATACTATTGCATCAAATACTAATATAGCAAAAAGATGATACCTACATTGTCTACCTACAAGGATCATACAAAAGAGCGGTAGGAACCAAGCCGTAAGTTTGTTGCCTGTTCTTCTAGGCTTTGGTCGCGTGGAACTGGCACCTAGAGCCACCTAGCTTTATGACGTGTCAAAGTGATCCTTGTGATTTTATTGAATAAATACCTTTTGACTTTGACTTTGATGAGTGACAACCGACTTTTTTATCTTAACTTTCTATTTCGCCTATGTTTTTGCGACACAAAATAAACGTATTTGATTTGATTTTGATTTTTGAACTTTGACTTTATTCTCTTCAAATCAAAACACAGCATTGAACATCAATACTTGGCGGCAGAAATAGGTACGGCGGTAGTACTACCCCGGACAGACACTTTCATAAAGAGCAGAAAAGAGAAGATGTATAAAAAAAATAGTAGCATGTAAACTATTTTTTTTATACATCTAGCTGATGGAACATGCAGATGGCCCAACTGATATTAACTGGTTACCATCACCTATAACAAAGCATTGCCTCGTAAGTCACGCACGGTAGATACGTGCTCTACAATGTGAAGCCTTATGTGCCAGTAATTTCACCGGCAACCACACTCTTCAAACCGAAACACAGCAACGCTGCTTGGCGGCAGAAAAAGGCGTGGTGATAGTACTTCCCCGGACGAGACCTTCACAAAGAGCACTACTAGGAACTCTTAAAACGGAAAAGTAAAGAAGTTTTCGTAAATGTTAACAAATAAGTAAGCGAATTGATCTTGGCGAAGACTCCTAGACCCGCCAGCCCTGAGGAAATTGCAAATGAATGAGAATTTAATCAGTTCGCAAGATTGTGCCGTACGTAATAAAACATCTCTGAGTCATGTCAACGGGCAGTAACAGAAACAGCCTAAGGCATAACAGCTGGTTCTAAGCTGGGAGTAAGGAGCTTAGGCTTTAAAAGTGCTTTAAAAATAAATAAATATTGATGGACTTTCCACACACCACTACCTAGCCCCAAACTAAGCAAAGCTTAGGAACCGGATAGCTTATATAGTACTTACACTTTTTTTTTGTAAATACATACTTATAATTAATAGCTTCCCAACGGTGAAAGTATTTTTCAAATCGGTCCAGTAGTGTCGGAGCCTATTCAATGCAAACAAACAAACAATCAAATCTTTCCTCTTTATAATATTAGTATAGATTACGCCCAGATAGAGAAAAAACATCTAGTTTTCATCACACAAAAAAGGGGCTTAGTTTCACTTATTGTTTAACCCATAACTATTTCATGAATAAGAAATAAGATAAATGAAATATTAAAAAATAATAAATGAAAATAATAATAATAAAAAAACTAATAAAAGGCAAGATTTTCGCAATTGAAAGATACCACTAAAATCACTTACAGTAAACCGGTCTAGGCTATATCAGACTGAGCCAGCTATCCCCACAAGCTGTGGTTAAGTGGCAGAGACGGGCATTAGGGGAATTGGACCGCTAGTGATGCGAACTCTCGATAAAACTATCGATAGAATCGCCACGTTTTTATTCTCGGCACTAAACGTTACGGCCCGAACGGGGCTAATGGGAGATTTAGTGATTTGTGATTGGACACTGTGGGTTTATTGCTACGGGTCCTGTGAACTGCGAGTACCTTTGTATTACGTACTCGTATAGGAGTATGGCGTAGAGTTGCGATAAGCGACAATAAGCAATCGTTGCTGCCAGACGTCCCTTTTTGTACTTTAAATTGAATCAAACAATTTATTAATTTACCCTAGTTTACTATGGATTTGTACATTTCTAAGTTACCAAGTGCAGCAGTGATTTTATTATCAATCTATCTGTTTTCTAAGGTTTTTGATGATTTTTTGTACTGTATTTTTTGAGTGCTGTATTTTTTGTATACTACTATCAATACCAATAAATTCCCAGATTATTATCTATACTATACACAACTGAAACAGCTTCACAACTTCAATCCCCAGACAAGGTTAAGATTCTTTGAGGATGTCCAAGGGGGGTAGTCAGAAGTACTCGTATGTCCATAAAATACTACACAGTATAGTAATTTAATCGACATAACTGAACAACACTGGTCGAAAAACTAATTTATCAGTTATCCGTACCATAGATCTATCGGGACATTCTAAAAAGGTCTTGGCCGTACTTTTAAACAAAACAAGTTGGAATCGAAAGGATTCCTTTGTGAATAGGAGATAGCCTCTCTCGGTCGCATTTTGTCTCAGGAAAGAATTCGGGATATCGTTGAGAGCTTTGACTTGTCTACTTGTAGCGAGGAATTTAGGGATAGGAAGTAGACGTTTTGTATTGGTATTTGTTTTTGAAGGAATTCGACAGCCCATACAGCTCAGTTGGTGGTAGCTCGGCCTTTTGCGCCGTAGGCCGTGGGCTTAATCCCCGCCGAGAACAAAAATTTGTTTGATGAACACATTTATTATTTGATACAATGTGGTTACATTAGATTCTTCTGGTAAAAATGGTCGGCACATTACTTTGATCTAGCATGCAAATAAAAATATCCAATACAATGTTTTGATATGATGTTATATTATATTTATTCTCTGTCTGGGTTATCTAATATATTATACGAATGTATTTAAAAAATAAAAAAAGTTAGTAAACGTATTACATCAGCTATCTGGTTTCCATATAAAAGCTTTGCTTAGTATGGGGCTAAATAGCGTTGTGTGGAAAGTCCATCAATATTTACTTATATTCTACCGTCCGCCCAGAGAGCCACGGGCCCATTTATAAGCCATTGGAAACACAGCATCGCGCGTTATCGCGAAGTTTGCAACTCGGAGTTTCAAACTCACGCTTCTGCTTGACAATGTTGAAAGGGAAAACGAGATAGCTCAAGATTGCTGTCGTGTTGCAGTCGTCTTTAAAGTCGGATGAAATCGCTCGGGGTATTATAAAACTTTTGTGTAAGAACTTGCTTTGAGTTTTGTTTTTTTGCCACGCTTACCGTCGGGCCGCCCCGTCAGTGTCCAAGTACGGCTTTCCAAGGATTTGTGGTTATTAAAATTTAAACAGAGATTTATTTGATAAAGTGCAAAAATCTGTTTGAATTATTTTACAATCTAAGGCTGTTTTATCGGGAAAGTTTTTATTTATTAAAAAATCTTTTCGCAAAGAGCTAGTTATTGCACACAACTTACGATCGCGATTTTTTTAATAAGTTCATTGATTTTATATCCGTTATAACTGTTGAAGTGTGCGAGCGAGTTTTATACAACTAGTTGATGGGACAAGCAGATGGCCCACCTGATGCTAAGTGGTAACCATCACAAAGCATTGCCTCGCAAGCCACGCACGATAGGAACGTGCCCCACGATGCACTGCCCTGTGTCCATCAACTTGAGGCATACAGATGTTAAGCCTCATGAGCCTGTAATTACACCGGCAATCACACTCTTCAAACCGAAACGCTGCTTGGCGGCAGAAAAAGGCGTGGTGGTACTACTTCCCCGGACTCCGCCTTCTCAAAGAGTTCTACTACTCTTAAAATTAGCCTTAATTATACTATTTCAGAGAGTCAGCGTTCTAATAGAATCCAAGTTTCGTTCAAGTTGTAGCTCGCCGCTTGTACAACATACCAACTTATTGTTTAAATGTCAACTTATACCTACTCGTTTTTCTTATTTATACTTGTATGGTTTCTTTTATTGCCCGTTTATCATGTTGTTACGCATGTTTTAGAGCGCCATCTAGCTTATGACTTATGGTATCTTACTTTTTATTCAATTCGTTGATTGTATTTTGTTTTGAGTGTATCCTGTCCTATTTATATATTTCTAGCCTTCATCACGTGAAACTGGCACCTAGATTCACCTAGCTTTAAAGCTGACTTCACCATGCTCTGTTAGATTAACAATGGATTAGAGGCTGTTAAATATGTAAAAATATCGCGTTTGACATCTAAGGTTAAATTTAACGGCCTGTTCATCCTTGATTATTTATTAAAGGAACATGGTGAAATCAGCTTTTAAGCTATTTTTAAAGCTATTCTTGTGATTCAATTGAATCTTTTGACTTTGATTATCCAACTCCTACTAATATATAAATGTAAAAGTTATTATGTTTGGATGTGTGGCTCAATCCCAAATCTCGGAACCAGGATGAATCTAAGAACAAATATAGTTAATTAGCTGGATTCGCTACTGGCTACTTTTTATCCCGGAAATTTACCGGGAATGGGGTAGAAAATATTATCGTACCAAATAAAAGGAAAATGGCTTAAATAATAATGTTAGCAATCATGATGAATATACGAGCAAAGCCGCAGGTGGCAGCTAGTTAGTAATATTTAGCCCTCAGATTACAATAGGCTTCCATAACAGTCATCAGATGTCCACTGGAAAATTTACTGGCATTCGATTATACTTTAAATGTAAATGTAATCGATAAGTGCATGTAAGGCACTGGATTCCGGATATCCGGAAAGTTTACGGACCGCTGCCAACTAGAACTGCTTACATTACAGTTTCCGGAGTATGAAAAATATTCAGGTTAGAAACTTGCCCCATGTTTGTAACAGATTTTGAACAAGTTTTGTTGAGATAGAGTTTGATAGATCTAGAACTATTTGTTTTAAAACAGGGCAGTAAAGCAGCGTTCAGATGACATGCTATTCTAAAAATATTATTATGTTATGCTATTTATTTGAGCACAACTTGAATAGTATTTTTTTATGCCTTAAATAGGCTTCAGGGTCCTTGGACCGCTATTTTGCCGATGATAATGATGCTTATTAAGCATGTACAAATAATAGATGCATATTAAGGCCCATATCATATTGGTCGCTGAGCGTTCCGACTAGCTAAAAAGATAAAAAAGTCGACAGTATGCGAAAGTCATCGATAAGCGATTTCCTAAAGTCGGAACTCCACTATTACTTCTATTTAATACTGCAAAAGTCGTCAAAGTGCGAAAGTCGGCACTTATAAGCTCCGTAATTGTTAAAAAGGCCAATGAGCATTTTGCCATCTCTTTTTATGTATATGTAAGTGACAGTGACACAAATATGTGAAACGGCCAAATATAAATAGGTCAGTCTTTTTAGACTCTCATTATTATTCTTTTTTTTAATACACAGTAAACACAAAACAAGTACTAGTCAACGTTATTGCCAATAATCCAATAAACAAAAATAAAAAGCCAGTAGAATTGGCGACCTTATAGCGAAGAGCGATCTCACCCAGGAAACTTTTTAATGGAGAAATATTCTGCAATTGATGACGTTAATCGCACACCGTTTAAGGCAGACTTGAGTTGTAAATTACTAGCAATCTCATTGAAAATGTGAAATATTGTCGAGTTAAATTGAAAATGATTTCAAGCCGATTCGCGTGAAAAATACTGAAATACAATAGCTGTCAGAAACAACCTTTAAATTGTAATCAATGTCATTACATTACTTTTTCATACACAATGAATCACTGTACAAAAACTGTGCCCTTAGCACTGGTTCGGTCTACAAAAAGGTCTTCTGAGCATTTGGAGAAAGCTGTTTAATCTTTAATTTCGTTAATCATCTTGATAAAATCTGGACAAACTATACCAAGAAGTCGCACGATGGTATAAGGGTGGCCTACAATAACATCTTTAGGCACCTTATGGGTCTAAAGCGCTACTGTAGCGCTTCTGGCATGTTTGCGGAAGCCAGAGTTGACACGTTTAACGCCATCCAGAGAAAGAGAATCGCGTCCTTTATAGACAGAGTTACCAGTTGTCGCAACTCTATTATTAGTAGTTTGGCAGACAGGCTGATGCTTACGGCAACGTACCGACGATGGGTGGAAATTGCCACCTAAACTAGACAAGCAGCAATATATATGTATATTCTGCATTTTTTTTTTTTTTTCTTAATTTGTGTTTTTATCTTTTATCTTTTTATCTTTATTTTATTTTATATTTACAATGTGTATAATTTGTGTACCATTTACTATGGACCCACGTGTCTGCAATAAAGATTTATTATTATTATTATTATTAAAAGTTTTCATTCTTTGTTTCTATAAATTTCTTAAGATATTTATCTTAAGGGGTAGTCAAAGATACACTTAATTATTCAATACAATACAGTTTATTTACGGCTAACCAAATGTGGTTGTACAAATATTTAAGACTAAAATTAAGAGTAGGTATAAAAAAATCTAAATGAGCCGGCATTTAAATAAAATTACCAGCAACCGATAGATTGATTACAATACTGAAAAATCAGTATAAGTATTTTATGTATTTACATAAAATATTTAAGAAATTTCAAGGCCAGGCAATTCCGTGCCGTCCAGCCTAGTTATAAAATAAAGCATTACGATGATCACATTCTTTTATATGTTTTATTTTTATTATTGAGCATTTGGTGAAGTCAAGCTGTTGATGATGAGGATGAGAATTTTAGAAGACCTGCTCTCATTAGCGTTAGAAATTAAAGCGACGATAGCGTCAAAAAATAGTGCTAACACTCACGAAGTTCGTAGACGCAGGATTACGGCCACAGAAGCCGCGGAATAAAATAATAAGCGCAACACTAAATCAAAATAACAACAGAACATTCTGGCCATTCCGGCGCGACGCGGCAGATGTGGGGAACTTAGCCTGTTTCTTGTTTCTGAGGATTTGTTTTGTACTCTACGCACAACATACAGAGTATCAAGGTACAGAATGTTTAGGAGCCTCTTTGGGGCACTTAAAATCCCTTCACGACAAGAAGACAGAAAAAACAAAAAATGCTTCGAAACTTTGATCTCCAGGCACGGTAAATATCCCGTCAGATTTTAATGTACATGTGATAATATAATAGATAATAGTGATGTCTGAATGGAATTCATAAAATAGTTTATTTATATTTTTTGTAATAATAGGCACATGAAAAAATTATTGGCATAAAATCTGCGGCCGGGCAGTACATCGTAGGGCACGTTTCTATCGTGCGTGACTTATGAGGTAATGCTTTGTTATAGGTTATGGTTACCACTTAACATCAGGTGGGCCATCTGCTTGTTCCATCAGCTAGTTGTATAAAAAAAAATGAATCCCATTTGTGACAGGTGGCAAGCCCGTCGCCGCTGTTAGATACCAACTGGTTTCGTCACTATATTTAATTTTTATACGCTCTCCCACGAATTCCCGGGATCCTCACAATGCCATCGGTCCACGCATCCACACAATTTAATAAAGCTCTTGAATACTTCCTTTAGTAGCTGAGTTTTCCGTATCAATTAGTGCAGAGTTTATCAGAATAGCGGGAACGTTAAAACTCTCCTCCAGGTAACATCATTAACGTCTCTCAGCTGCTGAACTAAAGATTAATTTAATTCGCTCTCAACTTTGACCTCCTGAAATTTAGGCTGCCAAAACCCAGTCACCGTAAAAATACTGGTTCTAAATAGCGGAAACGTTAACGTCAGTAATGGCTAAATAAGATATCTCGTGAGAGGTTAAAAGTAAAACATTTAAAAAATATTTTTTTCAGACAAAAAAACGGGGATATCTTTGCCGTTTGGGAAAAAGTCTGAAAATATTATGGGTACTAAAAATATAATTATAAATGCAACCTTTAAGGAAATAAAAACTGAAAAAAATTGCAGCGTTATAGTGTTTTGGTTTGAACGTGTGGTTGCCGGTGAAATTACAGGCACATGAGGCTTAACATCTGTATGCTTCAAGTTGATGGACGCAGGGCAGTGCATCGTAGGGCGCGTTCTTATCGTGCGTGACTTGTGAGGCTGTGCTTGGCTATAGGTGACGGTTACCACTTAACATCAGGTGGGCCAACTGCTTGTTCCATCAGCTAGTGGTAAAAAAATAACATCTGTATGACTAGTTGAAGAACGCAGGGCAGTGCATCGTCGGGTATATGTCCATCGTGCGTGACTTGAAAAGCAATGCTTGGTTATAGGTGATGGTTGCCACTTAACATCAGGTGGGCCATCTACAACTTCTATCAGCAAGTAGTATAAAAAAACGTGAAATTTCGCGATGGCAAAATAAGCATAGCTCGTGAGGGGTCAAAAAGTATTGTTTCAGACTAAAACGGGCGATGTTATATTGCCAAACATCTTTGCCTTTTGGAAAAAAGTCTGAAAAGTCTGAAAATTTTATGGGCACTAAAAATAAAAGAACAAACGCAAGCGTTAAGCAAATAAAACTAAATAATAATAAAATAACATATTCCGTAGAGCGGCTGGTGGTTTCCAACTCTGGTCACGTGACGCTTCGTGGCCGAAATGAAATAATCCTGTTTCGGCTCGCGTGTGCGGCCTGCAGCAATAAGTGGAGGCTTTCTGATTCATTTAGGACCAACTTTTGCCCGTGACTTCATCCACGTTTAGTACATTTAGAGATACAGTTTTTTAACTAGTTGCAAATCTGATTCGGCCACCAACCACCCGTTATATTATAAAAATGTTCTAAAGTCAAAGTCAAAGTATATTTATTTGCCGAATTACATGTATTATTGATGTAAAAAATATATTTATATTATGAATATATAATATAAATATATTAATATTTATTAAATAATAAATATATTTGTTGAGCTAACGTCTCTACCAACGTTCAAATACGTTCTAATCTAACGTATTTGTTCCATCTACCTATTACTACTTACGTATTGTTAATTTTAAGTTTAGTTAGGTAAGTGGTCTGTACGAGGTCTTTTTTTGGAAATAAATAAATAAATAAAAAAAAAAACATCCATTTTCAGAGAACACTGGTGGTCTAGTGGTAGAGGCCTCGACTTCCGATCCTAAAGTCGTGTTCAAAATCGGTCAAGCACTAATGAGCTTTTCTGTTCAAAATTATAATTGCACAGTCCCAGTATTCTCAAAATGTGAAGGAAAACATTGCGAGGAAATCGGTAGGTCGTAAGACCGAAAGGAGCCTCTTTGACGCACGTAAAATCCTTTCACCACACGGTGTCGAAAGAACTAGTGACACGACAAGAATAAGAAGACATTTTCACGTGGGCCGCTGCAGGCTCAACTTGAGCAAATGAGGCTTATTATGAGGGGTTACGGTGTGTCTGTGGATCCTCAATCCATCCAAGTCACACCTAACTACCTTCCTATTAGTGCGCTAATACATACCTGCACATTGAGTGACTTGTATGTTGCCGCCACCAAAAACACCATACATTGGCTAGGAATGTGGAACGCAATTTTTAGCAAATAAAATAATCCTACTAATATTATAAACGCGAAAGTTTGTAAATATGGATGGATGTTTTTCTTTCACGTATAAACTACTGAATGGATTTTAATGAAACTACAATTTATAAAGATATTGTGTGACTAGTCCCGCGCAAACTAAGTCGCGGGCACCAGCTTGTTATGTATAAAATAGTTTATATCAGCGAAACGAAGAAGATCAACAATTCCACTATGCAATCCTAATTTCCAGAATACAAGCTATCATTGTACCAAATTTCAGTGGCATCGATTCAGCAGTCAACGGCGTCACGTCCAACTGTGAAAACGTTACAAACAGACATCCTTTCGCGTTTTTAATTTTAGTGTAGATTTAATCGGATTTTCCACGGTGATGCACTGGAGCTTTTAGGAGATTTTTTTAATCCAATTGCTACTAGAAGTACTAACGAGTCGTAACTAATTTATTTTGAAAAAGTTGATAAATATGTGACTTAATCATTCCGTTAAAGCTAAATCAATTTAGATGAAACTTAATATAGTTTATGGTCTGTTTTATATATAATATATATAAAAACGTGAAACTTAACACCTCTTAACGTAGGGCACATCCTCAAACAGGAGTAGGTAGGTACCTAAAAATAAAATAGATAGGTACAGATAAAATTTAAGCGAGCAACAAGATCTTTTGTACATCAATATTTAAAGAGATAATTAAACGTACCTAGCCTACCCATTAAACTAAAAGAACACCTATTATACGCGCAAGGCAGTGCCGCATTGTACGTGTGCGTGAGCCAAAACGAGTCCCATCTCAGCTTTTTTGCCGCTCCACAGAGTGAAGATGCGCTGGTTTTCAGATGTCTAAGCAAGGTAGTCAAAACTACATCCAAATATTACGTTTTGCACCTACAGACATTTTTTTAGATAATTGATAAGAAAAATATTAATGCGGGATTACGTTCGTCGTTAACACAGTAGATCCCTAAACTTCGCAGCAAAGTCACGAAAAGACGCCAGAAAGCAGGCAATCCTGCCAAAGTGGCTAAACTTTTTAAGTGAACGAACCCCTACTAAGCGAACACCCCTTAAAACATTAAACAAAGACCCTCGATAGTGGCGATAAGCGCTATTACTTACCCTTAACACCCGGAGGGGAATCCCCGGGAAAATATCCGGCTCGAAATCTAATTTTAGAAGTGATGAGATGTTTGGACGTAGATTGCTTTTTTATCGATTTTTTTCGGATAAGATTTTGATAAGGAACCTATCTGATGATAAATTGATTTGGCTACTAATTAATACGAACTAACTAATAAATAAAGAAAAATAAGAATCATGTTGCTCGGTGCTCAAACAGTGAATTATTGAAATTGATCACTTTATAAACAAAAAATTAAATTTTGATAATGATATCTGACATTAACATAGGGAAGGCATTAACAGTATCTTAACTACATCAGTAAGTAGGTATATTATTATTTATGCTACTACTAAGGGTGCTTTTGACCATTGCTAGTATAAGCCTTTTACTTATTTTAAATAGTTCAGTCTCTTCTATAGACTAGTCAAAAATAGATAGAAAATACTGTATTGCAACTTATTGATATATAAAAAAAAGACTGAAAACTACAAAGTATAATGGGCGGTATTATCGCTAAATAGCGATCTCAACCAGACAACCATTGGATGAAGTGGACTAATTAAATTTAGAAAGGGTGCTTGTGTGTGTGGAGATAAAAATAATTTGTGTGTGAAAAATGTCTAGCTACATACATTCAAAAGAAAAAGAATTAGAAACAAATATATAAAAATATAAAACATAAACTACTTACATTATTCATTAATACATACATACTATGCTACGTTACATGTTATAATTAATACATATTTATATGCATAAATATAAAAAAGAATAATAAAAATAAAATAAACAATAAAATAAAGACGGAAGTATTTTAGTCTGACGTATACGCGTTACTCTAAAATTATCGACCCGCCACGAATGAGACGCAACGACGACGACACGGTGTGAAAGTGGCTTAACACTGTTAAAGCGATTTTAAAGCATTGTTTACCATCTCAAACACCCCCAACTATACCGACAAGTACTTGATAACAGGGCTAAGGTTTACCAACATTGTAGTAACGGTTAAACTCTATGAGAAAACAATTAAAAAAATAAAATATAATCTGTATTAATATTCACTGTAATATTACATTATACTGTATGTATAATGTATTTTCATATTGGCATGTACGGTGAGCAATAAACACATCATCCTATCACGTTAAAAAAAAAACTATACATATTTAGCACGCCTTTTTTCTGCCGCCAAGCAGCGTTGCTGTGTTTCGGTTTGAAGAGTGTGGTTGTCGGTGTAATTACAGGCACATGAGGCTTAACATCTGTATGCCTCGAGTTGATGGACGCATGGCAGTGCATCGCAGGGCATATTCCTATCGTGCGTGACTTACGAGACTTGCCTATAGGTGATGGTTATCACTTAACATCAGGTGGGCCATCTGCTTGTTCCATCAGCTAGTTGCATAAAAAAAACCTATATACAAGGTGTTCCATAAGTTGTGTATATAAACTTCAGGGGGCTAAAGTACCCATCAATATGACCAACTTTTTCTAAGGAACCAACACTGTGAACGCGAAAAAAAAACAGCGGTTTCATACATTTTAGCCTGGTAGGTATTGAACTTTTGTATGAAACAGCTGTTTTTTTTTCGCGTTCACAGTGTTGGTTCCTTAGAAAAAGTTGTTCATATTGATGAGTACTTTAGCCCCCCGAAGTTTATATACACAACTTATGGAACACCTTGTATAAACCTATATATGTAAATTTGTTTATAAAACAAATTTACAATGCATATTTAGCAAATTGTAACGATATATAAAGCAAGCTACTCTACGAGCCCGCAACCACCGGTTACATACAGCCTTATAACGACCGGTTAGTGTGTTGGTGAAGAACGTCCTAAATAGGTGTTTATAAACACGGTGTTTGCCAAGTAAACAGTACGCCATTAGAGCGACATTAATCACCCTGTAGGCTTCGGATTTAAAAGTTTGACGCTAAGCACGCGAAGCGGCAACCGGATTCAATGAAGATTTGCGCCGTGATGCTTAGCTTTTGAGTTGATGAAGTTTTGATAGCTTTAGAAATAATGGTGGCATAAACAAACATCTATGCTCATAGGTGTTCATAGATTTATAGGTTCCATTAAATAAATAAATAAATATTGGTGGACATTCCACACAGCACTATCTCGCCCCAAACTAAGCCAAGGCTTGTGATATGGGAACCAGATAGCTGATATACTACTTATATACTTTTTTTTTGTAAATACATACTTATAATATTATATAACACCCAGATAGAGAATAAACATCTATGTTCATCACACAAATGTTTGTTCTCGCTGGGGATCGAACCCACGGCCTACGGCACAGAAGGCAGAGCTACTACCAACTGAGCTGTGAAGGCTGTCATGTCATTAAGGAGTGAATGTCATTACCGTCGTTTGTTTTCCCTGACCACTACAATCTGAATATCTCCAAGTCAAGAGTTATTAGTGGTCTTCTAGACCGTTCAGTTTTTTTTTCCAAACTAGTTTTACTACTAAAGTTTGCATAAGTACGAAAACTAATAAAGCAAATTTCCGTTGTCAAAAAAGTTCAGTCTTTGAAAATATTGAGGAGTCATTAGTGGTAGTCTAAATCAAAGCAACGCTATTCCTAATCGCACTCGGAGTTCGATAGCGGAGCGATGAGGTACGGGAGTATCCATCACCTCGCCTCGCGTACAGTGCCATTTGTCATTCCTTCGTGGAGCTCGTTTGTCTACCGTTGTAGAGGTCAAATTAAATAAACTATGACTCGTGCCAATAGGGAAAATGTCATGAAAAGCGCCGCGAATATAAATCCTTTTAATATAAATGTGATAAAATGTAAATATGTGCCGAATATAATGCTTAGACGTACCTCTGACTACCCTTTTTTTTTTTTACAATGAATAGACCGTCCTTTGACTACAATTTCACCTGATGGTAAGCGACGATGTAGCCGACGTTGGAGCAGAACGGTCTAGAAGACACCTATTCACTCTTGCCTTGAAGAGACTGATATTGTAGTGGTCAGGAAAAACAGACGACGGTAATGAGTTCCACTCTTTAGCGGTTCGCATAATGAAGGTTGAAGCAAAGCGCTTCGTGCGAATTGGTGGCATGCTAACCAGGTATGGATGGTACTGGGCCGTGCGTCTACTTGTCCTGTGGTGGAATGGAGATGGTGGAATAAGGTCATGTAGTTCCTGGGCACATTCTCCGAAATGTAGCCTATAAAAGATCGATAATCAAGCAACTTTACGACGGTTTACCCCTCTTAGACGTCTTCAAAGAATCTGGAGTTAGTTCTTGGTACTAAGAGATCTGAGAGGATATCTACCGTGCCTGGGGATCACAGTTGTGAAGCTTTTTCAGTTTCAGTTTTTTTAAATAAATTTGATTATTTTCTTAACTTTAATAAACACGATTAAAACCAATCACATTCTTCTTCTTCTTAACGTATCACTAGTTTCTTTCGAAACAGTGTGGTGAAAGGATTTTAAGTGCGCCTCAAAGAGACTTCTTTGAACTTTGGCTCCGACAAAACTGTATCAAAACCCCGACAAGAGGCTAGACCCTTAAATTTAAGAAGAAGAGCGTCTTTGACAGCCTTCAGCTCAGTTGGTAGTAGCTCTTCCTTCTGCGCTGTAGGCCGTGGGTTCGATTCCCACCGAAAACAAAAATTTGTGTCGTGAATATAGGTGTTTGTCCTCTGTCCGGGTGTTATTATATATCATAAGTGTGTATTTACAAAAAAAAGTATTATACCAACTATCTGGTTCCCATATTACAAGCTTTGCTTCGTTTGGGGCTAGATAGTGCTGTGTGGAAAGTCCACTAATATTTATTTTATTTATTCTAGATCTGTGTCGAATATAGCTGAAACATTTTCCACTATACCCACAGCTAAACAAGTTAACCGGCCCGCTTCGACCAATTCGGGTCGCATTATAAATTAAGTTGGGTCATGCTTTCCTATATGAAGTCCAAATAACTTCGAATTCTAGGTCAGTTAGGAACAGAAGTCCGAGTTATACATTAGAATACATTAATCACGTCCACAAAAGCCTCCGGGGCCAAAGTTTTGGAGCTAATGATTCTGTACGGAACTCAGAAGACCCTATTTATATTTATTTGTGCCTAATTGTGTGTGAGGATTTAATGTGTGATAAACTTAGTGAATGAAAAGTATTCCATTTTAGTATTTTTGTCATTCATTTTAATAGAAAGGCTTCGTCAGATTAGATTATAGTTATTGAACATAGTACATAGCCTCATGAATTTTACTCACAGGCACTGTAGACATCCCATCAGATCTCTTAGTAACGAGTACCCGCACAAAATTCTTTGGTAGGAGGTCGGTGGGGGTTGAGAAAAGTTTTTTTTCAATAAGTGTTAGGTACATTTTATTTGTTTTTTATAGTGTATACCTACACTTATGGAAAATCATAAAGATTAAATATAGACCCAAAAGTTATTACCCGAGTGGGATTTGAACCCACGACCTTCCCCTTGAACCACGGTTGCATAAGTACCGTAGTAGCATGTCCCTGAGTTATTCGTCGAGTGCGATTACAATCCGATGGCGCAGTTGGTTAGCGCGGCCCCGTATCAAGGGGAAGGTCTTGGGTTCAAATCCCACTCGGGTAATAACTTTTGGGACTGTATTAAATCCTTGTTACATTTACGTTGTATCTGGAAAAAAAATAGAAACAGCTTCACGACTTCGGTCTCCAATCTCCGGCACGATACATATCCTGTCAGGATGTCTTAGTACCAAGTACCCAAGATTCGAAAAGAGAACAACAGAAATAAATATTATATTTTCTAGAGTGATGGTTCTTACGTAACGTCACTGTAGCGCTATCACGTACAACATTCACCCAAGTGATTGCAGAATCCAAGATGAGTTTTCAATTCGACATTCTGGTATTCACTTATCACTAGCGCCACCCATCGGCGTTGTGGAGAGTAGAAATGCTAACATGAGTGGAACGAAGATCGTACTCGAAATGAGCGTGGATCCTTAAGGTGTAACTCCCCGTAATTTTGTTGCTCGAGGAATCAACACGCTCTCTTCTCTTGTCATGTCACTAGTTTCTTTCGAAACAGTGCGGTGAAAGGATTTTAAGTGCGCTTCAAGAGGCTCCTTTCGAGCACTTGACACATGTTATAGAACTTTTTAGGTTCTACGACATGCCGGTTTCCTGACGATGTTTTCCTTCACCGTTTGAGAGTACTGGCATTGTGCACATCTATCTACACTAATATTATAAAGAGGAAAGCTTTGTATTTTTGTATTTTTGTATTTTTGTATTTTTGTATTTTTGTATGTAACGAATAGGCTCAAAAACTACTGGTCCGATTTCAAAAATTCTTTCACCATTAGAATGCTACATTATCCCTGAGTAACATAGGTTATATTATATTTTCAAAAAAATCAGGGATCCTTTCTAAAACTCCAATAATGTAACCCAAGGTGGAAACCAAAAACCTTACATCGCGTGCGCTGCGAAAACTATTGATGATAGAACAAAATAATGTACTACGATTTTGTAGAACACGTCATCATCTACAAAAAATGTCGCGACAGCATATGTCTAACTATTATAGTTATGTCACAATAAGTGTTTTTTTATTATAAAAATTTAATTGAAATGCCGCCGCTAGAAAAGGGTCTTTATTTGTACCTTGGTATTAATCCTTATCCAAATAAATCTTTTCATAATTAAGACGGTTTCAATACCTATAGATTACTTCTTAAATTTTTCAAATCGGACATTCCATTCAAAAGATATGACGAAATTAAAAACGTTAACGGGTCCACGGGTCACGCTCGGGATGCGATTTCAGTCTCTGGCGTGCAAATGTATGAAATAAGTAGGCTCGCAAGGCTCGAACCCACGGTCTAAGTTTATCCTAATATGTTCAAAAAATTTATGACCACCCATGCGAAGCTGGGACAGGCCGCTAGTAAATTATAAAACAGAAAAACTCATTGGTGCACGACCGGTTTTGAACCCAAGACTTTAGGATCAGAAGGCACACACGCTGACCTAAATGATGTTTTCTACTATTTCAATCTTCACAACAAAACAAAGGTGAAGTCTCAACTAGGTTTAATTTCCGCTTGTTGCCATGGAAACGGCCGTTCGCCGTTTTTTGCCCGACAAATTACATTGCCTGCTATTCACTGCGAATTGCTTTTACCATTTAACTTAAAATTTATAGTAGTTTAAAATTAAATGATCATCTACACAACAGACGATTAAAGCGCATATTTTCTTTTAGAATTATTACGAGAAACTTTTTTTAAAACGTCGTATTAAATTTTTTCATTCGCTTTTGTGTTCAAAAATATGATAACGTTGTTTATCTTTTGACTTGACGTCGTTGTTTTCAATTAAACTACCCTCTAGTATAGAAAGTAAGTGATACACTAAACCGAAAATGTACAAATTCGGGATTCTCTTAAGGAAGAGAGAAAAAATTTAGAATAAAATATGTTTAGTCACAATCTTTGGGTTTTTTTTTTTTTTTTTTTTTTTTTTATACAACAAAGTAGACAAACAAGCTTACGGCCCACCTGATGGGAAGTGGTTACCGTAGCCTATGAACGCCTGCAATACCAGAGGAATCACTAGCGCGTTGCCGACCCTTTTAAAACACCCTTTTTGAAGAGCCCCATACTATAGTTTAACGGGAAAACCTCAGCAGGGTATATTTTAGTTTGGGTATATTTTTGGTTACGCACAAACATATTTACGTCAAGTTTTAAGAATTATTCAATTATCTTCGAACACAAACAGATATTTTTGAACTTCTATAAAAAGCTCGACCGCTCCAAAAGCAAATCAATCAATGTGAACGCAAAGGAATGAAAAAGTTCATTAAGAACAATCGATTATTACGCGCGATAATCGAGTACGTAGGAAATGGGTCGCCGAATCGATAACGTATAACCGATTATCCGTTCGAGCCTCGTATCCAATTTGCAACTGCTTATTTTATTTGTTTAAAATATTTTTAAGACTTTTTTATGGCATTTTGGAAATCTGTTTTTGCATATGAGTATATAAAAATATGAAACGGTCGAAAACAGACAAACAGTGTGTGTTTTGGTTGATAACTATAAATCTGGTTGAAAACCTGTACAATCACTATATAACTATCTTGTTTCGGTTTGAAGAGTGTGGTTGCCGATGAAATTACATACACATGAGGCTTAACAACTGTATGCCTGAAGTTGATTCACCTATAACAAAGCATTGCCTCGTAAGTCACGCACGATAGGAACGTGTCCTACGATGCACTGCCCTGCGTCCATCAACTTGAGGCATACAGATGATGCAACGCTGCTTGGCGGCAGAAAAAGGCGTGGTACTTCCCCGGACGAGCCCTACTACAAAGAGCTCTACTACTATTAATGAATGAATGATGGACAGTGAATCGTAGGACACGTTCCTATCGTATGTGACTTACGAGGCAATGCTTTATTACGGGTGTTGGTTATTCAACCTAGGATAATTTTTGGACCTTAAATAAGTAAGCTTTCATGTCTCACCACGTTATTAAAGGAAATTAGGTCGACGAATCAATAACGGATAACCGATTACACGTTCTCGCTTCAAATCCAATTTGCAATTGGTTAATTTAGGGGACTGCCGGGATCCCGGCTGCTATTACGTGATTGAGTTACAACGCCCTCTATTGGAAAAAAACTTGTTGAGTTATGTTTTTATTAACATTTTTAGATTCAATCCAATTCATTTATTTAACGAATCATGGGTTACAGAAAGGTATTGTGTTGGATTGTATAGGGTCAGCCATTATCAACTTTACAGCATTCTAAATGTATTTATGAAAATAAATTATAAACAGAGACAGCAGATTATAAAGATTAAATTTAATATGTAAAATTTATAGACAATAAAATAATACATAGATTCATTTATATAAAATTGTCCTGTAATTTTGTATGCAACCACACTTTTCAAACCGAACCACAGCAACGAAGAATAAATACCTATAAAGTTATAAAGTAAAATTTTATATAATAATGTTCTTCCCCGAACTAGTTACACACAAAGAGCTCTACTACTCGTTAGTTTTCTCCTAAAAATAAAATAAAAAAAGGTAAGTACTAGATTTTAAGGAGCTAGTCGTCGCTTCGTTCAAGCTCTTATACGTATTCTAATTACCCAACACAAACAAAGATCTTATTCCCCACTAATCACCGGAAACAAATTACTTCCCTCATTATCCTAGTTCTGTGCAGGTATTCAAAGTTTAAGCTGGTTAATTTGCCGGTTATAAACCGCTGCTAAGCTAAATAGGGTTAAGTTTTGAACTCTATTATCTAAGTAAATATAGGGTGAAAATTATCACTGCATAAAATTGAAGACACTGGTCTTTTATCACGACAAAACGATTCTATGAAGAGTGTTCTGAGGGCTTATTATGAGTTTAGTGCCGATCGTCGATCGTTACGATACACCGAATTTTCTATGAAAAAAAAACAGGTTCTCAAAGAATACGCTAGATGCCGTTGATTTATTTTCATTGAAAATTCGGTGTATCGTAACGATCGACGATCGGCACTAAACTAGTAATAAGCCCTCTGATTAGTATGGTTTCAGAATGGGTTCTATTTTGGGAACTATTTTATTTTCTAAGATTTACTGAGATCAGAAACAAAATGCACCAAAAATCGTTACCTCAGAATTTAAGTTTTTTTTTATCAAAGGTGGAAATTATTTCTTATTTTATGCTTTTTCTAGTGTTCCTCAATCTAAAAGCATGACTGGAAAAACCTTTTCAGACCAGTTTCAGTTTAAGCTTACGGAAGTAGCATTTTTACACCCTGCACATAAGCGTGCCGCGGCTTGCCTATACACTAAGTTTAGTTCAGAAATGTTCATTGATGTCAACATTGAAGAGTTAAAGTTACAAAATTAAAAAACAAAAACAAAGTTTCAAATGTCTTGATAGATGGCGGTAAATAAATTGGCATGGCGCTTATTTTATTATATTACGTATTTCACAATAATAAAAGAAGGTAAATTAAAAATTTTGTTTTGTGAGATTCATCTTGTGCGCGAATCCTTTTTAGTGTTCTCTTGTCGTAAAAGTACCTACCTATCCAATAATAAGATTTCCAGTACTTAAAAAATTACAGGCCATTTTTTTCAGCGCAATCTACAAATCCATTCGGCACTATTTTTAACCTTGAACCAATATGTCTTTGCTGAATAAGTAACCCTTTGACGAGATGAAACTAGAAAATGAAATAAATGAGAGATTGATGGTGAAACAAATGAGTGTATTTCGAAATTTAAGTGGTTTCAATCTTTTTGATGGTTTTCAAGTAGCGTGGACTACAAAACACATTTCCATAGGAGACCCCTCCCCCTCTCCATTCCCCCTTAACCCAGTTAGCCAGACACAAGCTACACCACGTGCATTTCGAGAGAAAAAACGTAACAGCTTCACGACTTTGACCCCAGGCACGGTTTTTTTTATACAAATAGCTGATGGAACAAGCCGATGGCCCACCTGACGTTAAGTGGTAACCATCACCTTTAACAAAGCATTGCCTCGCAAGTCAGATACGATAGGAACGTGCCCTACGATGCACTGCCCTGCGTCCATCAACTTGAGGCATACAAATGTTAAACCTCATGTTCCTGTAATTTCACCGGCAACCACACTCTTCAAACCGAAACACAGCGTTACTGCTTGGCGGCAGAAAAAGGCGTGGTGGTAGTACTTCCCCGAAGCCCTTAACAAAGAGCTCTTCTACTCTTAAAAGTAGTTGGTATTCCGTACGTGACAGGTTGCAAGCCCCACTCCGCTGCTAGAGTACTAACTGGTTCACGATGTTTTCCTTCACCGTTTGAGAACACTGGAATTGCGCACATAAATTCGAGAGAAGAGAAAATTATTATCATCATCGTAAAATACACGTGCAAGTACCTCAGTCTGAAACGAGCCTATAAACATTCATAGCGTTTTAACGTTATGCTCGTATGAACGTTGCCCGCTTTCTCAGAATTAATAGATCGATATTATGAAGTCGTGAAGACTTCAGAATGGATAATACGTGTAGGCTTTGATACCGCCTTGCGGGCTCTGGACTCCTGGTACCTGTACTTGTGAACGAACTGTATATAGCCTCGGGAAGTACATACCTCGCATACTGGTTTAGTTAGATAGTTTAGAACAGAAATAAGATTTACTTTAAGATTTACAATAATTCTAATGTCCAGGAAAGATAGACGTAACTTGAAAATTAATACTGGAAAGGCTCATACTGAAAAACTGTAACAACTTTAAGACTTTGATCCCCAGGCACGGTAGACATCTCTTAGTACCAGAGATACCTGGGCAGATTAGAAAAATGTTGTATTATTTTGTTCCTGTCTGCTAATAAGGCCATGACACTTTAGAGGGCATTAACCTGACGCACGTTGATACTTGAAGAACTTGTGATAATATGCAAGCTCTAATGATAAGAAGCTCAACCTCCAAAAACGTATAATGTGCGAGCGAGAAGTTGTTTGACGATTGTCAGCCTCTTAAATAGTGGATTAGACTGTATATTTTTAGAGTAAAATGTGTAAGATGAAATAAAAATTCCTCCTTAAATTACGACTGTATTTCTTAGACCTTGTAGCTCTTAAAAAAGTACATTAGTATTATATTATAAAGAAGATATTAGCTATGTGGTTGCCATATTTCAAGCTTTGGCTTAGTTTGGCGCTAGATAGTGCTGTGTGAAATGTCCACTAATATTAATTTATTTATTTATCATTATTATGTACATGTTATAACTACAGTTGAAAAAGTGTCTTTTAACTCACGTATAATAGTTCGTTATTTAATGGTTTGTTAAAATACTATGTATAATATTTTGTTGGGTATAAATATTTATGCCAGTCTATTTAAGTCTATATCAAGTAAGCAAATACAAAAGTTTTTATCTTATTAGATAAATTTATTAGACTATGAAACTGTATCCATCAGGGAATTACGTCACAAAGAACATTATCATCATTCAGTCGAGTAAATTTTCATTCTGATTAAATTAAACTCAACAAACAGAACCCCGAATTCCTTGCCCTTAAAACAAACTTATCCTTCATTAATTCCATCGCCCTGACGTCAGTCTTCAATGTTTACACAATTAACCCTAATTATGACGCGGGAGGCGTCACTTCCCTCTTTATGACGTCATTAGTACATCTGAGTTGCTTAGGCTGTGCCAATAAAAGGCGAAGTGAGCCGGGACCAGAGCTACTGTGGACCTTTGATTGGGGTCTGGATTAGTTATAGGAGCTAGCGAGAGCGTTTAAAAGATATTTACCTTTTAATATTAAAGATATCTCCGCTTTAAATATATATATATATATATATATTGGTGGACTATTGGTTTTTTGTGCCTACCTACTATAAGTCCTATTATTTATAATTAAAAAAAAATCATTTTTTAATAGTAAACGTGACAAAATTAAAATCGTACTAGTTTTCGTACATAAGCAAACTTTTAAGTAGGAAAAGTTGTATCGATCAAAATGAAATTTTTACTAAACTGCGTGCAATGTGACTGCACACAAAATGGATGATTGCGATTTTTCGAAAATGAGTTTAGTGATTTTATATCTTTCAACATGTCGAAACGTGCGAGCGAGAGTCACATTAGCTCTTGTCTTCGCCTTAAAATAGTGAAGAAAAACATATTAACTATGTCTTTCCTGTGGGCTTGCCTGTCTAAAATAAGAGGATGAATTAGGTGTTGAGTCTATTTTATAAAAATTCTGGTCTGTGGCCTTGTAGTGCTCGAGAAACGTAAAAAGAGGCATGAGTGAAAAATTGCACCTGGGTGCAAACCACCTTAGATTATCTACAGCTGATGCCAAAACTGAAACGTTGATTTACTAGAGTAGTAGAGCTCTTTGCGAAGGGCTCGTCCGGGGAAGTACTACCACCACAGCTTTTTCTGCCGCCAAGCAGCAACGCTGTGTTTCGGTTTGAAGAGGTTGGAGGAAGCGGTTGCTGGTGTAATTACAGGCACATGAGGCTTAAAATCTGTTTGCCTCAAGTTGATGGACAAAGAGCAGTGCATCGTCACGTTCATATCGTGCGTGACTTACGAGGCAATACTTTGTTACATGTGATGGTAACCACTTAACATCAGATGGGCCATCTGCTTGTTCCATCAGCTAGTTGTATAAAAAAAACTATCTACGCCAAAGGTTCCGTTTGAAAACTCTTAAAAGTACATAAATATGTGGATTGAGGACTGTAGTTTGGAAGAATTGGTTAGTTGGACTATTCGCATTTTATTACATTGGACAATAGCCTTATAAGTAGGGCAGCTTAAAATATCTCAAAAGATTGAAAATGGAAGTCATTGCACATTTTTATGACAAGCTTCGAAATACAGTCGTCTATACCGCGACAATAAAGAAACGAATTCAAAATGGCACCGCTAGTCATGACATCTCACTCGCACACTATTGTTACCAATAATTCAGAGCGAGATGACATGATTAGCGATACTTTTTATAAGAATCGTTTCTTTTTTACGCGGGTCATACCAACAGTCGTGTAATTAGAGCCGCTAGAAAACCCAGGCTTAAATATGAAAATATCTACGGAAACGTTCTTCACGAATTTAAATACGGAATGAGATAAATTATTCTACGTCATCAACATTTCTGAAATAATTTAGTCCGCCGAATTGACATTTTGAACCTTCCCCGATAACAAATTAGATTCATTATCGTTTAAAATCGCTGACGCAAGCAATAAGTCCTCACCCTTATCAGTTATTGCTGGCGAGTGAGTCCCCCGGGCGAGAAAAGGAGAGGGCGAGTATTCTAATGACTGCTCTCTAATTTTCATTTATAAAAATTAAAGCCGTTTTTTTGGTGTCCCACTTTTTTATGGACTTGTTTGCGTTTATGTTTTTGGAGGTAGGGTAGGGGTCATTAATTGGGCCCTGGTGGTTTAGTTGCAACCCTATACTCAGTCCAAATGTTCGTCCTTTTGAAAAATAACACGCAACGCCAATGCTCTCAAATGGAAAAGAAAAACATCATGGAAACGGTATCAATTCTAACGCCTCTGTTAGAATTGATACCGCAACTTGCTACAAAGCTATGGAGTACCAAATACTGGAACAGTGAGCGTTTCCTAAATAAATATTTGGATGTGCCTCTGACAACACCCTTAAGATATTCACAAAGGATCTTGATAAGCTTTCTTAGCACGGTAGACATCCTCTCATATTTGTAGCCAAGCACGATCATTGACGATGTAGAAGGGGAAAATCAAAGCGTCCTAACATGTTGGATACGTGCCCACATTTTCCATTTATTACAAAATAAAATTACAAACCAAAATATTCAAACAAAACGCTGAATTCGTTTTGTTTCAGCCGAATGCCGAAATGAATAACGTCCCAAACATATAAAAATATCTCAATAAAAAAATAATAATCATACGTAATATTTTACAGCCGAAACAGAATATAAAATGTCGGCCAATCAAAACGAGACAACAAATTGGACCCCGGACGAATACAACAGATTGTATTGTATTTATA
Source organism: Chloroclysta siterata (assembly GCA_932294275.1). NCBI lineage: Eukaryota > Metazoa > Arthropoda > Insecta > Lepidoptera > Geometridae > Chloroclysta > Chloroclysta siterata. Next base: position 24,364,392 of record OW028592.1, on the reverse strand, counting down.
CATGAGGGTACAGTCGACGGCAAAACAATTCCATGTTTCACACAAAAACATTAGAGCATTACGATTCTTTTTCTTTTTATTTTTCTTCAACTTACACTATGATTTGAATCTCTTCAAGGAAAGAGTAAACTTCTTGACCGTCTTGCTCCAACGTCGGAAAAATCGTCACTTACCATGAGGTGAGATTGTAATAAAAGGTATCGAAAAAATTATCAAACGGTGCCTAAAGGTACAAAATCAAGGTCAAAAAGTATTCATTCAATTGAATCACAAAGATCATTTTGAAACGTTTTAAAGCTAGGTGAATCTAGGTGCTAGTTCCACGGAACCAAGCCTAGTTCCTAAGCAAGTCAATTATTTCGATGTTTTTTTATTATGTAACAGACAGAAAAACGGGCTTACGGCTCACCTGATGGTAAGCGGTAACTGTCACCCATAGACACAAACAGCACCATGGGCGTTGTCATTGCATTACCTACCCTGAAGGACTATTTTTTTTTTCTTGATGTAGCTTGGCGGAAAAAACCTCTGATGGTAGGTCATTCCACAGTTTATGAGTATAGGAGAGAAATGATCAGCATGAGTCAAAGTTTTCTCTTGATGATTGTGTATAAGTAATAAGTGTTTTCCATTGTTTACTTAGTATAAAAATATAAAATTAACGAGGACCCAACATTTTGTATCTATTTCTCAAGATGTTTTTATACGCTGTTAAAACAAATATTTATTAACAATGAAAATTACAATGAATACAAGTATTTATAAAATACAGTTGAGCTGTCACACGAACAATCTAGAGACAGCTCAACTGATCCAAATCAGTGCCAATCGGAAGCCTCCCAAAGACGCTGCGCTGGCTGCATTGCAACTCTGAATGGCAACACTGATGCGCTGAGCCAGATAGTCACCAGCCCACGGGTCACAAGTCGCCTCCTAAGACGCTTGATAAAAGAAATACAAGTAAAAACAAAAGCATTCAACTTAAGTTGCTAATAATAACAATATCAGTTGAACGGAAAATGGATGGCAATAGCCGTATGCCAATGAAATAAGATTGAAGATCGCGTTTCCCATAAATCACGACCGTTATCTGTCGGCCGACTGTGGATTGTAGTTTTATAGCGAAGCGTTTCAATTTGTAGTCGTAAAAAGCCACGGTTTTTACTACCAGTCAGTATCAAAATACGGTGCATATACATTAAAGTAAGTCCGAAAAACGCTTCCGCACCCCAATTTCAGCGACCGAACATTTCCTGCTGTACGTACACTTCCCTAACTAATTCAGAGGACAGAGCCGGCTCTAGGACTAAACGCATTTACTACTATTAAGGTGCTGGTATTTGGATTTACCGGTTATATATTTAAATACATAAATCAACAGTTCTTAAAAAAAAAATATGAGGGCTTTTGAAACGTAAAATAATCAATAACGCGTACATATATATAAAAATCATTGTAATGCCTGAACGGGGCTCATGTCCTGGACATAATGTTACCCCCTAAGAACACCATGAAACAATGAATAAATGATAATGATTATGACATATTTTTTTTTCTGAATCGGAATAGTCTGATAGTTAATAGTTCCATGTATTATTTTCAATCTTCTTAGAGCTGATTTGACCATGCTCTGTTAGTTACTAATAAAAGATTAACAGGCCGTTAAATCAAACCTTAGATGTCAAACGCGTACATTTTGATATATAATGGCCCTTTAATCATTTGTTAATCTAACAGAGCATGGTGAAATCAGCTCTTAATTTAATACATATCCCATATTAAATCGCTTAAGAAATCGCTGCTTCATCTTAGAGTCGATTAAAAATAAAATACGCGAGTTATTATTTTGAATCCAAATTTTTTACACGTTCTAAATTTAAATATTAGGTAGTTTTTTTAATCGGCTATTAAAGTTTAAATATACGCGGTACAAAATTCATTCCTTGCATCTGCTCTGTGGCCTCATGTTATACACCGACCAGCTAGGATTTCGTCTAAAGCTATAAATATATGGGCAATAAGTCCCACTGTGATTATATATTAACGGCAGTAGGTACTTCGGGTGCCCTCATTAAAGAAGTACGAAGGGCGGGTAATGGTATTGCCGCCACGTCTTTGTGTCAATATTTTATAAGCTAAGGTCAATGGACTTGGATTGGAAGATGGACGTAGAGTTTGTCAATAGCTATAAATTATTAACTGTCTTTCTACTATTCAGTATACTGAAAAAAAAACTATGTATCATCTAATTATTATGTTAGCACTACTAACCCACTTTTACATAAAAATAACTCGTGTAACTCGTGTCAATGAAATAAAAAAAAAACTTCTTATTTGTAGTCTGAGAGGCATTTGGAGTTTTGAAAACTTAGATCGTCGTCTGTCTTTCCTGATCACTACAACATGGGTCTCTTCAAGGCAAGAGTGAATAGGTGTCTTCTAGACCGTTCTGCTACAACGTCGGCTACATCGTCGAAATTACCATCAGGTGAAATTGTAGCGAAAGTACAGTCTATTAATAAAAAAAAAATTAGAAACTTATCCTTAAAACAGATTAAAGATCGATTTAATTAAGTAATTTTTAACTTGGTAAAATATGATTGACGACAATTTTGTCAAATAATTAAAAGTCTCAAGTTGTTTGTAATCGATTATGATTTAAATTCATAACTTGATGTGGTTTTTCCTAATTGGGTATTTTTTACATAATGTCTAGACATTTATACTAAAACACATACTATTAGCATAAAAATAACAGCATAACGACCGGTTTCTGAAAGCTTGATCAAACCTTATCAGATGTCAAGTCACTTGCTATCTCTATCTAATTTGATGTAATAGCTGAAATAGCAAGTGAGTTTACATCCGATTATGTTTGATCGAGCTTTCAGAAACCGGCTGTTAATCAGTTAAAATTTTATGTCGTAATTGTAGGCGCATTTTTATTTCCACCAAATTAATATAGTGTGTTTCTTCCGTTTTAATAATTTTCCGTCTAAAGTCTAAAACCTCAAGAGAAAAGCAGAAATAAAACTTTTTTATGATTGCTTTCGAATGTGTTATTCAGATTGCGCCCTCAAGAACTTGATTTATTTACTTCGGGACGTCTGAAATACGGTTTAACGGCTGGTGTTTTGGAGTCTGTTTTTTCCTTGTTCTCAGCCGAAGCCATATAACTTTATAGTAAGTGGCGATGCGTTGCGTGTTTTACGTAGAGATAATTCTAGGCAGTTGTGTCGTTTAAGACGGTGCTCGTAGAGTTACTACCTCGTTTACCAGATGGAAAATAAAGAGTAAATTTGGATATATGTAAATATTATTTTATTCATACCCAAAGATTTACATAGAGTTTTTATAAGCTTTCTGTTTTTCCTGTTCCAGCAATCAGGGTCATCTTGGGTCGTTTTTAGGCAAGAGTGGAAGAGAGTTCTGAATAGAATCGCTTTGCTAAATACTAAACTACTGTTTTTTTATTCAACAAAGAAGTCAAATAAGCTTACGGAAAGCCGCCTGATGGAAAGCGGTTAACGTAGCCTGTGAACGCCTGCAATACCAGTTAAATAACTAGAACTTTGCCGACAATTTTAAAATTTTATAAAAACTGAAACTGAAACTGAAACAGCTTCACGACTTTATTCCCCAGGCACGGTAGATATCCCCTCGGATCTCTTAGTACCAAGTAATAACTCCAGATTCTTTTAAGGATGTCTAAGGGGGTAGTCAGAGGTACGTCCAAACATTACATTTGGCACATACCCACATTTTGCAGTAGTTGGTATTCCATACGTGACAGGGTGCAAGCCCATCGCCGCTGTTAGAATACAAACTGGTTTCCTCACGATGTTTTCCTTCACCGTTTTAGAGCACTGGCATTGCGCACATAAATTTTTCGATAGGAAAAATCCATTGGTGCACGACCGGATTTGAACCTGCGACCTTACGATCGGAAGGCGGGGTCACTCCCACTAGACCACCGGTGCTCTCTAAAAATTTTATAACTTTCTTTTTAAAGGAGCTCATTCCATGTCCGTCCATGTCATGAACCATGACGTCCATGTCTTTCGGGAAAACCTACTTGAATACAATTTGCGAAACTAAAGCTTCATTCGCCCTCAATTCACCATAGCATTGTATAAGCCATATTTTATTTAGCACCGGTAAATGGAATTTTGCATATGAATTCCGCAATACCTACAAGTCCGTGCATAATAATCAAGATGATATACTGCATTTGTGTGGAACATTCTACGCGCTCAGGAGGGACCTTATCTGTAGGTACCTGTTACGTATTGCGTGCTATTTATAGTGTTAAGTTAAGTGCTAAGTTTAAGGAGAAGACAAGAGCTAATGTACCTCCCGCTCGCACGTTTCGATTTGTTGAAAGATAAAAAAACACTATACCACATAACTTAAAAAAATAAAACATTTAAGTAAGTCAATTAAAAAGAAATTGGCACTGGTTATTTAAGGGTTATAAATATTACTAAAATAACAAGAGTAAAAATAAAATTAAGAGTAAAAATAAAATTGTTTTCATAACAAGCTTTGAAATCCTTTTAGTCAAGAGTCTAAATTAATCAAAAATAAACTTTACTCTGCAAACAAGGGAAGGTATTTCATGTAATTTTTCCGCTGTTGAGGAAAAAACCTTTTTGAGACAGTGCTTAATAAAATGCTTACGTTGTTCCAGGAAATCGCAGCTATTCTCATCAGCTTTGACAAACACAGCGAATGGCAATCCAAAGAAGTCAAAATTCGGTAAGTTTTTTTATATTATATGAACACATAATTATTATAAGTCGTTACTTATGTTGTCACTCAAGTTGAAACATTGCCCGAACTTTGCACTGTCTGTCATTACCAATTGGTAAGAGATGACTGGGTGTGGAGGGTTCTGAATCTCCTTGCTAGCATCATCTCTAGGTACCCACATAATTACTGATTGACGACATGTCAATGCACTGTCATTATTTACCTATAGATATGCCATACACCACAGCTATATTTTCTCTCAGATTTTTATAAAAAGGCCACTGAAGTCTGTACGTTCTACAACAACTTGTTGTAACAACGGGATTCCTCAATTCTAAGAATAAAAATACTTTACTGAAGAACTGTGTATGCTTTAAAACTAGCAGTATATGTGATTTGGCCACAATAATTAATGACAAGACATTAGGTATTATTTTAATATTAAAAATACTGAGATCTCAATAAACTTAATAAATAACTAATTAAGATTAAAATATTCAAGCAAACTAAATATTCGTAAAATACTAAATCTTTTAAAAAATTATATTTTGCAGCTACATTACTTATTTATTGAATAATACAACCGCAAACTAACAGCTTTGGACAAAATGTTTTTTTATAAATCTGTACGCAAATAATTGTTCATTTTTATGTCCTTGTATGAGTATTTGTGGAATATTCTTAAATTATACCGTGCATCTGTTTAATAAAGTTTAGATTTGCATGAGATAGGATTTTAAATATTAGATATTATAATGTTAAAAATATAAAACCACAACTCAAAGACTAAACAGCAATAACATGCATTTTATTTGAACAGAAAATGTAGGTCGATGCATTCATAAATTATACCAACGCCACACTACTCCGATTGAAAACCAAATTGGTTTCCGCTCCTATTTAAGACTAGAACGTATTGGAAAACCGAACAAGATTTAGCCGAATAGAAAACCAGAATGCGATAAAAATACATTTAACTGTAACTAAATTAAAGAGTACATTCTCATCCGCAATTCATGTCCTTTATTCCGCACGGTAAAAAGCTTCGACTTTCTTAAAACAAAATTACAAGGCGAATGCAAAATCGCAGAACAAAAAACTGTTCGAAATGAACGAATTAAACTATCAGCAGAGTGGAACGTTACTTCTATACTTTAGTCTGTGACTGTACCTAATTTGGCGCCCCGCGAGGGACCCGTTCCAACTTGTAACAACTTTAAGCAAATTAAAACTTTACCAGTGACTACTGCTCTCTTTGTGTGCGCCTCTGAAATATTAACTCTTTATGGACGCGCATTGTACTTAAGCATTGTCGGTGCAGCCGCGGTTTCGTGTCGTTACGTAAAAATTTAATATTGGTCTTGATACTGAAAGTTTTTTCGTACGTGATCTAGAGCCGCTTGATTTAACGGTCGAGACTTTGGACTTTGTTCTTACTTTGCAAGCGAGACTGCTTTATGTTTTATTAGCATTCAACGTATTTTTGCCAGCTCTATCGACCCGGATAGGCTGTTGCGAGATCTTGTTTACCTCCTTGATACCTTATTTGCTACTGTGGTTTGGTTTGTTTGAACTGATCGTTTGTGTCTGCTACATAAGGTTAATACTTTAGTGATTAGTTTTGTGTAATAAATTAGCAGAGGCCGTACGCCTATGATTTTACTACATCATCGTTTAAAATTTGTACAATTGAGCCCTGCACTTCTTGAAAGAACCTAACCTACAGTCTTTTTTTAATAAAGTAGTGAAAAACAATCAAAAACCTTACCACCGCAGTATGACCAAAGTGCGAAACATCTAAAATTGAACCTTCACACATCTGTTTGAGCACACGCCGGCATAATTTGCACATGAAGGCCGTACCGACTATTGAAACTCCGGAAATGAGCACTCAAATCCAGGCCCACACTAGATCAAACCGGCCATTACGACACCTCGCCGTAAATCTGTGCTGTCGATTTGCCGATACCGGATACCTGTATTAAACCATTTGCCTATTCTAAAGACGCTTCCGAATGTTCCAATAATCCTACGTGTTTCGGCTTGAAGCGTATGGGTGTAGGTGGAATCAGACGCACGGAAAACTCATTTTGTCCACAAGGCTATATTTTTAACAAATTACGTATGTATTTCAATTTTGTATTTCATAGCTTGAAGACACTTAGTGAAGTATAATGGGAGGTCTTATGGCCATGAGCGATCTCTTCTAGGAAATTTTATGGTTGACATAATTTTAATACGATGTTAATTTAAGGGCGTACAAATTAAAAACAAGATAATTGATTTATGCCACAGATAAACAAAATATTCTTGACGACATGAAATATTAGACACGCTGTACTATAGGTATTCTATAGCTATAGCAATTTAATATACAAAAACATGGTGTAACCTCAGACACACTGACATTATGCTCAACGTCAGGGATCATCATTCTGATTGTTCCATCACAAAGAGCAATGCGCGAAAATCACGTGACGAGGAAAAATATGTCTACCGTTTTGGAATAGATCGTGATGAGCTGAGTTTCGGTTCAAAGAGTGTGGTTCTCGTTAAATATACCTACATGTAAATGAGACTTAACATCTGTATGTCTCAAGTTCATGGACGCAAGGCAGTGCATTGTAAGGCACGTTCCTATCATGCATGACTTGCGAAGTAATGCTTTGATATATAGGTGATGGTTACTACATCAGGTAGGCTATTTGCTTTTCCTTCAATAAGTGGAACAGAAAACTGTGTTATGTCTAAAGGTTTCCAACTCCTGATACAAACAGACTTTGAAAAGTTCAATTCGGTAGAGTTACTTAGATCTAACTCCCCTAGAGGCTGTATAGGCTGTATCGTAAATCTTGCAGGTCGACGTTGAATTGCCGATCCGAAGCGATAGAATACGCAGCGGATACGATATTAAACCGTTTAAGCCGACAATTGCAGTGTACAATTGATGTTTGGAATCGTTAGTGGAATGGCATCACCATTTGTCTCTACTTGTGCATTTCTAGGGCTACTATATCTACTAGGTACCGATACTTGGTAGACATAGGCTTACTTTTCAAGCCGGAATTGGTTGTCCAAGTCATTTCACACACGATAGAACAAATGATAAGCAGTAACAATGTCGCCGTTGTCGAAATTTACCTGGACGACATCATCGTCATCATCAGACTTTGTAGGTACCTACTGAATTACCGCGAACCCATGGTAATAGGAATCAAAATATTGATGATATTTTTTACAGGTTTAGCAGTATTCAAGTCTTTTAAAACTTAACAGGGGGATAGTTTATATCTGTAGATGTAAACTTATGTTATAAGCTTATTGTGAATATTGCAAAAATATCATCATTATCATTAATTCCCATCACATTTTGGTTTCCTGGTAAGGTAGCTAGTTAGAACCAAAAACTATGGACTAAACAATGAATCTAATTTATAAATACATACTTATTATTTACTTACTTACCTACTTTACTGTTGTAACAAGGATCATACAAAAATAAGGTAGGAATCAAGTCGTAATTTTGTTGCCTGTTCTTCTAGGCTTTGGTTGCGTGGAACTGGCACCTAGAGTCACCTAGCTTTAAGATGTTTCAAAGTGATCCTTGTGATTTTATTGAATAAATACCTTTTGACTTTGACTTTGTTATAACACTCAGACCGTGAACAAACATGTTTATCACACATATTATTATGTTTGTTCTCTGTGGGGATCGAACCCATTACATACAGCGTAGAAAGTCAGATAACTCTTATGATTAACTTTAAAACGGATATATTTCGCTCATAAATAAAACTTAATGAAATTTAATGACCTCAGTTCCTTCATAAGTCAATGTTATCTTCCAACCTTACATTCCACGCCCTATTACTTATGTATCCATAAGTCAAAGTGTTTTTTTCCTTATTACTTAAATCACTTGGATAATCATTTCGAAGTTATAAGCTATGCATTATGATTAGTCAAACATGAAAAGTTGCTCAGCAATAAAATTAAAATTGCATTTAATTTTGATAAATAACCCAAAACAAAACATAAAATGACAAATGTATACCACTATATATTTTCTAAATTTATTTCCAACTTTCGAACTCCAAACTATTCGAGGTCAGAAACTCATAAAACAGCAATAAGTTAACTCTCGACATTCGGAACTTAAACAGTGATTATATAAACTAAAATTATACCCTTAACTGTGGGTTGTGACATAAATCTGGACATTATGGGGCGGCAGTAAACCGAAATCGGCTATAACGTCGTCACGAAGGAAAGCTTTTTATTCCAGCATTAATTTGTGAGGATATACTTTATATTGTTTATGGTTTTAAGGTTAGATGTCCAAATATTAACGGCTTTTCGATACTGGACCCATAACCTGTTTGAAAATTTTAACACTCTGACTTACGTGCTTATTTTGTCATGTTTTATTTATTGTTGTTTTATTTTTTATGTACAAGTTCACAAAGTCATTGTATTTTTATGTTTGCGTGCGATGCCTGATCATTTCCAAACTTTCTTACAATCCTTTCCATCCATAGGGTACCTGGAAGAGATCGAGAAGGTATTTTGCATGCTTAACTGTGTTTCTTGCTCTGTTTTCTGTTGGATGTATGTACAATAAAGGGATTTAATTCAATCATTCCTAATTATTTATGTGCGCGTTTCATTGGGTACCTACATAATTAAAACATTAATAAAAACTTTGAATACGTTATGACTGTCAGTTCACTAGCCTTACAGCTCGCTCAGTGTGTGTCGTCTTGTTGTTGGGTGTGGGTTCGATTCACATCCTGGGCAAATATTTGTGAACATGTTTGTTTTGTTCTACCTAGATTATGATATAGGTTTTATAGAAAAGAGTCAAGATTTTTCTATCAGATTATCAGGATGCCATAGAACAAGTTTCACTTATAGCACCGCTGCTCTAAACAAAATGTGTACTACGGCATAATATAAAAGGAAGCGTTAAAAAAATTAATGAAAGATAGAAGCCTACAAAGGAAAAAAATGTCTTTCCTCTCTGACTTTTCAAGCTCAAATAGCTACAATTAGATGGAACTGAACGAACCCAATCGAATCATCAGCTATTAGCCCGTTCGACGCGCCATTGAGTCCGATCTCTCGATTAAATCACACGATCTCGCTAAAATCATTCGATTAAATCACTCGATTAAATCACTCGTGAAGCGATGGACAGTATTTATCGCACCGCTCACTGTGATCGAGACAGAAGATTCGAATTGATGCTGACGGATCGAACTCTGCCTTCTAACAGCACGTCGCGATGCACCGGCCGTCATTGCCAAAGCGTTTGTGACGTCATTGAATATTTCACGAATCTTTAGTCTAATATGATAGTGACCAGTGGCCGTGCCGTGACCCATCACGATAGAGAGTTTATATCCATAGTAAACTAGGACCTTGAGTTACCTAGCTTTAAGACGTTTCAAACCTAACCTTTTGACTTTGATTTAAATGTAAAAATGAGTAATAAGGGGGGGAAATTGCTGTAGTCACCAAGCCTGGAAGGCCGATTGGTGACTACACGCAGTTATAAATAAATAAAAAAAAAAGTCATTTATTTCAGGCACAATTTGTACAAACAAGACCCATATCACAAGAAATGAAGAATAAAAATAAAAACAATGGTTACAATAAAATTATTGTAAAAAATCAAATCAATTATAAGTAAAAAATGACTGACACTGGCAGGACTCCTAGTTATGTTCGTAACTAATCAAAAATATCATTATTAATTACGAATACTACTCATTTTATATTTTCATAAATGTTGATATGTGCGAGCGAGAAGGTTGTTTAAGTCAGGTCCTTGAATTTTGTCTACGTCGAGCTGTAATAAATAATATAATAAAAAAAAACGGTCCAACTGATGGGAAGCCTAGCCTATGAGCGCTTGTAACACCAGAGGTAACACACGCGCAATGTTGGCTCTTTAAATATTTTATAAAGTTTTTTTAAGAACCCCATGCTGAAAGTAGAAAGTAGTAAGTATAAAAATAATTCCTTCGGAGATCCTTCATCTAATAACCCGGTGCAATACACAGGAGGCGATGAAGGTCTGAACCACGACAATAAAATCATCCATTTACCTCTGAGAATTTTATTCAAATCTGGGTCAATTTCTGACAGCAAACAATCAATGACAAATATGACAATACACATACGGTCGTCGATATTTGAAAACCATTTGAATGCAATAAACTCCCATGACAAAGAAAATAAAAAAAACAACAACATAAAAATAACTCGCAATAAAAACGGCAATTGAATAGATTTTTCAGTGAGCCGATGCAGTTCAGAGATAGATTGGAACTGTGTCAAAATTACAAAAGCAAATTCGAATCGGAATAACGGGATCGATCTTGTCAATTAAAACGACTGAAGCGACCTAGCCGAGTTTTTTACGGGTTATTAATTAGATAAGGTTCTATCTATCTATCTATCTTAAATTTATGATCCTTTTGTCACCCTACGTTGTGATACGTATACCTACCACGTTTTTTTATACTTCTTGTCGTGTCACTAGTTTATTTCGGAACAGTGTGGTGAAAGGCAAATACTCTCCTTTCGAGCAATTTATACTACCTACTGGTTGATGGAATAAGCAGAAGGAAGCATATGTTGCCCACCTGATGTTAAGTGGTAACCATCACCTATTACAAAAGCACTGCCTCGTTAGTCACGTATGATAGGAACGTGTCCTACGATGCCCTGCGTCCATCAACTTGAACAAAGATGCCTCATGTGCCTGTACGGTCATCGGCAGTATATACACTATGGAAACTGTATATATATATATATATATATATATACAGTTATATGTATATATATATATATATCAGTATATACACTATAGTACTATGGAAACTGGGTAACTGATATAAGACATGTTTTTTTTATATCATTCGTAAGTACCAATTCAATTTCTTTGTAAATGTATACGTGATACAAAATATATTTATTCAGTAAAAACACAAGGATAACTTTGATTAGTGGCTAAATACGATAAGCGATCGATCACTGCCTTGTGTGCCGTAGGCCGTGGGTTCGATCCCCACCGAGAACAAACATTTAATTTTGTGTTATGAACATAGTTGTTTGTTCTCTGTCTGGGTGTTATATAATATTATAAGTATGTATTTACAAAAAAAAGTATATAAGTAGTATATCAGCTTTCTGGTTCCCATATCACAAGCTTTGGCTTAGTTAGGAGCGAGATGGTGCTGTGTGGAATGTCCACCAATATTTATTTACTATTTATTTATTTATATACTAATTAGGGGTAAGTTCCTCCAAGTATTACAATTGGCCTGCCTCCATGTTGCCATACCCTATGCAGGGTCCATGTGATACTTACTAACAACTAACAACAATGTATGTACTATCGGCGTAAGATATAGCTATCCAGTTTGAAACAATTTTGCCTTGCGTTGGTTTTGGGTTACTGGTCACACCTTCTTTTTTTTGTTGTCTATTTTGACCAATAGAGAGTTTTATTACAATTAGGTAAGGCGGCATTTTTAGTACTTGACCAGCCCCACGAAATACGTAGCTCCTATTAAAAACAAAAGAAAAAAGCAAGCCGGGGGTGGCAATCGGTCACTTCACAGAAAAATCACCCTTATGGTGAATATATGGTGAATATACATAAACTAAACCATGAGTAAGTAATAAATGTATTGAGTATTGAGTATTGGACACTTAAACGAACCTACCTACAGAGGTAGGTTCGTCCAAATATTGTAATCATCACATAAAGAATACCCACATAGAGCAAGATTATAAAATGCATTGACTTTAAATGAATGTGCCGGCAGAACGCACTCGTGGCACGGAATATGCAACAGTATGTACATAGCAAACAGCGTAAGGTACACTCGCAAACATTAGTGATGCGTTTCGCGATACGGTACAGTGCATGCACTTAAGCTGGTTGTTCAATGACTGCTTAGTATAATCGATTCGGTGGGCGTGTGATTATTAATTCGGGGTATCGAGTGGTGGAGTATAGAGTGTATGTTATCTTCTCTCTTGTCGTGTCACTAGTTTCTTTGGAAACAGTGTGGTGAAAGGATTTTAAGTGCGCCTCAAGAGGCTCCTTTCGAGCACTTGACACATGTTATAGAAATTTTAAGGTTCTACGACATGCCGGTTTCCTCACGATGTTTTCCTTCACCGTTTGACAGAGAGACCGGTTGTAATGAGTTTCATTTTGTTAATATTGGAGCTTTTGCCTTGTCGGGGGAAGTTCTTCCACCATATATATTTCGGCCAATAACATTACAGGCACATGAAGCTTAACATCATTTATGCCTCAAGTTGATGGACGCAGGGCAGTGCATCTTGGGGCACATTTCAATCGTGCGTGACTTCCGACACAATGTTTTGTTATGGTGATGGTTACCACTTAACATCAGGTGGGGCATCTGATTGTTTCATCTGCAAGCAGTATAAAAAAAGTTTGAAGCTGGATGGCGTTCTGTAAATCGTCCAACTATACAGGGTGGCTCCTTTGGATCGGTCAGTATAGGCAAGTCTGTAACTATAAGACATACAAAGATCTGTTCTTTGGTACCTTAGCATCGATTTTAGTAACAAAAAGAACTGCAAACTAAGATTTAAAAAAAAAATTGTACTCAGTTCGGGAATCGAACCCGGTCGTATTGAAAAATAAAACTTGCATTATTTCTATTTGGATATCGATTGTGTCGGTCATAAGCAGTAAATGTTACTAAGAAACATGATATCTAAAATGAATGAATGTTACTAAAATCGATGACATAGTTTCTAATTTCGAGTAGCTTACATTAGCGTGGCGTAGTACATATGTGTAACTAGCGGTTTCGGCAGCGCACGCCAGAATAGCTCGCAGATGGTAGATTTTTTCCTACTTACTTGACACTTATCGTCATATTTTGGACAATTCACACAATATCTTTATAAATTGTAGCCTATGTGTTATTCTGATATATAAGCTATATTATTGTAAAGTTTCATTAAAATCCATTCAGTAGTTTTTACGTGAAAGAGTAACAAACATCCATCCATCCATATTAGTAGGATAGTTACAGACTTGCCCATACAGACCGATCTAAATGGGCCAACCTGTATATTTTTTTTTATTATAAGTCGTCACCACAGAATATTTACTCCCTTACATTTCCTCTAAACATCAACATTTCATACTCAGTAGATGTTTACCGATAAACCGCTGACTCGCGCTTATTTACCCTCACTGATTCATACACCAGTCCTTCCATTCCACTTTCAATCCTAACCGTACGCGATAAGGTCGATAGTACTGTAACAGGTGAGTCTAGTTGGCTACCGCTCAGTTATATCAATTGTTGAGAAGTAGGAATTGATTCGTGTGAAACTTTAAATGAGGTTTGTTCTGAAATTGTGTGAAAAATAACTCTTATTGATATTGATTGTCTGTTATAAGCCTTTATATACTTTTCGCATTCAAATGAGGCGTAAACACTATTAGCAGGTCCTATATCTATTCTGTCCTTTCCTACTGAACCTACCTACTATATCTTATTTTGCTTTGTTTACATTTATTTTAGAATTTTTTTATACATCTAGCTGATGGGACAAGCAGATGGCCAACCTGATATTAAGTGGTAACCATCACCTATAACAAAGCATTGCCTCGCAAGTCACGCACGATATGAACGTGCCTCACGATGTACTGCCCTGCGTCCATCAATTTGGCATTCAGATGTTAAGCCTCATGTGCCTGTAATTACACCGGCAACCACACTCTTCAAACCGAAACACAGCAACGCTGTTTGGCGGCAGAAAAAGGCACTTCCCCGGACGAGCACTTCACAAAGAGCTCTACTACTCTTAAAGCTCTTCTGTTCTGTTCTCTACTCTTCTGTATGGTATGGTGCTGGTTCGATGCAGTGTATTTATTTTATTTTATTTATTTATTGAAAAAGACAATTTGAGGTTACAGCCTACATGTACCAGTAGTCATGTGTTGCGTCCAAAATTAATGTATTTTCTTTCTTTCAATAGAAAAGTTTTTCACCACAAAAAGAAAGATCGTGCAATATACTCGTAGGTAGATTATACAACGTGTTGATGAAGTTATGTAGGGAAACAAAGAGCGTGTATTTAGACCAAGCACTGGAATACTTTGACGTGTGCAACGGTTGAATACATCGTTTTCGAAATTCCCATAGAAAAGTAAAATTAATATTTTCTCAGAAATTTGCAACAGCCCTGTCTGTGTACGTGTCAAGGTCACACGCACGCGCGCTTCTATCTAGGAAAGAGAAAAACAACGATAACCTACGAGATAATTTGAAATACTTACCTTTCGGTAGGTAGGTAGGTACGCCGCCAATCCCCTGACACGATATTTTTACTGGTTCCTATGGATTTTGTCATTATTTACTGGCTATAATAACACTGGATAAAACTGGATTTTGGTAAGTTTGCGAGATTTCGCACGACACAGGCTTCAAACTTCACACTAAACCATTACCTCGTAGGCACTGCTCATACACACACTGACTGACGACGGCTTTTTACATAACAATCACCATTTTATCACGTTTGATGACATTTTCTCAACAAAACAATGTACAACAACGCATGTAAACACAAACAGGGTGACCATCTCAAAAGTGGCGGTTCTACCACACACCTGCCAAAAAATCTGTCAAAATCTACCAAGCTTGACGATAAAAATACCAAAAATATGACTTCATACCATCTCCTTCGTGGCTACGGAATAAATTAAATACCTACATTACATTCAGTTACTATCTTTTGATCGTTTGTAACGGTTTGCAGTTATCTAAAACGAGATAGAAGTTGTTTAGAAACCAAATCAATAAAGGTAAAAAAGAATAAGAAGTTTCCAGTTCGGTAAAAAATAAATAAATTATAAATATTATTTCATTAAAAATTCAAACTAATAAGATTTTTCTTGAAATATTTAAAATCTGCTAAATGGCAGAAATCTGCCACAAATGGTAACACTGATCGGCGGCCGTCGGCCGTCCTGATTGGATATGCGTTTTTAAATGCAACCAATGACAGACAGGTTAGTCAAAGATTAAATAGGACAGACTAGACACTTCCCAAAATTGCAGTTGAATAATTTTGTCGTGTCAATGAACCATGGTGGTAAAGTAACATGTTACAATTTAAAGAACTATGAATATCATAAACATTGGTTTACGACATCTAGTAATTAAACAAAAATAAATATTCTATTAAATATTGAGTACGTAGCCACGTAGGTACCTAGTTACTGAATAGGTATTAGTACCAAAGATCTCAGAGAATGTTTACCGTGACTAGGGATTACAGTCGCGAAAATATTTCTTTTACATACCAAGATCTTTAAAAACAGCAACATCATTATTAGGTAGGCACATTACTAGGTAATTGGTGGCAGTTCTGTTACCTATTTTATCTAAGGTTAACAACTAGAGGTCAAAGAACAGCTGTAAATAGGGCTGCCTCATGATGCGTTTAGATTCATTTTAGATAAAAGTTTAAGAGGCATTTCATGAATGAAAAACTTTGAAATTTTAAAAGTCGTAGAACAAAAGTTGTTCGTTATGACCGGTAGAATATCCTGCTTTCGGATCCCTACAATTCTTAATAAACACGTTGTATATTAAAGACTGGCCAAGTGCGAGTCGGACTCGCGCACAAAGGGTTCCGTACATAAAAACGGTAAAAGAATCACGTTTGTTAGTGGAGGCTTATGTCCAGCAGCGGATTACTTCAAGCTGATGATAATGATGATGAATTATAATTTGTTATACTGTTGTTAATACTGCCCAATAAGTTTACTACTTGCTGATGGAATAAGCAGATGGCCCACCTGATGTTTAGAGGCGACAAAGCACTGCTTTGCATGTCACGCACGATAAGAAAGTGCCTAACGAAGCACTGCCCGGCGTCCAACTACTTGAGCCATACAGAAGTCAATACTTATATGCTATAACTTCACCGGCCCACACTTTTCAAATCGAAACACAGCAACGCTGCTGGACGGCAGAAATAAATAATTAAATTATTTAATCTCTACTCAGCTTAACGGATATATTTTAATAAATAAAATAACATAAATATAAATATTGGTGGACATTCCACACAGGACTATCTCGCCCCAAGCAAAGCCAAAGCTTTTGATATGGGAACCAGGTAGCTGGTATACTACTTATATACTTTTTTTTGTAAATACATACTTATAATATTATATAACACCCAGACAGATAACAAACATATATGTTCATCACACAAATGTTTGTTCTCGGTGGGGATTGAACCCACGGCCTACGGCACAGAAGGCAGAGCTACTACCAACTGAGCTGTGAAGGCTGTTAATCTGGTGGATAGCATACTATGCGATGGTAAAAGCTACCGTGAGATTATAACTAACGACGATATAATTGTAAGGCACGCCGCCGTTCGATGGTCCTATACCTGGTATTGATACGTTTATAAAGTCAATAAAATCGGAAGGGGTCTCTAAAGGGTAAACTACCCCCTTGTCGGCGATTACCCGGCTAACTAACCCTCCGATTTATGGCTGTGACAGTAGCTTATGAAAAAGATAGCTTGCACACTGCTTATAATGTAAACAAGACTAATAAAATGCTGAAGCAAAACGTAGACATTTAGCCGTAAGTTTGTTGCCTGTTCTAAGCTTTGGTCGCGTAGAACTGGCACCTAGATTCATCTAGTTTTAAGAGGTTTCAAAGTGATCCTTGTAATTTTATTGATTAAATATCTTTTGACTTTGGTGCGCTTTAAACTAAAAATACCATTTTTTTTTTCTTAATTAGTTTAGCGCATGACATGCGGTACCCTAATATCATTACGATCTAGCCAGGTAGGCTAATGAGTAATTTTGTTTTGACTTAATTTTATACAAATAATATTAATAAGAATGTGTCCATTGGCACTTTTCTTACAGTCTCTACTTAAGGCGACACTTTGTTCTTGTGTTCATAAATAATACCATATGCATAGATAAAATACAAGGTGTTCCAATACTTGTGGTTTAAAACTTCAGGGGGATAAAGTACCATCAATATGATTAACTTTTTCTAAGTTTTAAACACAAGTATTAGAAAACCTTGTATAGTATAGTAGAAAAAGTAACCTGCTGTATAGAATGAGCTGTACCAGAGTTGCTGTTATCAGATATCAGTGAATAGAGGTTTGATCAAACCGAACATCAGCCCTTTTGTTCGAAACGTAGAATCGTACGTCCAATTAGGGTGTACATTCGGGATTTTCAGTCGTGTACGGTCATTAGTGATCAAACGAACCTGTACGTGAAGTGCGATTATTGAATGAATGAATGAAAATTCTTTATAGTTCACTCCTTTTTCTGCCGCCAAGCAGCGTTGCTGTGTTTTCGGTTTAAAGAGTTTATTCTCATAAAGAACAGATTACAGTTCACTTAAATGAGACAAAGGTAGTACTTATGGTTTAGGCTAGTGCCAAAGCATGCATAATATTATAAAACAAGATAAGTACGGGGTAGGCTGACAACAGTAATTAAACAAATTATCAAAAAGTACATTAAAACTAGGAGTACATTGGTAGGTAGTTAATAATATTTCTGTTGACTTTATTTTATAAAATAATCGTTGGTTCAAAAAAGTGGGTAGTTACGATGGAATGCAGAATGGTGCGTGTAGGTACGCTGTCCGTGGCGGCTTTACGGTCGCGCGGACGGGACGGAGACTGTGGTTTTGGTTTGAAGAGTGTGGTTGCCGGTGTAATTACAGGCACATGAGGCTTAACATCTGTATGCCTCAAGTTGATGGACGCAGGGCAGTGCATCGTAGGGCACGTTCCTATCGTGCGTGACTTACGAGGTAATGCTTTGTTAAAGATGATGGGTACCACTTTAACATCAGGTAGGCCATCTGCTTGTTACTTCCGCTATTTGTATAAAAAAAAAACTTTGCAAGCAAACAAAGGAAAAAGTAAGATTTAGGTGATAATGTACAAAAGGCGGTCTTACCGCTTGAAGGAATCTTTACCAAAAAATATTAGGATTACTTGCTGATAGAACAATCTTATAGCCCCACGATGTTAAGTAGTAACCATCACCTATTAACGAATAGAAGCATTTCCTCGCAAGTCACGCACAATAGGAACGTACCCTACTTTACCCTGCCGTCAATATGAGGAATACAATATGTTAAGTTTTTTATTTCACCGGCACTCACCTTTCAGATCGAAACACAGCAATACTGCTTGACAACAAACATAGCTATGGCGCTAGTACTTCCAGCCGCACGCAGAGATTATTGTTATACCAAAAACTAATGCCAATTATTATTATATTATAATACCAGTTACTTATTTTTGTTGTAATAAATTTTCTGTTCCTGACGAATACCAAATTTCAAATTATTTAAATGAAATACAATATCTATTCCCAACGAATACCAAAACATCACTTTTGGAACAGACATACAAACAATTTATTTTTATTTGTAATAATTTAATGTTAAGATCATACAATCCTAAGCCTTTACAAATTCACTTCATTCCGGCATTTTTACTTACGAGTAGCATAAGTAAATCACTTGCCAAAAAATTTTACTTACGAAAAAGGGTGAGTTTGCTCGTATCGTTTTAAAATCCGAGGCTAAATTATTTCTAATACCATTAATACCATATAGAAAGGAATATAATATCTTAATTTTTAAGTGCTTGAACATTTTAAAGTACACTGTATACATTTGATAACTAACACGGCGTTGTCGCGGTCGAAGCGTTCTACTCGCTCACTTTAAGATTCTTTGTGAACTTTCAAGTCGTAAGAATGTGTGATCTAAGCTAATTGTAAATTGTAGTCTTGGAGCGTGGCCAAGGTCTAAGAGGACAGATACCTACTTACGGAGCTACCTACGCAGTTACGAATGCAAGGTTCAAATACTTTTAAGTGTTAGGGCGTTTGCAGAGAAGGCGTATTTTAAGTGTAGAGTAAGCTTGATTCCTCAATATTGAGAACTTGATGCTGATACATTTGAAGGGATATCTATTTTTATACAACTAGCTGATGGAGCAAGCAGATGGCCCAACTGATGTTAAGCGATAACCCTTTCACAAAGCATTGCATCGTAAGTCACGCACGATAGGAACGTGCCCTACGATGCACTGCCCTGTTTCCATCAACTTGAGGCACACAGATGTTAAGCCTCATGTGCCTGTAATTACACCGAAACAATTCAAACCTAAACACAGCAACGCTACTTGGCGGCAGAAAAAGGCGTGGTGGTAGTACTTCCCCGGACGAGCCCTTCACAAAGAGCTCTACTACTTTTAAATTGAGGTTTAAAATCATAAGGCGTGAGTGCTTATATGTGTATGTGAATAACATGCTTGCGCTATTTTTCAAAATTTAGCCTGGAATCACATGTTAATCGGAATATCACATGATAAATAACCTTTTATTTAAACTGTTATGTGCTAAGATCTCAAGTAAAGTTTGTTAAAACACTACCTAAAATTTATAAATCAACTCAAAACAGCACTACTAGGAATACAATAAAAATGTAAATGCTGTGTTGGTACCCAAGTTGACAGAAAAAGGATCTCACAGAAGAACTTTAAATAACACTCGAAATACAAATCCTAGGTTCCAAAAATGACAGAAAATGAAGCAAGTCATGTTCCCTGACATTTAATAGCGGCACTATAAAGTTTCATAGTTACTTTCATGTCAACAAAAAAAGACGGTAACATATTTATCGGCCATTTTGGCGTTGGGCTTTCAATTGCCAATATGAATAAAAGCTTAATGCATTGAAAATTCAAAGTAAGATATATTTTCAATGCGAAAGGTTAAGAAACATTATCTTTTGTTTTTTGTCTTTTGCGCTTGTACCAAATTTCAGACCCCTAGGAGATTTGGAAAAAAGGTAACAACTTTTATCCCCAGGCACGGTGGATATACCAAGAACATACTTAGCATTCTTTAAAGATATCAAAAGGTAGTCAGAAGTACGTCCAAATACTACTTTTGGTATTTATATTTAGTTCTCTTTATTAATGTTTTTCTGATATAGATTTTGTATAGCATCGACGCTGATATTCTTATTTATTTAGTTAATAAACATATTGATAACCAATTACATTTACAATATAATATTAGAAAAAAAACTCAATATATATTTAAAAAAAAATGGACACTAAAGTTATAACCAAAATCACAATAAACATTCTAAATTATTGTGATTTTGATTATAACTTTAGAGCTGATTTTATCATGCTCTGTTAGATTAACAAAGGATTAAAGGGCCGTTAAATATGTCAAAGTGTGCGCGTTTGACATCTAAGGTTAGATTTAACGGCCTGTTATTCCTTGATTAGTAACTAACAGAGCATAGTGAAATCTGCTCTTAGTCTACTCTACTAACTTATACTCTAGTAACTTATGGCCTTGGCGTTCATTGGCTTTAGCTTGTCCTAAATTATGACTATGAAAAGTGCATCTAGTAGTTTAAAAGGTAAACGAATCCAAATTTAAAATCTTTAATATCAATAAACGAAACATCCCAGATTCGATTACTTCCTACTAGCACCCGCTAAGCGCTGAAACCGTAGACTCTCGACGTGCAGTCTTAGCACTGGTTTGTCAGTGTGATGATTGTTTATGCTAGATAAAGAAAGTTTTATTTTGTTTAGTTTTAAAAAAAGGGTACATAAAAATATCAAAAATCTAAATCAAAACGTTCATTATTCATTTTAATCACTTTGAGTCAATAATTTAGGTCAATAGCTATATTTTATTAATTACGACATAGAATATTAATATCATTACAATCTAGCCAAGTAGGCTATTGAGTAGTCTCGCAAATACTACTATTGTGTGTTTTATTTTTCTCTGATTTAATAGATTGTATTTAATTTTATGCATTAGGTATTATTAGTTTGAAGCGTAGCGTGTGCTGTCTTATAAATTTGATTATGTTTACCTTTTTCTGCATGCCTACGCCTCACTTAACTTCAATAATATATTATATTACATTGTAAAAGGATCATACAAAAGAACGGTAGGAACCAAGCCGTAAGTTTGTTGCCTGTTCTTCTAGGCTTTGGTCGCGTGGAACTGGCACCTAGAGTCACCTAGCTTTAAGACGTTTCAAAGTGATCCTTGTGATTTTATTGAATAAATACCTATTGACTTTGACTTTGACTTTGAAATGATTTAAATAAATTATGGCAGATATTTCATACATCGCTATCTACCCCCAAACTAAGCAAAGCATATCCTATGTGAACCAGATAGCTGATAGAATATCATACATACTTTTTTTGTAAATACATACTCATGATATTTTTAACCGACTTCAAAAAAAGGAGGAGGTTCTTAATTCGACTGTTTTTTTTTGTTATTTAAAACTTTCGACTGGGTGAACCAATTTTGATGAAGTTTTTTATTTGATAGCTGGAGCTTCCGTGTGGTCCCATTTCAATTTGGTCCAGTTCCGACAATGGCATCCATGAGAAAACCATTGAAGTCAGTTTTTTTGCAGAAATGTTATATGAACACCCAGACAGAAATTGAACATCTATGTTCATCACACAAATGTTTGTCTCCGGCGGGGATCAAACCCACAGCCTATAGCGCAGAAGAACTGTGATGATAGTACCAAAAACCAGTGCTCTTGGGGTTATCAGAATGCGCGGCGCACGACGCTTACCAATGCAATTAAATTCTAGACCCGTCCAACCATAATTGATTTTGGATAGTGGGGAATACTAATGTTGATTTTATTTTCATTCTTTCATTTTATTTTTGATGCGGAAAGCCGTTTTATGGAAATTGAACTCTGACTTGCGATAGTAAAGTTTAACCTATTATTATTATTAAATACACATCTAGGTTTTCCGTAAACGGATAATCAATCTAAGAGATCACAAATACCTCATTATTAATTAATTAGGTATATTTTTTGTTTTAGATTAAAATGTTATTAACTATTATTAACTGCATCTTGACAGGCCTCACAGCGCAGTTGATGGCTCTGCTTGATGCGTGTGGGTTTTTTTATAGAACTAGCTGTGGAACAAGCAAATGGCCCTGATGTTAAGTGGTAACCATCACCAAAGCATGAAGTCCATCAAGTTGAGGCATACAGATGTTAAGCCTCAAGTGCCAGTAATTACACCGGCAACCACACTCTTCAAATCGAAACACAGCGTTGCTGCTTGGCGGCAGAAAAAGGCGTAGTGTTAGTACTTCCCCTGACGAGCCCTTCACAAAGAGCTCTACTACTCTTAGGTTTTGGGTTTCACTCCTTGTCAAGAACAAAGTAATACGTTTCTTCTGTGTCTTGGGATTATAATTTATTAAGTATGTATTATCCAATTAAAAGTATATAAATATTCCATCAGTTATTTGGTTCCCGTAAACTTTGCTTAGTTTGGGGTCAAGTTAAAGTCAAAAGGTATTTATTTAATAAGATCACAAGGATCACATTGAAACGTCTAGCTTCCACGCTTCTTCTTCTTCTTGTCGTGTCACTAGTTTCGAAACAGTGTGGTGAAAGGATTTTAAGTGCGCCTCAAGAGGCTCCTTTCGAGCACTTGACACATGTTTTAGAACTTTTTAGGTTCTACGACATACGGTTTCCTCACGATGTTTACCTTCACCGTTTGAGAGTACTAGTGCACATAAATTTTTGAACAGTAAAACTCATTGGTGCACGACCGGTTTCGAACCCACGACCTTAGGATCGGAAGGTGGGGCCGCTACCACTGGACCACCAGTGCTCTCACTCTCTCGCTTCCACGCTGTGTGATATCTGTTAATACTAATAATATAAGGGTTTTTTTTTGTACTTTTTTTGTATTTGATTATTAATAATACTTTTATAATTTGTGTTAGTAATGTTCACGTCTGTGTAATTTCGTACTAGCCTTGATAATAATATGGATTTTTTGTCAATTTATTCCACTTCATACAATTTATCACAGCCATCAGTAAAATAATAAGTTCAATGTAGTTTTTATTAAGAGACAGACAACCGTCAAAAACAAGCGTGCGTCGTCAGAAACCTGTACAATTTAAAGCCTGAAAATAAGTATTTTATAATTCTTGCTGATGAATCAAGTAAACACCTGATATTAAGCGGTAACCATCTCTATGATAAAGCATCGCCTCGCAAGTCACGCACGATACGAAACTTCAAGAATATTCACATTTAAAATTGTAAAATTGAATTAAAAATTAAAAATTACTGCTGAAATATAACACCGATTACTTACCCGTCACAATCTTAAAGCACTAACTTAACTAAATACATTTTTCACAATTAAATGCGAATCAGAAATTTTACGTTGAGTAATTGCAGGTTGGATGTGACTTGTACTAACGACTACTGACTTCTTTGAATAATGACCCAGTCACCGTACGATTTTTACATATTGCATTACTAGCTTTTTTGTAACTGGTTCATTTTGAGTGGTTGAAAAATAGGTTTTTGAATCTCTTGTAAAAAAAACTGAAATAGCTTCCCTAACGGTCGGTTTCTGAAAGCTCGATCAAAACTAAACGCATGTCAAGTCACTTATTGTCTCTATCTAATTCGATGTAATATCTAAAATGGCGAGTGACTTGACATCCGATTAGTTTTGATCGAGCTTTCAGAAATCGGCCGTAAAACAGTCACCGTCGTACGCCGTAGTCACAGTCGCACAGACAGAGCTCCGGTAGTAGCTCTGACTTCTTTGCTGTAGGCCGTGGGTTCGATCACCACGGAGAACAAGCATTTTTGTGATGAACATACATGTTTGTTCTCGGTCTGTGTGTTATAATATATTATAATCGTGTATATACAATAATAAGTATTCAATTGTTATATCAGCTATAGAGGTATATATAATTTTTCACGACTCTGATGACCTCAAATCTTTCAGTACCAACTTAAGATTATTTGAGGATGTCTAAGGGGAATACTCGGCGCTACTTACAAATAGTATTTTTGGCACATACCCACATTTTATAGTAGTTGGTATTCCATGGTGTTCCTTACCAGCGTCCAATTTTCCGAATGCCTATAATTTGGATGTTTTCAAGAGAAGAGTGAATAGGTATTTTCTAGGTAAACGTGCCACGTCGTCGATCGCATCATCACTTAACATCAGGTGAGATTGGGGTCAAACGTTTTACGTATAAGTTGTAAAAATAAAATACGAGTTGCAAACCCGTTGCCACTTTTTTTATTTTAAATACAACTAGCTGATGGAACAAGCAAATATCCACAATAGCGGCGTGGTATTAGTGGTAACCATCACCTAACAAAACATTGCCTCGTAAGTCACGCACGTTAGGAACGTAGTTTACGACGCACTGCCCTGCGTCCATCAACTTGAGTCATACAGATGTTAAACCTCATGTGCCAAAAAAAAAAAAAAAAAAAAACAAACACAGCGTTGCTGCTTGGCGGCTGAAAAAGGCGTGGTAGTAGTACTTCCCCGGACGAGCCCTTCACAAAGAGTTCCACTACTCTTAAAACTGCACTTCACTGTTGGAATACAAACTGTTTTTCTTATTGTTAACCCGACTTAAACATTTATACTTACATATCTTCATAACTATCATAAGCCTGTATAAGTACACTGCTAAACATAACTTTCCATATTTTAAAGTTTCCAGTGAGTACTCATTATTATTTGAAATGATATTTAAATGTTATGCGAGGTAATGCGATTGGTATATGCACCGGCAACTACTCAAAATCAGGTGGGCAATCAGCTTGTTTGAACACTTTGAATTATTCATCAGACAATAATATTCATTTCCTTATATTTGAAATGTCTAAAGTAGAAGCGGAAATGCCTATTTCTGCCGTCAAGCAGTGTTGTTGTGTTTTGGTTTGAATGGTGCGGTTCCCGGTGAAATTACAGGCACATGAGGCTTAACATCTGTTTGCCTCAAGTTCATGGACGCAGGGCCGATATACGATACACTTATCTTATCTTCTTATCGTTATAGATGGTGGTTACCACTTAACATCTGCTTGTTCCATTGATCCTGAATCAGCCAAATCCGCCCTAATAAGATAGTAAAATCTCTTCTCGAAAAGCCATATCAAAACACAATATCCACCTTTCTTCCAAAATAAAACTTTGCGACTGCAAAGTGTTTCATTTCGATCAAAATTGTTGAACTATTACTCTTCGTAGCAAAGTGCTACGGTGCTACGGAACGGCGTAGCAGGTGCTACGTAGAGTTTCGCATTTCGCATTTGCATTAAAGCTATATGCCTTGACCTGTAGTTTGGGACCTTGGCTGCGATTTAAATATGCCGTTTTAGTGCAAGCAATATGGTGAATAGGGAAAAACTTAAACTGAAACAGCTTCATGACTTTGACTATTTACTCTATTATTAGTAGTTTGGCAGACAGGCTGATGCTTACGGCAACGTACCGATGATGGGTGGAAATTGCCACCTAAACTAGACAAGCAGCAATACATATGTATATTCTGCATTTGTTTTATTTTTTATTTCTAAATTTGTGTTTTTATCTTTATTTTATTTTATATTTACAATGTGTATAATTTGTGTACCATTTACTATGGACCGTGTCTGCAATAAAGATTAATTATTATTATTATTATTATTATTTGATCCCCAGGCACGTTAGATATCCTTCAGATCTCTTTGTACCAAGTACTAACACAAGATTCTTTCAGGATGTCTAAGGGGGGTAGTCCAAACATTACACTCCGCACATAACCACATTTTGCAGCAGTTGGTATTCCAAATATGACAGGTTGCAAGCCCATCGCCGCTGTTAGAATACTAACTGGTTTCCTCACGACGTTTTTCTTCACCGTTTAAGAGCACTGGCATTGCGCACATTTATAGATATAAAAAAATACATTGGTGCATTACCGGATCTGAACCTACGACCTTAGGATCAGAAAGCGGGATCACTCCCACTAGACCACCGGTGCTCTGCCTAATAGAATAGGGAAAATTTAAATAACTCAAAATACAGCTCAAATGTTAACACTTGACCTGAGGGCTTGTGAGCATATTATATTATGGCTCAGCTCAACAACATTGCCATTCAGCGCGGCAATGCAGCCAGCGTCTTTGGGACGTTTACTATTGGAACTGATTTTGATCAGTTGAGCTATTTCTAGGTTATTTGAAACGGTCTGCTGATGTTTATAGATATTGGAAATAGAAAATATTGATCGTGTCAAAAAGATTGCTCAACAGTTAGAAAACCTAATTGTATTCATTTAGATTTTATTTAAAATGCATGTTTTTCAAATGAAATCTTATTTCAAAGTGATCCTT
Organism: Chloroclysta siterata; assembly: GCA_932294275.1. Classification (NCBI taxonomy): domain Eukaryota; kingdom Metazoa; phylum Arthropoda; class Insecta; order Lepidoptera; family Geometridae; genus Chloroclysta; species Chloroclysta siterata. The sequence goes on along the minus strand of OW028592.1, from coordinate 24,337,297 downwards.
GTGTGACTTTAACTTTATTTGAAAATATGTTTAGCTATGGTTTTCTAAATGAACGGTGACGTCATTTCCGGCCGTCAGCTCACGTTCGTTCCTGTAATTTTATAGCAGAATAAACCGTCATCTGTCACACTAACATTTGGAGAGGTCGTAAGTTCAAAATTGGACATAACTTGAGTGCTTAAATAACTTATATATCGGGGTAATTAAAACCTGGGAACTTCAAAGAGAGGCTTATTTATGAGCGCCGTTTGAATGCACTTTACGCCAATAACTCTTAAATAATAATAACCTAACTAATGTTCTACATGCTATTGTTTGTGAATGAGTGTGTGTATGTTTATGTGCAATTATTTTCGTTATGGTTGCACGGGTTTGGATAAAACTTTGAATAAACAAAGTTTATAACCTGAAATAATATATAGGCTACTTTCTTTCTGGCTCTCAAGCAATGCTAGTTATTAACACGTAAAGACCCTATAACAGGGATGGCGAACCAGTGGCACGCGTGCCATTGATGGCACGCGACACAATATTTTGGGCACGCCACGGATTTAAACAGTTTGCGTTTTTAGTTAAAACTATCCGCTACTTCACCCGCCCAACCAATCCGGTCAGTGAACACTTTGCTAAATAGTGGGGCACGTTGGAATTTATGTTGAAATTATTATAATAATCATTAAAATTATTATTGATTGAAATTATTTGAGGGCACGTCGACGGCCTCATAATATTTTTTTGAAAAAATGGCACTTTTATTGTAAAAGATTCGCCACCCCAGCCAAGAATGTTGGCGTTCAAAACTAATCGGATGTCAAGTCACTCGCCATTTCAGCTATTACATCGAATTAGATAGAGATAGCAAGTGACTTGACATGCGATTAGTTTTGATCGGGCTTTCAGAAACCGGCCGTTAGATAAATACTTTATTGTACACAAAGAAAAACACATACAGAGACATTAAAAAATGTTAACATGGGCGGCCTTGTTGCTAAGAGCGATCTCTTCCAGACATCATTAAGTAACTAAAAAAAATTGGTGGACTTTCCATACGGCACGATCTAGCCCCAAACTAAGCCGAAACTTGTAATATGGGAACCAGATAGCTGATATAATACATACATACGTTTTTTTTGTAAATAATACTTATAATATAATTTGACACCCAGACTGTACGTACATATACATATATGGGATTTTTTTTACTCATTGTACATATTTTCAGTAGTACCACGTGCAATAGCATTTTTCGGCTTCATTGCTCGTTCCTAGTTTCAAGTGACACTTCTTCTTCTCTCCGTTTATGGCTCCTGTCTGTCATTCGACAGACAATCTTGCCAGTGTCAAGTGATTTGTATTGATTAAATACTTTTTAGTCAAGTCAGTCCATAGTCAAGTCGGCCGTCATTTGTTAGAAGGCTGTAGTCATTTCTTCACCAGCCTATATTTCAAGTTGACACTTGACAAAGCAATTCAACTTCATCAGTGCAAAGCATGCAAGTAAGCTTGTAAGCTTGCTAAGTAACACCTTATTAGCAACAGAGGCCGCGATGATTTATCGCTTGCTCAGTGACAACTAAATACGGGGAATTAAGTTTTATTATTATAGCTAGCTGTTATCCGCGAATTCGTTTCATCATCATCAGTTTAAATGAGTCCACGGGGTGACATGGGTCTGCCCCATATTGGGGTTGTGGCACACTGGAGTTTCAATATTGTATTATATTACATTGTAACAAGGGTCATACAAAAGAACGGTAGGAACCAAGCCGTAAGTTTGTTGCCTGTTCATCTAGGCTTTGGTTGCGTGGAACTGGCACCTAGAGTCACCTAGCTTTAAGACGTTTCAAAGCGATCCTTGTGATTTTATTGAATAAATACCTTTTGACTTTGACTTTGTGTGGGGATTTGCACAACACACTTTTCATCTTCCCTAAAGACGGATTGTTTTTTTTTTATCAGCACAAGACAGCGCGGAAAGGTGAGCTACTAATGACTGAGCTTTGAGGCTGTTAAAAATTATAATTAAAAATAGCATAAAATTATTTTACCATTATAAAATTTGCAGTAGAATGAAGCATTATTCATTTGTTAATTGCAGTGTTTTAATAAGATCTTACCTTTAACTTTAACTTATGGTCTTATCTAGCTCTAGGATAGACATGCATCCTGTGATTAGCATGTGTATTTTTGATTGTTTAATAAAACTGAAATTCAATACATAGTAGACATCTCTTCAGATTATTATAAGCGAGAATAATATGGCTAACAATTTGAGTGATTCAATGCCGATTTTTACTGGATTGAGCAAATAACAAGGTTTGTAGATACAAGGTTCAAAACAGATATAAAACTTTGAAAAAAAGTGAGCTGGTATAAGAAATATTTAAACTTTACAAACAAAAAACGTTCACAATTTTTATAGCTGACCGTACCTAACTCGTTCCTCTAAATAGTTTAAAATGTCAAGTGTTTGTATGAAGTTTTTAAAACCAACTTTTTGCAAAAGCTTGTTTAGAGTTCTGTAAAACTAAATTTTCTGACCGTTTGGGTTAGCTTCTAATAAAACTTTGCTCAAACATCCAGTGCTACGAGTATGTCGTTAGGGCAGGCATTTCTAGGCATGTTGACCCCAAATTAATGATACCGTGTCTTTTGTGTGGAAGACATGTGCCACACAAGATTTTGAATTATGTTTTTTTTGTTAACTACTATTATAAAATAAATGTATAAACTATAGACCATGAAAACAGGTTTTGCATACTGAAACTACGAAGAGCTACTTATAAGACAAAAAAAGACTCAATGACGAGATAATTCAATAAACATAAAATTTTGCGTAACATAAAAAAACTTGGTGTTTAGGTAGTAGGTTCCTTTTTTTTGGTGTTTAAGTTTTAAGTGAGTGTTGAATGTTTCCTGTTTTGTTTACTTACCTTTTTTAATATTTTTATTTTATCTGACCCAAATAACTCGTTTTCTTTTTTGTGTACCTACCGTTTCATGTAAATTTTTTATGTCCTTGCTTGTATTATTTTCTTCTGCCTATATCCTTACTTGTCTTTATGCTAATTCTGTGTGTTTGTTTTCAAATTCTTATTTATATTCAACTAGCGGACCCAACAGACGTTGTCCTGCATGATATTTCAAGCGATTAGGATATTAAACAAAGTTGAAATGCAAGCCGACTGCAGCGCCATCTGCCGGGCTGATTTGTGAATCTAAACCATCCAAGGTGCCACTCAAACGCATACAAAAAAAAATCATTCAAATCGGTCCAGCCGTTTAGGAAGAGTTGAGTGACATACACACGTACAGTAGAATTATATATATAAAGATTAAAAATATAGAAAATTATCATGTGAGAAAATAGGCCTAGGAAGCAAAAGGTACTTTAGAAGCAAAAAGATCTAATTCAATTCCAAAAAATACATGTTTTTACTGTAAAAAAAGAATATGCGCTTAACCATAGGTTTCGAGTGAATATTATTTTGTGTCATAACGTATTGTATTCTTACAGTTAATATAAACGCAAATACAGTTATTAAAAAATAAGATTATAAGACGCCATTTGTTGCCACGATGAATTATCGCATCAAGATCGGCTTAAAAGTTTCTGTGCCCAGATATCTAAAATAACTAATTTTCGAAGAAAAGCCACGAGAAAAAGCTAGTAAACTATTTCTGGTATTTGAAGAAAGCAAAAGAACCTTCGGAATACTCGAAACAAAAGTTTCCAAATCAACCAGTTTCCGGACAATATTCGTTCGCCGCATCGCATGCTGAACGCAATTAACTTCGCTATATCTCCACGGCTAGTCTGGTGTCAGCCTGATGCGATTGTGCCATATTTTTACGTTTGGCACAAACTAATAGTGCTTGGTGTGTATTTTTTTGTAAGGGAAAATGAGTAGGTAGCCTTGGAGTTGAGCGGTTATCTCTTGTGGTAACAATTGTAAAACATTACAAGAAGAAGTAGGACATGCCCAGAAGAAGTGCCCTATCCGTCAGTCTTAGAAGGGTACTAAGCAACATGTGCCTGTAATTAAACAAATAATAAATAAATATCGGTGGACTTTCCACACGGTACTATTTAGCCCCAAACAATGCCAAAGCTTGTAATAAGAGAACCAGATAGCTAATATTTTTTTTGTAAATACATACTTATAATATTATATAACACCAAGACAGAGAACAAACATCAATGTTCATCACACAAATGTTTGTTATCAGTGGCGAACCTACGGCTAACGGCGCAGAAAGTAGAGCTACTACCAACTCAACTGAGCTGTGAAGGCTGTCAATTGCACTGGATTGACACTAGCAAATAGTATTTTAAGCGTAGTTTTTTTTTTATTTTTTTTGAGAAGGCCTTTTTACTCACATAGTTTTGAAGTTAAGCGGAAAAAATTTCTCGTGAGGCATTGCAACATCCATCAGGATTATAATTATTGTAAAAATATGTGCATTACTTCATATTTAGCAATCGCAAAACCACACAAAGAATATCCGACGAGAAGCCTTATTCCATCAAGAAGCCATATTAGAAATTGCATCTTTTGAAATAGCCTCATTGCTCAGTTGGTAATAGCTCTGATAAATGTAAAATGGTCAAGAAATATTTATTAATTTATTTTTTTGTTAGAACTCCCTATGAAATCCCCTACGCCCCTAAGAACGGCACTATGTCTCATGTGTTGAGAGACGACACGACAGGCGCGGGCGTGTTGAAAGTGAATACAAAGAACCCACTCAAAATCAGGATCGCGAGCTACCAAGGTCATAATCATAATCTTTATTATTCTTTTGACATGTCACATGTACTTAGATACGTCATACAAAATAATCAATATAAAAATAATTCAAATTAATAATAACTGGGAGTGAAACCCTGAACACACACTCAACTGTGATTACAAACGTTTACCTTGTAAAAAAAACAACAAAAGAATAGGCATTTGCACCAATTAGCAAAATTCTGACTTCATTTTAGTTTCATTTCGTGTATCGAAGGCATAATTCATTCAGTTACTATTGAGTTATTTATTAGCTCGTAAGCAATTTCAGACGCTAATGTTCACCCTTTTACACGGAAATTTATTGGGAGACAAAATTATTTACATTTAAACAGGAAGTTGGCAAAGTTGAACGTTAGTTGGGTCAAAGTTGAATAAATAATTTATGGTCAAAGTTTGAAATAAAATGTGACGATGCGAAGTGATGTAAATGATAGCTCTGAAAACATGAACACATTTTTGCGATGTTTTTAAGCAAAAGTTTTTTGTTGTAACGTTTTTGGAAAACGTAATTGGAAGGTATCATGATACAGGTCTACTGGGTTATCAGAGAGGTATTTTTTAGTTATGTATGTTGATTAACGACCTGTTACACGATACAATGGTTTATTGTATGTAACCCGTGTGTAAAACCAGATCAAATAAAAAATATATCAGTGCCATTTTTTAAAAGAAAAATGACTATGTACTTAAATAATATTATTTAATTTTATTTCAGTTCTTTAGTGCATAAGTTTTGAGTCTGATTTTAGTAAGATAAGGGCAAAAAAATGATGATGATGATAAAAAAAAAATTACGTCATAATATAGCGTTCACAGCTTTTAATAAAACATGGCGCTAATAACAAGTACAGTTCTGACTATAAGTTCCAGCAAGGCTTTACAAAAAATAGATTAACAACATCTCTGGCTCGTAAAGCGGCAATTATACCTGCGAGCCACGCAGAACTACCATAAAAACTCGATACGAACTCATAACACAAGACTAACGACGAAAACTCCGCTAAAATTACCAACATGCAAAACCAATCTATGGTTTTGATGGGAACAGCTGGTTCACTTCTTCATTATCATTAGCCTGAAAAGTCCTTTGCTGGAAGTCCTTTCGGGAAGGTTGCCAAAGCATTTTCCCCCGTAAAAAAAAGGTCCCCGCGATAGCAGGTGGTTCGGTGTCACAGTTTTGATGTTAAATTCTCAAAAAAGTGCTGCTAACCATCTTAGGCTGCGTTTTCTTAAGCCTTATTTTATATTTTTAATACTTACTTTGATTTTTTTAGAGTAGTAGAGTGAAGGGCTCGTCCGGGGAAGTACTACCATCATGCTTTTTTCTGCCGCCAAGCAGCGTTGCTGTGTTTCGATTTGAAGAGTGTGGTTGCTGGTGTAATTACAGGCACATGAGGCTTAACATATATTATGTATTAAGTCAGCTACTAGTATAAAAAAAAAACTTTTGCCTTTTGGAATAAGCAGATGGCCCACTGGATGTTGTGGCAAAGGCCAACAACTTCTACTCTTCTTTTACTATCGCAATTTTAGACCTATGTGTGTCTAGCAACTGGTTTTATTTCGTCTATCTTTTGAATTGTCTCCCGCGGCTTCTCTTTTCACCCAATCACAAGTGTACTAGCTATTAGTTCTATAAGCTACGACCAATCTGCATATTTCAGCACGATAACTGTTTAATAAATCATCGGTTACCGCTAATTTCAACGGTATTTTTCGGCTTTTATGGTATCTACCTATCTACCTAGTGTTGTATCTATAGTTTGAAAATTTAAGGTAAGCACAATTAGGCACGCTAGTTCGAAACTCGAACTAGGTCTATTGGACGATCAAAATATAAGTTGTAACTTAATACTTAAGGCTTCATAATTTTGAACTTAGTTTATTACACTGGCAGCTCAGTTGGTAGTAGCTCTCTGCGGTAGCTGGGTTGGTGGTTTAGCTTTGTGTATTAAAATTCTATGCAAAATTAAACTACATTTTGCAAAGTTGGCATTCCATACGTGACAGGTTACAAGCCCATCGCCGCTATTAACTAATAGTAGTTCTTCTTCTTCTTATTCTTTGTGAAGGGCTCGTCCCGGGAAGTACTACCAATACGCCTTTTCTGCCGCCAAGCAGCGTTGCTGTGTTTCGGTTTGAAGAGTGTGGTTTCCGGTGTACTTACAGGCACATGAGGCTTCACATATGTATGCCTCAAGTTGATGGACGTAGGGCATTGTATCGTAGGGCATGTTCCTATCGTGCGTGACTTACGAGGCAATGCTTTGTTAGTAGTTTGTTGCCTGTTCTTCTAGGCTTTGGTCGCGTGGAACTGGCACCTAGAGTCACCTAGCTTTAAGACGTTTCAAAGTGATCCTTGTGATTTTATTGAATAAATACCTTTTGACTTTGACTTTGACTTATAAGTGATGGTTACCACTTAACATCAGGTGGGCCATCTGCTTGTTCCATCAGCTAGATGTATAAAAAAACGAATTGTGTTCCTCGTGATCTTTTCCTTCACTGTTTCAAAGCACTAGCATTGTGCACATACACGCACGACCGGATTCAAAGCCACGACCAGTTTTATTACACACATTTATTTATTAACTACCCTCAGGCAGTTAACAAAATTTGTTAAATCATTGAAGCAGGTTTACAAATAGTGGTAGGGCATGTTCTTTAGCCGTCCATTTGTCTGCTTTACGGAGATTAAAACGAACGGTGTTTGTTGGCCGGGATTAGGAGACAATGGTCCGGCGATGCACGAGTGGCACAAGTATGGCGAAAGTTTTTAAGTTTAGTCAGAAGTCCTGTTTGAGACGATCGTTACTTATACTTTTTTGATCCAAATTAAATATATTTGTATTATTTCCAAAGGAAAAATAATACTTAAACGATGTTATCTAATTTTAAGTAAACAAATCTTCTCATAGGAGATATCGCTGTTGCTTAGGTCTATATAAAATACATTATTATTAAGGCGTTAGGCAAATAAACAATAAAGTAACAGTGAAAACTTATTAAGATAGAAAACAATAGATATTAAATTGTTTTTTTATTGAGTAATCATTAGGGCTCGATAGTCCTGTGTGGAATGTCTACATAGCTCGATACCTTATACCAATATTATTTATCAGTCTATCTATATAAGCTTCCTACGCGGCGTCTTTTGGTTGGAGGCCGCTATTCAAAACCTTAAATCCCAAAAAAGATCCAAAGATAAGCGCATACAAAGCCCCAAAAACGCTTCCTCTTTTAACCGAACCCCAACCCTGTGCTGCTAGTAGCCGTAAATTAATATTGTCCGCGGCGACATTAATTAATATGTGCACAAGGATTTTTCGGTACAAACCGTGTTTATATTCATAATTTTATTTACAAGAGCTTATACGTTGGTTAACAGAGATTTTTGAAACCAAAACTATTTGAGCTGTTTCAACTTTTGAAACTATCATGTTTTAAAATGTATTATAAAGAAAAACGAGATATTTACCGCAGTGAAGGCGTGGGCCATATGCATTCCATCAGCAAGTACTATAAAAAACCGGTTAACCGACCAAGGCAAAAGTGATTGACTGATGTATCAACGCACAGGTCAAACCCTGAGGGCTAGAAACTTAAAATTTCGCACACGTGTTCTTCTTATGACGTAGGCATCAGCTAAGGAAGGATTTTTCAAAATTTATGGGGGATGTAAGTTTATATGAAACTTTATATTCAGTTAAAAGGTTTACCTAAAAAATAATTCTAATTTCAGTTTTTTTAATGAAATCTCAAGCGTTTTACGTTTTTTAAAATGGGTTTTGTACCTATATGTTTATGCACAATGCACTCGATCTCTTTTGCTGGGCGAAGAGGCAGGAACTTCAAGTCATCAGTTAGTACCTGTTTTTTCTGACAAAATCTTGTGGCTCAAGATTGTGCTGTGGGGAAGAAAAATCAAAAAGTTTATTATAGATGTTGCCAATCATATCAATAAACCATTCTTTTATTTGTAAGTATTCTAAAATAAACATGTACGAGCAAAGCCGCGGGTAAGAGCTAATAAACAATATATGTAAGAACCTAAGAAAACATTTTGTCCAGACCAAAAGCCTACACGAGCCGACAAGAGAGACTTTTATATTCATGATTTTATTCACAAGTTGCTTACAAGTTTTTGAAGGCAAAGTTGGCTGAGCCGCGTTATGTTAAAAGTTGATCATGTTTATTAGAAGAGCAAAGCAAGTTTTGTTTAAAAAATAGATTAGATAACTTATTTATTATGTTTCACGTCTCAGTTTATTACAGAGTTTGTGGTCTAGAATACAAACATTTTAAATTACTAACCAACTTACAAATTCTCATTTAAATACAATTTTAGACCTAACACACACAGTTACCTAGCTTTAAGACGTTTCAAAGTGATCCTTGTGATTCTACTGAACCTTTTAAGTTCGACTTTGTCTTTGAGATAAATGAGTAAAATTCTTAAAATTTTTAAACAAAACTCGAACTACATTTATAAAAAAACAAAACATAAAAAATACGATTGTTGTTAAAAACCATTTTACGTTAGCACTACGTTTTTCAACTTTTATTGGCCGACACGTCTAACGACCTGCCTGACACTAACACCCAGAAAACAAATGCCCCAAACTTATGAGTTTCCGACCAGATAGTGGACCGTCCACAGCTGGGCCCATCGGCAATGACGCCAATGAAGGACACCTGCCTCAAACACCGACAAAAAATCAGGCTAACGTACATCGCTGCAATTTATGTGTTGTTCACAAATTTATTAGTCGGCTGAGCCATGAATCGAACATGTTTTTGTCGTGATATAACGCGTGTGGATGACGTCACAAAATATGGCCGTCCAAATCGATTTTATTGCGCGAATAAATAAAAACGGATCAGTGAAACTTTCAGTTCAGGGAGTTGAGATTTAGGAATGTTTTCGTGTGTTGATTTCTATATGTGGGTATAATATGAATGTATGTAGGTAACTATAATAAAATATACAGTAGATAATATAAAACATGGCGGACGTTTAATGCAAATATTTTAGCCCACAATTAAGACAACTTAATTTTGCTGTGTTTCGGTTTGAAGAGTGTGGTTGCTGGTGTAATTACAGGTACATGCGGCTTAACATCTGTATGCCTCAAGTTGATGGACGCAGGGCAGTGCATCGTGATGTATAGCGTGATATGATGAGTAGTTGTACATTGTTATGGTTACCACTTAACATCAGGTGGGCTATCTGCTTGTTCCACCAGCAAGTATTATCAAAAAACTTAGAACAAAGAACCAACTTAAGATTTTTTGGCGTTTTATAAGAGGGTTAGTCAGAGGGACGTTTACCCACGGGTACACTGAACTACTGGTACGTGTGGGAGCCAATAATGTACGGCCAAATAATGTACAGCATGATATTGCGCAGCACGATAATGCACACCCAGATAATCCGTGTCCACTGGTTTGAATTATTGGGTGTACATTATCATCCCGTACAATAACATGCTGTGCAATATCGTCACGTGTCAATAATGTACACCCAGATAATGTACAGCATGATAATTGGAAGCCACTTTAGTACCGTTGAGTCGGATTGGTTAGGTTATGTTGAAACATATAAATTACGCACGAGGCGAGCGAGCAAAGGAAGCGTGCCGCGGCAGCGGCCGCCGAAATGCCAGAAATTATTTTTTACGGTACCAAAGTGGCTTCCAATTATCATGCTGTACATTAACGTGCTGTACATTATCATACTGTGTATTAACTAGCTGCACATTTACTACACGTGACAATATTGCACATCCAGATAATGCACACCCCGATAATGTACACCCAGATAAAACGAATCCAAAAAGGTACCAAAGTGGATTCCAAATATCATGCTGTACATTTTCGTGCTGTACATTATCATGTCGTACAATAACCGGACTCGTACGTGTATATTCAAACTTGACTATTTGAAAATACATGTAGTTGTAGAAGCACTTCTAGACTGCAAAACTACTAAACTAGACTAATAAGCCTGTAGCTTTTAATAGCCATCTGTGTTTTGTACGCATTGAAGATAAAAGTTTCTTCCGAGAGCCTTTTATGAATTTCCTAAATACTCCCGTGTTTTAACTACGACTAATAAAGTATATCGGTAGTTAATATATTAAGAGCAGCATTAAAAATTTAATTTTACAAGAGGAACAAGCCTCTAAAAAACTAAAACCTACGACCGTATTGCATAATAAATTTGCAAAATAAATTTTGTTATTGAACTTCACTAATTAGCTTGTTATTTAAAATACAACCTTAAACTATTTTAAATATTTAAATATAAATATTAATATTTGGTGGACTTTCCACAGCACTAGCCCCAAACTAAGCCAAAGCTTGTAATATGGGTACCAGATAGCTGATATAGTACATAATATATTTTATTTTGTTTGTAAATACATACTTATAATATATTATAACACCCAGACAGAGAACAATCATCTATGCTCATGACACAAATGTTTGTTCTTGGTGGGGATCGAACCCACGGCCAACGGCGCAGAAGGCAGAGCTACTATCAACTGAGCTGTGAAGGCTGTCAAAATTGCGATAAACACCCGTGTTATATTGAATATTATGTGTCATGAACACTTTTGAAATCATTCGCAAACGATTCCGGTCAGAAACATTAGTATAACAAGAGCAAGAAAGGCAAGTTTGAAAGTTACCGATCGTAAACAAATACAAATACAATAATTATTTTTTCGAGACTTCAAAATCAAAATCAAAATCAAAACGGTCTTTATTAGTACAATCACTTTGAAACGTCTTATACACTAGGTGAATCTATCGCCAGTTCCTCGCGACCAAAGCCTAGAAGAACGGGCAAGAAACTAACGGCTTGGTTCCTAGCGTTTTTTTGCATGATCCTTTTTACAATTTTATTATGGTACCTACTTAATTATTTAGTGTTTTTAATGAGTTGGAGCATAGATCAGTCCCAAGCTTTTTTGTCATCTATATAATCAGATATTTTATAGTAAGCTTTTGTACTTCATTTTAACAAGAATCAAAATATGCAATAGCACTAGGAAGCCTAGGGTCGCGGGAGACCTATCTACTACTAATTTTCATCATACTTGCAACATAAATTTCCGTATCGGTTTCTCTATCGCGTCTTCATACAAAAAACCGCAATGAACACGGAACAGAAACGTAAAACGTAAAACCAAATATGGTAAGCAAAACTCATACTTGGGGTACTGTTCAATATCTTTTACTTATCTGTATTATGTTTCTCGGTACGTACCTAGAGAGAAAATATATGTCATGCCAGGATTTGAGATAGCGTTTTAGATATAATTTTGACCACATACATTTTTCAAAGAGAAAAATCCATTGATGCACGCTCGGTTTCGAACCTTAACCTTATGATCAGGCCGGGTCCCTCCCACTAGACCTCCAATGCTCTCCAGCACTGTCGGTTCTAACAAAACAAACCAAATCGAGTCTACAGTTTATACGAACCATAAAAGCATCCAAAAACTAACAAACTCTTAAAAGACAATACTCTACACCGATATTTCAAGTCTTTAGGACAAACAAACAAACGCTAGCGTTATTTACTGGCTGTGCTTGCGTCAGCGGTACGTTCTCTCTAATTACTCCGGCGGGACTCACTGAGAGATGGCCTTGATACCGGCGCACTTGGCTTCTGGAAGATTCGGTTGACGTTTTACACAACGGGTTCCAATTCTTTAAAACTGACATTCAGAACCTTATAAGACTTTTGGCATTCTGTAGACGTGAGCTGGGGACATTTCTACGTTTACGCTCATTTCACAGGGTCAATTAAAATAATCTTAGTACAAGTATGATGATAACATTCCCAGTAAGTCAGTATTTTTTATTTGGAATTTCTGACAAGATTTTTGATTTATCATACTATGATTTTGCTATTTACTCCCAGGGGCCGTTCCTTTATCTATCATAATACCAAAATTAACAATGCCTAAATTTGTTTCGAGATTATAACTATTACAAGTTACGAATGTTTTTTTCGAGGTAATCTCTTGTGACGTAATGAGACAGACACATGCAAAAATCATTATAAACATTTTGCCTTTATCATTAGTATTATTCTGGTTTTTGACTCCTGAACTAGCTGAAGATGGATTATAATAACAACTAGCGGCCTGTCTCAGCTTCGTATGGGTGGTCATACATTTTTTGAACATTTTAGGATAAACTTAGACCGTGGGTTCGAGCCTCGCGTCTACTTATTTCATACATGTGTACGTCCTTCTCCTTGAGTGAGTGAAATCGCACCCCATGCATGACCCGTGGACCCGTTAACATTTTTAATTTCGTCATATCTTTTGAATGGAATGTCCGATTTGAAAAATTTAAGAAGTAATCTATAGGTATTGAAACCGTCTTAATTATAAAATGATTTATTTGGATAAGGGTTAATACCAAGGTACAAATAAACACCCTTTTCTAGCGGCGGCATTTCAATTAATTTTTTATAATAAAAGAACACTTATTGTGACATAACTATAATAGTTAGACATATGCTGTCGCGACATTTGTAGATGATGACGTGTTTTACAAAATCGTAGTACATTATTTTGTTCTATCATCAATAGTTTTCGCAGCGCACGCGATTTAAGGTTTTTGTTTTCCACCTTGGGTTACATTATTGGAGTTTTAGTAAGGATCCCTGATTTTTTTGAAAATATAAATAAATATATATAATATAGGTGAAAGAATTTTTGAAATCGGACCAGTAGTTTTTGAGCCTATTCGTTACATACAAAAATACAAAGCTTTCCTCTTTATAATATTAGTGTAGATAAATACGTTTATAAAAAACCTTTATAAAAAGGCAGTTAAAATAATACAATAATAAAAATAAAATGAATAAAAATAAAAATGTCTTTTTCATAACCAAACCAATACAAATAATTTGTCAAATTATTCAACTCTTTGAACCTCGTCTGCCTATTTCTACCTATTTCTAAAATAAAACAAGAGGTATAAATGATTTATTTTATATTGTTCCAGACCAAAAAGCGGCTCTATGCTTCTGTACAGCCGCAAGAAAGTCCGCTACAGGAGAGACGGGTACTGCTGGAAGAAGAGGAAGGACGGGAAGACCACCCGCGAGGACCACATGAAGCTGAAAGTCCAAGGGACGGAGGTCAGTTCAAAATCTATCTTAAGTCAAAGTCAAAAGGTATTCATTCAGTTGAATCACCACACCACATTGATACTTTTTATTTATTTATTTATTTATCATTATCCTTACTCTATCCTTACAGGTTATCCTAATACGATAGCGTAATTTCATTAAGTATACAATTTTTATAATTAACCAACAAATCAAAAACCAAATATCAATAAAAATAAAAAAAACATAAAAATAAAACGTCTTAAAAATATGTGAATAATAGGTGCCAGGTCCACGCGACCAAGCCTAGGACGTTCCCTGTCCCAAACAAAAATGCAAAATTGAGCCGCAAGTCCAACAGACTTTTTGCAATATACTGTTTTATTTTTGTCAGAAGAACACACAATAAAATTAAAATAAATAAAAAATATGATCGTCTTAGCACGTCCCATGAAAATTAAGTACAGTACCAGCGCGTCCCGTAGAAATAATCGCTATAGAAGTTGTATGTGTCCCCTGACACACATATGACTCAGGAACGTATTAATGCTTTCCAGGCGCAAGTTTCTTGAGCCATATGTGGTTCAGCGGACAGGGATCGTGCTAGAAGAACAGGCAACAAACTTACGGCTTGGTTGGCCTATCGTTCTTTTGTATGATCTTTGTTACAATATAATATGATATTGTGGTGCCAATAGAATTTAGTGAAGCGTAGACATAACAGAAACAGATAGTAAAACACACACAGCTCAGTTGGTAGAAGCTCTGCCTTCTGCGCTGTAGGCCGTGAGTTCAGTCCCCGCCGACAACAAAAATTAAGAAGTAAGAACATAGATTGAGAAGGCGTCGAAAGAGAAACTGAAATCTTCATGAAAAATCATAGGGAGAGCAGTGGACTTCTCCAAGTCCATGATGATGATAATACAATTTATAAAGCTCATAAGATTAAAAAAAATGCAAAAAATCAAATCTAAGTTTAACGTCTTTATTGCCACTTCATCTATAAAAGCATTTTGCTATGGCAAAGCGTGTTATTAAATTTAAGGAATACTTTATAATATCCCAAAATTTAAATACTTTGGGATATTGTGAACATATAATATGTTTGTTCTCCGTCTGGGTGATATATAATATTATAAGTATGTATTTACAAAAAAAGAATATAAGTAGTATATCAGCTATATGGTTCCCATATTACAAGCTTTGGCTTAGTTTGGGGCGAGATGGTGCTGTGTGAAATGTCCACCATTTTTATTAGTTAAATCTTTTTGATTTCCTGAAGTAAAGGTATGAATACTATCAAAATAACAAATGAATTTAAAAACATAAAATTGTGTGGTAAACTGAAATTCCTTGTTAAACACTCTTTCAATAACTTACTGAAATTTTCACCATTCAAATTTGCTCTGAAATCACAAAAAAAGAAGTAAATACTTGAAAACAAACACTTCTGATAAACTCATAATTTCCATACCTTTTTTTAAAGAAAAAGGAAAAACGTTTGAATAAGACAGACAGCTTGAGCGATTGTTGAAAGCAAAATTAAAGAAAACCAAATCGCGGTTAAAAGCTTAAACGTGGAAATGAGTTTACCTTAGAAGTGTTTATTATGGAATTTTTAAGCAACAAAATATACCTACATTTATGAAGAAATACGGTAAAAGAAAAATATTTTTAAGGTATGGGCATAATATTATTTTTTACTGTTAGACAGCTAATTTAGCCTAAACTAGATCCAGTTAGTCTAACTAAGACTTGAACTAGCGAAGTTGGGTCAACGATCTTACATACTTAAAAAAAATTCTCAATACATTTATTGCTTACACATGGTTTAGTTTAGATACATACATTATTGTTAGGTGTAAGTATCACATGGACCCTGCATAGGGTATGGCAACATGCCATGTCAAATCATGGGTGCATCCGAATTCCTTTTGGACAATATGAAAAAAATTGCATTTGTAAAGTCATTACACTAAAAGTTTTTTATGAACTATTTTTTTCAATTTGTTTTGAACCTGAAATACAAAATAGTATCGAGCGACACTTAACTTCTTTTTTGTATCTTGTTATTGAAGCAAAAAATACCTACCTTTTTTTGACTAACCTTAGGTGAAAGACATCTTTGAGGATCATGAATACCTAGGGATTAGATGACATCTACCGTGCCTATTAACAGTCTTAATATACAATAGAAATATATAATAGAACAGATAATACTTTATTGCACACCACATAACAGAACAAAGTTGAAGTATAAATGGGCGGTTTTATCGCTAAAAGCGACAACCTATCCCAAGGTTGTCGCTTTCATAATTTGACAAGAGGAGCGTTGGTGTAGGAAAAAACGAACGTGTGCTTATTTTTGTCTAATTTTCTTCAAATCAAGTTTATAAATCTATCGTTCTATTTACTTTGGGTCACAGTAAACTCCATGATTTTATTCATTCAAGTCTTCAATCTACATTTGAAATGAAGGCTTGTTGACGACTAAGAGTAATAAAGGACGTTGGTGTAGAATAAAAACAACGTGTGCTTATTTCTGTCTAATTTTCTTCAAATCAAGTTTATAAATTTATCGTTCTATTTCTAGCTTTGGGTCACGGTAAACTCCATGGCTTCATTCATTCAAGTCTTCAATCTACATTCGAAATTAAGGCTTGTTGACGACTGGCGTCTAAGCAATTACTTTTCCACAGCCATTTTCTTAAATTAATTCTTGTTTTCATAACAACCTTAATCGGAGTGCTATTCGAACGCAACCTTCGTTTGAAAAATGGTCTTTGTCAATGTTTTGATTTAGTCACCTGGCTGGTCCTTGGAATTTTTAAAATGCTGACAACCGTCAGAAAATTTCCCGGTCACATATTTAAGAATTTGTTTTCGTGAGCTTTTTTTTGGTACGGAAACTTGTTTGGATCCTAATTATATTATTGCTGAATCTTAGTAATGTTATTCTCTGAAATTTGGTTGTTTGCGTTTTTTTCATAACAACATTCAGTGATGTTATATCGAATGTTTGTTCTGTTTTTTATTTTTGAGTTGTCAATAAGCATCTTTCTTTTTTAGTTTCATATATGCAAAAACATATTATTGGTATTTAGTTTATTTAAGTTGTTATATCATAGTTTATAAATACTGTTTGTTTTCCGAATAAAATAAAATAAAGAATAAAATCAAAAATACAATGTTGTAATTAATGATTTTATATAATGTTAATATTAATAATGTTAATGTTAATAAATTAATATGTTAATGTTAATATTAATTTTCAAACATTTTAGTTGTTTGACGGTTGAATGCCTTTCATCGTTAACCTTTATATGTAATACCTTTTTGTTTTGATAGTTACTGTTATAATACATTTTAGTGATCAGCATTTTGCTTTAGAAAGTTTTTGGTATATAATTACAGACAAAACTGCCGTAACTTCCTCACCTCGTGCACTAAAACAAGACTTGTAGCCCCGCCTTCCGATCCAGTGAAGTGGGCGTGTACAACGAGGCTTTCTCATCCATTTCCGTATTTGTAGAGGCGAGTTCAAACTTAGTATAGACAGAGATAGACATTCACTAGTTTCTTTCGAAACAGTGTGGTGAAAGGATTTTAAGTGCGCCTCAAGAGGCTCCTTTCGAGCACTTGACACATGTTATAGAACTTTTTCGGTTGACATGCCGGTTTCCTCACGATGTTTTCCTTCACAGTTTGAGAGTACTGGTATTGTGCACATAAATTTGAAAGGCGGGACCGCTACCACTAGACCACCAGTAACATAGGACTAACTGATAGAACAACAGGCTTAATTAATGTTAAGTGGTAACGAACACCTATAACAAAGCATCGGCTTACTAGTCACGCATGATATATGCCCTACGATGCGAATTTAACCAGCAACCATACCCTCTAAACCGAAACACAGCAACGCTGCTTTGCAACAGCAATAGGTGGTAGTCCTTCCCCAATCAATCCACACACAAATGGTTCTACTCCTATTGCATGGTAACTCGATAATGGATTCGTATGGCTTTTTAGGGTTGTACTCAAAGGGTAAAACGGGACCCTATTACTAATACTCCACTGTCCGTCCGTCTGTCTGTCTGTCTGTCTGTCACCAGGCTGTATCCATGATAACCGTGATAGTTAGACAGTTGAAATTTTCACAGATGATGTATTTATGTTGCTGCTATAACAACAAATACTAAAACACAGAATAAAATAAACATTTAAGGGGGCTCCCATACAATAAACGTGATTTTTTTGCCGTTTTTATAGATAGTGGTACGGAGCCTTTAGAGTCCGACTCGCACTTGGCCGGTTTTTAATAAACAATGCGATTCATATTATCCAAACCGGCGACGACACCCCTCGAAACAGAAACACAGCAACGCTGCTTCGCGGCAGAATTAGGCTTGATAGTACTTCCCGGACGCTTCTCAAAAAGGAGATATGCTAAAAAACACACATACACATACAAAACAATTAAAAGTGGAACTTGTTTGTTTGTATTTTTTGTGATTTTTTTATCTATATATCTAAGGATTAACCCTATATCTAACGTTGATATCCAAATTGATACATCGGACTCACAGTTTGAACAAGCACAGAAATGATTTAACTATTCCTCGTGGAACTCATTGGGCATGACGGAGTGCCTCTAGGCCAGTAGAGCTGCATTGAATATAACATGAATATACCTACCACTTGCAGGTACCTACTTCTGAGCTTGCGCTGCAGATTTTTTTTTGTTACGTTTTACCAATTTCAGGCTTGTGTGTTATTGTAATAAATAAATAAATATTGGTAGACATTCCACACAGCACTATCTTGCCCCAAACTAAGCCAAAGCTTGTGATATGGGAACCACATAGCTGATATACTACTTATATACTTTTTTTTTGTAAATACATACTTATAATATGATATACTTAGCACCCAGACAGAGAACGAACATCTATGTTCATCACACAAATGTTTGTTCTCGGTGGGGATCGAACCCACGGTCTACGGCGCAGAAGGCCGATCTACTATCAACTGAGCTGTGAAGGCTGTCAAACTAATACTTATGCTAAATTAACTTATATTCTATTCTATTACATTTTACATCTACCGTGCCTCGGGAATCATAGTTCTGAAGCTGTTTCTGTTACTGTTCTACTTTCAAAACACAACGGCTCCCAATTCAATTATTTTTCATGAAAGAAACATACGATAGTTTTTATAAACATAGTGTTTTGTTAGTAAGACATAAGTAGTAGGTATGTAGATAGATAGAAGTATAGGAAAAATAAATGAGAGAGGAAAAGAGGCGTATATGGAGCTTATCATAAAAGTTATTACACCAATGTGAAATTGGGACCATGGTGTAACTGTTAGACATATTCCTGTAAGAAGGAGATAGTGGCTTTAAATCCCACTCAAAGAGAAAAAAGAGTGATGAGAAATATTATAAAAGTTTGCGAAGACATAAAATCAAGCTTTATAGACTGATTGTAAACCCATATTTGGCATCGCTTTTACAAAACTAACAGGGCCAACTGATACTCATGATATTGGAAAATTAACCAAATGAAAATGTAGCACCTTTGCATCACAATCTACACTTCCTACACCAAGATCTGCTAATCGCCAGCATGTTTGCGTTTAGGACGCGTAGGCAAGAGATAGGGCCTCTGATGTCTGCGTGAGCGCAACAAGCTTATTACTTAGTATACTTACGTACTGTTCTGTGAAATAAACTGCGATTACGCTTATAGAGTGATCTAGCTGCCTCCACGATGTACCCTCACGACGCGGATTGATGAATAAATAAATGAAATCGTAGCAATTAAACGCAAACCACGACCACCTCTAATTGGACCCAATATCTGCGGCTCCATAGATTTGTTTACATTTTATATTCGAGGATATACTGTGGGACTTGAAATGTTTTTTTGTTGATGAACGTTTTGCAATTCAATTTTTCTGGAATGAATACATTAGTTTTATCAGTTTTTTGAATAGTGTTGCCAGTCGCATTATAATCTTGTCTCATGTTTCGGCCGAGAGCACTGGTGGACTATTGATTTATATGCTAAGGTGGGTTCAAAAAACATGGCAAGTGGTGGTGGAATTTTTATTGAAATAATGCGCACTACTCTCAAATTATTCTCCATCGCCTAAAGGTTAGCAATTATAAGTAAATGTAAGCTTATTTGGGATTAAGTCCGCCAGGCAATCTTTTAAGACTAGTAAAGCTCGTTGTGAAGGGCTCGTCCGGGGAAGTACTACCACCACGCCTTTTTCTGCCGCCAAGCAGCAACCCTGTGTTTCGGTTTGAAGAGTGTGGTTGCCGGTGTAATTACAGGCACCTGAGGCTTAACATTAGTAGGGCACGTTCCTTTCGTGCGTGAACTACGAGGCAATGCTTTGTATAGGTGATGGTTACCACTTAACATCAGGTGGGCCATCTGCTTGTTCCATCAGCTAGTTGTATAAAAAAAAGCTATGTACCTGGCGGACTTAATCCCATAAGGCAATAAGTAATTTTCTATCTATCGAAGTTCTTACCGATCTTTGGTTTAAAGTTGTTCGATTAAATGTTAGCTTAGAGGACTTGGTATTAGTAAAAAAGATTTAACTCAGAAGTCAATTTTACGATGAAACAACTTCGCAAAAGAAATAAAACTAAAAATTCAAGAAACAAACCATAAAAACCAAGAATTACGCGAGTGAAATATTTTTGATTTTCTCTCCATTTTAGAATACCGACTAGTCCGTATAAATGGTTTTGAAACTAACTCAAATGAAAAAGTTCGTTTACGACCGGATTTGTTTTTCGATTAAACTAATAAAATTGTGGTATCTTTCGTGTAAGTATTTTATTGGAGTTTGAATCGAAATGCAGATTCAATCAAATGGATTTGTATCGGTTTCTAACCGAGACTACCAAATAAAAAGGCTATAAAAATTATACCTTTACTCAACTGTGTGCATTGTGATAGCACATGACTTAAATTATTGTGATTTTATATTTTTGCAAAATGTTGAAATGCTTGAGTGAGCGGTACAATATACTAGTAGTAAGTACCAGGTGAGAGCACTGGTGGTCTAGTGGTACTGCCCCGCCTTCCGATCCTAAGGTCGTGGTTTCGAAACCGGTCATACGACCGGTTTCGAAAAAACTCATTGGTATACACCAATGAGTTTTTCTGTCCAAAAATATATGTGCACAATGCCAGTATTATCAAACGGTGAAGGAAAACATCGTGAGGAAACCGGCATGTCGTAGAACCTAAAAAGTTCTATAACATGTGCCAAGTGCCAAGGAGCCTCTTGAGGCGCACTTAAAATTCTTTTACCACACTGTTTCGAAATAAACTAGTGACACGACAAGAGAGAGAGACTAGTAGTAAGTAGTAGTGCCTTAACAACTGATAATAAACAGACCATTTTATTTTTGCAAACATAAAACAGTAATCAGTCCAAGATAATCTTTACTATAGCGAATACATAAACCTTTATCTCTTGAGGAGGCTTAGAAAAGCCAGTATTCTAGGTTAATGGTTGAGTCCTAATTCACTATTACTTATTCTAGGTGGATATCGCGACACGCCACAGTGTTTTGTGGGCACTAAAATGCTTGGAATTATGCCAGTTGTGGTAGAAGTGATGGGAGAGTGACCTTGTGGCTTCTTGCGAGCGTCTTCGTTGACGTCAAGAAAAACTACTTTGTGCATCGGCTTAGGATGGTTCTGGTTTTAATTTCATGTTTAAAATTGTAGTTAAACTAGCCCATATTATAAGAATCTTTGACTACACAACAAACAACCAATCTACACTTCTTCTTGTCGTGTCACTAGTTTCTTTTGAAACAGTGTGGTGAAAGGATTTTAAGTGTCCTTTCAATCACTTGGCACATGTTATAGAACTTTTTAGGTTTTACATGCCGGTTTCCTTCACCGTTTGAGGGTACTGGCACTGTGCACATCAATTTTTGAACAGAAAAACTCATTGGTACACGACTGGTTTCGAACCTACGATCTTAGGATTGGAAGGCAGGGCCGCTACCACTAGACCGAAGTGTCTAGTGGTACACTCTCTCTACACTGAAGTGGAGCTATTTACGTACAAATTTCAACACCCCCTGCATCCCTTCAGGGCTTGATTTCAGTATTTTATTTCACAATATACTTTCAGGCACCAAGTCAAATTTATCAAAAACATAAACAACCAAGTTTTGAATATTAAAATTACAAAAATTCAGCGATAATATATTTTTGATACAATCAAGTCTTGTTTTCCATCAAAAATATTTTTTTACTTTTTATAAAATGATCTAAAAATTGTTTGACAGACGTCAGCATCTGAAGGCACGTTGCGCTTGCACAAAGCAAAGACTCAAATTCAAATTTCGAATAAAGTATTTTTCGAGGTTCTTCGCAAACCGCTCCCGCTCCCGCCTACATATTGCAACCCAGAAAACAAGAGGCACGCAACACTGTCACTTGTTTATGTGCAAAAAGCTTGCGGCGTAAACTGTACCTGTAGCCAGCAAGTTTAGTCTTTGAAGATTATGTTGTAACAGTGCATTAGATAACTCACACTGCTTTGTGGATAACACACGGTACTGAAGGTGTAGGTACTACTCTATTTAACGCTTTTTAATATCGGTATCTCTCTTTGCAACATCCGTACTGGGTAAATTATGTATTGAATCTCAATATACTAAGACCTGACAATGTTAAATCTACACACATAATAACGCTGTTACTGAACGCTAAGCGAAGGATCTTATTGGTAATATTTATAAGTTCCTTTGCGCGAGTACGCAATCAATTAAGACTAGTAGAGCTCTTTGTGAAGGGCTCGTCTGGGGAAGTACTACCATATATATATCTGCCACGAAGCAGCGACGCTGTGTTTCGGTATTTCGGTTTGAAAGTTACGAAAAAGAAGCAAAAAAGGTTTTTTTTTTCATTTTATTTTGACTGTGATAGTGTCTCTGCTACACTCTAATTTAAACCATGGCCTTAACCGCTTGTATTTTACCAAAAAATAATAAAAAGTAGAATCCAGAAAAGTTAACTCTCAGTTAAATCCATAACTCCAACGAAGTGTCGGTTCGTTGCACACCATGAATGGTGTTAATTCAACAATTGCACAGAAAACTCTCTATTTTTGGAACAAAATAATGTATCGGTAGTTTTTGGAATTGAAAAAAAGAGAAATGCTATTTATATTTAGTTTTGCACAGTTATGAAATGGGGTCATGAAACAAACAGGTAGTTGATGTTAAACCACTTGATTTTAAGCAGTGCATATTTTATTATAATCACCCCTCAGAGCACGTTCATCGTGAATTATGTGTTTTTTAATGTTTCAAAAAAGTTATTTAAAAAATACGGTTTTGCTCTTCAGAATCATTTTGTTTTGAAATTCTATTTTATGAATTAATTGCTACCTTTTTCATGTTTTATGACCAACTATTTTATATGTTTATCGCCTTATGTCCTGTGTTTTTGCTTTCTTATTTTTATTTTTGTACCAAGATCGGACGCTGTAAAACGCGACACAGTTTTTTACTACTGTGATTTTCAGTGTTCGGTCTGCTTGATTTTTTATATTGTCCAGTGATAAACTGTTTAAATAAATAAATAAAGTGCCAATCAACGGCCAGCGCAACAAAAAAACACCATATCAGTCAGTGATGACTTATGGAACTGAGAAGTGGTCGCTTACTATTGGCCTCATCAATAAGCTTAAAGTTATGGCTATGGATAAAGCTCTGCTGGGAGTTTCACTACGGGATAGAATCAGAAATTTTTGTCAGTCAACATTGTTAAGATCGCGGGAAGTCAGTGGATGGAGAGCGTTAGGTCTGCCCTGCACAGTCCAGCAGGTCCAGCAGTGGACTTCTTTAAGCTGATGATGATAACAATAGAAAACAAAAAATATTCTCTAAAATCTTTTTTTAGCATATCAAAGCGATAGTTCCTAAAAACGATTGACGTAAATTTTCTATTCAACCGTGCACTCTGCGTCCATTTCACCGTTCGAACCCCGAAACTACTCGGATCGAGTGGCACTACATGGCTTTAAGCTTCACTACGACGTACCTACTCTCGTTTTCATTTAAATTAGCCGGTCCACAGACTCGACTCATCAAGCAGAATTTTATTTGGCCCTCGTGGACGATTGCACGCCAGTGCTGAAGTTCGCTTAATTTCTGTGTTCTCTGAATTTTTATCCGAAACTATTTGAATGGAAACCCTGAATGAGATTATAGATTGTTAAAAACGAAACGGTTCGTGCTTCTGTTTTTAAATTATCTCAATTTTAAAAAAGGAAAACTCATTTCATGCGGAGAGTAACTTTTGACATTTTATTGCCATCATACCTATAACTATATTTGCCAAACAGCGTTGCTGTGTTTCGTTGGAAGAGTGTGCGGTTGCCGGTGAAATTACTGACACATGATGTTTAACATCTGTATGCCTCAAGTTGATGGACGCAGTGCATCGTACGGCGCGTTCATATCGTGCGGAACTTGCAAGGTGCCTGCTCGAAGTGCATAAATTCTTTAGTTTAGTGCATATAGGTGATCAGGCGGGCCATATGCTGTTTTCATAAGCAAGTACTCGTAGTATAAATTTACCTCTATACCTCTACATCAGAAACGAACATTGCTAGCAATATACTCACAACTGAACTATTCATTAGGCACGGTAGTCATCCCCTTAGATTTCGAGACCTCTTATTCTGACCTAGTAGTTTCTCAAGATCTTTTGTAACGAATGTCTAATTGGTAGTCAGAGGTGCTTCCTAACACTAGACCAGTATTTCTATATTATATCTGTTCTTCAACTTGCAAGTTGCAAGTTGAAGTGGCAATGGGCAGGTCATATGGCTCGAAGAACTGACAACCGCTGGGGAATAAAGGTTCTCGAATGGCGACCACGAACAGGAAAGCGAAGCGTGGGACGCCCTCCCACCCGAGGACTGACGACATTGTTAGGATCGCGGGAAGTCGGTGGATGGAGAGGGCTCGGAATCGTTCTTCCTGGAAATGCGTAGGGGAGGCCTATGTCCAGCAGTGAACCCCTTTAGTTTGATGATGATGATGAGGATATCTGTTCTATATCTGTATTGTATTCTACCGTGTCACGGTTCAGAATAAGTATGCCAGAAAATAAAAACTCACGGGATTGGCTTTGTGCTCTGTATAGTAATGGGTGCCGATCGAATCTCATAAAAGAAAGTCTTGTAATTTGCTAGATTTATTTTGCCAAAATCTCTGATTGTCTAAAGTTTGGAGGTTTCGCAGTTTTGGTTTACAGCGGAAGTTTACTTGCCACTTGACGTACTGTCTCGTATGTTTTCAAACTTTCAGTTTACGGCTTTTCGGCACGAGCTGAATTCTATATGACGTCAGAGATTTTTGTGGAAATAACTTTTTTAATTTATGTCTAGTTGGTTTATGTTGTACTAGCTGCCGTCTGCACGTAGTTAGTGATTGCTAACATTAAAATTTAAGGCGTTTTCGTTTTATTGGCTTCGTTTGTTTTTTAACCTGTTCACGGTAAATTTTCGGTATTAAAAGTAATTTATATGCTAATACAGGTTGCGAACTTGCGAAATTATTGTTCCAACTTTCATTGCAATCAGTTCAGTGGTTACGGCGGAATAGGCTTCGAATTTGCATACTAAAAAGTAGGAAGTAGGATTCATTTTGATCTTTTTATCTTCTTTGTTCTATAAACAATAATACCTGAACCTATTAAATTTCAGGTATTATTGTTTACAGAACAAAGAAAGTCCAAGTTATCTGTCAGTGGCTGCAGCAAAAAATAATACAAAACAGATTTGGAATATTGTAAATAAGCATAGAAACAAAAATAATGTTAGGACATATGATAATTACATACTTAAAATTAATGATACAATTATTGACAATAGCTTAGACATAGTAGACATTTTTGCAAACCAATTTGATTATAGCGCTGATGACCCAAATATTAATGAGAAAAAAAATCTAGCAATAAAATACATGGCAGATCATTGCAATAGAGTTAAGGTTGACATGGAAATGAAAGAAACAAATAAAAGTGAGATTAAATTGATCGTGAAAAGGATGGAAAATAAACGCTCCTACGGATTTGACGGGATACCTATCGAAGTTATTAAAGATAACATTGATCTTGTGGCTGAGCCATTAGCAAATGTATTTAATAAATGTATGAGCTTGGGAATATTTCCTGACCAGTTGAAAATCGCTAGGGTTTTGCCCATCCACAAAAAAGGTAAAAAGACTGATGCAAAAAATTTTAGGCCTATTTCGTTACTGCCTATCTTTTCAAAATTGTTTGAAAAACTTATAAAAGATAGGATAGTGTCACACCTAAACTTATATAAGCTTTTAAATGAACGTCAATTCGGTTACCAGATGAGTGTGGGCACTCTTGATGCTGTTGACCTACTAATTAATGACGTTGTAGGATACCTAGATAGTAAAATGAAGGTAACAGGTCTATTTTTAGACTTGTCCTCTGCATTTGATACTGTAGATCATAAGATTCTGATTGCTAAACTAGAACATTATGGAGTAAGGGGCATCTCTCATAGTCTTGTGAGATCGTATTTAAGCGACAGGAAACAGTTTGTTGAAATTAAAAATGTTGCAAACAGACAAGAAGTAGTGACTAAATCTAAGGTACTTAGTAAAAGACGAGGAGTCCCACAAGGGTCAATTTTAGGACCCATATTCTTTGTTATTTTTCTTAATGATCTCATTAACTTCATCAGTAATGTGGTTCCAGGGATAAGGGTAGTCGTGTATGCAGATGACACGAATGCAATCATCCCAGGTACATCTACCCATGAACTTAAAAACAAAATTGGCATGGCACTAGATGCTTTCAATGAATGGTTTTATGCCAATAATATGAAACTAAATATAAGCAAGACACAAGCGATTCTATTCAAAACGACTACCCATAAGCATGATACCATTGACATTATGAATAGTGGAGTAAAACTCGATTTAGCGAATAGTGTCAAATTTCTCGGCGTACATATCGATCAGGCATTAAACTGGAAGTCAGAATTAGAAGCCCTTGAAAAATCAATTAGCTCTGCTTGTTACGCTTTGAGAAGCTTAAGAGATGAAGTCAGTCGTGAGCAATTGACATCTGTTTACTATGCTTTAGTAGAGTCAAAATTCAGGTATAGTGTAAAGTTTTGGGGAAACAGTTATAAGTACAATATTAACAGAGCTTTTGTACTACAAAAACGGGCTATTCGAACAATAGTGCGAATACCTCCATGGGAATCGTGCAGAGATCACTTTAGGGCACTCAATATACTAACCCTTCCCAGCCTATATATATTAGTCGTCCTTATGGACATCGTTAGACATCCATATCGATATGAATCAGTGGAGAATAGAATATTAAGGTTAGATACTAGAAGAAAGGACCTTGAGCTCCCTAAGTGTCCGAGGTTGAATGTTGCAATGCATGGCTGTCGGTTCCAAGCCATTAAACTTTTTAATCGTCTGCCTACTGATATGAAGTTAATCAACAGCCCAAATATTTTTAAAAGCAAATTGAAGATGTTTTTGTTGGAGAGGTGTTTTTATTCCGTGGAAGAGTTTTTAGTATGGAAATAGCCTGACATTTGTTTATTTTGTGTTATTTAAATTCAATTAATTAATTAGGTAGGTAATTGTTTATTTTTATTGTGTTAGATTATTTTGTAATGTGCTAGATTACGTATTGTTTATTGTATTAATTATTTAGTTTTAAGTTGACATTCAAATACGATTGTAAAAAAATTGTTTGTGAATAAAAATAAATTGAAATTGAAATTGGACTGAAATTTGATGCATAAAATAAAAAAATAATCCAACTATATAATAATTCATAAAATAAACTCTATTTGAGGAATAGCCAATTGAAATGAAATGAAATGAAATTTACTAAAATCGGTAACAAATATTATAGTATCTTATTAAATTGGGTTTATGCATAACAATTTCGATATTTCCTGGTTGGTTAATTAAAAACACAGTTACAGTTTTAAGCATAAATATACAATTATAATCGACAGACCTTTATAAGTTTATTACACTACGCAAACGTATACAGCTATCTAAAAAGCCATTCAACTTTCGACTCTATCATCAATCGCCAGACCACTTTCGCGCTAGATAAACGCCACGATAGCGCTAACGAAGAGCCTTTAAAACATCACCAACAAACGCCGGGTCATACGTCGAGATTAGGTATAGTTTATTGGCTAGCCGCGGTACATGCAAATGGGCCATCTGGGCTGCCCAGCTTGTATATGGCCCAATATTCCCAAACTGACTAATAGTATATTGATAACCTTCGGCCACGATTGTCCGTTGTCCGTGCTCGACTTTTGGTGGCTTTAGCATTCGGTCGAATAAAGTGTGGAATATTTTGGTTTGAACAGGCTCATGTTTTTTTACGCGGATTTTACGCTGTTTCTTTGCAAAGTTCATTTGCAGTCGTAGTAATTTATTTTATTGTTACGGGGTTTTTGCGAAAGGAGCTCGGACCAAATAAGTTGAGTTGAACTAAATGTTTTGTTAACTTTGCACGTTTTTTGAGTAAATTCAATTTTTTTTAAGTTATCAATTCGAAAATGTATTATTGGTATATCATTTACGACATTTTCGCTTTTACTCAAATATATGTCAATTAGATGTATTTCTTCTTTTACTCAATTAATATAGATCACTTTGCTTATGGATTTTGCAATCGGTTAATCTTTAGGACATTCATTGTCTTACCCTAATTTTTTTTCTTCGTGTTGTTTTTTTCATGTCATGCTGTTTGAATAACAAACACGGGTAATATAAAAATATTCTATTCTAATTTTATTATCGTCATCGTCATCGTCATCAGTTTAAAGAAGCCCACTGCCGGACATAGACCTCCCCTATATTTCTACGAATTATCCAACGACTTCCGGCTATATTTACAACGTCATCGGTCCATCAGGTGGGAGGGAATACTACGATTTTCAATCCGGTTTGTGGTCGCAATTCTCAATTTAAATCGTTTTAAACTTTATCACCATTTCCACGTCAAACAACCCGTCTAATTCACTTTTCCCTGCGTGAGTTCCAACGTCGATTTAGTTCACTACACGCCCATTAAGGCTAATAAGCGTGATAAAAATTTTAACCCTCTGCTTTAGAACCTTGCAAATTATCATCCTTATCCAATCGCAATAAAGTTCAATTTGCCTGAAGATTCTGAGAATTCCCCTTTTAAGAAACCTCACAGACTCTGAACTTTATTTCGATGCAATAAGGTATAAATTACCTCAGTAAAGGTAGGTTGGAACACCGCCAGGGTTAACTATTATTGCGACCAAAACAAATGTTTCGGCGTAAGACTCTCCAAATGCTAAGTGTTTTTGATTGGGTGATTCGTTTGGTTTTAATTTTACTCGGTTGGTTTGGCAATGGCCTGATTCAATTAGTATAATTTTATTTCTTTGGAAATGTAAATATTTGATTTCTGAAAACAAAAGAAAATAATAAATTATAGTAAAAACTAAAGAACCTATTTCGGTAAACTTAAGACTGTCTATATTCTGTGCACCATTCAAATAAAACATTGCCTCCAGCAATCAAAAAGATTGAAAGTAATGTCAGTAATAATCAGGATTTTTTGTCTAAAAATTAATCTTCTGTCTCTCACTTGGTCCTTTTTTATACTTTTTGCTGATACGAATAGAACAAAACGTACACCTGATATTAAGTGGTAACCATCACCCATAACAATGCAATGCCTCGCAAGTCACGCGCAAGCACTGCTCTACGTCCATCAACTTGAGGCGCACAGATGTTATGACTCATGTGAAATAGGTGCGACGGTAGTACTTCCCCGAACGAGCCCTTCACAAAGAGCTGTACTACTCCCCTTCTTCAAGCAAGCAATCCAACTTTGTCTATATTTAGCATAGCGCTACGGCGTAGCATAGTGCTACGGCGTAGCACAGAACTAAGGCAAAGTTCAAAGCTACGATACCGTAAAAAGGGACACGTGCATCCCACTAATTTTATATTATGTACTCATCTTACTAATATTTTAAATGTTCAGTTATTTTTAATATTTTATTTTGAGAGTGAATTATTTTTTTCCCACTCGTCTCCGCAACGGCTGCACGGATTTGGATGAAACCTAAAAATATAGTTTATAACCAGGATTAACATTATATAGCTTATATCCGGGTGGATACTATGTGAGTGGAGCCGCTGGTGGCTGCTAGTCTAAAATAAATGCAAAGGTATTTGAGCCATTATCATTACTTATTATAATATTGTTAAAAATGTAGGCACGTTTATGTATTTTGGTATACCAAAAAAGCTCTATACGCAAAAAATTTACTTATCATACCCACTTGATTGACGAGAGGGTCCGTTGACCGGATATTTGATGGAAAGCTTGGGGTCAAGATCTTCTTGACTCATGGGGTCATTGCTACTTAGACCCATGTTGTGGAATTATACACAGGGGCGTATCATAAAACCATTTTAATAATATAGGTATATTTGGCATATTTATTTTACTCTTTATTCTTTACTGTACACACAGTAATAAAATTTAGTAAACTTAAATAGAAAAGTGCAACAAGGTAAAACTGTGCAAAGGCGAGCTTAACCCTAAAAAGAGTTCTCTTCCAGCAAATTTTGAAAGATAGAGAAAATTTAAATGAGAGGGAAATTGAAGAAAGAGAGAAATTGGGGGCGTGTACAAAATGATAGTTACTTTTAAGTTATTTGTGAATACTTTTGCAGTTCTTGACGCTGATGATACAAACTTACTAAAAGATTCCCTCACAGCTCATCTGCGCCGCTTCGTTACTCGCCGGCCGATAGATCGCAGTCGCCACGTGCGCTCTGAATAATACATTTTGCAACTACAAGCATTGAGTACTGCACTGTGTGGCGCGAGAAACAGCGGGAATGTTGAGCGAACAACATTTTCTGCCCATGAATGAAGTTACAGAGTGCACTAGTGGTCTAGCGGTTGCGACCGCGCTTTGGAATCCTAAGATTATGGGCTCAAAATCAAAAGACTTTTGAACCAATGAGTATTTTTGCAATTACAAAAGGTATGCCATATGTTTTACGTTGTCATTATTCGTTTGAAGCGTAGCGTGTGTCTTTTGAATTTGATTGCCTCTACCTATTTATGTTATGCCTACGCCTCACTAAATTCGAATGGCAACACATTGGAGCTTCATTATTATATTATATTGTGACAATAATAATTTTATGATGATTTGATAAAAAAAACAGCATACAAACTGTTTAACAATTAGGAGCCAATACCTTTGTAACAAAGATCATAAAAAAGAACGGTAGGAACTAAGCCGGTAGGTAAATTTGTTGCCTGTTCTTCTAGGCTTGGCCGGCTGGTCGCGTGGAACTGGCACCTAGATTCACTTAGCTTTTAAACTTTTCAAAGTGTTCCTTCTGATTCAACTGAATTACTTTTGAATTTGACTTAAAGATTTTAGTGATAGAAACTTATCAATATCATTTGGAAATTTCTTGCATTTTCGGTTGAATGTTTTCGGCTAATTAAATATTTACATAATTCCTAAATCCGCTGTCGCTTGAAACATAAGCCACAGTACACAGAGGCTTTTCGCAGTAAACGAAGTTAAGTCAGGTGCCAATTCCAGACTAGCTTGGTTAGCCTTGTTTTACGATATACTATTGCTAGTCTTGTCCGGGAGCGGACCTTCTGTCATAATTGCATTCTGTGCACTGGGGGCATGTGGTATATCTTTTGGTGTCACTACCAATAAGGTTTTATGTACGTTTATGAATAAACAAACACGCGGCAGTGCTTTCGAATTGAATGGTAATGCTCCAGTGGAGTTGTAGAAACCTGAAACATTACGTTCGAGAAATTTCGTGAGGCGAGAGCGACAAAAACACACACTTACTTGGATGTTATATTTTAAACCTGGGAATTTTTTTCTAAGCTTCATGACTTTGATCACCAGGCACGGTAGATATTCCCTCAGATCTCTTAGTACCAATTACCGACCCAAGATTCTAAATATCAAAAGGGTACATGCAATACAAGGTAAGTATGGTATGTTGGTATCTGCCAAATAATACATTTGGCACACACTCATAATTGTAATTATTAGGAAGAACTTGGTGAACCATAAAAATGTTGGGTTAAATACATAAAGTTACTACCAGGGATTTGTATTGTGGACCCATTTTTGTGTCACTGTGATCTGATTGTTTTTAAAATTTTGCTGTAATTTATTCACAAAGAATATTGAAATGAATACAAATATTTACGAAATGTACAAAATACACATGAAACTGTTGAGCTATTTGCCGTTGCAAAGGGCCTAAAGATAGCTTAACTGATCCAAATCGGTGCCGATCGGACGCATACCCAAGACACTGGCTGCATTGCCACGCTGAATGTCAATGTTGGTTTTAAAATTAATTATTTATTTAATTTATTCATTACTTCCTAGAAGACAAAGACATTTAAATTAAGATATCGCATTTTCTTTCACTTCTGTATTACGAAAAAATACTGTACACGGTTTTCTGATTGTTCAAGATACTTACATAAAAAGATACAGGAAATTAATAGTCATTCAATTGATTTGATTTGAAAGTTTACGATGAAACTCGCCGATTCGATTTAACAAATAGTACAACAGTTTATGGAGTTTTAACATCGCGATTTTGAAAAGTGCCCGTAAAACTTTTACTGGTCCATCAATACGGAATGTGTTTATTAAATGAAACGACATGTTTAAAAAATAAGTACGTATTGAGATTTAAATAAGCAGTTTTCAGTCTCGTACAGTACTCGGAAGGGGCCTCTTTGAGGCGCACTTAGAATATTTTCATCGCACTGTTTAGAACTGCACTAGTGGTCTAGTGGCAGCGGCCCCGCCTTCCGATCCTAAGGTCGTGGGTTCGAAACCGGTGGTACATCAATGAGTTTTTCTGTTTAAAAATTTATGTACACAATACCAGTACTCTCAAACGGTGAAGGAAAACATAGTGAGGAAACCGGCATGTCGTAGAACCTAAAAAGCTTTGCATGCAAGCATGCTTTTTATTCTTTTCTTTCTTCTAGTCGTGTCACTAGTTCCTTCGAAACAGTGTGGAGAAAGAATTTTAAGTCCGCCAAAGAGTCAGTAAACTTAAAACAGTTCTAGGAAGGAGCCTTCCTAGAACTGTTTTAAGTTTACTGACATGCCGGTTTCCTCACGGTGTTTTCCTTCACTATTTAGGAGTAGGCCTCGTGCGCATGCATCTATAAACATAAAAACTCATTGGTGCACGACCAATTTTGAACTCGGGGCGGGGTCGCATTAGATCATGAGTGCTCTATGATAAAAAATTGTCTATGATAAATGAATTACTATTGGCTAACATAACGTGTTTGTCCACAGTGCATCTATGGTTGCTACGTCCACTCGGCGATCCTGCCGACCTTCCACCGACGATGCTACTGGCTTTTACAAGTAAGTTAAACTAAGAAGTACGATCAGCGACAAAAGTAGATGGACATTTCTGGTTTGTAAAGTTCAAATGTTTCTTAAACCAGCTCACTTTGAACAAAGTTTTAAACTTTTGAAACCGCCTTGAGCTTTAACTGGAGGAAATCGTAGATGCTATTTATTTGTAAAATTAAGAGAAAATGGACACTGAATAACTATAACTAAACATTTTGTCTCTGATTACTCATATTTTGAGGTTTTAATTGACATTTCCCTAAAATACTATTCAATCGCGACGATTTCTGTAAATCAATATTCGATTTGCACTTAATTAAAAAACATTTGCCTTTTACACAAAAAAAATTAATTGCTAAGTTCGCTTAGGTGTATAAAATTCGTAACCTACTATTAAAATATATATTTACGGGATAAACATTCAAAAAATAAGAGAGCTCTTCGACTCATATGATAGTTTTTGAGTTTATTCTGTGTCAGGTTTGATTTGTGTTGTGATACTATTTTGAAACAGGTTCACGAGTTTGATCCCTAATCATGATAGATCCCCGCAGATTGATTCTGAAAGTCATAAAATGTTTAGATCTTAGTGCAGCTGACTGTTCGAGCGTGCATAGTATCTAGCCACAGACAGACAAGCAATCTCGCAAAAGCAAAAGACATTTTTCAACGCGGGATCCGAGATATCTTGAAACACGTCTTTGAAACTGAACTGAATTGATGAAACCGCGAGCGTAGCTGCGAATGAAGCAGCTAGTTCAATCCAAGCGATGCATGTCTTTAACTTTGATAAAATTAGCATGATTTTTAATATCGGTCCGCTTTCTATTGCAACACCCATTGGGAACATTATGTATTTAATCACAAAATACTTAGTCATAAGTCCTGACAATGATAAATCTACATACATACATAATAATGCAATAAATATACTGAATACACAGTGCTCTATCGGTACGAAAAAATGGCAAGATAAAAAGCCAAGTTTCATTCAAATTGATTCAGCCACTACGGCGTGATTAAGTCATAAAGATCTTAACATTTTTTAATATTGCGAAAAATAAAATTTAATTCCATTTATTTCAACTCAAAAGTTTTTTGATAAATATGTAAGTGTATAACTCCTAAAATACTATGTTCTTTCAATCTTTGTTATAAGTGATGGTTACCACTTAACAATCAGCAAAATGGCTCGTTAATGGCGTGACCTATTATATTTTTTCTAAATTATTTACGGCTAGAAAAGCATTATGCACAATACACCTCATTACGGGACTTCATTGCAGATCTTATTCCCCATATTAGAATAGTAAAGCATACTACACGGGCCGATAGCGATTGAAAAATTCACGTTAGATGAAGGTTGTAGATAATTAGGGTTCCGTACCCAAAGGGTAAAAAGGGACCCTATTACTAAGACTCCGCTGCCCGTCCGCCTGTCTGTCTGTCTATCCGTCTGTCACCTGGTTGTATCTCGTGAACCGTGGTAGTAATACCGTTGACATTTTCACAGATGATGTATTTATGTTGCCGCTATAACAACAAATACTAACAAAAATAAATATTTAAGGGGGCTCCCATACAACAAACGTGATTTTTTTGCCGTTTTTATATATAATGGTACGGAACCCTTCGTGCGCGAGTCCGACTCGAACTTGGCCAATTTTTTTTGCCAGTTTTTTGCTCCCTTGATCTACTATTGCTACTATTTCTTTCCTTCTGTCGTGGTATCGCGTAAAGTGCACCAGCTGGCTATATTAATGTTGCGCACCGAATAGGAAGTTTTCAATCCAATATTTCGTGAAATATTTTCACTTGGCTCGCCGATATTAATACGATTTATTCAGGCTATCAGATATTTGAAAGTATTACTGGAGGCATTAAACATTTAGGAATGGTTTCGTTATATTTTTCTTTTGGGATAGAATCAAAGTTTACCAAGAAATTATTTTGTTAGGAAACTTTAAATAGATTGATAAAAAAATACTTTATTGCACATGAAAACAAGTACAAAGGTGAAATGCTATAAAATATTATCTTCCAGATAGCCTTTGTGTATTGTAGACTTATGATGTATGTCTGTAGTGCACGGAAGAGGAAATAAAGTAGATAGGTAATACATATAAAAAAAAATACACATAAAATTACATTGAATGCAAGTATTAGTGGTATAAATGTATAAAATATATATAAAAAGTTGAGCTCTCTGCAGACCGTTCCGAACGATCCAGAGATAGCACAACTGATCCAAATTAGTGCCAATTGGAAGCATCCCTAAGACGCTAGCTTCATTTTCACGCTGAATGGCAGCACTGATGCGCTGAGCCAGATACTGACCAGCCCTTGGGTCACTTGATACAGATAATTGTACTGCTATAAAAGAATCAGCTAAGTACCAGTGGCTTTAAACATGATAAAAAATTGTTATCTATATCTTTGAATCAAA
Organism: Chloroclysta siterata; assembly: GCA_932294275.1. NCBI lineage: Eukaryota > Metazoa > Arthropoda > Insecta > Lepidoptera > Geometridae > Chloroclysta > Chloroclysta siterata. The sequence goes on along the minus strand of OW028592.1, from coordinate 24,301,389 downwards.
AATGTCGAACTGCCAGATTAGCACCTTGACGCGGCAGTCATTACGAAAACAAAATCCACTCCATACTTTATAAGGATCTTATTCTTGCTGGTCAGGTCACATGCAAACACGGTCACCAGAACTCGTTGTCGATTCATCGTCTGGCCCACTGGGACTTAAGCTTGCTAATTCTGTGGGCTATGTCAACAAATTTGGTGCTCTGTCGGTCAATACGGCTATCGATGTCGAGACCTTAATCTGACCGATTATCTCACATAGAGTACTTAATGAAAATGACAAAACAGCTAATAGAATATTCCAGAGCCATTCCCCACTTATTCGTAAGAGCCTGTACGGGTGCGCTCTCTAATTATTTCACCCCATTCGCAGTAAGCATCAACTTATTAAAGTAAACAGGTTCGCTTCCCATAACCCGACGCGTCGTAATGGGAATGAGGGTTTCAACTTTAATGAGCACGTTTCATTACGTACGAGTTATGAGATGTGCTAGTTTTATTGCACTCATGAAGATTTAAAAAGTTGTATGCGAATTATGTGAGATTTTTACGACATTTGGCATTGTTTGGAATTAGACATACATGCTCTGAGATTTTTAAGAGCAGCGCATACTTTCAACTTTTGAACGTACACAAAGATACTTAAACATTTTGGTAAAAGGCATTAAACCAGACTACTAATCAGACATAAAAAGAGCAGAATAACATTCAGGCTGACGCTTTTATCACACAAAATTTCACCACCAGCATTTTTCACGGTGACCAAAACATTGGATATTAATTTTGGAAGATTGGATGTTTGCTCAATCACGTTTTTACTACCGAAACAAGTTGAATGAAACTTATAGTAAATTATATTTCTTAATCCGCGTTAGCATAAAAAGCTTTTATCCATAACACACATCGTTGAAAAACCAAAAGATCCCGCATGATGGCTGAATCAGCGCCTTAACTATTGATGGTAACAAAATTATCGTCACCATTTAGAACCTTAGTATCTAGTACCTAACTCATTAATAGCTTAAAGGCTATTCAAAGTGATCCTTGTAATTTTATACATATGTACCATTTAATATTATACTTATAATATATAATTTTAAGCATGGCGCTATGTTTGTAACAGACGTTTGGTTATAAATAAATATTTCAATATTGAAATGAACCGTTTTTTGCTTGACATTGATTTGACTTTCAACAAGTCAGTCTCTGCAAGGCTTTCGCCATAACTAAACAAATGCTAAAAGTATTTGAAAATACGGCCACAGCGTCACCTATATCAAACTTGTTATTTAGGTGACTATAATAATAATAGTTGAAATAAAAAAAATAAAAAAAATCGTAACCACAAGATCAGTAAATGATATTTTAAGAAATACTAAACGGGCTACGTATTATTAAGTATTACGGGCCTTCACATTTTTAGTCGTTATTATCATCAGCCTCAAATCGAACAGGAAAACGAAGCGTGGGACGCCCTCCCACCCGATGGACTGACGACATTGTTAGGATCGCGGGTAGTCGGTGGATGGTGAGGGCTCGGAATCGTTCTTCCTGGAAATGTATAGGGGAGGCCTATGTCCAGCAGTGGACTTCTTTGGGCTGATGATGATGATGATGATCATCAGCCTCAAGAAGTCCACTGCTGGGCATACCCCTCCTCCAAGTCACTAGCATCTTAGCAGTAGAAATGGTTACCACAGTGATGGTGTTGAGAACTAAGGAAATGTTGCTGCCGGCATCTCCCGGTGCGTTTCCTATAATCTCTTACAACATCCATGCGACGTGGTAAAGGAGTCCTACTCCACGCCAGGACTACTTCTACCAAGCAAGTTGAGAGCACTGGTGGTCTAGTAGTAGCGGCCCCGTCTTCCGATCCTAAGGTCATGGGTTCGATACCAGTCGTGCACCAATGAATTTTTCTGTTCAAAAATGTATGTGCATAATGCCAGTACTCTCAAACGGTGAAGGACAACGTCGTGACGAAAACGGCATGTCGTAGAACCTAAAAAGTTCTATAACATGTGTCAAGTGCTTGAAGAGAGCCTCTTGAGGCGCACTTAAAATCCTTTCACAACAATGTTTCGAAAGAAACTAGTGACACGATAAGAGAGAGACCAAGCAAGTAAATAAAACCAAGGTACCTTCTCCTTCGAATCTTACCTCCGAACTTGAACAAACAATATTAACCCGAGCCCATTATAAAATGACATTTGTAAAATGCCATCAGCTCCGCAACGGAATGGAAACGTAATTGAATTTCTGAGCGATGCAGGTTGTGTAACAGGTGTCAATGGGCACTAGAGGCATACATATCATGCTATACGAGTTTTGAACTTGTTTTGAACGGAAATTCAGTTAGCTTTACCGATAGATTTTATCTAATAAAACTATCGAGAGATTGACCCAGTTTAGTTAGTATTTTGGTAAACTAGTCTATCATCAACCGTGCTGGGCGTAGTTTTAATAGACTTCATAAATGGGAGGATTATTTTGTTCTTAAAATTGACTAGACCGTCGTATGTATAGTTTTAACAGAATTCAGTTAGTGAGTTAGTGAGTTTCACTTACTGACGGCTTTTTAGTGTGAGCCCGTTTTTGAGAGGGTTGTATGGAGTCATGAGACTTATTGACACGTCTGTTAGGGGCGTTTATCATGTTTCCGTAGAAAAATAGATAGAAATGATAAAAATGTTAAAAAACGCTAGTAAATCCAAAACTTTCATAAATTAACTCTTTATCGAAAAACTAGCCCGTTCACGGTTTTATTGAAAAGGTTCGAATCTTCCGCGATGAATTTCAGTGACGTCTAAGAATGCTCTTGCCAAGAAAATGGCGGCGACTAGATATGCAGCGATCACAAAACGACAAGAAAGAACATCTTATCTGTAGAGTCTTCATGTTTTTTGTAAAAAACACACGCCTTGTTACTGTAGCTTTCTATCTAGAGCTTGTTCGAAAATACCTTCTCAAATGTATTAGAACGTAATTTGACTTAATCAGTATCGTAATGGAAGGCAATTATCTTTATTCAGTACAATCACAAGGATCACTTTGAAACGTCTTTTATACTAGGTGAATCTTGGCGCCAGTTTCTCGTGACCAAAGCCTAGAATAACGGGCAGCTTCTGTCTCCTAACGTTTTTTGTATGATCCTTCTTACAATATGATACTTAGTTTTCAGTTTTTAATTAATTGAGGACATAAATATGTTTTCTTTGTTTCCAAATAACCAATTTTTTTATTTAAATTTGTACAACCAAAGCGACAATAAAAAGCCTATGAGCTACTACAAATTTAAATTTACTTACATAAAAAATGTATGACCATATCTGTGAATTTCGTCACGCTTATTTGAAATATATCGACATCCTCGGCCGCACAAAGACTGTTACTATTATCATAATTATGGTCTAACAGATCACCATCATTGGCTGAAGAATTTCAGGCTTGAAAATGTTCACTGAACATAAGCGACATTTTCAAAAAAAAATTGGGCATTTTTCATCGACCGACTTCCCGTCACTTGTCAATCGGGTGGAGGCCATCCATGCTCTGATTTTCCATGCGTGTCTTGTTCGTGGATACAGTTCAGCGGTTGTCGGTTCTTCGAGCTAACACTACGCCATCACAATTGGCCTCCAGCTGATTCATTTTTTTTATACAACTAGCTGATGGAACAAGCAGATCGCCCACCTGATGTTGTGGTAACCATCACCTATAACAAAGCATTGCCTCGTAAGTCACGCATGATAGGAACGTGCCCTACGATGCACTGCCCTGCGTCCATCAACTTGAGGCATACAGATGTTAAGCCTCATGTGCTTGTAATTACACCGGCAACCACACTCTTCAAACCGAAACACAGCGTTGCTGCTTGGCGGCAGAAAAAGGCGTGGTGGTACTTCCCCGGACGACTATAAAAATAATAACAATAATAGCCAAGTTGTGCTATAGGTCGCACTGCTACTAGTAATACAATGTGGCGTGTGATTTCCCAAGCGGTTTCTACACCTACGTATTGTTGTGTTGTACGAACTAAGAAGCTGTTTACATGAGCGCTGGTAGAATAACATTGGAAGTGCATTACGCTTGTTTTGTTTCAAATGTTTTTGCAAGGAACGACCAAAGACTTGGCTTTTATTCATTGAAATTGGTTTTAGCAACACAATATTAGAATTAAAAAAAGGTTTTAAGAAACACATTATTTTAAACTGTTTTCTGGAAGAGATCGTTCACAGCGGTAGGATAGCCCATTGCACTTCGCTGTAAGTTTTAGTTATGTCGTATATGTAATGGTCTTTTCTTGTATTGTACAATAAAGAGATTTATATACTACTCTTGTCGCTTAAGCCTCTGAAAATTTCAATTTTTTCATGGTACCTATGGTTTTGACTGGATTTTAGGCTTGTGCGTTATTATTGTTCTACTAATGCTATATAAATGTTTATTCTATCCTATTCTATATAAAACACAGAGTTTATCAAAATTAAAAATCTATAAGAATTTATTTGGAATAATTAACAGAAGTACAGAAACAATATTGAAAACGATGTTATCCGCAGGAGTTAAAAAACTGTGTCAAATTATCGAAATTGATCCTCCAGAAAATGTATGGGAAAGACATACTGGCATATTATATATTATAAAACATTGACAGCCTTCACAGCTCAGTTGGTAGTAGCTCTGCCTTCTGTGCCATAGGCCGTGGGTTCGATCCCCACTGAGAACAAACATTTGTGTGATGAACTATGTTTGTTCTTTGTCTGGGTGTTATATAATATTATAGGTATGTAGTTATTTACAAAAAAAGTATGTAATCAGCTATCTGGTTCCTATATCACAAGCTTTGGCTTAGTTTGGGGCGATAAAGTGCTGTGTGGAATGTCCACCAATATTTATTAATTTTATTTACATACTATGTCCGGCAGTGGACGTCTTCAGGCTGATTACGACGATGATGAGATATATCAGTGAATTGGAATAGTTAATCCTGTCTATTACTCTCTAATCCTATCACCACGCTAATCTTTTATGTCAAATCAGTGGCTATAATCCCTCGAGAGAAGACACTATAGACTTAATCAGTTGGTTAAATATTAACTAAGTTAAATTGGACCCGAAGTATTGTCTATTCAGCCCTTTGATGCCTTCAAGGTGTGGTAATTAGATTGGTAAGTTCGATAGACTGGGCTGTAAAGGTCTTATGACTTAATGACTTAACTTTGTGTACCAGTGTACCTGTATTCAATGGTATTAACACGGTAAATATACTTAGTTAATTTATTTGTACCTCCAGTATTTTTGGAAAAAACACTTTTTCTAATATCGAAAAAAAAACTGAAATAGCTTTACGACTTTCATCCCCGGGCACGGTAGATATCCCCTCAAATCTCGTAGTACCAAGTACTAACTCCAGATTCTTTGAGGACGTCTAAGGGGGGTAGTCAGAGGTAAGTCCAAACATTACATTCGGAACATACCCAAATTTTGCAGTAGTTGATATTCCATACGTGACAGGTTGCAAGCCAATCGCCGATGTTTGAATACTAACGGGTTTTCTCACGATGTTTTCATTCACCGTTTAAGAGCACTGGAATTGCGCACATTAATTTTTCAATAGGAACAATCCATTGGTGGACGTTCGGATTCGAACCAACGACCTTACGATCGGAAGGCGGGGTCACTCCCACTGGACCACCGGTGCTCTTCTAATATCGATGCATTATAAATAAAAACTGTTCTTAATAAACTAACCGTAAAATTTATTTATATCAAAAGTAATAATCGATTGAAATTATAAAAATGATCGTAACAAAAAAACGTCGGAAAAAAATCATCATAAATTTAAGGTTTTTTTGGTTATAAGATATACCTAAGATAAAAAAGCGAATAAAAGGTCACTGCAGAACATATTCAGGCCACCAACCCTATTCTAATACAGCGCAAGAACATCTCATTCCGAAACATAAAAGAAAATCACATTTGAATCTCATGCACATGATCCCATCTTAACTGCGTCTACGATATAAGCTCGAAATTTATTATCATCTAAGTTTTAAATTAAGAGTATACTTCTTCTATTTCCGTCGCCGAACGTCGTTAGATCGTGCTTAGCCCGCGGGATGGCTAACTTTTGACTTCGGTCTTTGAAAAAGTTAGGGCTGCCTGTTCAATGTTGGAAGTTTCAACTTTGAACTTTTTTTTAGTCCAAAGATGAAACTGGATTGAACGAAGCGCTATACAACGCTTTTAATTTGTTGTAAAATTTGCATGATGGTTGAGCTATTGACCTACTTTTTAAATGAAATTAATCATACTTACTGTTTGAGCGACATTCTTATATACCTTTCTAAAAAAACATTTAGAGTTCTGAATGTCTACAGGTATGATAATGTTTTTAACATTTTCGGTTAAAGAAAACTACTACCGAAAACCGATTTTTGCAAAAGACCGAATTTTAAATCGCATTTTAATTTAAGCGCACCGTTTGATTTACTAACACCACAATAAGTTCATCCACGAATTATAGCAACAACAAAACGCTAAAACTGACCAAAACCAGTTAAAACACTAAAATAATATCCTTTAAAACAATGCAACCACAACCTGACATTCGCACTTTACAAAACGAGTTAATGAAAAACCGCCGATAATAATAAAACACACGCGTCACCCCTGGCCGGCGGCCATTACATAAATACGGGCGCCATGTTTATTGCCGCCATTTTGAAGACAAATGGTTAGTTATTACTGCGCACTCCATTTTACATTCTCTCTTCGTTGAAATTAAAATATTGTGTATTACTTATTTTATACGTTGTAAACTGCGCTCGAGTCGATTTAGTGGCAGTTAGGGATGTTCTACTGTTCACGGATGGCCGCCTTGTTTTCGTAAAGGTTCCGTACACACGATTATCGTTTGTACACTATTATGGCTATGTATATTACTGTACAGTACTTTATATTATTATGACTTGGTTTGGTAGTAAATACGTTGCACAAGTTTAACTTTATCTGATATGTATTGATATTTTACCGTACTTTATTGTTATTTTGATTACGGGATGCTAAGATCTTATTGAGTCACGACTATTCTTGAAATATAGGAGAGGGTAGGTATGTCAAGTCAAAGTCAAAAGGTATTTATTCAATAAAATTACAAGGATCACTTTGAAACGTCTTAAAGCTAGGTGACTCTAGGTGCCAGTTCCACGCGACAAAGCCTAGAAGAACAGGCAACAAACTTACGGCTTAGTTCCTACCGTTATTTTGTATGATCCTTGTTACAATGTACTACTACTTGTTATATGTACTTACTCATTAATTGTGCTTCGTAAAAATAATTACAGTAGCTACCTACCTAACGACATTAAAGAGAATAGAGAGGTCTCAATTTTTTTTCTGTAAATATACGAGTATTCTTTTAGTAATGTCTTATGTATGATGATTATAGAAACACAACTAATCCTTATATTTTAAGTTTTTTTAGGGGCAAATGTGTGACTGTATTATATTTAAGAAATAGACAAACATTTTTTTCATTCTGTTCTAGAAACAATTGCCCAAACATCCCACGAAACCCGTCCCCAAAGGCCGTTACAGAGTTTAAAGCGTTTTACGAGTATGGACCTAGCTTGTTACAATAAAATATGGCCGCTATATTTTCACACATCACTTGATGTTAAGTAAACACCCTGTTTATGGGATTTTTATTATTTATTTACTCTAAATTTGCACATGAAATCGTTTAAAAACTATAGGGTAGTTCTGTGCAGATCGAAAGGGTAAGACCAGTCGATTGTCGCAGAGAAATGCAAACATGATGTCCCAAAATTCTCTTTTTAATTCGGAATTAAGTTTTCACGATCTTTGATTAACGATACCTACTAAGATTAAAAATTAAAATTTTTTTATCTCTTGTTTCGACTTGTCAAAAAAATATTCGTTTTATTTTGTTTACCTATACATAAGGTCGTGAGTTCAAATCCTACTCGGATAAAAGTTTGATTAAGTACGACGAAATGTGCAAACGATAAGTTGTTTGATGGTTACGCTATGCCTCTTAAGAATATCCGAGGCATAGCGTCACTCGGAGACTGCTAAATAGGCCCTTATTATTTTAAAGTCCTTTAAATATGGACCGTAGACCAAGATTTTGTGGCTGATCTATGACAACATTTGGGACATCTTCACGTGAGAATTTTAATTCTACAGCATCAGTGCATAACCTTTTTATTATCTCTTATTCCAGAACCCCGACATAGTGCTAGTTCACTACCTGAACGTACCATACCCAGACGACAACAAGCTGGCGACAGTGGCGCCAAGCCTAGCGCTCTGGGCGGACAAGAAGGAGTGGACGAAAGACGAACTTGTTAGTCAGCTGAAACCGATGTGTAAGTATCTACTCTGAGGTTATTTGTAAGACCCATTACAATAGAGTTGCATATTGTGGTACTCATAGCTAGTTTGGGGTCAGTACTTTGTAGGTATAAAATTATGTGGATGTTGAGTTTTATAAATACTTTTACTTGCTAATAAAAACACGCAAATTGGGTGAAAACTTTCGCTATTGAATATTCATGAAAATCGACTGTAAATTTCAATTAGATTACGATATTAATGGCTCTGATCCATATCAGTCCATTATTTCCATTATTTGGGGTCGGTACATCCCGTAATTAATTTTAATTTAGATTATCAGTGACTTTAATTTATTTTATCCGATAACTTATTTCTGGTTTTTGTAATTTAATTGTGATCTTTTTGAGAACTATTTTTGCAAAATATTTGTATATTACTGTTTCAGTTTTTAGTGAGGATGAACCGGATATCAACAGCGATTTGGAAATTTCGGTAAGTTGCCACCAACCGCTCCAATACATTGATGTCACTTAAGCGAGTATACTAATTAAAGGTCGTCTCATTCCAGGGCAAAATGTTCCAGACGGCCGAAACGGTAGAGGCTATTGTCGGTCAGCTGATGGAGAAGCAAAGGGCAGCTCGAGCTGCTGCCTTAGCGAGGCAACTCGAGTGCAGCTGTCCCGACTCCACCTGCCAAGACTCTAGGAACTGCACTCACGCACTACGAAGAGTTCAAACAACAAAACAACCACCTTCAGACCACCACGTGTCGTCAACCACCGGCCCGTCACCGCGGCCAATGGCACACCCACCTCGGCAGTACACAAGAGACCACAGACAGACGCAGCAAACGTCATCACCACTGCTACTCTCCCTTGGACAGATCCAGGGTGGTGGGGGCCTTCTCATCCTAAACGGAACCAGCAGCGCTCAGTCACATTCCTCAATAGTATCACCTTTATCCGTAACGTCATTTATCTGCGAAGAACCACGAGACAGGTTTCGGCACCAATACAAACCCACGTTTGTGTTAAAAAGAGAGCTACCAGAAGCTACGTGTATAAAGAAGATCGAGCCATTGGAGATTGAGCATACTATACAGGAGAGCAAAATAGAGATTAACTTCGATAGGAAGATAAAAATGGAACCAAAAAGTAGGACGCACTTCGTCGCCAGCACTCCCATAACCCCTTCTAGATACCCCGACTTAATAGAAAGATTAGAGAGTGAAGTCTTAACTAAAAACTGTGATGATACGTTAGTGTTGCTTGGGACTGATAGTCATTTAGCCAGCGGGTTCTTTGACGAAACTCTGGAACTTTCCCATGAGGATATACAGAAGACCCTGTCAGCTAATATGCCTAATTGTGATTTAAGGAACGGGGTGAGGTCTACGGAGACTGCAAATGTGATGGTTTCTGGGATCGATACGATGGACTTTATAGAGAGTTGTGAGGCTGTAGCATCCCCCACTCATGTGGTGGATGATAATGTGTTTGTGAATTTGGATGCTTTTGATATGTTGGGAGACTTCCCGGAGCTGGAAGTACTGGATCCTAATACGATATCTACTAATCCCGTGGTGAGTATTATTGTAATAATGATGCGGCTAATTGGCGAAATGCTTGCATGGATAATTGTCATTGCGTTGATCCATGATGGCCAATCGATTTACGTTATGATTGAGAATTTATGTTTTGTCGTTCAGAATATTTGCAAAAAACCGAAAACAAGGTCAATAATCTCAATGCATAGTTTCCATTGGCAATCATGGTAATAGTTATACAATGAATATGACATCGAATCTAAATAATGTTTAGCATTAAGTAAATGCTCATTGCAGCACATTTATTAGCTCCAAATAATTACTGATTCTAAACATGCAAAGTTTTTTGAAATTTGTAATATTTATTAGTTCAGCAAGCAATCAGCAATAACTAATTTATGTAAAAAAATCTGTACCCTTATGATATTTATACAAGGTGTTCCTTAAGTTGTGTATGGAAACTTCAGGGGGCTAAAGTACCCATCAATATGAACAACTTTTTCCAAGGAACCAACACTGTGAACGCGAAAAAAAAAACAGCTGTTTCATACAAAAGTTCAATACCTACCAGGCTAAAATGTATGAAACAGCTGTTTTTTTTTTCGCGTTCACAGTGTTGGTTCTTTAGAAAAAGTTGTTCATATTGATGGGTACTTTAGCCCCCTGAAGTTTCAATACACAACTTAAGGAACACCTTGTATATCTCAAAGTGATGCATTGAAATGTAAGTTAGGGCATGTCCTCAGTGAACGTGTTCTAATATGCTGAGTAAACTGTTCAATTTAAGAAAGCCCATCTGCTATTTCCATGACTTTTTCCCAATAAAAAACTTCTTGTAGTAAATATATCATAGAGAAACCATATAACAGCTAACATCCCTTTTCTGAACCTTCCTTTAGTATGTGCGCGCTGGGAACACGGACCGCGATATGTCGCTTGAAAAGATTTTATCTACTCCCGGCTCACCAATCTTTGGGAAGGTTCGTAACTATATCCCTAGAGACGCTTGTACCATCAAAACATACATTAAATAATTAAAATAATTTTATATGTTTGTTTGTTTTTGTTAGCGTTTTCTTATGGCCGATGTTATTTTTTGACTATAATTTGATGCCTGAAATAAACGGTAAATTTATTTGTTATCAACAGAATGTGTTTTGGGTCAGCTAAAAGCCATCGTTAAAAATAAGTTATTTAGTATTTCGTACAAAGTTATCAACATAAAAATAATGTCATGATTCTAAAAGAAAAACGAACATAACAATTTTCAATTTGTTCATTTTGTTCTTCTGGGCTGAGGCCCAGCAAGGGCAACGAAAACAGACGGCAATACGTAAACCGTGCAATGACTGACCCCGCATCAGCCACATGACCAATGCAATGGGCTCTAAAACAGTTTTTATGAAAATATTAATAAAGATTTATTTCTACAATTTCTTTTGCATATACTTTACGTGGGCGCAGGCTTAAATCTTCCTTATAAGTCACGGTTCATATATTTTTTAATGTTTAATGTTTGGCTTCATGATTCAATTATTCCCAAGTTGTACTAACACGAAATTAAAAAAAAAAAACTTTTGTATTTAACTTTGTTTGTTTCTGTCTCTTTGAATTTCAAAATAATTATACTCTTGACTATTTTGTAAGATACTTACGGCCGGTTTCTGAAAGCTCAATCAAAACTAATCAGATGTCAAGTCACTCGCCATTTCAGCTATTACATCGAATTAGATAGAGATAGCAAGTGACTTGAAGGCTGTTACACTTTCAACAGCAGCGTACCCGCAAAATGTGATCTGTATCGCCTCAGTTTAGAATTTACTCTATGAAATTATATATAGTCCAAAAAAAATCTATACAGATTGTACAAAGTAATCAAATAATCATGATTTCTCTTTGCCATTCCAGACTTTATACGAAACTCAACAAAAACAACCTTCGCCCGTGGTAAGCACTGTCGAGAAGATGCAGACAGATTGCAGCAGTGAGCAGGATCAGCGAACACTAAACATCACTGATTACTCCCCCGAGTGGGCATACCCTGAGGGTGGGGCTAAGGTCCTTATCGCAGGACCCTGGACTGAGTGCTCAGACCAGTACACAGTGCTGTTTGATAACTTCCCGGTACCCTCAATCCTGGTGCAGAATGGTCTACTGAGATGTTACTGTCCAGGTTAGTTTGAATCTGGTACCTTTATCACTATCTTGAGTTTAATACTTGTAACAAATGCAGAGGCAAGACAGTGGCGTATGACCACATGCTCGATGGGTATAAGCATGAATATGTTGACTAGTGTTTGATCTACTATCAAAAAGTTGAAGACTAACTCCTAGGTACTCTACATGTTTATTAGTACTTCACTTAACACTGCACTTCTTTTAACTTCACTACACTGTAGCCGTTGATAGTGAAGGGTTTAAATGCAAATCGTTTTAGAAACAATGATACGGTTCACATTTGGTTGGTAGAAAATTACTAATTGGACGTTTATTTCAATCAAAGTATTCAAATGGAATTAATTTTATAAACCTTCTGATAAAAACCTTTACGATAGATATCAGCCTAATAATTTATTTTAAAATTGTAGTTAAAATAGGCTTTTCTCCACTTTCCAGCCCACGAAGCCGGGTTAGCTGCTCTGCAAGTGGCAAGAGGCGGGCGGGTCATCTCTGACACAGTGGTCTTCGAGTACAAAGCAGGGCCGGTTCCAGCGCCGACGTCACCGGCGTCGGCGCCTCTGCCATCGCTGGATTTTCGTCGGTTCTCACTGCTGCAGCGGCTGCAACGCTTAAATGGACGACTTCAGGTGAAGATCGAGCCTATGGATGAGAATAATCAGGTACCATACTTTAGACGTTATGGCTTCCGCAGAAGGTCATAACAAATACATGACCATGTATTGTTAGTTCATTGGTACCATCACAATCGTGTTATCTTTAAAAAACGGTAGGAAGCAAGATGTTTCTTGTCTGCTGTTCTTTTGGGCTTGGTCACATGAAACGTGCATAGATTCACCTAGCTTATAAGACGTTTTAAACTGACCAAAGACCGTTTACGCGCTCAAAGTCAAATACCTTGAGGTATTCTAGTAGCAGCAGTAATAATTAAAAAAATATTTATAGCATAAAAATATTGACTCTTTCAGATTGAGGACAATCAGCTCTGCACAAATCCAAAATTTGAAGAGCGCCTGGTCGTTTTCTGTCGCTCGCTCAGCACCAGATCTTTGGGCACGTCTGAAGGATTCACCACAGAGCCAGGAGAAGATGCGTCTACTATCCTCCATCTGGCTGCAGCTCTTGGGTTCACGAAGTTGACGACAGCGCTGCTGAGGTGGAGACAAGATGACTGCAGTCTGGCTTTAGAGAAAGAGGTCAATTTGGGAGCTCGGGATGTGGATAACAATACGCCATTAGTAAGTTACTCTCTAGTTACTGATTATTTAAAGTAAATAATTAAGTACATAAGCGTAACCAAAACAAAAAAAAAATTACATGCCTTTTTCTGCCGTCAAACAGCGTTGCTGTGTTTCAGTTTAAAGAGTGTGGCAGCCGGTGATAATACAGGCTCATGATGCTTAACATCTGTATGCCTCAAGTTGATGGACGCAAAGCAGTCCATCGTCGAGCTTGTTTCTATCGTGCATAACTTAGGAGGCAATGCTTGATGGTTACCACATAACATCAGGCCCATCTGCTTGATACAACAAGTTGATTAAAAAAAACTTTTAAATTCCAGATGGTAGCAAGCGCAGCAGGTCACGTTGAAACAGCAGTGGTCCTCGCTCGCTGGAGCGCGGGCACTCGCACGGAGGCGGGCGCTCGCCAAGCCGCGGCCGCAGCTCGGCGTGCTGGACACAACAACCTGGCTAACTTGCTCGATAGGATACACCCACCAACTAAGGATGGCGTATTTCTCAAGCCTAATAGGTACGCTTTATACTATCAGACAGCCTATAGGATAGGAAACTGAAAACTGAAACAGCTTTATGACTTTAATCCCCAGGCACGGTAGATATCCCCTCAGATTTCTTAGTACCAAGTACTAACTCCAGATTCTCGGAAACCGGCATGTCGTAGAACCTAAAAAGTTCTAAAACATAAGATCCTAAAAAAGCACATAAAATCCTTTCACCACAATGTTTCGAAAGAAACTAGTGACACGACAAGATGAAGAAGAAAACAACACATCAAAATATGAGCTGTATGCAAGGAGTTGCAATGGCGTTTGTAGGAAATGACAGGACGTGTCGCCGTGAACGCACCTACAAAATCATTGTATAGAGTAATTCCCACCGGCACGCCACTGCGGTTGAATGTTGAATGCGTTGATGTGCCCAGTGAGCATACACAAAATCAAACATAGTACTATTTATTACTGTCTAAAAACTAGCCTTAGTAAGATTTTGTCCAAATCCGACGATGCTAATGGAGAAAAAGACGGAATATCAGTTTTTTCACTTGTTTCTTAGAAACTCTTTGCTCGTCTCATGCTCTTAGATGGTTAAAAAGGAATTTTTTTACTAAAACAAGTTATTTTTTACTCTCCTTTCAGTTTATCACAAAAAGGACGCGCGGGAAGTCTAGAAAGCAACCTAGTGAAGAGGCCATCCATTGACAGCGGTATAAATATGGCTGACGCGTTCAGATCCAATTCTGCCATCGACAGAGCTGATGGCGGCTCATCGGCTAGGTAACTCAAAATACTAAGGCCATTAAAAACCTACAAATTAACGGTTAAGAATGAAAATTTTGGAACAACTAACAAATGTAATAATTGAATAGTAGAATAAGATGAAATGCACGCAGTAAATATTGGACAAGACTGAAGCACGGATGCTTTGATCTACTTGTCTATGGCATGTTAAAAAGTGCGGATTATGTTGAAAAGCGACGCGATCTAGACGGGGCTATGTTTGACGATGACTTTGTCTGTTTTTCCAATACGCAATTGTGACCATGTAAAAACACTCCGTCTGACCACACACGACAGAATACATTAAAAAACTGGCCCGCTCAATCATGATGCAGATTTGGCGAATCTGGATTTATGGGTTCACTTGCATGGAACAATCTAAATGAATCTGAATAATTATTATCTCCAAGAATTCAAAATTCACTTGCATGGAATAATCTAAATGAATCTAAAAAATAATTATCTGTAAGAATTCAAAGCCTGTGTCGTAATATTGAGCCATATATATTTATTAATTTCGTGTCCTGTCGTGATAAGAAGGGACGCTTACTAGTGATCAAAATCTCGTGGTGCGACGGAACAGACTCCCTCGTCATCACCAACAGAGCTATCCATGGTCCAGTCAATGCATGTCTGTGTGTATTGCGCCTAAAACGTGTGTGAGCATGGTTTTTCTACTAACAGTGTGGAATTTTGCTAACTTACAGGTGGGAAAGAAGTATGTCTCTACCTTTAGATTCTGATACCTCGGAGGATAGCTTTGGCGACTCCAAGACGGGAAGACGCATGGACCTTGCTCTTTGTAAGTCTCTTAAAACTTTACCAGGTCTCATTACCTAGTCTATTAAATTTTCATTTGCTGGTGATTATTTATTTATATCGGCACGGCAGCTGATAACCTTCGGAAGGTTACTTTGGGGTCTTATTTTGCTGCGCTCATTGAGATGAGGTCATTCGACGTCGTCTACGGTCTTTTGAACGTCGAGCGTGTTGAGTTCCTTTTTGCATAAAAATCGGCATTTTATGAAATGATTATGAACATTAAAAATTATTGATAAATACAAATTCCATTGTGAGCCACTTTATTTTGAAATGCATCATAAAAACAAAAGTCATTTGCAAAATAAGAAATTTATTACTCTGAAGTTGTATGGTACACATGCCTTGTTATGTTTATCATTCAACGCAGTCTATTTATGTACTGCTGCTGCTTTCATTTTTATTACCTAAAATACTAAGAGGGATCTTAAATATATTTTTTGCAAACTTTTTGAATAATGCTATGTATAGATAAAAAAGTGGATAGAACTGATTATGGATATAGTAAGTAAACAAAAC
This sequence comes from Chloroclysta siterata, assembly GCA_932294275.1. NCBI lineage: Eukaryota > Metazoa > Arthropoda > Insecta > Lepidoptera > Geometridae > Chloroclysta > Chloroclysta siterata. The sequence goes on along the minus strand of OW028592.1, from coordinate 24,285,449 downwards.
TGATTAGCAAAGTAAGTCAATAAAACATGCATATAATAGTAAGTGTTTAAAACGGGAAGTGAAAAGGAACTCGACCGCTAGTTCCGCCGGACAGTGAGCGCGGTGGTTGCAGGCGATATGACGCCGCGGCGCGCCGCCAGCCCACTGATAGACGTCGAGGTACTATCCGAGCCACCGTCACCGCCGTCGCCGCCACCGCTGCCGCCGCCGCCGGCCACAGGTCAGTGCAGCGACTGAAACGGTATGAACAATGAGGCTAAATTGATAGGAGACGGTATAGGATCATGAGACTTGTCGACGACATTTTATGAGAACAAAAAGCCTAGAGATTCCAAAATACAGATCATGAGACTTTTATCTTCACTAACTGAAACGAAAAAAAGAGAAATTGAAAGTGTTTGCTGATAAGACGACAGGTTATTTCGATATGAGCATGAGACGCCGGCAAAAAAAGGTCTTTGGTTTAAAACATTACTAGAAAAAGGAATCGAATATAAACAGAAAATACTAAAGAATATAAATATTTCAAAACGGTTTCACAGTTCGTAATCTACCCTGCAGAAAATGGACAACCAGGCCATCAACAAATAAATGCGATGTTTATATTCAAATTAAAAGTTCTGTCCATAATAAGCACTTAACAAATTATAAAGTCTCTGTCGTTACTACAATTGGCTCAGATTATAAAATCGAATGTTCGATACCATTTCAAGTCGCAGCAATACCCTCCGCTCGTCCTGTTGTCGATGTTGTGAATGTAGTAGTTGCATCGCCGCTCTGGCCGCTCGATCCTCTTCTTCTAACAAAGAATATCTGTGTATCTCTATCCTTCTCTATGTCGCCAGTTTGTAGATCTTGACAATGATCACACTTTGTCGGTAGACCACTTGTAGTTTCTTCTGTTACTTTGTATCCAAGTATTGAGCGGAGTTTCCCAGTGTTGGTGTTGTAGTATCCTATTAAGCTGAACCGACTTAATTCTAAATGTTAATTCATTTAGAATTTGTACTTTATTGAAGGGAGTATAAAGTTCGGTTTGGCTTACTCGATGTTGTCTTTCGATGTTGCTTTCAGTGGTTCGTAATCGGTCTATCCACAATCACAATACCTACTTTGAATCACAACCAAATCGATTGGCATTACTACAAAATCTTCATCTTCAATACACTTCAAGACAACGTTGTTATAAGTTTGAACACTTTTCAAAAATTTGAATATACTACGAATATACATAATTTACTTGACAATAAAACACTGCATGAAGGCTATACTGCTTGCATGGTTCAATATTTATGGAAGGCTTTTTATGTGTAGTGGTATTTATGGCAATAATCTGAAAAAGGTAAGAGCTTATGCACTGTGAGTAAATTGAGCACATAATAATGATTTCCGGTGACGAACGTTTTCTTTTATTTTTATCACCTGTCATTCCATCACTGTTTACTGGGTAAGTCAGGTGAAACCGCTGATTGGGTCTGTATTCTGTGAGGTCTTCGAATTCAATAAAATTATTAGTCTTCACTGGAATTGCTCGGTAAGATAAAAAATAGGATTATGTTTAAGTTTTCAATACTATCATGGTAATATTCAAAACATTGAATTACAAAATTTTGTTGTTTTGTTTTGTGCTATCGATGTTTATACCTAGACGCTAAATTAAATTCCAAATGAATAATGTCATTAGAAAATACGAATTTCACTAATACGATTTTTAAATTTGGGAAATTTCTAAATGCATAATTCAAGCAACCACTTTATTCATTTTGGAAGATAAGTTCATATTGTGCCTAGAAATCGGTGTGGTAGCTTTGAATCGATGACGATGAGGTTATTACTATTCATCATCATTTCAGGGGAACAGGATGACAGAGTGTTCACACTGGCAGAGCAAATCATCGCTGCAATGCCAGAAAGAATAAAGGTAAGTCACCAAAAAGTCCTTGATAACTTTTTTGGGTCGTAAGTAGGTGTTGGTAGCAGAAATCAAAAAAAAAACAAATAGGTCTCTGCCTTAGTATCTGTGGAACCATTACCCAATTTACATTCATAGACTTTGGTTTTGAAGAGTGGATTCGTGAGCTGTTCAACACTGGTATTCAGTCAAGTCAGGGGTTAATCAAATCCAACATCCAATCGATAATTATCATGTTGGATTACTATCCATATCGTAGTGAATGTTCATCACTCAATTTATATATATCGGACACTCTGCAATGGCTTTTTTCACTAGGGCCTAGAGGATTGGATGATGAAATATAGGTATTCATCATCGAGCCTCTGATCTCGTCCTTGAGGATTATTTTGTGAACACAATGCATTTCTAGGTTAATTTTCCCACACAACGCATTTCTAGTGTGATGGGAGCATAAATATTGAACTCTCAACTTCGAGGGTAATCCATTTAGATTCTAGAATATTTTCTCCGTCGTTCTTTCATTGGGATAAGAGTGCAGTTTTTCTGCTTAAGAATATTAAAAGATGGTTTTTCGACAAGCCATTGTTAGACCCTGTGTCTGTATTGAGACTATCCAGGAGAATCACAATCAGTTAAGTTATCGTGTGAGGCAAAACTTTAGTCAAATAAAAATTGTTATCAATCTCTTTTTTAATAGCGGGGTGCCGCATAATTTTATATCTGCGCCCCTATTTTTCCAATATCTGGTTAAAGCACTCAGTGTGCACGGTAGGCTTACTTACAGAAGTGAGTGGTTTAGGCTTACTATGAATATTTTTTTCGAGGATACTTATAGCCTGTTTATTACAGAACGAGAGCTCAACCCTGCTGGGCTGCGGATTGGACGGTGGCGGCAGCGGCGGCGAAGATGCTCTCATGACTCCTCTCCTCGACGATACCACCACCTTCAACACTGAGTTTAGTTTTGAGTTCTGTGATAATACTTATAGGTGAGTAATGCAAACTGTGGGTATGTGCCCAATGTAATATTTAGACGTACCCCCTTAGACGTCTTCAAACAATCTTGAATTAGTATTTGGTACTAAAGATCTAAGGAGATATTTATTGCACCTATGGATCAAAGCCGTGCAGCTGCTGTTTTCGGTTGATTATTAATAACAGAGATAGGTATGTATTTGGATTTCTTTATTTAAAAGGACTTTAATGACAATTGAAAATGGGTCTTCAGACAGCACCATAAAGTCTTATTCCAATATAATTATTTCTGGCCAGAAATTTCGCACTTGCAGGTTTTTGTAGTCCAGGGTACCTACTGCTGTTTAAGAGTGGCTATGGACTTATAACCTGTCACGTATGGAAAACTGACTCAAAAATCAAAATCAAAACGGTCTTTATTCAGTACAATCACAAGGATCACTTTGAAACGTCTTATATACTAGGTGTATCTATAACCAGTTCCTCGCGACCAAAGCCTAGAAGAACGGGCAAGAAACTTACGGCTTGGTTCCTAGCGTTTTTTTTGTATGATCCTTTTTACAATTTTATTATGGTACCTACTTAATTGTTTAAGTGTTTTTAATGAGTTGGAGCATATATTAGTCCCAAGCTTTTTTGTCATCTATATAATCAGATATTTTATAGTAAGTTTTTGTACAAAGTTTTCTTTTTATTATGTTTTTGAATTTGCTAATCGACAACTGGTGAATCTCGCTTGGGACTTTGTTAAAGAAGCGTACACATTGTCCTGCAAACGATTTGCTTACTTTATTGAGCCTAGTAGTGCTAGACTAACGCAAAATGTGGTGCTTAGGATCTTTAATTACGAGGAGATCCGAGAAAATGTTTACCATCCCCTAGATAACTTTTTTTAATACTACTAGCTGTTGGAACAAGATCGTTCACCTTACATTCAGTGGTAATCATCACCTATAAGCATTGCCTCGTAAATCACGCACGATAGAAACGATACCTACGATGCATTGCCTTGCGTCTATCAACTTGAGGCATACAGACCTTTAAACAAAAACACAGCAACGATGTTTGACTGCAGAAATAGGCGTGGTGGTAGTACTTCTCCGGATGAGCCCTTCACAAAGAGCTCTACTACTCTTAAATATACTTCATCTACTACATTCTTCTTCTTGTTTCAGATACTGCGGAGGCTCCACCCCCTGTTCCTCAGGGTCGGTTTCCCCCGGCTCTGCTCTCTCCCCTCCCCCACCGTCTCCCCGCTCGGCTCTGTCACACTCTTCGTCCAGCTCTCCCCCGGCTACGCTCCAGGAGTTTCTGAACGCTACCACACATTTCTCTAGTCTCACTTTGAATGGTAAGATTTTGTGTACGCAAAATAAGCGCAATTTTGTTCTTATAATGTAATATAGTGGTAAATAAAATATATAATCTAGTGTTAGTTATAGTTTCCCAAAAGCGTAAAATTTTGTGTCGCAAATAAATATATTTTCTTTCTATGTATATAAAAAGTCTGACATTGGACAACATAACCTTTAGTATAGTATGATTGATTCCTGAGGCACTAAAATAATTATTGCCCAGCATAACATTTCATCTGTTGATAGATTACGAACAGCATAACTTGTTCTCGACAGCCATCACTATTCAAAAGACGTACCGGATTTATTGATTGTGATAGCCCAACATAACTAAATGTAAATTTAACTGTTGTTAGATCGTGAACAGCGTGAGTTGTACTCGGCAGCCATCACCATTCAGAAAGCATACCGGCAGTACCGCGGCCGGCAACTGCAGCGCCGCGCTGCCGCCGCCGCCATCACCATACAGAACTGCTACCGACGCTATAAACAGGTACTGTATTTGTATTTACAATTCTTGTGGTAGTAGGGCTATATATTGTTATTAATTTATTCCAGATGCATAATCTATATATGCTTCAATTACTATTACGATTACATTGCATTAATATACATATATTTTATTTTATATCGGGGAATTATAGAACGTTCGAATAAAAAAAAACTTTGCGACTGATGATGCCATACTGTTTTAATAACTTGAGCAGTATGAATTTGAGTAAGCGAAAAATTAACTAAACTAACGACGAATATTGATTAATAATAAAATCCAGAACGAGCTTACAAAGTGGGTAGTGATTAATCCATTTCAGATATTAAAATGATATCCGTGCGACTACATTACTAAGTGAGCGACTAGAAATACAGAGAGGGCCACTTCAATATTAAGATAGATTCGATGTTAGGTTATGTTAGAACATATAAACTACGCACGAGGCGAGCGAAGCGTGCCGCGGCAGCGGCCGCCGAAGTGCTAGAAAATATTTTTTATTTAGACTAATCTCTGAATTATATCTCACAAGACGAACATCGTTTTGGATAGTTCTACTCAAACAAATATTAGGTTGCTCAAATATTATAAAGCTTCTCATTTTGTATAATAAGTAACTCAAATTAATGTTTGTAAGTTACTGTTCTGTTGATTTCTCGTAACTCGCAGTTAGTCGCTCACTTACTAATACTGTAACGTAAATTATTATTAATTATTTTGAAACTTTAATTTACAGTCACTCGTTTTAAACTACTCTTTTTTATCTAACCTATACTGACCCACTGCTGGGCAATGGTCTTATCCATGATTTTCCACACCCCTCGGTCCTCGCGTTCATTATTACTATTAAAATGAAATAAAATGGAATGTCACACATGATTCGAATAAAATTAAAATAAAATAATTTCTATGTGGTGGTAGTACTTCCCCGGACGAGCCCTTCACAAAGAGCTCTACTACTCTTAAACAAATAATCTGTGATAAACAATTATTATATAATTTTTTCTGTGTTTGAGGGATTTATTTATCAAAAGATATTTAGTGCTCGAAAGGAGCCTCTTGAGGTGCACTTAAAATCCTTTCACCACACTGTTTCGAAAGAAACTAGTGACACCACAAGATAAGAGAAGAAGATCAAAAGAACCTATTCATTGAATCTTATAACATCTAGGTGTATAGAAAATACTATTATGTATGAAATCATAGACAGAAAATAATAACATTGTTTTTGTTGCAGTTTGCTTACTTGAATCAAATGCATGCGGCGGCCACGGTGATCCAGCGAGGTTACCGCACAATGCGCGCGCGCAGGATGGCATCAAACAACGCCGTCAAGTAAGTGCTTACTTATTTAGTGACCAACCTACTTACCCGTATTATTTAATAAAACCGGTATAGTATTTTTATTGTTCATTTATTCTATATTCAACCATTGTCCCATTTCTAACTCTGGTGAGTTTCAAGGCCACCATAAGGCCTCAGTCATAGCTGAGCGACCTATACAGAATGGATTTTTGAGATAGGACTTACGGCAGGTACCTTAACCGTTATAGTTACAGGAAAACGTTCGCATGAAATTGGATCAATTGGCATATTTTTTTGTATTTTTTGCTCTATTTATTTTTCCAAAATCTGTGAATACAATTCAGAATATCTCAATAATTAGGGATGGTCTTCTAGGAATTTAATTATTGTTGTTTAATTATAATATTGCGAATTATATAGGTATTTTAATTTCACTTAATGTTAATTAAATTGTTTATTTTTATTTTGTTGCATGTTAGGTAAAGATTCAGACACAATTTGTAAGATAATTGTAATTCACTAAACGAATTGAATTGAATTGAACGTTTTCTTGTTATTATAATGGTTAAAATATCTGCCCTTACCCTCCCGTCTCAAAAATCCAGCCTGTATCCATTATACCTATACAGGGTGGATTTTTCTAGCATTTTTAAAGTTATGTATACACTTCAGCTGACTGTACACTGTTAAGTTGTCGAGAGCACTGGTGGTCCAGTGGTAGAGGCCCCGCCTTCCGATCCTAAGGTCGAGGGTTCGAAACCAGTCGTGTACCAATGAGTTTTACTGTTCAAAAATTTATGTGCACAATGCCAGTACTCTCAAACGGTGAAGTAAAACATCGTGAGGAAACCGGCATGTCGTAGAACCTAAAAAGTTCTATAACATGCGTCAAGTGCTCGAAAGGAGCCTCTTGAGGCGCACTTAAAATCCTTTCACCACACTGTTTCTAAAAAAATTAGTGACAATACAAGAAGAAGAAGTTGTATTTTAAAAAGTAAACTTGAGTATGATATACACAGAAGGACGTACTCCCAGAGACGCCAAAACCAGGCGGCGAGGAAGATACAGCAGTTCATGAGGCAGACTAAAATAAAGTAAGTGACACGCTTTACTGTATTATACATTACGCTATACGATGATTTTTAATTTTTCTCTCTTTTTTATATCTAAGGTACGATATATTTCATATGGACCAGAAATGTAATTTCGTAGGTGTCTGAAATAAAGTTTATTATTATTACTACCCAAATAAAGCAATTGACGGCCGAGTTTTTCCCAAGAGTATTTAAAGAGACAAGAAGGCAACCTGTCCTTTTTTCCGAGACTTGTATAGTACATCCGAGGACTTTATTGACCCCGAAGGGACCCATCTCTTATTCACACATGAAACATACCCATAAAAAAACAACAGTAAAAAAAATAACGGCTTTTGTTCATTTTATAAACTTTAAAAAAGTTAAACTTTTAAAAAAAAGAACGAAATAACAATGTTCTTTTTTTAAACTTTTTTGAAGAGTCAGTCTCAATTAGTCTCAATGCGTTTGTAGATACAGAGTATTTACATAATTATGATGTCAAAATTATAAAATTACATTTTAGTTTAATTAAATTAAATTTAGGTACATTAAGGGAATGTCATTGTTGTTGTTTTAATTAAATAAATATTCTAAATAGTCTTTGATATCATAATAGGTTTTGTCAATTAAGGAATGACTCATTTAGTTAAATAGGGGAATTTTTCGTAATTTCTATTTCTCATAGAAGATTGTTATAAATTTTGATTGACATTGTATAAGGGCCATCGCTTTACATCTTTAGATGCGTATCTTCTGGGTAAGGTGAATTTAAAAATCGGGATAAATGCTTGCTAGCACTCAATAATACGAAAAATAATAAAAAAATACCAGCAATTTTTATTCGATTGTTGTGCTGATAATTGCTGGCGTGTTATTTCAATCACAATCTAAAAGTACATTACTTATAAAATTTTCCAAGAATTGTTCCGAAAATAAAAAATCACAATTGAAATGGTCTTTATTCAGTACAATCACAAGGATTCACTTTGAAACGTCTGATATACTAGGCAAATCTACCGCCAGTTCCTATGAAAGTCATAAAAATGAAAAATGTATTTATTCTCTCTTCACAAAAGGTTGGTCTTAACTAGGTCTAAGTACTAAGTAGTGCAATCTAGATATAAACCTACATTGCGAGAGACTGGTGCTGTGATAGGTTTAGTAAAACCTGTGTTACAGGTCACCAGAGCCCCACTCCACGGATGTTATAAACAGACACGGTATACTGTAGTGTCGTAGACTGAGATAGTAGACAATAAACAACAAAAAGAATAGTTATCCCAAAAGTTATAACGTCCGATATTCGAACTTAGGAATTATATAGATATCTACTTCCAAATACATTTTTTGAACAGACAAATCAATTGGTGACCAGATTCAAATCAACGACCTTACGATCATATTGCGGTATCACACCACTAGACCTTCGATGCTCTCTTAACGGTACTCAAGACCCTTTGAAATGTGACGCATCAAATCATATTAGCATTATCTCCTTTCTATTTACGAAATCATATTTACCATAAGAATATCGTGAATGCTAGGAAGTCTTTTATTGTAAGCCTATTCATATTTAAAACCGACCACGTTCCGTGGAGCGTATCGTTATAACTTCACTTGAAGGAAACCGAATTTTGTAGATTAAACCTCTTTTGGATAGCTGGAGCCCTTTTACTCCCATTTCCACCAACCAGGGTTAAAGTAACTCGAGTTAAGATAAACAAGCCAATATTGTAAAAATAGATAACTCGACATCGTTATTCTCAGAATTTTATGGGGACAGCTTAGGTCCAGCAGTGATTTTTTTTCTTCTAGACGTGTCATTAGTTCTTTCAAAAATTGTAGCGATGGGATTTTGAGTGCGCGTCAAAAGGGGCGCTCAGACGTGTCACTAGTTTCTCAAAGGATTTTTGAGTGCGCGTCAAAAGGGGCGCTCGTAAGGAGCCTCTTTCGAGCACTTGACACATGTTTTCAGAACTTTTTAACGTTAATTCGTAATGGTGATGATATATTTTGATGAATACAAAAATGCAAACTTAGCTCAGGGTTAAATTAACCCCAGATTGCAAGTAGTCCTGTGTATCCCCGTATAACAAATAACGTTTTCCAAATTTATTCGTTTTGTATCCTTTTGGGAAATCTAAATTGTTTACCCAGAACTAATGTTCTCTCCTCTGAACCATTACGGAGGGACTAAGCCCTTCTTGAATGGAAAAAGGATAAGAAAATACATCTATTATTGCAAGTAAAGCCGGGCAAAACTTTAATAAAGAAAATTGCCCTGTTATCTTTATGTACTGCTTGGAACGTTTTGTAGGAATTACCGTATTTTTAGGTATTATAAGAAGCGACTAGAGAGTAGACTTGTTTTTTTTGCGAAGTGGTTTGCGAGCATTAAATAAATAAATAAATATTGGTGGACTTTCCACACAGCATTATCTAGCCCGAAACTAAGAAAAGCTTGTTTATGGAACCATATAGCTGATATAACACTTATATAAGTTTTTTTGTAAATACACAATAACCCAGACCGAGAATCAAAATCGAAGTTGTTCACGCAAATGTTTGTTCTCGGTGGGGATTGAACCCAAGGCCTACAGCGCATAAGACAGAACTACTATCAACTGAGCTGTGAGAGCTTTTTTATTACTTCAGCTTCCTACTCCGTGCCAGTTTCAACATCCTTGAGTAACGATATCTATATTGAATATAGAGCTCTTTGTGAAGGGTTCGTCCGGGGAAGTACTACCACAACGCCTTTTTCTGCCGCCAAGCAGCGTTGTATGTTTCGGTTTGAAGAGTGTGGTTGCCGGTGTAATTATAGGATAATGAGGCTTAACAAAAATACACGGCTATTTATCGTGTATAATACACGGCTTTTGCAACATAACCGAAACGTCGAGAAAATAAATAAGCTGATAAATACCCATGTAATATGCAATATGGTGGCGAAAGTTTAAAATAATATATTATTTTAACTAGTAGTAGTATTTAAAAAATAATTTATTTTAACTAAGTTTTACAACGTTATTTGTGGTTTTTATTTGGAAGGAAGACGTGAGTCACGCACGATATGAACGTACCATACGATGCACTACCATGCGTCCATTAACATGAGACATACAAATGTTAAGCATTATGTGCCTGTAATTACACCGGCAACCGCACTCTTCAAACCGAAACACAGCAACGCTGCTTGGCGGCAGAAAAAGGCGTGGTGGTATTACTTCCGAGGACGAGCCCTTCACAAAGAGCTCTACTACTCTACCCGTAACAACTCATTTTATCAATACAAAAATACTTATACCAAATGAAAATGGAAACACTACAAAAAGTAATATTTTCGATATTCTTTACACAGAATTATTTCCCAGAAAGTCTTATCACAAAGAGAGCCGGTGATTATTAAAACGACAAAGGTCCAAATCTTTATTGAAAATTTATAAGATCTCTTTCATCCATGTCCTTCGAGAATCGACGGTCTTTCAATAGGTTTGTAATAACGATGTCGACGGTAAAACTTTATGCAAAGTTGTTCCTCTGAATATTAATGCAGGTGACATAAAAAAAATGTGGACAAGTGCGAGTAGAACTCACGCCTTGGGGTTCCGTACTTATTATTAATAACTTGTCTGTGAATTTGAATAAATGTATTTACTTTCTTTCCTTACAAACTTAATTAAATATGCTAAGTTTAAGTGTGTTTGTGTATTTATGTTGATATTGCATTCATCTTGGTAATCTCTTCGAGTTCCAAAGAAAAAGTGTGTAACAGCGAAATTTTTATATGTGTTGTCGTAATTTGAGGCAAATCTAGCCCGCAGTGACGACAGAAGTCTTTCTTCTGTGAGACCCGACACGGGCTTGGGCATTCTTTGTATGGTAGTTAGTTTTTATTTGAACTTTCTTTGCAAACAAGTTCATAACTCTCAAAATAGCGAAACGATTTAATTTAATAATTCTAAAAAGGCTTTCATCTTTTTATATTTCCGCAATTTCTCGAGTCTTTTTATAAAGTTTTGACGAACAGAATTCGTTAAAAAAACTTGCGTTCTACACTTTTGTTTTTCAGAATCGTTGATGCTCGAATTCTGTCGGTCTCTTTTGAGTTGATGTAAAATTTTGAGGAATAATATTGAATTCTCATTTTCAAAGTTGTTTTATCTTTCGCTTGGTTTGGTATTTATGCTAAGACTGTTGTCTATAGTTTACGCGTTTTGTTAGAGCATTTTGTTATAAGTCATGTTGACGCCTTCACAGCTCAGTTGGTAGTAGTTCTGCCTTCTGCGCCGTAATTCAATTCAATTCATTTATTTCAGATCAAAATAATCCAATTTGTTAGTACCACACAGACATAGAAACCTTAAAAAACCAATGTTAGATATGTGACAAATAAAATTAAAAAATTACTGATATGTTCGATTCCATGGGTTCGATCCCCACCGAGAACAAACATTTGTGGGATGAACATAGATGTTTGTTCCCTGTCTGGGTGCTATAAAATATACCTAATATTTTATAAGTAGGTATGTGCTTACAAAAAAAAGCATGCATATATATATTACAAGCTTAGTTTGGGGCTAGATGTGTGGAAAATCCAACAATTTCTTTTTTTTTAATGTTTTGTCTCAAAACATTCAAGTAAATAATAAGATTCTTCGTAAACTTTTTTCAGCATACAACTCCGAGAATTTTACATAAATGGGTTATGTAAAGTATCATCGATTTCGCAAATTCGATTTAGTTGATAGAGATGGATATCGAATTCGATATTTTTGCTTTTCAGGTTTTCTATATTATAAAAGTTTAATCAGTTTTTTGTCACACAATGCGAACATTATCATAATTTAAAGTTTCAGTTGATTTTATTAAAAAACTTTGTTAACTTAATGCAGTTTTAATATTTTGTTCAAAATTATTTTCGTCAACAATAACAATATAATTTTTATTCCTCGCCGCTCAGTACGTGGGAAGAATTCACAACTAGCGTAAGTTTTAGACAAACTAAATTAGAATATAATGACAAAATTTTAGCCATTCCAACTTTTAATTTTAGCACTTAGACTGTTTTATGTTAACTTCGAACTTTGAAATAGTGCATTTTCTTCTTTTTATTCAATTTTATAGTTAAACTTTCTATGTGATAACTGATAATCGGCTTTTTTGCTTGCCTTAGTTGTGAAATTGGAATTTATTGGTAAATTATATCACGTTATGCGTTATTTCAGAAAAAAATCATGAGAATCTAACCAAACTGTCGAAATTACGTGTTACTTGATTTTTTTGCCTGCAGTCTGCCTTGAGTCTGTGCAACAATCAGGGGCCTAATTACGAATAAATTTGACCTTAGTGGCTTAAGCGTATCGTATCAATAACTACAATACAAGAAGGTCGCATGCATATCGGTTCGATGTGTTTAACGTCACACATTTCAAAATGTATTCGTGATCGATGCTTAGGCCTACAAAAAGACTGTCATGTTCAAACTGGCAGCGGCTTGCGCTATGACACCTTACAAATCCTCCTCAGCATTCCAACAGTCATTGAAAAGCAGTTTACTGTGTAGATGTGACACAATGATCACATCCGATCATTGTGTAGTCGTGACTAGACAATAAACAGATGTGATCAGCGACGTATATTGTATTACACAGGTTGCAGAGCGCACGAGCCGAAAGCGCGAAGGCGGCCCTGCTGTCGCAGGCTGCCCGCCGAAGCTCGTCGCCGCGCACCACCAGTACGCAGCCCACGCCCAATAGGTAACAATAAACTTTTGTATCATATCTATTCGCAAAGAGCTTGTTTGTTCTTCGTAAACAGGGAGCAAAATTGCATTTCACTCACTTTCAATCAACATTATTTTAAGGCCGAGTGAAGTACTTTGAATCCCTCGCTACGCTTATGATTTTACTTTATTTATTTATTTATTTATTGAAAAGACAAATAACACAAAAAATAATATATCAGAAATCAGTCTCACAAATCAGTCTGCGAAGTCAGCGGAGCGAAGGATTCTAAAGGTCTCTCTAGGTTAAATCCTTTTAACCTAGAGAGACCTTTAGAATCCTTCGCTCCGCTCTGGATTTATAGAAACACTCTCGCCGTTCATATTGTTGTTTACTCCCTTGGTAAACAATCTACTATATTATATGCATAGTTCATGCAGCCTGATCTTTTTTCCGATCTTCATTTCAACCCACGTCTTAATTCAGTCCTAAACAGTCTTTACTCAGTACGTGTTTCTTTGTCATTGTTAGTATTTATTTATTCCATGTCAACTCTTGCAGTCCTTGTTTTACCTATTCAAAATAAAGATTTAAGAAAAGTTTAAATAAGAATTTCAATTCCTTTTCAGACTATAAAATCCTTATTCTATGTTTAGTCAGTTCTAAAACGTTTAATATACTTCTTACCTTCTTCTACTTTCGTTTCATAACTAACTGCTCAATAATTTATCACTCTCCCCGGAACATATTATTACTCGATTTATGGAATATATAAAGTTGGCTGCCTTTCGAAATATTAATGTTAGCAATCACTATTAAGCGAGCAAAGCTGCGGGTGGCAGTTAGTAATGTTTATGTCAGGACAAGGATTCTAATAGGATTCAGAGTATTTTTGTTGTTGCAGGGCCAGGGTCGTCAATTACTTATCGCCAGGTACGCCAATGAACGCCGATGAAGACCTACTCTTGGAGCTACTCTTCAAGATGTGACCGGCAAGTGTTCGACATCTTCAAAACTCTCTTTGACAAACATTCTATAGACCCCGTGATTCATAGTTACCATTATCTCATATAAAAAAATATTCATTAAGATAGCGGCTGTTTCTAATCTCAATTCTTCTAAAACAGGACTTTTATTCGAGTTGTGAGCGACCTCAGCCTTGTATAACGAAGTTTTATGAATTCTTTTTGTAGTAACTCTTTTGTAATCTTGGTTTCCGTTATTGCTTTCGTAGGTTTTTCCTTATAAATGACTTGTTCAGAGTTTGGATTCCAATGTTATTTTCTTTCAACTCTTCAGGTCATAGACAGGGTTATATTTAGCATAAATTTTATCGTATTTGTATTATATTTTCATAATGTATTTTTGAGATATTCGTTTAGAACATTTATTGGAATCATATTTTTGAAAACTCTAAATTGGAAGTAATTTACTTAGATCATCAACGTATTGGCTGTAAAATGTATGAAACTATGGAAATTTGTTTTTTCAAAGTTTCTTTTGATTGGATTGAATGATCGAATGAGTATTGATGATAATGTGAACTTTTAAAATTGAAATACTTTCCGCAAATTTGCTTGAAATTTTGAAAAAATTGAGTGGAATCTTGAGTTTTCGAATATTAAATTGTTTTACAACGGATAGTGTCGGAGTTGGAAGAGTAGGTTAAGTACAAATTCAAATTATTAAAAAGCCACTGTTCTTATAAAGTAGATGCACTTAGCGTTAATACAATAAACCCGACGAGCTGTGAGAATTTTGAGATTTTATCGTATTTTAAGGTTAAAAGTTACTTGCGTTAGTTCGGCTCAGGTCGAACTTTACCGGTTTCGAAAGTTTTAAAGGTCTTTCGGTTTCATTCCAGCCTAATTAGATTAATCTCTTTAGTGTTCGCAGTGAAGTTGAAGCCTTAGACTATCATCGAACAAGTTCAATCTTTCGAAAACTCGTAGTTTATTATCTTGGAAAATCTTCTTCAACTATTTCATTCACTAGAGCGGTACCTTCTTCTTGTTTTCGTTCACTCACAGTCTAGTCTGTTCCTTTGACTCCAATTCCCCAGTTCCTATTTAAACAAATTGTTTACCCATCGACCTGTTAGTCACTAGTTAGATAGTTATTTTGTTTTAGGTCCCTAATTAAAGCCTAAATGCCATATTACCTAGCGTTCATGAAAAAATAAGGTTGTGCACCTCTTAATATAGAAATACCTAATATTCCCTTTTTCTGAATTCTCTGATATTTTAACGTAGGAAGTACATAGTTTATAGTTAAGAATAGATTTAACTATAGCTTAATGGTAAGGACGTGCTGCCGTCGACATATTTTCGATTCGTATTTTTATAAAGCAAAAGTATCGAACGAGAGTGCTTTGCTTGAGCAGGGCCTGGATTGGAAGTTATTACTTACACCTTACTTTACCCGATCCCTTTATCTGATAGAACTTCACAAGGTTCCCTTCGGATATCGGTGTCAGAGTATTCTCCTGAATTCAGTTTCAGCACTTTCAATGAACGATTCCTATTGAGTTTAGATATTGAGAGGCCCAGAGGGATATTGAGTAGGTATGTGGACAGCTGGTTTATGTCCTCACAATGTCCATATAGGACTGTGGGGAAAGGAGTTTTCAATAAAGGAATATAAATGTCACGCGACGAGGATTGAGACATAACCGTCCAGTTGTGGCGGCTTTTGCACCCGCCGGTGGCAAAACGGCAAAAGTTGCAATACTCAACAAGCGATAACAGACGCTGTGTGTCGAGGATAGAGGCGCGAGTCGCGTGCAAGGTACGGGGCACCCGAGGGCGCACGAATACAACATGTGTATTGTATATTTCATATTTTTGGATCGCTAATTTTAAGATGTTATATTTATATATGTATATGTAGTGGCGAATACAATACCAGTATTTAGTGAATGTATTACGCCAAAAGTTTTGATGTATTAATTTTCCATGAAAGTTCTGATTTAATTTCTCGTAACCTATAATTTCGAAATGATATACCTAATAGTTCGTTTAGCTAGTGGTCATGCGTATATTTTTGAATAGAGAGCACGATTGCTTCCGGAGCGCCGATCATGTTTATAGTTAAGGTAATGGGAAAAATTAAAAAAAAAAAAACAATTAACGAATATTTTTCACAGTAACGCGAAACCTCTGAAAGCAATAATATTTTTGTGGTGGTAAAACTCGGATTTGTTAGAAAAAAGTATTTTAATATCCACGCGATCGTCACAAAACCGTAAATAAGAGAAGCTTTATAGTGCCAACAGTGACTGTGCTATTTTCAATAAATAAAATAATAGGTACAGTAAAATAAAATTAAAAAAAACCTTTCTAAGCAACTCCAAACAACCACTCCATTTCATTTCACTGACACAAATTAAATTATTGAATCATGATACTCCAGAACTTATTTTCGTAAAAATATATTATTTACAAAACATAATACAAGTTTTAATCCAAATAAAATAGCACAGCAACGATGGCTTAGTGATTGACCACAGCTAAATCATAGTGCACTAGAAGTAGATATAGTTAGATAAAATACTATTATTATGAAATAAATAAAAAAAATCTTAAAATCTATACATAGAATTTAAAACTTAAAGTTTAACTAATACTTTTTATTATTATACTTACTATAAGAGGCTTGTTCACACATTTTAACTTCATATAATATTGTAAGTATTCCTAAGACTAAAATTGGTAACGTTTTATTCTGGTGGCGTTGATAGTGAAACTACCGGAAGTACTTTGTTTTTGGGGGAACAGAAATATTCAGGTCAGAAAAGTATGACTCAAAAGGGGTAGTTTTGTAGTTTATTACAAAACCATTTTTCCAAATTATTATAACTTGGATGGTTTTAGAGAAGAGTGAATAGGTATCTTCTAGGCAAGTGTGCTACACCGCCGTAAACGTGAGATTTCAGTCTAATATGTAATTTGTAAAAAAATCTGGCTAAAATATTATGAAGGAAAGAAATACGTAGCAGGAATAGGAAAACTACATAAGAAACCCCTTAAAATAATAAATCATTTTCTAACCGCCAAAGATTGACTGTCGAATGCTATTGACCGTTGGTTTTCGCCGAGGCATGAAATTACATCCAACTAGGCTGTTTTGCTCTGAAAAGGAGTGCCTATGTTGGCTTAGACCTTATTGCAAATATTATGAACTATACTGGAAATTATAGCAATTATGCCAAAGGCACGTCTGTTTTACGATTGTGATAGTTTGGCAAATTTATTTAAAGCATCTTTGAATAATTTGCGTCAAAGAGTAGATTTTTAGTCGATACATTGAGAAAAGGACTTGATTGGCAGTAGCTTTGCAGACTATCGAGTTAGAGTCTTGCTCTCCAAATGTAAGATTGTATTTTAAAAATATAATTGTTATTTGCAGATTCTATGATATCTGCAAAAGTTATATTTTTACGATGTCAGCTTAAAAGGGAAGCTAATTTCGAAGTTTTGTTTTGTATAAAATTGAGCCTGCCTAAAGTATATTGCATATCACTTAGATAAATTACTTATTTATTGTTGACGAACTAATGCGTACTTCGTTGTTTTATTTAATTCTAAAGCTAGTGTAATAGTATGTTATAGTTACAGCTTTTTGGATTTTCTGTAGGGTTGTAACGATTAAAATAAAAAAGGTCAATTTTCGAATCCGATATTGTAGATCTTAACTAGTACTTAGGACAATTACTAACATTTGAATCGATTCTAATTTTATTTTGTGAGTCAACTTATTTGCCTACATATTTATTTTATTTGTTGTGTAGGAAAATTTCGTTACAACTCTACGTTTCTACGATCAGCTTGTAGGCGAACGACTCTTAGTATATGGCTATAATAATACATTTTTATCATAGCGTATGTTTGATAGCCAATTTTGTGATGTTTCTTTTAAAGCAATTATAAGGCGTTGTTTTTGTTAGTTCTTACTGCCAGTTTTAAGGTTTTGAACACCAAGTGATGATGGAATGTGTGATTGTATGTCCAAGAGAAAGAATCTCTTTTGTCATGTAAATTGACTGTTTTAGAAAAAAAAAATACTTGTGTAAATAATGTTTTGCAAAACTTTACTCAATTATTCATGATTGAATTTAAATCATCACTTTAATGTAAAATGTTTATATATTAAACCAAATTACAAGTTTTAAAGCAAAATAATATAAATTATTTTAGTTGCCATTTTGGAATTACCATTTAATTTTTATTAATGGATTAAAAGTAGTAAAATTATAATTTACATTAAAATGTATCTTTTTTATATTAAAAATATATCATATGTTTATCATATTTATTTAGAAGTGCTATAGCTAATCAAAACTAGTTTGTTACTTATTTTAAGCAACAGCTTGTTTTAGAAAATGTTTTATTTAATTATTTTTGACGGTTATTAATTTAGTTAAGTGTTATAAATATTTATAATTTTAGGTTATAAATGATTGTTCCTATAAGTTTTATTGCGAAGTTTAGTCGTTATGAAAGTTGGTTTTAGTGAGTTTAGTATAAGCTGATTAATAGGAATTAATATAATTAAAAAAATATTATATTTCATTTAATTTTTTTATAAATAATATATAGATTTATTAACAAAAAATATACTATTATTATAAATTTATATTATTTAAATTATTCGGGCTTGTTATATCTCTTAAAAGCTCAGAAAATTTAACTGCAACTTTTACTGATTTACTCTTTCTGCCATTTTTTATTTTTTTATTTGTAATTTATGAATTTTAAAAATTTATTATTTATGAATCAGCTGATACTAGACTTAATTTGTTATTTTTTTATAAATGCATTGTAACCTATATTTAACCTGAACTTTATAAGAAATGTTGGACATGAATGTATGGGAAGTCAGTTGGTTATGTGTACTTTGAACAAAAATCTTCCTTTGTAATTATTATATTCTATTAACACTACAAAATTGTGATTTAAAGCAATTTAAAATATTACTGCTGATTATACTTTGTGTTTTATTCATTTCATTTACCTTACCTTCCTATTAAAATTACATTATTATTACTATAAACTATTTATGTCCCACTGCTGGGCAAAGGCCTCTCCCCATTCACCATAGAGTATAAGAGCTCATTGTGAAGGGCTCGTCCGGGAAGTACTACCACCACGCCTTTTTCTGCCAAGCAGCGTTGCTGTATTTCGGTTTGAAGGGTGTGGTTGCTGGTGTAATTACAGGCACATGAGGCTTAACATCTGTATGCCTCAAGTTGATGGACGCAGGAACTGTCCTGCGTCCTGTAGTCACGCACGATAGGAACGTGCCCTACGATGCGCTGGCAACGCTTTGTTATAGGTGATGGTTACCACTAAACATCAGGTGGGCCTGCTTGTTCCATCAACTAGTAAAAAACCCTCCAGTACAGTAGATAATAAGTAAAATTTTGTTTGAAATGTTCAATGAAGATTCTTTTTTAAAATTGAGTAAACTATTTTCTACCGGAAAAAAATACCGATAGGGTTCTAAAATAAAATAAAAATTAAAGGTCAACAATCTAAGAAACAGGTCAATTATTTTATAATTTATATTTCACGTAGGTATTTTCTTACAATCTGATATTAAAGTCTATAAAACATGAAGGCTTTATCGTGAGGAAACCAGGTCATTCTAGCAGTGACGACGAGTTTACAAATAAGATGTAATATTTACTTCAGTGTCCATTCTCTAAACAACAAAATCTTGGACAGATCACCTAGTGAATACACGTCACGTTGATCACGAGCTTCGAATCACTTACGTTTGCATTTCAACTGCCAAAATACTCACGCGGGTGGCGCTGGTAATGATTGAATGTAGGTAATATACAGAACAGAAACAGAATGCCAAATTGAAAACACACAGCGGCGCGCTCACTTGGGTAGATAAATGTTGTTTTTGGAATAGTAGAATAGCACTGCTGTTACATTTTCGCATAAATAAATTTATACATATACAAGGTGTTCAAATACTTGTACTTAAAACTTCAAGGGGCTAAAGTACCCATCAATGAATAACTTTTTCTAAAGAACCAACACTGAAAGCGAAAAAAAACAGCAGTTTCATACATTTTACTCAGGTATTGAACTTTTGCAAGTATTGGAACACCTTGTATATGTATAAAATGCTAGTGATAAACTGGTCTCCTAGGAAATATTTGATGTGATGGGTACACGTTTGCTAAAGGTACATTCTTCCATACAATTGGTGCGGGGTTGAAGACGTAGCGGTGGCTAGGGGTGACTGGCTCGGGAATGAGCTTAGGAAGCTTTGGAGGCGTGAAGTACTTTTCGTGAGCGTCCAGCCATTGGTGAACCTGGAAAAAGTAAGTAAAATTATTGGTAAATATTTCACAGAGCAATATTTGACCCTAATCTAAGCTTACTTTAGGAACAAGAGAGCCTGTTTTTTGTAAATATATAGGTACTTATATTTTTATGAAATCGTGAGGAAACCAGTTGGTGGTACCAACGGCAATGGGCTTGCGACCTGTCACGTGTAATACCAACTACTGCAAAATGTGGGTATGCGCTAAATTCATTGCCAACTGATTCCTGCCATTCAGCACGGCAAGCTGAGCCCTCGAAATACCAAAAGTATTATCAACGTGGGTAGAAATTAAGGCATTATGGCATTAGGCATTAAACAGACCTACCAAGATAACTAAAACGGTATTACTATACCTATCTACCTTCTATTACATTTAAAACCTCGGCCTGCCTCCATGTTGCCATACCCTATGCAGGGTCCATGTGATACCACCCAACAACTATGTATGTACCTAAACTAAACCACGTGTAAACAATAAATGTATTGAGTACTGAGCAAAAACTTACAAATTCACAGCGACACGGCGCGATTTCATTTTTAACTGAATTAACTTTAAAACACTCCATGATATTTTATGATACACCTTGAGTGTATTTTAAACGAATAATAGTATCAATAATTTACTGCAACGTTTTATACTAAGAGATAAGCTCATTTACTAATGACGAGGTAGTGCTAAAAATAAAGCTCCTATTAAGAATTTGAATGCAAATGAGCCCTTAATTTTTCCACGCCTGCCTAATGGGGTAGGTGATTACAAAATGACCATCTTCATTATGCGAATAGCTACCTAAAAATTTAAATCAGTAGGTACAATTTTGTTTGTTTCATCTCATTACATCTACCTACTCCATTTTAATATCAAAAGCATTATGTACAGTAGTAGACTGCTTTAGGCTGATGATGATGAGCGATAAAGCAATTTAATCACAAAAATAACTTGGAAACGTCTTATAGCTAGGTTCCAGTAATAATCTAGGTGCCAGTTCTACGCGAACAAGTCTAGAACAGGATTCCTACAATTCTTTTTGATATTTAATGTTACAAAATGTCATTTTTGTTGAAAATTTATCTGAACCCATTTTCCTTATCTACCTTCAAAGTCAAAGTCAAAAGGTATTTATTCAATAAAATCACAAGGATAACTTTGAAACGTCTTAAAGCTAGGTGACTCTAGATGCCAGTTCCACGCGACCAAAGCCTAGAAGAACAGGCAACAAACTTACGGCTTGGTTCCTACCGTTCTTTTGTATGATCCTTGTTACAATGTAATATAATACAATATTGAAGCTTCAGTGTGGTGCCAATCGAATTTAGTGAGGCGTAGGCCTAACAGAAAAAGGTAAATCTTCAGATCTTCAGTAAATTAATACCTACAAGATGTTGAAATCTGCAAGAGAAGTTGTTTGGATGTTGATCTTAAGCCAAATTTATTAATAATTTTCATAGTCGATATATTCTTTTTGTGCATACTTTTACCTAATTTTTTGTCACCCTGGTACAATGAAACGCTTGACGTTCACAAACTATATACTGCGTTTACATTTAGACATTCGCGCTGCCATTCGCGTGGAAGAAAATGTTGCCATCCATATGTCTGCGGCAGCGTCGCTGGCAACGTGTGTTCGGGCAATGCGAGCGTCAATGCAAGTGGACATGGATGTGGCATTTTTACATTCTCGCATTGCCCAAGTCCCTGCTCTTGTCTTTGCACATTTCCACGGACATAAGCTGAGTGTAAACGGGGTCATAAAATTCTTTGTTTATTTGAATGGTTTTAGAGATAACCTAAGACCCAAGTCCCGAGCTCGCCCAGTAGCTTAGTCAAGTCACAGACCCGAGACAAAAGGGGAGTCCGTAAGTCCATTTCTAAACATAGCCAGCCCTCTGATGCGGCATCATACGATTCGACCGAGTTTTTCAAGCGATTAATAATTTCAAATCCGGTCAGGCACCAATGTTTATTCCTGTTATTTATTGGGAAACCAACAGCGATATAAACAATTTGTACGTAGTTTTAAATTCTAAATTATGAATAATTATACAGGTTTCCACTTCAGATAGATACAACTCCATTGTATCCATTTAATCTGAAAAAATATGGGGAATGCCAGTGCTCTTAGGACACTGTTATCACGAATATACACCCGTTTGGATATTTCTACCTTCTATTTTTGAGATATTAATTAAGTAGAAAACTAGTAGAACAAAAGGTTGGTAGGAAAACAATTTTTGTTTTAGTACTTCCCCGGACCTCCTGTATGGCTCACACAAAAAGTAGAGCTTTGTGTAAATGGTTAAAATTTTTAGGATTCCGTACCAAGCGGGGAAAACGGGACCCTATTACTAAGACTCACTGTCCGTCCGTCTGTCTGTCTGTTTGTCTGTCCGTCTGTCACCAGGCTGTATCTCATGAACTGTGATAGTTAGACAGTTGACATTTTCACAATGATGTATTTATGTTGCCGCTATAACAACAAATACTAAAAAACAGAATAAAATAAATAATTAAGGGGCTCCCATACAACAAGCGTGATTTTTTTGCCGTTTTTTTAGATAATGGTTCGGAACCCTTCGTGCGCTAGTCCGACTCGCAATGGCCGGTTTTTTTATAAACGCTTACTTAGCTGACTACATAGTAGGTAACTACAGGATAAGTACCAAGGATTCTGAGAAGATTTTTACAGTGCCTGGAGTCTACATTCATTGTTTATTTCTTTTTATATAATGGCGAAGGTGCCTGGTGCCTTACCAGAGGGAGTGGTTCTTTAGAGGAGGCCTATACCCAACAGTGAGTGTATACAGGCTGATAGATGGATAGATAGATTGGATATGAAACGAATCGTGTGGTGTGAATCAGGGAATGCATTCGACAGTTTGCTTTCGATTGACGACTATTGATTTAGCAGGACCTTACGGATTAAATCAGTCTTGGCCGTTGTCTAACGCTAAGGCTTTTACGGAGATGAACGAAGTGAATGACTACATCCATTTAAATTGTGTATCAACGTCAAAAAATATTAATTTAATTTAATCTCAAGGAAAGTAAATTAAAACATCTTATGCTATTAGGTGAATTTAGGTGCCAGTTATACACAACTAACGGCCGGTTTCGGAAAGCCCGATCAAAACTATTCGCTTGTCAAGTCACTCGTCATTTCGGCTATTACATCGAATAAGATAGAGATAGCAAGTGACTTGACATCCGATTAGTTTTGATCGGGCTTTCAGAAACCGGTCGTTAGTCTTGAAGGCTACAAATTGTTTCCTACATTTCTTTCTAGTATGATCCTTGTTAAAATAATATAATAATGAAGCTCCATCCAATGTGGCGGGCGGCTGAGAAAACTAATGACCCCCGGAGTTATCCAAAATATTTATGTGTGGTTACTTAAAGAAAACGAAACTTTGTTTATATCTAAAATAAATTTATAAATATCTGCATGCATTTTTTAAAGACAGTCAAATTGACACAAATGCAAAAAGGTAAATATCCGAACCGTTAGATCTGAAGGTACAAAACTGAAAACGAATACCTACTGTATTAGTTATCAGTTTTGTTTTAGAAGGTTATGATAGGATAAGATGTAAAGGCAAGCGTAGTAGAGATATTTGTGAAGGACATTAGGGAAGGGGGAAGAACTACCGCCATGTCTATTTTTTTTATACTACCAGCTGATGTAACAAGCAGATGGCCCACCTGATATTAAGTGGTAACCATCACCTATAACAAAGCATTGCCTCGTAAGTCACGCACGATAAGAACATGCCCTACGATGCACTGCCCTGCGTCCATCAGCTTGGTTTGAAGGGTATGGTCGTCAGTGAAATTACAGGCACATGAGGCATAACACCTGTAAACCTCAGGACGCAGGCAGTGTATCGTAAGACCTATCATGTGTGACTTATGAGGCAATGCTTTGTTGATGGTTACCACTTAACATTAGGTGGTTCATCTGTCTATTCCATCAGTCTGAAGTATTAATAAGGCCAGTCTTACTTGATGTTTAGTAACAACGTTATTTTCAAAGAGAAAGGTTACATAATTATAGCTGCTGTAGAGAAAAATGCGATTAAATCTCTCATTTCCGACGAACATAATTAACTTTCACGGATATTATCACCACCGTATTATGCATTGAAGTGGCAGCCTCAACCGCAGTGTACAAACGAACTTTTATCGTACAATTCCATTTTGTAATATACACATTGCTGGTTTAGTTCAAAGACTGAAAAAATAACAAAAAGTAAAGCAGCGATGGTTGTGGATTATTTTAAAATGTCGTGCAATGTTTCTATGGTAATATATCAGGTCATTGTAGGGGCCAGTAGGGGCAGTCGTAAAAAGTTTTATCATTGTTATGGGAATATGCTTGGTGTTTTGTCGTCGCTTAACGACTTGTTATGTTCACATGCTAATTTCAGGTTTCTAGGTCACTTGCACAAGGGTTAATTTAGGCTAATAAATTACATTTTCAGGAAAAAATATTTGTGTCATATTTAATCGTTCAGTTATCAGTTTTATTTGATTTAAGGAAAATAAGCCAATGGCAAAAGAAGTCTTGTGATAAGAAACGGGTAGAAAAAGCAGATGGTCTACCTGATGCTGAACGGTTAATTTGGTTTTTATTCCATTGCAATACAGTCCTTTTATATCCGAAATCAGTAGTTTTATCAAGTCTGTTTGGATTTACGAGTAGTAGAGCTCTTTGTGAAGGGCTCATCCGGGGAAGTACTACCACCACGACTTTTTCTGCCGCCAAGCAGCGTTGCTGGGTTTCGGTTTGAAGAGTGTGGTCGCTGATGAAATTACAGGCACATGAGGCTTAACATCTGTATGCCTCAAGTTGATGGACGCAGGGCAGTGCATCGTAGGGCATGCTACTATCGTGCGTGACTTACGAGGCAATGCTTTGTCATAGGTGATAGTTACCACTTAACATCAGGTGGTCCATCTGCTTGATCCATCAGCAAGTTGTATAAAAAAAAATGAAGAGTGGTAGCTCTTTCTGAAAGAGTTCTTTTAAAGAAAAGCTCTTAGAAATGGCGCGTTATTTGCATGATAAGTTCTCGGTGTGGCAAAATAATAGATCCAGCAGACATAGGTACCAGTTTTCATTAACTTTGTTATAACAAGTAGAAGAACTCATTGCCGTCGTCTGTATTTCCTGATCACTACAATTTGGGGCTCTTCAAAGCAAGAGAGATTTCTGCTTGACCGTTCTGCTCCGTCGTCGCTTACCATCTTACTTTACCTTTTTCTGTTATGCCTACGCCTCACTAAATTCAATTGGCACCACACTGGAGCTTCAATATTGTATTATACCTATTACATAGTAACAATAATCATACAAAAGAACGGTAGGAACCAAGCCGTAAGTTTGTTGCCTGTTCTTCTAGGTTTTGGTCGCGTGGAACTGCCACCTAGAGTCACCTAGCTTTAAGACGTTTCAAAGTGATCCTTGTGATTTTATTGAATACCTTTTGACTTTGACGTTGACTTTGATTGCTGCCAAATGATTGCTGACATTTTATTAAATTATTTACATAAACATTTTTTGTCAGCTCCGTATGAAATTTATTTCACCTGAGGATTAGAGACTGGGTAAAGTGTAATTTACATTCTAATTTACTCCTAGATAGGTTTAACTCCCAGCGCGCAGTGGAGGCGTGGTATTTTCCAGGTCTCACATTAATTATTTAAGTCATAAGTTTGACTCCTAACAACTATGAGTAGTACAGCTCTTTGTGTCTGGCTCGTCCGGGGAAGGGAAATTACAGGTACATGAGGCTTAATATCTGTATGCCTCAAGTTGATGGACGCAAGGCAGTGCATCGTAGGACATGTTTCTATCGAACGTGACTTACGATGCAATTCTTTGTCATAGGTCTTGGTTACCACTTAACATTTGGGTATTTTGCTTGTTTCATCAGAAAATTGTAAAAAAAACTTCCGAGGTTGAAAAAAAACAAAAAAAAAGATTGGGGAAGTACCAAGACATTCATTTAGATTTAGAAAACTCGTTTTAAGGTTACGTTACATTATGTATATATTAGAAAAAAACATGAAAAAGTGTGTTTTTCGACTTTTATATATCAGAGCTAAAATTCATTTATTCAGGATACCTTTGAAACGTCTTCAAGCATAGGTTCCAGTTCCACGCGACCAAACCTAGAAAAACAGGCAACAAACCTACGTCTTGGATCCTTAATGAAAGGAATGAATTAAATTTAGAACTTATTACAAAAGTTGTGACATCAGCGAAGTAGTATACAAAGAGCAAATGTACTCTGTTTAAGTAAAGGTAAGAAGTCCTAGATTAGAATGGTTACTACAATTCATTAACATAACATAATTTTATTTAATACCCCCTATTAAACTTTGACATGGATTATTTTATTTAATAGGGGGTACTTTGACATGGCTTAATATATTTTGACATACTATACTATTAATTATTTTGATTTGACATTTGATTATTATTCTTTGTTTCATATTTATTATGAATTTTACTGTTGTTTGTATAAAAAGTACCTACCTACCTACCCAAATGTATAAAGCCCACACCTACAATTTACATCACAGCTATGGGGAAGAGTGTTACCGATTTTATATTTTGTTTTTTGTCATCTATTGAAGCAAATAAATGATTCAGGATTAAAACTGGAGCAGATATCAAAGAGATTCTTTTTTTTAAATATCAAAAGATATAGACGCCAACAGTTTGTGAAATCTAAAGCCATGTAGAAAGTCATAGAGGCAAGTAACCCTCGTGTCCCATGTGTTAACTAAACTGAGGAACAAGGAAGAGGAGGTACAGTATTTAAACTGTATTTACTGCCATGCTGTTTCTACTTCAGGATAATAAAAAATAGTACACTGTTTCACAAAATCAGATAATAAAGTATTCATTCAATTAACGAGTAAATGACGATTTTACGATCCGAAAGTGATTTTTCAAATCGAGCAGATGTGTAGTAGAGCTCTTCGTGAAGGGCTCGTCCGGGGAAGTACTACCACCACGCCTTTTTCTGCCGCCAAGCAGCGTTGCTGTGTTTCAGTTTGAAGAGTGTGGTTGCCGGAGGCTTAACATCTGTATGCCTCAAGTTGATGGACGCAGGGCAGTGCATCGTAGGGCACGTTCCTATCGTGCGTAACTTACGAGGCCATGCTTTGTTATAGGTGATGGTTACTACATGATATCAGGTGGACCATCTGCTAGTTGTATAAAAAAAATGTGTATATTTTTATTTTTATTAAAATAATATATCTATATCATATCCATATTTTGTGTTTATTCAAAATTTCATGTATTATTTATTTAACAATGTAGCCAACAAAAAAATAAGAAAGAAAAATGTAATATAACTTTTACAGCATTCGCTTATAACTTGCTCTAAACAACTCAAGGCTATCAAGCGAAAAATTCGGCCCGACCCTTTTCAACAAAATCGGCTATTAAAACGAGCAATTTATGCATATGGGGCCTTCCAAAGAGAATCATGAAAAAATAGGAAAAATTAGCACTAGATTTCATTTTCTATGCGAGCGGCGAAGGGCTTACAACCTGTCACGTATGGAATACCAACTACTACAAAATGTGCGAATGTACCGAATGTAATAGGACGTACCTCTGACTACCCCCTTTGCACATCCTCAAATAGTAATTCATCATCATCATCATCAGCCTAAAGAAGTCCACTGCTGGACATAGGCCTCCCCTATAAATTTCCAAATAATCATTAATTGGTACTAAAATAACACAGGGGATATCTACCGTGCCTGGAAACAAAAGTTTTAAAGCTGTTTTAACTTTTATTTATTTTCTGGGCGTCTAGTCGAAGCAATATATTTTTCATACCTTTTTCAAAAAACATCATAACATTCGCATTTATTTATCAGTAGGATTTCCATATTTCAAGTTTAAACTGAGCTTACTACTAAAGTTTACATGCCAACTTAATCGTAACTTAGCGGAAGGTTTCATAAAGTTTTATAAGAAAACTTAGTGCGAAGTCTTAGTAGAGATACCTCTCAGCTGATAAATGTATTTATTGGACGTTTCTGGAACTACGGATAGTAATGGTTCTCGCGTTATAATATTCGTTTTCTTTTTGTTGTACAAATCCTTTAAGTACAATTTAATATTAAATAAATAAAATAAATATTGGTGGACATTCCACACAGCACTATCTCGCCCCAAACTGAGCCAAAGCTTGTGATATGGGAACCAGATAGCTGATATACTACTTATATAATTTTTTTTCATTTTAAATTCAAACTTATAATATTATATAACACCCAGACAGAGAACAAACATCTATGTTCATCACACAAATGTTTGTTCTCGGTGGGGATCGAACCCACGGCCTACGACACAGAAGGCAGAGCTACTACCAACTGAGCTGTGAAGGCTGTCGAGTATTTAGAGTCACAAAAACGTAGGCGAATTACAAAGAAAAATATTAATTTATTTTAAATACAATTACAAAAAAATATTCATCTTTGCTCATTTATTAAACTTTGTTAAACTATTCATTTCAAGTGGATAAAATTAATAAGTTTAGACAGAAAAAAATGGCGGCTTTTTCAAAACCTACGAGAAACATTTTCGTTCAAATCAGGTTATCACATAATACACTTTCAGTCCAACTGCTCACAAAGTGTGAGCAGTTGAACTGAAATCTGAATTTCTGACAATATCTTAATAGTAGGGGAGCCCAAGAGGGGATTTCGGGATTTCCTCGAGCGCGTCAGATTAATATACAGGGGGCTACCTTGTACCTGGTTAAGAACCTCCACCAAATATGAGCCCCCTATATAAAGCCGCCCGTCTAGGATAAAGGATCAGATTAGTAAAAAAAAATTGATCATCAGAAAATCTCGAGCGCGTCAGATTAAGTTAGGGTGAGTTAATTACATGCTAAAAAGTGTATATTCCACTAATCTGACAATTTGAGAGTGACTTAAAGAAACGGGAGGACTACAAAGTTGTAAAAAAAAAACGTCATCTCGACATTCTCGGGCGTGGCTGATTTTTTTTTTATTTTGAAGTAAATAATTCAAGGATAACGAAAAATATCTAATCTGACGATTTCCACAAGCCGAAGTAACAAATATTCGTCGATAAAGTTTAGCTGCGTGGTGCCTATATTCCCCTCTGCGCGCTTCTATTTCGTGCCATGAAATCGAGCCAGAAGAAGAAGATGATTCTACTAATGAAGATGATGACTAATTAATCAATGAATTGTACATAACAAAATATTTTTTTGCATATTTTTTTAAATTATTTTCTTATAAATACAAGTATTCTACTTAACAAACTTATACTTTTTATTTGCATGCTATTTCCTGAGCTTTTCAATTAATTAAGTTGAATGGTTTAAAAAAATCAAAATAAAAATATTTTTTTTTGTCAGATTAGGCGAATCCCTCTAGATAATCGTCAGATTATGAGACAGCACGTCTAGGACATAAAGATGAACCATATATATCTTAATCTGACGCGCTTGAGTATTTCAAAATGGCGATTTTTTTTTGCATATTAAAATAATGGCTGCGAGTTTGCGTCACATCGAAATCGTCAGATTATTGAATGAGATTTTTTTTTTAGGTTCACATAACACCCCCTTAAAAAATCTGACGCGCTCGATAATTTTTTTTTTTTTTTCATTTTCAACCCTTAAGTACGACCACCCCCATCATGCAAACGATCAGATTAACATACGTACATTATTAAAAATACGTAGGACATTGGTGCTATCAATATCTGACGCGCTCGAGTATGTCCATGCAACAGTTTTTTTTTACATTTTTGAAAATCTATAGCCGCTCCCCCCACCGATGAAAAGGTATACTTATATAACATTTTTTTCTTCTTATCATCTAAGCTTTGCAACCCAATAGGTCTCTATGACGCTCGAGGAAATCCCCATTTAGCATCATGGCCTCCCCTACTATAACGTTCGCATTTATTTACAACGCAGCCAGTGCAATGTCAAAAAGTAGAATTCTGTGCTAAAATAGAGAAGAAATTCATTCCCGTGACTTTTAAACGTCAGATTACTGTCATATCGGTGTCAGCACCTTTGAGGTGTGCTTTCTATTTTCTCTATAGGTAGTGAATGGAAACAACATGTAGTTCCGTGCCAAAAACAAAAGTTGTAAAGGGCGATCTTTCTTTTTGTGTTTGGTTCCGCATACTAATGACACAAGTCAACCATTATTAAAGAGTATTTATTGTGTACCTCTATAGGCTGCTTGTGAGTGAAAAGCAGGACGAAAGGCTTGTGCTAGTGAGCTTTAAGCTGGCGTTTTTTTTATACAATTAGCTGATGGAACAAGGAGATAGCCCACCTGATGTTAAGTGGTAACCATCACCTATAACAAAGCATTGCCTCGTAAGTCACGCACGGTAGGAACGTGCCCTACGACGCACTGCCCTGCGTCCATCAACTTGAGGCCTACAGATGTTAAGGCTAAGCTTCATGTGCCTGTAATTACACCGGCAAACCGAAGCACAGCAACGCTGCTTGGCGGCAAAAAAGGCGGGGAGGTAGTACTTCCTCGGGCGAGCCCTTCACAAAGAGCTCTACTACCCATAAAATCCACTTAGCCTCACGAGGTACATTTTCTCAGAAAATAGACAATTCAAAAGTGATTATTTTATTTATTTGTTCCCATGCAATATTGTTAATGTAATATTATCGATCACATATATTTTTCTTATTTTAATAAAATGCTTGAAGAACCCTAAAACATACCCTATTCCACCAAAACCATTTCAAAATTGGAACTGGCGCACCTCCTAAGCGGATTTTTACGCTGCCAACCCTACCTCTACCTCTCACTGACCTCTATTCGATTGAATTAGAGTCGAAAATTGCACAACCAGGAAAATCTCCAAACTTTGTCGTTTTAAAGCCTGTGCATAGAGAACATAGATTTGAAATAAGGAAGTGCGGCTCATCCTATTGGTAGACGACCTTTTTGACTTACACACCTGCGCTTGATAAAGCCAGATTTAAAACTAAAGTTTTCCGAGTTTGAAATTAGAACGTTCGTTGGTTGAATTTGTATTTCGACTTTGTTATTTTACAATTTGAATGTCGAATTTTATTTATTCGTTCTAACTATTCAATTGATTGTTTTGGTAACGAATAGATAAACAAGTGAATTGGAACAAACAAATATGAATGTGATTTTATTTCCAATTTAGGACACTGTCAAACAGAAAAACAAACTTGATTTAGCTGGTTTTGTAACGCTACAATTTTTATTTCATTTCGTATAAACGATTTAAAACTTGGTTTACCTTTGATTTGTCTGTATTTAACTAAAATATTCTCGGTTTACATTCTGACATAAAATGTTTTAAGTTGGTTATCAAATTTAACTTTGATTTTTGAAGTAGAAAGCCAAAAATGTGTAAAAAGCAAACATTAGGCTACTTAATATTTATTTTCGTCTCATATAGATATTGTGTAATTCCAATCCAAAGCCACGTGCCATATTATTTAGGTAATTTCGTTCTGACGCAAAAATCGGAAAGCGAACATCGCATCGGTATCAGATAGGGGATAAAGGATGTTTCGTCATTAATCCTGTTATAAATGATCTTTCCCATGGTCTCGAACATTATTGCTAAACAGATAAATTGTTAGCTCGTTTGTGTGCCACTAGCTGTGGCATGTGGCTTTACTTCTATACATTTCTAAAATCGGCCAAGTGCGAGTCGGACACGCGCACGAAGTGTTCCGTAACATTATCTATAAAAACGGCAAAAAAATCACGTTTATTGTATTTATTTTATTCTGTTTTTTAGTATTTGTATAGCGGTAACAGAAATACATCATCTGTGAAAATTTCAATTGTCTAACTATCACGGTTCATGAGATAAAGCCTGGTAACAGACAGACAGACGGACAGCGGAGTCTTTACCTTTTGGGTACGGAACCCTAAAAAAGAAACACCGTCACGACTTTGAACCCCAGGCTCAGTAGATATATTTTTAAAAGTTATAAATTTTTCTATACTTAAGGATATAGTAAAGATTTAAAGTAAGGTTGTTGTAAGTTAATACCAAGGAATTGAACCCACTGCCATTGCCGCCATGCCATTGCCGTTCAAAAAACTCTCATGTATAGTAGATAAATAATTTTTCAGATCTCTTGGTTGGTTGGCTTTTTATCGATCCATCAAGCCCAATACCGCTTCAGACTTTCCTCCGTTATTATGCAAGGTGTTCAAATACTTGTTCTTAAAAACTTCAGGGGGCTAAAGTACCCATCACAATATGAATAACTTTTTCTAACACTGTAAACGCGAAAAAAAAACAGCGGTCTCATACAAAAAAATATTATCTACCTGGCTAAAATGTATGAAATAGCTCATACGCCCACACGTTCACATTAGTGTTGGTTCCTTAGAAAAAATTATTCATATTGATGGGTACTTTAGCCCCCTAAAGTTTTTAAACACAAGTATTGGAACACCTTGTATGACGAATTAAAAACTGTAGCACTTACTTTTACCATAAAAAAGCGTAATGTAAGTATTGCAAATGAACCACATTGAAACAACTTATTTAAAACTAGCAGCTTCTCGCGGCTTCGCACGCGTTTTCACATTCCTTTGCACAATTATTAAGGGTAGTTTAAAAAAAAATATAATGCCTTTCCTATTTTTTAGCCTTGGAGTACATGTACTCCAAGTTTCAAGTTTGTAGGTTCAAGGAATACTATTTTTCATACAAACTTTTTCATCCCTTTTTACACCCTTAGGGGTTGAATTTCCAAAAATCCCTTCTTAGTACACCTCTACGCCATAAGACCTATGTACTCTCAAATTTCAAGTCTCTAGGACCAGTGGTTTAGGCTGTGCGTTGTCTATATGTCAGTCTGTCAGTCAGTCAGTCAGTCAGGACTTTGATTCTTATAGTATTAGAGATGAAAATAAAAAGCCACCAAGCGAAAAATTATTTAAACTCACAAAAACATGAGCAAACAGAACTTCAGTTACAACCTTGTTTAAAATCTAGTTTACATTTAACGGTTATGACATTATGGTTAAATTATGTAGACTTTTTGCAAAAAAGCTGCTGTAAGTTACAGTGCACGTTTCGGTTTTTGCAGGAACTTTTATCAAATTAACATTTTTTGGAGAACGAGTAGATCCTTTTTATAAACTACCCACGGTTATTTTTGCACTTTTTGAGTTGCAAACATTCTTTATATGATAGGAAGTAGAAAACTCGAAACTTAAATGTTTTACTGCAACCGTTTTTGGGTTTTGTGAATTTGAAACAAAGAAAGTACTTAATGATAAAATTATTACTCTGAAATACAAAAAAAGATAAAAAATCTAATCTAGATAAGACAGGGAACAAATATCTATGTTCATTATACAAATGTTGGTTGTATGGTGGGGATCGAACCCACGGCCTACAGCAGAAGGCAGAGCCACTATCAACTTACTACTAGTGGTAGCGGCCCTGCCTTCCGATCCTAAGGTCGTGAGTTCGAAACCGGTTGTGCGCCAATGAGTTTTTCTGCTCAAAAATGTATGTGCACAATGCCAGTACTCTCAAACGGTGAAGGAAAAGATCGTGAGAAAACCGGCATGTCTTAGAACCTAAAAAGTTCTATAACATGTGTCAAGTGCTCGAAAGGAGCCTCTTGAGGCGCACTTAAAATCCTTTCACCACACTGTTTCTAAAGAAACTAGTGACACGACAAGAAGAAGACCCATCCCTAGCGCCACCCGCGTGAGTGCCTTGGCGGTCAAAATGCCACCACGAGGCGAAGTTCGTGACTGTAGTAAACGCGGGTTCACTAGGTGATACACCCCGAGATTTAGTTTTTTCGGAAAAGTACTACTTGTCTAAACCCCGTAGTACGTTTGCTTTACCGTGACATACTCGTAAATAAAAGAAAAACGAATCAGTTAATGTTAAATCCATCACAGATAAGCCTACAATGCAAAACTAAGCAAATAAAATAAAAGGAAACAGCTGAGTAATGTCGCACGCGAACGAGGGAAACTACATCTGTAACTCTTAACTTTGAATCGCTTGAGAGTTAGGTGGAGATAGCTCACTTATTTATTGAACACACAGACTACCTCCGAACAACTTCTCGCGATGCGACCTTTTTAAATATGTAAAACAAGCTGGTGCCCGGGACTTCGACTGCGCAGGATTAGTCACACAATATCTTTATTAATTGTAGTCTATGTGATATTCTTATGTATGAGCTATATTATTGTATAGTTTCATTAAAACCCATTCAGTAGTTTTTACGTGAAAGAGACAAACATCCATAATTACAAACTTTCGCGTTTATAATATTAGTAGGTTTACTGAAGGTAGTTATGAAAAACCAAGTAAGAGTCAGGTGAAAAAGATTTTTTGATCCAAGTCACCAAAAAATAAAAAAATCCAGCAAGGTAGAAACAAAAAATGAGAGGATTCCTACCGTGCCAGGTACGCTAACAGTCGCTAGCCTATTTCTTTTATAATATGTCGATGCTATTGCATATCTCATTCAGTTTTTGCTAAATAAACATTTTAGTTATATCTGTTACAGATGTCGTCGTCAAGAACCATGAAAATTCGAGGTAAAATGCTTCTTAATTACATTAAAACATGGACATTTATGTATTCATTCATAAGCACACAAAACACCAGTTTAAATAGCGCTAAACAGCGCTAACGAAGAAGGATACAAAGCAAAATGATCGATAGTAGTGAATGTACAAAGTGTCATATTTTTGTGTGCTATTTTTGTGTGCAGCAAAAAGGCTTTGACTCATCATAAAGCCTAGCAACTCTTGTCTCTCTCTTGTAGTGTCACTAGTTTCTTTCGAAACAGTGTGGTGAAAGGATTTTAAGTGCGCCTCAAGAGGCTCCTTTCGAGCACTTGACACATGTTATTAAACTTTTTTTTTTAGGTTCTACACATGCCGTTTTCCTCACGATGTTTTCCTTCACCGTTTGAGAGTACTGGCATTGTGCACATAAATTTTTTGAACAGAAAAACTCATTGGTGCACGCCCCTTTTCGAACCCACGACCTTAGGATCGGAAGGCGGGGCCGCTACCACTAGACCACCAGTGATCTCTGCTCGCCTAGCAACTGTGAGAAAGCTATGTGCGGGTATTATATTCAATTCACTATGTGAAGTGAACTATCTCAATAACTCAGCTCATCGTCCACTGTGACGGCCATAAAAAAGTTTTGATATTGTATTGCGCCACTTCATAAATTGTGAAAGTTTTCTTCATTATTATCTGATACTCTGCAGAGAAAAATAATATGAGTTTTATTTGAAAAGATAATTCATTTGAACGCTGTTATTTATTCGTGTTTAAACAGGTTTGAGTAGTCGTAGAGCTTTTAGGAAAGTACTACCACCTTACTTATTTTAGGCTTTTTCTTGACGTGTTAATAGGTCTTCGAAAGGTCAGTGCGGTGAAAGGATTTTATGTGCGCCTCGAACAAGCTCCTTTCGAGCACTTGGCACATGTTTTCGAGATTTTTAGGTTCAACGACAGCCAGAAAAACTTTTTTTTTATACAACTAGCTGATGGAACAAGCTGATGGCCCACCGGATGTTAAGAACCATCACCTATAACAAAGCATTGCCTCGCAGGTCACGCATGAGAGGAACGTGTCCTACGATGCACTGCGTCCATCAACTTGAGGCATACAGATGTTAAGCCTAATGTGCTTGTTATTTCACCAGCAACCACACTCTTCAAACCGAAACACAGCAACGGTGCTTGGCGGCAGAAAAGTATCCTTTTTCATTTCCGATAAATCAAAGTTAGATAACGGTCACAGCATCTTAAGAAAAGGGCTTAACAGAATCTTCTTCAGTCAACAGATTGCTTTGATTCGATTTCTAGGCATGACTGAGCGATCACAACGTTACTAATCTAATTAAACTCAGAGGGTTGGCTCTTGTTGCCTTATAGGCAGTATTATTTCATCTTTTAGGGTGCGTTCCCACTGACGTGGAGGAGAGTGGTTGAATAGTCAACGGATAGTCGACGGATAGTCGAGGCAAGAGTGTGCTGTCTTATAAATTTGATTATTTATAAGACATTACCTTTTTCTGTTATGCCCACGCCTCACTAAATTCGATTGGCACCACACTGGAGCTTCAATATTATATTATACTACATTGTAACGAGGATCATACAAAAGAACGGTAGGAACCAAGCCGTAAGTTTGTTGCCTGTTCTTCTAGGCTTTGGTCGCGTGGAACTGGCACCTAGAGTCACCTAGCTTTAAGACGTTTCAAAGTGATCCTTGCGATTTTATTGAATACCTTTTGACTTTGACTTTGAAGCAATCTGATTTTTTGAAACAAATCTTTCTTCTACTACTATCTTCCTAATTAATATTATTTCTCTGTACTGTCGTCTGTTTTGCCTGATCACTACAATTTAGTTCTCTTCAAGGCAAAAGTGAATAGGTGTCTTCTAGATTGTTCTGTTTTATCGTCGGCTTTATCGTCTCTTGTCATCAGTTGAGATTGTAGCCATATAACAGTCTATAAAATAAAAAAATAAAATTATACCCTCATGGATTTGGATGGAACTTGAAATATACATGAACTTGTACCTAACCTCGAATAAAATAAGCTTTTATGCTCTTACAGCCGCGAGTGGATGGTAGACTTACGGTCGGTTTCTGAAAGCCCGATCAAAACTAATCGCATGTCGAGTCACTTGCTATCTCTATCTTAATCGATGTAATAGCTGAAATGGCGAGTGACTGGATTTCCTATTAGTTTTGATCGAGCTTTCAGAAACCGGCCGTTAGCTTCCAAAACCTCCTGATCCGTCATGTACGTTTGGTTACTTCGACCCCGCGCTACTCCGCGCAGCGTCAGTGGAAACACTCCCTTTTCGCTGACTTTTAAAACAGATACCAGAATTTTGACATTATAACAGGAACAATTTTGGTTGTAGCACTAGATATATTTATGCACTAGAACATCACTAGACAGATTATACGTCTATTACAGACCGACAGATTATACAAATACGTCTGTTAAAAAAAAGAAACAAACGGAATCACTACTGAAAACCGATGTGTATGAACGTAGCATACTTACCTTCTCTGACTGTTTGTACTACCTACCCTTCTGACATTTGAAGCTATCACTTGTATGTGCATAAGCTTTTTTTTATACAACTAGCTGACTAGCTACTACTAACTAACTAGCTAATTATTAACTTTCCTTACGCTAGAATGGTCGTTTGCTTGCTAGCCTACCTACCTACCCCCCAACACACCAAAAAATAAAAGCAATCAACGTCCTTTTTGTCTAATCCGTTTCAACAGGCAGACGTAACTGATTTAGTTGTCAATCAAATTGTACAGTTTTCAGCTTTGCCAATCCACGTTTAACTGAAGCTAAATAAACAGTTAAAAATGGGTGTCCGCAGCTGCTTTTCCGAATCGATAGAATCTGAGTCTTGTAATACTTTACCTTGCTAGTAATCTTCTCAGAAGGCTGACGTGGCTTTACGGAGATTTTGCTTTTTAATTACAGGGCTGCCACTACCTTGGCGGCATTTCGATAGAAATCAGGTTTTCGGTGCCTGTATACAAGCGACTTCAACGTCGCTAACTAACGTAGCAGTGTGTGTCGAAGCCACGACGAAAGTCAAAGTAAAAATTTGAGATCTACTGCGCTTGCGGGCTTAAAGGTTATATATATGTCATTTTCAGGATAAATAAACAGCACAAAATTAATGCACTTCATTTCATTCTTTTCATTGATTCTTTGAATTGATTTCTTTATACGTAGTTCATAATCTGTGCCAAAAATGTATTATCACAATATAAATTACAAGCTGGTGCCCGCGACTTCGTCTGCGCAAATCTTCACAAATCTAGTCACACAATATCTTTATAAATTGTAGCCTATGTGTTATTCTGATGTATAAGCTATATTATTCTAAAGTTTCATTAAAATCCATTCAGTAGTTTTTACTTGAAAGAGTAACAAACATCCATCCATCCATACTCACAAACTTTCGCGTTTATAATATCATTAGTAGGATTAGGTTTTGGCGCACGTTATCCCTACAAAATTTTATTTTTCTGTAATCGGTCTAAATTGAGTCAACACCTGCTTTTAGCACAAGCGAATTTCTTTGCCGTCAAGGGGCAAATTAAAAAGTTAAAAAGTAATACACTATCTCTTTGAAAGAAAATTGCGGACCTGGATGCTTTTCTTGTGGAAATATGAAACTAGAAATGGGCATCATCAACTGGTAGACGTACCTATAGTAATGAGTTTTACGTCTAATGCCAGGTACTGAGCATTATTGGTCTCTTGGTCTTTACTCCCACCACCACCAGCAAACACCAGGTATACAGGTGCCGCTTTCTGTTTGCAAGGTCGTGGATTTTAATCTCGTGTACCGATATGTTCTCTTCAAAAAATATGAATGTCATCTATATGTTTGCCAGCCTCTTAAAAGACCTTTCAAATTTACGTATCTACTTGGAGTATCTATCTCCTTTGACGCCACACGTCGCGAAGATCTTTTACTTACACAAGTCTAAAAAAAAGCAAGCTCACCATTTTATTGAATAGTTACAGTGTGATATTAACGTTACCCTTAATTCAAATAATTCCCTGAACTATGTGCTGTCGTCGACAAATTAATTACTTTTGCTATCGTTTTTTTTTAAATAGGCTTTTCATTATCCATTTTATTTAAAGTTTTGCATGTTGGTCTCGGATAAAGTTACACTAAAAATATATAGATGTTATAACATTCGATTCGATGGCTTTCATGCCGTCATCCGCAAAAGACTGCCTCATTGCTCAGCAGAGTGCGGGGCAGCGCTAACACCATCCTGAATGTCATAGCCGATAAGTATGATTCGCCCATTTTGAATTCCTTCATCTATTTGATCGGGACATTCAAATAATTTATTTTAATTAATATGATATCTGAATTTTAATAATTGTACTAACACATTTGACATGTTTAATTAAGTTCTACTAACAAATTATGGATCATTGACATCTGAAATAAATGAATTGAATTGAATTGAATAACAACATAATTTGTCCATATTTCGTACATTTCATTTCAGAAAATATACAATAACGCTCCATATTGTTATTTTTTAACACCACGCAAAAACAAGAAAGGCAAAAACCTGAAAGAAAAACATTGCCTCGAAATTTAATTTCCGCTGGATCGTAACCATAAAAATCGAAATTTTTAACTATCGCCCGCGGCAATATTATGAAATTCAATTTACAGTATAAACGTACAGTAATCTTAATAATGGAAATGAAGTAACTTTTAGGCTGTTTTTTGACAAATCTATCGATAATTTAATTATTAATATTATAAGACCACTGGTTTTCTAGTGGGAGTGACCCGCTTTCCGATCGTAAGGTTGTAGGTTCGAATCTGGTCGTACACCAATGGATTTTTTGTATCGAAAAATTTATGTGTGCAATGCCAGTGCTCTTAAACGGTGAAGGAAAACATCGTGAGGAAACCTTGTTTTTAGTTCTTTAGAGGTATTCTAAAAGCGGCGATGGGTTTGCAACCCCTGCCACGTATGGAATACTAACTACTGCAAAATGTAGGTATGTGCCAAATGTAATGTTTGGACATACCTCTGACTACCCTCAAAGAATGTGGAGTTAGTACTTGGTACTAAGAGATCTGAGGGGATATTTACCGTGCCTGGGTATCAAAATCGTGAAGGTGTTTAAGTTTTTTCCCCCAAGACCTTTTATGACTAATGTATCGATAATTTAATTATTTGTATTGCGGGAAGTCGGTGAATCTAAAAGAAATTGTTGTTCCAGGAAATGTGTGGGGAAGGCTATGTCAGTGGGCTTCTACAGGTTGATGATGATGATGATGACCTAACAGATTTTGTATTGTATTGTAATTAATTTCCATACAAAAAAGGAGGACGTTACGTAAAACGAACTAAATGGTAAACAAAACTCGGACTTGGGGTACTGAATGCACGAGTATGCAGAAGAGTTATCTTTTATTAAAATCTCGTGAAGTCGCCCACAGATGTTCTGAGCTGTTACACTAACCGAGTGAAGCTTTCTATTCACGGAGCGATATAAAGTTGGACGATTTTTTTGTAAAAACATACTTGCACTTGTTAGCCAGACACAGAAAAATGTATTTTTATGCTCATTACACAGATGTTTGTTCTTGATGGAAATTAAGGGGCTGATATCTGTCAAACAACTCCTCGTTCGCACATCTCAACATTTTTGAATAAATCACTGTAGTTATAAAAAATCGCAAACAACTAAGTTTTGGAGATAGCATTTTCAAAGTTATACAAAAATATTATATCGATCCAAACAAATTTCCTACCTATTTACCTATTTTTAATTTTCCTACCAAAAAGTTCGCCTGAGTACTAAAACTAGTGGAGCAAATATTATGGAAGAAAAACTTGTATAGAGTTTTTTTTTTTTACGGAAACATTTTAAATTTTAATCTGTTATTCGTTCTGATTCATGTTATTCATTTACTGTTTTAATGAAAATAAATTTATCTAAACCGAAAATTTAAACAACTAAAGGCACACGAGGCTTAATTATTGGAACTCTTATATAACTTTCTTTATTTTTTTTATTTATTTGAATATCGAACTTTTTATCTATGTTTTAATATTAGACAACACCTGCCAAGGAGGGCGTTACTGGCTGCGACACAGTTTTATACTTCTGCAGTCAGTATCGTTACACTAGTTTTAGTATTAAATTGTACCTTAGTTCCAAATAAACTTTTACTTTACTTTACTTTAACAT
Organism: Chloroclysta siterata; assembly: GCA_932294275.1. Lineage (NCBI taxonomy): Eukaryota > Metazoa > Arthropoda > Insecta > Lepidoptera > Geometridae > Chloroclysta > Chloroclysta siterata. Next base: position 24,244,428 of record OW028592.1, on the reverse strand, counting down.
AATAAAATTACGCTATCGCATTAAGTTAGCCTGTAAAGATAGAGTAAGGATGATGATGTTAAATAAATAATCATCTACCTATATGCCTCAATTTGATGGATGCAGTGCAGAGCATCGTAGGGCACATTACTATAGTGCTTGACCTACGAGGCAATGCTTTGCTATAGGTGATAGTTACCACTTAACAACAGGTGGGCCTGCTTATTCGATCAGCTATATGAATAAAAAAATTAAAAGAAATTTTCATGAAAGTTGCTCGGCGAGTGCGACCCCTAAAGCTTCAGCCTGCACATGACAAAACTGATAATTCTAGGTACGGAAAATGTATTTTGGAACGAATCCAGTTTATAAGAGACGTTTTAATTATACTTAGGTACTTAATAAGTGAATCGCGAGTTTCATTCTTTTGTTAATATCTGCCTTTCAATTTGAAATGCAATAACTTTGAACAGCCCTCACGGCTCAGTTGGTGGCTTTACCTTCTGAGCTATATGACGTGGATTTGATCCCCAACAAGAACAAATATCTGTGTACTGAGCATAGAATGTTGACATGATTATATCTTATGTATGTATGAAATATCAGTTAGGTAGGTACCTTTTTAAAATATTTTTAAACATATTTAAAACCACAGAATAAGTAACAAAATAAGTAACCATAGTTTAAATACTACTTTTTGAGAGCACTGGTGGTCTAGTGGTAGCGGCTCCGCCTTCCGATCCTAAGGTCGTGGGTTCGAAAACGGTCGTGCTCCAAAGACATTTTCTGTTCAAAAATGTATATGCACAATGCACACACATCAGTGAGAAAACCTGCATGTCGTAGAACCTAAAAAGTTCTACAACATGTGTCAAGTGCTTGAAAGGAGCCTCTTGAGGCGCACTTAAAATCTTTTAACCACACTGTTTCGAAAAACTAGTGACTCGACAAGAGAGAAAAGACTAAGATTTAGTATAACCACAGTTTAAGTACTACTACGTAGTAAAACTAAGATTTTTCCGCGTCCCCGTCCGCGTCCTTATCACACGGTTGCCAAGCGAACACAATTTATGTCTCAATTTCAGGAAGCTTATAAATTGTCTTCATTCTGATAAAGATGAGCCTGTTACGAATAAATCCCAAAATAAAATACCTACTAAGTAATTGAATTTTTTGCAGTGTCAAATTATATTCCTGATAATCATCATCACTGCTAGTCACAAGCCTGCTTTATAGATTACCAGTAAAAAAAAAACTGCGCCCTTTCCATTTATTGGATTTCTCCGCTCTTTACAATGTCCTCGATCCATCAGATGGAGGAATCCTATGCTTCGTCTTCCGGTTCCTTATGGCTACTCGAGAGCCTTTATTCCCCAACGTTTGTAGGTTCTTCGCGCTGTGTCTTGTCCATTGCTACTTCAACTTGCAATTTCCTCGCTATTTCTTTGTTTGTATATTTTAAGATTAGTAGAGCTCTTTGTGAAGGGCTCATCCGGGGAAGTACTACCACCTCGCCTTTTTCTGTCGCCAAGCAGCGTTGCTGTGTTTCAGTTTGAAGAGTGGGTTGCCGGTGTAATTACAGGCACATGAACCTTAACATCTGTATGCCTCAAGTTGATGGACGCAGAGCAGTGCATCGTAGGGCACGTTTCTATTGCGCGTAACTTACGAGGGAACGCTTTGTTATAGGTGATGGTTACCACTTAACATCAGGTGGGCCATCTGCTTGTTCCATCAGCTAGTTGTATAAAAAAAAGGTTACTAGTTAATAAACAAACAGTTTATTTAAGTTAAATAGAAACAAGGTTTTTCATCCACTCTTTCAGTATTAATGGGCTATTATTTACTAAATTTGCCAATAAATATTCAAATTAGCCGGTCCACGATGGGCACAGATAAAATATGTTTAAGAACTTTGGAAGGTCAATCTCTAATACTATAAGAATCAAAGTCCTGACTGACTGACTGACTGACTGACTGACTGACTGACATATAGACAACGCACAGCCTAAACCGCTGGTCCTAGAGACTTGAAATTTGAGGAGTACATAGGTCTTATGGCGTAGAGGTGTACTAAGAAGGGATTTTTGGAAATTCAACCCCTAAGGGTGTAAAAAGGGATGAAAACGTTTGTATGAAAAATAGTATTCCTTGAACCTACAAACTTGAAACTTGGAGTACAAATACCATAAAGCAAAAAAATAGGAAAAGCATTTTTTGTTTTTTAAAACTACCCTTAATAAGTGTGCAAAGGGATGTAAAAGTTTGTATAGGAGTTTTTTGACCGCTGGTCCTAGAGACTTGAAATTTGAAGAGTACATAGGTCTTATGGCGTAGAGGTGTATTGAGAAGGGATTTTTGGAATTTCAACCCCTAAGGATGTAAAAAGGGATGAAAACGTTTGTATGAAAAATAGTATTCCTTGAACCTACAAACTTGAAACTTGAAGTACATATACTTCAAAGCGAAAAAATGGGAAAGGCATTTTTAGTTTTTAAAACTACTCTTAATAAGTGTGCAAAGGGATGTAAAAGTTTGTATGGAAGTTTTTTAACGCGTGGTGCGATTGAATTAAAACTTGAGGTAAATATACTAAGAAATAAATAATTAAGAATGACGCTTTTAACTTTTGATAATTACCCCTGCAAAGGGTGCAAATGACTGTAAAAGTTAGTATGGGAGATTTTTAACGCATAGTGCGATTGATTTCAAACTTGAAGTAAATATAGTACTCCACAATAAATAATTTAAAATCACGTTTTCAATATTTTAAAACTACCCCTGCAAAGGGTGCAAAAGACTGCCAAAGTTTCAAGGTTTGTATGGGAGATTTTTAACGTGTAGTGTAATTAACTTCAAACTAAAAGAAAATGTGTTCTGTGGATAAATAACAAAAAGACAGTTTTATTTTCGAAAACAACCCTTAAACGTTACCTTGCTTCGTTGCGCTCAAATAAAAGGGATACAACGAGGCGTCAATGTTTGTAAGGGATATTTATAAACGGGTATCTTGAGTTTGTACGAAGAAATCTGAGGGTATCTAATGTGCTTTTTTTTTGGGGTAGAAACTAGGAACAAATAAGTTGTATTTGTCATATTTGTGCTAAGCTCAGTACCTATACCTACCTACCTAATATAGGTAATGTACGCCTATAGGTATCTCTTATACCTACGTAGGTATATAAAATCCTACCCTAATAATATACAAATCAATGCGAAAGTTACGATGTCTGGATGTTTGTGGCTCAATCACGGCTCACCACTTCAACGCGTGCGAAGCCGCGGGAAGCCACTAGTATTGAAATATAATTATTATGTTCAGCTCATGGGCTCATATTGTTTTGTACTGTAGCTGGAACTTCCACCACTATACTCCTTTCTACCGTCAAGTAGCGTTGCTGTGTTTCGGTTTAAAGGTTAACAGGCACATGGTGGCAGGCGTCTGTGTGCCTCAAGTTGATGGACGCAGGGTAGTGCATCTAAGTGATGGTTATCACTTATCAGGTGGATCATACGCTTGTTCCATCAGTTAGTTAATAGCTTTTTTATAAAAAAAAACTGTTGTCCTTTCGAAACGAAATGTCCAATCGCGAGCATACTAATATGTACCTAAAAAACATAACTGTTTACGTTCAGCCTGAGATATGCCTGTGTATATAAAATATTTGTAGAAATTATTGATTTCATAGATTATTTTTCGTAGCAAAATCCTTATGAAAGAGCATTTTTTACAAGAAATAGTTAATCTACTTACATCACTAACTGTACAACGAGAGGTTTAATCTTTCTTAAGTCTTGGAAACTGCAACGTCTTTTAATCCGAATCTTATTAAAAAAACATGAATTCTCCGATCAGTCCCCCGCGGCCCGCCTGTAAGCTGTGAATTTAATTATTAGATACGCCATTTAAAATAGAATTGATCTGGTGCACTATCCAGTACCAACAAGTCTGTGTACACTGATAGGATAGACGAGTAGTAGAGCTCTTTGTGAAGGTCTCGTCCGGGGAAGTACTACCACTATGCCTATTTCTGCCGCCAAGCAGCGTTGCTGTGTTTCAGTTTGAAGAGTGTAGTTGCCGGTGGAATTATAAGCACATGAGGCATAATATATGTATGATTTTTGCTGACTGATTTTTTTACCATTTTGTTTGCACATTTGTTTATTTTTTGCCAGATTTTTACAACTCTATAGGTATTCATAGAAACGGAAATAAATTAGCACATAAAACCGCAGTTAAATTACATAAAGATTTTATTTTTGAAACCGATATTATCGAAAATAGATGTAGGTATGAGAATTCCACATTTTATACCACCATTTAGCCTATTAACATACTCGGGCAAACTCCCGTCAAAGTTCCTCAAGTTCCCCATCCACCCATACTTCTATACTCGGGGAATTCCCGCTAAATGGGAGTCTTCTACTACGTGTACACGTAACTCAATTTGTTACTTGCTTGACTTGGCTCCCGTGGGCACACGTTACGAGTAAATTTCGCACTTTGTACAACTAGTTTTTTTATTTTCTATTTTTTTTGTTGAAAATATTTATATCTCTTAAGAATTAGGTACAATTCACTTACAGAGAAAACTAAGGCTAAGTTAATTTAGTGTGCGTTTCGGCATAAGGAGCCGTTTAATATAAAATATGCATAACACATCGAATAACACAATACGAAAAAAAAAAATAGTAAGGTCCTATGGTTTTCTACGGAATGTAGGGTTCATCAAAAAAAAAAATATCATCATTAACCAATGTTAGTCCACTGCTGGACCTAGGTCACTTCCAAGAGGTGCCACTGAGCCCGGTCTTCGGCTCTTCTCATCCAGTGTTTGCCAGCTACATTTCGCAGATCGTTGCCCCACCATTCCGAAGGGCGTGGACGCCCGACCACTGAACCGATCGTGATGAGCATAGAACATTTTTATTTATAAAAACTGAAACAGCTTCATGGTTTTGATCCCCAGGTACGGTAGATATCCCCTCAGATCTTTTAGGACCAAGTGCTAACTCCAGAGAAGTTTAAGGCGGGTAGTCAGAGGTACGGTATTATTACATTGTAAAAGGATCATACAAAAGAACGGTAGGAACCAAGCCGTAAGTTTGATGCCTGTTCTTCTAGGCTTTGGTCGCGTGGAACTGGCACCTAGAGTCACCTAGCTTTAAGACGTTTCAAAGTGATCCTTGTGATTTTATTGAATAAATACATTTTGACTTTGACTTTGACTTACGTCCAAACTGGTACAATTACGTTTGGCACATACCCACATTTTGCAGTAGTTGGCATACGCGACAGGGCAACCTGTTGCCGCTGTTAGAATAAAATATAAATTATCAAATATAGTTCGTTGATTGCTATTTTTCATTAATAAGTTCAGTGATTTATCTTTCAAAATGTTGAAATGAGTGAGCGAGACATTAGCGGTTGTCTTTGCCTCAAGAAGTCGCGTCGTAGAACTACGATTATTTCTTGGTTCAATGGAGACAATACGAACTCTAACGCAGGCAGACAGACATAAATAAACCTTTTCGACAGCCCTCACAGCTCAGTTGGTAGTAGCCTTTGCCTTAATTTGGGGCTAGATAATGCTTTGTGGAATGTTCACCACTATTTCTTTAGATATTGCTCTTACTACTGTTTGCTGTTTTTTGCATCGATGCCTTTCAAAAGTCTCTTTAAAATGTCGCGTCGTAGAACTGCCATAGTTTTACGCGTTAGTATTTTCTTGGTTTAATGGAGACAATACAAACTGTAACGCATGCTGACAGGCTTTTAGCAGCGCTCGTGGCTATGCTGAGGCTTTGCTTAGAACGTGACAGGTTTAACAAAATTTAATTTGCATTTTTACTAGAAAATAATGTTTTTGCAAAGGTGTGTCGTGAAGAAGATAGATTTTAAATGGTTTCTTCAAATGTGAGCAACGCAATGCAAAATTCACCTTTTAAATTGTTTGTAACAAAGATCATACAAAAGAACGGTAGGAAGCAAGCCGTAAGTTTGTTGCCTGTTCTTCTAGGCTTGTTGTCTTCACCTTGTTTTAAGACGTTTCAAAGTGATCCTTGTGATTTTATTGAATAGGTAAATTAATACCTTTTGCTTTGACTTTTTTTTCATATTGAGATGAATCAAAATTACTGAAAGAGCACTGGTGGTCAAGTGGAAGATATCGTCTTCTGTTCGTAAGATCATGGACTCGAATCTGCATTCATGAATTTTCACGTTGAAAAATATATGTGCTCTCAAACGGTGAAGGAAAACATTGTAAGAAACCAAAATCAAGCAGATGGCTCACCTGATGTTAAGTGTTACCTATAACAAAGCCTCGCAAGATAGGCCCTACGATGCATTGCTCAGTGTCCATCTTCTTGATACAGATGTTAAGCCTCACAGATGTTAAGCCCCATTGTTCATTTCAGTCTATCTTCTTCTTTTGTGTATTTTTCTTATAAAAACAACGCGTTGTCTCAAGGTTATTAGTATAAAAACCATCACGTACAGAGCATCTTACAGAAAGGAAGACGTGCCTAGAAGCCTGTTTTATATGAAAATATTATTTTACATAGTAACTTAGTAGATTTGCATGAGGTGCGAGCGTTTGTTACGTGAGAACCGAAGTTATTATTAAATAGAAATTCTAGTGGGATGAATACTGGCTTTTGAAAGATATCTAAGGTTCATTAATTCATCTCAAAACAGATTGGCAACGCTTGATGATGGCTGATGGCTCTAAAAAGCTCTTAAAAGTAAAATAAGGAAAATGCTTGAAATTAGATAATTAAAGATTTTTTTTAATATCCCTTAAGTTATAATCCGAGTGGGATTTGAACTCATATTAAAAAAAAGTTAATTTGGTGTCACAAAAACATAGGCGAAATATAACAACAATATTGTGACAACAAAAGCGGTCGTCACTCAGCTTTATGCTGTAATAGTGTTTGATGCACTACTACAACGCTGGTCTTCTGTGACGCCGGAGTACAAAAGCAGTTACCGCAATCATTTTCTCAAATAAATCGAAACAATAACAAGAGATCATACATAAATTAGGGTTAAAACAAAAGATTAACAGAAAGAAAGAATTAGAAAATACAGCATTAGGTATACATATATTCCTACTTCATTTATAAGTCAAAATCAAATCAAAATCAAAACGGTCTTTAATCAGTACAATCACAAGGATCACTTTGAACAAGAATATAATATAACATACCAAATTAAACCAAACGTTCAGAACGACTGAGAACGACTGAGAACGGGTGAGATACTATCATGACCTTTCTCTTGATATGGGACTACGCTAACCAAATTATCTTTGAAAATACCTACACACAAAATATTTGTTATTTCCATCAGAGTAGTAAACACTATAAAACTGATAAAAATAAGTTATCCTACTTTTTACTAATACACAATTATATAAACGTGATAGTTACGATGTTTTGAAGTTTTGATGTTCGTGACTCAATCACGTCTTAGCCACTGAACCGATCGGAATAAAACTTTGAACACATAAAATCCATAACCAGGATTAGTATAAAGGCTTCTTCTTATTCAAAAAAAATACCAGGGAACGGGGCTTGTCAAATATCACTAACTAATAAAAAGTAACAATGAAATAAAAAAGATTTGCAAATGAGTAAAAAATCCCAAATTCCGCTATTCTAATATTTGTATTACTTTTTCAAACTTTTTCTATGTATTCAAGTTGAATTAAACTTGCAAATATTAAAACACAAATATCGCTTGCAAATATATACTGTTATTTGCCAATCTCCATGCTGATTGAATACATATTTGAAAAGTGATGCTCATTATACAAATATACGACACCAACTTGTTCAAATTGCCTGAGAACTTCACTCACTTGTTTTACTCGTTCGATAAAAAAAAATTGATAATCAAAGAACAAGCAGCACAAGTACCGATCTTTTTACGAACTATGCGATCGTCAAATTTGACATTTCTATTCGTGAAAACGGGTTTTAGCGATTGTTTGGCGATTTTGACGAAAGTCGTGAAATTCGTTAAAATTTAGCGAATTTCGCTAAAATGCGGGTATGGATGGTGCTTTTGATTTAACGATCGTGTTGTCAAATAAGCGAATTAGACGAATCATTTTCACGAATCCATAGACTGTGTTCAAAACCGATAGTTTCCGAGTTGACATTTTACAATTGTCGCGAAAATTTATGATCGCATGCGATCGTCAAAAGATAGCGACCCCGAGTTCCGTACTCGCACAATTCGTCAAAATATAACGAATAGAAATGTCAAATTTGACGATCGCATAGTTCGTAAAAAGATCGGTACTCGCGGGGCAGCTTCGATAATAGTTCTTCACAAGGGGTCTTTCTTTTCACAAAATCGTGATGTCAAAGTCAAAGTCAAAGTCAAAATGTATTTATTCAATAAAATCACAAGGATCACTTTGAAACGTCTTAAAGCTAGGTGACTCTAGGTGCCAGTTCCACGCGACCAAAGCCTAGAAGAACAGGCAACAAACTTACGGCTTGGTTCCTACCGTTCTTTTGTATGATCCTTTTACAATGTAATAATATAATATATTATTGAAGTTTAGTGAGGCGTAGGCATACAGAAAAAGGTAAACATAATCAAATTTATAAGACAGCACACTGCTGGTCAATAAGTCAATAAGTCAAAAAAAACAAAGGCTACCGAAACAGTATGTAATTTTATAAAAAAAACGGGTGATCACTTAGCTAATTAAGAAAACTGATGCTACTAATAAAACAAGGATCATAAAAAACGTAAGGACCCAAGATGTAAGTTTGTTGCCTTTTAGGCTTGTTTTTTTTATACAACTTGCTGATGGAACAAGCATATGGCCCACCTGATGTTAAGTGGTAACCATCACCTATAACAAAGCATTGCCTCGTAAGTCACGCACAATAGGAACGTGCCCTACGATGCACTGCCCTACGATGCACTGCCCTGCGTCCAAAAACTTGAGGCATACAGATGTTAAGCCTCATGTGCCTGTAATTACACCGGCAACCAACCTTCAAACCGAAACACAGCGTTGCTACTTGGCGGCAGAAAAAGGCGTGGTGGTAGTACTTCCCCGGACGAGCCCTTCACAAAGAGCTCTACTACTCTTATGAGCTCTACTACTCTTAGTTTACTTCTTGTTTGTGGAACTGGCACCTAGATTCACCTGACTTTAAAGGGATTTAAAATTATCCTTGTGATTCAATTGAATAAATACTTTTTGATTTTGACATTGCTAAAATTTAGACAATAGTAAATACTTTGCATAAAAAACTACATCACTTTGTCGTTACCATAGAATTGCCCAATATCCATTAAAGTAAGTGACAGTTTTGAGGAATTAAAATGGTTATTTATGAGTCAGTTTAAAACGATCAATATAGGTAATTGTTACCAGTTAAAAAATACATAGTGCGGTGTATTTACAGTGATACAATTATATTCTGTTTTGGGTAGCGATGCGAATCTGTAGTTAATGGGTTCGAATCCCAGCTTAGATTTACCTGAGTGGTAATAGTCATATTTACGAAAAACTTCTGCATTCTATAGCTATCATATTTCAAAGTTACAAGCTCGGCCAATTTTGTAATCGTAGTATAAAAAATAGATTCATAACTGATCCAGGCACGGTAGACGTTTTATTTGATATCTAAGTACCGAATATTCAATATATTTTTTAAGATGTCAAGGAGGGTAGTCAAACGTATGTCAAAATATAAGACTTTGTACCCTCGCTTTGCAGTATTTGGTATTCCAGACGTGACAGGTTGCAAGCCCATTGCCACTGCTATAAAATAAAAATATATTACTTAAACCTACGTGCCCCCTTAACTGCCTGGAATTGTAGCAGTTTTTGTTTCTGTATTCCAGTTTTCGATATATTTTTAATAAACTTAACAATACATCGCCATTTCAAGGTAATAACGATGACGATATTTTTGCGAGAACACGAAACGCTAGCGTGGTTAACGCTGATCCCGTATTTTATGAGGACATTTTTATTGCTTCTCTCTGGCTTTGTGATGAAGGCCGTTATCTAGCGGTCGCTAACGTAGAAACTATACTTTTGAACGATGAAACAATTGAAGACTATTACGTGGATTTCATAATGCTCGCTGAAGGCTTTTCTATCTAAAATGGCCGATAGAACTGTTAGTTGTCATCTTTTTTTGTTGATGAATCTGACAATAAGATATATTTACCTAATTGGCAGCTATAAAAATACTATTATGAGATTGGTATTCTGTCATCTTGAGAAACAACATAATTTTTATTTTTATCAATTGCTATTTTGTTATATTGTTTGTTATTTTGGCGGTATTTTAACCACTATTACTTGTGGTCACACACAGTGTTATCAGTAAGAATGGAAGTGTATTATAATCGCTAGATAACGGCGGCCGCATCGTAAGAAACCAAAACGTTCGTCGCACTCAGTCTCTTTGTAAAACGAATATTTTAAGCATAACTTTATGGTTTTTTTATGGAAAAATATTTCAGTTTATTTTTTCAAGTGTGAGTTTATTTTATCTTTCAAGTTTTTTCAGGCGTGGGTAACAAATCTCGGCGGTGTTTTCTTTTTGGAAACTATACATCAGTGGTAGACAGTAGAGACTTTTCCTAATTGGCGATGTTTCTTATGAAATGAAATGATTCTATTATTTTAAAAAAGACCATGTATTTAATTTTTTACTTTTTACAGAATACAGAAAGAGGTCACAGTGCAAAACGGTTTTTTATTCTGTTAAATCGGAAGAATTTGCCCATTTCTGAAATCCCGATCAAAACTAATCGCATGTCAAGTCACTTGCTATCTCTATCTAATTCGAAGTAATAGATGAAATGGCGAGTGACTTGACATCCGATTAGTTTTGATCGAGCTTTCAGACCGGCGCCGTTACTGCTTTAAAACTGCTTTATAATTTAAGTTAATCAAAAAACGTTCAAAGATCACTAATCACATTTATGAAGCTAATTGACCTCTTCTTGAACTGTCAGATGTTTACGCTAATTCTGTTTAGTTTTAGCAAACGTGTTTAAACTAAAAACATTTAAATCAGATTGTTTTGCAAGCAGCCCTTATTTTTGTGAGATAATAGAATTATTATAGGCAGAAGTAACCGCTCAACACCAAGTAGGACATCCACATGTTTCATCACTTTTCTTTTATAAAACTTAAAAATTACCTTCACTCTATTTATTTTGCAATTATTTGTTCAGAAAACCTATGAAAGAGTAAGAGTAGTCCTTCTGTAGATTTCATTCTATCGCCGAAAAGTTCAATTTCATCTACATTACAATGAAAATTTTATTGATGCAATTGTTCCAATGAAATGACAAACAATTTATTTTTGGGTCAATTACCGTCCATTTTATTCTTAAAAGTAATTGTATTTATAAATTCAACCAAAGTGTTTTTTGTATATTATGTTTGTCTATTTATTATATTTGTCGATTGAAAATCTTTCGATATAATGGAATAAACGGTCAATGCTGATCACGTATGTAATACCAACTATGACAGCCTTCACAGCTCAGCTGGTAGTAGCTCTGCCTAGTGCGCCGTAGGCCGTGGGTGGGATTCCCACCGAGAACAAACATTTGTGTGATGAAGATAGATGTTTGTTCTCCGTCTGGGTGTTATTTTATATTATAAGTATGTATTTACAAAAAAAAAAGTATATTATTATATCAGCTATCTACACATTTTAAAGATGAACGAAGTTTTTAATTAATTAGGTATATTGCTTTATATAATAAAAAAATTATAAATCTTTTAACTTAATTTAAAAAAATTGTTACCTACCTACATATATTTTAATGAGATGACGAGGCCCCTTTACATCCGATATTATATATGTATATTTTGTGTTAAAACTTTTGTTAATTTGACGAGATACTAACGCCACTTAGAAATATTATCTATTATTAATGTTTATGTCTTTGTTTTAGATATCAATAAATAATCTTCATTTCATTTCATTTCTGGTTCCCATATTACAAGCTTTGGCTTAGTTTATTTTTTATTTTTAACTACTGCAAAATGTGTGTATGTGCCATATTTGGACGTACCTCTGACAACCCTTCTATTAGAATTACTCAATGTATTTTGATTTGGTACTTGGTACTCAGAGATCTGCGGGGATAATTACCGTGCCTGAAGATAAAATTCTTTAAGTTGGTTATGTTTTTTTTTTGTTCTGAAAGAAAAGTCTAAACAACAACACCTATGTTACAATGTACCGAAACAAACAATACACTAGTAGTTCGCCCCGAACTGAGATCTCGTGATGCGGTCCGACGAACGCACCAAAACTTTGAGTAGGTGGTAGTCAAAGGCAAGTCCAAACATTATGTTTGGACTTTTTTCTGACTACCGCCTACTAACTTGGTACGGTAACCAAGTTTCAACTCTATTGGCCTATTTATTGAAGAGTTCCGTTGAACAGACCTTGGCTCCATCATCAGACCTGGTCGTTGTCACCATTTTATGAGAACTGAGTACCTCCTTAATTTATTTCAAGAAAAAAAAATAAGAAAAAGCAAAGTAACTGGCCGACCAGTAGAAAAACCTTGATGCCAACAAAACTCTTAGAGATGGGAGCTCTTGGGTCGCTGGTTATCTTAATTTTACTTTTTTGTTGTATCTCAAAAACCGAGCGTCCCAGAAAAAAAGTAAAAATTGTTTTGGAATGTCCAAATAAAGCCCTTTCGTATGACATGTAACTTGATTTTTTTAGGTCACTTTTTTTATTTTTGCCCCCTTAAAAAACCCCATATCTTAAAAACCCTTCATCCGATTTTACTCATATACTTACCAGTAAATTTCTCAAGTACAAGCTGTCGTCTTATCAAATTTCATGCAGATCGGATCAACGGTTCGAAAGTTATAGCCAGACAAACATACATACATACATACATACATACATACATACATACATAAAATGCCAAATCGCCCAAGTTGAAACTAGAATCTTCGTTCGCTTCGCTCACTCGATCAATAATTATCGCTTAGCAATATAGTAATTGATTTAACTGTTTTAATTTGCTTTATTTTTACTTCGTTTTCTTGCTCATCAAGATTTTATTGGTCAAGGAGAACAACACAATGCACTAAAATATGGCGGACTGACATGCGTGAATGTCATTTTGACAACTGTTGTATAAGTCAGCCTTGAGAGTGAAAGTCATTACCGTCAAAAAAAGCAACAAATCTGTCAAAAAATTAAAAAATGCAATGCGTCATATCAAACGTCATGTCAAACGTCAATTACGAAACTGTCATGGCGGCTCTAGAAATGTGCACAATTAAGAAATTCGAACAGATCAACATTTAATGATGAACACTTTATTAACCTACCAGAATAAACCTGTCCTTTTGGTTACTGTTTAAATTCATGCATCGTTGATAGATGTGGACTAGATATAAATCTTTGTTATACATTGCGATTGTTTAGAGTGACATTATTCCCACATTGTATCTATCTTCGAATCAGTATTTCCTATTCCTTATCTTCGAAGTTAAAAGACTGGCATCTGCTAGATTTCTCCGCAGCCTATTTTCACCTCTACCGCAACCTCTTTAGGTCTCTTTCCCAATGATGTAAATCTTTGGGCTGAACCGTAGCGGTTGCCGCTGGATAAAAAGATCCACCACGATCGGGATAAGGTTTAAATTCATTTGCAAAAGATATACAAATGGGTTTCTTGATGTAACGTGATGCGTATTAGGTATTCTGTATTCTGTAGTGACGTCTTCAGTGAATCCATTTCCTGGCGTCGGCGTGGAACGGTGAAAATGTAGCTGAGATTGTAAGAGGGAAACGAGTATCTTTGTGAGCTGGTTGGACTGTAGGGAGGCGGTAAGGCTTAAAGACTTTGTCCTCTTTGAACGGTTACATAGGCGTCCTTTTGGCGCGTATACTCCTGTCGAAAGAACAGTCCATTGACAAATCGGTCTTAGAAGAATGGTTGCGGAATCGAGCCTTGACGTTTGTATCATATACCTCTAGAATACTCACTCTTTTTTATCGTGTCTTTCGAAACAGTGTGGTAAAAGGATTTTAGGTACTTTCGCCTTAGAACATTTCGAGCACATGACACATGTCTTTTTAGAACTTTTTTAGTTTTAAAACTTTTTTTCTACGGCTAGTCTTCTTTCTGGCATTCCTTCAACGTTTGAGAGTACGGGAACTGTGGACATACATTTTGGAACAGAAAAACTCGTTGGTGTACGACCGGTTTTGACCGGTTTTGACCTTAGAATCGGAAGGCGGGGCCGCTACCAATAGTCCACCAGTGGATATGGATACTCACTATTACCAAACGAGCGATACGCGTGTACGAATTGGAGTCGAAAATTTCCCAATCTATAATAGATAAAAGATGTTCACGAGTTATGCGGGCCAAGAATATTTCAGACGATACGCCCAGTAGACGCTCTGACCCACTTATGATTGTTATTTTAGTGTGGGTGTAGCAACGTGTGTGTGATGTCTAGTGGTTACAACCTTGCTCTTCTACTTCTTCTCTCCATTTATGGCTCCTGTCCGTCATTCGACAGACAATCTTGCCAATGTCAAGTGATTTGTATTGAATACTTTTTAGTCAAGTCAGTCCATAGTCAAGTCGGCCGTCATTTGTTTTGAAGAAATGGTGGCGGTTTTCTTCAAAACATTCGAAACATTTTCGGTCAAATCAGGATATCACATAATACACTTTCATTCCAAATGCTTACACCTTGTACTAAGACCTCAAGTAATGTTGGTTAAAATGCCACCGAAATTACACAACACAACTCAAAATAACACTAGAAAAACAATTAAAATGAAAAAGCTATGTTGCTTCCTAAAATGACAGAAAACGAATAACCTTGCTCTTCGATCTTTACCAGTTCCAAATCTGGCAAAATTTGAATTTCGAATAAAACGTCAATATTAAAAAAAAAAGAAACAGTTTCACTACGAAACACCTCAGGGATGGTCGAGGTCTGAGGTTTACTCAGATATCTTAGAAAGTACCTACTTACCTACCAATCTACCTTTCTCCCTCACAATCCAATCAAACCCTTCTAACAATCAAAAATAACTAAGGCTAACATAAAATAAGCAAATAAATAAAATTCACGACTGGATACTACCCCGTGACTAACCATACATAATGTTACATTGTGTACTAGTAGACTAGTAGTCACCAATACCAAATCAGTCCAGATTTCTAATCCGAATTATTCCCGTCTCGGGACCCATTGGGCCGAACTGCATAAATAAATAAACTGTCGCCATTCCCGCGGTAGGGATTCCTTTTGGTCCGAGATCCTTATCTTTATTTGTCACAATTTTCGTTTGCTTGAAAGTTTCAGTCATAATGGAGTACCTGTATAAGATGTTACTAAGGAGGTACTACACCGAAATATCAAACAAGTTTAAGAGTAGTAGAGCTCTTTGTGAAGAGCTCGTCCGGGGAAGTACTACTACCACGCCTTTTTCTGTCGCCAAGCAGCGTTACTATGTTTCGGTTTGAAGAGTGTGGTTGCCGGTCAAAATTACAGGCACATGAGGCTTAACATCTATATGCCTCAAATTGATGGACGCAAGGCAGTGCATTGTAGGGCACGTTCCTATCGCGCGTGACTTATGAGGCAATGCTCTGTTATAGGTGATGGTTACCACTTAACATCAGGTGAGCCATATGCTTGTTCCATCAACTAGTTGTATAAAAAAATAGTCAGCGACAAAAAAAAAAAACAATTCTGGTTTTTAAAAAGTCACACGTCCACATTAACCTTTAGTACAATTTTAACTAATTCATCGCTGATACCAGAAATAAACAACTTAAAATAGCTGAAACAAATACATTTCCTGAAAATTGACAAAACAACAACTCAAAACGCAAACAAAATCTACAGCGAAGCAACAAAAGTCTTCGTAAACGAAACTTCCATCAAAAGATTTGTTTGTTCGTTCAAATCTTTAGAAACATTCAAACCAATTTGTTCCCCGACAGTTGTTGCAAGAGGCACAAAAGCTGAAATACTCAAAAGCAGAGTTCATTCAATGAATTCGAGCTAATGAAATTTCGTTAACTTTCCACTCGAGGAGTGCAAGGCAGTGGACTGCGGATATTAAACAACGCGGCTCGCTGGGCAAAGCATACATGAGTAAAGGTACCTTTCAGATCTTGGCGGTCGCGACCCGGCAGCCGCAACACAGCATCCGCGACCCAGACATTTTTTTATAGTAGACCTCTTTGTGAAGGGCTCGTCCAGGGAAGTACTACCTTCAAGCCTTTTTTTCCGTCAACCAGCGTTGTTATGTTCCGGTTTGAAGGGTGTGGTTGCCGGTGAAATTACAGGCAGGCTTAACATCAGGATGCCTTACGTTGATGGACGCAGGGCAGTGCATTAGGTCACGGTCCAATCGTGTGTGACTTGCGAGACAATGCCTTATTATGTATGCGACTATGTAGCGTAAAGGCGCGGCGTGGCCTTCTTGCTTAGGGACACACAGACTCACGATCGCCGAGATCCAACCCGTCCTTATAATAAATTCTTACTGGACTAAGCGGAATGAACTAAGATTTATTTATGTGTAAATGAATATGAATATGTAAAAGATAGCGTGATTGAATTTAACGTGAGTTTATTTAGCGTGAACGGTGAATGTGGTACATTTACCGTTTCATTCGACGCTGGGTATATTTTGGGTATTTCAAAATAATTCCAGAAAGGCGTTCATGGCTATGCCCAGCAGTGAAGCAGTGAAGTTCTGTGGCTAGCAACGTCTTAGAAAGCGATAACACGAAGGGCCATAATATTGCGTTGCCTATCTAGAAGGTCTTGTTTTATTATAGTTATTCAGCCACTGGTAGCGGTGATTGCTAACATCAATATTTTAGGCGTTTTTCTTCAGGCTCGTGTATTTTTCCACCCCGTTCCTATGAATTTTTCGGGATAAAAAGTAATCTAAATGCTAATCCAGGCTACGAACTAGGTATATTTAATTTAAGTTCATCCAAATCGGCCCACTGGTTAGGGTGCGATTGAGTCACAAACTACATAGATAGAAATCTAGATAGTAGGTAATACGGAGAAACGAAAGTAGTATTTTGTAAACCAGTTGTTCCGACCTCTTTTAAATTTAAGGGCTCTTGTCAGGGATCCGATGCAGTATCCTCCAATTAATTATTTCCATTGCGGCATCATTAGACAGACAATTTTTCCAGTGTCAAGTGATTTAGATCAAATACTTTATAGTGAAGCTTAGTCAAGTTAGTCCATAGTCAAGTCGGCCATTATTTGTTTTGAAGAAAATGGTGGCGGTTTTCTTCAAAACATTCGAAACATTTTCGGTCAAATCAGCATATCACACTTTCATTCCAAATGTTTACACTTTGTGCTAAGACGTCAAGTTATGTTGGTTAGAATGCAACACAACACAACTTAAAATAACACTAGAAAAACAATTCAAATGAAAAAGCTTTAAAATGTCAGAAAATGAATCCAACCTTTCCTTCAATGATGTTCTTTATATAGCTGTCATGTCGTATAAGATGTCCAAACATTTCACCACACTGTTTCCAAAGAAACTAGTGGCACGACAAGAAGAAGAAGACCTCTTTGATTTTATAGTATTAAGTAAAATCCTTTTCTCATGTTCCGACATATTTGATTTAAATTCAATGTGCCAGTGAAACGAATTTTCCTCAACAAGAAAGTACACCGCAGCTCTGTGAAATAAGTTCGAGACTCGGTGCCACATCTGCGCGCTCTGGTTATTACAAGACACGGACTTGTCGGCTACAAGATGGACATGGTGACCAAGTTACAGGAATAAGAAAACTTGAACCTTTGTCTCGTATTTACTAGTGGAATTCAGTCCGATTCGTGCGTATCAAGCTATTTATATTTTTATACAACTAGCTAACGGAACAAACAGATGCCCCACCTGATTTTAAGTGGGCACGACAGGAACGTGCCCTACGATGCACTGCCCTGCGTCCATCAACTTGACATACAGATGTTAAGCCTCATGTGCCTGTAATTACACCGGCAACCACACTCTTCAAACAGAAACCAGCAACGCTGCTTGGCAGCAGAAAAAGGCGTGGTGGTAGTATTTCCCCGGACGAGCCCTTCACAAAGAGCTTTACTACTTTTAAACTTCTTTTCAACTCCCTTGAAGTGCATGCATATTTAAAGAGCCAAGGTTTTAATAGGCATATGAATATATTGTTATTATGTTAAATCTTTGTCTTTAAATGATTCTGATTCTAAAAAGAATCCATTATAAGAGCTTGCACGCTTCAAAGAGTGAGTGTGCAATTTTATATTCGTCAGTGATGATGTCAGTGAAGGCAGAGCTGCTGCCAACTGTGCTGTGATGGCTGCCATAAACTACGCTTAACTAATGCAGTCTCCACTCTAGTTAACGGTACGTTATGACACCGAAAAATTTCGCCATTTCCATGTCCATTAGAGTCTGGGATTTGAGTGAGCGACACGTTGTAATGAGCTTGATTTGTGGTTTGGATATTATCTTTTTATTTTTTTTCATTCCGTTATAATTATCTGAGTTTGTGAGCTAAACGGAGTATGAAAACATGGAGTCAAATGTACACCTTTCTCGTTTCAGTCGGTTAGTCCAATGCGTCAAAGAGTATTACATACATTCTCAAATACCAACCTTCATATTAAAAAAAAAACTTCGTGCTTTTTGTAGAAAAAAAAATTCTTCGTTTTTTGTATATTAGTTAATACCTACATAGAGGTTTTTACTGTTACTACACCTGTCTACCAACTATACGAATATTAATTTAAAACCTCGGCCTGCCTCCATGTTGCCATACCCTATGCAGGGTCCATGTGATACTTACTAACACCTAACAACAATATAAAACTAATGGTAACTACTGCTAACTAAACTAAACCATGTGTGAGCAATAAATGTATTGAGTAAGAGTATAGTTGGTATTTTCTTGATATCTAAAAGTTTATATCTTGGACTAAACTTTTCGTTTTCCCAGCTTCACACCGATGGTAGTTCAATAGTTGTAAAAAATACCACTACGGTGAGGTTCTTACATTTATAATCAGGTTACTGTACATCACACAAAGCACATTCAACGAGAATTTCATAATACAGTGAAATAATGCTTGAAATTCGTTCACGTGTTGTATAATTTTCGCACAAATTTTATAAGTTACAAGTTTAATAAACTTAAATACATAGATCATCATAAAATTTTATAAATCCATCATTATCATCAATTTAAAATAAGTGTCTACTTATGTCAAAGCCTGGGCCCAAGTACATGCTTTACTTTTTCTGGCCAATTTGGCGCCGAGTGAAAAATTTGTCTGTTACTCTTCCATTTTTGCTGTGTCTTTAAATTTAATATATATTTTTTCTTAACCTCAACAAGTTTTGTATATGTGAAAGCCTCTGATTGATTATTAATATTTTAAGCTATTTTTAAACGTACATTGAGGCACTGTTTGTTTTAAAATAAAAAAAAATCTTTATTTATAACTTAGGAATATTCAAGACAAGAGTAAACAAGTGGATTATAGCTAAGCGTGCTCCACCTTAGACTGCATCTTCACTGTCCATTAGGTGAGATGGCAGTCAAACGTCGAGCTATCAGGCAATAAAAAAAAACAACCAATATATATTTATTACTAGCTGGTGCCCGCGACTTCGTCTGCGCAGGATGAGTAGCTTATATTAGCGTGGCGTAGTACATATGTGTAACTCTAGCGGTTTTGGCAGCACACGCCAGAATAGCTCGCAGATGGTAGATTTTTTCCTACTTACTTGACACTTATCGTCATATTTTGGACAATTCACACAATATATTTATAAATTGTAGCCTATGTGTTATTCTGATGTATAAGCTATATTATTGTAAAGTTTCAATAAAATCCATTCAGTAGTTTTTACGTGAAAGAGTAACAAACATCCATCCACCCATCCATACTTACAAACTTTCGCGCTTATAATATTAGTAGGATTTATTATTTATTACATCGACGTCTGCTTACTTTTGACCTGGTCTGAAATTCTATTAATATTTTCCAAACAATCGTTCAATTCCCTTTATTATTACAACCAGCTAATTCCTTTCTATTAGGTCTCTTTCGTCATTCAACTTTTCATTTTCTTAACTCAATTGACATGAAAATCTGGCCTTTCTCATAAAATAAAAGGAAAAAAGTCTTTTATCGAAGAAGCGGTACAAATAAGCCTTTGTTCAAACAACCCATTTATTAAATTCAGATGTTAATAATAAATTATTGTACATGAAAGAACAGTGGAAATATGGTGAGGAATTTAGCTTGACATCAGTGACTTGCATGTTAAAGTCAAAGTCAAAAGGTATTTATTCAGTTGAATCACAAAGATCACTTTGAAACGTTTTAAAGCAAATGAATCTTGGTGCCAGTTCCACGCCATGTCAAGTGATACAGAGATTTCACCATGTACCTACCTAATAATGTTACACGGTACACCATTTTTTTTTTGATATTACTTGTTGTCGGAACAAGCAGATGGCTCACCGATGTTAATTGGTAACCATCATCTAAAACAAAACAATGGCTCGCAAGCCACGATAGGAAGACCAGAATTGGACTTCCTCAGGCTAATGATGATGATAAATAAATGATTTGATCGTTGGTCATCAGCGACTGGATTTCATGGATAAACTCATTGTTTTACTTAAAAATAAAACACACTAAAGATGTTCCCATAATACCTTTTACCCCAGACCTTTTGGTAGATCGTGTGTTAAATCAGAATTAAGATGGTTCGTTTCATTTTACGCCCAAC
Organism: Chloroclysta siterata; assembly: GCA_932294275.1. Taxonomy (NCBI): domain Eukaryota; kingdom Metazoa; phylum Arthropoda; class Insecta; order Lepidoptera; family Geometridae; genus Chloroclysta; species Chloroclysta siterata. Next base: position 24,223,608 of record OW028592.1, on the reverse strand, counting down.
ACCTGAAAATGCGTAGTAGCTTTTAAAACAAATGAACGGCATGCTACTCATAAAACTACAAAATCTCGAAATCGAACTGCTTTATGCTTTTTAAACGAGTGAAAAAAAGAAGGTTTATAACCTTTTTTCACTCGGTTCTTTTTTAGATTTCGACTATGTTTTTTTGTTTGTTTGTTACGCATAAGTCCGAAATTTGAATTAATTTTTGTGATACTTACTTTTTTTGTTTGGTCCATTGGTACACGACCGGATTCGAACCTGCGTCCTTACGATTGGACCATCTTCCAATCGTAAGGTCTTTTCAACTAAACCACCGATGCTCTAACCGATACTGCAATTCACTAATCCCAAAAATGGGGGAGGCCTTGAGACTGATGATGATTATTTCTCTTAGCGAGCGTAAAATACTTTCGTGACGTGTGATTTATCTGATATCATTTCCCCGTTATTAGGTTTCCATTTATTATCACAACGGAAATTGAGGATAACAGAAACACCGCCTGCACCTACCTATTTCCGATTTCCACCGATTTCTATCTCGCATCTCAAACTAAGCAAATAGGCGTTTTTATCTGAGAACGACTTCGCAGTAGTCCCTTCGGCCATTCGACTGATGACTCCCCATTTGGCCGCCATTGGGCTTGATGAAAAAAATAACCAACCGCCTTTGTTTCGGCGCGGGCTCTGAGCCATTCGAGATGCGAGCGATGGAAAGATTGCGAATGATATTTTTAAATTTCAAATTTGGAACAGACTACCTGAAGTTGCGTTTCGATTAGCGATGTGATTGGTTGAAAATTGGCGGGATGTTTATCATGAAGGGCAAACTGAAGGAGTTTTGAAAGGGAAGCCACAGTTGGAAAATACACGTGGAAGAGTGATACTTAAATTTAGCTATGCTGTCAAAGGATAAAGATGATTGCTATATTGAAACAAATTACGGTCTCTTCCAAACATCCTCAAAAACATCAAAGTCTCTTAATATTAAGATTTCTCTCATCGGAATTAACGTAAGCGTTTTTTATGCTACTCTTATTTATGTAGGTATTTATTTAATAGCTCAAATAAAGTGGGGTCTATCTCCCCGATAGCCGTGTCACCGTTTAAAGGCGTTTTCACACGAAAGTTGGTGAAATTACAGATAGTTTTCCATACTTTCCTAACCTAACCTTATCTGAAATTGGAGCCTTTTCAAACAAAAGGGAGCTTTCGGCTGCGATTCACAGATAGAAAGATTTGAGTTTTGGTGTATTGTTTTTTTTGTGGTCTAGTGGTAATGACCCCATCTTCTGATGTAGGTAGGTGAATGGTTGAATCAGGTCTGACCAATGAGTTTTTATCGTCAAAAACAATATGTGCGCAATACGTGCTCTCAATCAGTTAAGGAAACCATCGTGTTCGTAAAGCACCAGGAAATTAGCGAGAGCGTTTTTTGTGAACTTATCGTAACACCTGCGGACACCAATCCTGTGAAGTTTGTTGCTTGTTCTTCTAGATTTGATAGTGGAACTGGTACCTAAATGATTTTTCAAATTGAACCTGGTGATACAATTGATTAAAAACCTTTAGGGCCGGTTTCACCATGCTCTGTTAGATTAACAAAGGATTAAAGGGCCGTTAAATATGTCAAAATGTACGCGTTTGACAGCTAAGGTTAGATTTAACGGTCTTTTAATCCTTGATTAGTATCTAACAGAGCATGGTGAAACCGGCCCTTAAACTTTGACTTTTCCGAATGATTACGGCAAAACCACCAAACACGGTGGCCTGTCGTCGTAAACACTTTGTCTTCTTCTTCAAGTCGTGTCACTCATTCTTTCGAAACAGTGTAGTGAAATAATTTTAAGTGCACCTCAAAACGGTTCCTTTCGAGCACTAGCCCTAAACCTAAAATGCTTAAAACCCAAAGGCAATTTTTATTTTATTCATCCAAAAAGTTAGTAATGAAAACCCTAGAGGCTGATAAACAGAGTGAACCTGCTAACGAGCCCAACTATTCCATTCAACTTCAAGCATTACACTCCGCCAAAAACTAAAACAATATAAAGCCGAGGTGATCCCGCACGATATAACTTTAAGGTCGGGACACTGTTCCTGGGGCCTTTTGTACGCACGATTTATTATCACGATGCTGTGTATATACTAACGGCCGCTTTCTGAAAGCTCGGTCAAAAATAATCGAACTTCAAATCACTCGCCATTTCAGCTATAAGTAAGTACATCAAATTAGATAGAGATAGCAAGTGACTTGACATACGATTAGTTTTTTTTAGCTTTCAGAAACTGACTTTATTGACTGAAAACAAAACTCAACAGATAATAAAAAAAGTGGTTGACCTTTTCGTACAGTTTTAATTTTTTTTAATTCTTTATTTATTAACTAGCGACTTCGCGCGGTTATTGTGGGTTATCCCTAAGAGATTATGCATGTATTATGCATATAAATCTTCCTCTTGAATCACTCTTTCTATAAAAAAAACCGCATCAAAATCCGTTGAATAGTTTTAAAGATTTAAGCATACATAGGGATATAGGGACAGAGAAAGCGACTTTGTTTTATACTATGTAGTGATAATCTAGTGTTAATGTCATCCTAGAAGGTAACACTCGCAAATATAAACGTTAACGAAGATTGAGCGCCTTTCAAAACTTATGGCTGATAAAAATTGTAGGTGCTTATTACGAGTACATAGCCTAAAAACTGTGTGGATAAATTATCGCTATCCACAAACACTTTTTAGGCTTAGGCTAGGCCTTAAATAAACTATGCAAGCTTTAACTACGTAAGTTTTTTTTTATACAGTATTGCTATTTTTTTTGTACAACTGACTGATAGAAAAAGCCGATGACCCACCTGGTGTTAACCATCACCTATAACAAAGCATTGCCTCGTAATTCAAGCACGATAGGAACGTGCCCTACGATACACTGCCCTGTGTCCATCAACTTGAGGCATACAGATGTTAAGCCTCATGTGCCTGTAATTACACCGGAAACCACACTCTTCAAATCGAAACACAGCGTTGCTGCTTGGCGGCAGAAAAAGGCGTGGTGGAAGTACTTCCCCGGACGAGCCCTTCACAAAGAACTCTACTGCTCTGCTATTCCGTAAACAACAAAATACCGTGGAGTTTCGTCTAGTAGATCCGCGTTTACTTTGATAAATAGCTTCACCTCACTCACGTTGACATTTCCACTGCCAAAGCATTCACGTGGGTGGGGCTAGTCATGGGTGAATGTATTACAAAATGACTGATTGAAAACTCACCGCAGATTCTGTGGTCACTTGAGTAAGTGTTGATGACAAACGTTCAGCACTTCAGCACCGGTGCCGGTGGCCAGTGGGAGTGACTCCACCTTCTATCGTAAGGTCGTGGGTTTAATCCGTTCGTAGATTTTGTATTAGAAAAAATATATCCGAGCTCTTAATCTATGTGATAATTCTCATCTCAAAACCCAAGCATTAAATATGCATTTATACTTTTTTTTTGTAAATACCTACTTAGAATATTATATAACATGTTGTTCTCTGTCTGGGACAGAGAACAAACATCTATGTTCACCACACAAATGTTTGTTCTCGGTGGGGATCGAACCTAAGGCCTACGGCATAGAAGGCAGAGCTACTACCAACTGAGCTGTGAAGGCTGTCAAAAGGGTAGGGTAAGCTCCTTTTATATTAAAAAGAAACTATAGACTTTTACCACCTCCAGGTTACTAAAATACATTTTTGGAACAATTGTTAACCGTGTATCGACTGTTTAAAAGTGGACAAGATGGGTAAGTGTGAGTATATTTCACACACCGTCATTGCCTCTTCAGTGGTAATCGAACCCACAACCTATACGGCGCAAAACGCAACTGAGCTATGAGGGCTGCCAAGAGAATATTATTATTATTATGAGCCCTACGGGTCCCACTGCTGGGCAAAGGCCTTCCCCCAATCCTTCCACACGTCGCGATCCTGGGCAATGTTTGCCCAGTCCATCAGGAAAACATCCAGTTCGTCCCGCCATCTCCACTTTAGTCGGCCTCATCGCCTTCTCGCTGGGTCAGGATGCCAATCTGTGGCTATCTTTGCCCACAGCTCACCTGGCATACGGCAGACATGACCAGCCCAATTCCACTTCAGCTTGGCGGCTTCAAGAGAATATAAAGTTGATAATTCTTACAACTGAGTAGAAGACTCATCACTGCTATTGATGTAAATAATGACTTAACCTTCGCTGGTTAGAGTCTAATTTGCATTACATGAACTTTAGTAGTGTGTTTGTATTGTGTATGCATTTCATGCTTGACGAACTGAATAATTATAACACATCTGCTGGCTGAAACTATGTAAAATGGCCGAGGGCATTATAAGCTGAAGTGTTCCATGTACTATGAGAGTTTGTGATATGAGTTTATTACAGTTTATAGAAAAATTTATCTTCATCAGCCTGAGGAAACTGAACATAAGCTAGAGGCTCTCGAATGGCAACCACGAACAGAAAAACGAAGCGTGGGACGCCCTCCTGCCCGACGAAATCGTGAGGATCGCGGGATATCTACCGTGCCTGGGGATCAAAGTCGTGAAGCTATTTCAGTTTTTTGAAGAACTAAATCAAAGCGTTGCGTGTACACTCCTTCACTACTACTGTATCACGGTTTTATTTTGTTTAATAACGTTTTTATGCACTCTTTAAGAGTTGCTTTGCATTTCATAAACTATTTATGACTAGATAATGCCATTAACTACTAGAGGAGAGAGATAATCAAGTTTATTAGCAAAAGACTGGTAGATGTTTTATGGTTTTAGATATTGCATTTATAGGTATACCTCTACAATAGTTAATCCATAAGAATGAATGAACAAGTTTTTTTAACGAACAATTAAAACCACTGACATACATAGATATACATACATAAAACCATTTTTTTAATACAACTAGCTGACGGAACAAGCAGATGGCCCCCTGATGTTAAGGGGTAACCATCACATATAACAAAGCATTGCCTTGCACGATAAGAACGTGACCTACGATGCACTGCCCTGAGTCCATCAACTTGAGACATACAGAAGTTAAGTCGTAGTGCCTTTTCACTAGCAACCAGACCTTTCAAACCGAAACATAGCGACCTGCTTAGCGGCAGAAATAGGCCTGGTGGTAGTACTTTCTCAGACGAGCCCTTTAAAAAACTACTACTCTTAAATATGTACATAATATAATATGTACGTAGTATGTTTAAGAGTAGTAGAGCTCTTTGTGAAGGGTAAAAACATTATTTTAACACTGCAAGGCTGAATAATAATGTTTTTACACAACTTTGTCCAACACTGAGCTTTTAAAAGACAATTACAATTGTCATGAAGCATGAAATAAGTACTGTTTTGTTTTTTACGAGTTTTATTAATTTAACGGGTTGTTAACTTTGTCTCACTATACCTACTTGAGTTATAATTTTAAAAGTGAAATGTTTTGTGTATTTAATTTGTGACATTTATTTTCGTGGTACAGTCAGCAACCAAAATAGTTGAACACATGTTGATTGTTTTCATGTTAAATGAATAAATATGCTGCAAGACACAACCTCATTTCAAGTCTCTAAGACAAGTGCTTCAGGCTATACTTTCACTGTCAGTCTTTCAGTCAGGCCTTTGGTATATGTTAAAAGCCTTATTAAATGTACACAGTTATTTATTATTTATTTGTTTTTGAACAAAATCCACAGCTCTTAAGATACTTAGTAAATACTTAGGTTCCTAACATACAGCCAATAACGGATTTACATTTTTAGAACAAGAAATGTAGGTAACAAAAAATCGACGACAGTTAAGTACCCCACAATAACAATAACTTAATAAATGACAACTAAACAAAATCAAAGACAATAGTTTTCAAGTAATTGAGTTTTAAGTAAAACGTTACGGTAGTGTGTGTTGTGTTTGTTTGAGTGTCAGGGTGTGTCCAAAAATTTCCACAAATTTCTTCAATCTCTAAGATAAATTATCATGAGTAAGTAAATTGTAAAAAAGACGAGTCTAATCACGAACAAATTTCACGTTAACGTAAACGTATTGTATCCCTAACTGCAACAATATAAGGTTGAATATCGGTACTATACGCCAACGACACAAATGTAGAGGTATTAGTGATCAAGGCCAGGGCCTTGTGGCTGTTCTTGACACGTATGGATTTTCTGTCAAAATGGCCAACTGAATCGAGATCTCGTTTTGAATTGTCAGGGGCACTTTAGCTAGCATCTTTACATTACATATTTCTAGCTGTGGGCTTATAAAGGGTGATGATGATGTCTTCTTTTTGTTGTGTTTTTTCGAAACAGTGTGGTAAAAGGATTTTAAGTGCGCCTCAAAGAGGCTCTTTTCGAGCACTTGACACACGTTTTAGAACTATTAAGGCTCTACGACATACTGGTTTCCTCATGATGACGTTTTTTTTTATACTAGCTGATGGAACAAGCAGATATCCCACCTGATGTTAAGTGGTAACCATCACCTATACATATATACAAATCATTGCCTCGTAAGTCACGCACGATAGGAACGTGCCCTACACCCATCAACTTGAGGCATACAGATGTTAAGCCTCATATGCCTGTAATTACACCGGCAACCACACTCTTCAAACCGAAACACAGCAACGCTGCTTGGCGGCAGAAAAAGGCGTGGTGGTAGTACTTCCCCGGACGAGCCCCATGTAAATGCAATAACAGTATAAACAGGCGGAAAGCACTTCTCACAAGCTTCGTAAACCTCCCTTCTTAAAGTCCTCCAAAGTTGATCGCACAGCACAAGTTCTCAAGGTTCGAGTTAGCTGTTTAAACGTCAATTTGGAACGATTGGTTGGTTAATATCTCGCGGCCTGAAGTAAGCGGAGGACTTTCGAAAACTCTTGATACTGAGTTCACTTCTGTAAATATACAGTAAATACTCGTTTGAGGGGCTGTCACAGTTTGTTTTACTACCTTCCGTATTTATGCAAAGTTTTTAGAAGGAAAACCTGTTGGATTCATGATATTTTTGCTGAAAGATTCTTTTAAGGTTCATTGCTATTTTTCATAAATAAGTTCAGTAATTTTATATCTTTTAAAACGTTAAATTTTGTTAGCGAGAAGAATTTTGACGAGTGTAAAAGTTAAGTACCCGTAGAGTTAGACCAAAAATGTGTGACAATTTTCTTCAAAACAAATGACGGCCGACTTTACTGTGGACTAACGTGACTAAAAAGTATTTAAGCTATATCACTTGACACTGGCAAGATTGTGTGTCTGTCTGAAAGGAAGTAAGAATTTGACCCTTAAATATTTATTTTATTCTGTTGTTATAGCGGCAACAGAAATACATAATATGTGAAAATTTCCACTGTCTATCACGGTTCATGAGATACCGCCTGGTGACAGACAGACAAACGGACAGCGGAGTCTTAGTAATAGGCTCCCGTTCTACCCTTTGGATACGGAACCCTAAAAACAAACGGATTGCTACGTAAACGTCATCTTAATATCTCGAGGTCCGGATCGGCCATATACCAATGATGATGATGATCAGATTTTTCAGTAAAATTATCCTCCGAATAATTTCAAAACATAAATAAATTAATTAGTACTCTACCAGCGGCGATGGGTTTGCAACCTGTCACGCATGGAATACCAACTACTGCAAAATGTGGGTATGTGCCAAATTTAATGTTTGGACGTACCTCTGACTACCCCCCTTAGACATCCTCAAAAGAATCTGGAGTTAGTACTTGGTACTAAGAGATCTGAGGAGATATCTACCGTGCCTGGGGATTAAAGTCGTGAAGCTGTTTTCATAAGTTGATCCTCTCAAATTCTCATTGTGACGTGTCCATATATCAATTTTGGAGTGTAATAGATAGCTTATACTCCACAAATATTATCATACGTAAATTATGTAAATGTGCTCGCCGCTATGCGTATAGTCTGATACCGATCTGTTGTTATTGCCAGCTCTAATTCAATTTACTAAAGACAATAATGATAGATGGCAACCCCATCCCTAATCTGTCTGCACTGAAAAAATAAAAATTCGGGGAACAGTTCAAAAGCAGCTTTTGTATAGATAGATAGAAGATAGAATTTTTTTTATTAACTTATGGATATAACAAAAACAAAACAGACTTAAAACTACAAAGTACAATGGGCGGTCTTATCGCTAAATAACAATCTCTACCAGACAACCGTATTTTAAATTATCTTCGGCATTTGTTTTTCGAGTGAACATTTTCGGTAGATTGGGGAACAAGTGTTTAATTATATATTTATTTATTTCATACGACAATGTCGTGAAGCAGATCGGAAACGTCAGTTTTTGACCTTTTTGTTTAAATTAAAAAGGTAGTTCCCGTAAAATGGTGACAGTCAGCTGATCTGATGATGGAGTCAAGGTCTGTTTATTTGAACTCTTCAATAAATAGGCTTATTGAGTTGAAGCTTGTTAACCGGACAACTAGACGCACGGATAAGTGCCACCCCTTCATGGTGGATATCCATCACTATCGCACGAAGCGCTTTGCTTCCACTTTCTTAGTGCAAACTGCCAAGGAGTGGAACACTTTACTTTCGTCGGTATTTCCGGAATGATAAAACTTAGGAATATTTAAGACAAGAGTGAACAAGTGGATAGCTAAGCGTGCTCCACCTTATACTGCATCTTCACTTTCCATCAGGTGAGATGGCGGTCAAACAGCTATAAAACAATTTAAAAAAAAACCATACCAAGTTAATAGGTGGTAGTTAGAAGCAAGCCCAAACATTGTGCTTGGCTTATTTTCCCAAATACGACGATGTGAAGTGACACTATACGCCTATATTTGCCTATTTTTTGCAAGCAAGATAGTTACACGAATAAATAAATAAAAACGTGAATACCGAACAGCCATGAGACGTGCTACCATAACACTGAAGCGGGCATCACGAGATCTCAGTTCAGTTCAGAACAACTAGCCTAAATTAATTAACTTTCTCTCAATATAATCTACATACAAATAACAGTGATTGTAATCTGATTATTAGCCACAATCTACTCAGATATTGCTAATTAGCTGACCGCAGATAATCTGCTACGATACAATATTGGCATTATATAAAAACTATTACGACAGCTACAATTTAATAACAAAGATTTTTCTTATAATGCTATTTTTTGAACTAGAACCTAAAACTGTTTTTTATTGACATAAATTAACACACAAAGAAATTATAAAGAAAAACAAATATATAAATTATTTATTTTCTTGTACTACTTGAAAAATCCATTGGTGCACGATCGGATTTGAACCCATGACCTTACTATCTGGGCAGGGTCAAATCTTTTAAAACACTTGTTCGTTCAATCAGTAATCCTTACTTCCTTCGATGCACTTTCATACATCTATTCATACACTAATACGAAAGTTATGAGCTTTAGATGTTTATATGTACCCCATGTGTAACCCCTGAACTGATCGGGATTAAACTTAGAACAAATATAGTTCGTCATTAAGATAAGCCTAATTAAGGTTTCTTTTTATCTCGAAAAATTACTTAATACTCCGTTTACACTCAGCTCATGTCCGTGGCAATGTGCAGGGACATGGGCAATGCGAGAATGTAAACAGGCCACTTACATGTCCGCCCGTGTTACCCGCGCTCCCCAAATGTCCGTTCTAAATGTGAACACACGTTGCCGGCGACGTTGCCGCGGACATATGGCCGGCCACATTTCCGTCCTCGTGAATAGCAGCGCGAATGTCTAAATGTAAACGCGGTATTAAACGGTATAGAAAACACGAACAGACCCAATAAAGCGAAACGCCTTAAATATTACTCTCTTGTCGTGTCGCTAGTTTCTTTCGAAACAGTGTGGTGAAAGTATTATAAGTGCGCCTCAAGAGGCTCCTTTCAAGCACTTGACACATGTAATAGAACTTTTTAGGTTCTACGACATGCCGGTTTCCTCACGATGTTTTCCTTCACCGTTTGAGAGTACTGGCATTGTGCACATAAATTTTTGAACAAAAAAACTCATTGGTGCACGACCGGTTTCGAACCCACGACCTTAGGATCGGAAGGCGGGGCCACTACCACTAGACCACCAGTGCTCTAAATATTACTGTAATCAATCACTACGCGAGCAAAACCGCGGGTAGCAGCTAGTAAAAAATAGGCCTTAGCTACACTGTGCGTCCCTTATAATGTCAGAGTCCTAATCCCTTTAAGCTTAGGGCGAATCAACAAGGGTTTGTGTAATCAGCCAGAAATCGAGACCCTTTTCATGATGGCACAGAGTCCACAGGCCAGCTCGTTCAATCAGGGGTTTTTTATAATTCCACTTGTTGATGGAATCAGATAAGTGGTAACCATCACCTATAACAAAGCAATGCCTCGCAAGTCACGCAGGATGGGAACGTGCACGATGCACTGCCCTGCGTCCATCACCGGCAACCAAACTCTTCAAACCGAAACAGCAACGCTGCTGTTGAATGGAATATTTAGAACTAGATATATTCATTTGAAAACCAAACGTCGGTGACAATAGTAAGTAAGCAAGAGTAAGTTTAAATATAAGTTAGAAGGGACTCATTAGGTAGCTAGCTATGTAAATAAATAATATAATGAACGGCCGGTTTCTGAAAGCTCGATCAAAACTAATCGGATGTCAGTGGTTCTTTGCATAGAACCAAGTTTTAGAGAGTAGCATTGCACAATTTCATATTGATCCAAACAAGATTTTTTACCAAAAACTTTCTGAAATGTGCGGACTAGAAGTTATTTATCGGTTTTCAGCCTCTTAACGGCAAACAGTTTCACGACTTTTATTCAATTATAGACATAATTATCATGTCCAACTATGATGACATCTTGTGATGATGGTAAAATTATTGAGAGGTACTTCAGAAGCCCAAAGCCGGTTATGCCTATAAGTACCTTTAATATATAATTACCTTTACAAATAACACTTTAATAATATAAGTATCTTTTTGTGTAGATTGAGTGTGTACTAGCTTTTTCTTTTTAAGGTTTCTTTGCGAGACTTTTTTGTACTTAAGCCAGATTAGCGCGCTTAAATAATGATGTTGCTTTGTTTCATGTGAAGTCTGTTCACATTTATTAACTTATATCGATTTTTGATCGTTAGTAGCAAGATGTGTATTTTGTATTTCGATTGTCCAAGCCTGGGCATTGACCTTTTAAAGGTTACACATTTCTTTTGTAAGTAAAAGCCTTTTTGGTAACATTAAAAAAGATCGCATTTAGAAGAACTAGCATATAGAATTGAGGTCGCGCAAACTCATAATTTGAAATGTTCCAATTTCAAATTATGAGTTTGAATTTCAAGAGTTTTAAAAAACGAACAACGGAATTCAAAACATTCATCACCATTCCCATTGTATAGTTTTAAAAACATTGTAAAACTGTACACTAGAAAGGCAACTGGCTGCGCGAGGTAAAAATCGTATCTATGGTAATTTATTTCATTTAGTAAAGTGAGAGAACGGTTGAATAATGCATGGTTCCTTAGCTCGGCCTTTGTGACCATTTGTTTTATTAAAAGGAAATGTCATAGTTCATGTGTATGCAGAGGGACAAAACTTGGAATCGTATTCTGTTATCTGTAGAAGTAACAGCTTTTAAATTTTAATCGTTTTTTTTTTTAATTCTTGCATATTAATTTCGGTAGGGTTTTATAGATTTGCGGTTTCAAACAACGTATGAGCAATATGAATGAAAATGTAATAAGATTTGGATTAGAATTAAAATGTTTGACAAAAAAACTGCTAACTATTTTAAAATTTAAATAAATAACAGGCACCTCGGCCTTTAAATAGACTAAAACCTTCTACTTTTTCACTTGATGCTGGTAAGTTTGTCGGTCAAAGTGACAGAAAGGATTCAAGAAAAAAAGTGGAGGAGTTTTAATTAGAAATTGTAGAATTTTTAATTGAATGAAGTCAACCAATTTATTCACAACGCACAACATGCAAGCATATTTATTTTAGCCATACGTTTTTGACTAATTGATATTTTTCTTAAGAAGTTATGTACCTACTTCTTCTTTATTTGTGGCTATTCAGTGGCTGGTTTTACCATTGTCAAGATTGTTTGTTGAAAATTAAGAGGAAGACGTTTGATAAAAGAAGACAATGGAATTTGATAGAGTGACGGATGTGCTGATTTGGCGTATATATTTGGGGCCCTTGCTTTACGGGTCGACGATATTGGTTCAAAAATCAGGATCCTGTCCTAAGTGAGTGCAGTTGCGAACCCTGTGTCCTTTTTAGGGTTCTGTACCCAAAGGGTAAAACGAGACCCTATTACTAAGACTCCGCTGTCCGTCCGTCTGTCAATCCGTCTGTCACCAGGCTGTATCTCACGGACCGTGATAGTTAGACAGTCGAAATTTTCACAGATGATGTATTTCTGTTGCCGCTAAAACAACAAATACAAAAAAAAAATTACAAATATTTAAGGGGGCTCCCATACAACAAACGTGTTTTTTTGCCCTTTTTATAGATAATCGTACGAAACCCTTCATGCGCGAGTCCGACTCGCACTTGGCTGGTTTTGTTTGTACTACTTGTTGATGGAAGAAGTAGATGGCCCACCTGATTATCAGTTGTCCATCACCTATCACAAAGCACTGCAACACTAAATGCTTAGATTGTGAGTATGCGCAAATCATGATCATCATCAGATATTTATGTGGTTATTTTAGTATTTACCTAGAACTTGAGTATGATTATTGTATGATGGTGCTGAACTTTAAGTACATATGCGAACCGCTAAGGAGTGGAACTCATTACCGTCGTCTGTTTTTCCTGACCACTACATTATCAGTCTCTTCAAGGCAAGAGTGAATAGGTGTCTTCTAGACCGTTCTGCTCCAACGTCGGCTACATCGTCGCTTACCATCAGGTGAGATTGTAGTCAAAGGACGGTCTATTCATTGTAAAAAAAAAAAACATAAGTTTGACTCACACTTTGCTGATTTTACTTTGTTTATTTTTTAACCACAGACATTAACAACTGTTAAATATTGGTTTGACAGTAAACATTATTTACCCAAACAGTTGTTACCGACAAATACTTTTAATTAAAACACTCAATTCCGTTCGCCAAATGAAATTTAATTTTGGAAAATAAACGGCTGTAGCGTTTGTTTCCTAAATTTTAATACGGTTATATCTGGTATAAACTGGTATAAACCGGTTCGAGGCAGTAATTAGGACTGAGCGGACTTGCCGGGTACAGCGCGCCTGAGTTTAATGGTGTTTGGAGTTGTGTTACTGGGTTAATTCAGTATTCTGTGACGATCTGTTACAACTGGATTTAAAGGTTCTTCCTGTGGGAATATTGCTCTGATTATTATGTTCTATCATCAATGTTATTAAGGTAAGGACAAATGAAAATGTTGATTAAGTATTTTCGATACAATTTTTTTTATGAAAACAAGCGAGCCACATAATTTATATTGTACCTACTTACTGCTCTCACTACCTCTGATGACTTCAGCCGCTGTACGACTGAGCGCATTGCACTTGCTTGGGGGGTGTAGTGGTTGGTACAGAAAAAAGTACCTATCTTTTGGTATTTAGTTCAATCTATGTCTGCCTGTGTTTCCCTACGTCTGCTATGGGTTTTAATAGTACATTGTTACCCTAGGGGTGAATTTTAAGAGTAGTAGAGCTCTTTGTGAAGGGCTCGTCCGGGGAAGTACTACCACCACGCCGTTTTCTGCCGCCAAGCAGCAACGCTGTGTTTCGGTTTGAAGAGTGTGGTTGCCAGTGTAATTACAGGCACATGAGGCTTAACATCTGTATGCCTCAAGTTGATGGACGCAGGGCAGTGCATCGTAGGGCACGTTTCGATCGTTCGTGACTTACGAGGCAATGCTTTGTTATAGGTGATGGTTACCACTTAATATCAGGTGGGCCATCTGCTTGTTCCAACAGCTAGTTGTATAAAAAAAAAGAATAACAATAAGTATCAAAGTGTAGACAGAAACAGATGAAATCAAAATTTAAAAAAGTCATTAATGCGAATCAACTTCGACGAGGAAGGATGACAAATGGCAATCGGTAAAGTCGCTCCAATCCTATTCTCTTCGTGAATTGTTGGGGTTTAGATTATCTGTTCAGCTTCTGGACACCGTATTTCAAACTCCGGATAAACTTCGATTAAACGGAACGGCCTGTTTTTGGTTTACGACACGATTGCGCCAATTCTTAGATTTTGTTGCCTTTGAAATCAAAAGGAGCGTGGACTTTTCGCGCCTGCATTTTTGAGAACATTTGTAATGTTAAATTCAACTTGCTAAAAAAAAAAACTTGCTAAAAAAGTAATTTGTAATTATCATAAGTATGCAACTTGTATAAAAAAATATCAATAGCCCTTACAGCTCGGTACCCAAGTCTTAAGTTTTGTTTTTACCTTTTTTGTTTGAAACACCGAGAACAAAAATTGTGTAATAATCGTAGATAGAATATTTAGCAAGTAGAATATTTAGCCATCAGCAACGCAAGTACCGATATTTTTACGAACTATGCAATCGTTACATTTGACATTCCTATTCGTGAAAACGGGTTTTAGCGATTTTTTGGTGATTTTGACGAAGGTCGATATTCGTAAAATTTTTGCGAATTTCGGTAAAATGCGAGTATGGTACTTTTGTTTTCACGATCATATAATGCCGCGACATGATCTTTCACGTGTTCCCACCAAACTCTAAAAGATTAAAGAGCAATCCATAGACATCTGTGTTCAAAACCGAAAGTTTCCGAGCCATTTTACAATTATCGCGAAAATTGGCGATCGTCATAAGATAGGGACCCCGAGTTCGGTACTCGCACAATTCTTCATTATCTAAAACATTAATCTTAGCATACAAATGAAAACATAATACATACACTATTATTACTAGAAAACTCTGTAGTTTAATCGACTTGACGCCCCATTTATTTTAGGAGTAGTCAGAGGCTCATATCTGTACACACAGCCCTTATATCTGTCTATTAATAAAGCCTGTAACCGTAAAAATGTATGAAAGCACGTGTTTGTGATAAAAATAAACGATAATAATGAAACTCATTAGCCCTGATTATAGCCTTAATGCGTTCACATTACCCTTGCTCGCGTGAGTATAATGGCGATTGTAGATAATGTGTAAGAAAATGCGTCTTATCGCGATAGTAGGCGTTTTAATTTGATGTTACACATAACCTTTGCCTTTTTTTATCAGTTTTTTTTATACTACTTAATGATCAAATAAGCATGGGCCACCTGATGTTAAGTAGTAACCATCCTACTAATCCTACTAATATTATAAAAGCGAAAGTTTGTAAGTATGGATGGATGGATGTTTGTTACTCTTTCACGTAAAAACTACTGAATGGATTTTAATGAAACTTTACAATAATATAGCTTACATCAGAATAATACATAGGCTACTAATTTATAAAGATATTGTGTGACTAATCCTGCGCAGACGAAGTCGCGGGCACCAGCTTGTCACCAATAAAATAGCATTATAATTGCCTTGTCAGCCACGCACGGTATGAACGTGGCCTTTGATATATGGCCCTGTGTCCATCAATTTGAGGCATACCTACAGATATAAAGCCTCATGTGCCTGTAATTTCACCACCAACCACACCCTCAGCATGCTTCTTGACAACAGAAATAGGCACCACCATGCCTAGTACCTCCTAGGCATGGTGGTGGTAGGTAGGCAAGATGTTTGGATGTTTGTGGCTCTATCACGACCAAACCACAACGATTTGGGTTAAACTTAGAACAAATATTAAAGTTCGGCACTTGGATTAGCATTTAGGCCATTTTTTAGGGTTCCGTACCAAAGGGTAAATCGGAACCCTATTACTCCGCTGACTCCGCTGTCCGTCTATCACCAGGCATCTCATGAACCGTGATAGTTAGACATTTGACATTTAAACAGATGATGTATTTCTGTCGCTCTAACAACAAGTAATAACTTTAAAAATAAATAATTTAATTTATAAATATTTAACACTTCCAATACAACAGACATGATTTTTTTGCCATTTTTATAGATAATGGTACGGGACACTTCGTGTGCGAGTCCGACTCGCACTTGGCCGGTATTATTATACCTAAAAATTACCTGAAATAGGGAAATAATAAACCGGAGCTAACCCAATAAAGCGATTTTAGTAATCAGTACTTATACGCTAGCTAAGCTATGGACGGCAGTAAGTATAACTTATAACGTAAATAAGCATCTATTACCCAAAATAAGAGTTTAAGAGTAGTATAGCTCTTTCTTAAGGCCTCGTCCGGGGAAGTACTACCACCACGCATTTTCTGCCGCCAAGCAGCGTTGCTGTGTTTCGGTTTGAAGAGTGTGGTTTCCGGTGAAATTACAGGCACATGAGGCTTAACATCCGTACCTCAAGCTGATGGTAGGGCAGTGCATCGTAAGGCACGTTCCTATCGTGCGTGACTTAGGCAATGCTTTGTTATAGGTGATGGTTAACATCAATTCAATTTCAATTGCAAGGTCAATTTAACATCAGGTAAGCTAGATAGCTTACCTGATGTTAAATTGTCATCATCATCATCATCATCAACCTATGTTCGTCCACTGCTGGACGTAGGTCTCTCCCAAGACGTGCTTTATTTGTGTCTATCATTTTGGGAGGGTTTGGGCATGCGGGTTGGCGATCGCAGAGGCACAATTTTTCACGCCACTGACGCTGCTGCCCGTCAGCGGCTGGGGATTTGATTGTGCCAGGATTGAGAAGGGCTATACCGCCATCGACCGGTCGTCAGAGCCTCGTCTGTTACTGCAGGATGTACCGCGTGCAGGTGAAGGTTGACTATTGGAGCTAGAGGTGTTGTGTAGCTCCCTTACATCCCTATGTATGTATGTTAAATTGTAACCATCACTAATGTATTTGTAATTTTTTAAACATCTGCTTGTTCCATCAGCAAGTCATATAAAAAAAATACCTTCTTAATTCCAATTGATTTACCAACCGTACTTACAGCCCACTAATTGAATCCTACAGTCCAGAAAACCCCAATTATTTGACTTAAGTTGAATCGTGTTGTGTAAACTCAGGTTTAATCATTCGTTCGGCTGAGACAGTTGATTAGAGGACCCTGGTTGTGCCAGCAGGCTTTAATGAGGCCTGCCCACTGGCCGTAGCATATTGACCACGTACCGGATTGCTGAACGAAACACACTTTTTTTTTCTTAAATTTTCGCACTTAAGGTTCTTCTTTTTGTCATGTCACTGGTTTATTTCGAAACAGTGTGGTGAATGGATCTTAAGTGCGCCTTACATACATTACCTTTTTGGGGCGTAAGTAGCTTGGATATCATCTTTGTAGCTAAAGTCAATCTCACCTGCTCGTGGTGCACCTTGCTAACTAACGAACGAGGGTCAGGCGTACACTGGACCCCCTGTGGTCGTGTGTGCATTCGAGCACTTGACACATGTTTTTTTTTGGGTTAAAATCCAAAAAAGATTCCTCGACATGCCGGGATCCTCACGATGTTTTCCTTAACCGTATTGAGAGTAACATGGCACTCTTCACATGTTTTTTTTTAAAGAGAAAATCTTGTTGATGCGTGATTTTTTTTTGAACTAACGTCCTTAGGATCAGAAGGTGGAGCGCGCTATCACTAGGCCACAAGTGCTCTAAGTTAGACTATTAAAAGTAAATAGGCCTTAGCACTTTTTGCTGATAATTTATACAGCGTTAGGAGCAACCTTTCAATGATGTTCCTATACACACGTAAGGCCTTACTACAAAAAATCTGTCAAATGATATAATTATAAACTATGCTTAAACTAATGCCATCTCTTACCAATGAGAGTAGTAGAGCTCTTTGTGAAGGGCTCGTCCGGGGAAGTACTACCACCATGCCTTCTTGTGCCGCCAAGCAGCGTTGCTATGTTTCGGTTTGAAGAGTGTGGTTGCCGGTGTAATTACAGACATGAGGCTTAACATCTGTATGCCTCAAGTTGATGGACGCAGGGCAGTGCATCGTAGGGCACGTTCCTACCGTGCGACTTACGAGGCAATGCTTTGTTATAGCTGATGGTTACCACTTAATATCAGGTGGGCTATCTGCTTGTTCCATCAGCTTGTACAAAAAATATGTTTTATCTAAGTATATTTATTTTTAATACCTATATCACAATAAAACTTCAGTACGGTCCTTGGACATTCAAAATAGAGGAGGATACGCTAAGCTTGCTAATAAGCTGTAAACCTGTTGATTTATCATAACTCCATTAATATAAGCCTTCGGGCTCACAGTGCAGTGGTCAATACGTGCGGAGCTGACTTCGGCATCGGTTTTGAATGTTTAATTGACTTACAGGCTGTAAGTCAAACTTACAGGCTGTAAGTAAAACTGAGCTGTAAGTTACAGCTCAGTTTGTAGTAGGCCTTCGGCACTGTAGGTCATGAGTTCGATCCTCAAAGTCAAAGTCTTTTGACTTTGACTTTGAGGATCGAACTTACTATTCAACTAAACTATTCAATAAAACTCAATAAAAATAAATTTAAAATTTAAATAAAATCACAAGGATCACTTTGGAACGTCTTAAAGCTAGGTGACTCTAGGTGACAGTTCCACGCGACCAAAGCCTAGAAGAACAGGCAACAAACTTACGGCTTGGTTCCTACCGTTCTTTTGTATGATCTTTGTTGCAATGTGATATAATACAATATTGAAGCTCCTGTGTGATGCCAATCGAATTTAGTGAGGCGAAGGCATAACAGAAAAAGGTAAACATAATACTACGCTTCAAACTAATAAAACCTAATACCTCATTCAGGACCAGCATGAATTTACGAAAAATTAAAGAATTTTATGACATACATACCTCTATATGATTCAAATACACGCACGCTTCGTTTAGTTTAGTAGTAAATTTACAAAAAAAGTTACTTAGTTTATGAGATTTGTGATTTAAATAATGTATTCAGGTTTGTTTAGTTTGGGTCAAGATGCATTGTGAAATGTCAGTCAATGCTTGTTATATAAAGCTAAAATTTGAACCGTTTGAACTGAGATTGCCTGCAGTCCCAGGTGTTATAATTGTAAAGAGAACAAAAGCGGCACACTATCGTCACAATTTCACCCCCACGTTGAAATTAGGCATTTTTTCTCCGCTAAATGTCTCTCAAAGTGAACGCCGGCGGAGCTATTACCTAAGAAGGAGCAGTAGCGATATCACTAGCAGTATTAAGTTGTTTTTTGAATAAATAATTGAATGAATTAATGAAAACACTTTATTGTACACTTAACTGAACATAAGTAGGTACACTTAAAAATATAAAATAAATTTGTAAAATGGGCGGACTTAAAGCAGGAAGTGATCTCTTCCAGTTAGTAGCAGGTGCACGAGGAAAGTTATAAGAGTAGTCAAAAACATTACATAAATAAATATTTACAATAATGGGTAGATTATTGTAAATATGATACTAAATAAAATACCTACACACAATTGCACCGATATCGTTGTCTGTCGTGCTAGTCGACTGTAGTGTAGAAAAAAAAAGCTTGATTTTCTAACATTTATTTTTCTTTGTCATTCACACTGATGGCCCTCTCTCGGAAAATTTGTAATCGACAAACAACGAATATTTTAGTGCCAGTATTGCATTCGCAACTGCTTGTCTTTAGGTAATCACCCTGCCGAGTGTCTGGTCTCGACTTATGCCACAGACTACAATTGTATCTGTCGTTGTTTTGCATCACTTTTTCATCGTTTTACGGAGAGTTTGAACCATTCATACGCTATAATTTTTTTGGATATATTGTAGTGTTTGACTAAAATTATTGCCTATTTACGATTGCAACGACGAAGGCCGTTGTAATGCTGTCGCGGACCGGTCGCAAGCTACTTACAAGGACGGCGGGGCTATAAAAATGATTTTATAAATAAATAATGCATAATTAAATAAAGTGTCTTGTAATGTGTCTTGCCTGCTAGCTGTTACACTGTCGCTGATGGACGCAGGACAGTGCATCGTAGGGCACGACCTTAACGTGCTGTGCGATCTTAACGTGGATTATATTTGTTTCCATAGAAATTGTATTTAGTTTGGATACAGAATAAAAATAATTATGATCAAGCGCTGTGTAAAATATCCAACATTAAGAAATTAAAGTCTATAGGGTTATAGGTATTGAATGAATGGTAATAAGTTACATTGTAACAATTACAAAAGAACGGTAGGAACCAAGCCGTAAGTTTGTTACCTGTTATTTTATGCTTTGGTCGCGTGGAACTGGCGCCTAAATTCACCTAGCTTTAAAACGTTTCAAAGTGATCTTTGTGATTTAATTGGATAAATACCTTTAGACTTTTTTTTTACTTTTGCTTGTTCTATCATCAAGAAGTATACAAAAAAAACTCGAAACGCCCTCCAGGGGTGCTTATCGAGACTATAAGAAAACTCTATGAAAACTCGCATTGCATAAAAACAAAACAAATAAATAAAATAGATATTTTAATAAAAAAGATCAAAAAATCTAACTCCGTTCCTTAAATTGTATTTAGCAGTGAAGCAAGCCTTGTGTACGTTACTTTGTGAAGGCATTTCGAGGGCATTTTTCTGGAACGCGGTCCATCTTCGTCTTGTTGTCGCGGGAATTTGAAGAGAAATATTTTAACGAATACCTCAAGTTGGGTGTAATAAGTTTTTTAAGAAAAATTTACCTTTCTGGAACGCTTGGTTAGATAAATGTGAAACAATTTAGAATTTTCTGCAAGGCAGTATTTTTGAGATAACTTTTCACTCTGTAGGTCATTTTTGGTGAGTAAAGTTTTCTGACGAAGCATTTTATAAACCTCTTACGGTCATGTTTAACATTTAATCTAAAATTAAAAATTATGATGAAGAATTAAATAAATTGACAGTTATTCATATTATTATATTTATTTTGTGCACAAGATAGGTTTTCGAAGTTCCTCACAGTTGCTCGGAGTTGTACTGAGTCGTACACATAAACACGACACCATTTTTAAGTATCAATCTTTATACATAGATGTTTGTTCTCTGTCTGGGTGTTATATAATATTCTAAGTATGTATTTACAAAAAAAAAGTATATAAGTAGTATATCAGCTATCTGGTTCCCATATCACAAGCTTTGGCTTAGTTTGGGGCGAGATAGTGCTGTGTGGAATGTCCACCAATATTTATTTATTTATTTATTTTTATTTATTCATCTTATTTTTGCAATAAATTATATTATTCGTATTATTTTCGCAATAAATTATATAATTCTTCATGTGGCTATTTTTTTCACTGGTCAGTCCGCCTATGTCCTTGATAGTACGCCTCAGAATCTCTCACGTAAACGTCACTGGAAAGTGAGAACTAATTATTGATGTAAGAAATAACCTGAAACCTAAAAAGTAAAACTTAACTTACCTACATTACTAAAAACACCTTTTAGTCAAAGTGTACATGTAATTATAATAGGAAAATACTACTTCTAACTGTAATAATATTGCAATTATGTAGATGTATTACTTATATTAGCTAACGAGTGCCTACCTGATACGAACCACTTATAACGTGTAATTGCAAATAAGCATGGCGCTATGTTTGTAACAGACTTAAGAGTAGTAGAGCTCTTTGTGAAGGGCTCGTCCGGGAAAGTACTACCACCACACCTTTTTCTGCCACCAAGCAGCAACGCTGTGTTTCGGTTTGAAGAGTGTGGTTGCCGGTGTAATTACAGGCACATGAGGCTTAACATATGTATGCCTCAAGTTGATGGAAAAAAATGCGTAATGGCAACAGGAACACCGCAAATTTTAAGCATTATTTAAATTTAAGCACCATTTTATACTTTGAGTGGTATTGCCTGAACTGGATTTTAGATGGAGCAGGCTTGACCAGCATCGATACCATCCTCACAATCAATCCACAGGAGAGGCACTGTCAAGAGATGTGGAGCTGACTAAGGTACGGGTTGCCCCACGATGTTTTCCTTCATCGTTTAGGACCACTAAAATTCATTTTCTGAACAGAAAATTGAAAAAAAAAAACATCTACATATTGAAATATTATTACAGTTAGAAGTAGTACGTACCTAATATAATTACATGTACACTTATACTAAGAGGCCTTTTTAGTACTGTTTAGACTCTAAAGAATTTAAACGCCTTTCATGAAATTCATCGGTGGTGTGGTTCTATTCAATGCCAGGCCACGGCCACGGCTTAACTCTGTTTTACCTATTTTAGAAGTGTCCATTATCGAATCCCTTGCCACGTCCAAAGAAAATAGCACATTTTCTACGTCTTTCCGCTACATGGCAGTTTGGCAGAGTGCATTGCGACCTATCCAGTGCCAAAATGTAAATTATTTGTGACAGATAATATTTCAATTTACTGAAAATTGTAATATTTATTATTGTTGGATATTTTATACAGAGCGCTTGCTAGCCCATAATTATGTTTATTTTTATTCTGTGTCCTAACTAAGTAAAATTAAAAACCTTGTTAATGAAGTAAATAATATTATAATAGGCCCTTTTTCCCGCCATTTTATAGCAGCTCTATAAAGTACACTTGTCATTGTCACATCCATGTCAATGAAAAGAGACAGCAATCGACTTATCGGTCAGATTAGCTAATGCAGATCTGACCAATATAATAAGACCATTATTGTTTAAACATGTTTAGGCTATGGGCATGTAAAATTAATCGGTTTATGTGAAATTTGTGTTTTTAATAAATTAAATAACTTTTTACGACAATAATATTAAAATTACACTACTCAGAATCAGTGTTATTATAGCGAGAAGCATCGCCTCTGGCCGATGACCACCATTCATAATAAACTTGGCTCGTATCGCCCAGGTGAACATTTGGCATAATGGCCGCTTTACCTGAGTTAGCACCTGCCTATAGATGTTATCTGTGCTAAATTTACCACCATCTGGGTGCTAAATTTATCCAGGATTTCGAGATTAGAATAATATTAAACACAAAATATGGCGTTCATATTTATAAGATGATTTAACCAGTCTATAATATTATTATTATTTTCTTCTTCGTTTCTGTCAGTCTTTGAAAATCTTACCAGTGTCAAGTGAAATAGATTAAATAGTTCTTAGTCAAGCCATAGTCTTCTTCTTGCCGTGTCACTAATTTCTTTCGAAACAGTGTGGTGAAAGGATTTTAAGTGCGCCTCAAGAGGCTCCTTTCGAGCACTTGACACATGTTATAGAACTTTTTAGGTTCCACGACATGCCGGTTTCCTCACGATGTTTTCCTTCACCGTTTGAGAGTACTGGTATTAATTGTGCACGTAAATTTTTTGAACAGAAAAACTCATTGGTGCACGACCGGTTTCGAACCCACGACCTTTAGGATCGGAAGGCGGGGCCGCTTCCACTGGACCACCAGTGCTCTCGCCATAGTAAAGTTGGCCGTCATTTGTTTTGAAGAAAACTTATTCTTCGCACATTTATGGTTCCTTTGCGTCATTTTGACAGACAATCTTACCAAAGTCAAGAAAAAAAATTAAAACTTTGTCTTTACGTCAAGTTGGGCCATTGTTTAAAAAAACGGTGGCGGTCACACATAATAAAAACATGAAAACCTTTGAGAAACATTTTCGTTCAAATAAGAAGTAGGTATGTGACACTCAAAATACAATGAATAAAATTATTAAGAACTATGTCATTTTGACCATACTTCGTGGGAATAATACATTTTATTTAATTAAAAAAAAAACACTTTAATTCCTACTGCTCACACTTTGTGCTGTTTGACTAAAATTGTAACAGCGAAGTAGTGATGAATAATTGATAGAGGCAGCTAATTGGTCAATTGATTTACGGAAGTAATATCTACTTGATGAATGGGTTCCTATTAGCTGATTTTACAGAGATTGATTGGTGGTGGAACGTTTTGTTATTCAACTGAAGAAAAACGGTGTTTGGTTTGTAATTTAGGCGAAAAGTGAAGCTTATTCAATTGTCATTGTTAAATAAACAGGCAAACATACATGCAACCAGTGCAAACATACATACATAAAAACACGCCTGTTTCCCAAAAGGTTAGGCAGAGACCACGGATTTCCACTTGCTACGATTCTGAAATACCTCTAGGGTACTAGTAACAAGCATGAAAGCAAAAAATATATACAAATTCACTTTAAATGATAAATAGTAGACCAATTGATGATAATTAAGCATGTTATGAAATAATTAGTGGCATAAAATATAATGAAAATTGATGTTGGCCAATTTTCTATAAATAAACTTTTATAAAAAATAACTGTTATTTAAAAAAAACATAAAAAAACCCTTAGAGGAATATAGGTTGAACGACAAAACTCCCAAACACAACGTTATTTTTCATTGTACGGGTCTCAAAACCTTTCTAAACCTCAGCATTGCGGAGTGACTGATTGTGCCCTAGAGGTTTATCATTTCCGGAACGGTACGCAACCCTAAAAACCGGTTCAATATTTACTCGATGTCCAGCCAATCAATTAAAGGATTTAAGCCGCGGACTGTCTCATGAATAAAACATATCCACCGGTGGGACGAAACCTACCACTTGGTAATTCCCACGGCTCGGATGTTTTATTGTTTACGGTAAAATGAATTTTGAGTATCCGCTACCTTTTGGAGACTATATTTATGCAAAACATTGATAGCCCTTATTGCTCAATTGGTAGCCTTTTGCGCTGTAGGCCATGGGTTTGATCCCCACTGAGAACATTTTTTTTTTGTTATATGTTTGTTGTTATTATACAGGGTGTTAAAATAACACTCCCGAAAACTTCAGGGGGCGAAAGTACCCATCAATATGAATAACTTTTTCTGAGGAATCAACACTGTGAACGCGAAAAAAAACAGCTGTTTCATACATTTTAGCCAGGTATTTAACTTTTGCATGAATTTGGACATAGCCAGAGGCTTGAAATTTTATAGTTGGTAGAAGGTACAGCTTGTATTTTGCATAAATTTCCATGGTTTTACTTTAGCATTATCGTTCAAAACTAGCGCGGTGGGCAGTTATCCTTATTTTATGAAGATAGAAAATGCTTCTTTGATTTAACTGATGCTTAAAATTAACCTTGTCACTGTTTCTCATATCCATTAGTAAAATATAAAAGAAGATTGGTTTGTAATCAAAAACCGACCAAAAAATTACAGTCAAAAACTGACTGCTTCATACTGGCTGCTGGAATCTTCAAAACGCTATCAAAAAGTCCTTCTAAAAATTGAACTAGACTTATTTTGCGTAAAAACATGAAAATATCTCCGAAACCAAACGTTAACCCATCGTAGCTTAAACGACTTTACCAACGAAGTTCAATTTCGAAATATCGCTTTTTTAACCGGTATTTTCTGGTTTTTACCAGATTGAAGTCCGCCTATTAATTCTCTGCATCGTTTGTCAAATCAATAGCGCAGTTTTGCCGGTGACAAAATGATGAGAAAATAAAAGGAAAAAGTGTGGGTGCAAAACTAAACCTTTTTGCTTTAGGATAAGGTTCTCTAAAAAATGAAGTGCTTGTAACATGGTTGGAAATTTTGATACAAAATAAGATGGCTCGTGCCGATAAAAGTCTGTCACAGCATCGCAGCTTTATAGTTATAACTCAAAATATATTATTATGTGATCGCAGCTTTACAGTTATGACTTAAAATATATGTGATGTCTTATATATTTCAAAAATCCTGACGCTACATTTAATAATAAAGAACCATCACTTTAAAAAAAACTTATTGAATTTTATGTCACTAACTTTTCTTGTATAAGTGGAAACATTTTATTCATATTTATGTTTTATTTATGAGAGATTTTTCTTTTTTTTATACAACTAGCTGATGGAACAAGCAGATGGCCCACCTGATATTAAGTGGTAACCATCACCTATAACAAAGCATTGCCTCGTAAGTCACGCACGATGGGAACGTGCCCTACGATGCACTGCCCTGCGTCCATCAACTTGAGGCATACAGATGTTCAGCTCCATGTGCCTGTAATTTCACCAGCAACCACACTCTTCAAACCAAAACACAGCGTTGCTGCTTGGCGGCAGAAAAAAGGCATGGTGGTAGTACTTCCCCGGACGAGCCCTTCACAAAGAGCTCTACTACTCTTACTAAAATCTACAGCCCTTAATGTAATACAAATATTTTTAATGCTTATCTTACGGCCAATGACAGGTGTTCTTTTTTTAGAATATTTTTTTTTTATAATGGAATTACGAATTACAATGAAACTTTATGTAGATATTGTTTTTAAATGTGGCATAAATAAATGATATTGTATTGTAAGCTGCCAAGTCGAATTATTTGCAGATACACTTCACCTTTATTTGCAAAAGCAACGCCAAACGCGTTTCTAGATTATCAAAATGTGTACATAAGCTGTCTACAAATAGAATTCTATATTCGTGCGGCATGCGAACTGTTTGTTCTGCTGACTGTACACGTGAATGTCGTACGACGTTTCCGGTGAATGTTGATTTTCTTAAGAAAATACAGTTACGCGACAGGATTCGATTGCGTGAGGTAGATAAACGCTGGATTACATGATAAGATGGAGTAAGTTCGAATGAGATGGTGGCCAACTTGATGAAGTTTTTAGGCCGCCCAAGGCCTCCGTCATGGCTTAACATTTTGAGTGGGTGATAAGCAGGGGTATAGTTAGAGTTTTTAAGTACCAAATGACGTCAAATACGCTACTACGAAATCTAAATATGGATATGCCTTTTTTAATCCCTGTGTCGGAAACGATTCCGGTTCGAAATTTAATGTGATAAAAACTGACGTTACCGATTGGAAACCTTTCAGAATGTTTTAAAATAGCCCTGCTGTACGTGTAACGTGTAACGCTACTTAGTTTGTGTTTAACATTGGAAAAAAGAGTTTTAGAACACAATAATATCAATCTTAACATCAGGTAGGCCATCTGCTTGTTCCAATAGCTAGTTGTATAGCTAGTCTTGTTCGGCAGTTGTATTAAAAAAAACTAATAAATTTAGAAAACCAATTTTTATTTATCACCAATTCCGGGTTTCAAAGGCATATCCATGTTCAGATTGCGTAGGTTATTTTACGTCATTTGGTACTTAAAAACTCTAACTATTCCGACCCCTGGTGATAAGTGATCTAGTGATAGAATACATAAAAAAAAATATTCAGTCAAGATAGATAAACCAAGTTAATTTAAAAACCGGGATGTTTATTGTCTCACGGGGCAGATAACAGTAAGTTGTTAAGATATAAATAATAATGCTGTATTAAAATGACTAATATAAGTTACAATTCAGCACCAGCTTGTGGTTATATGAACCATAAGCTGGTGCCCTGGACTTCGTCTGCGCAAGATTAGTCACACAATATCTTTATAAATTTTAGCCTATGTGTTATTCTGATGTAAAAGCTATATTATTTTAAAGTTTCATTAAAATCCATTCAGTAGTTTACGTGAAAGAGCAACAAACATCCATCCATCCATACTTACAAACTTTCGCGTTTATAATATTAGTAGGATATTTTTTTATGTTTTAATTTTTCCAGCAGCTTCTATTCAGCCAAAGTTAAGTTAAGTACAGTATTTAGGTTATATTAAAAACAATGAAATATGAATCGTACAAAATACAAACAACGTTAAACAAAACAAAAGCTATGAACATCTAATAAGACATTAAGAATATATACGCAGGTAACAGCTATGCACCTATGAAATAATATGTATATATTGTACCTACTGTTACGTTGTAATTACGTTTTCTCGTACCTGCGTGAAAGGGATTGACAGCTGCTAATTGGCGAAAGAACACTGCCAATTATACAGACAATAGGTAATTACCAAAGTAATTTATCAAGTTATAAGCATTCTGGATAATTTATAACGTCTCATGAACGTAAGATACCTTGGGCATAACGAGGAATGAGGTTGTATTTGTGTGCGGCGATGAGTTTGCAACCTGTCACGTATTTCGTACCGGATACAGAAAAATTTGTTATATTCTTTACCTTGATATTCGGTATCTGCTAGAAGGCAAAAACTCATACACTCCACTGTCTGTTTTTTTTTTCAATTTAAATAAAGCCGAGCCAGCGAATCAACTGGAAAACTGTTGATTTTCTGGTTTAGAATCTTTATTTCTCAAAAGAATTACAAAGAATCACATGCTTAGAATAATATTGACAAGACAAATTTATTGGTTTCGTACGTTTAAAACATTTAAATAAAATAAACACGTAAATATCAGTTTGCCACAGCAATTTACCTACACATTTTTTGAGCGTTTTATTGGAATCTAGATGAAATTTCCAGTTAGAAACTACTTTTTTATTTATCTACTATTCTTACTTGAATTGTCCACAGTCATAAAGTTGAAATAGTAATAAATAAGTCAGTTAATAATTATGTCAGTATTTTGTAGGAGTATAGCGGAAAATAACCTAAACGAAGTAGCTTTGACTTCCCAAAACTGTAATTTTAAATTAAAACTTCTAACAAAAATCAAAGCAAAAACATATTCTTTCATGATCAAGTCCTGAAAAGTTTTTAAATATTCCATTGAATCTGAAATCACTGAATTCTAAACGATATGTACAGTCAATGAAAAACTCAATTACTTAAAAACGTACTGATGAAGCGTTTGATAGTTTTTAAAAGCCATTTAGGTACATGTAAAGCTAGAGTTGTGTTTAACTAGTTTTCTATGAAACCGGTAGCCGATATTTAGCAGCTGTTTAGTCGTTAACGGTATATTGTAACCTCAGGGACATAAAGTCTTTATATTTGTAATATGTTTGGCATATTGAATCTAGAGCGGTGTTAAAGGCTATTTGTTAGAAGACTAAACAACTAATCAAATCGAAATAATATCAAAGTCAAAAGCATTTATTGAATAAAATCACTTGAATCTCTTTAAAACGTACTAAATCAAATTTAAAAAAATAGGCTATGGCTTCGTTTCTACCGTTTTTTATGATCCTTTTTATAATAATATGTATATAATAAACTTTTTATAATTATATGTAGGTAATGAAATATCAGTGTCGAAGGATTAAACGGGCCTTAGGCTAAAATTGAGTTTAAAAACTTGTTTTGCCTAATACAAGAATTTTTAATTATTACGGCAGTGATTAAAAGCTCACCGCTTTTCAGGAAAACAACGCTTCAGTGTGAGATTTTATCTTTCATTTTAGGCGGGCGCTGAAAACGTGCAAATGCAAAATTCACGTATAGTCCACACTAGTCCCGGATTTGCGAGATTTTAAACCGATTTCAGTGAACAGAGATGTAAATTGAGTTAGAATTGATCTTATTTGTTTAAATACTGGGGAGTTATGATTTTTACAGCAGTTTTCCGTTCAATATAAACTCATAAAAAAAAGTTCTTTATAACTACAAAATAGAGAATTGTTTCGTAAAAGTTTTAGAACAATTTTTATCGGTCACTCTACCGCCTTATAGCTAAAGAGTGATGTAGCGATAGGTATGTTTTAGAATTCAAGCATTTCAAACTTTATTCAGCTGCATAAAATTTGGACGTTGACAGGTATCTATCATGACTATTATAAACGTATCCTCAAGATATTTTCCTTTTTTATTTGCAAGCACTGTCATTGTCAACTTAAATTTTTCATAGAGAAAAATTTATTCGAACTTACGATGCGGACTTACTCCCACAAAACCACAGTAGCTCAAACAGAATTGAAATTGTTTAAATAATTAATAGTACAAGTATAGTACGAGTTACCAATATTATGATGCGTAGCAAAACCATGGCTCGTTAAGCTATCAAACTTAATAATAAAAACTGGTGAGCACTGGTGGTCTAGTGGCCTTTCGATCCTAAGGTCGTGGGTTAAAATTCGGTCGTGCGCCAATGAGTATTTCTGTTCACAATAAATCTCTTGTCGTGTCTTGTTTTAGTTTATTTCGAAACAGTGTGGTGAAAGGATTTAAAGTGCGCCTCAAGGGGCCTTCCTTTCGACCACTTGATACTTCATGTTATAGAACTATTTAGGTTCTACGATATGCCGATTTCCTCACGATGTTTTCCTTCACCGTTTAAGAGCATTGTGCACATACATTTTTGAAGAGAAAAACACATTGCACGACCGGTTTCGAACCGACGACCTTAGGATCGAAAGGCCACAAGACCACCAGTGCTCAGCATTTTTTATTATTAAGCTCAAACGATGAATTAAAACACCACTGAACGAAAGGATCACTTGAAATCCGAAACCACACGGTTTCGAAAGAGTTAGTGACACGAGAAGAAGAAGAATGGGATAAAATATCTGGTTTTTGCGACACATCATTTCTTTTACATTTTATCAGTCTAGTTGGTAAACTTTACGTACTACGGATTTCAATATGGACAAAGTTATGATTGTTTATCAACCAGAAGAATAACTTTTTCAAAAATCGTACAGTTCCACGTTCTTTCACTTCCGTGCATCTAAAACAAGTTTCTCTCTGGCAAATACTGGACGGTACAAGCGCAGCCGCCATTTTGTTTCGGATTAGTTACTGCGGCCAGGGATCGCTATCGTCGAAAGTTGAAATAATAATTGCAGAATGAAAGCTCTGTAATGACTTCCATGGCGCATTGGGTAATTGGATGCGAGAGATATAGAGTAGAGTTTTAAGAAAAGTAGAGCTCTTTGTGTGTGGCTCGTCCGGGGAAGTACTACCACGCCTTTTTCTGCCGCCAAGCAGCAACGCTTTGTTTCGGTTTGAAGAGTGTGGCTGCCGGTGTAATTACAGGCACATGAGGCTTAACACCTGTAAGTATTCTACCAGAAACCAGTTAGTACTCTAACAGCGGCGACGGGCTTGCAACCTATCACGTATGGAAAACCAACTACTGCAAAATATGGGTATGTGCCAAACATATTTGGACGTACCTCTGACTACCTCCCTTAGACGTCCCCAAATAATCTGGAGTTTGTTTTTGAAACTAAGAGATCTGAGAGGATATCTACCGTGCCTGGGGCGGTTCAAAGTCGTGAACTGTTTCAGAAGGTCTGATATTTAAAAAACTGTGAAAATAAAGCCTTTGGTAATCCAATTGACCATTATTGTAAGCATTACTCTCAATTCTAACCCAGCTTAACCTTCAAAATCCCACAGGCTATTATCCTGGGCGCTATAGGAAAGGTACACAATATTTATTTTACATTAATTGAAATGGCTTTGAAACTGATAAATACAAGTTAAATGTTGGTATTTTGAATTAAACTGGGTGATAAAAGATTTGACAGGAGGTTAAAATGTCATTGAGATATTTTGATGTATTCCACATAAATACCAACAACCTTTTGCATAAATAGTAATATGTATTATAATGAGAGTTCGTGAATATGTCGTAGGTATGTTTTTGTGTGTTTGTTTTTACTCATCTCTGTAATGACGTATTATAATTATCATATAACTGGTTCCCATATTACAAGCTTTGCTTAGTTTGGGGTTAGACAGTGGCGTGTGGAAAGTCCACCAATATTTTATTTATCCTTGTAGTTACTACGCCAGCGCGCTGGCGTAGGCGGAGGCTCGGGTGGATGCTAGTTGATAAGATTTTTATCACTGGATATGTCTGTACCCGCGCAATCATCATCATCATCATCAGCCTGAGAAGTCCATTGCCAGACATAGCCCTCCTCTATACCTACATTTCCAAGAAGAATGATCCTAATCCCTTTCAATCCAAGACTTCCCGCGATCCTCACAATGTCGTCGGTCCATCGGATAAGGGTGCGGTTTTCAGTTCGTCTAGCTTGACATTGCCATTTCAGTCTGCTAATCCTACGAGCTTAGACTTACCTATACAAAATTCTCAATAAACGAAACAACATTCTCCTTGACATAAAAAATACGTGTTTTGTTTAGTCTCGCTATAGCGCCGAATAATTTCTCATTTGTTTTTTTTTTATTATAAGCATAGCTTACCCCTGATAAACCTTCTTTTTTATTCGAAATTCCAAATTTGAACTGTATTTGTTCGAATTTTGAATAAGCTCTTATTTGTACATATCTATGGTAAGCACTTACGTACGAATATGTGGTTCCAAATTCAAATCACATATAAGCCTAATCATGATATGCAGTACATCATTTCCCTAGGGTTATAATGACTTGCATGACATATTTAAATGGGACGTTGTGGAGCAGGTGTGAAATTGATCGATATTGTGATCATCAATCATCAAATAGAGATTTTTTTTATCCTGATACAACAGAGCATTTTTTTAAACTATTTATTTACTTATTATAATAGATGTTTTATAATAGATGCTACTACAATAAATATATATAAAAAGATGTTGAATAAGTTTTAATAGGAAAAGAATATTATAGTATTAAAGAATTACTGATTGACGAATTTGAGTAGGTAACATTTTATTGGTTATGAATTTTAAGATAATTATGTTGACATTATAAAGCAGTTGCATTGTAAAGTCTAAAATATTTTTTGGCATCATTGAATATTAAATATAAGCTGGTGTCCACGACTTCGTCTGCGCAGGATTCGTCACACAATATCTTTATAAATTGTAGCATTTGTGTTATTATTACGTATAAGCTATATTATTGTAAAGTTTCATTAAAATCCATTCAGTAGTTTTTACGTGAAAGAGTAACAAACATCCATCCATCCATTCATCCATACTTACAAACTTTCGCGTTTATAATATTAGTAGGATACTATTTTTGCATGCAATTGCATTGCAAGTAGAACATGGCTGAACTTACTTAAATTATATTTGTCACCTTTTTATAACATTTGTTTCGCAAATAAATGATTATTATATTATTTACAATATTAATTACTTTTGTATCGGAATTTCGAAACTGAAGTATTCAAATTTTGCACACGTCAAACTACTCCAGTGCTTGGTCTGATCTCTTGGTCTTTGGCCTTATAGGGGTATTATGTTACACGTTGTATAGTTCGATTATTATCCAGACGAGATCACTGAACCTGTTACTAAAAAAACAAGTCTATTTGCAAAGTGCCTTCAGAAAGTTTCCAGATTACACTGACATTGTCCAAGACAAACATGAGGCTGAGCACTCCACTAAAGCTTAAATGGGATTCCGTTGCTCTATGTACAACTTGGACTGTGTGTGACTTTGAACTTAGGACATTGCTTAGGATTTAAGCCCTTGAATAAAATAGGAGGGCTATGCGTTTTAATTTCAAAATGGAAGCTCATAAATAAAAGAATAGTAACATTTGTAAATTGAAATAATATTTTTCGGATGTTTTTGGTGTCTGGAAATTCTGCATCAGTATCATATTCACACACAATCTTTCAAGAGATCTATTTATTTTCAGCATCTAAACATAGATAATTTACTGTTTTAGTTAGTTTCATTTATTTTTTAGGTGATGGTTATAACTTAACATACTTGCTCCTTCAGCGAAAATATTCAAAAATCAAAACAAACTTACAAAAAACAACAAACTACGGAGTATTGTGTTTTTTAATTATTAAACAAAACCGTAGGCGGAAGTTCGTTTATATAACTTTACCATTTCCGTTCTTTTCGTGGACGTACCTTACCCGCCTGATCTTCTTTCCTTTTACCTCTGAAGTTGAATTTTATTGAACTCTCCGTAAAGATGCCTCGAACGGTAAGCCTTCTGCACTTGTTTTGACGGTTGACATTCAGCCTTTTTTTTAATAAACTAAAAAACAAAACTATCGGTGAAATCTGGGTAGTCTGACAAGCGCGTCATATCGAGGACATACACGTAAATAAAAAAAATGTACTATTTCCTATTGGAAGAAGCTGATAATGATTAACCCGGACGAGGATCTTGGGCTTTTGGAGTGAATTCAAAAAGAGAACTACTTCTTTTACAACACGACAAGAAGAAGATTCTTGTCGAGTCACTTCTTCTTCAACATTGTGCTGAAAGGATTTTAAGTGCGCCTCAAAGAGGCTCCTTCCGAGCACTTGGTTACGCTGACATTTTTTACAGAATATTGTCCAACACGAAGTTAAGCGAATTTTCAACTATCTTCATTATCATGAGACTTTCTTTAAATTTTATAAGTAACATCTTAACATACTACTTTAAAACGTATGTAACAAAAAAATCTTGCAAATTTTTCTCGTAACATGCAAAATATTTCATTATATTGGATCTACGAGTATGACCAATAATTCACTGAATAAATTAGTTTTTTTGAAAACAACAAAATATCTCGCTAAGTGTACTTCGCTTTTAACTAACACGACGTTATAAGAATGAACTTCAAATAGCTCACTGTTCCAAGCCTCACTTTGGTGAGCACGCGGTGTTGTATAGCTCGCGTCAAAATCGCTCGCTGTAGTCTCGCGCGGCGTAAACTAGCGCGCGGTTTTCACACTCGACGTTTTGCCGAGCATGATTTTGAGCACCATTCGACCAATATAGTCAAAGTCAAATTCAGTTGAATCACAAGGACCACATGAAACGTCATACAACTCTTAGGGGAATCTAGGTAGCTTACACAGGATACATATCTTTTCTGCGGTAGCTTTGAACTTGGGCTACAAACAGTGTTACTTACTTCTCTTGTCATTTGTCTAGATAAATAGACGTAGGTTTGTATAAAAAGCCAGCTGCAGCACGTGATTTGTGAAAACTCTTGAACTAGGCTAGAAAATAAGAATAAAAACCCGCTCGGAAAGTTTTACTTTGAAAGTAGTTTAATTTTGTTCGTCATAGAGATAAAGTTTTTACTCTTTGCTTGCTCCTTTTTAAAGTTACTTCCAGTTTATCTACACTGCTTGCTGATGGCCCTGATGTTAAGTGGTAACCATCACCTATAACAAAGTATTGCTTTGTAAGTCACGCACTGGTGGACTAGTGGTAGCGGCCCCGCCTTCCGATCCTAAGGTCGTGGTTTCGAAACCGGTCGTGTACCAATAAGTTTTTCTGTTCAAAAATTTATGTGCACAATAAAAGTACTCTCAAACGGTGAAGGAAAACATCGTGAGGAAACCGGCATGTCGTGGAACCTAAAAAGTTCTATAACATGTGTCATGTACTCGAAAGGAGCCTCTTGAGGCGCACTTAAAATCCTTTCACCACACTGTTTCGAAAGAAACTAGTGACACGACAAAAAGAAGAAGTCACGCACGGTACTACGATGCACTGCCCTGCGTCCATCAACTTGAGCATACAGATGTTAACACTCAAGTGCCTGTAATTTCAACAGCAACCGCACCTTTCAAACCAAAACACAGCAACGCTGCTTAGCGGCAGAAATAGGCAACGTTCCATATCGTTGGTATGATGTTATTAGCAAAGTTTTGATACATTTCCAGGTGAAATGTATTTGGCAAGACACACACAGATTCACCTACTGTGACCGAAAGATATTTCTGTAGCTCCACGCGAATGTATTTCCAAGATTGTAAGCATGTACAAAATTAAATATTCATACTCATATAGTTTTAACCTTTGTGACTTTTACGTCTATTTGTCTTTCGTAATAAAACATCATGTTAATATGAAACTATTTTTAACAGCTAACTCTTCTATTTTTAATATTATGAAGGTGGTTATGATAATAGAATTGAAAATACTCGCCTGATAGCTGCATTGGACCAAAGCTATATGTATAATAAATAAACTGATGTATACAATGTTGGCAATAAATACATCTTATCTAATCTACTAAACTATATTATAAATTAATGAATAAATATAGGTGGACTTTGCACACAGCAATATCTAGCCCTAAACTAAGCCTAAGCTTGTAATATGAGAGCTAGATAGCTGATATAATACATAATATATACTTTTTTTATAAATACGTACTTATAATATATTTATTATATTAACACACAAATGTTTGTTCTTGGTGGGAATCGAACCCACGGCCTACGGCG
Organism: Chloroclysta siterata; assembly: GCA_932294275.1. NCBI lineage: Eukaryota > Metazoa > Arthropoda > Insecta > Lepidoptera > Geometridae > Chloroclysta > Chloroclysta siterata. Next base: position 24,187,700 of record OW028592.1, on the reverse strand, counting down.
CAGAAGGCAGAGCCAACTCAGCTGCGAAGGCTGTCATATTATATCCACTTCAACGCGTCACTTTTTATAGGAGATTAAAAGGTATTTAAAAAAATGCGGGTACAATCCAAATTCTCTATTTTTCACTCAAACTGAATTCCTGAAACTATCCGAGCAGCAATTTTTGCTATTCAAAGAGCGTTGCTCATACAATGAACTGAGCTATTTTTTATTCTAGTTTCGGTGCCGTTATATTTAAAACTGCATTAAAGGTATAAAGCGTGGAGAATTGTTCATACACACTATGTTAGTGTTGAAATAGTAAATTGTTTACCAAGGGAGCAAACAATTATTTTAAACGCGAGTGTTTTTTGAACCCAGAGCGTAGCGAGAGATTCTACTTCAAAGTACACTTTTTATTTAGTTCAGGCGCTCTATGGTGACTTTTACTCAATATGCACATTCCAAATTTCTTTGTAGGCCGTGGGTTCGATCGCTACTAAAAATATTTGTGTGATGAACATAGATATTTTTCTCTGTTCGATGTATTTACAAAAAAAAAGGTACTAAATAATTTTATCTGATTTGCATGCTTTGCTTGGTTTGGAACTAGATTATATTGTTGTTTTTATGTAAAAGTCTCTTAGCGATTAAATAAATAATGTTAAAGTCTGATCTAGCTTAATAAAACAGTCACTATGAATCGAATGCCAGCACATTGAAACTCTTTAAACTCCATCTAGTGTTAGAAACCATTACTAAGATCAATACTGTCTATCCTTGAGAAGCTTCGACCTTTTTGACAACCAATTTGTAGACACGCCATCTCCTACACACTGCAATATAGACTTTATCCTTCCGGCATTAAGGTGTAAATTAGGAGCTACGTATACCGTAAGAGCTGAAGTGGCATGTAAACACATTACCTCACTCGGCTCTGTTGGCATTTGCGACTGCTTAGTGAAATTTAAGTCTAGTTTTACTTGAATTAGATGTAGACGATAAGACAAAAGTGACAAAGCAAATCTGTCGAATTATTCTTCTTTTCTCCGTTTATGGCTCCTGTACCCCAAGTATGAGTTTTGCTTACCATATTTCGTTTTTCGTTTTACGTTTTTGTTTTGTAAAGTTCCATATCGGTATCCCTATCGCGTCTTCATACAAAACCCGCAATGAACACGGAACAAAAACGTAAAACGAAAAACCAAATATGGTAAGCAATACTCATACTTGGGGTACTGTACGCCATTCGACAGACAATCTTGCCAGTGTCAAGTGAATTGTTCCTATTAAATACTTTATAGTCAAGTCAGTTCATAGTCAAGTCGGTCGCCATTTGTTTTGAAGAAAATGGTGGCGGTTTTTTTCAAAACATTCGAAACATTTTCGGTCAAATCAGGATATCACATTACACTTTCATTAAAAATGCTTACACTTTGTGACCTCAAGTAATGTTAGTTAAAATGCCATGAGTTGTGTTGTGTAATTTCGGTGGTATTTTAACCAACATTACTTGAGGTTTTAGCACAAAGTGTAAACATTTGGAATGAAAGTGTATTGTGATATCCTGATTTGACCGAAAATGTTTCCAATGTTTTGAAGAAAACCGCCACCATTTTCTTCAAAACAAATGACGGCCGACTTGACTATAGACTGACTTGACAAAAAAGTATTTATTCAATACAAATCACTTGACACTGGCAAGATTGTCTGTCGAATGACAGACAGGAGCCATAAACGGAGGAAGAAGAACTAAGTCAAATAATATTACAACGAATTCAAGTATTCACAAAATGACAAAAGTACACATTAACGGCCTTACTACAAAAAATCTGTCAAACGATGAACTATGCTTAAACTATTGCCATCTCTTACCAATGAGTAATAGCAAACAGAGACAGCACCAATTTTAAGCATTATTTAAATTTAAACACCATTTTATAATATGAGGGTAAATAGTTGAGCTATCTTCAGACCGTTATGACGATCTTAGAGATAGCTCATCTGACCCAAATCAGTGCCAATTCTATTTCCAAAATTGTGTGTTAATAATTCTAATAATAATCTCTTGATTTGGATTACTTGGGCTATCTATTGATAGAAAGGCATGGTAAAAATAAAGGATTTACTGTATAGTGTGGTAATATTGTGCATTATATTGTGTTTTTGCAAATAAATTTCTGTCTATGTCTTTTTGTTTAACTTTATTGAAACAACTTACAGTTGAAACATTGTGGTTAGATACTGGTTTCTGTGAGTAAATGTACAGAAAAAAAATGGTGCACTTGTTTTGACAAATTTGCATGTTTGTGTGACATCTTAACAATGAATAAAGGTCCCAAGACCCGTAGAATTTAATATAGTCCTTCTAATGCGACAGTTTAACACTTGACCTACTTCTCACGCGTTGTTTAACCCCTATAAAAAGGTGTCTGCCTTTTGTGATCCCATGTTGTTTTCAGAAGTATTCCGAGAGGTTTAAGGATACTGCGTATGACATAATTGTGAAAGTACTTGAGGATACGAAAGGTATCATGCTAAATGTGAAACATCTGCCAACTTGTATTTTTTTTATACTACGCTTCGATGGAACAAGTAAATGACCCACCTGATGTTAAGTGTTAACCAACCCTTATAGCAAAGCATTGCTTCGTAGGTCACGCACGATAGGAACGTGCTCTATGCTAAGCCTCGTGTGCCTGTAATTTCACCGGTAACCACACTCTTCGAACCTTAACACAGCAACGCTGCTTGGTGAAAAAGGCATGATGGTAGTATTTCCGCGAATGAGCATTTCACAAAGAGCTCTCCTACTCTTGAAATGGTATGGTTGAATTATAGCAGGTCAGGTAGGTCTTGGCTCCTCGCGGGAGTGATAGTAGAAACAGTGGACTTATCAAATGCTTTTTGACTGCGTTTATAATAATTTTGAAATGAATGAAAAACAGAAAGTAATGAGACAGTACGAGATGCAAGGTCACATGGACGCGACTCGCCCAGGACCGACTAATCTGGAGCACGATGGAGGAGCCCTACGTCCAAAAATGGACATCCCAAATATAAATATGCATGAATAATAATTATATGAATCAATTACTTATATTTAAATTAGAATAACAATGTAATAAATCAAATTAATGTTAGTTAATTAAGTACTTTATAATGGGAAATAAATGGCTTTATTATTATGAGATGCAAAAAGAATATGAACAAGCTAAAAGCGAGATGCGCGCGAGTGCGTTGAAGCGAAGCGGATCTCGGAATGGTCGTCAAACTTTGCATAGGAGAATTATCTACAGGGCTATTTTAAAACTTTCGGAAACGTTTCCGACAGCAAACATAAAAATGATGGTGATTAAATAAACAGTCTTCTAGTTTAATCGGATTTGAATAGTGCAAAGAATATTAAAAACGATCATAGTCTTCCGCTACTACGCTGGTGGTCGGAGCTCTGAAAAAGTTGAATACAAATTTTAGGAATGTCAGCCCGAGGTGATAAGCTAATTTGGACTTTAGCTTAGCCAGAATAAGATATCTCATATTTGACACAATCTACTTAATTTAAGTTCGATGTATCAACAGAATCGGTACCATACCAAGTGTGGTATGGTACCAACATGTCAAGTCACTTGCTATCTCTATCTAATTCGATGTAATAGCTGAAATGGCGAGTGACTTAATTTTAATTTTGATCGAGCTTTCAGAAACCGGCCGTAAGATTGTGATATGAAAATAACGAGAACATCTGAAGAAATGTAAAATATTTCTGTCTTATAGACAGTGGCTGGCAAGCTCAGCTCTATTCAACGTCAGGTGAAGGGCGCTTCATGCTCATAAATATCCCACCTTCGCGATTTTATGTCGCAAATACTTTCATAATAGCCTAGCTCAAAATAAAGTGTTAAAAACAACGGATACGATGTCAACATTAAATGGGTCGAGAATTTGAGTGATTTGGATGTTTTCTTTTGAAAAATATTGTGTATATTTTTACAGAGCTTAGGACGCTCCCAACCTCTCATCTTATGAATATATGTATATATAATATTATGTATACAACGTGTTTATTAAGAGTTGTAGGGATCCGAAAGCAGGATATTCTACCGGTCATAACGAACAACTTTTGTTCTACGACTTTTAAAATTTCAAAGTTTTTCATTCATGAAATGCCTCTTAAACTTTTATCTAAAATGAATCTAAACGCATCATGAGGCAGCCCTATTTACAGCTGTTCTTTGACCTCTAGTTGTGAACTTAGATAAAATAGGTAACAGAACTGCCACCAATTACCTAGTAATGTGCCTACCTAATAATGATGTTGCTGTTTTTAAAGATCTTGGTATGTATAAGAAATATTTTCGCGACTGTAATCCCTAGTCACGGTAAACATTCTCTGAGATCTTTGGTACTAATACCTATTCAGTAACTAGGTACCTACGTGGCTACGTACTCAATATTTAATAGAATATTTATTTTTGTTTGATTACTAGATGTCGTAAAGCAATGTTTATGATATTCATAGTTCTTTTAATTGTAAAATGTTACTTTACCACCATGGTTCATTGACACGACAAAATTATTCAACTGCAATTTTGGGAAGTGTCTAGTCTGTCCTATTTAATCTTTGACGTACCTGTCTGTCATTGGTTGCATTTAAAAACGCATATCCAATCAGGACGGCCGACGGCCGCCGATCAGTGTTACCATTTGTGGCAGATTTCTGCCATTTTGGCATATTTGGCTCCTAAATTTTAGCAGTTGGTGACGATTTACAAAAGTGGCAGATTTTAAATATTTCAAGAAAAATCTTATTAGTTTGAATTTATAATGAAATAATATTTATAATTTATTTATTTTTTACCGAACTGGAAACTTCTTATTCTTTTTTACCTTTATTGATTTGGTTTCTAAACAACTTCTATCTCGTTTTAGATAACTGCAAACCGTTACAAACGATCAAAAGATAGTAACTGAATGTAATGTAGGTATTTAATTTATTCCGTAGCCACGAAGGAGATGGTATGAAGTCATATTTTTGGTATTTTTATCGTCAAGCTTGGTAGATTTTGACAGATTTTTTGGCAGGTGTGTGGCAGAACCGCCACTTTTGAGATGGTCACCCTGTTTGTGTTTACATGCGTTGTTGTACATTGTTTTGTTGAGAAAATGTCATCAAACGTGATAAAATGGTGATTGTTATGTAAAAAGCCGTCGTCAGTCAGTGTTTGTATGAGCAGTGCCTACGAGGTAATGGTTTAGTGTGAAGTTTGAAGCCTGTGTCGTGCGAAATCTCGCAAACTTACCAAAATCCAGTTTTATCCAGTGTTATTATAGCCAGTAAATAATGTCAAAATCCATAGGAACCAGTAAAAATATCGTGTCAGGGGATTGGCGGCGTACCTACCTACCTACCGAAAGGTAAGTATTTCAAATTATCTCGTAGGTTATCGTTGTTTTTCTCTTTCCTAGATAGAAGCGCGCGTGCGTGTGACCTTGACACGTACACAGGCAGGGCTGTTGCAAATTTCTGAGGAAGTATTAATTTTACTTTTCTATGGGAATTTCGAAAACGATGTATTCAACCGTTGCACACGTCAAAGTATTCCAGTGCTTGGTCTAAATACACGCTCTTTGTTTGCCTACATAACTTCATCAACACGTTGTATATTAATATCACTACATAGTATAAAACAAAATCGCTTTCTCTGTCCCTATATCCCTATGTATGCTTAAATCTTTAAAACTACGCAACGGATTTTGATGCGGTTTTTTTTATAGATAGAGTGATTCAAGATTTATATGTATAAAACATGCATAATATAGTAGAGAAACACTGATAATTAAGAGGTTTCTAATGTGATGCCGTAAATAACATATTTTTTTGCGCTTACATTACAAACGCTGACTGAACCCTACGAGATACCTAGATCAAAATAATGTAATACAGTATTGTACACCTTAAAAAGGTCTACAAAAAGTCCGCGATGGTATATGTCTATCTCTTAGGGATACCCCACAATAACCGTGCGAAGCCGGGGTGGGTCGCTAGTATATATATAAAAAAAGAAGTAAATCAATCGATTTTTATAAGTGTCTTTTGTTATTCAATGAATAGCTTTAAATATTTTCGATATCATCCATCGGATTGCAACTCAAATCACAAATATTACTTTAAAACAGAAAACAGAAAAAAAGAAACAGCATCACGGCTTTGATCCTTATGCACGGTAGATATCCCCTTAGATCTCTTAGTATCAAGTACTAACTTAAGATTCTTTGTGGATGTCGTCGAGAGGCAGGCAGAGGTACGTCCAAAGAGTCAAATGTCTCAATAGTCCAAATAGGTACGTAAATTTGGCACGCACCCAAATTTAGCAGCAGTTGGTATTCCATAAATGCGTCACAGGTTGCAAGCCCTTCAACCTGGTTTCCTTACGATGTTTTCCTTCACCAATTGAGAGTACTGGCATTGCGTATATACATATCTCGAAGAGAAAAATCAATTGGTGCACGTCCTCATTCGAACCTACGACTTTACATTACCTCTCTATAGACCACCAGTGCTCGTATGTGGAAGTTTAAGTAGGGGCTGGTCCTAAAGCAACTTTACTTAGTTGAGTGATCTCGGACTGAATGGCTTTCGGCTTTTAATAAAAGTTACTTCGATCAATGTTATCTGACACATCTCTTGCGCCATCCATCATTCAACTTGTAGTCTGGAACATCAGCACTAGTTTTTATCTCATTCGAAACGATAGCAAGTTACTAGAGTATTAGAGTTCTTTGTCTGTGGCTCGTTGTAAACTGAAACAGCTTCACGACTTTGATCCCCAGGCACGGTAGATATCCTCTCAGATCTCTTAGTACCAAGAACGAACTCCAGATTGCTTGAGGACGTCTAAGGGGGGTAGTCAGAGGTACGTCCAAACAATATGTTTGGCACATACCCACATTATGCAGTAGTTGGTATTCCATACAGGTTGCAAGCCGCTGATGATTTCCTTCACCGTTTAAGAGCATTGGCATTGCGCACATATATTTTTCGATAGAAATCTATTGGTGCACGACCGGATTCGAACTTACGACCTTACGATCGGAAGGCGGGCCCAGTCCTACTTGATCACCGGCAGACGCTGTCTTGTGTTTATGTAAATCTTTGGGCAATATTTTTATTGTGTCTGAATTCACCTGATGACGACCAAAACTGGTGCTTACGGTACTAAAATCGTAGTTTAATGTAGCATGTCTAATGTACGTTATCAGGGATTAACCCATTATAATTTGAAAATGTTATGAATCCTTTTTGTAGGAAAATATAGAAGAAAAATGAATGTTTGAGTGCTACTGATTCTAAATACTTCCGTGAATTGTACTTTGATAATTTGTTTAATATTAACAGCTATGATAGATAAAAAAAATAATGAAATAAATAGTTTTAATTCAAGTTATTCGCAAAACTGCAAGTCAGCTGTCGAAATATTTAAAAAAATGGCGCTGGTTTTATTCGAAATTTTGAAGAAACATTTTTGTTCAAATCAGGATAGTCTTTTTATTGTCATGTCACTTTGTTTCGAAGCTGTGTGGTGAAAAGATTTTACATCTCTCATGTTCGGTAAGCAGGTTATTATTACCTCCAAATGGGGCTTGTAGGTGACTAATTAGCTCTAGGGTAATAATGTAGCTAGAAAAGCCCTAGGGCAGTAAGTAATTAAAAAATAAAACACTTCTTTCTTTCAAAAAGTTCGCGTACATCCATCATACTGGCAATAGACATCATGCATTCATCCTAATGACCAAAGAGGTCGCTTTGTTATTCAGCCTTGTCTTCGTGTGAGTATAAATAGTCATCAATTTTAAATATCGAACGGCCAAACCCAATTTCGAACTTGAAAAAAAAATTTAAAAAGTTCTTTACTTGATTCTTTTTAATGAAAAAAGGCGGGAATAGAAAACTTTTACTTTAAATATTGTTTATTCTTTACTTCTTGTAATGCCGGTTTTTTCTACTTACCTCACAATCGAGATGTAAAGCAGAATAGTTAGCTCGGGTGTAATCACCAATTGCACCCTCGAACTATAGGCGCCCTCGCTGCGCTCGTGCGCCTAAATATCTCGGGCTGCAATTTTTGCCTTACAGCCCTTGGCTACTAATCTACTTTTAAGTGTGCCTTAAAGAGCCTTCTTTTGAGCACATAACACATGTTTTAGAATATTTAAGGTTTTACGACATGCCGGTTTTCTCACGATATTTTCTTTCACCGTTTTAGAGGACTGGCAAAGTGCACATAGCTACATTTTTGAAGAAGAAAACTCATTAGTTCACGACCGGTTTTAAGCCCACGATCTTAGAATCGGAAGGCGAGGCCGCTACCATTAGATAACCAGTACTCTCCAACCTGAAAGCTGAAAGTAGCTTAGCGAGCTATGGAGAGAGCTATGCTCGGTGTCTCTCTGAAGGATAGCATCCGAACCGAGGTTATCCGACAGAGAACTAAAGTAGTCGACATAGCTCAAAGGATTAGCAAGTTGAAATGGCAGTGGGCCGGCCATGTTTGCCGTAGAACCGACAATCGTTGGAGCAAACGAATACTTGTGTGTAGGACGCCATCCGACGAGGGGCGACGATCTGCGTAATGTAGCTGGCAAACATTGGATGAGAAGAGCCGAAGACCGGGCTCAGTGGCACGTCTTGGGAGAGACCTACGTCCAGCAGTGGACGAACATAGGATGATGATGATGACTCTCCAACCAGGATAGTAGTAATAGTAGTAGTGTACTAGTAAATTTTATTCCAACTGCTCACACTTTGTGCTAAGACCTCAATAAAATGTTGTTGCCAGACCGGATACACTCCTATTACCTTCGAATAGATTTAATGCAACTGTCACTGAAGACTTCTGTGTTTCGTTCGGAAACTATCCGCGCCGGAACGTTCTGTTTATTTTCTGTGTGGCCAGTGTCTGAAGGAAATTGAAATTGAAATTCGAATTTCATTTATTTGAAAGTGGAATAAGAGGATTGGAAAAGGAGTTTGGGTATGCGGTGAGTTTAGAAAAGTTTTGAGAAAAAAGGTTACCTTTTCCCTGAAGCCTTTTCACTGAATTTCGACCTACTCATTTATTTTTAGTAAATTATTCAAATTAATGTAATCGTAAAATAAATATAAGAATTTAGGCGAAGTTCACTGTCAACAAAAGTACTTACCTACCTTCTATTTGAAACGAGAAAATTACACAATTATCCCACGCAACTAACCTATTTGCACGCAAAAGTGTCAAATTCTAAAACGAAAGCCACTCAATGACACTGGCCACTTATAAAAATGTGTGACGTCGACGTACCTATTCACCTACTCCGTCCGAATGAGTGTCGCAGCTTTTTTTAGATTTCAGCGAACGAATAATGACGTTAGACTAAATAGATTCAGTATCGTTTTGTTAGGCGCGCGCACCGCTGTAAGTCTACTATTAAAAAGTTCCCTAAAATTGGCAATCGCGATGCCTTGCCCTTCGCAGGCTTCAGAAAAATAATAATTGACAGATTGATGTCAAAACTTTAAATATTTAAATTTCAAATTTCGAACTGCCTCGCGTTCCAATTTTAGTGAACAAGTTAAGTGTAATTTTAGTATAGAAGTGAATTTCAGTGTATTCAATATGTCGCTAAGTGGATGTTTGAGTGAAATTGGAGAGTGCCCAGGCGCAGAGTATCTATTTATAGTTTAGGTTTATTTTATTAGTTCTAAATCATTATTAAAATTTCAGTTACACTAACATCTAACTTTTAGTGTAATTTCACAACGCATAACGTTTGTTCTATAAATATATTAGTATTAAGAACCTGTTTAAAATCATCAAAAAGTCGTCTAGATCAAAGATTAAAGAAATTCCTCCCGTTTGTACGTACGTAAAGTATGCGATTGACATTGACTGCAGCTGTTTAAAAATATCATCACATGTGCTGTATAAGTGTATAAGCAACCTTCTGATCTTAAGGTCGTGAGTTCAAATTCCGATGCACTAAATTAGATATTTGAAAGCGTGAATAAAACCAATTTTAAAATATTTTTGTTGTAGATTGCGCCAAGTTACTCAAAACTTTTACAATTTAAAAGTACATATGTACTACTTAAATTTCAATACTTGGATTTCACTAAAATTTATTATACTCAAGAAATAATCACAGATTCACATAAATGAAAATCTTAAGGATATCAATATTGTAGTTCTTAATCATAAAATAATTATCTAAAACAAGAAACAAGTAAACATAGTAAATTGCGGCTAAATCTAATTTTTTAAGGATGTACTTATGATTCAAAATTCAATCAAATGAACTGGCATTTTTACCTACAGTATATACATAAACTCTTGAAATGAGAAATTGCCCATACTATGAGGAGTAAGATAAAGAATCAAGTGTGGAGCTTAAAAAAAAACCTTAGAATAGTACGGGGAAGTACTACCACCACGCCTTTTTCTGCCGCCAAGCGGCGTTGCTGTGTCTCCGTTTGCCGGTGCACGGAAAAAAAAGATGTCTTAAATCAAGACAATATCGACTTGGTCAAGACAAATGTAGACTCATATATGGGGAAAACAATATATTTTTGAATAAAGAAAATTATTGTCTCAGTTTTATTGTCTTCGCATAAGACATTCGTTTTTGAAACAAGAATTCTGAAGTTTCGTTTGAAGAATGCACGCTATTTTGGTTAAAGAATAAACTGTTTTCATATTTTTTTGTTTTTTTTTGCTACAGAATAATTATTTTTGAAGCAAGACACAATATGTTTCGTACCGAGACAATATTATCTTAAGCAAAGCCTCTACTATTCTTAACTGAAGAGTTCTATGTGTTGAGTCAAGTATCGTTTGTTTTCTACTAAAACAATATAGTCTTAGATGAAGCCTCTACTATTCTTAACTAAAGAGATCTATGTATTGAGTCAAGTATCGTTTGTTTTCTACTAAGACAATTTAATCTTAGGTAAAGCGTCTACTATTCTTAACTGAAGAGTTCTATGTGTTGAGTCAAGTATCGTTTGTTTTCTACTAAAACAATATAATCTTAGATGAAGCCTCTACTATTCTTAACTGAAGAGATCTATGTGTTGAGTAAAGTATCGTTTGTTTTCTACTAAAACAATATAATCTTCAGTTAAGCCTTTACTATTCTTAACTGAAGAACTATTTGTGTTTAGTCAAGTCTTGTTTGTCTTCTACTAAGGCAATTTTATCTTAGGTAAAGCCACTACTATTCTTAAATAAAGAGTTCTCTGTGTTGAGTCAAGTATCGTTTGTTTTCTACTAAAACAATATAATCTTAGGTAAAGCCTTTACTATTCATAACTGAAGAGCTATTTGTGTTGAGTCAAGTCTTGGTTGTTTTCTACTAAGACAATATAATCTTAGGTAAAGCCTCTATTATTCTTAACTGAAGAGTTCTATGTGTTGAGTCAAGTATCGTTTGTTTTCTACTAAAACAATATAATCTTAGGTGAAGCCTCTACTATTCTTAACTGAAGAGATATTTGTGTTGACACAAAACTCGTTTGTTTTTTATTAAAACAATATATTCTTAGGTAAAGCCTCTACTATTCTTAACTGAAGAAATATTTGTGTTGAGACAAGACTAATTTGTTTTCGATTAAAATAATTTAATCTTAGGTAGAGCCTCTTCTATTCTTAGCTAAAAGATATTAGATTGATTTGAACCAAATCAATCCGCCTTTAGCTAAGAATAGAAGAGGTTTCACCTAAAATTAGATTATTTTAATGTAAAACGTACAAGTGTTGCCTCAAAACGTCTAAGGTTCTGGAAGCGTCACGTAAATTAAATACAGTGATTTTTATGAAATATTAATATTTTAATTAATAAAATAATAATAACACAATGTCTGCAATGCAAATAACATAATAAAAAAAAATCATACGAAATTAGAATGAATAGGTAGGTACATACAAAGCAAAAGTCAGTTAAAAGATACCATCATAAAGTTACATGAGGTACACAAGTTACAAGTTGGTATCAAACTAAACCTGAGAATGAAAACATAGAGCTTGCCATGTTGCAATGTTTTATCAGGATATTTATATAAATAAGTTTTTTTATGGTCTTATGATGAGAGAAAGAAACATTAAATAAGGTATTATTATATACTTATTATAATATTAACTTAATATAATTTTGATAATAAAAAATACATTTTTTTATACTTAAAGGTGATAATAGCTAGCTCAATTTTATCGCCTCAATACTGTACAGTGTAGTTTTTGGAAAATCTTAAACCATAATATGAAATACAGGAAAACTATCATAGGAACCATATATTTTTTTTGTGTATTAATTTTGACTTTAATAACATTTTTGGTTAAGCATGACTTGTGCATAGATTACCTGACTCACCTAACTTTTTTTTAATACTTATCGACCCACTTTCCTACAAAGACCAATTTCATTGCAGCGAAAGAAAATAATTGGGACGGCTAATCAAATAGAATAGCAATAGAAGAATGCAAAATTGAATGCATTTTGTTAAAGTTGACCAACTTCTCCTGTACCTAGTATTTTTTTCTTACAATACAATGAAATTATCAACAAGTAACAGAGTCGTTCAGTACAAAAACAGTCAGTATTAGTAATTTTTATGGACAACTTACGCTTAACTAAAAATTTTATTATGACAAAATTGATTTCAATGGTCAAAATATTTCATGGTTCCTTAGACAGTTTCCCTGCATGCGATTAAAAAAATAATCATAGGTGAAGCCTCTACTATTATTTAAAAAACTACACCCACTGTATAGATTTAATAACCTAACCCACCTTGATACCAGAACAAAAACATTATGCAGGTACATAATAAGTTTTAAAAATAATATAAATTTGCGGTTAACAAACCGTAAGAGCCACATTAAAATATGAGACAAAAAGAATACTGAACAGAACTCGGTCTAGAAACGCAAATTAACATGTTTTTTATCTTTATGTTCAGTATTAAACTTAATACAATAAGTTACTCAATATATACATAAAAATCGGAGGAGGTTCTGAATCACAACTTATATTTTCAATTGTCATTTTTAAATAAGTTACATTACAAAAACCAAAACGACACAAAAACCGCTAGTGTAGTCCCACTTACCAAACTTAAAATATCACTAAGCTATGTACTTACACATAATTAGGTGAGGAATATTCTTAGCTTTTTAAATCTACATAAAAACATTGATTTAACTTTCTGATTAAATTAAGTGTTGTACTATCACAATCTTCTAAATGAACCAATCTAGTTTGATTCGTACTTTCCGTTACAAATGCCATATAGTGTGAAGAGTAATTTACCGTTTCTAGCACTGTACACATTATTGATACCATAATGAAATCAGTTTCTGTATACAAGGTGTTCCATAAGTTGTGTATATAAACTTCAGGGGGCTAAAGTACCCATCAATATGAACAACTTTTTCTAAGGAACAAACCCTGTGAACGTGAAAAAAAAAACAGCTGTTTCATACATTTTAGCCTGGTAGGTATTGAACTTTTGTATGAAACAGCTGTTTTTTTTTTCGCGTTCACAGTGTTTGTTCCTTAGAAAAAGTTGTTCATATTGATGGGTACTTTAGCCCCCTGAAGTTTATATACACAACTTATGGAACACCTTGTATACTTTGAGCACCAAAAATTACTCACATTACTAGGTACATTTAACATCCGAAACCAGATCCAGGATGTAGGGTGGGATAATATCATATTTAGTGTTTATGCCATAGATACATTTCTGAATCAGTAAATACAGGTGGTAGCCTGGTTTTGGATAGAATACATGGAGTGCATGATAGATAACACTTGAATAATGTGTCGAAAGCCTTATAGGCTGTTTGAAAAACATACCTGACCTTATCTCTAATCATCATAAAATGTTCCTCCAATGTCTTCGTCACTGTTGCAATGGATAATGTAAGATTGTACAGTTTTCCGTTTTCCTGACGCATCAGTTGATATGTCGTCAATTTTCTTTTGTATATCACCAGGTGTCTAAAAAGTAAAGGTTTAATAATTAGTTAAAAGTAACTTAATTGTTTAAATCCAACAATCCACATTTACTGGCTGTGAATGATGAGGACTTCATTGAATTTAAAAACATTACTAGAAAAAACATTATAGTAGTTGCTAGCGCCATCTAACGCAACTCCTATAAATTAGGCTCTATTACTATATTAAAAATAATTATTAGTTATCTATTTTAATGTAGTGGACGCTTTCGTCGCCCCAACAATGGTTATTACCTTTACATTGACAATTAAGCTTTCAGTGTACTCAGTTATTGAGAATTTTTGATGTTTGTTCAGGCGTCCTTTGGAGGTTTCAATTTACAGAGCAGCTTTATTTGAGATGGAAGTTTGTGATCTGAAATAAAATTATAATTTATAGTGTTATCGTAAATGTATTAATAAGTCATCCATTAAAAGTGAACTTAGGTATGCCATTAGCAACATTTATCACCTCATTCTTAAAATAAAACTTAAAAACCAACCGTCATCAACTATTTCATTAATATAATGGACTAAGCCTGCCACTTCTTCTTTTAGATTTGGTTTTTTTATGTCCTCAATCTTTGCAAAGAATTCCTTCCATAGTAGGTGAAATTTATTTGCTCTTGCTCTTCCAGAATATAGTGCATCAAAGCCTAATTGAATCTAAAAATTAAAAAAAATATTTAACATAACAACCTATCCAGAAAGATTTGACAAATTTTACTTTACTCAATTATATTATTAATTTATGATTTCAACTATACTTACAAACACATACCTCATTCAATATACTTAGACAGATAAACACATACCTAACTCTCTGTAGTCGGGTAAAAAGAGTGGTCGACTTACCAACACATCGCTTCTGACATAATTTAATATGGGCCAATTTTCTATTAATGCTTCCACGGTTTTATATTGTAGCTGCTGGCGAAGTTTATATGTAGCCTTCCACTTGGTAAAGTCATCCTCCCATGGCTCAGAATTTATTTCGAGCCATACGACATCATCTGTATGCAACTCTGAAATAAACAAAACATGGTAAATATCGTTAAATAACCACAACATCTTTAAGGCTGCTACTACTACTTACTACTACTACTCTACCAAATGGATTCAATTTGTATGGTTTGATTTCATAATATTTAAATGTCAAAAAAATCGCTTTTAAAATATTGTTTCCAAACTAAGTACCTACCTACCTAAAGTGAAATGATTTGAACGAATTGACTAAAATACATTAGGTACAAACCGACCTAGGAAATACTAACATATCTAACAACTATCCAGTAGATATGTAACACATTAGAGCTAATAAATTATAAGAATTGTATTCTTCGTTCAACAAATAAAGTCTTCATTCAAGTCAAAATTCAAAAGCGTGCTACCCACGACTTTACTTACCGGGATACATGTAGGTACGGTTACGGTAAGGTAAGGTACCTACACGTAGATACCTACATGTCTTCATCTCGGTAAACCAACAGCTCCCTCGTGATTAGATATCGCTTACAATGTAGATACTTCCAAGCGGACGAAATCGCGGGCGGCACGCAGTAGACCTTTAGATTTTGACTTGAATGAAGACTTTTTATTTGTTGAACGAAGAATACAATTCTTATAATTTATTGGCCCTAATGTATAATTATAATTATAAGAAAATTATAAAAAAATAAGAAAAGAGATAAAACAAGCAAATAAATACTGCTGCTCTGCCATATCTTGCTGCAAATTTATTCAATTCATACTTATAATAACTCTTTCAAATTGAAGAAACCCAATCCAAGAGATCCCATTGAGGAATTCGTCGGGAGATTAGTACCTACTAAGTACCTAGGTAGTACCTATGTTGTTGAATCACTATGTACCTTCTAGAAAATAGGAAGGATCTAACCCCTTATTACCTAGGTACTTTTATAAAACCATACAATGTGACAAGACAAAAGACTTACACGTAGGTACTTAGTGATTATAATATCTTTGAGACTTACTTGCAAAATTGTCAATTATGGCTTCCTCGATGTCCCAGCCTTCCAAAAGCTCACGCAGCTTTGTTTCTGACATTTCAACACACTCATAGAGTTATAAATTAAAAAATAGGAAAGACGCGCACCAACACCAACGGTAACAAAAAGAAGAAAGAATGATGGAATGAAATGAAGGAAGAGTGAGTGGGTGGATTGGGGTCCGGTAATTGTACGTCCAGTTTTTGTACAGGACGTTAATGTACGACATGATAATGAGAATCATTTCTGAGGTCGGTAAATAAACTCAAAACCAACACTATAGCTTAATTATAGTTTTATTAAGCTTACTCATCGATATAATTTTGAAATCTTCGAAATTGATTCGTTGCGATTTTATAAAACACTAGCGGCCCGTATTTTATTTTTAATTTTGTATGACTTAACGAGATACCAAAGCCACTTTTATATCTCTCACTATTTAAACTATATTTTATATAACTACAATTAGTTGGACTTATGGTATCACGTAGTTTTTTGTAGTTATTTATGTTCTTAAATAGGTTTTATGTGACCCCCCGGACCTACCTTACCTTTCCACGCCGGAGTTTTAGATCTGTCCTTACAGACTGATGGACATTTCCAGCATACATATTTGTATGAAATGCCTGGCCTTCTTATATGTCCATGCACTATGGTTCTTACCTACCAGTACTAGTCTTTGGATTAATTTAAGTGACAATGACCTAGAAAACCCTCAATTCCGAAGTATGGTTTTTATTATTTATTAATATAAAATAATTTTTTATAGTTTCCGCAGTGCTTGCTATGAATGGCACATTTAATGGCAAAAAAATTACACCTTGCCGTCCGTACATTACTAATAATGCACTGACCGCTGGCTGTACATTATTGGTTCCCGGTGGATTAATTGATTGTTGTTTTTAAAAGGTTTCTTCTTTATTTTTATTAATTAGTTTTCCCATACGGGCAGGCGATATTTGAGAGATATATCATCTTAATATTGTTTCGTAGCTTTTTACGTCTTTCGTTCACCAGTTCACCATTTTTTATTTCTTGGATTGAGTGAAATGAATGAATGGAGAGTTATTACTTATTTGGCTAAAATGGCGGTCAAACGTCAAAGATGAAGACTTTTTTTCTTGGCTCAAGAATGTACTTTATTGGATTTTCATTTAGTGCAAGGTAGACACTTAGGTATACCTAATTACCTAACTACTGATAAAACCGTGGTAGGTAGTTAACGTTATGGTAGGTACTGCCAAAAACGGCTTCATGATAAAGCTTCATGTCGTAGCTTACATAGACCTTACCAAGGCCTACCTAGGTAAGGTCCTAGGCCCCTAATGACTTATACCTAACCGATCTGACCTAAGTACCTACTTTACCTTTATCAAGCCTTGGAACTTAATGAAAATCCAAAAAGTACATTCTTGAGCCAAGAAAACAAGTCTTGTTTTTACCCGACTGCAGGAGGCGGCAGGAGGGTAATGTTTTTTCATTTGATTTATAGCTAGCTACTTATCTACCGACATTCGTGTTCGTATTGCCAATAAATGTAGCAGGTAACCTACCTAACTTAATATTTTTTAATTATCAAACGAAACTAAGTAAGTACCTATGAGTAAAATTATCATTTAAATTGTCATTGTATCAAAGACTTTGTCAATAAGTATTAAATGATATAAAACATTAATAAAATTATAAGAATATAATAAGCTTAATTTAATTGAGGTAAAACCACTTCTTGGATTAGTCTTGCGTTGAAGTATTTCTTTTATTTTTACCTACCAAATAGAAGAATTTTTGACAGCAACTTAGACAACGCACAGCCTAAGCTACTGGTCGTAGAGACCTAAAATTTTCAGAGTATATTCGCCTTGGTAGGCGTAGGGTGTAACTAAGAAAGAAATTCCTGAAACTCAACCCCTAAAGGGGTGCAACGAAGGTTGAAGTATGTATGAAAATAGTGACACGTGAGCGAAGTTTCGAGCGTTTCCGCTAGTTTTCAGGTAAACCAAACGCAATACCTATTGTAATAAGAGATATTCTTCAATTAATCATAGTAGGTATATACTCTCTATAATCAATACATTTTTTGCTTACACATGTTTAGTTTAGGTACATACATAGTTGTTGGGTGTTAGTAAGTATCATATGGAAGGGTCCATATGATACTTACTAAGCTTAGGGTATGGCAACATGTAAGCAGGCCGAGGTTTACAATTTAATAGTAGGTAGATAGGTAGTCTTGCTTAATAAATACCGTTTATGGTATCTAGGTAGGTCTGTTTAATCGTTGTAGGCACATAAAATTATAATCAGATAGGTATTGGGTATTTATGTCAAATTATGTATATTAAGGATTTAATTTATAATAACAAATTTACAATATTAAGCCTGATTGTGATAAAGTAGAGTGATAAAATGAAAAAAGTAAAAGTTAAATGTTAAGTTATAAAAAAAATAAGGTATAAAATAAGTAAGTAGGTACCTATGTAGATAAATCATTTTCAATGTTAAAGGTTTATTTAATTTCAGTTGGATATTGACATAGGTCAATAAAAAAATATAATTATATTATTTATATTTTTTTTTAAATTAAACATGCACAGTCACTGTGCATTTTTAGTTGAGATCGCGGTTTTATTATCTTATTTCATCCTGGTCTTAATGCGTATCTGCGAGGCAGGACATCTAAATAATTATAAAAATGGGGATACTTTCTAAAAAAAATGAATATTTCAGGATTTTAAAGTGTTGCTTGCACGTTTCTCGTCTTCTTATATTTACTTGAATACGGATACACTTTTTTTAAAGTCAAGCATACAAAATAAGATTATTTTAATCACAATGAAAGTAATCTGAAGTTCTTGAAGCAAAATTACACGTTTTTGGTACGTGAAACAAAATCGTCTTGAATTTAAAAAATGTCTATCTAATCTTGATATGAAATAAATAAAATTAAAAAAAAAAGGTGTAAACATTCTTGAACGTAGAATGTCTTGTTTCAAAGATGAGCAAAATGATTTAAATATAAGAAAGTGACTTCTTGAAAGAAGAAAAAAAGTCTTGATATGAAGTATTTCTATAATGTTCAGATAAACCAAACGCTGTCTTCAAATGAGATTGACATATTCTTCAATTAACCTTATCATATGCTAAAGTCAAGCATAAAAAACAAGATTATCTATAATCTTAATGAAAGCAATCTGAAATTCTTGAAGCAAAATTATACGTTCTTGGTACGCGAAACAAAATTGATTTGAAACTGAAAAAAAAAGTATTCTTGATATGAAATTAATATATTTTAGATGTTGGTAAACATTCTTGAACGAAGAATGTAGTGAGTCTTGTTTCAAATATAAAACGAAATTATTTAAATATAAGAAAGTGACTTCTTGAAAGAAGAAAAAATGTCTTGATTTGAAGTATCTCTCTAATGCCCAGATAAACCAAATGCTGTCTTCAAATGAGATTGACAAATTCTTCAATTAACCATAGTATAATCTTAAGTCAAGCATACAAAATTAGATTATTTTAATCGCAATGAGGGTAATTTGAAGTTCTTGAAGCAAAGTTACACGTTCTTGGTACGTGAAACAAAATTGTTTTGAATTGAAAAAATATGTGTTCTTGCTATGAGATAAATACAATTTTAGAATAAGATGTAAACATTCTCGGACAAAGAATATAGCGAGTCTTGTGCCAAAGATGAGCGGAATGAATGAAAGATAAGAAAGTTACTTCTTGATATTAGAAAAAAATCCTGATTTAAAATTCTTGAGCTGCTAAAAAAAAATGAAAAAAATAATCAAGAGTGACATGTTCTTGTAGGAAGCGAACGTTTCTTAGATTAAGAAAGTGTTTTTCTTAAACCAATTTTTTTTTAATGATCTTAAACGAAGTCAATTATCATCTTGAAAGAAGATAAGATTATCTTGATGTGAAAAGTTTTCAAAGTATTCCGTCAAAATCAGACGTCTTCTTCAATTGAGATTGCAATATTCTTGACTCAAAAATATTTTCTTAAATCAAGAATTAAAAGGAAGAAAATATTATTTTTCATTTAAGTAAATACGTTTCCTTCGGTGAAGAACATTTACTTTAGTTAATAAAATATTTACTTGGATTCTTTGAGAATATTGGTATTCTTCGTTTAAGAGATCCTTTTTTTCCGTGTGTAATTACAGGCACATGAGGCTTAACATCTGTATGCCTCAAGTTGATGGACGCAGGGCAGTGCATCGTAGGGCACGTTCCTATCGTGCGTGACTTACGAGTTAATGCTTTGTTATAGGTGATGGTTACCACTTAACATCAGGTGGGCCATCTGCTTGTTCTATCAGCTAGTTGTATAAAAAATGATTATGATAAATCCATTCAAATAGCTGTATGAATACAATGATATTAAACCAATCTCCTCAAATAATTACATACTTACCTACCTATGTCAATGCCAACGTTGATGAAGTGTTAGACAATTATTACATATAATTGAATCAACAAACATTTACCTTCTCGGGAAATATCTTCAAAACGTTATACGGTGGGTAATAAATTGCTAGAAGATTCATTACTGAAACTGTGGAAAATGATCTTATTGATCCGTTGCTAAGTTTCCTCTGCTAAGGTTATGCTAGCAACTAACGTACCATAATATTGGTGACCTTAGATACTGAGCTCGTCGAGTATTTGCATAATCATAGATAAAAGCTATTTTTTTTAACACTACAATAGTAACTAAAAGTCTAATAGGGGATATAAAATCTCTTCGAGCCACGACAAGAGCTCCTTGAAAAAGCTGTCAACTTGTGACAAATCATAGGTGATGGTTACCATCTAACATCCACCTATGACAAATCATAGGTGATGGTTACCATCTAACATCCACCTATGACAAATCATAGGTGATGGTTACCATCTAACATCCACCTATGACAAATCATAGGTGATGGTTACCATCTAACGTCCACCTATGACAAATCATAGGTGATGGATACCATCTAACATCCACCTATGACAAATAATAGGTGATGGTTACCATCTAACATCCACATATGACAAATCATAGGTGATGGTTACCATATAACATCCACATATGACAAATCATAGGTGATGGTTACCATCTAACATCCACCTATGACAAATCATAGGTGATGGTTACCATCTAACATCCACCTATGATAAATCATAGATGATGGTTACCATCTAACATCCACCTATGACAAATCATAGGTGATGATTACCATCTAACATCCACATATGACAAATCATAGGTGATGGTTACCATCTAACATCCACATATGACAAATCATAGGTGATGGTTACCATCTAACATCAGGTAAGCTATCTGCTTGATCCGTCAGCTAGTTGTATAAAAAAAAATCTATTTTCAAAATGCCCTATAGCTGACAAGTTGACAGCCTTTTCAAGGCACAAGGTATCTAAGGTGCATTACCTCGTAAGTCACGCACGATAGGAACGTGCCCTACGATGCACTGCCCTGCGTCCATCAACTTGAGGCATACAGATGTTAAGCCTCCGGCAACCACACTCTTCAAACTGAAACACAGCAACGCTGCTTGGCGGCAGAAAAAAGCGTGGTGGTAGTACTTCCCCGGACAAGCCCTTCACAAAGAGCTCTACAACTCTTAAAATCCCTGTAGACATTGTAGTTTTTTTAATGAGTATATTATGTGTATGTGTTTATATCACAATTGTCTTAAGTGTCTTTCTATGACATTATTTAATTATATGATACCAATAGATTTTAGGAAGGGGCACTGTGAAGGCTCATCTGATGTGGGTTCTGGTGAAATTACAGGCACCTGGTGCAATGAAATGATTAATATGTCCTATCTGGCAGTGGGCGATGATCTTCGAAATAACTGGCAAATACTGGATGAGAAGATCCGAAGACCGGACTCAGTGGCGCGTCTTGGGAGAGACCTACGTCCAGCAGTGGATTAACATAGGTTGATGATGAGGATGATGGTGATGAAGATGATTTCCAACAGTGATTAGTTACTCGTTAGCTAAATACGATGACTGATCGTTGTTCAAACAGTACACATGACCAGTACCCCAAGTATGAGTTTTGCTTACCATATTTGGTTTTTCGTTTTACGTTTTTGTTCAGTGTTCATTGCGGGTTTTGTATGAAGACGCGATAGGGATACCGATATGGAACTTTACAAAACCCGAAATGAGCACGGAGCAAAAACGATTCGTTTTTGTTCCGTGTTCATTGCGGGCTTTGTATGAAGACGCGATAGGGATACCGATATGGAACTTTACAAAACCCGCAATTAACACGGAACAAAAACGTAAAACGAAAAACCAAATATGGTAAGCAAAACTCATACTTGGGGTACAGACCTGTAATTTCACCGGCACCCTCACCCTTCAAACCGGAACAAAGCAATACGAATATTATAATAAGTCCTAAGTCTACACTTTGCGTGCCCGTAAATTGCCTATCGCCTACCTCCACATTATGTTACATTACATTAATCTATCTTAGACCTACTTGAGCTCCTATAAATTATATGGCTCCCATTAGTAACACAAACCTATTATTCGAACTATTCCGATACAATATATATATAATACAATTTTGAATTTGAATTTGATTTTTGAATTTGAATTTGAATTAAGAACAATTTGACAGAGAAAATTTATTCAAAAGGGTTGATAACAGACTTCAAAAAAGAAGGTTCTTAATTTGATTGTGTTTTTTTCTTTATGTTTGTTACGGGACTGTTCCACCAATTATGAATTGTTTTTTTTTAAGTAGTGATAGGTTATGGTTTTAAAAGAGTTTATAAATAGCTGTTAATGTATTTTAATCATATTATCATAATTGAGCAGTAAGGGTTCTAATCTTAAAATGCCCTAATAATTTATTTATTTAATCGTATGATAAAGCATAATAGGTGAAACAAAAAAAAACTATATTATTAGGCCTTAATGATTAAAATCCACGATTACGGAAAAAATATTTTTTCAAAAATCTTAACTACCTTACCTGACAACAGTAACTAACATACTAATAAAGTCAAAGAGATCTATTTTCATAAACTATTGCCATCTCTTACCGAAGGGTAATGACAAACAGGACAGAGTAACGTTTATAAATAAGAGCTTAATGTACAAAATTTATTGGGTACATAATGACACTTACACTGACATTTCCAAGGTTGCCCATTTGCCAATGTCACATGACAGGGTGTATATGAAGTGATCTTAAACTACTTCGTTCCTATTTTGGCATGTCTTACTAATGTATTAGGATGTCAATTTGTATGAAACTTTGCTTGTTATGATGATTAATTATGTTGCGTGCTGTAAATAGTTAGAATAATCATAAATATATATTTGTGGACGTCCACGCAGCACTATCTATCCCCGAACTAAACAAAACTTGTACTATGGAAACCAGATAGCTGATATATATATATATATTGGGGGACATTCCACACAGCACTATCTCGCCCCAAACTAAGCCAAAGCTTGTGATATGGGAACCAGATAACTGATATACTTTTTTTTTTGTAAATATATATTTATAATATTATATAACACCCAGACAGAGAACAAACATCTGTGTTCAGCACACAAATATTTGTTCTCGGTGGGGATCGAAACCACGGCCTACGGCACAGAAGGCAGAGCTACTACCAACTGAGCTGTGAAGGCTATCAAATAATAATATAATACTTATTTTTTTTTATATATCATAATATAAATTGATATGTTTACTTTTCTGACAGTCTATTGATACATACAAAAGAAACAAAAGAAGGGTAGGAACCAAGTCGTAAGTTCGTTGCCTGTTCTTCTAGGCTTTGGTCGCGTGGAACTGGCACCTAGAGTTACCTAGTTTTAAGACGTTTCAAAGTGTTCCTTGTGATTTTATTGAATAAATAACTTTGACATAAAATTTGTATATAATAAAGTATGAGTATAGTATAATAGGTTTGGCTTCTCTAGAGAAGTATATTTAATAAGCTTAGTAGTATAATAGGCTAAGTATATATAATATATATGCCTAGTACATAGGTACCTAGGTACCTGTCTAGTTCACAATTGGGCTCAATCAAGCTGTCAATCCTGAATCATTTCTAAAAGAGGTCCAAAGGGCGGCTTAAAATTTTACCACTCCAGTCGGCTACTAGCTCACCTTTTTCGTTTTAGTAACGTCAGTGAGCACTGGTGGTCTGGTGGTAGCGGCCCCGCCTTCCGATCCTAAGGTCATGGGTTTGAAACCGGTCTTACACCAATGAGTTTTTTTAATGTGTTATGGTGAAGGAAAACATCGTGGGGAAACCGGCAATTCGTAGAACCTATAAAGTTCTATAACATGTGTGAAGTGCTCGAAATGAGCCTCTTGAGGCGCACTTAAAATCCTTTCATCACATTGTTTCGAAAGAAACCAGTGACACGACAAGAGAGAGAGTAACGTCAGTCTTTTTTGTATGGAGACTTGTGAGTTCTCAGCTAGCCCGATAGAGGCAGTTATCGAATCTCCATACAAAAAAGGCCTGAAGTTACGTAAAACTAAATACGAAAAATAAAACTTAGACTAGGGGTACAGAACCCCAACTCTACAGAACTAATCCCTCACCCTGACATGCCGTACTGATGATTCTTTTTGTCGACAGGTGCGCCGCCCAAAAGAAAAATTGCCGTGGACGTGAGAATCCTCAGAACGCTTTCGCATTTCCGTTAGAAGGTAAGATTTATTGTGTTTTCTTTGTTTTGGGTATATCTGCACCAAGGCCAATACAAGTAACGATCATTAGATTTCACTTATTTCTCCACATCAATCTCACTATAATAACAATCATGGTTGTCAAAAGACCACGGCGACGACGGTGACAACTTACCACCAGGTGGACTTACGGTCCACCAGGTGGTAAGTGGGCCCGTTTGTTGGTCTCTGAAATAAAAAAGAAATTATTGGTGTCATGTTTTACTCAATAAGGAGCTGAGCTCAGGAGCTGTTCGTATTTACAGAGTGCCAATAGAATGAGACCAGATGCCAATTCACGAAATTGAGTAGTATATTACATAGAGTGGGAATACCACTACCTACATAAGTTAACATAAGATTAAGATAAAATTATTAAAGTATATAAGATTTTTCAAAAATATTGGTTTAGAGGTTTTTTTAATAGCTATTTTAGTAATAGCTATTTTTATAATAGCTATTTTAATAAATAATTAAACTAGGTATATAGGATTTTTCAAAAATATTGGTTTAGAGGTTTTTTTTTTAATCGTGTGTACAAAAAATCCGCTCTTCCAATAAACGTAGGAAAAATGAATACCTACATTATTTATTTGGTAAATGGTATGGTAGGATGTAGCTATTTCTTTATTTTCATAAGAAGTGATTTCATTACGCTCTGTCTGGTACCTAAGTTTATGTTCTGGAAATTCCACATGACTGCATGTAGGAAACACAAGGTATATCTCTTTCACTTTTTTTAAATAAAAAATCAAATATTTTTAGATTCAAAATGACAATAATAGTATTGTAATACTAATTCGTTTAAATAAAATAATAAATATTGGTGGACATTCCACACAGCACTATCTCGCCCCAAACTAAGCCAAAGCTTGTGATATGGGAACCAGATAGCTGATATACTATTTATATACTTTTTTTTTGTAAATATATACTTACTAATAATATATAACACCCAGACATAGAACAAACATCTTTGTTCATCACACAAATGTTTGTTCTCGGTGGGGATCGAACTCACGGCCTATCGCGCAGAAGGCAGACCTACTACCAACTGTGCTGTGAAGGCTGTCAAAGTGCTGTTTGTGTTTTAAAAATTAAATAGCTAAGTAAATAATAAGAATATGAAATTCCTAGCTTCTTAAATATAAATTTGCCGACATATTAATAGCGAGGTTTCGCACAGGTACAGAACAAAGAAATTGATTCATAAATTTATAATATTGCATTCAATTTGGTGCCCCAACCGAAACTTTCTGTTCACTTTACATACTTTTATTTCAAAACCAATAGTTATCTAATCCCAATCATTATTTGACAGCCTTCACAGCTCAGTTGGTAGTAGCTCTGCCTTCTGTGCCGTAGGTCGTGGTTTCGATCCCCACCGAGAACAAACATTTGTGTGATGAGCATAGATGTTTGTTTTCTGTCTGGGTGTTATATAATATTCTAAGTATGTATTTACAAAAAAAAAAGTATATAAGTAGTATATCAGCTATCTGGTTCCCATATCACAAGCTTTGGCTTAGTTTGGAGCGAGATAGTGCTGTGTGGAATGTCCACCAATATTTATTTATTTATTTATTTGCCATTTACCTGAGTTACATGTTACTACATACATGTTATTTACACTGAAAAAGCAATAATATCATACACAATGCAATTTCACGTTACAATAAAGCAGAGGGCGTCGCTAATGATTCATTATTGGCACACCGTTCTTCCTATCCGCATTGCCAAGCCATAAAGCACTCTATCAAGACTGAACAAGCTACACCTTCGCATGTAATCATCTTCACCTGTGAAGTATTCCTCCGGTGCAAGTTTATTTTAAGATGCAGCATGTCGAAAGATCAAATTTAGCGCTCACCTTTACGTGGTATTAATAGCTGAATCGTGAGCAATACTTTAGGTATTTGATAGATGGCTCTGAGAAGACCATTAACTGGCAATAAATTGTACTTATAACAGTGTTCGTGTAGATATATCATTTTAAAATGCCTGTGTGAACTCAGTAGATATATGAAACTAATGGACTGCCAATACGTGTGGAGCTAACTGAGCCGCGGGTTTCCTTACAATATATTTTTCAAATAATTTTCTAATGAATAAAAACCGCTTTACCAATCATGAAAACATGGTCAAATTGAAAACAAAAAGGCTTTGTTTGTATTTGACCATGTATTCTTGATTGGTCAAAGCGGTTTTTATTAATTAGAAAATTATTTGAAAAATATACAATCTAGCAAGTGGAAATCCGTGGTCTCTGCCTACCCCTATTGGAAACAGGCGTAATTTTATGTATGTATGTATGCACAATCTAGCCAACCAAAGCCTATAGAAGAAAGGGCAAGAAACTTACGACGTGGCTTCAAGCCTTGTTTTCTATGATTCTTCTTACAATAATGTTTTTTTTTAAACAACTAGCTGATTGAACAAGCAGATCGCCCACCTGATTTTAAATGGTAACCATCACCTAACAAAGCATTACATCGTAAGTCACGCACGATAGGAACGTGCCCTACGATGCACTGCCCTGCGTCCATCAACTTGAGGCATACAGATGTTAAGCTTCAAGTGCCTGTAATTACACCGGCAACCACACTCTGCAAACCGAAACACAGCGTTGCTGCTTGGCAGCAGAAAAAGTCGTGGTGGTAGTACTTCCCCGGACGAGCCCTTCACAAAGAGCTCTACTACTCTTAAAATTAATAGTTAAATGATTGAAAAGATTGAGAAGATGGGCTAGGGGCCAGGCAATTAATTAGGCAGGATTAATTAATCTTAACAGGCACTACACCGTCCCGTAAATAGGGGCATGAGTAAAAAGCTCCTGAGATTCTCATGAAAAATAATAATAGTGTAATATTTATTTCCAAAAAGTTAAAGACAAGACTATGTCCAACTTCCTGTTTTAGCTTTCGCTGTGTTACAGGAAGTACCACCTTTCCCAAACATAACATGTAGGTAGGTATTAGAACTACAAAACTAAAATTTACTTTCTAAAAATATCCAGCACTAACTTTTATTACTATCGTCTGTACAAACATTCCGTTGATCATACTTGTAAGACTTGCTATAGCCGTAAAAACAAACAAACAGACAAACATAAGTGTGGATTTAATAGCGTGCTATCTAAAACGTGAGACCTTAAGGTTATAATAAAACCAACACTAAAATTACTTTTGAAACGCTGCCAAGCAGGTCTACCATGAAAGAACGATAAACGATTTTTTGTATTGACATTTTGAGTTACACTGCGCGGCGTGCCAGGCTTGAACTCGACTTCTTCTTTTTCTTAAAACTCCAGTAACGCAGGAGGGAGCACAGAAGGGTCGGTATTTTCTGGGAAACTTATTAAAGAACATATTTTATTCTGGGTCTGGTCTATGTACCCCGCATAGAAAAATTTAAAAATATTGAAGATTACCATACAAATGCAATTTCATTAATATGCAGGCTAATAAAGTTGTCTTCACTAAATTTTGAACTGTTCGAATTTCTTTCTATGTGGACACTTCTAAAGCCGCCATGACAGTCTGTAATTGACGTTTGATATGACGCATTGGCTTTTATAATTTTTTGACAGTTTTGTTGGTTTTTTGACGGCAATAACTTTCACTCTCAAGCTCGACTTATACAAAAGTTGACAAAAATACATTCACGCATGTCAAACCTTCATATTTATAGTCAATTATGTTGCTCTCTTTGAGCAATAAAATCTTGAAGCGCAAGAAAATTATGTAAAAATGAAGAAAATAAGCAATCAAAACAGTTATCTATACCGCTAAGCGATATTTATATACACACACAGTACACAGAGCCGACCCAGGCTCCATTGATTGATGAAACCACGCCTTTATGTTATTTATTGTCATAGAAACAATACAAAGTACACTTATAATGAGATAGAATAGACGACGTTGTATAACAATATGCCCTAAAAAATTAATTAATTATTATCTACACGCACACAAGCAGCCCTTCTAAATAACAAGTCATTCAACGGTTGATTGATGTAGATTACTTTTAAGCGATAAAACCACCCAGTGTACAAGTAATTTTAAGTTTTTACCACTAAGTATTTTCTATCTATCTATCTTAACCCGCAGTGTAGCTTAAAATATAGGTACTTCTTTTTCATAGTAGTGCTCTTGAATGCCGCTCCAATGGTTTTCAGCACGAAAAAATAATATTACTAAACAAGAATTTATGTTCATTGACTGTAGATATTTTCAATGAGAACCAGAATAATTAAAGGAAAAAAAGGCTATTTTGGATCGGAATTTTAAGCAGTGGGCGGTCATGAAATTTCAATTGTAGAACTTTTCGTTTTATTTGCTGTTTTGAATCGAAGCTTAAACAACATTACAAAAGTAACAAGATTCTTATCGCCAATGCCGTATTACTAGTTTCTTTCGAAACAGTGTGGTGAAAGGATTTTAAGTGCGTACAATATCTGTTATGTGCTCCTTTCGAGCACTTAACAGATATTGTATATTGTAGAACTTTTTAGGTTCTACGACATGCCAGTTTCCTCACGATGTTTTCCTTCACCGTTTGAGAGTACTGGGTTTAGTGAGACATGGTAATATTTTTTTGAAAGATATTTTTTGCAGAAGAAAGTACTATTTAGATATTAGTTTCTTAAACTTATCATCACGAACTAGAAGACAAAATGTAGAACAGCCGTCCACTCGATGGATCGACGACATTGTGAAGACCGTGGAAAGTCAGCGGATATTAAAAAAATAGCTCTTCCGGCTGATAATAATGATCCGATAAAAAAAACACTGTACAGTATTGGAAAATCAGCCGAACCGTGAGGATAGAATCGGGGGATACGAAAAAGAAACGTAATAACAAACAACATACGCTTACAGTTACAAACATTAACAGGAGCAAAAGGAAACGAAAGTAAAACATTATTTCAAAAAATACCTACCGCTTTATTATGGCCGCAATTTTTTTTTATTCACACATAAACCTAGCATACATAACAATGACCTAGCTGATGATAATAATGAATTTAACGTTACTTTATAATAATGTTTTCAAAATTCGCTGCTTTTTTCTGTTTGGTCGCCTTGTAGTTAATCCAGAGCAAAATAATTATACTCTATGAATCCTTAGGAGTGAAAACTTGAGATATTTGGAGCGCTCATCATCAGGGCCACGAAATAATAAAATCTATGAATGAATTACTTTTTGATATTCTTTACCAGCTTATCATAAAGATCTATTATTATTTTTATGTGATATTATCTGTATTAAATTATCATTATTTATTTATATATATTATATTTTTGGACTATCCACACAGCACCATCTAGTCCCAAACTAAGCCAAAGCTTGTAATATGGGAATCAGATAGCTGATATAATGCATATATACTTTTTTTTTGTAAATACTTACTTATAATTATTGTAGGTAGTGGTAATTTTTGTGTTTTTTTATTCCGAATGTTTATATGCCGTCAGGCTGGACTAGTGAAAACAAAAATTTCTAACCCCTAACACCAAATTTGTACCTAGTTTTCCATAAACAATAAATATCTTTATCTTTATCTTTATCTTAATATATAATAACACCCAGACGGAGAACAAACATCTATGTTCATCACACAAATGTTTGTTCTCGGTGGGGATCGAACCCACGGCCTACGGCGCAGAAGGCAGAGCTACTACCAACTGAGCTGTGAAGGCTGTCAAATCATCATGTCATTATCAGGATCTTTTTGTGACCAGTGACTCTTAAACAAGTGAAAATACAGATTTAATGACGGCCGCCGCTTATTAGACAACACAAACTTTGGGGGAAGTGAACCGGCCATGATGTTGAAATACTAGCTACCCAGCAAACTGTTACCCTCGCTCACTTGAGTGCTGGGGTCTCCATGATAGACTCGGACTGCTGGACTTCAATATTCTAAATATATCGGCTCACTAGAAAGTTTTTTAAAATAATTAAATTTTTCGTGATATACAAGATGTTCCAATACTTGTGCTCAAAAACTTCAGGGGGCTAAAGTACCCATCAATATGAATAACTTTTTCTAAGGAACCAACACTGTGAACGCGAAAAAAAAAACAGCTGTTTCATACATTTAAGCCAGGAAGGTATTGAACTTTTGTATGAAATTCACTGTGTTGGTTCCTTAGAAAAAGTTATTCATATTGATGGGTACTTTAGCCCCCTGAAGTTTTTAATACAAGTAGGTATTGGAACACCTTCTATAGATATGAAAATATTTTATTTTGTATTATGAACAGAAATCAGATACATCATACATTTGCCTATTTGTCTATAGGATTGTCAACTCAACTCAACAAAAGGTTTACTCGTACTTAGTTTTTTCATCCTCATGGTTACCCCGCGCATAGACAATAAAACAATTACCAGAGTGTTGCCTGCAAGTTGAGCGCTGAAGCCTTGATGGTCTGAAAATCGGAGACCGCTACAAACGGTGGTAAAGATAAGACATAAATGTTTGTTTAGATTGGTATTTTTGTCACTCTGTGCTTGCTATCCTCTCCGAACTAAAAAATGCTTCTTCTGTATGGGAATCATAAACAACTAATATTTTCATACTTTTTTATGGTCTATCATATAGACTGTATATGTATGTATTCATAAACGGTATAAAGCAGACACGAAAAACCTATATTTAATCAATAAAATGACGTGAATAGAGATGTTAACCTATATTAACAAAAAAAAATAAGTGAAGTTATCTAATAAAATTTAAATTTCTAATTTGTCCATAGACTCAGAAAATTTTGTCGTATTTTGTTAGAATTACCAGTCGTCAAATGTCGGTCGTAGCGTTTTAGGAAACGAAAGCTTAGCTGCCAGATGGAAACTTGATACGTGTTTCACTTATCCCGCTCGATATAACACTTGTAATTTGTTTAGTTCCTTTGTTCAGTGATAGTAGCAGACGTTTTCGACGATCAAATCTCCAAAAAGTACCTAAGACGCTGACAACAGTACGGCCTCTATCTCGCTCACATGATGAAATGTGCGAGCGAGATAGCTTTTAGCTAGCAACCTCTTAGAAAAAAGAAGAAGAAATAATGAAAACATATTTCACATTATGTTATGTTTTCAAATATTTTTGAACCGCAAACTTAGGTACTAAAAAAAAGCAATATAAACAGTGGGTAGGTCAGTCTTATTTTTTTAGTAATAAATTATTAATAAATATATATTGTTGGACTTTCTACACAGCCCTATCTAGCCCCAAACGTGCCCGAACTAAGCCATAGCTTGTAATATGGGAACCAGATAGCTGATATAATACATATATTCTTTTTTTGTAAATATATACTTTTATTATTAAATTACACCCAGACAGAGAACAAACATCTATGTTCATCACACAAATATTTGTTCTCGGTGGGGATCGAACCCACGGCCTACGGCGCAGAAAGCAGACTACCAATTGAGCTGTGAAGGCTGTCAAAGAAGAAGTGTTGAGAAGTTAAAAACATATTTTCACTTTATAACTGAAGATCGTGGTTACTTCTTGAAGATAGTGTGCGAAGAAGTGGATTGTCTCCAGCGCTTTCTACTGGTGTCCATTCGGATATTATTTTTTAGTTTTTATTCAACTAGTTGATGGACCAAGCAGATGGCCCACCTGATATTAAGGGGTAACCATCACCTATAACAAAGCATTGCCTCGTAAGTCACGATAGGAACACTGCGATGCACTGCCCTGCGTCCATCAGCTTGAGGCATACAGATGTTACGTAAGCCTCATGTGCCTGTAGATACACCGGCAGCCACACTCTTCAAACGGAAACACAGCAACGCTGCTTGGCGGTAGAAAAAGGCGTGGTGGTAGTACTTCCCCGGACGAGCTCTCACAAAGAGCTCTACTACTCTTAAAATCAATCACATCGTAAAACTGGTATCTACCCTTTTTACGCTGAAATTTTGGAGTATCATCGACATGAAATATATTGGTTATAAAATAATTCGCTGGCAATTCATTAGTAACTGGTGCTGCGGGTATACGTAATTGCATTTTAGATCGGTTCCAAGTTTATGACAGTGGCTGTCGAACTTCGTGATATCTTTATGAAATTAACCCAATTGAGTACAATTTCCTCCTTCATTCGTATATTTCTTCATATCGGGGTTTTGTTAGAATGTAAGTTCGCATGCGATAAAAGCTATAGTGACGGTTTTTTTATGACCAGTACCCCAAGTATGAGTTGTGTTTACCATATTTGGTTTTTCGTTTAACGTTCTTGTTCCGTGCTCATTGCGGGTTTTGTATGAAGACGCGATAGAGATACCGATACGGAACTTTATGTTGCAAGTATGATGAAAATTTGTAGTAGAACATAAAGTTCCGTATCGGTATCTCTATCGCGTCTTCATACAAAACCCGCAATGAACACGGAACAAGAAGGAAAAACGAAAAACCAAATATGGTAAACACAACTCATACTTGGGGTACTGAAAGCCTCAGTCATAGCTGGAACTAATATCCTGGAGAGAGCTGGAGTGCCTTTCGAAGTTGCGAGAGTAGTAACACTCTTTGTGAAAGGCTCATCCGGGGCAGAACTACCACTATTGCTATTTCTGCCGCCAAGCAGCGTTGCTGTGTTTAAAAAAAAAAAAAAAAAAAATTAAGAAAGGAGTGACTGTTGAGATATCGGCTGATAGAGTGGAGGGAAAAAAACCTATAGTGCCGACCCCACATGAAGAGGGACAAGGCCAGGAAAATGATGATGATGATGATGAAGCAGCGGTGCTGTGTTTCTGTTTGTAGAGTGTGGGGAATTACAGACATATGAGGAGATATATGTGCCTCAATTTGATGGACGTAGGGAAGTGCATCGTAGCGCACGTTCATATCGTGCGTGTCATGCGAGGAAATGCTTTGTTATGGTTACTATTTAACATCAGGTGGGCCATCTGCTAGTTCTATCAGCTAGTGGTATAATTAAATGTAAACGAAGTTTCGTATTAACATATCGAGTAACACTGCCGAATAATAATTGTCTTATCACTAGTTCTTTCAAAACAGAAAGGAAAATAAGTAAATAAAAACGCGAATACCGACAAGCGATGTGCAATACCACCACCATCAGACGTCAAGTCAGTCATCTTAAATGCAATTTCTAACAAGCTTTTAATTAAACCCATGTAAAGTTGATCTCTGAAAAGCTGTTGCCGTAGTATGACAGTCGTAAATAAATCCAATCTACAATATAACATATAATGCAATAAAATTTAATAGAAACTTCTTAAAACTTAGTGTGTTTTCACTATCAAATCTAGAACTGACAAGAATGCAGCTTTTCTTTCAACCAGATGAAACATTTTTAAATCTTTCGAGGGTTACAAAAATCCTATCTATCCAGTCACAAAGCTATGCAGACGTGTTTGTTTGCATAGTGCGAGTTTTTTTTTCTTTACTAAATTAGTTTACCACATGACATGCGGTACCCTAATATCATTACAATCTAGCCACTTGGCTAATGAGTAATTTTGTTTTGACTTAATTTTATAGAAATAATCTTACTAAGAATGTGTCCATTGGCACTTTTCTTATAGTCTCTACTTCATTTCATTCCATTCAGGTTGATTCCGTATGTAGCCAGTGTGTTTCTGATGAAGGTCATGACGGTCCCGGTTTTTTGAAGTAGCTAAGATTTGTGGAGCATGCATTCAGCTTGCAGCTTGCAACACACAAGTTGCGATTCGCAAGTTGCTGGCAAACAGTTCTACTTGCGCACTTCCTCAGGGTAATAAATCGAGAATTTGCAATTTGCTACCAAAAGGAGATGATGTATGAAATGCTAATTGGACCACAGATGAGGCACAGTTTCTATTGAATGCAAACTGTGGGTAAATGTTTAAGGATCACTCCGAGGTAGCGATGTTTTTTTATACAACTAGCTGATGATACAAGCAGATGGCCCACCTAATGTTAAGTGGTAACCATCACCTATAACAAAGTATTGCCTCGCAAGTCACGCACGATAAGAACGTGCCCTGTGATGCACTGCCCTGCGTCCATCAACTTGAGGCATATAGATGTTAAGCCTCATGTGCCTGTAATTACACCGGCAACCACACTCTTCAAACTGAAACACAGCAAAAAAGCGTGGTGGTAGTACTTCCCCGGACGAGCCCTTCACAAAGAGCTCTACTACTATGTTAAACTGGAACTAAAATTAATTAATATCACTACATAATATAAAACAAACTCGCTTTATCTGTCCCAATATCCCTCATGTATGCTTAAATCTTTAAAACTACGCAACGGATTTTGATGCGGTTTTTTTTATAGAAATAGTGATTCAAGAGGAAGGTTTATATGCATAATACAAGCATAATCTCTTAAGGATAACCCACAATAACCGTGCGAAGCCGGGGCGGGTCGCTAGTAAATAATAAATTTAAGTGTACATTCCACACAGAACCATCTAGCCCCAAATTGAGTTATGAAAGATCTTGAGATAACTCAACTAATCCAAATCAGTGGCAATCAAAGCGTACCCATGACACTTGCTGCATTGCCACGCTATGCCTCTAGGTATTTTATCAAAATTTATGTTGCTGTTATTTATGACAAAATCAGCTAGTAACGCTCGCTAAAAGTTAGGAGTACGGAAATGGCGGCTCTACTTATGTAAATAATGTATGAAATGCTTTTTGGCCTCTGCGTTATTTTTGAGAAATTTAGTAAAAAGGATAGCTCAGAATCCCCTTACCCAATGCACCGTCGACATAGTAAAGATTACGGGAAGTCGGTGTATGGAGAAGGCATAGAATTGACCTTCGTAGAATTATTTTGAGGCCTTTGTCTTGTCATATTCATTCTGATAATAATGTAAGTGAATGTAGTGGAAGCCTATCCAGCAGTGGACTTCTTCAGGCTGATAATGATGATCATAGCATCTACTCAACACGTCGCAGATGTCGTAATAAGTTTTCTCTAGCCGAAATACCGAATGGGGCCGCCGCGGGCACAATCAAACCGACTTAGGCATTGTGGACCGAACACCAACCGACCGATTCGGGACAAAGTGCCTAACTTGTCCCGCGAGCCACCGCTGACGGTCCGTATGCATTGCAAAGTTTTGATTGGTTCACGCTGAACGCAGAACGGCACTTGTCTGAGCCTGGTTAATCAATTCTGGCATCACTTGACTTGACTTAACCACAACTCATGGTGTCGACTCTCTAAGCAGTAAAATCAGGGGGAGTGTTACTTAGCGGATCTGCGCTCACTTCGCTTCACTCACGTTGGCATTTCTACTCAAAGGATTCGCCAAAAAACCTACAGCCGGGTGGAGCACTTCAAAGCGAGCAACGAGAGGCTCGTTGCTCATCAATGCTTGCTGTATAATATGTTACATTACATCTCGTAACGTTGGTCAGAACCCAGCTTAACAGAATGCCAAATTGAAAATTCAATGCCAATTCCACTGTCACTTTGGTAAATGTTGTTTACGGAATAGCACTGTAGTTGGTAGTGGCTTCATTTATTATATTGTAATCGTAACAAGGATCATACAAAAGAATGGTTGGAACCAAGCCGTAAGTTTGTTTTTGTTCTTCTATGCTTGGTCGCGTGGAACTGGTTCACCTTGTTTTAAGTTCCATGTGATTCAATTGAATAAATACCCTATGACTTTGACTTAAGGCAGTAATCATAAATCCTTCC
The DNA here is from genome assembly GCA_932294275.1 of Chloroclysta siterata. Classification (NCBI taxonomy): domain Eukaryota; kingdom Metazoa; phylum Arthropoda; class Insecta; order Lepidoptera; family Geometridae; genus Chloroclysta; species Chloroclysta siterata. The sequence goes on along the minus strand of OW028592.1, from coordinate 24,151,253 downwards.
AAATATTAAATTTTAATTAAATTATACATGATAGGGTACCAGCCCATCGCCGTTGCTAGGAAATTATAATAATATAGTTTGTTCACGATGTTTTCCGTCAACAAAAAGGAGCATTGACATCGTGCACATATTTTTTTCGAAGAAACAAATCTTTTGTTGTACGTCTGGATTAGATCTTTACAATCAGCAGACGGCATCACTCCCTTTGGACTGGCTCGTTAGCATTTAACGTTTGTCAAAAACCGGTAAATGTCGGCTAGAACCGGTAAATGTTGGCTAGAACTGATAAAAGCCGGCAAACTATCAAAAAGCAATCCATAGATTGGACTGCACTCCGATAATTAAATTTCATATGGAATATAACCATTGTTGGAAATGCAATTATATTATAGTATACGTGGAGCGTGATTTATTGCACACTATCTAATAATTGTAAAATCAGTTTGTGCGACTGTCTGACCAAAAGATGCAATTGTATTAAGAAAACTTAATTGATTGAGTGAGCGAAGCGAACGAAAAGTTTAAAATGATTTTAAGAATTTGCTAAATGTACAAAATACATTATGAAACAGTATCTGCAGACCGTTGCAAAGGCTCTTTAGATAGTTCAACCGATCCAAATCAGAAAGAAAGCATCCCTAAGACACTGGCTGTAGTCCCCCTTCTTCTTCTTCTTGTCGTGTCACTAGTTTCTTTCGAAACAGTGTGGTGAAAGGATTAAGTGCGCCTCAAGAGGCTCCTTTTGAGCACTTGACACATGTCATAGAACTTTTTAGGTTCTACGACATGCCGGTTTCCTCACGATGTTTTCCTTCACTGTTTGAGAGTACTGGCATTGTGCACATAAATTTTTGAACAGAAAAACTCATTGGTGTAGTCCCCCGCTGAATGGGAACGCTGATGCGCTGAGCCATCTGAGGCCACCCGAGGATTGAGAGTATCTACTCACCAGCCTTCGGGTTAGGCGTTGCTCGATTAAACACCCAGATGAAATTTTGAAAACAATAAATAAATAAATACTTTCAGTAAGTATGTATTAAATCAGTACCTACCTATATTGTTTGCAGTTTGTGTACATGATTTTTTTTCAAAGGTCTTCCTGTTCATAGACAAAAACAATATATTTTATATATTTATAGTGTTGACATTACAATATAAATATAACACGGCATATAATAAAAAATACAAAGATGATAAAACCTAACTCACCTTCTAGTCTTCCGTATTCCAAAACTCATTTAAAATGTTAGCGATTTATTTTTAACAGGATGAAAAACCTGCAGTCCTCCTTCGTGCTTAGACTCTTTGTAGGTAGTTGCTTTGTTACTTTCACAAACTTGCAGGAAGCAAACAGACCCATACAAAACTTGCCAACAAAGACCTCCAATCACAAAGCCAAAGGCACCATTTCAATCGAGTATTTCGAAGAAAACTTTAGTTTTAAGATGCACTCACAATTCCATGCCAGTTTTCAATGGACATAATGAACTCGGGGATTCTCTGCACGGTCTCTGATTGGCGCCATTTTATTTTGCGGATAGTTTTGAAAATACATGACGCAACAAAAACTTTGTTTAAAGTCAAAGCGGTGAAGCTTATAGATACTAAGTTAAGGCGAAGACAAGAGCTAATGTGACTCTCGCTCGCACGTTTCGACATGTTATAAAATCACTAAACTCATTTTCGAAAAATCGCAATCAACCAATTCGTGTGCAATCACATTGCACAAAGTTTAGTAACAATTTCAGTTTGATCGATACATGTTTTCCTGCTCAAAAGTTTGCTTTACTCGTTTTCGTACATAAGCAAACTTTTAAGTAGCAAAATTGTATCGATCAAAATGAAAAATTAGTTAAGTGATTTTATATCTTTCAACATGTCGAAACGTGCGAGTGAGAAGTTGTTTGATAGTTGTCAGCCCCCTAAAGCTAAGTTTGTATAAGCAAGTTGCCATTTCTAGTGACATAGTTTTAAGGCTGGTGCTTCCGTCATGGCTTTGGAAATGGTAGCTACTATTATTTTTTATTTATTTATTTATTTTTATTTATTGTTTCACGAATGAAATCCCATGTTTTCTTCGAAAAAATGCAAAATGTGTTTATTCGGTTGAGATGAACCAGAAGGATCACTTTAAACCATCTTAAAACTAGGTGCCAGTTCCACGCGACCAAGCCTAGAAAAACAGGTAACAAACTTACGGCTTGATTCCTACCGTTCTTTGGTATGATCATTGTTCCGAATTTAGAGAGGCGTATAGGCATAATAGATGTCAAGTCTCATGTGCCTGTAATTTCACCGGCAACCACACCCTTCAAACCGACATATAATGCATTTTATCTCGTCTATTCGAATTTCCAAAGCGAGTTTCCACCTTAAAAGTAGGAACCACAACATACGTGGAGTTGTTTCCTCTCAAACTTTAGCCCGCTATAATCCCTTTGGGGTTGAATTTCACGAATACATTTTGGAGTGCAGCTTCGAACTACGAACATGATATGCTCATAAAACTTATGCTATATGAGGATTGTTTTACTTTTAGTAGTTTTATAGTATTTACTACTTAAGGAAATCATAAATCGTGAGCCAACCAACATGTCGTAGAAACTCAAAAGTTCTGCAACATGTGTCAAGTGCTCGAAAGGAGCGTCTTTGGGGCGCACTCAAAATCCTTTCACCACACTGTTTCTAAAGAACTAGTGACACGACAAGACGAAGGAAATCACAAAGACTTTTTTGCACAGCCCCGTATCTTCGTACCTCTGGGATATTATAAAAAAATATCTATAATTCAAGCCTCAAGTTATTGCAAAATGTTAGTATGCTTTAAATGTAAAGTCAAAGTCAAAGTCAAAGTCAAAATGTATTTATTCAATAAAATCACAAGGATCACTTTGAAACGTCTTAAAGCTAGGTGACTCTAGGTGCCAGTTCCACGCGACCAAAGCCTAGAAGAACAGGCAACAAACTTACGGCTTGGTTCCTACCGTTCTTTTGTATGATCCTTTTACAATGTATTAATATAATATATTATTGAAGTTTAGTGAGGCGTAGGCATACAGAAAAAGGTAAACATAATCAAATTTATAAGACAGCACACGCTACGCCTCAAACTAATAATACCTAATGCATAAAATACAATCTATTAAATCAGAGAAAAATAAAAAAAAAACACACAATAGTACAGTACAGACATTGCAGACATGTTAGCTGCCGATGGGCAGAGCGACCGGGACATCGGGCCACGCATTTTTATCAACAATATAGCTATCCAAAGTATAATAAGCTTTCCTTATTAGATTATTCTTAATGTACACTTTAAATTTTCTAATAGGAAGCCCAGTGGCTGTAACTTGGACGTATACCTTTAATTAGCCAACCTTATCCCTAGGCATGGTTGATATCCATATTTATACAATACATCCAGACAGACAGTCCATGCTCAACATAAATGTTTGTCCTATGTGGAAATCAAACCCACACCCTATAGCACAGAAGGCAGACCTAAAACTGACTGAGTTTTGAAGCCAGTAGTAGTTTGAATACAGTCTATAATCGAAGCTGAACCAAATTCCAAGTTTTTGAATACCTAAACACAATGCAAATCTCACAGTTCTTATCATAATATCTAATCTCAATGTTCCTGAAGTTTTGTGTTTTTGGCACGATTCTGCGCAGAAATAAGCGAATTTTCTTTCTTTTACTGCCGTATCCAAACATTCAACTTTATCTGTACCAAAATCGCATTATCTAGTTAGAGAGGAGCATTATGATCTAGCTTGAAAACAACGAGGCTTATTCATGAAGAGCAAATACAATTTCGGAACGTCTTTGTGTGTTTTGGAAGGAAATTTAGGCCACTTCTTCTGCCTACCAAAACCATTCATTATTTTTGATCCCACCTTTTGATAAGGTTGTGATAGAACGCATCTTATTGACGAAGATAAGTGGTTCTGTATTTTTATCGAAAGATTTATTATTATTTATGAAGTCTCGATTTAATAATTTTTGTATTTGTATTTCTGTCGAATAGTCGTAAGTGCCATTAGATAAAAAAAAAACTATTTGATATATTTTTTGTATGTAGCAAATAAAATTAATTCTATTCTACTCTATTAAGAGGCTGACAACCGTCAATCAATTTCTCCATTTCAACCTTTTTGAAGTTTTCTTTTTTTTTCCCACTCGGATTTTGGACTATATTAAAAATCTTTGCTTTTTGAAGATATAAAATTACTGAAGGTATGTAGTTAAGAAAAGTTTTAGTTAGTACGAAAACTAACAACTTGTTGGTAGGAAAACTTGTATAGATCAAAATATATTTTCATGTTAGTATCCAATATTGGTTGTTTGCGATTTTTCCTAAACTACATTCAAATATAATTAAATAAACATATTTTTTTTTCTATATGTGTGCGATATTTTTTCTGTGTCTTAAGTAAAAATGGTTTAGTTCAGTATACTGGTCTTAGCTAAATATTTTGAGATTCAATACAATATAATGTACCAGTAAGGATGCTGCAATAGAAAGAAGCGAATTACTTGCATATTATTTGCAATAAAAAAACCGATATTCGAATTAAATGCATGGTTGAGTACCTAGTAACATTATTACTTGTTAATTTTTTCATAATATTATTTTTTATTATTTAGTCATCAAAGTATTCATTATGTTTCATTATATTGTTTATTAATGGTTTACGAATTTAAACTGATGCTGTGGGTACCTCCCATAATAGACGACAAGCGGTAACGACGTCCAACGAACGTCACTTTACGGTATATTTTACGAGTTTTACTTCAGTTATTATCACTATTAAGGTGAGCTGTGATAACGGTTCTTAAATATTTATTCCCTCTTTGTAAAGTCTTATTAATGTTAAAAAGCTGAGCTTTGGACGTTTAAATGTACCCTCACAAATAAGCCTGAAAAATATTTCATTAAACATTACAGATGTGCCAGATTGAAAATTCTATATCAATGATTGTAAGTAATTATTATGATAAACGCGAAAGTTTGTAAGTATGGATGGATGGATGTTTGTTACTCTTTCTCGTAAAAACTACTGAATGGATTTTAATAAAACTTTAACTTTAATATAGCTTATACATCAGAATAACACATAGGCTACAATTTATAAAGATATTGTGTTAATTGTCAATATTATGACGATAAGTGTCAAGTAAGTAGGAAAAAATCTACCATCTGCGAGCTATTATGGTGTGCGCTGCCAAAACCGCTAGAGTTACACATATGTACTACGCCACGCTAAGATAAGCTACTCGAAATACTAATCTTGCGCAGACGAAGTTGCGGGCACCAGATGGTGTTCCATAAAAAACAACTTTGATCTCCTCAAATGAATTAAGTCCCTTTTTTTCATTATCTATAGTTTTTTAGGGTTTATGATTATTAAAATAGTGTCAATAATACCAAATTTATATGCACATGTACCTACTTATTTTGTTAAGATAGATAGATAAATACTTTATTATTTTATTTTATTATTTCGACAGCCTTCACAGCTCAGTTGGTAGTAGCTCTGCCTTCTGCGCAGTAGGCCGTGGGTTCGATCCTCACCGAGAACAAAATTTGTGTGATGAACATAGATGTTTGTTCTCTGCCTGGGTGTTATTATATATTATAAGTATGTATTATGCGCATGTATGTATGTATGTAAAAAGCGTATACGTATTATATCAGCTGTCTGGTTCCCATATTATAAGCTTTGGCTAAGTTTGAGGATAGATAGTGATGTGTGGGAAGTCCACCAATATTTATTATTTATTATTATACGTAAGGTACTAACACCACGCCTTTTTCTGCCGCCAAGCAGCGTTGCTGTGTTTCGGTTTGAAGAGTGTGGTTGCCGGTGTAATTACAGGCACATGAGGCTTAACATCTGTATGCTTCAAGTTGATGGACGCAGGGCAGTGCATCGTAGGGCACGTTCCTATCATGCGTGACTTACGAGGCAATGCTTTGTTATAGGTGATGGTTACCACTTAACATCAGGTGGGCCATCTTTTTGTTCCATCAGCTAATAATATATAAAAAAAAAACGAAAACACATACATAAAAAACGTTTAAGTTTAGGTTATGGTTACATTTCGGTTCTGTGGCTTAGTTTATTCTGATTAGATCTGCTTTTAAGGGATACTTTTAATGAATCCAACATTGCTCTTATCAAAGTTGGGCTATTAACTCGTTGAATAACATTTTGAAATTTGATTGCATTTCGTTACTGCGGAGTTTTAAATAGATTTTACAAGTATTACAATAAAATATTGAAATTGTTCGGTTTAATTAATGATTTTAATATCTGGCAACCTACAAAATAATTTTATTTAAAGTTTCAGTCAACTACTTTGATGAAAATCATAAATTGATGATTAAAACTTTTTAATATATTTGATAACAGGGTTTTAGAGTTAAATTAGGTCTTATTTTATTTCAGTCAAAGTCATTTCATATTAAAATCAAGGATTTATTTAATCAAAAGTCAGAAGCCAAAAAGTCTTAGTTCATGAAACCACAAGGATCTATTTGGATCGTTTTATAAGCTTGGTATAAGAGATTTCCTCGCGACTAAGCCAAAAAGGACAGGCAACAAACTTACTTCTTAGATCTTTAGGGTTTTTATGGGACCCTTTTTACAAATTACTACAATGAAGCTCCAATGTTATACCATTATTATTTTATTTTAGCTTTCCTCCAATATATTCACTTCTCGATCTTTGGCTCAGATCGTTGGTCCCAAAAATATGCGGATGCATTATGATAATCTTGAGAAATATTGCTTTAAATAATTACTATAAGAATTTTAAGAAAAATGACAATAGTACAGTTTTTACATCTTGCCAATTTCATTAAAATAACTCTCATACCCAGCCTAGTTTTCGTTCCACAAACATTTTCACCCCACCAGTTTCATAAAAGCCTATGTAATATTCCTGTTATGTTACAAACTACACATCGTTTACATTCTATCTCTTCCGCTAAAGCCTCTACTACAATTTCAGGTCTATTAACGTTAAATTTTACAACGTAACGCGGAAAAACACTGAAGCTGCGTTCACACTCAACAAAATCATTTTTTTAATCCTGAAAAACAGCTTCACGACTATGATCCCCAGGCACGGTAGATATCCCCTCAAATTTCTTAGTACCAAGTACTAACTCCAGATTCTTTGAGGACGTCTAAGGGAGGTAGTCACAGGTAAATCCAAACATTACATTTGGAACATACTTACATTTTCCAGTAGTTGGTATTCCATACGTGACAGGTTGCAAGCTCAACGCCTCTGTTAGAATACTAACTGGCTCATCTAGATATTGTTTTTTATCAGCAATTTTTATAACTACGAGTACAAATGTGTTCTTTAAAATAGTAAGTTAAATTGCCATTTTGTTTTTTTTATGCAATTAGCTTATGGAACAAGCAGATGGCCCACCTGATGTTAAGTGGTAACCATCACCTATAACAAAGCATTGCCTCGTAAGTCACGCACGATAGGAACGTGCCCTACGATGCACTGCCCTGCATCCATAAACTTGAGGCGTACTTATGTTAAGCCTCATGCTTGTAATTACACCGGCAACCACACTCTTCAAACTGAAACACAGCAACGCTGCTTGGCAGCAGAAAAAGGCGTGGTGGTAGTACTTCCCCGGACGAGCCACACACAAAGAGCTCTACTACTCTTGACATCTATATGCCTCTTGTCATTTATTTTCACAATATGTATGTTTGGTCTGACTACAGCCTAACACAAGTGCTTTGTGTAGAAAACGTTTTGAATCGTGGAACGTCGAGGACCATAAACTTTTACGGAAAGGAAGTGACGTACATCTAGCTCGTTAGCAACCTCTACATCCGGTGAAACTAGGAGTCATCTTAGCTTTATGAAAGTTCGGTTGAAAATGAAGATGAACTTTGAGAAAAGTTTTAGCTAGATAATTTATTTATTTGATTCATTAGTACGAGATACAAGATACAATGAACTGGTTGGAATTAAATATGTATTTACTAAATACAGTTACAGTAGTAGCCTTTTTTTTTTGACGCTGGTAAAAATGCGTTACGCATTTCCCTCATTGGAGGATGGGGGGTATATGTGGGACACCCCGGTTTTCCGCTCCCGATATACCCACTAAACAACCCAGCGGCACTCCCGCGTCGCCTATTTAGAGGGGGACCGGGAATCCGGCAGAGCCTTCCCATCCTGTCTCCCGCCAGCGACCGGCCCGTCATTACTAGGGGCCCCCAAAATGCCCCCGCCTTTACGGCGGGTGCATTGCGGGGAAGGGCCCGGGCCGGGCTCCCCTCGGGACATTACCTCGTAAGTCACGCACGATAGGAACGTGCCCTATGATGCACTGCCCTGAGTCCATGAACTTGAGGCATACAGACGTTAAGCTTCATGCGGCTGTAATTACACCGGCAACCACACTCTTCAAACCGAAACACAGCAACGCTGCTTGGCGGAAAAGAAACCAAGCCGTAATTTCATTGCCTGTTCTTATAAGCTTTCTCGCGTGGAACTGGCAACTACATTCACATAGATGAGTTGTCCATTTGTTCAATTAAAACTGATGCACTTACCTAGATTCAGTTTATTTGTATTTGTGTAATTAGAATTTGTTATCCACTTATGACTCTTTAGTAGCATTACTTTTACAAACCTTAGTGGTTTTCTTAGTGCTATTTAATTAATATCTATTAATGTATATTTATTTTATAAAGAAAAATAAATAAAAAATAACAAATTGAAAAAATCGTAAGGATACCGGCATGTCGCAACCTAAAAAGTTCTACAACATGTGTCAAGTGCTCGAAAGAAGCCTCTTTGTGGCGCACTAAAATTCTTAAACCACACTGTTTCTAAATAACGTAGTGACACGAAGAAAGACTACAAAAATATCTTTCGACTTTGATTTAAAAATAATTTAACACAGTATGTAGTATATAGGTGTGTACCTATTATCATTATGAAGTGCTTCTACAAAGCTTCCTTTGATTAACAAAAATGGCGACTGAAAAGTATACGTAGTAGACAAGAGTGGTGCAATTATCACACTCACGTGTCGAGCGGCGCAGAGAGCGGACGTCCGTTCCTTTGGCATCACGCTCGCCTTTGTATTGCGCTTTTAAAGGATAAATTTTATGGAACGTGCTAACGAGCTACGATAGAGATAATTGACGTGCTGGAGATAATAGCCACAATGTTATAAGACACGTTTTATTTAAAGCAAGATTTTGCAAAGTTTTTTTGAAATTAATGTTGCTCAATTAAAGCTCTCAAACGGTGAAGGAAAACATTGTGAGGAAACCGGCATGTCGTAGAATCTAAAAAGTTGAAAGTTTGAGGCGCACTTAAAATCCTTTCACCACACTGTTTCGAAAGAAACTAGTGACACGACAAGAGAAAGAGAGTGATCAGCATAAATAAGTCCACTGCTGGGCAAAGGCATCTTTTTCCCCTACATTTGGGGGAGGAGGTTGACATAAGTCGTCACGATTTTGCTTAAATTTACACTTTGTACACCAAGATACTCAAGTAGGTAGTGCAATAATATAATATGTTTAATTGTATATTATTACTATCAGCCCGCATCATCCCACTGTTGGGCAAAGGCCTCTCCCAATCCCGCCTTTCTTCACGATGTTGTGCCATGTTGCCAGTCCCTCTCAAAGACGTCCAGTTCGTCCCGCCATCCCAAGTGCAATCATAGTATTTTTAAGCGAAATCAGAATTTTAAATCATACATAAGCAATATGTATATGTCCATCCAAAGGTTGTCTGGAAGAGATTGCTTTTAACGATAAAACCGCCCATTGTACCTCTAGATTTGTTTTTGTGTTATTATTTAATTTTATTACGGTGTACAATAAAGATATAACTTTTTTTATTCTAAATCGTGTCAGAAATTCTATATACAAATTCTGATACAAAATAAATTCCCTACACCTAATTTGTCACAAGATATTCATAGAACAAGGCAAATTTGTAGAACTACCAATCAATAATCAATGACTGTCAGACCCTTTTCAAAATCCCAGCTGATGCCCCAAGTCATTGTTGGTCTATGTAGACAATGTGTCCTCACAGCCGTATAATGGGTATCCGATACCTAGGAAGGCTATGCTTCTGGACTCAAAATAACTCACCGATATCTGATACTAGAATATTAGCAATATCAGTAATATTTTTTGACAGCCTTCACAGCTCAGTTGGTAGTAGCTCTGCCTTCTGCGCCGTACGCCGTGGGTTCGATCCCCACCGAGAACAAACATTTGTGTGATGAACATTGATGTTTGTTCTTTGTCTGGGTGTTATATAATATTATAATTATGTATTTTCAATATCATCTATCCGGTTCCCATATTACAAGCTTTGGCTTAGTTTGGGGCTAGATAGTGCTGTGTGGAAAGTCCACAATATTTATTATTATTATTATTTATTTATTTATTCAGATTTTTTGCAAAAAAAAGATTAAACTGTGATGCAGTATCAACGCCCACCTCATAAACCTAAGAGCAAAAGCTCTGCTATTTAAGAAGTAACAGGGAAGTAGCAAGGGGAAGGCCGTGGGTTCAAATCCCAATCGGATAATAACTATTGGGATATAAAACAAATTGTGATCATTTTACTAGTCTACATTTTTAGCTTATTTATTTATTTACATTAATGAACACCGTCAACAACCAATAATATTCATTAAATATTAAAAAACGTAACCAAATAGAGTATTTAAAAAAACATGAGTTTTTTTTATGACAGTGAAACTTATGACAGTGATTGCTTGAATGCGTATAATAGTCCTGTGAATAAATAGTTCTAGCGCAACGTTGAAATCCATTTTGTATACAAGGTGTTCCAAAACTTGTACTTAAAACTTCAAGGGGCTAAAGTATCCATCAATATGAATAACTTTTTCTGAGGAATCAACACCAAAAATAAACAGCAGTTTCATACAAAAGTTCAATACCTGGCTAAAATGTATGAAACAGCTGTTTTTTTTTCGCGTTCACAGTGTTGGTTCCTCAGAAAAAGTTATTCATATTGATGGGTACTAGGAGTTAAACTCCTGAAGCTTTAAGTACAAGTATTGGAACATCTTGTATAAGCGTATTGGCAGATAGGCAAGTCTTTGTTCTTGACGAGAGGCTGTTTTGAATTTCATAACGTAGGTGGTTAGATAGGAATTGGACACTACAGAACAGTGATGTTTGTTCGTGTGATTTGCTTCGCATAAATTTTTGTCGATTTCATACTACTATTATCATCAAACTAAGCAAAGCTTGAGGAACCAGATAGATGATTTTATATTTATATTATTATGCTTTTTGTGAATATACTAATAATATAATTATTATATTTTCAAGACGCAGAACAAATATCTGTGTAAATTCATAAATATTTGTGCTCGGTGGGGATTGAACCCACGGCCTACAGCACAACAGGCAGATCTACTACCAACTGAGCTATGAAGGCTGTCAATTTATTTATTTGTATAACAAGTACAGAAATAGATAAATAGGTTTTCTATAAACGTTTTAGATGATGGTTACCACTTAACACCAGGTAGGCTCTCTGCTTGTTCCATCAGCAAGTACCTAGTATAAACTATACAAATATGTATAATCAATTTTTAAATAGGATATTTTTTTAGGAGCTCCCGTGGTCAAGGGGGTCTTCCAATCCCCCGTCCAAAACCCCGTCTTCCAATCGTAGGTCGTAGGTTCGAATCCAGTCGTGCATTAATGGATTTTTCTATTGAAAAATTTGTGTGCGCAATGCCAGTGCACTTTAACGGTGAAGGAAAACATCGTGAGGAAACCAGTTAGTATTCTAACAGCGACGATGGGCTTGCAAGCTGTCACGTATGGGATACCAACTACTGAAAAATGTGGGTATGTGCCAAACATAATGTTTGGACGTACCTCTGACTGACCTGAGACGTCCTCAAATAATCTGGAGTTAGTTCTTGGTACTAAGAAATCTGAGAGGATATCTACCGTGCCTGGGGATCAGGGTCGTGAAGTGAAACAGCTTCACGACCCGTTTTATCGGTTTTAAATAGGTAGAAAATCCAATTATATTGTAGTATTTGTCCTTTATCTGGTGGCGGATTTGCTTCTATTGACTTCTTGACTTGCCTTTCTACAAGACAGCTACCACCATAAAAACTTTGGAATATAAATATAAATAAATAATAAACTATGAAATTCGACGAGTCTAAATTATAATATAGATGCGACAGATGAAAATCGTATGAAAGCCAAACAAGAAAAACAATTAGACAAACATTAAATCTCATCAAAATAGACTTAACATCCCTCAGAACTACAGTTGAATTCAAAATGAGACGATATAACTTCGAGTACTTCTTAAAGTCATCCGATAAATTTCTCGCAACATTTCAAAGTATTTCAAAGGGAAAATTGTAAATAATTTCGGGTAGGGTTGCCACTAAAAAGCCACATTATATTACAACCTTTTAAGGTATAAATATCTTAATTTGAGTAAAAGAGCTCTTTTTTTAACTACTTGCTAAAGATCCATAAAATTAGATATAATAAGTTTAAAATTAAAGTAAAATAAAATAAAAAAACCGCATTTAATGCACTTTGTTTTTACCTAGAGTATAAGTTAAACTCTACGACGTATAATCGTTAAAAATATTAATAAAATGTTTATATCTATTTTACATCTGTTTATTTATTTATTAGGCGACGCAGCAACAACATAACACAGTAAACATTCTTAAAAATTACGAAATACATCTATAAAATGTGTGACAATTACACGCAAGCACAACATTTGCGATTTGATTTGTCAGACAGCAATTATTATATAGATATAGATGGGGAGACCATCACCACGAACCCACGACTTTAGGATCGGAAGGTTGCAGCTACAACCTAGACCATCAGTGCTCTGTGCTGTTGCCAGGTTTTTTTTATACAACTAGCTGATGGAACAAGTAGATGGACCACCTGCTGTTAAGAAACCATCACTTATAACAAAGCATTGCCCCGCAAACGCACGATATCAACTTGCCCTACAAATATCAAATTAATTTTCAATTTGATAATGCATGTTATTATTTAGTTGAATAATGGAAGATCATTAATTGCAAACCCTAACAACTGTATTGACATTTAGGTACCTATAAAATTATATAATTGTAATTAATATTATGATGCACTGCCTTGCGTTCATCAACTTGAGGCAGTTGTTAAGCCTCATGAGCCTGTCATTCCACCGGCCACCACAACCTTAAAACCGAAACAACAACTTTGCAACCAACAGTTTGAGGAAGTGACAGCCCTAGTTATAAGAAATGCTGGTAATCCAGAGGCGTGCGATATCGCTGTATTTACCCCCCGCCCGTCAACAGCATTGCTATTCCGTAAACAACATTCACCCAAGTAGCCTCGGATACGCAGTGAGTTTTCAATTTGGCATTCTGTATTCTGTCCTACTTCGTGATCGAAGTAGTTATGTATCGTTCGTTCATTTCTAGAGATCCGGTTCGATACTGACCGAGGCTGTATGTAAACGTATAAAAATAAGATCCATAAAAATCTGAATACCTTTTCTGACATCATAAATAAAAATTAACTATTTAGGCCAACCATAATTACATAATTTACGCGAAACGCACACACACAAAAACAAACACAGTAGGTAAAAATCTCTCAATCAATATGAAGCTGCGGCTCGCGGTTCACGGTTCGCGGCGTGGGCTCGCTCGTTCATTCGATCGAATGAGCGAGCGAGCAACCCGCCGCGAACCGAGAATCGATTGAATGAACGAATCTTATTTACTAGAGTGACCCTATCATTCGCGCGGATCTCGATAGCCGGGTCTTTCGATTCGTTCAATCGCGAACAGCACATATCTAGATCGAAGTGAGCGCAGACACACTAGGTAAAACTCCCCGTGATATTGTTGTTTAGAGAATCGACAACCGGATGTTTATGAGGATCAAATTCAATTACATCCATTGCGATGAAATTATTTGACTTGGATGGTTATGTTTGAATTCATAAGCATTTTTGGTGGATTTAATGAACCCGAAATGAAGCGGGTTGTTGATTAAAACTGGTAATTAAAACTCTGTCTTACATAGCTTCACGACTTTGATTGAGTCACGGTAGATCTTCTCATTTAGTACAATGTGAAAAGTCGACCAAAAGATAAGATATAAATAAAATAAAATAACTAACTCAAAATTATTTTGAGCATTTCAAAATGGGGTTAGTCGACTACATTTTAAGTACACATAATTATAATTGACCCTTTCGACATGTGAAATATTATAATGAGTAATTATTTCATAAGTCAACAGACAATTTTTTTTTCTAAACAATTCCTGTGCCTACAAGTTTGACCTTCGCGATGTACCTTTATAGTGCCTATGAGAAATAAACGAACTGAACTCGTACATGACACGATAACTTCAGAAACTGATGCTCACCCGCTATATTCATCTTCAAATCCTCCAATCAATTACGTGAAAAAGGGAACGTTTTACGTTCACACGTATAAAATGCGATTTTGCCGAAAAAATATTCAAAAAACGCCATGAGAGTCCCACGACAAGCCCCGACTCGTCACAATACGCTGAGTATGGGAAAGCGAGGCTTGCAAATAAGAGGGCCGATATTATTTCGGGTTTTATACCGCTTTATAAACGAGATAAAGACTGTGTGGTGACAATCATTCAACTTAAAATCAAATAATTTGTTCACGCTTCGTGACAGCCTTTTGCAGCTCAGTTGGAAGCTTTGCCTTCGACGCAGTTGGTCGTGAGTTCAATCCCCATCGAGAACAAACATTTGTTTCAGGAGCAGTGGATGTTTGTTCTCTGTCTATGTGTTTTAATATATTACAAGAATGTATTTACAAAAAAAAATACCTATCTACACTAATATTATAAAGAGGAAACATTTGTATTTTTGTATGTAACGAATAGGCTCAAAAAGTACTGGTCCGATTTCAAAAATTCTTTCATCATTAGAATGCTACATTATCCCTGAGTAACATAAGCTATATTATATTTTCAAAAAAATTAGGGATCCTTACTAAAACTCCAATAATGTAACCCAAGGTGGAAAACAAAAAACTTACATCGCGTGCGCTGCGAAAACTATTGATGATAGAACAAAACAATGTACTACGATTTTGTAGAACACGTCATCATCTACAAAAAATGTCGCGACAGCATATGTCTAACAATTATAGTTATGTCACAATAAGTGTTCTTTTATTATAAAAAAATAATTGAAATGTCGCCGCTAGAAAAGGGTGTTTATTTGTACCTTGGTATTAATCCTTATCCAAATAAATCTTTCATAATTAAGACGGTTTCAATACCTATAGATTAACTTCTTAAATTTTTCAAATCGGACATTCCATTCAAAAGATATGACGAAATTAAAAATGTTAACGGGTCCTCGGGTCACGCATGGGGCGCGATTTCACTCACCCAAGGAGAAGTATGAAAAATGTATGAAATAAGTAGACGCGAGGCTCGAACCCACGGTCTAAGTTTATCCTAAAATGTTCAAAAAATTTATGACCACCCATGCGAAGCTGGGACAGGCCGCTAGTACACAATACTTATACACTTTTTTTTTGTAAATAGTCAATAAATCAACTGTCTGGTTCCCAGATTACAAGCTTAACTTAGTTTGGGGCCAGATATAGCTGTGTGGAAAGTCCACCATTTTTTTATAATTTTATTGCCTAAATGCGATGCTGTTCTGAGTAGCGCTATCTCGGTCTCTTTTCAGAGGTTCCTTCCTTCTCAAACTTCAATTTTATCGTCACTCACACTTTCCTTATAATAAATTATTTCAGTTCACATTACCCAGGTAAAACAAGTTTAGATTATAAACCATAAAACTGATTTATTATCGATAAAAAGTTTTTACAAACTATGATGACAAAGGAAGTTAAGTTTAAAAAGGTTTTTAAAAAAGTACCTACCGATCTGTCTTTAATGAAAATTAGCTTATGTTCATCTCAGAATAAAAGCTACGAGTATGTTTGCGCTTTGTATCATCTCAATGGGTTCAGTGATTAAGGCGAATACAAGAGCTCATGTGACTCTAGCTCGCACATGATCATTTTCATCGATACATTGTATTGTTTTACTACTCAAAAGTTTGCTTTGCTAGTTTTCGTACATTAGCAAACTTTTAAGCAGGATAACTTGTATCGATCAAAATGTTTTTTTTACTTAACTGTGTGCAATGTGATTGCACACAAAATGGTTGATTGCGATTTTACGAAAATGAGTTTAGTGATTTTATATCTTTCAACATGTCGAAACGTGCGAGCGAAAGTCACACTGGCTCTTGTATTCGCCTTAAGCCATAAAAATGTGCACAACAAGCAGACAGACACTTTCGCATTTATAAATTGGTATAGATTTATCCTCCCACTTCAGAACTTGTGGCGCCTCTAGTGAAGACCGAGGCATCACAGGGATTATAACATTATCCGTAGATATGAAATTTTCTAAGGACGATTGTGAGAAAGAAAAAGCCACGCTTCATTGGGCTTGGGGCGTAAAAACGAATGAGTGGTGAAATACGGTTGAGTTCCGTTTCCAAGGTATGAGAAAAATGCTGAGAAAATGTGCTGAGTTTGTGAATTCAGAAAGAGATTTTGTGTGGTCGCAAAGTTTCCATATAATTTCTAAAATACCTCAAATTACATTGACTTGGTAAAGCAGAACTCTTTGCGAAGATTTCGACCGGAATAATACTATTACCGAATCAACCATAACCATAACTATAACCATATATATTCTTGCCGCAAGTTTAAATTTAATTTGAGCAAACCTATACCAGGGTGAAATATATTTTTATTTTATTTATGGTAATTATTACCATACATTTTAAGAAAATAAATTACTTAAAACTAAACACAGTTTAGCTTTAAGTAATTTAAAAGTTCTAACTACTTATAACTAGACAACTTGACAGGCTAAGGCGCCTCGGAAAGTTTTTTGAGAAAATTAATATTTATGATAAAATGCATACTTTATAAGTAGCTAAGTTAGTTAGCTAACACAATAAGGTTAAACATCTAAGTTTTTTATATATCAGAGCAGTGCATCGTAGGGCACGTTCCTATTGTGGGAAGCTTGCAAGGCAATTTTTGTGATAGGTGATCATTACCACTCAACATCAAATGAGCCCCCATCTGTATCCATGTTGCTGATGGCAATCAGAAAGCAGTATAAAAAATCTTATTCCCCTCGAAGTTATAATAGAGATGCCGGTGTAATTACAGGAACATGAGGCTTAACATCTGTATGCTTCAAGTTGATGGACGCAGGGCAGTGCATCGTAGGTGATGGTTACCACTTAACATCAGGTGGGCCATCTGCTTGTTCCATCAGCTAGTAGTAAAAAAAAGTGATGGGGGCATTATGTATGCATACAGCCTTCACAGCTCAGTTGGTAGTAGCTCTGCCTTCTGCGCCGTAGGCCGTGGGTTCGATACCCACCGAGAACAAACATTTGTGTGACGAACATTGATGTTTGTTCTCTGTCTGGGTGTTATATAATATTATAAGTATGTATTTACAATAAAAAAAAGTATATTATGTATTATATCAGCTATCTGGTTCCCATATTACAAGCTTTTGCTTAGTTTGGGGCTAGATAGTGCCGTGTGGAAAGTCCACCAATATTTATTTATTTATACATTTTTATTTAACGACATCGCATCGTGAGGATCGCGGAAAGTTGGTGGATGGAGAGGGCTCAGAATCGTTCTTTCTAGAAATGTGTAGGGGAGTGTGTGTGTATTATGTCCAGCAGTGGACTTCTTAAGGCTATGATAATGATGATGACAAAGAGGTGTTAAAAAAGTATTTAAATAAAAAAAATACATCATTTTATGCGTGAGGAAGTGTGGATTAAGTTGTATAAAACGTACTAACAGAAAGACTACGTTTTATGCTTGAGCTAGTAATAAAGTTAGATTTAGTGTACGGCACGAACGGTCCGACTATACGACTTAGAATGGCTTATTAACTGTTTTACGATTTATTCAAAGCCGTGGACAGTTTATGGAATACTGGCGGAACGCTCGTAGCTCTTATAAACTTAAGTATTTATATAAAAATATAACGAGCGCCCATAAACCCCATGTATCCATTTTTACAGCACTGATAACCGTCTGACATCTTCTTGCGTGCACGCAAACTATGGAGTTTAAAAAACCTGTTACTAGATCTTGTTTGAATCAAAATTTTGTTTGTTGTCTTTTCAAGCATTTTTGAAACATTTTTCGTAAATTTTTTTTTATTTACTTGTAAAGCAATTTGTATGTGAACGAGATGTTGCCAACATCATAAATGTCAATGAACAAATATTTACAAAAATACCATGGAAATTGATTTAATATTGAAAACTACTCTTTGACTTTGTATCAAAGTCAACTTTCGGTAAACCTTCAAAATAACTTTCAAAGTTTATTTTATGAATATTATTCAATGCTAATTCTAAATAAGTACTTTTGGGCATCAGATTTTTTTTAGAATTCAGTCTTTCTCTTAAGTCCCCGAACGTACTTTCTTTGGCATTATCGTAAATTTCCTCGATTTCCTTCTAAGATTTCCTTCACCGTCTGATTCGCTACCATTATAAATACATATACGCACTACTAACCCACACTTCCGCACCCTTCACTATGTAACATACACAAGAATGAAAGTTATTTAATATAAGGCGAACCCAATAAACTGTGTGCTTATATTAGCTATAGAAGCGAAAACTGTCGCTATTGACTACATTGTAGAATCTTATCTAACTTCAGCAGACGTGTTTTGATATTTTGAGGTCATAATACAATTTCATAACGCTGCTATAGCGCTGCTAAAGTTAACACGCGTGTGCTCTAGCAAGAGTTAAATAATTCAATTTGCGAGAAAACCCGTTTAAAGCTGAAATAGGTATCAATTTTAAAACGTCATTCGTGCTTAGTATGATTTATTCCAAAGTTTAGGAAAATGTCTTGATTTGAAAGTGACCAAATTTAAAACAAAACACGTGGCATAAAATCTCGCGGGCTGTAAGCGTTCTTGTAAAAAGCGTATATGGTTTTAAGCTTTAATTTGACAATATTATCTGTGTAATTTGAATTCATACGTGCCAATGTGTTAACATTAGTCACCCTTTATTTTGTTCTGATAAACCAGCACATACACACCATACAGTTCCCATACGCGGTACCAACAGCTGACCGGTTAGGGGACTTAATATAACAGGCGCGACCCTAACAAATGTTCAATCAGCAGAAAATTACAAAAAAATTAAAATACCTTTTTCAACGCGCTTACGACGGCTTTGCGATGATTTTGTGTACATAAGAACGAGTTAAAAATACATTTTGTTTATTTTGTTTCATTTCCGGGATGATAAAAAAGCCCGTATAATATGTCTGACGAAATTGAAAGGCAAGAGGCGTTAATTACATTGAATAACAATGTATGACCTTCACTATCATCAACCTAAGGAAGTCCACTGCTGGACATAGGCCTCCCCTATACATGTCCAAGAACGATTCCGAGCCCTCTCCATCCACCGACTTCCCGCGATCCTGACAATGTCGTCAGTCCATCGGGTAGGAGGGTGTCCCATGCTTCGTTTTCCTGTTCGTGGTCGCCATTGGAGAACCTTTATTCCCTAACTGTGATCAGTTTTTCGAGCTATATGACCTGCCCATTGCCACAACTTGCTGATTCTGCGAGCTATGTCGGCTACCTTGGTTCTCGTTCGGATTTCCTCATTTTTAATTATATCCCGTAGTTAAACTTCCATGACCTTAAAACGTCTTAAAGCTAGGTAAATCTAAGTGCCAGTTCGGCTAAGCCTATTAAACCAAGCATATACATGCTTGGTTGAATAGGCTTAGCCATCCATTCAACAGCTTAAAGCTAGATTTAAATCTGACAGATTATGACAGCCTTCACGGCGCAGTTGGCCTCTATGCCATCTGCGCTGTAGGCCGTAGGTTCGATCCCCACTGATAACAAACATTTGTGTGATGTGCATAGATGATTGGTCTCCGTCATATATTATAAGTCTGTATTTGCAAAAAAGGACATTAATATTGTCTCTCTTTCTCTCTTGTCGTGTCACTAGTTTTTTTCGAAACAGTGTGGTGAAAGGATTTTAAGTGCGCTTCATGAGGCTCCTTTCGAGCACTTGACACATGTTATAGAATTTTTTAGGTTCTACGACATGCCGGGTTTCCTCACGATGTTTTCCTTCACCGTTTGAGAGTACTGGCATTGTGCACATAAATTTTTGAACAGAAAAACTAATTGGAGCATGACTGGATACGAACCCACGACGTTAGGATCGGAAGGCGGGGCCGCTACCACTTGACCACTAGTGTTCTCAATTAATATTGTGTTAAGTACGTGAAAGGTGTCTCTTTGAGGCGCACTTAAAATCACGAGACAATAAGAAGAATTAGATAGCGTTACTCAGCGACGGTCAAACCACCCTCAGTACGGTCTAGCTAGACTAATTAAAGCCTCCAATAGGGTAATGAAACCTATCAGATCTCAT
The DNA here is from genome assembly GCA_932294275.1 of Chloroclysta siterata. Classification (NCBI taxonomy): domain Eukaryota; kingdom Metazoa; phylum Arthropoda; class Insecta; order Lepidoptera; family Geometridae; genus Chloroclysta; species Chloroclysta siterata. The sequence continues at coordinate 24,130,643 of OW028592.1, read as the reverse complement.
TCGTGAAGCCAAAGCTACCTGTATCACAAAGCGATAGCCTGCTCCGACCGCAACGCTGGCAACTGCTGGTTCCGATTTAGATATAGCCCAGAGAAAACAGCGAGGTCACTCTTACCCGTCTCAATTTCTAAAGAATATTAACTTTATTGCAAAAAAATACTTAAAATACACTGAAAACCATAAAACAAAACTTTTGCTAAAGGGAACCATAAACTGAAAGGTCATCGGTGTATATAATTTGTGTTGATTATTTCGAAAAGCGCTGAATAAATTTCGATAAAATGTATGCCTGGCCGGCACTGCGTCTATCAACTTGAGGCATACAAATGACTATCAACTTGAGGCCTGATGTGCCTGTAAATTGACCGGGACCCACACTCTTAAATCACAGCAACGCTGCTTCACTATAGAAATAGGCATGCTGGTAGTACTTCCGCAGACGAGCCACACACAAAGAGCTCTACTTCTCTCAAAAAATAGAAAAAGAATTATCAAAATCAATTAATAATCAATAAAATTGAATAATTTAACCCAAATGGACTATATTGGACTGAACCAGCTGTTTTCACTGTTCATGATGCCTATCTGAATGTGGACATACCTATTCAATTACCCACCTGACTTCACAGCCTAATAGACGCTAAACGTCCAAAACTAGGCATTTTAGTGTATATTTCAAGTAAGATTCGCTGGAAGATCTAGGCACGATGCTCAGACACCTCGATATTGTTTCCCAACAGGTGGGTCTTAGTAGTTGGGTCATGAGATGAACATGAGCAAGACGAAAATCATGTCTAATGCTCATGTCACACCCGTGCCGGTACATGTTGGGAGCGATATCATCGAAGTTGTAGACCACTATGTGTATCTGGGTCAGACGATCCAACTAGGTAGGTCCACCTTCGATAAAGAGGTCAGCCGACGAATCCAACTCGGATGGGCAGCGTTCGGGAAGTTACGCCACATCTTCTCGTCACAGATACCGCAGAGCCTCAAGACGAAAGTCTTCAACCAGTGTTGTGTTGCCAGTGATGACGTATGGAACTGAGACGTGGTCGCTTACTATTGGCCTCATCAACAAGCTCAAAGTCGCACAACAGGCTATGAAGAGAGCTATGCTGGGAGCTTCACTACGGGATGGAATCAGAAATGAGGAAATCCGTAGGAGAACCAAGGTAGCTGACATAGCTCGCAGAATCAGCAAGTTGAAGTGGCAATTTGCAGGTCATATAGCTCAAAGGACTGATAACCGTTGGGGAATAAAGGTTCTCGAATGGCGACCACGAACAGGAAAACGAAGCGTGGGACGCCCTCCCACCCGATAGACTGACTACGTTGGTAGGATCGCGGGAAGTCGGTGGATGGAGAGGGCTCGGAATCGTTATTCCTGGAAATGTATAGGGGAGGCCTATGTCCAGTAGTGGACTTCTTTAGGCTGATGATGATGATGATGATGACCTAATCTTGTTATTTTTAAAGAAAGAAAGAAAGAAAATACATTTATTTGACATACATAAAGATACACAAAGCGGACAGCGGACAGGTAAAGGTACAACCAATAAGTTGGAAGTATCTACCAAATCAAAAACCTAAAAAATATTACAATTAAAAAAAAAAAAAAACACATAAAACAAAGCTGAAAGGTAGGTACAGAAATTAGCCCTAGCCAGTCCCGTCCCATGCAGAGTGGTATGCCAAAAAGGTCCAGACTCAGCTTTTTGCTGCCTAACAAAGTAGGTAATCTACTTTGCCAAGCAGCGCTGGTTTTCAGTTTAAAAAAGGTACCTACATACTAATACTTTTATAAGTATGTTTCTGTTTTCTTTTTGTAGCTACAAGGCCATAATTTACATCACCTATAACAAATCATTGCCTCGTAAGTTACACAGTAAGAAAGTGCCTCACGATGCACTGCCCTGCATCCATCATCTTGCAGCATACAGATGTTAAGCCTCATGTCACTGTAATTTAACAAGCAACCTCGCCCTTCAAACCGAAACACAGCAACGCTTGGCAGAGTATTTACATAAAGTGGAAACATTTTTAAAACGTAACTTATTACTGAAACGGATTTATGAACAACATTTCATGGTTATCGTTGTTCTAGTTTTAAAACTACGATTTACATTAATGTTGATTTACAACACAACTTGTTTTACCATCTTCACCAGATAAATGGCTACAGGGTGTACATAAAAGTGAACTTATCGTTTTTAAACTAGCGGTCCTAGCTACTATTTCGTGGATGTTATAAACACACGGTTCGATTTTAACTGATGGAACAAGCAAATGACGCTCTCGATGTTAAGTTGTCATGCACGATATAAACGTGCCCTACGATGCATGCATGCATATCCATCAACTTGAGGCATACAGATGTTTACTCTCATGTGTATGTAATTTCATCAACAACCACACCCTTCAAACTGAAACACAGCATCGCAGCTTGGCGGTTATAAAACATACAGGTAAATCAAAGTTACTATGCAGCACTCCTACCCCTGAAGGGCTCCCAAACTTATTTATACTGTGACGCCTTGAGAATTTGAATTTTTTTTGGAGCGCATATCTGGCCAAAATTACTTACCAGTTGTTGTTCTAGCCTAGTTATCAGAAAAAATCCATTGTTGCACATCATTGTGTGATTTTTTCTGTACTTATGTAAGTGTAAAACTCATTTCGTGATTCGTATAGGTACACGTGTGATGTACATGGTCTTTGGACAACCAACAAATAAATAAAAGAGCGCTAACTCGACTCGGTTGCATCAACACAGTCTACGTGGATCGCCTTACGACGATGCCGCGACGCCCCAGGGCGTTGCGACGCACAGTTTGGGGAGCCCTGAGCTAGGTAACTATTATTCACGCCAATAGGTTAGTATTCTAGCGGCAATGGGCTTGTTACCTGTCACGTTTAGAATACCAAGTACTGCAAAATGTGGGTATGTGCCAAATTTAATGTTTGGACGTACCTTTGACTAACCCCCTTAGATATCCTCAAAGAATATTGAAGTGGTACTTGGCACTTAAAAGAACTAAGGGAATATCTACCGTGCCTGGGGATCAATGTTGCGAAGCTGTTTCTGTTAGTAGTACATAAATAATTTTCCTTGTAGTCATTGCTTCAAAATCACATTAAAAGGACACAAAACGATACCTCGGTTTTATAAATACGCAAATAGTTCTCAAAAACTCAAAAAGTACTAAATATGTTTATTAAAAAAGTTTAAAGTGCACATACTGTATTTACTGCGGTTTAAAAAGTGTTTATAAATGAATTTAGCTTCAGAGCTTCCGCAGAATCCGAAATGTAATTAAAAAGTTTAATCTTAATCTTGCACTGCTCTTAAATTACTTTTTGCTTTTGAACATTGCAATGCTCCGGTTATTAATTTAATATTATTATATTAGTTAGAAATTAAATCACTTTTTTTATACTACAAGCAAATGGAACGAGCGTATGGCCCACCTGATGGCAAAAGGTTATCACCTACAACAAATCATTGCCTTGCAAGTCACGCACGATAGGCGCCTTACGATGCACTGCCTTGCGTCCATCAACTTGAGGCATACAGATGTTAAGCCTCATCTGCCTGTAATTTCACTGGCAACCACACCATTCAAACCGAAACACAGCAACGCTGCTTGGCGGCAGAAATAGGCATGGTGGTAGTAATTCTCCGGATGAGTCTTACCTACTTATCAATATATTTATTATATTATATATTATCTTTAATATAAAAATGAATCCCTATTTCCCTTGGTCACGCCATCACGCGTGAACGGCTGGACCGATTTCGCTAATTCTTTTTTTTGTTGTGTTTGTTATTGTGAAAAAATGGTTCTTGTGAAAGGAAAATTTAAGAATACTTTACCACCATATAAAATTGTTTCTAATCTAACCTTAGCGCTTTGGACAATATAAACTTTTTTAAATGTAATCTTATGACGTTTGACATAAAATTGACAACACCGATTGAATAGTGTGATATACCAATTCGAATTAGGATTCGTTTTCTGTCATTTTAGGAAGCAACATAGCTTTTTCATTTTAATTGTTTTTCTTGTGTTATTTTGAGTTGTGTTGTGTAATTTCGGTGGCATTTTAACCAACATTACTTGAGGTCTTAGCCCAAAGTGCATTTGGAATGAAAGTGTATTATGTGATATCCTGATTTGACTGAAAATGTTTCGAATGTTTTGAAGAAAACCGCCACCATTTTCTTCAAAACAAATGACGGCCGACTTGACTATGGACTGACTTGACTAAAAAGTATTTAATCAATACAAATCACTTGACACTGGCAAGATTGTCTGTCGAATGACGGACAGGAGCCATAAATTGAGAGAAGAAAAAGAAAGAATTCAAATTCAATATTCATAGTTAAGACAGGACGTCTGTCGGGTCAGCAATTTATAATTAAAATATAGCAAAAAACATTTATACTCACACAATTTAATTTGACAGCAAACACTATAAACTCTTTTCCTTTACTAAACTACCGATCGTTTGTCGTCCGTGGAACAATCTCGCATCTCATTGGTTAATTATCAGTGACTGTTCTACTTAGCCAATGCAATCAGAGATTACCCGACGATCCGTAGTGCTACTAACGGATGCTCGCTGAATAATTGTTTCAACCGGGCATATTAAAGTTTTGCAGCGTAGGACGATTTTTATTTTATTTTGTTTGTTTATTTTGTTGTTTTTTTTGGCAAAGTTACAAACAGTTTTATTAAAGTAGTTGTTTAAAGCCAACGTTAGGTATGTTTCACTACTAGGTTCTCGATTACTTATTTCAGGTTTCATATTAAAAAAAAGAACTTTTTATTATTTTTTATAGTAAGTATATTTTTACAATTTTATAAATCGGGTTCTCTTCTTTTCAGTTTTATAACCTGTGTTAGAAGAGTCCCCTCTTTTCTGTGGTCTTAAAGTAGGTACGCTAATTAATTATCTAAAAATACCAACAATTTTATTTTAGCTAATTGTTGTGTGTAGGTATTTTATTAATAAATTGGAATAGGTAGGTAAATCATAGTAAATAAGCGCACACACAACGTTTTAAGGTAAATTCGTAGAAGTAGGCATATAATCTCTTTCGTACGCGCTGTACGAAAGAGAGAGAGAGCACCGGTGGTCTAGTGGAAGTGACCCCGCCTTCCGATCGTAAGGTCGCACGTTCGAATCCGGTCGTACAACAATGGATTTTTTCTATCGAAAAATTTATATGCGCAATGCCAGTGCTCTTAAACGGTGAAGGAAAACATCGTGAGGAAACTAATTAGTACTCTAACAGCGGGGATGGGCTTGCAACCTGTCACGTATGGAATACCAACTACTGCAAAATGTGGGTATGTGCCAAATTTATTGTCTGGACGTACCTCTGACTACCTCCCTTAGACATCTTCAAAAGAATCTGGAGTTAGTACTTGGTACTAAGAGATCTGAGGGGATATCTACCGTGCCTGGGGATTAAAGTCGTGAAGCTGTTTCAGTTTCAGTTTCAGTTTCGTACGAGCTATAACGGAGGCATGCTTTATACTCAATGGACGCAATTACAATAGACAATCTTATTTTTTTTTTAACTTCTGCGAATTTTATCGTTTTCTACATTATATTGTGCCTTGTTTTTGTTCCAAAATAAACTTATTTTTTTATTTTTTATCAAACATTTTCCATTTGAACTTTAAAACCATTTGAAAACACCATGATTGGGCCCCAAACCCACACTCCCCCTCCATCCACCGAATTCCTACGTGCCTTAAAATGACGTCGTTCCATTTGGTGTAGAGGCATCCTATAGGCTTCGTATTTCGGCTAGCCATTCGACAAGCTTTATTTACTAAAGGTTAGTTCTTTGAGCTATACGACCTGCCCATCAACACATAAAAATGGCGTAAAATAGTCAAAGAGAAAGTGATCCGGAGGGATCGCATATTTCTGTTTTACTTACGTCTCACTAAGTTCGATTGGCACTTGACTGGATCTTCTTTTTTAGGGGTAAAACGGGACCCTATTACTAAGACTCCGCTGGCCGTCCGTCCGTCTGTCACCAGGCTGTAGACAGTTGAAATTTTCACAGATAAAGTATTTCTGTTGCCGTTATAACAACAAATACTAAAAAACAGAATAAAATAAATATTTAAGGAAGCTCTCATACAACAAACGTGATTGTTTTGCCGTTTTTATAGATAATGGAAGACTTCGTGCGCGGGTCAGACTCGCACCTGGCCGGTTATTGTATATTATTTTGTGATGAGAATCATACAGAATAGTAGGAATAAAGCCGTAAAGTGACCTATTCTTATAGCCTTGGTCAATTGAACAAACTCTTTTTTTCTTCTTTTCTCTTGTCCGTCATTCAACAGACAATCTTGCCAGTGTCAAGTGATTTGTATTGAATGAATACTTTTTAGTCAAGTCAGTCCATAGTCAAGTCGGCCGTCATTTGTTTTGAAGAAAATGGTGGCGGTTTTCTTCAAAACATTCGAAACATTTGCGGTCAAATCAGGATATTATATTACACTTTCATTCCAAATGCTTATACTTGGTGCTAAGACCTCAAGTAATGTTGCTTAAAATGCCACCGAAATTACACAACACAACTCAAAATAACTCTAGAAAAACAATTAAAATTAAAAAGCTATGTTGCTTCCCAAAATGTCAAGAAATTAATCCTTGAATATAACTTACTTAACTACAGTGATCACGCTCACGTCGCGTAGAGGACTTTGACATTATCTCAAAACAGAATAACATTCCTCATACAATTAGGATTCTTTTTTTGAAATTGCCATTTTCTCTCTTGTTTTTTTCCACACGCGTTTTATTCGTTTTTGCGAACGGGCGCGAATGAGCTGTGGGGTAATTTTGCTTCCATCCATTTTTGCGTTCTGTGATTTATTTCGAGCTTTTGTTTACACGGAAAATAATGAGTCTATTTCAAATAGCTATGTATTTCAATTGTATGAATAAAAGTATTATCATTGACTTAGTTGGCAATTTTTATAATTATTTTTTATTATTTGAGCCGCAACCGTGTGGGTTCGATCCCCACCGAGAACAAACATTTGTGTGATGAATATAGATGTTTGTTCTCTGCCTGGGTGTTATATACTATTATAAGTATGTATTTACAAAAAAAAGTCTTTAGTAGTATATCAGCTATCTAGTTCCCATATCACAAGCTTTGACTTAGTTTGGGGCGAGAGAGTGCTGTGTGGAATGTCCAATAATATATTTTTTTTAAATTTATATATTACTAGTGGCTTCCCGCGGCTTCGCACGCGTTGAAGTGGTGAGCCGTGATTGAGCCACAAACATCCAAACATCGTAACTTTCGCATTGATTTGTATATTATTAGGGCAGGATTTTAAATACCTACGTAGGCATAAGAGATACCTATAGGCGTACATTACCTATATTAGGTAGGTTATACTGAGCTTAGCACAAACATGACAAATACAAATTTGCAGGGGTAACTATCAAAAATTAAAAGTGTTATTCTTAATTATTTATTTTTTAGTATATTACCCCAAGATTTAAGTCAATCGCGCCACGCGTTAAAAAACTCGCATACAAACTTTGACATCCCTTTGCACGCTTATTAAGGGTAGTTTTAAAAAACTAAAAATGCCTATCCTATTTTTTTGCCTTGGAGTACCTACATGTACTCCAAGATTCAAGTTTGTAGGTTCAAGGAATACAATTTTTCATACCAACGTTCTCAACCCTTTTTACACCCTTAGTGGTTGAATTTCAAAAAATCCCTTCTTAGTACACCTCTACGCCATAAGACCTATGTACTCTTCAAAATTCAAGTCTCTAGGACCAGCGGTCAAAAAACTCCCACACAAACTTTTACATCCCTTTGCACACTTATTAAGGGTAGTTTTAAAAAACTTAAAATGCCTTTCCTATTTTTTAGCTTTGGAGTACATCTACTTCAAGTTTCAAGTTTGTAGGTTCAAGGAATACAATTTTTCATACCTACGTTTTCATCCCTTTTTACACCCTTGGGGGTTGAATTTCCAAAAATCCCTACTTAGTACACCTCTACGCTATAAGACCTACGTACTCTTCAAATTTCAAGTCTCTAGGACCAGCGGTCAAAAAACTCCCACACAAACTTTTACATCCCTTTGCACACTTAATAAGGGTAGTTTTAAAAAACTAAAAATGCCTTTCCTATTTTTTAGCTTTGGAGTACATCTACTTCAAGTTTCAAGTTTGTAGGTTCAAGGAATACAATTTTTCATACCTACGTTTTCATCCCTTTTTACACCTTTAGGGGTTTAATTTCCAAAAATCCCTCCTTAGTACACCTCTACGTCATAATACCTATGTACTCTTCAAATTTCAAGTCTTTAGGACCAGCGGTCAAAAAACTCCCATACAAACTTTTACATCCCTTTGCACACTTATTAAGGGTAGTTTTAAAAAACTAAAAATGCCTTTCTTATTTTTAGCTTTAAAGTACATGTACTCCAAGTTTCAAGTTTGTAGGTTCAAGGAATACTATTTTTCATACAAACTTTTTCATCCCTTTTTACACCCTTAGGGGTTGAATTTCCAAAAATCCCTTCTTAGTACACCTCTACGTCATAATACCTATGTACTCTTCAAATTTCAAGTCTCTAGGACCAGCGGTCAAAAAACTCCCATACAAACTTTTACATCCCTTTGCACACTTATTAAGGGTAGTTTTAAAAAACTAAAAATGCCTTTCTTATTTTTTAGCTTTAAAGTACATGTACTCCAAGTTTCAAGTTTGTAGGTTCAAGGAATACTATTTTTCATACAAACGTTTTCATCCCTTTTTACACCCTTAGGGGTTGAATTTCCAAAAATCCCTTCTTAGTACACCTCTACGCCATAAGACCTATGTACTCCCCAAATTTCAAGTCTCTAGGACCAGCGGTTTAGGCTGTGCGTTGTCTATATGTCAGTCAGTCAGTCAGTCAGTCAGTCAGTCAGTCAGGACTTTGATTTTTATAGTATTAGAGATTTTTATTTAAAGAACACTAATTATAATTTTTTTCCGTGATATAAAAACGAAGGTTACTCAGAACCTAAAAAAACAAAATGTTTTTACGAACGTAAAGTATATAAATTATTGTGTACCAAGTTTATTAAGAGATTGAAAATATTTTCCCTCCAAAATATTCTTTGCAGTATACGTGACGTGTCTTGTACATTTTAGTGAAAACACCTCATGTATATTTTTTCATGCGCTCCGGGAAATATAAGAATAAGATGGATAGTTTGAACTGACAGTAAGATTTCCGCGTCTTCTTGAAATATGACAGATTGGTATTTTCTTGTGTATTCAAGGAAATGGCCTACCTGATGTTGAACGGTTATCTCGGTCTATGACGATTACATTACGTTACAGAACACTGTGAGACTTTAAGGTATCAAATCTCATGTGCCTGTATTTACCACGTTCGCTCATATAATTTCATGATTATAGATATTGAATATTGTTAATTTAATTTTTTTTACCGACTCATTTTTGGTTTTGTAATTAATATTTATCGCACCGACGAATGTGATCATGTTATTGCATATTGCATGTGTGCTGAGTTGGGGCTAGTTTGCAACTGTGTAAACCTATACATACCGTCTATGTATAATTCATATGTTTATCTACCTAGTGTTCGCAAATGCAGTTGCAAAATATTTTTTGATTTGTTATGTGAATTATTGCATTGGCACTCATATCAATACTCATACACTGATTCAAGAGTAGGAGAGCTCTTTGTGAAGGGCTCGTCCGGGGAAGTACTATCACCATGCCTTTTTCTGCCGCCAAGCATTGTTGTGTTTCGGTTTGAAGAGTGTGGTTGCCGGTGTCATTACAGGCACATGAGGCTTAACATCTGTATGCCTCAAGTTGATGGACGCAGGGCAGTGCATTGTAGTGCACGTTCCTATCATGCGTGACTTACGAGGAAATGCTTCGTTATAGGTGTTGGTTAACACTTAACATCAGGTGGGCCATCTGCTTGTTCCAGCAGATAGTTGTATAAAAAAAACTGATTTGAAATCAGAACACAACGCTGGGACAAGAATACGGCCACTAAAGAAAAATATAAATGTTTTTCCTGAAAGATACCGAATGCTTTTCAATGTTGCTGTCCATCACTTTACACTCGGCACTTCCTTGATTTCCTGAGGGAAGGCGGACCACGTCAAGTCAAATAGATGGAGCTGACCCCGAACTATAAGTTTTGGGATTACATAAAACAATATGATAAAAGAATATAAAATTAGGTAGCTAACAGGGGGTTTGCTTGCGTATTATGAGTAATTGCTAACATTTTACCTTTATCCCTAACTTTACCGGTTGAGCGCCTTCCGCGCTCGCCATTGTTAGAATAGTGAGACGATCACCAACATTTAGCTCAGTCGAAAAAAAATATATCTTTATTGGGAAGTATTACACGGGTATTTATCGCGTTTACCTTTATTATTTTCCCGACGTTTCGGCTATGTTCAATAGCCGTGGTCGCGGGCAGATTGGAGCATTGAACCTGAGATCTACCGTCGTCGAGAAGTGGAAGCAGTTTCAACAACTACCCTCACTTGATCGTCAGAATCCATAATGTAAACCTTTTAAATATGTGTTATGATCGCAAGAGTTTAAAAACTACTATCTTTATTGGTTTTGTGAAAAAAAAATTAGCCCATTCGAAAAGTTGTGTTACAAAAATTCTTAAAAACGCCCACTAGTGGCGCTTATCGTGTTGACCAAGGCCTTTAAATTTTCTTTTTAAATAACAGGCAAATGAGAACACATTCAATATTTAAGGGAGAAGGTAATAAATACTTTTTCTTTCTATCTTTCTTTCAACATACTATATGCCTTATGTTGATGGATGCAGGGCAGTGCATCGTTGGACACGTTTCTATCGCGCGTGACGAGGCAATGCTTTGTAATGGGGATGGTTACCACTGAACACCAGGGGCCTTATGCTCACTTCGAGCGAGATTATCTCACGGTGGAGATGACGTCATATCTCGTTCAATAACTCGTTGACGTTGCGTCTCGCATGAACTTTGTATGAGAAAATTGGGCAGTAGGACGGTGAGAATGGGGATAAATAGTTATCCAACGAGATATGACGCCATCTCTGTCGTGAGATAATCTCGCTCGAAGTGAGCATAAGGCCCCTGGTGGACCTTTGCTTGTTCAGCAAGTTAAAACTAAGGATATAATTTAACCAAACGATTTCCACAGAAGCTCCAAGCAAAACGCTAAAATACATATAACAGAAACATTACCGAACGCTGCGGTCGATTTAACTTCCAACTTTCGAACAGTCCGAACATCACTGATGTCGAAGTGACTCCAAACTATCTAACTGGCAGGGTTTACATTCTGGTCACGTACCAGCTGCAGCAGCTAAACCAATTTAAACTTTATTCCGTTGTGTTTGAGACGCAACTGCAACGGAAGCGCTAATTTAGAAGCCAACAGTTCGATATTGTTATCTACTGCATAGGATTCATGATTGTAATGATCTATTAAAAGAAAACTTCAATTATTTCGTTTGTCAAAAAGTCTCTGATCTAATCTCTAATAGTTATCGGTGCGAGCTAAATGGCCTGCCCATAGCCACTGTAACTTGCTAGTTATCTCTTATGATTTATTAACGTTATTAAGACACAGACAACCGTTAAATATCCCGATTGCACATTTTATTATGTAGAAGTTGAGCAATTTTTTCGTAAGTAAACTTGTAGCGATCATAATGATATTTCTGTTGAACCTTTGTAATGGTTTTATCCGTAAGTTTGTTGTTTGAGTTCATTCATAACTACCTTCAGTAATTTTATTTATTTAAAAAATTAAATGAGCGAGCGTAAACTAATTTTACGGTTTTCTGTGTGTTATTCACTTATCCTATTAATATCTATCCTATTAATGCCAGTACTCTCAAATGGTGAAGGAAAACATCGTGAGGAAACTGGCATGTCGTAGAAGCTAAAAAGTTCTAAAACATGTTTCAAGATCTTGGAAGGAGCCTCTTTGGGGCGCACTTAAAATTCTTTCACCACACCGTTTCGAAAGAGACTAGTGAAATGACAAAAAGCCTATCCTAAATCTATTTCCAACTCCATTTTAATCCAATCAGCTATAACAAAAGCAAACATCTAAGCTTACAAGGTTAAAGATGGTTCAACGTAAAAAAGCACGCACGATTTTGTGACGAGAAATTTTGTGAGATTACATATTTTTTATATAAAAAACACCCGCGTAAATCACACCCTGGTGTACATTTCCGCGTATTCGATGTACGAGGGTTATCGTGATCAGCCGAAAGAGGTCTCCACGTGGCATTTTCCGTGTCGATAAACATCAAGCCGTGACAATGTCCCAGGCTCTAAAATATATCAAACATTATTTGAGTTACGGGTTATGCAATAAATAATATAGTCTTTTGACAACCTTCACAGCTCAGTTGGTAGTAGCTCTGCCTTCTGCGCCGTAGTCCGTGGGTTCGATCCCCACCGAGAACAAAAATTTGTGTGACGAACATAGATGTTTGTTTTCTGTCTGGGTGTTATTATCTACACTATCTACACTAATATTATAAAGAGGAAACATTTGTATTTTTGTATGTAACGAATAGGCTCAAAAACTACTGGTCCGATTTCAAAAATTCTTTCACCATTAGAATGCTACATTATCCCTGAGTAACATAGGCTATATTATATTTTCAAAAAAATCAGGGATCCTTACTAAAACTTCAATAATGTAACCCAAGGTGGAAAACAAAAACCTTACATCGCGTGCGCTGCGAAAACTATTGAAGATAGAACAATATAATGTACTACGATTTTGTAGATCACGTCATCATCTACAAAAAATGTAGCGACAGCATATGTCTTACTATTATAGTTATGTCACAATAAGTGTTCTTTTATTATAAAAAAATAATTGAAATGCCTCTGCTAGAAAAGGGTCTTTATTTGTACCTTGGTATTTATCCTTATCCAAATAAATCATTTCATAATTAAAACGGTTTCAATACCTATAGATTACTTCTTAAATTTTTCAAATCGGACATTCCATTCAAAAGATATGACGAAATTAAAAATGTTAACGGGTCCACGGGTCACGCGCGGGGTCCGATTTCACTCACTCAAGGAGAAGCGTGTGCAAATGTATGAAATAAGTAGACGCGAGGCTCGAACCCACGGTCTAAGTTTATCCTAAAATGTTCAAAAAATTTATGACCACCCATGCGAAGCTGGGACAGGTCGCTAGTATATTATAAGTATGTAATTAAAAAAAAAGCATTATCAGCTATCTGGTTCCCGTATTACAAGCGTTGGCTTAGTTTGAGACTTGATAGTGCTGTGGGGAAAGTCCACCAATATTTATTATTTATTTAAAGAGCAGGAGAGCTCTTTGTGAATGGCTTGTCCAGGAAAGTACTAACAACATGCCTACTTCTACCACCAAGCAGCGTTTCTGTGTTTCGGTTTGAAGGGTGTGGTTGCGGAATTTCCAGGCAAATAGGGCTTAACTTCGATATGAATCAAGTGGACGCAGGGCAGTGTATCGTGCATCGTTCATATCGTTCGTGGCTTGCGAGGCAAAGCTTTGTTATTGGTGATGGTTACCACTTAACATCAAGTGGGCCATCTGCTTGTTTCATCGGGTAGTAGTATAAAAAAAGTATTATAATCTCAGCTAGATATCACCTTCTGATGATGAGATTTAGCTGACAGTAGCCATGGGGGGTCACGACCCTCAGCAGTGAGTACGATGATAAGAGGCGGACCTAGACTGGGATAGTCTCGTGGGTGTGATCCAGCCTTCTGGTTGTAAGGTCGTAGGTTTGAATCTGATAGTGCACTAAAGTATTTTTTTTTAGAAAAAAATATGTGTGTATTAGAATAGGGTATAGTTAATTATGTAATAATTCTAATTATGTAATAATTTACGTACCTATAGTAATCATGAATATTACAATTCATTAATTTATTTTGATGTATTACGTCAGTTTAATTTAATAATATTTAAGAAAAAGATAATAGTTAATTGTGTGATAATTTATACAGCTAAAATAAGATTAAGAAATTGTCGTGAGTATTTCAACTTAGAAGTCTTACGGCTGGTTTCTGAAAGCTCGATCTAACCTAATCAGATATCAAGTCACTTGCTATCTCTGTTAAATTTGATGTAATAGCTGAAATCGCAAGTGATTTCACGTCTGATTACGTTCGATCGAGCTTTCAGAAACCGGCCGTTAGTTCTTTAGAAGTTCAAACATTATTTATTCTATACATCCTGACATTCCTCTTTTTTACAAAAAAGCTATAATTACGTAATAATAATATTTTTACGATTAAATAGGTACTTCGCTTATGTTGAGTGCTCTATTTATATCACAGACTTGAGAAAATATATTTCTCTTGAAAAGCTTTCTAGAATTATTTTTCATTTAACAAATTTATTTTAAGCACATCTTGAAAATCTCTCCAAAAATCTAAGATATAAAGTAAAATTATGATCTTACTTACTTCTAAAATCAAAAGTTATCCAGGTTGGGTTTTAAGTTTGAAAATACACCCGCGCAAGAAACTTAACGAAATCTGTTCATAAACCAAATTACAATAATGGAACCCTGGCATGCCCCAATATATTTAACCATCTGAAAAACTTAAAAGCTTAACATAATATGGCCCGCCTGATGTTAAGTGGTAACCATCACCTATAACAAAGCATTGCCTCGTAGGTTACACACGATACGAACGCGCTCTACGATGCACTGCCCTGCGTCCATCAAACGGAGTCACACAGATATTAAGGCTCACGTGCCTGTAATTTCACTGGCAGCCACACTCTTCAAACCGAAACACAGCAACGCTGCTGGGCGGCAGAAGTAGGCATGGTGGCTACTATTCTTATAGCTCGAATGCTTCTCCTGTCTATTTAGAGTAGTACAGCTATTTGTGAAGGGCTCGTCCAGGGAAGCACTACGTTATTGGCTTTTAGCTATACTCTTAAGTAACATTCTATTTAAATTAAGAGCTGTGGATTTTGTTAAATAAATAAAATAAAATAAATAAATAAAATCACGTCCTTTTCTGCCGCCAAGCAGCAACGCTGTGTTTCGGTTTGAAGAGTGTGGTTGCCGGTGTAATTACAGGTACATGAGGCTTAACATCTGTATGCCTCAAGTTGATGGACGCAGGGCAGTGCACCGTAGGGCACGTTCCTATCGTGCGTGACTTACGAGGCAATGCTTTATTATAGGCGATGGTTGGTTACCACTTAACATCAGGTGGGTCATCTGATTGTTCCTTCAGCAAGTTGTATAAAAAAAAGAAACTATTTATGTTGTGACTTCAATCAGGTAAATATTCCTTAGACTGAATTTTTTCACGCGAAATTCTAGGCTTTTATAAATGCAGGCACATTTTTAACACACCTAACTTTTCAGTAGCTTAATTGAAAATTCCTACACGATTTTTTTTCTTTTTTTCCTTCATCTTGAGGCGCCTGGAATTTATTTTAATTAGAGCCTAGTTGAAGGACATTGACATACTTAGGGAGAGAAAATGAGATGAGATCACGAGCGACACCACTTACTTTTACTAAACAACTGCCAGCAAAGTAGAATTAATAAAGATTTGAATTTATAAAAAAGCAGATAGCCCACCTGGTGTGGGTAGATAGGTAACTACCCAACATCGGGCGGCGTTTGACAGTTGCATCATATAGAGAACGTCCTCCCAAAACATACCATAAATATAAACATACCATTAATACAGATTACTTACGGTTTAGTTATTTAGTTTAGGTAGTAGAGCTCTTTGTGAAGGGCTCGTCCGGGGAAGTACTACCACCACGCTTTTTGCCGCCAAACAGCGTTCTTGTGTTTCGGTTTGAAGAGTGTGGTTGCTGGCGTAATTACAGGCACATGAGGATTAATATCTGTACGCTTATTTTCTACCAGTATCAGATAATTTATATAAAACTTGCTGATGGAACAAGCCTGATTTTAAGTGGTAACCATCACCTATAACAAAGCATTACTTCGTAAGTGCCCAACGATGCACGCCCGGCGTCCATCATGAAGCAAACGATGTTAAGAGCTGATTTCACCATGCTTTGTTAGATTAACAAAGGATTAAAGGGCCGTTAAATATGTCAAAATGTACGCGTTTGACATCTAAGGTTAGATTTAACGGCCTGTTAATCCTTTATTAGTAACTAACAGAGCATGGTGAAATCAGCTCTAAGCCTCGTGTACCTGTATATCACCGGCAACCACACTCCAAAAAAACTACTATTACTATTTTCATTATAATAGTTTGCAGATTTGCCAGCTAAAGTTTTAGAATAGCCAAACAAAGCCACATTTACATGTCGGCACAACCGAACGTTTTGTCGAATGCGAGTGCACTCAACAGTCACGAGGGTTAGGTAAGCTTTGCTATTCCCTAACGTTTTGTTAGCGTTACTTATGGGCCACGTGAAACGTGGGTAAATAAATATTCGGGCTAAAAATGTTGCTAGAAAGAGTATGTGGGTATGGGCTTAATGTGATGTTTGGACGTACCCAGTGGCTTAGCTATCGTAGGGCCAGGTGGTGTAGTGCACCAGGGCCCCGGAGCTCAGGGAGCCCTCTAACCTAAGCTTTGAAAAGAGAGGTTCAGCCAGCTCCCGAATCTAGAAATCCTTGAGCCTGCTCACAAAATTCTTTATCTATGCCCGATTCTTTCTTTATGCACCGGGGCCCTTGTCCACCTAGCTACGCCACTGGACGTATCTCTGATAGGGGGACTGACCCCCATGGGTATCCTTAAAATAATCTCCAGCAAAGTTCGTACTCCTGTAAGAGATTTCAGGATATCAGTCGTGTCTGGGGATCAAAGTCGTGTTTCAGCTAAAAATGTATGTTATTAGGGGAGTCAGAGGCAAGTCCAATCACAGCAGACTTTATATGGTAACGGCTAATCAAATATGTCTGATGATGAAACTTGATTATATAAATCACAAAAAAAGCTTGGGATTGTTCTAGCCCCAACTCATTAATTAAAAATGTTGTATCTTGTAAAAAGGATCATACAAATAAACGCTAAAAGCAAAGTTGTGAGTTTCAGGGGCCTGACTGGAAACTCTAGAATTGAACTGTTCATCTAGACTTTAGTCGCGAGGAACAAGCGCTTAAATTCACCCAGTTCATAAGATATTTCAAAATGACAAGGATCACTTCAGAATAAAGACCAATTTAATATGGTTTTTCTGGTACATTTTTGATGGTACAGTCTTTTTTGGAAGAAACCTGAACTTCCCTTCAAAGGCACGTCCAATAACAACGGATTCATGCTTCAACTGGTAACCAAACCATCAAGGATAGTTAAAAACTATGAGATAAGTTTGTTCTAGTTGAACAGTTATAATTTTCTTTTGTTCCGTATCTCAACGAACCAGCTGTTTGGCTGAAAGCCAGCTCTATGTATTCGAGAGGAATCGCGGTTTAAGTTTAATTAGGCATAAGAAGCGGTACCGGGTGATGTGGATTTACAAAGCTGTCAAAACTTTGGCCGGAAAAAACGCTTATCGGCAACGCTACTTCTTCTAATTTTTATCGCACTAGTTTTTTATTCACAAAGCTGTCAGGCTTCAGTTGAATGTAAACGCATGATTGCATCGCTGCTTCTTCTTGTTTAATTACTTTTAAAACCACAGAAATGTAAATAAACATAGACTTTCTTTTTTATTACTGTTTATTTGATTGCATTTTGAACCATGTTCTGATGATTCAATGTGATTGGACAAAAAATGGTTGAAGGTGATTTTTCGAAAATGAGTTTAGTGATTTTATATCTTTCAACATGTCGAAATGTGCGAGCGAGAGTCACATTAGCTCTTGTCTTCGCTTTAAGCTGCTACGACATGCCGGTTTCCTCTTGATGTTTTCATACACCATTTGTGAGTACTGGTATTGTGCACATATATTTTTTTAACGGAGGAATTGGTGCATGACTGGTTTAGAAACCACGATCTTATATAAATAAATAAATATTGGTGGAAGTTCCACACAGCACTACCTAGCCCCAAACTAAGCCAAATCTTGTAATATGGGAACCAAATAGCTGATATAATACATATATACTTTTTTTTTGTAAATACGTATTTATAATATGTATTAACACACAGACGGAGAACAAAAATCTATGTCCGTCACACAAATATTTGTTCTCGGTGAGAATCGAACCCACGGCCTACGGCGCAGAAGGCAGAGCTACTACCAACTGAGCTGTGAAGGCTGTCAAATAGCTTAAGATCTAGACTACCAATGCTCTCACTATTTCTATTACTGTATGAGCAAGTAACTATCTCCATGTAAACAAGCCAGTATCGTAGTTGTTTACCCTCATTCAGAACTAACTTTTGGCCGAGTACAATGCAGAAACCAATTATAACAATGTCACAATAGTTTGTATTATAAATTATGCATGGAAGGAATGGTGCAACAGTGTTTATCTGCCAAGTTAATAACTTAATGTTATTCAAATTGTAGTGTTATAATCCAATACAGGAGTGCTATTCCGTAACAATAATCAACCAAGTGACCGCGACATTCGCAATGGATTTTCAATTTGGCGTTCTGTAATACATTCACCTTTCACTAGCGCCACCCGTGTGAGTTTTTTGGCGGTGTAAATGGCAAGGTGAATCTCGTGATCGAAGTGAGTGAGGATATACTAAGAGATAGGTACTACCGTGATTTTATTGTTTACAGGATAGCGCTACTGAGTAGGCAGGTGTAAGTAAAATAATGTTTCAGAAGCAAGTAACTTTTTATCTCTATATAAAATGCAAAATGCAATGTAAGCGCGACATTATGGGCTGATGAGGATTTAAAAAAAAAAATGGTTTCTCGACTTTAATCCTAAGGCATGGTAGATATGCCTCGATCTCAAAGTACCCACATAACATTTAAAATTATGTCTCAGATAGTTACTATTTTCCTCATGGTGTTTACCATCACCGTTAGTGTGCACTACTTTGCGTGCATATTTTTTTCGAATAGAAAAATCCATTAGTACATGTACGAATTTGAACCCACGTCGTCATGATCGCACAGCAGGTCACGCCATACCTCCCACGAAACCACCGTCGCTCTGAGAAATACAATGTTATTATTTTCAATTTCAGGAGTGACAAAAATCTACCACCAGAGGGCAGCCCCAACGGGCAGCCGTGCGGGCCCGCCCTGTGGCTGGGCCCGCCACTGGAAAAATCTACACCAAGGTATGTGAAAACTAAGCAATATATCTTCTCGAAGAAGCCGCTGTAAGCGGTAAGGTTGCCCATTTTACCATCACTTGGAGTTGCTTGTGGCACATCTGAGCGATTTTCTCTGGCTGTAGGTTTATTTGAATAAATTAAAAACTCCGAAAATAGGGTTAACCACAAACTCAAGCAATCTTTCTGCTTTCCATAAATATAAATAAAGAAACCAAATCCGAAGACAAAACCGTAGGATGGTTACTCACAAATTTAGATTAAGAAAAACGTGGAAATCCAGTGGTTGAAACGGACTCAAAATCGGTTTTTAAAATTCAAAGTCTAAAATAAAATTGAATCACAAGGATCATATTGAAACATCTTAAAGCTAGGTGAATCTAAGTGCCACGTTCCACGCGACCAAGCTTAGAAGAACAGGCAACAAACTTACGGCTTGGTTCCTACCGTTCTTTTGTATGATCCTTGTTACAATATAATATAATAATGAAGCTATGACCATGTCTAGTAAGGAACTTCTTCGAGTCGATTATATTGTATTGTAACAAGAATCATACTATAGAATGGTAGAAACAAAGCCGTAACTTTGTTGCCTGTTCTTCTAGGCTTTGGTCGTGTGGAACTGGCACCTAGAGTCACCTAGCTTTAAGACGTTTCAAAGTGATCATTGTGATTTTATTAAATACCTTTTGACTTTAACTTTGATGCCATTATTGAAATAAGGACGTTTCCTTATTGAGCCGTTGCTCAATCGACCCAAGGAAATGAATTCGCTTTCTGCGAATGAACAATTTAAATAATGGACAGTACGGCCCTCCTTCCAAAATATTTTTTACGTCCCAATGACGAAAACATGTTTTTCGATCAAAAATTGTTGAATATTGCCCGCAATAAAGTCACAGTAAAATTGTAAAGCTTATGTTATACAAGTTATTCGGTGGTTTAGTGGAAAAAGATCCCCAGCCTAGCGAGCGTGCTCCCACCTTCTAATCGCAAGGTAGTTTCAAATCCGGTGTCGCACAAATCGTTAATGGATATTTTTATTACAAAAAATGATGTGAATACCACATTCTATCACTTTATTTCTTTTATTCAGATTTATTTATTGCAAACATGTACATAAATAGCTTAGGTAAAGTAGCAATTAGGCGAATACTTATACCCTGTACGGCCCTCCTCATAAAACCTATATAAAACATACGTTTATACGTACTTAAGTATAAAAAACCGGCCAAGTGCAAGTTGGGCTCGCGCACGAAGTGTTCCTTTTTTTATAATTAATAGACTATCCTTTGGCCACAATCTCACCTGATGGTAAGCGACGATGTAGCCAACGATGGAGCAGAACTGTCTAAAAGACACCTATTCACTCTTGCCTTGTACCGTAATCTATAAAAACGGCAAAAAAAACACGTTTGTTGTATGGGAGCCCCCATAAATATTAATTTTATTCTGTTTTTTAGTAATAAAATTGTTGTTATAGCGGCAACAGAAATACATCATCTGAAAAAATTTCAACTGTCTAACTATCACGGTTCATGAGATACAGCCTGGTGACAGACGGACAGACAGACAGACGGACGGACAGCGGATTCTGGTCCCGTTTTAAAAAACCCTGAAAAACCAGCGGTTATCAATCGCCTGTGGCAAAGTTGCATCACAGTATATTTCTTCTTACTTTTAGTGCTCTGTTTGTTTGAATTTATACTACTTTTGGGATTAAACGAGGTCGGGATATGAAACTTAGGTATATCTGTAGAGATTATGATTTCAGTAATAATGGGCAACGTTATGCTCATTTTTTTTATACAACTAGCTGATGAAACGATCAAATGGCCCACATGATGTTAAGTGGTAACCATCCCCTATAACAAAGCATTACCTCGTAAGTCACGCACGATAGGAACGTGCCCTTCGGTGCACTGCCCTGCGTCCATTAACTTGAGGCATACACAGATGTCAAGCCTCATGAGCCTTTACACCGGCAACCACAGGCGTAATGGTAGTACTTCCCCGGACGAGTCCTTCACAAAGAGCTTTACTACTCTTCAATTGGAGCGGTCACCAACGCTTGTTAGCAGACATGGTGGTTGTAATTCCACGGACGAAAAAAAATTAAAAACTTAAAAAGAATCCTTGCGTAAAGTTTCTATAAAACTAAATTCTGTAAAACTGCGTTACCTTCCAAAATAACAGGAATATTTTTTTTTGAATGCACACCTTTCACTTTTGTACTGAAAAACCGCTCATAGAACATCTAACATCTAAGTAAGGATTTTAGGTAGGTATATCATCATATACAAGAAATTTCTTCTGACTGTGTGCTAGATTCAAATAAAAACTCCGTCTGCCACACGACACAGATAGCATATTAAACGATTCAAAATCTCTCTCCCTGGAAACCATCGAAGGCTCTTTGTCATTGGGAAAAAAACCTCTCGTAATTTTCTGGAGACGCCGCCAGGGGAGTGTTTTGTTATAGACATCTGAAACACGTGTTTTTATTTAGCCGCAGGTAAATTGTTTTATTTTTTTGGAGGAAACCAGGAAATACAAGTAATTCGAAATTCTGTGTTGAGAATTGTTAAATTAAATCAGGCTTTTTGTTGACGTTGTACGAAAAAAATACTCAAAATTTTGCGACACTTTTATACAGCCTTGAAGCACAGGATACAAGTAAGTAAGCTCTACCTTCTGCGCCGTAGGCCGAGGGTTCGATCCCCACCGAGAACAAACATTTGTGTGATGAACATAGATGTTTGTTCTCTGTCTGGGTGTTATATAATATTATAAGTACTCGTATGTATTTACAAAATAAAGCAAATTATATGTATTATATCAGCTATCTGGTTATATTATAAGCTTTGGCTTCGTGCTGTGAGGAAAGTCAACCAATTTTTTATAAGTAATACGTAAGCTAAGAAAGAATCTAAACAACAGAAAAAATACATAATAACTTAGTGTCCATTAAATTATTTACTTTTAATTCGTTAATAGTTTCAATGTAGTCACTGACTGAAACCTGACGCGTGCGACAGAAGAGCATCGGTTCGAGAAGAGTTTCGCATAATACAATTTACAAAAAGGTAACGGTAAAGGTTGTCTTTTGCGCTTCAGACCAGCTTCAAACAATTCGTCTCGGTACCTTCTTTAACAGCCCCCAACGTTTTACCGTCCACCACTTACCTTCGAATTAATAAATTCTCTTTTACTCTACCATTTAGAGAGCCAAATATAAATTCAAAATGCTAAGAACCAGACCATTTGCCACGCACAGTCGCCGTTACTTTTGTTTTTGCTATAAACATCTAAGTACCTACTGCAATAACGGTTAGTTTTGATTGTTGAATGCTTTTAGAAGTAATGTTAGATAGACAACTGTTTATATATTTAGTAACTTGCCCGAGCATTGGTGGTTTAGTGGTAGAAGAAATTACTTGCCCGCATCGCTACCGTTTTTTTTGCCGTGTGAACTTCTTTTCTTACCGTGTCACTAGTTTCTTTAGAAACAGTGTGGTGAAAGCCTTTTTAAGTGCGCCTTAAGGAGGCTCCTTTACGTGTGAACTTGAACATCTGTTACAATTAACACAAAAATCAAAATTTTTAGTTTATGTCGTCCTACTGCTGGGAAAAGATCTTTCTAAGACATCAATATTTCGCTACACACTATATCCTTTTAGAGACGTTAAAATCTTTTGATAAAGATTCAATGTGTTTTCCTACGATTTAATAAAACGGTAAATTTTGCGTTCGCCTATACACGTTAGGTTAGAGCTACCTTTACCAACACAATGTTGTACTTCACAAAATGTTATGTACTAGACTTTTGTAATAACCACTGTATAAATGACTAGGACTGTGAGTGCGATAGCAGCTACTTTTTTTTTTTCTTTTTTTATAATTAATAAACTGTCCTTTGGCCACAATCTCACCTGATGGTAAGCGACGATGTAGCCAACGATGGATTAGAACAGTCTAGAAGACACCTATTCACTCTTGCCTTGAAGAGACCCAAGTTGTAGTGATCAGGAAAGACAGACGACGGCAATGAGCTACTTCAGGTAACGTATTGTTACGTTACTTCAAGTAGCAGTAGAGTAGAAGAGCTCTTTGTGTGTGGCTCTCGTTGTATGTGGCTCGTCCGGGGAAGTTCTACCACCACGCCTTTTTCTGCCGCCAAGCAGCGTCGCTATGTTTCCGTTTGAAGAGAGTGGTTACAGTAATTACAGGCACATGAGGCTTAACAGTTGTATACTTCAAGTGGATGGACACAGGGCTGTGCATCGTGCGTGACTTACGAGGTACTGCTTTGTTATAGGTGATGGTTACCATTTAATATCAGTTGGGCCATTTGCTTGTTCCATCAGCTAGTTGTATAAAAAAAAGACTGAGTTTTGATTTTCATTTTTCGTAACGTCAGGCCTTTTTTGTATGGAGATTCGATAAGCGCTTCCGGCCACAACCACAAAACGCCGCCACTGGCATATTTCCTGTAGTTTTCAAACATTTTATATGGACTCGCCGCACACGTTGACGCCGGTAGCCACACGCTACAAATCGTCGCTGCTCGCTTCGTATGAAATCTACAGGAAATATGCCAGTGGCGGCGTTTTGTGGTTGTGGCCGGAGGCCCGTGTGCGGGAACACTTAAACTTATAAAATAACAATGACAAATCTTATCAGGAGAACCTTCACATATACACCCCCACTCATAAACACGACATTGAGAATTTCCCTATTTCATCCACACACACTTTCACTCACTTTCGCACTTTACGAAACAAGTCTGTAATCTGTTAAAATATGTACTTAGCATAGTCTACTTTTACACCCCCATTTGTTTCTCTCTGTACCAATCTACTTTCTTCTGTACCTTCCAATAATTTATTATTGGTATTTATTATTATTCGTGGAGTGGGGGCACCGGGGCCTTATGCTCACTTCGACCGAGATTATCTCACGGTAGAGATGACGTCATATCTCGTTCAATAATTCGTTGACCTTGCGTCTCGCATGAACTTTGTATGAGAAAATTGGGGAGTTAGATGGTGAGAATGGGGATAAATAGTTATCGAACGAGATATGACGTCATCTCTACCGTGAGATAATCTCGCTCGAAGTGAGCATAAGGCCCCTGGTGAACCGAAATACAGGTTTCTAACCTATCTTGGGCATCAGTCTCACACAAAACAGGTTTTTTTGTAATACCCTTAACACAATTATACCCATTACTACTGTAAAAAACCTTTGTGTCTGAGCGACAAGGAAGAGCTTATTACACGTACCAAATTGTTTCATAAAACAACACATTCAGCACGCATTAAGGATTATCAGACAGATAAATTTAATTTAATCCGTTGATGTGTCGGATCGGCTCTTTGCCAAAATAGTTTAATAGTTTAATATGTAAAATTAAACAGTACTTTGAACAGTTTTCACATACTAATTGTCAATTGTATGTCATACATTAATTTTTAATGAGTAGTTGAGCTGTTTGTGAAGAGCTCGTCCGGGAAAGTACTATTTCTGCCGCAAACCAGCGTTTCTGTGTTTCGGTTTGAAAAGTTTGGTTGCCGGTAAAAATACAGGCACATGAGGCGTAACATCTGCATGCCTCAAAAGATGTTTTTTCTGTCTGGAAATTGTATCTATACAATATTTTGCTCGTTTTTATGTCCTTGTAGTAAACATAATTTCTATTTGGCTTTGTGTAACATTACATGTATCCGTGTGTACTAGATTTATTTTTTAAAGGTTTCTAGATACCTACAGCGCCATCTATTTGCCTGTAAACCAATATTTGGCATCTTTAGGGTTTGGTGCAAGGTAGTACAAAGGAAGTACTAAGTTAAAAGGTCAAAGTCAAAATCAAAAGTTATTTATTCAATAAAATCACAAGAATCACTCTAAAACGTCTTAAAACTATGTGACTCTAGGTGCCAGTTCCACGCGACCAAAGCCTAGAAGAACAGGCAACAAACTTACGGCTTGGTTCCTACTGTTCTTTTGTAGGCAATGGTATGAATAATTCTAATGATGATAAAGGTTTTTTGGTGCGCACGAAAATCAATAAAATATATAAATACATTCTACATAGCACTATCTAGCCCTAAACTAAGCCAAAGCTTGTAACATGGGAAGCAGATAGCTGATATAATACATATTATATTATTTTTTTTATAAATACATATAATATATAATAACACCCAGAAAGAGAATAAAAATCTATGTTCATCACACTAATGTTTTTTCTCGGTGGGGATCGAACCCACGACCTACGGCGCAGAAGGCAGAGCTACTACCAACTGATCTGTGAAGGCAGTCAATAAATAAACTGGAGTAAACAAATAGTGTATATGATGCACAGACACTGGTAGTCCAGGAACATGGTGATGTCCATCGGGTAGTTCTTCCAAAGGTAGAAGACGGAGTTCATGTCCACCAGCTCAAGTGCTTCTCGTAACTCGCTTCGAAGACTTCTGTCTGTAATTATAAAAAATAACTATCTTATAAGACTTGCGATGGGATAGTGTATATGTTGCACAGACACTGGTAGTCCAGAAACATGGTGATATCCATCGGGTAGTTCTATGGGCTTAACCACTGCGTTGCGAATGGTCCCATTCAGAAACAGTGCTTGGGTTTTTCGCACCGCGGTTTGAATCGCTTGTGGTGCGAAACGACTAAAGACCCGGGCTTGCAACCTGTCACGTATGGAATACTAATACTACTGATACTAATAATACTAATACAACAAAATGTAATTATGTGCCAAATGTAATGTTTGGACTTATCTCTGACTACCCCCTTAGAAGTCCTCAAAGAATCTGAAAGTCGTTCTTAGTACCAAGAGATCTAAGGGGGTATCTACCATGCTTGGGGATCAAAGTCGTGAAGCTGTTCCAGTTAAGAGACTTTTGTTATCAGGAGACGCCAAACATACACACATGCACAGCTACATATTCATTACATTGGTGGTTCTTAGGCCTAAAAAAATCTGAGAGAATATCTACCGTGCCTGGGGTCAAAGTAATTGCTGTTTCTATTTCAAAATAGAAACAGCAATGACTTTCAAGGATCATACAAAAGAACGTTAGGAACCAAGCCGTAAGTTTGTTGCCTGTTCTTCTAGGCTTTGGTCGCGTGGAACTGACACCTAGAGTCACCTAGCTTTAAGAAGTTTCAAAGTGATCCTTGTGATTTTATTGAATAAATACTTTTTGACTTTGATGTTGAATACCTGTGCACATCACGAGCTGTTCCGCAAGCATAGCTTTTATTTCTTCACATTCGTGCTTTGCCATTTCCATGATAAGCGCGGGTGAAGTTACAAGCATACCGGTTACAACCACATTATATACCCAATGGAAATACGAGCCCGTATCCTGAAAAATATTAAAAAACTATTTTTTTTGTGATGAAAAATTATTACTTATATTTTTGTGGCTTTGATGATTCTTTCTTTGTTAAGTCATACTTTAAAGGCGTTTTTATATGCATGATATCGAAAATGATTCACTTTTTGGACATTTTACAAGTGATTCACTTCTGTTCCTCACATCGGACATTGGTCTCGTACCTTAATTTAATTAACTTGTAACCTTAATTTAATTAACTATTTGATTATTTAATTTTAACTAAACAATTATTCGGTTGTTTGTAACCTCCCTCGCAGCCGTACATAATAAGTGTATTAGAAGTGAGTTTAAGTTTATTCGTTGAGTGCGATTAGAATCCGATGGCGCAGTTGGTTAGCGCGGCCCCGTATCAAGAGGAAGGTCGTGGGCTTCAAGTCCCACTCAGATAATAACTTTTGGGACTATATTAAATCTTTGAGAAGTTGGTTTATTTCTGCAAAAATGATATTTTATTTATTTATAAGTACTCACCGAAATCATGCTATTACTAATAATGTATCTGAGCATAGAAATCATCTTCACGAACATTCCTACTATGTTTAGTATCTGTAAATTATAAAATATTATATTTATCTTTATATATATCTTTATTAGTGTTGTATGTTGTCATACAACACTAATAAAGATAAAATGATTTATTATTTGTTTGAAAATTTCATCACTTTAATAGCAATACGTCAAGGTATTTTTGGTACGTAACACGATAATTACATAACACACGTCAGCTATTGTCTTATAAAATATAAAGAAAATTACAGGTCCGTCAGGTTTAACACCTTAAGTTGATGGACGCATAGCAGCTGTATTCTGTGGCAGGATCTTAGCTTCGTTATTGACCTTCTACTGGTTCCATTAAAAAGTGCAATAAAAAATAATCAATCTCGATTCAATTACCATCAGAAACAATTGTGGGTTATTGAATAAATTCAAACATTTTGACAACTCTGCAAACTTGTTCTTGAAGGTCCGTACAATTTGAGTCGAGTATTCCGATGGAGTATTTGCTACTGGCCCTGCAAGCTCCATTGCCAATGTTTCACGCAGAAATCTTACACGAGTTTGAAAAATATCACATATTACTATGAACAAAGCGCTTTGCACAAACTCCGCCATAAAAGCCTCAACTTCCAAAAAATTAACGGACCCGAAACATGAATCAGACATAAAGCAGTGCTTTGCGCTGAAAAAAATAATTTGTGCTACACCGAATACGACATAAAAACCTCCTTTAACACTCATTAAATCCATTGGGGACTCTGATTTGCCGTCAAAACTATTAACTTTCGCGCAAAACTCAATAAAATATAGATCTTCGCGGACAAGCCCGAACATGACGTTTGCCATGGTAGTTATTATGTACGCAATGTCATAATCTATTGTGATTGCATCCGTATCTATAGCTAGAGCTACGTCTAATGAAACAAATGACGCAACTCGCACAATGCTTATGACACCACAGTAGAACTTTAGAAGGTTGCAAATCATTTTTGAGCATGAGGTTTTGTAGTAATACCCCGTAGACATTCGCAAATAAAGTATTGTTTTGATAGAGCATAATGATTGGTAAATGTTTTTAAATAATATCTGTTTTATATATGGTATGGTCATTTTGGTTTATTGAAAGTTATAACAAATTTTATTTAATGAGCTTTTGTGTTAAATCCACTCGGTTGTAACCGTAGAGTTGAACTAACATAACAAATTTTAGTCTACAGTCCAATCGATCATGTAATTTGATGGAATTAAAGAGATAACTATTTCTAATGATTACTACAGAAATATTAATAATCATATGCTACAAATACTCGAAAAGTATGTATGAAGTGCCAGTACTTCCGATTGGAAGAAATATCGTGGAGACCTTATTAATTTAGCAGCGCCGATGGGCTTGCAACCTGTCACGTATGAAGTACCTACTTTTCAAAATAATGAGTAGATTCCAAATGTAATATTTAGACATACTTCTGACTTCCCCTTTCGACATCATTAAATAACCTAGAATAGTCACTTGGTAATAATAGACAAACTTAACGTAAAAGAGTAGTGAGCTCTTTGTCTGTGGAAGTACTACCACCACGCCTTTTTCTGCCGCCAAGCAGCAACGCTGTGTTTCGGTTTGAAGAGTGTAGTTGCCGGTGTAATTACAGGCACATGAGGCTTAACATCTGCATGCCTCAAGTTGATGGACGCAGGGCAGTGCATCGTAGGGCACGTTCCTATGGAGACTTACGAGGTAATGCTTTGTTATAGGTGATGGTTACCACTTAACATCAGGTGGGCCATATGCTTGTTCCATCAGCTAGTTGTTTAAAAAAAACTGGATATCTACCAGGCTTGGGGATCTACAAATACGTGAAGCAGTTTCTCCTTTTTTTAAATAATATTATACGAGTAAATAAGGACATAACAGAACATGCTACTATTTATTCCAAAACACATAAGAATAATAAAATAATCCAAAAAGAAAAAAAACACTGGTGAACTGAGAACATTGAAAGCACTGGTGGAATAGTGGTAGCGGCCTCGCCCTCCAATCCTAATCGTGGATTCAAAGCCGGTATGGCACCAATAAGTTTTCTGTACAGAAAAATATGTCCACTTACAGTACTCTATCACAGTGAAAGAAAACATAGTGAGAAAATCGGTATATTGTGGACCCAAAAAAATCTAAAAACGTGTCAAGTTTTGTTCATTTATTTATTTTATTTACTACAATCATGCAAGCATAGCTGTGGGTGACAACTAGTCTGTAACAATAAATTAATTAAAACAGTTTTCTGTAAATACTGGTATGAGAACAAATTTTAATACACCTTTATCGAACAAATAGATCTGAAACCGTTAATTTAATGAATACTAGTGGAAATTTTAAACATCACCAGCTAGTCTCAAAGTAATTAATCCTTGTAATATTGGAACCAGATTAGCATCGTAGGTCACGCACGATAAGAATGTGCCCTACGATGCACTGATCTGAGTCCATCAACTTGAGGCTTACAGATGTTAAGCCTCATGTGCCTGTAATTACACCGGCAACCACACTCTTCAAACCGAAACACAGCAACGCTGCTTAGCGGCAGGAAAGGGCATGGTGATCGTACTTCCTTGGGCGAGCCCTTCACAAAGAGCTATACTATACTCTTCAAAGCGTAATTTATGCAAATAGTGGGTATGGTACACATGTTTGGATCATATACACCAAGACATCTCCAAAGATCATTAGTAACAGTGAAATGTGAGGATGTCGACCGTACTCGGATAATGCAAAATTGAGCCTCTAACTAGATAACCAGATAATTTTATAATACCACTCTGTACAAAGACCCTGCTACGTAGCTTATTGCTACGCCACGTAGCAGAAGGCGCAAAGAGCTACGATGTAGCAGAGAGCTTAGTGACCTGGCATCATTGGGCCAAGATATGACGTCATCTCCACCGCTGATATAATCTCGCTCGAAGTGAGCATAAGGCCCATTGTCTCAACTTTGTGTCTTAGATATTTTTGTAATAACTTATTTTTATTATTTGATTAATTGTATTATAAGGAAGAGCGATGCCTCCAATTACAGATATTTTTTTAATTAAAATTAGGTATGTGTCCTGGTGTGTATGTGCCCTGGTGTCAATTTTGTTGTTTAATGTTTCTGGACTGACCTGCAATGTTTTTAGTGCTATCAAATTAGTCAACATTGCCGTCTCTTTCCAAAAAACTGAAACAACAAGGACGGGTATAATTTTAGCGCTGTAAAATTAAGTGAGTGTAGGATAAGATTAAGTTTTAAGTTAGTTTAGGAGAACTCATTAACAAAATCGTTACGGCTGTTAAATTTACTATAAACAATTTGGGATAGAAAATTACAATTTATATTTGAATTTGACTTATGAGAAAACTTGTTCGAGGACGTGAACATTGTTTAAAAAAAAAAGGCATTCGTAAAATGCACTGGGCCGTATTACGAATGCATTTTGACAGTTATTGCAATAACGTATCCTAGCGATATTCGACCTTATTCTGTTGTA
This sequence comes from Chloroclysta siterata, assembly GCA_932294275.1. NCBI lineage: Eukaryota > Metazoa > Arthropoda > Insecta > Lepidoptera > Geometridae > Chloroclysta > Chloroclysta siterata. The sequence goes on along the minus strand of OW028592.1, from coordinate 24,099,920 downwards.
GTTAGGGATACGATACGTTTACGCGACTACCGACAAATTCGTTCATAATAAGGTTACTGGGGCCTTATGCTCACTTCGAGCGAGATTATCTCACGGTGGAGATGACGTCATATCTCATTTAAAAACTCGTTGACGTTGCGTCTCGTACGAACTTTGTATGAGAAAATTGGGGAGTGAGATGGTGAGAATGGGGATAAATAGTTATCGAACGAGATATGACGTCATCTCCACCGTGAGATAATCTCGCTCGAAGTGAGCATAAGGCCCCTGGACTGTGAACGTGTTAAACTACACCTGTCACTGGCGCTCCGGTCTCTTCTCTTCTCTTGTCGTGTCACTAGTTTCTTTCGAAACAGTGTGGTGAAAAGATTTTAAGTGCGCCTTTAGAGGCTCCTTTCGAGCACTTGACACATGTTATAGAACTTTTAAGGGCCTACGACATGCCGGTTTCCTCACGATGTTCCCCTTCACCGTTTGAGAGTACTGGCATTGTTTACATACATTTTTGAACAGAAAAACTAATTTGTGCTCGACTGGTCTCGAACCCACGACCTTAGGATCGGAAGGCGGGACCGCTACCACTAGACCACCAGAGCTCTAATGTGTCCGGTCTAATGTGGTGCATAATACCAGTGCTGCCATCTCTTGGCATCGGAGATGTAATTATGTCGGTGCGCGAGAATGATGCTGACGACACCCTATTAATTATGAGCTTGAGTGGTTGTTTGTGCGGTGCAAGCGAGCGTTTTAAACGTTAGCGTTTTAAACGTTAGCGTTTAAAACGCTTTAGACCAAAGCTTTAGTGCTTTGGTCTCGCGATCGTAAAGCACAACGCTGCGGTATGCGACATGCGGTGCCGGACACATAAACGTATGGAAAACGTCTAGAATGGTCTCTTGTTCCGTCCCAGTATGCGTCTGCGGCGAAGGGCAAGCGCGATGAAGTGGGGAGCGGGTACCCCGCACTGCGCGGCGTCGTGCTCGTTCATATGCGGTGTGCGCCACGGGTTGACAATGAATTTGTTTGACAAGATAATTAAATAGAACTAGTCCGCAATTATCCTTCTTTATATAAAAATAAAAAAAAAACATAAAAGTCCTCCTCCTTCGAAAATATTGTTAATTTTGACACGTCTACTTTGGGAGCTGCGGCAAAATCAACTGACCACTTCTTTTTTTTTTGTTTTTTAATTTTGGTGGACTTTCCACTAGGGTTGCCAGATTGCCGGGAATTCCGGGAAAGTCCCGGAATTTCACGTGTGGTCCCGTGTCCAGTAATTTCACTTACTGTCCCGGAATTCATGATCACCAGTTTTTTTCCACAAAGTAACGACACCACGGGGCGACCGGCGCGTATACCTACTTACATGCCGAGGGGGAGGCTAGGAAAGTGCTCGGCACGTCTCGCCGCCCGCGCCATCCCGCGCGCGCAACCCGCGCGTGTTTTGTTTTGATTCGGAATTGACCTATATATACGACGTGCAATTATTCATCGATATGGATGAATCTTCGTTACCATCAACGAGCAAAAAGAGATTCACGGGTTTTAATGACAAGTGGATAAATGATACTGATTTTAAAGACTGGATAGTGAAAAAAATGAGTTTACTGCAATTTGTAAAACATGTAACTCAGATTTCGCTATTCAGTATGAAGGTCGCCGCGCGTTGACAGTATGTCATCAAATATACCTTTTTTATTAACACGTCACTATAATATTATAAATGCAAAAGTTTGGATGGATGTTTACATGTTTGGATGTTTGTTTACCTCTTCACGCCACAGCTACTGAATGGACCTGAAATTACTGTTGCTTTTTTATTGTTTTAGTACACATTAACGCAATAATTGTATTATAATTTATATTGTACCTATTGTTGTAGGTTCACGCCAATAGTACCAAGCATAAAAAGATGGTGTCAGCCAAAAAGACTTCAAGATGCGTGGACTATTTTTTCATAAAAAAAGATACTAATGAAGAAATTTCAATCGTAAATGCAGAAATTGAATTAATTTACCATAATGTAAAACATGGTTTTAGTTATAATAGTTTAGACTGCTTGGGAAAACTTTTGTTTTTTCCTTTAAAAATAAGTACCTAACTAAGAGTAGTAGAGCTCTTTGTGAAGGGCTCGTCCGGGGAAGTACTACCACCACGCCTTTTTCTGCCGCCAAGCAGCAACGCTGTGTTTCGGTTTTAAGAGTGTGGTTGCCGGTGTAATTACAGGCACATGAGGCTTAACATCTGTATGCCTAAAGCCGATGGACGCAGGGCAGTGCATCGTAGGGCACGTTCCTATCATATAGGCAATGGTTTGTTATAGGTGATGGTTACCACTTAACATCAGGTGGGTCATCTGCTTGTTCCATTAGCTGGTTGTCTAAAAAAAAAAAAAAACTAGTAATTTAGTAATTTTTTTTTCTATTGTCCATCCAACAGCAAACATTTGTAGTTGGATTTTGACTAAAAACTCCAACTCCGTTTGTAATCCCAGAAATGTCCAGGAAATGATAAGCCCGTATCTGGCAACCCTACTTTCCACACAGCACTATCTAGCCCCAAACTAAGCCAATGCTTGTAATATGGGAACCAGATAGCTGATATAATACTTATATACTTTTTTTTTGTAAATACATAGGTACTCATAATATTAAATAACACCAAGACAGAGAACAAACATCTATGTTCATCACACAAATGTTTGTTCTCGGTGGGGATCGAACCCACGGCCTACGGTGCAGAAGGCAGAGCTACTACCAACTGAGCCGTGAAGGCTGTCACTCTCCGCAGAGACTGTAAACGTTGCGTCGTGACGCTGCGTTTGAGCCGCATACCGCAGCGTTGTGCGTTACAATCGCGAGACCAAAGCTTAAGGTTTCATGGTATAATAGATAAAAAGATAATTCTTTATTGATTAACTCGACACATAAAGTACACACAATTTTCACATAAGGCGAAAATAACTGCTTATATACCTCTCGCTCGGACGCTCCAACATTTTGAATTATAAAAAATCACTTAAAATAATTTATAAAAACCGGCCAAGTGCGAGTCGGACTCGCCCACAAAGGGTTCCGTACCATTATCTATAAAACGGCACAAAAATCACGTTTGTTGAATGGGCGCCCCCTTACAACAAACGTACACGCCCCCTTACAAATTAAATATTTATTTTATTCAGTTTTTTAGTATTTGTTACGGTCCCGTTTTACCCTGTGGGTACGGAACCCTAAAAATCGCAATCAACCAAGTTAAGAGCAATCGCAAATGTGAATACAAAAGACATGTACAAAATCGAGCCTAAGCTTACAAAGAGATTTCTTCCGGCAAACATTTGAGAAATATAACATTATTTAAGCGTTCAAAACGCTTGTCTATGACGTCATAATGTTATGATGACGTTATTAGAGGCGCGTTAATTTGTACGATACAGAGAACGCGCTTAATTTTCATAATTTTCTCCCTCGCGGCATGATTCTCTTACATTGCCACTTTATTTATGCAGGAAGCTGTAACTGCTTATAAATTATGCTATTCGATGCTTTCAGGTTATTTATACAATAAATTGATATTTTGATTACCTAGCCTTTTAGCTCCAAATGGCCCCGATGGAATATTTGTAAAGTAATCAATATACCTACAACAATATACTGCAATGTTACCTACTATTGATTGCTTTATTTTTATTTTTCTCTACTTAAATAGATTGTATGTATGCATTAGGTGTTATTAGTTTAAAGCGTCTCTTATAAATTTGATTATTTTTACCTTTTTCTGTTATGCCTACACCTCACTAAATTCGATTGGCACCACACTGGAGCTTCAATATTGTATTATATTTGTAACAAGGATCATACAAAAGAACGGTAGGAACCAAGCCATAAGTTTTTTTGCCTGTTCTTCTAGGCTTTGGTCGCGTGGAACTGGCACCTAGAGTCACCTAGCTGATCCTTGTGATTTTATTGAATAAATACCTTGACTTTGACTTGTGAATATTTGTTTTTTTTTTATAATTATTTTTATGTTTCTATTTAAATCGAGATTACTTTTCTTACTTGTCATTGTTAAGATCTGAGTATTATAACTGTTGGTTCTCAAATAAATAAATAATATAAAATAAAATACTAACTTGATTTTAGATTGAACAAAATTTTTAAAAGAATTTTGTATTCATCGTTGTTTTTTTATTCAAATAATACAAAATTTTATTTTTATTAAAATCATTTTTCTATGGAGGTCAGATGTTGTAAACTTTTATAATAATTCTAACAGCGGCAATGGGCTTGCAACCTGTCACGTATGGGATACCAACTACTGCAATATAAGGGTACATGCCAATGGTTTTGATAATTGTTAATATAATAATAAAATAAAAAATAAATATTGGTGGACTTTCCACACAGCACTAAACTAAGCCAAAGCTTGTAATATGGGAACCAGATAGCTGATATAATACATATATACTTTTTAATATCTATATATCTATATTATGTGTTCTTTTTAAGATATGTATCTGATTAAATGGAACAAGCAGATGGCCCACCTGATGTTAAGTGGTAGCCATCACGTATAACAAAGCATTGCCTCGTAAGTCACGCACGATAAGAATGTGCCCTACGATGCACTGCCCTGCGTCCATCAGCTTGAGGCATACAGATGTTAAGCCTCATGTGCCTGTAATTACACCGGCAACCACACTCTTCAAACCGAAACACAGCGTTGCTGCTTGGCGGCAGAAAAAGGCGTGGTGGTAGTACTTTCCCGGACGAGCCCTTCACAAAGAGCTCTACTACTCTTAATTTAGAATGTATAATTTTTATTTTAAAATTGCTGTACTTGGACATACCTCAGACAACCCTTGACTTGAGTTGGTACTTAGCCGTTAGATATCAGCTTTTTTATAAGATAATACCTGGGTATCATATTATTATTTTATCTGGACAGAGTATAAACATCTATGTTCATTACACAAATTTTTGTTTTCGGTGGGGATCTAATCCACGATCTATAGCGCAGAAGGCAGAGCTACTTAACTGTGCGCTATGAGAGCTGTCTATATACATCTCATCTCTGCCTGTTTATCACCTACTGCTGGGTATAGACCTCACTTATTTTCTGCCAGCCTCCTCTGTCCTGTACGTCTCTGGTCCAGGTGTTTCTTGCACTTTACGATATCGCCGATCCATTGCGCTTTCGGTCGGACTAGATTTCAAAGTGATCCTTGTGATTTTACTGAATAAATATCTTTTGACTTTGAGATCTCTTCGGCCCGATTTCAGCCACCATTCGGGGCTTAACTCCACCGGCCATCACAACGTCTGGAAAGGTGACCAGCCTAATTCCACATGATGTTTATATTTATCTATATACATCTAGAGAAAATATAACGTAATAATATCTAAAGCGGTAAACTTGTAAAAGCACGTCACAGTCCATAGTTCAGGTGTGCCATAAAAGCACTTCCCAGGCGAAGCCGCGGTTCACCATAACTTACACTTGAGGGCTCGTAACACGACTCATGGCGCTCAAACGTACCGTGGGACTTGGTTACTTATATTGATGGTTTGGGCCCTGTAACAGAACCGACTATTATACAGCATTTTGTAAATACTTGCAAATACAAATATTTTGTAAATACAATGCCTATATATACAATATTTTATAAATACAACGTTGGAAACGTTGCAGTTCCAATTTTTCAGTTTAAAGGGTTTGGTTGCCGGTGTAATTACAGACACATGAGGCTTAACATCTCTATACCTCAAGTTGATGGACGCAGGATAGTGCATCATAGGGTACGTTATTTTTTATACTAGTTACCGTTCTACCAGCGGCTTGCAACCACTCTCGTATGAATAAACAACTAATGTTATATGTAATATTTGGCTGACTGCCCCTTATAAACATTCTCAAACATACTAATAATTAGTTAGTACGAAATACTTAAAAATCCGAGGGAATATCTACCGTTAATCGTGATGGGGATCAAAGTCGTGAAACTGTTTCTTTTTAGGGTTCCATACCTAAAGGTTAAAACCCTATTACCAAGACTCCGCTGTCCTTCTGTCCGTCTGTCACCAGGCTGTATCTCATGAACCGTGATAGTTAGACAGTTGACATTTCACAGATTATCTATTTCTATAGCCGCTACAACAACAAATACTAAAAAACAGAATAAAATAAATATTTATGCCGTTTTTATAGATACGAAACACTTCGTGCGCAAGACCGACTTGCACTTGGCCGGTTTTTTTCTTTTTTGTTTCTATTAACAGGGCCCTGGAATAAATAAGCTACTTCTGTGCACAATAACCGGTGTCCAAGTGTGTTGCGTGAAATAAATGAAAAATTGAGCATTGTTTTTATTGTTAGAACAAAGCCTCTGTAGCCTTTTATACACCCTGTTTGGTATTTTGTTTGGGATGAAGAGCTTGTGTTTATTATAGTATTTTATACTACTGTTTCTTATATTTTTTATGTACAAAGTGGTACGGATACACATCTGGCTAAATAATGTTCGCTTTTATGTCGTTGTAGCAAGCGTCATTTTTGTTTGGCTTTCTGTAGCTTGGTCTATTCGTGTGTCCGGACTAGACCTATAGAGAGCTATATTATATACATATATTGGTGGACTTTCCACACAGTACTATCTAACTCCAAACTTAGCACAGCTTGTATTAAGAAAACCAGAAAGCTGATATAATTCATATAATACATTTTTTTGTATATACATACTTGTTATATAACACCCAGACAGAGAACAAACATCTATGATCATCACACAAATGCTTGTTCTCGGTGGGGATCGAACCCACGGCCTTTGGCGCAGAAGGCAGAGTTACTACCAACTGAGCAAATTAATTGAAATTAAAGTTTTCATAGATTTCTAAAGTTTTTTTATAATATTCCAAAAGTTATTATCCTAGTGGGATTTGAACCCACGACCTTCCCCTTAATACGGGGTGCGTTAACCACTTGCGCGATCGGACTCTATCATACCCCGCGAATAACTCATAGGGATACGTCAGTATGGTACTATGCGTCCGTGTTGATTCCTAAGTGTATTGTTGTGATTCCTTTAAATCATAGAGCAACACGGAGGGGAGTGGCCGTAGCGTTTATTACCGATACAAAACTGTCTGCCATTTTTTGCGGGGGGAAATTTGTGTTACGCACACTTTCTCAAATTCCCACACAAAAATAATCGTCTGTCACTACGAAACTCACACATACCTAATTAAAAATACACTAACAATATCATGCACACATAGATACATTCTGTGTCAGTTTTATTGTACGTCTAGGACCGCGTGGACTTGTACTTTGACAGAGGGGAATGCTTTCGAAGGCTACTCCCCTCCGGTCCGCCGGTGGCCCGTGTTGCTCTAAGCTTTAAATGTATTAAACACTAGCGGCCTGTCCCAGCTTCGCATGGGTGGACATAATTTTTTCAACATTTTAGGATAAACTTAGACCGCGCGTTACCTATTTCATAGATTTGCACGCCCTTCTCCCGCGCTTCCCGCGCTTGCCCGATGCGCTGAGTGAGAATGAGAACTAAAGTTTTTAAATTCATAATATCTTTTGAATGAAATTTACGATTTGAAAAATTCAAGAAGTAATCTATAGGTATTGAAACAGTCTTTTTGAAAATTTTTGAAATCGGACCAGGAGTTTTTGAGCCTATTTGTTACATACAAAAATACAAATCTTTCCTCTTTATAATATTAGTGCAGATTAGTGTAGAAGTGTAGATAGACTATAAAACTATTAAAATAAGTTCTACCCTGCAAAACCCTTTTCTGGCTTACAATGTCTTCTAGAAAAGGGTATCTTATCCAGTTTACAACCAATCTTCCCCATTAAACTGGAAGCGACTAATCACCGTTAGATTAGAGAAACCATCACTTCACTTAGACACTCGTAAATGGCTGAAGTTTGATCGTAGATCACTGGTAGGGTATTCGGTAAAGGGTATATACGTCCATTTTGTCATGATGTTAATCTGTTGTCGCAAATTAGACGCCTATATTCAAAATACCCAAATAAGTACCATGGCTGCTTACTTCCGCAATATCTCTATATATATAAAAATCAATTGTTGTTTGTTTGTCTCGCTAAATCTCGAGAAAGGCTGGGCCGATTTAGCTGATTTTAGTTTTGAAATGTTTGTCGTAGTCCAGGGAAGGTTTAAACGGTGAAAAAATATGGAAAAATTGCGAGGATAGGTGATAAGAAGTACACCGGGTCATCTAGTTTATGTGATGAACATTGATGTTCGTTTTCTGTCTGGCTGTTATAATTACTTTGAGTATACAACGTGTAACATAATACCCCTATAAGGCCAAAGACCAAGAGATCAGATCAAGCACTGGAATACTTTGACGTGTGCAAAGTTTGAATACTTCGTTTTAGAAATTCTCATACATATGTAAAATTAATATTGTCTCAGAAATTTGCAACAAACAACAATTTAATATGTGTGACCTTCGTACATTTTATGTACAGTTCACAAAATTATAATTAAAGGTCACAAAACAGCTGTAAATAGGACTGCGTCATGTTGTGTTAGTTTCATTTTGGAGGAAAGTTTTAGAGGCATTATATGAATAAAAAACTTTGAAACTTCAACTTCAAAATTCTTAGAACATGAGTTGTTTGCCATGACCTGTAGAATACCCTGCTTTCGGAAATTAGAGTTAGTTAGGTTTAAAGACATTTATTCTCATAAAAACAAAACAGTTCACTTATGTTACATGTTGTATATTCGCAATATAATTGTATATAAGTAATTTATCATCCATTTTATTCCCATAGTCTTGCTGATGCAATAAGCAGATGGCCAACCTGATGTTAAGTGGTAATCACCTATAACAAAGCATTGCCTCGTAAGTCGCGCCCGATAGAAACGTGCCCTACGATGCACTGCCCTGCGTCCATCAGCTTGAGGCATACAGATGTTAAGCCTCATGTGCCTGTAATATCACCGGCAACCACTCCAAATCAAAACACAGCAACCATTCGTTTGGGGCTAGATAGTGTTATGTGGAAAGTCCAAGAATATTTGATTTTTATAATGATAGTGGTGTTTGTGTGACTAACTTAACTTTATTACTCCCTTTTTTGTAAACACATTCGTTGTCTTGTAAAACGTTGTAAGTAATTGACTGGCAAAGTAAGCCCGTGTCACACAGCGGGTTCCCCATACATGGTGTCCAAGAATGAACACAATGATTCATGAAAAAGAAAAACTAAAGAATTGGAAAAAAAACTAAGCTATGTAAAAAACAGTATAATAACAATATAAAGTAGGGAAGCTATATAAAAACAAAACTGATAAGTGACAAGTGCGAGTGGGGCCAATACCTCGTTTGTAAAGTTTTTTTTGACCCAAAAACCTTTTCCTGACTCATTGCGTTTTTCGAGTTTTAGACTTTCTCCCCTGTCTCCTCTAAACATGTGCATACTATTTAAAATATGTCTTAATAATATTAGTATCAATTTCAAGAAATACAATTATTACTTTCTACCCTAACGCATCAACCACGAAGCGGGTCTTAGACTCCGATACAATAGAACGCCACCGGTCCCCATTCAGGGCCATCTCTTCCCAATCTGATACTAGGTCCTTCTCTACTTCGTCCTTCCAACTGTATCTTTTTCTGTTATGCCTACGCCTCTAAATTTGATTGTTGATTTGAGTTTTATGTTTGGCACTCCTAGGAATGCCAAACATAAAACTTATATCATTACTAGTATTAGTCTCATGCGATTTAGATTGCTATTTTCAATGAAAATATGTGCCAAATTTCAGGCCCAACATGAAAATATTTAGAGACACCCTGTAAACCTGTACAAACGTATTTTATCCCAATGGGTGGTCGTCCCGACCTTCAGAGTCAATTTACCCCCGATAAATCTTTTTCCGTATAGGTACCTAGTTTTATTTACCAAACTTAATTTCAGGTGACTAAACCTTATTGCTAAGAGAATGGAGAAAAGGTCAGGTGATTTAGTGATGGCCGATGAATTGAAGAAAACAATAAAAAACAATGCTATTTTCATGCTGGTTTTTGACATTTTACTTGGAATACATTTGTTTAAATTGAACAGTTTTTTTTCAATCCCTATTAATATCAGCGTTATAGTAGCATAAGTGACTAAAGCTTTAATGCCAACTGTAGGTCAATTGCAATGATGTTACTTCTTCCAGTCCATTCTTGCATAATATTTTGTTTATCTGTGTTCTACAACTAATTTTCATCATATTTGCAACATAAAGTTCCGTATCGGTATCTCTATCGCGTCTTCATACAAAACCCGCAATGAACATGGAACAAGAACGAATAACGAAAAACCAAATATGGTAAACCCAACTCATACTTGGGGTACTGAATTTAAAATATTGGCTCTGACTTTGAAAAGTCACATTACTTTGATAAAGTCATTAAGCACTTGCTTTAATTTATCGCGTATAACCTTAATAATTTACCAGACCGTGGGAATATATTCGAAAGTTCGAAAATTAATGAAGGTATGAGTAAAATGCCAAAAATACCTGTGATATATTAGTTTGTTAATAATTATAAGTTTAGAAACTTCACAAGCAATTTCCATGTAATTTCATGAAGAACTTCATTATCTTAATATATATAAATTACGCGTCACGTTGTTTGTCCGCTATGGACTCCTAAACTATTTAACCGATTTCAATCAAATGTGCGCACCGTATGCAGTTTGATTTAACTTAAAAGATAGGATAGCCTTCATCTCAATTTATAGCCGCAATATTATTTTATTGCAAAGACACCGCCCAACAAAGTGGGCACGGGTCAGCTAGTTATAATAATAAATCTCATTAAATATGTAAATAAATAAATATTGGTGGACACACCACTATCTAGCCCCAAACTAAGAAAAACTTGTAACCATGTAGCCGATACTGATAGTTCATATTTATAGGTATAATATTATATAACACGACAGAGAACAAACTATCTGTGTTCATCACACACACAGCTCGCAGCGGGGACAGGTATAACTGGTTTTATTATTGTACCATTTAAATAAGTAATTGCATGTATGCCAATAGCTTATACGCAGTGAAAATAAATAAATTATTATCTTAAAAATTATCTTAACTTATAGCAACGCCAAAAATCTCGTCACCGACCCGTTTTCCTAATCCCGTCACGGAAAAGAACGAGAATTGGATTAGCAATTATCTTTCCGCAAAGAAGACAGATTGGGCTTTATTTATGTGCAGAATAAATTAGGGAGATATGGAAAAAGAGGAATTTGTGCTGAGGGTCGAGATTAGGGGATTACGGCTCGTGAAAATTTGCCAATATTATGTTATTAAGGTGACAAGCAACGGAAATGAAAGTAAGGGTAGAGTGTACATACATAAAATCTTGCCTCTCTTTCATAGGGGTAGGCAGAGACCACGGATTTTCACTTGGGTTCTGCCATCAGCAAGTAGTACAAAAAACCGACCAAGTGCGAGTCGGACTCGTGCACAAAGGGTTCCGAACCATAATCAATAAAAACGGCAAAAAAAAAACACGTGTGTTGTATGAGAGCCCCCATAAATATATATTTTATTGTTTTTGTAGTATTTGTTGTTATAGCGGCAACAGAAATACATGATCTGTGAAAATTTGAACTGTCTATCACGGTTCATGATACAACTGGTGACAGACGGACAGACAGCGGAGTCTTAGTAATAGGGTCCCGTTTTACCTTATGGGTACGGAACCCTAAAAAGACAAGTTGGGAAAACTTTTTTCCCGCCAAAAAAGAACCACAAACGAAGCCGTTTTCTTCATTTTCTAAAGCAGCTGTAAAACTGCATTATATTATTGGTCCACGCCTCTAAGACTCCTTTAATGGCATAGTACAGTTTCTAGGAAAATCGTTAAATGAGGACATAGTATCGACAGCTAAGACAGTGCCGCAAATCATTATAGAAAACCTCAGAATTTGATTGCAGTAAAAATACAGGTAAAAATAAATGTTGGCGGACATACCACACATCACTTCCTAGCCCCCAATTAGGCAAAGCTATGGGAAATGGGTTTATACTTTATAGTACACCAAACTGAACAAAATAAAACACTTAAAAATATAAAATAAAGTAATACAATAAAATTATCATAATTAAAACGTTCAGTACCCCAAGTATGAGATTTGCTTACCATATTTCGTTTTTCGTTTTACGTTTTTGTTCCGTGGTCATTGCGGGTTTTGTATGAAGACGCGATATTGATACCGATACGGAACTTTACAAAACCCGCAATGAGCACGGAGCAAAAACAATTCGTTTTTATTCCGTGTTCATTGCGGGTTTTTGTATGAAGACGCGATAGGGATACCGATATGGAACTTTACAAAACCCGCAACGAACACGGAACAAAAACGTAAAAAGAAAAACGAAATATGGTAAGCAAATCTCATACTTGGGGTACTGAGCCTCAGATCTGCCATTTATTACAGACTCAGACCCCAAAACTGGAAATATAGAATAGTATAGGAATGGACATCTGCCAAAGGCAAGACACTATGTAGCCATTATGTGGCCCATTGCAGTTTTATGCCTCGAAAGCAAAGCAATGCTGTATATTGGTAGTGAACGGGGATTTAGAACGATTTAGGTTGTTATTACTTGAGAAAAGTACCTTATATAAGGCTATTGTACACAGAAGAGGCCATTGTGCAGAGAATATTGAAAGTAGTCGTTCATTTCACGGCAATATCGTAGATTCCGTTTGGTATACTCTCGACTTTATTCATGTTTTGACAATTGGGATAGAGCTAGTAACATAATACCTGCTCAACACCAGGTGGACCAAATGTTCAACGTGATACTCGAATTTTTTACGCAAAAAAGAGAGAACAACTCTTTAAAAATTCGAGTATCACGTTGAACAAAGTAAAGTAACTTACTAACTTACCTTAGGTAAATAACTTACTTGTATTTTAACAAGAAAATTAACTAAACTATGAAAGCTACTTTACTTGGTTCACACATACAGGGTGTCCCAGGAAGTTCTGTTAAACGGTGACCCAGAGATGCCCCTTGGGCTATTCGAATCACCCCCATGTATTTTCAGTTGTTTAAGTGTTTTTTATTGTGATTTTAAAAGTAAACTACTAACTATTAGAACAAGAACTAGAATAGAAATCTCACTCTTGTCGTGTCTCTAGTTTCTTTCGAAACAGTGTGGTGAAAGGAATTTAAGTGAGCCCCAAGAGGCTCCTTTCGAGCACTAGCCACATGTTATAGAACTTTTTAGGTTCTACGACATGCCGATTTCCTCTCGATGTTTTCCTTCACCGTTTGAGAGTACTGGCATTGTTCACATTATTTTTTTACCGAAAAACTCATTGACGCACGACCGGTTTCGAACCCACGACCTTAGGATCGGAAGGCGGGGCCGCTACCACTAGACCACGCTCTCAAAACGAATAGAACTAAATAAATATTATCTTATAATAATATAATATTATAATATTAATATTATTAATATTATCTTAAAATTCTTATTGTTAGTCATAGTACTCCAATTAGTTGATAAGACTATGCCGAGTCCACGAAAACATACCGAAATCACACACCAATTGCACTTAAAGTTATTTGCCTCACCGCAAGTAAACCCAGATGCCAAGCACTTTGAATAATTAAGCCAGAATAGTACAACACTGTATAATTGGAGTACTTGAATTCAAGATGTGGGGTAGCTGGCACGAAGGTGCGGGTTCAATTCCATGGCAAGACTAAAGTATGAGAATTCTTCCCGCTCTGGTTGGGTTAGCTTATGTAATCTTTTGAGTAGGAAAACTTGTATCAATAAAAATGTTTTTTTACTAAACTGTGTGCAATGTGATTGCACACAAAATAGTTGATTGCGATTTTTTGAAATGTATTCAGTGATTAGTATATCTTTTAACATGTCGTAACGTGCGAGCGAGAGGTACATTAGCTCTTGTCTTCGACTTAATCTCATTAGGTAATAGGTTGTATAGCTGTACTGCTGTTTTCACACGTATCACGTTTTAGGCATCACTAAAATTAAAATTTGAGACCTCTTCCCTATATCGGGCTCGTTCATATTTTCAACCCTGTTAATTTCCTAGGGTAAAAAGTTGCCTATATGCTAATCCAGAATACGAACTATTTATATTAATTTGTTCTAAGATTCACCGCAATTGGTTGAGTAGTTAGTTAGGGTGTGATTGAGCCACAAACATCCATACATACAAACATTGAAACTTTCGCATAGGTTTTATAAGTAGGATAAGATGTTACTTTGTTCATACCAAAACGCCTTTTTCTGCCGCCAAGCAGCGTTGCTGTGTTTCGGTTTGAAGAGTGTGGTTGCCGGTGGAATTACAGGCACATTAGGCTATCTGTATGAAAAGTTGGTGGACGCAGGGCAGTGCATCGTAGGGCACGTTCCTATCGTGCGTGACTTACGAGGTAATACTTTGTTATAGGTGATGTTTACCACGTAACATCAAGTGGGCCATCTGCTTGTACCATCAGCTAGTTGTATAAAAAAAACCTAAGTTATCTTTATGTGGCTGTTAGCGCCAGGAGAAAAATAATATAAGATAATAACCGTTTGAAACACGTCGCGTAGCACAGTAGCTATCATATGTTCCCATATTCTAAACGCTGTCGACATACTTTACAGCATAACATTCCTTAAGCTCTAGCGCAAAATTGCGTTCCTGTAATATTTAAATAAAGAAAGGAAAGAGGAAAAGGAAGTTCAATTTTTGAAAGAACCTTTGTTGTAAAAAAAGTCCCACCATTAATAACACTAACTTAGGTTTAAAAACTTGGTCCGTATAGAAAAAATCTGTTTTGAGAGGTCCGTTAAAAAATAATAAGCAATTTTTTGATCAGACATAAATTAAATGAAACAAATATGTAGTACTAATCCGCTAATATAATCTATGTAAGTTAAACAAATGTTCATATTTAGTTCATTTAATTTATGTTTTTCAATGGAATTCCGAAAATTCACGCCTGAATCAATTAATTATTTTTTGATCACTTACAAACTTGGTCCTTGAAACTTGCCGAGTTGTTAATTTAACATGATGAATCTTATATCTTCTTAATAAATATAAATATTCGAGAGTTCTGTTAGAAAAAGAATATGAAATTTATTTATCACTTACAAGCTTGGTTCATGAAACTTGTCGAGTTGTTAATTTAACATGATGAACCTTATATATTCTTAATAAATATAAATATTCGAGTGTTCTATTAGAAAAAGAATATGAAATTTATTTATCACTTACAAACTTGGTTCATGAAACTTGTCGAGTTGTTAATTTAACATAATGAACCTTACATATTCTCACTAAATATAAATATGCTAGTATTCATATATTTTTTCATACTACTTTCTGATAGAATATGCGAACGAAATATTTAACAGGTGGGCCATCACCAATAACAAAGCATTGCCTCGCAAGGCACACACAATGAACGTGCCCTACGATGCATTGCCCTGCATCCATCAATCCGTGTCTGTAATTCTCCGGCACCTTCACCAATCAAACTGAAACACAGCACCGCTGCTTGGCGGCAGAAATAGTCAAGGTGGTAGTAATTAATTTATTTATTTACTTCCCTGGACGAGCCCTTCACAAAGAAAGAAAGAGCTACTATTAAAAGCATTTTTGCGACATCCAATGTTTTGCAAGTTCACAAATACGCGTAACTAAAAAACACTAAAAATATGACACAAAGCTGACATAAAGGATTCGAGTCGAACTCATTGTTTGGTAAGCACAAACGTGCACTCTAAAAACAAGGGCAAAAGCAGATGGCACCTTGCCAGGTATCAATGCTGATTTTCATGACAATGAACGTTAATTCGATCTGAGCTTCTGGGAATGCAGGAGTGTAAATAAATCGAGTTGCATTTGTTTTCAGACAAAAGCTTTTATGAAAGAACAGTAACTGAACTAATTTTGTCACTATTTGTTTAAAAAAAAACATACCTACACGGATACAGACCAAGCTTGAAGCTTGAAGAGTAGTAGAGATCTTTGTGAAGGGCTCGTCCGGGGAAGTATAACCACCACGCCTTTTTCTGCCTTCAAGCAGCGTAGCTGTGTTTAGGTTTGAAGAGTGTGGTTGCCGGTGTAATGACAAGCACATGAGGCTTAACATCTGTATGCCTCAAGTTGATGGACGCAGGGCAGTACATCGTAGGGCACGTTCCTATCGTGCGTGACTTACGAGGCAATGCTTTGTTATAGGTGATGGTCTGCTTGTTCCATAAATTAGTGGTATCAAAAAAGAAAGCTACACAGCCAAAGAAAAATGACTCTTACTACAAGAACATAAAAGCGAGCGTGTATATATAGCCTTGTGTACCATCTTTGTGTACATTGTGTACAAAAAAGCCAGCCTTTTATGCAATGCCTCAGAGGCTCACATGTGAGTGTACCATTCTATGGAAATTTTGCCTTGATGGCAAATAAATTTATTGAGTACAGAGTAGCAAGAATGTATTAATACATTGTAAAAGTACAGTATCGGGATAAAAAGTAGTCTATATGCTAATTCAGGTAACGAACTATATTTGTTCTCAGTTTCACCCCAATCTGCTTTTTAGTTCGTTTTTGATTATCCACATCCGTTTTGAGATTGACCACAAAAATCCAATAACCTGAACCACAGATAAGAGAATACCTGAACATAGTAACTTTCGCAATTATAATATTAACAAGCGGCCAGTCCCAGCTTCGCAAGGGTGGACATAAATTTTTACAACATTTTAGGATAAAATTAGACCGTGGGTTCGCGTCTCGCGGCTACTTATTTCATACATTTGCACGCCCTTCTTTTGCGCGTGAGCCCTCGCCGCGTTGCTCGCTGCGCTGAGTGAAAAGGCGCCTCGTGGCCCCGCGCGTTCGCTTATATTTTTAAAGCGAACTAAACTATCCGTTACATACAAAAATACAAATCTTTCCTCTTTATAATATTAGGGTAGATGTACATAGGATATGATGATGACTATTAAAATAACTACATACACCAAACGTACAAGATACAAGTAATTATTGTACTTACTAAACTAACAAGGACACGAGAGAATAATTAAAAAGCAATTACCTTTGTTTTGCCACAGAATATAACTTCAGAAATAATATCACAAACAGAAATGAAACTCAAACTCGCAAGTCTTACTACATGTTCTCGGTGAACATGTTGTACACATACGTATCATTTGTTACCACTTAAGTTTAACACATGTTCATGCAAATAAATTATCTTTATCTTTTATCTTTATTTTTAATAAGTTTCTACAAGGAAGTACACACGGGTGCAGTTCAAGGTACACAAAGCGAAAAAAAATATGCTTACTAAAAGAACATAAAAGCATTTACTACAAGGACATTAAAGTATAAAGTATTTAATAAAATATATATTATAATATTTATAATACTCTACATTCGTATACCAACAATAAAACATACGGTCTTTTATTATAAGGTCGGTATTATACAAGATTAAGAGCTGATTTCACAATCCTCTTATCATCAGGCCCAGGTCTTTTTTGCGGTTTTTATAGATCATGGTACGGAGCCCTTCGTGTGCGAGTCCAACTCGCACTTGGCCGGTTTTTTATGTGCATGTGGTCTACAAATAAATAAATAAGTGTAAAAGTCTGCAAGGTGTGTAATCTCCTGCATTTCATTTCCATCATTTCATACAATTATCCGGCGGATAGCGTTACTCTGAGATGGTAATCGACCTAAGTACCGTTCGTTATACTCTATGTACTTAAAATATTTCTGCGCTAACGCTTGTGCTTGCTAATTTATTTATAAAGTAATTTAAACCATATTGCTTTGAGAATAAGGATGGTTCAGATGATGAATAGACGTTTCCAATACGCTTACAAAGTTTATATTTGTACGAGCATCGCTGCTACTTGCCACAGTTGAATAATCACAGTAGAATGCAACCAACTAACGATGCTGTTTCGTGTCACTACGCTGCCACTGGTGTCGATTCTGTTGTTACGGCTAACGTACTAATATTGTGTCAAATATGAAAGATCTTATTCTATTAGAGCTAAGGTTAAAATTAGCCTACCATCTCAGACAGACATTCCTAAAAATTGTATTTTTCTATAAAATTTTAGGTATATTTACGACAAATTAAGAACGTTTAAGAGTAGTAGAGCTCTTTGTGAAGGGCTCGTCCGGGGAAGTACTACCACCACGTCTTTTTCTGCCGCCAAGCAGCGTTGCTGTGTTTCGGTTTGAAAAGTGTGATTGCCGGTGTAATTACAGGCTCATGAGGTTTAACATCTGTATGCTTTAAGTTGATGGACGCAGGGCAGTGCATCGTAGAGCACGTTCCCATAGTGCGTGACTTACGAGGTAATGCTTTGATAAAGGTGATGATTACCACTAAACATAAGGTGGGCCATCTGCTTGTTCCATCTGCAAGTTGTGTAAAAAACTAGCTAAATTAAATTTCGCACAAAGTAAATGTTTTTATTTTTACTGTATAGTAGGTATTTTTATCCTAGTACTTACACGAGCAAAACTACAAGCAGAAGCTTCACTTCACAAGCTGAATTCAATAATATTTTTTTTTTATTTTAGCTTCACAAAATTAAGAGACCCTTCTTTCGTTGTCATTCTACAAATATTTATACTGTGCTGTTTAGTAATTAGCATACATTCGCGGCCCTCTGTTCCGAACAAAACTGAGTTTTCAAAAGTCGCGAGTTTCATCGCAAGTTGTGAAGCAATGTGAATTAATAATTTCACGCACATACTTCTGTGACGTTAGCATTAGTCACTTAGAATTGATCGAGGCGGTCGCATTGATTGGTTTATCACAACAAACGTACCTACGTGAAAATCGTAAGCGACAACATCTCTGTTGTCGCTTTTGATTTTCACGATTTTCACCTGATGTTAAGTGGTAACCATCACCTATAACAAAGCATTGCCTCGTAAGTCGATAGGAATTCGCCCTAGGAGATAGAAAGTCGATAGGATAGCACGATAGGAACGTGCCCTACGATGCGCTGCCCTGCGTCCATCAACTTGAGGCATACAGATGTTTAGCCTCATGTGCCTGTAATTTCACCGTCAACCACACCCTTCAAACCGAAACACAGCAACGCTGCTTGGTGGCAGAAAAAGGCAAGGTAGTAGGTAGGTAGTACTTTCCCGGAGCCCTTTCAAAAGCTAAACTACTCTTAAAATTGTAGCATTCGTTCGGCAGCTCTAGCCGCCTTAAGTATCTTCATAATACATTCGATTCGTGCTAGGGGGTGCAATGCTAGATTTATTTATGAGTTGTCTTCAGGAGTTCAGACGCCGGCGGTGTACTGATTACCTTTTTGAAAGGCTTCGAAACTTGGAAACAGTAATAAATAATTAAATTCCAAGAGTATTATATTAAGGCGAAGACAAGAGCTAATGTGACTCTCGCTCGCACGTTTCGACATGTTGAAAGATATAAAATAACTAAACTCATTTTAGAAAAATCGCAATCAACCATTTTGTGTGCAATCACATTGCACACAGTTTAGTAAAAATTTCATTTTGATCGATACATGTTTTCCTACTCAAAAGTTTGCTTTACTAGTTTTCGTACATAAGCAAACTTTTAAGTAGGAAAACTTGTGTCGATCAAAATGAAATTTTTACTAAGCTGTGGGCATTGTGATTGCACACAAAATGGTTGATTGCGAATTTTCGAAAATAAGTTTAGTGATTTTATATCTTTCAACATGTCGAAACGTGCGAGCGAGAAGTTGGTTAATAGTTGTCAGCCCCTTAAGAGGTCTAAGAACGGGCGTAGTTATTGCCAATGGTGATGGAAAACATCGTAAGTATGCGAGTTTGACAGCTCCTGGTTTGGTATTGACCATAATTTTCCTGTACCTATTTTTTTAACAGTTTATCTCTAGGTGACATACATATTATAGGTGTAGTAGTAGTAGTGGTTAGTAGCAACTCTGCCTTTTGCGTTGTTAAGCCGTGGGCCGTTCCTTTTTATATACTTGTGCCTTATATTTATAAATAATATTATAATATATAATAAAACCCACACTTATAGACTAGTGTTTTAAAGAAAACTATATAGGTTGGACAAATAGTTTGCCATATTATGAGCTTTGTTTAGTTTAGGGGCTAGATAGAAATGTGTGAACTTTTACCAATAGTAGTATAATAGTAGTAGCATAATAGATCCACAGTTAGTGGAAACCAAATGAAATGGGAGGCAAAAAACGCACTTTAAAACAATATTAGGTCAGTTTTACCGACTCGCTGTCTATCCATCAGATGAAACTTAAATACCTTATTTTTCGACTTGTATGATTTTATTAGGATGGACTGGAATGATATTATTCAGAGATGTTAAATCCTGATTTCAAACATATGTATGTTTATTTTCATATTTATGTTCTTTTACATATAAAAACACCCACACAGAACAGATAAAAAAAACAAAACAGTTTATCAGACCAAAAAAAGTCAACTTCAATTCAAAAGCCTGAAGCTATTTGAGGCGCAGAAATCACTTTCACTATTATCTGATCAATGCTCTACGAATCCTCAAGAAGTCACTGACTTTTTTATAAATAGCAAGTATCATTGCCAAAATAAACGACGTACTACGATGGTACGCGTGCCATACAACACGCATCTGCATCGTAAATGCTCGACGATCTCATTTTATTTTTTTCATACATTTATACTATCTTTTGGCTAGAATCACACCTGGTTGTAAGACAATGAAGTCGACACGATGGAAAACAGATGGAATATTGAAGACACTTATTCACTTTTGCTTAAAGATGGAGATAACCGTCAAATAACTTCCACTCGCACTTAACATTCTTGAAGATATAAAATTACTGCAGGTACAAGTTTTCCTACCTAAAAGTTTGATTAACGGTTTCGTCAATTCATGCAAATTTGTGCGACAATCAAAAGTCAAAAATTAACCTTTACTACGGAATTGGCATGTCTTTGAGTCGCACTTAAGATCCTTTCACCACACTGTTTCGAAAGAACTAGGAACACGACAAGAAGAGAGAATTAATTCTAAATACCACCGACCATCGTAAGTACCTACTGACGTAATTCTAAATGGCTGCTTTTAAAACTTAACAAAGATTGTATACTTTAGTAGAATGTCTTGCCACTTGATTAAACTTTCTCAGCTAAAGGAAAAAGGAGTTATATCGTTACACAAAGAGCTTAGCTGCGGGTTCTGAAGACACGGTTGCCGTCAATTAACGGCTGTGGTTAATTGGCAGTATGAAGAAGTTGTTTAATACAACTAGCTGATGGAACAAGCAGATGGCTCCCGTGATGTTAAGTGGTAACCATCACCTATAACAAAGCATTACCTCGTAAGTCACGCTCGATAGGAACGTGCCCTATGATGCACTGCCCTGCGTCCATCAACTTGAGGCATACAGATGTTAAACCTGTAATTACAACGGCAATCACATACTATTTCCTAAAAAATCTTGAGTTAGTACATGGTACTAAAAAATCTGAGAGGATATCTACCGTGCCTGGGTATCAAAGTCGCAAAGCTATTTCGGTTTCTTCAATACATTTATTGCTTTCACATGGTTTAGTTTAGGTACATACAGTTGTTAGTAAGTATCTCATGGACCCTGCATAGGGTATAGCAACATGGAGGCAGGCCGAGATTTAAATTTCATAGTAGGTAGATAGGTAAAGTCTTGCTTAATAAATACCGCTTAAGTTAGTCTGTTAAATCGTTGTAAAAAACATAAAAAACTTTAACTCGATCTGACGGACTCTGATACTTAAAAAATCAGGGTTTTACTCAAAGTAAGATAAGTACAAGTGCCCCCTCATCGCGCATTCCATTAATGAGATATCCAAACAAGTCGTGGAAACCTTTTTGTTTCTCTACATCAAGTTTTATGATTGCTAGCAGTCATACTTACAAATAGTCCTAAAATGGGGTACATGGGCAATTCGTCTCGCACTTTTAAAGTATCAACTTTGTCGATTTCATATCGGGCATTTTTATTATTTTATACAACTAGCTGATGGAACAAGCAGACGGCCCACCTTAAGTGTACGGTAAGTGACGGTAACCATCACCTGTAAAAAGTATTACCTCGTTAGTCACGCACTATAAGAACGTTCCCTACGATGCACTGCCCTGCGTCCATCAACTTGAGGCATACAGATGTTAAGCCTCATGTGCCTGTAATTACACCGGCAACCACACTCTTCAAACCGAAACACAGCAACGCTGCTTGGTGGCCAAAAAAGCGTGGTGGTAGTACTTCCCCGGACGAGCCCTTCACAAAGAGTTCAATAAGATTGCACGCAACTTGTTTGATTCCGATTTTCATGAAAAAATCAGTTAAATTACATATCTTTCAAAATGTTGAAATGTGCGAGCGAGAGGTACGTTACCTTAAGATAATGATAAAATTTAAAAAAAAAATATTAGTGAGGGTAGGACATCAAACATACCCCCCAGTTGGAGTTAAAAATCAAAAGGATCACTTTGAATGAATTCAAAACCATGTTCCTCCTCGCCACTTCACTTTTCAAATATACAAAACGGTTTTACTAAACAAACAAGGGGTGCAAATATAAAATAAACATTTCTTGTAAAGACCGACTCAAATATTTATTTCGACCCTGACTTCAGACGAAATGAGGAATAACCGCAATGGGATAAAGGTCAACGTATACTAAACAGCAAAATCATTAAAGATTTTTTTTAATGCTGGGCAATGGTAAAAAAAAAATGGTAAGCCGTTTTTTTTGGGAAAAGGCCCCTGCCTTTGAGATAAGTTCTAACAAAAACAAATTACGATGATCCCATTTTTTTTTCATGTTTAATTTGTTTACCATGAAAACAACACAATATTTTCAAGGATATTGACGTCAGCATGACAAAGACATTTTAATTTTCTGACGTACTACACGCTAGATAGATTTTTTTATCTCGTTTTGTAAGCGGCACAGAATAACGTGGGCTTATTTATTTCAACGTCAAACGGCCGGTTTCTGAAAGCCCTACCAAAACTAATCGGCTGTCAAGTCACTCGCCATTTCAGCTATTACGTCGAATGAGATAAAGATAGCAAGTGACTCGACATGCGATTTGTTTTGATCGGGCTTTCAGAAACCGGCCGTTAGAATTATAGATAACAAAATATCTTTTAAAATTATATTATTACCGATATTTAAATAACAAAATCCTAAAATATTTAATCAACTTTATTCAAATATCTATGGAATAAAATACTTAAAACTGCGTTGGGAATCCTGCGTCCATCCATGAACATCGAAATTAGGTAAACTTTTGTATCGCTGATTACTGCCTAGTCGGCGTTGTTCTTAAACGTCGCCTATTATTTTAAGAATAAAAAACCGCCTTTAGTAATGCGAAAAATGGTCTGAGAAAAAATATTATTTTCGCGCGGGTCTTATTTCTGTTTGCGTTCAGGTAATTTTCTTTTGTTTTATGACCCAAAGGCCTTGTAAGAGCTGTGAGAATAATTTTTGAAATTAATAAAAAGAACTCTGTAATAGCGAAGTTCTTTTTTAAACTAACTGCTTGGCTCTTAATCGTTTTTCCTGGAAACGTTATAAAAGAGGTTGTTGCCCGGAAGAGAATTCGATGGTGTTGTTGAAATTACTCCACTTTCTGATCGTAAGGTCGTGGGTCAAATTTGGTGGTGCACCCATGGAAAAAAAAATGGTGAAAGAAAACATCGTTACCAAAGTAACTTAAAACTAGTAACTTAAGAGCTGATTTCACCATACTCTGTTAGTTACTAATCAAGGATTAACAGGCCGTTATATCTAACCTTAGATGTCAAACGCGTACATTTTGACATATTTAACGGCCCTTTAATCCTTTGTTAATCTAACAGAGCATGGTGAAATCAGCTCTAAACCAGTAAGTATTCTAACAGCGGCGATGGGCTTACAACCTGGTATGGTATACCAAGTACTGCAAAATGTATGTATGTGCCGAATGTAGACATCCTCAAATAATCTTACGTTGGTACTTACTTGGTACTAAAATAATCTAGGCGATATCTACCATGCCTGGAGATCAATGCTGTGAAGCGGATTCGGTTTATTTTGTTTCGTAAATACATCATCATCGATCGTCATAAACCGGATAAGTCCACTGCTAGACATAGACAAACACACCCATACCCGTGCGAGTTCTAGTTAAAAAAAACCGACCAAGTGCGAGTCGGACACGCGCACGTAGGGTTCCGTACCGTTATCTATAAAAAACCGTACAAAAATCACGTTTTTTGTATGGGAGTACCCTTAAATATTTATTTTATTCCTTCTGTTTATTAGTATTTGTTGTTATAGCAAATAAATGTCTGTCTATGTCTATGTATATGTCTATGTCTTATAGCAGCAACAGAATCTGTGAAAATTTCAACTGCCTAACTATCGCGACACACAGACAGACAGACAGTCAGGACAGCGGAGTCTTAGTAATAGGGTCCCGTTTTACCCTTTGGGTACGGAACATTACAACAAAAAAGATAAAAAATGATAAAATCGTATTTAAAACAACGCAAGGTTGGATATAAATAAAAGTGACAGCTGTATGAAAAATAATGTAATTCAACTGAAATTCTATAGAAGCATCTAGAAGCACGTGTTGCAAAACATCTACTTTCTCCCATGTGTGGGATGGTGCGTGGGAGTTCCCCATTCAATTATGAGATGACCAAACTACTGGCCGAACTACGTCATGATGAACACGTTCATCCTATTTTTACCTCGACAGCGGTATTCGGCACTATTCGTTAGAACCGGGTAACAAGAGATTTGAAATGTCTACCATGCCTGGGATCAGAGGGCATAATTTTAATAAGACTTTCACCACTTAGATCAGACTTTATATGGGGGTGTTGTTGACTGCGACAAAAAATTGGTAACTTCTAAACGAAATTGCGTCTTGTTTTTTTTTCACCAAATTTTTTTTTTATACAACTAGCTGATAGAACAAGCAGATGGCCCACCTGATGTTAAGTGGTAACCATCACCTGCAAAGCATTACCTCGTAAGTCACGCACGATAGGAACGTGCCCTACGATGCACTGCCCATCAACTTGAGGCATTCAGATGTTAAGCCTCATGTGCCTGTAATTACACCGGCAACCACACTTTTCAAACGGAAACACAGCGTTGCTGCTTGGCGGCAGAAAAAGGCGTGGTGGTAGTACTTCTCCGGACGAGCCCTTCACAAAGAGATCTACTATTCTTAAATTTTGTCTTTTAGTAATTTTGATTTTCGTTTTTAAAAAATTATTAAAGAAATGAATTTATCACGTATCTCTTCTACTTAAATTTTAGAGCTTAACTGTAGTTTCCTAGTTTCGATCTACTTACTAGTTAGTAATACGTGGAATAATGTCGCGCGCGCTATTCCAAACTATAATCCAACGGTATAAGAACATAATAATATGGAAATCCCACACATCGAGATGCTAATTGGGGGGAACAGCCACCTTAAGTCAGCTAATTGAGTCCAAACCCACGACCTTTCGACCAGATTGTGTTTTTTTAATCATGTACAGTAAATAAGGTCAGCCAATACATAATGCGGTCAAGTGCGTTGCTGTTGATGAGCGCTGAATGCTGCCAAAATATTTATTAGTTTTTTTTCTCGTTTTTTTTCACATTCAATGAGTTCAAGGATGTTCAAGAGGCCAAAATGAAAGTACGACCGCGCTTGAATAAAAACGAAATAAACAAACCTTCGAAATTTTAAAAAGACAAAAGGAATATGATTATTCCATCATTGGTTCCTAAAGCTTTCCTGTTTTTAAAGCTAGATGGCACTGAGTAAAATGAATGTGGCTGGATATAGCAGTAGAAGAAGGCCAAAGAAAAGATGGATGGATTGTGTGAAGGATGACATGTGTAAGAAAGGAGTGACGACTGAGATGACGGATGATAGAGGGAAGTGGAGAAAAGACCTGTTGTGCCGACCCCACATGAAGTGGGATAAGCGCAGGAAGATGATGATGGCACTGTGTAAAATGTATTTAAAAAAACACTGATCCCAACCAACAAGTTTCCTACTAAAAAGTTTGCTTCAAAATCAAATAAATATAAATAATAAATAAATTATATTTAATAAATTATAATCTTTTTAACTGTTGAAATGTGCGAGTGAGAGGTACATTAGCAGTTGACTTCACCTTAACGATTATTGAAAATTTTCAGCCTCAATTGTTAAAAATGCGAGTGTAAAAATTTGGATAGATTTAGCTTTACAGGCAAAGTCGCGCTGCCTTCAACTGTTTTTTTCAAATAATATTTGGGTCAAGTACATTTAAACGATACACAATAGACTTTTCTACGCTACTTGGGTTTCTGAGTCCATTGTCTGGTATTTCCTTTGGAGTACCAAAATATTTTCACTGCTGCTATTTTCCAAGTAAAGCAAAAAGTTGGACAAATAATTATTGTAAGGAAGATAGGGCTTTGTAGCATTTTGTTTGACTTTGTGCTGTTTTTAGGCTTAATCAAAATGTTAAATTATTCTACAAGCACTTTCTATATATAAATTCAAAATTATATGGATGATGATGTAAGCACGCTTAAATAAAAAAAAACATCAAAATCGCTTATGTTCATATTATTTTTGTTTTATATTATTTACTTTCAGCTAAGAAAATCACAAATCACTACATAGTATAAAACAAAGTCGCTTTCTCCGTCCCTATATCCCTATGTATGCTTAAGTCTTTAAAACTACGCAACGGATTTTGATGCGGTTTTTTTTGTGATGTAATTTCACTGACAACCACGCCCATTCTCCTCTCACAAACAGAGAGGACCTCCCTTTGAAGTTAGTCAGAGCAAGATACCACTTTGTTTACTACCCACACGTGCCAACATAAGATCTAGACAACCTTTATGCGCTATCAAAACATGTGACATTTCACAAAATGCGAACAGGAACCGCCGCAAACAATCCTCCAACCTGTGCAATGACCTTTCGTACAAAACTGTGACGGGCAGAAAATAAATCACGAAGTACCACCGCCAGGAATAGACTCCTGCGCACACATATCGTGTTCCCGCCAGTCTTCCACGACGCGCGTGCGAGCACCAACCTGTGATAAAAATCTAGTCGATAAAATAGTGCTGGCTGACAAAATGACAAGTAATACTTCTATGTAACCCCCATTTGTGTGAGGATCCCAGAGTTGATATTTTATGTGGCAATAATAGTAAGTACTGCTTGGAGTGCGCATGTTTTAACAAAGGATGGCACGGATCTGGCAAGCTGTCAAGTTTTTGTGGCGGTTTGGTTTATCTCGAGCTGAACAGCTGGAGTCAGAGCTGAAAATACAAATATTGGGACCTTTTTGTGTTTGTCCGAACGTTAACACGTACAGGGTTAAGTAGGTACGCGGTAACTATAACTTATTTGCGAAGCGTTACTGCATTCCCGTGGACTGTAACTTAAGGTGTAGGTAACCGTCAAACATCTCACTCGCATTAAAGCAAATATTCCTGCCAAAATTCTTTTTGTAGATTTTTTTTTGGGTCTAAATATTTTTCTTATATACTTTAGTAATGTTCTCGGAAATTGGGTTCCTTACGATTTTTAATATCTAGGTTCAAAAGAATGAATATATTAAATTGAAAAAGAAAGATTGTCCAGGCGAGAAGTTGTTTGATTTCATTTGGTCGTCTGCCCCTTAACTTGCTTCTGCCGACTGTACCAATTACAGTGTGAACTGGGCATGCAGCATGCTGATTTAAACTTAATGGCATTATATTTTAAGACCAACGCAAATACGAGTATAACTCTTTGAGGGATTCTAACTAGCGCTATAATACGGTCGTCAAATAACATCTTCGTATATTACAGCCTCGAAAGGAGCTTCTTTGAGGCACACTAAAATCCTTTCACCGCACTGTTTCGAAAGAACTAGTGACACGACCAGAAGAAGAACTAAATTACAGCACAATAATTTATCTAAAATCAATGTTGTGAAAATTCACATTGCTCATAATAAGATTCAATTTGATCCCTTACATTTAATACATACTGTTTTTTTATTAAATAAATAAAAAAAACAGTATATCTAATATTTCAGATTCAACAATATCAAGCAGGAAAAATATAAGTATTAAAATTTTATTTTAATTAACAAAAAAAGTAGTCAAAGTTAAATCTTTAAACAATACGAAACCTTTACTTCTAGATGCGTAAATGGTAGAACAAACAAGCTTTTCAATAACATACAAAGTCAAAGTAAAGTCAAAAGGTATTTCAATAAAATCACAAGGATCACTTTGAAACGTCTTAAAGCTAGGTGACTCTAGGTGCCAGTTCCACGCGACCAAAGCCTAGATGAACAGGCAACAAACTTACGGTTTGGTTCCTACCGTTTAAACATGTCTATAGACCCTTTTACAAAACAATAAATACATATATTTGAGCATTCTACACACTAGCATTTTAGTTCTCTAATCCCAAACCAAGCAACATGAACTTGGAAACCAGATAATAAGCAAGCCCGAAACAGCATTGCGACTTTGATGTGTTTACAAGATTATTCAAAAAGCACAGAAGCTTTTAAAAAATGAAAAATACTTTTCCGTTGAACAAAATCACAAACACGCGTCATCATGATAAACGCTGATGCTGGTAGAATCAGAGTTAAAAATAACGCATTTCCGCGTGAAATGACGCCGGGCCGCGACGCAAAATACGCACGTGCGCATCAGGTGGCGTAGTTTGGCCAGTCCTAACCTTTTAGAATAGAATAGAATAAGCATTTATTTACAACACAAAAAAACTGTTTTTTTACAATCAAGGCACCGACGTATAAATCAAAATAAAAAATAATAGTATACAGCAAAAGAGGAAAGAAAGAAAACTTATTTATTAACCCAAAGAAAAAAAATGAACGCTAAATTAGGTACAGTGCAAAACATAACAAAACAAAAAAGAAATATGAAATACATATAACACACAAAAAAAAACACTGTTTTGTGTGGTGCAATAAGGGTTAATAGGTCCCTGACTCAGTATTTGCTGCACCGATACCCACTTTACAGGTATTAGTACTAGTATTCTGCCAGGGCCTTGAGCGGGTAAAAGAATATAGGTAACCAACTTTTGTGCTGCAAAATGGAACCTAACTCAGAAAAATGCGGGTCTGCAACGACCCATTCGACTAAGTTAAGAGGACAACCGTATGAATGTGGATGTGCACATAGTTCGGCAAAAATATCATTTTGATCCAAAAAAGTTTCCTACCAAAAAGTTTGCTTTACTAGTTTTAGTACCTATGCAAACTTTTTGCTACGAAAACGTTTTTCAGTCATTTGACATATTTCAAAAAGTCGAAATGTGCGAGCAACTTTAATGGTTGTCAACCTCTTAACGGGTTGATAACCGTATGGCAACGTCTCGCACGCACAGCTCAATATTATTGATGAAATAATATCCAAAAATGTGGCAATTAAAAAATAAAAACAACAACGTTTCGGAGAATTGTTATATTAAAATACAATATTGATACAAACAATTTTTTTTTTTGATTTAAATAGTTATAAACGATCTATAGAGGGTAATCAGAGGTGCGTCCAAATATTAAATTTGGCACATTTTCCAGTAATTCAAAATAAAATAATCAGTTCCCGCTCGTAGCAACTTGACCTGTATAAAAAGTAACCTTTATGTTTAAAAATACATTTAAAACCATAAAAAACATGTTTAAACACAATATAATATCTTTAGAGCCGGTTTCACCATGCTCTGTTAGATTAACAAAGGATTAAAGGGCCGTTAAAAATGACAAAATGTACGCGTTTGACATATAAGGTTAGATTTAACGGGCTGTTAATCCTTGATTTGTAACTAACAGAGCATGGTGAAACTAGGCCTTAGCCTTTTATACTTTTGACATTGACAGCAATTAAGAACTGTCCAAATATTCTGATCATTATTTTGAGTTTGTTTTGTTTTTGTTGGTTTTGTAGCAAGATTTTTAATTAGGGTCATTTTCTAACGACCTTGTTGACGACGTTAAAAATAAAAATGATTGTTCAGGCTACATATTGGGGTAAAAACGTTTTTATGCTTGTTTAACGCTTACATTTAAATGAATATTGGACAGTTAAAAACATCATTAACACATTTAAAATAAATATATCACTATCTAGCCCTAAGAAAAGCGTAGCTTATAAATAATACGGGAACCAGATAGCTAATATATTACTAATTTCATTTTTTCGTGTAAATATATACGTATATATAATAATATTCACGTTACGTAGTTTGTGTGGTGTGAATTTGAGTGATAGAATGAGGAACAGTGTGATTAGAGACAAATTAGGAGTGAAAGAAGACGTAGTGATGAGAATAGAGAAAAGTATGTTAAGATGTTAACATACCATCATCTAACGAAACAAGTACATCAGGCGAGTGTGAATGGAACTGTTGTGATTTTGTGTATATAACATGTATGTACCTTATATAATAATATATTACACTCAGACAGATACAGATACAGATTATTTATTAGTAAACAAGTTTACAAGTCATGGGCGTAGGTTATGTAAATAGTACGACATAGATTCTATTATGTACATAATTATAAATAATTAATTTAAAAATAAAATCAAAAAAACATTATTGAATTGTTTTATCGTCTGCATAGTCGCTGACCGAATAATAGGGTTTATTTATTAAAGCTTTTTTTTAATTTATTTTTAAAGATACCGTCGGACGTTGCATCTTGCATCTCGTCCGGCAGATTATTAAATATTAGACAGAGAACAAACATCTATGTTACAGCGCAGAAGGAAGAGCTACAACCAACTGAGCTGTGAAGGCTGTCTATGAAGAGCTGACTCTTTGATTGTTTCCTGTAGTTTTAAGGATGGATGCTTGATATAAATGCTTGCCTTATTGAAAGGAATACCTACCAGTGAAAAAAAGATAAAGATAAATTGGAAACTTCATAAAACTTTGCGTTGAATAAATAAAAGCAAATATCTCGAACTGCTGAAAACAGACTGAAAAATAAACCAACTTGTAATTTCTAAGTCCAAAGCTTAAAAAACTTATTCAGATTCATTAAGTTTGTGCAGGTAAGCACCGTTTTCCAACTTATGACTTTTTAAATATTATCTTGAATACAAGTTTTTTTTTAATATAAAAGATAGGCAGTGCTTACGGCCCACCTGATGGTAAGCGGTCATCGTCGCCCATAGACATCAACAACACCAGGGACGTTGTCGTTGCGTTGTCTACACTGAAGGACTTTATTAACATTTTTCTTGAAGCTGTTCATGTTGTATTTTGGCGGAAAAACCTCTGATAGTAGCTCATTTTTTAGTTTTTAAAAAATTGGTCGATTTTCCACACTATATCGCCCCAAACTAAACTAAAGCTTGTAATATGGGAACCAGATAGCTGATATAATACGTATATACTTTTTTTTGTAAATACATGTCATACTTATAATATGTAATAACACCCAGACAGAGAACAAACATCAATGTTCATCACACAAATGTTTGTTATCGGTAGGGATCGAGCCCACGGCCTACGGCGCATAAGGCAGAGCTACTACCAACTGAGCTGTGAAGGCGGTTAGGTTAGAAGAACAGGCAACAAACTTACGGCTTGTTTCCTAACGTTCTTTTGTATGATCCTCGTTCAATCTCTCTCTTTGTGTATACTTCAAGTCGATTTTTATGCGATTTGAGCTTTTCATAGACTACCCGCCATCCTTACAATAACTTTAGTCCATAGAGTGGGAGGGTGGGGGTCTAGTACTACTTTATAATTGTTTTTATTTCTTTATACTACAGCTTGCTGATGTTAAGGCGAAGACAAGAGCTAATGTGACTCTCGCTCGCACGTTTCGACATATTGAAAGATATAAAATAACTAAACTCATTTGCACACAGTTTAGTAAAAAATCATTTTGATCGATACATGTTTTCCTACTCAAAAGTTTGCTTTACTAGTTTTCGTACATAAGCTAACTTTTAAGTAGGAAAACTTGTATCGATCAAAATGATTTTTTACTAAACTGTGTGCAATGCGATTGCACACAAAATGGTTGATTGCGATTTTTCGAAAATGAGTTTAGTTATTTTATATCTTTCAACATGTCGAAACGTGCGAGCGAGAAGCTATTTGATAGTTGTCAGCCCCTTAAGTCGCAAAAATCACCAACAACGCATCTACAAAAAAACACAGCTGAAATCGTCAGAAACTGGTGTCTCAGCCACTGTTTATCTTAAAAGCTATTTTAAACATTACAAGTCAATCACGAAACAGTCGGTAGCGTTCCTAGAAGTTATTTTAATAATATTTATTCATGAAATGGAGAGAAGGTAAACATTCGAAAATTTCAACATTGATACTTCTTAAGTCCTCCGTCAATATTATGGAAAACTTGTAAATCCCCGGTAAAGTCACGGTAGATATCGACTCAGATCTCTTACCGCCGGTTTCTGAAGGCTCGATCAAAACTAATCGGATGTCAAGTCACTCGCCTTACAGAAACCGGCGGCTAGTATCATACACCTTTTCAAGATTATTTGAGGCCGTCTGAGGTATGAATCAACGGTTCAATAAAATACAGGCTCACAACTCCAATTCTCATGCACGGTAGACACTCCCTCAACTTTAATTATGTAACTGGAATTTTATTACAGTTTCAGCAATCAATGAAACCACAGAACAGGGGCTTTGATTCTCTCAAAAACGGTGATCGTATTTTACCGTCACTAATTTTAGTGTCCTTATCACACACGTTTTGGATCGACATAAAACCTGATGTCACAATGCCAGTGTCGCAGGTTTTGGATGCGATGTCGTATCGTTTTTATGAATGTATCTAATACTGTAGGCTTATTAGCTCAGTTTCCTTAATTGGTAAACCATACCATAGAAATAACTAAGTAAAATAGACAAATTGGCACAAAAAAACTTAAACGTCATTGGAAATGTATCACAATTTTGTGACGAGCTCATTAAAAATTTAAAAGGCTGTTAAAAATCGTTCTTATATTGGGTTTGAGTTTACATTACCAACCAATGCTTAGGTTATGTAAGAAATGTCTACTACGTAAGTACGGGCGAATAGCGCCGCGGCCCGGTTGATTTTTAGGTCATTTTCTAGCGGTGGGAATGTTTCCATGTTTTATTTGTGTTCATTGTCAGACGTCTATACTTGGGTCTCTAATTCAAGCTTATTTTCCACTCATTCAAGATATATGACGCCAGCTGCGTTCCGCTAAATAGCGATCACTGTTAAACTAGGAATCGAATAAAATAAAGAGAATCGTTTTGTGTGGTTTTAAATCGACATTCGAATTATTTTACCAAACTGACTGAGACTCAAATTCATTTTGTTGATAATTTAATGGATTGACTCACTCATTTTGATGTATCGTTAAATTTTAATGTGATCGTTGCGCGTTGGTCATGCTTTTTTTACAATAAATAATTAAGTATTGTTATTATTCTAAAGGCTTTAGTGATATAAAAAGTAATAGACGATCCAAAGAAGAAGACTAAATTAATCACCCGATGGACCAAATACATTGTAAAGCGAGAAGTCAGTGGACAGAGAAAGTTTACCTATCCCATATTTTCTTACACAAAATAAGGAGATCCTAAAATAAAATAGATTTGTTCACAAAAACAACAATATTCTGATTTACATGTAAAATTGCATGAAATAATAAATCAAATTTTCCGATACCAAAAGCCATAGAAACATCTATAGCTTTGCATAAATCAATCATAAACAAAACAATGGAAAATCGAAAAATACTGTTGCAATAAACATGTCTCCGACAATTGCATCGCTACAGACAGACATGACATGTCCCATGAATTTTAGATTGATAAATCTAGTCTAGCCTTTTTGTCGTGCGTGGTTAATTCAAATTGATCAAATATAATACATATTATTTTGTTTTTATTATATTAAAAGGTATTGATTTTACAGGCGTAAAACTCAATAAGTAGTATCTTTGCCTTCTGCGCTGTGAGCCGTGAGATCTATCTCCACTCACAAACATTTGTGTGATAAACATAGACGTTTGTTTTCTGTCTGCATGTTATTTTAAATATAAAATATTGGTGGACTTTCCACACAACACTATCTAGCCCGAAACTAAGCCAACCGTTCTTTTGTATGATCCTTTTACAATGTAATATAATATATTAATTATTGAAGTTTAGTGAGGCGTTGGCATACAGAAAAATCTCCATATATATCCAATGACACCCATTCATCTTTATGTAAATTTCAGAGAATCTTTTTATGCGTTAGAAAATGTATTTGGCAATGATTTAGCACTAAAATTAGATGTCAATTTCAAAAACACATGATTCATTAACCACGACAAAAAACCTTTACTTTTGCCAATTTCTTTTAGTTATGAAACTCTGAGTCACTAGAAACCTCATTATGTGTTACTCCATTAGAGTCGCACTTGAAATAAACGCTCATTGTCTCCTAGAAAGCTTTTATCTCACAGAGAAATACACTTTATTATAATAGAAAAAAAGCTTAAAACCGATAACTTCGCGCTTTCTCTGTAAAGCCAGACCATTCCTATTTATAACTCGTCTACGAACACGTGCGAACAAAATTAAACCAGTATGTGAATAGTTCACCAAAATCTGGTTATTTGAAGTAACCAGAACCAGTCCTTTTCGTGACGTGTTTTATGCAACTTATACGATGGTTATGGTAAACGATCCGTATGTGCTTAAGAACTTGAGCAGTTTTACGGTTATATATAACAAATCCTTGCGAAGAAAGTGGAATGCTATTTTAGGCAAAGGTTGTATGATGACATTGCACATGAGCTTTAGCGAATGGTACACTTGGTTTTAGTGAATTGTTGAATCGTAATTTTACAACAAGAAAATACCTTTTACTACTTGCTAATGGAACAAGAAGATATTAACCACCTGATATTAAGTGGTAACCATCAAAACACATCAAGCACAATAGAAATGTGCCCTACGATGCACTGCTCTGCGTCCACCAACTTGAGGCATGCGGATGTTAAGCTTCCTGAGCCTGTAATTTCACTGGCAACCAAACCCTTCAAACCGAAAAACAGCAACGCTGCTTTTCGGCAAAAATAAGCATCGCGGCAGTACTTCCCCAGACGAGCTCTTCACATAAAGCTCCCTCCCTCTTGAATCACCTTGAACAATGTTACCAGCAAGCTCACTCCTCTCTTTTTCTCACAGATACATAAAACAAACCCAAAATGGAGCAGTTTGAATCACTGCTGACGTGCTGCGTCTGCCTCGACCGCTTCCGGAACCCGAAGCTGTTGCCATGCCAGCACAGCTTCTGCATGGAGCCGTGCATGGACGGCCTGGTCGACTACGTTCGGCGACAGGTAAGACAAAACAAGTGACAAAGATTTAGTAAAAGTGATCTTATTTACCCGCAGTTAAGGTCGACTGTCAAACAAAACTGACACCTTTGTTACCCTGGATAAGAAGGAGGTATATTGAAGAAGTAGTTGTTTTACCATGGCCATTTAGCTAGCATAAAACATGTAGAAATTTAAAAATAGAGCGTACCACTAATATTGAGTTCCTTCCATCAAACGAGACATAAACGTAACATCATTGTAAAAATTTTGCAGGAAACTCAGAAAATATATTTATCATTTCGAAAAATAATATCATAGTAGATAGCCACTTTAACAAATTAAACAACATCTACTTGATTCAATATTATTATTAAAGCTGTTTTTTTTACAGGTCAAATGTCCAGAATGCCGTGCAGAGCACCGAATCCCTTACCAGGGAGTGCAAGGGTTTCCGACCAACGTTACCCTTCAGCGGTTTCTGGAGTTACACGCCAATATTGCTGGAGAGCTCCCGGATCCCACTGCTGGGCAGGTCATGGAGAGATGCAATGTCTGCTCAGAAAAGGCTTACTGCGCTTCCTGCGCACACTGCGACAAAAAAGTCTGTGAAGACTGCAAGTCAGCTCATATGGAGGTCCTGCGCAGAGAAATCCAAAGAATCAACAACCAAATACGCAGAGGAATGAACCGACTACAGGACATTCTT
Source organism: Chloroclysta siterata (assembly GCA_932294275.1). NCBI lineage: Eukaryota > Metazoa > Arthropoda > Insecta > Lepidoptera > Geometridae > Chloroclysta > Chloroclysta siterata. Next base: position 24,063,760 of record OW028592.1, on the reverse strand, counting down.
AGTGTTGTTGAACGCAACACAGCAAACCTTCAAACGAATTGCGCCGCAGTTGGAGGGGAAGTCGACGAAATCCACAAAAGATTAGCAAAAGCGCTCAAAGATAGAACTGACTTTTTAAGAAACGAAGTCGACCGTTACTTAGCCACTGAACTTAGAAATCTTACGCATCTCAAGGACAACCTTGAGTTAGAGTTAGGTAATATTCAAAGCAATTGTGATCTCGCTGATAAGTACATGAACGATGACATTGAATGGGATGATACTGAATTGGTTGACACTAAAGAAATCTTCTTGAAGACAGTCGAGTTCTTGAGGAACTTTGATTATGAAGCTGGAGACTATAATCGCAGAGTACGATTTATTATGACTCACGATCCTAATCAGCTTGTGATGCATGTCGCGAGCTACGGCGAACTCAATATCACTCAGCCAAATGCATACTCTGCGGGTAGCAGCTTGCAACCAAGCCAAGGCTTAACACGGTCTAAGAGTGACCATCGCCTAGCAACACAGTTCCGTCAGCAAGAAGAAGCTAAAGGATACACAGAAAATGAAGAACCTTTATTGGGCGGACGCAAGTTCGGAGAACGTCGTCCACCACCACCTGAGAGGCACACCAGAGACTATGGAGCCACTGAAGATTACAGTGGATATGAATCAGAACACCGACCTTCCCGCAGGTTCCGCTCTCGATTTGTCAGGAGTCACCAACAAGATAACGATTCTGACACAGAACAAACTAGCCGCACCGTCAAGGCAGAACAGAAAGAGAAAGAAAAGGAGAAAGTGGTTGATACCGAAGACGCCACTCGTGGTCCACTCAGTGGTATATACAGATTGAGTGACTGCACACGTGTTATGCAGAGAATACTCGATGCTGACAGTGGTAAAAAGAAGGAAAAGAAAGAACTACCACCACCACCTAAGCCAGTTCAACCTACACCGCAGCCTCAGCGTCGCCCTCCCACACAAAGACAAGAAAGTGAGGACGAAATCAGCCGACTAAAAAGGCAAAACAAAGGAGCAGCGTCATCGCAAGAACCTGACCGCACTGCTCAACGTGCAGCAGAAGAAGAGCGAACAGCTTTAAATAGAAAACCACCCACACCAGCTCGGGAGGTGAGTTGGGAAGAAGAAAAAGAGTGAACACTCAAGAAGCAGTACAACGTAGAACTTAGGAATATCATCGATACTAACAAAGAAAACGTGATAGTATAACGACATTCAACAAACACACTCCACTAAACTTATATTTACACACATCATACACACAACACTTTAAATGTAATTTAGCGCTTGGTGTCCAAATCGAATTTCAATGTATTTCTCAGGCGTCCAGTGATGGTGAATCTGATGACGAATCTGTCACATCTCTGCAAAGAACACAGCGCAAGAATGCACCAGCACCTCAAAAGCCAACAGTACAGGGCAGAAGACCTTCAGCGACTGAAACAGCAACCCCGCACCGTCCGGCCGCTCGCGCACCCAGTACTGAATCAAGTGCATCCACTGAAAGTTCCGGCTCGGCGGTGAAACACACAGGTGCGATACTAACAATCGCAGAATTAAAAGCAAAATATGGTTCGACAACACCTGCAACTCGTTTATTGTCCGCAGGCAATGACAGAGCACCACCACCCGTGACGACGAACGGCTCAACTGGAGGCGCTCAGCGCGTTCAAAGCCGCTTTGTAGGCGCTCAGCGCCCCACGCCTGCACCCGCTCCCGCCGAGCCGGCGCGTGCGGTCTCCGATTCCAGCTCGGAGGAGGAGACCGACTCATCGGAGGAGAGTGAAGAGGAGCCTGCTACGCCAAGGAAGCCCGAGAGCCAGACAATGGCTCGTACCGACATCGGCCCGCTGCTCGCACGCAGCAACAACGCTCGAAACGATGCCCAAGACAATAAGCCGAAAGAAACGCCAGCACCTACTCCATCTCGCTACCGAACAAGAAACCCTCCTCAAGCCGAAGAGGAGCCGGCCCCTAGGTATGGTGCCAGTAGCGGTTCTTCCTATAGTAACCGTTATGGTAGCAAGCCGAGAGAAGAGGAGACCACGACATCGTCCATAGATGATGAATCCAAGTATCCCACCGCTCGGTCGAGATACCTCGCCCTGAAAGAACGACGCAATCGTCTCGCTAGAAGCAAGAGCAGCCATACCGGGTTCGGTGCAGGAGACGATGACGATCTGGACGAGCCCGTATCTCCTACCACGGCTTCACCGTCTGCGTACCTCGCGGCTCGATACGGCTCCGGCACTACTGGCTCGGAGTTGTCTCGCAGCCGATCATCGCATGCATTGAAATCTCGAGAAAGCTCGCCCGAGCGGCCTGCACCCGGTGAAAAAGACGGGGCGGCTCTGAGCTCCTGGGCTAGATATTTGAAGAATAAGTATGGATCGCGAGGCAAAGAGCGTGATACAGGCAGCAGCTCGTCGAGCAATGCACGCCGCCTGTCTCTCGGGCTGCCTTTGCGCGCAGCTAATGAGCTTGCCAGTTCTGATGATGATTCAAAAAACGCGGCAGGCTCCCCCATCTCCCCTACGGCGGCTACAGCAGCGGTAGCAGGTTAGAATGACGCGTGGCGTGTACATAGGTTTGGTGCTTGGGTTTTGGAGTGGTGTGTGGATTGTGTACCTTCATGATACTTACTTGTTCTTTTTGTGTTAGGTTTCGCAGCAGCAGGTTCCTCCCCTAGGAGCCAGTATCTGCAGAAACGCCGTTTACAATTCAGCGTGGGGAGTCGGGGGAGCGAACCCGGATGTTTTACATGGCCTCGTGGTATCGCTGTTGGTCCCGACAATTCTATGGTCGTGGCTGATTCTTCTAACCACAGAGTCCAGGCAAGTATTTGTTTATCTTTTTGTAAATGTTGTTTAATTTCAGAGATTTTGTGTATCGGAAATCCTTTTCCGTTGGATTCACCTCTAAATATAAACGTTGTTTAATGACATCAATGTCGGCAGTATGTATACATTCCGGCCGAAACTCTGCGTTTTGTCTGACCTTGTGCCAAAACGACTGATTTCATCATTTATATTGAATACCAGGGAGTGAAAGCTGCGTTACGTCACTAAAAGCTCTGATTTAAATTATCATTATGATACTGATTTGTAAAAGGAGTTATGTTATGTTCTAAAAGCTAGTTACCAACTCGGGGAACATAGATTTAAGACCGTCATGGCTCTACAACTAATTAAGCCAGGATTGAGTTGTTTGAGACTGTTTGAGAAGTACCATAACGACTAGATCGATTTTGATGAAGCTTGGAAGAACACTAATAATTAAACCACAAAGAATAGCATATACAATTTTTATCCACCATCACGAGTAAAACCTGGAATAACTGTAGCTCATAAATTACAAGACTCTCTCTAGTACAAGTTTGAGAACTTGAAAAAAGAGATTCTAACCCATTTTATATATCATTTTATTATTTTTATTTTAAACCAGAAGCGAGTACACACATATACACATTTTTTAATCGATGACTTTATTTCTGATATACCTATACAAAATACTCAGTAATGGTTTTTTCCAGGTGTTCGACTCCAACGGAATATTCGTGAAGGAGTTTGGTCAGTACGGCAGCGGCGAGGGAGAGTTTGACTGTCTCGCTGGCGTTGCTGTCAACCGCATCGGGCAATACATCATTGCCGATAGATACAACCATCGTATACAGGTACCTTTAGACTAAGAAAGTTTGCAAATAAGCGTGAAACAGCGAATGAGATAACTACGAACTGGCTCGGTTTAAAGTGATTCTCGTGATATGAGTAAAAAGCACTGGAAATTTAAGCATTGTTATGTTTAAACATGCCATTGATTTAAACCACGAATATCTCATTTTCTATAATTATATTAAAAAACTTTCCTTTAATTATAAGGCCAAACGGGAATTAATTATTCAAAATAAAGGCAGAAATATAAAGTGATGTTTCCCTGAGAAATCTCTCCCGATCTCTTTATCTTTCCACTGCCTTCTCTCATGGTCTTACCAACCTTTTAAATTATGAACAATGCACACGAAGTACAAATGTTTAGCGGAGCACTCGCGGTTACGTCACTCTTACCCTTCTTGGGCTGGACACAACAATTCGAGCGAAAGCCTATTTCTAGTAATTTAGCAACTAGCTTCAGACGTACTAGCCTCGTGTAACCCGAACTTTAGGTCGTTAAGCGGGCCCCAAATCATATTTCAATGAGAACATTAACACGTCACGGCAGGACAAATGGACGGATTTTTCAGATGAAGTGGCCCCACTCCGTTATTTTGTTGCCAAAATTAAAAATCAGAGCAAAATTAAGCAGAAAATTTACAGGGTAGTTAAATAATCTTACTGTAAGTTATTAGAAAGCTTTTGAAAGTATTAATAACGCTACCAGAAAAACTTTTTACTCACGTCAGTACCAAAGTCTTATATTTTTTAATAACTGTGAATGTTTTTTTTTTAACTGTAGTGTTAGCAATCCGACAAAAAACAGTCATAAAAATAGTTTCTCTTAAGGAAATCTCAAAGATTTTTTATGATATCCCAAATGTTATTATCGGAGTGGGATTTGGCTAGTTTCCACACGTTGATTTCCTTAAACAGGGCTAAAAATATACCATAAACTAGGCTTTGTATTATCAAAACAATGTTCAGTTGTCACAGACTGCGTGTTGTGACATCCACAACTACCTATTATCCTTCGTCAAATATCCCTTCCTGTGAAATACACGTCACATTCAGTTCTAAGAGACGTATTCCCACAATACGATTCCTGAATCAAGACACATTCTATCTTAAGACGCTGACAATCGTCAGACTCGCGCGAACATTTTAATGTTTTTGAGGATATAAAATAACTGAATGTAGTTATGAAAAACGGCAAACTTTAGAGTATCACTTAATATTACATTGCAAGGATTCAGAAAAGTATACGAATTTTCTTACCAAAAAGTTTTATTGAGTAAAAAAGCCAATAAAACAAAACTGTAACTGTAAATGTAAATGTTAGTTCACAGTTAGACAGCCTTCACAGCTCAGTTGGTAGTAGCTCTGCCTTCTGCGCCGTAGGCCGTGGGTTCGATCCCCACCGAGAACAAACATTTGTGTGTTGAACATAGATGTTTGTTCTCTGTCTGGGTGTTATATGATATTATAAGTATGTATTTACAAAAAAAAAAAAAAAAAAAAGTATATAAGTAGTATATCAGCTATCTGGTTCCCATATCACAAGCTTTGGCTTAGTTTGGGGCGAGATAGTGCTGTGTGGAATGTCCACCAATATTTATTATTTATTATTATTTATAGTTATAGTAGGGGAGGCCATGATGCTAAATGGGGATTTCCTCGAGCGTCATAGAGATCTATTGGGTTGCAAAGCTTAGATGATAAGAAGAAAAAAATGTTATATAAGTATACCTTTTCATCGGTGGGGGGAGCGGCTATAGATTTTCAAAAATGTAAAAAAAAACTGTAATCTGCCGCGCTCGAGGAAATCCCGAAATCCCCTCTTGGGCTCCCCTACTATTACGTTAGTGTCATTTTTCTATGATTTTCTGTAGCTCGATCTTTATCCGTGTGTGTACCAAATAATGGTGCAAGCTGTAAGCTTTTTTTTTATACCCTAGTTGATGGAACAAGCAGATGGCCCACCTGATGTTAAGTGGTAACCATCACCTATAACAAAGTATTACCTCGTAAGTCCCGCACGATAGGAACGTGCCCTACGATGCACTGCCCTGCGTCCATCAACTTGAGGCGTACAGATGTTAAGCCTCATGTGCCTGTTATTACACCGGCAACCACACTCTTCAAACCGAAACACAGCAACGCTGCTTGGCGGCAGAAAAAGGCGTGGCGGTAGTACTCCGCCGGACGAGCCCTTCACAAAGAGCTCTACTACTCTTATTTCTATTTGATTCGAATGAGTGACGAATAAAATCAGTTATCCTATTGCGTCTCAACTAAATCCGGTCTTTTCAAGACATTTGAAAGAAAGTCCTTTCGTAAGACTGTTATGTATTCACTGAAAGGAAGTGCGAAATCTTGTAGAGCCGACATAGTTATTGAGAAAGCAAATGTATAGATGTATATTTTTTTTGTAAGAAATATTGGTGGAGCTGACTTATGGCCCACTAGATGTTAAGCAGCTGACACCCCTGAAACCACTTTTCTGCATATTTTAACATTTTATTATAATATAAAATTACTGAAGGTAGTTAGAAAAATCACAAACGTCCCAGTTTCAGAGAAAAAACATTCTTCGAGCATAAATTTTATTATGTATGAAGCAAATTTTTCTACCAAAAAATAAACTTAACAAGCTTTCGTAAACAATCAAACTTTTAGATAAGGGAAACTGTTTTAATCAATATGATATTTTAACTGAACCTTTGCAATGCTATTCTCCGAAACTTGGTTGTTAAAAACTTTGTGATTTCCTGAAGTTATGTAAACACTGTAAAACTAAACAACATACATAATATTGGTGTCAATTCTGTTGTTCAATTTTCCTAATTTAACCTAATTTGACAACACTAAATATATTGCCGTCCCTTTTTAAAAGACCGAAACAACAAGGACGACTATAATTTTAGAGCTGTCAGATTTAGCAAAACAGAATCGACACCACCCAACAAACATTTTTTAGGTCGCCACAACGTGCTAATTCTAACTTTTGATTACATACACTGGTCGTAATTACGTCCTTATCACGTTATTACGACCAAGAAAAGGCCAATTTTATACGAATCAGTGTCATAATAGAGTCGTGTAGCAGTCGTATATAGATCACAAATATGGTCGTGTACTAGTCTTAATACCATGTTTTTCAAGAACAAGTGTAGTGAAGGAACTTAAACGTTGTTTATCTTCAAAACACTTCACTTTACAACATTTGAATGTCGTAAGCCACGTACCGAATGGGTTCCACTTGCAAATCCTTTTGCTATAAAACTAAATTTGCATAACTATGTTAAGAACTCGCAGAAGCACCTCGTTTCTACGAATACTAACTATTATAAATTCGAATAAGATACTTCTTATACAACAGTATTTACACCTACAGTAGCTGACCTCCTCAAAAAACTCCATATCAAAACGCGTATTTAGTTTTATAATGCTAAAAGTTCTCCAAATAAAATAAAATAAAAAAGCAATCAGATATAGCTACTTTGAGACCGTGAAAATTGCTATTTTGTAAAGACTTGTATAAGATGCAGTCATATAAAAAAAATGCTTTCCAATCGATTCGTTGTTGATGGTTCGATTGACCCAACACAAACAAAATAAATGTATACCCTATTTAAATCCTACCAATTATCAGTCTTAATTATCTTGAAATCCTTTTGGAAACAAATCTTTTATATTTGAAGAATGTATATTCCTAGTTATAATTGGTTAAAAAAAAGTTTTGAATTAGATATTGTAATTTCAAAATCATAATTATGTTTATAATTCCGCCATCCCATATTACTTTTTGTTTCCTAAATATAATGAAAAAGCAAAGTATATTAAACAACCAGACATAATAAATTATGTAGTAAGACTACTGTTTATTTTCTTATCTATGAAACGTGTCGCCTTCGCTACGCATTCGGTTCGATACTCGCGAAGCAGCTTATTAATATTTAACTTTTGCCAATTCCTCTAACGACTATGAGAGATGTTGTGAAATATTATGTTTGGCGCTTTGATACGCGGCCATTTTGAATATTGTTCGAAACTTAAAATATTCCTGAAGTACTTTACTTTATTATGTTGAGTTACATAAAGTTGATACATTCTCAATATGATTGATACATCTTAAAATATGATTGTAGGAAATGAATTGGTTCGACTGTTGTAGAAAATTCAAACGTTTACAAAATTTCCTCCCTATGCTGATAATTTAGTTTAAAAAGGGATTTAGTTTATGACGGACGCTATCGCAAACGTAATATAAAGCAAATTTAATCCAAATAAGATAGCATAACTTCAGTTTAACGCCTAAAAGGATGTATAATAAATATAAATATTGGTGGACTTTACACAAAACACTATCTGGCCCCAAACTTAACAAAGCTAAATTTGAACCAGATAGCTGATATATTACTTATATTTTTTTGTACATATAACATTACAGACCGAGAACAAACATCTACATTCATAGCACAAATATTTCTTCTCGGGAATAGAAACCACGGCACGGCGCACAGCGCAGAAGGCAGAGCTACTACCAGCTGAGCTGTGTTGAGTGCTGGCATATAAATGATAAAAATCCCCCGGCGGTGGGTGAGAAACACTTCTTTTTGACATCTCCTGCGGTTGTTCCACAACTGACGAGCACTAATGAAATATGTCAAGGCAAGCGGAGAATACAAATTCCTTGTCCACGGGGAAATACAACGCGATTTGATCTAACCCGGAACTATCGGAACGTCTGACAGTTGGAGTATTCTGCCGCTGAAATTAGTTATTGTCATCGTTCTTATATATTCGATTGGAATAACGTAAATCTTAAGGCCGATTTACATCAGGCGAGCGAATGCTCATTCTATCCCTTCTCCGTCAAATTCTGTTAGTGTGAACAGAGATAGATGATTCCTTCGTTGTTAGAACAACGAAGGAATCATCTATCTATCATAGATGATAGCTCGAATATATTCTATGGAGTATTCTAAGAATGCTCGCTCGCTTGATGTACGCGGCACTAGAGCGCGCGAACAGTAGCTTAGAGCGTTCTCACGTGTTCGGAAGTGCTCGCATCCCAGGTATCTTCAGAGTGTTCTTGTGTTCTAGCGAATTCTAGTTCTTGGTTCTCATTCTTGCTCGTTGTTATTTTGGTGTAAACGCTGAAAACGAGCATTCGTTTACACTAAAATATCACGAAAGAATGCTCTTGTCCTAGCTCTAGCTCTTTGTTCGTTTGGTCTGAACCCACCTTTATGATGGCACTTTACATCGATATTCGTATTCGCGTATTCGTCACTATTCGCCTATTTTTTTACGAAGAAGACAAATACGCAAATACACCTAAATTAAACGCAATTATTAGATAGCAATGTGAAGTGTTACCATTATAAGAATTGTACTAAATATTATTTGAGATGTTTTTTTTTATTCAACTAGCTTATGGAAGAGGCAGATGGCCCACCTGATATTAAGTGGTAACCATCACCTATAACAAAGCATTGTCTCGTAAGTCACGCACGATAGGAACGTGCCCTACGATGCACTGCCCTGCGTCCATCAACTTGAAGCATACAGATGTTAAGCCTCATGTGCCTGTAATTACACCGGCAACCACACTCTTCAAACCGAAACACAGCAACGCTGCTTGGCGGCAGAAAAAGGCGTGGTGGTAGTACTTCCCTAGACGAGCCCTTCACAAAGAGCTCTACTAATCTTACTACTCTTCAGTGACAAGTAAAATTAACAAATCGTTATTGTTAAGATCCGCTATGATTTTGGATTTTAGCCGAAACAGTATTTTTTTTTTGTTTTATAGTTTATCCCCATCGTATAGTTTTTAAGTTGGATAATTATTTTCGTCCATCCAGCTTTCACTGTGTTTTTTCTCCAGGTGTTTGACCCTCAAGGTCGTTTCCTGCGTGCGTTCGGAAGCCAGGGCACGGGAGACGGCAAGTTCAATTACCCGTGGGGCATCACTACGGACGCCCTCGGATTTATCTACGTGTGTGACAAGGAAAACCATAGAGTCCAGGTATGATAGTTTTCTGTGGGAATTGTGTAATGTACTGTGTAAAAAAGTTACCAATACAAGTGTAAAAATACACTTTTTAGGCAAGACAAAATATGATAGTGATCCTCGTTTGAAAAACACACTTTTTACGTCGAGACAAATGAATCATGTCATTCTAGCTTGTATTGGAAGGATTTTAGTGAGGCTATTATTTTTTATGAAGACCTTTGTCATTCTTTTTACCTAAAATAAAATATTAGATTATATATGATTGATATAACAAGTACGAGCTAGTGGATATCTTTTTTTGTGTTTGTATCCAAATACCTTTAGACAGAGATCTTCATTCATGAAGGTCTATAGGTGTTTGGTTGGCACGCTTACAAAGGAGTTTAAACTGAGCCTCAGACCAAATTTACTGGTCACGCGCAAGTACTTCTTCTTCTTAAATTTAAGAGCTTAGCTCTTGTCGGTGTTCTTATGCAGTTTACTCTAATTGAGTCTTTCCAATGCGGCCTCCTAGACTTCCTTATACGACATGACAGCGACCTTCTTTTTTTATATGCTTAAAGAGTTTTACTAAAGAAATGAGCACCGAGAATACGAATGATAGAGGAGAATGGAAGAAGAAAACATGTTGTGCTGACCTCACTTAGCGCGGGATAAGGCCAGGGATGATGAAAGAGTTTTACAAAAAGATTTTAATTCCAGGTGTTCCAATCCGACGGGACCTTCGTGGGCAAGTTTGGCACGTTTGGCTCTAAGCTGGGCCAGCTGGAGCATCCCCACTACATCGCCGTCTCGTCCACCAACCGGGTGCTGGTCTCCGACTCCAACAACCACAGGATCCAGGTCTTCGACGTCAACGGTCGGGTGCTGTCCTCGTTTGGAGAAGAAGGCTCGGAGGATGGACAATTTAAGTTCCCGAGGTATTTTCACTTAGTTTAACCATCCAACTATGCAAAAGTTTAGTTTGATCAGCCATAATAACTGTGTTAAAATGGCAACATTTTGAAAGATATAAAATCACTAAGCTTATAAAAAAAACGCAATAAACCATGTTGTGAAAAAAAGTTCAGAAAAAATATAATTTTGATACAAACAAGTCTTTCTTCTAAAATGTTTGTAAAACTTGTAGAACAAATACATTTTAATGCCTGCAGGTTAATAAATAAATAAATGCCTGTAAATCTGAATCTGAAACTGAAAATCGAACCTTAAGTGCAAGATCAGCTGCATTGCTACTAATAAAACTATTCTAGTTCACAAAGTATAGAAGTTCACAGCTTTATCCACATCGATTTAGCTGTAATAACAAGGTCACAAACCAGCGTTGCAGATGCAATTGTTTTTCTTTCACATGATAAAATGCTACTTCACTCTACTTTGAAAAATAAACGAAATCTTTGTGAGACATTTAAGATACACTGGTCACTCTAAGTTCCTTCCAGCACCACTATGCAAGTTCGCCTTGTATCACTATGCAAGGCGAATCGACTGAGGAAGTGTTGCCCCTCAGTGTATCTCAAAATACCAACACCCTTTTCCTTGGTAGACCTGTTGGTAGCATCTCTATAAGAAACATTGCTAATGATGATTTCATTGTCTTGCAATGATTTAGCTAACCCTCAGTCTGTCCACAACTCCAGAACTTCCACAAGCTCCAAATAGCCTCATAAACTGTGGATATCTTAATTTCCCCAACTGCCGCTGAAATTGTAAAGTTTAGCAAATATTTACGTAAAGCTATTACATAACCGCAACGTTGAGTTACGAGAGGGATCGCCAGTGACTTTGATTTGGTTGTTCTATCAGTTAGATTGAGCTAGAATGGCATTTTATGGTTTACATTAAGTGTGAAATAGAATACAGTTTTTTTAATTATAATTTGCTGATGGAACACGCAGATAGCCCATCGGATGTTAAGTGGTAACCATTACCTAAGTATTGCCAAAAAGTATTGCCTCGCTAGTCACGATAGGAACGAACCTACGATGCACTGCCCTGCGTCCATCAAATTGTAACAACCATCATATTTACTCATACCCATATTGTATATTGCAATAATCGTGTTACATGAGCATGGCAATATTTCGAGTTTGAAATATAAAACTAGCAGATAATAATTCAAACAAAAAATATAGCTTTACGACTTTGATCTCCAGGCACGGTAGATATCCCTCAGATCTCTTAGTAACAAGTACTAACTCCAGATTCTTTGAGGACGTCTAAGGGGGGTAGTCAGAGGTACTTCCAAACATTACATTTGGCACATTCCCACATTTTGCAGTAGTTGGTATTGCAGTAATAATAATAATAAAATTCGATTGAATTACAAAGCGGGTAGTTAAAGAATAATAATAAAATTTTAAAAAAAATTGCAAACGGACTCATAGGGCACGATGAATGTCCCTGAACTCTAGCAATCACTAAACTATAATGGGGTCCGGTCGGCAACATTATTTAAGAATCCAGTTCGATAAGTCTGAATCATTAAAAGCAATTTTATTCTTAGGAAGCCTGTCTCATAAACTTTCGGTCATAAATAATAACGCAGATACTTTTATGCTTTTATTTTTCAGCCAGCTGAAGAGCACCTTGACCGATTCTCTGAATAAACAATGAAATTTTAAAACGACTTGAATACGTCTTTACTACAAACATTTTACGAGTTTTAGCAATAAAAACTTGCAAACAAATCTGCTATAAATATTTGTCGTGTATTATCAAAAATCTTGTTTTTCTCAAACAAAATTAGGTGGTATAAACTAGAAATTAATTTACCTCAGACATGATGAAGTTTAAAATAATTTATTCCTTGGCCATGGGTTTTTGATAATGTATTAGCTTCATCTTCGATCGATTCAGTTACCATTTGAACACAATAAATTATATTTGAAGCAAATAATGCGTCGACTCATGAAACTTTAACTTATTATATTCATCAGTCATTTTCCTGTCCTTATTCCACTTCATGTGAGGTCGACAACAGGTTTTTTCCCCTCCACTCTCCTCTAATAACTTTATCTTATTATATTATAAATAAATAAATATAAGTAAACATTTGACAGCCTTCACAGCTCAGTTGGTAGTAGCTCTGCCTTCTGTGCCGTAGACCGTGGGTTCGATCCCCACCGAGAACAAACATTTGTGAGATGAACATAGATGTTTGTTCTCTGTCGGAGTGTTATATAATAATATTATAATATTATAAAAAAAGTATATAAGTAGTATATCAGCTATCTGGTTTCCATATCACAAGCTTCGGCTTAGTTTGGGGCTAGATAGTGCTGTGTGGAAAGTCTACCAATATTTATTTATATTATATTTATTATTCCACACATCAATATGAAGCCCCAAACTAAGCAAAACTTGTACTATTGGGATAGAGTACCAGTTAGCTGATTATAATACAAATTTAATTTTTATTAATAAATATTGAAATATTAATTTCTGTATCATCTGTTCTCAGGGGTGTGGCAGTTGATGACCAAGGCTACATCGTCGTGGCTGACTCAGGCAACAATCGTATCCAGATCTTCCACCCTGACGGCACCTTCCTCCGTGCCTTTGGGTCCTGGGGGTCTGGAGACGGAGAGTTCAAGGGGCTGGAAGGCATCGCTGTCATGTCTGGAGGGAACATCATTGTTTGCGACCGGGAGAACCATAGGGTGCAGGTGTTTTGAGGTGAGACATCATTTTTCTGCCTAATAAGCAGGGTCTACTCAAAATGTTCTTCTCTATTTCCACATTCCCCTTCTCGGTCTTTTCTTAGGACCACTTGCACAACGATCACTAGTCGTGTTAGTGCTCAAAAGGAGCCTCTTTGAGGCGCATGAATGACTAAATCCTTTCACCACACTGTTTCGCAAGAAACTAGTGACACGATATGAAGAAGACTAGTCGTTTTTATCTAGCTACTCGCATTTATGAAGCTAATTGCTGATTAAACTAATTCTAATTCGTGGTGGGGGAATGAGATCTGCACGGACGTCCCGCAATGGGGTGTATTGTGCATTGTGCCCCTGCTAACCTCACCCCAGCCAGCCCAACTCCTTAAAATAGCGGAGAATGCCCTTGGGTTCGTGGCAGCAATGTTCAAGCATCCCCGGTGGTGATTTGGATGCAGATGAGAGGAGTTTTAGTCCAGTTTTTGTTTCGATTAAACAAGATTAAACATATTTTTTTTATGCACATTATTTTATTTTTTTTCAGGTAAATCTCAAAAGCTCGATGCGGTGCAGATAACCAAAGCTTTTATACCAAAGTTAGAATATTATAGTGCAATGTTTTATAATTAATATCTTTAAATATTTTGTATAAGTAAATTATACCAAAGTGTTATTCATTTACCATCTGATCAGCTGTAAATTCACATTTTTGTATTAAATAAACTGTTTTCGAATTAAACATTGATGTTTTATTTCCTGATTTTTTAAAAAAACTATTAGAATATTTTTTTCTTAATTTAAAATCTAGATAACTTGAATTTGTTGCAATATTATTATTATTATATTGTTATTATAATGAAAAAAGGGTAGGCCTTTGCCCAGCAGTGTAACATAATAGGCTGAATAAAAATAAAACAATAAGTATTATTCCAAGATTTCTGTTTTTCCCACAGATTTATAAGTGCAAGTATTATGAAATACCAAGCACGTTTTTGATATCACAGATGTTGTTATTACGGTCACATCTAACGCGGACAAATTGACGAAGAGCCTACCATGTAATAAGACTTCTTCAGAAAGAATGCTTGAGATTGAACATTCCAAGATCTGTTTAGTTGCTTCTAGAAAAAAAAGAGTGTTCAAAATATAGAAGTCATATAAAAAATATACTCATGATATGGTGTACCATTTAGAGTAGCTATCTATTTTAGGTAAAATATCTACTAGCTGAAATAAATTATTAAAACGCCAATCTCAGCGGCCTAGTTGCGGATACTAATCTCATTTTTTTTATTATACAACTAGCTGATGGAACAAGCAGATTGCCCACCTGATCTGAGGTGGTAACGATCACCTATAACAAAGCATTGCCTCGCAAGTTACGCGCGATATGAACGTGCCCCACAATGCATCAACCCTGTGTCCATCAACTTGAGGTATACAGATGTTAAGCCTCATGTGCCTGTAATTACACCGTCAACCACACTCTTCAAGCGGAAACACAGCGTTGCTGCTTGGCGGCAGAAAAATGCGTGATGGTAGTATTTCCCCGGACGAGCCCTTCACAAAGAGCTCTACTACTCTTCTAATCAGCTCCTTACACGTCTCGCAGAGATCATCATGATGAAAAAATCCACTCACGCTGGTCTGCTTCCTACATACATTTCTAGAAAGAATAATTTGAAGCCCTCTTCATCCACCGACCTCCCGCGATTTTTACAAAGTCGTCTGTTGCCATGAGGTGCCCTAAGCTTCATCTACTGGCTCTACAAGCTACCTGTCCATTGCCACTTCAACTTGCACAGGAGTGACACAAACAAGAGATACAGAGGTAATAAATAAATAAAAAAAAAAGCTTATACCTATACACAATTTACAAAAATAACCTAAATTATCCTATTTTATTTATTAAATTAAGCTTAAAATTATGAACTTATTTCTAAAATAAATATATTTATTAATGGGGTATTGTACAGGATCCTGATGAGGTAAAACCTTCCCTCAAGTGTTTCCAGGGATTCAGATATAAGAAATAAATCAAAAAACCTATGAAAAAAAAACCCAGCGCGTTCTCTTTAAGGTAGTCGTGGTACGTCTCCAGCGTTACCTAAGCTCACAAGTCGGTGCTTCCATTGGGAAATCATTGCGTCGATCAGCTCATCACTCTTTAAGTGATAACGATTGACAATGATTAAATGGGCTCGCCGTTTGTTTTTTACGAAATTGGGTTACATTTGAGGCTGTGGAAAATAGTACTCTGTGATGGAATTGCGATTTATGGGTCATAAGCTTATTGTCTTCTGTTTTAGGGTGCTGGAAACTGGCGTGGGTTACTGAATTTAAAATAAATGAAAACGAATAAATATTGGTGGACTCCACACTGCACTATCTAGCCTCAAACTAAGCCAGAGATTGTAATATGGGAACCAGATAGCTGATATAATACACTAGCGGCCTGAATGTCCGATTTAAAAAATTCAAGAAGTAATGTATAGGTATTGAACCAGTTTTGAATATGAAAAGATTTATTGGGATAAGGATTAATACCGAGGTACAAATAAAGAGCCTTTTCTAGCGATGGCATTTCAATTAATTTTTTATAATAAAAGAACACTTATTGTGATATAACTATAATAGCTAGACATATGCTGTCGCGACATTTTTTGTAGATAATGACGTGTTCTGCAAAATCGTAGTACTTTATTTTGTTCTATCATCAATAGTTTTCGCAGCGCACGCGATGTAAGGTTTTTGTTTTCCAACTTGGGTTACATTATTGGAGTTTTAGTAAGGATCCCTGATTTTTTTGAAAATATAATATAGCCTATGTTACTCAGGGATAATGTAGCATTAAAGATAAAGATAAAGATAAAGATAAAGATATTTTATTTGCAAAACATAAGTAGAATAGTTGCATTCAGGTATTAAAGTGGGTAATATAGGTTTCATTATATTTTGCCTTGACATAAGGCGTGCAAATATTTATTTTAAAATTATACAAATATTAATTAGTAGGTACACATTATTTAACACAAAAGATACAGTTACACATAATTTTTACACAAAAGGTACAATTGCATTATTATTTTTACAATGCTCAAAATACTCGTTCATTGAATAAAAACAGCAGTTTAAAAGCCAGTGGTACAGTTTGGACTTGAGACTGTTAATGGGAAGATCTTTGAAACAATCTGGAAGAGCATTAAAAACCTTAATTGCCATACAGAACGCGTTTTCTTTGGTCAGTTGAAAGAATTTTTGAAATCGGACCAGTAGTTTTTGAGCCTATTCGTTACATACAAACATATAAAAATACAAAAATACAAAAATACAAATGTTTCCTCTTTATAATATTAGTGTAGATGTAGATAATATAATTATTATTTTTGTAAATACATACTTATAATATTATATAACACCCAGACAGAGAACAAACATCTATGTTCATCACACAAATGCTTGTTCTCGGTGGGGATCGAACCCACAGCCTACAGCGCAGAAGGCAGAATTTAGCGTTAAATATAAAATAAATTTTACGTGACACACAAATTGAGAATTTAATCAATTTCAGAGTTTAACGGCCGGTTTGTAAAAGTCCGATCAAAAATAATGGGATGTCAAGTCATTCGCTATATCAGCTATTACATCGAATTAGGTAGAGATAGCAAGTGACTTGACATGCGATTAGTTTTGTTCGGGCTTTCAGAAACCGGCCGTGTAGCGCTTTTATTTTATTTAAGATTAATTTAAGAAGATGAAGAAGAAAAACAGTGTGGTGAAATCAGATAATTCCGAGTGAATAATTAATCTTTGTTTCCAAAATTCCCAGGAATCCTGAAGTACGAGTAGTAACAGTTTATTTATTTATTTATTTGTTTAAGGAAGACTAACAGCACATAAATACATATAAATCAAGAGTTATATAAAAAAACAAAAGGCTAATAATAAGTCTCCACATATAGATACAAAGTATAAAACACTTATTGAGTACAAAAGAAACCATACACACAAAAAAATAATATAATTTAGAAAAGTTATTGAAGTTAATGATATGAAACAAATAGGTACAAAAAAAAGAAGAAATCCAATCAGCCGAAGAATTGGGAACTCATTAACTCAGAAGAACAGTTTTGCATAAAGGATTACGAAATGTAATTTATGTCTGGTTTCCCAAAATTAAATGATTCATTGGCTTTTATGATAATTATTTTTGTGGTTTACCCGTGTAAAACTGTGGTTTAACATTATTAAATTAAATTATAATGCTTAATTAATTAATAATTACTGTGGCTATCAAATGTAATATTTATTCCTGTTTTATTTGTAAACTACTTGCTAATGAAATAATCAAATGGGCCACCTGATGTCAAGTGGAAACCATCATCTACACTATAACAAAGCATTGCCTCGCACAAGTCAAGCACGAAAGGAACGTGCGCTCTAAGCACTGCCTTGCATCTATCAACTTGAGACATACTTAAGTCATTTAAGCCTCATAGGCCTGTAGATTAACTTTACTTAAAAATACTTATTTTAAACGATAATACCGAGACAAAATCGTTACGGACTCAATATTTTTGAGCTGTAGCTGAAGCTCGTAACGATTTGCATAAGGTTTTGTTTAGGCAATAACTATAAAATAAGCGGAATTCTTCTCAAAATGGATGTTTTAGCCAATATTTAATTTCTAAAAGATTTTTTATAATATCCCAAAAGCTATATATCCGATTCTAGTTCATAAGTTTAGAAATACCACATGTTATAACATTATTTATTTGAGAGCACAGATATTAAATATAAAAATAAAT
Source organism: Chloroclysta siterata (assembly GCA_932294275.1). Lineage (NCBI taxonomy): Eukaryota > Metazoa > Arthropoda > Insecta > Lepidoptera > Geometridae > Chloroclysta > Chloroclysta siterata. Next base: position 24,045,609 of record OW028592.1, on the reverse strand, counting down.
AAATAAATATTGGTGGACATTCCACACAGCACTATCTCGCCCCAAACTAAGCCGAAGCTTGTGATATGGGAACCAGATAGCTGATATACTACTTACATACTTTTTTTATAAATACATACTTATAATATTATATAACACCCAGACAGAGAACAAACATCTATGTTCATCACACAAAATGTTTGTTCTTGGTGGGGATCGAACCCACGGCCTACGGCGCAGAAGGTTTAATACTTGGTTTGTTTAGTTCAACTTCCATGCCAACAAGACTAAATAAACCCCTAGAGTTATTGTAATTCTTCTTCTTGTATCACTAGTTTCTCGCGAAACAGTGTGGTGAAAGGATTTTAAGTGCGCCTCAAGAGGCCTTTCGGGCACTTGAAACGTGTTATAGAACTTTTTAGGTTCTATGACATGCCGTTTTCCTCACGATGTTTTCCTTCACTGTTTGAGAGTACTGGCATTGTGCACATACATTTTTGAACAGAAAAACTCATTGGTGCACGACCGGTTTCGAACCCACGACCTTAGGATTGGAGGGCTAATATCACTAGACCACCAGTGCTCTCGACCAGTGTTATTGTACTGAAATACTAAGACGTGTAAGCAACTGGCTTCACAAAGTACCACTATACCTAATAATACTGTTTTCAAACATAATAATATAAAGCAGAAAATGCTAGATCCACTCCTTTATTTGACGTTTCAAAGTGGTCCTTATGACACTACTCAATAAAAGCCATTTTGATTTGATTCAATCGTAAAGTTGTTCACCGACGTTGAACAGAATTCTGCCAAGCGTGAAACGACCGTTGTCCGGTAGCGGCGGACGTCTGCATTAATCTCATGATTGATGTTCACACTAAGAAGTATGGCTTTGTTTTATTTATACGATCAGAAAGACCGAAACAACTTCACTTTGATTCCTAGGCACGGTAGATCTCCTCTATTAGTGACAAGACAAGAAGAAGAAATAAAAGATCCGCTCTTATTTATTTATTGATTTACTTTTATTAAAACGGCACATACCACATTAATTAAAGATCATAAGAATTTGATAATTATAAAATAAAAGAAATTAAAAATTTAAGAAACACTGACTTCTTCTTTTTGTCGTACTAGTTTTTTGGACAACAGTGTGATGAAAGGATTTTAAATAGTCCTCAATGAGGCTCTTTTCCAGCACTTGTACTAAAACTTTTTTAGGTTCTACGACATGCCGGTTCCTTCACAATGTTTTCCTTCACCGTTTGATAGTACTGGCACTGAGCACATATATCTTCGATCAGAAAAACTCATTGGTGCACGACCGAATTCAAACCTACAACCTAACGATCAGAGGGCAAGGTTAATCTCACTAGACCACCAGCGCTCTGACGTAGACTGGTTCATTCGAAATAGTGTGGTGAAAGGATAACATTGACGTATATCTATCTACGTCAATGATAATAATAATCCTTTCACCACACTGTTTCGAATGAACCAGTGACACGACAAGAGTGTCATATAAAATAGATAAGTCCGCCCTTCGCGGCTCGCGTTAGTTATTGATGAAGGGAGGAAGGTTATACGTCACGGAGCAACGTTAACGACACCATCACAGCGTAGCGGTGTAGTGATGTACACATACTTTTGTCTTTCAACAATTGCCTTTTGACAGCTGTCAGCCCTCACAGCTCCGTTGGTAGTAGCTCCGCCTTCTGCGCTGTAGACCGTGGGTTCGATCCCTACCGAGAACAAATATTTGATTGATGAACATAGATATTTGTTCTCTGTCTGTGTTATACAAGGTGTAAAAATACCACTCTTGAAAACTTCAGGGGGCTAAAGTACCCATGAATATGAATAACTTTTTCAAAGGGACCAACAGTGTGAAAAAGGTGTTTATTCAATAAAATCACAAGGATCACTTTGAAACGTCTTAAAGCTAGGTGACTCTAGGTGTCAGGTCCACGCGACCAAAGCCTAGAAGAACAGGCAACAAACTTACGGCTTGGTTCCTACCGTTCTTTTGTATGATCCTTTTACAATGTAATATAATATATTATTGAAATTTAGTGAGGCGTAGGCATACAGAAAAAGGTAAACATAATCAAATTTATAAGACAGCACACGCTATATGGCAATATGGCTGGATATTCTATTTCTCCTCACTACAAGTGATATTACAAGACGTCTTGTAAATTATAGGGTCGTTACTTACGGGGCCTAAACGGAACGCGGTTTACGTATGCCAGATTAATATAAAGTTTATGGGTAGGGTTAAATGATTACTTACAACTAAACGGGGCTTCCACAAAGTTGCGATCGACATAGCGGCACCGAAAATAACATTGTTTGCAAAACCATACTATTAAAAGAAGCAAAAGTATAAAACATTTAAACATTTTAATGTTCAAAGGTTTTAGGTTTTTGTTTTATAGAAATATGATGCAATAAACAGGCCGGCCACCTGATGTTGAGTGGCTACTTATGCCTATAAAAACTGCATTACCTCATCAAACACGTTCGATGATCTATCTGTTGGAATAAAGTTGTTCACCGATTCCACCGGATTAATAAGATTACCATTTGTACCACGTTCTTATTTGAAAACACATAAATAAAATCGTATCTACCGTGCTTGGGGATCAAAGTTGTGAGACCGTTTCTTTTTTAAACTACAAAAAAGAGAATATAAACAATAAGACGCTTGATAATTGAAAACCATTTTTTCTTTATTAAATTGTTTAATAAAATTTGCAATTTCACCATCATTTTATGACGGCCTTCGCTTTGAAAAGAATTCCATCTAATCCCGCGCGTAGCGGCTTCGCTAAGCACGTAGCTGTTTGCTACGCGCGTAGCTAAACTGCTACGCAATATAGTGTTGCATTTTCAAAACCTAAAGAAAGAGCCTACCTTCCGTGCTCGTCGGGGGAAGAACTGGTAGTTCTACTACCACAATACCTTTTTTGCCGCCAAGTAGCGTTGCTGTGTTTTGGTTTGAAGAGTGTGATTGTGATGAAATTACAGGCACATGTGCCTCACTCTTAACATCTGTATGCCACAGGTTGATGGACGCAGGGTAGTGCATTATAGGGCATATTCCTATTGAGCGAGACCAACAAGGCAATGCTTGTATATAGGTAATGGTTACCAGTTAACCATTACCTATATACAAGCATTGTCGAAATATGATAGTCCACTGCTGGGCGTAGGTCTCTCTGGAGACGTGCTACTGAGCCCAGTCTTCGGCTCTTCTCATCCAATGTTTGGCAGGTACATTTCACAGATCATCACCCCACCTCGCCGGAGTGAAGGAAAACATCGTGAGGAAACCGGCATGTTGTAGAACCTAAAAAGTTCTATTACATGTGTCAAGTGCTTGAAAGGAGCCTCGTGAGGCGCACTGAAAATCCTTTTTTCTGTTTCGAAAGAAACTAGTGACACGACAAGAGAGAGAGAGAGAGATTAGAATTTTTTTTTATCCCAAGTTGTGAACTGTTTTGTATATTTCATTCAAATCTGTTCAGCCGTTACAGATATGAGTGAGAAGAATTATATACAAACACACTTTCGTATTAATTATACCAGTAAAGAAAATTTGACGTATTTTTTTATTTTCATTCAAAAATATTTACTCTCTACAACAATATTTTCTTATCACTGTATTTCCATCCTCACGAACAAAGTAACTGATCTTTTATAAAAACACATTATCCCAATATTAGCTTAGCGTCCAAAATTAACCCTCGTAAGTCTGAATAGTGTTTCATTTTGGACCTTAATGACTGGACATAAAGTCGAAGTCTTTCGGTCTCCATCGTAAAAACGTAGTGGAGCTTACTTGATAATAATTTACACTGAGGGAAGTATGGTCCTGCACTTGAAAAGGCTAAGGGTAGTCGGTAAAATTGAAGTGAGACGTTAAAAGAGATTTTCGGCTACAAGCTTCGTATTTTTATGTTTCTTATCATCAGTGCGCAGGAGAGTACTGGTGGTTAAGTGGTTGCCCGCTTTCCGATCCTAAGGTCGTGGGTTCCAAACTGGTCGACCAATGAAGTATATTTGTTCAAAAATGTATGCGCACATTGCTAGTACTCTCAAACGGCGAAGGAAAACATCGTGAGGAAACCGGCATGTCGTTGAATAAATGCCAATAAGTGTCAAGAGCTTGATAGGAGCCTCTTTGAGGTGCATTTAAAATCCTTTCACTAGACTGTTTCGAAAAAAACTAGTGACACGACAAAAAGAAGAGTGAGTGCAGTAGAATTCTTTGTGAAAGACTTTGTCTCGGAAGTACTACCATCGTACCTATTCCTGCCACAAAAAAAACTATAGTTACGCATTGCTTTAAGGTTTAAGAGAAGTAGAGCTCTTTGTGAAGGGCTCGTCCGGGGAAGTACTACCACCACGCCTTTTTCTGCCGCCAAGCAGCAACGCTGTGTTTCCGTTTGAAGAGTGTGGTTGCCGGTGTAATTACAGGCACATGAGGCTTAACATCTGTATGCCTCAAGTTGATGGACGCAGAGCAGTGTATCGTAGGGCACGTTCCTATCGTGTGTGACTTACGAGGCAATGTTTTGTTATAGATGATGGTTAAAATTTATCATAAGATGGGCCATCTGCTTGTTCCATCAGCTGGTTGTATAAAAAAAAAACAGATCCATATCTTAAAAAGAACACATAATACAGATATATAGATATTAAAAAGTATTTATGTATTATATCAGCTATCTCCCATATTACAAGCTTTGGCTTTGGCGTTTGGGCCATCTGCTTGTTCCATTAGATAGTTGTATAAAAAAAACATAAAGTTTAAAGACACATGTGCCTGTAATTTCACCGGTAACACACTTCAAACGAAAATACAGTGACGCTGCTTGACCGTAGAAATAGGCATAGTTGTAGTAAGTACAACAACCCCGGACGAGCCACACACAATGACAAACAAACCACACCAAATTAAACCGGCACCCATACCTTTCATATCGGAATACAGTTGTTCGTACATCACTACCAATAGTCACAATAGAATATTATTTGAAATTAAGACTATTATTGCTTCTCAATGTTTAACTTTTTTTATAATAACTTGATACTCCGAGATCTGAGGAGATATCGATGTACCTGGTGATTAAAAATGTAAGAAAATTTTTATTCTCTTTCATTTCCTCCGGCTTTGTAACTATATTTTTCATTTCCGCACAGCTAATACGTAAGAAGATAAAAAGCGATATTGTGGAACGGTACACACGAGACAAACTCCAAAGACGGTTAATATCCTGCCGATAAAGAATCTTATCGGCTAATACCACGACAATCGCAATCTCAGATCCGACCCACTCGCTGCCATTTGTTAGAGAGCTCGTCGCTACGCTTATTCGCACGTAGTTTTTTATACTGTGGTCCAAGTTCGATGCCAAAGAGAAAGGTGCTGGGGGATAAAATGTGTAATTTTCATCACCATCAACAATTGAAGAATGTTATGAGAGTAAATTTAGCGATAGAGGTATGTCAGGATCGTAGCAAGTGGAAATCCGTGGTCTCTGCCTACCCCTATGGAGTTTTCCATAGGGGTAGGCAGAGACCACGGATTTTGTGTATGTATGTATCATCATGAACATCAGGTGGGCCATCTACTTGTTCCATCAACAAATTTTATAAAAAAAAATACAAAACTACCTACCTACTATAAGTTTCATCAATTATTTAGTATCGTCAACATGAATTTCTGGGATTTTCTCATTCATCGAGTGAGTGAAGCAAACGAAGATCTTAGGGACACCTTCGGCAATTTAACATTGTATGTTTGTGTACCTAATTATGTATGTTTGTTTGACCAAGCATAGCTGTTGATCTGCATAAAATTGGTAGGTTGTACTTGAAAAATTTACTGTTGGTTTAACTGGGGTTGTAATGATATTATGGGTGTCCAAAAGGGGTCGAAAAACATTGATTTTCGCCCCCTTTTGGACACCCATAATATCATTATTTCAAGTTATTAAACTTACAGAAATATTATATCAAATGATTCATACATTACCTTAACCGAGCTAACTGCTATGATTCTGTTTTTTATAAAATCAGACATAAAAACCGCTGGAGAATAAATATAGCGAATATGAACTGGAAGACGTGGCATAGGCATCGTGATACTTCTCTAGACATTTCACCGTTTTGCCACGGAACCCTAAAAGCTAGCCGCTAACAGCTTGTCGCTCCCACCAGCGGTCCCCCACACAAACCCCGAAGGGAGCCCATTCCTCAGTCGTTTATTTTATCTCTAATATTGGCGCTTTATCTTAAAACGACTTGACTGACTGGCTCTAAAGGGCTTACTCGATTTTATTATTTGCCTTAGTTACTTATAAGTAGAAAGGCACATGTACACTATTTTATACTGTTATACTGCGTTTACATTGAGATATTCGCGCTGCCATTCGCGTAGAAATGTTGCCGTATGTCTGCGGCAGCGTCGCCGGTAATGTGTGTTCACGCAACACGGGCAACGCGAATGGACATGGAAGTGGCCTGATTATATTCTCGCATTGTCCAAGTCCCTGCTCATGTCTCTGCACATTTTCATGGACATGAGCTGAGTGTAAACGGGGTATTAAAGTAAGTGCGTGCGAAGAAGCCAGTATTCAGTCAATTCTCATTTTCTGTAATTATTGCTGATGGAACAAGAAGATAGTCCGCCTAATTTATCAAATCAAATCAAATCAAAAAATGTTTATTTTGCGACACAAAAAACATAGGTGAAAATTATAGGTGATTGCCACAGTCACCACACTTGGAAGGCGGATTGGTGCCTGATTTAAGGCAAGTGCCTGAAATTTCACCGGCAACCTCACCCTTCAAAGAGAAACACATAGTTTTTTTCTACTACTTGCTGATGGAACAAGCAGATAGCCAACTTGATGTTAAGTGGTATCTATCGCCTATACATACAAGGCATCATCTCGTAAGTCACGCACGATATGTACGTACCCTATGATGCACTGCCCAGCGTCCATCAACTTGAGGTATACAGATGTAAAACCTCATGTGCCTGTAATTTCATAGGTAACCACAATCTACAAACCGAAACACAGCAACGCTGCTTGGCGGCAGAAAAAGGCGTGGTGGTAGTACTTCCCCGGACGAGCCACACACAAAAAACTCTACTACTTTTGATAACTGACGGCCTGGTTTCTGAAAGCCTATTCAAAACTAATCGCATGTCAAGTCACTGGCTATCTATCTCTAATTTGATGTAATAGCTGAAATGGCGAGAGACTTGACATCCGATTAGTTTTGATCGAGCTTTCAGAAACCGGCCGTAAGTAACATATTTTTATTCCAGTGTGTAGTCTCTAGCATTGTTCTTGTATGGAGCACGAAACCAAAGCACTCAGGACGATATGAGTTTGAGAGCTATTTATTGGCTCCTAACTGTACTTGAACTTGATAGTCGCTTGAACGTATTATTCTTTCTTTGTTTAAACCAGAATTTAGCTCCAAAATAAGAATTTACTGAAACAACTTCACGATACTCATTTTCATTTCCAGGTAAGTAGATATTTTATCAAATCCTTTTTTCATTTCCAAGTATGTTTTTTTTTTTTATACAACCAGTTAATGGAACAAGCAGATGGCCCACCTGATGTTAAGTGGTAACCATCACCTTTAACAAAGCATTGTCTCGCAAGTCACGCACGATAGGAACGTGCCCTACGATGCACTGCTCTGCGTCCATCAGCTTGAGGCATACAGATGTTAAGCCTCAATTACACCGGCAACCACACTCTCCAAACCGAAACACAGCGTTGCTGCTTGGCGGCAGATAAAGACGTGGTGGTAGTACTTCCCCGGACGAGCCACACACAAAGAGCTCTACTACTCTTCCAAGTATGGTAGATATCTTATCAGATCCCTAAGCTCCAAGTGCCTTAAGACAACTCAAGACTATTTGAGGATATATAATGTGGTAGGTATCAATTAATTATTAAAGACATAACTTACTCAATTATTAAATGACTAAGGAACTTGCAGGTCTCCTTCTGCAGTTACTTGGCCTATTTATAAATTGTTGTCACGATTTTAAAGTATCAGTTTATTTCAGCAACATGTTTAAAACAGAATTAAAAAAGAAACTAAGGGCCGGTTTCACCATGCTCTGTTAGTTACTAATCAAGGATTAACAGACCGTTAAATCTAACCTTAGCTGTCAAACGCGTACATTTTGACATATTTAACGGCCCTTTATTCCTTTGTTAATCTAACAGAGCATGGTGAAGCCGGCCCTTAATATATTAAATTCTGAATTGATACAGATATTGTTATGTCAATAATGTACGTAAACAGTGTTGCCTTCATGGCATGCAGGTTGAAAAAATAATCTCTCAAACTCCTTTTTAATGAACGCATCTTGTTTGATTAATAAATGTATTTCAAGAGTAGTAGAGCTCTTTGTGAAGAGCTCGTCCGGGGAAGTACTACCACCACACCTTTTTCTGCCGCCAAGCAGCAATGCTGTGTTTCGGTTTGAAGAGTGTGGTTGCCGGTATAATTACAGGCACATGAGGCTTAACATCTGTATGCCTCAAGCTGATGGACGCAGGGCAGTGCATCGTAGGGCACGTTCCTATCCTGCGTGACTTACGAGGCAATGCTTTGTTATAGGTGATGGTTGCCACTTAACATCAGGTGGGCTATCTGCTTGTTCCATCAGCTGGTTGTATAAAAAAAAAAAAAAAATACCTACCCCACTTGTTGAAACTTCCGCAAATATTTTGAGTATTGAACTCGTGCTTATTGTCGCTGGTTATTATCTAAGGTCATCTCACGTACTGACCCCCGAATTCATAATTGGGGCTGAACTGTCCCCCAATATTACGTATATTGGGGTTTCCGCTGTAAATGCACATGTTCGCTTTGAACACCCATTTACTTTCACAAAGATTTAATATAGTCCCAAAAGTTATTACCCGAGTGGGATAATAACTGTAGTGTAGGTAAACCCTATACAAACAAATAAATGTCCCTGAGTTATTCGTCGAGTGCGATTAGAATCCGATGGCGCAGTTGGTTAGCGCGGCCCCGTATCAAGGGGAAGGTCGTGGGTTCAAATCCCACTCGGGTAATAACTTTTAGGACTATATTTAATCTTTGTGATTTTCCTTAAGTGTAGGTAAATACTATAAAAACAAATAAAAACCCATTTACTTTTATCACTGGAGTTAATGCAATATAGTCTTCGTGAGGTAATGCAATTTAATAGGCTGAGGTAAATACACCAGGTGTGAATTTTTTTTATATATACAAGGTGTTCCATAAGTTGTGTATATAAACTTCAGGGGGCTAAAGTACCCATCAATATGAACAACTTTTTCTAAGGAACGAATACTGTGAACGCGAAAAAAAAACAGCTGTTTCATACATTTTAGCCTGGTAGGTATTGAACTTTTGTATGAAACAGCTGTTTTTTTTTCGCGCTCACAGTGTTGGTTCCTTAGAAAAAGTTGTTCATATTGATGGGTACCTTAGTCCCCTGAAGTTTATATACACAACTTATGGAACACCTTGTATATCCATGATATATCTACTTTGAAGTACTGTGGATATTTTTTTGATGCTGTTGAAGGAGGCCTATATAGGATATAGGCCTCCTTCAACAGCATCAAAAAAATATCCAATAATCCAATTTTATTTAAGGAGGCCTATATAGGATATAGGCCTCCTAGGCCACCTAGAAGTTATTTGCCTCCTATAAAAAATACGGGACCATTTTTTTATACAACTAGCTGATGGAACAAGCAAATGGCCCACCTGATGTTAACTGGTAACCATCACCTATAAAAAAGGATTACCTCGTAAGCCACGCACGACCACAACCTTTCACCACACGATAAGCTCGTTTTATTATTTCCTTCAATGGAAACTTTGTGCCTTTTTTATAATGAATATAAAATATTCTGTGAACATTTTAAATGTCTTCTAATAAAGGATGGAGTAAGTTTTACTTTGTTGTAACTTTTTTTACCCTTTAGGTAGGTCATCAATAATTGAATTAAAACTTCTTAGAAAAACTTTTTTAATCACCGAAAATTCAAAGTTCAATTTTCATGTGCATGACCTCACTTTAATATTTTGAATAAAACATTTTTAGGGTTCCGTACCCAAAGAGTAAAACGGGACCCTATTACTAGGACTCCGCTGTCCGTCTGTCTGTCTGTCACCAGGCTGTATCTCATGAACCGTGACAGTTAGACAGTTGAAAGTTTCACAGATGATCACAGTTTCTGTTCGATATTGATAACGGCAACACGTAGACGCTTGAAATATTCACAGAATAATTCGTTATATATTCACTTTAAAAATAAATATTTTAAAAACACTTAACTTATAATAAAACAAATATTTAAGAGGGCTCCCATACAACAGACATGGTTTCTTTGCCGTTTCTATAGATAGTGGTACGAAACCCTTCGTACACGAGTCCGACTCGCACTTGGCCGGTTTTTTTACACAGAGCACTCTCAGCTCAGTTGGTAGTAGTCCTTGTGCACTGTAGACCATGAGTTCGATCCTATCGATATTTGTGTACGTAGATGTTTATTATGTGTCTGGATGTTATTTTATAAGTCTGTATTCCTCAAGTTGATGGACGAAGGGCAGTGCATCGTAGGGCACGTTCCTATAGTGCGTGACTTACGAGGTAATGCTTTGTTATAGGTGATGGTTACCACTTAACATCAGGTGGACCATGTGCTTGTTCCAGCTGCTAGTTGTATAAAAAAGATGTATTTACAAAAAAAAAAGATTTTAGATGATTTCCATACAGCAAGTTTTGCTTAGTTTGGGGCAAATAGCAATACAATGAAATAAGGCAATGCTTTGTTATAGGTGACGGTTACCACTTAACATCAGGTGAGCCATTTGCTTTTTCCATCAGTAAGTAGTATAAAAAAATCTGTGTGGAATGTCCAAACATATAATTCCTTAAAATTAATATTTAAACGATTAAAATCTCCGAATTCATTTACAATTCCACAAAGGTTTCATTATCTGGAGATTTCAGGGGGCTGAAACTTTGCATTCAACTTGTGACAGTCTTGTTATCATTTCTACGTTTGTTTTCAAACTTTTTGACTTAGATCCCAAGTTTTTAAGTTGACGAGAAAGTTTAAAAGCTTAACTTCTCTCCTTAATCGCAACGATTAATGGCCAGTGTCTATGTTCTACAAACGTGCATTTCAAGTACTACGGATTACACCGGCAACCACTCTTCAAACTGAAACACAGCGTTGCTGCTTGGCGCCAGAAAAAGGCGTGGTGGTAGTACTTCCCCGGACGAACCCTTCACAAAGAGCTCTTCTACTCTTAAAGTCTTCAGTATGTTCACTTTACTAAGAGATTTGAATTTGAAAAGTAGTACAACTTTTTGTGACGGGGTTGACCAGAGAAGCACTACCACCATGCCTATTTCATGCCAATGCTTACGAGGCAATGCTTTGCTATAGGTGATGGTTACCACTTAACATCAGGAAGGTCATCTGCTTCTTTCATTAGCAAGTTGTATCAAAAAAACTGAAAGATATCTACCGTGACTAGGTGTCAAAGTAGTTGAACCTGGTGTCAACCTGTTGTTCTAGGCTTTGGTTGTTGGGTTGCTAGGTCGGGTAACCTCCTCTTGGTGCACCCTGGTAACACCATGAAACACGCCTGCAGAGTACTGCGGACGTGTTTCATGGTGGCTAATAACTCGACACGGTGGGCCTCTCCGCGTGTCCCTCTGTCTAGCAGAGGGCACAGTGTGATGAGGCAGGGTAGACCTACGGGTCTACCCAGGCGGAAGATCGCGCGCGAGAGACGCGGAACTTCTCGCGCCGCTCATGGTGGTGAATAGCGGGAGAAGACCTGGAGGGGCCTTCTCCCGCATTGCACATATTCACCACCCCGTCGGGCGGGAACGGCCGGGCACTCACGGTCGTTCCCGGGTCCCTCCCTGCAAAGGGGGGGGCGTGCGGGCCCCGCCGTAAAGGCGGGGGCGTTGCGGGGGCCCCGCTGTCATGGCGGGCCAATCGCCGGCGGGGGACTGGATGATAAGGCTCTGCCAGTTTCCCAGTTCCCCTCCATATAGGCGACGCGGGAGTGTCGCTGGGTTGTTTAGTGGGTATACCGGGAGCGGAAAACCGGGGAGTCCCACATATCCCCTCCATCCTCCAATGGGGGGGAATGCGTAATGCATTTTTCCCAGCGTCAAAAAAAAAAAAAAAAAAAAAAGGCTTTGGTTGTTCCCACAGCAAGTAGTACAAAAACAAGAAAACCAGGCAACTTCTAGATAGGATAAACAAAATCAGAAGACGGCTATGTTCAATTAATTTTACGCCATACCAAGTTTCCGCTTGAGATACTTACGCGCGGGTAGGGGGCGCTGTTTGCTTATCAGGCATTATTAACTCTCCTAATAGACGCTCTTACTCCAGAGATTCTTTGTTTGCTCTCTTGGATAAAAACGAAAATGGCGATGCTCCATCTTATGAAAACTATTTGTATAAGAAGTAAATAGTTTTTTCTAAAATGAAGCAGAATTGTTAATTTGTCCTTAGTTGTAAAAATATCAGTTTGATTGAAAATTTCATATATTATCGTGAACCTAATAGTTCTAAGCTAATCAACTCACACAAAATTGAAACAGTACTTAATTGTTATTAGCAGGGGTCGGAATAGGTAGAGTTTTTAAGTACCAAATGACGTCAAATACGCTACTACGATATCTAAATATGGATATGCCTTTTTTAATCCTTGTGTCGGAAACGATTCGGGTTCGAAATCAAATAGGATAAAAAATTGTACTTATACAACGTGTTGATGAAGTTATGTAGGGAAACAAAGAGCGTGTGTTTAGACCAAGCACTGGAATACTTTGACGTGTGCAACGGTTGAATACATCGTTTTCGAAATTCCCATAGAAAAGTAAAATTAATATTTTCTCAGAAATTTGCAACAGCCCTGTCTGTGTACGTGTCAAGGTCACACGCACGCGCGCTTATATCTAGGAAAGAGGAAAACAACGATAAACTACGAGATAATTTGAAATACTTACCTTTCGGTAGGTAGGTAGGTACGCCGCCAATCCCCTGACACGATATTTTTACTGGTTCCTATGGATTTTGTCATTATTTACTGGCTATAATAACACTGGATAAAACTGGATTTTGGTAAGTTTGCGAGATAGCGCACGACACAGGCTTCAAACTTCACACTAAACCATTACCTCGTAGGCACTGCTCATACACACACTGACTGACGACGGCTTTTTACATAACAATCACCATTTTATCACGTTTGATGACATTTTCTCAACAAAACAATGTACAACAACGCATGTAAACACAAACAGGGTGACCATCTCAAAAGTGGCGGTTCTACCACACACCTGCCAAAAAATCTGTCAAAATCTACCAAGCTTGACGATAAAAATACCAAAAATATGACTTCCTACCATCTCCTTCGTGGCTACGGAATAAATTAAATACCTACATTTAGCCGTGGGTAGAAGGAGTCGGACGTACTCGTCTGGAGCGGCTCATACCGTAGTGAGCCGTCAGTACCGGCTCTATTTCTTTTGGAACGGCTCAACAGCTCTCATGCCAGCCTAATATAAATTTTATTCCTAGGTTGATAGGGTCTCCATTAGAAAAAAGAATTATCCAGATCAAAAATTTTGCTAAATGAATTTGAATTGTTTCGTCTAGATAATAAGATCCAATTAGAAGATCCAATAAGATTGCTGATACACAACTCAAACGGTTCAAAGATTGGTTTTATGATAAACAGAACCCTGAACCGTTTGAGTAGAATATTTATTTTGATTCATTGGGAGGTTTACTACGTACTCGAACCGTTGAATCGTTTGAAGTAATATCTGCGCGGGTGAGTGAGTCGAGTTAGGATGAATTGAAGGATTATGGTTCTTTTTAGAAAAGCATGTTTTGAAATGGTATGTGTTACGAATTTGAATTATTAACTTGAGTTATTTTAGCAACAGCCCGTGGATGCCCTCGCGTTTTAGCATACATATTTAAGGATATTTTGCGTTCTAGGCTCGTCATAATTTGCATAAATTTTTCCATTTTATCGTTTAATCAAGTAAGGTTCATTTTGAATAGTAGAACTTTTACTTTAGTTTTTTTTCATTCCGTCGTTCATTGTTAGCAATATTTATTAGTTATTGCTAACATACAAATTCACGGTTTTTTTCCTGTTTATTTCCCGCAAGACTCGTTTATTTTTCTACAAAATTATTTTTATCGTAGTATTTTTTTGTTTTGGCGTCTAGTCCTTTTGCCAAGTCTTATCGGTGCTTGCTTGGAGTCTTTGAAGGTACCATGAAAATAAATTGGTCCTGAAATTCGGAGCCGTTTGAACCGCGGTTCGGCTCCGGCTCGAGACTGTAAATGAGCTGATGCGCTGCAGAACATGTTTTTTGAGTGAGTTACCCATGGCTACCTACATTACATTCAGTTACTATCTTTTGATCGTTTGTAACGGTTTGCAGTTATCTAAAACGAGATAGAAGTTGTTTAGAAACCAAATCAATAAAGGTAAAAAAGAATAAGAAGTTTCCAGTTCGGTAAAAAATAAATAAATTATAAATATTATTTCATTAAAAATTCAAACTAATAAGATTTTTCTTGAAATATTTAAAATCTGCCAAATGGCAGAAATCTGCCACAAATGGTAACACTGATCGGCGGCCGTCGGCCGTCCTGATTGGATATGCGTTTTTAAATGCAACCAATGACAGACAGGTAACTCAAAGATTAAATAGGACAGACTAGACACTTCCCAAAATTGCAGTTGAATAATTTTGTCGTGTCAATGAACCATGGTGGTAAAGTAACATGTTACAATTTAAAGAACTATGAATATCATAAACATTGGTTTACGACATCTAGTAATTAAACAAAAATAAATATTCTATTAAATATTGAGTACGTAGCCACGTAGGTACCTAGTTACTGAATAGGTATTAGTACCAAAGATCTCAGAGAATGTTTACCGTGACTAGGGATTACAGTCGCGAAAATATTTCTTTTACATACCAAGATCTTTAAAAACAGCAACATCATTATTAGGTAGGCACATTACTAGGTAATTGGTGGCAGTTCTGTTACCTATTTTATCTACAATTGACAACTAGAGGTCAAAGAACAGCTGTAAATAGGGCTGCCCCATGATGCGTTTAGATTCATTTTAGATAAAAGTTTAAGAGGCATTTGATGAATGAAAAACTTTGAAATTTTAAAAGTCGTAGAACAAAAGTTGTTCGTTATGACCCGTAGAATATCCTGCTTTCGGATCCCTACAATTCTTAATAAACACGTTGTATAAAAAAACCCATAAGTTTACAAAAAAGTTTTATTAATCCCCAATTCCGGGTTTAAAAGGCATATCCATGTTAAGATTTCGTAGGTAATTTTACGTCATTTGGTACTTAAAAACTCTACCTATTCCGACCCAGTTATTACACTATATTTATTTTAAACAAAACTGATATAGTCATGTTTAAGTAGAATTACAAGCATCATTTTGAAATTCGTTCCAAATTAAAACCGCTAAATTGACACTCTGGGGTCATGGTAAAATGCCCAGAACAAATTCGTAGACTTTGTCAAGACTTGCATGTTTGCGGCTTTATTTATTTTTAAGCAGCAGGGTGATTACGTAACTTTGTTGCAATCAGTTTCTATATAAAACCAAAAAGCATTTAAAAAAATATGAAATTTTTGCGATTTTCCATCAATAGAAACACCAGTTGTAATCTAACTTTGTTAGCAACTGCAGCTAAAATGTAACCGCATAGCCGTCATATTTACTTATTAAAAACAGAAACTGATTGAAACTGATTGCAACAAAGTTACGTGATCAGCCAGCGTGAGTGGAGGAAGGTGACCGACTAAAGATACGAGTGCATGATATAGGTATTTAAGCCGACTGCGTAGGTGCAGAATAGGTGCCGCGAGCAATCGTGCTGAGAGCCGTGTGAGTGGTCCGACATTGCTATCTCACGCCTCTGATGAGGTACCGACAGCAAAAATGAACAAAAGTTCATGAAAATAAGTGTACCGTTTTTTTTTCTAAATTTGTATCGTAATGTATGTTTAAAGCACCTCAGAGTTGAAATACAAAAATACAATATTTATACAAGACTTCATTTTTTTTTTTTTTTTTTTTATACAACTAGCTGATGGAACAAGCATATGGCCCACCTTATGTTAAGTGGTAACCATCACCTATAACAAGTTATCATTTTAACAAGAATCAAAATATGCAATGGACCCCGCACTAGGACTGAGCCTGTATCGCGGGAGACCTATAAAGGTTTACAAAAATTGTTATTATGTGGCGAACAACTATGACGTGATTTATATAAATAATACTTATAAATATGAAAACTATAAACGTTTAAAGATTTTCAGCTCAAAAAGTAAGTATTTAAGGTTAATTTCAATGAGTTTTTGAATTGACCTATCCTATTCAAATTCAAATTCATTTATTTACCAAAATTAGATGTTTACAAGGGTTGCTGATGGACCCCGCACTAGGACAAGCCTGTATCGCGGGAGGCCGGAGTACAAAAACACGATTTACACAGACAGTAGATTAAAACTTATACAGATAACACAGAAACAAGGCAAGACACGAGACTAAACACAGGATAAGAATAAACAGATAAAGAACTATTAAAATTTTAGGATGTTAAAATTTTTGTTAGTAAATCAATTTCAATAATGGGCGGAAGCTCGATAGACGGAAGCTATTATTAAAAAAAAATACGATTTTCTTTTTAAGAATTTTAAGATTCCCATAGGGCCTTAGTAAAATATAACATTTTTCTCCGTAAAATCCCTTCAATTATGTTTTTGTTCGCCCTTTCAAATCCTGCCAAGACCTTCAAGGCCAATATCACTGAAATGAAGCCTTTGTGAACAAAATTAAATGTGTGATTGTGTACCATTAGGTCCGTCCGCGTTGTATGAAAATTTAATTATTAATACACATAAAATGAGGCCTGAATTGAGGTCTGAGCGGTTCATGTAGCAGAAATCGTATAGAAGCGAATTTCCCCGAATTTTTAAGTTTGTATGAGCTAGTAGTGGCTATCTCGGGTGATGAAGTTTTTAAGCCGAAGAAAGTGTTTCGAAAGAAACTAGCAATAGGACAAGAAGGCTACCGCTAATTTACTTCTCACTTGCACATTTCAACATTTTGAAATATATAAAACCACTGAAATTAGCTATGAAAAATTAAAATTAAATATGAAAAATGACAGCCTTCACAGCTCAGTTGGTAGTAGCTCTGGCTTCTGCGCCGTAGGCAGTGGGTTCGATCCCACGTATTTTGATGTTTTATGTTTTCAGTGTGGTTGTAGTCGGTTTTTTTTTTGCAGAAACCATACTATTTTGCTATCCTCATAGATATTTTTTTATCAGGGGCCTTATGCTCACTTCGAGCGAGATTATCTCACGGTGGAGATGACATCATATCTCGTTCGATAACTATTTATCCCCATTCTCACTCCCCAATTTTCTCTTTCAAAGCTCATGCGAGGCGCAACGTCAACGAGTTATTGAACGGGATATGACGTCATCTCCACCGTGAGATAATCTAGTTTGAAGTGAGCATAAGGCCCCTGATCTGTTCTGATCTGATTTATTTGAATAGGTAGCGCCTATTAGAGTGCAAATAATGAGTTTCACTTCAGTTATCAGTTTCTTATCACTAACATTTTATCCGTTGATATCTCTGCCTACCCCGTGAAGGCTTTCACTGTCATAATGAACTCCACCAACAATCCTATCCCTAGAGTGTGATATGACCAAAAAGTTTTGATCTCATACGTCACTTAAATATGAAAATTGCTTAAATGTTCTCTATCTCTGTTTGTTAGTACTCATAGGTTTGTTAATGCACCGTTCATCTTTTGACAAAATTCGATTGGCACCACACTGGAGCTTCAATATTGTATTATAACACATTGTATGAAAAATCATATAAAACAGCGGTAGGTACCAAGCCGTAAGTTTGTTGCCTGTTCTTCTAGGCTTTGGTCGCGTGGAACTGGCACGTAGAGTCACCTAGCTTTAAGACTTTTCAACGTGATTTTATTGAATAAATACCTTTTGACTTTGACTTAAGTAACGTTACTTATAAGCAGTATGACACGCTTCTCTCTTCTTAAATTGAAGAGCTCAGCTCTTGTCGAGATTCTGATACAGTTTCCTCCAATTGAGTCTTCTAATGTGGCCTCCTTGACTTCCATAAACGACATGACAGCGACCTCCTCTTTTATCTGGCTCACGGAACTTATTGTTGGCCTTTCTCTACTAGCTTTCTCTAGCTTTTCTTCAACGTTTCCTTCAATGATGTTCTATAAATAGCTGTCATGTTAGAGAAGATGTCCAAACATTTTTTCTCTTCGGTTTTATATTGTTAAAAGTTAAACCCCGAACAAAAAAAGGGTATTAAGTGATATTTTTAATCACTACTTTATTTTCGTTTCAGGTTTCATTCTATCATCGCACTGCTCGAGAGCTCGCAGAGCTCATCCACATACCTTGGAACCAGGATGGTCGCGCACTATTCGGTTTCAGAGGAACTTCCTCCCGCGTACTCTAAGGTTGTGGAATGCGCTCCCTGCGGATGTTTTCCCTGGAGAGTACAGCATGGGGTTCTTCAAGAAAGGCGTTCTAAAACATTTAAAGGGTCAGCAACGCGCGTGTGACACCTCTGGTGTTGCAAAAGTCCATAAGCTACGGTAACCGCTTCCCATCAGGTGGGCCGTATGCTTGTTTGCTTACTTGGTAGTATAAAAAAAAAACAGTATCAGACATCTAAACTTTCGTATTTATCCATACTACTTTTTTATGTGTATGAACGAAACTACAAGCGGAAGCAAGTTGTAAAATCTCAAGTTAATTGTTTAATTGAAAATGCATGCGATGTGGTGTAAAATTGCATTGTATCCATTAATTTTGTGTGACACAAAACAAAAATAAATGGAATTCATTTTAAAATCCTGTTTATCGAAGTTGTTTTTCAACGCACACAGTATTTTAATAGGTTTTGTTACGTTTTGTAAATGTTTATCAGAATAATAGTAGACAGAGAGCCTAAAACAGCTTAAGCTAAAAAAATTGTGAAAATTGACCAACTAGATTTGTAGAAACATACAATACAAAATCTCAGATAAATCGTTATTTCTCCGTCTTTCCCTGATTTCATCTCAATTCTCCTCCAAGTCCCAATCTTCTCCTCCTCCTTTAAGTGAGCCTCTTAAAGCGCACTTAAAATCCTTTCACCACACTGTTTCGAAATAAACTAGTGACACGACAAGAGAGAGATCTCAATTCAAGCCTAAATGTTAGTGAATAATCGCTAAGTTTAGACAGTATTGACAGCCTTTACAGCTCAATTGGTAGTAGCTCTGCATTCTGCGCTGTAGGCCGTGGATTCGATGCCCACCGAGTATTAACATCTTTGTGATGAACAGATATTTGTTATTTGTCTGGGCGTTATAAAAATATTATGAGTATATTTTTACAGAAAAACTATATCGATATTATATCAGGCATCTGGTTTCCATAGTACAAGTTTGTTTAGTTTGAAGCTAGATAGTGAAGTGTGGAATGTCCACACAATATTTATTGCAATAAATATTGTGTGGACATTCCACACTTCACTACCCGATAGCATGGTATCGGGAAAAAGGCCCTTATTTCGAAAAAGAGTAACTTCGGGAACAATTTATAAAACAATCTAACTTATCACATACCAATTCATAAAACAACGATGAAACAAAACCGTCGGATAAAAGGGTGTGTTACAAAAGAACACCCCGATTTTTAAATTAAGCATATGTAATAATGTCACTTTGACAGCAACAGTGTAAAAGGCCGCGGGGTAAACCGGCTTATTTTATTTTTCGGTTGCTTTGTTTTGGGTATAATTGGACGAATGATTGAAGGGCAAATGAATTCTACTTTGTTAATAAATTTTGCAAAAAGCGTGTATTTTTCCAAGAAAAAAACAGACGATTTTGATCCACAGCCACGGATATCTCATTAGATATCTTAGTGATAGTATCAAGCATACCTTTGAGGATATTTAGGATCTTTAGAGGCTCTTCTAAATAGTAAACTTGGCACATATACATATCCACCTTTTGCGGTCTCTCTCTTGTCGTGTCACTAGTTTCTATCGAAGCAGAGTGGTGAAAGGATTTTAAGTGCGCCTCAAGAGGCTCCTTTCGAGCAGTTGACACATGTTATACCTAGAACTTTTTAGATTCTACGACATGCCGGCTTCCTCGTGATGTTTTCCTTCACCGTTTGTAAGTACTGGCATTGTGTACATAAATTTTTAAACAGAAAAATGTATTAGTGCACGACCGGTTGCGAGGCTGCTACCACTAGACCACCAGTGCAAATTTGCAGTAGTATGTTGCAAGCCCATCGCCACTGTTAGAAGGCTAACTGGTCTCCTAATTTTATTCTTCTTCACCGATTGAGAGCACTGGCATTACACACATAATTTGTACGATGATAAAAATTCATTGGTCAAATCCAGTGCGGATTCGAACCCGCGACCAGAAGGCAGAGTGGGTCCTACTAGACCTCAGGACTACCTTCCAAGTATAGATTATACTTTTACGTCTCATAGTGCACGTTCTCAGTTAACGTGCTATTTGAAGGTATTATTATATGCAGAGGTTTTAAATCAAGTAAATAAATAAATTTTGGTGGACTTTCCACACAGCACTATCTAGCCCCAAACTAAGCCAAAGCTTGTAATATGGGAACCAGATAGCTGATATTATACATATTTTTTTTTGTAAATACATACTTATAATATATAATAACACCCAGACAGAGAACAAACATCTATGTTCATCACACAAATATTTGATCTCGGTAGGGATCGAACCCACGGCCTACGGTGAAGAAGGCAGAGCTACTACCAACTGATCTGTGAAGGCTCTCAATGAGTGCTTTCACAAATCACTTTTATAAAAAAAGAAAGATTTTTACTTCAAAAAGTGAGTTTTTTTGTTGCTCGTACCACGTACGGCGTCATTAGTCGTATTGTTAAGGCTATCGACATCTCGATTTCTCAAGGAGCTCGCTTGCACCTTTGAGTTCGACTTTATACCCCTAACTTACGAACCCCTTTGTGAAAACGAGACTCAAAGAGCAGAGATGCACTTTTAAAAATCAAACAACTGAAACAGCTTCACAACTTAGATCCCCAGGCACGGTAGATATCTCTTCAGATCTCTTAGCACTAAGTACTTACTCCAGATTATTTGAGGACGTCTAAGAGAGGTAGTCAGAGGTACATCCAAACATTACATTTGGCACATACTTACCCACATTTTTTTGCAGATGGTATTCCATATGTGATAGGTTGCAAGCCCATTGCCGCTATTAGAATAGTAGCTGGTTTCCTCACGATGCTTTCCTTCATCGTTCAAGAACACTGGCATTGCGAAAATAAATTATTCGATGGTAAAATCCGTTGGTACACGACCAGATTCCAACCTACGACCTTACGATGAGAAGGCGGGGTCAGTCCCACTAGACCAGTGCGCTTTTGTTTATAATATGATATTATTATTAATTATATAATAAATGATATAAAATGTTTGGATACTTGTGGCTCAATCACGCCGCAAACTAACTGATCGATCGATATAGTTTTTAACTGTATTGGCATAAAACGCTACTTTTTATCCTGAAAAATTACCAGGGATGGGGCAGAAAACATGAACTAAATAAAGATAAAAATAATATTCATTTAAAACGGGCTAATTACCATGTTTTGTGAGTTTGATTGTTTCCCGATATTCCGGCACAGTTGCATGCGCCATGATCACAGGTCGAACTAAAGAAAAACGGGTCGTTTTAAATGAAAATTATGTTCATAACAATGATAGTTTCAAAAAAAAGATAAAAATGTTTAAATGATTACTTTTAGTACTTTTAGTTAAAGTATTTTAAGTTAAGCGTCTCAATACTACTAATACGCGGGCGAAGCCATGAGCGACAGATAGTAGTAAAAATCTATGAAAAAAATGTATAAGTAACTAATCGACAACTTGATTTTGATCGGTGACCGAATCTTACCAATTGCATTACCTCAAAGACTTGTATGCTATGAGGTAATGCAATTGGTACCACAACCCTATAGGTAGGTGGCATTAAACTGCGTCCATCGATATTATTATTATATTATTAGAAGTATGTAATGTGTCACTGTCTAATTAAATGACCAAAATTATAGACATACTAGCTGGTTCCCGTGACTTCGTCTGCGCAGGATTAGTATTTCGAGTAGCTTATATTAGCGTGGCGTTGTACATATGTGTAACTCTAGCGGTTTTGGCAGCGCATGCCAGAATAGCTCGCAGATGGTAGATTTTTTCCTACTTACACTTATCGTCATATTTTGGACAATTCACACAATATCTTTATAAATTGTAGCCAATTTTTTATTCTGATGTATAAGCTATATTATTGTAAAGTTTCATTAAAATCCATTCAGTAGTTTTTACGTGAAAGAGTAACAAACATCCATCCATCCATCCATACTTACAAACTTTCGCGTTTATAATATTAGTAGGATTGATAAGATTGAAAATACAAAACAGTACAAACTTAAAGCTATAACAATTATCTTCCAGATAACCATAATGTTTTAAATATTTTAAGTAATAGCCCTGTAGATTTCAAATTGTAATTGAGTTGAAAAACGAGGTGCGAGACGATAAAGCGACACTTAATCTAAAAGGAACCATATTAAGCTCGGAAACATTAAACGCATGTCATTAGGAGTGACGTCAAAATTTTCGAAAACCCCCTTAAACCACCGACAACTGGGATTAATATGTTTGAAGGTGGATTCACACAACACCGTGGCCGGGTTTTACCCGATCCTTCAATTGAATTTGAACCCTATCTGTACCGGTAATGAGTTGCATTTATACGTCAGTATTCGTGCTCAAGCCGGCTATGATATACGAAGTCAATATTCAGCTTTAACTAGGTACAAATAAAGTTCAAATTTGTTGGACGGTACAAGCACGACCCGGTGTTGCATGAAACCACCTTTACCCCGAGATGTGACGTAATCCTCAAAGACATTTTATAACGTTTGCATTAGATCCCAGCTTTGTCTATGTAAACGGGTAAACTTACAGATTTTACCGACTATTTCCACGCTCAACCCTATCCCTGACGCAGAATTTAATACAAATATTGGCAGCATTACCATTTGTGCTGACATTTCGCTGTCATCTGAATATAATAAACAGAATATTTCATTTGCTCGGTTAACTGGGTTAAGCTGGGGTGTCCAATAAGCAGAAAATTAAGTGAGGTGAACGCGGTCTTTTGTTTAAAAGTTAGAGCTCAAACGCACAAAGTGAAGGCTGAAGTCAAAGGATATTACGTCTGACTTCCTCCTAGGTATACAGGGTTTTAAAATACTAGTACCGAAATCTTCAGGGGGCTAAAGTACACATCAATATGAATAACTTTTTCTAAGGAACCAACAATGTGAACGCGAGAAAAAAACAGCTGTTTCATACATTTTAACCAGGTATATAGGTATTGAACTTTTGTATGAAACAGCTGTTTTTTTCTCGCGTTCACATTGTTGGTTCCTTAGAAAAAGTTATTCATATTGATGGGTATGGTATGGTACTTAAGCCCACTAAAGTTTTCGGTATTTTAACATCTCTAATACTATAAGACTCAAAGTCCTGACTGACTGACTGACTGACTGACTGACTGACTGACATATAGACAACGCACAGCCTAAACCGCTGGTCCTAGAGACTTGAAATTTGAGGAGTACATAGGTCATATGGCGTAGAGGTGCACTAAGAAGGGATTTTTGGAAATTCAACCCCTAAGGGTGTAAAAAGGGTTGAAAACGTTTGTATGAAAAATAGTATTCCTTGAACCTACAAACTTGAAACTTGGAGTACATATACTTCAAGGCAAAAAAAAAGGAAAGGCATTTTTAGTTTTTTAAAACTACCCTTAATAAGGGTGCAAAGGGATGTAAAAGTTTGTATGGGAGTTTTTTGACCGCTGGTCCTAGAGACTTGAAATTTGAGGAGTACATAGGTCTTATGGCGTAGAGGTGCACTAAGAAGGGATTTTTGGAAATTCAACCCCTAAGGGTGTAAAAAGGGTTGAAAACGTTTGTATGAAAAATAGTATTCCTTGAACCTACAAACTTGAAACTTGGAGTACATATACTTCAAGGCAAAAAAAAAGGAAAGGAATTTTTAGTTTTTTAAACCTACCCTTCATAAGGGTGCAAAGGGATGTAAAAGTTTGTATGGGAGTTTTTTGACCGCTGGTCCTAGAGACTTGAAATTTGAGGAGTACATAGGTAGTATGGCGTAGAGGTGTACTAAGAAGGGATTTTTGGAAATTCAACCCCTAAGAGTGTAAAAAGGGTTGAAAACGTTTGTATGAAAAATAGTATTCCTTGAACCTACAAACTTGAAACTTGGAGTACATATACTTCAAGGCAAAAAAAAAAGGAAAGGCATTTTTAGTTTTTTAAAACTACCCTTAATAAGGGTGCAAAGGGATGTAAAAGTTTGTATGGGAGTTTTTTGACCACTGGACTTAGAGACTTGAAATTTGAAGAGTATATAGGTCTTATGGCGTAGAGGTGTACTAAGAAGGGATTTTTGGAAATTCAACTACTAAGGGTGTAAAAAGGGATGAAAACGTTGGTATGAAAAATAGTATTCCTTGAACCTACAAACTTGAAACGTGGAGTACATATACTTCAAGCCAAAAAAAAAGGAAAGGCATTTTTAGTTTTTTAAAACTACCCTTAATAAGGGTGCAAAGGGATGTAAAAGTTTGTATGGGAGTTTTTTGACCACTGGACTTAGAGACTTGAAATTTGAAGAGTATATAGGTCTTATGGCGTAGAGGTGTACTAAGAAGGGATTTTTGGAAATTCAACTACTAAGGGTGTAAAAAGGGATGAAAACGTTGGTATGAAAAATTGTATTCCTTGAACCTACAAACTTGAAACTTGGAGTACATATACTTCAAAGCAAAAAAATAGGAAACACATTTTTAGTTTTTTAAAACTACCCTTAATAAGTGTACAAAGGGATGTAAAAGTTTGAATGGGAGTGTTTTGACCGCTGGTCCTAGAGAGACTTGAAATTTGAAGAGTACATAGGTCTTATGGCGTAGAGGTGTACTAAGAAGGGATTTTTGGAAATTCAACCCCTAAGGGTGTAAAAAGGGTTGAAAACGTTGGTATGAAAAATTTTATTCCTTGAATCTACAAACTTGAAACTAGAAGTAGATTTACTTCAAGGCTAAAAAAATAGGAATAACATTTTTGGGTTTTTAAATTACCCTTAATAAGTATGCAAAGGGATGTCGAAGTTTGTATGGGAGTTTTTTAACGCGTGGTGCGATTGACTTAAAACTTGAGGTAAATATACTAAGAAATAAATAATTAAGAATAACACTTTGAAGTTTTGATAATTACCCCCGCAAAGGGTGCAAATGACTGTAAAAGTTAGTATGGGAGAATTTTAACGCATAGTGCGATTGATTTCAAACTTGAAGTAAATATACTCCACAATAAATAGATTAAAATCACGTTTTCACTATTTTAAAACTACCCCTGCAAAGGGTGCAAAAGACTGCCAAAGTCCCAAGGTTTGTATGGGAGATTTTTAACGCGTAGTGTAATTAACTTCAAACTAAAAGAAAATGTGTTCTGTGGATAAATAACAAAAAAACAGTTTGATTTTCGAAAACAACCCCTGAAACGTTACCCTCCTTCGTTGCGCTCGAGTAAAAAGGATACAACGAAGCGTCAATGTTATATTCTGTGTTATATATGGGATATTCTAAAAACGGGAATCTTGAGTTGGTACGAAGAGATATGAGGGTATCTACCGTGATTGGGGATCAAAGTCGTGAAGCTGTTTCGTTTCGTTTGTTTTTGAGGTAGAAACTAGGAACAAATAAGTACATATTTTCCGTGTAAGGTTGTCTTTGTTGTATTTGTCATGTTTGTGCCAAACTCAGTCAGTACCTATACCTACCTACCTAATATAGGTAATGTACGCCTATAGGTATCCCATATACCTACGTAGGTATTTAAAATCTTACCCTAATAATATACAAATCAATGCGAAAGTTACGATGTTTTGATGTTTGTGGCTCAATCACGGTTCACCACTTCAACGCGTGCGAAGCCGCGGGAAGCCACTAGTCCTGTATAAATGCGAAAGTCATGGTGTTTGGATGTTAGGATAAATCTAGCCCAATCACGTCTAAATCACTGAACCGATCAGGATGAAACTTATAATAAATTATATTTCGTAACCTGGATAAGCTACTTCTTATACCGGAAATTACCGGAAAACCTAAACACAAAACAATGAAACAAGAGAAAGTTCCTAATTATTAATGTAAGCAATCACTACTGATACCAGAGCAAAGCCGAGGGCATTAGCTAGTTATTCAATGAAATAACAAGGATCACTTTAAAATGACTGATAGATAGATGGATATTATGTACCAGTTCCACGTGACCAAGCCTAAACATACTCAATACTCAATACTCAATACATTTATTGCTTACACATGGTTTAGTTTTGGTACATACAGTGTTGTTAGTAGTTAGTAAGTATCACATGGACCCTGCATAGGGTATGGCAACATGGAGGCAGGCCGAGGTTTTAAATTATAATACGTATAGTCGGTAGACAGGTATAGTTACAGTAAAAAAGTAGGTGTTATCTGTTATACAAGGCACGAAAAAGAAGAACTAGGTATTATTAATAAACAAGGTATTGGGAATGTATGTCAAAGTTAATGAAATATTTAATTAAAAATAGTCAATATTTAGGTCAAAGTGTGTATAGCCGAATGTTAAATAAAAATAAAAAATAAATGTCAAAGTTAAATCTAGGTAATTTCAGTGTCAAGTTTAAATAATAATTATTTATTGAATTATTGCAAATATTCATTTATGTCATAGTATGTTTTATTAATTAGAAATGATTTTAATGTTTTTATAAATAGACTATTTTTTTCTATATTTTTTATTTCGATCGGAAGGTTATTATAAATTTTTATTGACATTACGTATGGGCCGTCGCTGTGTATTTTAAGTTGAGAACGCGGATATACTAACTTATTTCTCCCTGGCCTCAATACGTATCTACGAGGCAGGTCGACTAGATTTTTATATAAATGGGGATATTTTCTTACAAATTTGCACAATTCTAGAATGTATAAACTAGGTAACGTTAGGATCTTTAGGTTTTTAAAGTGTGGTTTGCAGGTTTCTCTTCGCCCTATATTTACGAGGATACGGATACATTTTTTTTGCAAGATAAATAGGTCTTGTACATCTGTGCTGTTGCCCCATAGAATAATGGACAAAGAAAAATGTGAGAATATATTTGCGTAGTAAGCTGATAACGCGGTAGGCAGGTCAGTTGTAGTTTTTATTTCGCGCAAGGCGTACGTAAAGCTTGAAAGCTTTGATTTAAGTTGTTGAATATGGTGCTTAAAGTTTAAATGAGTGTCAATGTTTATACCTAGTAGTGAGAAGGTATCTACACATTCCAGCGGGATATTGTTGAAAGTCGCTTGAATTTTTAGGGCACGTTTTTGATACGGTCTAAACTGCATAATCTTTGTTTTCGCAAAGTTAATCTCCAAATTGTGATCTGACATCCAGCTAGAGGTTTGTGTGAGGACGTCTTGTATTGTGGCGGTAACATTATCAGTGCTGCAGCATGGTATCAACAAGGAGATATCGTCTGCGAAGAGGACGCTCGGTGTTTTTACATGTTTAGGTAAGTCGTTTATGTAGATCAAGAACAATAGGCATCCGAGGACACTGCCCTGTGGTATTGAGCTGGTCACGTGATGGGCGTTGGACCTTACGCTTTTTATAACACATTTGTCGTGATCGAAGTGTTCTATTTCTACATACTGTACACGTTTATGTAGATAGGACTCAAACCATTTATGCGCTAACCCTCTGATACCTATATCTTGCAATTTTTGTAAAAGTATGTTATATTGACATTTGTCGTATGCTTTCGACATGTCTAATAACAATCCTACCGCGTATTCTTTTTTGTCTAAGATTTTTAAAATTTAGTCTATGTATTTGTAAACAGCTAAAGTTGTTGATCGATTTTTCCTGAATCCGCATTGAGCTTCATCAAATAGCTCAAATTTTTCGCAGTAGGTATAGACACGGCTACACATTATTTTTTCAAATATTTTTGACGAAGTGGGAAGAAGTGCTATGGGTCTATAGTTGTTAGGGTCGGTTTTTAAACTTTTTTTATGTATTGGTTTTATGATTGAAATTTTTAGTAAGTCCGGAAATGTACCTTCTAATAAAGATTGATTTGCTAGTAGATGGTATGGTAACGTTAGTTCGTCTGCACATTGTTTAATTAGTTTAGGTGGCAATTCATCAATTCCACAACTTAGCTTGTTTTTTAGGCTTTTCAGGATGATATTGATTTCTTTTGGCGATGTTGGACTCAAGTACATGCTATTTGTTGCGCGCGTTGAAGTAGGTATGCCATTGGACGTACCTACTTGACCTACGGACGCGAAGAAGTTATTGAATTCGTTAGCAATTAACTTTGGCTCATTTATCTTAATTCCCTTGATTGTTAGTTTTATGTTTTGTTTGTCTTTTTTTACAATTTTGTTTGTTTTTTCTTTTATAATTCTCCACATACATCTAATTATGTTATCCGATTTATTAATGCGTTCAATATAATGAAGCTTTTTTGCCTGTTTAACCGAGTGTTTTAATATTTTTCCGTATCGCTTGTAGTATTTTTTAAGTACTTTGTTTTGCGTGGTGTTTATATGAATTCGTAAAAGCCGCTTATTCTTGCATGATATTTTTAGTTTTAAGTTAAGCCTCATGTGCCTTTAATTTCACCGGCAAACACACCCTTCAAACCGAAACACAGCAACACTACTTGGCGGCAGAAATAGGCATGGTACTGACGTCCCCTGACGATTTCACAAAGTCTAATTTCGTTAGTAGTTTTAAGCAATATTTTACCAACCGGAAAATTTGAAACTCATTTCAAATTTGACACTAACCTCTGGCAGTTCGAGTCGCCTAATGCGTTTGAGCTCTTAAACTGTGGTTACTCTTTTGTCGATATGAGTTTCAGCTAAGTAAGTAATTTAATATTAAATTACAATGCAAATTCCTCTTTTTGGACAATGGTAGTGCTTATGAAATGATTGAGATCATATGCTTGGCCATACTCTCTACGAATATTATAGGTAGTTGACCTAATCCAGGGAAAGACTAACGGCCGGTTTCTGAAAGCTCGATCAAAACTAATAGGATGTCAAGTCACTCGCCATTTCAGCTATTACATCGAATGAGATAGAGATAGCAAGTGACTTGACATGCGATTAGTTTTGGATTAGGCTTTCAAATAGTATAAATCTGAATATAAAAAAAACTTTTTAAAATCTGTTTATACCTTAGTGAGGGAGCAAATACTCTTGGTATTAGCTCCCTCCCATGTTGTTTACGAATCAAACATTTAAAAAGTGCCTAAATATAAGAGTTGGTCTGTTACTGCATTACTCATTAGTAAAAGACAGCCTTCACAGCTCAGTTGGTAGAAGCTCTGCCTTCTGCACTGTAGGCCAGTATCATGTCAGTCATTTCAATAAAACATATGGCGGCTATAAGCAAACGCTCGATTAGTCGTTCCCATATCAAAATACCCTTATCGTTACGCTCTGTTTAATCAACATATTTTCTGGACGGCTCTTGAAATGGGGTCTATAAGATAGTTCGAACATCTTAGAATGTGGGATGTAAATTATGTGGATATTAGTTTGTAACTTTATCAGATGATTGTGAACTGCGATGCCGGTTTGTACAGGATGTGTTTAGTTTGGAAGTTTATGATGCATGAATGAAGCTGGTATTTTGTGGTTTTGATATTGTTGCAAATCGAGATTGTATGTCCAAATAAAGCAGACTATTTGTACTTTTTATACAAGGTGTTCCAATACTTGTGTTTAAAAACTTCAGGGGGCTAAAGTACCCATCAATATGAATAACTTTTTCTAAGAAACCAACACTGTGAACCCGAAAAAAAAATAGCTGTTTAATTTCATACAAAAGTTCAATACCTACCGGGCTGAAATGTATGAAACAGCTGTTATTTTTTCGCCCCACCATTTTTTTTACCGACTTTAAAAAGTAGGTTCTCAAGTCGGCTGTATGATTTTTTTGCTAAGAATGCATTTTAATGATTATTTTTTTTGTTTGGTAGGTTACACTTCGGAGATTGCCCCATAGAAATTTTATCGAAATTGATTCAGTGTTTTTTGAAAAAAATAACATAAACCTAAAGTATAGACAATTAACATACAATATATATTTTATTTCAACTTAAGCTAATGTGTAATATGTAAATGATGGTACGTTTTTAAGTGATTTGTGGCCTACGAGCATTTATTAAGGCATAAAAAAGCACCGCCTCATCATCTTTTTACTAGATTGTGAAAAAGTAAGTTTATTGCATTTTTTTCGGTCTTAATATAGACATGTTTTTACTCTTTTAGTAGAACTTAACAGGGCAAGAACCCCTTTACCGTTCAATTTTGGTATAGTGTGAAATTTATTACCCAAAACGGCGCAATAACAAACGTATAAACTGACGTGAACTAGTAAATATGTTGGCTAAATGCTCGCTCGGAGCAGTGGTCTTAAGGGTAGATTTAATTTCAGCACCACAATTGAGGGTACAAGGGATAAGCTTCCAGAAACCTAATTGCTCGAAAGTCTCGTCTCGTCTCGTCTCGTCTCGTCTCGTCTCGTCTCGTCTCGTCTCGTCTCGTCTCATCTCGTCTCATCTCATCTCATCGCATCTCATGTCATGTTTTGTTTTGACTACTTACTTTGTGGTTCTTTCTTGAATTCATTTTTTCATAAATATTATTGTTCCGCGGTTGCTGGCCATCCAAGCTATATGACCTGCCCATTGATTCTTGTGAGTGCTTGTGAGTGCTCGAAAAGAGCCTCTTTGAGGCGCAGTTAATCCTTTCACCACACTGTTTCGAAAGAACCAGTGACACCACAAGAAGAAGAAGATTGATTCTTGTTTAATTACATATTTTTTTAACAAACGGTCTTATGGCCCACCTGATTGGGATCGTTGATAATTCTAACGGCTCTTCTCTGTCCCTACAGACTACTCCCTAGTCAAATCGTTGCAGCTGATACTTGGGTGCCCCGTTCCATAGATGGGAACAGTATTCTACATGCGGCCGAACTTGTGCTTTGTAAATGGTTTGGTTTAGCACTCCAAGTTTTTTGGAAGTCAGTGCAGCTTTTGCTTTGAGATGACTCCCATATTGGACCTCGTTAGATATCTCAACCCCCTGAATCCCGATACCACCTGAGACAGACAAGGGTACATGCTACATGCTTTATGCAATATGTTACATGCTTTATATTTAAGTTTCAGGCCATTATATATAAAAATAATATACCAAAGATTTCAACTAAAATAAATCGGTTTTTAGTGAACAGTTGGACCACAATGCAACCTTAGGGGCAGATTTTATCGTTCGCCCATCCAGGGTCCGTGAATAATTCATTCCTCGCGAGCTCTTTGCAGAATAAATATTAACCATTCAGCATTGTACTTGTATATCGAATTATTTTTATCTTTTCCATGTGTACCGCGCCTTAAGGCGAAGACAAGAGCTAATGTGACTCTCGCTCGCACATTTCGACATGTTGAAAGATATAAAATCACTAAGCTCATTTTCGAAAAATCACAATCAACCATCTTGTGTGCAATCCCATTGCACACAGTTTAGTAAAAAAATCATTTTTATCGATACATGTTTTCCTACTCAAAAGTTTGCTTTACTAGTTTTCGTACATAAGCATACTTTTAAGTAGGAAAACTTGTATCGATCAAAATGAAATTTTTACTAAACTGTTTGCAATGTGATTGCACACAAAATGGTTGACTTCGATTTTTAGAAAATAAGTTTAGTGATTTTATATCTTTCAACATGTCGAAACGTGCGAGCGAGAAGTTGTTTGATAGTTGTCAGCCCCTCAAGTACGTTCGCCTTTGAAGTTTTAGATTAAAGCAAATGCGTTGACCTTTTTTCTTTAATCATCATCATTTTTACAAGTGGAATACATGTGGTGACATTTGTATGGAATACAAACTTACTGAAAACTGTGGGTATGGCTGGAATGTTTGGACGAACTTCTGAATACCCATAGGCTGATAATGATGATTAGGCTCTGCAGTTAGGCAACAGTTTTTTATTTAAGTATGTAGAAAGAAAACTTACCAAATGACACATTAGTTTCACTCTTTTATTTCTTATTTAAATAATTAAATATTAGAAGATATTTTACACAAAACTATGAAAACCAAAAAACTGATTCAAATACTTTGTTGCAAATACATCCATATGATATTTTCTAACATCCAGACAACTCGGCCTTGTTCTCGGTGGGAATTGAACCAACTAACTACAGCGCAGAATGCAGAGCTTTTGCCTCAAGTTGATAGACGCAGGGCACGTTCTCCCATCGTACGTGACCTATGAGGCAATTCTTTGTTATAGGTGATGGTTACCACTTAGCATTAGGGTGAGCCATCTGCTTGTTCCATCGCAAGTTGTAAAAAAAAAACAACTATGGCGTGAGTCCGTCAGTCGCGCATCGTCCCAATTCAGACCTTCACGGTCCAGTAACTTTTAGGTAACACCTGCCTTACATCAGCACGGGAGATAAACATTATAAAAATATACATTCCGAAAAGCGTGTCAAAACCATCACGGCTATATATTTTGCTTCTGTCTTTGTAGAAAGAAAAATGTTTCATTGGCTTTGAGAGCTTTATCTGTAGTAACAATTAGATTACGGGGAGATTCACTTAGTGGATTCCCGCTCACTTCAATCACGAGCCACCTCACTTTGGTATTTCACACTCGGTGACGCTTGTGATGGGTGAGTGAGTATTCCAAATTAAAAACTTACCGTTCACTTGGGTGAGTGTGGTTGACAGAATAGCACTGTATCCGTGTGTACATCACGCACGGCTTTTTTTGATTGCCAAGCATTTTTGAACTTTATGTTTTCGGAATTTGAACTCTAATTAAGTTCCATTCAAGAGTACGGGTTTTTATGAGCAAAAGTGACAAAACAAGTGAACGTTGACCATTTCGTAACGTGCGTGACCTGCGAGGCAATGTAATGATGGCTACTACTTAACATCAGATGGGCCATTTGCTTGTTCATCAGCGAGTGACCACCATCACCTGTATCTAATTCTAATTCGTGGTGGGGGAATGAGATCTGCACTGACATCCCGCAATGGGGTGTATTGTGCATTATCCCCCTGCTAACCTCACCCCAGCCAGCCCAGCTCCATAAAGTCGCGGAGCAGGACTTTGGGTTGGTACCACCTGCATACATGGGGACCTGAATACGGCAGCGAGATGTGGTGTAGAGATCGTCCCCTACTGGGCACACGACTTATAAAGATTTGAAGTTACCAGCCATTGACTCGAAAGAAGAAAAAGATCAGCGAGTAGTTTAAAAACCGGCCAAGTGCGAGTCGGACTCGCGCACAAAGGGTTCCGTACCATTATCTAAAAAAAAGGCAGAAAATCACGTTTTTTGTATGGAAGCCCCCTTAAATATTTATTTTAGTTTATTTTTTACAGAAATACATCATCTTTGAAAATTTCAACTGTCTAACTATCACGGTTCATGAGATACAGCCTGGTGACAGACGGATAGTCAGACAGACGGACGGACAGCGAGTTTTAGTAATCGGGTCCCGTTTTACCCTTTGGGTACGGAACCCTAAAAACTGTCTGAACGAATTGGTACGGGGAGGTAATATACTTCCACGTCCGTTCTCTTTCAAATATAATTCTACTACGACAGTCGATGGGCCAACTGGATTATACCAAAGTTGATGGACGATTATGCGGTTGACACCAGGCTACCCACTAGAAGGCGGGCCGGTTGCCAATTGGCACACATGATTGAATGCGCTATAAAGTGGAGTAGTTTTCACTCAAAACTGGGTTACGCTGCGCCAGAACTGAGTTCAAGTGATTTAGCCGTAATCTATTCTGGATATAGGCTTACTTAGCACGGTTGGTAGAATGTAGTAATATTTATTCAGAACAGTAACAGAGTGCACTTATAAAATAAAATGATGAAACTGCCAAAGTTATGGCGACAGCCTTCACAGCTCTGTTGGTAGTAGCTCTGCCTTCTGTGCCGTAGGCCGTGGGTTCGATCCCCACCGAGAACAAATATTTGTGTGCTGAACATAGATGTTTGTTCTCTGTCTGGGTGTTATATAATATTCTAAGTATATATTTACAAAAAAAGGTATATAAGTAGTTTCAGCTATCTGGTTCCCATATCACAAGCTTTGGCTTAGTTTGGGGCGAGATAGTGCTGTGTGGAATGTCCCCCAATATTTATTTATTATTTATAAACACTCAACTCCAACCTCCAAAGCAATGAGCATTAAAAAAAAAAGCGACCAAGTGCGAGTCGGACTCGCGCACGATAAAAACGGCAAAAAAAACACGTTTGTTGTATGGGAGCCCCCTTAAACATTTATTTTATTACCTTTTTTTAAACTAATTGCTAATGTAACAAGCAAATGGTCCACCTGATGTTAAGTGGTAACATCACCTATAGCAAAGCCTTGCCTCGCGAGTCACGCACGATAGGAACGTGACCTACGAAGCAATTACCCTGCGTCCATCAACTGGAGGCATACAGATGTTAAGCGTCATGTGCCTGTAATTTCACCGGTAACCACAACCTTGAACCTAAACACAGTGGTAATACTTCCCCGGAAGAGCCTTTCACAAAGAGTTCTACTACTCTATAATGATAAAGTTTAGCCTCGATTAAGTGGAAATCATTTTGAGCCTTCTTCATCCACAGACTTTCCGCGGCTAAAATAACATCGGTCCATCGGGTGGGGGCAGTCTTATCATTTCTCTTCCAGTTTGTGGTCGCCATTCAAGAACCTTTATTCTCCTACTAAATCAAGGCTGGTTTTTTCCACGCTTGAACAAAATTGAGTCTTAGTTGAGCACGATAAAGTTCATTTTGCATTGACATCCGATAGGATACAACCGATTTAATTCGAAAGTGATTTGGTATTCAGGTAAACCCTTCAGACGAATGGGCCTAATGATTTTATGGGTTTCTCATCAAGTTTGAGTTGTTTTAATGATTTTATTGGACGGTACTTCAAATAAGTGCCTGTGATTCCTTTTACAGTGCTTCCTTTATATTTTAACAACGCGTTTTTATGAAAAAATTACGTATATAAAAGAAATCCGTAGGCACGGTAGTCATTACCTAATTATATCGCGCATTCCACTCAAAGTACGGTCAGCGATTTAAGGCAAACTTGAAGTTAGCAGTAACGGTAGACATCACCTAATATTTTGGTACAGCGCATTCGCATACAGTCGGCTAATTTAGGTGTGATGTTAGTAGTTTGGCTAAGCGATAGACAATTTACGACATTATGCAGTGACACAAAAACATATTTGCGGTCCCACGGCTAACTTCACGATTGAATAAATCCGCCGACCGTATAAATGAATAAATTTGAATAAATTAGTATTTTTTTTATTTTACATACTATAATTGGACCTCAAGGGCCCAAGACCGTAAAGAGTGGAAGGGGGATAGGGAGGTCATTGCCCTGCAGTGGGACGAGGCAGGCTGAAATAATAATAATAATAACACAGAGAAAATGACTGACACAGATACAATAAAAATAAAAGAGTTCACAAATCTTCACAAAGAGCTCTACCATCTCTTTGTGAAGGGCTTGTCCGGGGAAGAACTGCAACCAAGCCTATTTCTGCCGCCAAGCAGCGTTGCTGTGTTTCGATTTGAAGGGTGTGGTTGCCGGTGAAATTACAGGCACATGAGGCTTGACGTCTGTATGCCTCAGTTGATAGACGCAGGGCATCGTAGGACACTTTCCTATCGTGCGTGACTTACGAGGCAGTACTTCCCCGGACGAGCCCTTCACAATGAGCTCTACTACTCTTAAAAGTGGTTGATGGAATCGCACTGCTGTAACTTGAGGTCATCACAAACCCTCGCTTATTGAATAAAGCTGGAAGCCGATAGGAAAACAGGGATACCGTAAACAAAGTGTCCACTCGGTCAAATGTACGCTTAAATTCGGGACACAAACCAATCAGTTAGGTAACTTACAAACTACAAATCAATTGAAACAACTACAACTTTGAAACTTTCGGTAAATCAATTACCTACAATGTGATTTTAATTAACTGCCAAGCTATGTTATGTAATTAGAAACTTGTATAACTGTTGTTCGTTGTAAGTTAGTATACCTTAGAATGTACTTGAGACACATCAATTCAATTCTTTATTTTTTGAAATACGATATTTACATTTTACGATTACATAAGATAAGGGATAAAGTAAATTGGAAATATTGGAAGTTTGTTGTACTTAGAACTGGCAATTCAGTAAAAATCTTAAGAGTAACTTAATTTTTGATGTATGGGAATCATCTAGGTAAGCGTGCGTTGCCGAATCATCACTTCAGGTGAGATAAGTTGTATTAAAAAAATTAAAGATTTCCTATTTAAACATAAATATTAAATACTCGTTTATAAAATGTTGTAAGATTAAAAATAAAATACATAGTACTGTGAGATCTGAAAAGTTATCTACCGTGCCTGAGGGTGAAAGGCGTAATACTGTTTCTATTTATTCTTTCAGTAAACAAAACAATGTTACAATATAGAAAAAGAATCATTTAATCTAGCATAATAAAATAGTTCCGAAAACATTTTCATCATCATAAACTTGAAGATGTCCACTCCTCGTCCTCCTGTCGTGTCACTATTTTCTTTCAAAACAGTGTGTTGAAAGAATTTTAAGTGCGCCTCGAGAGGCTCCTTTCGAGCAAATGAGAAGTCCACTGCTGGACATAAACATCCCCTAAAAATTTCCAGGAAGAAGTCGGGGGAAGTCGGTGTATGGAGGGGCCATTCACCGACTTCCTGTGATCCTCACGATGTCGTCGGTCTATCGGTAGGAAGGCGCCAACGCTTCGTCTTCCAGTTTGTGGTCGCCATTCGAGAAACTATAATCCCAAGTGGTGAAAAAAATAATTTAGATAGATAAAAATAAATAGCATGTGCCCAATAGTTTATCTCAAACGTTATTTGTTATGTCAGTGGTCGGGCATTGGAACGACTTTTAGGCCATAACACATCATTATAGATAGCGTTCGGAAACGGATAGAAATGAGATATAAGACCTAGTTTTTGTAAAATAATTATCAAAAATAAATATTATAGAAATGATAATGTCGTTTTTATTAAATAAAAGCACCACTTTCGTCTTACACTTTGAAAATCTAGTTTCTAGATTTTGCACAAAATAGACATTGTGGCGAAATACTAACAAGACATGCGTGTGATAGGTGAAAAACGAATATAATATTCAATGGGTATTTTAAAAAGTATGTTAAGAAGTTGAATAATAATATGTTATTTACGGGAATAATTACACAACAGGCATTTTGATCGATAAAAGTTTTCCTACTTAAAAGTTTGCTTATGTACGAAAACTAGTCAAGCAAACTTTTGAGTAGGAAAACATGTATCGATCAAAATGAAATGTTTACTAAACTGTGTGTAATGTGATTGCACACAAAATGATTAATTGCGATTTTTCGAAAATGAGTTTAGTGATTTTAACTTGCAACATGTCGAAACGTGCGAGCGAGAGTCACATTAGCTCTTATCATCGCCTTAAACCGGTCCTGAAGAAAACATGCCCAAAATAATTATGTAACTGAAACAGCTCCACGACTTTGATCTCCAGGCACGGTAGATGTTCCCTCAGGATCATACAAAAGAACGGTAGGAACCAAGCCGTAAGTTTGTTGCCTGTTCTTCTAGGCTTTGGTCGCGTGGAACTGGCACCTAGAGTCACCTAGCTTTAAGACGTTTCAAAGTGATCCTTGTGATTTTATTGAATAAATACCTTTTGACTTTGACTTTCTTATTACCAAGTATTAACTTAAGATCCTTTGAAGATGTCTGAGGGGGGTAGTCACAGGTACGTCCAAATATAACATTTTGGCACATACCCACATTTTGCAGTAGGTGTTAATCTAGACGTGACAGGTTGCGAGCCCATCGTCGCTGCCAGAATATTTTTTTTTTTTTTTTTTTTATACAACTAGTTGATGGAACAAGCAGATGGCCCACCTGATGTTAAGTGGTAACCATCACCTATAACAAAGCATTGCCTCCTAAGTCACGCACGATAGGAACGTGCCCTACGATGCACTGCCCTCGTCCATCAACTTGAGGCATATAGATGTTAAGCCTCATGTGGCTGTAATTACACCGGCAACCACACTCTTCAAACCGAAACACAGCGTTGCTGCTTGGCGGCAGAAAAAGGCGTGGTGGTAGTACTTCCCCGGACGAGCCCTTCACAAAGAGCTCTACTACTCGAAATATATAGATGAGTCAAAATAAATAAAGAATGCCTTTAAATAATATTATAAATTACTGCCAATACCCGAGCAAAGACGCGTGTAGCAGGTAGTTTACGATAAAAGGGAGTAATACATCTCAGCACACGATATTATTAAAACTTTGGGTAACTTTGGTTTTAACTTGAACTTCCTTTACGTCTAAATGTCAGGTGTCAAAGAAATAACAAGCATTATTCCGTTTTATTTCACTCTGAAGTTGCTCTCAGACGATGAGCTATATTATAGTCATTATATAACGTGTACTGTACAGGTTGCTTGGGTACCAAATAAAACACTTAGATCGAGTAACGTCCGCCTGGGTTGACCGGCTGGAATCGAGTGCCCGTGTTCCGTTGCTACCCGCCTACCCAGTCAGCGCGCATAGTTTATTGTTATACACTACATAACGTAACATATAATATAATAAAAATAATAAAACATATTAAACGTGTACGTAATAAAGACCATCGACTAAAGTTTTTAACAACCTCTCGCACATTTAATATTTTTGAACATACAATAATATATGTATAGTTTTTTGAGGAGTAGAGCTCTTTATGAAGGGCTCGTCCAGGGAAGTACTATCACCACGCTTTTTTCTGCCTCCAAGCAGCGTTACTGTGTTTCGGTTTGAAGAGTGTGGTTGCTTGTGTAATTGCAGGCACATGAGACTTAACTTATGTATGCCTCAAGTTGATGGACGCAGGGCAGTGCATCGTAGGGCACGTTCCTATCCCTTTCCTGCGTGACTTACGAGGCAATGCTTTGTTATAGGTGATGGATACCACTTAACATTAGGTGGGCCATCTGCTTGTGCTATTAGCTAGTTGTATAAAAAAAAAATCCCCTTTTAAATATTTATTATATTCGGTTTTTTAGTATTTTTTGTTATAGCGGCAACAGAAATACATCATCTGTGAAAATTTCAACTGTCTAACTATCACGGCTCATGAGATACAGCCTTGTGACAGACGGACAGACAGGCAGACGGACAGCGGAGACTTAGTTATAGGGTCCCGTTTTACCCTTTGGGTACGGAACCCTCAAGATCTTAACGCCTTCAATGTTGATGATAGAAATTCCTGCTATCACTGCAAGTGAAGACGTTGACTGCCGCTAGTTAAGATGCTTTGAATGCGCCCCGTTTGAACGCAACTGAAACATTCAGTAAGAAAGTTTTACATGTACTTAGAGCGAATATTTATGTTGGGGTAACTTTGAAAGGCATCTAAGTACCATCACCTTTTCGTCAACTTTTAACAAGCGTGGCTCTGTGTACAACATAATGCTACACCACACACAATGGTGAGCAACGAAGACACGACAAACGAAGTAGACAGCCCCCTACCAGATTCTTCTTGCCGTGTCACTAGTTCTGTCGAAACAGTGTGGTGAAAGGATTTTAAGTGCGCCTTAAAGAGGCTCCTTTCGAGCACTTGACACAATCATGTCAAAGATTTTTTTAGGTTCTACGACATGCCGGTTTCCTCACGATGCGATGTTTTCATTCGTGCGTATAATTTTTTGAACAAAAATACTCAGAAATAGGCAATGCTTATAGGGGATGGTTCAATCAGCAAATTGGATAATAAATAAGTAGCGGAGAAAGACTTTGGGTTCATGGCAACAATGTTCTAGCATCCCCGGTGGTGCTGTGGATACACAGGAACACCCGATTAGTGGTTTCCTTATGATGGTTTTCTTCACCATTTAATCATTCTATTTTATTTTCTGCTCATGTTTTTTTAAGAATAAATAAAGAATATTTGTATTTGTAAAATTACTTTAAAAGACCCTGCAATGTTTGTGATTAGACCACAATTACAAAACAGAGACCCGGTGGTTAATTTCAATTACCATGCAAACCATTCTTTTTACAAACATTTTCCTTTAAAACTCAGCTTGAGAATTATGACGCAATCATAATTGTTTGTTCCCTACAACTGAAGGCGATTACAGATTTGGCGTGCTTTAGCGTGTATACCACTCGTTTTTATATGCTTGAAAAAGCGCGTTATTGCGACTTGCATAACTCATACGTGCGAACGCTTCATTCAATAATGCATGACCCAATCCAGTATTTTGTTTGTGGTATTATGATTTACTGTAATTATAGTTTTCAATTAGATTATTATTATGATTTCCGTAATGATAATATGGATGTCATAGTTGCTGTGTCACGGAAGACCAGTATTATAGTAGCGTACGCTGCTATAGTATTTATGCTGACTGGCAGCCAATTGATGTCACTTACTTTTCATGCATATTCTTGCACTTTTTATAAATTGTTAATATGGTCATATAAATATGTCATAAATAAATTGATAAATAAATTGATAAATTGATTGACTAAAACATCGTTTAGATTTTACCATCATGACCCTTGACACAAATCACCCTGTTTAAAACCTTGCGCATTGGCGGTATGAAAAACGCGCGTCAACGTGCATGCAATATCAAATGTCAAAATAGAAAAAAACAAACGAATGCGCCAAATAAACGCGCTCAAAACACGCCCATTGTGTAACCGCCTAACATAATTATTCAGAGTTTAATTTCTCTCGCATTGTTTCATGAAGAATGGTGCGGCAAAGGAGAGTTTACACCGGCAATAAAACTTCAGTTGATACTGAATTTAAGACAAGATAGCTGTAATGAAGCACCCAAAAAGACCCAGTGATAGAGACTTACGAACTATTGTTTTTTTTTAAATTAGTTTCGTAGTGTTTATTACACTTGTGGACATAACAAAGATTTTTTGTAAAACTGTTGAATAAAGTGATCCAATAGTTAATGTTGATAGAACAAACAGATGGGTCACCTGATGTATAATGGTCACCGTCATCTATAACAAGGCATTGCCTCGCAAGTCACGCCCGATATGAACGTGGCCTACGGTGAACTGCCCTGCGTCCATCAACTTGAGGCATACAAATGTTAAGCATCATAAATCTGTAATGCCACCATACACTTCAAATAACGCTGCTTGGTGGGAAGAGATATGCATTTTTATTCATAATAATAACATAATAATTTATATAATATAATTAATTACTAGGGGTTGGAATAGGTAGAGTTTTTAAGTACCAAATGACGTAAATTACCTACGCAATCTGAACATGGATATGCCTTTTAAACCTGGAATTCGCGATTAATAAAAATTGCTTTCTAAAACTAATGGGTTTTTTTAATACAACTAGCTGATGAAACAAGCAGATGGCCCACCTAATGTTAAGATTGATATTATTGTCTTCTAAAACTCTTTTTTCCTATGTTTAAAACAAACTAAGTAGCGTTACACGTAACACGTACAGCAGGGCTATTTTAAAACATTCGGAAAAGTTTCCAATCGGAAACGTCAGTTTTTATCACAATTGATTTCAAACCCGAATCATTTCCGACACGGGGATTAAAAAAAGCATATTCATATTTAGATTTCGTATTAGCGTATTTTACGTCATTTGGTACTTAAAAACTCTACCTATTCCGACTCCTGTTAATTACACATGCTAAATTTTGCAGTGTATCTATTATTCAAGCATAGTCGTGAGAGATTACAATAACAAAAATAAGCCAACATTTTGAATAACAATTCGCACTAAAATAATATAATTCCAAATTATAATTTATTACCGAAGTAGCTAAACAATAGACAGTTACCTCACTGCGGAGAAAAAAGAAAATTAATAAA
This sequence comes from Chloroclysta siterata, assembly GCA_932294275.1. NCBI lineage: Eukaryota > Metazoa > Arthropoda > Insecta > Lepidoptera > Geometridae > Chloroclysta > Chloroclysta siterata. The sequence goes on along the minus strand of OW028592.1, from coordinate 24,003,238 downwards.
AAGTTTCAATGTTTAGTGGTTATTTTATTGTAACAAGCAGAAGGCCCACATGATGATAAGTGGTAACCATCACCTACAACAAAACATTGCCTCGTAAGTCACGCACAATAGGAAAGTGGCCTACGATGCACTGCCCTGCGTCCACTAACTTGAGGCATACAGATGTTAAGCCTCATGTGCCTGTAATAACATCGGCAACCACAGTCTTCAAACCAAAACACAGCGTTGCTGCTTGGCTGAAGAAAAAGGCGCGGTGGTAGTACTTCCCCGGACGAGCCCTTCACAAAGAGCTCTACTACTCTTAAAAGGTGCAGGGCTGCTTTTGAACCCACGACCTCAGGATCGGAAGGCGGGGTCAGTACTAGGCCACCACTAGACTACGTGCTCTCAGCTTTTCACTATCCTGACCGTAGCTCATACAAACTTGAATCGATCTCATCAGCCTGTAACACCTAAGTACTGCTTAGTAAAGGCCTTTTCTCGATCAAGCAACTCTCAAAGAAACTTACTTAATACAAATAGAACGATAATGAGATAAGTTTTCGTCTTAAGCCGAAACTTAGGTAACAAAAAGTCCTTACGAAATCCAGCAAAGGGTTTCATCTAATCCTATATATGTTCCGATGCAAAAGCTTCTAATGAAGTTCTTGTAAAACAAAATTGGAGGAGGCCTATGGGCAAACAGATCAAGTTTTCGATGTCGAGTCCTAGGAGTTATTATAACTTTGTAAAAACAGCATAAGTCATATCTGAATAAGTGCTATTATTATTATTATTATAAGATTTAAGTTTTTTTTAAGATTTTAAGTTTAGTATTTTCCATATCATGAGCACACTTGCCTTATAATAAACATAAAATGCATCATATCATATTTAAGGGCCTGACAACCGTCACACACATTTCAATATTGTGAAGGATATAAAATCACAGAACTTATTTAAAATTTCAATCAGCAAAGATTTGTGTGATAAAATTGCACACAGTTCAGAAAAAATATCATTTTGATCCAAAGAAGTTTTTCTACTAAAAAGTTGGTTTAACTACTAACTTTCATACTTATGTAAGTTACATTATCTTTTTAACATTGTCAAGTGAATAAGCTACGATACTCTTGTTATCTACGTTACATTATTTTTTTGGAAATACCTCTGACATACCCCTTTAGACGTCCTCATTAAATCTGGAGTTAGTACTTGGTACTAAAAGATCTGTGGGGATATCTACCGTGCACCGTGTACCGAGTTACAAAGGTACCGTATCAAAGTTATGAAGCTGATTCATTTTTTTTAACATCAACCAAGTGAACTGTGTGCAATAAATTGCATACAATTCAGCAAATACATCCTTTTTATCTAAACAAGTTTTCCTACCGAAAAATTGGTTTTACTAGATTTTATACTTATGTAAGTTACATTATCTTTTTATCATTGTGAAGTGAATAAGCTACGTTACTCTCAGCTAGCACGTAACGAGATACTTCGTTCCCCGGAAACCGAGAACCGTTTATAATTGGTTGTTTTATCGCTTTATTTATTGAATTACTTTAAAATTAATTTATTCACTGGACTTAAGCTTTTCTATATTATTATAATTTATTGCAGATTACGATTCTTGATGATGTTTTTTTTATTTTGTCAGAGTGCAAAGACGCTGTGTAAAATTTCCACAAATTTATTTACAAGGCGTCGCCGGCCCGCATCTTCGCTCGCGTTTATTAAACAAGCTGGTGCCCGCGACTTCGTCTGCGCAGGATTAGTCACACAATATCTTTATAAATTGTAGCCCATGTGTTATTCTGATGTATAAGCTATATTATTGTAAAGTTTCATTAAAATCCATTCAGTAGTTTTTACGTGAAAGAGTAACAAACATCCATCCATCCATCCATCCTTACAAACTTTCGAGGATATTATTTTATTTATTTATTTATTTGATTGCTAACATTCATGTCTGAAGAGTTTTTCTTTTTCCATTTATGGGTTTCGTTCATGTTTTCTACTCTATTTTCGATTCACCTAGTATATAAGACGTTTCAAAGTGATCCTTGTGATTGTACTGAATAAAGACCGTTTTGATTTTTTGATTTTGATTTTGATACTTTTTCGGGGTTAAAAGTAGTCTATATACCAATCTAGGTTATGAACTATATCTGTTCTATGTTTAACAAACATATATTGTAACATTCGTATTTTATTAATATTGGACATTCCACACAGCACTATCTAGGCTCTAACTAACCAAATCTCATATATAAAAAACAAAAAAAACCTTTTTATTCTAACCTAACCTAACACAATTATATACCAATATTAAAAAAACTAAAAATTTAATTAAAATTTTGTTAGGACCCCCATTTTTAGAGGGTAAAAGCCTCTACCAGATTTTTCCATATAAATACTCATATGCATACAGCTGACATAATACTTATCAAAATTTAATATACGGTTCATATATGCACAAGAAAAGTTGCAGGCAGACACAAGTTTATCAAAGCTTTTTCATGATATATGATATAAGTTACACATACATACTACGTATATACGTATGGTTTTACTCGTATGTTCATTGTTATCAGTAGTCTGGCGCTCATTATAATAAAACACAACAATACAGTAATTTGCGGTAATAATGGTATTTCAAACAGTTATGTGTAGTGTTACAATGAGTTGTCGCCGTAATAATAGGGTATGTGGTTTTCTAACATAACAAATTAATGTTTCGCAGGCGATATACACACGATGCCTTTGTACAACTTAAAACAGTGAACGGTAATAAAATATAGAATAAAGAGTAGTAGAGCTCTTTGTGAAGGGCTCGTCCGGGGAAGTACTACCACCACGCCATTAACATTTATTTATTTATTTTATTTATTTATATTTGCTACAATGTGGTTACAATAGGTTCTTCAGGTAAAAATGATCAGCACATTACTACAATCTAGCATGCAAATAAAATTATACAATACAATTAAATGAAATGAGTTGTTAGAAATAGAAACCAAAATTATTATATCAGTATACAAAATTAGTATTAAATTTATAATGTCAGTTTACACGAAACGTCAAGAAATTACAATTACCAAATTACAGAGTTAATAGTGTCTACAATATAATGTCAAAATAATACACACAATAATACCATATATACCATAATAATATCTTTGGTACATACCTTATGTCAAAAATTATTCATTTTAAAAGTCAATATTATTATACAGGTAACCAGGATACTTTAATAGTTTTTACTTAAAAACTCTTTCACAGTATAAAAGCTATGGTCAATTAGCCATTTATAGAGTTTGTTCTTAAATTGTTGACGTGGAAGGATTTTAATTGTCTCTGGAATTTTGTTATATATTCTAACACACATAACATAGCAATTTCCATTACAGATCTCTGTTCTTATTTTAGGTGTAACAAGTTTACTAGGGAATCTTGTATTGAAGTTATAAATGTCATGCTTTTTATAAAAAAAGTGGAGATGTTTTTTTACGAAGTTGCGTATTTCGAATCATTTTAACCCATAATGCTCCACACAGTACAGTGTTTTTTTTTTCATTAGTTTTGGTTTTAATTTTTTTTTTTGTTTTACGTGTTTTATGTATTTTTTTTTATATTTTCTTTTTGCACTGTACCCTTTCCCACATTAAGCGTATATTTTTTTGTTTTTTTGGGTTAATAAATAAGTTTTCTTTTCTTTTCTTTTCTTCTTTTCTATTTCAAAAATGTATAGGCCTGGAAGAGTAAGCAAGTTTAGTGCTGGAAACAAGGGTTTACAAGACGTCAGGCAACAGGAGATAAAAGCCCTATTGATCATCACAGAATTATCCCACAATACGAGCCCGTACCTAAGATTTGATGCAACGTGGCCGTGGTATGCCTTTAGTGCCGTGTTTTTTGAGGATACTTTAGTTAGCCTCCACAAAGCGTATGCAAAGCGATTTATTTTGCTGCAAACCTTACTTATGTGCGACTTCCATCAACTAGTAGAAGCGGATTTTTGTACAAAATCGTAAACGTCATTGGAACTCTGACACAACTTTATGACAACTGTTAGCACAGTCAAAAGTAGTTTGTATTGTGATTGTACCGAATAACGACTGTTTTGATTTTTGATTTAGATTTTAGAAGGCAGAAAATCTAAATCAAAAATCAAAACAGTCGTTATTCGGTACAATCACAAGGATCACTTTGAAACGTCTCTTATGATGGTGAATCTACCGCCAGTTCCTCGGGACCAAAGCCTAGAAGAACAGGCTAGAAACTTCTGATCGTCGTTCTTCTGATCGTTAGGAAGTGGGTATCCGGTCGTACATGAATGGATTTATCTCTTCAAAAAATGTATGTGTGCAATGTCAGTTCTCTTAAACAGTGCATGAAAACATTGTGAGGAAACCAGTTGGTTTTATAGCAACAGCGATGGGTTAGCAACTTGTCTGGAATACTAAATACAGCAAAATAGGGCATGGCCAAGTGGAATATTTGGACGTACCTCTGACTATCTCTTTAGGCAAACTCGGAGAATATTGAGTTGATACTGAAAGATCTGAGGGGATATCTACCGTGCCTAGGAATCAAAGTCATGAAACTGTTTCAGCTTTAGGTTTTGCGATAAAAAATCTATTTTAAACTGATTTTAAAAGTGATTAGTATAATCATATAAAACACAAAATTATCTACCGTCTTTCAGTAAAAATATTTTTTTCCCAAAATTAGTTGCGTCACTGGCACCTTAAAATAATATAATGCTACTTTCCTTTCCCATTTCCAAAATTAAAATCCCGATAGAAAAAAAAACTTCCCATAAATTCGTGAGTAATCAACGTTTACACAAAATATTGGAAAATTCCCGCTTCTGTATTATTATAACAATTTTCCGCATCCAGGCTTCTGAGATTATTAATAAAGTCGAAAGTGGTTCATCTGAAAATGTTGTACTGCTTGTGAAAACGTGGTATTAGAATTCTAAGATGAAAGACAAAAATGACTTAGAAATGGACCGCTAGATCACACTTAAATTAATGGAGATGTCGTGGCATGAAGTTGATCGCAAGCCAGTCAACTTCTTCTTCTTCTAATATCACTAGTTCTTTTGAAACAGTGTGGTGAAAGGATTTTAAGTATGCCTCAAAGAGGCTCTTTTCAAGCACTTCCGTATGCATGCATGCTTTTTATTATACACTTGCTATTTTTAATTATATAGTGCACCATCTTATTCTAGGCTCCTCTCCATCCAAAGGTTGTCTGGAAGAGATCGCTTTTTAGCGATAAGACCGCCCATTGTACATTTTGTTTTTCTATTATTGTTATTATGTGTCCTATTTTGTTAGTTTCTAAGGTGTGCAATAAAGAATTTTCATTCATTCATTCATTATTTTAAATATTGTATTTGGTTAGAACCATTACTTATTTGTAAGAATTATTATATGATATTCTACACAACAAACCTGTACGTTTTAAACGAACCCTGCTTTTAGATAGACAGACAGGTACTCAACATTCATCAAGTTATGTTTGAAAAGCAGGTGTACTTCGCCTAATTATTTTGGCTCCCTTCCTTCATTTTGACAGACAATCTTGCCAGTGTCAAGTACAATAAAAGTTTTTTGTTAAATCAGTCTTATTCAAGGAAGTTTTATTTACCCTAATCTCATTACGTTAAGTTTGGCTGTCATGTCTTGAAGTTGCAAGTTCATCAAAACCTACGAAAAACATTTTTGTTCAAATCAGGAATTACATAAATATATTCTCATTCCTAATGCACTTTTGGTTTACATCTCAAATTATGTTGGTAGTAGTAATCTCCTAAGGTCTAGTAAAGTAAATAAGACGGACCAGTTTGCGACGGAACTCCACTGTTTGATCTCTTCATCCCCGTTCTACCATCGGACCACCAGACGTACGGAAACGAGACATCCATTCATGGTTGACATACCAACTGTCCGCACCAAGCGCTTTGCTTCAACATTCATCATGCGTACGGCCAAGGAAAGGAATTCCTTACCGGCGTCCGTTTTTCCGAATGCCTATATGTAATTTGGATGTTTTCAAGAGAAAAGTGAATAGGGTAAACGTGCCACATCGTCGACCGCATCACCACTCAGGTGAGATTGTGGTCAAAAGTTTTGCCTATAAGTAGTAAAAAAAACAATCAAAAGTTTTACCTATATCTAGTAAAAAAAAAACAATGAAGGCACAACATAAGTCAAAATAACGATAGAGGAACAATAAAAATAATAGTGAATATTCCACACAGCACTGCACAGTACCATATTATGCAAAGCTTATAATATGGAAACCAAATTGCTGATAGGTATAATAATAATAAAGGTTTTAGGACATTCTACACGTTTTCAAGCCCCAAACTAAGCAAAGCTTGTACAAGAATAATTCTAGGCTACGTTTTATAAATTAATTCCATCCATTAGACACCCCAAAAACTTCCCACTAACACCAGTTTCATAGTGTGAACAACCACGCTGGCAACATTGCTCCTGAATAGTTTCGAAGTGTAAAGTTCAATTTACCGGACCCTTGTTAGTAACTAGAAATATCTTAAATTTTTTGGACATAGGTTGAAGCTGATTTTAACCAGGGCGTGGTTCAAAACGAAAGGCACAGTCCTATTGCAATTAGTAATATTATAAGCCCTCCGAGTCCCAAAAGGAATTCTTCGTTTACCGCTATTCAAAGCCAGTGAACCCATCGCTGTTGCTATAAAACTAACTGGTTTCCTCACAATGTTTTCATGCACCGTTTGAGAGAACTGACATTGCACACATACATTTTTTGAAGAGATAAATCCATTCATGTACGACCGGATACCCACTTCCTAACGATCAGAAGAACGACGATCAGAAGTTTCTTGCCTGTTCTTCTAAGCTTTGGTCGCGAGGAACTGGCGGTAGATTCACCAACCAGACATTTCAAAGTGATCCTTGTGATTGTACCGAATAACGACTGTTTTGATTTTTGATTTAGATTTTAGAATGCCAGAAAATCTCCCGCTAGATCATCGGTGCTATCTAAGCAGAACCATTATCATCATTATCAGCCTGAATGAGTCCACTACTGAACACAAGTCTCCCCCCCATATTAGGAGCAGTTAGCAGGCAGCCAGCACTTGGCAAGCAAGCAGAACATTACTTACGCTAAAAATGTCGGTTTTCAGATATTACATTACATAAATTTCTAGTTTTCAATAAATCTTGAGGCATTTTAAGCCATGCTATTTTTAATCAGGTAACATTACACGTTCCAAAATGTAGCGGCGATGGGATTGCATTTGCATTACTATGTTTATTACTAAAACTACTGCGAAATTGGAGTAAGTTTGGCACCAAAGGTATATATCATTTGAGGCTGTTTCAGGGGAGAGAGCCTCGAATAGCTCAGTACTTAGGGCACTAAGAGACTTTAACGACTTTGGTCCCCAGGCACGGTAGATGAGATATCTATCGAGAAAGTGAAATTTTACAAAATTTAAGAACACCTTTACATAGTTACCTACGTGTTTTCGGTAAACATCTTGTCTGAAACAGAAATTGAATAGACTTGCTAAATTTTCTGCAATAGATATCTCCTTGCAGACATTGTATGGGTTAGATTAAATTCCTCTCGCTAGATTCTGAGTATAGCATCCTCACTGAATATTGCAAAACAATGGAATATGCGCTTTATGCCTTTAACTTTAAGCTGTATTTCATATACGCGCGTTTGTTATTGAAACAACGGTCGCGCAGAGAGATTCCGATGGCGCAGTTGGTTAGCGCGGCCCCGTATCAAGGGGAAGGTCGTGGGTTCAAATCCCACTCGGATAACTTTTGGGACTATATAGAAATCTTTGTGATTTCCTTAAATGTTTAAAAAAAAAAACTATAAAATTGATTAATAAAAATATGCTCTATACACCTACCACCTACAACCATACAAAAAGGGTTCACAAAGCATTTATCTTTTATTACCTTCTTTTTCAAAATCGAAGTGAAATCTCTGATAAAAGGTACTATTAATTCGTCTGCGCATAAAGTTCGTCTATTTCTATGTAAATACACACCTGACGGTGCAATTTCGGCACTTACGTGTAAAATACTCCAAGAATAGGGGCTTTATCTTAACCCGCGTGATTAAAAACTTGAGGTAAGAAAGCGTGGCTTGGAGAAACGGAATTTGTTGGTGCAGTGGGATTTACGACTAGCCTATAAATTACCTTTATTATGCAAAAGCACTAGTTACTGGCATCGTCTGCTGTGTTTCGGTTTGAAGAGTGTGGTTGCCGGTGTAATTACAGGCACATGAGGCTTAACATCTGTATGCCTCAAGCTGATGGACGCAGGGCAGTGCATCGTAGGGCACGTTCCTATCGTGCGTGACTTACGATACATAAGGTGGGCCATCTGCTTGTTCCATCAGCTGGTTGTATATAAAAAAAAAAAAATACAAAATAAACACAGTAAGTACTTTTTAATTGATTGATTTTTTTATAAGCGTACACTACACATTATGAAGTACTCTACTTATGATAACAATCTACCCACAATAGCTGGCTAATGAGTATTTTTACATTGACCTAATTTTTTAGCATAACTTCTAAATATTCAAAGGTCAATGTAAAATTACTCATTGATTGTGTGGTTTTTTTTTTTAATTATTTGTGTCCAAATAAAACTGCACTAATTTGATTCTGCAGAAAAAAGCTCATACATAAAAATAATATATTAAATAAACATTTGAAACATTAATACATTAAATAAAAATTTTCCATGTAAATCTTCAGACTCTTATTTATATTCTTTAAAGCAATATAGCGGCCCTATAGAATATTCGTGGCATCATTATCATAATCAGCCCACAGCTGGTCATAGGTATCCCCTATACATTTATAGGAAGAACAATTCTGAACCTGTCACATACAATTCGATAAAAACAAACTTAGCATTTTAGCTAGTTCAGCGTATAAATTGTAAGTTATAATTTTGATAGCCAGCTGAATACAAAAACTTGAATTTTACAAAACGATTATGTTCATCCATTTGTGTCGGTAACTTTCCATAAAAGTGGAATAAATTATACGTAAACGAAAATACATGAGGAGTTTTCGTAAAACCAGCTATAGAAATACGAAATGTTTTAAATTCATTCAAAAGAAAAACTTTCGCGCAAAATTTCCTGTGAACGGACCAACAGTTAATTCCATAATTTATGCACGTGCACCTTTTGACCTATTTAAATAACAATGAATCAAAGTTTTTAGAAAATGAACAACTTTGGGGCTTTAAATATATTTAAAACCTTTAAGGCGAAGACAAGAGCTAGTGTGACTCTCGCTCGCACGTTTCAACATGTCGAAAGATATAAAATCACTAAACTCATTTTAGAAAAATCGCAATAAACCATCGTTTAGTGATTTTATATCTTTCAACATGTCGAAACGTGCGAGCGAGAAGTTGTTTGCTAGCTGTCAGCCCCTTAAGACGAAGTATCACGGCCGTCTGAGGGGCACGGGGCACGGAACGGCCGGCCCGCGCTACATTTTTCAGCTATTAACAAAGCATCACTCATAGATTATGCACGATATGAACGTGCCCTACGATACACTGCCAAGCATGCCTGTAATTTCACCGGCAACCACACCCTTCAAACCGAAGCACACCAACGCTCGTTGTGTTGTGTTTTTGCTTGGCGGCAGAAATAGGAATGGTGGCAGTACCTACTTTCCCGGACGAACCCTTCGCAAAGCACTCTACCAACTCTTAACATTATATATATTCACATATTTGATTACGAATCTAGATCTAAGAAATAACATTATTACTATATTTTTTCCAAATTTGTTTGTTAAATGTTTTGTGAAAAAATAAATTATCAATTAACATTATCAAACATCTAAAACATCACATCAGATAACTCATTTATTTTCAAGTAGATCTGATAAAACCCTGCGACCCTGAAGATACTTTACTGAAATGGAGGATCTCATTATTAATTCCGTAGCTTCCTCAAGTAACCGACCCATTAGGATGGCCACTTGGTCGAAGTCTCCACACTACGCCATTACCGCCATTTGTGAAAGCCCTCACCGCTCAGTTGGTTGTAGCTCTGCCTTCTGCACTAAAGACCGTGGGTTTGATCCCCAGTGAGAACAAACATTTGTGTGATGATATGTTTTAGGTATATATACAACTTGTTCCCTTAATTGTGTATATAAACTTCATGGGACTAATGTACCCATCAATATGAATTACTTTTTCTAAGGAACCAACACTGTAAACGCGAAAAAAAAACAGCTGTTTCATACAAAAGTTCAATACCTACCTGGCTAAAATGTATGAAACAGCTGTTATTTTTTTCGCGTTCACAGTGTTGGTTCCTTAGAAAAAGTTATTCATATTGATGGGTACTTTAGCCCCCTGAAGTTTCTATACACAATTATGGAAACACCTTGTATATATATTTAATTTAGTTATTTAAATAATATTAGCTTGATATATGTCGCACGTCAATCTTGTTTTTTATACCACTACTTAGGGGGGCTGGTAGAAAATGCTTGTGCATTAAGCCCTCCTTTTGTGATATAACTTTGTTTTTTGTGCAATAAATGATTAATAAATAAAAATGTTTGAAAAAAAACATTCAGAAATATAAAATAAAGTAGTACAATGGGCGGTCTTATCGCTGAAAGCGATCTCTTCCAGACAACCTTTGGATGGAAAGGATTGTTAAAGTATGGAAGATTGGTCGCAGGTGCACGAGGAAAGTTATATAAATAGTAGTCAAAAACATAACATACCTACTCGTAAATAATAATCAGACTGGGTGGGTGGTGGTTTGTTCTCAGACTGGGTGTTATATTATAATTATTTTAAGCAAATATTTGAAAAAGCATGTAGTAATTATTTATCATATCTGGTATGAATACCTTATATCCGGCCAGCGTGTCTTTGGCCCAAGTTTCAGTATTTTAATGTAACCGCTACTAGCGTCATGGTCTACCTGATACCAAGATCAAGATCTTTTGTGGTCTACCTGATACCAAGATCTTTTATCATCGTCTATGCAACAGGATTTATGTAAAAAATATTCCTCATTGAACAAAATTCCAAATATAATAATGAACGTCAGTTTTAACCAAATAAATGCCTTTTCACTTTGACTTTATGGAGACTTTTCTTCATAAATACTTTCTTTCATCGCTCGAGAAAGTTAAAAGACACAATTTAAAAGTTTTGTCATTATAACAGATGACCCATCAGGGATTTTTTCAAGAAACCCTTGAAAAACCTTAAGTACTCCCATGGGATTCGTAAATTCAAATAATTGAATGCCATTGTGATAATTTTTATAACTTTTCACAAAATTATAATATAACTAGTAGCCAGAATTAAAACAAATTTATAATATAACTATTCTGCATCGGTAGTAGGTAAGAGTAGTAGAGCTCTTAAGGGCTCGTCCGGGGAAGTACTACCACCACGCCTTTTTCTGCCGCCCAGCAGCGTTGCTGTGTTTCGGTTTGAAGAGTGTGGTTGCCGGTGTGATTACAGGCACATGAGGCTGAGCATATGTATGCCTCAAGTTGATGGACGCAAGGCAGTGCATCGCGGGGTACGTTCCTATCGTGCGTGACTTGCGAGGCAATGCTTTGTTATAGGTGATGGTTACCACTTAACGCCAGGTGGGCCATATGCTTGTTCCATCAGCTAACTGTATAATAAAACAAGCTTTGCTTAGATGGTGCTTTGTGGAAAGTCCAATATTTATTTATTTACCTTTTTCTATAACCCGGTAGCACTCGCGGCCTTCGACACTGAAAACCTTTTACGGTTTCAGTTTTCCTGAAAATCGGTTCGATTTTGTTCGAGCCATCTTTTATCTGAGGTTTGTCGAATTCTACTTTCAAAAGCACGAAGGAACCGTAAAAACGGAAAAACAAAGTGCCAAGAGCACTAGTTAAGGATAAATAACAAAAAATATAAATAAATATCATCATCATGATCAGTTGTTCTATTCCGTGAACAACAAAGTCACGAAGAGTATCCACCTTACGATCCGCGCTCACTTCAATCAGTAGCTGCACTTCACTCATGTTGGCATTTTCACCGCCGATTCACTCACGTGGGCGGCGCTAGTCATGGGTGAATGTATTACAGAAATTGTAAACTCACCACAGATTTCACGGTCACTTGAGTGTTTTTGCCAGAATAGCATATCAGCTTGGAGAAATCCATACAAAAAAAATAGAAACAGCTTCACGACTTTCACTTCCGTCATCAATCATCAACTTAAAGAAGTCAACGGCAAGACACCTCCCATACATTTCCAGAAAGAACCATTTCCAAAGAACCATTTAAGGCTCAAAATCGCGCCCTTATAACCATATAAGGGCGCGATTTTGCGCCTTAAATGGTTAGTTATCCCGTACCGTGGTTGGTTATCCCGTAGTAAAATGGTTTAACTTTTGTTTAGTTTGCCACTGTCATTTTATATTCACAATATCGTTAACGAATCGATTAGGTCAGAAGCTAGTGCTAACCATCTTGATTGGATTCCCTCCTTGTTTTTGAATGCACGGTTCGTGCGTGTTTTATTAAAATCGGTCCATCTTCAGGGCTTCAAATGGAGCGTTTTGCTTGGCAATCTACATTCAGGAGAGCTCTGAATCGGCTTATACTGAAATTCAGTGGCTTGTGAGATAACCTTTATTGTTTCTGTATCTGGTACTCGTTTATTTTGACCAAGCCTCATAGCCCGTTTTTTTTGTTTCTTTCGCTTATGGAACTAGCAAATGGCCCACCTGATGTTAAGTGGTAAACATCAGTTATAACAAAGTCTCGCAGGTCACGCATGATAGGAAGGCGCCCTACGATGTTGGGTGGGAATCGAACTAAGTAAATAGTAGTAGAGCTTTTTGTAAAGGTCTCTTTGTAATAGTATTCTTTAAACTCTCGCGATCATAACATATATTGAAGTATTGAACATAGCCGAAACGTCGGGAAAATAATAAAGGTAAACGCGATGAATACCCGTGTAATTCTTCAATATGTCTCTTTGTAATGTCTGAGTGTTATAAATATTAATATAATTTATATACAATAAAAGTATATAAGTCTGAGGGGTCAACGCTTGCCTGAGAGAGCGACGTTGTAACTTATTGAATTTAAAACAAGATATAGCTTACAAAAATAGCTTATTTAAAAAGAAAAAGTTATGTCCCACTGCTGGCTGAAAAAAAAACAATAAACCGCTGTTTAAAACAATAGTCAAATCACTGTTTTTTAAATAATTAGCTGATGGAACAAGCGGATGGCCCACCTGATGTTAAATGGTAACCATAACCTATATGTGGTGTCTAGCCGAGTCGCGCTGGCAACACTAGCGACATGCTGGCGACACTTGCTTGGTGCGGGCGTGCTGGGCGGACGGCATAACCTCGTATAATAATATATTTGTGTTTCATTGGATCTAAAGAATCCCACAAAGTGGCGACTGAGGAGAACGTGAGTAATTTAACTCATTTTTACTGAAAAGGAAGGGATAGATGGCATTCCAAAGTAATTATTTTGCAGTTGAAGTTCAAGTTCCAATTCAATAAACAGAGTACGAGATCTACGTTGAACTAACATGTACAGTACGAGGGTACTGTATATTAGATCAAAGTATTACTTACGTAATTGAGATACCTGTTAGAAAAGGATCTAGAAAAATTTATCGCTGCATAATAATTTTACCTGCCTACCCTAACCTACGAAAACCTACTGTGAAAGAAAAGATTTTTACTTTGATCACTATGAAGGTAGAAATGTTTTGAAAATTATTAGCATTAACAATGCTGCCGTAGCCAAAATCGGCCTGGACGACACATCACATCATCATCAACCATATCTGTATGTCTTGACCCACGTCACCAGGTACTACAGTATATGGAATACCAACTACTGTAATATGTGAGTTTGTGCCAAATGTTAAAAGTATTTGGACGTATCTGACCACCTTAGACATCCTCAAAAATCTTTAAGTTGAAACTTGGTAGTAAGGGATGTGTGAGGATATTTACCGTGCCTGGGAATCAAAGTCTTGAGGCTGTTGCTATTTTACTATTATTTTTATTAGCAATTGGGTGAATGGTTTTTATATCTTTTATACCTACCTATTGCAACTGAAATCTAGACTGGAAAAACCAGCACCAGTTTTAAGGGCAATGCAACAAAGTAGCTATTCTATTGTTGCGCTGAGCATGAGCCACGACCTAAAATGAATAAACAATATCTAATATGAAAAGTGTTATGTTACAGGCTCCAAATACCGGTCATGTAAATAAAGGCCATGCAATAAGTGTCATCACATCAGAGACGACGAAAAGGCTATGTAATTAATCTCATCAGAAATGATGTAAAGGCCATGTAATTAATGTCATCAGAGATGATATAAAGGCTATGTATAATGTTATTAAAGATAACCAAAAAGCCATGCAAGAAATGTTTCATCAGAGATGGAAAACAAAGCCATGTATTTAATAAATGGTCATCGGAAATGACAAAAAGGCAAAAGAAATGAAAAATCATCAAATGCACTGTGTGTGATCACATGTGACAATATAATAAAAAATTAAAGGCCATGAATAATTCATTCATTTTGTTGATATGCATCGGAAACTGGATCACAAACATACTTAATAACACTTAGCTTTTAAGTGTTTTAGATGAAATGAAATTTATTTATTTAAAATCGTTAACAAACATTACAGTATTTTATTAAATTGGGTTTATGTTAAACATTTGCGATATTTCCTGTTCGAACAACATTTGTACCCAAACTAGAATAACCCAGTGTTATAGTATACCAATGCCAGGTGTGGCAGGCAAAACACAGGAAGATTATTGGGTATTATCTCGATTTCCGTTTCATTTGTAACTTACTATATACTTACCATTATCATTATAATTAATCTACTGGGTGGGTATAATCTACCTAGTTGATTATTCGTAGTGGTTGCTTTACTGTCAAAAGTTTATGTGTGTTGTGAATTTTACAATTTATAATAATATTACCGCATCTTTAGAAAGAAATAAAAATATTTGTTCCGTAAAAATACAGATATCAAACTACCTCCCATTATTAAAATGTGAGTAGGTATTATGTAAAGAGAAATTAAGAAGAAACTTAACCTACACAAACACGGCAATGCAACTGTTAACAGTTGATAACGCCACGAATATGCATAAATATGCTCGAATACATAATATAATTCAATGCCTTGACAATTTATTCTAATTATGTTATTATAACTCTGCTAATATAATATATGTAAGATAGACCATCATCATTTACAGCAAACAAGGCGGTCAAAACCACTCGGGTACGAACACTCCAAAAATCGACCGACCTGCTTGGTAGCTATTATAAATACTACATACTTATCTCATTTACATACTATCAATAGAATGGTAATCATAACTGCATATTTTGTTCATAGATTTTTGAGCTACCTACCTACATTGTAGAACACTATATAAATTCAAAACAGCCATACGTAAATCAAACTGTTTAAAAAGTGGTTAATCTATTTAAAGAAACTTCAACAGCATTTACGAAAATAAAATAAAGGTTATTTATTTTCTAAAAAAAAAAAACAATTACAGGAATGACGGAAACAAAAGCAGAAATTGTGTTAGTAGCAGTATACATTCTGTAGCTACAGCAGCAAAAGAGACTTGTGCCTATGTTCAAACATGGTGTATGGATGGAACATCCACGTGAAAATTAAAATTATTGTACCGATGCCTGTATACCTACTTAGGTAGAGACAGTCATACCTCACAATATTCTTGTATTTCCTGGATGATTGATAGATAATGCTATTAGCATTAAGTCTGCCTAGAACTACAATTTTATGTGTGAAAGTAAGTATTAAATAACCTATCTGCTTATCACAAGCCAATAGAACATTCAACTGGCTTAACTAATGACATACAACATAGTATGTAGGTACCTTGGTATTTATTACTAAGTGAACGAATGAAGATTTATAATAGACAATAATATAATAATCAAGTAAACAAAAGGAAAAGAATTACATTGGTTTAACTAAACTTGACAAAGTACAGTTTAAAAACTGGTTTTGAATAGAAATAAAATAACAGTAATACATAACAATTAAAAATAAATGTTTAAGCAATATTTTGATAGAAATTGGTATTTTACCCTGTTTTATCTGATAATGGAGAAAAAGTACTTTTTATCTCTACTTTTATTAACTTTGGCCTTGCACACAGTTCTTAATGTGTCAATAAGTAAGTTTTTCAATGTGTTGTATGATTTTGATATTGTTGATAAAATCTACTGGTCACTCAGACTGGTAGTGAGCAACGAACGTACTGACTTATAAAAGTTACCAGACTCTTTGAAGGCATGAGACATCTAATGAACGAAGCTGAATATATCAAAGCGTGTCTTCTTCTGGTAAGGATTCTACCAAAAGCTATATCAACTGTATTAATGAATTGAACCTATATCAATACCTTAAAGTCACATAGTATATTGACTAAGTGTACATACTACCATTATTACATTAGAGGTAGAATAAGGGTGATGATGATGAATAAATAAATTATGTTACTTATTTACCTAGATACTTAAAACAAGGTAAAATTACTACAAGAAGTTTTAAAGAGATAAAAGGTTTTATTATGAAAATTTTAACATTGTACCTATCTTGAAAGAACCTTGGTTTTCCATGATATGTCTGTTAATGGTCTGAGAGTGAAGAGACAAAATATGAAATCTAGATCTTCATCTTTGTTTTAAATTTTTACGCCTTTTCACACCCCCTGCTTCTGCGGACCTACATTCACCTTGAGTGTGTTTTAGATAGAGTACCGGCTGCAGTAGGGGCGATGGAACCTGACCTAAGTATTATCTATTTGATACTGCCATGGATACCTAATGAAAGTTATGCATAGCCTAGAGAACATTATCAATAATTGGATTGGTGGCACATTTGGTAAGTTCTTATACCTACATACCCCTAGTCCCTAGTTGTTCTAAAGGTCCTGTATAAACTTGTACATTTTGGTGTACCTGCCTATCTGGAAAATGGTGAGTATCTGAGTAACAGAATCAATCAGTGATTACATACTTCAATGGGTTAGGTAATTTGATAATTGGGTAATTAGAGACTGCTTCAAAGTATGATCGATTGTATCCGCACGGATCCTGGATCAGACCGGTGGATTGACCTCTTCTTGATGTTATGTACCTATTCCGGCAAGAACTAGATTAAGCTAATCAACACACAAAACAAACGCCAAGAGCTGAGTTGTTCTGCCCATGGAGGTAAATGTTCTGCCTGTTGAATTCTTCTTCTTCTCTCAATTTATGGCTCCTATCCGTCATTCGACAGACAATCATGCCAGTGTCAAGTGATTTGTATTGAATACTTTTTAGTCAAGTCAGTCCATAGTCAAGTGGGCCATCATTTGTTTCGAAGAAAATGGTAGCGGTTTTCTTCAAAACATTAGAAACATTTTCGGTCAGGATATCATAATATATACACTTTCATTCCAAATGCTTAAACTTTGTGCAAAGACCTTAGACGCAGTTGAGAAAAACAATTAAAATGAAAAAGCTATGTTGCTTCCCAAATTGTCAGAAAACTTATGGCCTGTTGAATTGAATTGAGCTATGAAGAAACTACTAGGAACCAAGTCAGGCTAAATTGTTCTTTCAGCTTACTAAAGAGGTTACATTCAAATTTGAAAACGACTGACAAAATCAATGTTATGATAATGATATTATTCTATTTCTATATAAAATCTGTTGTGCATCAGACAAGATTTATGAGTTATGTAGAATTGTGCTTTTATTCTTGTAGAAATATCCTTCTACTAATACGATGAATATGAAATCTATTCGTTCAATTAATAAATTGTATATGTACCTACAAAAATGTTCATGTTAATATTAACAATTAAAGCATCTTTCATGCTGATAGAATGTAAGAAATATTAGATTTAAACCAGCAAATAAAAGTAACAAGAGGTGAAATCGGCATGATTTTTATATGATGTCTCATCCAACTATTGTAACTAGTTTCCTTTTAGTATAGTTTATTGAATATGAATTGTAAAATTCAATCAAAGAGCACGAATGGATTGCCTTGACCACAGATAAACAAATATTAGTGCCTTGACTAACCTGTAAGTTCTACCAGTAGTTAAACTTTTTGAAATTTTAAAATTCCATATGTTAATCAATGTTCAATACTAAAGGCCGCAAATTAATAGAATGGCGAACGGAACGTTCAACATTTTGAATCGGTCAAATTATATTCTATTACCTGGTATTATTTTTAGGTTAAGGATTCAAAAAAAAAAAAGGAAAAGGGGAAGGAATATAGGTAGTGATAGGAAGAGGAAAGAGTTAATCAGTTATTATTTATAATACCTATAACTATTCCAAAATATTTGAAAATGTTAGTGTTGACTTAAAATGTTGTACCTACCTCTATACTATAACAGTAACTGTTAAAATTACTAATTTTACTATTTATTTCATCGTGTTTAATCTTTGTTCAACCTATGCTACATTTCCAATAATTTAGGTATGTACTTACATAATACAATATGTATTGAATATTGGTAAGTAAATAAGGAAATCAATGGTGACAATATAATCTAAAATGTAAGTAATAAATAATAGCGTTTGCAAAGGGCTACAAATGCTCCATTGCATCATGTGTGTTTTATACATTTTTGTGTACCTGTATAAGTTGTGGTTTGCTTTGTTTATAAATGTGTTATATACAAAGTATAATAATATAAAGTATAAACTAATCCATAACTATTAAACTGTGCCTTATACTTTCATGATTACTGACTCTTTTACAAATATGGTTTACTGTAAGTGTTCTGAAGTGTTTAAATTTTAATAAAGATGAGGATGTGGTGTCTAGCCGAGTCGCGCTGGCAACACTAGCGACATGCTGGCGACACTTGCTTGGTGCGGGCGTGCTGGGCGGACGGCATAACCTCGTATAATAATATATTTGTGTTTCATTGGATCTAAAGAATCCCACACTATACAAAACATTGCCTCGTAAATCACGCATAGGAACGTGCCCTAGGATGCACTGCCCTGCGTCTATCAACTTGAGGGATACAAATGTTAAGCCTCATGTGCCTGTAATTACACCAGCAACCTCGCTCTTCAAACCGAAGCACAGCAACATTGCTTGGCGGCAGAAAAAGGCGTTTTTCTTTGAATAACTTAGTTTTTTTGTCCTAAAAATAGAAGTACCGTGCAAATTCTACTTTAGGACCTATCTCTACTGATACAATACAAAAGACCATCCAACCACTTCTAGGCAGATAATGCTTCTAAATTCTGACCCGACTATTTTCAGTACAAAATATTGTTTTCACTCACCGAAATCCATTGTTCGCCTCTGAAAAGGACATGTAAAAGACGGCCTTATCTCAAAGGATGGTTGGAGCGTAGATTTCAACTTCAAATAAAAGACCTACAAACGTTTTTGTAAGACGTGGAAAAGTCCTGTCTAGGGTTGTCAAAAATGATTAGGGCCTTTTAGATAAACTTCAATGTTCTTCGAATAAAATATTTCCTGGATATTTACTTTAATACTCACACATCCTTTTATAGGGTTCCCACCCAAAGGGTAAAACAGGACCCTATTATTGAGGTTCCGCTGTCCGTCCGTCCGTCTGCCTGTCTGTCTGTCTGTCTGTCCGTTAGGCTGTATCTCATGAACCGTTATAGTTAGACGGTTGAAATTTTCACAGATCATGTATTTCTGTTGCCGCTATAACAACAAATACTGAAAACAAGAATAAAATAAATATTTATGGGGGCTCCCATACAACAAACGTGATTTTTTTGTCGTTTTTATAGGTAATGGTACGGAATCCTTCGTGCGCGAGTCCGACTCGCACTTGGCCGGTTTTATTTACTACTTATCACAGGTCAGGCAGTCTCTTTATCTGGGGCAAACCTAAATAGATATTCTACCATCTTGATTTCCGTTGATGGATGATTTTGCGAAGCCATGATATTTTTTTTAAACTAATCTTTGATGGCACCAGCAGTTGGCCCACCTGATGTTAGCTGGTTAACATAGCCTCGCAAGTCGCATAATAGGAAAATGCCCTACGATGCACTGCCCTGCGTCCGTCAACTTGAGGCATACAGAAGTATAGCCTCATCAAATCCGTAAACTTTGAATCCTCGCAATAGTCAAATTTCCAACAACACTTTTACCTATTATCTTAGACCTATCTCCTATTACCTATTACCTTAGTGGGCAAGAAAGCAGATTCTTTTTCAGAACCAGATGGCTCTTTTAAACGGGAACTGGCTTTAAAAATGTTTCTCGATAAATACTTTGAAATCAAGAAGAAGTAATATAATAATTATTTGACTTTCCTTATTAAAATTTGACGGAGTTTTTGAACACGTTACCTCAAGATGTTTTTCTTCACTGTTTTACAACACTGGCATTGAGCACATAAGTTTTTTGGAGAGAAAAATCTATAGTTGCTTTACCGGGTTCGATCTATCCTGAGATAGTTGTATATAAATTTATCTATTTGAGACACTAGTGACCTCTAGAATAATTATAGTCTCAAATAAGGGTAAATAACTTGTAGTCATTTACCAACATATTTAAAGAAAGCTCCAACTAAGAATGTATATTTTTTGTAAATTAATAAATATTGGTGGACATTCCACACAGCACGATCTCGCCTCAAACTAAGCCAAAGCTTGTGGTATGGGGACTAGTTAGCTGATATACTACTTATATAATTTTTTTGTAAATAAATACTTATGATATTATATAACACCCAAACAGAGAACAAACATCTATGTTCATTACACAAATGTTTGTACGGCACAGAAGGCAGAGCTACTACAAACTGAGCTGTGAAGGCTGTCGACTGTAGAGGTAATGATACTTATATTATTATTATAAATGTAGGTATGCAAATCTCACTACGAACTCAGTGCAAACTAAACCGCAAGCTTTTTTAAAAAATATGCATAACAAGTGAAAACGATGTGTTTGTTTGATCAGAATACCAAACGAGGAGCGCTTTTGAGCTACAGTTCCTCTCGGCACCGGGGTCGAGCTCATCCACACATATTAGATCCCTGGGTTTTTCGCACTGCCCGCTTTTCGTGATCATTTCTCCCCAATCTCATATACTTTGGAATTAAAATTTGTATAATAAAATAAGAATTTGCACGTCAAGGCAAAATATAATAATAATAAATTTATTTATTTGAACACAAACTACATACACATAAGAAATTAATTATAAATGAAATAATGAAACCTATATTACCTGGCTCTAACAACTGAATGTAGGTAACTATTCTTCTTATGCAAATAAAATATATTTATTAATTGTATTTAATGACATTAATATGTAATGTATGTATATGTTATTAAACTTTATGGTGTGTTTTTATGTGTTAGTTTTAAGTAAACTATGGAACTTGTGTCTGAAATATAGATTATTATTATTATTTATCTTTAATGAGCTACCGAAGTTTTTCCGCCAAGCTACAACATTAACAGTTCAAGATTTTTTTAATAAAGTCTTTTATGGTAGGCAACGCAACTACAATGCCCCTGGTGTTGATGTCCATGAGCGACAGTGACGGCTTACTATCATGTAAGCCATATACCGGTATATATAGGTTCTGTGCCTATCTTAAATGCGTAACATGACGTGTAATATGCTTACCAAATAAATGATTATTGATTATTATTATTGATTACCTGTTTATCTGTCTGTTAAAAAAAAAGCGTGAACAGAAAAATCTATTTGGCAGATCTCATCACAATCAGACATGTGCTACTAAATGTAGGCGAGGGACAGATGGAAGCTTGAATAAATTACTGAATCCCTTTGTGAACCTTTTTGTTACAGATATAGCGCAAATACGGGAGCATTGAGAGTAATAATGTAGTTGGCAATCAGTAGGGGTGGACTAAGAATTTACATAGTATTTTAGGATCTGTTGTTACAATCATTGACAGCCCTCGCAGCTTAGTTGGTAGTAGCTCTGCATTCTGCGTTGTGGGCCGTGGGTTCGATCCCCACCGAGAACAAATATTTGTGCGATGAACATAGATGTTTGTTCTCTGTCTGGGTATATTAGATAAAAGTGTTTTTTTTTTCATTTATGTAACAAGGTGTATTATTGTCAGCTACTTGGTTCCCATATTACAAGCTTTAATAGCTTAGCTAGATTGTGCTATGTGGAATGTCCACCAATATAATTTATTTATCATCGTTTTGTTTTTCTGCCTGTTCTGTTATTTTTTTTTAATACATTTTACTGATGGAACAAGCAGATGGCCCACCTGTTGTTAAGTTGTAACCATCACTTATAACAAAGCAATGCCTCGTAAGTCACGCACGATAGGAATGTGCCCTACGATGCACTGCCCTGCGTCCATCAATTTGAGGCATACAGATGATAAGCCTCATGTGCCTGCAATTACACAGGCAACCACACTCTTCAAACCGAAACACAGCAACGCTGTTTGGCGGCAGAAAAAGGCGTGGTAGTTCCACAGCTCGTCTAAGGCTTTTTTCTTCCACTGATAGTTTTTCAATTATATACTCATAATTTGGGCCCCTCATTAGACATAACCTCTACTCTAGACTTGGATAGGTACCATAAAGCATTCGTACCAAAACATCTGAGTGGATGTGTACCGAGCCTGAGAGTCACAGAAGGTTTCAATCCCTTGTTCGTTTGATTACAAAGAAGTGGGTAGTGCATTAAAAAAGCTATTTGGTACGAAAACTAGTTCAGACCAAAATTAAGCTTATACTCTGCAACTTGGTTAATTGTGATTTTTTTTAAGTACTTTATGAAGTTTTATACAATCTTCAAACTACGCTATAAAAAGTTATTTATTGCCTATCTGCCTATTGTGTTTGACGTCGTATTTTTATGAGTGTATAAGTTTAGTGCGGTAAAACAAAACTAGATGTCGCTATACATAAGTACAAAACTCTGGAACGCGCAGACGAAAACGCACGGGCGCGCATCACCCAAAACATAGAACATTTTTATGTTGCGAAAGATCTCACCAGAAATATAAATTATATATATTTATATATTTCGTGAGCTTTTGACAAAAGCAACTATATATTTAATCTCTATATATTTCTATTTACCTATGGCAAAAAGTGCCCGACTATGACTATCGTTTTTTTAAGTTGGTTCTTTATTATTTTAGGGTTATTTATCAGGGTTATGTGTTCCATATATAGGGTTATAGCCATCCGTATGCCTCTCCCCTGCATGGACGCAGAGCAGTGCATCATAAGATAAATAAATACATAATAAATAAATATTGGTGGACTTTCCACACAGCACTATCTAGCCCCAAACTAAGCAAAGCTTGTAATATCATCATATCATCAGAGGCAATGCTTTGTTATAGTTGATGGTTCCCACTTAACATCAGAGCTTTTTTAAACAAAAGTTATATAAAAAATAGTAATTTATCAAAGATCCTGTATGTACCCTGTTTAAAACAATTGATGTACCTAGCTCATAATAATTGCTTGATTTTTGAAACAATTGAGTTACTTTTAAAGTTGGTTTGAAGCAAAAATCGGGATTTAAATGAAATACACGGCCTTACCCCGACACAGAAAAAAACTATTGGAACAAAGTTTGAAGAATGACGAAAAAATACTTGAAGACGAAAAACCAAAACAAACAAAGCTTTGTTCCCAACAAATTAACATGTTAATAAACTACCAAACGAAATCTCGCAGAAAGCCGATTTAATCAAAGAACATTGGGAGTTACTTCAGGGAGTTTCAGGAACCTACATAATTAGTCATTTAGAATTCTACCCACGTCAACACGTTATTGTTACGTTAATATATTAGTAGTATGCTTATTTCTTGATGTGTTTTTTTATACAAACACCTGATTAAGTGGTAATCATCATCAATAACAAAGCATTGCCTCGTAAGTCACGCACGATAGGACCGTGCCCTACGATGCACTGCCCTGCGTCCATCAACTTGAGGCATGCATATGTTAAGCCTCTTGTACCTGTAATTACACCGCCAAACAGCTCTACTACACTTAAATCCTGTGCATGGACGGAAATTTTATAAATAAGTTATATTAGAAACTGAAACAGCTTCAAGACTCTGGACCCCAGGTACGGTAGATATTCCCCCATATCTCTTAGAACAAGAACCACCTCAAGATGTTTTGAAGTTGTCTAAAAAGAGTAGTCAGAGGTACTCCCAA
Organism: Chloroclysta siterata; assembly: GCA_932294275.1. Classification (NCBI taxonomy): domain Eukaryota; kingdom Metazoa; phylum Arthropoda; class Insecta; order Lepidoptera; family Geometridae; genus Chloroclysta; species Chloroclysta siterata. The sequence continues at coordinate 23,978,929 of OW028592.1, read as the reverse complement.
ATATAACATTTGTGATATACTCACATTTTGCAGCTATTGGCACATCACACGTGGCAAGTGGCAAGTTTATCGTCGCTGTTAGAATACTAAGTGGTTTCCTCTACGTAATTTACTTATTTTTAAGTTACTCATTCATATTGTGATTTTCTGTGAATACAATAACCCAGTGCTCCAAAACAGTTAAGGAAAACACCAACAGGAAACCAATTAATAATCCAGTAGTGTCGAAAGGCTTGCAACCCGTTACGTAAACTGACTTTGAATTACGTTTCAGGTTTCTGAGAACAATTTTTATTTCGAACTCTCGACGAAATAAAAACTGTCAAGCCAATTTTCTCTGTAGTAAAGTTTACTGCCAGGTTTTAGAGTTCCGTACCTCGAACAAAGCGTAAGCCTTAGAGAATCACTTTGATATTAATGTCTGTCTGTCTATTTTCTTATACAATTAGCTGATGGAACAAGCCGATGGTTCACCTGATAATAAGTGGTAACCATCACCTACAAAGCATTGCCTCGCAAATCACGCACGATAGGAACGTGCCCTACGATGCACTGCCCTGCGTCCATCAACTTGAAGCATACAGATGTTAAGCCTCATGTGCCTGTAATTACACCGGCAACCACACTCTTCAAACCGAAACACAGCAACGCTGCTTGCTTTTGCGGCAGAAAAGGGCATGATTTGATTGACTATTTTAGAAACTATGTTTCACTACAATTTATACGAATTATAAAGGTAAATAATCACACAAAATAATAATTGCAGCAATAATCACATCTCCTATCTGAATTTTAATAGGTACATCAGGGGTTAAAAATAAGGGGTTAGAAATACATTAAAAAATTTACTTCAAAATGAACATACCTTGGTACATACCAAGGTACGTTCATTTAGATATTTTGTTTTTAGTAAGTACTCTATGTAAGTACTATAAGTGATAAGTGTATGTACAGTGTACACTATCCACTTATAGTACTTATAAAACTACTAAAAACAAACATGCTGACAAACTAACTGATGAAATAGTTCGAAAAAATGCCAAAAACTCGAAAAGGCTACAAACGGTTGTAATAATTTACGGAAACATAAAAGAACCCTCAAGGACCGAGTTTGGCTCGCATTTGTCCGCTTTATTTTATACATATTCTAGGGACCTGTGTTTTAGTGGCTTGCCCCGGCAGCGGAAACCATTTCGTTGCGTTTGCTAGTTAGTAATCGTTACTTACAGAAAGAAAAAAGGATCAATAATAAATATTTCACACGGTACTATCTAGCCCCAAACTGAGCAAAGCTTGAACGATGAGAACCAAATTACTGATATCTACATCTACACTATCAACATCTAGAGGTACATCTACACTAATATTATAAAGAGGAAAGATTTGTATTTTTGTATGTAACGAATAGGTTCAAAAACTACTGGTCCGATTTCAAAAATTCTTTCATCATTAGAATGCTACATTATCCTTGAGTAACATAGGCTATATTATATTTTCAAAAAATCAGGGATCCTTACTAAAACTCTAATAATGTAACCCAAGGTGGAAAACAAAAACCTTACATCGCGTGCGCTGCGAAAACTATTGATGATAGAACAAAACAATGTACTACGATTTTGTAGAACACGTCATCATCTACAAAAAATGTCACAACAGCATATGTCTAACTATTATAGTTATGTCACAATATTTGTTCTTTTATTATAAAAAAAATATTAAAATGCCGCCGCTAGAAAAGGGTCTTTATTTGTGCCTTGGTATTAATCCTTATCCAAATAAATCATTTCATAATTAAGACGGTTTCAATACCTATAGATTAATTCTAAAATTTTTCAAATCGGACATTCCATTCAAAAGATATGACGAAATTAAAAATGTTAACGGGTTCACGGGTCACGGACGGGGTGCGATTTCACTCACTCAAGGAGAAGGGCATGTAAATGTATGAAATAAGTAAACGCGAGACTCGTACCTACGCTCTTAGTTTATCCTAAAATGTTCAGAAAATGTATATCCACCCATGTGAAGCTGGGACAGGCCGCTAGTAATACATAATAATATACCACATTTTTGGTTTATTTATGCTTTTTTTTATTGTGACTCAATACGTACACCTAGTCTGTTAGAATTATACTAAATTTAAGTTTTTGTTCTCATGTAAGTGAATGTTATATTCTCAATGGGAAAAATAAATATCTAAAATACACTGTTCGTGTGTGCCTGTATATGTGGTTTAGGCTGGTGTAGGATGTGTAGGATGTCAGAACTTCTAATGATGGAAAAAACACTTTTTTGGCACTTTTAAACTGTTTATTTCGCAGCAAATGAAAAGCTTATATAGTTGGTTTTCGACAAGTCTTAGACGAGTAGTTAATTTTGAACCATAGACAAAATCTATATTTTTAATATTATTTCTGTTGGGATGCCAACTTACACTTTTTTTTGTAAATACCTATGTACTTTGATATTGTTTTATTAACTTTTTCGAATTAAAAAAACTATTGGCCAGTCAGCCTACTTATTCAGTGTATTTATCAGCTTTATTCAGTGTATTTTACACTGAATAAATACAGTTAGGTTGGAAAATAAGTGTTGTCCACAATATGTCCAATGTCCAATTTGTTCAATAGGTTTCGCAGGTAATGTTTCAAATCACATGACTGAACTCAGTTAAAGGTGCCTTCATATGTTAGTAAATGAATATTAAAAGTGAATTTATGACGCCAAGCAGCGTTGCTGTTTTTCGATTTGAAGAGAGTGGTAGCCAGTGAAATTACAGACATAATTATGAGGCTTAATATCTGTATGCCTGAAGTTGATAAATAAATAAGTAAATAAAAAAAAATATATAGGTGGACTTTCCACACTGCACTATCTAACCCAAACTAAGCCAAAGCTTATAATATGGGAACCAGATAGCTGATATAATACATATTTATACTTTTTTTTTTGTAAATATTTATTTTGCGACACAAAAACATACACTATCGTGGACTTAAGAGGCAATGCTTTATTATAGGTGATGGTAACCACTTAACAAGAGAGCCATCTGCTTGTTCCACCTGCAAGTCCTAGAAAATATATAAAAGTAGGATTATCATATTATATATTATATTACCTAGTTTGAAGGCGCTTTGAGTGAAATTATGTTTCACAATGCACTGTAGGTATTCCTATTACTGGCCACATTATAATGACAAATTGTAATTCGAATCGAGCAGGTTTTATTGGAGTTGGAACTTAATAACTTTGTGGTACTTGCATATGAAACTGAAATTAAGAAATATCTGATTGTGGAACATAAAACAAGGAAAAATAAAGTAAAAGAATTCAAAAAGAAACGTCACTGTAGCACTTGTCATTGTAAAATAGAAAAAATAAACACGTATGTGATCCTTAGGCATGGTAGACATCATCATACGAAAGGCAAATGAACACATAAGCAGGAACAATGTCGCCGTGGCCGAAAACGGCATACACTACATCATCGTACTATTTATTTTATGAATATGAAATATATTATTGAAAACTTTTTATCAACATCTTGTGTATGGGAAAAAAGAGATCCATTAGTGTTTTAAATCCCACGACCTTACGAGAAGGCGGCTCCATTTCGTTAGAGCACTTTCATTAGACCACCGGTTACGAAGAGATCTTTGAAAATACCAGAATTCTTATTTAAATACTTTGTTCAATCATAAATTCAGCACCTCATTTATCTTCTCAACAAGAAAGACCTTATTCAAGAGTGCTTAAAATCTAAAATTACAAAATCCAGAACGATATTATGCAAAGATAGCGTAATTGTATTCATTTGTATGTAAATTCTTTGGATGGTTGCACCGGACCACAGGTTGGGTAATGATAGGTAGCTGGTTCAATGCTCTACTGCTGACAAAATAAGAATTAGAATTATTAATTATAAAACTGTGTAAATTGGTCTTACAGTAGGTAATTTTGTTCCAACAGTCCATAATAATCTTAGGATAAGACTACTTCTATGGATTATAGGCAGCGCTGCTTGGCAAGGTAGATTATCTACTTTGTTAGGCAGCAAAAAGCTGAGTCTGGACCTTTTTGGCATACCACTCTGCATAGGACGGGACTGGCTAGGACCAATTTCCGTACCTAATACCTACCAGCTTTGTTTTATGTCTTTTATTTTAATTTTTATTGTTATATCTTTTTGATTTGGTAGATACCTGCCTACTGGTTTTGCCTGTACCTGTCCATTGTCTGCTTTGTGTACCTACCTATGTCAAATTAATGTATATGTGTGTGTGTTTAAAATCAAATAAATAAATTATGGAGCATGGTTTAGAAGAGATACTAGCATAACACTCATTCTAAGATATAAACAAATAGACAAAGATAATAAAATAAATCGTGTTGTCACACATCGTGCGTACTATGCTGTGTATAGAATGAAACAGCTGTCATTCCTAGACTGTGACAACGTACTATTACTTTCTCTATGGCCGGGCCACAGAATTGCATGACAAATTCTAGGCTAACTGAATCCTAGCGGGGTCGGCTATTAGAATATTTAAGTGCGCTACTGGTCGCTTTTATACTGTGCGAAATTTAAGATGACTTACTGTTGTATTTTATTTTCAGCAAATTCGAAAATAAAACAAATAAAAAAGTTTGTAAACTTAAGCTGAGTTTTTAACAAACTAATAAAGTTCATGGTGATAAATGAATAAAATCAATTAAGAAAAAAAATATAAGTGCAAATAAATAATCCTTATAACAAATAAATAATAATGGTGGATATTGAACCAAAAGCCACCATAAGATATTTAAGAGTAGTAGAGTTCTTTGTAAAGGGCTCGTCCGGGGAAGTACTACCACCACGCCTTCTTCTGCCGCCAAGGAGCGTTGCTGTGTTTCGGTTTGAAGAGTGTGGTTACCGGTGTAATCTGCTTGTTCCATTAGCTACTCGTAGTAATATAAAAAATAAAAAAATATTTAAAACTTATTAGATTTTAGCATCGTTAGTAAATATGTATGTTATTTATGATAAGATATTGAACAATGATGAAAGCTAAATTTAATTTAAAAGTATCAAAATTGTGGATAAGACTTTAAAAAACTATCCAATAGTTTCCTTATAAATCTCAATACCAATAGCCGTAAAACAGATACATTATTGCAAGTGAAAAGAGCACCCTTATTGGCAAACAGGTTCGCTTTCATTATTCTACGCTGCCGTGTCACGTGATATACGATCGGGTTGGTACGCAAGGGTATCGTTCTGGCCTTGTTTGTTTGTGATTTAGTAGCTAAATCACTTGCAAGTACTGGCCCTATTCTTTTATGTAATATACTGTATTATGTTAATGTTTCGGCATATTATGTTAGTTAGCATAATATCCACGAATCTCAACTTGATCCTGGCAAGATTGTCAAAATGACGGACAGGAGCCACAAGTGAGTAAAATTAAATAAAAGTGGCAACAGACTTATCGGCCATTTTGAATAAGACTATTTATGTCAAAGTCTTAGAAATCTTCAAAGAGTCTGGAGTACCAAATTAATAAGAACTCCAGACTCTTTGAATCTCTCTCAATCTTTGAATCTTTGATCTCGTAAGATCTGAGGGGATATCTACCGTGCCTGGGGATCAAGGTCGTGAAGCTAATTCAGTTTTTAGATACCGAAATCTGAGTTATAAAATATAGGTGCCTATCCAAACGCAGCACAGAACAGATGGCACGAATAATTTAATAATTCAGCCCCGCATGGCGGTGAAAATATTATCGGAATAATATCTTAGGCTTTATCAGACTAACATTAGTGATTACTTTCCCTTGAACGAATAATAATGCGCGGTTTCCGATTGTAATGCCATTCGTGTGCGAGAATTCGAAATGTGCCATTACGTTTGTTATTTGGAGGTGTCACATTATTATGATTTTGACATTCATACATTCTGAGGGAGGCCTTGCAATAATCAGAGTCAAACCGCCAGTATAAGCTTATTTTTGTTTTGACAGCTCTTATAGCGGCTGTCAGTGCCTTCATGCCTTGTGCCATGCATGCCTTGTCAGAGCCTTAAGGCGAAGACAAGAGCTAATGAGCTAATTTTGATCGATACAAGTTATCCTACTCAAAGTTTGCTTTGCTAGTTTTTGTAATTATGGAAACTTTGTAATGATTTTTTTACTAAACTGATTTGACTGAGCTGAGTTTAGTGATTTTATATCTTTCAACATGTCGAAACGTGCGAGCGAGAAGTATATTATAGAGGTATTTAAGAGTTTCAAAGTGATCCTTGTGATTTTATTCAATAAAAAGGTAATTCAATTATTATTTTCTTTTTTTATTACATTAAGAAGTCAAAAGTTCAAATTAAAATACCTTTTGACTTCTTAATGTAATAAAAAAAGAAAATAATAATAATAAGCAAAGAAACTACCGGACCTGTTTTTCTTCTTGGTGTGACACTTGTTCTTTCGAAAGAGTTTGTTGAAAGGATTTTAAGTGCATCTCAAAGAGGCTCCTTTCAAGCACTCCCCACCAGTAACAAAACTATGATGTTGACGAAATTTTAAGAGATGGGATCTTGGTTATCTAAATTTAACTTTTTCGTTTATCTCAAACACCAGGCGTTCTAGAATAAAAATAATGTTTTGGAATTTACAAATAAAGCCTCTTTACACATAACTTGATATATTTAGGTAAATTCTTTTTATTGAACCCTATATCTTAATAGTAATAAGCACTTATCCTATTTAAATCATATACTTTCCAAGAGAAACGAATTTCAGGAAGGAACGAATTTCATGCAGATCGGATCAATAATGGTTCAAAAGTTAGGTATATACCTACAATGCACAATCGCCCAAGTTGTTTGGAAGATCTTCGTTCGCTTCGCTCACTCAATCAATTGCATGAGAACGACACGAGCTTGACAGATGCCCACGCCAATCTAATATCATTTTCATACAATTGATCTATCTTCAAACAGAAAATGAATCTTGTCATTTCCGTTTCTTAATTTGCCTCTTACAACCCCGGTGATAAAGGGTTTATTCCAGAACCACTACGGCCAAACAATATCGAAACAAAAAATTGTGCTTTGTGTGGGTTGCTCAATGTGGGTAGTATTTGGACGTACCTCTAACTACTCTCCTTAGACATCTTTAAATAATTTTAAGTTGGTACTTAGTAGTAACAGACCAGAACAGGTAAGGGCATCATCTTTGTTGTTGTTTTTTCTTAAATTTCTATGACATCTTGTGTTTGTTATATTGATATTTAGTTAATGTAATTGGTGTGCAACCGTTTTAATTAAATGTGTGTAAATAAATAAATAAATCTACCTGCCTGGAGATCAAAGTCGTGAAGCTGTTTCAGTTTTCTTTTTTTGCTATCTGTCAGATAAAAATATTTCCATCTCTTTTTTAAACTTGTTTGCCTTGTAAGCGGCCAGATAGCGTTACACTGAGACGGTAAACCCCGCCTTTAATGAGATACAATACAGCCAGTCAATAACCAAAGATCGTATCCTCCCTTTCTATTATGAATCAAAATATTCCAGCGAAACTCAATAAAGATAGTTGGAAAGATTGCCGCCGAAACCCCGACATAACAACATTACGTAGTCCGTAGATTTTTTGTCGACTTTTTCACAAAAACGACAGAAATATAATACAAAAGTTCAGCCGATAAGTTTGTGATTTCAGGTTTCGACGAATGAACAGAGACGTAGTAATTTAAACGTTTTTCTTTCGTTCGAATTGCTAATATAATATTGAATAGAGGTTCGCGGAATTATGAGAAATTATTTCAGCTTTTTATAGATGAAAAATGGCTTGGATAATCGTCATCATCATTGTCAACCTTCAAGAACGCACGAACCCAAACGAAAAAACGTGTCTTAGATAACTTATTAGGGTATACCTATTTTTAGAAAATAAATACAAATCATCATCAAATATTTAATTAGGATAATTCTAACTGCATCGACAAATACACGTTCACAAAAACAACTAAGGACAAAAACAAAACAATATGTGTACAATAAATTAGTTTTATTGTCTGCAGCTAACAATGCGACGTGCGTTCTGATTGGTTGAATTTATGTTACTGTCAAATGATTCGAGCGCTAATACTACGCCTGAGGCACAGTACAAATTTGATTATATTTACCTTTTTCTATTATGCCTACGCCTCACTAAATTCAATTGGCACCACACTGCAGCTTCAATATTGTATTCAATATATTCAATATTACATTGTAACAAGGATCATACAAAAGAACGGTAGGAACCAAGCCGTAAGTTTGTTGCCCGTTCTTCTAGGCTTTGGTCGCGTGGAACTGGCACCTAGAGTCACCTAGCTTTATGACGTTTCAAAGTGATCCTTGTGATTTTATTGAATAAATACCTTTTGACTGACTTTGACTACTATAGGTACTTAAGTTTTTGGTTATTATGTGAAATTATATTTTATTTTACTTGGCAAACCAACAGCTTATGCAGCATAATTAAATAGGCAAATAAATTCAATATGATGAGAAAGTTGCAATTAAATTGTATCCTAAATGATTACATGCTATAATTAAGTTGAATATGGAGGATCATTAATTACAAACCCTGACATCTGCATTACCATTTACCTATATTCGCAATAAAGTTATTATGATTTTTATCAATATGAAAGCTGCACATTAACTGAAACTGTCAATGATAACTAAAAAAACTTCAACTTTTAAAACAGGCTCAAAATTGTAGGGCAATCTCAAATTTTACTTACTTGTATCTATACAGATTTTCATACGTAAGCCTCGACATGCTGAAAAAAGCGGATATGAGTTTTTAAGAGTAGTTGAGCTCTTTGTGAAGGGCTCGTCCGGGGAAGTACTACCACCACGCCTTTTTCTGCCGCCAAGCAGCGTTGCTGCGTTTCGGTTTGAAGAGTGTGGTTGCCGGTGTAATTACAGGCACATGAGGCTTAACATCTGTATGCCTCAAGTTGATGGACGCAGGGCAGTGCATCGTAGGGCACGTTCCCATAGTGGTATTAGAAAAATATTTAGAAACTCCATTTTGACAAGGTTATAAGAGTTTTATTTTGTAAGTCAAATGCAACTGACAGTACCCAATCCACGTTCATCAACAAACTCTCTGGGCAGGCTCGCATTCCATACACGTCCGAGTATGGACTCGGCAATTCTGGCTAGTATTTGCAATTCTGATAGACACTCCCGATTCACACAACGGCAATCGTGTCGAGGCACCGATTCGTGAGCCGCTAACCTAATATGAAATAATTTATCCGTTTAGGGCGAAGGCAAGAGCTCTCTCTCTTGTCGTGTCACTAGTTTCTTTCGAAACAGTGTGGTGAAAGGATTTTAAGTGCGCCTCAAGAGGCTCCTTTCGAGCACTTGACATAAGTTAAAGAATTTTTTAGGTTCTACGACATCCTCTCGATTAATACCTAGGTACACACGGACACGGATTTAAGCACTTGTCAAGAGCTAATTTAAGTCTCGCTTGCACGTTTCGACAAGCTGAGAATAAAATCACTAAACTCATTTTCGAAAAATTGCAATGAACTAAGTTGTATGCAATCACATTGCACATGGTTTAGTAAAAAAATAATTATAATCGATACAGGTTTTTCTACTCAAAAGTTTGCGTAACTAGTTTTCGTACTACTTAAAAGTTTAAGCGCCCGGATTAGAAATATACATTTTGCGAAACCCGAAAGGGGTGAATAAATCTAAAGGGCAGTACTATATAATATAAGTTATTATTATATAGTTTATAATAACAACTTATGTAACACTTATTTCTTTCTTTCTTCTTTTCTTTCTTTCTTCTTTTCTTTCTTTCTTTCTAACTGCTTTGCTTTTAAAAACAAATGGAACTTATTTGTTTTAAAATAAGTTCCATTTGTTTTCATATTTTTTTTATATTCACTGTAAATTCATCCCATATTGTTTTTATTTTATTTATGGGTGTGTTTGCATATGTGGTCGTTATGTGAGGATGATTAACCACAGGTTATTTATTTAATTATAAGGGCTGCTATAATTAAATAAATAACCTATGGTTAATCGTCCCATAAATAAATTGAAAATTGAAATGAATAATTGAGTTATTATTTTGCTAGACAAAGTCAGACACAATTTGTGAGTCAGACACAACATTGTTATTGAATAAACAAATTGAAATAAAAATAATGACATTGTTTTGATGGTAAATAAACCAATAAAAGTTGGACGATCAATTGAAACAATTCAGTTACAGTAGCGGTTCAATGGCACGGTAGCGGCGTGTTTCATACAAAGCACCTTGTCGTCGTTCATTCAAATTGGCTGTCAGTGTGCAAGCCTAGTGTAGAAGCCGCCCGTTGGACAGACCTATTGCCTGAATCCAATCGAGTGGAACGGCGACGGCCATCAGTTTTTGACGCACTGCAGGGAGATTTGAATGATTGATAGACGAGTTTTATATTGAAAACTTAATGTTGCTTTTGGAACGATTGGTTGTGCGTCATTTTTTGACATTTGCTTTTATCATTGGATACCTACCATGACATTTAACATAGTGGAAGTTTGGCTTGTTTCGACAGAAGAATTTATTATATGAGCGAAAATGCTTCGAAAGTTTTGACCACCACCACCATTTTTTTCAAAAGAAATGTCGGTGACTTTAATATGGACTGACTTGGCTAAAAAGTATTTAACTTTACTTATTATAAATAAATATTGGTGGACATTCCACGCTACACTATCTCGCCCCGAACTAAGCCAGCATAGTAGAAGTCAAAGCTTTTGCTATGGAACCAGATAGCTGATGTTATACTTATGTACTTTTTTTGTTGTAAATACATACCTAATATTATTATATAACACCTAGGCAGAGAACAAACCTCTATGTTCATCACATAAATGTTTGTCCTCAGTAGGGATCGAACTCACGGCCTACGGCGCAGAAGGTAGAGCTGCAAATGAGCTGTGAAGGCTGTTAATTGACGATACGTACATGAGTAAGCCTCAAGAGTATAAATTAAGAGTAGTAGAGTTCTTGGTGAAGACCTCGTCCGGGGAAGTACTACCACCATGTTTTTTTCTGCCGCCAAGGGTTGTCTTGGGTTGTCGGTGAAATTACAGGCACATGATGCTTAAAATCTGTATGCGTCTCGTTGATGGACGCAGTGCGGTACATCGCAGGGCAGTACATCGTAGGGCACGTTACATCAAGTGGGCCATCTGCTTGTTCCAAAAAAAAGTTGTTAAAAAAAAAAGCCTGCAGACAAATAGGCACACCGATTTTGTAAAGTCGCGACTGTGTAATCCAGTAATGTATCGCCTAGGCAATTTAGTTTTTTGCTGGTAAGCCATTTGCACGTCCACGTAAATAAAAATAAGTCACGAATACAGACAAAACTGGTATAAACCGCTTTTTGCTGGACACCTGTTTAACAATAGCACAAACGAAAACCAGCTTTCTGGGTTAAGGTTTAGGGTCGATAGTTGATACTTTACTTTGTAAGAGAATAAAAACGTGAGTGCCACTGACGGGACATAAATAAATTCTTGTTTAAGTCAATATGAGCCCGTTTTATGAGGTCACCTTTTGGGTCAAAAGGCCCATGTAAGACGTTTAACTTAATTTCGGAGGAATTTGTTCAGGTCTATGCTCTTATTTTGTAAGTTTATAGTTTGCTATTGAAAAATGTGTAAATAAATATAATTTATCAACAAAATATCGTCAAAATATCAAGTTCTTCGTAATAAGGGTATTTAAGAATAACTATAATATTAAAATATAGGCAAATGAGTACTTCCTCTTGTTTTTAACTATAAATATTGGGTTCATACTATAAAATTCAAAAGATTTTAGAGGAAAATTTCACTCAGTTCATAAAAATGATCCATGTTAGATAGATCCTTATGAGATCTGCATGTAATGACTGTTGAAAAAACCGGGCTAGCAATTTAAAAAAATAGAACCACATAAAGTACAGTTTGGCCGCAAACCCGTCGCCGACTCCGAATCCCTAAAAATTTGCATATATTTTTACGGTTCAGCAAAAATATCATTTTGATCGAAACAAGTTTTCCATAACAAATTTGCTGTGCAATGCAAAAGCTGGTATACTTATAATTTCCACGATTATTTTCAGAAGTTTATGATCTGCATTAGATAAAACTGATCTAACTATTACCTATATTATTTTTAAAGATAGGTGACATTTGCGTATTGTATAATAATTAATTGAATTTTGACATTATTTTAGGTTTAATATAGTCCCAAAAGTTATTACCCGAGTGGGATTTGAACCCACGACCTTCCTCGTATCAAGTCGTGGTCGTGGTTTCAAATCCCACTCGGGTAATAACTTTTGGGACTATATTAAATCTTTGTGATTTTCCTTAAGTGTAGGTAAACACTTTAAAAACTAATAAAAATTATTTTAGGTATTATTAATTAATATCAAGTTCACAAATGTTTGTACGCAGGACTGTAACTAGTAAGATGTAATTATGCTCATTTTTGAGGTTCCGTCCCGTAAAACGGGACCCTATTACTAAGACTCCGCTGTCCGTCTGTCTGTCACCAGGCCTCATGAACCGTGATAGGTAGACAGTTGAAATTTTCACAGATGATGTATTTCTGTTGCTGCTATAACAACAAATACTGAAAAGCTAAATAAAATAAATATTTAAGGGCATACAATACAACATACAACAAACGTGATTTTTTTTGTCGTTTTCCTTCCCTGCGTGCACGAGTCCGACTCGCACTTGGCCGGTTTATATTTGTACATTAAGACGAATATAAACCTAAGCTTACTCTCTGCAAATAAATGTTTCTGATTTCTCTTTAAAAATAAACAAAGCGTAAAAACTTATCAGCACAATAACTTGTAGTAAAAACGTGTTCGTATTTTAAGGACAAGGAAATCTGTAGCATTTGTTTATCCAACTGCTTAAAAGTACCTTCTACCTGGACCTTTTTCCTATCTAAGTAACATAAATGTTAGTAAAATGGTAGGAACAAAGTTTCACTTCAGCGTATCTTGAATGAAAGATTTACAACACAAAATGTTCTTCGATAATCAACCTTAAATCGTCGGAATAAAGCTTCATTTGTTCTAGGGATAGTTTCAAAGTGTTAACGGTTAAGATGACCTTCTGCCCGATTGGGTAATGTCATTATTAAATCAGTTCTATTGGTTTCCGAACATTTGGAGGCAAATAAGACGTACCATTTTACTTAGGAATAATAATAATTCAGCTTGTAAGCCTTAAAAAAATAAAAAGAATAAGCTTCACGACTTTAATCTTCAGGCACGGTAGATATTTTCAGATATCCTCAGATATTTTGTACCAAGTAACAAAAGTTATTTTAAGATTCTTTGAGAATATCTAAGAGGGTAGTCAGAGGCACATCCGCTATTACAAGGCTCATTATCACATTTTGCATTAGTTGGTTTTACATACGTGACGGGTTGCAAGCCTATCGCCGTGAACGCAGTCATAAAATAACGCCTGTTTTAACCAGGGGTAGACCAACCTTGCCTTCACATTCCCTCGGGCTTAAAATCTGAAACATCTTCACGACTTTGATCCCCAGGCACGGTAGATATCCCCTCAGATCTCTCAGTACCAAGTATTTACTTAAGACTCTTTCTTACGACTCTAAAGGTAATATTAGTAGATCTTTAAAACGTCGTCGATCCATCGAGGGGCAACCTATGCAGCGCTCCAGTTCATTGTAGCCATTCAAAAAACATTTATCCCCTAGTGGTAGTCGGTTCGGTCCCCGGTTCAGTAAAGATCAACTAAAGTTACTTCGTCAACTAAAATACGTTGGCCTCGAGCTTGTAATTATGGAGCGCCTAAAGCATAATTTAAAATGGTATTCGACAGTTTAGTTTATAGCTTTAAAACGACAATTTAGAACGGAACAAAACAAAGACAAAAGTTTATGTAACTCGAAATCTGTTTAAAATTCCACAAATGTTTTGTCCGAATTGTTTTAATCTATTTGCCAAGTTTTGTTTGAATTTAAGGAGGAAGGAGGGGCTTAGAATTTGAAAAAGGCGGTTGGTTATTTAAGAGGTAGAAATAACTGGTGAATCATAATATAAAAGTATGTATAACGAATACTTATATTATGTTTTTGGAATAAATTAACTATTGAACTTTTTAGTACTAAAATGTTTTGACTGCTCTTTGTCGTAGAACTTCGTAGAGGGCCTACGCCGTAGTAGTTTGTAAATGTTCTACGCAGATTTTTACTTGGAATTCACCTAAAAATGATTTTAATATTTCTCCAAACAATGTTGGCGGAAGGTTTTGGAGCTAAGGCAAGGCTAGTTCAAATTTAAGTAGCAGGTATGGAGGTAAGTTGTGACGAAAATTGCAACAGTTTAACTATATCAAGTTGGGTCACGTTTCTATTTAAACAAAGCATTCGCTTGTCTTGTAATACAGCAAAGCTCGTAATTTGTACACGACAATAGAGAACTGTCTCGGCGTTTAATGATTATCGCAAGAATAGCTACAAAATGAGGAACGAATTACTATTGTGTTGCAAATACACGAGACAATTGTTTGACGAATAAAATATTAAATCTGTGGATATTTTTCTCTGTTCCCGTGGGGCCCTATGGGTTGACCTTAAAAGTGTTTCACACGCATATTTTCTTGTAGTTTTTCCTCTTAAAAGTTATATTTATATCGAATAATTCAACTATGTGTGGTATTAATTTGAGAGATAGAGTGAGGAACAGTGTAATTAGAGAGAAATGTGGAGTGAAATAAGACGTAGTGATGAGGGTAGAGAAAGGTATGATAAGATGGTTTGGGCATGTGGAGAGGATGGATGAAAGGAGATTAACGTAACAGGTGCATCAGGCGAGCGTAAATGGGACTGTTGGGAGGGGAAGACCTAGGCGAACGTATCTCGATCAGATAGCAGACGTTCTAGAGAAGAGCTAAGTCAAGAGAACCTTAAACCGACGAGAATGTATGAAGACTGTTATGAGAGTGAATGAAGCGAAAGAGGTGTGTAAGGATCGTAGCAAGTGGAAATCCGTGGTCTCTGCCTACCCCTATGGAAAACAGGCGTGATTTAATGTATGTATGTATAATTCAAAAAATCTGAGAACACCGATGGTCAAGTGGGAGTAACTCCGCCTTTTGATCCTAAGGTCGTAGGTTCAAATCCGGTCTTCCACTAATGAATTTTTGACTCAAAAAATGTATGTGCGTAATAATAGTGCTCTCAGTAAAGAAAGCAGTTAGTTACCCACTAGTGGCGAAGGCCTTGCGGCTTTTTACATAATGCAATACCAATAATGCTAAATGTGGGTGCGCCAAATTTAATATTTGTACCTCTGACTATCCTGAGACATCCTCCTCTCTCCTCAAAGAGTTTGAGTAGATACTTGGTACTTAAAAGAGGGGAAGGGATATCTACATTATGATGAGAGGTTTTTTAAAGTATAAAGCTGGTAGGTAAAAAATGCGCATCTTTTAAATCCAAAAACTCACTTGATCTAGACGGTTAAAATCAAAGGCAAAATTATTAATCATTACCCCCTTAAAAAAGGTACCTAACGGCTACTCCTGAGAGATACCACTTTCAATGGGTATCTTATAATAAACTATCATCTCTTTAAATTAAAAAATAATCAAAAAAATATTGTAATCACTGAAATCCTCAGTTTGAAAACCTCAGTTTGAAGATAGGGATACCTAATATAGCCTATTTTTTTATAGCTGATAGCTAGACTTTTTTTTTAATACAACTACATGATGGAACAAGCAGATGTCCAACCTGATGTTAAGTCCATCGTCCATGCGTCCATCAAGTTGATGTACGCAGGCAGATGTTAAGCCTCATGTGCCTGTAATTACACCATCTCACTGACTTTCATCCCACCTGATGGAAAGCGAATATGCAGTAAGGTGGAACACGCTTAGCTATAATCAACCTATTCACTCTTGTCTTGAATACTCGTAAGTTATATCGTTCCGAATATATCAACGACGGTAAAGAGTTCTACACCTATCACCTCTTTATATTGCAAAATATGGTAATAAAAAATAATGTTATTCACTTGACTCCAAGACCGTGTGTCTCCATTTCTCCTGTTCTATCAGACAATGGTCATCAGACATCGATACCGAAGAATAACGAGGCACAAAGGACTCGGAGAATCTTCTCATTGTCTACGTTGTTTTTAGACAGTGTAAAAACGAAATAAATAATTATCAGCTATTACATCGAATTAGATAGAGTCAGCAAGTGACTTGACGTCCGATTAGTTTTGATCGAGCTTTCAGAAACTGGCCGTTAATCTAAGGTATAAACTGGATGAGAATGCACAAAATAATAATATAAAAAAACTTCTAGATAAAACAAAGGTATAATATTATGTACAATTATATTACCAATGGCAAAAACGACTTTTTTAATTTTGCATTTATTACAATTGAAGCACTATTATAATGTCTTGAAGCTAGGTGCTAGTTCACGATAAAGCCTAGAAGAACAGGCAACAAACTTACAAATCGGTAACTACAGTACTTTGGTATAATCCTTGTTACAAAATTATACAATAATGAAGCTTACACAGCTGTACCTAGGCTCAAACTAAGCAAAGTTGGACCATGGGAACCAGATAGCTGATTTCATATGTAAATACGTACATACTATTACATTGTAAAACCTAGACACAGAAAAGCTGTAGGAAAAAAGTCTTTACTGATAGCCAATTACCTAACATTTTACCTTTAATATCTGAAGAAAAAAGCGGAACAAACATTAATATTCATCACGCAGATGTTTGTCTTTGGTGGAGATCGAACCCACAATCCATAGCGCAAAAGACAGAACCAACACTGTGAGGTCTGTTTTTAGCTAAAACCACGACTTTTTCTGCCGATAAGTAGCGTTGCTGTTTCGGTTTGAAGAGGGTGGTTGCTGGTGTAATTACAGGCACATGAGGCTTAACATCTGTATGCCTCAAGTTGATGGAAGCAGGGCAGTGCATCGTAGGGCACGTTCCTCGTGCGTGACTTACGAGGCAATGCTTTGATAAAAGTGATGGTTACCAATTTACATCTGCTTTTTCCATCAGTTAGTTGTATAAAAAAAATTGAAGCTATTTCAAAAATTGCATAGGCTTGTTTGCCAATAAAATACGTTGGTTGTTTGTTCTGCGTCAAAACACAATAAAATATATTGACATGAAATTATTTGTAAACGTTGAAAATAGAAAATCTTTCGTGCACAGAGTGTTCTGAAACGCGAAACGGTTTCCCGAAATGGCTCCCGAAACTGAAGGTACTATATCTTTCAGTAGTCTCTATGAAAAGGCAAAATGGTTTCATTCCAAAGAATGTTCAATTTGGGTCTTTCTCTCCAAAATTTTACATTTACAGAAAAGCTAGCTGAAGTCTTGACATCGCTACGACTTCTTATAAATCGTGATTATTTTAAGATACCCATTAAATTGGCATAAAAATCATTGTCATGCCCCAATAGGGCTCATGTCATGGAAATTTTGTTACCACCTAAGCATTTTAATTAAAGAAGAATTTTTATTTATTTATATGACGATTAAATAAAAAAAATATATTTTTTTATTAAATAACAGAAAAATTACTTTTATAATGTATTTTTTTTTCAAATCGTGCTATATTTTTATATTTATTATAGCAATTGACTAAGATTAAATAACCTATTGGGACCCTATCTTTTAACAACCTGTATATGAATAGACCTGAATACAATATTGACTGATGCTAGTTCACAAGATGTTTGTTGTAAATATTGAACGCTTTCCCAGCGTTCTTTATTGCCAATAGTAGGCCTTAGCACTAGTTTGTATTTTCTTCTTGTCGTGTCACTAGTTTCTTTAGAAACAGTGTGGTGAAAGGATTTTAAATGCGCCTCAAGAAGCTCCTTTCGAGCACTTGACACATGTTATGTAGAACTTTTTAGGTTCTATGGCATGCCGGTTTCCTCACGATGTTTTCCTTTAGCGCTTGAGAGTACTAGCATTGTGCACATAAATTTTTGAACTGAAAAACTCATTGATGCACGACCGGTTTTGAACCCAAGACCTTAGGATAGGAAGGTGGTGCCGCTACCACTAGACCACCAGTGATCACCAGCTTGTAATAAGTTGATATAACTAGGGAGTTACTAACTAAGCTCGTATGAGCTACTAGAGCAAGAAAGTTCTTAGACTTTTTTTGGATAACTAAGCAAGTAACACAAATCCTTTTTTTATACCACTAGCTAATGGATCAAGCAGGTGGCCCACCTGATGCTAAGTGGTAACCATCACCTATACCAAAGCATTACCTCGTAAGACACGCACGATGGGAACGTGCCTTGAAGCACTGCCCTGCGTCCATCAACCGTCGTCCATCCATGAGGCATACAGATGTTAAGCCTCATGTGTCAATAAATTTTTATAATGTCTTCCAAAACTCGGTAATTGTGATTTTTCATAACCATAAATAAATAAATAAATAAGCCTCGCAGATAAGCAAACAATATTTGGCCCATAAACAATAACTCGCGTTCAAAACCGCTTTTCAATTCTGTTGAAAATAACCCAGAATTCAATACAATGTGTGTTTTTAGCTTTAAGTTTATTGAGCAAAGATAGAATAGTTTCATAAACAAATAAAATGTTGAATGGACAAATAAATTGCAGACGTTTTGAAATGGCGATGTTGAAAAGAGAAAATAGATAGAAGAGATAATACAAGACACAGCTTCACGGCTTTGATCTTCAGACACGGTAGGTTTCCCCTCAAAGCTTTTAATACCTTGGTACACACGGAAACAGAACAAGCTACACAAGCTACACATAAAAGCAAACAGTGTATACACACACACACACACACCCTGACACACAACCAAACACAGCACACTATAGTAACGTTTTACTAACTTAATTACTTCAAACTAAAAGTTTAGAGGTATTTGCTCTGGTTTTGTTTAGTTGTCATTTATTAAGTCGTTAATATTGTGGGGTACTTAACCGTCGCCGAGTTTTGTTACCTACATTTATTGTTCTAAAAATGTAAATCCGTTATTGGCTGTATGTTAGAAACCTAAGTATTTACATTGTATCTTAAGAGCTGTGGATTTTGTTCAAAAATAAAATTTAATAAATAAGCCTGATGCGTATAAAACGGCACCTTTCACCACATTGTTTCGATAGAAACTAGTGACTCGACAAGAGAGAAACTTGCCCAGAGGTTCTAGGCATAGCTATCTTCTACGCCGAGTCAGCATAATCCACCCAAAGAAGGTCAATAAAAGCGGAGCTGCCTAAGCTGCATGCTTCCTCACGATGTTTTCCTTCACTATTTGAAGGCACACCCAAGGGTGAACTTATCAAAAACCATTCTACCTTTTGTAAATCTCTGCCCCGAACAATGGAGAGTCTTAATTTAACTTAAGGGCTTTAACTTTGGTTTAATTAATTTGGGGCACGGTTAATTTTCGCAGTACACTCCTCCGGTACAGTTGATAGCAAAAATATATGCTCACATTGCTCGCTTGAACATTCGCATATACGCCACCAAAGCTTTTTACAAACTCCGTCATCAGAGTTTGCCAGCTCATACAAGCTACTTACTTACCAGAAATAGTCGATTTAAATATAAGCTTGAAGAAGTAGTAGTAAAGACAAAAGATAACTCCTTCTTCCCCAGCCACTGACTTCCTGCGAATTGGGCAGTGTCATCTCCCAACGAGTAGGGGACCATCCAAAGATGTTTTTCGTCTTGAATTCGGACAAGTGCTATATTATTCCAGCGTCACGGAAGACCAAGCGGATCCACCGTTGTGGGCACGATGGGCATGCCCACAACCTAATAATAGACTTGTAACGTCACACGCATTGTTCGCCCCAAGGCTTTGCCCACATGGAACTATGCACTGTACAAGATCCAAGGCGTCATATATTTTGTAAACATCTCCTTTGTAGGAATGCACTATATCGATCATGAGCGAGTTCACGCATTGGCCGACTAACACTTGGCTATTTTCGGGTGGCTTTGACCACAACTTATTTTGATGGCTGGATCCGCGACTGCGAAAGAGCATACAAAAGAACGGTTCCAAGCCGTCAGTTTGTTGCCTGTTCTTCTAGTAGTCACCTAGCTTTAAGACGTTTCAAAGCGATCCTTGCAATTTTATTGAATACCTTTTGACTTTGACTTTGACCAGCGTTACAGTAGAGCATCAAACACATAGTTATTATAGCATATAGTTGAGTGACGACCAATTTTGTTGTCCAAATCAATATTGTTCTTTATATATTCGCCTATTAACACACTAGTGACACAAAATAATCATTGTTTGATTTTGAAGTATTTCTGTATGAATCAAGTTCCTAGTAACACCATTTTTTTTTATTATTGATGCCTCAGATTTCTAAACTAGACTTTGACAGTCTGTACGATAGACATCTGCGCTCCCCCCTAAATTAATGCACGAAAATTATTCTATAAATTACATCAAATTTTATTAAAAACTTACTATAAAAGCGCTCTTAAAACAGAAAAAGACAAACCAAGAACGAAATAAAAGCAACATGCGGAAATTTTTCGATGCGTAAAGTTGCGAATGTGCTTACAGCTGACTGTACATTGTACAGTAAGAGCCGAGTGTGAGAGATGGCCAACAAAATAAAATTTGAATTTTGACGAAGTTACGCCTATAAATCTCGGGAAGTTTCGCAGCGGGAAACTTATAGTACTTGTAAAAATGTTTTTACGGATTTATGGAAAAGCAGACGGAATTAAGTGAGCTCTTACAACATCTGATTGGTGTTTTCAGTCAGTTTTTACTGTTTACTTTTTACAGTCTTTTCATTGAAATTGTTTATATTTTTTCTTAAGTTGTTTTCTTAATTTATCGTTTTATTTAGCTCTGTAACTTTTACTTCTCAAGTCAAACTTGTGCCTTGGTTCTTAAAATAAAATACCTACTTTATGTAGCAAAAACCTTAACAGCCACTGCCACAGTCTTTAAGGCGAAGATAAGAGCTAATGTGACTCTCACTCGCACGTTTCGACATGTCGAAAGATATAAAATCACTAAACTCATATTAAAAAAGTCGCAATCAACCATTTTGTGTGCAATAATACTGCACACAGTTTAGTAAAAATTTCATTTTCATCAATACATGTTTTCCTACTCATAAGTTTGCTTTACTAGTTTTCGTACATAAGCAAACTTTTAAGTAGGAAAAATGGTTGATTGCGATTTTTCGAAAATGAGTTTAGTGATTTTATATCTTTCAACATGTCGAAACGTACGAGCGAGAAGTTGTTTGATGGTTGTCAGCCCCTTAAGACGAAGACAACAGATAATGTACTTGTCGCAAGCACATTTCAACATTTTTTCTGTGTGCAATGTCAATGTACATAACTTGATTGATTGCAATTTCATAAATAGGGTCTGTTATTTTATATCGATTTTGATTTATCGATTTATCGACTTTTGTAGTCATGCATGTCCGCTGATGCACGGGTTCCGGATTTCTTCCTAGAGTACCTTCTGGAGTGGCCTTAGGAATTCTAAAAATAGTATTTTGCCGTGCATGGCTGATAATATACAGGGCGTCCCAAGACTATGCGACATGAAGGGAAAGTACTTTAAATATTGTAGATATTATATTTTGCTGAAAGAAGACTTTATTTTATTTTTAAAATTGATTAATGAAGCATTCAAAGATTTTCTAAAAGCGACTTGCTTCGTCTGTGAAACGAAACAACTCCAATGTGAAAAAAAAATATCCCGTATCTTCATGATGCCAATCGAAAGAATGGATAAAAAAAATCCTCTTAAGTAACATAGTATCTTAGAACAAAATGTACTTCCCCTTCATGTCGCATAGTCTTGGGACGCCCTGTATACGGGATTTGGCTCTCGGTACAACAGGGCGGAAATTTCAAATAAGTAGGTACCTATATATTGTTCTTATTCTTATTATTATTAGTTCGCTTTTATATTTTGTAATTTATGGGTTTTTTAATGATGATGAAATAATAATTATAATGAAAGCATATTATTATTATTATATCATTTAAAATATTGAAAAGTGCGACCGAGAAGTACACTGATACGTGAAAGATTAAATAATTATATTCTTTTTCGCGCCGGTGAGAGCACCGGTTGTCTAGTGGGAGTGACCCCGCC
Source organism: Chloroclysta siterata (assembly GCA_932294275.1). Taxonomy (NCBI): domain Eukaryota; kingdom Metazoa; phylum Arthropoda; class Insecta; order Lepidoptera; family Geometridae; genus Chloroclysta; species Chloroclysta siterata. The sequence continues at coordinate 23,956,721 of OW028592.1, read as the reverse complement.
TTCCGATCGTAAGGTCGCAGGTTCGAATCCGGTCGTGTACCAATGGATTTTTCCTATCGAAAAATGTATGTGCGCAATGCCAGTGCTCTTAAACGGTGAAGGAAAATATCGTGAGGAAACCAGTTAGTACTCTAACAGCGGCGATGGGCTTGCAACCTGTCACGTATGGAATACCAACTACTGCAAAATGTGGGTATGTGCCAAATTTAATGTTGGACGTACCTCTGACTACCCCCCTTAGACATCCTCAAAAAAGAATCTGAAGTTAGTACTTGGTACTAAGAGATCTGAGGGAATATCTACCGTGCCTGGGGATTAAAGTCGCGCCGGAGTATAACGCGGAATTTGTTCGTTCTTTCTTCTTGCTTCCACTATTTTGACTTGTACCTACCAGTCAGGACTAATGTATACTCATTATATTTTTCTAATTATAGAGAAATTAACAGTGCATTCACGTTGATGAAACTCCATCAGCAATCTAGAAGCCAGTGACCTCAAACAAACGCCTCTATTAGCCGATTTCACACATCCCAGTCAAAGCTAGCTAGTAATTATAATCGTTATTACTGACCACCTGATTATGTAAGCAGCGACAGCAAACAACGCAACAGACGCAGAGCGATTAGTAACTCCACAAAAACTTTTTAACTTAAAAATTTCGTAATTTTTTTTCTTTGTTCTATTACTTTTTGTACCGACACTGGAATCAGGATAATACAGTGCTCGATTTTATGTCCTTGTAGTAAGCGTCGGTGAGAGCACTGGTGGTCTAGTGGTAGCGGCCCCGCCTTCCGATCGTAAAGTTGTGGGCTCGAAACCAAAGTTGTGTGCACAATTCTAGTACTCTCAAACGGTGAAGGAAAACATCGTGAGGAAACCGGCATGTCGTAGAACCTAAAAAATGTTCCATAACATGTGTCATGTGCTCGAAAGGAGCCTCTTGAGGCGCACTTAAAATACTTTCACCACACTGTTACGAAAGAAACTGGTGACACGACAAGAGAAGAGAGTAAGCGTAAGTTTTCTTTGGTTTTGTGTGGCTTGATCTGAATCTGTGTGATCACCCCAGCCAATCTTCATTTTAATAGGCTTCTCTCCATCCAAAGGTTGTCTGGATGAGATCGCTTTTTAGTATATGGGTGGCTTTTATGCCATCATGCGCGAAAAGACAGCATCTCTGATGTATTGAATTCAAGGCAGCCGCAATAGTATCCTAATTAAAGGCACATGAGGCTTAACATCTGTATACCTCAAGTTGATGGACGCAGAGCAGTGCATCGTGGGGCACGTTCTTATCGTGAGTGACTTGCGAGGCAATGCTTTGTTATAGGTGATGGTTACCACTTAACATCAGGTGGGCGATCTGTTTGTTCCATCAGGAAGTAGTACCTATAAACAAAAGCCGATGGACCGAAGATATCGTGGCCACAAAAAGTCAGTGGATGGAAAAGGCTCAAAATTGTTTGAGTTGATCGAATCTGACCTTTTCACTATAAAAACAACACACTTTAAAAAACACATCTAGAAATAAGTATACTTCTAATATATCAACTTAACTTAGCGAAAGAGGTATGTAAGGACCGTAGCAAGTGGATATCCGTGGTCTCTGCCTACCCCTATGGGAAACAGGCGTGATTTTATGTATTAACAATAACGTGTTGACGTGGGTAGAATTCTAAATGACTGATTATGTAGGTTCCTGAAACTCCCTGAAGTAACTCCCACTGCTTGTTCTATCAGCTAGTTATATTAAAAAAAACAGTCGAGAGATGTACCTCCCCTGTGTGGAGACACTTTGTGCGGAGGATAAGATCAATTGATACAACTCTAACATTTTGTGATTGAAACATTTGATTATTTATTTATTTATTGGAAAACCAACAGCTTATTATAAGCTTATTATAAACCAATTAAAGGTTTTCCCGGATAAAAAACATTATTAAAATTATATAATGTGAATTACCTTCCATTAGTTCTTCTACTAACAATTAAGTTTAAGATATTACTAACGAAATGGATTGTACATAACTAGTTGACAGCCTTCACAGCTCAGTTGGTAGTAGCTCTGCCTTCTGCGCCGTAGGTCGTGGGTTCGATCCCCACCGAGAACAAACATTTGTCTGATGAACATAGATGTTTGTTCTCTGTCTGGGTATAATTATATATTATAAGTATGTATTTACAAAAAAAAAGTATATATGTATTAATATCAGCTACCTGGTTCCCATATCACAAGCTTTGGCTTAGTTTGGGGCAAGATAGTGCTGTGTGGAATGTCCACCAATATTTATATTTATTTTATTTAGTTAAAAAAACTTAGTTAGAGTAGTACTGAATAGGTTCGTAGATAAAGATTGAGAGATAACTCACGAATCCCTCCTCAAATGTCAATTGAAACAGATGGACTAACCAGACAGCAGTTTGAATATTTGTTTTATAAACAGATCGCCAAGAAGCAGAAGTAAAAAAAATGTTAGTAGTAGTAAGAAGTAGTGTTGGACAATATGATTGTTTGACCAATATTTCACTGTTTAATCGACGCCAATAAAAATAACTAATAATGAAAATTTTAAACGAGTGAACAACTAACAGATTCAAGAAACTTTAATTAAGATGTAGAAGATACACGCAATCGAATATATTTAAAGCTATTTACATTTTTATTGCATATTTTTAAATGTTATGTGTATATTATGCTTATATTTTACTATAATTTCCACTGCGACAAACGAACTTGTTGCGAAATACGTAATAAGGAAGAGAATACTACATATTACAGATACTACATGCGGACAAAGCGAAGCCTTCAATGCACACACATGTCACAACATGGTCCAGGCTGTGAGACATCAAACTCACTAGCAATAAAAGTTGATTTATCACTAGCTTCGTCTTCTTGTTTACATAATTGCATTTGTTTTTGTACCCTACTTGTTATTCTTTGTTAAGTACCTACTAGCATTTTAAGTTATGATAAAGATAAATTAATTTTACAGAATTTTTTATCAACAAAACAAATAAGATTAACGTGTCGTTGTTGTATGCACTACCTTTTCTCTCCTTGGTTTCAGCTGAAAATGGTTTTGGATGTCCAACAAAGCCCTTTCATATTTTATTTTGCCTCTTTAAAAAACCCCATATCTTAATAACTCGTTATCCGATTTAACTCATATACCATAGTAAAATTTTCAAGAACAAGCTATCGATTTAAAAAAAAATATGCAAATGTGAAGGCTGTCTAATACATATTGCATTTTAGTTATAAGTAACAAAGGCTTTTAGTTAACCCGAAATGCACCGTTTATTCTGAGTTATAACAGTATTTTCAACTATAGAAATTGAAAAAAATAAGTGCATATTTCTGAGTCAAACATTGCTGCTGTGTTTCGGTTTGATGCTGGCGAAATTACAGGCACATGAGGCTTAACATATGTATGCGATAAGTTTATTGACGCAGGACAGTGCATCATAGGGCAGTAATCGTGCGCGACTGGCGAGGCAATGCTTTGTTATAAGTGATGCTTACCACTTAACATTAAGAGGGCGATCTGCTTGTTACTGTGCCCTAACATGGTTTATGTTTGAAACGAACAATGTACCTACCTACTTTAAGATCCATTTATGTAACAACATAAGTGCAATAAATGATTATATTCTATTCTATAAATCAGAAAAAGTATTAAGAAAAGAAAAGGTACGTTACAATGTAATAACTTGTACCAAACTCTAATTTCGCTGTCCGCGATTGCGGAAGCGGCCACAGCAGTCGCGGACCGCTTAGGAAAATTGGAATTTCGTATTGAAATCTATATTTTGAACAATGAACCTATTGTTGTATGAATACATATAGAAAAAAGATGTATGGGTTCTATTGAGTTTTAGCATTAGATTCAAAAAAGTTGCCTAAAATGTATGGCATGCACGAATGGTAAATTGTCGCACCTGAACTACCGCTGGGGAATAAAGACTCTCAATGCTGACCCCAAACTGCATGAAGCGTAGGACATCCACCTAATGTACTAACGTTATCTACTTACTTCCTATTTATTGTACTGTACATTGTTATCTTTTTGAGCTGCATATTTATTATATCCAAAATAAATGTACTTTCATTCTTGATCATTTTAAAAATATTGAATATTATTAACTTAGCATTCTTTGGAAATGTCTAAGGATTCTCACATTATTTAGTAGTGAAGAAAATCGGTGAAGGAAAACATCTCGTATGACACACAAACTTTTCATACGTGATGGTTTCCTTCACCGACTGAGACTGGCTAATTAAATAATATATGCAAATTTTTTATTACAAAAATACGTAGCTACACGACCCACAACCTTATAATAAGAAGGCATTCATTCCCACTAAACCACCGGTACTCGTATAGATATCATGAAATAGAAAAGATTTCATAAAACATTGTCTACGACGCGTTCACAGAATTTTAATATCAAAGTTCACATATGTTCACATAGAATATGCATGTATCGTAACTGAGATTCACTAGAAATATCACTACAGACATGAAGTGACATTAATAAATTGCAGCGTAAAATAAGCTTTATTACGGTGGGCTTAGATTTAATATTGTTTGGCATTGATCGATCTTACGAACGACAGAAAAGTATAATAACATACTTTGGTTTGACTATCTCAGAGTACCACAGATAAAAATGTTTAAATCGGAATTATTTAGGTAATACTATGTATAACGTAAAATGTGGGTATGAGCCAAATGTAATACTTTGACGTACTTTGACGTAGACTACTCCCCATAATCCTCGAAGAATCTAGAGTTAGAACTTGGTACTGAGAGATCTGATATCTACCGTGCCTGAGAAACACCGTGACTTCTGTTTACTTCTAAGGCTTATGCTAGTTTAGTCGAATAACAAGGTAGTGGCCGTATCTTTAAGAGTAGAAGAGCTCTTTGTGAAGGGCTCGTCCGGGGAAGTACTACCAATACACCTTTTTCTGCCGCCAAGCAGCAACGCTGTGTTTCAGTTTGAAGAGTGTGGTTGCCGGTGTAATTACAGGCACAAGAGGCTTCACATCTGTATGCCTCAAGTTGATGGACGCAGGACAGTGCTTCAAGGCACGTTCCTATCGTACGTGACTTACGAGGCAATGCTTTGTTATAGGTGATGGTTACCACTCAACATCAGGTGGTAAGCCATCTGATTGTTCCTTAAGCTAGTTGTATAAAAAAAAGGTAATAGGTTGTATTTTTGTCTGTTTTACAATATCCAATATCGAAATTTAGACATCACCAATTTTTATAGTTTCTGGCCGAAATTATTTCCAAAGTTGGGGTCCAAAACAGTTTTAAAATTCTATTAACCATAGACACACTATGTAACTTTAGATAACAATATCAATATCATCCATGATAGACAAAGTTAGAAAAGAGCGAGCGATATCAAATATCCCAGCAACAAAGTAGTTAAATTAAAATACATCACGATCTGTAAAGACAATTCGAATCAGTTTTATTATAAAGAGGTCGCTATCTAGTTATGAAATTGTTTTAAACGTTAAAATCGAATTTGTTGCTTATTTTAGGTTATAAAGCATTAAACAAAAATATAAAGCCATGTTTCTGAACGAACTGAATATTTTATTTATCCGATTCAGTTTTCAAAGCATTATTAAAACCTTCATTTAATTTACTCATGCAAAACGTGATTTTAATTAAACGTTATACAGCCGTTGGGAATTCTACAAAGAATCGACACAAACGAGGCACCGCGCGACGCCATTTCAAATACAGAACGAGCGTTTAAATTATGTACACAAACACCTGCTTGACCACCACGAAAAATGATAGTCCAAACGTCCACCCCCACGACATTTCGTCTCAAGTTGACAGAGTCAGAAGCTTGATGCTCCAGCTCAACAGTTTTGCGCACGCCTCGGCCGTACTTGGTCGTTCCCACCCCTAGTATACTTTATCCCTTCGCGAAAGACGCACGTCAGACGCGCACACTCGAAATAACATCGGTTTGAATTTAGAATCGAAATTTAAAATCAAACTTTTTTTCTAAGTGGCCAGTGTTGTGAACGTTAGAACGTTATGTGGTATTTGACAGATGCAGGGTAGTGGATTTAGAAATGCCATTGTGTCGATGATAAAATGATTTTGAAGAAGACGGGACGGTTTTGAACGAGCAACTGCCAGGTATTTATTGCATTATGTGCTTTTTTAGAAAATATTTTTCATCCGCAAGCGTTGATTAGATTTTTGCAGCAGCAGTAATTTACTCAATATTCTATTTTGTATAACTAAATACTGTATTACCATTGTACTGTAATATATATAGTGTTATCGTTTTAAATTGTAACAGCAATGAGAATGCCAAGAAACTGCAGAAAATGTAAATACGAGAAAAAAAAACAATTGATGATCCACATTAATGCAAATAAATAATTTACTGGACTTCATAAATAAAATAGCGAACTATACCATTTTTATATACAAATATATTTCATTTTCTGTTTCATCTTTTTATAAAAAAAGACTTACCGACCTTGACCTTGATTAAAATAAAACCATACAATAAAGTATATTATAGCAACAATATTATACAACTTACAAAACTGGATGGTTCACTTTCGTAATAACGTTTTCTCCAAAGCAATTATTCCTAAAGGTTTATCTGTGTTTCTTTTTCATTTCGACAAAAAACTGGACACTTAAAAATTGCAAAAGACCTTGACCTTGCTGAAAAAAAATTAATAATTAACAATACAAAATGGAATGGTTCCCTTTCGCATTAACTTTGTCTCTCAAAGCTCGGAACGTCAAAGGCACGTTGCAACCGTCAATTTCAATAGCCAGCTCGAAAAAATACTTCCATTTACGAAACATGACTACCGTTTCTGAAAAAAGTATTTTCTGAAAAGTATTTATCTCTTGATCGTTCGCAATGGTCTGCAGATAGCTCAACTGTTTCATCTGTACTTTGTAAATACTTGTATTTATTGTATTTTTTCTGGTATAATATTCAACTTAATCCGTAGATGGTGGAGGTTCTAGATTTTTTTAGAAAAGACAACACTACGACTATATAGGTGTCGAAGCAGGCAAATAGGCATAATGACACACTTACTGCGTTTTTTTATTTTCTTTTACAAATTGCTTATGGAACAAGCAAATGGCCCACCTGATATTAAGTGGTAACCATCACCTATTACAGCATTACCTCGTAAGTTGCGCACAATAGGAACAACGTGCATATATCAACTTGAGAAATATATACAAGGTGTTCCATAAGTTGTGTATATAAACTTCAGGGGGCTAAAGTACCCATCAATATGAACAACTTTTTCTAAGGAACCAACACTGTGAACGCGAAAAAAAAACAGCTGTTTCATACATTTTAGCCTGGTAGGTATTGAACTTTTGTATGAAACAGCTTTTTTTTTTCGCGTTCACAGTGTTGGTACCTTAGAAAAAGTTGTTCATATTGATGGGTACTTTAGCCCCCTGAAGTTTATATACACAACTTATGGAACACCTTGTATAGAGGTTTCTCCTACCATATCAACTTCTTATATTCACAGCCTTCACAGCTCAGTTGGTAGTAGCTCTGCCTTCTGCGCCGTAGGCCATGGGTTCGATCCCCACCGAGAACAAATATTTGTGTGATGAACATAGATGTTTGTTCTCTGTCTGGGTGTTATTGGATATTATAAGTATGTGTTTACATAAAAAAGGATTTATGTATTATATCAGCTATCTGATTCCCATATTACAAGCTTTGGTTTAGTTTAGGGCTAGGTAGTGATGTGTGCTGTGTGTGTAAACCAATATAAACCAATATATTATATACGAGTGTTGGTGTATAATGTATTATGTAATCGTACATCTGACTACCCCTACATCCTCTAAGAATTTTGAGTTAGTACTTCATCTAAACAGATCTCAGAGCAGATATATTGTGTCTAGAGATCAAAGTCGAGACCCTTTTTTTTTTATTTACTAATTATTACTGAAGTTTTTTATCGAATAAATGATAATGATAAATCCTAAAAAGATTTACAAGAATCAAAAAAATAAAACCCTATCTCTGCCTTCTGATTCTAAGGGTGTACCTTAGAATCAGAAGGCAGAGACAGGATCAAAAGGTAGAGGTTCGAATCCAGTCGAGACCATTTTTTTTTTATAATTTATATACTGTCCTTTGGCCACAATCTCCCCTGATGGTAAGCGACGATATAGCCAAGGATGGAGCAGAACTGTCTAGAAGACACCTATTCACTCTTGCCTTGAAGAGACCCAAGTTGTAGTGATCAGGAAAGACAGACGACGGCAATGAGTTCCACTCCTTGGCAGTTTGCATAATAAATGTAAAAGCAAAGTGCTTAGTGTGAATGGGTGGTATATTTACCAGATATGGGTGTCTACTTGTCCTGTGATAGAAAGATAAAATAAAAAATATTTTTCTGTTTGAAAAAACATGTACGCAAAAGGAGTGCAATGCACTGATTAAGTCTAAAGTATATTTGTCTGTCTCTATGTATGTCATTATTCAGTTACAAAAACTTTGTAATTATGATATTGAAGTAATACGTTTTAATGTATACTTTTATAGCACATTCAGACTTTAACGATATAAATATATTTCTCGGCTCAAATGTATTGTAAAACTAACTTTTGTACTTGCTTTCTTTTTATGAGAAAACTTGAATCATTACCGAAGTAATAACTACCTGATTTGATCAGGCTGACAAGGGTACAGAATGGAGCAGAGATGCTGGGCAAGCCTACATAATCTTAAAAATATCCCAAACATCCCGCAAATAGGGGCATGGGTAAAAAAGTTGCATTTGCCACAATGTGAATCTTCAGGAATAGGTACAAAATTCCCGTTTTTTTTATAATATGCTTTTAATTTAATCCTACTAATGGATGTTTGTTCCTCTTTCACGTAAAAACTACTGAATGGATTTTAATGAAACTTTACAATAATATAGCTTATACATCAGAATAACACATAGGCTACAATTTATAAAGATATTGTTTGACTAATCCTGCGCAGACGAAGTCGCGGGCACCAACTTATTAACGATAAAAATGCAATTAATTAAAGATATAATTTTGTATTTTATTTGCTTTTTACAGAGAAGATTTTTTGTAATTTTTTAAAGAAAAAATCTTAATTCAAGTGCGTTAAAAGCATTCCAAACATAGCTTTTGTGAATTATAAGTATTCATTCCTATCTTCATAAAAGAACTGTTTCATAAAACAGAACGTTTAATGTAATGAAAAAACACGTCAGAAAACAGCGCATAAAGCATTCGTTTCGTTTCTTTTCAAATATGATAAGCTGCGGGAAGCTAGGGGCTTTTATATATCTGCAAGTGTTTTTTTCAGGATAAATACGATGAACATAATTTTCATTTAAAACGGGATATTTACCATGATTTGTGAGTTTGATTGTTTTCCGATATTTTGGCACAGTTGCATGCGCCATGATCACGGGTCGAACCCGGTATGTGGTATAAATAATGGTAAATATCCTACAAATTAAAATTATGTTCATAACCATGATAGTTTCGAAAACTATAAATACCATGAATATTTTCATAGATTCAAAAGCTTCATTAGAATACCAACTATTGGAAAATGTGGGTATTTGAAAATGTCTAACTTTTAGTGGGACTGAGAGATAAGTAGGAATATCTAGGATCAAAGCACGGTCAAAAAGATACGTCTAGAGTTTTTTTTAATGATACATTATTGATACAAGCAAAATCACAAAAAGTCAAAGTCAGTTTAGTCACAAGGTCACTTTCAATCGTCTTAAATCTAAGTTAATATAGGTAAAACGTGATGGGACAAGCATATGGCTCATCTGATGTCAAGCAGTTACTTTTGCCTAAGCCAATTGCATTACTCCGCCAAGCACGTCCACTAAAGACATGCCCTATAATATAGGGCATCATCACTTTACATGGGACACATAATTATATGTCCAACTAGCAGCTTCTCGCGGCTTCGCACGCTTTAAAGTGGTGAGCGTGATTTGTAGGGGTAATTATCAGAAATTAAAAGTGTCATTCTTAATTATTTATTTCGTAGTATATTTACCCCAAGTTTTAAGCCAATCGCACCACGCGTCAAAAAACTCCCATACAAACTTTGACATCCCTTTGCACACTTATTAAGGGTAGTTTTAAAAAACTAAAAATGCCTTTCCTATTTTTTAGCCTTGGAGTACATGTACTCCAAGTTTCAAGTTTGTAGGTTCAAGGAATACTATTTTTCATACAACCGTTTTCAACCCTTTTTACACACTTAGGGGTTGAATTTCCAAAAATCCCTTCTTAGTACACCTCTAAGTCATAAGACCTATGTACTCCTCAAATTTCAAGCCTCTAGGACCAGCGGTTTAGGCTGTGCGTTGTCTATATGTCAGTCAGTCAGTCAGGACTTTGATTCTTATAGTATTAGAGATAATATTAGAGATAAAGATATAAAGTAAAATTTATTGGATTTTTATCAATAAAAACTTTTCTTTTATTGGTGTATACCGTTCCACTCGCAACAGTTAGCCTAAGAGCTCTATAACACGGCACTTTCATCTGACGAGCCGTACTCGCGCTTTGAAACGAGATCTTATCACAGACATCTCACATCAAAGACGGAAGAGATGAACTATCAATCGGAATACACATATGTAGGTGAACTATATCATTGGGAGTGATTCTGGAAAGATACGAGTTGTTAATACATTCGATTTATTACAACAACTGTCAAATATCGACTGATTTATTAGATCTTTTACGGCCGGTTTCTGAAAGCTCGATCCAAACTAATTGGATGTCAAGTCACTCGCCATTTCAGATTTTACATCGAATTAGATAGAGATAGAAAGTGACTTGACATGCGATTATCGGGCTTTCAGAAACTGGTTTGTTTTGATCGGGCTTTCAGAAATCGGTTGTTACAAAGATAATAGTTTGAAAATTTTGCATGTCATAATCGGATAGATTTAGAATAAGCCTCCATTAACGCACTGCTGGGTAGGCCTGCTCATTAGCAGGCCACTCTTAATGGTCTTGCACCGATTGAATCCACTAAACTCCCACGATCCTATTGAAATCATCAGACTACCTGGCCGGTGGTCTGCCTCGTGGTCTATGACTCTAGCTTGACTACCACTAGGTCACTGTCTTTCTTCATTTACTATCTAGCACCCCCTGTAAATTTAATTAGGATCCCTGTCAATGTAATTCTGCGAAAAAGTACACTTTGACTTTGATGTCTCTGACTAGCCCTCTTAGAGAAGTCGTAATAATACATTTGGCGCATGCCCACATTTGACAGTAGCTGGTAGGTATTAGTAGTATCACACTAGATAACTACCATAATTTAAAGTATTGTCTTTCTTTTTTTAACAGAATGAGGACCAAAAACAGAGTTTCTTAATTCGACTGTGTTTTTTTGTATGTTTGCTTCACGATTACTCCGTCGTTAAGTAGGTCATGCTTTAGTCCCATATAAATTTTATTAAATTATGGAAAAAAAAAAAAAAAATCATAAGCCACTTGACCGTTGCTGGTCCACAAATAAGAATAAAATTTAATCTACCATTACAGAGTAGAACCAATATACCTAATAAGAACCTCTCTTTTTAAAATCGGCTTAAAATAAAGGCCAATCTATTTAATTTCGCTCAGACACAAATCCTAATCCTTCACGAACAAAAGCATTAATTTAAATAAAATTTTAATTAAATTCACTGTTCAAATTATTCTGAGCACGGTAGTTCTCGCAAGACCGTGTGGTGCATAGTGCAAAGAATACAGTAAGAGACCATGTGTTATTTTATTTAAAAAAAAACTATAATATGTTCAACACAAAAAGATTTTTTAATTATCTAACGGCCGATTTCTGAGAGCTTGATCAACCTAATCAGATGTCAAATCACTAGCTATTTCAGTTAACTTTGATGCAATAGCTGAAATAGCTAGTGACTTGGTAGCTTTGATCAAGCTTTCAGAAACCGGCCGTAAAGGGTAGTCAGAAGTACGGCCAAATATAACATTTTACACATTTTTGCAGTCATCGTCTTCTTCTCTTATCGTGTCATAAGTTTCTTTCGAAACAGTGTGGTGAAAGGATTTTAGGTGCGCCTCAAGGGGCTCCTTTTGACACATGTTATAGAACTATTTAGGTTCTACGACAAGCCGGTTTCCTTACGATGTTATCCTTCACCGTATAAAAGTACTGGCATTGTGCACATAAATTTTTGAACAGAAAAACTCATTGGTGCGGTTTCGAACCCACGACCTTAGGATCGGAAGGCGGGGCTGCTACCACTAGACCACCAGTGCTTTCATCTCATCTTCCTGTCCTTATCCTACATTATATGATGAGACACATTTTTGTAGTAGAATGGACATGAAAAAGTAACAGTGACATAAAGATTGACTGCCACTCAGCATGAATGATATGGTAGCTACAAAGCTACTATAACGAGTCTCCGTTTATAAATAATGCTTCCAAACTCTGAATGAAAACTACGTAAAAAAAGGCGGCAGCAAAAACTTTTTTTACAATAATCTCACTTAAGATAGTAAAATAAGTACTTTCACGCTAATCTTGAATAGTTTTGTGAGAACTGATTTATAGCGTCATCACTATCACTTCATAGTATAAATGTCGCTTTCTCTATCCCTATATCCCTATGTATGCTTAAATCTTAAAACTACGCAACGGATTTTGATGTGGTTTTTTTTATAGATAGAGTAATTCAAGAGGAAGGTTTATATGTATTAAACATGCATAATATAGTAGAGAAACACTGATAATTTAAGAGGTTTCTAATGTGATGCCGTGAATCACATATTTTTTTGCGCTTACATTACAAACGCTGGCTGAACCCTACGAGATATATCAAAATAATGTAACAGAGTATTGTACACCTTAAAAAGGTCTACCAAAAAGTCCGCGATGGTATATGTCTACCTCTTAGGGATACCCCACAATAACCGTGCGAAGCCGGGGCGGGTCGCTAGCTTAGGATATTTTACATGAAAGGTTACAGTGAATGAATGAATAAGAATTCTTTATTGTACACCTAACAAACTAACAAATTAAGAAATCAATTATAATAACTAAAGATGGGAGTACAGTAAAAAGACGTATAGCTTTAAAATACTGTTATTTAATCTACTACGTCACATGCAGTTCCGAGCCGAGCCACGATACATTTCAACATTAATAATTCCATTGCCGAGTTCTACTTCGTCGTTTGGTTTGATATCGAAAAAAAATAAAAAACTATAGGTAGGGACAGTCTACGCTATGATGGTTATACTTTCGCATTTGCATCTGAATGGTGATGGGAGGACTCATGAAACTTTTATGGATTCAAAAAGTTCAGTCTATCCCCCTGTTAGCGAAGGGGGTTAGCTGGAGCTTTTTTTTTCCTATATCCTACCTAAGGGAACGGAGCAGGGGGACAAATAGGAACAAAATCAAATTGAAAAATTGACAGCCTTTACAGCTCAGTTGCTAGTAGCTCTAACTTCTGTGCCGTAAGCCGTGGGATCGATCCCCACCGAGAACAAACATTTGTGTGATGAATATAGAGGTAGATGTTTGTTCTCTGTCTGGGTGTTATAATAATATTAAAAGTATGTATTTACAAATAAAGTATATAAGTAGTTTATCAGCTATCTGGTTCCTATACTTAGCTTTGGCTTAGTTTGGGGCGAGATGGTGCTGTGTGAAATGTCCACCAATATTTATCTATTTAAATTTAAATAAAAGTTTATATATAGCGTTTTGATTTGATATTTAAAGTTCACGATATTTCTTGTTGTTAACGCCAATTCTGTTTATTTTGGTAAACGTGTTTAACTAAATACAATTAAATCAGATCGCTGTGCAAGCGGTTGTAAAGACATAGACATAGACAGACATTTATTTGCTACTTTGACACACACATTATAAATTATAAAAAAAAACAAAAAAAAAAGAAACAATATAAAATACATAATGGAAACAAAAGCAAAAATAAATAAATAAATTATATAAATATAGTTGTAACAAAAATAAATGGACAGATAATAAATGGAGTGAATTAACAAAAATAAAATAACTTAAATTTATGTGTGCTACTGCAGCAAATCGGTTCCAGCTCAGTAAAGGCTTATTTCTAACAGTTTTTGTATGTGATCTTTTTACTTACAAAATATTTAAAATTATAACACTAGGGCGGTGCTAGTCCAACTTAGTTGCATACAAATGTATCTTTAGAGTGTATTAACTACAAAAGATACATTCTATGCAACGACATTCACCTTTGTTCACGGTCCCGTAGCTATGTCCAGGTGACCAGCTGAGCATGACCTTCCATCCCGTATATTTATAGTCACTGTAGGTGCCTACAGCCCGGCCTCGGCCGTGGGGAGTCCCTGAAAGCTTGATTGGTATTATTTTACTGAAGCGTATTGTTGTACTTTGTATTAATTTGTTCCAAAACTTGTCCCATGAAGGATAATAGTATTTTTGTTTGAGCATAGTGTTATTTTGTTATATTATGGTGTATAAGTAAGTTTTAATATATACTAACGTTTAGGCCGGTTTTAGAGCCGATATGATTAACTACGCTGTTAAGAGTAGTACTGCTAAGAATAATATAGCTCTTTGTACCATGTCATTTTCTGCCGCCAAGCAGTGTTGCTGTGTTTCGGTTTGAAGAGAGTGGTTGCCGGTGTAATTACAGGCACCTAAGGCTTAACATCTGTATGCCTCAAGTTGATGGACATCGAGCAGTGCATCGTAGGGCACGTTGCGGGCTGTTTTTTCTTTTTATATGATTGATATAATTCCTATATATTAGGTATAACAACCAGACAGCAAACAAACGTCTATGTTCATCAAACAAATCTTTGTTCGATCGAACCCACGGCCTACAGCGCAAAAGTCAGAGCTACTACCAACTGAACTGTGACGGCTGTGATAGAATATATTTAAAAAAAAACTTTATTTCATAGCTTAAATATCAATAATTACAATATTTTTCGTTAATCTACTGAACGGCAGCAATCAAAAACGTTCCGTGCGAACGTCAAAACCGTTCGAAAATAACTCAATAATTAGTTACATCCTTGTTACGAAGTTGTTCGAACAAAGATAACTTTTCTGCCAACTCATTACGAAACAAACCCACCGCTCTGTTATTTCTAAGATAAGATTATGACGCAGTGGAGCTGCAAAACCTGACATTGACTTTGACAAATGACACTTGTGACGTATATGCGACATGACACAACACCATAAAGGAGATTATCCTTTATGGCAGTTTTATTAGGAAGGGAAGTTTAAAGGTTTATTTGAATTACAGAGGGTAAATGTTTGATCGAGCTAAGAGCAGATCTTTAATAAATTTAGCTGGACGATTGGCGTTGTATTTGTATAAAATTATAAATGTACAGTACAATAACCATAATTGACTCATATTAAAAATACTGATGGACATTCACACAGCTCTATCAACCTCCAAACTATGCAAAGCTTGTATTATGGGAATCAGATAGCACATAATACTTTTTTTTGTAAATATCGACATACATTTTCAAGAAAATGATTCTTGTAGTTTTAGAATAGTACTACATACTTCTCATAGCAATAACTCAAGCAATATTTGAGTAATCTGTGGTGGACGATGTTGGTGCCACAATTAGTTATTAATACTTGTAAACAAGTAAGTAATTTGAAATAAAAGGAAAAAAATAAAAATTAACTATGATATTTTATAACACCCAAACAGAAAACAAATATCTACGTTCGTTTTACAAATATTATGCGATTTTAACTGCGCCAGAAGAAACATTCCACTCATAGTCATACCCTTATATTTTTATATTTAACAAAAAGATTAAGTAACATTTTCATTCACACAACATCGTGAAACCTAATAAGTGTAAACATTTAGGGATTTAGTGATTGTAATCATAGAAAAGAGCGGTAGGAACCAAACCTCAAGTTTGTCGCCTGATCGTCTAGGCTTTCATTGCGTGGAACTGGCACCTAGAGCCACCTAGCTTTAAGACGTTTCAAAGTGATCCTTGAGATTTTATTGAATAAATACCTTTTGACTTTGAATAAATAAGTTATTCATAAATATCCAAATAGCCAAAGTCGATACTCCAAAGTACAAACAAGCTGAAGTGGCAGTCGGTCATTTCTGCCGAAGAAACGACAACAGCTGCGGGAAATGGGTTCCGAAGTGGAGACCTCGTTTAGACAAACGTAGTCTAAGGCAATCTCCAAAGCCCTCACAACTCAGTTGGTAGTAGCTCAGCTTTCTACTTTCAACTACTAAATTCGATTGGCTTCACACTGGAACTTCAATATTGTATTGTAACAAGGATCATACATAAAAACGGTAGGAACGATAGGTATACAGGGCGTCCCAATACTATGCGACATGAAGAGAAAGTACCTTAAATATTGTAGATAGGATATTTTGCTAAAAGAAGACTCTATTCTATTTTTAAAAGTTAGTAATACTGCATTCAAAGATTTTTTTAATTACTTGCTTTGTCTGATACTATGTCGATATGAGATGCTATGTCACTTAGGAAGATTTATTATTTTTTATCTATTATTTCGATTGGCATTATAAAAATACGGAGTGTTTTTTTCACATTGGAGTCGGTTCGATGCAAGTAATTTTTAGAAAATGTTTGAATGTAGTATTACTTAGAGTAAGTCTTAGAAATAAAATAAAATCTCTTTTCAGCAAAATATCCTATTTACAATATGTAAGGTTTCATGTCGCATAGTTTTGGGACGCCCTGTATAATATAACACACGGACCGAGAACAAACATGTTCATCACACTAATATTTGTTCTCAATGAGGATCGAACCCACGGTCTACAGCGCTGAAAGTCAAAAACAAATGGGATATATTCAATAAAACCACAAGGATCACTTTGTAACGTCTTAAAGCAAGGTGAATCTAGGTGCCAGTTCCACGCGACCAAAGCCTATAAGAACAGGCAACAAACTTACGGCTTGGTTCCTACCGTTTTTTGTATGATCCTTGTTACAATATAATAATAATAGAGCTCCAGTGTGATGCCAATAGAACTAACTGAGGCTTAACAGAAAGAATTTTACGCTCGACTATTTATTTTATAATAAAAAATTCGAGGAACCTTCGATGAAAATAAAATCGAACGAACTCTTGTAACTGATATTTAATCCATCAGAGAATTCTATTTTTACTTTGGTATTAAAAAATATAATTATGATGTTCACTGACACGATTAATATTTTTGCTAATAATCAGAGATCAGAATATAGACGCAGGGCAGTGCATCGTAGGGCACGTTCCTATCGTGTGCGACTTACGAGGTACTGCTTTGTTAGGTGATGGTTACCACTTAACAGCAGGTGGGCCATCTTGCTTGTCCCTGCAGCTCGTCGTATGAAAATAAGTTAGTACACTAATAATAGTGTTGCGCCGGACGCCTAGCAACTTGTTTCGTTATATATCCTGACGTACAGGTGTTTTCAGAAGGCTGAAATATGTTTTCAGCCGTTGCCAGAAGAGGCTCTGTCACCTCCCAGTTGATTACAATTTCGACCAAGTTGCCGTGGTTTTCAGGCGCCTGAAACATGTTTTCAGTCCGTTTCAGGCTACTACCCATCGATCCATGCAATATCCTGAAAACCCGTTTTCAGGCGTTTTCAGGACCCCTTATGGACCTTTGAAGGACATTTCACTATAGAGCCATATTTGCATAGGAGTGAAAGAGATAGCACTACTAGAAAGAGATAGCAGACGTTCGAATATTCTAGACTACTGTTCTAGAATCAATCGAAGGAAAAGCACTACTAGAAAGAGATAGCAGACCTTCGAATATTCTAGGCTACTGTTCTAGAATCAATCGAATGAAATGAACGAGAGCTATTACTGTAGAAAGAGATGCAAGTATGGTCTAGTATGATCCAGAACATTCTCGGGTTAGCTGCGTCGTATATAAAGCCAGTCGGCGAGAGCGACAGTCAGTCAGTTTGTGGAGAGGACTCGAGAAGAAAGCGAGTTAGTGAAAACGGTTCGAGGAGTCAGTTCGGTGAGATGGCTCGAGAAGAGAGCCAGTTTGTGAAGATGACTCGAGGAAGAAGTCAGTTCCAGGGAATGGCTCAGGAAGAAGTGAGTTGGAAGAAGTGGATAAAGGAAAAGAACTTTTGTTAAGTGATAGTTGAGTGATAATTAAGTGTGTTAAGTAGTGTTAAGTAGTGTTAAGTAGTGTTAAGTAGTGTTTTAGTTATGTAAAGTGTTAGTGTAAATAAATAAGTCATCTCTTGGATTATTATTGTGCATTTTCTATCCATACGAACCCCGAGCTCGTAACAATATCTAGCCTTAGATTTATGCCAGTTGCAGACTAAAAGCTAAGTTAATTTAGCTTCGCTTGCCTAACTGACCTAGTTTTTACTTGAGACTTGTGTCCAGACTACAAACTATGTAAACAAGTATAAAAAGCTGCGTCAGTAAGCGATCTAAACTAATCTTGCTCTAAAGTTTAGTTTGAGGCTAACTGGCATTAGCCTCAAACTAAACGAAGCTGTAAATTGTAAATTATGTTTGTATGTGTGTGAGATGTTTGATTGTAAGTGTGTGTTTAAGTATGTGTGTGTCTATTGATAACTTGACAGCCTTCACAGCTCAGTTGGTAGTAGCTCTGCTTTCTGCGCCGTAGGCCGTGGGTTCGGTCCCCACCGAGAACAAACATTTGTGTGATGAACGTAGATGTTTGTTTTCTGTCTGGGTGGTATATAATATTATAAGTAAATATGTATTTATAAAAAAAGTATATAAGTAGTACATCAGCTATCTGGTTCCCATAACACATGCTTTGGTTTAGTTTGGGGCGAAATAGTGGAATGAGATATTGTGGAATGTCCACCAATATATTTATTTATTTATAACACAGTCAGTGTCAGTCTAGGTTCTACTGGAGAAACATGTGTGGTGTTTCTGGGAGTTCTCCGGACTGACTGACAAATAGACAAACTGCGTGCTATACTTATATCTCACATTGACAACAGTTTTCATCATTTATAATGTACTGAACCCTAAAACTTCTACAAACAATATTTGCCACATACAAAGGCTTCTAATAAAAAATAGCAACATACCTATATGTACCTCTACATTGTATCTTCTATTTTGCCCTACGCCCTACATTTTTGAGGGCGCAAAAAGGTAGTCTATATGCAAATTCGGAACATCAGTTACGGCGTATAGAAATCAGACGAATTTGTAAAAAGCTTGACGATGTATCTCGCTATTTTCTTGTGGAAAATGCTGGATTCTATCCTAAAAAATGAATCAATCTATGGTCAGGTTATATAGCTCGAAGAACTGACTTTATGAGTAGTGGAGCTCTTTGTGAAAGGCTCGTCCGGTGAAGTACTATCACCACCACGACTTTTTCTGCCGCCAAGCAGCAACGCTGTGTTTCGGTTTGAAGAGTGTAGTTGCCGGTGTTTTTACCGGCACATGAGGCTTAACATCTGTATGCCTCAAGTTGATGGACGCAGGGCAGTGCAACGTGGGGCACGTTCATATCGTGCGTGACTTACGATTACGATTCTGAGCCCTCATGTGCCTGAGTGGACCATATCCTATAACAAAGCATTGCCTCGTAAGTCACGCACCATAGGAACGTGCCCTGAACTGAAACACAGCAACGCTGCTTGGCGGCAGTAAAAGGCGTGATGGTAGTACTTCCCCGGGCGAGCCCTTCACAAAGAGCTCTACTACCTTGTAGGGGAGGCCTATGTCCAGCAATGCACTTCTTTAGGATCATGGTGAGGATGATGATGATTCTAAAAAGCGGTTGTATATTTTACACTAGCTATCGCCTTCGGCTTTTTTGCGTATTTTTGTGATTCACCATCATACACTGCCCGAATTCACCCACTGCTGGGTATAGCCAGTAGTGGGTGAATTCGGGAATTCGGTACAACCCCTTTAGACATTTTCAAAGAGCCTCTTTAAATAAGCTTGAGTGGGTACTGGTACCGTGTCTGAGAATTATTTCCTTTTCTTCAATATTTTGTTTAATATATTTTCAGTGCATTTAAACATTTGCCAACATTTATTTTACAAAATATTTTGTGTCTCTATTGTACGAGTATAAAAGATAAATTCGTTGCAGGTAGTCCACAATATTTTATTTAAATATATTTTCCAAGTATTCCCTACTTCAAAGATTGCATTATACTTTTCTGAGAGTCGGAAGAAAAGCTCAGAAGTTCCGTTTCCCTTCTAAGTGCCATTCGCTGTATAGCTATTTGAAAGGAGTTGCATGTGCAGAGGTTTCAAAAATACGCTTCGGGGAAGTACTGCTAATATACCTCTCGCTCGCACATCTCAATATTTGGAAAGATATAAAATCACTGCACCTTATCACCTCACCTATAAAAAAGCATTACCTGGTAGGTCACGTACTATAGGAACGTGCCCTTTTTTTATTTTTTAAACGAACGATTTTTATTTACCAAAGGTTTAAACTTTAAACGGCTGAACTTTAAACACAGTGCTTGAAAAAAGGGGCTATCCCATTTATCAGCAATGATGCCAAGTATGTCATTGGATCTTCTATGGACTCATCAGCGACGTAATTTTCTTCTACTTGTATTTTTCATAAATAAAGTCAGCGATTTTATATCATTCAAAATGTTAAAATGTGCGAGTGAAAGGTACTTTGACAAGTGCCCCTTAAGAGGCAAGTGGGAATAAAGTCTGGCAGTCTATGTGAAACGATAAACGAGGTTCGTATTGGCATGTTGAGTGACACTGCGCGGTATGCGGTGACGACAACTCGATTGTGTAGCTTGGTGTCGCAACACCACGCAGTCATAATCATCAGCCTGTAGAAGTTGACTGCTACATAGGCCCGCCCTATACATTTAAGGAATAGTAGAGCTCTTTGTGAAGGGCTCGTCCGGGGAAGTACTACCACCACGCCTTTTTCAGCCGCCAAGCAGCGTTGCTGTGTTTCGGTTTGAAGAGTGTGTTAGCCGGTGAAATTACAGGCACATGAGGCTTCTGTATGCCTCAAGTTGATGGACGCAGGGCAGTGTACCATAGGGCACGTTCCTATCGTGCGTGACTTACCAGGTAATGCTTTGTTATAGGAGATGGTAACCACTTAACATCAGGTGGGCCATCTTCTTGTTCCACCAGCTCGTTGTATAAATAAACAAAAAAAACAGGAATAATGATTCTGAGCCCTTTCCATTCACCGACTTCCCGTGATCCTCACGATGTCTTCGGGCAGGGGGCGTTCCATACTTCGTTTTTCTGTTCGTGGTCGCCATTCGAGTACCTCTAGGCTTATGTAGGACTTCCTCAGACTGATGATGATAATAATGAAAATTAGTTTATCTATATACTCATATCACGAACTCTCATAAGACATGGAATACTTCAGCTTACAAGGCCCTCGGCCATTTTAACATAGTTTCAGGCAGCAGATATGCTATAATTATTCAGTTCGTCAAGCATGAAATGCATACACAATACAAACGCTTATCTAATTACTATACTAAAGATAAATAAAGCAAATTAGACTCTAACCAGCATAGCTTAAGATCGATAGTAGTGATGAGTCTTCTACTCAGTTGTAATAATAATCTACTTTATATTCTCTTGACAGCCCTCATAGCTCAGTTGATGCCCTCTGCGCTGTAGATGCTGGGTTCCACTCAAGACAGTCATCGCGTCTTGAGTGGTAATCGAACCCATCTTGTCCACTTGTTCGTAAACAGTCGATAAAAGGTTAACTAGTAGTTCGCCCCGAACTGAGATCTCGTGATGCGACTCGACGAACACACCAAAACTTTGAGTAGGAGGTGGTCAGAGGCGAAAAGCAAAGGAACTGGCCGACCAGTAGAAAAACCTTGATGTCAACGAAACTCTTAAAGATGGGAGCTCTTTTACCGCTGGTTATCTTAATTTAACTTTTTTGTTGTATCTCAAAAACCGAGCGTCCCAGAAAAATAAGGAAAAATTGTTTTGGAATGTCCAAACAAAGCCCTTTCATATGACATGTAATTTGATTTTTATATGTAACTTTTTTTATTTTTGCCCCCTTAAAAAACCGCATATCTCAAAAACCCTTAATCCGATTTTACTCATATACTTACCAGTATTTTTTTCAAGTACAAGCTATAGGAAATATGTCTCTTATTCCGCGCAATAGACTTTTTCAGGCTGAAATGTGGGCAGTAAAAGGGTACGGTAAGTAGTAACTATCACAAAATATTGCCTCGCACGATAGAAACGAGTCCTACGATGCACTGCCCTGCGTCCATCAACTTGGAGTATACAGATGTTAAGCCTCATGTGCCGCATAATTTCACCGGCAACCACATCATTCGAACCAAGCAAAGCTTGGCGGCTGAAATAGGAATGGTTTTTTTGGCAGCTAATATCGCCCTCAAGTATTCTATTATTCTAAATAAAATAAAAATACACTATGCATTTCAAAGCATTTCATTCGAAGCATGAATACGAATAAATGGGACGCACGAACAAGCAAATAAAGGCACTTATCTCTGTGTCGCGTGGAGGGAATTTTTGAAGAGCTCGTTCATAGTTTGTTCAGTTTTTCTAACTGAAAAACTGAAGCTGCATTTGTTAGAGTTAAGAGGCTGGCAACCGTTGAAATATGCTTCCTCGCACATTTCAACATTTTTGGAGATAAACACTGAGTTTTCAGTGTTTATCTTGATAAATTGCAAATAACCAAGTTTCGGAGAATAAATTTCAAATTTCGTCGTAACAATTCGTCGAATCAAAAAGTTTGATTAAGTACGAAAACTAGTAAAGCATATTTTCGTAGCGAAACTTGTTTGGATCAAAATGTTATTTTTGCAGAACTTTTGTTATGCTATTTTCAGTGTTATGCAATCGGCTACAGCACCTGCGTTTCTCGCGAATCGCGCCGCGTTTCGCAACGATCTACCTGCCACCATCAATACAAAGGAAATGCTATGCCGCCTTTCCATCAGGTGTCGTACCGGGCGACTTTATGGACATTTTACAAGTGATTCACTTTTTTTCCTCACATTGGACACTGGTCACGTACCTTAATATAATTAATTCGTAATTTCATTTTATACATTAAATTTTAATTAAACAATTCGGTCATTTTGTATCCTCGCAGCCGTACATAATTACAGAAACTTGGTTCTTCACGATTTTTCATAAAAACATAATAAAAAATATAAATCAAAACGTTGAAAATGTCGAGAATCGGTTTGACGGTAGTATGCATCTTAAGATTTTTATTTAAAACTCTCCGAGTCTTTAGAGAGAACTTTAAATAGCATAAAAAGCTAAAAAAATATTAATAAAAACTATTTTAATGACTGTACATCTGAAGCACGATGCTATGATCCACTGAACGGTAAAAAGAAAGTGCATGCGTCCGCATAACAAGACAGAACCATTCGAGCTCGATATAAATCCAACCAAGCGGAATTTCATATTTTTATTTGAGTTGACTTTACTTACGGTCACTTAGTATTCATCTCTAATAGTGGCATTTCACGTTGCTATTCTTGTTTGCGTATGCATCTTATTAGCCAATTACGACGACGTGCTTTTTTTATACTACTAGCTGATGGAACAAGCATATGGCCCACCTGATGTTTAGTGGTAACCATCACCTATAACAAAGCATTACCTCGTCAGCTGTGTTTCGGTTTGAAGATTGTGGTTGCCGGTGTAATTACAGGCACATGAGGCTTAACATCTGTATGCCTCAGGTTGATGGACATAGGGCAGTGCCGTGTGTGACTTACGAGGCAATGCTTTGTTACAGGTGATGGTTACCACTTAACATTGGGCCATCTGCTTGTTCCATCAACTAGTTGTAAAAAATGCTAATACCGAATAGGGATGTAAAGTGCCACCTTGAGTCATTTTTGTATTAACATGCACCCCCGAATTTCCGATTTTTTTTTAAATTTTCTGCATCCTAAGGTTGCCTGCAAAAGATCGCTACTGCGTTAGGTAACTCATTGTACTTTTCAGGCCTAACTTTTTTTCGCCGGCAGTATGGTTGTCCCGCGCATTCCCCTCATCACGGTATGGTGATGATTGTAGGGTTAGTGCGGGGTCCATTGCATCTTTTGATACTTGTTAAAATAATTTTGGATATTTTTGAAATCTCGTTCTTCTAACGAGAACGTGGTGTGGCATTGACCGGTGGCGTAAGAAATAAAAGCTTTGAATCTCCTGTAATTGCCAAAACACACCCTTCAAATCTGAAGACAGAAATGCGAGCATCACTGACAGAGATAGATACAGAAAAATAACTGGACTAAAGAAATTTGCAGTCTGAATCGGTTTTTCGTAACCTGCTAAAATGTTTCGTCAATCCAACTGAGTGTCGGCTCTTTGTGCTTCAAACAAAAGACCTCTTGTTTTTGATGAAGCATTTTAATGTCCTGTACATCTGCTCTGAACAAAATGCTCTAAACAAGTCTGCTAGTAAGCAATTTACATCGAAAAGCTGAAGTGAATTTCAAAACGCAAATTATAGTCCTAAATACAATCATTATGTCCGTTATTGCTGGTAGCATGACATGCATGACATGATTGGCGTGCTATTCAAAATATAGCTAGATACGATACGAGCTAGCATAAATTGGCTTTCGCGATATTATTGAGGGTTACATTAATTTTATCCTATAACCTTTAATAAATCCTTTTGTAAATAACCATTTTATTTAACTGGAAATGAATTTATTGGTTAAGGCGAAGATAAGAGCTCATGTGAATCTCGCTCGCACGTTTTGACATGTTGAAAGATATAAATTCACTAAACCCATTTTCGAAAAATCGCAATCAAGTGCAGGCGACACCGCCAAGACGAAGAAGAGCCACGTAATGCGACAAAAATTGACTACAGTCACGTAAAGGTGCGTTCGAATGACCTGCTATTATATTTACTTTGACATTTACTCCAGTATCGCTTCTTCTTCTTCTCTCAATTTATGGCTCCTGTCCGTCATTCGACAGACAATCTTGCCAGTGTCAAGTGATAAATATTTATAAGTTTAGTGAATACTTTTAAGTCAAGTCAGTCCATAGTCAAGTCGGCCGTCATTTTGTTTTGAAGAAAATGGTGGGGTTTTCTTCAAAACATTCGAAACATTTTCGGCCAAATCAGGATATCACATAATAATACACTTTCATTCCAAATGTTAACAATTTGTGCTAAGACCTCAAGTAATGTTGGTTAAAATACCACCGAAATTACACAACACAACTCAAAATAACACTAGAAAAACAAATAAAATGAAAAAGCTATGTTGCTTCCTAAAATGTCAGAAAATGAATCCCCAGTATCGCTTACCATCTACTTTATAAACCATTCGATTTGACAGTAGTTATAGCTCAGTTGGTAGTAGCACCGCCACCCTTAAAATTACTATGTTTTATTTGATAGGTTAGGTGAGTATAATTATTGTGTAATAATTAGTGAGAGCACTGGTGGTCTAGTGGTAGCGGCCCCCGCCTTCCGGTGCTAAGGTAGTGGGTTCTATAACATGTGTCAAGTGCTCGAAAGGAGCCTCTTGAGGCGCACTTAAAATCCTTTCACCACAAGCACGGTAGATATCTCATTGTATTGTCATTCTCCGTTTTTATTTTTGTCCTTAGTAATAAATACATGTATAGTGACATACCGGACCGAACGCAAAACCCCATGGAGGTACTATATACTGGAGGGAGCCATAAGACTTACAATCTTTTACAACTGTGTATCAAACAGTGATCATCTATCTTTGTTCTTCCCATGTAGCCTAGCTACGAGTAAAAGAAAAGAAGATGTACCTTTACTCACTCCATCTCACTCACTCACTGTCTGTGAAAATCGTGTCCGTCAGTTGATGCAATGTTTTGATCTTGTTTTGATGTTCTAGAAAGAAATTGTGAAAAATCTAAAGAATTATTATTGTCTAAGCAAAATATATTTGAAAAGGTGAAAGTATATCTTGTGAAGCTGTGTTTTGTGTATCAAAAACAACAAAAGGAGGAATTAAAGACCCGGAATTGTCATTTGATACGTAATATTCTTTTTCTATATACCTTTTTTTCTCCCATAAAGAAGCCTGAAGAATACATACAAGAATACAATACAGGAACTGAGAATGAAGACGGGAGTGGATAAAAGCTGTTAGGCGTGAAAACTGATAGCCTACAAAATTTTCTTATGCATGGACGAAATGGCCATAAGAAAGTATATCGAGTGGGATGGACATCGCTCTCACGGTTAGGTCAATGTGGGAAACATTATTGACGATGATAGTGTTTCAGTGTCTATAATGGTTTTGGGCTTTCGCAATAAAAGTCAGCAACCAGTTAAAATTAAAAAGTTGAATTCCAATTAAAACGCCTTTTCATCCATTTCTTATTCTATCGATAGGTTAGTCAATGTTGTCCCTTCTCTAGTCACTCACGCGAATACATACAAACTAACAAAAAACGGACACGCCAAAAACCGAAAGACTCCGTCTATATGATACATAGCCTAAGCAAAACCCTCTGTTTGTCGGCACGTACTGACATATACAACCACAGACACAGATTGAACTAGATATCGCGAGTTGATCTCTTTACGTGGCTTACTTACCCCTCAAGTGGGTGCAATGCACTCAGTCATACCCTGATAAACTCAGTCGTGAGGTAGGTAGGTAAAATTATGTCACGTTTGGTTTCATACTATTTAAGCTCGTGCGGTAAGCGTGCCCCAGTTTAGTGCAATGCATTTGTACTAAATTTCATAAGTGAATTTTATCGCAGAGATAAAAAATACGACTTTTAAGGTTTCCTGTACCTAATAATCACTTTTTTTTATACAACTAACTGATGGAACAAGCAGATGGCCCACCTGATGATAAGTGGTAACCATCACCTATAACAAAGCATTGCCTCGTAAGTCACGCACGATAGGAACGTGCCCTACGATACACTGCCCTGCGTCCATCAACTTGAGGCATACAGATGTTAAGCCTCATGTGCCTGTTATTACACCGGCAACCACACTCTTCAAACCGAAACACAGCGTTGCTGCTTGGCGGCAGAAAAAGGTGTGGTGGTAGTACTTCCCCGGACGAGCCCTTCTCAAAGAGCTCTACTACTCTTACTCTAATTAGTCGCTGAAGATATGCCTTCTACGCCTGGATAAATATATCTAAAGACGAAGAAGAAGAATAATATGACGGTGTTACAGTTGCTGTGCTGTCGCATGTCTCTTGTCATATAGTTTCTTCGGAAACAGTGTGGTGAAAGGATTTTAAGTGCGCCTCAAGAGGCTCCTTTCGAGCACTTGAGACATGTTAGATAAATTTTTATGTTCTACGACATGCCGGTTTCCTCACGATATTTTCCTACACCGTTTGAGAGTACTGGCATTGCACATAAATTTTTGAACAGAAAGAATTATTGGTGCTCGACCGGGTTCGAACCCACGACCTGAGGATTGGAAAGTGAGGCTGCTACCACTAAACCACCAGTGCTCTAGACGCATACCTATTGGTGGTGTCACGGAAGACCAACGTTTTAGTAGCGTACCTATACATTGAGTGGCGGCCAATTTCGTGTCACTTACTTTTCATATATATTTTATCTGTGGCATTCATCAAAGATGAAATTTTTTATTGTTCTAAAGCCGGCCCAGGTCTTAACTTCACTTGTTTGATTGCTATGTGTGGCACGAGACTTTGAGTACAAAGTCTCGTGCCATACAAACAAGTGAAACTATGTCTGGCACCGAGGTAACGCTATCTAGTTGGGTCTATATCTTTGTATAAAACTCGCTGCTTATTTGGCGCAGTCCATAGTAGACTTTTATTCCATTGCAACACTTTATGAAACTTTTTAAAACGATTCTCACGTACAAAGTGTATGTTTCCCTTTAGCTGTCGCGATAAAATGACTTCCGACGGAAAACGCTCATTACTTTGTTCAGAAAGACAAAAGTTTTATTTTACTTTATTTTTAAAATGAAAGTAGAGTAACAAAACGTGACTTCCGCTATGCAATAAGATAAGTACTTACTTCCGGTGGAGTACTTGGACTTGCATATCTTTTAATATGCATAAACTAAGAGTAATTTTAAGAGTAGTAGAGCTCTTGGTAAAGAGCTCGTCCGGGGAAGTACTATCACCACGCCTTTTTTGCCGCCAAGCAGCAACGCTGTGTTTCGCTTTGAAGAGTGTGGTTGCCGGTGAAATTACAGGCAGATGAGGCTTAACATCTGTATGCCTCAAGTTGATGGACGCAGGGCAGTGCATCGTAGGGCACGTTCTTATCGTGCGTGACTTACGGGGTAATGCTTTGTTATAGGTGATGGTTACCACTAAACATCAGGTGGGCCATCTGCTTGTTCCATCAGCTAGTTGAATAAAAGAAATACCTACACTAAACAAAATTATTCTCAATCATCCTTTTTTCCTTAATTATTTTGACTTACTGTGCATGAGTGATGCAGAAGGCCAAAGACCTAAAAGTATTGGGTGCGGCAGAAATTTATATTCAGCACTGAAATAGATTGCGGAAGAAAATTAGAAGCACATGAGGCTTAACATCTTTATGCCTCAAGTTGATGATTGTAGGTGATGGTTACCACTTAAGATCAGATGGGCCATGTGCTAGTTAGATGAACAAGTAGTATAAAAAAAAACATTTTTTATAACAGCGTGATGTTATAATATCACGGCTCAGTTACCAAAGGAAAGGAGGAAAAGTGCCTCTGGAGGCGCGCTTAAAATCCTTTCACCACACTGTTTCGTAAGAAACTAGTAACACGACAAAAGAGATAGGAACCAAGCCGTAAGTATCCCGCCTGTTCTTCTAAGCTTGCCGCGTGGATCTGCCTATTACGTCGTTTCAAAGTGATCTCTGTGATTTAATTGAATTTCGGTAATTTCACAAAAAGCAATATCGTTCAGCGTACCGAAATCCAAAGTCATCTTTCAGCCGAATATTATTTTTCGTCATTTTCGCTTCATCCACTCCCATCCATCATGGCACGTTTACGTTGCCATTGAGTGATTGTACTCTATTATTAGTACCTAGAGATGAAAATAAAATGTGATGACAAACATTGGTGTGAGAAAAAGAACATGCACAGCTACAGCAGTTGTTGTATCTAGCGCCAGTAAAGAAACTAATCTAAGGGCCCTGATTCACTGAGTTCACATGGTTGCGCAACCGTGGTCTCAGTAATAGGGCGCTTTGCGCAACCAGTTGCACAATCGAGTTTTTGAACTTTCAAAAGAAACACCAGAGTTGACGTCCTGGAAACTAGATATTTTAGTGGTTGCGTAAAGGCGCAACCTACAATCCGTGCACGCGAAACTGGTTGTATAACCAAATTGGTTGTGCTACCTAGCGAACCGCAGGTGCAGTACCCTCCATAGAGCTGTTCTACGAAAGAAAGAAAGAAAATATATTTATTCAACTACACAAACACGTTATTGATAATAATTATATAAAAATGATACTACAACTAAACATAAATAGGTACAAATAAAATAAAATAAAAACAGTGGTGTGTATATATTAACTAAAAACTAAACTGAAACAGCTTCACGACTTTTAATCCCCAGGCACGGTAGATATCCCCTCAGATCTCTTAGTACCAAGTACTAACTCCAGATTCTTTTGAGGATGTCTAAGGGAGGTAGTCAGAGGTACGTCCAAACATTAAATTTGGCACATACCCACATTTTGCAGTAGTTGGTATTCCATACGTGACAGGTTGCAAGCCCATCACCGCTGTTAGAGTACTAACTGGTTTCCTCACGATGTTTTCCTTCACCGTTTAAGAGCACTGGCATTGCGCACATAAATTTTTCGCTAGGAAAAATCCATTTGTGCATGACCGGATTCGAACCTGCCACCTAACGATCGGAAGGCGGGGTCACTCCCACTACACCACCGGTGCTCTAAAAACTAAAAACTATATACGCTAAAAACGATGTTTATGGAATTACTAGCTGAAAAGCCAAGACTCAGCTTCTCTGTCTAGTCCAAAAACCAGGTGCTGTATTCAGTCTTGCGTAAGGGGTTCGGAGGGAATATTTAAATTAAAGAAAACGAAAAACTCTTTTGATCTTTGTTTTATTGGTAGTGCTTGATCAGCTGTGGTCTTTCAGTGAAATAAGGGTCTTAAATGGCTTAAATAACATTAGCTTGACAGATTCCCACGCCAAGCTAATGTTATTTTGATACACTTTTAGCTTTCTGCTCTCATGTATGTACCTTACTTAATATTGATCAATATGATCATGAATGCATTTTACATAAAAACTAGCTGCCACCCGCGGATTTCCTCGCGTGTTAGCGGTGATTGCAAAATTTATTATTGAAAGCGTTTTCCTTTCTTGGGTTCGTTTATATTTATTCCCCGTTCTTGTTATTTTATGTGGTTCAAAATAGGTTAGTTTTCAATTCAGGTTACCATCTATATTAGTTTCATGTTTTATTCAAATCGGTCCAATGGTTAGCGCGTTATTGAGCTGCAAACATCCTAACATCCAACTTTCGTATTTATATACTCACCCTTCTAACTGGTTGGCACAACAGGTTTTTTTCCTCCACTCTCCTCTATCAGACGTCATCTCTGGTCACTCCTTTCTTAATGTCGTCTTTCACACAATCCATCCATATTTTCTTTGGTCTACCTCTACTACTACATCCTTCCCTAGCATTTTTCTCGTTATATGACAGTCTTTTCCTCGCATAACATGCCCATACCCCGCTAAACTCCCCATTTTTCAGTCACTGGAGCCACTTTCAAACTGCCCCTTATAAATTTAATTAATGTCTCTCCAATTAAAAATGTATAAAGATTTTCTCTCAAAATATTCACTAGCCACCTCCCCTCATTTCCCCCACCAGCCCCTTATTACGATGTAGATTCTCGAAACCACTAATCAGGCAGGGACTCAGTGACACTAATTTAGATGTGAGGGTTTATCGCGTGGTTGACTTTTGGATCAGTATTGAGTTTATTTGTTTGTTTTTTAGTTTATTTGACATTACGCCCTCGATTTCGTCCGAGTTGGCTTCAGCTCAACTAGCTAAAATAGCCGTTAAGTCTGTTGCCATCTTTTTCTATTGAGATGTTATTTTAAGTTGTGTTGTGTAATTTTGGTGGTATTTTAACCAACATTACTTGAGGTCTTAGCCCAAAGTGTCAACATTTGGAATGAAAGTGTATTAAGTGATATCCTTATTTGACCGAAAATGTTTCGAATATTTTGAAGAAAACAGCCACCATTTTCTTCAAAACATATGACGGCCGACTTGCCTATGGATTGACTTGACTATAAACTCTTTTATCTTTATCACTTGACACTGGCAAAATTGTCTGTCGAATGACGGGCAGGTACCTTATACAAAGAAAAGAAGAAGTATTAGGGAATTTTAATGAGAGCCTCAATTTCTGAACATACAGAGAGCTTTTCACAATATCTCTCTGGGCCTAGAGGTTTTATTTTTTAAATCCATTTGTTCACGAAACCAACGACAGACGTTTTAAACCAACGACCTTAGAGAACAAAAAACGGGGTCGCTTTTGCCAGACCACTGTGATGGTTTATTACCTAAGAACAAGCGATAGTGGTAAAATGAGTCGTTGCTTGTTGATTGAACAAATTTCCCAGAACTGAACCAGTCGCGTTTGTCATCGATATTGCTATACTGTCGACATAAATGCTGTTGTCAACACTGACTCCTAAGAGACATGCGTGATTGGGAGAACCTTCACATACACACACACACGCACAACACACACATCCTGACACTTAAACAAACACAACACACACTAACGTAACGTAAATTTTATTTCTTGTTTAGTTGTCATTTATTAAGTCGTTATTATTATGGGGTCGTCGATTTTGGTTACCTACATTTCTTTTTCTAAAAATTTAAATCCTTTATTGGCTGTATGTTAGAAACCTAAGTATTTACATCGTATTTTATGAGCTGTGGATTTTGTTCAACAATAAATAAATAAACTGCCAGTAAGCAATCTCATTCTCCTACTTCTGCTATCGCTATTGCTTTAACTTAGGTAATAGTTCTACCAAATCTCCTTTACCAAAAAAAACTGTTTAATTTAATATCCTGGCACTCTTGGGAGCGAGCGGCGCGGAGTCGCAATCCATCATGCACATAGTGCTGATTGGTAGGTTCGATGCTCCGATTTTTGATTTCCGGGTTCCGTATCGTTATAAATAATTTATGAGAACATTTTTGGATGGAACACTTCTGATGTAGGTCTGTGTGTATTTTATTTGATGTATTTTGCTGGTGTAGGTACATCTTGTAAGTTTATATTTGAAATACATAACCAATAGAAGTAAATACAAAATGTACATAAAAAAGTTGAGCTTCTATTTCAATACGGACCGGATTCAAGAAAATGTTATGAAAACAAAAAAAATACAAGAAAAATTTGTATTGTTAGGGCTCGTCTTTGTACATGTGTATAACTGTACGTACATACCCATTATTTTTTTGTATATGCCCTTTATTTTTTCTGTTTATTATGTATTATATTGTGTGCAATATAGAATTCAGAAAATAATTTTGCTGAAGGAAACAGAAACATAATTATATATAAAATTCGTGTATAAATAAATATAATATAGGTGGATTTTCCACACAGTACTAAAATAGCCCCAAACTAAGCGAAGCTTGTAATATGAGAACCAGATTGATATAATACTTATATACTTTTTTGTAAATTATGTATAGGTACCTACTTGGTATCTTAATAGTACCAACTAAAATAAAGAACAAAAAAATAAATTTAGGTTAGTACAGTTCGCTATGTAAGCGAAGGACAATTAAAAAAACATTATACGTGCCTAATTAAGAATCTTCTCCTTTCTGGAAAAATAAAAAGAAACAATAAAACTCAAAAAATGCCGCATTTTTCCGTCATAATCTTCTCATAAGAAAAAGTATACTAACTAACGTAGCCTCTAGAAAACAACGCCAGCTCAATAAAGATTAAGCACTAAGCCACGGTCGAAACAGGAAGCCACTGTAGATTCGTTGCGCGTTGTAAAAATAAACCGGAAAAATTTACCCAAGAAACATCCCACAGAGAATATTCAAATAAATAAAAATTAAAGGGACATCCCCGTCCGCCCCTTTCAGCAGTGCCATTAAAAATAGGAAATTATGGTCGTGAAAACCCTTTTTTCGTGTCCCTGCTGTTACATATTTCATAGTGAGTGTGAACGTAGTCTTAAATGGTGGATTACATTATTATTCCGCTCGTGTAGGCTATGCTTACGTAGAGGGGAATTTATGTACAATATGTGACCGGCTGCAATAGAAATCTATAGAACTGGCGCCGATGTGATGATAATCGATACTTACTCCCTGCTGATGGCTTTTTATGGTACGAAATAATGTGTGAACCTAAGAAAATATCTTCTGTGAATATTAGGTACCTACTATCACCATGCCTGTTTCGGTTTGAGGAGTGTGGTTGCCGATGAAATAACAGGCACAAGGCAGTGCACGTTAGGCATGTTCCTAACATACGTGACTAGCGAGGCAATGCTTTGTTATAGGTGATGGTTACCACTTAACATCAGTCGGCACGAAGTATAAAAAATACATATTTTTCTAAAGGAATAAAAATATAGCATATGAAATGCAAATGAAATGAAATACGTTTATTTAACACACACATATGCGTGGTGGGACTACGCTCCGCTTTATGTAATATGTTTTTATCTTTATTTAGAATAGGATATATTTTTATTACCTTCTTGTTGATGGAACAAGCAGATGGCCCACTAAAAGTTCATATCTTCAGGCTTTTCATGGTGAAAGTAAGAAACCGCGAAACTGAAACCTAGATCGTCTGCAACGATCTGCAGATAGTTCCGCTTATTCCATCCAGTCCTTCTAGTAGTTCGATAATCTAACTGTTTGGATAGAAATATTCCAAATTGTTAGACTAACCAATCGAACTTTTTGGATACGCAGATTGTATTCCAAATAGAACTACTGCTAGTGAAGTAAAGTTAAATAAAAAAAGAAATGTATCAACGCACAGACATTTTTCGAAGAGAAAAAAATCATTGGTGTACGATTGGATTCGAAACCACGACCTTACGATCAGAAGGCGAGGCCTATTCCACTAGACCACGGTTTCTCAAATAAAACCGTTTTATAATTAGACGTTACTTAAATGAAATAAATATGTACATATTTCCTTTGACAGCAATTGCGATCAAATACATCAGTTTGATATCAGTATAAGTTGAGGAAAAAGACATGTTGCTTATAAATTATTGAGTGGATCCTTGACTTTTGTAGCTAGTTCGTATTTTAATAATTTAGTAGGTTATTGTTGGTTTTTATGTTAATGTTAGTGAAACCCGTGACTTTGTTTACTTGTATGTTATTCTATAATTTGAAAACCCGTGTGCACCTGTACCGTAGTTGGAGTTGCGGAGATGGATAAATATAATAATAAATAAATATATTGGTGGACATTCCACACAACACTATCTCGACCCAAACTAAGTAAAAATGAAGAAAATAAGCAGTTAAAACTTGCTAAGAGATGTTTATATACAAGGTGTTCCATAAGTAGTGTATATAAAATTCAGTGGGGCTAAAGTACCCATCAATATGAACAACTTTTTCTAAGGAACCAACACTGTGAACGTGAAAAAAAACAGCTGTTTCATACATTTTAGCCTGGTAGGTATTGAACTTTTGTATGAAACAGCTGTTTTTTTTTTCGCGTTCACAGTGTTGGTTCCTTAGAAAAAGTTGTTCATATTGATGGGTACTTTAGCCCCCTGAAGTTTATATACACAACTTATGGAACACCTTGTATACTGTACATAGAACCAACCCGGGCTCCATACATTGATGAAACAACTCCTTTCAGAGAATAGCATTGCAAAGGTTTAGCCAAAATAACATTACCAAAAAGTTTGATTAAGAACGAAAACTGGTCAATCACATATTTAGTAAAAACTTGTTAGTATAGAAGTGTTTTTTTTTTTTGCTGAACGTATAAATAATCAAGCCAGAGGTTTATTAACAAGAGTATATTAACAGCCGCTACAGTAGGTAATCTCGCTCGCACATTTTATCCTTGAAACCCTTTAAACTTGAATCATTGGCTGTATTATTTTACGAAAATTGTCTAACAACCAATTTTTTCAAAACATTACAAAACTCAGAAAAAATATCATTTTGATTAAAGCAAGTACCTTAGCGGCTGTCAGCGCCTTAATAGTAAATATAATTATAATTTTCTTCTTCTTGTAGTGTCACTAGTTCTTTTGAAACAGTGTTGTGAAAGGATTTTTAGGTGCGCCTCAAAGAGACTCCTTTTTAGCATGTTTTTAGAACTTTTAGGTTCTACGACATGCGTCCGACATGGCCCAGAGTACTGGCACTGTGTAAATAAATATTTTATATTGAAACTTGTGCATGGAACTTTCCATAATACCAAACTATTTAGGCCAATGGTTTAGTACTAAATACAGCTCCATAAAATCAAAGGTAATACATTTGACAAACAATTTAACAGCCGTCGATCTCCGAAGGAATTAGGGCACGCCCATCATTAATTATTGAGACCGTCGCGTCGGTCGAAAGTAGAATAAACGTATCAAAGATATTTATCCTAGCACTTTTTATTTAGTAGCGGGTTTGAATAAGCCTTGTGATTTTATAGAATAAATGTCTTTTGTACCTATATTTGTACCTACTTGCTGATGGCCCACCTGATGTCAAATGGTAACCCTCGCCTTTCTATGTATTGATAATTGTTATGCACTAACACTAACTGTTAGGAGTAAGAAAATAAACGAATTTTTCAAATATTATTTTGCTTGTAGAAGACAGAACAATGAAAGAAAATAGATACATATTGGGCAAAAACACTCAATAATATTAACGCATAATAATGCAGTGCTAAACGAATACATAATATAAGAATCATTTATCGTAAAAATTTTATTCCAACAGTCTACTTTACGTCCCTTTCGGGTATCCTACTAATATTATAAACGCGAAAGTTTGTAAGTATGGATGGATGGATGGATGTTTGTTACTCTTTCACGTAAAAACTACTTAATGGATTTTAATAAAACTTTACATTAATATAGCTTATACATCAGAATAACACATAGGCTACAATTTATAAAGATATTGTGTGAATTGTCCAAAAAAATGACGGTAAGTGTCAAGTAAGTAGGCAAAAATCTACCATCTGCTATTCTGGCGTGCGCTGCCAAAACCGCTACGCCACGCTCTAATATAAGCTACTCGAAATACTAATCCTGCGCAGACGAAGTCACCAGCTAGTACATACATATAGCTCCCGATATTTAAAAATATATAAAAATCTGGTGCACAATTTTATTTGAAACAAAAATATACCGACGGCGTGTTATTTTAATTAATACATAAACGACGCGACTCCACGTAATAACTCTTACGTCAGTGGAAACTCCATCGAAATCGGAAGTTATTTGTATAAAAAAACACTCTATTCGAAAGTTGGTATAATAAAATTTAGATAACATTTTTTTCTTTTCAACAATATTGGATTGACTCACAAAACAAGAAAAACTATAAGATAGTACGCTAAGCTACTATATAGGTACTTCGGCGGCCGCTGCCGCTTTGCTCGCTCGCCTCGTGCGTAATTTATATGTTTCAACATAACCTAACCAATCCGACTCGACGGTACTAAAGTGGCTTCCAAATAACATGCTGTACTGTAACTGGGTGTACATTATCAACACGTGACGATATTGCACAGCATGTTATTGTACGGGATGATAATGTACACCCCGATAATTCAAACCAGTGGACACGGATTAACTGGGTGTGCATTATCATGCTGTGCAATATCATGCTGTACATTATTTGGCCGTACATTATTGGCTCCCTTTCTACCATCAATGAGTTTAGCTGTGTTTCGGTTTAAAGGGTGGTAGCCGGTAAAATTAGAGGCGCACGAGGCTTAACTTGATTTGATTTGATATATCCAGGTGTGTATGTATGGTGTGTGTATGTATGTAATGTATGGCAGTGAAAGTTGGGTATGGCAGAATAGACATCGAGTAGAGTGAATGCAGTAGAAATGAGAGCGTTACGTAGTATGTGTGGTGTGAATTTGAGTGATAGAATGAGGAACAGTGTGATTAGAGATGATGTGGAGTGAACGGTAGGAACCAAGCCGTAAGTTTGTTGCCTGTTCTTCTAGGCTTTGGTCGCGTGGAACTGACACCTAGAGTCACCTAGCTTTAAGACGTTTCAAAGTGATCCTTGTGATTTTATTGAATAAATACCTTTTGACTTTGACTTTGAAAGAAGACGTAGTGATGAAAGTAGAGAAAGTTATGTTAAGATGGTTTGGGCATGTAGAGAGGATGGATGAAAGAAGATTAACGAAACTGGTACATCAGGCGAGTGTGAATGGGACTGTTGGGAGGGGAAGACCTCGGCGGACGTATCTGGATCAGAATGGACCATCTGGATAGAATGGCCAGGTCAGGACATAAATGTTTGTTCTCTGTCTGGGTGTTATATAAAATTATAAGTTTGTATTTACAAAAAAAAAGTATATTTGTATTATATCAGCTATCTGGTTCCCGTATATTCCCGTAGCTTTGGCTTAGTTTGAGGCTAGATAATGCTGTGTGGAAAGTCCACCAATATTTATTTATTTATTTTTTATTTTAAGAGAACCCTAAACCGACGAGTATGTATGAAGAATGTTATGAGAGTTAATGAAGCGAAAGAGGTATGTCAGGATCGTAGCAATCCGTGGTCTCTGCCTACTCCTATGGGAAACAGGCGTGATTTTATGTATGTATGTATGTATGTATGTATCCAGGTGTGCAACCCGTAGTTGCCTCTTACGACATCCACGGCAAGTAATGGATCCTATTTTGAGCTGGAACCACCACAACCTACTCACTAATCAGCAGCGATAGTTATTTAGTGGGTCTCGCCAGCGATTCCTAAACGTTGAAACCGGTGCCAAGTGCCCATCAAAAGTGGAACAAACGGAGAATATAAACGGGCACTAATGAGCGCAATAACGGCTCGGTAGGCTCGTGGAATGCAAAAAAAATGCAACCAACTTTCTAGGTCACGTCCCCCTACCACAGTATAGATGAATTAGCAAGCAGTAGAGGAACTTGATATTCTACAGCTTTGAGCCGCTAACGTGATAACTTGCACGTGATACTGGCAGCACCTAGATTCATTTCAAAGTTTAAAAAAAACTGCCTTTATATAGTATGTACACTATTAAAATTTGAATAAATGTCTTTTGACTGTGACTAAAAAAACTTTAGGCGGGCTTATATCCCAAAAGAAACGCCACCGGCCAGATCAAAATAATTCTGTTTTTGTTTTTGACAGTCCAGATATACATTATGTACCTTCATTTAAGCAAATAAATGATTTATGATTTTATGAAAATAAATGATTTAAGCAAAATAAATTATTTATGATTTACAAAAATTGCGCTGGCGCTTTACGTTGGTTTTATTGGTTTTCATCATCATCATCAGCCTAAAGAAGTCCACTGCTGGACATAGGCCTCCCCTATAAATTTCCAGGAAGAACGATTCCGAGCCCTCTCCATCCACCGACTTCCCGCGATCCTGACAATGTCGTCAGTCCATCGGGTAGGAGGGCGTCCCCCGCTTCGTTTTCCTGTTCGTGGTCGCCATTCGAGAACCTTTATTCCCCAACGGTTATCAGTCCTTCGAGCTATATGACCTGCCCATTGCCACTTCAACTTGCTGATTCTGCGAGCTATGTCGGCTACTTTGGTTCTCCTACGGA
The DNA here is from genome assembly GCA_932294275.1 of Chloroclysta siterata. Lineage (NCBI taxonomy): Eukaryota > Metazoa > Arthropoda > Insecta > Lepidoptera > Geometridae > Chloroclysta > Chloroclysta siterata. Next base: position 23,917,793 of record OW028592.1, on the reverse strand, counting down.
TTTCCTCATTTCTGATTCTATCCCGTAGTGAAACTCCCAGCATAGCTCTTTATTATTATTTATACTTATAGGTTTTAGTACTTTAAAAATCATTAAGGATGCGCGAGCGAGAAGTACTCTACCCTAGCGGTTGTCAGCGTCTTAATTTTTACTTTATTCACATAAATATGCAGGTACAAGTAATTTTTATGTTTATGCTAACAATTTACCTTAAAATTACATTGTATAATTATACAATGGACTATCCTTAAAGCCTGAGAGCTCTGGTGGTCTAGTGGTCGCGGCCCCGCCTTCCAATCCTAAGGTCGTGGGTTCGCAACCGGTCGGGCACCAATGAGTTTTTCTGTTCAAAAATGTATGTACACTATGCCAGTACTCTCAAACGGTGGTGTGTGAAGGAAAACATCGTGAGGAAACCGGCATGTCGTGGAACCTAAAAAGTTCTATAACATGAGCTCGAAAGGAGCTTTTGAGGCGCACTTAAAATCCTTTCACCACACTGTTTCGAAAGAAATTAGTGACACGACCAGAGAGAGAGAAAGCCTGATTTCATGACAATAAAATTAAGTTAATCAAACCTTCTGCCTTATTCCACTATCTTTACTGTGCCAGCTATGAAGGCTGGGGGGAGGACGGGATGAGCTATCTTTTCTCTCTGGGCTGCCTCTTTAAATGAATAACGGTTCGAAGAGGGTTTTGTGCGATTTTAGAATCAAGCGCGATTGGGACCCTCGACGCTATTGATTTTTCTTTTGAAGAAGTTGAACACAATTGAAATTACACGGAGGAAAAAGTAGGCTAACCACAAAAGTAGGTAATGAGGCACGGTAGACTTTCCACTGCAAGTTCTTGTAACGAAAATTCTTCGCCTGCCTGGTTTTCGAACTAGCTTCAAGTTGATGGGCGCAGGACAGTGTATGGAAGGGTACGTTAGTATCGTGCGTGACATACGAGGCAATGTTTTGTTATAGGATGGTTACCACTTAACATCAGGTGTGTGTGGCCATCTGCTTGTTCCATCAGGATGTAGCATAAAAAAACGGTAAAAGTAGACCTTCTACGTTTACAAAATACAAATACAACAACTACAACAACACTAACTTTATTTTTTATTATAACCCGAGAATTTTCAAGACTCCGCCCAATAACAAAGTATGCAGGGTATACAGAGTGTAAAAAATACTGCCTTACATTCGGGACGTTTCTCGTTATCATCAAAATATAATAAAATAATACACAAAATATAAAAACTGTTGAAGGTTTTATTGTGAAAAGTCATTTTAAGTTGAACATAAGTTTAATTCTTTAGCTCTACTTCTCATCTGTTGTATGTTATTATAAAAAAATACATGTACTGTATCAGATATTTGGTTCCCATTGCACAAGTTTTGATTTGTTGGGGGGTGTGAAATTGTCCAAAAATATAATACCATTAAAAAAAACTGACCTATCAGGTGACTGGGTCTCATTGCTTATAGTTTGGGACCAAATAGCGCTTTGTGACATTATAACATAAATGTTTAATTATTGGCCATAAGCAGCTACACATTCCGTTTTCGGGGCTTGTATTTATACCTCCTATATATTTATAGCCATCTGAATCTTTTAAATACAACAAAACCTTTTGTTATTCCTCGCAGAGCGTCCACAAAAGAGCGTAACCCACAAAAACCGTTACATACTTTCATAGAAATGCAACGGGTGAGATAAAAATTCAAAACAAATAAAACAATAGCACGTCTCTAGAATACACTCGTATAGTTCGTATTAACAAAGTATCGTAATAACAAAGCGCAGCTTTTCTAAAACCAACTTTATATTCAACTAAGTAAAGCTCGGTTTTGAGTATCTCTACGCGGGTTTTCTTGTGGAAAATGTGGATTTTCAAAGCACTGCTTATGATAATCCACATCTTTTCTGCACTTATGCCTTTCTGTTGTCCATTCGCTGTGTTTCGGTTTGAATCTTATCCTATAGGATTATCTGCTTTTTATAGTAAAGCTTTGCTTAGTTTGGGGCTAGACAGCGTTGTGTGAAATATCCACGAAAAAAAAAGTCTTTAGCTGACGGACTGGCAGTTCACCGTAGGATATGTTCCTATCGAGCGTGACTCGAGAAACACTGCTTTGTTATAAATGATGGCTACCATTTTAAATCAGTTTGGCTATCAGCTTGCACCTTCAGTCTTAAAACTGAAACTTAAAAAAAAAATTGTAGCCTACTTTTTGTGTACTTTCTTTTTGTTTATTATGTTTTTTTTTATTATATAGCTACGTGTCCGTGCTGTTACCCGCCCTAGGACCTGGAAGAATACCAGTGCTGCACTGTGTGGCGTGACCCACACGGTGCGACAAATACTGAGCCAGGGACCTAATTGGCCTAAATAAGTTGTATTGTATTCATGGCTTGTTATCTTTTTTTTATGTGTTGTTGTTCCCACCGAGAATGAACATTTGTATGATGAACATAGATGTTTGTTCTCTTTTTGGGTGTTATATAATATTACCACTTAACAGTTGGGCCATCTGCTTGTTCCATCAGCAAGTAGTATAAACAAATACAAAAAAAGAGCCCTCTTTGAGGCTCACCTAAAATGCTTTTACCTCACTATTTAGAAATAAGAAGATACGACAAGAAAAGAACAAGTGACACGTAAAGCCGAAGTTAGCCGCCTGTATTTTGTCGGCCGCGAGCCGGATATTAATAAAAGTATCCATATTCTCAAAGAAAATTCTCACATTTTTATCGTTTCTATATTCACCACAAAAGCTTCGGCTCGTTCAAAAATGCATGTCTATTCCAGTAGCCCCCGGCTGAAAACTGCTAGATAAGGGTTGAACCACATGTAATTTCAAAGGTTTTTTTATAATAGCCCCAAAGTTACTATTCGAGTGGGATTATTTAAAAAAAAATGTGATTTCCTTAGGTGTAGACACTATAAAATTTATTAAAAATTTTATATAGAATTAAATATGAGACTATTATAAGAATATATATTTTATTATGAATAGCAAATTGTTCTAGAGATTTTTGTTGAAAAGGAATTGAAATGAATAAATGATATAAACTTTATTTACTGTTTCCGTACTCAACATATTTTATTTAGTATCTAGATCTAAAAATAGTGTGGTATATTATACAATTAGTGAATAAAGGACGAATTTAAAGCGAGGGCCATAGATGAATCACGAGCAAGTGAGGGATTCTAACGAAGACGATTCTAATTCTAATTATTAAATCACGATATTTGCATACTATACTTTATACCAAAACTACGAGAAAAAGAAAAAATTGAGCGGAAATATACATTTAATGAAGAAAAAAGGAAGGTTAAATTACAGTGAAAAATTACAGTGAGCTTTTGGAGGGAGAATGGTATAAATAACATTATTGTTACTTCATTGTTTTTCTTATTTGATTGTTATAGGTTTAGTGAATTGAAATAAATAATAATAATATTGGTGGGCCCCGCCTTCCGATCGTAAGTTCGCAGGTTCGAATCCGGTCGTGCACCAATGGATTTTTGCTATCGAAAGATTTATGTGCGCAATGCCAGTGCTCATAGACGTTGAAGGAAAACATCGTGAGGAAACCAGTTAGTACTCTAACAGCGGCGATGGGCTTGCAACCTGTCACGTATGGAATACCAACTACTGCAAAATGTGGGTATGTGCCAAATTTAATGTTTGGACGTACCTCTGACTACCCCCCTTAGACATCCTCAAAAGAATCTGGAGTTAGTACCTACTTGGTACTAAGAGATCTGAGGGGATATCTACCGTGCCTGGGGATTAAAGTCGTGAAGCTGTTTCAGTTTCAGTTTCAATATTGGTGGGATATTGCTGTGGAGTGCTATGAAATATAGTCCAACCCTATCTGGCAAGTATCAGCGCGGATTCAGAGCAAATATTCAAATGTGTAGTCAGTGCAGACTTGTACGAGTACTTCTCTTTTCACAAACCGAGGTGTGTAGTTCCTTTTGCACAGTTAGGCGGCGTACACACGACGTCGCTTACCGCAGCGTCGCGAGAGCACTGGTGGTGTAGTAGTAGTGGCCCCGCCTTTCGATCCTACCGTGGGTTCAAAACCAGTCGTGCACCAATCAAGATTACGTTTTTCAAATAATTATGTGCTCCGTGCTAGTATTCTCAATCGTTAAAGTAAAACATGGTGAAGAAACCGACATATTGTAGAACCTATGTTCTAAAACAGTGTCAAAGTGCTCGAATGGAGACACTTTGAGGCGCTCTGAAAATCCTATCATCACAATGTGTGGAACGATATAACCTAGGAATATTTAAGACAAGAGTGAACAAGTGGATTATAGCTAAGCGTGCTCCACCTTAGACTGCATCTTCACTTATCTTTAGGTGAGATGGCAGTCAAACGTTTAGTTATTAACAATAAAAAAAAATGTTTTTGGGTATAATTAGTGACCTAGGGAATGCTTATTATACTTTAGATAGCTTTATTGATGATAAAAGTGCGTGGCCCGATGTCCCGGTCGCTCTGCCCATCGGAAGCTAACATGTCTGCAATGTCTGTATTATTGTGTTTTTTTTTCTCTACTTTAATAGATAGTATGTATGCATTAGGTATTATTAGTTTGAAGCGTAGCGTGTGCTGTTTTATGAATTGAATTACCTTTTCCTTTTTCTGTTATGCCTACGCCTCACTAAATTCGATTGGCACTAATCTGAAGCTTCAATATTGTATTACATTGTAACAAGGATCATACAAAAGAACGGTAGGAACCAAGCCGTAAGTTTGCTGCCTGTTCTTCTAGGCTTGGTCGCGTGGAACTGGCACCTAGAGTCACCTAGCTTTTAGACGTTTCAAAGTGATCCTTGTGATTTTATTGAATAAATACCTTTTGACTTTGACTTTGGTCGTGGGTTCAAAACCAGTCGTGCACCAATCAATATTCTGTTTTTTTTTAAATTAGGTAAATTAGGTAAAAAATAGTAAATATTGTAGAACCTATGTTCTAAAAAAGAGTCAAGTGCTCGAAAGGAGACTCTTTGAGGCACCCTGAAAATCCTTTTATCACACTGTTTAGAAAGATCTAGTGGCCCTACAAGAAGAAGCGTGGCAACTTCACAGACGCTGCGGCCCATCCAATCAAAACCAATTCACATCAGTCTAATACACTGCTCGCTTTTATGTCCTTGTTGGCAGCCTCATTGTTCCTTGGCTTTGTGTAGATTGATCTAAATTCTTAGATACGTCGTAACGAAGCAATTTCCTAACTAATGACTGGTGAAATGAAATGAAAGATTACCTACTGGTGGTCTAGTGGTAACGGCCTTCTGATCCTAAGGCCGTGGGTTCGAAACCGGTCGTGCACCAATGAGTTTTTCTGTTAAAAATGTATGTGCACAATGCCAGTACTCTCAAACTGTGAAACAAAAAGAAACTAGTGACACGACAAGACAGAGAGAATTTCTTATCATTGTTTCAGATTAACAAAAGATAAGATATAGATTTGCTACTTTGAACCCAAGGTACAAGTACTAACAAGTCTGAGGAGACTCCTCAGATTCCCTCAACCGCCCCCGCTGCCACGCCACTGCTTTTTTAGGGTTCCGTACCCAAAGGGTAAAACGGGACCCTATTACTAAGACTCCGCTGTCCGTCCGTCTATCTGTCTGTCTGTCCGTCTTTCACCAGGCTGTATCTCATGAATCGTGATAGTTGAAATTGATGATAATGTATTTCAGTTGCCGCTATAACAACAAATACTAAAAAACAGAAATTAAAGGGGCTTCCATACAACAAACGTGATTTTTTTGCCGTTTTTATAGATGATGCGAAACCCTTTGTTCGCGAGCCCAACTCGCACTTGACCGGTTTTTTTTCGAATGTTCAGAATGGCAGCTGGTATAATCGTATGACGATTGCCGATGCCGACAGCGTCAGTGGGCACCACGGCACCGCTGAGGTAAGCGGCGCCGTGTGGTATACGCCTTACTGGTCGTGAACCCGCGTGTACTTTGTTTCGCTGGGGTAAATTTCCTGTTTTGCATGTTGTTGACTTCTATTGTGCAAAATCTTGAAAGGAAGATATTGTCCAAAATGTAAAAATAACGAATGTGTTTATCAAAGAGCTACAATAAGTATGAAGATAATATTTCTATCAACAATAATAAAGAGAAATAATACAAATAATATAGAGAAAAATAGGCGTACTACTAATAGGTAGATTCCTCGGTTTTTGTTTTAATTACAGATGACCCACTGAATGTCAAGTGGTAACCATCACCTACAACAAAGCATTTCTTCGCAAGTCACGCACGATAGGAACGTGCCCTACGATGCACTGCCCTGCGTCCTTTAACTTGAGGCATACAGATGTTCAGCCCCATGTGCCTGAAATTACACCGGCAACCACACACAGCCAACCGAAGCACAGCGTTGCTACTTGGCGGCAGAAAAAGCGTGGTGGTAGTCCTTCCCTGGACGAGCCCTTCACAAGAAGCTGTACTACTGTTAATTATTAATATTCTTATATACTTCGTATTTAAATTGGGTAGGTAATTGAACTGATGAAGCCTTAAGACGGCTTTGTTTTCGTTTTTTATTTCTTTCTCAAATTAAAATCATTGCAAAAGTGCTCGAAAAGAGCCTCTTTGAGGAGCTCTTATAATCTAATACAAAACACTGTTTCGAAAAAACTAGTAATACGACTTTTCAAAAATATTATTTCAGACTTGTAGCACAATATTTATAGGAAATTATAAAATAAAATGAAATGAAATACGTTTATTTAACACGCACATTAGAAAGGAACACAGAACAGATTCAGAACAGATGAATATAAAACAAGATAAAAAGAAAGAAGTACCAAAAATAAACAATATTATAGAGGTAATACTATGTCAATTAGTCCTGCTCTGTGCCTGGTTAGGTTAAATTGGTTATATCTCCCTAGTATCTCCTAGGGATTCCCCATTATTTTATAAGTACTTGGTTTTCAATTTCCTTTAGCCAAAACACCAGTACCCCAAGTATGAGATTTGCTTACGATATTTCGTTTTTCGTTTTACGTTTTTGTTCCGTGTTCATTGCGAGTTTTGTATGAAGACGCGATATTGATACATACAAATTGATAAATACAAAACCCGCAATAAACACGGAGCAAAAACGTAAAACGAAAAACGAAATATCGTAAGCAAATCTCATACTTGGGGTACAGGACTGCCTTAAAACTGCCTCGAATCCTAGAAATCAACATTTAATCGTTTATTTCAGCCAATTGACGAGCAATTATTCTGAGTGCTAGTAGAGGTCCTAAGACGTATACTCTATGGATAAACCTATTTACATCATAGCTACAGTTATATAACCTAGTGGTTCCCAAAGTTGACCCACCTAACAAAAACTTAATTTTGGAATCTCTTAGTTTCATGAAGGAAAAATAGGCATAAATATATGAATGTTCAAACAAGAATTAAATATAAAGTGTTAATGAAAATGTTATAATATTTAAATAAACGCAGTGCTATTTTTTTATCAGAAGAATGCATTGACCCGCGGTCGCTCAATAATGTCATCCATTTTTTCAAGGCCCCAATATACAAGGTGTTCCATAAGTTGTGTATGCAAACTTCAGGGGGCTAAAGTACCCATCAATATGAACAACTTTTTCTAAGGAACCAACACTGCGAACGCGAAAAAAAAAGCAGCTATTTCATACATTTTAGCCTGGTAGGTATTGAACTTTTGTATGAAACAGCTGTATTTTTTTTCGCGTTCACAGTGTTGGTTCCTTAGAAAAAGTTGTTCATATTGACGGGTACTTTAGCCCCCTGAAGTTTATATACACAACTTATGGAACACCTTGTATATAGGCTACATTATAGCAAAGTAACCTATAGCGATATAGGAGTAGTAGAGCTCTTTGGCACCAGGAACCAAGCCGTAACTTTGTTGCCTGTTCTACTAGGCTTGATCGCGTGGAACTGGCACCCAGAGTCACCTAGTTTTAAGACGTTTCAAAGTGATTCTTGTGATTCAACTAAATAAATACCTTTTGAATTTGAATTTTGGATATTATGATCGTGCAGCTATTTCTGTTTTTCTTTTGTGTAGTAAACTAGCTATTTCCACTGAACTGTGTCTATTCACATCATTAGCTCTGACAAATGGATCCTCCATTTCCTTGATATCCTTCGATTGGGCTACAATTATTTTAAGTGCGTTTTCGAAAGAACTTTATCGACTAAATAAAAACTGGTAATTGGGTTTTATCTCATTTGTACGCGAAGGATCCGGAATTATCTGAAATTAATGGATTTAAAAGATTTTTGGGGGATCAAGAGAAAATTCCTCTGAGCTTGGCCAATGTCAGAAAGACTGATTAAATTAATATGTAAATTCTTTGCCTTAGAGACAAAATGAGGTTCTTCAGAAAGAGCGTTGCAGTAAGTAGGTACTCTCACTACTAGGAGGCTAGCCTGCTAAAAAAACTTTTCAATCAATCGAATAATCGATTCGGTAATCGATCGAAAAGGTGGTCCTAAAAGTAGTATTTTTATACCCCTTAATTTTTTATTATATTAAAAAAGTTAACTAAATATTCATGGGTATTTTCACATAGCGCTGACTAGCCGCAAACTAAACCAAACTTGAATTATGTGAAGTAAATAATTAGTTTTGTAAATAATATTACCTTTTTAAATATATTTATTGATATTACGTATATTGTACCTCCAGATATAGAACAAACATTGATCACACAATTTTAAATAGGATGAAATCATACCCACAACCACAAAGCGGTAATGTATTCAATGTGCAAGGCAATTTAAAAGCATTCAAAAACATTTCCTAGCGGATACCTAAGAATTTGTCTCGTTTTGTTTGCTTGCATACAAAAAACATAAAAATACAAACGGTTTCAAAAAGCAGTTGATTAGAACCGCAATAAAGTAAACTGAAATATTGCTGAACTGAACATAATCATAACTTTTACAGCAACACTTAAAAACTCATTTTAAACAATGTACAAACGATTTTTCTCTTAATGTTGCTTGTTATTCTGAGTGTTTTTATTAGACTTGTTATTTATAGAGTTGAACAAATACATTTTGACTTTGACTTTGATTTTTATATATGCTTTTTACTTCAGTAAGTTATAATAAAAAACTCGTACGAGGCTAAGAGTAGTAGAGCTCTTTGTGAAGGGCTCGTCAAGGGAAGTACTACCACCACGCCTTTTTCTGCCGCCAAGCAGTAACGCTGCGTCTCGGTTTGAAGAATGTGGTTGCGGGTGTAATTACAGGCACATGAGGCTTAACATCTGTATGCCTCAAGTTGATGGACGCAGGGCAGTGCATCGTAGGGCACGTTCCTATTAAGCGTGACTTACGAGATAATGCTTTGTTATAGGTGATAGTTACCACTTAACATCAGGTGGGCCATCTGCTTGTTCCAGCAGCTGACATTGGGACATCGGGCCACGCACTTTTATCATTAACTAGCTCTTACCCGCGGCTTCGCTCGTAGCACGATTAATTTAGAATACCTACAAATAATAGAATTATTTATTGATATGATTGCCAACATCTTTAATAAACTTTTTTGTATTTTCTTCCCCATGGAAACACGTAAATCTTGAGACACGTAATTTTGTCAGAAGAAACAGGTACCTACTAACCGACGACTTGAAGTTCCTGACTCTTCGATTGTTTGTATAAAATATAAAAAAAAAATAAGTCGGGATAAAAAGTATTCTATGTCCGTCTCCTGGTTCTAAGCTCCCCATCAATTTTCAGGCGTTCTTAAGTTATAAATAGTGTAACTAACATGACTTTCTTTTATATATATAACTAGCTCTTACCCGCGGCTTTGCTCGCTCACGTTAACTTTACAGGCAACATCTTTAATAAAAAAAATGTATTTTCTTCCACATGGAACAATCTTGAGCCACGTAATTTTGTCAGAAGAAACAGGTACTAACTGACGACTTGAAGTTCCTGCCTCTTCGATTGTTTGTATAAAATATAAAAAATTAAAAGTAAAAAAGTCGGGATAAAAAGTATTCTATGTCCGTCTCCTGGTTCTAAGCTACATCCCCACCAATTTTCAGCCAAATCGGTTCAGCCGTTCTTGAGTTATAAATAGTGTAACTAACACGACTTTCTTTTATATATATATATATATATATGTACTAGCTGTTGCCCGCAGCTTCGCTCGCGCACGTTTACTTTAGAAAACATAAAAAAACAGGATAAAAAGTACTCTATGTCCGTCTCCTGGTTCTAAGCTACCTCCCCACCAATTTTCAGCTAAATCGGTTCAGCCGTTCTTGAGTTATAAATAGTGTAACTTACACAACTTTCTTTTATATATTTAGATATTAATATAGCTAGCTAAAGTAAAGGCTAGGAGGAGTAAAAAAAACTATGAAATGTTAAACCCACCCAAACACTAGCAAACTACACGTCTTTATGATAGCTACATTGATGAGAATTAATCTTTGGTCCGCAATGGAAATGTCGACAGACCCGACCATAAGACAGATGTGTCCAGCCAATTTTCGTCTCAATATATCACGGCTTGTAGTGATGTGCAAACGTTGACCCAACGTGGAAACTAAAGTTCCGGATACGGAAAGTAAATACGGAAACAGTAAAAGCTACACGACTTTGATCCAAAGTATACTTATACTGAGACCGTCCATTGTACTTAGTAGTTTTAAGTTTGTTTTTTAGAGTACTACTCTTTGTGAAGGGCTGGTCCGGAGAAGTACTACCACCACGCCTTTTTCTGCCGCCAAGCAGCGTTGCTGTGCTATGGTATGAAAAGTGTGTTTGCCGGTGTAATAACAGGCACTTGAGGCTTAGCATCGGTATGCCTCAAGTTGATGGACGCAAGGCAGTGCATCGTAGGGCGCGTTCTTAACGTGCGTGACTAACGAAGGAATGTTTTGTTATAGGTGATGGTTACCACTTAACAGGTGGGCCATTTGCTTGTTCCATCAGCAAGTTCATTGTTCAGTCCATTGTACTTGGTACCTAGTAGTTAAGTTTGTACTAAGTAGTTTTAAGTTTGTTTTTATGCTAAATGCATAAGTTGTATGCGTTGAAGTATTTTCTATCTATCCCAAGACCCAGTAGATAACCCTTAAAAAATCTAGTAAGTACTAACTTGAGATTTTTGGGGATGTCTAAGGAGTAGTCAGACGTACATTCAAATATTACATTTGGCACAAGATACGGACCGTAAAATTCAATATGTGCCATAATCACTAAAATTTATACTAAACTCAAGAGAGATACACTCGGAAATTCAATAGTGTCTTAATCGCAAAAGTTTAAACTAAACTATAAAGAGTGATAGATTCTGAGGTTCCGATTGGAAACGTATTTTAGAATCTTTAAAATGTTTACCGCTAAACGGAATACTTTGTACGGGAACGTGGCCCATCACTAGGCCATCATCGCACGGTGCCAAGTTCGGCCTTTATTTGACGTCCGCTCTCGATGAAAATATCTTGTTTCCAACGCCTTTATTGAGAAGCCTTTTAATGGAAGTACGAGAGGTTTTCGCTCCATTTTTATAGACGACTAGTATCCGCCCGCGGCACCGCTTTCGTTGTACTTACATGCCTGCGGTACTACTTGGATAATACCAATTTTAGATATTATAAGTATATATTTACATTTAAATTATTTAAGTGTTATATCAGCTATCTGGTTCCGACATTGCAAGCTTTGCTTAGGTCATGGCTACTTAGTGCTGTAAGTAAAGTTCACCATTATTTATGAATGTTATTCCTGGTGTAACAAACTATAAAAAAACACACTCACAAACTTTCTCATTTATGCGAATTATTTTTTTGATTTACTTATTAATGCAAGTTAGTTGGGAATTAACATCTTGGAATTAAAGTCTCAGAGTGATGGACACAGTGCAATGCACGTTCTCTGTATATGTGCACTGTGAAGTAATTGAATTGAAACGAAATGAAACTACTCAACATAAGGTGAGCCATAGGTTTATTATTTTACTTTCTCCCAAAAATTATATAAAAAAAGGACATTAAAGAAATGAAATGAAATGAAAATGAAAATGAAATGAAATGTAAATGAAATGAAATGAAAATGAAATGAAATGTATTTATTCGCTCGAAGTATGGTAGATACATTGTTCTTATTATGCTATATTTTGAGTGTCACATACTTCATCGGAGACCGACATGCAAAATGTTTAATATTAACATAAAATAGTGTAGGTAAAGAAATAAGAGAAACATTACAGATTAAAATAATAAAATACAAATGTCAAAATAAATTTAAGAAAATAATAAATATCATTAAATTAATTTAATTCATAATTGAAAATCTTTAATACAATAAAAACATTTATCTACTAGCCACAAGTAAAGCTTTGTCTTAAACTGCTTTATTGGTAGCTCTCTGATGTCTCTAGGGATTTTATTAAATATTTTAATTGTCATCATGTAGCTATTCCTATGAATCATTGCAGTCTTATGGCTTGGCATCATAAGTCTTGTTGGGTCTCTCTGTTTAAGACGTGAATGCATTTTATCTGCATATTTATCAAATATGAGCTCATGGTCTCTAACAAAACAGCCAATTTGAAAAATGTAAAGACCTGTGAGCGTTAACAGTTTTAGTTTTTTAAAAAGTGGTTTACATGATGTGAGAGGGCCAACACCGCTTAGAGCTCGAATACATTTTTTTTGAACTATAAAAGCTCTATTTATGTCCGTGGAGTTTCCCCATAGAAGAAGACCGTATCTCAAAACTGAAGCAACATAACCGTGATACGCAGCAACATAACCGTGATACGCAGAAGTGATACGCAGAATTCGAAAGAATCGTAGCACTGCTACGCTTTTCGTAGCAGTATCACTGTAATTAAAGTAAATACTGGTGGACATTCCACACTATCTACCCGCAAACTAAGCAAAGCTTGTTTACCAAACACAAATAAAAATGATCCTTATTCAGTTCTGACACAAGGATCACTTTGACAGCAACCGTTGATGGTGTACCATAGGTCCGTTCGTTCTAGTCTCAACGCTCATAACGCTCTCATCTCTGCTGATAATAGGAGAGTTAAGGTTAAAGTGCCACCAGTTAAAACCTCTTTTGCAAGGCGCTTCAAATACTTTTCTTTTCCTTTCATATATCGCCGCGTTTGTAAGCATTGTGACCTTAACTGCTCTCTTTTTGGTGTAAAAGAAAGAATAAGAAAGTGGCTTCTCACCCTGGACTATAACGCTACGGAAAGCTTACTAGAGATTCTGGTCTGATTACATCGTAATAATTACAATTTTTGATAATTACTTTACATAAATTCATTATTTATATAATTATCATTATATTATTATTATTTTTTATTTATTATATACCCCACCACTCACATGCCCTCCCATACACCTACACCCATTATTTAATTTTATGATAGTATGTAAGTACCATTTATTATGATATTAGGTTGTCGTGTTCTTTATCTGTTTATTCTTATCCAGTGTTTAGTCTCTCGTGTCTTGCCTTGTTTCTTTGTTATCTGTATAAGTTTTAATCTATTGTCTGTGTAAATCGTGTTTTTGTACTCCGGCCTCCCGCGATACAGGCTTGTCCTAGTGCGGGGTCCATCAGCAACCCTTGTAAACTTCTGATTTTGGTAAAATAAATGAATTTGAATTTGAATTTGATGGACGCAGGGTAGTGCATCTTAGGGCACGTTCCTATCCAGCGTGACTTATGATGTAATGCTTTGTTATTGGTGATGGTAACCACTTAACATCAGGTGGGCCATCTGCTTATTCCATCAGCAAGTTGTATAAAAAAAACATCTGAAATACAATTTTCTTATCATTACGCGTCTGTGTGGCTTAAAGCTCATGACTGTAACTGCTAGTCACGGTAGACATCCTCACAAATCCCTTCCTGCGGAGAGTAATGAGTCATAATAAATTATTACCGATATGAGAGCACGCGTTGAGCGGTTCGGCTTCACGCTTCACGTCATTACCTCGATATTAAAGGATTCTAACGACTTCAGTTAAATGGATCTCTCGCTTATTAAGAAGCTGACAATTGCAGTTCACTTTAACACATTTTTTTTAAACAACTAGCTGATGGAACAAGCAGATGGCCCTCCGGATGCTAAGTGGTAACCATTACCTAAAACAAAGCATTGCCTCGTAAGTCACAAGATAGGAACGTGCCCTACGATGCACTGCCCTGCGTCCATCATCTTGAGGCAGACAGATATTAAGCCTCATGTGCCTGTAATTACACCGGCAACCACACTCTTCAAAACGAAACATAGCAACGCTGCTTGGCGGCAGAAAAAGGCTACTTTCCCGGACGAGCCCTTCACAAAGAGCTCTACTACTCTTGGATCTTAAATTATTGTAGATATAAAATCACTAAATGTTGGTATGAAATATCGCTAATATTTAAGTTACGGATAGCATTTTGCGACAAAGGTTACCGCTTATGTATTCCCGCTTGCACATTTAAACATTTTGAATGAATTTTGATATTTTTTCTGAACCGTGCGCTATATGCTCACAACTTTTTTCATAAATAAGTTTAGCTTTTAGCGATAAGACCGCCCATTGTACTAATTTATATTTAAGTGTTTTTTTATTCAGTTTGGTGTACAATAAAGTATTTTTCATTTATTCATTCAGTGTTTTATATCTTTCAAAATGTTGTTATGTGCGAACGAAAAGTTGTAATTCACCGTTGTAATTAAAGGCACATGAGGCTAACATCTGTATGCCTCAAATTGATAGACGCAGGATGGTGTATCGTAGGGCACGTTCATATCATGCGTGACTTGCGAAGCAATGCATTTTTATAGGTGATGGTAACCACATAACATAAAAAGGGCATCTGCTTGTTCTAGCCAGTTGTAGAAAAAAATGTGGTAAAGTGAACTGCAATTGTCAGTGTCTTATAAGCGAGAGATCCATTTAACTGAAGTCGTTAGAATCCTTTAATATCGAGGTAATGACGTGAAGCGTGAAGACGAACCGCTTAAAATTAAAAAAACTTTGATTTACGTTTTGCAAAACAGACCCCTATGAATGAGTAGAGAAAACTAAGAAAAGGTAAAATAAAGTACAAACGAACAGAAAGAATAACAAAAAAAGACACACCAGTGCCTGTGGGCGTCGAGAAATAGGGCTGTCTGCCAAATCGTCGTATGATGCGGGATTTCGGCCTAATACAGCCACAGTATCAGCAGTATTCCGTAGCACTAGAATTAGTTCGAGCGAGCGAAGCGAACAAAGATCCTGAAGAGATAGTATTTTGTTCAATTTGATACTATCGTTGTTGAGGAGCCTCTAATTCAGACTCAATAATAAAGCCTATACTCATAGTTGTTCTGTCTTCTTCTGGTTGTGTGTTGGATTTTCATTCAGGACAAATACTTGTGTATTGAACATAAATGTTTGTTCTATGTCGGAGTGTTATAATATATATAAGAGTAGTGTGAAGGGCTCGTCTTTTTCTGCCGCCTTTCTGTGTTTTGGTTTGAAGAGTGTGGTTGCCGGTATAATTACAGGCACATGAGGTTTAACATCTGTATGTCTCAAATTGATGGACGCAAGGAAGTGCTGTGCTTTGTTATAGGTGATGGTTACCACTTAACATCAGGTAGGCCATCTGCTTGTTCCATCAGCTAGTAGTATAAAAAAATGCTTTATTGGGACTAAGCTGTAAGCTTGCTGTCTGTTTTTCTAGGCTTGCAGGGTTATTTAAAAAACATTCAGAAAGTTTAGAAATTTTACCGATCGAAATCTTCAGAATTTGTCTCTCTTGTTCTTGTTTTGTTTGCTTATAAACATAAACTATATAATATTTTGACAGAACTGACGTCTGCGATCGAAAATGTTTCCACTTTTCCGAATGTTTTAAAATAGCCTAGCTGGTATCTGAGAACTGGTATCTAGATTCACCTGAGCTTTAAGACGTTTTAAAGGGATCCATGTTATTCAATTGAATAAATACCTTTTGACTTTGATTGATAAATTTCAAACTTAGTCGCTTCCAGTCTTTATTGCTTTAGTTCTACAACAGGCATCAACTTCCGCTGCTAACTGTACACGCCGAACAACTAGCTTATTATGACGCTGTAGTAATAGATAAATAACTAGTAACGACTATCCGAGGCTCGATGGCTAGAAATCATATCGCAGGCCGGTGCCAAATGGTCCTGGGAAATTGGTCACAAGTCATAGGAAAATGGCCTTTATGATCACTTGTTTCGCTCTGTAGGGTAATGAGGAACCGACCGCATTTTTCCGCATGAATGTTCCTTTTGTAATTACCATCTCATTATTGAGATCGGCAGACGGTCATCAGAATTTAGTTAATTCAAAATAACATCTCATTTATGTCATTTTTTTTTTTATACAACTAGCTGATGGAACAAGCAGATGGCCCACCTGCTGATAAATGGTAACTAACACCTATAACAAAGCATTGCCTCGTAACTCACGCACGATAGGAACGTGCCCTACGATGCACTGCCCTGCGTCCATCAACTTGAGGCATATAGATGTTAAGCCTCATGTGCCTGTAATTCCACCGGCAACCACACTCTTCAAACCGAAACACAGCAGCGCTGCTTGGCGGCAGAAAAAGGTGTATTGGTAGTACTTCCCCGAACGAGCCCTTCACAAAAAGCTCTACTACTCTTAAAATAATATAGAGTAAGCAATAGAATAGATCGTTTACAGAATAGCAATAGAGCTCTACTACTCTTAATCTATAATCTAATAAACTATATTTATTAATCTTTTTTTAACAAATAAATGGTTATTGTATGAAAACTTGTTGTTGCCTGTTCTTTTAGGCTAAGTCGTGTGTCTAGCGCCTAAATTCACCTTCTTCTTCTTTTTCTTGTCGTGTCACTAGTTCTTTCAAAAGAGTGTGGTGAAGGATTTTAAGTGCGCCTCAAAGAGGCTCTTTTTCGACACTAAATAAGATAGATTCACTTAGTTTATAAGAAGTTTTAATGTGATTATTATGATTTTTATTCAGTAAAAACATTATATATAAGTAATAGCATTTAACGCAAGGTCATCTAACCTCTAAGCAAGATAATTGAAGAGATGTCTGCCGCAATTGACACAAAAATTTATTATATATGTTTAATTATACAATTCTCATTAAATTTAAAACATATCATTTAATTCAAAGATCATAAAAAAATATATTAAATCAAAATTTATATATATTTTATTGAATTCATAAATCTTAAAAGTAAATACAATTTCTTTTTTCATATAATCCTGTACGCACATCGATACTATATCCTTTATTATATCGAATACCGGTAACCCATAGTTATCGATAGTGTTATAAAGTACAGACCTATTTGACAAGCTGCCTTTGAAATGGATATCTTTATTTTCCTGGCAATAAATCACACAAATAGAACGTTTTTATCTACAAGTAAACATTCTATGTGCGAACGTACTGTCGGGATGAAAAATTTTCAAGATTTTAAGTTTATTAGTTTATACTTTTTATGATATAAAGTATAAAGTTCTATAACATGTGTCAAGTGCAAAAAAGGAGCCTCTTGAGGCACACTTAAAACCCTTTCACCACACTGTTTCGAAAGAAACTAGTGACACGACAAGAGAGAGATGATATAAAAAATAGATTTTTATAAGACACACACTGTATAATGAAACAACGACACAGAAAGTAGGAGGAAAATTTACAAAAATATTCAATAACTTACTTATTTCTTTATATTGGGCATTATTTTTGATCTAAGAGTAGTAGAGCTCTTTGTGAAGGGCTCGTCCGGGGAAGTACTACCACCACGCCTTTTTCTGCCGCAAAGCAGCGTTGCTGTGTTTTGGTTTGAAGAGTGTGGTTGCCGGTGTAACTACAGGCACATGAGTTATAGGCATACATCTGTGTGCCTCAAGTTGATGAACGCAGGGCAGTGCAGCGTAGGGCTCGTTACTATCGTGCGTGACTTACGAGGCAAAGAATTAAATATGTATTACTATTTTTCCCCGACAGTACGCTGTGCCATAAATCATAAAGTGGAATAGCTTTTATCGGTGTCGCCGCGAACTGGGATTTGTCGTTTTATTGAAATATTTCCATTATAAAATGAACCACACTACTTAAGTGCTGTATTTTACCACCGGTATTACGATATCGCATCGCTGGAGATAAGCGACTATCATTCTCAACATCAGTCTTTATTATCAGTCTTCATCATCAGTCATCATGTCTTTTTTTTTATTCTACTAGCTGATGGAACAAGCATATGGGTCACCTGATGTTAAGTGGTAACCATCACCTATAACAAAGCATTGCCTCGTAAGTCACGCACAATAGGAACGTGTCCTACGATGCACTGCCCTGCGTCCATCAACTTGAGGCATGCAGATGTTAAGCCTCATGTGCCTGTTATTACACCGGCAACCACACTCTTCAAACCGAAACACAGCACCACTGCTTGGCGGCACAAAAAGGCGTGGTGGTAGTACTTCCCCGGACGAGCCCTTCACAAAGAGCTCTTCTACTCTTGAAATAAATATTGGTGGACTTTCCACACAGCACTATCTAGCCCCAAACTAAGCAAAGCTAGTAATATGGAAACTAAATAGTTGTTTTTAGGCTGTTTATCATCACACTGCAGAAGTCCGCTGTTGAACATAGGCCATTGTTTCCACACAACACTATCTAGCCCCAAACTAAGCCAAAGCTTGTGATATGGGAACCAGACACAAGTAATATAAATAATACATTATATACTTTTTTTTGTGTGTGTGTGTGTGTGTCTTGTGTTTGTTATATTGATATTTAATTAATGTAATTGGTGTGCAACCGTTTTAATTAAATGTTTGTAAATAAATAAATAAATAAACATTTGTAAATACACACTTATCATATATAATAACACCCAGACAGAGATCAAACATCTAAGTTCATCACACAAATGTTTGTTTTCGGTGGGGATCGAACCCACGGCTTACGGCGTAGAAGGCAGAGCTACTACCAACTGAGCCGTGAAGGCTGTCAAAGTCAAAGTTACTGAGATACACAAAATTAGGTTACTAAGCTCATCTCTTTAGGAAGAAACTCGTCTCCAAAACAATGGCACTCAAGTTTGTTATTCAACTTGCTGAAGTGTCGTTCGTTGTAATTATACGCCTAATCTAAGTGGGTCAGTCTGCAACTGAAGCTTCTAATTTTCTCTATAATTGATAGCTTTAAGGCTCTTTACATTCATTATGTGAAATTAAGAAAATTTAATTGGTCCGCATTAGTTCGCTATGGCTCAGTTTAGATTTTTCGGTAGTAGTTTTGGTTGAAAGCACGTTTGGTTCAAAAATGTATGTGCACATTGCCAGTACGCTCAAACGGTGAAGGAAAACATCGTCAGGAAACCGGCATTTTGTTGAACCTAAAAAGTTCTAGGTGATGGGTTACCACTTAACATCAGATGGGCCATCAGCTTTTTCCACCAGCTTGTTGTATAAAAAAAACAATTATTCCTACTACCTACAAGTTTGTTTTACTGGTTTTCATGCTGAATCAAACTTTTAGGTTAGAAAACTAGTTTGTATCAAACTATATACATCTTTGTAATGTTATTCTCCAAAATTGGATTACAAAGTTGAAAAGTTAGTAAACATTTTGATACCATTTCTAACTATGATTCCAATAAATCTTCCTTTTACGTTTTATATCAATTTCAAAGTTAAATTATTTTAATACTGGTATAAAAGATAGTGGTTTCTAGATCGTGGTTAGCGCTGGACTAGAATATATCTACGTGACAGAATCCATTCTGAGACTCTGAGCTATTACAAGATCTCAATGGCTTCATTAGAAGCTGCCACAGAATCGACTGTTTGACGTTTGAATTAGACAGTCAATTGGATTTCAATTGGTTTCCACGAACAAAGCTCTGTCAAATCAGCTTAATGCATGAATATAATATGTTGGACGTTCTACACAGCACGATCTAGCATAATCTGTTGAATGAAAATACTTTGCATAATAAACATAGTCAAAGTCAAAAGGTATTTATTCAATAAAATCACAAGGATCACTTTGAAACGTCTTAAAGCTAGGTGTCTCTAGGTGCCAGTTCCACGCGACCAAGGCCTAGAAGAACAGGCAACAAACTTACGGCTTGGTTCCTACCGCTCTTTTGTATGATCCTTTTACAATGTAATAATTCCTTTTACGTGAAAGAGTAACAAACAAACATCCATCCATCCATCCATACTTACAAATTTTCGCGTTTATAATATTAGTACTGTAGTAGTAGTATAACAGTATTACTGTACCAGTCTTTCTCGGTCTCTCGGCGATCTCTCTTCATTATATTCCATCAATTGATTCAATTTCATTATCCCACGTTTCTTGCGGTCCACCTCGTTTTTTTCCCGGCTGGTCCGCGCCAAGTGCGATTCTTGTACATTTTTAGGGTTCCATACCCAAAGGGTAAAACGGGACCCTATTACTAAGACTCCGCTGTCCGCCCGTCTGTCTGTCCGTCTGTCACCAGGCTGTATCTCATGAACCTTGATAGTTAGTTGAAATTTTCACAGATGATATATTTCTGTTGCCGCTATAACAACAAATACTAAAAACCAGAATAAAATAAATATTTAAGGGGGCTTCCAAACAACAAACGTGATTTTTTTTCCTCTTTTATAGATAATGGTACGGAACCCTTCGTGCACGAGTCGGACTCGCGCTTGGCCGGTTTATTTTTATTCTCATTTTTGCTAAATGGCCTGCCTATTTCCATTTCAGTCTTCGGCTGGTGAGCTGCTTCAAAAACTCTTATTTTTTTACCTGATGTTTGAGTTTGCCTCCTTTCTTTTATCATTTAAAAATAGTTCTCTTCGTCGCTCTTTCAGTTTTATGTTTCTTGTTAACTATGAATATGTTAAAAACATTGGATTTTTAAAGTAGTAGACCTTCTTTTGAAGTGCTCGTCCGGGGAAGTACTACCACCACGCCTTTTCTGCTGCCAAGCAGCGTTGCTGTGTTTAGGTTCGAAGTGTGTCGTTACCGGTGAAATTACAGGCACATGAGGCTACATGCCGTAAAGTCCTGGACGCAGGGCAGTGCATCGTAGGGCACGTTCATATCATGCGTGACTTGCGAGGCAGTCCTTTGCGGTGATGGTTACCACTTTACATCAGGTGGGCCATCTGATTTTGCTAACAGCAAGGTGTATTAAAAAAACAGATAAAGCTTAAAAAAAAGTATTTGATAGTAGTTTATCTTATAAGAGAAACTCCTATCAATGAAATAAAACATGAATAATGGAGTCAGAGAACAACGCACTTTCAACCGGCGAAGATATAAGTTCTCAAACTACAAGCCAACAATACAATATAGCGAGTTAACACAAAGCACAGGGAACGGACAAAACGATAGCAACTTCTGGACTGGAGTGTTGTTTGTGTACTGCGAACCTCAATACTATACAATACAAAACCATTTATTTATGCCACACGTAAATACAATTTGTAAAAATACAAGATGATATATGAAAAGTAAGTAAGTGACATGAATTGGCCGTCACTCAGCATAAACGCTACTTCTATGCTAATACTGGTCTTCTGTGACACCAAATACTAGGTATATATGTAGATGTGGTATATGTAGTAGATATATGTATAATAGTAGAGCTCTGTGTGTGGCTCGTTCGGGAAAGTACTACCACCATGCCTATTTCTGCAGCCAAGCAAGCGTTTTGATGCGTGTGATTGCTGGTGAAATTATAGACACATGAGGCTTAACATCTGTATGCCTCAAGTTGATGGACGCAAGGCAGTGCATCGTAGAGCACGTTCCTATCGTTCGTGACTTACGAGGCAATGATTTGTTATAAGTGATGGAAATTACAGGCACATTAGGCTAAACATCTGTATGCCTCAAGTTGACGAACGCAGGGCAGTGTAGGGCACGTCCATATTCATAATTTTATTATGATATCAAATAACACGTAAGTATTTCAATATAAAAAATGCAATACGAAAACAAACTTAACTTATTTAAAATAAGCAAGCGACGCCTTGCGCTAATAATTAAGTTACGTACATTGAAAACATGCATTAAATCTAGACTAATATTCAGGGATCGAAATAGGTAGAGTTTTTAAGTACCAAATAACGTAAAATTACCTATGAAATCTTAACGTGGATATGCCTTTAATAAAACCCCAATTCTGGGTTTAAAACCCAGAATCGGGGATTTATTAAAATTGTTTTTTAAAACTTATGGGTTTTTTTTTTATTATACAGTTGTATACATCAGCTAGTTAGCTGATGGAACAAGCAGATGACCTACCTGATGTTAAGATTGATATTATTGTCTTCTAAAATTCATTTTTCCTATTTTAAACACAAACTAAGTAGCGTTACACGTACAGCAAAGCTATTTTAATACATTCGGAAAGGTTTCCAAAGGAAACGTCAGATTTTATTAAATTTGATTTCGAACCCGAATCGTTTCCGACACGGGGATTAAAAAATGCATATTCATATTTATATTTCCGATATATTTATGATCCGATTTCAAAAATTCTTTCACCATTAGAATGCTACAATTATCCCTGTGTAACATAGGCTATATTTAAATGTTTAAAAAATATGTCCACCTGTGCAAAACCAGGAGGAGCGGCTAGTTATAAATAAAATAACTTACTGCGTTCTAGTGGTGCCCTGAAATCACAAGATAATCAGTGTTCATTCTACGTGACTAGCGAGGAGATGCTATGTTATGATGATAGCTACAATTTCACATGAAAGGCTTGTTATGTCAGAAGCAAGAATAACATTTTCTCTCAACAAAAGGTAAACTACGTTTCTAGGAACAACTTATTAGAAGATATTTTCCTTCACCTAGGTACACAATAGTTATGAATTGCAAACTAGCGGAACTTAAAGTAGGTAGAACTAAGAAAGGAATTCCGGAAATTCAAAGCTGGTAGAGGTGCCTATTCTAGGAACTCTTATTTAAAAAAATACTTTTTTTACGTTATTTTTTCTTTATACAACTAGCTAATGGAACAAGCAGACGCCCCACCTAATCTTAAGTGGTAACCATCACCTATAACAAAGCATTACCTCGTAAGTCATGCACGATAGGAATGTCCCCTACGATGCACTGCCCTGCGTCCATCAACTTGAGGCATACAGCTGTTAAGCCTCATGTGCCTGTAATTACACCGGCAACCACACTCTTCAAAACGAAACACAGCAACGCTGCTTGGCGTGGTGGTAGTAGGTACTTCCCCGGACGAGCCCTTCACAAAGAGCTCTACTTACTACAAAAGGAATATCTACCGTGCCTGCTGGAGATCAAAATCGTGAAGAAGTTTCTGTTTTGTCGTATAATAAAGTGTTTTTTTTATATCTAACCACCAACTTACCTATTTATTAAAAAGTTGACACTAATTTTGTATTCCACTTTATGTTTTTTTAATCTGTGCTAATAAACGTATTCGATATTGTGTTTTTTTATCTGTGGGAACTGTAACGTTCTATTTTTGAATTGTCAGCAACATAGTTGTCCTACCGCGCACACTCCGAACCGAATAACGAGTCAACACAGCGTTTAAATTGTAATTGCGCCCTAGTGGTGGTTTTACAGTAGTACTAAACAGAAATTTAATTTTCGTACAATTGTCACGTGGGCTGTTACATGATAGCATTCGGTGGGATGTTGAGACGTCCTAACTTGAGGCTCTTTTAAGGCCCAGGGGCCTACTACAGCGTAAGTTATTTATTATAACCAAGCCGTAAGTTCGTTGCCTGTTCTTCTAGGCTTTGGTCGCGTGGAACTGGCACCTAGAGTCACCTAGTTTTAAGACGTTTCAAAGTGATCCTTGCTATTTTACTGAATAAATAACTTTTAACTTTGACATTGACTTTAGTTTCTGGCACTGAGACAATTTTGGGTTCGTGCCTTACTTACCATTTTTTTTATATACGACTTACTGATGGAACAAGCGGCCCACCTGATGTTAAGTGGTAACCATCACCTCTACAAAGCATTGCCCCGCAAGTCACGCACGATACGAACGTGCCCTACGATGCACTGCCATGCGTTCATCAACTTGAGGCATACAGTAGTTAAGCCTCATGTAGGTGTAATTTCACCGGCAATCACACCCAAAGATTGTTAGAAGCTGTCACCACCCAAGGCTCAAGATTTAACACTCCAGTGAATAAAAGGCATCTCAGATATATTTTATTCAAAGGTTACACAAAGATGTTTCATAATTCATAATCACTGTCCCTTTTATGTTAACGTAAAGAGACAGCAACAGATTCATCGGTCATTTTAGCTTATGAAGCGACCAATATTAATATGAGCATGACATTTTTAAAAGTAGGTACATATAAGAGTAGTTGAGCTCCTTGTGAAGGGCTTGTCCGGGAAAGTACTACCACCACGCCTATTTTCCGCCAAGAAGCGTTGCTGAGTTTCGGTTTGACGGGCGTGGTTTCCAGTGAATTACAGGCACATGAGGCTTAACATCTGTATGCCTCATGTCTAGATGCATTGTAAGGCGCGTTCCTAACGAGCGTGACTTGCGAGGCAATGCTTTGGTATTTGGTGTTGGAGGCCATCCGCTTGCTTGTAGAATGAGCAAGTAGTACCTATCCATCTTCAGTGGACTTATTCATCATCAGCCTTAATAAGTCCACTGCTGGACATAGGTCTCCCTTATACATTTTTATTTTAGTTCATTTATTTATTGTTAGGTTCACAAACCAGCCGTTACAACAAAATTTCACAAAAAGCAAAGATCTTAAAACTAAATTGGCTGAACGGCCTTTTAGATGCGAACACAGCACGCATTATTGTTTTATTGCTCAAATTTCCAGGAAGTACGTTTCTGAGCCCTCTCCGTCCAACGACTTCCCGTAATTCTGACAATATCGTCAGTCCATCGGGTAAGAGGACATCTCACGCTTCGTTTTCCTGTTTGTAGTCGCCATTCGAGAATCTTTATTCCCCAGCGGTGTATTACTACGGTGGTATTACTTTATTCGGTGGAAGAGCACCGGTGGTCTAGTGGGAGTGACCCCGCCTTCCGATCGTAAGGTCGCAGGATCGAATCCGGTAATACACCAATAGATTTTTCCTATCGAAAAATTTATGTGCGCAATGCCAGAGCTTTTAAACGGTGAAGGAAAAAATCGTGAGGGAACCAGTTAGTACTCTAACAGCGGCGATGGGCTTGCAACCTGTCACGTATGGAATACTAACTACTGCAAAATGTGGGTATGTGCCAAGTTTAATGTTTGGACCTCTGACTACCCCCCTTAGACATCCTCAAAAGAATCTGGAGTTAGTACTTGGTACTAAGAGATCTGAGGGGATATCTACCGTGCCTGGGGATTAAAGTCGTGAAACTGTTTCAGTTTTCAGTTTTTTTATTACTTTCTGTAACATGGATTTCTTTTTTCAGGAGGACGAGCGACCGCGACATGAATTCGACGGCCAGGTTCAACGACACTAGTAAGTTAATAATTGACAGCCCTCACAGCTCAGTTGATAGAAGCCCTGCCTTCGGCTAGGCCGTGGGTTCGATCCCCGAACGAACACTGTTCGCGTTCACAGTGTTAGTTCCTTAGAAAAAGTTATTCATATTGTTTAGCCCTCTGATATTTTTAAATACAAGTATTGGAAAACCTTGTATACTTTTTTTTTGTTTGTAAATAATCCTACAATATTATATAACACCCAGACAGAGAACCAAACATCTATGTTCATCACACAAATGTTTGTTCTCGGTGGGGTCGAACCCACGGCCTACGCAGGCAGAGCTACTACCAACTGAGCTGTGAAGGCTGTCAAACTATGTATTTATTCTGCGGCATTACGTCGAATCTTTAAAAACTCTGAGTATTCGCAATCTTTTCCGTTTCATTGAAGCGTTTGAAAGTGGTTTAGTGGTAGATTAACTTCTTCGAGTTGAAAAATGTTTCGCATTATTCAAGGTTTTTGCGCCGCTCGAACAGATGTTTCGGTAGTTTTAGCAAACTTTCGCGAATCGCTCTTTGTAAAATTCAAACAGCTTTTTTCTTTTATGCTAATTTGTGATTTTGCTTAAAAATATTGCTTTGGAAAATTTGTGACGTTTTTTGGGATGGGAAAATGATTATAAACGTCATTTCTGTACCTAAATGAGATTGATCGGGTGCTGAATTCAATTTGGTATGTATAATTTATTTCAACTTTTTTAACGATAAGAGTGATGAAACAAGGCCAAAAATTCAAGCCCCATCTGGTGTTAATCGATCCTAAGGTCGTGGGTTCGAAACCGGTCGTGCACCAATGAGTTTTTTTGTTCAAAAATGTACGTGCACAGTGCCAGTACCTACTCTCAAACGGTGAAAAAAAACATCGTGAGGAAACCGGCATGTCGTAGAACCTAAAAAATGTTCTATAACATATGTCAAGTGCTCTAAAGGAGCCTCTTGAGATGCACTAAAAATCCTTTCACCACACTGTTTCGAAAGAAACCAGTGACACGACAAGAGAAGAGCGGTAATTTCTGCCTATATATCGACGATGGGCTTGCAACATGTCACGTATGCAAAATGTAATATTTGAACTTACCACTATTTATTTAGACATTATTAAAGTATCTTGGCTTGATATTTGATATAAAAAAAAAGAAAAAGATTTGAGGGGATATTTACCACCGCTGGAAATCAAAGTCATGAAGCAGTTTGTTTTTTTTTAACGTCAATGTCAACGCAAAATGTATTTATTTAATTGGCTCACAAGGATCACTTTGAAACGTCTTAAATCTAGGTAAATCTAGGCAACAAACCTACAGCTTGGTTCCTACCGTTCTTTTTTAAGAACGGAACGAAACGAATATTCCACCGAGATACTTAATTTAACAACGTAGACGGACTTTTCAATGGAAGAAAATTCATCTAGAACCATGCTCCATTAGATAATAGTGCATTCAAAACAATAGAACCGCTACCTCACCTCATTTCAAAAATAAGACCGTTCCATTCTTCCACGGCCCTATCTCCCCTTCTATTCAATTAGAAAAGAAATTACTGGACGCATTGAAATGGAAATGCTGGAGCTGAACCACAGAATAAATAATAGAACAGCTCTGCTTACACTACTTTTAAATAACCTTTCGCTAACACGATGAAAAGCAAAATAACCGGAATACTACCGATGTCTTATAGATTATTAGGTACTTTAAATTATATACGTTTATATTTGCTTGCATTTATTTACAACGACAATTACAATGAATACAATTATTTACGAATATTTATGTCCCAAACACATTATTATGAAACAGTTGAGCGATCTGCAGATAGTTGCAAACGATCTACAAATAGCTCAATTTATTCAATCAGAATAAAGTTGTTAAATTGAATTTAATCGATATATTCAAATTTAAAAATTTGATCATCATCAGCTTGTAGAAGTCCACGGACTGCCTCCCCAATACATTTCCAGGATGAACGATTTTGATGCAACTCTATCGACCAACCTATCGCGATCTAGACAATTACATAAATGTTAATAAAAAATATTATTTAAAAAAAGGGTGTTTCTTAGATCTTAGCAGCTTTAGGAATAATACCCAAACAAAGGTTTTTTATAATACTTCTAAGTATGCAAACAAGCGTAAGGCCCACCTGATGGAAAGCGGCTATCAAAGCGTATGCACGCTTTCAACACCAAAGGCAGCACACACCCTTTAAATATTATCGAGCTTAATCAAACAATTTGGTAAGAAAGTTTGCTTGGGACAAAACGATATTTTTTTTTGAACTTTTGTAATGGTATAACTTAGTTATTTGCGATAATTCAAAACTACAATCTTCTAAAAAAAAAAATATGAAGCGAGATGTTATTTGACAGTTGTTACCCTATTAAATAGTATGAGTGGTAAAGGCCTAACTACAGAATAACACCAACTAACCCAACGAAGAGAGAAAATGCATTAAATAGAAAATTACTATTGTAATAACCGGACCTCGGCGCGGCATTCATGGCGCGAGTATTGTGATTTTTTGCAGAAACTATTATAAAATGATGTAATTGAGGGCGCGAAGCTCGTAGAACCGACAACCGCTCGAAAATAGGTTTTCGAATATTACAAACTGGAAAACGCGGTCGATGGAGCGGAATTGATAGACGTTATTTTAGTTCTTTCGCTGTACATTCTTTCTCTTAGTACCTAGTGCGACCTTCGGATGCCTTAAAGACGTCTAAGGAGAGTAGTCAGAGGTACGTCCGAACATTACATTTAGCACATGTCCATAATTGGCAGTAGTTGGTATTCCATACGTGACCGGTGCAAGCCCATCGCCGCTGATAGAATACCAACTGGTTTTCCTTCACGACATATTTTACATCACTAATTAAGAGCAGCGCTAACGCATTGCGCACGTTATTTTTTTTGAAGTGAATAGTCTATCGGTGGTATACCGGACTCGAACCTACGACCTCGGAAGCGGGGTCACTCCCACTAGACCACAGGTGCCTTACTTTCAATCGTGAAATTCACTAATTGAAGCGAAGCCATACATCATTCAAAGTTGATGTTTGGTTATGAATTAATCTACTGTGAAAGCCATTTGGTACAGAGCTCCACTGAACAAGACCATTAGCACATTTCGCACCAGTACGAACTTTATAACGTCCCAAGAGGGTCACTTTATAAAACAAAATGGCGGACAAAATGGCGATCTACTAAAAGCATGTGCGGGTTTTTTTATAAAGCCAAAGTCAAAAGGTTTTTATACAATTTAATCACAAGAATCACTTTGAAAAATCTTAAAGCTAGGTGATTCTAGGTGCCAGTTCCACGCGACCAAGCCTAGAAGAGCAGGCAACAATCTTACAGCTTGTTTTTTTGTTCTTTTGTATAATCTTACTTATGATGGCAGCTAGTCATCAATAAAATATTTACTTCTGTTACTGAGAAAATGGTATGTCGTAGAACCT
The DNA here is from genome assembly GCA_932294275.1 of Chloroclysta siterata. Lineage (NCBI taxonomy): Eukaryota > Metazoa > Arthropoda > Insecta > Lepidoptera > Geometridae > Chloroclysta > Chloroclysta siterata. The sequence continues at coordinate 23,888,787 of OW028592.1, read as the reverse complement.
AAAAAGTTCTAAAAGTTGTGTCAAGTGCACAAAAGGAGCCATTTTGAGGCGCACTTGAAATCCTTTCACCACACTGTTTTGAAAGAACTAGTGACACGACAAGAAGAAGAAGATTCTGTTACTAATATAATACAGAACTGTACATTACATTAAAAAATAATTATTAGTTGACTTTCCACATATCATATAGTCCCAAACTAAGCAAAGCTTATAATTTGAGAACAAAATATATAATACCAAAATATTTAATATAATATTTTAAACATATAATATATAATAACACCCAGACAGAGAACAAACATCTATGTTCATCACACAAATATTTGTTGTCAGTGGGGATCGAACCCTACATTGCCAACTACTTCGCTTTATAGATAGAAGCATAGCCACCACAAAGGGTTAGGGATCCCTAACTTTTGGCGACAGCGCGTGACTGGACTCGAAAGCAAAATTTGAACGGGGTCACCAATTTTTCACCTAATTTCATATTTCAATCACGTTTCATTAAACCTTCGGTTTTCTAACAAGCGGCCGCCGTATGACGTCAACAGTTCTACCAAATTCAAAAACAACACTTTGTTTTCTTCTTTTTTATGACCCTAAGGTCAAAGTCAAAGCCAGAAGGTATTTATTGAATAAAATCACAAGGATCATTTTGAAGGCGTAGGTAATAACTGACCTACTTAAACACTTTTATTCTAAATCGTAACCCATGCAATTGAGAACATAAATAAACGCAACTTATGACTACTACTAATTGAATTCCAAAAATATTAATTGCACAACCTAAGCGCAGTGTAAATAGGGCAACTTAATGCTTAATATTATAGTTGAGTACTTATCGCTCAATCATTTTAACATTTTTAAAGATGTTAGAAAGAAGTTTACTTTAAAGCAAAATGTTTGGTAGGAAAACTTGTTTGTTCAATATTAAGTTTTTTATTGGTTGCGTTTTTTCATTAGTTTTAGTTTTGTTTCAGTGATTATAAATTTGTCGAAATGTTAAAATGTGCGTGCAAGAGGAGTCACAATAGCGGCAGTCTTTGGACTCTCTTCTCTTGTCGTGTCACTAGTTTCTTTTGAAACAGTGTGGTGAAAGGATTTTAAGGCTCCTTTCGAGCACTTGACGCATGTTATGCAACTTTTTTAGGTTCTACGACATGCCGGTTTCCTCACGATGTTTTCCTTCACCGTTTGAGAGTACTGGCATTGTACACATAAATTTTTGAACAAAAAAACTCTATGGTGCACGATTGGTTTCGAACCCACGACCTTAGGATCGGAAAGCGGTGCCGCTACCACTAGATCACCAGTGTCTTCGGACTGCCGCTATTGTACCTGCTAGGCGAACCTAAGCAGAGATTGTAAGCTACTTCTAATGTAAAACTGTTAAAATATTATTGCCCAAAAAATTATCACCGCACAAAAAATAAAAACGAGGCGTGTTCGATTTTAACGCAAGACAGTTTTTTTTATCAGAATTTTGGCCACTATTATTATCATTTGGAAAAGACAAAGCTTCAAACGCCCTTCGGTCTAATTTAACCTTACCAAAGCTGCGCGAAATAATATTTAACTTTTTAACCTCAAATTACTCTCATGACGGACTTACGGACCCTTTTGGCGCATTCGTAATTTTTATTTTTATTATTCTGTTTTATAGCGATATAAAACTTGAAATTGTAAACATTTTAATCCCGGGTAATGCTAATCATCATCAACCTGAAGTCCACTGCTGGACATAGACCTTCCCTCAAACTTCCCTCAAGAGTAGTAGAGTTCTTTGTGAAAGGTTCGTCCGGGTAAGTACTACCACCACGCCTTTTTCTGCCGCCAAGCAGCGTTGCTGTGTTTCGGTTTGAAGAGTGTGGTTGACGGTGTAATTACAGGCACATGCGGCTTAACATCTGTATGCCTCAAGTTGATACACAGGGCAGTGCATCGTAGGGCACGTTCCCATCGTGCGTGACTTACGAGTCAATGCTTTGTGTGATGGTTACCACTTAACATCAGGTGGGCCATAGGCTTGTTCCATCGGCTAGTTGTACAAAAAAAAATCCTCCTCCTTATATGTCGTCCTTACATGATCCTTACAATGTCGTCGTTCATCATCGGGTAGGAGGGCGTCTTACGCCTTGTTTTCGATCTTCGTGGTCGCCATTTGAGAACCTTTATTCCCCAGTGGTTGTCAGTTCTTCGAGCTATATGACCTGCCCATTGCTCCTTGCTAACTTTGCGCCCTTTGTGGGTTAGTAAAGTACTTCTTCAGGTTTCCTCCGCATCACCTATTCGTGTAGTTTGATTGGCACCATACTGCCTTCACAGCTCAGTTGGTAGTATCGTGGGTTCGATCCCCACCGAGAACAAACATTTGTGTGATGAACATAGATGTTTGTTCTCTGTCTGGGTGTTATATAATTAAAAGTATATATTTACAAGAAAATATTTAAGTATCCACTATATGGTTCCCATATTACAAGCTCTGGCTTAGTTTGGGGCTAGATAGTGCTGAATTTTTCATTTAAAACGGGATATTTACCATGATCAAACTCACAAATCATGGTAAATATCCCGTTTTAAATGAAAATTATGTTCATAACCATGATAGTTTCAAAAATTATATAGATAGTGCTGTGTGGAAAGTCCACTAATATTTATTTTAATTTATTAATTTTACTGGAGCTTTATTAATATATTATTTTCTAAATAATATCATACAAAAGAACCGTAGGAACTAAGCAGAGAACTAAGATTGTTAACTATTCTACTAGGCTTGTTTTTATATCTACTTGGTGATGTTCATAGGCAAAGCCAAAAGGTATTTATTTCATTGAATCACGAAGATCACTTCAAAACGTCTCAAAGCTAGGTAAATCTGAGTGTCTGTTCTACGCGACAAAGACTAGAATTTGATGAGGTTGGTCATTGGAACAGGTTGGTCACGAGGAACTGGCACCTAAATTCACCGTCGTCGTTTCAAAATGATTCTTGTGATTCAATTGAATAAATACCTTTTGATTTTAACCTTGTTTTTATAGGATGTCTACAGTGCTTACTGCTTGGGATCACTTGTCAATATGTTTTTACAAGTGCAGTAATAAAATGGATACATGGAATATTAAATTTCACTTGGTTGTAATATCAATTTGCAAGATACGATATTATTACTTTTTAAATAAAAACACTGGTTAAGCTTCGTTTACAATTATCGAGAGCAAAATGTTGTACAAATTTTTATCAAACAAAAAAAGTATAAAAATCTCAGATGTTTTATTATTAAAAGCCCAAAAATTAATAACCTAAAATCTTTTAAAATTTTCATGTAGAATCCACCCTCTAAATATTATACGTATATCTTGATTTTCCCCGTAAAAACCTTCTGAGAATTATTCACAATGTATTCCTTGTGAAAGAAAAACTTTGGAAGATTCAAATGAGAGGAAATAACAAATAGGTACCAAATGAAATGTCAAAAGTTTTTCTATAGGCTGTTGTAACAATGTCGCTACTTAGCTTAACTTCTTTATGGATTACAGCTCGCGCATTGCGTAACTCGCGACTTCGCGACGGTAGCTCTTCTCTCTCTCTTGTCGTGTCACTAGTTTCTTTCGAAACAGTGTGGTGAAAGGATTTTAAGTGCGCCTTAAGAGGCTCCTTTCGAGCACGTGACACATGTTATACAACTTTTTAGGTTCTACGACGGTTTCCTCACGATGTTTTCCTTCATCGTTTGAGAGTACTGGCATTGTGCACATAAATTTTTGAACAGAAAAACTCATTGGTGCAAGACCGGTTTCGAACCAACGACCTTTGGATCGGATGGCGGGGCCGCTATCACTAGACCACTAGTGCTCTAAACTCGCGACGGTAGCAAGGCAATCACATTTTGTACTTATTCTTCTTGTCGTGTCACTTTCATTCGAAACGGTAAAGTTTTTGTACTAAAAAACGATACCCAAAGCATTAAATTTTTTTTTTTTTATCCTCCTTGCTGATAGAACCTGCAGGTGGCCCAACTGATGTTAAGTGGTAACCATCACGTATAGCAAAGCATTGCTTTGCAAGTCACGAACAGTAAAAACGTGCCCTACGATGCTCTGCCCTGCAGATAGCTCAATTGTTTCATGTGTTTATGTACGTTTCGTAATTACTGGTATTCATTGTAATTTTCTTTGCGTGGTATGGGCGGGCATGTTATGCGTATGGAAGAATGAATGTAACGAGAAGAATGCTAGGGATGAATGTGGATGTAGAGTAAAGGTAGGCCAAAGACAAGATGTATGGACTGTGTGAAAGGTGACATGAGCAATAAAGCCTGGTCTCCACCGCGAAAGGGTAATGAGCGAGAAATGGTTAGCGGAACGGACTCCTTTTCAATGAAATAGGTTTACATTTCCACCAACAAAGAGTTTTATCTTTTGATTTCCACTGCAAAAGGAAAAAGAGCTGAGCGAGTTCATTTCCACACTTTCTGCTCGCTCAGTCTTTTCCGCTCGACTATTTGTTGGTGGAAATACAAGTATGCAGTTTATTCTTGCGAGTTAAACGGAGTCCTTAATGGCTCCGCTCCGCTCGCGGTGGAGACTGGGCTTAATGGCGGCTGATAGAGGAGAGTGCAGAGAAAACACCTGCTGTGCCGACCCCACATGAAGTGGGATAAGGGCAGGAAAATGATGATTGTAATTTTCTTTTTAAATATATTTTTTGTTTGTGTGCAGATGACGTCACATACCCCCCGACGTCGGACTGGCTGGACGGCAACTGCTCGTGGCCGGACGCTGTGTCGTGGGGCTGCAACGTCACAGTTAATGGCACGGCGCACAATGGCACGTCTACTGACGTCACGTCGCTCGTCCTCATGGCGGTCACGTCTGTGGTGCTAGCGCTCATCATACTGGCTACTATTGTTGGTGAGTACTAACAAATAAACACACTATAGTAGTAACAGTAAAGCTCTTTGCAAAGGGCTCGTCCGGGGAAGTACTACCACTATGCCTATTTCTGACGCCGTGTATGGCTGCACGTCATAGTTAACGGCACGGCGCACAATGGCACGACTACTCACGTCACGTCGCTTGTCCTCATAGCTGTCACGTCTGTGGTGCTAGCGCTCATCATATAGGCTACTATATTTGTGAGTGCTATTAAATCTAAATGGCCTTTATTCAGATTATCCACAAGGATCAATTTCAAACGCCTACAACCAAACGTCAGTTACCCTCGATCAAAGCCTAGAAGAGCAGGCAAGAAACTTACCGCTTGGCTCCTAGTGTTTATTTGTAGCAGCCCTTCTTACAAAACTTAGGTACATAGGTACTTTATTTTTAAATTTGTTATAGTCAAAGCTAGTTAAACCCCGAGCTTGTTCATTATTAGTTATTTTATAATAAGCTTTTCATACAACCGAAAACTGGTTTTCAACAATAACTAGGAACTGTAGAATAAAGGTTCTCGAATGGTGACCACAAACCACTGGAAGACGAAGCGTGGGACGCCGGTGTACCTACCGACGATATTGTTCTTCCTGGAAATTTATAGGGGAGGCCTAATGTTCAGCAGCGGATTTCATCAGGCTGATGATGATGATGAGCTTCAACATAATTTTCTTTTATGATCCACGGTGCAAAAAATATAATAATGAAGCTTCAGTGTGGTGCCAATCAAACACAATTGCGATTCGAGAAAAGACAATATTGTTTTTTTACGATGACACGTTTTTCCCGCATAAAATCCCGTATCCATAAACAAAGTGATACCACACCACTATCACATTTCGGCCGGGACTTATCGGTACAACACTATCCATTACCGCGATATGTCGAGACAACGTATTGAAATCCGTCGATCCATCAGTGTAATCTATTGTTTTCCTGTCGAGATTTGTTTGTTAGTTGCATTTTGTTCACCGAATTTAATGTCAAATTGAGCTTTTCTATTTTAACAAATAAACAGTTTTATTCATCGCAAGATAGTGCTAGAAATAGAAAAATAAAAATTCTAGAACTAAGAGCAGGGCCCGATTATCCATTAAGCGGATTTGCAACTGCTTAGGAGCCCCGCACCGACCAGGGGCCCACGGGGGCCTATGCGGGCCACGCACCAAGAATAAAACACGTTTCATTCGTGACATTCCCCTTATTTACAGCACTTATTTTATGTTGCCATAGAATAAATAATCTTACTTAGGTACTATAAAAAGCGCCATAACGTTATTTGGTCATCATCGCTTGTAATTAGTAGGTAATTTTAAGTTTTTTTTTGTGTTATATCCATAAGTTGTGTGCAATAAAGTATCTATCTATCTAAAGAGCCTAAGGGCCGGTTTCACCATGCTCTGTTAGTTACTAATCAAGGATTAAAAGACCGTTATATCTAACCTTAGCTGTCAAACGCGTACATTTTGACATATTTAACGGCCCTTTAATCCTTTGTTAATCTAACAGAGCATGGTGAAACCGGCCCTAAGCCTAATGCTATAAAACGGTGTTTAATTTAAATAATGCTTGAAATTAGCGCTATCTCTGTTTGCCATTACGCATTGGTAAGAGATAGCAATAGTTTTATCATAGTTTATCGTTTGGAAGATTTTTGTAGTAAGGCCGTAACAGTCCAATGACGCACCATTTTTGTATTCAAAAAAGTATATGCAGTATATGCATTGGACTCTAACGATGAAGTAAAACATCGCGGGTAAACCCTCAAAAGTCCGATTGTGGGAGCCAACGGTCCGTTGATACGCTTCACTGGTTTTTTTTTCTAATCAAACCGATATGGGATCAAGCTTCGCCAATTTACGTGTATTGGCCACCGTCCAATATTTGGTTTCATATTTTGTGTACAGAACGAAGTCATGGCTTGTACAGGAATTTGAAATGTTGAAAATTGGCCAAATATCATCATGCATGGTCAAACGCGTGTTATTGTTATGGTTGTATCGTGTGTATATTGTGAGCAGATGAGACTGTTGAAGGCCTCCTACATTTAGGGAGGAGTGGGGGGAGGAGGGTTGACATGTTATGTACTTGGCCGACGGTTTTTTAGTAGAATGGACTACAATTCTAGATTAGGTTCTAGAATTCTCTTGATCGCTCATTTCAACACTTTGGAGATATTAAATCTCTGAATGAAGTTATCACAATCGTAAACTACAAAGTTTTGGAGAATAGCATTATAAAGGCTTGTTTTTTTTATATAAATAGCTGATGGAACAAGCAGATGGCCCACCTGATGTTAAGTGGTAACCATCACCTATAAAAAAGCATTGCCCCGTAAGTTACGCACGATAAGAACGTGCCCTTCAATGCACTGCTCTGCGTTCATCAACTTGAGGCATACAGATGTTAAGCCTCATGTGCCTGTAATTAGAATCAGACAGAAACCCACATTTAGTAGTAATTGGTATTGCATACGTGACAGTTAGCAAGCCCATCCCCGCTGTCTGAATAATAACTGGTTACCTTATGGTCTTCGCCGGTTGAATGCACTGGGAATACATTAACATTTTTTCTGAAAAGAAAATCCATTCTTGCACGACCGGTTTCGAACCGCTTAGAATCAGAATCAGAATCAGAAAAAAAGGCGAAGTCACTCCCACTAAGCCACCGGAGCTCAAGAAAATTCTACAAAAATATTGTCTATAATATCACTGTGTATGAGAATAAGTACTAACTACTTCATATTCTGTAGCTGTCCTACATAAGGTTTGTCAGAAAAGATACTGAAATACCTTGCAATGTTCATGATAGCTTCTAAAAGGGTAACACAGTTAGGTGTACTTTCACATGTAAGGCAAAAGCTTTTCAAATTGAATTTCCTAGAAGCGAATTTCTATTGCCTAAGTATAATGGTAATGCCAGTGTTGCAAGTTTATCTAGAAATATGGAATTTCACAATTGGACAAAGATGAAATTACACTCAGAAATAAAAAAAAAATTGTTTAATATAATAGAATAGTGTATAAGGTATTGGAAATATTGTCTCAAAGAGCACTACCAACCACTCCACATAACACACAGGTCAACTGGAAGAAAATTAGCATTAAGTTCGCCTATGTACTTTATAAGTGCAATAAAGAAATTTAAAATTCTGATGGGGGTTAGTCAGAGGGTATGTAGCGGAAATGGTAGTCATTAAAATTAAATAATATTTAAAGTTTTGATCAAAAATGAGCTAGTTTAAGTGGCTGATAACCGTTAAACAACTTCTGGCTTGCACATTTTAACATGTTTAAAGAAATAAAAAAACACAGTACTTAAATACAGCAGAATTGTAATGTTGCTTCATTGCTATCAAGTTGATGTTGCTTTTTATACCACTTACTGATGGAACATGCGAATGACCCACCTGATGACCAGTGGTAACCATTACTTTAGGGGTGATTTTACAAAGTTTTATAACACTTATCCCAAAAGTTCTAAACCGAGTAGAATTTGAACCCTCCGGTTCGGGTTGGTTTTTTTACTCCGTACCTATTTGTGTTAGGATTTCCCAAAAGTTTTCGCTAAACATAACTAATTACAATATCCCGATTGTTAAGGCGAGGATTCCCGACACCGTTTTAAGTATATTAAAAAGGTATATAAAAAAAAATTGTTATTTAAACTACTATAAAAATAATTCCTGTACCTACAAAAAAGGTAACGTCATTCTGAACTAAATTAAATTAAAGAATTTAAATTCTGAAATAAAAACGCTAGATTTTATGTACCCCACATACAATTTAGCGTTTTTATTTAGTTTCCAAGTTTTGTATAGCGCTTACAAAACGAGGAGAAAAGACAAATTCGATGTTTCTTTGCGTTTTTTTCTACTTAGTGTGTAAATCAGATAATTGACAGCCTTCACAGCTCAGTCGGTAGTAGTTCTGTCTTCTGCGCTGTAGGCCGTGAGTTCGATTCCCACCGAGAACAAACATTTGTTTGGTGAATATGGGTGTTTGTTCTCTATCTGGGTGTTATTAAATTTTAAGTATGTATTTACAACAAAAAAGTATTTAAGTATTATATCAACTATCTGGTTCCCATATTACAAGCTTGCTTAGTTTGGGGCTAGATAGTGCGGTGTGGTAAGTCCACCAATATTTTTTTTTTTATTATAATCACTCGTCATGCTGACGTCTATATCCCTGAAATTATATAGTGTTTACTGTCATGGTAAATGAATAAATAAATATAAGTAGACTTTCCACACAGTACTATCTAGCCCCAAACTAAGCACAGCTTGTAATATGGAAACCAGATAGCTGATATAATACATACTTATGTATTTTTTTTTTGTATATACATTCTTATATACTTATAATATTATATAACACCCAGCCAGAGAACAAACATCTATGTTCATCCCACAAATGTTGTCGGTGGTGATCAAACCCACGGCCTACGGCGCAGAAGGCAGAGTTACTACCAACTCAGCTGTGAAGGCCGTCAAACTTAAAATAATAAACTTTAACATGTAAAAAAAATTAGATCATCGTTATTCCTTTTTTTAGAACTAGGGTGGAAGGCATGAGATCGCCCGGCCTTAAGCAAACTAGGTATGTTATTGAAATGTTTTCGAAATGAGTTTTCATTTGCGTTAATTTTTAATTCCACGCCTTTGTGGCTTCTCACTGTAAATAGGCGGCAAGTGTTTGTTGATTATTTTCAAACAATTTTGTTTGTTTAGGATTACCCGTTGAATATTTTGTTGAAAAATCAGAACATGATGTTTTTTTCACAAAAGTTCATCATCAAAAATAAAATCAAAACGGTCTTTATTCAGTACAATCACAAGGATCACTTTGAAACGTCTTATTACTAGGTGAATCTATCGCCAGTTCCTCGCGACCAAAGCCTAGAAGAACGGGCAAGAAACTTACGGCTTGGTTCCTAGCGTTTTTTTGTATGAAGGAGTCATCACCTGAAGGAGTCTCAAAGACCTCAAATTCAAAGGATCAATTGAATCGTAAGGATCACTTTGAAACATCTTAAGGCGATGACAAGAAAGCTCGCACGTTTCGACATTTTGAAAGTTATAAAATCACTAAACTCATTTTTTAATATCGCACAAGTTTTCCTATTTAAAAGTTTGCTTAATCTCAAACGTATGCAAACTTTTGAGTAGGAAAACTTGTATCGACCAAAATGAAAAGACGGTTTTATTTTATTTTTATACTACTAGCTGATGGAACAAGCAGTTGGCCTGATATTAAGTGGTAACCATCACCTATAACAAAGCATTACCTCGTAAGTCACGCACGATAGGTACGTGCCGTACGATGCACTGCCCTGCGTCCATCAACTTAAGGCATATAGATGTTAAGCCTCATGTGCCTGTAATTACAACGGCAACCACACTCTTCAAACTGAAACACAGAAACGCTGCTTGGCGGCAGAAAAAGGCGTGATGGTAGTACTTCCCAGGGCAAGCTCTTCACAAAGAGCTCTACTACTTTTACATTTTTACTATTTTTTTACTACTTCATTTTTTTTTTTTATTACGAGTCAAATTTGAAATTGCACTGATCCTAATCTGAGGGCATCAGCCGCCTTAAATGGAAACAGTATCCCTGAATTGCTTTTCCGTTCCGTTCGAGGAAAACTTTGTTTATTTTTCCTCTGTTTGATAAACATGGCAAAGATTATCTTTAGGTCATTGAACCCGAAGAGGAAATTTGCAGTTTTTTCGTTCGCACAATAACTGAGTGAGCAGTGACTGGCGAATGATACCCAAAATTGTAACCTAAATAATAATTATAATAAATATAAAGCCAAATAATATATATGAAAGTTATTGATTCTGATTTTGGAGTGGGAACTTTGAGAAGGACAGCCTTCACAGCTTGGTTGGTAGTAGCTCTGCCTTCTGCGCCGTAGGCCGTGGGTTCGATCCCCACCGAGAACAAACATTTGTGTGATGAACATAGATCTTTGTTCTCTGTCTGGGTGTTATTATATATTATAAGTATTTATTTACAAAAAAAAGTAGTATATGTATTATATCAGCTATCTGGTTCCCATATTACAAGCTTTGGCTTAGTTTGGGACTAGATAGTGCTGTGTGGAAAGTCCACCAATATTTATTTATTTATTTAATGTTTAGAAACATTAGGTGGTTGAAGTTCGTAAGTCTTAGCTATGGTGTCTTGTTCTGGGGAAACTCTACTTCTTCTTCGTGTCGTGTCACTAGTTTATTTCAAAACAGTGTGGTGAAAGGATAAACGCGCCTTAAGGAGGCTCCTTTCAAGCATAACAAACTCTGCTGACAATAAAGTAGGGCGCAATACGGTAGACAGACAGTTGCAAACAATACTTAAATTTACTTCAAATTCACTGTTTTACTTTCGCCATTATTTATTTTAGTCATTCTTAGCACTCTCAACCGGTGATGAAGAATGAAGTGAGGGAACCAGTTGGTATTCTCACAGCGGCGATGGGCTTGCAACCTGTCATGTATTGGATACCAACTACTGCAAAATTAGTGTACTTGGTATATAATACTTTAACGTACCTTTGACTATCTATAGAAACCCTCGAAGAATATTGAGTTGATACTTAGTACTAAGAGATCTGGGGCTTAGAAGACCTTGGGTTGACTGCTTGACTGCTCGCTTTTCGAGATCTTTTCTCCCCTATACTCATAAACTGTGGAATGAGCTACCACCGGAGGTTTTCCCGCTCACTGACAACATGAATAGCTTCAAGAAAAAAGTTATTAAAGTCCTTCAGGGCAGGTAACGCAACGACAACACCCCAATTGTTGTTGGCGTATATGGGCGACGGTGACCACTTAACATCAGGTGGGCCGTAAGCCCGTTTGTCTATCTCTTACATAAAAAAAATCTGAGGGGATATTTACCGTGCCGTGGATTAAAGTCATGAAGCAGTTTTTTTTTTAGCTGTTTGATAGTCAGTCTGAGATAGAACCAATTTTACCTCATCAGGCACAGAGCAGGACTAATTGACATATTTTGTTCATTTATTGTTTTATTACTTGTTTCTTTTTATCTTGTTTTATATTAATCTGTTAATTTCTCTGTTCTGTGTTCCTTTCTAATGTGTGTGTTAAATAAACGTATTTCATTTAATTTCAGTTCTGTCTGTTGCTTAGTAATATATTCTATCCAACGCATGAAACAATTCTACTGAAATTTGCATGAAGCAGAGGAAAGTAGTAAAACGTTATTCTCAGTGACACAAGAGACTCTTGTTTTTTATACCGGCAGTAAAAAAACAACAGAGCCAGCAAATCATGAGTATAAAATACAGGGTGTCCAAAAATAATCTTAAAACCTTAAACGTAATGGATGGATTATTTATAATTAATGGACCTTTACACTGTGTTGCTTGTTCTTAAACTATAAAATATATTAGTCAATAAAAAAAGAAAAGAAAAAGTATTTAAATGAAAACACACTTATATCAACTGAGAGAGAAGGTTTTCATCGGAGTTTAATTGTTTTATTTCGACAGATTTCATACTTATTAATAATTTCTTCTTTTATTTTTAACTTATTTAGCACACGCAAGCTAAGATTAGAATTTTAACTTTAAGTAAATTTGTATATCTCGTGGAGTAGGTTCCATTATTAGCATGGCACTATCAAGCCCCAAACTAAGCAAATCTTGTCCTATTTTTTATAAATACATACTTATTTTATATCATAACACCCAGACAGAGAACTGTGTGTGGATCAAAACCATGGCCTACAGCGTATAAGGCAAAACTACTAAAAAATATGCGAGGCCTGTTATAATAAAAATTATTGGTTTTAAACCAAAACCAATAATTTGTAAGTACACGTGTTATCTTTTTCACACCCTGTATAAGTTACTTCAGTAATAAATTCCACTCTCCGAATAACGAATCAAATATATTTCAGCTATTTACATAATTCGATAAGGCCGTAAAAACTTTATCAGAACATAAATTTTTGGTCCTTTACGTGTGTTACGATAAAATTTTGGCTTCCAAGTAGCTCTGTGTTCATGCGAATTTCGGACCCTAACGGATTAAGATATGGTATTTTCTTTACAAGATACACACAGCTATACTTTTCAGTCTCTTTGATGTAATTTTGCTCGGGTTGCTGATAAATTTGTGAAAAAATTTGGGTGAAAATATTTCTTATATGATTCAAGCAATTTTTTCGGCGATTCTGCAAAGGTTTTTCTCCTTCATCTCTAATAGTAGCGTGTACAGCGATGCTTAGTTGTCATAAAATAATGAACCAAAATGGACCGTATCTCGACGGAATAGAAGTCACCGAATAATCAAACAAAAGATATTGGTGGACATTCCACACAACACTATCCTGCCCCAAAACAAGACAAAGCTTGTACATATGTGAACCAGACAGCTGATATGATACTCGTACTCACTTTTTAACACCCAGACAGAAAACATACAATTATGTTCATCACACAAATATTTGTTTTCGGTGGGGATCGAACCCACAACCACCCGCGGCAGATCTACTACCAACTGAGCTGTGAAAACCTTTCAATACATTAATAATAATAATATTATTCCTTCAATCCTACTAATATTATAAACGCGAAAGTTTGTAAGTATGGATGGATGAATGGATGGATGGATGTTTGTTACTCTTTCACGTAAAAACTACTGAATGGATGATTAATGAAACTTTACTATAGCTTATACATCAGAATAACACATAGGCTACAATTTATAAAGATATTGTGTGACTAATCTTATTACTTTGTATAAGGATCATACAAAAGAACGGTAGGAACCAAGCCGTAAGTTTGTTGCCTGTTCTTCTAGGCTTTGGTCTCGTTGAACTGGCACCTAGCTTTAAGACGTTTCAAAGTGATCCTTGTGATTTTATTGAATAAATACCTTCTGACTTTGACTTTGACTTTGACTAATCCTGCGCAGACGAAGTCGCGGGCACCAGCTTGTGTAAAAATATATTTCATGATAATTTGTGAAAATTGTTATTGAATGAATCGTTTCGGAGAACATCCTGAGTGTTCTCCGAAAAGAATATTGCTTTTTAGAAATTCCATCGTTTTACGTTCGCAGCCATACATTTTGTCTAGTTTTACCAAATTAGACAATACACTATCGAAAGCTTAAATACGACAGTCACAAACACTACAAACTAGATCGAACTCTACGCTTTACGTAACCCGTAGGCTAGTGTGAAATCTATTGTGAGTAGGTCAAGTTGTCACCGACATGTGGCTAAGGCAGAGTCGAGCAAAAGTGTTATTCTGACAACAAGTCACCTAAGTGACAGAGGAATCCGTGGTAGTGAGTTTTTGATTTGGCATTCTGTAATACATTCCCCTATCACTAGCGAGTGAGTGTTTTGGCGGTGAAAATGCCAAAGTGAGTGAGGTGACGCTCCTGATCGAAGCGAGGGCGAATCGACTAGGCGATACTCCCCGTGATTTTGTTGTTTTCAGAATAGCGCTACAGTACCCCAAGTATGAGCTGTGTTTACCATATTTGGTTTTTCGTTTTTGTTCCGTGTTCATTGCGGGTTTTGTATGAAGACGCGATAGAGATACCGATACGGAACTTAATGTTCTACTACTAATTTTCATCATACTTGCAACATAAAGTTCCGTATCGGTATCTCTATCGCGTCTTCATACAAAACCCGCAATGAACACGGAACAAGAACAGAATTGAAGAACAGGAAGAGTCAGAATTGAGCGTGCGTGATAGGAACAAAGGAATGGAATATCACGCTGTGTAAATTGTACCCCAGACATAAAAAACCATAAATAAACAGAACCATTTTGCTACTCGATTTGTCACCGAGTAAAATAAAACATAAAGTGATGGTAATCTATACACAAAAATAAAAAAATTGGTAGAAATTTAAACAGTGCCATCTAGTTTCAAACTTAGTAAAGCTGTTTGAAACTAGATGGCGCTGAACCACTAAACGCATAACTAGAAACCTGAAAAGAATACGACATAATTAAAGGTATAGGTATTTTTTAGCTACTAATAAAACAGTTTTAAATAAGCCACGCCTTTTTCTACCGCCAAGCAGCGTTGCTGTGTTTCGGTTTGAAGAATGTGGTTGCCGGTGTTTTTACCGTTTACTGTATGCCTCAAGTTTATGGACACAGGACAGTGCATCGTATGGCACATTCCTATTGTGCGTGAATACGAGGCAATGCTTTGTTATAGGTGATGGTTACCACTTAACAGCAGGAAGTCCATCTGCTTGTTCCATCAGCTAGTTGTATTAAAAAAAACGCATGTATCATTTTATATTTATTATCAGTATTTTGGAGTCGTCTCTTACACCCTGTCACACCCTGTTTATGAAACTCGATGGAAAAATATTCACTGTATAAATACTGAAGGGAACAGACGAGGGAGGCGACAATTCATGGAGATTTTACTTCAACAGACGCAATTCCGATCTTATAGGCGTGGGTTTGAATCCAGTCGTGCACCAGTGGACTTTTCTAATAGAATATTAACGGTCGGTTTCTGAAAGCTCGATCAAAACTAACCGTATGTCAAGTCACTCACCATTTCAGCTATTACATCGAATAAGATAGTGATAGCAAGTGACTTGACATGCGATTAGTTTTGATCGGGCTTTCAGAAACCGGCCGTAAGTACTCTCAAACGGCAACGGTGAAACATCGGCACGTATGGAACATTAACTACAAACTGCGGGGATGTGCCATAATGCTGTTTTTTTAACCCAACTTAAAAAGAGGAAGTTTCTTTTATTAAGTTTGTTGCGATTCTGTAGTCGGTGCCAAACATAAACCATAATTTAAGGATGGGTATTGGACTGATTCCAAAATCGGTTATATCGTCTGAGCGAAGTTAAGACTATCCAAGTGGCATCGAGCTGAGGCTGAACCGATTTAACTGTACTCGCACAGGGAAAGGCTAGATACTTTGGTGTGTAGGTAGTAGGTCCCTTTTGTTTCTGTTTTAAAATGTTTCAATCTTATTACACAAAAAAAAGAACTAGGTAGGCCTAGTTCTTTTTTTTGTGTAACGACTGTCTATTGTATTATTTGATGTCCTTACTTATATTGTCTTGTTACTTGTCTGTATGTATTTCTGTGTGCGTGTGGCCTAATAACTGGTTGTTCTATTATTCTTATCTTAATATATATAAATTACGCGTCACGTTGTTTGTCCGCTATGGACTCCTAAACTACTTAACCGATTTAAATCAACCGATTTGCGCACCGTGTGCAGTTTGATCTAACTTAAAAGATAGGATAGCCTTCATCTCAATTGGGCACAGGGTCAGCTAGTATTCTACTAAAAACTAACCTTATTTCAGACATGGTTTATGAAGTCATATATTTTTTTTATTTAACAATCAATGTATGTATGTAAATATGTTTGTTCGAGTGGAATCTTGCAACTCAATTTTGAAGCAAATATCTTCAAGCGATTGAGCTGAAATTTTTACTGCGCATTTAAGTAAAATCTTGTTTTCAAAAAAGGTTTAAAAAACTTTTAATATAAATTGTTTAAAATATTTTTACTCAAATAAAATCTTAATAAAGAACACCGATGGTCTAGTAGAAGTGATCCTGCTTGCCGATCGTATTGCCGTAGGTTCGAATCCGATCGTGCACCATTGGATTTTTTCTGTTGATAAATTTATGTGCGCAGTGCCAGTGCTCTTAAACGGTGAAAGAAAACATCGTGAGGAAATTTAGTATCTAACAGCGGCGATGAGCTTGCAACCTGTTACGTATGGAGTAGGTAGTAACTACTGCAAAATGTGGGTATGTGCCAAATGTAATGTTTAGACATACCTCTGACTACCTCCTTAGAAGTCCAAAGAATCTGAAAGTCGTGGCTGGGGATCAAAGACGTGAAGCTGTTTAAATTTAAAATCTTAACCTGTTGTACCGACCCCACTAAAAGTGAGATGAGGGCAGGAAGATGATGAAACAAAACGATAATACCTTTAAATCTATTTTCGTAAAGCAAACGCCAAACCGACGGAATGAACCAACATCAACGGTAGCACGGCAGCGATGCTGTTTGTAGGTAATGGTAGCTAACGACAGGAAGCGTCGGCGTGAACAGGTGACGCAATTCAGTACAATATCATAGTACAGTACAGCAATCACTTCCGTATAATGATTTTGCCACCGAACACTGCACGCAGACGCGACGGGTGTGCCCAACGCTTAATTGGTACAATTGTCACCGAATGTTCAAGAGGTATTGATAATTGGAAGCTGCGGTGAAATCGCACTGAAAATTCACAGAATAAAACTAAAATAACTCAGTTTTTCGACATTGATAGTTTAATTGAGAGAAACCCGACCCGACCCAAGGGCTTTTGAAATGGAAATTGAATTTCATGAGGGTCAAACTCCAATGCGTTAAAATGTTTTTTGGACCTTTCGTATACTTGTACTACCTACCTAATCATCGTTATCGTTGATCGGCTTTCAATCATCTCATATACCTGAAATGCGTAGGAGAGCTCTTTGTGAACGGCTCGTCCAGGGAAGAACCACCACCACGCCTTTTTCTGCCGCCAAGCAGCGTTGCTGTGTTTCGGTTTGAAGAGTGTGGTTGCCGGTGTAATAACAGGCATATGAGGCTTAATATCTGTATGCCTCAAGTTGATGAAATGAAATGAATGAAATGAAATAATTTATTTGCGTGAAGTTTGGTACATTATTAAGATATTAGGGATACTGAAAGAATCACACACTTCGCCAGAAAAACCTAGCATGCAAATATAATAGAGAAAATCACAATATGGTTTTCTCTATAGATAAGTTGAGTTATGTAATAGAAATATAACAGATTTCACGTCTTTTTTTTATATGTAAATCTCTCAATGTAACATAATACAATTTAAATTACAATAAAATTTATAAATAATTAGTTTTTGTAAATTAATAAGTATACCTAATAAAATGAATGATGGACGCAGGGCAGTGCATCGTAGGGCACCCTACCCTACGTTTTTAGTTTTACCTTTGTTTTACCACTTAACATTAAGTGGGCCATCTGCTTGTTCCATCAGCTAGTTGTATAAAAAAAACATTTCGTGTTGTATAACTACGAGCGAGCCGGGTGCTTGTGCAATCGGGTCTCTCATTATGAGAGCATAGGATCCACTATGAAACTATAATGGCCGCACGCTCAGAGCCTAATGATCGACACGTTGATTGGTTTACTTAATAGGTGCGATACAGGCACCCGATTCTATCACACACGATTCGGTTAAGACGCTGAAAACTTTGTTGCCTGTTCTTCTAGGCTTTGGTCACGTGGAACTGGCACCTAGTTATCTAGTTTTAAGACGTTTCAAAGTGATCCTTGTGATTTTATTTAATAAATACCTTTTGACTTTGACTTTGAGGCAACCGACGGAAACAGAAAAACTAGCTTCAAACTTGCAAGCCTGTAGCAAAATCAGTCAAACTTGTGGCAATGGAAAAAGTAATATAGTAATATAGTAATATAGTTTTTTCTAAAATATGGTTGTTTTCAAAACACGATATTACAATTGTATCATTCCAATTCAATAGTTTTTTTTTGTACCATTCTTCACTACATTTTCGTATTACACCAAGCAAATTTATAAAATTTTGAAGGATAAAGTATAATTGAATATTGATAACCTTGGTCGATTTACTTTTTTGAATATCCAACTACTTTTTTAGGGTTCCGAACCCAAAGAGTAATAGGGTCCCACCTATTACTAAGACTCCGCTGTCCGACCGTCTGTCACCAGGCTGTATCTCATGAACTGTGATAGTTAGGCAGTTGAAATTTTCACAGATGATGAATTTGTGTTGCCGCTATAGCAACAAATACTAAAAAACAAAATAAAATAAATACCCACGGGCTACGGCGCAGAAGGCAGAGCTACTACCAACTGAGCTGTGAAGGCTGTCAAATTTTATTGCGAACCTTGCTTTTGCCACGAGAGTTCTCAACAGGCTCGATAGATCGAGCCTCCATACAAAAATTGGCCTGACGATACAAAACGAAAAACAAAAAACAAAACTCTAAAAATCAAAATTTTGGGTCACTCAAAAGCTCACTCATCCAGTAAACATACGTGAAGCTGCATCTTTAGGCATTTTCAAAAGTAAACTCCACCACCACTTTTTGTCACAAAAGTTATTGCCCCAACATAATTGAGCAATATAATATGTATAAATAAAATATATGTAGCTATACAAAGTGTTCCAAAAATTGTGTATATAAACTTCAGGGGGCTAAAGTACCCATCAATATGAACAACTTTTTCTATGGAACCAACACGGTGAACGCGAAAAAAAAACAGCTGTTTCATACAAAAGTTCAATACCTACCAGGCTAAAATGTACGATATATATGGTATATCAGATATTGATGGGAACTTTAGCCCCCTGAAGTTTATATACACAACTTATGGAACACCTTGTATAGGTAATATATATATATGTATTATTATTAGTTGATTGGTAGGTAGATTTATTTATATATTTTTGAGTAGGCATTTTGGTTAGGTATTGTTGTATTTATGTAATAGTTAGACGCTTCTCCCCATTATTGTATCATAAAAGCACTGCCACCCACTCCACATTACATAAAGGTTAACTGGAATAAAATGCTAACTAGCATTAAGTTCGCCTATGTACTTCCTTTTGTGCAATAAATAATTTTCTAATCTAATCTAATCTGCTAGCTGTACCTTCCCACACGGATACCACTAGAGTGATTGATAGGTCCCTCACTGCGGATGGTAACGAGTTTATAGTTCTCTCGGACTGAGCTGAAGTGGCCATGCTTGCAATTTCATTGTGATTTCAAACCTAGGCCTGCCCAAGATGCATTCCACATTCTATGTATATGATTGAAGACCAGCGTTGGTTGCTAAGGCGTAGACAAGAGCTGATGTACCTCTCGCTCGCACGTTTCGACTTGATGAAAGATACAAAATTACTTAACATAATTTCGAAAATTCGCAATCAACCATTTTCAACCATCATCAAGCAATCACATTGAACATAGTTTAGTAAAAATTTCATTTTGATCGATACAAGTTTTCCTAATCAAAAGTTTGCACATGTACGAAAACTAGTAAAGCAAACTTTTGACTATTTTTACTAAACTGTGTGCAATGTGATTGCACACAAAATGATTTATTGCGATATTTCGAAAATGAGTTCAGTGATTTTAGATCTTTCAACATGTCGAAACGTGCGAGCGAGAGTCACATTAGCTCTTGTCTTCGCCTTAATGCTGAATCAGTCTGTTTTGCGACGCACTAAGAATTATTTTTTTATATTAAATGTTTATTACGTATCCCGGTACATTAATAATAACATTTGTGTCGTAAATAAATACATTTTCTTTCTTTCTATGTAGTTGGTAGATTTGCCTGCTGCGCTGCAGGCCGTGGGTTCGATTTTAAGCATTATTTAAAAAACACCATTTTATAGTATGAGGGTAAAAGTTTCAATTTCATGTCACTCTTTCGGTGGAAATACAAGCTTATAGAAGCAAATGGTCAGTTGTTTATATTATTTTGTAATAGTAAATTCGGCGACACTCGACACTTTACACTCGACACTTTATGTCTCAGTGTCGCAATACTGGTCCAGGTTTCGCATAAACGCTATTCTTACTTGCTCGTATAAAGATCCTTGCCAGTAAACCATAAAAACTTCGATATTAAACTAACCTTCCGTTCTAAGGGTGGATTTTACCAACTCTGAGTAACGCTATCCGTCAGATAAAAATATTTCCGCCACTACGTTGTCTCGTCAAAACAAAGACGGGATAAAATAAAATAAAAAAACATATAAATAATACGGTCAAGGAATATTATGCCCCATAAATTCTCAGAAAAAATATATATATAGAAGGTTGTACTCAATTATGTAGTAAGTACTTATGTATTATGTAGGTACCAAAAACAAAACTACTTTATCTCTATCGGTACTTTACAGTGAAAAACGTTGAACCTTGTATGTTACAAAATTGATAGGTACATGATAAAAAAAATTGCTAGTACCAAAATAAAGAGAGATAGATTTTAGCTTTATTGTACACCATAAAAGTTAATAATTTAGCAGAAACAATACTTAAAAACTAGAGGTACAATGGGCGGTCTTATCGATCTCTTCCAGACAACCTTTGAAAAGACCTGGCCGGTTAAAATAAATAATTCAAAAAATCTATCTCAATTACGTAGGTCTAGACTTATCAATGCCTTTTTTGAATATTCGACTCGAAATATCTTTCTAACTTTGCGCAAATTAGTTTTCTATTGAAAATATTCCTAACAAAAGAAACAATACCTTTCTACCCAAATAAAAAGTCCAAAAGTTTTCAAACCGCTCCAAATTCTGCTTTCCATTACTTTGATAAATGATTTATTACAACCACTTAAAATTGGTCCCGAATTATTTTATTTTCGTGCGTGGAATTCATTTTTCTCATAAAATATCCACTTAGGAGTATGACTTGTACTTTTAATAGAATTGCCTTCGAATAACTAAAATGTAGAAAACACACATGAAACTGTTGAGCTATCTGCGAACCGATGCAACGATCTAAAGATAGCTCAACTGATCCAAATAAATACCAATCGAAAGCGTCCTAACGGCGCTAAATGCAAACCTACAAAATAAAAAATATCTGTTATAGTGGACTTGGAATAGTTATACTAGTGGTTCGCCACGAACTGAGATCTCGTGAGGTCCGCCCATCCTATCGATCTACCAAATTTCATGCAGATTTTAACGCTCGAAAAAATAAAGTACTAAGAGTTAGTCAGAGGCAAGTCCAAACATTGTGCTTGAACTTCATTTTGTAACCAATTCTCTGCTCCATCATCAGACCAGGTCGCTGTCACCATTTATGAGTACTGAGTATCTTCTTCATTAATTACATAATGTTTGGAGGATCCTCTGACTACCCCCCCCCCCCTAGTCGTCCTCAAAGAATCTGGAGTTAGCACTTGGTACTAAGAGATCTGATGGGAAATCTACCGTGCCTATGGATTAAAGCCGTGACGCTATTTCAATTTCAGTTCTTTAATATATATTTATTGTCAACAGGTAACGTGTTCGTGATAGCTGCAATAATAATAGAGAGGAATCTACAGAACGTTGCCAACTACTTGGTGGCATCTCTCGCGGTGGCAGATCTCATGGTGGCGTGCCTCGTCATGCCGCTCGGTGCTGTTTATGAAGTAAGTACACCATCTTCAGAATCAGCAAGTTGAAGTGGCAATGGGCAGGTCATATAGCTCGAAGGACTGATGACCGATGGGGAATAAAGGTTCTCGAATGCCGACCACGAACAGGAAAACGAAGCGTGGGACGCCCTCCCACCCTATGGACTGACGACATTGTTAGGATCGCGGGAAGTCGGTGGATGGAGAGGGCTCGGAATCGTTCTTCCTGGAAATGTATAGGGGAGGCCTATGTCCAGCATTGGACTTCTTTGGGCTGATGATGACACCATCTTCGTTCTTCACTCCATTTTGGTTAATACGGGAATACCTATTGGACCTCAAAAAAACTTCACGAATCGAGATCCAGAATGGAGTGGTTTATTATTGATGTGGGTATTTAGTACATCGCATCTGCCGAGCTACCCACACTATGCTAACAGTGGGAACACTACAATCATCCATCCGTTAATCCTACTAATATTATAAACGCGAAAGTTTGTGAGTATGGATGGATGGATGGATGGATGCTTGTTACTCTTTCACGTAAAAACTACTGAATGGATTTTAATGAAACTTTACAATAATATAGCTACTAATAAGGCTACAATTTATATAGATATTGTGTGACTAATCCTGCGCAGACGAAGTCGCGGGCACCAGCTTATTATGACTAAATTTAAACATAAAGAAATAAATCCCATCCTAGTCGCCTCGTTTATTGCACCAAACAAAGTTCGTACAACAAAAGGAAACCAATACTACACAGCATTTTCTACCGTCCAACCTTGACAAGTGAAAAACAAAGATATTAGCGTGCTAAAACTTTTTTTTGACAGCCTTCACAGCTTAGTTGGTAGTAGCTCTGCCTTCTGTGCAGCATGCCGTGGGTTCAATCCCCACCGAGAACAAATATTTAATTTTGTGTGATGAACATAGATGTTTGTTCTCTGACTGGGTGTGATATGATATTATAAGTATGTCTTTACAAAAAAAAAGTATATAAGTAGTTCATCAGCTATCTGGTTCCCATATCACAAGCTTTGGCTTAGTTTGGGCCGAGATAGTGCTGTGTGGGATGTCCACCAATATTCATTCATTTATTTTATTTATTTATTTATATTTATTTTATAGTTGATGGACGCAGGGCAGTGAAACGTGTGGCACTTTGCTATTGTGCGTGATTTGCGAGGCAATTTGTTATAGGTGATGGTTACCACTTAACATCAAGTTGATTATCTGCCAGCTCAATAGAAAAGTAGTAATAGTATAAAAAATAATGGCTTCCGGGCGTTTTTATTATTATTTTCTGTATATTGTGGTGTAGTGTCCCTCGATAGCCAATTTCATATTCAATTGAAATTCTGTTTGTTTTCCTATTGTAGGACGAGCATGTATGAGCCTATCGAGTGTTTATTTTCTCTCTCGACTGTTATGGAAATTATTTTTATTCTTATTTGACTATATAACACCGTGAAGTTATATTTTATCACGTTATATAACGCCACCCGTTACATGTCACTACGATAACGATGTGTAGACACACTCACTTATTTTTTAATTTCAAATCAAAACCAAAAACCTTAAAGAAGTTCCCTATGAAATTCCAAAGTTTTGTTACAAAGACTCCTCACATTTTGGTATAAAATTTCTAAGATTTTTGGAGCCATGAGGAATCAGCAACGACAATTACGACATATACATCCGATAATAAAATAATCTGACTGACCGGTTCACATAATAAAGATATCAAAATAAAAGGTATCACATTTAACAAACAAGATAGCATATAAACATATGTTTAATTCCGCCCATACGATGCATATTGATGTTATTCTCTTTGGTACACGTATATCTCATGATGGATTTTTGTAAGTAGCTTGGCCCGCGTGATTTTTGTTCACGCTTGCGCTTTATAAATAAATATTGGTGGACTTTCCACACAGCACCATCTAGCCCCAAACTTAGCCAATCATGTAATATGGGAACCAGATAATACAAATGATATAAAATATAATACAAATGTACTTTTTTCATAAATACTTACTTATAATACATAATAACACCTAGACAGAGAACAAACATCTACCTATAATTCATCTTTTGTGTTTGTTCTCGGTGGGAATTGAACCCACAGCCTACAGCTTAGAAGGCAGAGCTACTATCAACTGAACTGTGAGGGCTGTCATGTAACAGGCCTTGCTTACGTGATTCACGTTATCACTTATTATGTAACACGTGATTCGTAAAAGTTCCATTCCTACTTTCGCCGACTTGTATTCTCCTTGCCAGACCACTTTCGCGGTTGTAATTGCTCTATTGTCCTCGTCCATTCTACGAGGACGAAAGGTTTCATCTTCCAATACAATGTTGGTCTCCTTTCCTAGCCAGAATTATGTCCTTTGTTAATGATTTCAACAGGGGGGGGGAGAACAGTTGGCTAATTTTGTTTTATTTCCCTTCAGGGGCATTATTCTCTATGACATAGGAGATTCCGTGCCATAACCGTGTGACGTCACAGCGCGGTCTAAACGCAAACGCGATTCATAAACCAACAAATGAACTAGAATGACAACTAGGAATGACAACTAAGTCATAGGGAATACGGTTTTGTCTGATTTCCCGCCGCTGTCTAGTCGTATTTGTGTAACGCGATTGCATTGGCAATAGAGAATAATGCCCCAGAACTGAGTTTACCATCGCTGAGTAACGCTTTCTGTCAGATAGTCAAAAACCATGTCAACCGGTCATGCACCAATGGGTTTTTCTGTTCAAAAATGTATGTGCACAATGCCAGTACTCTCAAACGGTGAAGGAAAACATCGTGAGGAAACCGGCACATCGTAGAACCTAAGAAATTCTATAGCATTTGTCAAGTGCTCGAAAGGAGCCTCTTGAGGCGGACCTTTCACCACACTGTTTCGAAAGAAACTAGTAACACGACAAGAGAGATGGAACCCCTGTTCTTTAAAATGACCGACAATCCGACCTGTGTCAAGTAAATACAAAAAATCCTATTGCGTCACGTTATCAGTCCAAATCGACCGCTTTGGCGGTTCTCTTCAAAATCAAAACTGACTTTAATTATTGTTATAGCAAAATCGCATTTAGAGTTTTCTATTCGATACAATCACAAAGATCACTTTGAACCATCTTAAACAATACGATGTTAACAAAATTAAAACAGTAACAACACTGCTTTCCAGCTATTTGGTTTCGTTCCAAATAAGGATTAGCAAGCATCTTTTGGTTCAGCGTCACTAACTTAAGCCCACTTACGCTTATCAGGCAAAATTCAGCCAAATGTAAACCCATTTGCAATAAAAATACGGTGCATTTTCAGTTGCTCTCATCCGACGTTATTGACATTTATCGGACAATAACAAGTAAAAAAGTATATTGTGGTGCCAAATCTGCTGGCAAAGTTTTTAAATTGCATATTATATGATACATAGTTTTTTATCTCTATCTTCTCTAATACTATAAGAATCAAAGTCCTGACTGACTGACTGACATATAGACAACGCACAGCCTAAACCGCTGGTCCTAGAGACTTGAAATTTGAAGAGTACATAGGTCTTAAGGCGTAGAAGTGTACTAAGAAAGGATTTTTGGAAATTCAACCCCTAAGGGTGTAAAAAGGGTTGAAAACATTGGTATGAAAAATTGTATTCCTTGAATCTACAAACTTGAAACTTAAAGTAGATTTACTCCAAGGCTAAAAAAATAGGAATAACATTTTTAGTTTTTTAAAACTACCCTAAATAAGTGTGCAAAGGGATGTCAAAGTTTGTATGGGACATTCTAAACACGGGAATCCTGAGTTGGTACGAAGAGATCTGAGGGTATCTACCGTGCCGGGGATCAAAGTTGTGAAGCTGTTTGTTTCGTTTGTTTTTGGGGTTAGAAACTAGGAACAAATAAGTACATATTTTCCGTGTAAGATTGTCTGTGTTGTATTTGTCATGCTTGTGCTAAACTCAGTACCTATACCTACCTACCCTGATAATATACAAATCAATGCGAAAGTTACGATGTTTGGATGTTTGTGGCTCAATCACGGCTCACCACTTCAACGCGTGCGAAGCCGCGGGAAGCCACTAGTTGGTTGAATAAATTAGGGTAATCTAGCTTTGATACAAAGTGATCCTTGTGATTTGAGTGAATACACTTTCACTTTGACTGATGACTATTAGATAATAATAATAACAATCAACATAGCTTTTTCATTTTAATTGTTTTTCTAGTGTTATTTTGAGTTGTGTTGTGTAATTTCGGTGGGATTTTAACCAACATTACTTGAGGTCTTAGCACAAATTTTGAATGAAAGTGTAATAAGTGATATCCCGATTTGACCGAAAATGTTTCGAACTTAGACTAAGTACTCCATGGTTTCGAATGTTTAGAAGAAAACTGCCACCATTTTCTTCAAAACAAATGACGGTCGACTTGACTATGGACTGTTTCCTCCAAGATAGACTGACTTGACTATAAAGTATTCAAGACAATTCACTTGACATTGGCAAGATTGTCTGTCGAACGACGGACAGGAGCCTTAAATGGAAAGAAGAAGATGTAAACTGACAACTCTGACAATAACATGGTCCATATTAAATCGGAGACTCGGACTTTTCGAAATAATATATTGAAATAATATAAAAATAAACATTTTAATGAATGAATGAAAATTCTTGAAAAACTTACAAACTAACAAAATAGGACAAATTATAACAATTATAAAAAACAAAATGTACAATGGGCGGTCTTATCGCTAAAAAGCGATCTCTTCCAGACACGTTTTACCTTGAATAAAAACATAAAATTATGCAAGATTTTATGAAAAGCCCAAATTATTCGTAGTGATTCTAGCACATCTATATTTGCCGTCAAGTGGTGATACTCGCATTTATTTTTTTTCAATTAAAAGAGTGACACGCACTCTTCATTTCTTGTCGTGTACGTAGTTTTAAAGGCACCTGTATACAAGGTTCGTTAGCACACAACACTACACACTACAAATGCACATATTCCCTTGCAATCCGCATGAAGTGGCCTAGCGGTTCGGCTACAAACAAGAACGCAAGATGAACTACCGCCTAGGGCTATGATACACATCTACAGCGGTTGAGTCCCTTTGATATATTACTTGTGTTTGGCGTGTATGTTGTCTCTTGTGTACACAGGGCTTTATAAATAGACACGGAAGGGAAGATTAGATCTAAGGTTTGTTGTGACTTGAGAGTGAATTACTATGTGTATAAATTATTAAATTAACACAATCCAGAGTAAATTTATGTTTAAACATAGTATGTATGTATCTACAAAAATATTAGTGATCTCTGTCATAGTAGCTTTACTTAATTTAGTATAAACGCCTCGCTGTTTATTCCATTTTTTTTATACAACTAGCTGATGGAACAAGCAGATGGCCCACCTGATGTTAAGTGGTAACCATCATCTATAACAAAGCATTGCCTCGTAAGTCACGAACAATAGAAACGTGCCTTACGACGCACTGCTCTGCGTCCATCAACTTGAGGCATACAGATGTTAAGCCTCATGTGCCTGTAATTACACCGGCAACCACACTCTTCAAAACGAAACACAGCGTTGCTGCTTGGCGGCAGAAAAAGGCGTGGTGGTAGTACTTCCCCAGACGAGTCCTTCACAAAGAGCTCTACTCCAACCAGTCCTAGCAACTACTGAGAAATGAATTTCTGAAAATCAACCCTTTAAGGCGAAGACAAGAGCTAATGTGACTCTCGCTCGCACGTTTCGACATGTTGAAAGATATAAAATTAATAAACTCATTTTCGAAAAATCGCAATCAACCATTTTGTGTGCAATCAAATTGCACACAGTTTAGTAAAAAAAAACATTTTGATCGATACATGTTTTCCTACTCAAAAATTTGCTTTACTAGTTTTCGTACATAAGCAAACTTTTGAGTAGGAAAACATGTATCGATCAAAATGAAATTTTTACTAAACTGTGTGCAATGTGATTGCACACAAAATGGTTGATTGCGATTTTCGAAAATGAGTTTAGTAATTTTATATCTTTCAACATGTCGAAACGTGCGAGCGAGAAGTTGTTTGATAGTTGTCAGCCCCTTAAGTGGTGCAGCGGGCGTCACCTGGCTCGGTCATATGGAACTGGCAATTAGATTGCTGAACTGTGTGCTATGTTATTGCACATAACTTGGTTGATTGCAATTTCTCTTAAATAAGTTCAGGGATTTTATATCTTTCAATATATTGGTGCGAACGAGAAGTACTTCGATGGATGTCAGACTCTTGAAGTATAAATTTCAATACTTCAATGAAAATACTCTATTAGGGGTGTGCCGAGGTCGGCTTCGGCGCACGTCATCGTATCTAGGTAAACTTTCATATGCTATTGTAATACATACTTTATATCTATGAGATAAGATACATAACACATTGGCAAATATAAATCCTTAAATAATGTGCACTTGTAACGAAATAAAGTATAAGGTCTATTCATTTTATAGTATAGTGAGACCACTGGTGGTCTAGTGGTAGCGGCCCCGCCTTCCGATCCTTAGGTAGTGGGTTCGAAACCAGTCGTGCATCAATGAGTTTTTCTGTTCAAAAATGCACAATGCCAGTATGTACTCTCAAACGGTGAAGGAAAACATCGTGAGGAAACCGGCATGTCGTAGAACTTAAATAGTTCTATAACATGTGTCAAGTAAGTACTCGAAAGGAGCCTCTTGAGGCGCACTTAAAATCCTTTCACCACTAAGTTTCGAAAAAACTAGTGAGACAACAAGTAGAAGATGAAATGCTGTGTAGAAAGTTTATGAATATTTATTTATTTAATCCTAGGATAGAATACTTATAAATATGCGTCTGGGTTTGAAATAACACAACGGAAAATCAATTTTCTAAATATACCAATATAAACTTCCTCAAATTATTCTTCACGAGAAGTTCCTGAACTTTCCTCCGAAGTTTCAGGAAAACTGCCATAACTCCGTGCAATAACGCCCGAACACAATCATTACCCGGTAATACTGTCGGCTACGTAAATAGTACAAATAAGGTAGTCTGATGAGTAGCCGTGTGTATAAACCTACCTAGTCATCTTAGTAGTCTCTTTATCAGTTAATTAACGACATCGGAGTTCGGAAAGCAAAGAAACTGGCCGACCAGTAGAAAAACCTTGATGTCAACGAAACTCTTAGAGATGGGAGCTCTTGGATCGCTGGTTATCTTAATTTAACTTTTATTATTTTATCTCAAAAACCGAGCGTCGTAAAAAGAAAGTAAAAATTGTTATGGGATGTCAAAACAAAGCCCTTACATATGACATGTAACTTGATTTTTTAATGTAACTTTTTTTATTTTTGCCCCCTTAAAAACCCCCATATCTCAAAAACCCTTCATCCGATTTTACTCATATACTTACCAGTAAATTTCTCAAGTACAAGCTATCGACATATCAAATTTCATGCAGATCGGATCAACGGTTCTAAAGTTATCGCCAGACAAACATACATACATACATAAAATTCCAAATCGCCCAAGTTCAAACTAAGATCTTAGTTCGCTTCGCTCACTCGATCAATAAATATTGGTGGACTTTCACACAGCACTATCTAGCCCCAAACTAAGCCAAAGCTTGTAATACGGGAACCAGATAGCTAATATAATACTTTTTTTTTGTAAATGCATACTTCTTATAATATAACACCCAGTCAGAGAACAAACACGTTGATGTTTGTTCATGACACAAATATAATTCGTTCTCGGTGGGGATTGAAGAAGGCAGAGCACCAACTGAGCAGTGAAGGCTGTCAAAATACTATAGAAGTGTTCGATCTACCTATTACTGCCTATGTATTGTTAATTTTAAGTTTAGTTAGGTTAGTGGTCCTTACGAGGTCTTTTTTTTGGAAAATAATAATAATAAAATAATTATTGTGTTATACAGAATGCTACGAACGAATAAGTCTACAATTTTGTTTTTAACTACTTTTGTTGTAAAAAAATGGCCAATCTGATGTTAAGTGGTAACCATCACCTATAACAAAGCATTGCCTCGCAAGTCACGCACGATATGAACGTCCCATCTGCCCTGCCCTGTGTCAATCAACTTGAATCATACAGGATGTTAAGCCTCATGTGCCTGTAATTACACCGGCAACCACACCCTTCAAACCGAAACAGCAACGCTGCTTGGCGGCAGAAATAGGCATAGTGATAGTACTTCCCCGGACGAGCCCTTCACAAAGAGCTCTACTACTCTCAATCTTTTCTGAACAAGCAGTAATGATAGCAGTAACAATAGTAGTCAAATGAGTCGTTTTTAGAACAAACAAAACTTACCTTAATCGCTTTTATATCTATCGCCCTAGACAATTAATAATCATAAATCATTCCAGGGTACTTATCGCGTTTACTTTTATTATTTTCCCGACGTTTCGTTACGTTAAATACCCGTGTAATACTTCAATATGTGTTATGATCGCGAGAGTTTAAAAAAAAATACAATTCATAATCATGCTTTTTTAAGATATTTAACTTGTTCATGAAACCCGAAATTTAAGCCGCAAAAGGCAAAATCTAAAGAATTGTATACTAACGAACACCACCCACATTTTTGAAAGCTTTAATGAAAAACTTTACCAGTTTTTCCAGCCCTATTGGTGACATCCCACACAAACTTATCAAGTTACGATCGCGCAAAAAACCGGAACGCCAAAGGTTTAATATAAGTTTTGAAGCATACCTCCTGCTATGTGACGTAGTAACATAGAAAACTA
Organism: Chloroclysta siterata; assembly: GCA_932294275.1. Taxonomy (NCBI): domain Eukaryota; kingdom Metazoa; phylum Arthropoda; class Insecta; order Lepidoptera; family Geometridae; genus Chloroclysta; species Chloroclysta siterata. The sequence continues at coordinate 23,857,843 of OW028592.1, read as the reverse complement.
TAGATGCGAACTAAAAACTGACAATCATATTTTTACTGTAGCAGAGGCATCTATTTATAGATTTGATTTTTATTTTTGATTTTGATTTTTAGATTTGACAACCTTCATAGCTCAGTTGGTAGTAGCTCTGCCTTCTGCGCCGTAGGCTGTGGGTTCGATCCCCACCAAGAAAAAACATTTGTGTGATGTTTGTTCTCTGTCTGGGTGTTATATAATTATTATTATAAGTATGTATTTATAAAAAAAAAGTATAAATGTATTATATCAGCTATCTAGTTCACATATTACAAGGTTTGGCTTAGTTTGGGGCTAGATAGTGCTGTGTGTAAAAGTCCACAAATATTTATTTATTATTATTATAGATATAGAAAAAGTTTATTTTGCGTCAAAAAAACTTAAAATTTGTGCAATTATGTAACTTACACGTCTATATTTTTTAAACATTCTCAAACTTTTTTGAGTTAATACTTCGTACTAAAAGATCTGGCATTTCTACAGTGTCCGGGGATCAAGTTGTGAAGCTGTTAACTTTTTATTTTCTTTTATAGAAAATCTCTTGCCAAAGTCAAGTCTGCTGTTATTTGCTCTTAAAACCTACGGGTAACGTGTTATTTATCTAATAATATCACTTTCATTTCAACTGCTCTCAGTTATTGCTAAAATTTCAAGTGATGTTGCTTGAAATACCACTAATTTGCTGCCACTGCTAGAAAAACATTTAAAATAAAGAAATACGAAAATGTTGCTGCAATAAAAATAGTATTTTTAATTTTATGATATTAATAATATAATTCAGAATAGTAGAAGTACTCTTACTCATACTCTTTGTGAAGGGCTCGTCCGGGGAAGTACTACCACCACGCCTTTTTCTGCCGCCAAGCAGCAACGCTGTGTTTCGATTTAAAGACTGAGGTTGCCGGTGTAAACACAGGCACATGAGGCCTTACATCTGTATGCCTCAAGTTGATGGACGCAGAGCAGTGCATCGTAGGGCACGTTCCTATCGTGTTTAACTTACGAGGCAATGCTTTGTTATAGGTGATGGTTACCACTTAACATCAGGTGGGCCATTTGCTTGTTCCATAAGCTATTAGTAAGTATAAAAAAAAGCTATCTACAGTTGATAATAAAATATAAAGCTAGTGCAGAAACACCTCCTTGAAACACTTTCGCGCATTTTCGTATCTATGCGTCAAGTTCCATCGTTATTCCAAGGCATAGGTCAAGCCGAAGCAAATGACTTTCTGAACTATAGGAAACTTGCTCCAACTGCTTTGCTTGTTCGTGTAATCTGCAGGCTCCCTTTAATGAAGGAGGTTGGCTTCGTGCTAATGTTAATTATACCATCTAAAGTTGAGATGGTAACGAGAAACTAATAAAAGAAAATAAGTACTAAACTACGACCATGTACCTACAGGGATGCATCATGGCTATTTTTGCTACAAAGCGTTTTTTTATACAACTAGCTGATGTAACAAGCAGATGGCCCACCTGATGTTAAGTGGTAACCATCACCTATAACAAAGCATTACCTCGTAAGTTACGCACGATAGGAACGTACCCTATGATGCAATGCCCTGCGTCCATAAACTTGAGGCATACAGATGTTAAGCCTCATGTTCCTGTAATTACACCGGCAACCACTCTTCAAGCCGAGACACAGCGTTGCTGCTTGGCGGCAGAAAAGGCGTGGTGGTAGTACTTCCCCGGACGAGCCCTTCACAAAGAGCTCTACTACTCTTCATACCTCAGCTCTACTACCTCAATGCTACGTGAAACTAGTGACACGACAAGAGAAGAGACTGCTACGTAAAACACTGGTAGGGAACCGGTGCTCACTGTCTATACTATAAAAATAAGTGCGAAAGTTTACGTTCTATGTCCGTGACTCAATTACGCCGAAACGGCTGAATCGATTTAGATGAACCTTGGTATAAAGTGTGCGGTTGGGCGCCATTTTCAAACGATTTAGATGTTTCGTTTTTGTTTGCTGCCGTTCAGTCCGTCCGTTTCTAAAGCTGTATTTTTAGGGTTCCGCAACCAAGGGGTAAAAAGAGACCATATTACTGAAACTCCGCTGTCCGTCCGTCAGTCTGTCTGTCTGTCACCAGGCTGTATCTCATGAACCGTGATAGTTAGACAGTTGACATTTTCACAAATTATGTTTTCTGTTGCCGCTATAACAATAAATACTAAAAAACAGAATAAAATAAATATTTATGGGGCTCCCATACAACAAATGTGATTTTTTGACGCAGCCTGACGCGATCATGATGAGTCATATAGAAGCAAAGGCAGCAACATCCACGTAAAAATAAGATGTTGCTACCTTTGCTCACATATTTATTAATTTATTTTTATTTATATGACTGTCCGGCCACATTTCCGTCCACTCGAATGGCAGCGGGAATATCATAATGTAAACGCCGTATATGAATTTAAATTTTGATTGTAACTTACAATTATTTGTTGACAGGTAAGCCAAGGCTGGATTCTGGGGCCGGAGCTGTGTGACATGTGGACATCCAGCGACGTGCTTTGCAGTTCTGCTTCTATTCTCCATCTCGTAGCTATAGCTACTGATAGGTAAGAACTCCATTGGTACATCCCAAATCTAGAAGCTGTGAGTAATATTTAGGAGAAATTAGGTTAGCGTGATATAAACAGATATGTCATGCGAAGAAAATAATATTATGTAAAAGAAGTAGTGGCAGGTTAAATTTTTTTGGGTGGAATGTGTGAAAGAACACCTAAAAATATTACACGCCAATAGTACACTAGTTATAAGAATAAAAACCATTTTAATGTTTCCGCTGTCACGTCGTTAACACGGAAACTATAAAATTCTACTCGACTCTCAATGCTTTCTTGTAGTAACCCTAAAACCAACATGTACTTTTTCCAACAGGTATTGGGCTGTGACACAGGTAGACTACATCCACAGCCGGAACGAGAGGCGAATCTTCACAATGATCATCCTAGTGTGGGTGTCAGCTCTTGTCGTCTCCCTCGCACCACTCCTAGGCTGGAAGGATCCAGACTACCACGCCAGGATAATCCAGCAGCAAAAGTGCCTCGTCAGCCAAGATCTAGCGTACCAGATCTTCGCGACAATGTCAACTTTCTACGTTCCCCTCACAGTCATACTGATCCTGTACTGGAAGATCTTTCAGACTGCTCGAAGACGTATCCGGAGAAGACGCGAGCCCCCTCCACCTCGTCCCACTTCAGCAGACGGCGCCACACCCTCAGGCCGACCCTCCATCCAATCCGCCAGAGACAGACGATTTGTCAAGAAACGATTCCTCAATCTAAAGAAGTGTAATCAAAGAACGCGAACTGAAACATTAGCAGCAGCGCTACTTCTTACAGAAGGCCAAAGCACGTCAACAGTAGACACATTAGATGAGGAACCACGAACGACCGCCTTCACAATCAACGAGAAAGTTCCATCAGTGTCTCCAGAAAAGTCTTCCTCGACCGTCACAAACGGCTCCAAGACAGAGAAGGCTATCGTTCCCGCTCCCACTCATAGAGAAAAGAAGGAAAGTTTGGAGGCGAAGAGGGAGAGGAAAGCAGCGAAGACGCTTGCGATCATCACGGGGGCTTTTGTGTTCTGCTGGCTACCGTTCTTTATAATGGCGCTGGTGATGCCTATTTGCCAGAGCTGTGTGATCAGTGACTACTTAGCCAGCTTCTTTCTTTGGCTGGGCTACTTCAACTCGACGCTGAACCCAGTGATCTACACGATATTCAGCCCAGATTTCCGTCAGGCCTTCGCAAGGATCCTTTTCGGGACCCATCGGAGGAGACGGAATAAAAAGTTCTAACAGAACTGTTACTACTACTTTTACAAGTAAGTGAAAAATGAACCAAGTGTAAAGTGTAAGACTATGTTACTCCTCTTGTATTATATTTCGCTTTCTGTATGTTATACATACTTAGTGGTTAGTGTACATACGTTTAGTGAGAGAGATATGTAAATATTATAATGATAAATAAATAAAATATATGATGTATTAAATTAGATGTAAGATCGCAAGGGTTTAACTCGTTGCAGTGCGGTGGGGAGCAAGCTTTGGACTAAAAATAAATAGTGCCAATGAAATGTAAACTGTATGATATGCGAGTAGGGTTCAACTTTGCTTTCCACCGCCGGATACCGCTCTACGCGATGGGCCTTTTAGGCCATAGATGAATATTGAACTCAGAATGATAATAAGCTGGTTATAAAGCGCCAAGCACAGTGTACCTATGTGTGGTTACCTGCGGTGCTAAAAACATAAGAGAGTTGATTGCGATCGCCATCAGTTGCTGTTCATACCTAGTCAGTTCATACGTTCTATATCCCGCTTATTATTGGTATGAGAATGTTAAAATGTTTTTTTACGCGTTCATAGTATATGAGGCCGCGCCGGCGCCCCCGAGAGTCCTGGGGGCGCCGCTGCTCGCTCTTACGTTGTTTCAAGTGACATTACAAAATAAATATTTAAATTATATCAGAAACTATGGTTTTATTTTACCTACCAAAATAAAATCAAAACGGTCTTTATTCCGAACAATCACAAGGATCACTTTCAAACGTCGTCGTCGTTTTGTGACGTCTCACACAGTGTTCGCCCCACGACTTTGTCCACCTGGAACTACAACACTGCACAAAACTTTGGTCAGACCGTCATATTATATATTTTAAACTTGTCTAATGATGCAGAATGCACTATATCGATCATGAGCGAGTTTATATCAAACTCGCAGTCGCATTTTCGGGTGACCACTACCTTTTTCGAGGGCTACCAGCCACCACCAGTTCCTCGCGACCAAAGCCTAGAAGAACAGGCAACAAACATACGGCTTGGTAGGTTAAAATTAGTTTTCATACGTCATGTATGACTCCTCTGCGGTCTATAAAAATATTTGTCAATGATTTATTCAACTAATTGTTAAATTGGCTCGTGGTCTAATTCATGATCACACCAAAAAGTTAGTTTTAATTAGCTAATTAGTGGCTTTAATTAACTATTCACTGATAATTAGTTTGACAAATCATTTTAACTTCATAATAAAGATTTTAAAAACTTTATGTGTCAGCTCGTTTATTTTTTATATTTTATTTTATTTAGGCAGATTAAAATTAAAATCAAAGACTTTTTAGGCCACGATATCCCAAAAATAAACTTAAACTCATGTTATGATACTGAAAAGTTCCAAAAAACACACAAGCCTACAATCTTAGGCATTTTATGATGCCCTGCGACCAAGATTAAAAATAACGTCGCACGCCCCAAAGTGATCGTTACGGGTGAAGCCTCTTCAAGCTGATTGCTGCCTGATGAAGCGCTCATTAGCTTTTTGCGGCGAGGAAATTGAGGCATTATGACTGTTAGAACGAACGCTGGCATTGAAAAGATACCCTTACTGATAAGCATGTACATTAAGGCTTCTTGCACTCGTCACAGGCTCTCAAAAAACCATAGAAAATGTATATTTTGATTTAATTATATGAACTTAAAGCATATAGAATCAAGCTGAATCACAGTGTTTCCAACTTACCTTCGTTAGTAACCAAGATTTTAAAGAAACAAGATGATTCCCCAGTCGATGTTAAGCGGTTACCTCCGCCTTTAATAATGCATTACCACAAACGTGTTCTATATTACATCGTACTACGTCAATCACTTTGAGACGTAAATGTATCAAAAAACGTCAGCCCATAATTTTTATTTATTTATTAAATTTTACATTGACATTACAGTAAAATTACACAGCCAAACCCCTCAACAACAAAGCGAGCATCACCTTCTAGTAATAGGTATGAATTACTTCGCCAGTCAAACTTACACAAAAAGATACAAAACTAGTGCATCAACTACTACTAAAGAAACTAGATAGCTAACTCTTCATTGATTGCACAACAAATAAAACTACACATTTTTACTTAAAAACTAACAATTGTAGTAATACAATGGGCGGCCTTATCGCTAACAGCAATCTCTTCTAGGAAAGTATCTTAGTCTTGGCCAAGAGGTAGTCGTGTAGTGATAATCACCCATAAGGCTTAATTCCCACCCATAATGCCCGGATTATGTAAGTAATCCCATGGTGGTAAAAACGAGCCTTTTGGTTATCTTTGCGCCCTATCTCTTTGTAATTTGCGGTGTATTAATGTGATTAATGCTACATACTTGTGAAGGACGATGTTCCAGGTCAGTGGTTAGCTAAGGGGTTGGTATTAGGGGTAGGTACTATTGGGGTAAGGGTTCTCATGATATCACTCCAACGAACTCTATGCTACGAGTTGTGAGGTTACAAACTCAAAGTCAAAGTTTAAAGGTACACAATTGAATTACAAGGATCACTTTGAAACATCTTAAAGTAAGGTGAATCTAGGTGTCAGTTGCAAATTACCAAGCCTAGAAGAACAGGCAACAAACGAACAGTTTGGTTCCTACCGTTATTATGTATAATCCTTGTTACAATAATAATTAATAATGAAGCTCCAGTGTATCCACACAAGTATCGCGTCATAGGAACGCTATGAATTCAACGCATTGCGTGCTGTACGAGCAATGAGATGTTGCAACGCTATGCCATCGATACTATGACGTCACAATGTTCCGGGGTGTGTCAACTCTCCTCTTCGATAGTATAAGCAATACTGCGCTTTTTTTTATAAAACAAGCAAGCTAATGTCCCACCTGATGTCAAGTAGTAATCATCACCTATAGGTGAAAGGATTCGTTATAACGAAGCACTACCTCGTAAGCCACGATAGACGTGCCCTATAATGCACCGTCCTGCGTCCATAATCTTGAGGCTACAGATGGTATGCTCATTTTCTCACCCCACTTCGTGTCTCCAGTCTCTTATTGCTTTGTGCGTGCGCTGTGTTGCCGTATGATGGACGTTGCAATTGGACGATATCATCATGATAATCATCTCCAACCTATTACATACTTACTATTGCCTACTGGACATAAACCCTACTGCAGCTGGACGTAGGTCTCTCCTAAGACGTGCCACTGAGCCTGATCTTCGACTCTTCTCATCCAGTGTTTGCCAGCTACATTTCACAGATCTTAAGCTGACTCTAGGTGACTCTAGGTGCCAGTTCCACGCGACCAAAGCCTAGAAGAAGGCAACAAACTTACGGCTTGGTTCCTACCGTTCTTTTGTATGATCCTTGTTACAATGTCATTTAATACAATATTGAAGGTCCAGTGTGGTGCCAATCGAATTTAGTGAGGCGTAGGCAAAACAGAAAAAGGTCAACATAATCAAATTTATAACTAAGTGATTAAAGTTAGAATCGATTTGAAAGAAATCGATAAGAAGTGAAGATAGAATCGGAAGTGAAATCGATTATCTGATCTAGAATCTAGGCCTCTATCTCGTCATTAGTTCCCCTGTAACCTTTTTAAGTGAGAAGTAGGTAAACTCTCACCCCATTTTAGTTGGGATGCTGCCAAAATCGGTAACTTGAGTAGTTTTAGAGCAGAGCAGCGACACACGATGCGATGCGATTTATTTACACAGGACGTACAAGCGTATGAGAAGCAACTGAAAAGAATGGAAGATACATTATAAAACTTATATCCAAATTACAACGGCTTAGCACAAAGTGTGAGAGTTCAACAAAGCGTCAAAGTCAAAAGTTATTTATTCAATAAAATCACATGACTTACTTTAAAACGTCTGAAAGCTAAGTAAAGGTGTCTGTTTTACGTGACCAAGCGCAAAGAACAGGCAGAGAATACAATATAAAATCCAGTCTTAGAACATACATATAAAAGCCAACTTGATGTACATGAGTGGCTTAAGAGAAGGTTGTCCGTCAAATGAGCTTCGGTAAAAAATAATCATACCGCTAAGCGACAAAGCTTCAGATAATGGAGTGCCGCGCCGCAGTTGTTATCGTCGCACCGCACCGTGTGGCCCGCCCTTAGAACACTCAGGGGTAAATTCCTTGTCACAGCCTGTCATTGACAACTTTGTTACTGAAAGCGTGACTTCATAATAATAAGTATGTCGTATAGATATCTTTAGTTTATAACATTAATCACACAAATGTTTGTTCTTGGTGAGAATCGAACCCACGGCTTTATAATTATTTTACAAAGCCGTTTAAATAAATTACTATTATTAAATAGAAAGACAGCCTTCACAGCTCAAAGTCAAAGTCAAAGTCAAAAGGTATTTATTCAATAAAATCACAAGGATCACTTTGAAACGTCTTAAAGCTAGGTGACTCTAGGTGCCAGTTCCACGCGACCAAAGCCTAGAAGAACAGGCAACAAACTTTGGTTGTAGTGGCTCAGTTGGTAGTAGCTCTGCTTTCTGCGCCGTAGGCCGTGGGTTCGATCCCCACCGAGAACAAATATTTGTGTGATGAACATAGATGATTGTTCTGGGTCTGTGTGTTATTATTATACCTATTATAAGTTTTTATTTACAAATATATACAAGGTGTTCCATAAGTTGTGTATATAAACTTCAGGGGGCTAAAGTACCCATCAATATGAACAACTTTTTCTAAGGAACCAACACTGTGAACGCGAAAAAAAAACAGCTGTTTCATACATTTTAGCCTGGTAGGTATTGAACTTTTGTATGAAACAGCTGTTTTTTTTTTCGCGTTCACAGTGTTGGTTCCTCAGAAAAAGTATTTGGCGATAGATTCTTTTGGCGCAGGTATCACAGGGGCAATTTAAACATTGGCTTGAATCACACGATTTAATTGTAAAAAGCAACAATCATGTATAGTGAGCACTGGATAGGTAGGTTGGTACGTACGTAATAATTAAAAGTCTGAGTCGAGGCCACGTGGTGTTCCCGGCGTGCGCGTGCGACGTGACCGCTTGGCTCGGTAGTTTGTGCCGGTCTCCCGTCTCCGCTCCTCGCGCCGCACGTCGATTACACCCGAGCGTTGTTCTTGTCAACGCTCGACGTTCCTCACCTCCGACATATCTACATCTATACTAATATTATAAAGAGGTAAGATTTGTATTTTTGTATTTTTGTATTTTTGTATTTTTGTATGTAACGAATAGGCTCAAAAACTACTGGTCCGATTTCAAAAATTCTTTCACCATTAGAATGGTACATTATCCCTAAGAAACATAGGCTATATTATATTTTCAAAAAAATCAGGGATCCTTACTAAAACTCCAATAATGTAACCCAAGGTGGAAAACAAAAAACCTTACATCGCGTGCGCTGCGAAAACTATTGATGATAGAACAAAATAATGTACTACGAAACACAGAGGAAACAGCAGCACATGTACTCCTGGAGTGCAGCAGCGTGGCGCCTCAACGAGCACTCTATCTTGGAACACCGAAGACACCTAGGGAAGCCTGCACCAGCATGGCCTTCCTAGAGGACATCGGGTGGCTGAACTAGCAACCACCACCCGTCACGCAAAAAGGGCCCACCAGCGGCCTACTTGCGGAAACCAGTCCGCTCACCAAGTACCAAGTAAGTGTACTACGATTTTGTAGAACACGTCATCATCTACAAAAAATGTCGCGACAGCATATGTCTAACTATTATAGTTATGTCACAATAAGTGTTCTTTTATTATTACAAAATAATTGAAATGCCGCCGCTAGAAAAGGGTCTTTATTTATACCTTGGTATTAATCCTTATCCAAATAAATCATTTTATAATTAAGACGGTTTCAATACCTATAGATTACTTCTTAAATTTTTCAAATCGGACATTCCATTCAAAAGATATGACGAAATTAAAAATGTTAACGGGTCCACGGGTCACGCACGGGGTACGACACTCAAGGAGAAGGGCGTATGAAATAAGTAGACACGAGGCTCGAACGCACGGTCTAAGTTTATCCTAAAATGTTCAAAAAATTGATGACCACCCATGCGAAGCTGGGACAGGCCGCTAGTATATTATATGTATCAGCTATCTGGTTCCCATATTACAAGCTTTAACTTAGTTTGCTAGATAGTGCTGTGTGGAAAGTCCACCAATATTTATTTATTTAAGACATCACTACAAATACGCGAGCGAAGCGAAGAGAAGTAATTTATCCAGCATCAAGGGCTGACACGCTCACTAATGCCCCTATTTACGGGTCGCTTAACTGGGCGCCTGGGACAGGAGTTTACATGGCGTCAGCCTAATCACAGGAATGAGGTCAGTACGTGAAGCTAACTAAGCTACGAGTTTCTTTATGATGTTTTCCTTCACCGTTTGGGAGCATAATGACACTCTAAATTTTCTCGAATAGAAAAATCTATAGATATACCACTGGATTTGAAATCGCGACCTTAGGACTGGAAGGCGGGATTGGTACCACGTGCTTACAGCTCACAAGGCAAACAAACAGGCAGAAAAACTACAAACATATTATAATATCGATTATAATAACGGCATTTTTTTTTTCATTCTATTTTTGTATGGCTATGATTGTTTGGAAATGGTTAAATAAAATTATAATCAATCACTAAGGTAGCAATATACCACAGTAGCATACAACCAATTCGCTCGAAGCGCTTTGCTCCAACCTTCATTATGCGAACCGCTAAGGAGTGGAATTCATTACCGTCGTCTGTTTTTCCTGACCACTACAATATCAGTCTCTTCAAGGCAAGAGTGAATAGGTGTCTTCTAGACCGTTCTGCTCCAACGTCGACTACATCGTCGCTTAGGTGAGATTGTAGTCAAAGGACGATCTATTCATTGTAAAAAAATTGCATTGCAAGTTTTTTTTATTAAGAATCTAATTTTAGAAAGAAATAAAACAAAGTTTTTATTTCTTTACACACGACTGCGACACAAAAGAAAACCCTATAACACTAGACTAACAAATAATAATTAAAAATTATTTGAACTTTAAAGACCAGCAAGTTTCTTTATTTTTCGTACGTCGCCGACTGTACATGACCTATCAAGTGATTGAGTATATTTTTGTTTTAACGTTCACAGGAATGTGATACTCTTGCAAAAGTTGTACTTAGACTGTTTTAAGTAAATTTGCACAGCATCAAAAGTAAAGATCTTAACATCAGTCAGCATTCTTAAGCTCTCGATACAAAGACAAAATTCCTAGTCAAACGAGCATGTACATTACAAGTACAAGTAAGTAGTTCCCATAGCACAAGCTTTGCTTAATTTGGGGATAGATTTGTGTGGAATTCACCAGCAAATTTCAAACGGTGACAGAAAAAATCGTGAGGAAGCAAGTTAGTATTCTAACGGCGGCGATGGGCTTGCAACCTGTCATTTGTATGTGCTAAATTTGGACATACTTCTGACTATCCTTTAGACACCCTCAACTGTACTGGGCACTGAGAGATCTGAGGGGATATACCTCTATAAACCGTCCGTATTTCCCATAGGAAGACGGTTTATATCTTCTTTCTGTAGGGTATACTAAGGTACCCTATGCACAGTAGACATCCCCTCAGATCTCTATATGAGAATGTCTACCGTGCCTGGGAATCAAAGTCAAGAAAGCTATCTTTTTTCTGTAGGCTATACTAAGGTATCCTAGGCACAGTAGACATCCACTCGGATCTCAATCCAAGGATGTCTACCGTGCCTGAGGATCAAAGTCATGATCTATGTTTTTTCTTAAACCCGTAGTACGTACCTACATAGATAGATAGAAAATTATTTATTGCACAGAACAAAATGTATCGTACGTAGGCGAACTTAATGCTAGAGAGCATTCTCTTCCAGTTTAACTTTGTGTAGTTTTGAAAAACAGAACGGGAAAACATGAATTGTAGGGAGCTATTTTCAACAAATACACATAATTACATATTTGATATAGGTAATAAATATCTAAATATAATAAATATTAAAACTGCTACCTACGTGTACGTTGTATTTATAGAAAACCTGAACTCCATCTTCACCCTATAACGCGTTATCAGACGCAGGGTTGTTTGGGGAGACTTATGGTGGGGGCGAGTCTCTTCCACATTTTATTTTTCCCCCTCTTCAGACGTTAGTGACAACATATGGGGTTGTAAGGCTTGGTATGGGGTAGGAAGAGAAGCGAATATACCTCTATATGTAGGATTGGTATGAATGAGGATAATGAAATATGATAACGGAACGTAATGAGCTGTGTCAATTTGAACGTAAGAAAGAGTGTGAACGAACTATATGTGAGACGATTGACGAATGAATGTATAAATATTAATTAGAATAAAGATGGAGGATGGTACTGTACTTTAAGAGTAGTAGAGCTATTAGTGAAGAGCTCGTCCGGGGAAGTACTACCACCACGCCTTTTCTGCCGCCAAGCAGCGTTGCTGTGTTTCGGTTTGAGGAGTATAGTTGCCGGTGTAATTACAGGCACATGAGGCTTGTATGCCTCAAGTTGGTGGACGTAGGGCAGTGCATCGTAGGGCACGTTCCTATCGTGCGTGACTTACGAGGCAATTCTTTGTTAAAGGTGATGGTTACCACTTTATATCAGGTGGACCATCTGCTTGTTCCATCAGCTAGTTGTATGAAAAAAAATCTCTTCTTCCCTGGGCTTTGACGTGAGTTCATAAAATTATCCCTAATAACGGGTGTTATTAAAATCATTTCTGACATCCTTAAAGGCGATGACAACGGCTAATGTATTTCATTAGCATAAGTACGAAAACTATTAAAGCAAACTGCTGACAGCCTTCACAGCTCAGTTGGTAGTAGCTCTGCTTTCTGCGCCGTAGGCCGTGAGCTCGATCCCCACCGAGAACAAACATTTGTGTGATGAACATAGATATTTGTTCTCTGGGTGTTATATAATATTATAAGTATGTATTTTACGAAAAAAAAAAGTATATAATTAGTATATCAGCTATCTGGTTCCCATATCACAAGCTTTGTTTGGCTTAGTTTTGGGCGAGATAGTGCTGTGTGGAATATCCACTAAAAAAAAAAAAAACTTTTTATTAAGAAAACTTGTTTGCATCAAAATTATATTTTTACTAAGCTGTCGTCTGTAACTTAATTAGGTTATTATGATTTTTCATAGATATGTTCAGTTCATGTTTTTTTTCGTTTAATTTTCTATGTGCTAGCGCGAAGTACATCAAATAATTAAATAAATGTTGGTGGACATTCCACACATCACTATCTTGCCCCAAACTAAGCCAAACCTTGTATATGGGAAACAGATAGCTGATATAATACATAAATATATACTTTTTTTGTAAATACATTCTTATAATATATAATAACACACAGACAGAGAACAAACATCTATGTTCATCACACAAATGTTTGTTCTCGGTTTGGATCGAACCCACGGCCTACGGCGCAGAAGGCAGAGCTACTACCAACTGATCTGTCATTAGCGTTGCACAGAGAAGCATTTTCTCTACTTTCTGAAAATAACTACTCGCTTACCCGCCATCGCTCCCCCAGTGGCTCTCAATCCATCTTTCAAGGCTGTCAGGCATCAGAAGAAAAAAATGTTCCGTGAAACTTATAGAACGAACGTCCCTCCACAGTGGAAGGCGGACTGTTTCAGTTGTTTTATCTGTGGAGTAAAAACAAACTATAGAGCATCGGGACTTTTCTATCAGGCCACAACGACACTACCTTATATATTTATTGTATCGATAGTCCTTCTTTGTACTTCTATAGTCCTTTTTATGGTTCCGTACCCAAAGGGTAAAACGGGACCCTATTACTAAGACTCCGCTCTCCGCTGTCCGTCTGTCTGTCCGTCTGTCACCAGGCTGCATCTCATGAACCGTGATAGTTAAACAGTTGAAATTGTCAACTGTCATCAGATGATGTATTTCTGTTGCCGCTATAACAACAAATACTAAAAAACATCATAAAATAAATATTTAAGGGGGCTCCCATACAACAAATGTACGATAATGGTACTGATCCTTCGTGCGCGTGTCCGACTCGCACTTGGCCGGTTTTTATGCCTTTGACGCCATTTTCTAAAGTAGTGTTCAAAGTAAATTTATTTTATTCCTATCTTTTTCTACAGTTATAATATCACGTCTTTTTCCCATAGAGGAGCAGATTTTCACTACCTACTTTATAGGCACTCTTTTATTATTACACCTCTCTTTTATTTTATTTGCTCTATCAATATAAACTGTAGTTTTATTGCAAAGTATCGCCTCATTTTATAGCTCTCCGCTTAAATAATACAGGATGTTTTAGAATTGAATTTTATTCAGAGAGATGTTGAATTTACCAACGCAAACATGTTTTGAAATAAAACCATTTAAACATTTATATACCTACATAAAAATAGATTTGATGTTTGTTGTTACTTAAATAATTCAATGGCGAAGATATAGCGATCGGGTCCAAAGATAAAGAATATAAATAAGTACAGTCGGCTAACACATCAGTCTTCACATAACTATCACTGCATAGAATATAAAGAATCGTAGGAAAAGGACACTACAGCTTCCAGAGTCATTCCACATTTGTATTGTTCTGTCATTGTGTTATATTATTTACTACAACTACTGTGTATGTTCAAAAAATATATAAACAAGGTGATCCAATACTTCTGTATAAAAACTTCAGGGGGCTAAAGTACCCATCAATATGAATAATTTTTTCGAAGGAACGAACACTGTGAACGCGAAAAAAAAACAGCTGTTTCATACATTTTAGCCAGGTAGGTATTGAACATTTGTATGACACAGCTGTTTTTTTTTCGCGCTCAAAGTGTTGGTTCCTTAGATAAAGTTATTTATATTGATGGATACTTTAGCCCCCTGATGTTTTTAAACACAAGTTTGGAACACCTTGTACAATATCATATCAGTGGTCTAGTTCCAATAGTTTTGCTTAGTTTGGGGCTAGATAGTGATAGTGGAAATATTTATTATTATTTGAAATCTTAATATTTTAGTCAACTTCCGTTGACTGTACATATTAAAGTAAGTAGCCTAGCGCAAAGCTTATGACTTATTGTTCAAAATTAGTTCAACAGCCCTTAGTTGGAAATCTGAAGTAGGTAAGTAACTAATGCCGGACACAGACCGGCCGAGCGAAAGCAAGCGCGGGCTAGGCGCGGGGCTTCAGCGTGGTGTCCACACCGACCGAACGAAGCACGACGGAGGGCAAGCGAAAGCACTTGCACGTCTGTTTCTGCTTGCTGATGGAACAACCAGAAGGTAAATATAATAAATAATAAATAAATATTGGTGGACTTTCCACACAGCACTATCTAGCCCCAAACTAAGCCATAGCTTGTAATATGGGAACCAGATAGCTGATATAATACTTATATACTTTTCTTTGTACATACTTATAATATGAGTATAATAACACCCAGACAGAGAATAAACATCTATATTCATCACACAAATGTTTGTTCTCTGTCTTAATAAGGTGATGTTAAGTGGTATACTCACCTATAACAAAGCATTGCCTCGCAAGTCACGCACGATAGCTTACCCTACGATGCAATGCCCTGCGTCCATCAACTTACATACACGCCTTTTTTTAAAACTCCTTGATAGAACAAGCAGATAGGCCACCTTATGTCATGTGGTCACCATCACCTCGCAGGTTACGCACGATAAGAACGTGCCCCTACGATGCACTGCCCTGCGTCTATCAACTAGTGCCTGTAACTTCACCGGCAACCACACCCTTCAAACCAAAACACAGCGTTGCTGCTTGGCGGCAGACTTAGTGGTAGTAAGCTCGTCCGGGGAAGACTCCGGACGAGCCGTTCACAAAGAGCTACCTTTGCTCGCTCTCGCTAGAAGGTCCACACTGGTTCACTTGTTACTTTTGCTTGTTTTCGCTTGGTCGGTACCGGCATTACGATTGAAGTATACTTCAAACCTCTAAGGAATGAAACAGGCTGTATACAAAAAGCGTTTATGAAAAAGGAATTCCGAGAAGCTGTTTGTATCGTGAGGCGAGGTATGTGGGTGGCTTTGATATTGCGAGTTTGTTTACTCGAATAGCAACCTACAAAGCTGTGCCTTTAGCATTCGTCTATAATTGGCGTTTTCACGCTTCAAAAACTACTTGCTAGTACTGTTTTGATTTAGATTTTTGACAATTTGTTGACGAGTTCTATTTAAGGGGCTGACAACTATCAAACAACTTCTCGCTCGCACGTTTCGACATGTTAAAAGATATAAAATCACTAAACTCGTTTTCGAAAAATCGCAATCAACCATTTTGTGTGCATAGTAAATTATATTAATATTAAATATTCTTTGTGATCGATGCAAGTTTTCCTACTTAAAAGTTTGCTTATGTACGAAAACTAGTAAAGCAAACTTTTGAGTAGAAAACATGTATCGATCAAAATGAAATTTTTACTATACTGTGTGCAATGTGATTGCACACAAAATGGTTGATTGCGATTTTTCGAAAATGAGTTTAGTGATTTTATATCTTTCAACATGTCGAAACGTGCGAGCGAGAGTCACATTAGCTCTTGTCTTCGCCTTAAACGACAAAAAACGTTTAAGACTTGAATATTCGAACGTGAAATTCGAATAAAATCTTTTCTTTTTCCTTAAAAAAAACAAAAAGAGAATATTTACGTCTATTTTATTTTTAACAACAGAGTCGATTAAATTTAAATGGTAACACGATCCATTTATTTAATGTTCTCGTAAAGTATTTGAAAAAGGGCAATAAAGTTGTTTGTTGAATCCTGCGCAACTTTGCCTGAAGATACAACAAACAAACATTATTGCCCTTATTCAAATACTTTGAAAGAAAATTAAAAAAATAAATCGTTTTTCCATTTAATTAAAAAAATTCAACTATGTTGTTATAAAATAAAATAGACATTAATATTCTCTTTTTTAGGTTTTTTTAAGGAAAAGAAAAAGGTTTTACTTGAATTTTAGTAATTCCGAGTTGAATTGTCTTTAACGTTTTTTGTCGTTTGCATTGAACTCGTCAACAAATTGACAAAAATCGAAATCAAAACAGTCTTTATTCAGTTATTTAGAACCACAAAGATCACTCTAAAACGCCTTAAAATATAGGTAAATCTAGGTTCCAGTTCTTTGTGGCTAAAGCCTAGAAGAACAGGCAAGATATATACGCCTTGGCTCTTTTGTGTGGCAGCGTAATTTTGTATGATCCTTCTTACAATCTGTAAGAAGGATTATACAAAATTACAAGTAGTCGACTGTATCATGATTGTAAGTTACAATCATGATACAGTCGACTACTACAAGGTTGCCTGGAAGAGATCGCTGTTAGCGATGAGGCCGCTCACTGTATTACTACAATTATTAGTTTTTAAGTAGAAATGTCTATCTTTATCTGTTGTGGAAATCAATAGAGAGTTATCTATCCATCTATCTATCTTCCACAGCCTTCACAGCTTAGTTGGTTGTAGCTCTGCCTTTTGCGCCGTGGGCCATGGGTTCGATCCCCACCGAGAACAAATATTTGTGTGATGAACATAGATGTTTATTCTCTGTTTGTGTGCTATTATATATTATAAGTATGTATTTACACACAAAACATAAATGTATTATATCAGCTATCTGGTTTCCTTACAAGCTTTGGCTTAGTTTGGGGCTAGATAGTGCTGTGTGGAAAGTCCACCAATATTTATTTAGTTTATTTATATTTATTTATCTACACATTAAGTTACACACCCCATAATACAACACAGTACGCTCTATAATTTTTAGTTTTTGTGAAAGTGTGAGAAACTAGTGCCAATGGTACTGTATAACATTACAAAGTTTCAGAATTCAATGTTTGAGTTTCAAGGTCTGGTGTTTATCAAACATAGCTACTGTCTAGGCTTGCAGGAAGGTTCGGGAAAGATATCAAGAACTTGTATGTTGTACAATACTGCGTATATTCACCTAATCTGCATTTTTAGCTAGGTACTTAGGTTAGAATATTGGATAGAAAATTGGTATGATATTAGCGCGTACGCGCGTGGCTGGGTCGCTTGGCTGAATGAAAGAGCGAGTGAATAAATGATGCCGCGCTGAACGGTGAATGTGGAGATGAAAGACGGACGACGTTCCCGCTCCAACATGCTGCGGGCCTTGGAACACCCTGTTCCAATTCTTCTTTTTTCTTGTCTTGTCACCAGTTTCCCTTGAAACAGTGTGGTGAATGGAGTAAGTGCATCTCAAAGGGGGTCCTGTCGTGCACTGTTCTGCTCTAATGTTGGAAGTGGACAGAGCCGATTGAAAGCCCTCCTCATTGTCCCGGACGTGGTCCGCACGTCCGCCACTCGATTGACGCCGTCGGAGCCGGGGTACACCGCGGTGATCCTTCCAAGGAGCTATCGGTTGGGGGGCAAGCGGTCGTCCTTGACTAGGACCATGTCGCCGGGCTGTGGTTGTCCCTTGTCCTTACGCCACTTGCATCTAGTCTGCAATTCTGAAACGTACTCATTGTAAAAACGTTTCCAGAAATGAGCCTTCAGAGCTTGAGTTCT
Organism: Chloroclysta siterata; assembly: GCA_932294275.1. Taxonomy (NCBI): domain Eukaryota; kingdom Metazoa; phylum Arthropoda; class Insecta; order Lepidoptera; family Geometridae; genus Chloroclysta; species Chloroclysta siterata. The sequence goes on along the minus strand of OW028592.1, from coordinate 23,839,445 downwards.
CATATATCTGGTTAGTGTGGTTATAGATGAACCTTCTTGTACCTGGGGAGAAGGCAACATTGTGAGAGTACGTCCAATCAAAAAATGCGCAGGAGTCAAAGGGATTAAATCTGAAGGATCTGATGAAAGAGGAGTGAGAGGTCTAGAATTTAGAATAGCTTCTATCTGTACTAAAACTGTGTTCATTTCTTCATAATCTAAGTGTGCCATTTCTAAAACTCTTTTCAAATGAAATTTGATTGATTTGACCGATGCTTCTGCTAAACCGTTAAAATGAGGGCTGTATGCTGGACTAAACTTGAAATTAATTTCATTTTCGGATGAGTAGGTTACGATATCATTAGATGTCGACTTAATAAATTTACGTATTTCGTTACAGGCACCCACGAAATTCGTTCCATTATCGGAATAAATATTCGCTGGCTTACCTCTGCGGGCAATGAATCTGTTAAGGGCTGATAAGAAACCTTGTGTCGTTAACTCGGTGACAAGCTCTATGTGTATTGCTCGTACTGACAAACAGACAAATACACAAATATAAGCCTTTTTTAATCTACAGCCTCTGCCTTTTCTATCTGCTATCAGAACTGGCCCGCAGTAATCAACAGCTGTGTTAGTGAAAGGAAACTCTGCATGTAACCTAGGCTCTGGTAGGTTCCCCATTATAGGCTGATAGGTTTTCCCTGAAAACCGGCAGCATTTCACACAATCATGTGTGATTTTTCTTGTGAGGTTCCGACCGTTTATTAGCCAAAACTTGTGACGCAATGTAGCTAATAATAATTGAGGTCCAGCATGCATTAGGCATCGATGGTAGTGTTCTACCAATAGTTTGGTAATCTTGTGAGATGCGTGTAATATGATTGGGTACTTTGTGTTATAATCAAGATTAGAATTAGATAATCGTCCTCCAACGCGAACTAACCCCGAGGACGATTCATAAAACGGATTTAGATTAGACAACTTGTCTTTGGATGACAATGTGCAATTTTTCATTAATTGTAAACATTGTTTATTAAACATTTCCCTTTGTACAATTTTACAAAGTGTTTGTGTACTGGACTTTAACTCTGATAGTGTAGGCGTACCTATTACTTTGTTGCTTGGGTTCTTACAGTTATGTATAAAACGCCTGATGTATACAACTACGTGCTGTAGTTTGCCATAACTTGAGTAATTTTGTATAAAAGCAAACTCTTGTGCCTCGCTTGATGCAATATTACACTGAACTTTGGTTTCAGGCAATTTTATGTTGTGTGTGTTTTGAGGTTGTGTAGGCCAATTAATTTCTGTTTCGTGTAAGAAATGTGGACCTCCCCACCACAAAAGTGAGGATTTAAGTTGTGTGGCATTTAGTCCCCGTGATCCTATGTCAGCGGGGTTCAAATCGGTAGGTACATAATTCCAAGAGGATGGTTCAGAAGCTTGTGTGATCTCGTTAACCCTGTTATAAACAAATTGTTTTAAGACGTGTTTACATGTTTTTATCCAACCTAGTACTATGGTTGAGTCACACCAATAGAATTGTGAATCTATTTTGACACGCAACGACCTTTTAACCTTTTCAGCTAGCTGTGTGGCCAAAAGTGCTCCGCAAAGCTCTAGCCGCGGTACAGTTAGTTTCTGCTTGAGTGGTGCTACTCTGCTCTTAGCCAACAATAGGTGAAGGTTGACATTCCCACTGCTGGACACAGAACGTACATAGATGCAACCTGAATATGCCTTTATGGAGGCGTCGCTAAAGGCGTGTAACTCAACTCTTATGTAATCATCACACAAAACTCGACGAGGAATTTTAATATTTGTTAGGTCCGGTAAGGATATGATAAAGTTATGCCATTGTGATTGAATTTCAACTGGTAGGTCATCATCCCACGATATATTTTTGGCCCAAAGTGCTTGTAAAATTATTTTAGCTTGTAGCATGCATGGATTGATCAGACCCAGTGGGTCAAAAATTTGAGCTATAGTGGATAAGATTGTGCGTTTGTTTACTCGATGTTTCAATGAGTCTATGTTTGTTGATGAGAATAGCAATTTATCTTGCTTACAAGCCCACAATAAACCGAGCGTCTTTGCATAGTCATCTTTGCTTAAATTTAATAAATCATCATTGCTGTTCTCGTCAACAATTTTTGAGAGTATAGATGGCATGTTTGAACGCCATTTTCGTAGGTGAAAATGAGCGCTCTCTAACTGGCGAATAATGCCCTTGCAAGTAGCAATTAGCTCACCTTCTAGGTCGCTTCCCGTAATTAAATCGTCGATGTACATGTCTGATATGATTGCCCTACTTACCCTTTCGTCAGTGCAATCACGACCTAACTGTATAAGGCATCTAGTAGCTAGGTATGGCGCTGATGCCGTTCCGTAGGTGACTGTGTTTAGCTTGTATTGTTTAATTTCTTGATCAGGTTCCGGTCGCCAAAAAATCTGTTGTAAGCTTCTAAACTTCTCATCTACTAGTATTTGTCTGTATTGCTTCTCAACGTCTGACGTCACAACAAATTTATGCTGGCGGAACCTAATCAATATGCTGATTAAGTCGTCTTGAAACATAGGGCCTACGTGTTGTATGTTGTTGAATGATTTTCCTGAGCTTGTGACTGCTGATGCATCGAATACGGTCCTCAATTTTGTGGTGAGGCTATCTTCCCGTAGGATGCCATGGTGAGGTAAGAAGTATGATACTTCCTCCTTGTGTGGGTTAGTGTTTTCTGTCATGTGACCTAATGCAATGTATTGTTCCATGAAATTAGTGTATAGTGTTTTAAATATTTCATTGCGCTTGAATTTGCGCTCTAGTGTATGGAATCTCGTCATTGCTTGTTGTTTTGAATCACCTAAGCAGTGAGGAGATTCCTTAAGTGGAATGTGGACCACAAATCTGCCGTCTGGCTGACGAACAGTGGTTTCTATGAAAATGGTTTCACACTCGCTCTCACCTTTAGTGCGGACTTGTTGAGTAGTGGAAACTGATTCTAATTCAAAGAACTTGTTGAGTTTTTCTTCGAGCTCAATATTGTGTGTGAAGTGGCAGTGGACTGTATTATAGGTCTGCTGTTTTGTGTGTGAACCTGGTACTGAACCAGAAACAAGCCACCCTAGTTTTGTTTCAACTAAGGTTGGTTTGCCTTTACCTAACGGCAAAGTATTGTGTGTAAGTACCTCCCAGAATAAATCTGCACCTAAAAGAACCTGCACCTCTGACGGCACATGAAAGGTTGGATCCGCTAGATGGATATTGGAAGGTATTGTGAATGGTCTACAATTTATTCGTGTTGATGGTATGATTTGTGTGATTTGAGGCACAATGAAACAATTGACGTCTTCATTGTACTCATTGTTTGTTCGTGAAGATATTGAGATATCGCATCTGTGTGTGATTCGAGATGATTGATTGTTCAACCCTTGAACTGTGGTTGAGGTAAGATAGCTTGGAATTTGTAATTGTTTTTGTAAACTTTCTGTAATGAAACTTGAAGTGCTACCATTGTCTAGGAGCACTCTTACTTTGTGTTGTTGACCGGTGTGGTCTTGAATGTTTATTATGGCAGTGGATAGTAGTACCTGACTTTCATGTATAGAAGATAGTGAAATATTGTTTTTTGTTGATTGCGATTCAGCCGGCGCCTGTGTTTGTAAAGTCGGTAGTACTACGCACTCACTAGATGAGGTGCTAGCTTTAGGCTCTGTGTTTGTGTTGTTGTTAATGTGTAATAAACTATTGTGTTTTTGGGAACATACTCTGCAAGGGCCTAACTTGCAGCGTTGCTCATTGTGTCCCTGTCGTAAGCAATTTTTACAAAGGTTCAGTTGATTGACTCGTTCGATTCGTTTTCCTATTGGCATTGCTTTGAATTTAATGCAATAATAGATTGAGTGATGACCTTTACATACAGGGCATAAAAATGAATTTTTATTTTGTGTTTGATTTGAAGCAGCCTGATTTGTAATGAATGATTTTGGTCGTACATGTGTGATATCACTATGTCTGCGTGGTTTGTTGTATGCGTCCTCCATGGTTTCTAGTAGGTCAGCTCGATTTTTCAAAAATAAGTTAAAGTCTTCTAATGACGGAAGGTCCTTTATAATATTACGTTGTTTTTCCCATTCGCGGATTGAATTTTGGTCGAGCTTACCTAGAACCATGTGGATTATGAGGATGTCCCAGTGTTCTGTAGGTAGGTTGAGTGTTTTCAGTGCTCTGAGATTTTTATTGATTGTGTCAATTGTGTTTCGTAAAGAACTTGAAGATTCTTTGTAAACCTGTTCAATATTGAACAAAGCATTGATATGATTATTAACTAAAAGTCTATTGTTGTTGTACCTATCGCATAACAGACCCCAAGCAACATCATAATTATTGGCAGAGAAATCTAGTGACTGTATGATTAGTGATGCACCTTCTTTGAGTGAAGCGCGTAAGTAGTGAAACTTATTTATTTTTGGAATGTTAGTGTTTGTGTGTATGAGTGAGTTGAATGTGTCATGATACTCTAGCCAGCCCTGATAGCGTCCAGAAAAGGTAGGTAGATTTATGATAGGAAGCTTAATATTTGGCCCACCTGAATGCGGAGACACACTAGAACCTGTCACCTGGTCGTTGTGCGCCGCAGAGGCAGCCTCGTTCCTGCTCAGCAGCTCCTGCGCAGCTCCCACTGCGCCGAAGTAGCTGGTCTCGAATACTTCCCTCTCTTTCAACTCATCCTCTGAAAGTTCGGATAAATTTTCTATTTCAGTTTGAGTGGTATCAAATTCATTGTACATTTCTTGAATTTTGTTTAGACGAGTAGATAGCTCGCAAGTTTGTAAGCTGGCAAGCTCTTTGCACTGTAAAAGTGGTTGCATGTACGATTTGAATATAGTGAGCTTAGCCTTGAAAGAACTTCTGTTCTTCCTTAAAGTTTTAAGATCCATGATCATGCCTTTTTAAATGAAAATGAAATTAAATTAAAGTGGTACAGCTGAAATAAATTATTAGTGCAACAAAATTGTAAATATGCAGAAGTGAAAGTGAAATGGTACTTAAATTTTAATATGATGGTGCATAGAAGCGAAGCAGCAGGTCAAATCAACCACGCGAAGCTTCTAGAACCGGCCACAACCGGCTTGCGTATGCAGTTAAGCACCCCGCTCGGTCACAGCAGCTATGACGTCAACCGCCCGGATAAACGTCACGCCCGGCACCGAACGTCCTGGAATGTTTTAGCAAAAAAAAGGAGCTAAATAGCCGAAAGAACACACTTTAATTGTTTATCGAGCTAGAACAATTGAGTTTCGGACAGAATTGATCGCTACAAAAAATACACTAGACCTCTGAAATGTTTTTAAATTGTGGGTAGGTAATTTACCTGTATCACGTACGACGTTCGATTCTTTTGTGTAGAACCAAAATGATTGATAGTAAAAGAAATGAAATGCTACCTGAATAGCAAGTATGTTTGCGAAAATATGAAATAGGTTGTAAATTGAAATTAATTAAGTAGGTATTTTCGCATGAAAAAGTACGCAAAGGATCGTACTTTTACCACGAGAAAAATCTAAGGGGAACGTTATTACGTGGATTGTGTGAAATCAAAGGGGAACAATTTGTTAGGAATGTGCTGCGCAAACGCTTTGATTGGAACGAACTCACGGTTGTGCGATTTCCCTTCTAGGTTTCTCGTCCGTAGAATCTCGTTCTCCGTAATTGTATAATGTTAGGCAGCAACAATTCTCCTTCAGAAATGTCTTGATGTAGGCAGATTTGACTTCGTGTTCTTGAATATCCTTGCTTGACCTTCACTCGCCTGACGGTTATGCCCGTCCTTTGTTCGAATTTTTGTCGATATGACGGTCTTCTTTCTTGAACAGGGCATCCGGCTCGAAAACTTGTCTAGGCTTGCAGGAAGGTTCGGGAAAGATATCAAGAACTTGTATGTTGTACAATACTGCGTATATTCACCTAATCTGCATTTTTAGCTAGGTACTTAGGTTAGAATATTGGATAGAAAATTGGTATGATATTAGCGCGTACGCGCGTGGCTGGGTCGCTTGGCTGAATGAAAGAGCGAGTGAATAAATGATGCCGCGCTGAACGGTGAATGTGGAGATGAAAGACGGACGACGTTCCCGCTCCAACAGCTACTACAAACTATCAGTTAGGATAATGTGGGAAAACATTAAAATTTGACATAACGTTGTTCATATAATTGGCACATATAAGTTACCTTTATGAGAAACTTCAATTCTCGAATCGCCTTATGCGTTTCGCCATCCGCCTTGTTTGTCCCCAACACAGAACTAGAACAGCTTTAAATATGCTGCCACGAAATGTTGGAATAATTTGCCTCCACCAATAAGAAATTGTAAATCCGTTTGGTCTTTTAAATTCTCTCTAAAGAAATACCTGTTACACTCTCAGATAGTATCTCACCCAGGTAGTCGTTCTGGACGTTTGGTTTAATTTGATATGTTATTATTATATTATATTGTTGTTCATCTTATAAAAGAAGTAGGAATGTATATATATTGCCGTATTTTATAATTTAATGTGTCTTTTGTTTTAACTCTAATTTATTTCTGATCTCTTGTTATTGTTGTTATTATTTCCATTTATTTGAGAAAATGATGGTGCTGTGCACTGCAGTTGCTGCCTGTGTGCCTCGGCGTCACGGAAGACCAGCGTTGTAATAGTGCATCAAACACTATTACAGCATAAAGCTGAGTGACGACCGTTTTTGATGTCACAGTATTTTTCTTTAAATTTTATTTTCGCCTATGTTTTTGTGACACAAAATAAATATATTTTGATTTTTTTGATTTTGATTTTGATTGACATACAGATTTCTTTTGTAACTAATGTATATTGTATTGTGTTGTTGGCGTTGCCTACTAAACTAGTAGTTCGCCCCGAACTGAGATCTCGTGATGCGACCCAACGAATGCATCAAAACTTTGAGTAGGTGGTAGTCAGAGGCAAGTCCAAACATTATGTTTGGACTTTTTTCTGACTACCGCCTACTAACTTGGTACGGTAACCAAGTTTCAACTCAATTGGCCTATTTATTGAAGAGTTCCGTTGAACAGACCTTGGCTCCATCATCAGACCTGGTCGTTGTCACCATTTTATGAGAACTGAGTACCTCCTTAATTTATTTCAAGAATAAAAAATAAGAAAAAGCAAAGGAACTGGCCGACCAGTAGAAAAACCTTGATGCCAACGAAACTCTTAGAGATAGGAGCTCTTGGATCGCTGGTTATCTTAATTTAACTTTTTTGTTGTATCTCAAAAACCGAGCGTCCCAAAAAAAAAGTAAAAATTGTTTTGGAATGTCCAAGCAAAGCCCTTTCATATGACATGTAACTTGATTTTTTTATGTCACATTTTTTATTTTTACCCTCTTAAAAAACCCCATATCTCAAAAACCCTTCATCCGATTTTACTCATATACTTACCAGTAAATTTCTCAAGTACAAGCTATCGACATATCAAATATCATGCAGATCGAATCAACGGTTCTAAAGTTATTGCCAGACAAACATACATACATACATACATACATACATACATACATACATACATAAAATGCCAAATCGCCCAAGTTGAAACTAAGATCTTCGTTCGCTTCGCTCACTCGATCAATAATAAATAAATATAGGTCGACGTTCAACATAGCACTATCTAGCCCCAAATTAAGCTAAGCTTGTATTGTGGGAACCAGATAACTGATTTAATACTTATATACTATTTTTAGTTAATACATTTATAACACCCAGACAGAGAACAAACATCTATGTTAATCACACAAATGTTTGTTCTGTGTGGGGATCGAACCCACGGCTTACAGCACGTGTGTGCCCTACTTACTTTAATTTATAAGGAGAATTGAATATTTATGGTTACAACAACTTAACCGTGGAAAAGCATACTAAATAGACAGCCAGACATCGTATTGTGGATACAACATTCTAGAGTATACATTATTTTGTAAAAACCTCTATAAGTTAATTAAAAAATCAATAGGACAAGACACGTGTACACTGTACGATGATACAGCAAATATTTTAGTAAAGCATACGGTGCCTTTAGCCCTTGTCAAAACGTACGTTCGCACGACCGACGGTCAATTATCTAAAAACAAGCAAGGGATACAATTTTTTTTTATTTTGTGTCTGTGCCTTCGCTTGACCCTTATGAGATATCCCTTGCATACTAGCCACATCGGACGTGCTATCTGCTCCCTTCAGCGTGCGGTGAGCCTCATACAGCTGTCTCTTTCGCACACTCACCGCCCGCTGTCCACTCGCGCCGGCTAGTTCGCTTGACGCTTCAGTACGCTTTTGTTGCTAACCGCAACGGGTGTGCGCTTGCTCCCGCTCCGCGCAAATTATTACTGTTTACGTACCAATACCAATAAATTGTTTAATGGCAGTGTAGTGTTTTTCGTGCTACCAAATATTAAGGAAAGTGGTCAGGTATGTCACTTTATATTTTATGTCGTGTAATAACAATCGTAATAACATTATGTTTCCAGTAGGTGGGATGATCATGTTTTGTAGAAATATAGTTTTACATTAAAGAAAGAAAGAAAGAAAGAAAATACTTTTATTTGACATACTTAAAGATACACAAAGCGGACAGCGGACAGGTAAAGGTACAACCAATAGGTTGGTAGGTAAGTATCTACCAAATCAAAAACCTAAAAAGTATTACAATAAAAAAATTAAATAAAAATAAAACACATAAAACAAAGCTAGGTAGGTACAGAAACTAGTCCTAGCCAGTCCCGTCCCATGCAGAGTGGTAAGTATGCCAAAAAGGTCTAGACTCAGCTTTTTGCTGCCTAACAAAGTAGATAATCTACTTTGCCAAGCAGCGCTGGTTTTCAGTCTAAACCATAACTAGGGTGACGTCACTACAAGTACAAAATGACAATGAAAGAGAAAAAAACAAAACAATAATACTAATAATATAAATACAAAGATTTAAATTGTTGGTGCAAAGATACTATTTATAAAAAATGCTACGCGGTGCAAAATTTGTGCAAAAATTAGTAGGTACGTGCTTTTACAGTCTGTGGCGATTATTGTCTGTGGTAAGTCACAAAGTCACAAACATCAAACAATGAAACAAAACAAACACAATCCAAACAAATAACTGATCATTGCTCCTGGAGAGAATAAAATAGAAACAAGAATAAATGGAACTTGTAAATCAAAAGCATAAGAAACAATAAATAAGTGTAGGTATAGTGTGCATATGGAAAAAAGATAATGAAAAAGTTAATGTGAATAATTAACGCAATTAATGCGCATTATGAAAGTGAGTCTATTTAAAAGTTTATTTGGGAGGATAGAAGTATTTTTTTATATGTGATTCTGAATGTATTTAATGTTTTTAGGGCACGGACTGGCGGGGGCAGGTCATTCCAGCACCGAGACGCTGCAAATCTAAAGGAGCCACGGAATGCAACCAACTTATGTCTCGGCGTGACAAACACATGAGTACAGTCCCTTTTAGTATAGCGAGAAAACTCTTGAACCCTCTGTAACTTCTGAAATAGGTAAGAAGGCACTTTGTTATTTACTATTCCAAACAGTAGGGAAGCCAGATGAAGTTTTACACGCGCTTTCATTTTTAAGAGGTTACATGAGTTTAGAAAAGGGGTCACATGTGTACGAGGGGGAATGTGAAAGCAAAATCGGGCGCATGCATTTTGCACCCGCTGTACAAGTTTTTCAGTCCTAGCCAACAAACATGACCCATATACCACATCACAATAGTTCAATTTAGACAGAACCAGGGACTCACAAAGTGTAATACGGACTTCTTCGCTAAGATATGGACGGATTTTATAAAGAGATCTTAATCTATAAAAACAATTGCGCACACATTCAGCAATATGGCTCTCGAATCGAAGATGCTTATCCAGTGTCAGCCCAAGACTCTTTGCTTCCGCAACATATTCAACATCCACCCCTCCTACCTGAATGTTGAATTGTACACCCTTCATCCCATCAAGCTTAGCTCTTGTACCCAATAGCATGTATTTAGACTTCTTAGGGTTGAGCACAAGGGAGTTGTTCTCAGACCAACGCAAGACTTGAACCAAATCACTATTAATCTTGTTTACAGCGTCAGAAACATCACATGGCAGGAAGGAATGGTACAGTTGCACATCATCTGCATATAGGTGAAATTCACTGTGTGTAATGGCCTGGATGATGTCAGCACTATAAAGAATAAATAGGATTGGCCCAAGAATAGATCCTTGCGGTACACCTCTTGGGACTGATTGCAAAGAAGATCTGAGGATGCTGCCATTGGGCAGCCTGAGTTCCACACACTGCTTTCTTTGATCCAGGTAACTAGAGAACCAGTTAATAGAGTGAGTGTCAAATCCATAGAAAGCCAGCTTTGAAAGAAGAAGAGGGACGCTGATAGAATCAAAGGCACGCGAAAAGTCAAGGAGTACCAAGAGGCTACACATGCCCTGATCCTGAGCAGTTAGAAGATTATCCACCACATCCAACAAAGCAGTGGAAGTGCTATGTTTCTGGCGGAAACCCGATTGAAGCTGTGGAAGTATGTGATGGTCTTCCAGATACTTGGTTAACTGAATGCAAACAACTTTTTCCAACAGTTTAGAAAGACATGGTAGCAAACTTATAGGCCTGAGATCACTTAAAGAAGAGGGCTGGCTATTTTTAGGAATGGGCTTGACTACTGCAACTTTCCAGGATTCAGGGAAAATGCCACTTATTATGGAATTATTAACTATAGCTGTAATTGAAGATAAAGATTGAGGTAGAGTCATGAGTACCATATCCAGGGAAATGCCATCCAGACCTTGAGCATTTGATTTAAAACTCTGTAGGAGTTTCAACACTGTGTACTCACTTACAGGTTGCAGCGAAAAGCAGACTTGGTCCGAGCTGTACCGATGATGCTCATAGTATGACAGCTGAGATATTGAAACAAGACCATTACCCGGGACATTAAGGAAAAAAGTGTTAACCAAGTCAGGGTTATCAAACTGGGGTGGTAATTCACCTGCATTTTGTTTATTATTTATTATATTATTTTTCAAATTTTTCCATAAATTCTTGGGATTAAGAATATTATTATTTATATGTTGAGTGAAAAAGGCTGTCTTTTCACTTTCGATTGCCGCAATTACAATGTGTTTCATCTTTTTATAGCAACCCTTTAGGGCATCAGACCTTTGCGACTTGTACCTTTCATGATAGCTATCTCGGACCCTCATCATAGTCTTCACAGTGTCAGTTATCCACGGGTGGGGCGGACCTCTAAATCTACTGGTTTTAAGGGGAGCATGTAGGTCAAATAAGGTGGTAATCATAGAGGTTAGAGCTAGTACCTGGTCGTCCACGGCTGTCAAAGATTGAGAGAGATCCCAGCATATTGAGTCAAGATCATTTGTAAATAAGTCAATAATAATGCTCTTAAGGGGTCTGTAGGTAACTAAACGTGGGGAAGGTTTATCTTTTTTAATGTTAAATTCAACAACTAACATTGCGTGGCGACCTAAGTCGGGAGTGTGCTTCATAGAAATCTTTCTGACAGGCGTATTTGTACATACTATGTCTATTAGGGTCTGCTTATGATCATCATAAAAGTGAGTAGGCTCAGAGATTACCTGATTTAAATCCAGACAGTGTAAAAATTGCTCAAGTAGTGGACGTTTGTTATTATTCGGGTCAAGCCAGTCAATGTTAAAATCTCCAACCAAGATAAGGTGGTCACACTTTGGAAATGAGGCAATAGAGTCAGTGAGAGCATCGAGATACGCAACCGCATCTTGCCATGGGGCCCGGTAGCCTGTGCCAACAATAACGGTCTGACCGACTATGCTTAGGCGTAACCACATTTGCTCTATCGAAGGCATGACTGGGTAAGAGCAGACACGCGCATAAATGCCTTTACGTATATAAAACCCAACCCCTCCACCACGTCCATCCTTAATGCTATGATGTCTTGGCAGATGAACGAAGCGGTATCCGGGAATAACTGGTGCCTTATCACTCTCACCATCTCTTAGCCAGGTTTCATTGACGGCTAAGATGTCCGGGCTTAGCTCCATGAACGCCACTGTAAATTCATCCTGACCGGTGTTCAGAGAGCCTGGATTAAAAAGACCAACTTTACATTACATAGATCGTCTTACATTTGAAGCGTAGGCATTCCTTGCCTACGTACGAGTTGTAGGTGTCGTATATACTTTATACGTTTCTACCTACTATGTATATAATACGGTATATAATTATGCTATGTGAAATCAGTCTAATCTAGTTTCATCTCTTTTTGGCTTTGTTTTTATGAAGTGTTTTTAGCTATTAACCTATTGCATGGCTTAACTAAAATCCACTGATTCGAGCGCTCCTTGCCTCAATCATGAAAATTGGATTTCTAAGACTTAGCGGCCCCTGCGCCCTTGTCTTAAAGGCTCATTTCTGACTCTGTTCACATCTAGAAAGCGGTTTGCAACCCTTTGTTGATGTGTAGACAGAAATCGAGTCATCGCGGCTCGAAAATCGAGCTGGCGCGGCCCGAAAATTGAGCCGTCGCGGCTCAAAAAACGAGCCGGTGCGTCCCAAAAATTGAGCCGTCGCGGCTCAAAAAACGAGCCGGTGCGTCCCAAAAATCGAGCCGTCGCGGCTCGAAAATCGAGCTGACGCGGCCCGAAAATTGAGCCGTCGCGGCTCAAAAAACGAGCCGGTGCGTCCCAAAAATCGAGCCGAAGCGGCTCAAAAGTCGAGCAGTTGCGGGCTTATAATCAGGCCATCCCAGCCTAGAAATCAAAGCATAGTAAGCAAAAAAAAAAAAAAAACAATTCGCGCCCCTTCTGGCCGAAAGTAGAGTTGAGATTTTTGGGCGATTCGCTGCCTAAATTGAGCTGGAGTTGCCCAAAGTGGACACGGTCACCCATAAATGTGATAGTCCATTCGTTTACAAACCTAAGAGTTGTGTCTATCAGATGAATACTTATATGCAGAAGGCTTCTGCTGCTGAATTCTTATATGCCTAGTTCTCCATGAGCTTGAAATGAAATGAAATGAAATGAAATGAAATGAAATGAAAATGATGACCTGTCCGGCAATAACATTCTGGCCGAGCTAAAGCTAGTGGTGTCGAGCTATCGAGCTTTCTCCCAGGGGCTGGGAAGATTGGACAGTGCATGAAATTGTATCTTTGGATCTGGACTCTGCAACGCGCAACAAGTTAAGGTTCTGCTTGCCCGCAACTGAAATAGCTAAGGCCTTTGATCTCTCTGCATCTTCGCTAAACGATGAAGCCTATACGGGTATGAAAATCAAAATGCTTTCCTGGCCGTTCTGCCTTGGCTTGGTTCTGGGTTCTCCATCCAAGGGAAGAGCCTTGCAGATTAAGTTGCACTGAGAGCTTGTGATGCAAGCTACTAATAGTTTCAAGCACTTGCTGGTTACTACAATGGAAGCTTCTAGGGCGTTGGGGCAGATATCGGACACGGAAACGGATAGATCAAATGAACTCGCGTCTACTAATAAGCGAGTTTCTAGTGCAAGTCGAATTGCGACCCTAAAGCTAAAGCTACTGGAATGCTCTTGCAAAATATATATATATTAAAGCAGACTTGATATTTACAAAAGGAGCTGGTCATCAACGATCATTCCCTTACCTGAGATCAAGGCTCAAGGATTTGTTTGTCAAAGAATCCGGGGGACGAGAATGGAAAGAAGAACATCTGGACATAGAACAGAAGAAGATACTTCGACGTGTATAAAATACTTCGCGCGGCCCCTGTGTTTTCAGCTCTGGCAGTTAATCCGTCTTTAGCAGTCAATCCGAAGCATTTAGCTCCTACTAATGGTCTAGCGACTATAAAGAAAAGACTGAGGGACCTTATGGCTCCATAACGCATGCTGCTTGACTTGAACGCGCTGCCCTCCAAAGAGTCTTCAACAGGGTTATTGAGATGTGCCCAGTAGCGACAAGGGCCATCACTACAGGTTTTTCGTTCGGGTTCGATCAGCGAATTTCGTCAATGTTCTGACAACTTGCTTCAGTTCGTTTGTGGCAGAGATCTCAGACTATAAAGGATGTAAAGCTATATCTCCATTGATTGAAAGAAAACGTCACTTCGTCCTTGATGAGGATTCCAATTTCAGAGAGTTTTCCTTTTGATGAAAAGAAATTGGAGGATTTCTCTAAGACATAATTAACTAATTTTGATGATAGCATTCTTTTGGCTATGCGATACTGAGCTTAAAACTGAGCTTAAGCTGAGCCGTAAACCGTCTGGCTCTTCACACAAACAGGAGAGGTTTCAAAAGAACGGTTACCAGTCGACATTGAAAAGTTTCTGACTATTCTCCGGATTGGATAGCATATCATCCAACAATGTCTAGGAGCTTGGAAGACCAGGGCTGTCCCAAACTGATATTAAATATAATAAATGACTATACGATTTCATTTGTAAGAAAAGCCCTAGCGATTCCATTTTCAATGGAATTTTGCTATCAGATGTCAGTCGTATTTCGAAAATGGTGAGCTCAGGAGTCTTGAAAATGTTTCCCCTGTCTGTCCTCGGGTCTTGTGCAAATTTGTTTTGGTGCCCAAAGCGGATAAATCCAATCGATAATCGATCTAAGAAGGTTAAACCCGTGAAAATTTCGTCTGGTCAATCATTTAACAGTTCCCAAGTTCCTTCAGTAACTAGGTAAAACTCCATTTTTCGCCAGCGTATTTCCATGAACCGGTGATAGAAACACATCGGTGTTTTCTGGCTGTAAGCTATCAAGATCACCTTTATGGCATGGTCTGCCTGCTATTCGGTCTGTCTACAGCTCCGATCATCTTCTCGAAAATCGCAAATTGGCTAGCAACCTGTAGGATTCTATATAGATAGACTCTCTAGGGTCTAAGATCCAGTTCAAGACATCGAGTTTCTGGACATTGTTCCTGGATGGAGGACGAATTCAGGCAAAATAATATATATTCCAACAAGAAGTTAGACTTGTGAAAAAAGATCTTCTAGAACTAATAAGTGCAAAATCTATTCTGGGAAGCTTATACTTTATAGCATTCGTGGTTCTTTTGGATCGAATGCTTTGTCGTCGAATTTAGATCGCCAGCAATGGTCTCCCAGAAGTCTCTCCGAAGCGAAAGTTGAAAATCCCAGGCAAGGTGATTCAAGTTCTGGAATGGTGATTAGACAATCTAAGCCGAGAATCAGATATTATATTCATAAATCAGGTAGAGATTTATAGAGATATCTTTGGTCGCTTGGAACTGGCACCTAGATTCGCCTAGCTTTGAGACGTTTCAGAGTGGTCCTTGTGATTTTATTGAACAAATACCTTTTGACTTTGACTTTGACAGAAGCTTCAAACATAGAATGGGGAGCTCACATCCTGAACGAGTTACTACTAAGCGCCACTTGGACAAAACAATAGCATTCGTGGCACATAAATCGTATGGAATTGTATAGCGTCGTGCAGAGAAACATTAAGAAACGACAAAACGATTCTGATTCAATCGGACAATCAAACTGTCATTTTCTATGTGAGGGAATAAGGGCACTAAGCTCTGAATGCTGTTTTCAATATTAGAGTCACTACTTCGGTTAGAAAAACGTTATCACGTTCAAAGTTTGTTAAGATACATTCCGAGAATTTACAATTGCGTTGTAGACCATCTATGTCGTTAGTAAATAATCCCCGACTGGTACTTGAGCAATGTGATTACTCAGAAACTATTTGCAATATGGGGGATTCCGTCGGTGGACCTATTCGCAACCAAGATATTCAGGGTGGTCTCTTGTCTCTCAGTTTCCAGAGGATCAGGATGCACTATTCATAGACACTTTCAGCAACCAATTGAGTTTCCAAATAACCTGAGTGTTTACCCAAATTTTAAGTCACTTGAATACTGCGGAAGGAATATACTTTTTAATAACTCCGAATTGGCCTCAACCATTTTGACACCCCGATTTGCGCAAGAGAGCAATATATAAAACCGGTCCTTCGAATATAGGGTCTGCATCTTTATCTGACCGAAATTTCAACGGGCCAACCACCACCTCAGGTCCTCCAGCTTCATTTGCAGGTATGGAATATTCAGACGATGTCAGTTTATCAGAAGATTCTTGGAGACCAGGAACTTTAAAGAAATATTCGTCAGCTTGGAAGAAGTGGCGAAAATGGGCTGTTAGAACCAATAGATCTGTACCAATAGATGGGCCAAGTTCAGAAAAGTATTGCTTTATTTTTCAGTTACTTGCATCGTTGCAACGCGCTTATCGTATAATATCACGGTCTTGGTAAACAAGTCTGTAGTAACAACATCCTTTGCTGATCCTTTTAATGCTGACCAGATTAAAAACCACCCAGTTGTTAAACATATACTCAAGCTTAGCTGGCACTGGTGAGAGGAAGCTATCTTTCTGGGATGTTAATGCATTGGTCATCTGGTTGAAGTCTCACTTACCTGACACTTGCAGTTTTTTTCAAGTCTCTAGGCATTTGGCTTTAATCTTGCTTGTAGCCTCTGGAAGGACATGACATAACATGACTTTTGTCTATAGATTCGGTATATTTTCAGGAGTTTGACTCTTACAGATTCATGTTCTGGAAACAATCAAATTCGAAAATTTTCTAAAATAAGGATCAGATTTTCATTTTTGGTTAAACGTTCTTATAACTCTGTCAAATCACCGATGTCTCTTTAGACTATCTTTTTATAACAACTAGGGTTAGTGTAGGTACCTACGTGCGTCCACTAAAGATGTTATTGCTGGATGGGTAGAAACTGCCCTTAAGGAAATAGACATTAACGCCAGTCCGTCAAGCATTCGTTCAGCTGTATATTCTTCGCGATTTACGACGGTATTTTTAAGAAAAGTAATATATTAATCAAAATTTTCTAAAATATTACTGTAAAGCGCAGTTGTGCGACTAAAGAAGACGTTTTTCCTTCAATCTGTTATGAAGCTGTTTAAGTTAAATGCTGTTTGGAAATCACCTGTTTCAATGTTAATTTTAGAAGTTACATACTTAAAAAATAAAACAGTTTCTTTTTTCTTTTGTTATTTTGTTATTACACGCATAGGTTTAATTTAACTACTATATTCACAGTACGCCGTACATAATGGTGGCGCCGGCAGAAGATAAACACTTCTCATAAGGGTCAAGCGAAGGCACAGACACAAAATATCGATGTTTTTCCCCCGAAGGGATAAAAACATTTATTTTGGGTCTTGCCGAAGCTTGACCCTTGGTTTTAAGACCTTGCCGGCTTAAAAGGTACTGAAGCGTCAAGCGAACTAGCCGGCGCGAGTGGACAGCGGGCGGTGAGTGTGCGAAAGAGACAGCTGTATGAGGCTCACCGCACGCTGAAGGGAGCAGATAGCACGTCCGATGTGGCTAGTATGCAAGGGATATCTCATAAGGGTCAAGCTTCGGCAAGACCCAAAATAAATGTTTTTATCCCTTCGGGGGAAAAACATCGATATTTACATCTACACTAAATTATAAATTGAAAAAATTTGTATTTTTGTTGTTTTGTATTTTTGTATGTAACGAATAGGCTCAAAAACGATTAGTCCGATTTCGTAAATACTTTCACCATTAGAATGCTACATTATTCTTGAGTAACTTAAGTTATATTTATTACTAGAAAAAATTAGGGATCCCTTCTAAAGCTTCAATAATGTAACCCAAGGTGTAAAAAAATTGGCCTTAAAATGTCTTTCATCGCATGCGCTGCGAAAAATATTGACGATAGACCAAAAAAAATTCCTACAATATTAAAGAACACATCAATATCTACAAAAAACTGCAATACCATATTTCTAACTATCGTAGTTATGTTACTATAATTTATTTTTTACATTTTGAAAGTTGATAGAAATGCCGAACAAAATCAGACCATACCATGTTATGCATACCTTTATATTAATCCTTATCCAAATAAATAATTTCGTATTCAAGACTGTTTCAATACCTATAGATTACTCCTTCAATTTTTCAAATCGGACATTCAGAATATATTACGAAATTAAAAATTTTAGTTCGCTTTAAAAATCTAAGCGAACGCAGCGGGCAACGCGGCGAGGGAGAAGGGCGTGCAAATGTATGAAATAACTAGCCGCGAGACTCGAACCCACGCCACGGTCTAAGTTTATCCTAAAATGTTGAAAAAATGAATGTCTACCCATGCGAAGCTGGGACAGGCCCCTAGTATTAAATAATATTATAAGTAGGTATTAACAGAAACAAAGGATATTGTAGGTAAGTGTATATCAGCTATTAGGTTCCCATATTACAAGCTTTGCTTAGTTTGGGGCTAGACAGAGCAGTGTGGAATGTCCTATTTTTTTGGACATTCAAATTACGTTTTATTGGCTAAGGGCCCGTTCAACCAAAACATAGTGACGGTTTTTTCATCCGCCAAGCAGCGTTGCTGTGTTTCGGTTTGAATAGTGTGGTTGCCGGTGTAATTACGGGCACATGAGGATTAACATGAGGTTGAAGTGACAATGGGCAGGTCATATAGCTCGAAGGACTGATAATCGTTGGGGAATAAAGGTTCTCGAATGGCGACCACGAACAGGAAAACGAAGCGTGGGACGCCCTCCTACCCGATGGACTGACGACATTGTCAGGATCGCGGGTAGTCGGTGGATGGAGAGGGAGCGGAATCGTTCTTCCCGGAAATGTATAGGGGATGCCTATGTCCAGCAGTGGACTTCTTTAGGCTGATGATGATGATGATGATGATGATGAGGCTTAACATCTGTATGCCTCAAGTTGATGGACGCAGGGCAGTGCATCGTAGGGCAGGTTCCTATCGTGCGTGACTTACGAGGCAATGCTTTGTTATAGGTGATGGTTACCACTTAACATCAGGTGGGCCATCTGCTTGTTCCATCAGCTAGTTGTATAAAAAAAAATGCTATCCGTTACTCTCCGTAAATTATGTTTTATTTTTGGTTGTTTTTGCATACAGATGTTCACCCTCATGTGCCTATTATTTAACGGGCATCAGTATAGTGTAGACAAAGTTTTCGATTCGCTTGGTCATTATTTATTCTGATATCGGCCTCGTATTACTAGAATCAACTTTATCATAAGTTTCTGTGACGTTCTCGAGTTGTCAGCGGAAATGTACCGACTGGGAGAGCAAGTTCGAAGTAGGGGAATACTAGTGTGGGTGTTTTGTGCACCTTTAAAGTTTTCACAGCGTAGTTTTAAACCAGTCTTTCTCAATGTGAACGTCCCTTGTAGGCGCTAGAGACCTACAGGGGGCGGTGAAAGTCTAGTGGTAATCGGATTTGACCACATTTATTTGATACGAAAACTTGTTTGGGTTATAATAATATTTTACTGAAACTTCATAATATTTCTGTCAATAACTAGGTTGTTCGCGATATCTATAAATACATTCAGTAATTTATATCTACAAAAACAAGTAATGTGCGGGCGAGAAGTTTTTTCACGGTCATTCTCTTAAGATGAGGTAAAGCCACATTTAAGAGAAAACAAATATTTTAGGGGGCGCTTGAAAATAAATGCTTCTCAAAGTGGGCGGTAGATTAAATTAGTTTGAGAACCTCTGTTTTAAACTGAAAGAGAAAAACATTGATCCGCTGTCTCTTTAGGACCTGTAATGAGGCAAAATGGTTTTGTTTCAAAGAATAGTAAAATGGCTGTTTAAATGTAGTAATAGAAAATATTTACGAGTAGGTAGGTAAATTGACGTAGGTAATGGAACCAGCAGATGGCCCATCTGATGTTTAGTGGTAAAAATCACCTATAACAAAGCATTGCCTCGTAAGTCACGCACAATAGGAACATGCCCTACGATGCACCGCCCTGCGTCCATCAACTTGAGGCATACAGAAGTTGAGCCTCATGTGCCTGTAATTACACCGGCAACCACACTCTTCAAACTGAAACACAGCAACGCTGCGTGGCGGTGGAAAAAAGCGTAGTAGTAGTAGCGTGGTGGTAGTACTTCCCCGGACAAGCCCTTCACAAAGAGCTCTACTACTCTTAAATATACTTTGAAACAAAATAAAGTAACTCCTTGAGACGACGTAGTGCATGCTCCTAGTATTTATAAACAAAAGTGCTGGAGTGCTTTAGAATTGTCTGACAAAGAGGGTTAGGAAGACTCCAAACAGACATAAAACAAAATGAAAATCTGAAAACAATATGTAAGCTTCCTCTGACAATAAAATAAAATATGTAACCTACATACATTAAAAAACCTGCCAAGTGCGAGTCGGACTCGCGCATGAGGGTTCCGTAACATCTCCTCATCCTCTACAAAAACGGCAAAAAATCACGTTTGTTGTATTAGTTTAGTTTAGTTTTTGTTGTTATAGCTACAACAGAAATACATCATCTGTGAAAATTTCAACTATCTAACTACCATGGTTCATGAGATACAGCCTGGTGACAGACGGACAGACAGACAGACAGACGGACGGACAGCGGAGTCTTAGTAATAGGGTCCCGTTTTGCCCTTTGGGTACGGAACCCTCAAAAACTTTTATTTTTAGGAAAATGTTGTTTTGTAAAATCCAAACAAAATAAAATTATATGCATGAATAGCAGATACATTATCACAAATCTTCACCTAATAACGACTTCTTCGATTAAATCGTACGGTAATTTGTAGATCATGATTTCAATTCGTTTTCAATTACATAAACTTTAATTCGATCCCTTGTATTGGACGATATTCCAATTACCAATAGCTGGAGGCGATTTCTGCGGTGTGCCACTCGAGTAGTCTGAGATCCAGCGCTCGTCTTGAGCATTTCTCGGCGATGAACGTAATCTTAGCTTAGATTTTAAATAAGCATCGCGTTTCTAAGAAATATACTATTCACTTTCTTACTCTAAGGTAAAAACAGGAAGCAATATCAGAAGTTACTCACAATACATATTTACAAAAGGCCGGTGGTCTACTGGCCTTCTGATCGTAAGGTCGTAGGTTGGAATCCAGTCGTGCAGAAATGGATTTGATTGACAAAAATATTGGTTGACTTTCCACACAGCACTTTCTTTGACAGACTTCACAGCTCAGTTGGTAGTAGCGCTGCCTTCTGTGCCGTAGGCCGTGGGTTCGATCCCCACCGAGAACAAACATTTGTGTGATGAACATAGATGTTTGTCTCTGTCTGGGTGTTATATAATATTAAAAGTATGTATTGACAAAAAAGCTGTGTGGAATCCACTGTCCACCAATATTTCTTTATTTTATTTAGCCCCCAAAATAAGCAAAGCTTTTAATTTGGAAACCAGATAGCTGATATAATAATTATATGCTTTTTTGTCATAAAGCCCAGAAAGATAACAAACATAAAAATAAATACACAAATGTTTGTGGTGGGGATCGAACCCACGGCCTACAGTGCAGAATGCAGACGTAACTGAGCAGTGTCGGTGTTCTATAAGTCTATAGTCCGTGTAGGCTAACGAAATGGGAGCACTGGAGCTACAATATTGTATTACATTACAGTGTAACAAGGATCATACAAAAGAATGGTAGGAACCAAGCCGTATGTTTGTTGTCTGTTCTTCTAGGCTTTGGTCGCGTGGAACTGGCACCTAGAGTCGCCTAGCTTTAAGACGTTTCAAAGTGATCCTTGTGATTTTATTTAATACTTTTGACTTTGACTTTGAGTCGAACCCGCACTTTCTCCATCCCATCCGGCAACACAGAGCCGTAGAGTAATACTAGTAGGATTATCCGGGTTAAGGGCCGGATTTTAGCTATTAAGTTTTATAACCGGGCTGTGAATGGTTTACTTATCTTAATGAATCAATACGGCTATTACGCCTTTTATGGAGGTAATACAACAGTTTAGGGAGTAGGCAGGGCTTTTACTGTAAATAATTTATACAGGGGCAAAGGACTTTTCGCGTATGCTCCATGTTTTTTTTGTAATATGAGAACCAGATAGCTGATATAATACATAGGTATATACTTTTTTTTTGTAAACACGTACTTATAATATATAATAGCGCCCAGACAGAGAACAAACATCTATGTTCATCACATAAATTTTTGTTCTCGGTGGGATCGAACCCACGGCCTACGCCTCAGAAGGCAGAGCTACTACCAACTGAGCTGTGAAGCATGTGGCTTTTGTAGGGAAAAAAATGCTTGGGATAAGATTTTGGATTGACCAGACCTTGCCCAGCACCCACTCTCAGCCATAATCGTTAAAATCTACGTCTGGTCAGATTTAACTGCTGATATCCTCCCAGTGTTTTCCTTCACATTATGAAAGCAAAAACCAATTGGATAGTCAGAGCTACGTCGTCAGAACCGTAAGTTTGTTTTCAGTTCCTGTAGGCTTGGTCGCGTAGAACTGGCACCTAGATTCACCTATTAGATACACCTATAAGACGTTTCAAAGTGATCCCTGTGATTCGACTTACATCCAAATATTACATTTACACATACACATACTTATAAGCACATGCCAAAAATATGTTTACTGTAGGTATATACTAGGTGTTCCAATACTTGTGTATATAAACTTCAGGGGGCTAAAGTACCCATCAATATAAATAACTTTTTCTAAGGAACAAACACTGTGAACGCGAAAAAAAACAGCTGTTTCATACAATTTAGCCAAGTAGGTATTGAACATTTTTGCACAGTGTTAGTTCCTTACATAAAATTATTCATATTGATGGGTACTTTAGACCCCTGAAGTTTTAAGTACAAGTATTGGAACAACTTGTATATAAATTTTACAGAAATAAGGATTTATTGGTGCGTACTACCTACACGATGCTAGGCTAGACATAAAAGTAGTTATTAAATAAACGCTCCAGCTCGCGAAATTATAGCCCTCGTATAATAAGTCGAAAAAGAAACTCACTCCTCCATTACTAGGATTTGTCGGATCACTTTCTGATTATTTCAACTACTTATGTCAATCTTTGAGTAAATAAAAGGTAGCTGAAACATAAACCCTCACGGATATGATCCCAAGGCATTATAGATGACACCAAATATTGATTTGGTGACCTCCAAACATCATTTTAGTAGATAAAGTTGAGTGAACGACTAAAAATACGGGTGTAATATTGCCTAGGTCGTGCAATTATAATTTTGCCTTGGCATTTGCGTCTACGGAATTTGCCTAGAATAATGTTTTAGGAGTAAACAAATTACAAGTCTCTGAACTAGTATGTACCTATTTATTAATCGAGTATGTGGAACTGATGAAGTTTTGAAATAATAAAAAAATACCCCTATGAGAACCAGATAAGTAGCTCAAGAAGAATATTTTACGAGTTTTAGAGCTATTTATGTGGCTCGTCCGGGGAAGTAGTACCACCATGTCTATTTCTGCCGCCAACTGTCTCAAAACGGTCTTTAATCAGTACAATCACAAGGATCACTTTGAAACGTCTTATATACTAGGTGAATCTATCGCCAGTTCCTCGCGACCAAAGCCTAGAAGAACAGACAAGAAACTTACGGCTTGGTTCCTAGCGTTTTTTGTATGATCGTTTTTACTAACTCTGTTTCTGTTTAGTGTTTGTAATGAGTTGGACTTTTCGGACTGAACTATGCGTTCAGTCCGAAACTTTTTTGTCATCTATATAATCACATATTTTATGGTAAGCTTTTGTAAAATGTTTCCTTTTTATTATGTTTTGGAATTTGCTCTTGATTTTGATTATAATATTTTTTTGAGTTGCTGTGTTTCGGTTTGAAGAGTTGTGGTGTGGTGGTTGGCGGGTTAATTATAGTTTTCTTTGGCCTTGGTAGCTTCATCTGCATCAGTGTGTGCTAAGAGATCTGGAGGGGATGCATGGATGTCTACCGTGTCTGGATGAAGGTAGAGGTTTGTTTTTCTGTTTTTTTAATTTCCAAAATAACGACTTTACGTTTGAGAGATATTTAAATCTCAGAAAGGACCTATCAGACAAGTGTCACTCCCTTTCATTTTTAATTTTCTTACAAATCTCTTTAATGTTTTCCATCATTTTCAGTTAATTAAAGCTCTGGATTTAGACAGTGAAGTTGAGTCAGGTAGCGACAGGTAATTAAACGAAATTTTCTCCAGCCACTGAATCTTGTCTGTTAATTGCCCTAATAAGATTGTTAATAAGTATTAAAAATAAAAATATGATCATTTTGCTGTAATTGTCAGGCTTCAGAGACACAGCTCAGTTGGTACATAGCTGCGTTTTTTGCTGTGTCTGGGTGTTATATTGTTTTAAAAGTATGTATAAAAAAGACTATTTCAGTATTCTATTTGGCACCTGTCCATTTTTTTTTATCATGAATAAACCGTCCTTTACTACAATCTCACCTGATGGTGAGCGACGATGTAGCCGACGTTGGAGCAGAACGGTCCAGAAGACACCTTTTCTCTCTTGCCTTGAAGAGATTTAGATTGTAGTGGTCAGGAAAAACAGACGGCGGTAATGAGTTCCACTCCTTCGCATAATGTAGCTAGAAGCAAAACGCTTAGTGCGAATAGGTGGTATATTTTGGAGTACTAAGTATTCCAAACCGTTCAAAATTCGTGAGCTCATTGCCATTACAAGAATACACACGATGTTTTCTGTTTAAAACTTGGTTGATTCAATTTGGATTTTGAATTCAGCATAATGCCAAACTGAATTGTGCGATAAATATTACATCCACGCCTTACCCAATTTGAGCAAGAAAACTTCCAACTCTACTCCAATTCTTACCTACATTTAGGATGCATGTGCACTAGGCGACCGGGCCGCGCGGCCACCCGCAACTTAGTTCATTTTACTACCACGTCCGTAAGTGAGGCGCCACCGAACTTAATTTTTTCATGTTTGAATCTCGAACAAATTATGAGAAGGCTCAAATGTTTAAACTTGACAAGTGTACCGAATTTAACTCAGTTGGAGTATTTGCTTGAAGTCTCCAAGTGTACTTAGTTTACTTTTAAAAAGTGGCAAGCTGATCAGTCGTTCGACGGTACATGCCGCTCGATTGGGAGACCTGCAACGTGCGTCGGCTAGAATTCTACCGTTAAAACTAACGGTGCATTCTAAGAAGGCAAGAACCTCTGAAATAAAATTTCTACTTTTTTATGACTATTATAAACGGGAACCATTCCGTGCAAGCTCAAACTAGTCGCCGCTGTCCTGTTTACCTAGAAAGCTAGAAAAATCAACAGAAATAATACTCGACGATAAACTTACTTGTCTTCTAACGAACCACGCGACTAAGCTGCGCAGAACGCATTTCTTATATGAATTTTCGTTCTGCGCAGATCACGTGGTCCCTCAATTGGTGGACAACTGATGTTCAAGAACTAATGCATCCGCGGCAGCGTGCACTGGTAAAGTCGCTAAGTTGTTTAGCAACTTTACACGTTTCTTAAAAAAAAACTGATCTGGATGATCAGATCGTTACCATCGTACGCTGAATGCGTTCGAGCTCTTAGGGGCATTCTGGTCATTGTGACGTAATTGCCAATTACTGGGGAAATAATGCGTAGTTTATTTCCCATGTGTACCCCACGTTTGTACGTTAAGTTGGCAGGCTACTTGCGCCGAAAATATTTGTAGGTCTACCCAAAGTCGTAATTTACGAACTAATGGATAGGATTAGCTGGATTATTACTAGTTTGGTTTGGCAGCAACCTGACGCGTGTGAAAGAAAGAAATTACATTTTGAACACATATAGGAGACCACTGGTTTAGTGGGAGTGACCATCCCATCGTAAAGGATCCAGTTCAAATGTGCACTTAATGGATTATCGTTTTTTATGGAAATATTTATTTTGTACTTGTTAGTATTTTTATTCGATGAAATGATGCGCACAATAATGGGGGGCACCTATGCCCAGAATATTCCGGCCGGTAGTGATAATGATTTCAATACAAAATTTATATTCCACGGCAACTACCCTTATATCATTACAATCTAGCTAAGTAGGCTAATGAGTAATTTTGCTTTGACTTCATTTTATATTCAAGATGATAAAAGATTTATTTTAATTTTAATTAAATGACAGCAGATCCACGGTAGGTGATAGAGGGGTTCAATTCTTTGCTGGGACCACCGCGGTAGACCATAAATATTTCCTGTGGATTTGACCAACTAAGCTCTCTTGGTGGTAGGTATATAGGTACTGGCTACCTCTGAGATTTCATCAAATCTAGACAATCCATCCCTAGGGTAACTATCAATAAGGGAAAGCAAATGTAATTTCATAAGAAAGCAAATGTAATTTGCCGATAATAGCCATCTTATTACTATCGCGCGATCCGAAATCTAATAAAGGCTTTGAAGGTCTTTCGTGCTTCTTGATTAGTGGTTTTATTCAGGGTTACGTGATCTACGAAGACTATTAGCTATTTATTCCATGGTATTTACTAACGTAAGAGCATCAGTGGTCTAGCGGGAGTGACACAGCCTTTCGTAAGGTCGTAGGCTCGAATCCGGTGCACCAACGGATTTTAAATATCGAAAAAAATGCGCAATGGCAGTGCTCTTAAACGGTGAAGGAAAACATGGTGAGGAAAACAGTTAGGTTTTAACAGCGGTGATGGGCTTGCAACCTATCTAGTATGGAATACCAACTACTGCAAATGCATACACCCCCTCTCCTCTGATTCCTCAGCTTAGGCGTCCTCAAAGAATCTGGAGTTCGTTCTTGGTACTAAGAGATCCGAGGGGATATCTACCGTGCTTAGTCAAAGTCGTTTTACCTGTGTTGTACCTAATGTTAAGGCGAAGACCTGTGTTGTACCTGTGTTGACCTGTGTTGACCTGTGTTGTACCTAATGTGACTCTCGCTCACACGTTTCGACATGTTGAAAGCTTCGATCAACAATCAACTAGATTGCGTGTCACATACAAAATCAAAGCTAAAAACTGTCCGCTTGAACATCTACTTACACACACATAAACAGCTACATCGAACTGATTCAAAGGTTTTTAAACAGTTTCAAGTTCAACCTAATTACAACTATAAACCCTTGTAATAAAGTCACAAATCTACAAAATACTATCTTACACTTATGATCATTCGTCAATTACAGCCGTCACCTTGAAATTAAAAGACATAGGTTAAATAACATTTATAGTGTAATCAACCTTATGTTGCAACAAATAAAGTACTTTTCCCCATTATTACTTTGTGAGTTACATTATTACTTTCGTTTCGTTTTGTTTCTGTTTGCTTCTTTGTATTTTACTACTCCTCACACACACTACAGGTGCCTCGATGGCGGACTGGCGGAATAAACGACAAAATATTTGTTTTTAATTGTTAACAATGATTTAAGCATCGCAAAACGGAAACTGACATGTAATTACCGAAAAAAAAGACATTCCTTCTGAAACCTTACTGTTTTAGGGGTTATTTTCGCAGTTTTAAAGCACACTGAGGCATTTTAGCACGTCCGCACGTTAGCTGTGGTTGGAGCATACTAAACTCAAATAAGAACACAAATTTATTTGTGCTCTTATTTCTCGGGCCGTTTTTGAGCCCGCCACACGTAATCTAGGTTGATTGTTGATCGAAGGTTGAAAGATATAAAATCACTAAACTCATTTTCGTAAAATCGCAATCAACCATCTTGTGTACAATCACATTGCACACAGTTTAGTAAAAATTTCATTTTGATCGATACATGTTTTCCTACTCAAAAGTTTCCTTTACTAGTTTTTCGTACATAAGCAAACTTTTAAGTAGGAGAACTTGTATCGATCAAAATGAATGAATTTTTACTAAACTGTGTGCAATGTGATTGCACTCAAGATGGTTGATTGCGATTTTTCGAAAATGAGTTTAGTGATTTTATATCTTTCAACATGTCGAAACGTGCGAGCGAGAGTCACATTAGCTCTTGTCTTCGCCATATAGATGTTCTGTTTGTAAATACTTGTATTCATGACTCAACGTCAGGGGAATCACGACCCTCAGTACTAAGGAATACGGTTTACCTGCAAAACCATGGTCTACAAGTTTGAAATAAAAATTGAAAGCCAAAATATAAGAGCCCATTTTGATATTATTCGTGAGTTATACCCTATATTCTATTCCACGAAGGTTTTATATACGTTGAGGAAATCGAAATATTATTTAGGGTCAGAAAATGTTATGGTGGAGGACAAAATGATGAATCGTACTTTTCGCACGAGTGTTAGATAAATAATGTGCGGATGGTAGGAATGAGTTGACTAGATACAGAATGGATTTATGGTATGTTATAGTACGTTTGGGGTTATTTTCGCGTGAAATGGAGGTGAAATCTTCCTTTCTACGGATTTTTGCGTACGTACAATAATACGTAAAATAACCGTAAAATAACC
The DNA here is from genome assembly GCA_932294275.1 of Chloroclysta siterata. Taxonomy (NCBI): domain Eukaryota; kingdom Metazoa; phylum Arthropoda; class Insecta; order Lepidoptera; family Geometridae; genus Chloroclysta; species Chloroclysta siterata. The sequence continues at coordinate 23,811,109 of OW028592.1, read as the reverse complement.
GTAACTTTTTTTCGTGTCTCTAGTTTCTTTCGAAACAGTGTGGTGAAAGGATCTTAAGTGCACCTCAAAGAGGGTCCTTTAGGAAAAGGTAGATGTAATATTTGTGCCCAATGTAATATTTGGACGTACCTCTGACTAACCCCCTTCTTCTTCTTCTTCTTGTCGTGTCACTAGTTTCTTTCGAAACAGTCTGGTGAAAGGATTTTAAGTGCGCCTCAAGAGACTCCTTTCGAGCACTTACCCCTTAGACATCCTCAAAGAATCTTGTTGGTACTTGGCAGTGAAAAATCTACTGTCCTGTGATCACAGTCGTGAAAATATATGTTTTTTTCTCGGTTAGTTGTATGCAAAAAGTAACACAGGTCTTTACTATAAGCTATTGATCCTTTGGACTTTTTGAAATGTTTACCGCCAACCCCTTAAAATCCCTGGCTACAGGCTAAAGCTGTTCTGATGCTGTATTGGATCATAGGATATTGAGGATATTGACCAACGTATTATAAGTTGGTGACAAATGTAATATGGATGTATCTTTGAAGTTCCCTTAGACAAAGAATCTAGAATTGGTACTTGATTTGAAGGGATATCTACCGTGTCTGATACTGCGTTTACATTTAGACATTCGCGCTGCCACTCGCGTGGACTTGTTGCCGTCCATATGTCTGCGGCATCGTCGCCGGCAATGTGTGTTCACGCAACACGGGCAACGCGAGCGGCAACGCGAGTGGACATGGAAGTGGCCTGTTTACATTCTCGCATTGCCCAAGTCTCTGCCGATGTCTCTGCACATTTCCACGGACATGAGCTGAGTGTAAACGGGGCATGAGGATCAAAGTCGTGTAGCTGTTTCTTTTTTTTATTATAATGGCGGCTTTCGGCGGTTTAAGGAGTGGTCTAAACTCTCTAATTCTTATTCGGACTCATTTTGTGTCATTCTCAAGTATAAAAAACAAAATACAAGAGACATCTTATTGACTTAACTTTATCAATTAAGCGACTGACCGACCCCATTATTCGCACTTGGCCGATATCGATGAATACCCGGCATTCTACTTCGAGCGAGCCCTGCGAACTATTCGCAATGAATTCATTTGAATATTCTTTAGCTTATTCTAAAAGCATTGTAATGATGTTGTTTATCAAAAATATAGATCTCACAATTATATATTTTGTATAAACTTGAAAGAAAATTACAAGAAATATTAATTTTAACGAACAAATATCGAATTCATTTGAATATTCTCTAGCTTATTCTAAAATAATTGTAATGATTATTATTATAAAATTGATACAAGAATAATGGTATTCAAAATGGATAGAAAATGTCAAAGGAATTATAAATATAAAAATAATTGTTGGAAAAATTAATAAATAATTGCGTTAGTCTGTCTGTCATGAATTCATTGACTATAATAACATTTATCAGCTAAAATGGTAAAATGGTTCTCAGCTTCCTCTGAAACATCGAACTTGAAAGTTCTCTAGTTTGTCAAAAACGGAAATGAAAAATGAATTATGAAAAATCGACATGAGATTTTACCTAAAGTACTACCACCACGCTTTTTTCTGCCGCCAAGCAGCGTTGCTGTGTTTCGGTTTGAAGAGTGTGGTTGCCACATGAGGCTTAACATCTGTATGGCTCAAGTTGATGGACTCAGGGCAGTGCATCGTAGGGCACGTTTCTATCGTGCGTGACTTACGAGGCAATGCTTTGTTATAGGTGATGGTTACCACTTAATCAGGTGGGCCATCGTTAAGTGGTTTCATCAGCTATTTGTATTAAAAAAACCACCTAGAACCTACTACTAACTAGCTAGTACTGCTAACTAGTACCACTAACTAGTACTACTAACTAGTACTACTATCTAGTACTACTAACTAGTACTACTAACTAGTACTACTAACTAGTATCTAGATATTTCACGCTTAAGCTTTGAGCTGATTCTTGGAAATCTAGAGCAATATTTTAATTTAAACGTCTAGTACAATTGCAGGAAAGTTTCGGCAACTCATTTAAAACTCGGGCTATATTCAAAAGTAGTTTTGAGTTAGACGGTTACAAAATTAGAAACAAAATTAATTTTCGAAAAGTACTTGTGGCTTAACAACTTGTTTCTTAAACAGTTCAGCTGTTACGCAACATTCTGCTCGGTTGACTTTATGATCTCTTCTCTCTTGTCGTGTCACTAGTTTCTTTCGAAACAGTGTGGTGAAAGGATTTTAAGTGCGCCTCAAGACGCTCCTTTGGAGCACGACACATGTTATAGAACTTTTTAGGTTCTACGACATGCCGGTTTTCTCACGGTGTTTTCCTTCACCGTTTGAAAGTACTGGCATTGTGCACATACATTTTTGAACAGAAAAACCTATTGGTGCACGACAAAAAAAAAGTAGGCCAATCATTCACACGAAATCACTCCCACACTGACATTAGAAAAACGATTCTATTTTATGTTCATTCATAAGAAAATAAAGTGAACTTTCGGCTTGCTAAATTCTAGATTCTGGTTACGAAAATGCGATGTCCGTTATACAACGGGCGTATTCGCAGTTAATCTAGGCAGTACCCCAGGTCTGAGTATAGTTTTTGTATGAGTGCCTCTATCGGGCGTGCTGAGAACTCACGAGTCTCCATACAAAAACGGTCTGACGATAAGGAAGACGAAAATCAAAACTTGGACTTGAGGTACGGTACTGTATATGGCACGAACGTGTCTTTTTATTTATTTTTTATCACATCAATTCGAAAAAAGATAGTTTTCTCTTCGTAAACGTAAATAGCATTTCGCTTTTCCTCCCTAGGGAGGAAAAGTTATTATGTGACTTCGTGTCTTCGTGACTTCTGTCTACAAGAGTACAGTACTTGTAGACAGAAGGCATATGGTGTTCAAATCAGATTGTTCCAAAGAGGTAAGAAACCCATCGTTCGTTCGTGCCAAGCGCATACGCGCGTGATCCATTTTAGCTTATTGCCACTCCACAAGTGCAGCGGCCCTGGTTTTCAGATGACCACCGGCGCACCCTTAGACTAAGTATAATACCTCCATGGGCGCACCGCTAGGAATGGATTTGTTACAAAGCCGTCAGTTAGACTGTCAATGGCGGCCACCATATTTTGAGCACCGTCCGTTTCACAGATTTCAATCAGGCTAGATCTCCGTTTGAATCGTGCCAAATGCTCGTTCTCTTTTTCTTTCGGGGACAAACAATTGCTGCCAATTTCATTCAACGTTTTGGCTGCAATGGCTTTTAGTTTGAATACTTTGTCACTGTTTTTGTAGGTTTGGTTTTTGTACCGATTTTGTGATTCTCTTGAACTAAAACATAATAAAGTTTGTATTGTTCCTGATTCCGTAAGAAGCCAGTAGGTTTCAACAGGTACAATTACAGCCATTTATATAAACGAAATGGTTCTAAAATAAAATGTTACTGCAACGTTATTTAAAAATAGTAGATCTTATTGTAAAGGGCTCATCCGGGAAAGAACTACCACTATGCCTATTTCTGCCGCCAAACAGCGTTGCTGTGACGGTTTGAAGGGATGGTTGCCATTGAAATTACAAGAACATGAGGCTTGACAACTGCATGCCTACCATTTGGTGGAGTTGGTTAACCTCTCCTTAATAAATAGAAATAAAAGAAAACTTCACAGCCTTAAAGATTCCAATATCAACAACTTTTTTAAGGAAAAGATACAGTAAGCGTAATACAAATTAAAATTGCTCAATATAAGCTCGAGCACCTACATTAGTAATTGGAAAAAAATATTGGGATCGAAATTACGTTACAATTAACGCTACTTTTAATTATTTCGCTTTACATATTAAAATTTCAGTTTTACATAGCTATGCAAGAATTAGCTACACTTTATATTAAGTCTTAATGAAAATTTTACGAGATTTTCTTTAAAACGAGCGTTTAAACAGTGACCTCATTAGTGCTGAAACTGCATACAAGTGCCTTTTCACATGCATTCCACCAGTTTCATCTACACTAATAATAATAAAATGTTCAAAAAATTTATGACCACCCATGCGAAGCTGGGACAGGCCGCTAGTGTGTAATAAGAAGATATTGTAAATCCATATTTTTTACTGTGAAACTGAGAGCACTGGTGGTCTAGTGGTAGCGGCCCCGCCTTCCGATCCTAAGGTCGTGGATTTGAAACCGGTCGTGCACCAATGAGTTTTTCTGTTCAAAAATTTATGTGCACAATGCCAGTACTCTCAAACGCTGAAGGAAAACATCGTGAGGAAACCGACTTGTCGTAGAACCTAAAATGTTCTATAACATGTGTCAGGTGCTCGAAAGGAGCCTCTTGAGGCGCACTTAAAATCCTTTCACCACACTGTTCCGAAAGAAACTAGTGACACGACAAGAGAGAGACTGCAAAACTCCTTTAATCAATGAAAATTTCACAATGCTTACAATCCTCATCATTAGATTGAAAAAGTCCACTGTGGCCTCCCCTATACTTTTATCCAGTGATTGGTCGCCATTCGAGAATCTTTATTCCCCAGCTCTTGTAGAAGTTTACAATGAATGCAAATTTTCACAAAATACACTTGAAACAGTTGAGTTAATTGCAGTTGCAATTAAATAAATATTTGTATTCACTGAGTTTTATTTGGTAGTGCGTTTTAGTTAAAATATTAAGACGATCATCAAACTTGTGAGTAAGGTAAATGTAATGCCGAGTGCATGTGTAAAGGCACTAAGCCAAATTGCACTGAGAAACATAATACCCTGGTTTTTCTTGCATAATTAGTGTAATAAAATTGTTTTACGTACCGTTCTAATTAAATAATTATTTATTTATTTAAATACTAAAACTACTAAAAAACTATTTAAAGTACTACTAAAAAAAAAATGAAACTTCAGTTTCATTTTTATTAATTAATAACGTATTCATTTACAAAAGAAAATTAGAATGAATGAATGAATGAACAAGTTTTTGCAGGTGAAAAAAAACAATAACAAAATACAACAATACATAATTTTATTGATTTTTAAAAAAATATATATTAAACAACTTTTTGTATGTGTGATTTTATGTATGTATGTATGTACATACATACATAAAATCACCCCTCTTTCCCATAGGGGTAGGCAGAGACCACGGATTTCCACTTGCTACGATCCTGACATACCTCTTTCGCTTCATTCACTCTCATAACATTCTTCATACATACTCAAGTTTTTCACTCTTAAAATTTTTGTTGATTGCTATTATCGTAACTGCACTCAGTTAAAAAATATTTAAATGTTCTAATGATAAGTGGTTTGCCGACATTCAGCCTTTTAACAAGTAGGTAATAATATTTTGGCACTAGCAAGAATATTTGCTAAAATGTGGTCACTATATTACGATCGTAAAGAAACTAGCCAAGATTCATCGGATTCTTTTTCTTATCGCACTCCCCGATACGGGTTCGCGTCTGGACCTTGCCAAGTAGTCTCGTGAATCACTAACTAGGACTTTCTGTAAAACTGCTACTGTCTTTTGACGGTGCTATTCTATTTTATAAGTATCTACATGCTTTGTTCGCGTACATACATACATACATAAAATCACGCCTGTTTTGAGGTAGGCAGAGACCACGGATCGCGTAGTACTTGGATAAAAATATATCCTATATTATAAGGTTTTTTTACGTTACTTTGTTCATAGTTCATAGTGTGTAGTTGGACAAAGTGGCTTCAAAGAATATTAACTACAAATTTGAACAGTAACAGCGACATGAAAGAAGAAGTAGTAGAAGTACTTTAAGTTTGCTGTTATTTTAATAAAAATAGCTTAGATGCGTTACGTTACGAACTTATTCCTAGTTTCATAAAAAATGGTCAAATCGTTACATTCAGTCATTTAATCATAATCATCCTAATATCTTAACTATGGTTTGTTCACTGAGCGTTCCATTAGCTAAACTGACCGATAAGTCTGTTACTGTCTCTTTTCGTTGACATGATTGTAAGTGACAGTGACAAGGTACTTTACATAGCTGCTATAAAATGGCAGGGAATTTTGAATAAGGGCCTTTTACTGTCACCTATAATAATTGCCTGTTTATATAATTTCCGGTCATGATCTATCAATCATCTAAGATTCATCCAAATCGGTCTCGCCGTTACGGTTTGACGCAACGACGTTTCCAAAAGTATATCATAACTTTCGCCTAAGTAATAAAAGTCAGATAGAAGGACTCCTTGAAATAAGCAATTGCGGTCAGTGTTTTGTAACGGCCGTCAATGTATGGATATAGATTCTTTGGAGACTAGAATTTTAAAAGCAAACCGATTTAAACCGCTGTGCACTTCAGTAAGCGTATCTCTCAAAAGGAACACGGTGGTATTTTAATTAAGCCTACTGTCTGTAAGACTTTTGTTAGGCTCTTTAAAATTGGGTAAACATTAATACCTACTAAATACTTACCTATTTTTTTAATGAAATAAAACTTTAAATTCATTTTTGGTTATAAGTGAATCCATATTTGATGGAGTGAGCGAAGCGAACAAAGATCTTAGTTTCAACTTGGGCGATTTGGCATTTTATGTATGTATGTATGTATGTATGTATGTATGTATGTTTGTCTGGCGATAACTTTTGAACCGTTGATCCGATCTGCATGAAATTAGATATGTCGATAGCTTGTACTTGAGAAATTTACTGGTAAGTATATGAGTAAAATCGGATGAAGGGTTTTTGAGATATGGGGTTTTTAAGGGGGCAAAAATAAAAAAAAGTTACATAAAAAAAATAAGTTACATGTCATATGAAAGGGCTTTGTTTGGACATTCCAAAACAATTTTTACTTTTTTTTTGGGACGCCCGGTTTTTGAGATAAAACAAAAAAAGCTAAAATAAGATAACCAGCGATCCAAGAGCTCCCATCTCTAAGAGTTTTGTTGACATCAAGGTTTTTCTACTGGTCGTCCAGTTTCTTTGCTTTTTCTTATTTTTTTTTCTTGAAATAATTTAAGGAGGTACTCAGTTCTCATAATATGGTGACGACGACCAGGTCTGATGATGGAGCCAAGGTCTGTTCAACGGAACTCTTCAATAAATAGGCCAATAGAGTTGAAACTTGGTTACCATACCAAGTTAGTAGGCGGTAGTCAGAAAAAAGTCTAAAGATAATGTTTGGACTTGCCTCTGAGCGAACGCTTTCGTTCATGATTAAACTAGTAGTTCGGGGCGAACTACTAGTTTAATCATAAGATTCAATATAACTAGTAGTTCGCCCCGAACTGAGATCTCGTGATGCGACCCGACGAACGCACCAAAACTTTGAGTAGATGGTAGTCAAAGGCAAGTCCAAACATTATGTTTTGACTTTTTTCTGACTACCGCCTACTAACTTGGTTCGGTAACCAAGTTTCAACTCTATTAGCCTATTTATTAAAGAGTTCCGTTGAACAGACCTTGGCTCCATCATCAGACCTGGTCGTTGTCACCATTTTATGAGAACTGAGTACCTCCTTAATTTATTTCAAGAAAAAAAATTGAGAAAAAGCAAAGTAATTGGCCGACCAGTAGAAAAACCTTGATGCCAACGAAACTCTTAGAGATGGGAGCTCTTGGGTCGCTGGTTATCTTAATTTAACTTTTTTGTTGTATCTCAAAAACCGAGCGCCCCAGAAAAAAAGTAAAAATTGTTTTGGAATGTCCAAACAAAGCTCTTTCGTATGACATGTAACTTGATTTTTTTAAGTCACTTTTTTTATTTTTACCCCCTTAAAAAACCCCATATCTTAAAAACCCTTCATCCGATTTTACTCATATACTTACCAGTAAATTTCTCAAGTACAAGCTGTCTTATCAAATTTCATGCAGATCGGATCAACGGTTCGAAAGTTATGGCCAGACAAACATACATACATACATACATACATACATACATAAAATGCCAAATCGCCCAAGTTGAAACTAGAATCTTCGTTCGCTTCGCTCACTCGATCAATAAATTGTACCTATCCCGTAAATTTTAAAATGCTTCCTTAAATTTTTTCAGTGAGGTTTAATTTGGCATTCTGTCATTCATTCACCCATCACTAGCGCAATCCGCGTATGTGGAAATGCCAACGTGAATGAGGCGAAGCCTGTGACCGAAGTTAGCACGGATTCACTAGGTGAAACTTTCCGTGATTTTGTTTAGTTGATTCTCTAAACAAAATCACGGAAGACCGAGAGAGATCTGAAAAATATAATCTAGTCCGGGGATCAAAGTCGTAAAGCTGTTTCAGTTTCAGAATCGACACCCAGTTTTTACCGACTCAACAGTTTGGTCTGCACTCTAGACTTCGTAGATCTCTTACCGTTTCTTTAGCAAGTTTAATTAATCTGTCCGTTGAGAGTTTCTCTATTTTTGTTAAAGACACTTTTGATTACAGACTTAAACATTTCCTGTCGTGTTTCCGCCTCATTTCAATGTTTATAGAGAGGTAATGGGCTTGCCACCCGTCATGTATCATAATTTGCGAATTTTGAAACGTGCTTTAAAGACGACGGTCTATTTAAAAAAATTCAGAAAAGTAATTTCTCGTTTCCTGTCTTTTTTTAATTTTAAGAAAACCAAAGCAAGAAATAAACATACCAACGTTTCCAGTTGGAAACGTTTCCGAATACTTTAAAAGAGCTTTGTTGAGGAAACTGGATCAGATCTATGCCAATTTTTTTGTTACATTTAATATCCACAGGTTGTCTAGAAGAGATCGGCCCTTATCGATAAAACCACTCACACAGATACAGATCAAGCTACGAAAAACGACGCTTCAAAGTCAAAAGGTATATATTCAGTTGCATCAGATGAATCTAGGTGCCAGTTACACGCGACCAAGCCTAGAGAAACTGGCAACATGGTTCCTATGACTTGGTTCCTACTACAAAGACAGCTTACTACAAAGATATTAATACAAAGATTTACTACAAGCTTACTACAAAGAATTATATAAAAGCGAGCAGTAGATAGCCTTTTAAGAGTAGTAGAGCTCTTTGTGAAGGGCTCGTCCGGGGAAGTACTACCACCACGCCTTTTTCTGCCGCCAAGCAGCAACGCTGTGTTTCGGTTTGAAGAGTGTGGTTGCCAGTTTAATGAGGCTTAGCATCTGTATGCCTCAAGTTGATGGACGCAGGGCAGTGCATCGTGGGGCACGTTCCTATCGTGCGTGACTTACGAGGCAATGCTTTGTTATAGGTGATGGTTACCACTTAACATCAGGTGGGTCCATCTGCTTGTTCCATCAGCTAGTAGTATAAAAAAAGCCTGATGCGTATCCATGTGTTCCTATACATGTTTCTTTACGGGTATGCCTTTGTATTTCCAAAGTGTTTATCAGTGTATCTATATAATAGTTTCCAGGTAGTTTCTCGTCCCCTGCAGAGCATCCTAATGTTACGTATTAACATACAATTAATTATGTGTCACAGGTGTGCCGTTACTCAGACTGGTATTGCTGTTAGGGGAATACACATTATGCTTGTAAGGGCCGAACTGAGACACTTTCGATTCGAAGCAACCCTACTTTCTAATAGATATATAAATGCGAATGTTTTATTGTTTGTGACTCAATCTCGATCTAACCAACGAAATCGGGATGAAACTAAAATAAATATGAGTGGACTTTCCACACAGCACTATCTAGCCCCAAACTAAGCAAATTGTAATATGGAAAGCAGACAGCTGATATATATATATATATATATTTTAAATACATACTTTTAATATTATATTCACCCAGATAGGGAACAAACATCTATGTTCATCACACAAATATTTATTGTTCTCGGTGGGGATCGAACCCACTAACTATGGCGCAGAAGGCAGAGCTACTACCAACTGAGCTGTGAAGGCTGTCAACTTAGAACAATTCTTCTTCTTGTAGTGTCACTAGTTTTTTTCGAAACAGTGTGGTAGAAGAATTTGAAGGAGGTTACTTTCGAGCAGTTGGCACATGTTTTTGAACTTTTAGCTTCTACCGATATACCGGTTTCCTCACGATGTTTTTCTTCGCCGTTTAAGAGTTCAGAGTACCGACCGGGACCTAGTGGCGTAGCTAGATGTACAAGGGCCCCGGTGCATAGAGAAAAAATCGGGCATAGAGAGAGTGTTTTGTGAGCAGGCTCAAGGTTTTCTAGCTTCGGGCTGGCTGACCCTCTCTTTTCAAAGCTTAGGTTAGAGGGCCCCCTGAGCTCCGGGGCCCTGGCGCACTGCACCACCTGGCCCTACGATAGCTACGCCACTGCCGGGACCTCTTATAACAGACTCGAGCTGTTAATTTCGTACCAGCAACTACTAAATATTACATTGCACGTCATCAAACTGTGCACGTAAATATTTGAACAGAAAAACTCATTGGTGCATGATAAGTTTTGAACCCACGTTCTTAGGATCGGAAAGCGGTACACCAGACCGCCAGTGCTCCATTACATCATCATTAAAATTAAAAGAAACATTATCGTTAAAATAAAAAGAATACCTAAACAAACCTTAAAGAAAAAACAAATTTAAACTGAAAGTGACATGGATTCCCGACTGTGATCCCTAGGCACGGCAGATATACCTTTAGTACCAAGTACTAGCTTAGGATTATTTGCGAGTGTCCAAAGGGGTAGTCAGAGACCAAATTCTAAATTTGCAAAAGAGATTTTCATGAATTTAACAGGAAATATCGTGTGTTTTAGACCTAAAAGCCAAACCGTGTAAGTGAACATGGGTATTAGTCGTAATTTGGTGGGATTATGAAGAGATATTCTCACTGGGACTCTGAATAGATCCGTAGAAGCCATAGATTACTCAATAATCAGAGACTCCGTTGTACTACAGTAATTAGTACTCTGTCAGCGGTAATGGGCTTGCAACTTGTCACGTTTGGAGTGATCGTGAAATCGTATTGTGCCAATTGTAGCTGTAGCAATACTATTAATCGTACTTCCTACTTATACAAATTTAAACAAATGGTAAAGTTACGTTGTTTAGATGTGTATAGCTCATAATCTCAAACATGTCCTGCCTTACCACTGTACCAATTTGGATGAAATTCGCTATGAATATAGTGAGTAACCTAAAAAAAACGGCTTCAAAGTCAAAGTCAAAAGGTATTTATTCAATAAAATCACAAGGATCACTTTGAAACGTCTTAAAGCTAGGTGACTCTAGGTGCCAGTTCCACGCGACCAAAGCGTAGAAGACTTCACGACTCAGTTACGATCCCCATAAGCAAGCGTAATAAGAGATATCCATCTGGATATCTCTTAGTACGCCACGCCACGCCTTTTTCTACCGCCAAGCAAAGTTGCTGTGTTTCTGATTGAAGAGTGTGGTTGCCGGTGCGGTGTAATCACAGGCACATGAGGCTTAAAATCTGTATGCCTCAAATTGATGGACGCAGGGCAGTGCATCTTAGGGCACGTTCCTATCGTGCGTGACTTACGAGGCAATGCTTTGTTATAGGTGATGGTTACCACTTAACATCAGGTGGGCCATATCCTTGTTCCATCAGCTAGTAGTATTAAAAAAACCCACAAGCACTAACTTAAGATTATAAGAGGGACAAACAAAGCGTCCACTAATCAAACGATCAATATCAAAATATTGGTATCGAGCATTCTTTGGAGCCACCATATTGCCAACCAATACAGAATAAATAATAGAATATGCAGTTTAGAATATTGAACAGTAGTGCTATTCCGTAAACAACGAAATCACCGGGAGAATCACCTAGTAGTCCATCCATAGTTATATTCCAGGTAGCGTGTACACGCATAACAATCACTTCACTACTCGGAGAGCAAATAGACTTGCCACCGTATATCACACTCTTGCCAAGTCGGACCAACTCACACACATTGTCGGGCCGACAGTATACAATAGACTACCTTCTGCAGTAACTGAAGCTTCTAGCAAGCTCCTTTAAGTATAGATTGAAATACTGGCTCATACTAACATCTTCTACAGTTACGAGGAATTCATGGAAAAAACAAGATGTGGTAGAAAATAATGAACTAGGAAACTTATTAATACACTCTTAATTTATTTGACACTAACGACCCGCTCCGGCTTCACACGGTTATTGTGGGTTATCCCTAAGATATTATGCTTGCATTATGCATAAAAACCTTCTTCTTGAATCACTCTTTCTATAAAAAAAAACCGCATCAAAATCCGTTGCGTAATTTTAAAGATATAAGCATACATAGGGATATAGGGACAGAGAAAGCGACTTTGTTTTATACCTCGTATGTAGTGAAGATGAATTTTCTTATTGATTTTTTATTTATGCTAATTTTGACAATTGATTTGACTTTCAATGAATTAACTTATTTAGATTAATACAATTTTTATTTGAAGTTGTACTAATAGTGATTGTATAATTAGTTTTTAAATGTTTTATGTTTTTAGGTTCTGTGCCTATCTCAAATTTGTACCATGACGTCTTGCTTACCAAATAAATTATTGATTATTGATTATTATAGTGTACTTACGAACTTCGCCTCACTGGCGTTGTCATTTTCACCGCCAAAACACTCACGTGCGTGATGGGTGAATGTATTACAGAATGCCAAATCGAATACTCATCGCAGATTCTGCGGTCACTTATAAATAAATAATGACGGATATTCCACAAAGAACTATCTCGCCCCAAGCTAAGCCAAGGCTTGTACGATGCGAACCAGATAGCTGATACAATACTTATATACTTTTTTTAAATACATACCTACTTATAATATTACTAGTTGGTGCCCGCGATTTCGCTTGCGCAGGATTAGTCACACAATATCTTTATAAATTGTAGCCTATGTGTTATCTGGTATAAGCTATATTATTGTACAGTTTCATTAAAATCCATTCAGTAGTTTTTACGTGAAAGAGTAACAAACATCCATCCATCCATCCATCCATACTTACAAACTTTCGCGTTTATAATATTAGTAGGATATAACACCCAGACATAGACCAAACATCTATGTTTATCACACAAATGTGTAATCTCGGTAGGTCGAACCCATGCACGGTCTACGGCGCAGAAGGCAGAGCGACTACCAACTGAGCTGTGAAGGCTGTCAATATTGTGAAGAAGGTCACTTGGGCGAGTGTTGTTGTCAGAATAGCTTTTCAGTAACTGTAGTTTCATATTGAATGCCAATTTTGCGAGTTGATAGAAAAGAATACAAACAATTTAAGAGCAGCCATTTCAATTCAATTGGTTCGTGCGAAAAGAACGCGTTGCATCCAAATTGTCATATAACTATTATATTATATGTAAGTGCCAGTGGTGTCTGCAATAGTATCTGAAAATTATGGTATGTAGAGGTATAGAAATAAAACCGGCCAAGTGCGAGTCGGACTCGCGCACGAAGGGTTCCGTCCCATTATCTATAAAAACGGCAAAAAAATCATGTTTGTTGCATGGGAGCCCCGTTAAATATTGATTTTATTCTGTTTTTTAGTATTTATCGTTATAGCGGCAACAGAAATATATCATCTGAAAATGTCAACTGTCAAACTATCACGGTTCATGAGATACAGCCTGGTGACAGACGGACAGACAGACAGACGTACAGACAGACAGACGGACGGACAGCGGAGTCTTAGTCCTTTGGGTATGGAACCCTGGAAAAAATGGGTGTGATTATAATGTTAGGTATAAAAAAACTGAAATTGAAATAGCTATGTCGATTGAGTTGTAAAGCTAATAGCTTCACAACTTTAATCCCCAGGCACGGTAGATATCCCCTCAGATATTTGATTACCAGGTACGAACCTGGAGTTCGTGCTATAGGTACTTGCTCCATCAGCAAGTATAGTATAAAAAAACGATAGAAACGTGCCGTACGTTAAACTGCCTTGCGTCCATAAATGGCATAAAAAATGTGATTCCACATTTGTACCTACGGGCTTACGGCATCGCAAAAATTACTCAAAATTACAAAAATAGAATGGCGATGTTAACATAGTTTACAATCTACAAAATTCATATCGCATTTCATCAAAATATCTTTTTGAAAGTACTACAAAACCACAAAGATGTCAGTCTTCACAGCTTTGTCGAGACAGAGGCATTCAGTTCAAGACTTAACTACAATTTCCTACTGATTATCAATCACTCGCCTACTTCGATTCCATTCTCACTCCGCCATTTCTCATCGCTACGCATACACTGCTTGTTTAGAAGCGATTTGTAACATCAAGACGGATGTAAGCCGTCGATGGTTCGCGGTGTTGGCAGTTTTGTTGTTGGTTGCGAAGGTTGTGGTGAAAAGAGGTTGGTCCATGATGAATAGTGCGTTCTCGAGTCGTTGGCTATGTTTGTTTTGTGCATCTGTGGGACAGTCGACCTAGCCGTCTTAGACCGCCTTTGTCCAAACGATGTTTATAGAAATTTCCTTTTGTGCGACCTAAATGAGCTCGGAGTTTTGGAGACGTCTTGTTTAAAGCCAACTTAATAAATGGAGGAAGTTGTCTTCGCTTGGTGACTACTTTTTTAAATGGAATAAGAGTACATAGCGGTAACCAGTTAGACTATTAATAAAAATATACTTACTACTTATTGATGAGCAGATTTCCCACCTGATGTTAAGTGGTAACCATGATTTAACGAATGAAGATTCTTTATTGCACACCTTACAAACTAACAAAATAGGACAAATTATAACATTTATAGAAAAACAAAATGTGCAATGGGCGGTCTTATCGCTAAAAAACGACGGACAGACAACCTTTGGATGGAGAGGAGCCTAGAATAAGATGGTTGGTTAGGGTGCACTATAAAATTAAAAATATTAAGGGTATCATAAAAACATTCGATATTAACAAATAAATAAGCCTTTAGCTGTTCTCGATAGGTATTGAACCCACAACCTGAGCGCAGAAGGCAGAGCTACTAGGTACTAACTGAGCTGTGAGGGCTGTCATATTCCGGAGTCAAACCATAAAACCCGCACCAGCTGTGAAACAGGACGACTTTACAAAGTTATTAGAGCCGAGTCTAATATCTTTGTATAGTCGTATTGTTTCTTAAAGTAGCGCCTGTGACGGATAAGTTGAGGAGCAATAGGTTAGCGTGGTATGGGCATGTCATGAGGAGGGAAGAAATGAATATTACAAGAAGAGTTAGATATTGTTAGATATGGATGTGGATGGTTTTAGAAAGAGAGGCAGGCCAAAGAAAAGATGGACGGACTGTGTGAAAGATGACATGAGTAAGAAAGGAGTGAGCACCGAGATGACGAATGATAGAGGAGAGTGGAAGAAGAAAACCTGTTGTGCGGACCCTACTTAGCGTGAGATAATGGCAGGAAGATGAGGAGTCGTATTGTTTCTTTTATTTTGACTGTATATCTGAGTAGAGCACTTGAAGGGTTCGCCTGGGGAAGTACTACTACCATGCCAATTTCTGTCGCGAAGCAGCGTTGCCGTTTCGGTTTGAAGTGTGTGGTTACCGGTGGTTGGAGGCACATGAGGCTTAATATCTGTATGCCTTAAGTTGATGGACGCAGGGCAGTGCATAGTAGGGCACGTTCCTATCGTGCGTGACTTGGAGTGCGTGACTTCTTCTTGTGTCACTAGTTCTAAAGAAACAGTTTAGTGAAAGGTATTAAGTGCACCTCAAAGAGGCTCCTTGCGAGGCAATGCTTTGCTGCTTGTTTATTAATTAATTTGATAAAAACGGTTAAAAAACCAATAACATTCATTAAAAAAAAATAAGCATAGTAACGTAGAATATTAAAAACACAAAAAATCATTAGAGAAAAAATTAAAACAAAAGTATTGTAAAAATATAATAGTATTGTTAAAGCCAAGTTAGCCGGCCAAGTGCGAGTCGGACTCGCGCACGAAGGGTTCCATTATCTATAAAAACGGCAAAAAAACCACGTTTGTTGTATGGGAGCCCCTTCAATATTTATTTCATTCTGTTTATAGTATTTGTTGTTATACCGGCAAACAGAAATACATCATCTGTGAAAATTTTAACTGTCTAACTACATGGTCATGACTTCTGAGATGAAACGACGGTGATGGAAGGCTTCAGTGATGATGAAAAGCAACACGTTTATTCGAAGATTTAGTTTTATTACCAAGTCTTTTCCATAGTCCAACGAAAAACCTCCTACCAACGATCCTACCTTCTCATTTTAAAAATCAACCTTTTTGTCCAAATGCCAGCTTATGAAAAATAATTCGTACTAAAAAATCATAATTCAATATTAAAATTATTAAAGAGACATGTGATATAAAATCATACGAATATCTAAGAAAGCATTATTAAATGACTCGATAATATATAACACTAAATTAGATAATATTTTATAGGTAGTAGTTATTTCGTATTATTGACGATGGAACCTGGGGCTTGTAACATTATGGCCGAATGTTACAAACCCCAGGTTCCAGACGGACGGACAGCGGAGTCTTAGTAATAGGGTCCCGTTTTACCCTTTGGGTACAGAATCCTAAAAAACTTTGCCGTATTGTGATCATACAGTAAATACAAACAATATTACATCGTAAATGTTCTAGCATACTCGTATTATAGAGCCAAATCTCGGTGACAAGTAATGGGTTTGTAAGATTCCATGATAGACACCACACTTCACCTTTCCCCATGCTCCCTTTCTCACGCGCTGCCATCACGCTTCGCAAACACATCGTCATAGAACTATCAGCTAGTGCTGAGTCTGGGTCCGGCTTTTGTAGGTGTTTTACGGCTACAGTGAATTACTTTCATAGTCATACCAAACCAATATATACCTACTAGTGTACAGTCATCTGCACTGATTTTTCATATTTATACAAGGTGTTCCAATACTTGTGTTTAAAACTTCAGAGGGCTAAAGTACCCATCAATATGAATAACTTTTTCTATGGAACCAACCCTGTGAACGCGAAAAAAAACAGCTGTTTCGAAGAATCAACGCCAAGGTTGTCTGGAGTCATTTTCTCATAGCTATAAAACCGCTCATTATATCCAACTTGTTTCGTTTTTAGGGAGCCGTACACATAGGATAAAACGGGACCCTATTACTAAGACTTCGCTGTCCGTCTGTCACCAGGCTGTATCGCATGAACCGTGATAGTTAGACAGCTGAAATTTTCATAGCTGATTTATTTCTGTTGCCGCTACAACAACAAATACTAAAAAACAGAATAAAATCAATATTTAAGGGGGCTCCCATACAACAAACGTGATTTTTTTGCCGTTTCTATAGATAATAGTACGGAACCCTGCGTGCGCGAGTCCGACTCGCACTTGGCCGGTTTTTTCTATCTTCCGGCTATTACATTCAAGTGAATACAACTCTAGCCACGTGAGATATCGAGAGCTATTCCGCGGTCGCAGATTGAAATGAATCGATTAAAATTGCGCGAGCACTTTGTACTATTAACGATCAATGGATTGCTCGTGGGGGATTCGATATCGTGTGGAACCATTAATCGTGAATTGACTCATATTCGGGATCCTGTGTTGTTATTCTGCAACTCTTTCAAACGTTTTTACCTGCTGCCTAACCGCGAAACCAAAATGATAATGCGGGAATAAATATATAAAAATAATAAATATTGGTGGACTTCCCACACAGCACTATCTAGCCCCAAAGTAAGCTAAAGCGTGTTAAGTATATGGGAGCCAGATAGCTGATATAATACATATATACTTTTTTTTGTAAATACATACTTATTATATATAATATCACCCAGGCAGAGAACAAACATCAATGTTCATCAAACAAATGTTTGTTCTCGGTGGGGATCGAACCCACGGCCCACGGCGCAGAAAGCAGAGCTACTACCAACCGAGCTTTCACAGCTCAGTTGGTAGTAGCTGTCAAAACTGTCAAAACTTTGATGCTATTTTTTGTAATAATAGCAGTATCTAGAAGTTTTATAGTATTATAAGTTAAAACTAGTTGATATAATCTTTTCGTCCACATCAATAATACAGTGAATAAAAGTACATATTTACTAAATGTACAAAATACACAGTTGAGCTATCTGCAAACCGTTTCTAACGATCTAGGGATATCTCAGCTGATCCAAATCATTACTAAACAGAAACATTTTATTAGTTTTATAACTAATAAATTGCAAATAACAAATACGCAAATAAAAATGTCAATAAATATTTATTTATAGTCGTAGTTGGTCAAGTTGTAGTTTAAAGTTAAGTAAATCATTATTTCCTTCAAAACCCCATTTCAATATTTACCCGAACTGCCAATCCTCGCTAAAAAAAAAGCAAGTATGGTACAATCATCGAACAAAGGGTATCAACGCCGATATCCCAGATACACGTACCGACACATTCACTCAGCAGTTACTTCCGTGCCGGCATCGATACCGAATCGATTCACCCGGCTCGTTTGCCTTGTACGGGGTAATTTTAAATCGGTGAACAAAACGAAAGTTATCGATTTAGCTTTGAATGAATGAATGAATGTAAAACGCTTTATTGTAAATACTCCAAACAGTAAAGTAAGAAAAACCACAGCTATAATAATAAATCGTTTATTTGAGGCAACAAATTATGGTGGGTAAAACAGGAACAGTTTTAAAAAGTACAAATGGTGGCCTTATCGCTCAAAGCTGTATCAAAGAATAATAATAGCATAATGGTATTTATATGATCCAGGTTTTTATTTTTTTCTATTTACGTACCTGTTGTATATTTAGTACCAAGTACGAATACGTTTTTTTTTCGGCATGCCTTTACTAAAAAGCAAATCAACCAGAATACTGCCAGTATCTTATTATAATATTAGATATCTATCTAAGTAAGTATGTATATATCTATGTACATACTTTAGATGATAAAACTGATATTAAGTTGTTTAAAAACGCTTGTTGTAATAAAAGCTTGAAAAAATAGTTTTTTTGAATTATTTGCACCATTTTCGCGCATCAATTTATTTTTTCTATCGTTTCAGTTTTTAATTTTACCTACCTACTATAAAAGTTTTTCAAGGTTAATACAACAATATTTTAATTGTTTTTTTGGTAGTTATGGAAATATATCGAGCACAGTTTTTAGCCAAAATCATTTCAATACAAACATTGGAAATCTTTATTTTGTAAACGTTGCAACTCTGAATTTCTACAAATAAAATAATTACTAGCACCCAAATAAAAATGTACTCGCCCTTAGGCATTATTCAACCTTATTACTTCATGGTTTAGGGTTATTTTTGTCGGAGAGATGTCATGATACAAATTATTGGCGATATAACAACTTTTATCCCGCATTCGTTTTAATGAGGAGCAATTTATACAATAATTTCGGTTTTCCCTGTGCCATTAATCGCTGTTCCGCTCGGTGGCTATGTTAAACACAGTGTTTCATTTCATTTGCGGAAATAATTTCTTGAAAACAGAGCTTGTTGGGATGATCTGTAAAATGTAGCGATTGAATGAGAAGTCAAAGTCAAAGTCAAAATGTATTTATTCAATAAAATCACAAGGATCACTTTGAAACGTCTTAAAGCTAGGTGACTCTAGGTGCCAGTTCCACGCGACCAAAGCCTAGAAGAACAGGCAACAAACTTACGGCTTGGTTCCTACCGTTCTTTTGTATGATCCTTTTACAATGTAATAATATAATACATTATTGAAGTTTAGTGAGGAGCTAAAGGCCGAAAACGCGTCGTGAGGATAAATATTGGTGGACTTTCCACACAACTCTATCTAGCCCCAAACTTAGCAAAGCTTGTTTTGCTTGCCTTTCTCTAAAATGTCTGCTATCTGATCCAGATACGTCTGCCGAGGACTTCCCCTTCCAACAGTCCCATTCACACTCGCCTGATGCACTTCTTTAGTTAATCTACTTCCATCCATCCTTTCTACATGCCCATTATTTATAATTTCTTATATTTATTCAGACAATATGTCACTTTTTCTGTAACTAACACCATGGACAATAGTTTATACATAGGTATCAACTTATAAACGTATAAAATAACTTTTATCTAATAGCGAGTTGGTTTAAATTACTAAATAGTCCTCGGGAATGGAAATTTATCCAGAGGAAAATTATGTTTTTTATCAATCGCATTTCCCAGTTTATCCATTGAACAGTTTACAATAAAGCTTATTCTGGTTTTTTTTAATACAACTAGCTGATGGAAGAAGTAGATGGCCTACCTGATGTTAAGTGGTAACCAACACCTACAACAAAGCCTTTAAGTCACGCACGGTATGAACGTGCCCTACGATGCACTGTCCTGCGTCCATCAACTCTTCGTCCACACTCTTCAAACCGAAACACAGCAACGCTGCTTGGCGGCAGAAAAAAGCATGGTGGTAGTACTTCCCCGGACGAGCCCTTCACAAAGAACTGTACTAGGTACTCTTACTAGGTTTCTAAAAGCTCGATCAAAACTAATCGGATGTCAAGTCACTCGCCATTTCAGCTATTACATCGAATTAGATAGAGATAGCAAGTGACTTGACATCCGATTAGTTTTGATCGGGCTTTCAGAAACCGGCGGTTAGATTCTGAACAAAGTTGCAGGAAGTCCACTAGTGCTGCACAAACATTAGGTAAGACAGTTTAGTTAGAGCGAAGTAATTTATCCGTGCAACAAATGTGCCCAATCGAATTGGAGTACACGAGCCCAATAAATCCCAAGATGGGCCTATCTGTTACTCGGTAGAACGGTGTTAGTTGATAGTTCAATCTCAAGATCGCATACAAATTGCATTACGTAGAGGTAGGTATGGAAGGTAAATAGTGGGGTCGATTATGGATACTTGCCATATCAAAAAACTACCTGTAAGTAGGAATGAATGGGCTGAAACCCGTCTATTTTTAACAAAAAAATACATCAAGCAACAATTTTAATTGTTTTGATATTTTTTTTAATAAAAAATACACCATACAATATCTTTATACATACAATAACGTAGGTACTTAATTTTTCATAAAAAATGCATCAAGCAACAATTTAAAAAAAAACACTAAACGTTAATATTGTTTGGTGTTTTTTTTTTAATTGTTGAAACATTTTTTGTTTCATAAGGCATAATCAAGAACACAAGAACAAAGTGTCTTCGCCTTAAATAGAGACAGTAAGAAAAGTGTTAGTGGACACATTCTTAGATGTAGCTTACTTTAAAAAACTAGGTCAGTTTTAAATTACCTATTAGCCGCAATTATGGCTAGATTGTAATATTATTAGAGTATGTTATAAAATAATAACGTACACTTTTGAAAAAAATAAAATAAGGTAGCAATTATTATTTGGTTAACTTAACACTGTTATTTTATTTGTTTGTCCACTGTCAAACGAGATTACTTTCCGCGAATAATATAATTTATTAAATTTATTGCTTCACGCGAAACGATCAAACGAATTGTGCATTCGCCGATTCAATTGTTAAATTGGTGTCAATGTTTTTATTATGCAAGTTATTTTAAACCAACTTTGAAAAAAGGAGGTTAGCAATATAGCCGTAAAAATAAATAGAAATATATACCTAGGTAATAAAGTTTCACAGCTTTATGCCCTCAGATCTCTTAGTAAAAAATACCAATCCAAGATGTTTGAGGATGTCTAAGGGGGTAGTCAGAGGTACGTCTAAATATTACATTTGGCTCATAACAAACTTTTTTTTTTAAATAAGTGGACATTCCACACAGCACTATCTCGCCCCAAACTAAGCCAAAGCTTGTGATATGGAAACCAGATAGCTGATATACTACTTATATGTATATTTTTTTGTAAATACTTACTTATAATATTATATAACACCCTGACAGAGAACAAACATCTATGTTCATCACACAAATGTTTGTTCTCGGTGGGGATCAAACCCACGGCCTACGGCGCAGAAAGCAGAGCTACTACCAACTGAGCTGTGAAGGCTGTCGATAGTTGGTATTCCATACGTGACAAGTTGCAAGCCCATCGCCGCTGCTAGTATACTAACTAGTTTCCTCACGATGTTTTCCTTTAACGATTGAGATCTGTATTTGCGGCGCCGTATGAAATGTATACCACTTGACGGGCTGACGAGCTGCTTCGATTCCAATAGAGTTTTCACAGACCTATTCAATACCTATATAACTATGTAGAATAGTGGATGGTCTAATATTTTTTTTTAATATACAGCTGGCTGATGGAACAAGCAGATGGCTCACCTGATGTTAAGCGGTAACGATCACCTATAACAAAGCATAAGCGTAAGTCACGCACGATAGGAACGTGCCCTACTATGCACTGCCCTGCGTCCATTATGAGGCATACAGATGTCAAGCCTCATGTGTCTGTTATTTCATCGGCGACCACACTCTTCAAAACGAAACACAGCGTTGCTGCTTGGCGGCAGAAAAAGGCGTGGTGGTAGTACTTCCCCGGACGAGCCCTTCACAAAGAGCTCTACTACTCTTAAATTACAAAACAATTGAATGCTGTTTGTAAAGGAAAACAAAATACCTCCCTACAGTTCAACCTGTTTGTTCGGGGTGTCTAACAATAGGTGAATAACTCGTAAGTGGTGTACAATAGAGTTCGTTATTGTATACTTTTGTAAATACGCATCTTGACTGGCTTCACAACTCGGTTCAGTGGCTCTGCTCAGTGCAGAAGCACTGAGGTACTTATTCTCTTATCTGTGGGTTCGATTCCAAAGGCAAGCATAATTAAAATAACTAAATATTGACGGACATTCTGCACCAGTGCCTTCGACGGGAAGTCCGGTTCTAAGACAGGGTTATAGAATTTGAATCACAGTCAATATTTGGACATTACTCGTTCTAGTCAAGTCAGCAATTGTTTAGCATTTTAGTCTAGCAATTTGTTGGATTGTCGAGACGACAATAGCATAATCTTCAAACAATATGTCAAGGTCAATGTACTTACTTATATTTATTTGCGGAATTACATGTAATAAGATGTTAAATATGTTTGTTTTGAGTCAATGTAATTCTACCATAAACGGGCATGCAAAATTAAAATTTATAAACAATTTGGTAAAAAAAAAGAATCATTTAGTCAAAAATTGCTTACTTATATAAAAATGACAAAATAAACAAATTATTATTATTATTTGATAGATATAAGAATAATGGCAGTCAAAATGGATATAAAATATCAAAGGAATATTATAAACATGAAAATCATTGTTGAAAAAAATAAGAAATAATTGCGTTAGTCAGTAGGTTGTCTGTCATGTATGCATTGATTGTATGGTAACGATAGATCTGTAGATTTTGACATGCACGTAGTTAAACCCTAAAACACAGAACTATCAGCACTATTCTGTAAACATTTTCAAATTTCGAATAGATGAAACCGCGGGGATTCGGATTCAAATGAATTCGAGTTCGTGTTCGATTTACAAAAACTCAGGTCACTGACCTAATGGTACCGGAATTTCAGATATTGAGAAAATCTCTTAGCTTCGATAGAGGAGCATCTTCCACTATCCCCACTATTAGCAATCCCTTCGCAAGCCCCCTCGAGCGTCAAACGGAATGCCTAATAAGAAGTTGACAAACCGCTTCGGGGATTCCCGTCTGCAGACGAAATTAGACCTTACAGATAAGAGGAGAAGGTCGCGATTGAAGAAGGGTCGCGGTAGCTAATTGACTGCGCGATTTGGTACCACTGTTTGTTTTGGGATCTAGGAAAGTAGTTCCTTTGATACGGTACGCAAATCGTTCCAGAATAGTTGATTAGATTTACTTTTATTATTAACCTGCTGAAACCCACTGGCAATGGATTAAACAATATAAATTTTATTGTGTCTGTTAAATCCTGTGTTACCAGGAGTTAAGAACAAGGCCGAAATGTAAAATTAATGATGTCGCTTGTAAATAATAAAACTTCCAATGACACAAGCGGCCTCAAAAAAATCTGACTAAATATAACCTACAGAATAAACTATTGCCGTCTCTTACCAATGCGTAATGAAAAACAGTGACAACGTTAATAAGAGAGTAATAATCTTCAAATTCTTCATATATTACACGGGTAGGTTTTTTTATTGGTTTTTTCATTCTGGAGAGCGTGTGTGTAAACGTTTAAGTCGACCTATTATTCATTTCGAGAAAAAAAACAGAGCTTTTTCGAACTTAAACTTTTTTTACAATAGTTTAATACAACTAGCTGATGGAACAAGCAGATGGCCCACCTGATGTTAAGTGGTAACCATCACCTATAACAAAGCATTGCCTCGTAAGTCACGCACGATAGGAACGTGCCCTACGATGCACTGCCCTGCGTCCATCAACTTGAGGCATACAGATGTTAAGCCTCATGTGCCTGTAATTACACCGGCAACCACACTCTTCAAAGCGAAACACAGCAACGCTGCTTGTCGGCAGAAAAAGGCGTGGTGGTAGTACTTATTCCCCGGACGTGCCCTTCGCAAAGAGCTCTGCTACTGTTAATAACGTTTACATTACTTACATCTACAATTGTACCTATATGTTGTAAAACCATTAAACTTATTTGTTTGTATGTTAAACGTCATTGTAACACGATAAAAGCAATAAAGAATTTTCTATCTATCCATTATTATATCCATTACTAGCGGCCTGTCCCAGCTTCGCATGGGTGGACATAAATTTTTTCAACATTTTAGGATAAACTTAGACCGTGGTGGGTTCAAGTCACTTCTAACTCGCGCCTTGCCCGGGCCCGCGCTGGGTGAGAACGCGCCCCGTGACCTTATATTTTTAAAATCTTTTGAATGGAATGTCCGATTTGAAAAATTCAAGAAGTAATGTATAGGTATTGAACCAGTCTTAATTATGAAAAGATTTATTTGGATAAGGATTAATACCAAGGTACAAATAAAGACCCTTTTCTATCGGCGGCATTTCAATTATTTTTTTTTTATAAAAGAACACTTATTGTGACATAACTATAATAGTTAGACATATGCTGTCGCGACATTTTTTGTAGATGGTGACGTGTTCTACAAAATCGTAGTACATTATTTTGTTCTATCATCAATAGTTTTCGCAGCGCACGCGATGTAAGGTTTTCTTTTTCCACCTTGGGTTACATTATTAGAGTTTTAGTAAGGATCCCTGATTTTTTTGAAAATATAATGTAGCCTATGTTACTCAGGGATAATGTAGCATTCTAATGGTGAAAGAATTTTTGAAATCGGACCAGTAGTTTTTGAGCCTATTCGTTACATACAAAACAACAAAACAACAAAACAACAAAACAACAAAAATACAAATCTTTTCTCTTTATAATATTAGTGTAGATTTTGTAATCTTCTTGCCACCTCCAGCCGTTATTCATTGCAGGAACTCTTCGCAATGCGATTAAACGGGCTTCAACTGAAGGTCAATATATCCACGGCCTCAATTCTATTAGCTTGGGCTTATCTTAATGTAGAATAATAAACAATGAATGAAGGCGAGGGAAACACACGAGCTAGTGAATTGACTCCACAGAGCCTTGAGTAGTGGAGATTGTCACGTGACTAAGAATATCTACAATATTCTTCTGCCTCTTTTAGTGTCACTAGTTATAAATAAATATTGGTGGACTTTCCACACAGCACTATCTAGCCCTAAACTAAGCCAACGCTTGTAATGTATTAATTATTTTTGTAAAAACATACTTATAATACCTATATAGGTACCTATAATAACATCCAGACGGAGAATAAACATCTATGTTCATCACACAAATGTTTGTTCTCGGTGGGGATCGAACCCACGGCCTACGGCGCAGAAGGCGGAGCTACCAACTGAGCTGTGAAGGCTGTCAGTTATTTCTAAAAAGTATGGTAAAAGGATTTTAAGTGCGCCTCAAAGGTTCCTTCCGAGCACATGACACATGTTTTTGAACTTTTTTAAGTTCTACGACATGCCATTGAGAGTATGTACTGGCACTAACACATACATTTCAGAACAGAAAAGCTCATTGGTGCACGATCGGTTTTCAACCCACGACCTTCGGATCTGACGACCATTCCCACTAGACCACCGGTGCCTTTTATAGAACAAATTAAATTGTATAATTCCATCTACTTACCAAAATAAACTTTTCATTTATTACGTTTGAACTTTTGCGGTTATTCCGTTCGCTGAAGCCGCGGCTTTGTTCCGATTTATTTGTCGAGTTTGTTACCATTTTTGTGGCTACTAAATGAATATTAAGCGCCATTGTGTTGTGAAGTGGAAAGCTTGGAAGTTAAATAAAAGCTTTATAAGGAGAACAGATGGCTATTTATGTAGTTTTGTGTTTAAATGGCTTATTGACGACTTTTGCGGTTGACTTAGTAGATAAGTGCTTGCTTTGGTTTGATTTTATAATATTTATTAACATAACTACAATATGTTTAATTGTATGGCTCATTATATTACATAGCCTGGATCCCAGGAGTTTTATATTACTTTTGTTTAAATGTTTTGTGTAATATTTCTCAGTGTACATAAAGGCATTTTTTTTTCAAATTATGGGTAAATTATCCTAAGGGAAGAATGTCATGTAACGAGAAGAATGCTAGGGATGAATGTGAATGGATATAGGAGTGGAGATAGGTAAAGGAAAAGATGGATGGACTGTGTGAAAGATGACATGAGTAAGAAAGGAGTGACTGCTGAGATGACGGCTGATAGAGGAGAGTGGAGGGAAAAAACCTGTTGTGCCGACCCCACATGAAGTGGGATAAAGGCAGAAAAATGGTGATGAACTCTATAGTTCATCACCATTTTCCTGCCTTTATCCCACTTCATGTGGGGTCGGCATTTTTTCTTCAGACTGATAGCATTCTCATTCTCAAAAAATCACAATTGTAACCTATTTGAAGTTTATTTATTCTCGACGTTATTCCTGGTTGCTCAGCTGCTTCATTTGTCATACTTTGACCTTTGAGAAAAAACTGTATGGAGGTGGAATGTTCCGCGAGCCGGCATGACGCTAATCCGAGCTGAGAGGCTCGGCGTCACAGCTCATGACAAACTATCTAGTTACCTGTATAAACATCGAAAATAACACAGATATTCTGCAGTTTTCTTTTAATACTGTACAAAATAAAGGGTCCTTTTTTCATTTTATTATAAACTAGCGGCCTGTCCCAGCTTCGCATGGGTGGTCATAAATTTTTTGAACATTTTAGGATAAACTTAGACCGTGGGTTCAAGCCTCGCGTCTACTTATTTCATACACTAGCGGCCTGTCCCAGCTTCGCATGGGTGGTCATAAATTTTTTGAACATTTTAGGATAAACTTAGACCGTGGGTTCGAGCCTCGCGTCTACTTATTTCATACATTTGCACGCCAGAGAGTGATATCGCACCCCGAGCGTGACCCGTGGACCCGTTAACGTTTTTAATTTCGTCATATCTTTTGAATGGAATGTCCGATTTTAAAAATTTAAGAAGTAATCTATAGGTATTGAAACCGTCTTAATTATGAAATGATTTATTTGGATAAGGATTAATACCAAGGTACAAATAAAGACCCTTTTCTAGCGGCGGCATTTCAATTAATTTTTTATAATAAAATAACACTTATTGTGACATAACTATAATAGTTAGACATATGCTGTCGCGACATTTTTTGTAGATGATGACGTGTTCTACAAAATCGTAGTACATTATTTTGTTCTATCATCAATAGTTTTCGCAGCGCACGCGATGTAAGGTTTTTGGTTTCCACCTTGGGTTACATTATTGGAGTTTTAGTAAGGATCCCTGATTTTTTTGAAAATATAATATAGCCTATGTTACTCAAGAATAATGTAGCATTCTAATGGTGAAAGAATTTTTGAAATCGGACCAGTAGTTTTTGAGCCTATTCGTTACATACAAAAATACAAAGCTTTCCTCTTTATAATATTAGTGTAGATGTAGAAAACTGGCTTGATAGATAGCGCTGATAGTGAGTTGCTTATTTATTTACTAAAATAATTTTACTATTTAATTTATTATGCAATAATAAAAAAACTTTATATTTCGGACAACATAAGTCCATAGCTGTAAGCCATGTAAATCCATAGGGTAAGCTAATCGAGACATAAAAATAAACACTGGCTTTATTCACAGAGTGATCTCACCAGAGTAACGGGACTTTTCCCGGAATCACTCTACGTATCAGGCTTGAATATATTATTGTATCGTCAACCAGCTATTTAATTTAAAATCCTGTCTCTACCCTATTCAGAGTCCATGTGATACTTACTTACACCTAACGCTATGTATATAACTGAAATAAACCATGTGTGAGCAATAAATTTATTATTGGATGGCTGCGTGTCCCAGCGGCTGTAGTACAGGCTGTGTCACAGCGCTACGGAAGTATTTGCAATGCATACTGCCGCTTCCGACTGTCTACTTACAGAGTCATTGATAAGTTAAGTCTTCCTGTTCGGATGCAGGAGACCAGCACATAACTCAACGGATAGGCTTGTGCATATCCGTAGGATGACGTAGGCATTGTCTGTGACGTATTTTTATACCACTTGCTTGATAGCACTGGTGGTCTAGTGGTAGCGGCCCCGCCATCCAATCCTAAGGTCGTGGGTTCGAGACCGGTCGTGCACCAATGGGTTTTCTGATCAAAAACGTATGTGCACAATATCAGTACTCTTAAACGGTGAAGGAAAACATCGTGAGGAAACCAGCATGTCGTAGAACCTAAAAAGTTCTATAGCATGTGTCAAGTTCTCGAAAGGAGCCTCTTGAGGCGCACTTAATCCTGCAATCCTTTCACCACACTATTTCGAAAGAAACTAGTGACACGACAAGAGAAGAGACCACTTGTAATGGAACCAGGTGAGAAGACGACTTCAAAGCTATTGCTTTGAGTTGTAGTTGAGAACTGCCAGGGATAAAAACGATTAGAAATAGCTGGCAGAGTCCTATGCCAAACCAGGGTAAACAGGCAGAAAAAAGAATCAGTTTCGTAGGCTCGTGTATGTCCTAGCAGTAAGTTTTTTTTTATGTGTGAGAATATTGTTCCTGCTTTCCTGCTCACCAAATTTTTGGAATCTTTTTGTATCCTAGGACACTCGGGCAGTTGAGACAAATCTTTTAATACCTCAATCATCAAAATCCATCCAGCCGTTTGGGTGCTACGTGGTAATGAAGAAAATATTGAAGGATAGATACATAGATACACGGCAAACACATAACCCGGTTGCCTTCGGCACTCGGGTAAAAACAGTACACGTCTGAATAAATGCTATTTGAATTATTTTTATTGTTATTATTAATGGAACCAGCAGATTGTCCAACTCTTTTTTGTAAGGATTATACATGCCTTGTTTTAAACTAGTTAAAGAGCATGCGGCCTGTGTCTCTTGTGTATTAAAACATCGTCTTGTTATAGGTACCTATAAAACAGATTTTACCTGTGGCGATCGAACCTATAGACTACAGCGCAGAAGGCAGAGCTACTACCAGCTCAGCTGTAAGGGTTGTCATAAGCTGAAAATAAGTCCAATAATTGAAAAAAAGGTAAGTCATCAGCTTGTTCACAAACAAAAAAGAAATGTACCTACTTGCCGGAGCGCCTTGTCTGCAACGGGTAACAAACGAAATGCCTTTTCCGGTACGTTTCACACAGCCTCTTTTCCATTTTCATTTGAACTTCTGAATAGAATACTGTCGTTTGCAGCCGTCCAATGGTTTTTTCTATTGTAATTTCTTTGATTTAAATTTTACGGCTAGATCCATCGCTGGGGCGTTTTACATCGACGTAAAACGCTTACGAGCTCGCTTTTATAGCTTCGAGGAAGAAGTGTTCGCGAATCGCAGAGGTTTTTACACTTTTATGGTAAGTACCTACTCATTGTATAGAGATAAATAAATACATACTAAATTAAACTCAACTAAAAAAGACAGACAGAGCAGCCACGATAGATATCCCCTCAGATCTCTTAGTACCAAATACTAACTCAAGATTCTAAACTCCAGTACTTTTAAATAATTAATTTAAGAGTATTATGTAAAGGGCTCGTCCGGGGAAGTACTACCGCCGCCGTTCCGAGTGGACAGAACTGCTAATTTGTAGAAATGTTCAATGTACTAGTATTTCAAGAATTAAAATTATATAAAAGTTACTACAATAGTTGTAATTTCTGAGATACCCTACACAACTTAACCTCAGATGTGCCATCTGCTTATTCCATAAACAAGAAGTATAAAAAACAAGTTGAATACTAGTAATACGCAACTCAAAAATACTCGACCTGCGGTGCAAAGCACTCTGACAAGAGAACAAATTAAATGTGGCTCGCACTGAACGTTGCATAACTAAGTTGAGCTTAGTTCTAGCCAGTGCGAAGTACTAGCCTTAGCTTTACTTGTAGACATAATAACTTATTTATACCATCACGTACCTACTCTACAAACACGAATTAAATTGAATCTTTCTAATGCATAATAACAGATAGTGACAGAAGTAACTTTTATAAGTACCTATAGGTACTAAGTACAAAAAGATCTTTATAAAATCCTATAAGTTACAATCCGAGTACCTAATAACTTTTGGGATATTTTGAAAATCTTTACGATTTCCACTTAAGTGTAGGTAAACACTCAAAAACGAAAAAATGTAACTTTACTTAGTTTACCAAAATATGTTGTCCTCCTAATAGAAGCGTCTTGTCCATGCACAAGAAGCACATCGTACCTATACACTAGCTTTAAGACGTTTCAAAGTGATCCTTGGGATTTTACCTTTAGACTTTGACTTTGACAACTTGTAACATAATACCTCAATAACCCCGGAAGCAGGGTATTCTATAGGTCATGGCGAACAACTTCAATTCTAAGACTTTTGAAATTTCGAGGTCTTTCATTCATGAAATGCCTCTGACGCCGTTTTTTTACCTTTAATAGTGAACTGTAGATAAATAGGTAACAGAACTGCCACCAATTAGTAAACGCAAATAACGTATCCACCAAGGTCTCGTACTACACATTACTACCCCTGGTTTTGCAAATTTCTGAGACAATATTAACTTAACTTTTGTATGGGAATTTCGAAAACGAAGTATTCAAACTTTGCACATGTCAAAGTATTCCAGTGCTTAGTTTAATCTCTTGGTATTTGGCCTTATAGGGGTATTATGTTACACGTTGTTATATGTATTTACAAAAAAACGTATGCAAGTATTAATTATTATTTACCTTTACAAGCTTTGCTTAGTTTGAGGTTAGATTGTGTGGAAAGTCCACTGATAATTAGATTAGATCATAAAATACTTTATTGCAAGAAAATAAAGTACAAAGGCGAACTTAATGCTATAATAACTTAATAAACATTTTCTTCCAATTAACCTTTGTGTTATGTAGAGTGCTCTATGAGATAAAATAAAAAAAACCTTTAAAAAAACAACAACTATAACTAAACCTACTCAACAAATATTTACCTACAGTACAAACATAAAAACAAATATGATACATACATACTATTAAATAACTATAAATATACTCCACTATACAACTATAAACATTTAATGTGTGTTCCGCGAATAAATAATTGCATTGTCATAGTTTGTTGGGCTAGCTCGTAGCAGACTTGCATTGTTTAATATTTGATCAGTGATTCTGCTCGGTTGAGACCAAGAACTCCCCAAACACTACCAAAGCTCTCGCTCACCGCTCATATTTCATGCTTTGACAAAAACTTTTGACTGCAGTTGTAGCTCCGACCAATTCGAGAGTTTATTGTGCAGGGCACTTACTCCAAGAACCCAAATATCGATATTTATTTTCGTGTTATCGCGAGAAAATCAGTTAGTATTTTAGTAACGGTGATTGGCTTGCAACCTGTCACGTATGGAATACCAACAACTGCAAAATGTGGGTATGAGCCAAAATAAGTATAAAGTTTGGACGTAACTCTGACTACTCCTCTTAAATATCCTACCGTGCCTGGGAATCAAAGTTGTGATGGAAACAGCTTCACGACGTTTCAGTTTAATGCTCTTCAATATAAAAAAATACTAGACAAACATGAACTATCACATAAGGTCTAATAGTGCGATTTTAGTAAAGTAAACACACTATCTTGCGCCGCGTTGTATGATTACTATAATCCTAGGCCTATGTAATACGCTTAGAGTGTATGTGTAGGATGTCGATTCTCTAAACAACATCACGGGAAGTGTTACCTAGATCGTAGATCCACGCACACTTCGATTACAAGCTTCGCCTTACTCACGTTGGCATTCCACTCGTCAAACACTTACGGATCGCTAGTGATTTTATTTATTTAGGATTGCCAACAAAAGATACACAAAAAAACAATATTCTATACAGTGTATATTATAGCAAATGCTCTTTCAATTATAGGCAACCATACATATAGAATAGATAAGAATAGATAACAGTGGGTACTGCGCGAACCAATGTTTCTATTATCTACCTACTTGCTTTTTTATAAATGTTGTTTTTGGTCCAACTGACCCTTATAAGTTTATCAAATGAAAGAAAGTTATTGTTTTTACCTTCTTACTAATTATGCATGCAGTAAAGTCCTAATTTTAATTTGAAGATGTTTACATATCAAATTAAACTTACTATTATTGTGCTTATTTTGTCCTTAATGTTCTTAATGTTTGTTATGTTCAGGCTTGTGTTTTTTATATATGCTAAATAAAATTTTATTCTATTCTATTCTATTAAGGGCCGGTTTCACCATGCTCTGTTAGATTAACAAAGGATTAAAGGGCCGCTAAATATGTCAAAATGTACGCGTTTGACAGCTAAGGTTAGATTTAACGGTCTTTTAATCCTTGATTAGTAACTAAAAGAGCATGGTGAAACCGGCCCTAAAAAGTGTAACAGCTCGAGTCAGTGCCAGCATCGACACAAACCTTACTAGGTTTCACGATGTTGTAAAATGAATACTGTAATTATTGATTTAGTTAAATAAATAGAAAAAAAAGACATGTTCCATTCCTAATCATTTCAATGATGTGATTGGCGAATACATTACAGAATGCCAAATTGAAGACATTCTGGATTCCGAGGTCACTTGGGCGAGTGTTATTGATGTAATCGCACCGCCGGAGTATTTCTGTAGCGCAATACGTGAAACAAAATGCGTCTCGTGAGACTCTAGGTTAGCTAATACATTACCTGTGCGCTAGGTATGTTTCGACCTACGCAGTCCAAAATGGCACAAAGTTTGACAGATGGAAGGTTATGGTTACGTTTATTTCTGTAGGTAAGCCTTATTTACTTACCAAATGGACTCTGAAGGCGCAGAGCGCTCATAAGCAAATGACAGGTTAAATATACATATATATATTTATATACCTTACCCACTAACCCGCCGACGTTTGCCTTCACCTACCTTATACGCCAAAATTAGGGCCTACAAAAACAATGGAATCGCACACAGGCAAGGTAAATTAAATTTTGAAGCCGAACCCCCTATAAAACATTCACGCGACACAGGGCTGAGTTATAAGCAAGGGGCGGGAAACCTATTAGAATCAGTAATGAGAAAACCCGTAGAAGACATAGCATATAGCTCGCAGAATTAGCAAGTTGAAGGGGCAGGTGATATAGCTCGTAGAACTGACTGAATAAGGGTTCTTGAATGGTGATCACGAACTGGAAGATGAAGCGAGGGACAACCTCCTACCCGGAAGACCGACGACATCGTGAGGATTGCGGGTAGTCGGTGGGTGGACAAGGCACAGAATCGTTTCTACAGAAAATGTACAGGTAGGTAACCTATGTCCAGCAGTGGACTTCTTCAGGCTGATGATGATGATGATAAAGATACATCATGGTCTTGCTTTTGCAGACTTATCACAACATAATATCTACAAATTATTTAAGCAGGAAATTGATTTCGATATTGAAATAAGAAATGAAAAGAAGTGCTACGGCGTAGAGCTACGCCGTAGCCGTAGTAAATGTTTCTGTGTTAGTAGAATCAAAACTGCAAGGCGTGTTTTGGCTCAACACTTTTGCTTTCATCTTACACCAACCACCAAAACCCCGTCAAAAATATAAACAGTGTCTTTATCCCGCCGACATAAAGCTCAAAACCCAACAGTAAACACCTAACGAGTATTTGATTTGCCGTTTCAATGTTACATTTTGTGTCGCTTCGATTCAGACCAAATACATTACAGCACATTCATCATAGCGGGACCATTTTGAATGATTTGTTGAATAATACGGGAGCTGGGTCGTGTAGTGTTTGTTTTAGATACCTATGTTGGCTTTAACTATACCTGAGCGTATTGTTTCGAACTAGCTTCTGGGCGCGGCTTTGTTTACCCAGATAAGAAGTGTTATTTCAGCACTTTGCATTAACAATAGTGATCATTTAAATTCGACTTTATGTACGGTAAGATAAAGAATAAAATACAACCACACAGTATTACTGTTTTATTTTGACGCCAATCTACCTACCAATCTACCTACCTACCTATCATAAACTTGTATTTTTTGAATTCCTATTATATTTGGCTTGCTGTGCGGGAAAAAATAAAAAACATGAAGTCGATTAAAAAATATATTATTAACGTATAAAAACTCAGATTCAAAATACATCGACTGTGATTTCTTACAAACTAGTATATCACAGAGACGCGTAACTTACTGAACGGTCGACATGGAAATGGGACAATGCGAGCTAACGAATAAACAGGTTTAATAACGTCATTTATAACAAATAAGTCAATGGTGTTGATTCTGTTGTTGCATTAAGGCGATGACAACTGCTAATGAACCTCTCGCTCGCACTGTTCAATATAATATTTATGCTGAACTATGTGCAATGTGATTGCACACAACTTGGTTGATTGCGATTTTTCAGAAAATAGTTCAGTGAATTTTTATTACAAAATGTGCGAGCGAGAGGCACATTAGCACTTGTCTTCGCCTTAATTAGACAGCGCTAATGTTAGCCGCCTTCGTTTTTTTTACAATTTTTAAGAAAGAGACTGCAACATTTTAAGTGCTGTCAAATTAAGATAGTTTAAGGGCCGGTTTCACCATGCTCTGTTAGATTAACAAAGGATTAAAGGGGCGTTAAATATGTCAAAATGTACGCGTTTGACAGCTAAGGTTAAATTAAACGGTCTTTAAATCCTTAGTAACTAACAGAGAATGGTGAAACCGGCCCTAAGGATAATAAACAATTTGACGCTTTTAGTCAGCACGTAAATTGGTGCTACGTAATTTGACGTTAATATACCCGCAACTTCATAGAACAATAATAACTGAAATTTAGCGTAACCAAAATAGGATCTTTCATATTTGACACAAATGTATATTTCGTTTGTTAGCAGCGACAACAGAATCGGCATCAAAGAACATCAAAGAAACATTGTTTCCATAAGGCATTGATAATGTAAAAATAAGTTATATTAAATACAAATGGTCAGTGTTGAACGCTATATACTATCAAAAAACCCCAATGAGAATTCTATAACATTTGTCAAGTGCTCGAAAGGAGCCTCTTGAGGCGCACTTAAAATCCTTTCACCACACTGTTTCGAAAGAAACTAGTGGACACGACAAGAATGAGAATTGTTTTGACTAATTGCCCGTAGTCTGTTCCCGGGAGTCTAGACAAGATCCACTTTCTGTATTCAGAGCACGCCTGCGGAAAGATAAATTGTATGAAAATGACATTCGTTTGGCGTGAGCATCTGTCAAGTTAATGTCTTTTTCATATTTCAATACGTCGCAAATAGAAAATGTCTAGATCTTGTTCATGATAAATAATAGGGCGAGATATTTGAAATAAATTCATAAAAAAAATTACAGTAACTAAACGTCAAATATACAACGTGTAACATAATACCCCTTTAAGACCAAAGAACAAGAGATCAGACTAAGCACTGGAATACTTTGACGTATGCAAAGTTTGTATACATCGTTTTCGAAATTCCCATACAAAAGTTAAATTAATATTGACTCAGTAATTTGCAACAACCCTGATAATGTGGACGTGACCTTGGTGAAGTTTCGTTACCTATTTTATCTACAGTACACAATTAAAGGTCAAAAAACTGCTTTAAATAGGGCTGCGTCATGTTGTGTTAGTTGCATTTTGGCGGAAAGTTTAAGAGGCATTTCATGAATGAAAAACTTCGAAATTTCAAGTCTTATATAAATAGATGTTCGCCATGACCTGTAGAAGGGTATGCCTCCGGGGTTATAGGGGTATTATGTTACACGTTGTATAATGTTTAAACATTATTGATTATTTAAATAAAATCACAAAGACTAGTATTAAAGGTAACTTCAGAAAGAGATATGTATATTAATATTATTAGTAATAGGCAAAAGAAATAAATACACAAAATTATACCTTGAATGTCCAATACTTATATTCTACGAGCGGCCGTTAGTAAGACTACGAGCCGTCGTCCTTCGAATCGTCCGCACATCTTATTGGCTGATTTAACATTGACAGTTTACACTAGCCAATCAGAGAGACTTGTGTAAACTCTATCATTACTGATTGGCTAATGTCTTCTTATGAAGACGTCGTTTCGTATGACGACCAACGGATTTTCGTAGGTTATATGTAGGTACTGGGCATTAAAGCCTATATCTACGTTTTAAATTCGCTGTCTCTTTTTGTCATTACCAATTAGTAAGAGATGGCAATAGTTTACGCATTGTTAATTTTTTGACCTATTTTTATAAGGACGATAATTTAGTGTTGTTACGGCCGGTTTCTCAAATGTCAAGTCACTCGCCATTTCAGCTATTACATCGAATTAGATAGAGATAGCAAGTGACTTGACACATCCTATTAGTTTTGATCGAGCTTTCAGAAACCAGCAGTTATTTTCTTATTAATAAGATTCTGTCATTTCGACAGCCTATCTTGCCAGTGTCAAAAAAATTATATAAACTTAAAGAATTGCATTACTAAAAAGTCTCAAAATACAAAAGCGCTTATCAAAGCAAGTGCACACGGTACGACCAAAACAACAAAAAACTGCATAAATTTGCATCAAACCAATTAGAAGCGGTTTAAAGCGGTTTTTGTTGGAGCGTGCGATAGAAGCGTTTTTGTGCACGCTCGCTTTGAACTACAGTTCTAAATTTCGTTTGCTTTTGGTATTAAAACTGAGTAGATGAGAAACTCAACACACATTCCAGTATCGATTTTTCTGCTTTTTATCTTTTTTCTACGTAGTGTCATGTTTTTACGGGTTTATGTGAGTGTTTATGTAGGTAAAATAAAAATCCACGCATTGGTAGCCTTAACAGCTCAGTTGGTAGTAGAGTCTAACTTCTGAGCTGTTAGCCGTGGGTTCGATCCCTACCGAAAACATTTGCGTAATTAACATTGTTAGTTGTTCTCTGTTTAAAGTGTTGCAATACTTGGGTTTAAAACTTCAGGAGGCTAAAGTACCCATCAATAAGAATAACTTTTTCTAAGGAACCAACACTGTGAACGCGAAATAAAAACAGCTGTTTCATACATTTTAGCCAGGTAGGTATTGAACTTTTGTATGAAGCAGCTGTTTTTTTTTTCGCGTTATAGTGTTGGTTCCTTAGAAAAGGTTATTCATATTGATGGGTACTTTAGCCCCCTGAAGTTTTAAACACAAGTATTTACTTGTGTTTAAAACACACCTTGTTTACTTACATGACAATTATGTATTTACAAAAATATTTATAGGTGAGTATTATATCAGATGTATGTGTCCCATAGTACAAGCTTTGGTTAATTTGGGCCTATATCTGTGTGGATTGTCCACGAATATTTTTTTATTTACTTCTACTACTACCAAATGTATACTACTACCCAGTTTCAATACCGAGCATACACAAATCTGAGTAGATTTTAGATAAAGTTTTGAGAAGGTAGTTAATTTTCATCAATAAATTATTTTGATTTCAATGCAAAAATGGCTACAGTCGCGTTAAACTCTCGCTGCAGACTCGGTCATAACATACCGGAACGAGACAGCAATATTGCTCCCTCTCTCTCTCGCACTTAGGAGAACAGACGATCTTTCTGTTTAAGCGTGTGGTAAGGTGATTTATGACCGAGTTTGCAGCGAGAGTTTAACGCGACTATAGTCAACGGATCTCGTAATAATAAGAAATATTTTTGTTTAAAATTCCTAGTAAATTTATTAAAGCATAAACTGAATGCTTTAATATAATTAAAAAAACTATAGTTTCTAGATGAATAAATGTCTGATTTCTGTTTAAAACGAATAATATAAAAATTACTACAAAGAAAAATATTTTAACTTAATTCATTCATTATCCTAAGCTCTTTGCATCTTCAAACATTCAAAGGGAGTCTGAAAGAGGTTACTTTCAGCGATAAGACCGCCCTTAATACAGTGTTTTCTGTTTTGTTTGGTGAAATCCTACTATACTAATATTATATAATGTTAAGTTGTAAGTTAAAATTATTTCTGATTAATTAAACTAAGATAAAATTAAATAGTAATAATAATTGTGACACAATCACGCCGTAACGTCTGGACAGATTTTGATGCAACTTGGAATAAATATAACCCGTGACCTAATAAAACAAATAGGCTATTTATATTAGTATAGTCAGCATCAGAAGTCAATGTCATTATCAGGATTTCTAAATTGTTTCAAACCTTAATTCTCAAGCAAAATTTGATAAAGATTATAAAACAAGCTAGTTTTCTTTAATTTCACTATATAAACTTATCTGACTTATATTTAACTTTGACGTTGACTGTACCACACGAAAAAATAAACTATCAGAAAGGTGATTACGTAACTTTGTTGCAATCAGTTTCTATATGAAACCAATAAGTATATAACAATATGAAAGTTTTGCGATTATCCATCAATAGAAACACCAGTTGTAATCTAACTTTGTTAGCAACTGCAGCTAATATGTAACCGCATAGCCGTCATATTTACTTAGTACAAACCGAAACTGATTGAAACTGATTGCAACAAAGCTACGTAATCACCAGGGGTCGGAATAGGTAGAGTTTTTAAGTACCAAATGACGTCAAATACGCTACTACGAAATCTAAATATGGATATGCCTTTTTTAATCCCCGTGTCGGAAACGATTCGGGTTCGAAATAAAATGTGGTAAAAACTGTCATTTCCCATTGAAAACCTTTTCGAATTTTTAAAATAGCCTTGCTGTATGTTTAACGTGTAACGCTACTTAGTTTGTGTTTAACATAGGAAAAAAGAGTTTTAGAAGACAATAATATCATCAGGTGGGCCATATGCTTGTTCCATCAGCTAGTTGTATATAAAAAACCCATAAGTTTCATCAATTTTTATTAATCCCCAATTCCGGGTTTAAAAGGCATATCCATGTTAAGATTGCGTAGGTAATTTTACGTCATTTGGTACTTAAAAACTCTACCTATTCCGACCCTTGCTTATTACAAACAGAGATTGAAACTGATTGCAACAAAGTTACGTAATCACCCTGCAGAACCCCGAGTCCGATTTTTTTTTGTATTTGTTTTAAACAGTTTACTTTTAAAAACCTGAACCCTTTACCCTACATGTGTTCCCACCTCCTGCCGACAGGTCGCTAGTTGCGCGCCTCGACCGCTAGGGGCGCTGTCGACTTGAGCTCCACTATGAACGGACCCTCTTGCGCCGGGTTGAATGTAGATGTCGTTAGTGTGTACCGACCCGCGGGGAGAGAGGGCAGCTCTAGCACGCAGAAACCGGACCTGCAAAAACATACATACATACGTACAAACATACATACATTTTACGTACCCTCCGTAGACCTAGACACGTCTTAAGTGATCCAGATGACGCGGTCACATCCGATAACGCGACTCATCGAACCCGGACACAAGCATACTACAACCCTACACAACCCCTCCGGAGGGGTTGAAGACGCATTCCCCGTTAACGCCCCTTCTGGGCGAAGAATCTCTCCGACATATTCTCTCTTCCCCGGCAACAGCCCAAGCCGAGGACCATACCTAAGTGGTGCCCTTGTGTTTGTTGCCAAAAAAACCCTTTTGTATGGCAGAGCGCCTTCTGCGCTCGCTAGTGGTCCAGTTAAGCTATCGGCAATCGTCATACGATTATACCAGCATTTTAGTCCATTCGAAAAAAACATACATTTTATACCGACCTGTAAGAAAATACAAAAACATACATACATACGCACAAACATAGATACATTTTACAACAAAAAGTATAGAGCTTAAGTAAATAAAGAAATAACATTCTAAAGCAGAAAAAAGCTAAAGTTGGTGTGTTTTTAAAGTCAGTCAAAAACTACAAGATTTGTTTAAATTATGTTGACTTTGCAGCTCTGTATGAAATAGGTTCAAAACTGCCATCTCCAAACAAGGTACATTGGCGTATTCTGGTGTAAGCTTATTGTGTTTGGGTTAGAAGTTAAAATCCTGTCTTTATTCATTTGAATCCCAAAATTACATCTTTCGTCCTATAAAATGGGCGATCCTTAGATCCCCTAGATTATAGACGCGAACTGGCGCCTACGCCAGTTCCTCGTGATCAAATTCTAGACCAGGCAAGAAACTGACGGCTAGGCTACTTGCGTTTTTTTTTCTATGATAAATAAATAAATATTGGTGGACTTTCCACACAACACTGTCTAGCCCCAAACTAAGCTATTGCTTGTAATATGGGAACCAGATAGCTGATACAATACATAAATACTTTTTTTTGTAAATACATACTTATCCTACTAATATTATAAACGCAAAAGTTTGTAAGTATGGATAGATGGATGTTTGTTACTATTTCACTTAAAAACTACTGAATGGATTTTTATGAAACTTTACAATAATATAGCTTATATATCAGAATAACACATAGGCTACAACTTATAAAGATATTGTGTGATCCTGCGCAGACGAAGTCGCGGGCACCAGCTCTCTGTCTGGGTGACAAACATCTATGTACATCACACAAATGTTTGTTCTCGGTGGGATCGAACCCACGGCCTACGGCGCAGAAGGCAGAGCTACTACCAACTGAGCTGTGAAGGCTGTCAATGATCATTTTTATAATTATGATAATTAATTATTAAAATAATAATTTACCTATAAGGTCCAGAAGATTCCTTCAAAAACGGCGCGGTAACGCTCGGATCGTCCAAAGCCTCCACCCTCGCATCCACCCCTAGTTGGTACTGCTTGGGACCCTTCAGTTCGACCACCACGTGACACCCTCCCCTGCAGTCGGGGACGGTGAGGGTAAACTTGGGGTTGTTGGGGTAAGTCGCGCGATGGTTCTCGCAACCGCCCGCTGTTCGCTCGGACCATTCGCCTTTTATCTGTGGTAAGAACATATAAAAGAATGGAATAAATATAAATATTGGTGGACATTCCACACAGCACTATCTCGCCCCAAACTAAGCCAAAGCTTGTGATATGGGAACCAGATAGCTGATACTCTACTTATATACTTTTTTTTGTAAATATATGCTTACAATATTATATAACATCCAGACAGAGAACAAACATCTATGTTCATCACACAAATATTTGTTCTCGGTGGGGATCGAACCCACGGCTTACGGCACAGAAGGCAGAGCTACTACCAACTGAGCTGTGAAGGCTGTGGAATAGAAGAACAGAAGATTTTTTTATTCGACACACAAACACGGGTACAGCATCACATAACAAGAAAAAAATCTAATTATAATAAACAGATTAAACATTAAATAAAACATAAAAAACATATAATAGACAGATGATTAGAGGAAAATTTAAAAATAATGGAATAAAATAGCATTAAATACAGTAATCGATAAGATTAGTAAAGCTCTTTGTGTGTGGCTCGTCCGGGGAAGTACTACCACCACGCCTTTTTCTGCCGCCAAGCAGAAACGCTGTGTTTCGGTTTGAAGAGTGTGGTTGCCGGTGTAATTACAGGCACATGAGGCTTAACATCTGTATGCCTCAAGTTGATGGACGCAGGGCAGTGCATCGTGGGGCACGTTTCTATCGTGCGTGACTTGCGAGGCAATACTTTGTCATAGGGGATGGTTACCACTTAACATCAGGTGGGCCATCTGCTTGTTTTATCAGCAAGATGTATAAAAAAATGCACTGGTGGTCAGTCGTGGATTCAAAACCGGTCGTGCAACCACCATGAATTTTTCAGCTCAAAAATGAATATGCACAGTGCCACTACTCTCAAACGATGAAGGAAAAAGTGAGGAAAGAGAGGTCAAACCATCTCTTTGAGGCGCACTTAAAATTTACATTACACAATTTTTAAGTTATAATATTACTAACAAATACACCTATGGACAAAGTATGAATTAAATAAATAGAATGAAATGCCTTGTTATTAAATGTTTAAAAAAAATCGTTATTATTGTTATTAAAAAAATTTAATATTTTGTTATTATTTCGAAAGAAACTAATGACACGACAAGAAGAACCAGCTAGAGATATTGGACCTTCCGCAGACCAGCTAAGGTCCAAAATAGTTCGGCAACTCACCGTTCTGCTATGCGGGTAGTTTTGTAACTTATTCAGCGTGAATGGACAAGTCGCGTACGCCCGTAGCGTGTAGAATATCGTTCTAGTCTTCTCGTATTGTGACACTACTAGTGTGTACTTGCCGCCGGTTGTTTCTGTAGTTTGAATCTTACAGAGGTAGTGCGGGCTGTTGATCCTTACGCCGTCTATGTAAGGTTCAG
This sequence comes from Chloroclysta siterata, assembly GCA_932294275.1. Lineage (NCBI taxonomy): Eukaryota > Metazoa > Arthropoda > Insecta > Lepidoptera > Geometridae > Chloroclysta > Chloroclysta siterata. Next base: position 23,768,535 of record OW028592.1, on the reverse strand, counting down.
GATCGTCTGGCAAAGAAACATATTTGATATACTTTTTTTTTATACAACTAGCTGATGGAACAAGCAGTTGGCCCACCGGATTATAAGTGGTAACCATCACCCATAAAAAAGCACTGCCTCGAAAGTCACGCACGATAGGAACGTGCCCTACGATGCACTGCCCTGCGTCCATCAACTTGAGGCATACAGATGTTAAGCCTCATGTGCCTGTAATTACACCGGCAACCACACTCTTCAAACCGAAACACAGCGTTGCTGCTTGGCGGCAGAAATAGGCGTGTCAAAGTCAAAGTCAAAAGGTATTTATTCAATAAAATCACAAGGATCACTTTGAAACGTCTTAAAGCTAGGTGACTGTAGGTGCCAGTTCCACGCGACCAAAGCCTAGTGGTGGTAGTACTTCCCCGGACGAGCCCAAAAAGAGCTCTACTACTCTCCACACAGCACTATCTCGCCCCAAACTAAGCCAAAGCTTGTGATATGGGAATCAGATAGCTGATATACTACTTATATACTTTTTTTTGTAAATACATACTTATAATAATATATAACACCCAGCCAGAGAACAAACATCTATGTTCATCACACAAATGTTTGTTCTCGGTAGGGATCGAACCCACGGCCTACGGCGCAGAAGGCAGAGCTACTACCAACTGAGCTGTGAAGGCTAGTATAGCTATTGACTTCTAGTGAGTAAAAAGGGTTCTATGGACTTTGTAAAAATACTACTTACAAGGATAATAAACTCTCTTCCCGTTGTTTTTATACACCAAAAGCGTGATGTACTCCTTGTTATTGCTGAAGTCTTCGATCCTGGTGATGTGTCTCGTGAGGAGTAGCCACACGGCGCCTTTTCCTTGCACGTGGAGGGAAAATTGGGGGTTCTCACCGATGTTGTAGGCATCTTTCGCTGGACCGTTACCAGCTTCCCATTTTCTGTAAGATTCAGATTTATTTATTTTTTATTCCATGACCATAACATACGGTACACTTAGAAGGACCAATCTTACATGACATAATGACATATTTTTTTTTTTTTTTTTTTTGCCACTCACGAAAGAGATAATCTATCTAAAGAGTATTATAGCTCTTTGTGTGTGGCTTGTCCGGGTTACCACTTAACATGAGGTGGGCCATCTGCTTGTTCCATCAGCTAGTAGTATAAAAAAAATTGTAAGTACTGTCAGTAGGTACCTAAATATAATATTGAGAAATTAAAACTAAATCAAATTCTCGGACCTTTTTAACATCACTGTACTTAAATAGGCATCATGATATTTACGAAACGATTCAAAAAAATAAAGGCAAGGTGCTATAAAACAGTGAAAAAAAAAAGTAGGCGTAGTGCGAATAATAAATATTTTACTTGAAGAGTGCTCTTAAATTAAATCTAATTAACTGCATAATAACTAGAGATCGGATATTCGGATGAATATTAACCTAAAGTTGAGATGTTGGCTATTATGGAAAGCACTTTTTATCGAAAAACCCCGGGGTCTCGGGAAATTAAAACTAAGCTTTTGTCTAAAAATCCCGGGATCCCAGGAAATTCAAATTTAAGTGACACGAATGACATTCATGTAATTGTAATTTGGGGCAATTATTGCCCTGTTGCAACGTAATATGCCCCTCGGGGCCCAGAATCACCTCCTTTCGGCTTAGTACACATGTAACGTGGCACCCTGTATACATCCGAATATTTATGCAATCCCGGGATTTTAATTTTAATAAAAGTATCCTAAGAAGCCGCTTCCATAATTTGTTAGCCAAAAATTTACTTTAGGTAAATATGCATCCGATTATCCAATCTCTAACAATAACTTACTGATGTATACAGTAGGTGAATTCAAAGAGAGCCGGGTTCCAGTTGAGGTAGAATACATCGAAGAAGCTTAGAATACTGCTGTAGTCTATCCAGAATACTCCGTTGTCGTATTGCGCTGCGCTGTAACAAAATACTTATCAAAATCTATCAAAACCAAAATGGTATTTACACAGTAAATTCATCGAGATCACTTCTTTTTTTATACAACTTGCTGATGAAACAAGCAGATGGCCCACCTGATGTTAAGTGGTAACCATCACCCATGACAAAGCATTGCATCGCAAGTCACGCACGATAGGAACGTGCCCTACGATGCACTGCCCTGCGTCCATCAATTTGAGACATACAGATGTTAAGCCTCATGTGCCTGTAATTACACCGGCAACCACACTCTTCAAACCGAAACACAGCAACGCTGCTTGGCGGCAGAAAAAGGCGCGGTGGTAGTACTTTCCCGGACGAGCCCTTCACAAAGAGCTCTACTACTCTTAAAATGTATGTATGTAGTGTACGAGTATGTACTTATGCACTATGTACGTACTAGTCACTGGGGATAAAGAAAATTCTAAAATGGTATACATTTTTCGGTCTCTCTCTCTTGTCGTGTCACTAGTTTCTTTCGAAACAGTGTGGTGAAAGGATTTTAATTGCGCCTCAAGAGGCTCTTTTCGGGCACTTGACTCATGTTATAGAACTTTTACGGTTCTACGACATGCCGGTTTCTTTACGGTTTTTTCGGTTATTCAGCCTAAGGTCACCTGTCTGGCGAATAGTTGAGTTCGCTCCGCAGTTTTTGCGTCCAATGCACCGTGTCCAGTTCCGAGTAGTTCCCTCGCCAGCGGAGGTGGGACCACGGATTCTTCAACTTGAACAGCTTCACGCCCTGTAAACAACATTATTACTAAGATTTTTATATAATCAACTGTCCTTAATTTTTTTTTGGTAGTTACAAAATAGGTGTATAGAAAGGAACATTGAGTATACTTATAATAATAATATTTATTACTAGCTGGTGCCCGCGACTTCGTCTGTGCAGGAGTAGTATTTTGAGTAGCTTATATCAGCGTGGCGTAGTACATGTGTGTAACTCTAGCGGTTTTGGCAGTGCACGCCAGAATCGCTCGCAGATGGTAGATTTTTTCCTACTTGCTTGATACTTATTGTCATATTTTGGACGATTCACACAATATCTTTATAAATTGTAGCCTATGTGTTATTCTGATGCATAAGCTATGTTATTGTAAAGTTTCATTAAAATCCATTCAGTAGTTTTTACGTGAAAGAGTAACAAACATCCATCCATACTTACAAACTTTCGCGTATATAATATTAGTATGATTATTACTAGAAATACTAGAGGCATCTTTCTTAATATAATACTCACATCAACACTCCTAACATCCAGCACGGCGTACGCATGCGTAGCGACCAGGCCGGTCCGCTCCGCGTCCGGGTCGCTTAGCTCGCCGGTGGCGACGCTCGCCAGCACCTCGCCGCGAGCCAAGCGAGCCCGCAGCGTCTCGAACAGCGAGTCGGCGTTGAAGTCTGCCTCGCCGGGCCGGATGGCGCAGCGCTCCGGGATCCAGCCCGTTAGCGCGTGTAGGTCGATGTTCTGAGGGTACATTTATATTTTATATCCTACTAATATTATAAACGCGAAAGTTTGTAAGTATGGATGGATGGATGGATGGATGTTTGTTACTCTTTCACGTAAAAACTACTGAATGGATTTTAATGAAACTTTACAATAATGTAGCTTATATATCAGAATAACACATAGGCTACAATTTATAAAGATATTGTGTGACTAATCCTGCGCAGACGAAGTCGCGGGCACCAGCTTTTTTATAATAAATAAAAAATAAATATTGGTGGACTTTCCACACAGCACTATCTAGCCTCAAACTAAGCCAAAGCTTGTAATATGGGAACTAGGTAGCTGATATAATAAATTATTTACTTTTTTTTGTAAATACATACTTATAATATATAATCTATAAACATCTATGTTCATCACACAAATTTTTGTTCTCGGTGGGGATCGAACCCACGGCCTACGGCGCAGAAGGCAGAGCTACTACCAACTGAGCTGTGAAGGCTGTCAATAATGTTTTTTAATTATTTTTTGTTGATTTTTTCTCGTTTTGTCTTTTAAATCTCTTGTTGCACTTGCCTACATAAATTCTTATACCTGATTGTGTATATTGTGTGTTCTTGTGGCAGATAAATTCTGATTGATGATTTTGTTATCCTATTGATGACCAATATTGGTTTTAGTTTATACTATTTCACATTTACACACTTACATAATATCAATGTTAATAATAAATTCTAATACGCAAGCGAAGACACGAGCGGCAGCTAGTAGACAATAAATTATACTCACACTATTTGATCCAGGGAAATCATAGCCCCCCATCACTTTCATATAGGCCTTCTCTAGCAGCGACACCCAAAACTCGTTCTTGTTGTTTGAGAACGAACAGAGAAGGCGGCCATACTTGCTGTAAGGCAGCCGGTCGTCGATTATTACCTATAAATAAAATAATTTAATTATTTTATAAATTACTTTAAATAAATTACTCTGTGCACTCGTAGCCAAGAAAACTTAAAAGTGAATGAATTGAAACCAACACTTTCCTTATTTCAATACATCTAGCTGATAGAACAAGCAGATGGCCCATCTGATGATAAGTGGTAACCATCACCTACAACAAAGCATTTCCTCGCAAGCCACGCACGATAGGAACGTGCCCTACCATGCACTGCCCTGCGTCCATCAACTTGAGGCATACAAATGTTAAGCTTCATGTGCCTGTAATTTCACCAGCAACCACACCCTTCAAACCGAAAAAAAGAAATGATGCTTTGCGGCAGAAATAAGCATTATGGTAGTACTTCCCCGAACGAGACCTTCACAAAGAGCTCTACTACCTGATGGTAAGTGGCCACCGTCGCCAATAAACACTTGCTGCCTCTCTCTTCTCTCTCTTGTCGTGTCACTAGTTTCTTTTCACCACACTTCGAAACAGTGTGGTGAAAGGATTTTAAGTGCGCCTCAAGAGGCTCCTTTCAAACACTTGACACATGTTATACAACTTTTTAGATTCTACGACATGCCGGTTTCCTCACGATGTTTTCCTTCACCGTTTAAAAGTACTGGCATTGTGCACATAAATTCTTGAACAGAAAAACTCATTGGTGCACGACCGGTTTTGAACCCGCGACCTTAGGATCGGAAGGCGGGGCCGCTACCACTAGACCACCAGTGCTCTCCTTGCCGCCTATTGCGTTATTGCTTTTGAGTTTTACCTTTCTTCGTACGCCGTTAAGATGTAGCTTCACCATGTACTTTCCGAAAGGGTTGTAGACCGGCTCCTTATTTTTATTCTTGGGGTAAATGATGGAGGTGATGATTTTCTTGTTGAATCGTTTCTCATACAATGCGCTGACAGCCAGAGATGCGACAAACGAACAGTCCGACACTACCTGTTAACATAAAGATCGGGTTATATTATGATAGTAGAGTTATTTGTGTGGCTCGTCAGGGACTACTACCATGCCTATATCTGCCGGCAAGCAGCGTTGCTGTTTTTCAGTTTGAAGGATGTGGTTACATGATATGTAGTTCTATCTGTATGCCTCAAGTTGATGGACGCAGTCCAGTGCTTCGTATGGTACGTTCATATCGTGACTTGCGAGGCATTGCTTTGTTTTAGATGGTTAACACTTATTATCAGGTAGGCCATCTGCTTGTTACATCAGTACTTAGTAAAAAAAAAGTTTGGGGAGTTTTGGTGGCAGTCAATATGATTTTGGCAGGAATATTGGTGACTGCAGTGTTGGTGTTAAGAACTTGGAAGTTGCTCCTGCTTTTCCCTTTGTGAGTTTCCTAAGTATACTCTTAGGGCATCCACATATAAGTGATAGAGGCGTCTTATTCTACTACTAATACAGTCAAGTAATAAACCTGGATCAGATAACGGACATTTTAGAGAAAGGCCAGGTCAAGAGTACCCTAAACCGACGAGCATGTATGAAGAATGTTATGAGAGTGCATGAAGCGAAAGAGGTATGTAAGGATCGTAGCAAGTGGAAATCCGTGGTCTCTGCCTGCCCCTATGGGAAACAGGCGTGATTTTATGTATGTATGTATGTAATACTTACAGTCTGCTTAATACTAAAGCAGTCAACATGATCTCCCACAATCATTTTAGGGTCTGCACAGATCTCATGCGGTCGGATCCAGCTGTCAAACTCCTTAGCCTGCTTTCCTGACAGCTTCAGCTCACTGGCTCGGTCTTCAAAGGGGATAGCATATTGGAACTTCTCCGATAAGTCCACATCCATGAACGGTAGGAAGCAGTTGTTGTTTATATTGGATGTTTGACGGAGCACCTCCTTCTCTTCTTCCGAGTATGTGTGCTTACCGCTCACTTTTAAATGCACACTTTGCTCCCTTTGTAGCTGGACCCGATTGGGCGATACTCCTGTGAGTTAAGAAATAGTCAAAAGATTTGTTCGAATGACAAGGTTAACTTAAATTACCCAAGCAAGAGTGAGATATCTTATGACCAGGGGTCGGAATAGGTAGAGTTTTTAAGTACCAAATGACGTAAACTTACCTACGCAATCTTAACTATATATGCCTTTTAAATCCGAAATTAAGGATTAATAAAAATTGTTTCCTAAAACTTATGGGTTTTTTTTATACAGAGCTAGCTGATGGAATAAGCAGATGGCCCACCTGATGTTAACATTGATATTATTGTATTATAAAACTCTTTTTTTCTATGTTAAACACAAACTAAGAAGCGTTACACGCACAGCAAAGCTATTTTAAAACATTCGGAAAGGTTGCCAATCGGAAACGTCAGTTTTTATCACAATTGATTTCAAACCCGAATCGTTTCCGACACGGGGATTAAAAAAGGCATATCCATATTTAGATTTCGTAGTAGCGTATTTGACGTCATTTGGTACTTAAAAACTCTACCTATTCCGACCCCTGCTTATGACAAGTATTTTTTATTTAAAAGGATATTATTTCATTGTTTGAATATATTTTTGGAAACAATAAAAACATTTGTATTTGTATACCACTTCTACACGATCACAACTAATAAGACGTCAAAAGATTTGTCAAAATCACAAAGATTACATCTTATAGCCTACGTGAATTAAGGCGACAAAGCCTATAGAATAGCAGGTGTATGAGATTCCCAGCATCTGCTCAAAATAATTTGTGTATTTCAGGCATAAAAAGAGCATTCTACATTATTGTCTTCTAGTTCGTAATTACCATTCGAGAACTTTTAGTCCCCAGCGATTATTGAATCTTTGAGCTTGTGTGATGTTAGGAATGTATTTATTAGGTACATACCTGGTTTACTGTTATGATTTATTGAAAGAGAGTTCATTTTCTTGATTCCTTTTATTTCTTCTGCTCTGTCTAATGCCTGTGTTGCTATATTCATAATTTTTGCTTTAGTCTCTGGGTCACTAACTTTCTATAAAAAATAAACACTTTTTTTAACTAGATCAAATTGAAAAACACAACAACAGCTTTACGAAAGTCTTTACACTAGAATTGTTTTTTTTTTTTGACATTTCTATTGTCATATCGCTGAGAATAGGCATTCATTATCTATGCTTCTTTGGACAGCCTCAACAATCCAAGTTTTGTTTTGTTCTTTCATACTTAAACTAGGTAAAAAATAATAGCTAATGATTTTTCTCACAGCTCCGACGGCCATTTCAACAGCATGAGTATACAGCTGCAGTGCTGGGTCCTTCAAACCGGCCTCGTCTGCGTCTAATGCTTGCTGCATGAGGAAGTAGCATTGCTGCATGGTGCGTTCACTCTCTGCCTGTTGAGCTATATCTGTAATATTATAAATCTTTAAAATAATTATCTACACTAATATTATAATGCATATTTGCATTACCCCAACAAACAAGCGAAAAGCCCACTGTACAGAAACATAATACACCATGCAACAAGCAACACAATCAGGCCGCACAGGAAAATAAAAACGACCACAAAGAACTAATGGATATGTTCAGACAAATGATGCTACAGATGACGACTATGACAAACCTTTTAATGAACTTCATGTCTGAGCTACGGTCACAAGCAACCAGAGGGTACAGCCAGGATTTTATCCAAGCGGGAGGCAAGCAGCCCACCTTGCCCCTCCGAGACTACACTCATGCAGACCGCTAAAGATAGCAATGTGGAACGCCAATGGGCTGTCAAACCATATACTTGAAGTAAAAACTTTCCTTTACTCCCACAGCATTGACATTATGCTGATATCAGAGACGCATTTTACCACGAAAACTCATTTCGAGATATCCAAGTACAAGCTTCACTTCACCGATCACCCAGACGGTACAGCCCATGCAGGCTCGGCACTACTTATCAAGGAGAACATAAAACACTACGCCTTAAAGCCATACTGCACAAATGAAATCCAAGCAACAAATATAACAATTGAAAGTATAAACGGCCCACTAACCGTGTCCGCATTATACATGCCTCCTAGACACAACCTCAAAAACGAATCGTACACAGCCTTTTTTGAAACACTCGGTCATAGATTCATAGCTGGTGGAGACTACAACACTAAGCACACCAGCTGGGGATCAAGACTTACAACAACAAAGGGCAGAGAATTACTCACTACAGTTAACAAACTTAACTTGAAAGTCTCTTCCACCAGAGAACCAACATACTGGCCAACTGCTGCAAATAAAAAACCTGATTTAGTGGACTTCTTCATCACTAAAGGGCTCCCCTGCTCGTCCCTGCGCTGTCACTCCAGTTATGACTTATCATCGGATCATACCGCAGTTATAGCTGAATTGAATAATGACCCTGTAATAGTTGCGAAGCCATGTAAATTACACAGCAAGAAAACGAGCTGGGACTTTTTTCGGAAACTCACAGAAGAAACGCTGACCACACAAATACCGCTTAAATCTAACGACGACATAACTGTAGCCATCGAAAACTTTAATAACTGCATTCAGGCAGCAGCTTGGCAAGCTACTCCTAAAAACAGCGGTAACAGAAACTTTATTCCAACATATCCCCAAATAGTTAATGACATGATACGAGACAAGAGAAATGCAAGGAAACAGTGGCAAAATACCAGGCACCATAAAGACAAAAAAGCATTCAACAAGTTGGCCAAGAATTTGAAAAAATTGCTCGAAAATATTGCAAACAAACAGGTAGAGAACCAACTATCAAGTCTAGATGCTACGGCTGCCACAGACTATTCCTTATGGAAAATTACAAAAAGCCTAAAAAAACCTGTTGCATTCCAATCCCCTCTGCGTAGAAGCGATGGAAGCTGGGCTAAGAGCGACGCCGATAAAGCTGAACTGTTCGCAGAGCACCTGGAAAAAGTATTTACCCCTAACCCAGACACAGGATCGTCTAAAACAGATGAAATTATGGAGTGCTTGACAGCAACTTACCAACTAACACCCCCTATTGAGAAATTTACAAAGAGTGAGGTGAAATTTGCCATCAAGAAACTAGACCTAAATAAAGCTCCTGGGTACGACTTAATCACTGCAAAAATTATGAAAGAACTGCCGGATATCGGCATTTCTTTCCTTACACAAGTGTTTAATGCCATACTGTGTCGAGAATTCGTCCCCGCCCAGTGGAAAGTTGCAGAGATTATACTAATACTCAAACCAGGAAAGGATCCCGCCAACGTCTCCTCTTATCGCCCCATAAGTCTTCTCCCGGTCGCTTCCAAACTACTAGAAATCCTGTTTCTGAAGAGATTAATGCCTGAAGTTGTCAAAACTCATCTCATACCACCACATCAATTTGGCTTCCGCGCAGCACATGGAACAATTGAGCAGGTCCATCGCCTAGTTGCCTCTATTAACGACGCTTTTGAACATAAAAAGTACTGCTCTGCTGCCTTCTTGGACATTTCTCAGGCATTTGATCGTGTCTGGCACGAGGGTTTGTTGTTCAAAATTCGCAAAACGTTACCTTTGAGCCACTTCCTGTTTATAAAATCTTACCTTAGCCAGAGACACTTCTATGTGAAGCACGGAGAGGATCAAACTAAACTTCACCAAATAAAAGCTGGTGTCCCTCAAGGAAGTGTTATGGGCCCTGCTCTTTACGTTCTATACACATCAGACCTTCCATTAACTGAAGGTGTCCTTGTTGGTACATTCGCTGACGACACAGCCCTGATTGCAGCTCACGAAAACCCAGCTGTTGCTTCATCCACGCTGCAAAAAAGTCTCACCAACATCTCAACGTGGCTGAAAGACTGGCGCATTAAGGCAAACGAAAGCAAGTCTGTGCATGTCACCTTTACCCTAAGACATGGATCGTGCCCAGCTGTAAAGTTGAATGAGATATCAATACCTCAGTGCGAAGACGTGCGCTATCTGGGGATTTATCTGGATCGGCGTCTCACATGGAAAAAGCATATATTTACCAAAAGAAAGGCACTTGGACTGCAATTAAGGAAACTCTATTGGCTTTTGGCCAGAAAATCAAATCTATCCCTGAACAACAAACTCCTCCTGTACAAATGCATACTCAAACCAGTCTGGTCTTATGGAGTTGAACAATGGGGAACAGCGGCAAGCTCGAATCTGGAAATAATTCAGCGCTTCCAATCCAAAATACTACGTATGATAGTGAATGCTCCGTGGTACCTCACAAACAGTCAACTCCACCATGACCTTGAAGTTGCAACTGTAAAACAAGAGATAGCCGACAGAATAACATCATACGCAAAACGTCTAGAACATCATCCAAACGAATTGGCTAAACATTTGATGCAAAACACCACTTCATTTAAAAGACTCAAAAGGAGAGCCCCTCAAGACCTAGTAAAAGGATTAAAAGATTAACATGGAAGCATCATTGGGCGTTTTCCATACATGTCTATATTAAAAAAAAAAAAAAAAAAAAAAAAAGTCTAAACTGTAGCTCAATGCCCGCATAGGCAGATTGCAAGACGCAGTGGAGATTAAAAAAAAAAAAAAAAAAATATTATAATGAGGAAACATTTGTATTTTTGTATGTAACGAATAGGCTCAAAAACTACTGGTCCAATTTCAAAAATTCTTTCACCATTAGAATGCTACATTATCCCTGAGTAACATAGGCTATATTATATTTTCAAAAAAATCAGGGATCCTTACTAAAACTCCAATAATGTAACCCAAGGTGGAAAACAAAAACCTTACATTGCGTGCGCTGCGAAAACTATTGATGATAGAACACAATAATGTACTACGATTTTGTAGAACACGTCATCATCTACAAAAAATGTCGTGACAGCATATGTCTAACTATTATAGTTATGTCACAATAAGTGGTCTTTTATTATAAAATTTTTATTGAAATGCCGACGCTAGAAATGGGTCTTTATGCTGACCTTGGTATTAATCCTTATCCAAATAAATCATTACATATTTAAGACGGTTTCAATACCTATAGATTACTTCTTAAATTTTTCAAATCGGACATTCCATTCAAAAGAAATGACGAAATAAAAAATGTTAACGGGTCCACGGGTCACGCACAGGCTGCGATTTCATTCACTCAAGGAGAAGTGCGTGCAAATGTATGAAATAAGTAGACGCGAGGCTCGAACCCACGGTCTAAGTTTATCCAAAAATGTTCAAAGAATTTATGACCACCCACGCGAAGCTTGGACAGGCCGCTAGTGGCATATAATTTCATAATTTGTCTAAAGGGGCTATGGTAACCACATCATTTAGGTACCATGCCAATGCCCACCGTAACATCAACGCCAGCAAAGCATGATGACTATTTTGCTATACAAGGTGTTAAAATACTAGTACTGAAACTTCAGGGGGCTAAAGTAGCCATAAACCTGGCTAAAATGTATGAAACAGCTGTTTTTTTTTTGCATTTACAGTGTTGGTTTCTTAGAAAAAGTTATTCATATTGATGGGTACTTTAGCCCCCTGAAGTTTTTGACACTAGTATTTTAAGACCCTGTGTAGTCACCCTGTTTCTATTTGAGTTTTTTTATCATTTTGGTTACTACCTATTCAATAGCATGACATGACTTACTTGTGAGTTGCTCATGTAGACTTGAGCAGTACTTTTGATAAACACTTAGTGGGCTCTTGTGGCTAAATGTATTTTTAATTTGTCTTTAAAGACTTGAACACTGAATCAATCATAAAATCGAAACTATGTATTCCTAAGTATGACTCAGCAACATCATTCACCAAAACAGACCAGTTTTTATTGTTATCCATACCAGTTAAAATATCATAGCTAAGTCCTACCTTTTTGTTCCTGTAAGTTAGTAGCTCTTTCAAGATATTCCCTCACTTTGCTTCTTAATTCCACCTGTTTCTCCGGAGGAAGGCGGTCCCGGATTCTATCCAGCAATCTTGCAGCAGTTCTATAACATTCCACAGCCTTGTCCGTCTGCCCTGTCTGATCAAATTGAACGGCCAAGGATGCCGCTTCAGTGGCATTATCAAAATCACTCATTTATCAAATCTCGAAGGTAATAATTTATCAAGACAAAATTTAAATTATTGGATGGATCTTTCTCGGGCTGGATGCATGCAGGTTTTGTTTGTTTTGTTAGCTACGTTAGCTGTCTGTCAGGCGGTGTCAATGTCATATGCTCTGTCCAGTAAGCCGTCAATTCAACTTTTTTTGATTCACGATTTGTTAAAGATAAAAGACCATACTACCTCGTCCTTCGGCCGCAATATGTCCAATTGTACTTCAGTCAAGAGATTTTACTCAAATTCAAATTCAGTTGATTCGAAACTCTATGGAATATTTAAAATGCATTTTATATTTGTTTTACTATTACTATTACTAGTCTACTAGTCCATTTGTTTCGAAGAAAATGTATGTGGTTTCTGATGACAGATACTGCAATTTTTTTTTATAATCTCTTGGCTGACACTGTTAAGATTGACTGCCAAAATGACTGATAGAATCCTTATATGACCGAGCGAAGCGAAGTTAGCGAAGACCGAAGAAAGAAAGAAAAGTGAGTGAAGTGATCGACGAGACGACGCGACGGACGGACGGACGGAACGGTCGTCAAATAAGTTTTATTTATTCTTTTAATCAAACATAATTATTAGTAACCTGAAAATATTTAGGCAGGCAATTTTACTAGTTATTTGTTCCGTCTATTTATTCGGTATCGTGACTCCAGTTTTTACGAAAAAACTAAGGAGTACAAAAGGCAGAAGATGGCTTCAGAGATTCTAACAAATTCTGGTATCCAAATTCGCGACAATTTGGTAAGTATTTATTTGAACATTTCACTGTAAATAGTTATAGTCTACCGTCATGATAAAACTTCACTAACTTTAGCAAAAATTGCACCGCTTTCATTTGACCTTCGCACCGTCAAGCAATTGAAATTATCTCTGCTTCGAAATGTTCGACCAGGAAAACACAAAAAAGTTGAATTGTTACATGTTGCTTTGGTTCCTACATAATGTAACTAATCATGACTTCTTACCAAATCTTACAGCAAACTATGGTTTTACTGGATTCATGGTCAAGTCTTTCAACATACTTAATAATATTCAATTCTTACCTAGTAATTGGTTGATACGAGGTAGATATTGTGTTAATAAGTATTTGAACTGGATTATGTATGAGGTAAATATTGTGTGAATAAGTACCTATTTGAACTTTACAAACCAGAATGTTAATCTAATTTTATCGCAGACAAGGCTAGTAAGTTTCTATGAGTATTTTTACTGAAACCCACAGCTGCAAGGGCTTTGCTTCTGTAGAAAATTGTCTTTACAACCCTGACTTAAACCTGTCATTATTGTTTTTACACTAAAACCAGCTACAACAATACGCTACCAGCTACAACTAGCTTAGAGCCCACTAAACCTCACTTGTTACTCTCTCTCTCTTGTTGTGTCACTAGTTTCTTTCGAAACAGTGTGGTGAAATAATTTTAAGTGGTTCCTTTCGAGCCCTTGTTACATGTTATAGAACTTTTTAGGTTCTACAACATGCTGGTTTCCTCACAATGTTTTCCTTCACCTTTTGAGAGTACTGGCATTGTGCACTTAAATTTTTGACCAGAAAAACTCATTGGTGCGCGACCGGTTTCAAACCCACATTCTTAGGATTGGAAGGTGGGGCCGCTACCACTAGACCAGCAGTGCTCTCTTGTTACTAGGTAAAATACCTACATGTGGGAATAAGTGTAAGATGTATAAGCTATTCAAATGTCCTGTACCTAATGGTCTACATACAATTTAATTAGTTACCTACCCAGTTTTTGTACTTGCTTACTGATTTATTTACAATAGTTAATTAGTCAAAGTTTGGTCACCTCATAGATATGTTCACTACATTTGTTTTTTTTCTTCTTTTTGGATTTCGGTATAATCATATAAACAACATCTGAATATTGAGTGGATAAGATATGGTTACTTCTCTGTTAATGATAAACAGCATGATAGTACAATGTAGGTTTTTGGTAATACTGACAATTTAACCTAGGAAACGTTGAAGCTTGTTGATGATAAGTTGTTTTTCTCTTATGGTCATTATCCTACTAATATTTTAATTGCCAAAGCTTCAATGTTTTGTTTTTGACTCAATCATCCAGACTAAAACATCTTTAATTACATTTTTAATAATATAGTTTCTATCATAGAATAGCATACATGCCTTTTTAAACAACACATGCGAAAAAATAATCGAAAGCTAGTAACAAACAGTAATTTAGATTTTTATGAGCTTGTTAAGCATTGTATGTACATCATCGGAAGGTAGTTATATTTCAACAAGCACTAAATCTCATGCACACAACTTAGTAAACTTGCACAAGCATAAGAATAATATAATCATATAATATTACCATTATATACCATAAATGGTGGTTATATTGATTGCAGACCTCCTGAATTAACCATTCTATAATAGTGTTCATTAGGACAATAAATAATACATGATCAGAAAAAAAATTACAGACAAAATAATTATCTAGTAGGTATTTATTGCAGGTGCTGTAGAAGGGACACAGCTGAGTTATCTACATTTTCTTATACTTATATGGATTACATTTGTTACATATTTGTTTTGTCTATTCCATTTTTTACAATGGATTTCTGAATTAACTATTGCTTGAGATCAAAATACCCAACAGTAGAAGCTTAAGAGCTGATTTCACCATGCTCTGTTAAATTAACAAAGGATTATAGGGCCGTTAAATATGTCAAAAGGTATGCGTTTGACATCTAAGGTTAGATTTAACAGCCTGTTAATCCTTGATTAGTAACTAACAGAGCATGGTGAAATCAGCTCTAAAGCTGGTTAGAATAAAAAATAGAAACTGCCTTACGACTGATCTCCAGGCACGGTAGATATTCCCTCATATCTCTTAGTAGTATCTCTACCAACTCAAGATTATTTGAGTATTTCTAAGGGGAATAGTCAGAAGTCAAATATCTACGCTGCTGGAATACTAACTGCTTTCTTCACGATGTTTTCCATCACCATTTTAAGAGCACTGAAATTGCGCCCATAAATTTTCTAAGATAAAAATCCATAGTATAACCAGATTCTAACCCACAACCTTACTATCAGAAGGCGGGGTCATTCCCATTAGACCACCGGTGCTGAGATATACCAAAGAGATCCTACCTACCTACCTATATAAAAATATGAATAACAATTAGGACATGCATTAGAGTATGTATGAATGTTTTTACACAAAATTATGGTAAACAAGATTCATCAATTACATTCAAATTAGGTATTTATTATTCAAAAAACAACATTGAGTACCTGAAAATTAAAAAAATACTATTATTATCATTATTACAACGCGAATTCATATATGTTAGCAAGACATAATTAGGTAAATGAGTACCATGAACAAGAGCTAAGTGCTTATAAAATTCCTATACAAAAGCAAGCTAAAGTGATAGATAGAATTGAACATCACCACAAAATCTACCTTGTTAAAATAAGTTGCGACTTGCCATAATCTATATTTTTATCTTATCAGTCAAGCTCTGACCTAAAATTGGTGATCTAAAGTTGTCTGAATATCTATTTGACAACATGACCTGCGTGCGACATGCTAGTAGTTACTCTTGATTATGTACATAACTGATAGGTATTCGGTGTCTAC
The DNA here is from genome assembly GCA_932294275.1 of Chloroclysta siterata. Taxonomy (NCBI): domain Eukaryota; kingdom Metazoa; phylum Arthropoda; class Insecta; order Lepidoptera; family Geometridae; genus Chloroclysta; species Chloroclysta siterata. The sequence continues at coordinate 23,752,533 of OW028592.1, read as the reverse complement.
TTAAGGCGAAGACAAGAGCTAATGTGACTCTCGCTCGCACGTTTCGACATGTTGAAAGATATAAAATCACTAAACTCATTTTCGAAAAATCGCAATCAACCATTTTGTGTGCAAACACATTGCACACAGTTTAGTAAAAAAAAGCATTTTGATCGATACATGTTTTCCTACTCAAAAGTTTGCTTTACTAGTTTTCGTACGTAAGCAAACTTTTAAGTAGGAAAACTTTCAACATGTCGAAACGTGCGAGCGAGAAGTTTTTTGATAGTTGTCAGCCCCTTAAGGCGAATGGATACCCCGATGCTAGCGCCACTACATATTTTATAATCATTACGTTATACAAAGGAATTATCAAAAAATCGGACCGCGCGTAGACGATACCTATTACAAGCATTTTTGAATGTATCTGTAATAGTTTTGTTTTGTGTTACTCAGTCAGATACCTTGTTTGGAGAGCTTGGTGGCCACCAAAAGGAACTAAATTTTGAAACAAGTAACTGCCTAAATAATACAATACAAAACTATTACAGATACATTAAAAAAAAAGCTTGTGATAGGTATCGTGTACGCGCGGTCCGATTTTTTGATAATTCTTTTGTATAACGTAATGATAAAATAAAATATGTAGTGGCGCTAGTATCGGGGTATTCATTCGCCTTAAGTAATTTGAATCTTCATATAGGATAACCTTTAACTTCAATATTTATTAGTACAAAAGTCACTACTTTATATTTGAACACCTGTAAAAGAATAGGTATAGGTACATTAGTATACAATGTGTAATATGTGTGTAAATTCAGTTAGTTTTATAGAATTAAAATAATACTAGTAGTTCGCCCCGAACTGAGATCTCGTGATGCGACCCGACGAACGCATCAAAACTTTGAGTAGGTAGTAGTCAGAGGCAAGTCCAAACATTATCTTTGGACTTTTTTCTGACTACCGCCTACTAACTTAGTATGGTTACCAAGTTTCAACTCTATTAGCCTTTTTATTGAAGAGTTCCGTTGAACAGACCTTGGCCAGACCTGGTCAGACCTGGTCGTCGTCACCATTTTATGAGAACTGAGTACCTCCTTAATTTATTTCAACAAAAAAAAATAAGAAAAAGTAAAGGAACTGGCCGACCAGTAGAAAAACCTTGATGTCAACGAAACTCTAAGAGATGGGAGCTCTTGGATCGCTGGTTATCTTAATTTACCTTTTTTTGTTTTATCTCAAAAACCGAGAGCCCCAAAAAAAAGTAAAAATTGTTTTGGAATGTCCAAACAAAGCCCTTCCATAGGACATGTAACTTGATTTTTTTATGTAACTTTTTTTATTTTTGCCCTCTTAAAAAACCCCATATCTCAAAAACCCTTCATACGATTTTACTCATATACTTACCAGTAAATTTCTCAAGTACAAGCTATCGATATATCAAATTTCATGCAGATCGGATCAACGGTTCTAAAGTTATCGCCAGACAAACATACATACTTACATACATACATACATAAAATGCCAAATCGCCCAAGTTGAAACTAAGATCTTCGTTCGCTTCGCTCACTCGATCAATAAATGCATTTTTTTTACCCAGGATAAAGTAATTACAGGCACATGAGGCTTAACATCTGTATGCCTCAAGTTGATGACACGCAGGACAGTGCATTGTAGGGCACGTTCCTATCGTGCGTGACTTACGAGGCAATGCTTTGTATGGTGATGGTTACCACTTAACATCAGGTGGGCCATCTGCTTGTACCATCAAATAGTATAAAAAAAAAGCTAGACTGGATTTGTGATATGTAATTGTAAAAATTATAAATAAAATTATAGATAGGTAGATAGATAAATAAATAAATAAATACTTTATTAAACACAAAAGAAAAACATACACAGATATAACCGACTTAGGTACAAAGGGCGGCCTTATTGCTAAGAGCGATCTCTCCCAGAATAAAATGTTTGTATCGATTTATATTTTCAAGTAAAATTAAAAAGTACCTAAGTAATAAAATTATACTGTTTGGTCAGTGCCAGGCACAGAATACAGTCTAATGTACCTTGTTTATATACTTTTTCGGAAAAGTATTTCAGTACCTACCTATTCCAGCCATATTGTATTACCCCCTGGTGGGCCATCGGCTTGTTCCATCAGCCAGTATAAAAAAAAACCCTGTATGTATAAATAAATAATTTTGGTGAACCAAAGTTTGTAATATGGGAACCAGATAGCTGATATAATACATATGTACTTTTTTTCGTAAATACATACTTATAATATTATATAACACCCAGACCGAGAACAAACATCTATGTTCTTCACACAAATGTTTGTTCTCGGTGGAGATCGAACCCACGGGCCACGGCGCAGAAGGCAGAGCTACTACCAACTCTGAGCTGTGAAGGCTGTCAAATGTATGTCTAAAAAAGCTAACCCCTATTTTCCTTGCCAGGTCGCAACAGCAGTGAAATTCCTAAATAACCCGAACGTCCAGCGATGTACGATAGCGAGCAAAGAACGCTTCCTCCGCAACAAGGGTCTCACAGACCCCGAGATCCAAAAAGCCCTGGAGACGACCGCTGAGATGATAGATCTGCCCGCAATGACGTCAGAGCTGATGTTCCAGGCGAAACGGAACGTACTAAAGGATCACGTGGTACCGCTTGTAGTGTATGGGGGGATAGCATATGGATTCTATTGGGTTTATAAGGTGAGTGGGTAAAGTGAACAGTCTTAATTTAGTCTTCGGAAATGATTCAGTTAGTCTGATTCACCGGAATGAATTAATTCAACTTAACTCATCATCAGTAGCTCATAATTAATTCATCAGGTGTGCCATCTGCTTGTTTCATCAGCAAAAAGTATCCTATCTCTCTTGTCGTGTCACTAGTTTCTTTCAAAACAGTGTGGTGAAAGGATTTTAAGTGCGCCACATGAGGCTCCTTTCGAGCACTTGACACATGCTTTAGAACTTTTTAGGTTCTACGACATGCCGGTTTCCTCCCGATGTTTTCCTTCACCCTTTGAGAGTACTGGCATTATGCACATAAATTTTTGAACAGAAAAACTCATTGGTGCACGACCGGTTTCGAACCTACGACCTTAGGCTCGGAAGGCGGGGCCGCTACCACTAGACCACCAGTGCAGCTAGAAGTATAAAAAAACAACTATGTATTCCCAATACCCTTAATGATTCACTAAAGTTTGATTCAGGATTTATCATATCAGGATTTATTTATTTATTTTATATTTACAATATTTATATTTATAATTCCCAATTCCCATAATTATTCTGAACAGATCATTCGAAATCAAATCATAGACTCCATTACCTCTAAGACGCAGGTGAATTATTAACCCAACAATTCAGTTTAAAGAATTAATTCATCTTATTTATTCAGAAATATATCTGGGTAATTCACACATAGGGTACTAGATGATAGACATATTTACATGACAGACATATTTGATATACATATTTGATGACACACATTATTACATGGATAGGTAACTAGATAGTCTAGAAAGTCTGGATATTACCCAGTCAGTAACGATTAGGATTAGTCGGAGACTGTAAAACGGGCCTATAGTTAAATCGTGCAGGTAACGTAGGTGACATAAATAATAAAAATTTACGACAAGTAATATTAACACATTGTAAAGATGGGTAAGTATTGTTTTGTTTTGAAGGTCGCAAAAAAGTTCTAGATAGAAGTACATAGTGCTACTATTTATTCTGTACTTCTGGACTCTACGAATCAATGAAATAGGCAGGCAGTAAGCACTTGAGATAATATTATGACTTAATATTTGATTAGAGTTATTAGTAGGTACTTAGATAATGTCACTGATACATTTGTTCGTTCTTATCAATCTTATTCGTATGCTTTATCTATTGAATGGTGTAATCTTTCACCTAATTATTAGATTGCTAATTTCGGCTATCGGTTGCGAACACATAAAAACTAGGGTAAATTTATTAGGTACTAGCTGGTGCCCGCGACTTCGTCTGAGCAGGATTAGTATTTCGAGTAGCTTATATTAGCGTGGCGTAGTCCATAATATGTGTAACTCTAGCGGTTTTGGCAGCGCACGCCAGAATAGCTCGCAGATGGTAGATTTTCTCCTACTTACTTGACACTTATCGTCATATTTTGGACAATTCACACAATATCTTTATAAAGTGTAGCTTGCCCAAAATATGACGATCAGTGTCAAGTAAGTAGAAAAAAATCTACCATCTGCGAGCTATTCTGGCGTGCGCTGCCAAAACTGCTAGAGTAACACATTTGTACTACGCCACGCTAATAAAGCTACTCGAAATACTAATCCTGCGCAGACGAAGTCGCGGGCACCAGCTAGTTCTTAATAATATCGTAGTTCTTGGCATTTTTGGTGCTTGGGGCTGTCATCGGAGTAGAAATCCTCTTGATGGAACATTTAGGGCTCAAAGCGTTCTTGAGTCGGTTGGCTAAGGTCGCTTTTCTATTACCTTACAGAACTGCATTAGACAATTACTATTCGTGGAGCAGCCGAAACGCAAGAGCACGTCGGAATGCATCGACGAACTCCGCAAATCTCTGGACGTGCTAAACGCGAATGTGACGTCACTGCGCGGCGAGATGCAAGCCACCCTCCAGCACACAGCGGCGCGCGCGCAAATAACTGATCTGCAAGCTGACATCGCATCTGTTAAAGGAATACTACTCAATAGGTGAGCCGATAAATTGAATTATTAAGAGAAGAACTAAGAAGATAATACTTTAGTAGTATAGTAGCTAGCTTAATCAGTAATCCCCCAAATCTGAATGAGACCAATCATTATATTATATCTTCTAATATAATCGGCCTGGGTCGCGTGGAAATTGCACCTATATTCACCTAGCTCTAAAATGTTTTAAAGTGACTACTAGTGGCGTTCCATATTTAACGGCCCTTGAATCCTTTGTTAATCTAACAGAGCATGGTGAAATCAGCTCTTAAGCTGTCAGTCCGGGTCCGGGACAAGAATAACCAGGCATTTTTATCTGATTCATATATAAGAACGTGTATCGCCCAAGCCTCATCCATTACATGAAATATTACACCTGTTTAGGTATCTTGATCTAGCATAAAGAATAAGCAGACATTTTTATTTTATCTATATAAGAACGTGTCCCCCAGGAACCAGTTCCCCAGTCTCAAGTCGCGCGCGGAGACAAGCGGCATCCCCGCGTGGCAGCGGCCGGCGGAGGAGGCGCGCCCGCGCTCGCGCCGCTCGCAGTCCGGCGGCTCCAACTCCAGCGAGGAGCACCAGGCCAAGAACAGCGATAGCAGCCTCGAGATCATGTGAGTCACGCTTACAATTAGTCTTCTTCTTCTTCTCGTCACTAGTTCTTTGGAACCAGTGTGGTCCAGCGAGGAGCACCAGGCCAAGAACAGCGATAGCAGCCTCGAGATCATGTGAGTCACGCTTACAATTAGTCTTCTTCTTCTTCTCGTCACTAGTTCTTTGGAACCAGTGTGGTCCAGCGAGGAGCACCAGGCCAAGAACAGCGATAGCAGCCTCGAGATCATGTGAGTCACGCTTACAATTAGTCTTCTTCTTCTTCTCGTCACTAGTTCTTTGGAACCAGTGTGGTCCAGCGAGGAGCACCAGGCCAAGAACAGCGATAGTAGCCTCGAGATCATGTGAGTCACGCTTACAATTAGTCTTCTTCTTCTTCTCGTCACTAGTTCTTTGGAACCAGTGTGGTCCAGCGAGGAGCACCAGGCCAAGAACAGCGATAGCAGCCTCGAGATCATGTGAGTCACGCTTACAATTAGTCTTCTTCTTCTTCTCGTCACTAGTTCTTTGGAACCAGTGTGGTCCAGCGAGGAGCACCAGGCCAAGAACAGCGATAGCAGCCTCGAGATCATGTGAGTCACGCTTACAATTAGTCTTCTTCTTCTTCTCGTCACTAGTTCTTTGGAACCAGTGTGGTCCAGCGAGGAGCACCAGGCCAAGAACAGCGATAGCAGCCTCGAGATCATGTGAGTCACGCTTACAAGTCTTCTTCTCGTCAGTAGTTATTTCGAACCAGTGTGGTCCAGCGAGGAGCACCAGGCCAAGAACAGCGATAGCAGCCTTGAGATCATGTGAGTCACGCTTACAAGTCTTCTTCTCGTCACTAGTTCTTTGGAACCAGTGCGGTCCAGCGAGGAGCACCAGGCCAAGAACAGCGGTAGCAACCTTGAGATCATGTGAGTCACGCTTACAAGTCTTCTTCTCGTCACTAGTTCTTTCGAACCAGTGTGGTCCAACGAGGAGCACCAGGCCAAGAACAGCGATAGCAGCCTCGAGATCATGTGAGTCACGGGCCATCCATAAATTACGTCACACGTAAACGGGGAGGGAGGGAGTCGACGAAGTGTGACATTGTGTGACAAGGGGTGGAGAGGGATCCTAAATCTAGTGACATCACATTTTTCAAAATATAATAGTTTATATCTAAGTATTAAAACACAAAAAAATGTGATATCACAATACATACACTACACTGTACATTTTTTCCTAAATTCAGTGGATGCTGTTCAGAATATCTCAAAAAGTTATGGAAGGTATCCTAGGAACGTTTTCCTGTTACTAAAAATGTTTAAGATACCTGCCCTCGCTGCCCCGTCTCAAAAATTCACCCTTTATATTGGTTGAAATTATTAACGGCGTCTATGGTCTTGTTGACGTTGGAATTGTTTGTTGAAATTATTATTATTTGACGGCATGGCACGTCTATGGCCTAATAGATTTTTTTATTCAAAAATGTTCGCAACACCTGCCTAGTGGCTGTCGATTCTACGAGTCTATGTTCTACTTAGTGCAATTTATGTCGGTGGCCTTGGTTCTATTACGGATTTCCATTCTTAACTGAAATTAATAAAACTGTTGTCTATTGTTTCAGCACGTGAAGCCGCACGGTTCTCATAGCGTACATTAGACTAGTGCTACTGACCCGCATTGTGCGAACTGTATTACAAATCAAATGGTGGCGCATTCGTTATTTTGAAATCACGTTTAGGCCGGAATTTGGGCTATCCTAATATTCACTTTTCATTGTCAGATGAAACACAGTTACTAGTACTGCGTACGGAAATCGTTTAGTACACACTGATACAGATCAAGCTACTCAAAGTAAACATTACAAGCTACATTGTATGCATGTTTTGTTTACATCTTTTTTTTTTTTTATAATAATTAAACCGTGCTCTGACTCCTATCTCACCTGATGGTAAGCGATGATGCGAGCAGAACGGTCTAGGAGACACCTATTCACTCTTGCCTTGAAGAGATTAAGATTATAGTGGTCAAGAAAAACAGACGACGGTAATGAGTTTCACTCCTTAGCAGTTCGCATAATCTATTAAGTCTTGCGCTATAGGCCGCATTCAATCTACGCTAATTATTTCTTCTATCGTTTGACAACCACAAAAAAAACATGCCTACACTAGTAGTTCGCCCCGAACTGAAATCTCGTGATGTGACCCGACGAACGCACCAAAACTTTGAGTAGGTGGTAGTCAAAGGCAAGTCCAAACATTATGTTTAAACTTTTTTCTGGCTACCGCCTACTAACTTGGTACGGTAACCAAGTTTCAACTCTATTGGCCTATTTATTGAATAGTTCCGTTGAACAGACCTTGGCTCCATCATCAGACCTGGTCGTTGTCACCATTTTATGAGAACTGAGTACCTCCTTAATTTATTTCAAGAAAAAAAAATAAGAAAAAGCAAAGTAACTGGCCGACCAGTAGAAAAACCTTGATGCCAACGAAACTCTTAGAGATGGGAGCTCTTGGGTCGCTGGTTATCTTAATTTAACTTTTTTGTTGTATCTCAAAAACCGAGCGTCCCAGAAAAAAAGTAGAAATTGTTTTGGAATGTCCAAACAAAGCCCTTTCGTATGACATGTAATTTGATTTTTTTAAGTCACTTTTTTTATTTTTGCCCCCTTAAAAAACCCCATATCTTAAAAACCCTTCATCCGATTTTACTCATATACTTACCAGTAAATTTCTCAAGTACAAGCTGTCGTCTTATCAAATTTCATGCAGATCGGATCAACGGTTCGAAAGTTATGGCCAGACAAACATACATACATACATACATACATACATAAAAAGCCAAATCGCCCAAGTTAAAACTAGAATCTTCGTTAGCTTCGCTCACTCGATCAATAAAAATATAGCAACCAAACACTGATTATGTTGATGATAATTTATTCATCATAAAAGTGATAACTTTATTTTAAATGAAATTTGAATTTTATTGCATTTTCTGACTTATTCGTAATAGTTTCATATGGTCGAGATGAAAATCTATGTTTTTTTTATTACCGTCTTATAACATTACAAATATGTATGTTAAAAGATATCAGCATGAAATAACTTATGAAAAACTATTTTGTTTGTGTGATGGTAGCATTAGTGGTTTAAGGTCGTATTGCATTGTAAATATCATTGTACTTTTTGTTTTTGGAACATTTTTAGGGTTGCTAATTAAAACCTTAGAGTCTGGGTAGATCAGCTTTCATTCATTTTTGCCTTGTTATCTATCTTAGAAAAAAAGTTATGCGTTTCGAATACTTTCAAATTTGTATACTCTCATCCTTGTGGTACTGTAGAGTAGATCATTTTGATATTTTACTTGCATGAAGGTGGTAATATCATCTCTATATAATCACCGTATAGTGCCACCGTTGCATCTCCTTAGTTCACCAAAGAGGAACTTTTGACTTCATCGCTTCGGTCATTCTGTTGTTTCACAAGTTTCTATACCAGATCTTGACAGATGACAGTTCTCACAGCTCAGTTGGTATTAGCTCTGCCTTCTGCGCTGTTAAATCGCATGTGTGCTGTGTGGAAAGTCTACCAATATTTATTTATTAATTTATCAGATAAATTAAACTCATTACTACTCAGAAAATGTTTCAAAGATAAAACGTTTTGTGTGAGTTGTAGCATAAAATTGTTAAATATAAAATATATTAATATACATGTATTTTAGTCACTAGTTTGTAGATTTTTATTTTGGCGGATTTAATTCAAAATGCTTAAATGTAGGAATATGTCTACAGTAGGCACAATGGATTTGTGTAGCTCTTTGGGTCTACTCCGTAAAATGATTGAGAAAGATTCGTTTTGATATTTACAGTAACACTGTTGGTCTTGTGGGAGTGAGCCTTCTGATTGTAAGGTCGTGTGGGTTCGAATCCGGTCGCGCATCAATTAAATTTACTCTGAGAAATTAATGTATGCAATGCCAGTTCTCAATCGGTGAAGGAAAACAGTTACTATTTTGACAGCACCATTCTATCTCGCTCTATTTCTTTGTAACGGTACATGTGCAACTGAGACGCAGATATAAGGAGCCTAACTCAAAAATACACAAAGATCGTTGTGCCTACTGTGTACAAATTGTAGGTATACACAAAAAATGGAGGGTCTACAGAATTTTATTACCTTATATTGTAGCGCAGCACTATTAATTGTCAATGTGCTTATTTAAGCGTTCTGCCATAATACTTTCTCTCATATTCTCCTAGGCATGGTCTTGTGAAACTGGCACCTAGATTCAACTAGTTTATAAGATTCAAATTGATCCATGTGATTGTTTTAATAAAACGCCTTTTGACAGAACGTTAATCCTCATGTAACTAAAACAACGCTATAAAAAAGTATGAATGGGGGGTAAAGGTATAGGTTGCTCAGAATGCTACATTAATTTACACTAAATGTTCTATACCTTATTAGGTACAGTCGGCTGCATTACGATGGTTAACATTCATAATTATTCTATTAAGAGTAATTATGAAGGTGTAGGTGCAGGCGACTGCACCTAATCTTCTTTCTACTTCAGCCAAAGCATTCTGACGTCATAGAACCCCGTCGCAAGAGTGGCCCACTATAGCATTGTACAAAATAGCTCTAAGAACTTCTGAGTGTAAAATGTATGCTGAGCTGAATACTATTTAGCATAAGCACCTACTGACGCATAAGCCTCCGAAAAATGTTTCCTAACTTTTGTCACAGCCCTCAGCTCAGTTGGTGAAGCTCTGCCTTCTGCGTTGTAGGCCGTGGGTTCGATCCCTACCGAAAACAAACTTTTGTGTGATGACCATTGATGTTTGTTCTCTGTCTTGGGTGTAATAATAATGAGTTTATATTTACAAAAAAGTATAAGTATTGTATCAGCTATCTGGTTCCCATTGTACAAGCTTCGCTTCCATTGTACAAGTTTGGGGTTGGATAGTGTTGTGTGAAATGTCCACCAATAATTTTAATTAAATTAATATTTTACGGACTTCGGGCTAGTGTGTTGTTATGCTTATGCTAAATAAACATAAATGTTATTCTATTCTTTGTGAATCGTTTATTTTGGTCAGTTTTATTGTTATTTTGCATTTAGTGTAGCAATTAAAGTGACTTCCCTAATATTGCTCAGTATTCGTCATTTTGTGGGACAGTTGTATACGATACAACATTCCGATGTGTGTTTGTAATTTTTGGTAGCGTATGTTTCGTGATAATAAACCAATGAAACTGAAAAAGCTTTTACTTCACGTCCTTAATATTGACTTATAGAAAAGGCACTTTTTTTATACAACTAGCAGATGGAACAAGCAGATGGCCCACCTGATGTTAAGTGGTAACCATCGCCTATAACAAAGCATTGCCTCGTAAGTCACGCACGATAGAAACTTGCCCGACAATGCACTGCCCTGCGTCCATCAACTTGAGGCATACAGATGTTAAGCCTCATGTGCCTGTAATTACACCGGCAACCACACTCTTCAAACCGAAACACAGCAACACTGCTTGGCGGCAGAAAAAGGCGTGGAGGTAGTGAAGGGCTCGTTCGGGGAAGGATCGAGCCCTTCACAAAGAGATCTATGTATACTATTTTTATACTATCAATAAAATAGTATGTGTACTATCAATAAAAGTAATATCATTACAATTCATGCCCTAATAGGGTAGAATTACACGTAATCAACATAATACTATAACACCCCCTGTAGGTACATGTAATTTCGCAAATAAATACAGACTTTGTCCTAACTATAACTATGTAAATAATTTTCCATGTCCGTCACTAGACCATATTTCAAAATATTAAGTGTAAATAATGAATTATTTTGAATTAAAAGACAGTTTTTGTAATACCGTACGACTTTAATTATAAAAATACATCACAAGGTATATAATATTGAGCTTAGTAATTGAAGGTCCTGTATAACGATAGAACACACTTTAACAAGTATTAGAATACCAATGATCTCATCGGAACAACGATAGTGTAAGTAAACGCACAAAACAGACAATATATTCATCAAAGACGCATTCCTTGTAGGTAACACCGGCGACTTTTTAAACCAGCCTTTTAAACCGCCTTGTCTAAAAGGACCGCTTGCTCTAATGGTAACACTTTACATAGCTATCCGGTATTCGCGTTTTTTTTGTTTAATAATCGGCTTTATGTGTAGAAGTCCAAATAACACACTCCGTCTACACATCGAGAACGAGATGGTATACCTGTTTTTGCTTATTATTCTTGTTAGTGAAAACAGGCAAATAGAGTCACAACACATCGTCGCATTTGGGAAAATAAGACAAAGACGCGAATACAAATAGCGATTTGTATTCGATTATAAAACTTCGGTCACACGTAGCTTTTTCTAGAGAAAAACTCGACTTCTTTAGCTGTCAGCTGTGCTTGCGCTGTGTCGCCTATTCTTAGCTATTTTGGTAACGTAGATGAGAAAGATAGATAGAAAATTCATTATTGCACAGAACAAAATGTATCGTACATAGGCGAACTTAATACTAGAGAGCATTTTCTTCCAACCTTTGTGTAGTTTTGAAAAAAACCGAAAGGGTAGTGCACGAACATGGAAGATAGGGAGCTATTTTCTAAAAATACACAAAAAAATATAATATTTGATATAATAATTATTAGTAAACTATGCATACTAAATATATGACTTGTAAGTAATCTAAATAATTAAATTAAAATTTGAGCATAATGTTATATGATGTGCGCCTACCCACATAAGAAATCCCAACGTAATGGGTTTCCACCAAAAAACTAGAATAAGCAGCTTTTAAAAGCTACGTGCGACCGACGCGTAACGCGCAAGACACAATGAGCTGTATACATCACATTTACTACAAAGAGGTGTGCATAATAACGATCGTGTGAAATTGAAGTTCCTTACCTACCTTGCTAAAATATAATTCGTCAAGCTTCATTCGTATAAATCTATTTAAATTAACAAATATAATCCTTCGTCATGAAAAGTCAGACTCGTGTCAAAACATTTTGCAAGTAGCATCCGGCGGCTTCGCTCGCTAGTACATCCATCAAATCCTGATCACAGATTTCATCTTTCAAAAGCTATTCTTGTCTCGGCGATAATAAACAAACTTTTTTATCTATGTAGGTAACATGATTAAGGGCGGGTTCGACCAACTCCGAGAAAGGCTATTTAAACATTTCCGCCTCTATTTTAGACTTGTCAAAATTTGTGTCAAACAGATAGTGTGAAACCCGCCCTATATTTTTGTGCTATTACATGTGAGTTTAAAGAAAGAAAGCTTAACAATTAAGAAGCATCGAAAAATATAGAATTTAGTCTCAGAATAGCTTTGGAATTTATAACAACATAAGCAACCACAATAAATTTATAGTAAAATACTTTGCTTATAATTTAACTTCACAGTCATATACATCTTTTCCCAATAAAGCAAAAGTTTGAAAAGAAAGGAAATAATAGAAAGTACATTAAAATTGGAAGTGTTTCAAAACCTTCCATAGCTTAAATAACATGTAACATAATACCCCTATAACCCTAAAAGCAAGGTATTCTACAGGTCATGGCGAACACCTTTTGATAAAAGACTTTTAAAATTTCGAAGTTTTTCATTCATGAAATGCCTTTCCGCCAAAATGAAACTAACACAACATGACGCAGCCCTATTTAGTTGTTTTTAGGGTTCCGTATCCAATGGGTAAACCCTTACTAAGCCCTATTACTAAGACTCCGCTTTCTGTCTGTCTGTCCGTCTGTTACCGGGGTGTATATCATAAACCGTGATAGTTAGACAGTTGAAATTTTCCCAGATGATGTATTTCTGTTGCCGCTATAACAACAAACACTAAAAAACAGAATCTTAAATATTTAAGTGGGCTCCCATACAACAAACGTGATTTTTTTGCCGTTTTTATAGATGGTACGGGTTATATCAGGGTAGTTGCAAATTTCTGAGACAATATATTTAACTTTTGTATGGGCATTTCCAAAACGAAGTATTCAAACTTCGCACACGTCAAAGTATTCCAGTGCTTGGTCTGAACTCTTGGTCTTTGGCCGTTTAAGGGTATTATGTTACACGTGTAGTATAGTTAGTATTGCACCAGGAAAGGCTGATCGCCAAAGCTCGAAAGTAGAAAATCCTAGATAATCAAATTTAAAGTAAATTGTAAAATCTAAACATCTACAAAGTAAAAGCGATAAGACATGCATAAACTGGGAGAAAGATATGACAGTAATAGAACCACAAAAATACATTGTTCTTTTTTTTGGCAGTTGTAGCATACTGGAATAGTCTGCCAAAATATGCCACAACGCGTTATAACTTCAACATTAGACACTAAATTACGTACAGATAAATGCTGTAATAGACGCGACACTTAACCCACTAAAACAATACTAAATTGTGCAATTTTAGTCGCGTCCGTTATATCCCAAACGAATGAAACCTTTCATTGATCGACTACAGCAATATTTTCTTCTCAGATGTATTCAATTTTTCACACTTCGCGATAACATCGTCAGGTTTCACACTCAACATTTTCTTGGCCCGCGTCAAATCTTCCAAAAAGCACCTTCCTTTCTCAGTCCTCATTATTTGTCGTTTCGGTAGCAAATTCTTACATAAATACGATATCAGCTTCTGCCAATCTTTCAGCAAGAAGAACACCTTATCGTGTCTCGTCTCTAGCGGTATCTGTCCGTTGGAGTGTTCGAAGAAAACGTTCAATATTTCTTTCGGAGATCGCGAAACGCGGCTCGCTTTTATGAACGAAAGCAGTAGGACATCAACGTCTTTGTGGGCGGTTATGATAGGTTTGTCGTAGATGCTGTACTGCGTGTTTTCCTCTGCCGGTCCCACTATGTACATGACGTGTGAAGCCAGCCGGAACGCCTCCTCTGCCCAGATGTAAGGGTCGCCGTGCGACGTGGTCGATATATCGCCGTCGTAGAGCACGTCGAATCCGTATTCTGTGCGTAGGTAGTTCACGAAGGAGATAACGCACTCTGCGTGTAATCGATTCGCAGGGGAGTAAATCACGAGGACTTTGGTTGGCTGCGGTATTTCGTTTGCTGAAAAATACATAGGAATAGTTAAAGATTTTACTCCTAAATTACCATTACAACTAACTAACTTTTAAGAGTAGTAGAGCTCTTTCTGTAGGGCTCATCCGAGGAAGTACTACCACCACGCCTTTTTCTGCCGCCAAGCAGCGTTGCTGTGTTTTGGATTGAAGAGTGTGGTTGCTGGTGAAATTACAGGCACATGAGGCTTAACATCTGTATGCCTCAAGTTGACGAACTAAATTTTCACTGCCCGTATGCATCGTAGGGCATGTTCGTATCGTGCGTGATTCATCAAGTGGGCCATCTGCTTGTTGCTTGTCCATCAGATAGTTGTTAAAAAAAGTCTTTTTTACCTATTTAAAAAAAACCTTTCAAAGAGATCCTTCTGAGTATAATGAATAAAGACTACATTTACCTGCTAGTTTGTAATCCTTGCACCAATACCGTCGGATCAGACGCAGAGCGATGTAGTACGCAAAGAGCGTTGCGACGACTAGCGCTGTCACGCTGGCTATGCAGATATTCATAGTTTGAGACTCGCTGCCTGTAAGGAAAATTCTATATTATATATCGATCAGATAGCAGACGTTTTAGAGAAATAAATATTGGTGGACATTCCACACAGCACTATCTCGCCCCAAACTAAGCCAAAGCTTGTGATATGGGAACCAGATAGCTGATATACTACTTATATACTTTTTTTTTAATACATACTTATAATATCATATAACACCCAGACAGAGAACAAACATCTATGTTCATCTCACAAATGTTTGTTCTCGGTGGGAATCGAACCCACAGCCTACGGCGTAGAAGGCAGAGCTACTACCAACTGAGCTGTGAAGGCTGTCAAAGGCCAGCTACCTTACATCAAAACCATAATGGCAACGGAATTCAAAACTTTGAAGATGTTTTTTGCAATATTAGCAATATCTAGAGCTAGGTTTATTGCATAATGTCGTTGAGTGAGTTCTACTAAAAATTAAAATAAGTGAGATTAATTAGGTGAGGGAAAACATCTTGAGGAAACCAGTTGGTATTCTGACAGCGGCGATGGGCTTGCTTCTGCAAAGCGTGGGTAGGTATGTGCCAAATGTACTTGGACGTTTCCTCTGACTACCTCCCTTAGACATCATTAAATAATCTTAAGCTAGTACTTGGTACTAAGAAATCTTCGAGGGTAGATATGCTATAACTATGCCTGTCTACCAAATATTTAATTTATAACCTCGGCCTGCCTCCATGTTGCTATACCCTATGCAGGGTCCATGTGATACCAACTTTATTTTTAATTGTTTTTTACAACTAACACCTAATAGCTGTATGTAGGTACCTTAAATAACCATTTGTAAGAAATAAATGTAATGGATATCCTCGCCTTAAGAATTGGGTATTTACTATCTACCGTGCCTAGGGATTACGTGAAAAATGTATGAGCACAATGCCAGTACTCTCAAACGGTGAAGGAAAACATCGTGACGAAACCGGCATGTCGTAGAACCTAAAAAGTTCTATAACATGTGTCAAGTGCTTGAAAGCACGTGATGGTTGCCTCTTGAGGCGCACTTAAAATCCTTTCAACACACTGTTTCGAAAGAAACTAGTGACACGACAAGAGAAGAGACATGAAGCTGTTCCAGTTTTTCAAAACGCTTACTGATCATTATCTTGGGGCTCTCCACGATAGTGCATCCCTTTCTCTCGTTGTCACCACACGTGCGATGCATCGGCGTTACGGTGAAGTAGTGAAGGCCGTTTTCACCCACAATGCTGTAGTCGTAGGTCACATCGTCTGTTCGATTCCTTAGGTTTTTGACCCTGATAAGGATAAACATATTCATTAAACAGTAATTTTTTTTAATATTCCAAAAGTTATCATCCTTCTTGCTTGTTTTCCTAGGTTTTGCGAGGAACTGGCGGTAGATCCTTAAGAGTAGTAGAGCTCTTTGTGAAGGGCTCGTCCGGGTAAGTACTACCACCACGCCGTTTTCTGCCGCCAAGCAGCAACGCTGTGTTTCGGTTTGAAGAGTTTGGTTGCCGGGGTAATTACAGGCACATAAGGCTTAACATCTGTATGCCTCAAGTTGATGGACGCAGGGCAGTGTATCGTAGGGCACGTTCCTATCGTGCGTGACTTACGAGGCAATGCTTTGTTATAGGTGATGACCACTTAATATCAGGTGGGCCATCTGCCTGTTCCATCAGCTAGTTGTATAAAAAAAAATGATAGTGCTGTGTGGAAAGTCCACCAATATAAATAAATGACATGAATTACTCTGATTTGACTTCGCAGCCGATTTTCCCGCACTCTTTCATAACGCCGATGTGGTACGCGTGGATTTTGAGGGTCGAAGGCGGCGGCAGGATGTGGAGACGCATCTTGCTGGGGAATATCTCGATGTAGACGAACGGCCTCCACTCCCTTTCCATCGCCACTGGACCTGGAAAACACAATAAAATTACTTTCATTCTGTATTTTTTTCGGACCAGAATTCATCATGCCTTTTATACCTTTTTTTTATACAATCAGCTGATGGAACAATCAAATGGCCTGCCTGATGTTAAGTGGTAACCATTACCTATAACAAAGCATTGTCTTGTAAGTCACGCACGTTAGGAACGTGGTCTATGATGCACTGCCTTGCGTCCATCAACTTGAGGCATACAGATGTTAAGCCTCATGTGCCAGTAGTTTCACCGGCGACCACACTCTTCAAACGGGAACACAGCAACGCTGCTTGGCGGCAGACATAGCTGTGGTGGTCCCAGCATAGAATAGGTATCCGTTACCTCCTATGATGACTAAGGAAATGCACCAGGAGATTAGTAACAGGATCTTCTGAAATGTTAACCTCACACTGCGGTCACCAATCCTCGTGCTAAACACGAAACTACGACTATGACCCCTCCAAATATGGTGGAGGTAGGTCTAGCACTGGATTAATTTAGGCTGATAATGAGTCTTTTATGGTCACAGCACATCGCATAAGTCGTCCCCCACAGGACTCCTATCCCATTTTGACTATAAACTTCTAATGTGATGAGGGAATTCAAGTGAAGGAGACACTTGAATTCCCCCATCATATTAGAAGTCAGTTGAATCGCTATGTACACCACAAAGTAGCTTTCCAGGCCTAAACTTTCTTTAAGTAAAACCACCACGCTAGCCAACAGATGGCGCTATACACAAACTTACTCAGCATCTTAGCAGTCGGTATGTTGAAGTAATACTGCCCCCGGTTCACGACGCCATCGCCATACGCCTCGAAGTCCAGAATGTGGCTCTGACCGTCGTTATCCTCAGCCTTGGGCCAGTAGCAGTCGTAGTACAGAACAGAGCGGTCGTCTATGGGAGCGTCGTTGGATATGTTGATGTGGCGACAGTGGTTATGCAAGTCCCTGTATTTGTCTTGGAAACGGAACCTCATACCTGGAATCAGAAGGTTGGAAATTATAGAATGCTAATTATTCACTTTTTTCCACTGAGAGCACTGATGGTTGGTAGCGACGTCACCTTCCGATCCTGAGGTCGCGGGTTCAAATCCTGTACCTATGGATTATTCTATCGAAAAATGTATGTGCGCAACGCCAGTGTTCTTAAATGGAGGATCTACATCGTGAGGAAACTAGTTAGTATACTTATACTAACAGCGGCCATGGGCTTGCAATCTGTCACGTAAAGAAAACCAACTACTGCAACATGTGGGTATGTGCCAAATGGAATGTTTGGACGTGCCTCTGACGGGTAGTCAGACGTCCGGTGTCTTTAAGACGTCCTCAAAGAATCTGGAGTTAGTACTTGGAACTAAGAGATCTGAGGGGATATCTACCGTGCCTGGGGATCAAAAGGGTGAAGCTTTTTTTTTTTTTTTTTTATCAAAATATTTTATTGCGGAACTTTAAACAAATGGGGTAGGTAACACATTATGAAACGATGATAGCTACAGTAGTTATAAAAACTGTGACGTAACTATCAACGCCCACCTCCTAGATTTAGGTATGGAGAGTTCCATAAACAGAATGGTACAAAGTATCAAGACAAAAACTAATTTAAGGGATACCAAAAACTTAAAACTAAACTAAATTAAAAACAGAGGGAATTGATACATCACCGCACTATGAGTGACTGTGATATATCTGAAAGGTGTAATGGCTATAATCTATTTTATTTGGGCTACGGGGGATGAGGGACGGGGAAGGGGGGGCCTAGGGGGCTGAAGCTGACTCAGTTTACGGTTACTTTTCGACTGAGAGAACTGGTGATCTCATGACAGCCAACCTTCCGATGCTCAGGTCAAACGGTAAAGGAAAACATCGTGAGGTAACCGTAGACCCGTGTCGTAGAACCTAAAGCGTTCTAAAACATGTGTCAAGTGCCTCTATGAGGCGCATTTAAAATCCTGTCACCACACTGTTTCGAAAGAACTAGTGACTTACTTTTCCACTTAATATTACTAAAAGTAATATTCAGAACGGTGTGGTTAATATCATATCGATCTATGCTGTTATGCGACAACGTTATTATGTATGGCTTCAAGGTGACCCCTCCAACCTCGGTGTTCGGCATCAGGGGCCCGAATGACATAGACGTGCAAGCCTGACTGTTGGCGGGAAATACTTCCATCTTGCAAATGTCATTTTCAACTTTTACCTCTCGGCCTAGAATCTGAAAGAAAAAAATTTATTATCAACAAACTGCATACCTAAAAGTCCTAACATATTGTTACGAGCTCGGGGTTCGTATGGATAGAAAATGCACAATAATAATCCAAGAGATGACTTATTTATTTACACTAACACTTTACATAACTAAAACACTACTTAACACTACTTAACACACTTAATTATCACTCAACTATCACTTAACAAAAGTTCTCTTCCTTTATCCACTTCTTCCAACTCACTTCTTCCTGAGCCATTCCCTGGAACTGACTTCTTCCTCGAGTCATCTTCACCAACTGACTTCTTCCCTGAGCCATTCCCTCGAAGTGACTCTCTTCTCGAGTCCTCTCCACAAAACGAACTGACTCTCTTCTGAGCCATCTCACCGAACTGACTGACTGTCGCTCTCGCCGACTGGCTTTATATACGACGCAGCTAAGCTACGAACACCTGTACGTCAGGCTAAATAACGAAACAAGTTGCTAGGCGTCCGGCGCAACAATATAAACTAGTAGTTCGCCCCGAACTGAAATCTCGTGATGCGACCCGACGAACACACCAAAACTTTGAGCAGGTGGTAGTCAGAGGCAAGTCCAAACATTATGTTTGGACTTTTTTCTGACTACCGCCTACTAACTTGGTACGGTAACCAAGTTTCAACTCTATTGGCCTATTTATTGAAGAGTTCCGTTGAACAGACCTTGGCTCCATCATCAGACCTGGTCGTTGTCACCATTTTATGAGAACTGAGAACCTCCTTAATTTATTTCAAGAAAAAAAAAAGAAAAAGCAAAGTAACTGACCGACCAGTAGAAAAACCTTGATGCCAACGAAACTCTTAGAGATGGGAGCTCTTGGATCGCTGGTTATCTTAATTTAACTTTTTTGTTGTATCTCAAAAACCGAGCGTCCCAAAAAAAAAGTAAAAATTGTTTTGGGATGTCCAAGCAAAGCCCTTTCATATAACATGTAACTTGATTTTTTTATGTCACTTTTTTTATTTTTACCCTCTTAAAAAACCCCATATCTCAAAAACCCTCCATCCGATTTTACTCATATACTTACCAGTAAATTTCTCAAGTACAAGCTATCGACATATCAAATATCATGCAGATCGGATCAACGATTCTAAAGTTATCGCCAGACAAACATACATACATACATACATACATACATACATACATACATACATACATACATACATACATAAAATGCCAAATCGCCCAAGTTGAAACTAAGATCTTCGTTCGCTTCGCTCACTCGATCAATAAATAATTAAAAATTGTTGCACATTCAACACAGGACTATCTTGCCCCAAACTATACTTTTTCAAAAACATATACTTTTTTTTGTAAATACATAGGTACTTATAATATTATATAACATCCAGACAGAGAACAAACATCTATGTTCATCACAGAAATGTTTGTTCTTTGTGGGGATCAAACCCACGGCCTATAGCACAGTAGGCAGAGCTACAAACAACTGAGCTGTGAAGGCTGTCAAAATATTCTGATTATAATTCAAGGTGGGGAAATAATATCAGCACTGATGTCCGGCAATGGGGTGTAAAGTTCATTGCCCCCTGCTAACCGCACCCCAGCCATCCCAAATCATTAAAAAAAACAGGCATTATGAACTAATAAGTTGCTTTGGGCTCAAAGCAACCTATTAGTTCTTAATTGAATGATGAACAGGTCCCAGCTTTGCCTCGATGCATGCTCCAAGATATGTCATACATGTAAATAGAGCTCTCTGTGAAGGGCTTGTCTGGGAAGTACTACCACCATGCCTATTTATTACACCAAGCAGCAATGCTGTGTTTTTATTGGAATTGGCCATGCAGATGTTAAGCCATGTCCCGGTTATTTTGTCCGTAACCACACCCGGTTACGGACAAAATAACCGGGACATGGCTTAACATCTGCATGGCTTAAATTGATGAACAATGGGCCACATTGTTGGGCACATTCCTATCCTGCATGATTTATGAGATTATGCTTTGTTATAGGTGATGATTACCACTTAACATCAGGTGGGCCATCTGCTTGTTTAGAGCTGATTTCACCATGCTCTGTTAGATTAAAGGGCCGTTAAATATGTCAAAATGTACGCGTTTGACGTCTAAGGTTCATGACAGCCTTCACAGCTCAGTTGTTAGTAGCTCTGCCTTCTGCGCCGTAGGCCGTGGGTTCGATCCCCACCGCGAACAAACATTTGTGTGATGAACATAGATGTTTGTTCTCTGTCTGGGTGTTATTGATCGAGTGAGCGAAGCGAACGAAGATTCTAGTTTCAACTTGGGCGATTTGGCATTTTATGTATGTATATATGTATGTATGTATGTATGTATGTATGTATGTATGTTTGTCTGGCCATAACTTTCGAACCGTTGATCCGATCTGCATGAAATTTGATAAGACGACAGCTTGTACTTGAGAAATTTACTGGTAAGTATATGAGTAAAATCGGATGAAGGGTTTTGAAGATATAGGGTTTTTTAAGGGGGCAAAAATAAAAAAAGTGACTTAAAAAAATCAAATTACATGTCATACGAAAGGGCTTTGTTTGGACATTCCAAAACAATTTTTACTTTTTTTCTGAGATGCTCGGTTTTTGAGATACAACAAAAAAGTTAAATTAAGATAACCAGCGACCCAAGAGCTCCCATCTCTAAGAGTTTCTTTGGCATCAAGGTTTTTCTACTGGTCGGCCAGTTACTTTGCTTTTTCTTATTTTTTTTTCTTGAAATAAATTAAGGAGGTACTCAGTTCTCATAAAATGGTGACAACGACCAGGTCTGATGATGGAGCCAAGGTCTGTTCAACGGAAATCTTCAATAAATAGGCCAATAGAGTTGAAACTTGGTTACCGTACCAAGTTAGTAGGCGGTAGTCAGAAAAAAGTCCAAACATAATGTTTGGACTTGCCTTTGACTACCACCTACTCAAAGTTTTGGTGCGTTCGTCGGGCCGCATCACGAGATCTCAGTTCGGGGCGAACTACTAGTATAATATTATAAGTATGTATTTCCAAAAAAAAAGTATATAAGTAATATATCAGCTATCTGGTTCCCATATCACAAGCTTTGGCTTAGTTTGGGGCGAGATAGTGCTGTGTGGAATGTCCACCAATATTTATTTATATTTAAGGTTAGACTAAACGGCCTGTTAATCCTTGATTAGTAACTAACAGAGCATGGTGAAATCAGCTCTTAATTAGGAAATAGGATAAAAAATGCTAGAGAATATCACAACTATGTCATCTGAAGCATATGAAGTTGTAATCCTTCATATCTTGCTCAGACTTATAGTTTTATCTTCATAAGATTCTTAAGCCATTCATAAACCTGAATACAAATCCACTCATTTGAATTACAAATGAATCATGAAATATATCACGTCAACATAACATTTGCATTCACCTTGCATAACCAAGTTGGTAGCTCTTTGTTAAACAAATATCTGTTGAGTGAGTCATCTTAATTGCAATAGCAAACTAGGTAACTTTCATTGCTTGAAAGCAAGAAATATTTATTCTGGTAGTAGTTTTCGAAAAAGATCTTTTACAAAAAGCTTTTATTAAGTAAAATCATCTCATCCACTTCCACATCACCACCAGGGATGCTAGAAAATTGCTGCCACCAACCCAAAGTCCTTCTCTGCTACTTTAAGGAGTTGGGCTGGCTGGAGTGAGGTTAGCAGGGTGATAATGCACAATACACCCCACTGCGGGACTTCAGTGCAGATCTTATTCCCCCACCATGAATTAGAATTAGAAATACAAAGTACTACCAAGCTAGCTCGAGCAAGTCAGGACAACGCAATGGACACTTCCCCCAATCATCTATTGTGAACTAAATTGGGGTTCTGGGATCCTACTTGGAAGATGCTTTAGTGCCTCGGACCAGATAATAGATGTGAATCTTGCTCAGCACCTATATCATCCTCACAGGAATGGATCCAAGCTGCCGGTTTCCTCATGATGTTTTCCATCACATTTGACAGTACCATTACCATCACATTTATGAAAGTAAACTAATAGAAAACCAATACATGTCTGGATTCTTAATTTAATAACTTATAAATTTTTGGTAAACATTAAAAAAAGTTGTATGATCTAGTGCTAAATCAAAACAGTTATATTGATTACAATCACAAGGAACAACTGCTGCCATTCAGTTAGGTTACTAAAATGACCAAGCAAAGTACCCCACAAGCTCTTTGATTATGCACAAGGTATTGATAGATTCAAAGTCAAAGTCAAAGTCAAAAGGTATTTATTCAATAAAATCACAAGGATCACTTTGAAACGTCTTAAAGCTAGGTGACTCTAGGTGCCAGTTCCACGCGACCAAAGCCTAGAAGAACAGGCAACAAACTTACAGCTTGGTTCCTACCGTTCTTTTGTATGATCCTTTTACAATGTAATATAATATATTATTGAAGTTAAGTGAGGCGTAGGCATACAGAAAAAGGTAAACATAATCAAATTTAAAAGACAGCACACATTGATTCATTCATTGCTAATATTCATAATTTATGTTTTAAAACATTAGCTAAAAAGGCATCAAACTAATCAATAATTGTTCCAAATTTTATATACCTCTAGTACCCATGGGTGATATACACAGCACCTCCATTTCTCTATATTGATGTCTTGAACATTGGCCTTGACTAAATATAAAACAGTCAATATTTAAAGTTTGTCAATGTAGATAAGTGCTAGTTAATTAAGCTTAGATTTTAAAGTATAATTTTCATTCAATGGATTGGTAGTGTATCTACGTTTACTTAAGACCTACATTTCACTGGTCTGATTCCAGAAGTGAGAGGCTACTACCTGCCAAGACAAGATGAAAAATAATAAGTTGCATGCAGAGAAACTTAGCCCTAATCGATTTTACACATTTATAAAATTACCTGTGTCGTGCAGCTGAGGGTATTTCGATCCATCGATGTGCTGTCGCAAAGACTCCCGACTCCGGAGACATTTTGTATGGAGAAAACAATGGGGATACAAAACAACAATAATTGCCACATATCGCCTAATATCTATGACCACAATAAAAACCTTTGCATACCGAACGCACGGGACTAAGAAAACACCATTTTTACAAAATCTAAGAACAAAACAGAAAAAGAAACAATAAATTTTATGTTTACTTTTTATTAGAACTTTGGTTTTCCTCTCTCTCTTTTTTCACTGTCACTTGGATGAAGGCCTGTCATGTCATGTCATTTCTTGATACTTTGACAACATTCACTCAAAAAAACTCATGTCATTTCGCTCGGCGGGTAAGGGCCTTTAACTGCTGGCACCTTGTCAAAGTATTTACCAATAAAATTACAAGGATCACTTTGAAACGTTTTTTATCGAATGGTGAATCTAAGTGCCAGTTCTACGTGACCAAAGCCTAGAAGAACAGGCAACAAACTTACGGCTTGGTTCCTACCATTCCCTTATATCTTCCGATCTTTGTTAAATGTATTTTTTATAATGTGCCAATCACTTAATTAATATAATCAATGAAGTGAGCATAAGGCCCCAGCAAGTTATTTAATGTATGGACCCCACTGCAATTTTACTTCAATATTAAGTCCTAAAAAAATAGTAGTATTAACCAGGGTAAGTGACCCCTAATCCATACTGGTTGGTCGCTGAACCACATTTGGCAAAGTAAAAATGCAATTAGTTTTCTTAGCATTGAGCAAAAGATTATTAACTGTAAACTGTACTTGCGACAGAGATGCATTAACGTTATCGAAGTTAGCCTTCCATCTGTCGACTTTGAAAATTAAAGAGGTATTGTCAGCAAATATAACCATTTCACATAAATCTTTTACAAAAGACGGAAGGTCATTTACTTAAACTAGAAATATGAAAGGGCCTATTATCAAACCCTGAGGCACCTCTATGTCAATGACCAACCCAGAAGATATCTCACCTCCAACATCAATGGCCTTGTCTGCCATAGCTGAAAGTTTGGAAGCAAGAACACACGGGGATAATTTTCTTGAAACTTGAATGAGAAACGATGTGAACGATTCAATACAATACAACTAAATACAAGTACCTATTTAAAATGTACAAAATACAAACGAAATAGCTTTTGGGCTGTGATTTAACTAGTAACTCGTTGCTCGGAAACCTGTGAATGCAACTTGCTTACATTTTATAAACTATTTTTATTAGTGCACTGGTGGTCCAGTGGTAGCAGTCCGATTTAAAGGCCGCGGGTTCAAATCCGGTCGTGCGCCAATGAGTTTTTTTGTCCATAAACATAAACTTGTGGCTGTTGTACCTAATGCACATTAGGTACAACAGCCAGCAGGTATTATTCAAACGGTGAAAGAAAACATCATGAGGAAACGGAATATGTCGAAGAACCAACTTTCGAAAGTATGTGTTTGAGGCTCACATCATTTTATCACACTGGTTCGAAAGAAATTGTGACACGACAAGAAAAAGAATTATAATAATTATTGTGAGCCTTCTTTGTCCCACTGCTGGAAAAAGGTCACGATGTTTTTATTCGCTATTTGAGAGTAGGTATGGTGCACTTACGTTTTTCTCAAGAAAAAACAAAATATTTCATATCAAACTAGCGGCCTGTCCCAGCTTCGCATGGCTGGTCATAAATTTTTTGAACATTTTAGGATAAACTTAGACCGTGGGTTCGAGCCTCGCGTCTACACATTTCATACATGCAGCGCCCTTCTCCTTGAGCGAGTGAAATTGCACCCCGTGCGTGACCCGTGGACCCGTTAACATTTTTAATTTCGTCATATCTTTTGAATGGAATGTCCGATTTGAAAAAATATTTAAGAAGTAATCTATAGGTATTGAAACCGTCTTAATTATGAAATGATTTATTTGGATAAGGATTAATACCAAGGTACAAATAAAGACCCTTTTCTAGCGGCGGCATTTTAATATTTTTTTTATAATAAAAGAACACTTATTGTGACATAACTATAATAGTTAGACATATGCTGTCGCGACATTTTTTGTAGATGATGACGTGTTCTACAAAATCGCAGTACATTATTTCGTTCTATCATCAATAGTTTTCGCAGCGCACGCGATGTAAGGTTTTTATTTTCCACCTTGGGTTACATTATTGGAGTTTTAGTAAGGATTCCTGATTTTTTTGAAAATACAATATAGCCTATTTTACTCAGGGATAATGTAGCATTCTAATGGTGAAAAAAATTTTTGAAATCGGACCAGTAGATTTTGAGCTTATTTGTTACATACAAAAATACAAATCTTTCCTCATTATAATATTAGTGTAGATAAACTATAGTTATTTTTTTATGCTAGCATATGTTGGAGTAATGTAGATGGCTACACTGGTTTTTTTTTACCTTGTCCTTGTTGTTATTTGATTGATTGTTTGTTTGCTTACTTGCGAATTTTTCATTGAATTGAACTAGGATTCTGTTGTAGATGTATGTGATCGCCTAAATATAGATGGTTTATAAAGACTGCCCGAAGCAGACGCACAAGCAGCAATATGCTTTCTAACAGAAGCATTCGATAAGCAGAGATTCAAGCAAGATGACTGTAAGTCCAATAGATGTACCTAACTTGGTTTCCATACAAAATCTAATATCTGTTTTTTAATTACTGTTCTTGACCTTATTTTGTAGTTATTATCATGTACCTACTGATATTATGAAGTGAACTTTATAGGGACTCGTAAGCACCAAGCCTATTCCTAATGTAGGTGAAGACCAATTTCTTCTGTATTTCATTCTCCTGTCCACAATTTCAGGTCTCAAATTGATCTCTAGTCATTGAGGCCTAGAAGTTAGAAGCTTTTGTCAAACTGTCATTTTTCAAACTAAGTAATAGTTGATAAAATCTATCTATGAAATCAAGATCCAAGGAATTAAGAACCTCAATAATAATTGTAGATTAAAAAATCTTTGGTGGCTGTTGGTTGTAGACCTATACCTACTTGGCAGGTCCTAGGTATATTAAAAAAAAGGAAGGACTTGATCAATATGTGCAGACATACATACATATCAAGGTTGTTATCACTACATTTACCCGCCATTACATTTGGATGACCTTACCCCCTTAGGTATCCCCAAAGAACCTTAAGTTTGTTCTTGGTATTAAAAGATCTGATCTCTACCATGCCTAGAAATCAAAGTTGTGACTCCATTTCTGTTTTCTACATACACTTGGTATTATTTAGCCAATTTTTTGTAGAATAACTGATAGAAAAGATGTCTTAAATTGTCTAAAAAATAAAATACAGCATTATACAGAACTGCAGCATGCCTTGGCTGCTTAAGTAGTTGTGGCAAATTGTTTTTATGTGTGTAGCAGATACACATAAAAACAATTTGCCATTTCAATATAATATTATGAAGTACTAGGCACAAAGTAAATATGTATAAAGGTTCATTAACTTTTACTATAAAAAAACCCTATGTTAACCCTATGTCCATGATTGCTAAGTCAATTTTGAAATCACATAAAAAGACATAGTAATTAACTTTTGCTAATAACCAAAACTGATTTAGTGGAGTTCTTACATTTTAATTTCTTGGTTTTACACAATCTTAGTTTTATCATATTTAATTTTAAAATTAAAATGAAAGAAAGGGAGTGTTTACAGGTTTTTAAAAAGTTTTGTCTAACTTCTATAGAATTTTCTTCTTCTTCTAGAATTTTCTATCTATATATATAGAATTTTGTTGTAGATTAGAAACAAGAATGATTTACAAGATTACCTTTAAATGTAGGTATACCTATATTCTTCTATATTTCTATAAAACTGTCTTTCTAAATTATTTTTTCACTGGTCACTATCAATATACATAAAGGTCATTTAGGAACAGAATGTTGCATTCTCATAATGTTGTAAGCCCAAAATGTATAATTTCCCAGAATGTTGTTTTTTTTTGTTTCACAAAAAGGTTTTAATAATTCTATAAATTATAAAATAACCTATAAACTAGTTATAAAAGGCCTGTCCCAGCTTTGCATGGGTGGACATAAATTTTTCCAACATGTTTTGAAACAATCTCAAAATGAATTATTTGGATAATTATTATTATTGGTCTGATTTTGGTCGGCATTTCTATCTTGTACTACAATAGTTGGACATATGGTAATGGTATCACAAAGTTTTTTGTCTTTGTCTGTCAGTTTGTCTGTCTGTGTGTCTGTCTGTCTGTCTGTGTGTCTATCTGTCTTTCTTTCTGTCCTTCTGTCCGTCTGTCCGTCCAAACGTCACAGATTTTCACAGATGATGTATTTCTGTTGCAGCTATACAACAAATACTAAAAAACAGAATAAAATAAATTTTGAAGGGGGCTACCATACAACAAACGTGATTTTTTTGCTCGTTTTTATAGAAAATGGTACAGAACACTTTGTGCGCGAGTCGGACTCGCACTTGGGCGGTTTTATTTTACACCTTGAGTTACATTGTTGAAGTTTTAGTTGGTATCCCCAATTTTAATCTAGTAGTAAATATAGCCTATTTTACTCAGGAATAATGTAGCATTCTAATGGTGAAAGAATTTATGAAATCGGACCAGTAGTTTTTGAGATTATTCGTTACATACAAAAATACAAATCTGTCCTACTTATAATATTAGTGTAGATATTTTTTTTACCGTTTATATGACTATGTATTATTGATAGCAGGATTTGAATCCATTGAGTAATCCTGACTCCCTTACGATTTTTTTTTATGCCTAATTAACCAATGTGTATTGTGATTTGATAAAAAATATTAACAGTTCAAAACCAACACAAACTAAAGTACCTAATAACTTAACATCAATCTATGTTTGTTGCCTGTCACTATCTTAAGTAGCTTTACAACTTATGTGCCAAAATAGCAACATCAAATGAATTATAAGTAGGTACCTGGACATTTACAGATAGTGTGTTCTGGGCTTATCACACTATTTTCAAATGGTTGAGACATTCAAATGTAACATTTTTGCGCACTAATACATACTTTAGATGTGTGTAAAAAAAATATTGTTTGGATTGTATTATTTATGTGGTAAATATATTTATTAAAAATTATTTTAAGCCCCATATCTGATTCTACAGGTTATTTACTTAATTAGTTTCTCGAGAAATATTTTTTGTAGTCACTGATTTATAATGTTAACTTTCTCTGTGTGATGGTACTTTATTTCAAAAGTAATGGTTATGGAAAAAAAAAATGTTTTATACGGGGGCGGGAGTATGTGTTGAATAACGTTCAGAATTCCAATTAAAATCTTACGGCCTTTTAAAAGTGAAGTAGCCCCTAATCTTAATAACGGTTGAATTGAACTGTCTGTCGTAAAAAATATGGAATTTCGGTCAAACGGTAGTAGATAATTATCATAATAAGTTAACTTGTCTACTAAAAACATGGGTTGTATAGCTATTTCTGATGGTGATTGTTCCTAACACAGGAAGTTGATTGCCAAAGCCAACTTATCTCAAACCTAGTTCTATTTAGCGAGTTTAACTGCATAGTCTTCTTTATTATAATATATTCGTTATAAAATATTATTTTTAGTTATTTGTGCAGTGGGGTCGTGTTGTGATAACTACCTATCTACCTTTTAGATTGAAGTTTGGTAAGCTGTGCTTATTATGTCTAATCGTAAAATTCACACCATAATTTATATTTTTTTGCATAAACAAGTATCCGAACTTCGGTGTCAGAACTCGAAAGCGCCCTTAAAGCCTGCTAGACATAAAATCTGCAGAGACTGGCAAAGATAGTTTTGAGAAAACTTGGCACACTTACGTATTTGCTTGCATAACTAGTAGGTACTTTGAAGAATTAGTACTCAACTTAATTACTTTTCAGTGGGAAAGGTTTTGCCCAGGCGGCACTAAGAAATAATAACCAGTTTGTGCGATTTTCCTAAATTGTTAAGTGGACTCTTAAGATCGAGTTCGAAGTTTTTCTAGAGATGTATTTTATAACGATTTAAATCATACTATGTTGTCTCACAACATGATTCTTCGATATAACAATAAATAATCCATCTTCTTTCACTTGAAAAAAAATTCAATAACGCACCGAGGACAACGGCATTCTAAACAAATAAACATATATGGGCTTATTGCTAGCGAGTAGCGTTTTACGATTTTGAATTGGATCTTGCTATTCGAGTTTATATATGCAATATATTGAGTGGTAAATAGGGAGTCAATAGGATGGGGCGTGGTGAAAGGGTCCGAGAGGACGATGCGAAATTAACAAATTCTACTTATCGCAGAACTTCATGCTACACAAAAGATAAGCACATGTGGCGAACAATCTTTAAATAAATTATAATCGGAAGAAGCACGAAACCCTCAGTATGGAGGAACAAGAGGATGGAGAACGTGAAATACCTATATTGCATCGCCTTCCTAATTCGCAAACCTAAATAAAGTTTTAAATACGCTACTCGCTAGCTATAACGCACCACGCACCAAGAATGTAATGTTGTGAATGTACTTATGTTTATTTATTGTCTGTCAATTTCTTTATGATCTTGTTAACATTTTCAGTGTAGGTGGCGGCGGTCAGTTGACACAGTTGCACACATAACCTTCTTTTCTATCCTAACTGAAAATGCTCAAACAAATCGTAAGTGTATCTTCGTAACGAGTCTCATAAAATAATATAGTTATTTATAATGAAAAAAAATTTTCTTTCAGTCGTTGATGGTTTCGTAAAATAGTATTTCCTATTAGTCTTAAAAATAATGTTTTTTGTGTTATCGGAATAATCTGCAAACATATCGAAAAAGCTATAGCTAGTATTTAAACGAATTGGGGGCATCAATGAAAACAAATTGGATACGATTGAGCAATATTCCTTACAATAGTTCTAATCTAACAGACAGACAACCATATGTGTTTGTAGAAATAGGAGTGTTGACTTAAGTGTTTTTTATAATGAAATTCATAAAATACTAATTCAAATGCTCTATATCATATGTCTCGTCAACATAATAATAAAAGGTTCTACTTTCATTTCAAGTTTTCTGCATTAATTTGTATTTCTTTACTGTTTGAATTTTCCTTTTGTTTGCTCCGTAAGTTAACGCGTTATCAGTTCATGTTAGTAATCGGTCCCGAAGTTCATAATTGTTTCAAGTTTTCGCGTGAACACAACCAAACTGCGCGATCGAAATATTAAAAATAAAAGATTTTTAATTAAAGTATCCGTAGAACCCTGAAACGACTCGTTACAAAGACACACTTTCGCACCACAATCTGCGATCGCTTTTTACCAGTTTCTGATCGGAGATTGTGACAATGAAATCTTCTCAGGCCGAAGGGCGGGTGATGGGTCGACGTTTTGTGCTAACACTGGTGATCGGGATATCGGCAGGATTTAGTTTTGCGTACATAATATTAACGTCTACAGGATATCCGAGAGATGTCACGTGGTCGTCGACGTACAGGTAAATGGAAAAAGCTTGCAAGATTGTGCGTGTTTCCGCCTTTTTCGTGTTTATGTTTTGCATTATTGTCATTTTTCCGATGTCCTTAGCATGCGGCTTGTATTGCATATCCAATTTATTGTACTATTTAATTATTTCTTAATCTTTATTATTTAGCCACTTTAATTACGTTAAAACCTTTATGTGTACCTAAATACCAAGGTATGCTGTTTTTCTCTTTAATTGGCAGCAAATGTGATGTGAAAATTTTATAAGCTATCTATCTACGTTATAGTTTTAGTTTGAAAAATGCTGTGCGGTCACTATTTTATCGTGTTAATTTTGTGAGCTACATTTTAGGTAGCCGTAGTCCCATACCCATGCTACAATCGAAACCGGAATTGCTATTCTAGTTGGCTAGTTAGTTATAAATAGTTTCAACAGGCAATTTCATCTTGAATTAAAAAACGACTGCTAAGTGTCAATGCAATAATAAAAAAAATTTATCGTAAAAGTTTAAAAGGATATGCCTTGTTAAATTATCATTTGTTTGTGACGTTTCTTTTGACGCATCAAGTTGTTCATAATACTGATCATTCACTTAGGTGTTTTTTTTGTTGATGCTGAAATTGTATCACTTGATTTTTAAGACAAGATTATTAATTACATAAAAACTAGCTTGTATCCCAATAAATTATAAAAGATTCTCCAATGAGAGTGGGTGTACGTAGGTTTACCTATTTATTTTTTATGCACGCCTTATTTATGATGATTATTTTAGCAATTTGCTGAAACTTTGGTTTGGTCGCTGTAGCAGCATGATCTGCTGTGCTGTGAGCCTGTCATTGGTCATTGGTATTTGAAGCTTTTGTTAGTGTACTTAGAGAAGTATTTTTGTGTTTTGAACTTTGATTAGAGAACTATACACAAATTTCGGTGAAAAAAAGTAGTACTACAGTAGTTTTTGATACTTTGACTCAAAGGGAAACGAGCATCTAAGATAAGCAACTCGACGCATGCGTTTTCAAATTATACCATAATGTTATTGAAACAACAGTGGAGTTCCAAAATGAGAGAAAACTGTAGTTTTTGTTATTTTTTGAGGTTTATAAGAAAAATAAATAAATAAATATAAATATTGGTGGACTTTCCACACAGCACTATCTAGCCCCAAACTAAGCCAAAGCTTGTAATATGGGAACCAGATAGCTGATATAATACATATATACTTTTTTTTTGTAAATACATACTTATAATATTATATAACACCCAGACAGAGAACAAACATCAATGTTCATCACACAAATGTTTGTTCTCGGTGGGGATCGAACCCACGGCCTACGGCGCAGAAGGCAGAGCTACTACCAACTGAGCTGTGAAGGCTGTCCGCAGTCTGTCAGGCTGTCAGGCTGTCAAAATAAAAGACAATTCTTTAATAAATCTCATGATTACACTATTTTAATAAAATATTGGTATCAACGAATGAATCAACCCGATTTTAACGCTCCAATAGACCCTCCAAGATATATTTTCTCACGAAATGAAAAATTAATCATATCATTATTAGCAGTTAAGTCTTCGTGATTTTAATGAGCTTTTAAACTTTGATCTTTGCAAAAACCTAAGGTCTCAGCTTAGAAGCTATTGAGCTTATGCCTAAAGTATTGTAAGGTGAAGATACGTAGTAAGTATCTATTATAAATAACTGAAACATACATCTGATTATGATGTCTATAGAACATACCAAGTGCTGGATAAAACCATTTTCGCTATTCTGCTTGTTTCCCCATAATGCATCGTTACACCATTATTCCATTTGTTATGTTGGTTATCATCAGGCATCGGCGTTCATAATAAAATAAGAAGGGTATGGTACTAAATAAATATTATTATGCCATACTTCATTTTTGTGAACAATATGACTCAAAAAAACACACTTATTTTTTCGACAGTAAAGACGCTAAGAGGAGCTGAATTTCAAATTTTTATGTGTACATATAAGTAGCAGAGTATAATATGGTATTCTACCGTTATTTTATAAAATTGTATTTGCAACTTTTAGACGAATAAAAGCATGAGAATTCAAGCTCTTTTCTGTCTGGGGTGCTCAGAACATCTTAGACTGGCGTTTACCTATATTTGAACATCTAAGATGCTCAGCTACTTACATTTTGACAGCGATAGTAAACCAGTTAATGTTTCAGGGAATCGAGCAGAGATCTAGAAAAGCACCCCATATCTGAAGTATTAGACCATGGAAGGGAGGAACCGGCTCATAAATATGAGGATCGATCGGTAGCAGACGAGCTCGCAAAAAAAGTCAGGGTTCTCTGCTGGGTGATGACGCAGCCTAAGAACCATGCACTGAAAGCTATGCACGTGAGGGCTACGTGGGGGAAACGATGCAATGTGCTGCTCTTTATGAGTAGTGAGGAAGGTAAGCTACTTCTGAGCCATTATATAGTTCAGTTGGTAGTAGCTCTGCATTGTATTTGTGTGAATTATAGATGTGTGTGTATGGATGTCATGAAAAGGTATTCACAAAATAGAAGTATTTCTGTATTGTATCTTTTGCTGGTAACTGCCAACAAGTTTAGCATAGTTTAGGTCTAGATAGCGCTTTGTGGAATGCCTATCTATATTTTTCTTCATAAACATAACAACGTTAAGCGACAAACTCTTCTTACGATCACGTGACTGAGCGGCGCAAAAACTACTTCATTTCGTTTTGCGCAGCTCACATTGTTCTCATCGGTTGCATCACGTTATTGTTCCATAAAAGATTGGCTACCTTACGCACTTGCAGCTCTAGTAAATAGAGCCTTGTTCCAGTGTGAATAAAAACCATTTTCCTTTACAGATAAATCTCTGCCATCAATAAAACTTCCAGTCAATGAAGGGCGGGATTACCTGTGGGCGAAAACGAAAGCCGCCTTCCGCTATGTATACGAGCATCATAGACGGGATGCTGACTGGTTTCTTAAGGCTGATGATGATACGTAAGTACTTATCTCTTAGAGGTAGACCCGGCAGAGAATAGGGCCCCTCCATCGCTGAACTTTTTCAACATCGCGAAGAAACCGGCATGTCGTTAAACCTAAAAAGTTCTATAACATATATCAAATGCTCGAAAGGAGCCTCTTGAGGCGCCCTAAAATCCTTTTACCACACTGTTTCGAAAGAAACTAGTGACACGACAAGAGAGAGACTGAACTTTTTTTAATGCTACTTGGCGATGGAACAAGCAGATGGCTCACCTGACGGAAAGTGGTGACCATCACCTAAATCAAAGCATTGCCAAACATTGTGTTTGGCGTCAATGTTAGACTGGAGAAGACATCACGAGATCTCAGTTCGGGGCGAACCACTAGATATCGTTTTATGTGCATGTTAAGATACTTTTGACGCGCTAGGCGTTCAGAACTCTGAATAATTTGATAATTGCTTAGGACATTTTGAGCGTGGTATGTTTTTGTAAGTGTATTCTAAGCATGTTGTGCTCTACGCCGGCGTGATATATATTATCAAATATCACGAAAATTACACAACTCTAATGGCCATAGATAGAGAATAACATGATAGAGCATACCTTTAGCGCATAAAATTATATTCAACAACCATAACTTTAAATTATCATAACAGATAAATATTACATTGTCGTTGTATTGATTGAAGATGGTAGGGTCGGCATCGTGACTTTCATTATCATAGACTACATCTGGGTTAGGACAAATAGGTTCGGATCACGCTTGCCTTGTGTGATGCTAATTTCGACCTTGTCGTCATTGAAATAGGATAGGTACTTCACTATTCAAGTGGCTCTCTTTGAAACGTTTGTAGGTTAATACGTTTTTATACCACTAGGTAGGTATCTAGTAAATAACAAGGAATCTGATTGTAGACTCTTTAGCATGCCATTTCGATTTGGCTGTCTGTCAGTTGGTTTGGTTGATACAACTTTTACCATTTAGGGTGTACTTTTTTGAAATGGTGAAATATTTTTTGAAAAATTTATAGTATACATTGAGAAAATTCCAAAATGTATTCGTGATCAAGGCCCTGATGTCTACTTCTCTGTCAACAAATTGCGAAAAAACAAAAATTTTAAAATGATACATGTGTTCCTGGTTTGTGGATACCTTTTCGTGACCTATTTTATTATTTACAAAGGGAATACTAGGGATCAATAATCTGATTCCCTCATACCTTCCCATTTCAAGTGCCCCTCAGGCAATGTTTTGCAGTTTATGAGTTTGCTATTGATATCTACCTAGTTGTAGCTTGATAAGTGCCGACTTTGTCTTATCGTGCACCGAAATAACAAAAGCACTTGCCGCTAGCAAATCGTCCGTGTAAATATAAGTACTACTTGCTATAGCGAAATTCTAAGGAAAGTAAAAGATAACAAATTCATCATCATTTCCACCCGTTTGCACCCACTGCTGAGTATATGCTTTTTTATTACGTCACTCTTTTCGGGCCCCAGATGGTGCCTGGTGTAGGTTCATAAAAACCTGTAGTACAGGTCATCAGGCCCCATTCTGCGGACACGTCAGGTCCTGATGAAGACCTATAGACATTTGATTTAATGCACTACCCTGCCCTACGATGCACTGCTCTGCGTCCGTCAACTTGAGGCATACAAATGTTAAGCCCCATGTGCCTGTAATTTCACTGTACGCTAAAACTTAGACGTTGTAAAAAAATATGTTGCTGTGAACCGCAGTTGCTGTAATTGTACTCCGGCGTCATGGAAGACCAGTATTATAGTAGTGCATCAAACACTATTATAGCACAAATCAGAGAAACGACCGATTTCATTGTCCTAACCAATATTGTTCGTTGTATAAAATAAATATATTGGGTGGACTTTCCACACAGCACTATCTAGCTAGGCCCAAACTAAGCAAAGTAGTATCGATTGTAATATAGTTGATATAACACTTTTACATACTTTTTTTGTGTTAATACAGAGATAACAAACACCTATGTTTATCACACAAAATTAAATGTTTGTTCTCGGTGAAGATCGAACCCACGGCCTACAGCTCAGAAGGCAGAGCTACTACCAACTGAGCTGTGAAGGCTGTCAGTTTGTATTTTGCCTCCGTTTTTATAACTCAAAATATTTTTTTGATTCGTTTCAGATACGTGATAGTGGAGAATCTGAGATACATGTTGGCGGAGCATGATAGCAATAGTCCAGTTTACTTCGGTTGCAGGTTCAAGCCGTTTACGAAACAGGTAAATTTCAACTTCAACCTTCTTTTTGAGAACCTCTAGAACAAATTGTGGCTACCAATTTTATAATAAGGACACCCGTCAAAGTATTAGTACCATTATCTATAAAAACGGCAAAAAAATCAAGTTTGTTGTTTTTTAGTATTTGTTGTTATTATAGCGGCAAGATAAATACATCATTTTGTGAAAATTTCAACTGTCTAACTGTCACGGTTCATGAGATACAGCCTGGGGCCTTATGCTCACTTCGAGCGAGATTATCTCACGGTAGAGATGACGTCATATCTCGTTCAATAATTCGTTGACCTTGCGTCTCGCATGAACTTTGTATGAGAAAATTGGGGAGTTAGATGGTGAGAATGGGGATAAATAGTTATCGAACGAGATATGACGTCATCTCTACCGTGAGATAATCTCGCTCGAAGTGAGCATAAGGCCCCTGGTGACAGACGGACTGACTGACGGACGAACAGACAGACAGACAGGCAGACAGACAGACAGACAGACAGGCAGACAGAGAGACAGACAGACAGACAGAGAGACGGACGGACAGCGGAGTCTTAGTAATAGGGTCCCCGTTTTACCCTTTGGGTACGGAACCCTAAAAAAATTACTAAGTAAGCATATGTTTAAGTTGTGTTGCGTCAGGACTATGTAAAGTAACTGTTAAGTGTTTGTTTTCTTGATAATAAATTTTATTATTCTATTATTTAATAAATGACTTATTTGTTTGAGAACAAAGTCAAGAATTATTTATTGAGGTCACATGTGTAACTTTCAAAGAACATTGAGTACATACATACATTCATTCATATTTACATTCTTTAAATGATTAAATAATTAGTAGGCAGTTTAAATATAATTAATTATTCAATTGTTATTGTCACTTGGTAGCCATAACCAAACAAAGCATTGCCCATAAGTCACGCATGTTAGAGATGTGCCCACTCTTCAAACTGAAACACAGCGTTGCTGCTTGGCGGCAGAAAAAGGCGTGGTGGTAGTAGTTCCCCGGACGAGCCCTTCACAAAGAGCTCTTCTCTTAAATGCAGGAATATAGAAGGGGAAAAGGGGATGTCTCAATAAGGTCAACATGAAAATGACTGAAGGGCAAATATCCTTATTATTCATTCATTTAATTTCATTCATTATTCTTGGGGGCCATCCATAAATTACGTCACATGTTAAGGGTAGGGAGGGGGTCGACGAAGTGTGACAAGGGGTACATAACAGGGGGGGGGTTTGTAACATCACATTTTTTCTAAATATAATATTTTTTATCTGAGTATTACAACACTAAATTTTATTGAAATAAAATTTAAATGGAAATCAAAATACTACATATACTAGGTAGGGGAGAGGGGGTGCTCAAAAATGTGACCAGCTGTGATAAGGACGTTCGTGACGATGTGTTCGAGTTATTCGGACTTCTACACAATAAAGCCGAATTATAACCAACAGAAACAGAAACCAAACAAACATGCGAATACCGATTAGAATAGAATAACCTTTATTTTGTCTCTTAAATATCTAAATTTACAAAAGAGCTATCATTATAGCGATGTGAAGTGTCATGCAGGCGCGGTCGCAGCCTCATATTTTGGAGGGGGTCACTAATAATAATACAATATGTCGAGTACGATTTGGGGGGGGGGTCATGTCTGTGACCCCTCCTTTCGGACCGCGCCTGGACTGTCTCGATGCAACTATCTGTTGCAGGGTTACATGAGCGGAGGCGCGGGCTACGTGCTGAGTCGCGAGGCGCTGGACCAGTTCGTGAAGAAGGCGCTGCCGGCGCCGCATCTGTGCAAGGCGAGCGACCACGGCGCGGAGGACGCCGAGATGGGTAAGTGTTCTTACATAACATCTTCATTCAAGTAAAAGGATCATACAAAAGAACGGTAGGAACCAAGCCGTAAGTTTGTTGCCTGTTCTTCTAGGCTTTGGTCGCGTGGAACTGGCACCTAGAGTCACCTAGCTTTTAGACGTTTCAAAGTGATCCTTGTAATTTTATTGAATAAATACCTTGAGAGCACTGGTGGTCCAGTGGTAGCGGCCCCGCCTTCCGATCCTAAAGGTCGTGGGTTCGAAACCGGTCGTGCACCAATGAGTTTTTCTGTTCAAAAATTTACGTGCACAATACCAGTACTCTCAAACGGTGAAGGAAAACATCGTGAGGAAACCGGCATGTCGTGGAACATAAAAAGTTCTATAACATGTGTCAAGTGCTCGAAAGGAGCCTCTTGAGGCGCACTTAAAATCCTTTCACCACACTGTTTCGAAAGAAACTAGTGACACGACAAGAAGAAGACCAGGAAACAGGGTATTCTACAGGTCATGGCGAACAACTTTTGTTCGACAACTTTTGAAATTTCGAAGGTTTTCATTCCTGGAGTGCCTGTTAAACTTTCTCCCGATATGAAACTAAACACACCATGAGGCAGCCCTATTCACAGCTTACAGGGATATTATGATACACGTTGTATATTTTAAAAGTAGTAGAGCTCGTCCGGGGAAGTACTACCATCATGCCTTTTTATACCGCCAAGCAGCGTTGCTATGTTTCGGTTTGAAGAGTGTGGTTGCCGGTGTAATTGCAGGCACATGAGGCTTAACATCTGTATGCCTCAAGTGATGGACGCGGGGCAGTGCATCGTAGGGTACGTACCTCTATCATGCGTGACTTACGAGGCAATGTTTTGTTATAGATGATGATTACCACTTAGCCCCCTGGTAAAATACAAGAGTGGTATTTTTACACCTTGTATATCTTCTCAGTGGGGTTCGAACCCACGGCCTACAGCACAGATGGCAGAGCTACTATCAACTGAGCTGTGCGGGCTGTGAGGGATGATGATGAGGATAGGAAGCAGGATAAGATGGAAGCACCATTGTCAATAATTGCAATTTGTATTCCAGGCAAGTGTTTAGACAACATAGGAGTGAAGGCACTGGACAGTCGCGACTCCTTACACCGCGGCCGGTTCTTTCCCTTCGGCCCGAAGGATCATCTGTTCCCCAACAAGGATTCTTCCTTCTGGTACTGGAATTACATCTACTATCCTACAGATGAGGTGAGTGTTGTGCCGACTACTTTTTTTTTGTAGGTTAATGAGCAGTAGATCTAGCTATGTTTAAAGGGCTCGTCCGGTGAAGTATTATTATATGCCTATTTCCGCCGTCAGGCAACGTTGCTGTTTTGGTTTGGAGGTTGTTGAAATTACATGCACATGGGGCTTAATATTGTATGCCTCAAGTTGATGGACGCAGGGCAGTGGAACTTACGAGGAAATTAAATTGAATAATTGCTCAAACCAAAACTTAACCCATTGGTAAGAGATGGCAATAGTTAGAACTCTGATATATTTTTTGTAATTTTTTTATAAGAAAAAAACTGAAACACCTCGATTTTTTTATAAGCGAGGTTTTTTGTCTCTTTGTGACGTAAGGCACGTCTTCAGTGGCCCTATGAGGTTATACTGTTATGTGTAACCTCAGCCGCTCAATATCAACTTGTGAAATTATTTTATTTTATAATTGACTCCCCAGGGTCTAGACTGCTGCTCAGACTACGCCGTATCATTCCACTACGTGGGTCCAAAACACATGTATGTACTAGACTACCTAATATACCACCTGCGACCTTACGGCATCACCTACGCCAAGGGAGATCTACCAGCTATCCTGAGGAACGATACCGCTTTGGAAGTACACTAGTTTCATGAATTTGGAGGACTAAGTACTTTTATTTAAACTGGAAAGTATACAGGCTTATGGTCTAAAAATGAATAATATCCGCTTAATTATGCTGATTTCACCATGCTCTGTTAGATTAAAAAAGGATTAAAGGGCCGTTAAATATGTCAAAATGTACGCGTTTGACATCTAAAGTTAGATTTAACGGCTTGTTAATCCTCGATTAGTAACTAACAAAGCATGGTGAAATCAGCTCTTAAGATTAAAATTTCTATGAAATACCAAACGAAAATCCTGTTGTGTGAGATAGCGTTGTTGAGTTCCAAACACGCCTTACAAAGGCGCTTTTCGGGTCAAAACTAACTCAAACGGGCTCAGTCTACAATAATCAGCGAGCGCTCGCCACGACTCGGGGTACCAAGTTTTTTTCAAGTTTGGTTTTCTGTATTGCGAACCCGTTCTTAGTGTCTAAGCACAAGAGTTCTAAGCTTGCCCGATAGGGGCGCTTATCGTTTACCTTAGGGACCATTCAAGTATTACTTTGCTTATTTTTGATGACATGGGGAGGGGGGGTCTAGATGGTGATTACGTCAGTAGTCATTATTTACTCTGTACACATATGGCATAAATCTGCTTACGTAATACTTGAACGCTCGCAATACATAAAACCTGAAATCTCAAAACTATCTCTGGCTTGAGCTATTCCTGCTACTTTTGTACAAAAGTTCATGAACTTTTTGAGTATAACACTAGTTTTTTGGTTTATATACACTAGTTTTCCCATAGTACATAGTGAATTGGAAAAGCGAATCAAGAATGATCGCTAAACTATCTCTAAAAGATCTGAATTGTAAAAATATAAATTGCATTTGAAAATACATTCCATAATTTAGGCATTAATTATTTTATTGTTGCACTCTCAATTGTGAATATATATTTTGTGAGTTATTGTGGAGATGCAAGAATATAAGAAAAATATAATTTATGAGCGTGATAATTTTTAAGTTATGTATACACTTTATATTATGTATTCTGTTGCTCACTTAAGTCAATCGGGTCATAAGTACACACCCAATATGAATTAAAACGAGACAGCCTACAAGTTGGAACAGGTTGGAATTGGTTGGAATACCTGTCTCCCTCTATCTTCAATCGTCTGGTTTTGACTTAGGTGTTTAGCATTAGTGGTCATCACAGTAATATATTTAAATATGTGCATAGGTTTTTGACTTGCCAAAAAATTTCTATAATTAGAGAATATTATTATTTTTTGCGTTTAGCATCAGGGTGGTTTTAGGCATGTAAGCAAATGGTTTTCTAATATTTATTTCTATAACAATCTTTATGCAAAGAATGTCCAGCCATTTTTTTTTTGTTTGATGTATTAGTCAGTTTATTTCAAACTGATAAATAATTTAGGTCATTAGTCCCAATTTTTAGAGGTAATGCGATGTATTGACTTACCAAAGAATAAAACCAGTTGAAGTCATACTTTGTTAACTATTAATAATTTTTTGAACAAAGCGTTTGCAAAAAAATTACAGAAATGTACCTATACATTTTAACTTATAGACATGAATGTTCCAAGTAAAATGACCTAAACGAACGACCATTCCCGTAGGTATTTATCAAAACGCTTTTCATCATCGATATACATTTGTCTAAGGGACTGCTTGTCTAACGGACTGCTTGTCTAACTTAGGACGGTTTTCACAAATTCTGATTAACGCTAACTGTCAGATAAAAATAATTCAAATCATTGTTTCTGAAGCTTCATAAGTAGAGATAGAAATATTATTTTTAAAGTCAGAAGGTATTTATTCCATTGAAACGTCTTAAAGCTAGGTGAATCAGTTCTACGTTCTAGATTTTAGAAGAACAGGCAACAAACTTACCACTGATTCTTTTGTATGATCCTTAAGATAAGACTCTCCCCCTCTCTTTTTATGTTCAGTGCTGTCCATCCCAAGGTTGCCAAGGAAGAGATCGCTGATAGCGATAAGGCCGCCCACTGTTTTACTTTATTTTTTAGTTTTTAAGTAAAAATGTGTATCTTTATTTGTTGTGGTAATCAATAAAGAGTTATCTATCCTTGTTTCAAAATAATGTAACAAAAAAGGTTCCTACCGCTCTTTCGTAGGACTCTTGTTACAAAAATAATGAAGTTCCCGTGTGGTGGCGATGGGTTATCTGACGGATAGCGTTAATCAGTGATGGTTACATTGGCACTTAGTAGAGGATGAACATTGGTGAATTGTAGCAATATCTTATATTAATTAATTAATTAGCGAATAAATTGTTATAAAACTTGTTGAAATGTAAATACACGGTGTACATAAGTGTTTTACCAAATGTAGTGATAGTGTATTTTTAGTCAATTTGTACCTAAGACATTTTTCTAAACATGAGTAGCTAATTTATTGTGTAGCTGAAATCAAAATGAATTTAATTCTATGTATTTATTTTGCTTTGAATTCGTGTATCAATTTTTTGATAAAGACAATTTGATATTATTTAATTTTGCTCAATTTATTTATTTCATTAGCGAAATATTGTATCGTTTCGGGACTTTTTAAATGAAATATTTTAAATAATTATTATGTAACAATATTAATATATTTACATTTTGTGTGATTGGAAATTAAATGCTTTTAGTTTCTATATTTTTGTGTTTAATTTACTCTTGCGTACGACCTACAGAAGTAACAGTAATTGTGGTAGAAATAGGAAATAAAAAAAAAGCTTAATAGGTATGAATTCCAAAAGAAAACAAAGACAAATACAAAAAAATACTTATCTAGACTAGCTATGTACTTACTAACGTATGCAATACTTTGAAATATTGTTCTTTCCCTTTTATGCTGTTTAGAAAATAAAAGTTCAGTAGGACATACTTTTGAAGATTTTATTATTTTTAACAGTCGGTGAACTATCAAATTAACATTAACTAGGCCATTGTGATGAAAAGATGCTCAAATATAAACCAGTTATGCCTTTTATGCTTTAAAATTGTGGCTATTTTATCTTATGGATATATTAAGGAATAACTTAAAATTAGGGGATTGAGGTCAGACCCCATTACAAAGTTAATATCTATTCTAAATGCGTTTTCGTGCGGATCGCCCACGCCGACTTCTTACAGCGATTATTTACATTGCCTCTTAAGTCACGCACGATAGGAACGTGCCCTATGATGCACTGTCCTGCGTCCATCAACTTGAGGCATACAGATGTTAAGCCTCATGTGTCTGTAATTACACCGGAAACCACACTCTTCAAACCGAAACACAGCGTTGCTGCTTGGCGGCAGCAAAAGGCGTGGTGGTAGTACTTCCCCGGACGAGCCCTTCACAAAGAGCTCTCTCTACTACTCTTAACAAAACAAAACGGCTTTGTCTTCATACAAAAACCTGAAAAATGTTAAAATGTGCGAGCGAGAAGTTGTTTGACAGTCTACGTCTTAATGTCGCGCCACCTAAAGTATCGTTGTAAGAAGTTGCACGCAAATGCAAACAATGTATAAACCGAGACTTCATTTTTAGACTGTATTTAAAAGACAAGAACCTTTTTAATATAGACCTTAACATGGATAAGTGTGAAAGGCACTTTGTACTAGGGACTGCTTCTAACATAATAAATACAAAAACTATAACTAGGTATCCGTATGAATATGAAAATGGCTATATACAAGCATCACAAACTACACAAAAACACTGCAAGACTGTCACGGAGCAAGAGGAGAAATAGGCTGAAAATAGATGAGAATTTCTCGGCAGGTATACGATGTGATATTTGTATGATTAAGCCGTAGGTAATTCTCTTGAAGTCTTGGTCTCGTAGGCCTGACCCTTAGTTTCACAGCTTTAAGACCCTAACCCTAGAATACAGGAGCTGATCGAGTCTTGCTCCCTAGCATTTGTATTTGCATCCACATCATCATCATCGGGGATGCTAGATCATTGCTGCCACCAACCCAAAGTCCTGCTCCGCTACTTTAAGGAGCTGGGCTGGCTGGAGTGAGGTTAGCAGGGGGATAATGCACAATTCCCCCCACTGAGGGACGTCAGTGCAGATCTCATTCCCCTACCATGAATTAGAAATTACCTGTGGTCTACTCTGCAAAACGATAAGGGAAGTTAGTTTTTTCTATTC
This sequence comes from Chloroclysta siterata, assembly GCA_932294275.1. Classification (NCBI taxonomy): domain Eukaryota; kingdom Metazoa; phylum Arthropoda; class Insecta; order Lepidoptera; family Geometridae; genus Chloroclysta; species Chloroclysta siterata. The sequence goes on along the minus strand of OW028592.1, from coordinate 23,707,984 downwards.
GAGTTACAAAGCGCAGCCGCGACCACTTGGGTGGCAGTATTAACAGCGCCAGTGGTGGCATACTATTTTACATACATAAAGTAATTAGTAGGCGGTGGCATGACGTCTCTTCAACGGAAATGAAATGATTAACGTCTAACTTAAACTAATTATAACTAACAAAGCAACCAAAAAGGCGGTTGCATTAAGGTGGTTTCACGCTACACCGGGTCGAACCCGGGCTTTTCCCGTGTCGTTAAATTTGAGCTTTATTTACAGGAAAATATAGGCTAATTCAGAAAATTATACTCTTTAATGTTCAAGTAGGGTTCAAATTCAATTGACGGCGCGTCTACGGCAAGGCCCGGTGTATCGTGAATCCAGTGGAAGCGTTCGCTAAATGTCACCAAGAGATTACGTCAAAAATGAGGGGCGTTTTCGCGCCTAAAATATGATGTCATCTCTCGCGCCGCGGTTACTTTCGAACGTTTCTGAGGTATATGGCTAGCGAAAACCGGTGGACGACACAGTGTTGCGTCCAGACCCACAGAACGAGACAGACAGTCTAATTAGCAACCTATCTCGCTGTAATCTCTTAAAATAATAACTTGAATGACCTTAACATGCAAAAATACACAATAAAACAAGTCAAAGAATTAAGTACAACTTCTTAAAGTAATAACTAAAGGCTTCCAACTCCAATACTTTGTAACAATTTTATTTGAATATTAAGAAATGGGAGATTCTTTAAATGAGGTAAGGAAAGCACTGGTTTTAATTCAGATGTTTCATTTTCGTAAACAAATCTAATTTAACTGCACAAAAAAAGCGTCCTTTTCTTTATAAACTGAATAATAATAATAACTGACTAAATTATATTTTAGGCCCGGCAAATTAAGATAGTTTAAGAAAATACGAAAAAAATGAACACCACTATTAAATAAACTATTTTACATGTCACTAATACTTAGCATGATTTTTATAAGTTAGTCCAAAAATTATTACCTAAATAGAATATAGCAAAACTAACAAAATGGTTAACAAAACTGTTTTGTAACTAAATTATTTGAAGAAAGCTGTTCCGTCATTGAAAGTAGTTCCTCTTCTTTCTGGATATCCTGTGAAATAAATTGATTTTGCTATAAAATCATTACAAACAAAAGATAGGTAGGAACTAGGAACCAAAAAGTTCAACAAATTGTGAAAACCAAAATGTACCGAAGTCAAAAAAAATATTATGGGGCCGTCGATGTGCCGAACTAATAGTTTTAATCAGAATATAATAATTTTGATGATTATTATAATTATTTCAACGTAAATTCCAAAAGTGCCCAACTATTTAGCCTATTTGACCGAATGTGGTGGGCGGGTGAAGTAGCGGATAGTTTTAACTAAAAATGCAAACTGTTTTGATACGTGCGTGCGTTTGAGGCGTGCCCAAAATATTGTGTCGCGTGCCATCAATGGCACGCGTGCCATCCCTACTCATTCTATATAAATAAACGACATCTTGCCTTCCAGCACTCATACGCGACGCTTACCCAGTATCAGCGGGCGAGAAGAAGAATCCTCTCGGACGCGGCAACGTGCCGAGAGGAGAGTTGGCCTCCGCCGGACACGCCCACTGCGACCAGTAGTCGCCGGGCAGCTGGAGGAGTAACTGCATCACCTGTGCAATAACCAAACATTATGATAACAGAACAAGTATCAAGACTTTGATCCACAGACACGGTAATATTCCCTCAGATCTCGAATTGTCTAGTTTTTGAGGAGACATTCTTTGAGGAGAAGGGAGTCAATTAGTTAGCATATTGTGTTAGTTTCAGAGGGCATGTGATTAATCGTTCGGGGACAAATAAGATTATTATCTTTCCATATTCTATTATAATAATAATAAAAATTGGTGAAAGTTCCACATATCACTATATTGCTCTAAATGAAATACTTTTACTTTACACATAACCTTCTACAACTACAATCAAAGTTCATCAAACACCTTTGAGCTCCATGGGGATCAAACATCCACCCATCACCCAACTTCAGCACATAAGGCAGAGCTACCACTAACTGAGCTGTGAGGTCAGTCTACCTTCAGAAATCAGAAACAATGTAAGTTTAAGTTACCTTGAACATGTTGGTGGTGGCAGAATACATTTCGGCGGGTTGCGTCATGCCGAAGCCAACTATTGTGGGCGCAAACACCTTCGCAAGGTTGTCTATGCCCATCTCGCATTCTGGACTCTCTGCCACCCTGCAAATATTCATTTAACAGTTCAAACGTGCTTCTATGAGCTAAAGATAAACATACATAATTGTTTGTAATAGAATTTGTCTTAGAACGCAACATAGCCTGATATACGACAGCCTTCACGGCTCAGTTGGTAATAGCTCTGCCTCTTGTGCCGTAGGCCGTGGGTTCGATCCCCACCGAGAACAAACATTTGTGTGATGAACATAGATGTTTGTTCTCTGTCTGGGTGTTACATAATATTATAAGTATGTATTTACAAAAAAAAAGTATAGATGTATTATATCAGCTATCTAGTTCCCATATCACAAGCTTTGGCTTAGTTTGGGGCGAGATAGTGCTGTATGGAATGTCCACTATTATTTATTTATTTATATTTAGGTCACCTAAAATTAAGCAAGGTCATTAGGAGGGAAGAAAGACCTATTACGAGAAGAGTGCTAGATGTGGATGGTTTAAGGAGAGGCAAGCTTAAGAAAAAATGAATGGACTGAAAAAAATGGATGGTAAAAGATGATATGAGTAAGAAAAAGATGAGTTGAAAAATTCTTTCACTGTTGGGAAGCTACAAATAAATGACCACCCGCGCGAAGCCGGGACAGGCCGCTAGTACTACATATTTTAGTTCCATAGTTGTCAAAATACGATTCGATCGTCTCAATATACAAGGTGTTCCAATAATTGTGTATATAAACTTCATGGGGCTAAAGTACCCATCAATATGGATAACTTTTTCTAAGGAACCAACACTGTGAACGCGAAAAAAAAACAGCTGCTTCATACATTTTAGCCTGGTAGGTATTGAACTTTTGTATGAAACAGCTGTTTTTTTTCGCGTTTACAGTGTTGGTTCCTTAGAAAAAAATATTCATATTTATGGGTACTTTAGCCTTTTAAAGAAGAAGTTTTAAACCAAATTATTGGAACACCTTGTATAAAGTCATCTAATCGTCATCTTAATATAAAGCTTACTTTAAAAAACTAGGTCAGTGTTATAGCCGTCTATTAGCCGTAATTATGGCTAGATTGTAATATTATTAGAGTATGTTATAAAATAACGTACACAACTGAAAAAAAAAAAAAAAACTTAATATAAAGGTACAACAGCATACTTTTGCAAATGCAGCAGCAAGAAGGCCAGGCTGTCCCGGTTGGGCGGCGGCAGCTGGCTGACGGCCTGCACGACGGCCGCGGCGGCGTCGCCGGGCTCGCGCACGCCGGCCGCCGCCATGAAGTCCTGCCACAGCGCGCTGGACACCAGCGGCTCGCGCAGGGAGCGCACGAAGTCCTTGATGCAGCCGCAGATCACGTGGATGTCCTCGTTGGCGAGGGACGGGGAGCCGCAACCGCGGAGGAAACGCTCCTGAAACGTTACGGGTTAATAATACGTAAATAGGTATTGGTGGACACTCACTACATTCGATTGGCACATACGAAAGAACGGTCCTACCGTTCTTTCGTATGTGCCGAGCCGTAAGTTTGCTGCCTGTTTTTCTAGGCTTGGTCGCGTGGAACTGGCACCTAGATTCACCTAGCTTGAAGACGTTTTAAAGTGATCTTTGTGATTCAACTGAATAAATACCTTTTGACTTTGACATAGTATGCAGCACTATCTAGCCCCAAACTAAGCAAAGCTATGGGAATCAGATAGAAGAAAAAGATATATATATATATATATATATATTTTATGCAACTAGCTGATGGAACAAGCAGATGGCCCCCCTGATGTTAAGTGGTAACCATCTCCTATCACGATAGGAACGTGCCCTACGATGCACTGCCCTGCGTCGCATCCACTTGAAGTATACAGATATTAAGCCTCATGTGCCTGTAATTACACCGGCAACCACACTCTTCAAACCGAAACACAGCAGCGCTGCTTGGCGGCAGAAAAAGGCATGGTGGTAGTACTTCCCCGGACGAGGCCTTCACAAAGAGCTCTACTCTTAAAAAACACCAAGACCGAGAACAATCATCTATGTTCGTGAGACAAATGTTTGTTCTCATTGAGGAAGCCCACAGCCTACCGCGAAGAAGGCAGAGCTACTACCAACTGAGCTGTGAGAGCTTTTACAGTAAAGATATTAGATATTATTATGATACCTTAAGCCGCTTGACATCCTTCTCAGCGCCGCTAACTCGATAGATCCCTCGCTCGATGAGGCCTCGTTTCTCCACTTCATTGACGCAATGCACCAACAGCGCTGGAACCATGGGCGGCGTGCGCGGAGCCCATTCTGATATGCAGCCCTCCTGTGGGGAATACAATAGTATATTGTAGCACAAGGTGTTAAAGTGTGATTTTCAATGAGAAAAAAATATAAAAAAAAGATTATTTTGAGAGGGAGGTCTGTTTCTAAGTTTTCACGAGAGACTCACCTGTTTAAGACTAATATGCATTGCATATTAGTCTATTACATAGCATGCATGATGCACAAACCCACCACCTTAGGATCATAAGGCGGGGCGGGTACAACTAGACCACCACTGCTCTCACTGGTGATTGTTTGGTAACAGTCGGTTATTGGTTGGTAGTCTTCTGGGACTCGGGGGTCCCATGGATCTTCACAAAGATTTAATATAGTCCCAAAAGTTATTACCCGAGTGGGATTTGAACCCACGACCTTCCCCTTGATACGGGGCCGCGCTAACCAACTGCGCCATCGGATTCTAATCGCACTCGACGAATAACTCAGGGACATGCTACTACGGTACCCATGGATCTTGTTCGCTTGTACCTGCGGCGCGTTGTGTCGCTTCTGTGCGGCGGCGCCGGGCGGCACTCGGGGTGCGCCTGCGCGCGGCACGACTCGCACTTACCTGCGGCGCGTTGTGTCGCTTCTGTGCGGCGGCGCCGGGCGGCACTCGGGGTGCGCCTGCGCGCGGCACGACTCGCACTTACCTGCGGCGCGTTGTGTCGCTTCTGTGCGGCGGCGCCGGGCGGCACGCAGGGCAGCGGCAGCAGCGCGCGGCACTCGGGGTGCGCCTGCGCGCGGCACGACTCGCACTTACCTGCGGCGCGTTGTGTCGCTTCTGTGCGGCGGCGCCGGGCGGCACTCGGGGTGCGCCTGCGCGCGGCACGACTCGCACTTACCTGCGGCGCGTTGTGTCGCTTCTGTGCGGCGGCGCCGGGCGGCACTCGGGGTGCGCCTGCGCGCGGCACGACTCGCACTTACCTGCGGCGCGTTGTGTCGCTTCTGTGCGGCGGCGCCGGGCGGCACTCGGGGTGCGCCTGCGCGCGGCACGACTCGCACTTACCTGCGGCGCGTTGTGTCGCTTCTGTGCGGCGGCGCCGGGCGGCACGCAGGGCAGCGGCAGCAGCGCGCGGCACTCGGGGTGCGCCTGCGCGCGGCACGACTCGCACTTACCTGCGGCGCGTTGTGTCGCTTCTGTGCGGCGGCGCCGGGCGGCACTCGGGGTGCGCCTGCGCGCGGCACGACTCGCACTTACCTGCGGCGCGTTGTGTCGCTTCTGTGCGGCGGCGCCGGGCGGCACTCGGGGTGCGCCTGCGCGCGGCACGACTCGCACTTACCTGCGGCGCGTTGTGTCGCTTCTGTGCGGCGGCGCCGGGCGGCACTCGGGGTGCGCCTGCGCGCGGCACGACTCGCACTTACCTGCGGCGCGTTGTGTCGCTTCTGTGCGGCGGCGCCGGGCGGCACGCAGGGCAGCGGCAGCAGCGCGCGGCACTCGGGGTGCGCCTGCGCGCGGCACGACTCGCACTTGACGCCCACCTTCGCAAACTTTATACTGAAATAAAAAAAGTTCAACTAACTTCGATGACTCAATATGACAAAAGTTAATATATCCGTGGTGTCTCATTGCCTACAAAGCATTTTTAGTTCCAATTAAACATCAATAGATGGCGATACCGGTTGCGATTGAAATATTGATATTGGTTTTAGTCCAGAAAAATGTATTATGGTCATGAATAGCTTATGTTATATTGTAAAAAATTCTCCGTTATGCACAGGAAGATGAGGAAATAAGCTGTTAATGAAATCTTCATGTTCTTACAATAATCAATATTGACCACGTTTTTTCTTGCGGAAATTATTTGAACTACGTTGTGGTTCGGTTTCAACAAGTTCAAAAGATGCCGCTATTTGCGTTTATCGAATTTTTTCGTTTCTTATAGAGGCATTTTACTACGTACCTACCTACGTAAAAAATAAAAAATAATTTATTTATTATTAATATAAAAAAAACGGTGTATATTAACATGATTCGATTTTTAGCCACGGAAATAAGAGTTGCTAGATACTTCTACTAGTACAGAATAAATAATAGGACTGTAACTGCGACGCAACAAGGTGCAATTCATCTTGCATAATTTCACTTTGCAATTTTCATTGCCGCACTCTTCTAACGTGAAACTCGGTCGCTGTCAGCGCTGGTGCTGGCGCGGGCCAGACAGCGACAAAATTCTGAGCCAAAAATTATGCCTTTTTAAGCGGCTGACAACCATCAAACAACTTCTCGCTCGCATGTTTCGACATGTTGAAAGATATAAAACCACTAAACTCACTTTCGAAAAATCTGAATAAACCATTTTGTGTGCAATTTGATTGCACACAAAATGGTTTATTATTTAATTGGTAAATGCTTATTTTAGTAAAAAAAAAAACATTTTAATCGATACAAGTTATCCTACTCAAAAGTTTGCAGTAGTACAAAAACTAGTTACTTACTTTAACTTTACTTTTGAGTAGGAAAAAACTGATTGATTGTGGGTGGTGAAAGGTAATTATTATATATTCAACATCAGGTGGGCTATTTTATGTTGAGAGATTAAGTCTATAACCAACTTTTGTTAATTATTTCCTTTTCATATTGTACGAAAAACGGGTTCTGTTATTAAACACATCATCTACTTTAGGATTTCCACAAATAGGTAGTGACCATTCAACATCAAGTGGGGTGATCACTAATTATCGGGTGAGTAGTAACCGCGCGACTCCAGGTAGCTCAAAAGAGGTAACAGCTCCACATCAGCTAGGCCATCAGATGTAACGCTTTTACATCAGCTTGATGCCATCAGGTGGGCCATCAGTTGAACGGCTAATAAGAGCGTCGACTTCATCTCAAATTCAATAGGTTATCGCTTTTCTTCTGGTGGGTTTTTTTTTAAAATAATGAACTTCGTCACAAAATTATAAATTCAAAGAATCAAAAAGAAACGATATGTAAAGTAAAAATGGGGAAAAGTACTTTATTTGTTGCACCGTAAGGTTGATTACACAATAAATGTTATTTAACCTACGTCTTTTCATATCTAAATGAAAAGATTTCCTCATTTTTGGTGACGAATAATCATAAGTGTGAGATAGTATTAAGAAGATTTGTGACTTTATTACAAGGATCTATGGTTCTGATTAGGTTGAACTTTAAACTGTTTTAAAACTTTTGTCTCAGGCTTAATTTACATCGCACGGGTTGGAATGAAAGCGACTTTTTGCAACGAAATTGTCCATAGCATAGTGAGCTTTATGTCAATTAAATAACATACAAACTAAATACGAGCCAAGTAGCTAGGGAGAGCTCGAGAATGCGCAAGGATTATTTGGAAGACTAATTTAGTAGTACTACTAATACCCTTAATAGCTCAGTTGGTAGTAGGTCTGCCTTCAGCGCCGGAGGTCGTGGGTTCAATCCTCACCGAGAATAAACATTTTTGTGATGTTAATAGAATTTTGTTTTCTGTCTGGGATTTTTAAGTAGGTCTATAAATTACCTACCAGTAAAAAAAAAATTTATCATATATTAGTATTTTGTCATTATTAGCTTTGATTTTGTAAGTCACCCGCTATCTAGGTACCTAGGTTGATTGTTGATCGAAGCACGGGACACGACGAAATGACCACTGAGTGTGTACATATTTTGATTTTGCCTCGTTAAACTAAATTGAGGCACAAGTTGGGAGTTTTTCCCAAACTTTTACCCTGTTACTTCTTTTTGCGAATAGATCCCATTAACGCCTGCAAAATTGAAACAGCGATCAGTCAGTGCCTCCGAACTAAAACAGCCTAGTGTTCGAGCAAAAAAGTAGGTAGGTAGTTAGGTACCTAATACATCCTACCTACTTAAACAAATTTCCAAAGGTAGCGTCAACATCTTGCCTTAAAAAAATACTTAAACGAATAGATGTAGACTACATAATAACACAATGACATACCTAACCTATCATAGGTATCTACCTACTACTTATTAATCTGTGTCGATTCTTATTTTGAAACAAAACTAGCAAAACTATCATTGTGGGCGAAGGACTGCGTGCGGACACAGAATAAATAATAGATATAGCAAGTGACTTGACATCCAATTAGTTTTGATCGGGCTTTCAGAAACCGGCCGTAAGCCTCTAAATTGTGGCAAGATAGATTTTATATTGTATTTTGAATCAATAAAAATAATACGTTTACAAGTAATGAAATAAAACCCCCTGAAGGTTTAAATACAAGTATTGGAACACCTAGTATATCACTATTATGCCGCTGTGTACGTTCACACTTTCTGTAAAATACACCACTAATTTGTAATTATCAAAAAAAAAAAAACCGTATGCTCAGTGTCAGTTACTGATCACATTTATGTAGTTAAAACTAAAAAAAAAAAAAAAAAAGAATATCCCAAGAAAAGGATGATAACTAGTTACCCATTATCCGTACGTACCTACTACAGAGTCTTCTACCCGAGTCTCATTCTCATCCATTCATAAATTTTTGTCTCGTTCGAAACGAAACAAAACGCGCCGCTCGCGCAATACTAACTATTATTTTATCTATGGCTTGCAAACTCGTGTCGAACGAAACCCATACATAGGTACTCTAAATTCGATGCAGGTCAGTGACATCCGTAAAATAAAAATTGTACGCGGGTAGGTACTTAATTTATTGTGTTTTTCACGTTCACGATAGCTTGTCAGTACACTGCCAGAGAATAACGCATACATGTTACGTACGTATTTTTAGACTGGGGAAATGTGAGTGATTACCTACGGATGTACCGCGAATTGTTCCCAAACAATCGGCAACCAAATTACTCCACGATGTCCAGCATATTATACCAACGCATATTGGACCATGGCTCTGTTTACGTGCCGTCGCATGCGCAAGGACGAGGAGGGCCTGCATACTCCCGAAACTTCTATGATGAAGTCCTAAATGATTTTGAAGAAGATCAGCGGAGGAGCACGCGTGACGCGGCACGTCGCTTTAGCACAAGCCAGTCCTGCGCTTGGAAGATTGTGCGCTCAGCTGAGATACACTACAGGAAGACCCAGGAGCTACTAGCCATCGCCAGGCTGGAGGATATTCCGTTCAACCTGGCGGGAGCTATGGTTTCAGCAGGACGGTGCGCTATCGAGTATCTATCTCAGGTGTTTGGCACCCGATGGATTGGTCGCGGTGGCCCAGTTGCCTGGCCTCCGTGCTCGCCCGATCTGACACCCCCAATCTTTTTGTGGAGCGAAATAAAAAGACTAGTGTATGTGAGTGAGCCTAACAATGCATTAGACCCTTTTGATAGTGCAAAGACTAAGTATTTCCCTGAAAACAATTTGTTAAAACGTGTGTGTGTTTGCATTGACAATGAAGGTGGACATTTTGAACAACTTTTAAAATACTTGTGGTTAGTGGAAGTGTAAATACGTGCGTAGTTGTAAGTACATACTGTAAATAACTTTAATTGTTGTAAATAGCTTGACATCCTGAGCCCGTAAAATTATGAAGGAAAAATGGCAATTAATTACAAATAAAAGTATTAAAAAAATCCCTAAAATAATGCCTTTTTTATGATACTTATCTATCTACCTACCCATTAAATGATTTATCTAGTGAGCGTGAGAGAAGGAATACGATGAGTGCGACAAGATGATGTGACGTAGGTAGGTACTATACGACGAGACGGTAGATGGAAGGAGTCATAATGAATGGAGTGTTTACGATGTTGACTAGCAGTAGTATTCCGTAGTATTTTCTTGTAGGGTGTCCATAAAATTGTGCAGGATTTTGGTTGAAAACAAACCTCGATAACTTACTAAAAGTTAAATATAAAAAAATCTTGACAGTGCCAATAGCATTAGTAGCCTCTGCTGCAACTGTCCTTAAATTTTTTTTGATAGTCACAAAATAGTGGTGTATATTATTCTCGGAAAGTGAACTCTGAGTAATAAATATCTTTAACATGAGACTTGAGACGCAGCGAGCGAGAAGTTGTTTGACGGTTGTCCCCCTCTTAACTTTACATCTCAGAGTGATATCTTTGGACGTGCTCTTGGAGAATACATTTTGTTATAGAACAGAAAGAGCAGCTCAAGATCAGGAGGTATATTTCCCGTCAGTTTTTCTTATAAAAAATGGAGAAAAAGTTGTATATTTACGAGCTTAAGATACCCAAGCCTGTATTTTATAGATCAAGGCCGACCTTCGAAGCCTTATTTAGGTTTTTATGGCGTCTCAGGCGGCTAGTACCTCATTCAAGATTATGTGTTCTTGATGTGCTGAAGACCTTACTAGAAATATCTTTGTAGAAAGTCAATAATATAGAAATGAAATGAAAATAGCCTCACACGAAAATAGACTCACAGCTTTGGAAGAAGAAAAAAAGAAAATTTGTAAAGTTCCTAACTAGTTATTGTATAGTAACTAGAAAATAGCCTCACACGAAAATAGACTCACAGCTTTGGAAGAAGAAAAAAAGAAAATTTGTAAAGTTCCTAACTAGTTATTGTATAGTAACTAGAAATAGTATTGTAACTAGTTATTGTATAGTAACTAGAAATAGTATAGTAACTAATTATTGTATAATAACTAGAAATAGTATAGTAACTAGTTATTGTATATTAACTAGAAATAGTATAGTAACTAGTTATTGTATAGTTACTAGAAATAGTATAGTAACTAGTTATTGTATAGTAACTAGAAATAGTATAGTAACTAGTAATTGTATAGTAACTAGAAATAGTATAGTAACTAGTTATTGTATAGTAACTAGAAATAGTATAGTAACTAATTATTGTATAATAACTAGAAATATTATAGTAACTAGTTATTGTATATTAACTAGAAATAGTATAGTAACTAGTTATTGTATAGTTACTAGAAATAGTATAGTAACTAGTTATTGTATAGTAACTAGAAATAGTATAGTAACTAGTAATTGTATAGTAACAAGTAATCGTATAGTAACTAGTAATCGTATAGTAATTAGTACCTAACTAAATAAAAAAAATACCTTTGTGCGTCGCAAAACGGACTATGATTCAGCAATAAGTTGGTTGCAAACTTTAATCTTTAAAGATTTCCTCTCAGATCGCTTTTTTATACAACTATCTAAACACCTGATGTTACGTGGTAACCATCACCTAAGAAAACCATAACTAAGAAAACATTGCCACGTAGGTAAGTCACGCAGATATAAACCTGTACCATGGTGTCTCATTGCCTACAAAGCATTTTTAGTTCCAATTAAACATCAATAGATGGCGATACCGGTTGCGATTGAAATATTGATATTTGTTTTAGTCCAGAAAAAAGTAATAAGGTCATGAATAGCTTATGTTATATTGTAAAAAAATCTTCCATAAGCACAGGAAGATGAGGAAATAAGCTGTTAATGAAATCTTCATGTTTTGACAATAATCAATATTGATCACGTTTTTTCTTGCGGAAATTATTTGAACTACGTTGTGGTTCGGTTTCAGAAGTTCAAAAGATGACACTATTTGCGTTTATCAATTTTTTCGTTTCGTTTAAAGGCATTTTACTACGTACCCATAAGTAGGTAAAAAACTAAAAAATAATTTATTTATTATTAATTTATAAAAACGGTGTATAGGAACATGATTCGATTTTTTGCCACAGAAATAAGAGTTGCTAGATACTTCCACTAGCACAGAATAAATAATAGGACTCTTACTGCGACGCAACAAGGTGCAATTCAGCTTGCATACTTTCACCTAACCATTGCCGCACTCTTCTAACGTGTAACTCTTTCGCTGTCTAGCGCGGAGTGAGTCAAAAATTATTCCTATTATGTGCAGTGGCTTCATAGCATGACGGGTTAAGGGGCTGACAACCATCAAACAACTTCTCGCTCGCATGTTTCGACATGTTAAAAGATATGAAATCACTTATCTCATTTTCGAAAAATCGCAATTAACCATTTTTAAAACAATTTAGTAAAAAAACATTTTCATCGATACAAGTTTACCTACTCAAAAGTTTGAATATGTACAAAAACTAGATAAAGCAAACTTTTGAGTAGGAAAACTGATTGATTTTATACCTATCTTTCAACATGTCGAAACGTGAAACTGTTTGATGGTTGTCAGCCCCTTAAACTTTACCTACGTAGTACCGTAGAAAGAAAATTATTTAATAATGTCAACGCAAGTATACATATAGTAGGTAGGTAAGTAAAAAGTTTACTTGACCTCCCTACTTTAGATTTACTTACCTTTTAGAACTTTAGACCGCTCAGCATCAGGTGTCACTTCGATTATCTTAGGAGACCCACCTGATGTTCAGCGGTTATCGACGAAGGCCAACTGCTATCTCAAATCCAAGAAATAAGCGCTCAAAATCTGGAGGAAAGTGGTAAAAGGTAACGATTCAACATCAGGTGGGCTATTTTATGTTGAGAGACCTCTCTGCGACCAACTTATGTCAATTATTTCCTTTTCATATTATACGAAGCAAACAGAAACGAAACGAAACGAAACGATAAATATGTAGCTTGCAAAGTAAAAATGGGGAAAAGTACCTTATTTGTTGAACTTTAAGGTTGATTTGGGTAATCAACCTTAAAGTTCAACAAATAAGGTCAAATATATTATGTTATGTCTTTTCATACCTAAATGACGTGTGCAATTTATATACTTTCCTCGTTTTTGGTGACGAATGATCATAAGTGTGAGATATTATGAAGATTTGTGACTTTATTACAAGGGCTTATGGTTGTGATTAAGTTGAACTTGAAACTGTTTTAAAACTTTTGTCTCAGGCTCAATTTACACTGCTGCGGGTTGGAATGAAAGCGACTTTTTGCAACTAAATTATCCATAGCATAGTGAACTTTATGTCAATTATATAACATACAAACTAAATAAGAGCCAAGTAGCTAGGAGAATACTCGAGAATCGTAAGGATTCTTTGGAAGACAAATTTAGTTCACATGTCTAACAGCCTTCACAGATCAGTTGGTAGTAGGTCTGCCTTCAGCGCCGGAGGCCGTGGGTTCGATCCTCACCGTAAATAAATATTTTTGTGATAAATATAGAATTTTGTTTTCTGTCGGGGTGTTATGTACGTATATAATATCAGTAAAAAAAGTATGTAACGTACCTATAAGGTTTATAATTAGTATAATAGCTTTGATTTGTAAGTGGCCTGATAATAATTATCTAGGTTGATTGTTGATCGAAGCACGGGATACAAAACACAGAATAGAAATGACCACTGTGTGTATTGTAACGTCCGTTTTTTTTACTGAAAACCATTAATATAGAAGATATAAAATTTCATAGATTTTTCAACTTACGCGCCATTGTGTTTTGAAAGTTCGCTTCATTAAGATAGTTTTATTACCATAAGAACTCATCCGTGAACCTTGGCGCCTTAAACAGAAAATTCGTTATGTGTCGCGCTTCGCGCGACACATAACTCAGACGCGAGCCATAGTAATTTTATACACACCATTTTATAACGTTATATCACCATTATAAAAACCATTTTGTCTAACGAGTTTGTCATAATTTTGTTGTGTACGAAACAGCTGATAGGCTGGTGTTGCCGTGTTACACGAGCGAGCGTCGAATACTTATCGTATCGATAATTAGATATGTTCTCTCAAGTTAAAGGGTAATACTAAGTAATCCGCTGCATTTTGTTCACGATCCTCTGTGGAAACTCAAGTCGGGCAGATATATCGTTTTTATTCATTCAAATAATTTTTTCCCTCTGTCGATCGATTATCGATCATCCGATTTGAGCGAATCACTGTTCGATTGCTGGCAAGCGTAATTGAAAAAGTAGAGTGTAGAAAAATCTATGGCATGAGTGGTTTTTTTTAGATAGTGAACTTTCATTTCGAACGATTATATCGAGTCGATTAATCGCGTTTTGTTATTTTTCAGTTTTATTGGATAGATACAGTTTTAACTTGTTTTGGATTCCTCGGGATCATTCCTGGAGGATTATAGGGATTTTTAATTAGCTTCATTAAGACCGAATTGACGTAATCTTGTTCGTTTGTTTCATCGGGTATCTCGATTGTCCGAATTATAGAATCGGTCATGTACGATCGAGTTGAGAGGATGAATGGTCTATGTGTGTCTATGGCGCAGACATGACACGACAAAATGATGAACTGAAATTATTCGAGAGAAGGCCGATATATTCAAATTGTCAGAGAATAGTATTTAATTCTCTGTTATTTACTAAATAAATAACCCGTCGTCGATTACGAGACGCACGAGACTTAATTGTCTGACAACGCGCCGTCGTTGTATTATATTCAGTGATCATACTTCGAGGCCTGGTGAGTTGCAAAGAGATTTTGTGATATTTGGATTTTCCTCTCGTTTTTCTGGAGTCAGTTCTAATTCAAGTTTTATGTTTGGTAGATCAGAAAAGGCTGTACCCTGGGGCTGAATTCCTGCCCAGTCGTGTGTCGGCGCATACCGGCACCAACGTCGAAACTACCTCAGACGCCGGCAATTGCCTTTCGCCAAGCTGCTTCGGGATTGAAGTGGTCGCTCCCGCCAAGTTCTCGATATCTTCGTAGTATACTACACATAGGGACCTCGTAGCTACATTCATTCCGAGGACCCATTTAATATTCCCCAAAAGGTTAGTCAGAGGCAATTCCGATGCCCGCGTGAAATTCTTCGACGTTCTACCTCGCCTGGTTGCGGTATATCATTCGTATAAGAGCCATCAATTCAGATAAATACTAGAGAGTAAATTCTAGCCTAGTTCTGACCAAACGCTTCACCAATCCATATCATATTTTGTATTTTACTGTATACACACACTATAATTATAAGTTTTGTGTTCCCCCAGGTATTTAGGATTTCAGAGCACTAATATTAATGTTAACATTATATGCCTCATCTTGTCTTAACAAAAGTTGTACTTGAAAACACTTAGGCAATAAATAAAGCTTGTATTATTTTTAGTAAATATAGTTGTGTTTATTTAACCTAGATTACCCCTAGGTTATAGGAAAATATGTTACAGTATACATATTTTGATTTTGCCTCGAACATTAAACAAAATTGAGACACAAGTTGGGAGTTTTTCCCAACCTTTTACCCTGTTACTTCTTGTAGCGTATAGACCCCACTAACACCTGCAAAATTGAAATAGCGATGATCAGTCAGCGCCTCCTAACTAAAACAAAAAAGTAGCTACCTACTTTTTTGTAAAAAAGTAGCTACCTAATACATCCTACCTACATAAACAAATTTCCTAAGGAAGCATCAACCTCTTGATTTTTATAATAACGAATAGATGTAGACTACACAATTAGGTACACAATGACATGTCATACCTAGGTATATGCAGATGGCTACCTATTACTTATTCATATGTGTCGATTCTTATTTTGAAATAAAACTGGCAGAACTATCATTGTGGACGAAGGACTGCGTGCGGACACAGAATAAATAATAGTACCTTCCTATTTGCGTGCGGGTAGAATACATTTTATCGCCATCTATTGGTTGCAAGTGCATTTTACGAGATGCCGCTTGCTCGCAACGCAACCTCGCGACATCTAGCGGGATATTTTGTTTAGCTATGCGGGCTATTTCAATGAAATAGCTAAACAAAATAGCCCGCATAGCCGCTAGATGTCGCGAGGTCATTTAGCCCGAACGATTGCCCGAGTTAGGACGGTGCCATTTCAATGTATGGGATGAGGTATGTGTACTAGTATTCTCTTATCTGTGATATATCTAATCTAGAGGAATTCCGCGCGATTTGATTCGTGTGCATCTGTTTCAATCAGCGCTTTGACATCCTTATTCCTTCGAAGAGTGTCTGAGCCTGGGGGTCTACTCTGAAAAACGATAAACGAAATTTCGTATTGGAATTTTAAGTTACACTGCGCGGTAAAACAACCACTTCTTCTTTTCCATTTATGGCACCCCGTCAAATAATCTTGCCAGTCCAAAAAAATAATCTTCCTGCTCTCTAAGGAGTGGGGAAATGACTTAATTAGATTATCTGACTTTCAGAGTAGACCCCCTGTTACCGTTCTATTAGCGAAAACTAATTAAACTTCGTTTAGATTCAATTTGTTCGATGCTACCCCTAAGCACAACATTTATAGTTTAAAAAGGTGTTGGTAAAAAGAAAAAAAAAATATGAGGATTTATTTTTTTTGATTTCACAACGCTCGTGTCAAGTTCTTGCATATGGTCTTTGTAAGCAGACGAAAAGTAGTAGTTTTCATCTGCTTCACACACACAGACTTCTATGCACTAGGGTCTAGTGCATAGAAGTCTGTGTTACTTCGTTGCGTACCGAAAAGAGCCAATAATTAGCTTACTGATTTTTTTGATATCATCAAGCAATTTCCGTGAAAGTAGGAATACTCACGTCTTCCCACAAGGGCCGCACGTCTCCCGCTTGTAGAAGTTCTTGGCCACGAAGTTGTGTTGCCGTGGGCGCGAGCGCGGCGACGCTCCGTACGCGGCCGAAATCACGGACGGCGTGCGCTGCGGGACCGCGCGCACCGGCGTGTCGGACTGACTTTCTGTATCTGGGGAATTAACACCTTTATTCTAATAATAAATAATAATTATAAATATTGGTGGACATTCCACACAGCACTATCTCCCCCAAACTAAGCCAAAGCTTATGATATGGGAACCAGATAGCTGATATACTACTTATATGCTTTTTTTTTGTAAATACATACTTATAATATTACTAGTGGCTTCCCGCGGCTTCGCACGCGTTGAAGTGGTGAGCCGTGATTGAGCCACAAACATCCAAACATCGTAACTTTCGCATTGATTTGTATATTATTAGGGTAGGATTTTAAATACCTACGTGGGTATAAGAGATACCTATAGGCGTACATTTCCTATATTAGGTAGGTAGGTATAGGTACTGAGTTTAGCACAAACATGACACATACAACAAAGAGAACCTTACACGGAAAATAATGTCTTTATTTGTTCCTAGTTTCTACACCAAAAACAAACGAAACGCCTCGTTGTATCCTTTTTACTCGTTTGCAACGAAGGAGGGTAACGTTTTAGGGGTTGTTTTCGAAAATCAAACTGTTGTGGCGGCTAGCCACACACAGGTACTTGAAATCGGGCTGACGCGAAAGTTTTGTATGTAGCGTCACCAGTCGTCTCTCCCCGCTCATTAGGTTCAGACATGTTATACCTACTTTAAAGTGCAAATATAAATAAGTACTTATGTGGAAACGGACGTTTATCATTTTACATGCTCCTCTGAAGCTACGTGAAATTAACTATGGAATACGCATCATCTCATTATCCCCTACACTGTATTTTTGTTATTTATCCACAAAACACATTTTCTTTTAGTTTGAAGTTAATTACACTACGCGTTAAAAATCTCCCGTACAAACCTTGAAACTTTCGCAGTCTTTTGCACCCTTTGCAGGGGTAGTTTTAAAATATATAAAACGTAATTTTAAATTATTTATTGTGGAGTATATTTACTTCAAGTTTGAAACCAGTCGGACTATGCGTTAAAAATCTCTCCAACTTTTACAGTCATCTGCACCCTTTGCAGGGGTAGTTATCAGAAGTTAAAAGCGTCATTCTTAATTATTTATTTCTTAGTATATTAACCTCAAGTTTTAAGTCAATCGCACCACGCGTTAAAAAACTCCCATACAAACTTTGACATCTCATTGCACACTTATTAAGGGTAGTTTTAAAAATTTAAAAATGCCTTTCCTATTTTTTTAGCTTTGGAGTACATCTACTTCAAGTTTCAAGTTTGTAGGTTCAAGGAATACTGTTTTTCATACAAACGTTTTCATCCGTTTTTACACCCTTAGGGGTTGCATTTCCAAAAATCCCTTCTTAGTACACCTTTACTCCATAAGACCTATGTACTCTTCAAATTTCAAGTCTCTCAGACCAGCGTTTTAAAAACTCCCATACAAACTTTTACATCCCTTTGCACACTTATTAAGGGTAGTTTAAAAAAAATAAAAATGCCTTTCCTATTTTTGTGCCTTAAAGTACATGTACTCCAAGTTTCAAGTTTGTAGGTTCAAGGAATACTATTTTCAATGCAAACGTTTTCAACCCTTTTACACCCTTAGGGGTTGAATTTCCAAAAATCCCTTTTTAGTACACCTCTACGCCATAAGCCTATGTACTACCTATGTACTCTTCAAATTTCAAGTCTCTAGGACCAGCGGTCAAAAAACTCCCATACAAACTTTTACATCCCTTTGCACCATTATTAAGGGTAGTTTAAAAAAACTAAAAATGTCTTTCCTATTTTTTTGCCTTGAAGTATATGTACTCCAAGTTTCAAGTTTGTAGATTCAAGGAATACAATTTTCCATACCAACGTTTTCAACCCTTTTTACACCCTTAGGGGTTGAATTTCCAAAAATCCCTTCTTAGTACATCTCTACGACATAAGACCTATGTACTCTTAAAATTTCAAGTCTCTAGGACCAGCGGTCAAAAAACTCCCATACAAACTTTTACATCCCTTTGCACACTTATTAAGGGTAGTTTTCAAAAACTTAAAATGCCTTTCCTATTTTTTTGCCTTGAAGTATGTGCACTCCAACTTTCTAGTTTGTAGGTTCAAGGAATACTATTTTTCATACAAACGTTTTCATCCCTTTTTACACCCTTAGGGGTTGAATTTCCAAAAATCCCTTCTTAGTACAACTCTACGCCAATACTATTTTTCATACAAACGTTTTCATCCCTTTTTACACCCTTAGGGGTTGAATTTCCAAAAATCCCTTCTTAGTACAACTCTACGCCATAAGACCTATGTACTCCTCAAATTTCAAGTCTCTAGGACCAGCCGTTTAGGCTGTGCGTTGTCTATATGTCAGTCAGTCAGTCAGGACTTTGATTCTTATAGTATTAGAGATATAACACCCATACAGAGAACAAATATGTATGTTCATCACACAAATGTTTGTTCTCGGTGGGGATCGAACCCACGGCCTACGGCGCAGAAGGCAGGGCTACTTCCAACTGTGCTGTGAAGGCTGTCATTTCTAATTACCTGCCATTTTATAGCGGCACTATAGAGTATACTTGTCACTGTCACTGTTATACCAACGAAAATATATATCGGTCTGATAAGCTATTGGAGCGCTCAGCGACCAATATGAATAAGACCATAAATATTTTGGGGAAGTGAAGTGGGAATCATTTTTGTGGCAAGAACTTTTTTTTTACAAGCTTTTGTTCATTATCATTAGCGTTGAATATTACATTAGGCGATTTTTTTTGTTGTATCATTAGGCGAAGAATACCGCTAATGTGAAGTACATTCGCTTGCATAAATATTGAAAGTTATAAAATCACTGAACTTATATATGAAAAATCTCATAAATTTGATCCAATGAAGTTTTCCTACTAGTCAAGTAAACGTCAAGTTGTAGAAAACTAGTCAAGTAAACTTTTTGATAGGAAAACTTATAAAGAAAAGATTGATATTGGAGCTTTCATTTCAGAGATTTAGAATGTGTAGACCACAAAAAATAATGTGAATCTCCACCGAAAAATCTAAATATGAAAAAAGAAACGTGGCCCATGAGGGGATCGAACCCG
Organism: Chloroclysta siterata; assembly: GCA_932294275.1. Lineage (NCBI taxonomy): Eukaryota > Metazoa > Arthropoda > Insecta > Lepidoptera > Geometridae > Chloroclysta > Chloroclysta siterata. The sequence goes on along the minus strand of OW028592.1, from coordinate 23,687,951 downwards.
CGACCTTCGCGTTATTAGCACGACGCTCTAACCAACTGAGCTAATGGGCCGACTGGTAGATACTCCGAATTTAAGGTTCAATATGCTTCCAATTTGTGTTGCATATAGAATCTCGACTTTCTGTAGTAAAATGATATGTAAGTAGTTACCTAATTTGATATGTTCGATAGTAAATAATATCAGCTGTCATAAAACAATGAACATTGCATTTTTATTGCAGATATATGACATTTTGATAACACCTAAGCTATATCGGGGCTTTAATTTAGTCGCAAAACGCCGCCGAGTCCAATTTTACGTACTTAATTATTGTTTTGTTAATTTTTTTACGAAATCCAACAAGTCTTATGAACTGGATGAATCTAGGCTTCGCGACCAGACCTTGAATGGTCTCGCGCTAGGAACAGGGAAGAAACGTACGACTTGAATGTGATTTGGCTACATGCTGTTATGCCTATTTCTGCCGGTGAAATTACGGCAAATTCACTTTGCCTTAAATTATTAAGGCAAGAGTGAATGTGTTTTCAAATAGTGGTTATGTTAGTGGTAGCCTAAAACGTCACTTATCAGGTGCACAGTACCTTACTCTCAAACGGCGAAGGAAAACATCGTGATGAAACCGGCATGTGGTACAACCGTAACTCGTAAACATGTGCACTTATAATCCTTTCACCATACTGTTTCTAAAGAACTAGCGACGCGACAAGAAGGGTTGTTTATTATAAGGCACATTCGCAACGTGCGTGACATGCGATGCCAATGCTTAGGTGGAGTATACCTACCTATAATCAGATGGGACATCATTGTTCCATCAATAAAAAATGCTGAGCCAGAATGGTGGCCAAGACATGCTCAAAGACCTAGAGGCAGGCCACCCGCCCGTTGGCCAGACATTGTATTAAGTGCTGGAAAGGGATGGATGAGACTCGTAAGGGACCGGAAAGAGTGGCGTATTAAAGAGGAGGCCTATACTCAGCAGTGGGTGCAAACGGGCTGAAATGATGATGATGATGTATTTACCGGTGCGCGGTGGGGCAGACGGCATACATTCCTCCTTGATGGTCTGCGAAGAGAGGCGAGCTGAAGACTTTCGAGGCGGTGGGGCCTCGTCGCTGCTCTCTGATATCGGCTGCTGCGAAAGTAAACCAGATTGTTCAAGTCGGTAATACATCAGCTCGAAAAAGTCCATTACAAGCTAAGAAAGATTTTGAGCATACACTCATTCTTCCATTCCTCCATAAATATTTTTACATAATTGTATTTAGTATTGTAACTTTATACATTCGGCCTAAAAAATTAAGTAGGTACCTTAGTAGTAAAAACTGAAACTGCTTTACGACTTTGATCCCCAGGCACGGTAGATATCCCCTCAAATCTCTTGGTAAGTACGAAGTTCAGATTCTTTAGGATTAATGTTTTGGATCAACGACTACGGAATTAAGCGAATTTGGTATACACAGTCCCCCGAACTTAACGTGTTTTAGGAGACGGTTTCGCCCTCAATCGTCCCAAGCATCGATGACGCGAGACAAAATTGAGTATACAAATCGAGATGGCCAATGAGCCGAATGAACTTACAAAGTTGAGCGGTGGCTTGAGATCGTGGTTAGTAGGCGTGCGTTCCAGGGTCAGAGTCGTTGTGGCAGTGGCCAGCACCTTGCCACCGTGGAGTTCCACCGTCTGTGAACAACACACATACCTAAATTTCATCAACTATACTATAAGCTTAAAAACTGTACTCTAAGGCCGCACGCAGTCGTATCGCGTCCGCTATGTATAAATGAAATAAAAATAGAAATCATTCAATTTGCGTATACCTCAGGAGATCGTTTAACATCAGGTGGGTTGTCTACTGGTTCCATAAATTTTCAAATAAAAAAGAACAGTAGTTAAGTATTAGTAAGTATTTAGGTAAGTTTTCAATAAAATAAATAAAATAAAATAAAAAATAAACCCTTTTATTTCGGACAACATAAATCCATAGGTTGTTAGTTCACAATAAAATACAATAAAAGGTTAGTAAGCTATTCTAGACACAAAATAAAATAAACGCCGGCCTCATTCCCAGAGTGATCTCACCAGAGAAGCGGGATTATTCCCGGGATCACTCTGCGTATCAGGCTTGCCTACAGCGGCGAAGAGTATCTATTCGCTATGGTTTTCAGGATGCTGTTTTGACTGTCACGCATTCTGCGGATCAGGGATGTAGTTTTATTGCGAATGATGGCACCGAAGCCATCAGTTAGATATTCAGCAAACATCCCCGATGCACTACAGAAGCGAGGCAGACCCAACACCATCCTGAATATATTATTATATTGGATGCGCAGAGTCGCTAGCGAGTTTTTGGTGTGTCTAACCCACAAGCTTCCCGTGTACATATTTTGACAGTAAGCTTTGAAAAGCGTTATCTTCACTTGCTCAGTACACCGGGAAAACCTGCGGGCCAGCATATTACCTCTTACTGCCAGCGCCCTACGCTCCCTCTCAATATCAGCATCGTCTTTGAGATCGTCGGCAATGATATGTCCAAGATATTTAAATTTCTCTCAATAGTGAGATGGCAAGAAAAAAGAATTCGAACGCAAAAACGACTATAAAGCAACGCAATATGCCGTACAACACGCGTTTCCTACTAATGCTTGGCACAGAGCTTGAATCTTACTTAGAACGTCGTCGCTAGGCGATGCTGTCCCTCTCGCCTTACAACTGCGATCAGCCTGTTATATTGATATTAAGGCTAAAATAACTATTCGTACATACTCTTACAAACTCATATACGTTCGTCTAGGCGTGTATCGCTCTTGGGATACGAACGCGGGAAAAGGGGTTCGTGAAAAAAACGCGCGTTCATACCTAGTTAATTCACTCTATCCTATGCTACACAACTTTCGGTCGTGTTACTAACGGATAGTCATACAATAGTTTTATTCTAATTGATCTCAAAACAAGTCCTAGCCACCAAGTTATATATGTAGGTATAACATTAGGTAGAATTTACCTTAGTAGCAGATGAGTTAGTGGAAGAGCGACGTTTCTTAGCAGCAGGCTGCGGCTCCCTCGCTTGCCATCCGCCGCGCTGCACCCACGAGCGCCGAGTCGAAGCCAGCGAGAGATCCAGGTCATCCTCAGAACGGGAGTACGACATCTCAGACAGGAGAGTACCTGTGGAATTCTGATGTTGAAACAATGTCTTCATCCTGAATATATACACTGCTATACAATGCTTATATGCATAGCATTTATGAGGGGAAATTTAAAGGGAGTCCCAGGTGATTCTGTGCCCTCTCCATCCAGCCTATCCATCTCTCTCTCTCTTGTTGTGTCACTAGTTTCTTTCAAATTCCTTTCGAGCACTTGACACATGTTATAGAAATTTTTAGGTTCTACGACATGCCGGTTTCCTCACGATGTTTTCCTTCACCATTTGAGAGTACTGCCTTTCCATGAACTATACAATATTGTTGGTCCATCAGGTAGAAGTCAAACAATGACTCATATGAATTAGATTAATAAATTTTAATAACTTACTGATAGTAATAAGAGATGGCAGATTAGTCTAACAATTGATCATCTTTTGAAATATTTTTATAAGTATGCCATAACTTTTTTTATGATGGAATTTTGCATTCAGCATGGTTTAGCTTTAGCTAGTGCAAGGAACAATTGTGTGAACATGCCCTCCAAAGCCCAGAAGCTCTAAGAGCCACATCTGCACCTGCCCTCAATGTTGCTTAATTAGTTCTCTTTTATCTTACCAGTTGAATTGAGTTCAGGCACTCCAGAAAGCTTAGCATTGTGGTCATGAGCTGTGCCGTTGAGAAATGCCAGCTTTTGCAGTGTCTCATCATTCAACTTGGCACGGTTGTCGTTGAAGAGAAGATCACGAGCCATGTCCAGCAATTTGCTCTGTCAACAGTATAATACACTTCATCAATAGTAATAAAACCATAGTAAATCTACAAGCATCTTTCCTGTGTGTTGAAATGAGCAGAAAGTCTTTTGTGTCTGCATTACAGTGTTTCAAGCGTTATTAATTTAACTGAGGAACTGGTTAAAACAATATTTTATAAAGTCAAAAGGAATATCCTTTATTCAATAAAATCACAAGAACCACTTTCAAACGTCTTAAAGCTAGGTGACTCTAGTTGCCAGTTCCAAGAGACCAAATAAAATGTAGGAACATGATGTAAAAGTATTATAATCTTTGAGAGCCGTTAGTATAACATTTGTGGTATAAACAATCAAGTACAGTGCATAATTATTTGAAATTAACTTATCATCAAAATAATAAGTTCAAAGTCTTATTATTAAATGTATTTTGTACATTTCGTAAATACTTATATTAGTTGTAAATATATTATTAACTATAAAATAATAAGCCATTATCACAAATACTCTGTAGTTACATTTATTTAATTTCCTTTACATTAAAGCATTTCAAAGAAGCTTATCTACTAGTTGAAAGAACAAGCAACAAAATAACTTGCTGCAACTATTGGTACCTTAAACTGGTCCATGTTCTTATCAATTACTTCATTGATAATTGAAAATAAACATGAGAGGCACAATGACTGATTTTTTTAATTTTAGGTTTGATATTCTAAAACTCACCAGTTCACTGTATTTCTTTAAAACAATGTTCCTCTCTCTCTTCTCTCCATCTAGTAGTTTCCTCACATGTGCAAACTTGGCCTCCCACTTATTTAATGTTCGAAGAGCCTCATCTAGTTCTGATTGCAATCTGACTGCCTCGGCTTCTGCAGAAGCCCACTGCCCCCGTACCCATTCCATCTGCTTTATGAAGGATAAGAAACCTGAAATATGAGACATTTTATCCAGATGACCTTTGTTTAGTTATAAATATACATATGCATGAATGAATGACATAATTATGTTTATCAAAATAAGTATACTTCTTTCTTCTAATAAGAAAGACATAAAGGTAGATTATACTAGATATTGGCCTTACTTACAATCTACAGCATGAAATCAAGGAACATGAAGTCAAGGACAAACACCCAAGCAAAACGAATGCATCATTATTTAGGGGGGGTAGAACTTGGATGACTAAACTAGATAATATAGAGGGTAAGATTTAAATTGTAATAGGTACAAAGGTGTTATTGATAGATAGCAGTTTTTGGCTTACATTCTTCGGCTGCTCCGTCGTTGAGGACACTGTTGAGGCGATTTATATCATCAAATTGAGCCACTAAAGAGAGGGATATCCCTGGACCATAATCAGAGTTTTCTGAACTCATTTTAGAGCTAAGTGATTTTTAACACATTAAACACTTTTTTTATCTTGAGTTAGCAAATCACTTGTTTCAAAATTAAACACGACTAACTTTACACGGCCACCCGTCGGATCTTGAAAAATAACGGCTATTCGACTCATTCAATCAAAATCAACCAGCCAAAACAATTATGGCGGGTGCGAGTAGAAGGGGAAGGGGAGGGGAGAGGTTGGCTGGCTGGCTGATTGACGACTTGACGAAAGCTTGCGAGGTTGTTTAACGCTTAGTTAGCTAAGGTTTAACGCATACGTTATGCTGCCCGCTCACAATTCATTCGATTTCTACTTTTGGAATATAGTAAAATCTAATGTTTTTATGGGCTAGATTAAAAATAAAAATCATTGGAAAATATGAGCAAAGAACAAGAACATAGTGAAAATTAAAATAATTATTGGTTCCAGCGCGAGCGTAGATATCAAACGTACCCTAGAAGTGAGCAACTTCATTTGCGTTCCGATATCTAAATTTTGTCCAATAAACTCAAACTTTTATATTATTATTTATTGCCGAACCCAAGATTTATTATTTTTTATTATAAGAAAAACATCAAATGTATTTTTTAATTTCGAAATTTGAAACCCCAAGTCGCAAGTTTACAAAGTTCGAGTAGGTATAGTCTAAATTTACAGAACGCGCCGTATTGTAAGTATTGCCATATTGCCAGTATTATAGCAAGTACCTAAATGTTGTATTTTTTTATTACAAGCTTCTATCCTCGGCAAGGAGTACTAAGTTTTTTACCTTTTTACTACCTACTCAAATAGCTTATAAAATAATCAGTTGAGGAATATTCTATTTTTTTTGTAAATAATTAAATTCGGTACCAAGAAAGTTATTAATAAAGTCCTCAGAAACGAAATCAGAAATCAGATATATGAAAAGTTTAAAAATAGCAGCTGCTGTTAAACATTTAGGCCTTTTTTCTGTTTTTTTTTTTCCTTTTTTCCTTTCATTATATACTCAATATTAAAATGCACAAATCTTTTAGTTATTACTTTTTGTTCCTAACATAAAGACAGGGAAAGTTTAATATTATTTATGGCTACATCTGTTTCTTTAGTTTGACGTTGACAGCTCAACTAAAATTTGACTTGACAAATCAAATCGTGATGACACTCTGCTGAGTGCGGTCGTCTTGTCCGCGGTCGTGTTTTCCGTCGATTTATAATTGTGATCAAGTAATTATTTCCGAAACCACCGGCGTTGTGCTACCGCGCGGCGCCATGGCGGAAGATGAGAACAACGTTGAGGAGCCCGCGGAGGCAGGCTTCGGAGGGGCGCATCGTCTCCGGGGCCGTAAAGGTGCCCTCAAGAAGAAAAATGTTTACCTGATAAAGGACCACAAGTTCATGCCGAGGTTTTTCAAGCAGCCCACCTTCTGTTCCCACTGCAAGGACTTTATATGGTGAGTACTGGTCATATTCACAAATTACTTGTTATCATTCATAGATGGAATGAAGAAAATTTGAATAAAATATTTGTTTACAATCTGCTTCTACTGAACACTAATAAACCGTGAAACGTGGGCTGATAATATTCGGCCTATGTGTACCTACATGCATAGCTAGATATTCGAATGCTTAATATTTTTATGTATTGCACTGTGACCAATTACGGCTTGTTATTATTTGGTACACAATGATATCATATTTTCCTCCTTGCTATTTTTATTTTAATGGTGTATTTATTGCAATAGTAATGTCTGTGAAGTATGCACTTGAATAATAGATGATCCAGACATTATGTGCGCGGTGATTGTTATAGACAGAATCACATTTTAAACTATTTGCCTACCAACAAGCATCTTACTAGACTTATACTTTAACAAGAATATTACTAATTATGGTTTTTCTGTCACATTTTCTGCTAAAATTGTAAGAAATAAATTCAAACCTAATTAATTAAATAAGAAACCCACCTTATAGGTACTTATTAGGTACATCTCGGCAGATATTTCAAAAGGCCAAAATGAAAAATTACAACTTAGTTTTAGTCAATAGAGCTCAAACATTGACTTTTTAAGCAATAATTGGTCTTTAAAATACCTATCTAGAAAAAAGTAATATATTTATTTTAAGCAAATTATATGTATACATTAACCCTTTAATGAAAACAACCATCTATAGATTGTTGTAATTTATTGTTGTTTCGTCAAGAGTAAATTTGTCTTGATTTTGTTATACTAGTAGTTATGATATTAGCCTGCCAACCATACCTGCAACTACTCATGTTAATTTGTTCAGTATAATCTGTGATATAAACCTACCATATGATACACTAAGAGCATATTGCATATTTATTTATTTGTTTTATTGCACATTATATGATATATGTACCTAGTTACACAAGGATACAATTTGTATCCAATGGTAATTGTGATAAATATGTTGTACCAAATCTTTGCACTCATACCTATATTATATTTAAATAAAGATCTGTAGATACCTACTATACTCAGTGGCTCAATTTAACTTCAACTAAAAAGGCTCAGGTTTAAAAGCTCATTTATTGAAACCTTATACAGTTCTCAAAAGTATTTTTTTACTAAAAGCGCCATATATTATGACTAAGTAGGTAGATATGGACGTACAAGTATACATGTATAGTGAGATATAGTAGCAGGAAGGTCCCAGGCTCTTATGTCTCGTAAATAAGGGCATGGGTAAAAATGTTGCTTGTGTGTAGTTCTTCGTATGGATTACGTTTTAAAGCTAATCGGAGAACCTAGGTGCCACGCATGCGACAATCCTAAAAGAGGCTTGGTTCATACTGTTCTTTTGTATTATCCTTTTTACAACATATTATATTAATGAAGGTTCAGTGTGGTGCCAATCGAGCTGAATGTGGCGTAAGATAAACAGGAATATGTAAAGCCAATAATGCCAGTAGAGAAACCCTAAGCAGAGGTTCAAAAGACAGCAACAAGTCATAGTAAGCCGCATCAACTTATCGCTAGACAGATTTAACACGTAGCAGCGTATAAAGCTTAAGATATAGGATCATTAACCCCCATTTACATTAATAATAGTACAAACAGAATTGCGCAATCCACATGCTTAGCCAAATTCAACTATGACGTATTAAACAAATCGATGCGCGGAAAGCCGAATCGTTACGAAATGAGCTAAATAAGATAGTCTCCGAAACTGCTGTATTCTATCTTTGGTACAAATTTATATAAAATCTGTGAATAAAATAGAATAGAAAAAGTTTTTTGCGTCAAAAAACTTATAATTTTGACAGAATAGGCAACTTACATAGTAATTTGACCACAAAAAAAGGTAGCCACCATGCATTTGCTGCCGCCAAGCAGCGTTGCTGTGTTTCGGTTTGAAGAGTGTGGTTTCGTAAGGCACGTTCCTATTGTGCGTGACTTACGAGGTAATGCGATGCTTCTGGGTAGCAGAAGTATGAAATAATCTGCGGTAGACTCAAAGTAGGCATATAGGTAATAAAGAAATGAAGAAAAGACGCTTGGTTAATATAGCTAGCTATTCTGTGGTAGTTGTGCGCAAGCACTTGTTCAGAAATCCATTCATTCTGCGATCTAATCTTGCGTTCGCTCTGTAGTTTGCATGTTTTGATTCCACGTGACGACTATAAACATCAAAATAACGTAGGCGCATTTCTAATAAATATTACGAGTTAAGTCGCCCTACTCCGACCGCATAGCTACTGAATCGCTTGAAATTTGAATAGATTTCTGTAGGAATTCAACTGTTGTCTTATTCATCGCCAAAGGAGAAATTTGCAACTAAAACAAGTAGGTATTTACAAAATATAGGTATGAACCAACACACATAAAACAATTGAGCGTTGTAAATAACGTTGCAAATAACCGAATCAATACCGATCGGAAACGTCCCCGGATCAGCAAAGTTATTTTGAAACTTTCGGTAAGGTTTCTGATCGGAAACATCAGTTTCTGTCTTCTTTGTTTGTAGGCAAACCAAAACAAGAGTAAAAAAGACAACGTTTCTGAATGTTTTAAAATAGCCTTGATAATGTTTCCTGCAAGGCTACATTGACTGGTGCACTGAGCCAGATACCCATCCTCGTATCGTTTTAAATGTCTGTGACCCGAGAAGGCCATGATATCCCAGTCCACACAGTTCTCACTGCTATAAATTCTAGCAGATCGATTCCACAACGTTGCTGTGCCAATTTGTAACAAAGTCTGCCTTTGACAGACTAAGGGTGGAAATAGACTTTGTTGGGATCAGATCTACAGGTTTCGTCGCAAGTCGTGTGTGTCGTGTGTCGTGTGTATTCTCAATGCGATAAGGTCTTTAATTGCATGGCTTTAAAGTCTGCAATGAATAGCCTACAGTATATTACTAATGTAGCACGACTCTATTATTCGATCTTTTTATAGTTTATATAGTTTTTTCTTTTGCTCTGTTTAAATTAAAGAATGTTGCGTTATTTTATCTCCGAAGAGGTACAATATGAAATTGTCTATTATAGTTCCCTACTACGGAACAGCAGTGACACGTACTTGGCACCGGGACAATATGCCTTGTATTGACTTAGTCCACATACACTACATCATCATCAGCCTAAAGAAGTCCATAGGACATAGGCCTCCCCTATACATTTCCAGGAAGAACGATTCCGAGCCCTCTCCATCCACCGACTTCCCGCGATCCTGACAATGTCGTCAGTCCATCGGGTAGGTCGTCATTCGAGAACCTTTATTCCCCATCGGTTATCAGTCCTTCGAGCTATATGACCTGCCCATTGCCACTTCAACTTGCTGATTCTGCGAGCTATGTCGGCTACTTTGGTTCTCCTACGGATTTCCTCATTTCTGATTCTATCCCGTAGTGAAACTCCCAGCATAGCATACACTACATATTCTAGACAAACTCACTGTTTATTGGACTCTAAAAGAGCGAGAAAATAAATTTTGGGATACCCCTTTCTGTAATGCACCCTTAAACCACGAATGAATCATACCCCTAAAGGGTTAAAGTTATGCATGGATCGACAGACGGTAGCAAAAGTTTTATATATTCAGATTTTCAACGGACTAGCGAATGTAGGAAGCTAGGAAGCACTGAAATTGAAACTGTGAAATGCAAATTGCTTTTGCAATATTCATTTTGCAAGTTCAAATCTATGAGAGGTGTCCACTGTACGAGTACCTATGTGTGCATACTCGTTAAATTATGAACAGTTAAAATAAATAAAAATAAATATTGGAACATTCCACTTAGCACTTTATAGCCTCAAACTAAGCAAAGCTTTTTTAGGATTAGATAGCTAATAAAAGTTCTCTAGGGACAGCACCGATGGTCTGTCTGATTGCAAGGTCGTGGGTTCGAAACAGGTCAAGTATAAATGGATTTTCTGTTCATAAAATGTATGCGCAATGCCAATGCTCTCAATTGATAAAAGAAAACATTATAAGGAAACCATTTTATATTATAACAGCGGCTGATGATAATGATGAAGCGGAAAATAAGCGTTTCTTCATGAAGGTACGTACATATTCGTTATTTTCAATATCATATTCAAAGCCGTAATTTTGCGCATTTCATGTGGTAGCTAAGCTCAAAAAATCTCGCCTGAAAAATATTTCTACAAAAATAAACCCTAAGACACGCATAACTTCATCCTCTTTAAATAAGGGCGTCTTCAAACTTCTATTACGAGATAAAAGTTCCCCGGGAGTTCATTAAAAGTAATGAAAATTAAAAAGAAAATTTAACAAAATGATCCCACTGAACTGTTCTGCCTAGTTGCGAGTAGAACTTGGCAGTTTCCAACCTTCTCGGATACAGAAAGTTGGGTAAAGTTTCTAAGACAGACTCTAGATTTATCAAGCTTCTGTGGCCTACTAAATAACAGGGTTAACTTAGGTACAGTCTAGATCCGGAGTTGATGACTTGTTCTAAAAAATACATAATGAATATATTTTTTATTTGATGTTTACCGTCATACTATACAATAGTGTTTAAAGTTAAATAATGCTTAAAATTAGCGCTGTTCTCTCTCTGTCTCTGGTAATCTCTATTTGCCATTACGCGTTGTTAAGAGATTAGGCAATAGTTTAAGGGCCGGTTTCACCATGCTCTGTTAGATTAACAAAGGCTTAAAGGGCTGTTAAATATGTCAAAGTGTACGCGTTTGACAGCTAAGGTTAGTTTTAACGGCCTGTTAATCCTTGATTAGTAACTAACAGAGCATGGTGAAACTGGGCCTAAGCATAGTTTATCGTTTGACAGATTTTTTGTAATAAGCCCGTTATTGTTTTAGTTTAGACTATGATTTACTGAATAACGTTTTGTTATATATAAAAAAGTGATTAAAATGTTTCATTACACTAATGGCACCTAAGACATAATACATTATTCATTTTTTTTACTACTTAGAGGTAAAACGTTTGGCAATCTCACCTGATGTTAAGTGATGATGCGGTCGACGCTATGGCACGTTACCTAGGAAAGTTTACCTTTCAATTTATAATCCCAAATCAAATATCAAATATCAAATAATCAAAAATGAAATAATCTCAATCCCATAATTCAAGCTCTGCTTAGTTTGGGGCTATATAACGCTTTGTGATAATGTCTATAAATGTTTATTTGTTAAATCGTCGTTTGCTTTGGGTGCACACTGTACCTATCTATTACGTTTTTAGAGAAAATTGTAGATAGCGTAGATAAAATGTAAAATTTAAGTTCAGATTTAAAATTAGTTAGGTAGGTCGTTGTGACAGAAAATATGTGACTATTTTAATGCCTTGAAGCAGCTAATGAAGTTTTCGGTCCATAATATTTTCAAGTTATCATACTGCTAGGACCTACCTACCTAATAAATTACCAGCACTTTTACTTACTCAGCGTCAGTTGGCAACTTTTTGTGGGAAGCGAAAAACGATGTTGCCAACCTCACAAACAGGGGATAATAGCAGGGTAATCATGAGGTGGCAACTTTTTACCTAAGTGTATCCTTATTTGCGGGATGTTATGTCTGAATTTATATAAATAAATAAATATAGGTGGACTTATGACCACAAATGACTTGCGACCAGAAGTCGGGGTCATTCCCACTTGACCACCAGTGCTCTATAATCAGATATTTCATAGAAGCAAGTAAGATACATACATATTAATATACACAACTAGTAAACGACTCGTTTAGTATCCAAATTAGCGTTGCCTCCACCCACCACATACAACAGCCGCCCACGAAACTTCAGAAGCATGCGATACCATGGAGGTGGAATTTAAACAGCCATTTAGATAATCGCGTGTACGGGTCGTTACATTGTAATGTAGGTGTAATTAGGTACTTATTGGTGTTCGCTTTGGTAATTCGAAACTTTGTAGTTTGAAAAGCAGTTTAGAATAATGTATTTGTATCGTACAGTCAGCGACAAAAGTACTAGATAAGTACGCTGATAAACATCAGGCTCCTTCTCTTTTTTTTATATAACTAGCTGATGGAACAAGTAGATGGCCCACCTGATGTCAAGTGGTAACCATTACCTGTAACAAAGCATTACCTCGTCACGCACGATAGGAACGTGCCTTACGATGCTCTGCCCTGCGTCCATCAGCTTGAGGCATACAGATGTTAAGCCTCATGTGCCTCTAATTACACCGGCAACCACACTCTTCAAACCGAAACACAGCGTTGCTGCTTTGCGGCAGTAAAAGGCGTGGCAGTAGTACTTCCCCGGACGAGCCCTTCACAAAGAACTCTACTACTCTTAAAATCTCGATCGCACGTTTCAATATTTTTGAATATATTAATTCACTGTATTGGAACTTTCTGTAATGTTATATTATTATTGAATAAAGAATTCGAATTTTCCGTGAAAAATCGTAAATAACAAAATTCTAAAGAATATTATTTTTATCGAAACGAGTTTGCTTACCAAAAAACTCGTTTCACTAGTTTTCGTACAATTTTATTGGTAGGAAAAGTTGTTTCGATCATCATCTTAGTCTTCATACAAATGTATAGTATATCCAGCAGTAACCTTCAGCCAAATGATTACGTTGATACAATTTAAACATAGTTTGCAAAAAGAAAAAAAATATGATTTGTGCTTGTATTTAATGCTGTTATCTTTTCAGATTCCCGATACCCCGTTTCGTTCCTGTTCCTTGTCCTATCAACTTCATAATCCCGATCAAGAATTATCCCAAAAATCGGATCCAGATCTACGAATAAGACGATTCAAGGAATTAATTATAATTCAAAATATATAATAATATTCTATCCTATTCTACTACTTCTAATATTTGAATCCGTATGTTACGATGATTGGATGTATGGATGTTTGCGGCTCAGAACCTGTCTCCATTCTCATTGTACACAGAAAGTGCCAATGCCCAGTAATAAGTATTCGAAAATCTAAATTAGGTTAGTTACCTACTGATATAGATTTTCCTACTTCTATCTACTTATACAACGTGTAATAAGGCCAAAGACCAAGTGATCAGACCAAGCAATGGAATACTTTGACGTGTGCAAAATTTTAATACTTTGTTTTCGAAATTCCCATACAAGAGTAAAATTAATATTGTCTCAGAAATTTGCAACAACCCTGATAATGTACGTAATGTAGTATGTTAGTGACCTAATTGGTAGCAGTTCTAGTACCTATTTTGTCTACAGTTCACAATGAAAGGTCAATAATTAGAACTTAGAACAAAAGTTGTTCGTTATGACCTGTAGAATACCCTGCTTCCGGGGTTATAGGGGTTTAATGTTACACGTTGTATATAAATGCGAAATTCACGCCCTAGTACTGAACTGATTGGAGTGAAACTTAGAATAATAGAGTGTAGAGATTACTAGGCTACTTACTTCCTGAAAAATTTACGGAACAGGATAGAAAACACGGATGAACCCAATAAACGAAAAGAGCCTTTAATATTAATGTGCTAACATCATCACACTAATCAGTAATGACACATACACTCTCATCACACTAACATATTATCACTAATATTATGAAAGCGAATGCGCGGGCGGCAGCTTGTTCCAAACAAAGACGCAACTATCATTATTATTTCAATTCCTTTTATCTCCATTTTTTGATTGAATATTAATAAGAATATTTAAGTACGTCGCCATCACATTGCTAAAAATACTCGTATATTTTTATAATCACTTCGATTTTCCTTATAAGCAATCATTTTAATTTTTACCTTGAGCGCAAAATTGAATGCTATTTTATAAGAATTATCACAAACGGTAGTGGTATATATATAGTGGTATAGTAAGGATATTTCTGGATATAAGTTGCCTAATTTTATATCTGTAACAAGGAATCACACCCATATGAATCTATAAATGCGAAAGCGTGTCTGTCTGTTTGTTATGTTTTCACGGCAAAATCACTGAACCGATCAGGATAAAACTAGTAATGATAACTTGCTTTTCGTCTACCATTTTAACAATATGTCCTTATACACCGTTTACACTCAGCTCATGTCCGTGGCAATGTGCTGGGACAGGGGCTATGCGAGAATGTAAACAGGCCACTTCCATGTCCGCTCGCGTTGACGTTCGCGTTGCCCGCGCTCGCTAAGTGTCCGTGCTAAATGTGAACACACGTTGCCGGCGACGCCGCCGCGGACATATGGCCGGCTTAAATGTAAACGCGGTATTACAATGTGACATAAAAATTGCAATTATGAATATGAGTAACTAGAAAAGAAAAGTTACCTACCTACATAATCCGTGTACCTTACCTACCTACCACTAAGACCTGTTTTTCCAACATGAAACAATGAATAATTGATTATGGTTTCATACGGTTATAAAGCACTTGCGGTTATTTGCGTGCCCTAGTTTAGTTGATGAACGCATTCATTCGTATGTGGTTAAAGTCAGTTTGTCACTTTATAGCATTTACAAAAAATACGTTTTACTTTGTTTTCATACAATATGTCGCTCTTGCCGTATCCAGTACCTTTTTTGTATGGAGATTCGATAAGCGTGTATAGACGCGCGTTCTGAGAACTCATGCGTCTCATTACAAAAAAAGCCTGACGTTACGAAATACTAAATACGAAAAATTAAAAACAAAACTCAGGCTTGAAGTACTGTTCAAGTTCAATCTATATCTGTGTGATACAATAATGACGCTGGTAAAATTACCTACCATTGATATTATGCCTGAATCCGTTCCGGGCAAGTTAATGGAATTTAACTGAATCGGCGCTTTCACGGATATCGTTCAATCTTGTAGTTTTTTAGACCTTCGGGATCGTGATTTGGCATGAACCCTTGCGAGGTATGACCGAGGGTCCCCTGCGACCCGCATTCGTGGGTAAACGGAAATGATCATGTACCTATTCGATATGAATTTGATAATAAATTGATATGTTTCGAATTTATGTATTTGAGTGATTTTGACGGATTTGGACTTCACTGAAAATATGTGAAAAAATAAAATGAACCTAAACAAGGAAACTAATCTCTCCAAGATTTAGATCTCATAATACTTACGCACTTCCTGCAAGCTCATCGCTGCTGCTAGGACACTAACTAATGTTTTCCTTCACCTTTTGAAAACGCAGGCATTGATGGGATAAATATTAGCGAATAATATGAAGGAATAAATGTATCTTCAATGGTTTTGGTTAACATGTATTTAGGTAAAAATGAGAGCCGTGAAATCCGTGCTAAAGACTCCTCCAGACCCAGCAGTGGGTGCAGTGGCAACCTAAACCTAGCAGTGGGTGATCGTAGACTGATTAGATAGATACATTATACGTCGGGTACCTCTGCTGACAGATGATATCGATATATATATTATTTCTTGCAAAACACCCGTCTTCCACATCTCCAAAGCTCTTAAGCTTTTCCACCAGTGGAAATCCAACAATGTCCGTCGAACTCAGGAACAGAAGGCGGCTTCCATAGCCACTATTGCTCTCAAAATAATAACCTCTAAAACCATCTCAGAGATTTTAATCGTGTAAAAAATTATGAAGTCATTTTCATCACGTGAATTAACAAAATGAGTCACGGTCAATGCCACGACTAAAGTAACTAATGTTATCTAAAGAATTTGTACCTAGATCGGTGCTACGAATATTTACGTTAACTGAAACGCGTCCTTGGTGACCCCGGTGACGCGTACAAAGACATATGGAAAATTTCAAAGTGATCCTTGTGATTCTACTGAATAAAGACTATTTTTGACTGTAGTAGTTAATAGAAAGTAATAAAGAAAACATATTTATTTGCAAATACTTAGCTAATAACACAGACATAACGATAATCATCATCATCATCATCATCAACCTATGTTCGTCCATTGCTGGACGTAGGTCTATCCCAAGACATGCCACTGAGCCCGGTATTCGGCTCTTCTCATCCAATGTTTGCCAACTACATTTCGCAGATCGTCGCCCCACCTCTCGATCGAGACTCCGAGCATAGCTCTCTCCATAGCTCGCTGAGCGACTTTCAGCTTGTGGACCGACCCTTTTGTTAGTGTCCACGTAACGATAATACTAAAACTAAAATAAAAAGCCAAGAGTTGCAAATGGGTCCCTCAGCATAAAGTTAGTTGGCCAGCAACTAACGCTGGTCTTCCGTCAGGGCCGTGCAGTAATGTCACGGACAGTTCAATGTAGGTAATACAGACAGTCTTTCTATTATTTATCTGCAGCTTCTCGTGTGGCACCTACCCGGTTTTCGAGTCGATGAACAACAATTTTATCTTGCTGCCTCTTTGGTACACTTATTAATGGCGCCATTGTGTTAATCCAAAATGGCGTTTCAAATAGTTTCATTTTTTTGCCTGTATTCTGTAGTAATACACATTGGTTTGAATCTTGCTTACTTTTGTTTTTCTTGTGCGTACGTTGCTACAATCCATCAATGTCACGCCTAAATATTTGGTTAAATACTTTTATGCGGTGACAAGCGACTTTCGCCTTTATGGTAATGGCGTTAAGTGTGGGCGGTCTTTGTACCTTAAAAGGGGTTGTCGTTGACGTGTCGAAAATGTATTAGCAGTCGTGTCAAGTGCATGCTACGAAGACAATGTGAAAGGAAACCGCCGCCGTTTTCTTCAAAGCAGGACAGCCGACTCTTCATCGAGAGTCTTGACAAAGGATAAAAGATTATGAAAAAAATACACAATAATAAATATAATATCGTACAGCCCAGTTGGTAGTACCTATGCCTTCTATGGGTAGGTTGTGGGTTTCTGAAATGAACATGCATGTTTGTTGTGTTTACCTAAATAAAATAAATATTGGTGGACTTTCCACACAGCACTATCTAGCCCCAAACTAAGCCAAAGCTTGTAATATGGGAACCAGATAGCTGATATAATCTCTAATCTCTAATATATGTATATAAAAATGAATTGCTGTTCGTTTGTCTCGCTAAAACTCGAGATGAGCGAGCAAAGCGAGCGTGCCACGGCAGCGGCCGCCGAAGTGCCAGAAATTAATTTATACGGTACGAAAGTGTGTTCCAATGATCATGCTGTACATTAACGTGCTGTACATTATCATGTCGTGCAATAACGGACTCGACTCGGGTCCACTCGAATTGAAGTTGACAATTCACTTTGACAATTTGGAATGTGCCATATCCATGCATATCGAGTAAAAGTTCCAATCACCAAAGAGATCACGAACACTGCAGAAGGCTTTATGATAAAAAAAGCACCAGCACTAAATGAAAAAAAAATTGAAAAAATTTACCACACGAAACGCGCATTGCAGCATTGTTCATAATTTTTTATAAAAAATCAGATTTTGCTTAGTTTTATGAAAATAAATAACAGTGACTATGTGACTTCTTGACTTCGTATCTTTGGGACTTCGTGACTTCGTGACTCCGTGACTCCGTGACTTCGTTACTCCGTGACTCCGTGACTCCGTGACTCCGTGACTTCGTGACTCCGTGAGTCCGTGACTCCGTGACTCCGTGACTCCGTGACTTCGTGACTTCGTGACTTCGTGGCTTCGTGACTTCGTTCGTTTACATTTAGACATTCGCGCTGCCGTTCGCGTGGACGGAAATGTTGCCGTCCATATGCCTACGGCAGCGTCGCTGGCAATGTATATTCACGCAACACGGGCAACACGAGTGGCAACGCGAGTGGACATGGAAGTAGCCTGTTTAAATTCTCGTATTGCCCAAGTCCCTGCCGATCTCTCTGCACATTTCCACGGACATGAACTGAGTGTAAACGGGGTACTAGGATAGGTGATACGAAGTACACCGGGTCATCTAGTACATAGATACTTTTTTATGAAGTAAATACATACTTATAATATATAATGACACCCAGATAGAGAACAAACATCTATGTTCATCACCTAGGTGTTATAATGTATGAAACATTCTTTCAGTTATGAGGATCCCAATAGCTTTGCTATATTTGAGACTACCTACATTTTGTGTCAAATGTCCACAATATTATTGATTACCTATAAAAAAATTTTGTTTCATAAATTGAATGGTAAAAACATATTTTTTTGAATCTAAATGATAATCGCATTTTTTTTTTGTGTCTTCGGGCTAGGAATATCTAATTTTTTATTAAAGATATAGCGGGTGTTTATTTTCATATTATTTTCATTTAATGTTCTAGGTATTATAAATAATGTTGTATAACAGGCCTATGAGCTTATATATACTTGCGAATTTATTACGCGTATAATTATTAGCACATGCGCCCAATTGTTATATCAGGTGCATTGCAGTATTTGCACTGCCTGTCATAACAAAACCCGAGTTAAGGGCGTCACACATGAGGAAATATAAATTATCATACATCATATTTTGAAATACCTACTGATTACAATATAATTCTGGACTACTACGCACACTGAACTTTACATATAGCATTACTTTATAAAGATAGCACATTTATACATAGTTTCAATTTATGATTTAAATAATATATTTCGCATATAATATATGTAATACGACATGTTAAATTTATTTAATCGTATAGGGCACGTTCCTATCATGCGTGACTGGCGAGTCAATGGCAAAAAAAATAAAAAAAATATCAGCTAGCTGGTCTATAGGTCGCCTCTTAACATCAGGTGGGTCATCTGCTTGTTCCACCTGATGTTAAGAGGTTTCCAATTATGAGCACTTAAGAATTGTCACATTTTATTTTAATGCTAACGTATTAAGGCGCTTAAAGTTCCGTTGTTTCTTCGTGAGCTCCAATTCATCTAATGCATAGTGTCTGCGAAACCCGCTCAGATGAAAGGGATCTAGCAAAACTCTGCACAAACATAACTTAAAGACTGAAGAGGAACAATAAGTCAAAGTCAAAAGGTATTTATTCAAATGATCACTTTGAAACTTCTTAAAGCTAGGTGACTCTAGGTGCCAGTTCCACAATAGTCGACAATACAAATGGAATACTTGCTAGGCGTAGCCTATTCATGTATCAAAAGGCCTATTCTTCTTCTTCTGCCGCTAGATATTTCGAAAAGTGTGGTGAAAGGATTTTAAGTGCGCCCCAAAGAGGCTCTTTTCAAGCACTTGTCCCTATGAACAGGATTCCAGATGGAAAGTGCTTGTCCTGAAAAAGAAATTTTAGGTAATACCGATGTGTCTTGTGAACTTTTTCGATACAAAAGTGTAACCTTATCTGGTACTACAACAAATAAGCACAAAGTAAAACTCCATGACTCCTTTGATACGATAACATCTGCTGCCAAAAGTTTTATGCCCAAAGACATTTCCACAAGTTTGTTATTTATCTCCAAAATAACGAAGTTTTCTGTGAAAGTCTCATGGAAAGAAAGGTACCAATAAAGGAACACTCAATTTAGGGCAGTCTTTGAATTTCAAATTAACCTTTTTAAAAATAGAACGCTACTCGAAAGTGGGTCGTCACTTTGAGCAAACAATTGTAGTCGCTAGATGGTGCTGTAATGACATTATTGCGCCGACACGACAGCCCGACGCATCTTATCTTGTCTTTCTCTTTATTATCTGTTCTCGCCCATTTCAAGTAAAGTTAAATGCCTTTGAATAAAAGGGACCACAAAATTGCCAGAATTTGTAATTTAAATAAACGAGGTGACCGCTTCGTGACCTTTTTAGAGATTATTTTTGGTCCTTCAAATTATTCAGACTTAATTTTACTTACTGGAAATAGGCACGTTATTTCTCGATTTATAATGCTATAAATGGGTCGGATTAAGCGGTCAGGAGTTACCGGTTTTATTTTTTTGTAATAATCCGTCATAAAAAAATGCATTAAGTATAAAATAATTTTGTGTCATACTGCAAAGTACTCTTTACCTATTGACGTATTTCAGATAAATTGTTGCTCAAAGAGTTTTGTTACGAGTGTAATTCCTTTTTTATTCGCATCTTTCCCCAAAAACTCATAAAGTAGATTCTTTATTGGATGTTTATTTGTTAGAAGTTGGATAACTTTGTTGTGGAAGTTGGAATACTCTCTGGTAAAGGTATTTTATTTTTGCTTGCCAGTTTTTCCTTATGTTTACCTAACCTTTGATTGTTTTTTGAGAACAGGGTGCGTTTCTACTGACGCTGAGCCATATGAAATATGGAACTGAAATTTAAAGCGATCAATTAGATTATTTGAAATACCAACTAATTCTTAGGTATCCATCCATTAAATAAAAGAAGATGACGGAGCTAAACGCAGTTGTACTGGATGGATTGTCCTCGGATGAATAACTCTTTAGTTATTCTTCCGAGGACAATTTCATGAATGAAAACCTTCGAAATTTTAAAAGTCTTATACTTAACAACAGTTGTTCGCTATGACCTGTAGAATACTCAGCTTCCGGGGAAATAGGGGTATTAATGTTACGTTGTATATAGATATTATGTATTTTTGTACAATATAGAATTAATAAATAAGGAAGCTACCACCTACATAGGTACTTAAAGTAAACTGTAGTCGCTTTGAATCCTGTGTAGAAATAAATAGAATCATTTACATTTTTATGAAGGTGCCAGGTGATTTCAAAGCGGTGTCCTTCTGGTTTCTCTGGTTCTCAGTCTTGGTAATTTGGGCATATTGTTGCTACTACAATTTTATTACATATATGTGAAGACACCATGCATATAAAGACAAGCGAGTAACAGAAGATGACTTACATAATTTACGCATTCACAAACCTACGTAACATAACTAAAACTGAGCACTACAACAAAATACAAGTACATACCTACATAAAAAAGGACATCTGAGCTAACACAAAGTATAAAATAAATTAACAATTATACTTGGTTAAGTGAATTTTATTAACAGAAATACAATAGAGTTCATTAATAGAAAATACAACGTAAAAGAGATGAAACTAAGCAGTGGGATAGGATAAGACTGTATTATTAAGAGATTTTATTATGACAAAGATTTTTAATATAGTCCCAAAAGTTATTACCCGAGTGGGATTTGAACCCACGACCTTCCCCTTGATACGGAATCCCACTCGGGTAATAACTTTTGGTACTATATTAAAAATCTTTGTGATTTCCTTAAGTGTTTCTTTTAAAAAAAAAAGATTTAATTATGATCATCTTCTTGACGTGTCACTAGTTCTTTCGAAACAGTGAAAGGGTTTTAAGAGGCTCCTTTCGAGCAGTTGCCTCATGTTTTAGATTTTTAGGTTTGACATGCCGGTTTTCTCATGATGTTTCCTTCACCGTTAGAGAGTACTGGCATAGATGCAGAAAAAAAAATCGTGCGTCGGCACCCCTACCCTTCAAATCGGAACACAGCAATTCGAGCATTGCTTGGCGTCAAAATTAGGCATTAGGTAACTCTTTCACAAAACCTCTGTAGGTATACTAGGTACCTACCTACTCCTGAAATTCTCGATCAATTCTACTGAGCAAGAATCAGCCTTCAGAAAATATTAAAGCTGTAGCAAACCGTATGTATTCGGTACTGAGTAACGGGTTCGGCATCTAGTAACGAGTAACGAATCGTTACTCACGAATCCATCTCGTTACTCGCATGTTTCGTATCATGGGTACCTACACTGTTTCGGTTGAACCGAATCGGTTCAATTCAAGTACCGTTGATGCGTGTATTAAAACGTTTGCTCATCGTATTTATTTTTTGAATTTAAAAAGTAGGTACGTTACAAAGATGTTTGTTTATTTTAGAAATTCGTCGTCCTTGGTCTAAGTAGGTATGTTTTCTACAAATTACGAATGTTGAGACGCCGCCGCGCCGCAACGTCATACTGTACGGCGTACACGTACGCAATACGACTCGATTCGTTGCTCTAACATGCATGATGAATGAGGTACCAGAAGTAACGATTCGATTCGATTCGATAGTAACGAGTATTTTTTGTTAAAGTAACGAATACATACGGGTACGCTTTATCTCGTTACTTTTACACCTCTAGAAAATATTTATTATTAATGCGTAGACATAAACCATTAACACAGAAAATCCATATTAATGAGCACTGTGGTTACCTTATTCCCCACGCAATTCTCTTGTTCAGGCATAGAAGCAACCGAATACGTACAATACATCTACTCATGGAAATAATGAACATCTATACTACCTACTTATATTAAGTATATATATTTTTTGTTCTGGCGCTGGATTTTGGTCTTTTTGCCAAGCCTTCACAGAATGTCAATCCTACTACGCAGCTTATATACGATCATTCGATCGATCGAATCTATTTGACAGCTCTCACTAATTAATATTAATTTAATGAAATTGTTGGTTTTGATATTTATTTATCACAAAATAGTTCACTAATAACAGAAAGAAAATAATAAAATAATAACGAGGGTAAAGAAGAACCAAAGATTTTTAATTCTGCAAATGAAACACCCACTCGATACTGCTAGCGTTGGCAACATTGCGCACAGTAGAGTCTATCTTCTAGACCTTTCCTGAATAATTGAGACAACATTGGAGATTATCCTGAGATTCGTGAGAGGTGTCGGTGTCAATAACCAGAGGACTTATCAAAGGTTTCTCCAGCGACTGAAATCAATATGGCCACTGACTTCAAATCCTACGCTCTGTATGTGTTGATGAAACAAGTAATATGCGTCGTTCATCTGCGCTATATGGAAACGGCAAAGACTCAAAATCTGCTCACCAAGCAATATTTAGGTATAAAATATGAAACATATGTAAGAGGTATTTAGACAAATATATACACCTACTATTGTCATCAGGGCATATTGTCATCATTATTATGTAAATAGTTTAATAATTGTTCTTGTAATTTATTTATTTTTCAGGTACGGGTAACTAAAAATCCCGCTTCTTTCCACGATAATATTCCTAAGTGAGGAGATAGAGAGCTCAGGAATTTTATAGCTACCGTAGATTTCGACAATGAAGGTTTAATAACTTCCAACATGGCAATACTGCTGTGAAAGGTCCCTAATGGGGCTTAAAGTGGGGTGGGGCTGACCTTGGACCTCGGCGGTAATATTTCATTACTAAGTTGTGCTGTTTCGTGTAAGGCCCTTCCGAGTAAACCAGCTTCGGATGAATTAATTATTCTATTTATTTATTTTTCTCTTGTCCCACTGCAGGACAAAGGTCTCCCCTTTATGAATTGATTCGTAGATAAAAAGTGGTTAAATTTGAATATTTTATTTTATACAACCAGCTGATAGAACAAGCAGATGGCCCACCTGATGTTAAGTGGTAACTACACCTATAACAAAGCATTGCCTCGTAAGTCACGTACGATAGGAACGTGCACCACGATGCACTGCCCTTCGTCCATCAACTTGAGGCATACAGATGTTAAGCCTCATGTGCCTGTAATTCCGTGAAGTAGTCCCCGCGTAGAAAAGGACCCCTTCCTTCTGCGGATGTTGTAAGAGATGACTAAAAGAACGTACCAGAAGGTGGTTACTTGGGCAGCAGCATCTTCTAAGTACTAAGTACACCAAATATTGCGGTCACCAATTCGACTGCCAAGAGCGGTAGAACAGGAAACCCCCTCAAATGTGAGGACAGAGTACGTAGCATCTGACCTGAGAATAGTATACTTAAACATTTAATTAGCATAAGCTTATTAGTAACAGACAAGCCCGAAGTCAGTCAAAAAGGTAGGTAATGTTATAAAGATATAATTTCTGCGGCTCATATAAAATATAAAAAATATAAAGACTAAGAAACTTTTTCTTTATAAAATGAAGGTGAGTAAATTGGGTTATTTAGAACGACGCGAATCCTGAAAATAAAATTCCATAAGAAAATTGCCTTATCGTGTTACACCGTGGTGCGGAAATAATCGATAACTTAGGCTTCGACCCAGTATGAGAACGGCTATTTTTGTTGTGGTCATTTTAGACGTATACAGACATTTATTTTTATAAGCAAACCGTTGATCAGAGCCATAATTGAATCGTTTTTAATAGTTTAGTCAGGAACGGTGCCGAACAGTCAGAATCGCGCCTGGAGTGTGAAAACAGCGCGCTAGTCTACACCGCGAGCGATTTTGATTGGGAAATTCTTTTAAAATAGGTCTTTGTGAAATAGTGTGTCCGCGGCAGTACTACCACGTGGTGTTCGTATTGCTGTGTTGACCTTTGAAAGGTGTGGGTGCTGGTGAATCTTTTTAAATACTACTACTTGCCGAAACACGCAGCAACGTTGCTTGGCGTCAGAAAAAGACATGGCGGTAGTACTTCCTCGGGCGAGCTCTTCACATAGAGCTCTACTACTCTTAAAACTTATTTCACTTTTAATTATTATTATCATAATTATTTACTCAGCGCATGCTGTGTACTAACTAAAGCGTCGCCATATTAGAAACATATATGTAAGCTCATCTTCAAGATATGTTACTGATAAGTTTGGGAAACCTTTGCAGTCAAGCATGCCCGGTAACTTTGAACTTGTTCTGCTTGGCTAATCACGCGTATTTGTATATAACAGGATTAGGCAGAAGGGAATCTGTAATATACATATCTTAGTGTATATTGGTATTTAAACCCCTGTAACGAGCCAAATATAATCAGTAACTCCCATTTGTTCTATAGGACTGTTACGTCATAGAACTGTTAAAACTTTTTTATCCCTGTAGTTCATTGGTAGGACTATTGAAACGAAAACTAACCCATTTAATGTGCTTGACCACTCATGTTAGACATAAGGATCTGAGAGGATATCAATCGTGCTTGTTTCCTTTACAAATCCACGACCTAGTAGCACTGGTCTTGCGGTTTACAAAAACATAAAAAAAAAATAGCTTTTTATAATCTTTTTCAGCAGTTGTATATTTTGTTTCTGCTTAAGTATGTAAAAGGCCATATTCATAATACGTAAGCATATAGGTACATTTAAGCAACACCTTAGTGTTTTTACCCGAGTGAGAGTATAACCGGGGTATGTGTTTGGCGTGTATCTATCCTTCGATATTTTCTTTATTACCACGTAGCACCCTAACGGCAGTCGGAACAGGCAGTCGGAGGCGTCAGTATACGGACATACAGGAACCTCCGACAGCCTGTGATTATTAAATTGTATCATTCGTCAAGACTGAACAACTGGAGTTCACTATCAAGAAGAAATTAAAAACATAATCTAGTTTCCATCCTTTTAGTTTGGGCAGTCGGGTTTTTTATTTTTTTATTAATATTTTATTGTCTTTTTCTATGTATTAAAAAAAGGGAGAACGCGAACACATGATTAGGTATTAAACTAAGAATGTCTCATACCATTCTTACAATTATTTGTCCAACAAACCTTTGTGTTGGATCTTTTGTATCCGTCATATACACAAAGAGGCTCAGTCGATACGAAAACGAGAAGGCTTATAAAAAGAAAACTTGATACGGGTTCGAACAGGGTCGTATAAAGTGCAGTGATTTGGGATAAAACCCGCTACAATCTAGAAAAAGGTAGCAAAAGAAACTTCGACTTCGACTTCGGCGTAGACCAAGGGCTTATCTCATTAATGGGTAACGGAACAAAATCCTACGACCGCAAAATTCAAAAAACTTTTAGCCAGCATAGGAAAGTATATACCACTACCTACTATATTTTTTTTTATAATACACTAACATAACACTATTAAGCGAGAGTAAATGAGTATGAGTATGATAATGAGTACTAAACTTCAATAATATATTATATTATATTACATTGTAAAAGGATCATACAAAAGAACGGTAGGAACCAAGCCGTAAGTTTGTTGCCTGTTCTTCTAGGCTTTGGTCGCGTGGAAATAATGTTTAGTTCGTAACTGGTTACGAAGCTCCGGTTTCGTAGACGGCCGAAGGGGAACTGGCACCTAGAGTCACCTAGCTTTAAGACGTTTCAAAGTGATCCTTATGATTTTATTGAATAAATACCTTTTGACTTTGACTTATGAGTAGTTTTAAGTGTATGCGCCCTATGCAAATTAAAACTCATCAAAATTAATTAATTTTACACGTAATATTGGTTTGCGCTACCCACACCGCGTTTCACGCGTCAATATTTTATATTAATTTGTTGGAATAATAATTCATTTAGAGTCAATCTCATTATCACAAAATTAATTATTGAACACGCAATTTCGAGAGTCTTCATGATATACCGAGCCTATCGTATTATGAGTCTTATCACGTATGTGTTGTTTAGTGCTGAGTGTTATACATAGTTTTCGATTGTAAACTAGTGAAATAAAAAATAACCTCAAGATATATAAACTGAAAACAGTTTTCTTGGAAAGTTGTGAGGAGGTTAACCTTACGGAGCCGTAGCGTACTTACTACTTAAGTTAATTATTTAGTTACTACTACTTAAGGTTCGCTTGATGAAAGTTATTTTTATAAAACAGCCGGTAAAAGTTTTTTTTATTATTTATTTTAAGGGCATTGTCGCTGAGCGACAACACGGACACCTAAAAACTAACTACCGGTAAAGCTTGTTTTTTGAATGTTTACAAAATACAAAACTAATTGTACTCGTACTTAGGTGGGTCCTTTGCTTATTCCATCAGCTAGTTGTATTAAAAAAAACCGTATCTGGGGATCAAAGTCGTGTTGCTAGTTTTTTACAGTTTTTTTACTTGCTTTAAAAAAGCTCGTGTGATTGTAACACACATTTTAGTTACACCCCTGTCCTGAATACGTCCCTACATTCGCATGAATAACATTATTCTTTTTGATCAATGCGCAATTGTGAGGCTAGAATAATACATTTGCGTTTATTTTTCTTGTTTTCGTATTTATTTGTATCCATCAACAAGATCTGAGGGGATTGTGCGGCGAGTGGCAAACAAAATTATAAAGAACAGGAAAATATGAACAAAATAGTGGAATGAAGACTACCGCTGCTTCTTATAAGGATTAAGTTTCTTTAAGAATAAGGTTGATCCTAGTTATTCGTTGGCCTATAACCTATTCAAAGATTTTTTAGGAGTAGAAGAGCTATTTGTGATAGGCTCGTTCGAGGAAGTACTACCACCACGCCTTTTTCTGCCGCCAAGCAGCGTTTCTGTGTTTCGGTTTGAAGAGTGTGGTGGCCGGTGTAATTACAGGCACATGAGACTTAACATCTGTATGCCTCAAGTTGATGGACTCAGGGCAGTGCGTCATAGGGCACGTTACGATCGTGCGTGACTTACGGGGCAATGCTTTGTTATAGGTGATGCTTACCACTTAACACCAGGTGGGCCTTCTGCTTGTTCTATCAGCTAGTTGTGTAAAAAAAGATATTTGCATACACCGCTATCTAGCCTCACACTAAGCAAATTTATTGGGAATCAAATAACTGAGACAGAGCATTTACAAACAAATACTTGCCCTCGGTGGGTATCGAACCCATTACCTACAGCCCTGGGCTACAACCAATAAATTACGGGAGCAGTAAACATAAAATTGGATCCTAAGAAGAAGTGGCTCTTAGGTGAATCCTTCCCTAAGTTTTATAGTCCTAAAACTTTAGGACCAAAGGTTTTTTAGGGCCACTATACTTTCTTGACATTTCCCAGGGTCCCTAGAAAGAGATATAATGTAAAGAACCAATTAACTATATCTCGTAGCAGCCTACGCCGTAGCACTTAAGAAATTTATTTAAGTGCATTCATGATTTATTAATATTAAGATGCAGACAACTGTCAAACGATTACTCGCTCGCACAGTTCAGCATTTTAACAACATGGTATAAAATCACTGAATGTTATTCTGTAGAATCGCAAACAATAATATTTCGGAGAATAACATTATCAAGGTTAAGCAAGAATATCATTTCCCTTCCCCTTTCCCTTCCAATTTCCTTTCCACATTCACTTTTTTAATAGTTTACCTCTGCCGTACTAGTATTAGTAGAAATCACTTCATTCAAAGGTTGTTTGGAAAAGATAGCTTTTTAGCGACAAGACCGCCCATTATACAAGCTTTTTACCTGTGTTTCTCCGTTTTCAGTTCGTGAAATAAAGAATTATCATTCGTCAAATTCAATCTAAGTATGTCGTAAGAATTTAGTTTGGTCGGAAAATGTACGTATCTCTCTGACTCACGCATTCCATGCAACTTTAATTACAGTCCGGCGCACATCTATTTCTCAGACAATGCCGACGCGGGCCAGCTGTCAAAATAAACATTCGTGAGCCACATTCATTGCCTAGTTCAAGGAATTGTTTAAATTCGCCATATTGCTTTATTTGCTGTAACATGCGTAGATATTTGACTTGTTTTTTATTCTGTAGCGCTTCCGAAAATACTTTTTATATTCTCATGGTCATTTTGATCACTAAGGGCTCCATTAGCTAAAACGCCCGCTAAGTCTGTTGGTATTCCTTTTCGTTGACATGAAAGTGACAGTAACAAGTATTTTTTGGAGCCCCTATAAAAATGGCGGGGAATATAAGGGCATTATTGTAGCGTTTTGAGCAACTTTTGGGCAAAGAACAACTACAGTATAGGTTCCACCCTACGCAAGTTTGACAGGCCTAGAGTAGGATGACAGGCAATGAGCACGATTCGTACTCAGGAATTAAGCATGTGAAAGAAACGAAGGGAGGTTTTTGCGTTGTAGTGAGCCAATTACGGTGGATAAATTGAGCGTAGTTCATGTGTAGATCTTGATGTCACATCACGCTATTTTTGCGAGCGATGAAGCCGAGTTGTTTCTAACTCGATATTGGTCCAATCTCCGCATTTTCAGCCACCTTCTTCAAGGTTCTGCTACCCTGGTACTCGCTAACCACTAGACCTTTTAAAGATAAGATAGGATACACATGGTTTAAGATAAATTAAATGCCCAGAAGTCCACAGACGAGAAAGTACATGAAATCTCCAAAACCTAGGCCTAGACGTATGAAATTTGGCACACGTAGGTACTTGTTTAAGAATGTAGGCGTGTTCTAAGAAATGATTTTATTAAATTCCCCAATGGAAATAGCTTCACGAGAACGAATTTGTGGATTCCACTAGTATGTTTGAATCCCACAAAATGCAAGGCGGCGATGCGGAAGGCCCAGAATGAGATGGAGAGACGAGCTTGACTGCCACCTAAGCTCATGGTCTGTTGCTGCGTTAAATCGCGAAGAGTGGAAACAGGAAATGGAAGCATTTTCTGTAGTAGGACCAGAACGGCTGAATAATAGTAATAATAACTAGCATGTGTATATGACGGCCATTCTTATAGAGAGACAAAGCTTCTTCGCATCACCCAAATCCACCAACCTAATATTAGATTCCTGTTGATTTTATAAACACAAACTTCCAGGCGTTTTGTCTTTTAATCAAATTGAAAGCAAAACTCAGAAGTTTAGGAATTTGTCCCAAACTTCATCGGAGAATTAATTGCGAATTGAAACTTTCCAGTTCCCAAAAGAATTAAATGAAAGGGACCGCTGAACTAATTAAGATTCGTTACGACACCGTTTTAGTGAAACTAGTGGAGGGCTTTCGACTCCGTTTACGTGAAGCTATACAAAGAAATAATGTCACAAAAGTTGTGTGTGCTCGTGGCGTTATTGTTTCGATAGCTAGTGGAATTAAAATCTTAGGGCTTTTGTGCTTCGGAAATGCATTAATGTAGTTGTTCAAACTAACTGTCTTAGTTTTGATTTGACTTTGACTGTACAGTAGGCAGAGATAACGATATCGCTCGGTAACGACTGTGCTACGTTCAGAAGTGCTATTCTGTAAACAACAATCGCCCACGTGACCGCGAAATCCGCGGTAAGTTGTCAATTTGGCATTCTGTAATACATTAACCCATCACTATTTTGTACTACCTTCCTATTTGCTTGTGTTTATCTGCGTTTAGGCAAATAAATATATATATTCTATTGGTCATCCATTTAGCAAAAGGTTTTAAACATGGAGTTGTTTATTCAACAGCCTTTTTAAAGGTGCTTAAAACAATCCAATGAGTGAACAGAACAATATCTTGTTTACTTCTCGAACAACAATAGCCCTTCAGACTCAACTCCGTCTAGCAAAAATATTGATAAACAAATAGCTACGACGGTATTGTATATAAGAAATAAATTCTGTTTAAAACATAGGTGACGGGGGAGTATGAAGAAATTATTGTGTCATTCCAAAATGCTTTTAGTGTTCCGGTGCTGGGGCCTTATGCTCACTTCGAGCGAGATTATCTCACGGTGGAGATGACGTCACATCTCGTTCAATAACTCGTTGACGTTGCGTCTCGCATGAACTTTGAATGAGAAAATTGGGGAGTTAGGTGGTGAGAATGGGGATAAATAGTTATCGAACGAGATATGACGTCATCTCTACCGTGAGATAATCTCGCTCGAAGTGAGCATAAGGCCCCTGTTTCGAAAATACGAAATCTGGACGGACACCTGGATGGTTATTTAAGAACATACATTTTAGCCAAGTCAGTCCAAAGTAAAGTCTGCCGTTACTGGTTTTGAAGAAAATGGTAGCGGTTTCCTTCAAAACCTACAAGAAACGTTTTCATTCGAATCAGGATATCATATAATAGGTATACTCTCGTACCAACTGCTCACACTTTGCTTAATACCTAACAATTAATTTAGAAATTACGCAATGTACTTAAAATAACACTAGATAAACTCATAAAATTAAAAAACTGTGTTGATTCCGAAGATGTCAGAAAACGAATTCCAATTTTCACTTAGAACGGGTTTGGTTGTCAAATTGGAAGATTTTTTTTATGCATTTCCAGTGTCAGTGGGGACTGTTCAAAATGGCTATGAATTCATATCGCCTCTTATTGCAAATCTTCTCTTAAATCCGCCTGTCTAGAGACCCTGTATTAGGAAGGGATGATAGCACTATAGGGACGAATAAATTTTTATTACTTTGAAAGAGTCGTGCCTGGGTAAATACAGTTGTTTAGAAGTTTCCCGGATTGGGTAAGGTTTACTTGTGCAATATTGGTATTCTTTCTCTTCGGTTTTTCGGTATTTGTCTGTCTCGTTACCAATACTTTAACAGGTCGATCCAAAGCAATTTTGAAGAGCTCGAGTATACCGTTTTTGGATATTAATGAATGGTCTTTCAATATGTAAATTTAAGCCAATTTCAGGTGACCAGACTCAATAGACCACCGCTGATAAAATCATAACCCCCTCATTGAGTAGTCAGTCGGGTTAACCGATATTCAATCACGCCTGTCCCTGTCTACATGTTAATCTAAATTCAATCAAGTTCCTACATCCCAAATTGATTTCGCAACTCCGAACAGTTTGCGGATCAAGTACACCTGTTTCCCAAATTACGAGATGCAAGAGTGGTGTAGTGGTAGTGACGTCTACAATCTAGGGTCGTGGGTTCTAATTTCAATTGTTTTTTTTTATTGGACTAAAACGCTAACATGAACTTACTATCCGTTGGGAAGGTTCGTGGCGGGTATTTTTGTATGGCGAGTGCAGAGGGCGCTCTGCCGCATAAAAAAAATTTATTGGAAGGGCACCTCTTAGTTTCGAAACTCGGCTTGGGCCGATGGCAGTGAGGGAGATATAGAAAAGACTCTGGAAATTAGTTTTTAGGCAGTCCCAAGGTGTTTGTCATGTCTTAACGACTTTAAGCTGGAACCGACAACTATTCAATGGGTGAAGACGGTTTGTGCATAGTGATCAAAATGTTCGAATCCTACACAGTCGACAAAATGTTTATTCTAAAATCTTTATATTATTAGAGCTTACTTATATCCAATGTATACAGCTCTTCATTCATTCATAGGTTTATTGACAGTCTTATTACTTTCTCCCGCTGTCAGCCATGTTGCTTCCCTATACCGCCATTAGGGATGCCCCCTCTGCAGCGCAAGTACCGATCTTTTTACGAACTATGCGATCGTCAAATTTGACATTTCTATTCGTGAAAACGGGTTTTAGCGATTGTTTGGCGATTTTGACGAAAGTCGTGATATTCGTTAAAATTTAGCGAATTTCGCTAAAATGCGGGTACCTATGGTACTTTTGATTTCACGATCGTGTTGTCAAATTCGTGCATTAAGCGAATTAGACGAATCATTTTCACGAATCCATAGACATCTGTGTTCAAAACCGATAGTTTCCGAGTTGCCATTTTTCAATTATCGCGAAAATTTACGATCGCATGCGATCGTCTAAAGATAGCGACCCCGAGTTCCGTACTCGCACAATTCGTCAAAATATCACGAATTTGACGATCGATAAATTTATCGAAATGAGTTCCGTACTTGCACTGCTGTCCTGTCAGTATAGTGATGCCAACTATCCACTAAACCGGCTTATAATATGTATTACAACCAATAGTCTCTCGGCCAGTTACTGGTGACGTCACACAATCAGTGTTTATTGCGTCACCATAATGTTTACGACGTGCCGCGTGGTCGCGCTCCGAACGTTATTGAATCGCCCAGACGTTTGTATGATTGAATGTGCCACATATTGGAAAATATTACCTATATAACTCAACAATTGGAACAAGCAGATGGCATACTTACTGTTTGTTTTTTAAGGTTTATCATTCTTTTTAATTTAGACAACAGACAGTGACTATGCTTACACCGTGCCATTTGAGGAGTATCCACTCATTGTTTGGAAGTATTATCAGCTTGTGCCAGAATATCCGCGCTTCGTTCCATTTTCCCGAAATTTTACCTTAACGACTACCGCAGAACTCTTTACATAACCCTCCATTTCATACCCCATTTAATTCCCAACCTTATCAATTTAGCAGTAAGTGCGGGAATCATTTGGCTCTTTGCAATTATTATTAGGGTTAACAAAAGCGCAAAACAGAGCAAGGACGACCCGTCGACTAATCAAAGCATCCCTAATGACTGTTGTTCTCATGTGAAAATGTATCCTGTATAGATGGGTTTAAAGTGCTTTTTGCTGTGGTTGGCAGTGAGCGCGATAGGTATGTGCTGACACAGCGGTGTTCCGCTTTCATATCTAATGTTACGGTGTGTAATATTCACTTCCTCTCAGAACCCTGTTCTTACAATACTGAGCGGGGGTTTCGGAGAAACTGCAGTTTATAGTATATAGCATATTCGCATTTTGAGTTACAATGCGGACTCTCAATAACCGAGTTTTCGAGTCGTGTTTTCATTGCCTTGCTGCAGTGCAGTGTAACAAAAATTTTGAAGACGCAGAAAACCGTCGTCTCTCACAGATTTTAATATTTTTGAAGATATACAATCACTGAATATAATGAAACAGGGCCTAGCCAAGTCCTATTCGAATCTAATCGACACCATTTCTATAGTTAAGGCGATGACAAGAGCTAATGTACCTCTCGCTCCCACGTTTCGACTTGTTTGAAAGATATAAAACCGTTAAACCCATTTTCACCATTCATTGCGATTTTTCGAAAATGGGTTTAGTGATTTTATATCTTTCAAAATTTACATTAGCTCTTGTCTTCTGCTTAAATGCCAAAGATTTGTAGAGTTTTTCTGGCCTTAGCTACGCTATCCAGTATTGTCCGAAAGGGAAAAAAAAAGAAAAAGGATCACTACTTTATTTCCCAGGCACGGTAGACAGTTCTGGACCTATTTTTGTCCACACTTTATTTATTTCATAAAATAGAAATACGCCACAACATACCTATGTGTAAGTGACACTAAATAACTGCTACTACATATATCTGTGTAGAAAAATCTAAAAGATTCTATCCTTCACAAAATCTATACGAAAAACTTTCGCTCCAATGAAGCGAGTGATGCCATGTATAGAGAAAATAGTTTATTCTGATCTCTATTTCAAAGGTTTAAGGTTGACAATTCCACAAATGTTTCAGTACTCGTAACAAAATGAAAAGACTGGAAACTAGTCTTTATGACAACGCAATAAAGTTGTCACTGCAGATATTCTTTTATCCGTGGATTTTTTAAAGATAGCAGTTTAGTCTTTATGTCGTTGCGTTAAGGTTGAGAAAGTGACAGCCACTTTACAAGTAGAAGTAATATTTTTCCAGGAGGGAAAGCGGAAACGATGGAGTTTCATTATTTATGAATATTTGTGCGATTTGTCTTACTCTGTCGTAGATGGAGCCTTATTTATATTAAACATGTTTTTTTTATTTTATACGACATTTTGTGTATTTTTAACGTACTTTGATAAAAAAAAACTTTCAAAAGAAGAGAGAAAGAAAGAGGTTGGTCGATGAATCGTTTTTAAATATAAATCAGCTTAAGTCCTGAATTATTATATTACCTAATCACAGGATGCTGTTGTACCTTAGACAGATTTCAGATAGAGTACCTAGGTAGAAATAGATATAGAATAAAGTTAAAATCACTGAACCTATTTATGAAAAATCTCAATCAACCAAGTTGTGTGCAATCACATTGCACACAGTTCTGCAAAATATAATTTTGATCCAAACTAGTTTTCCCATTCAAAAGTTTGCATAAACTTGCAAAAACTCAGTACCAATCCGACAGAGTCCCAATTAGAAAGCAAAAAAATTAATAAATAATAAATTTTCAATCAATTCATTGAAGACTGGAAAACGAGTATAACTAAATATCCTCAATTTTCTCTGGTTTTCTGTCGCAACCTGTTTGAGCCGGATCGAGCCGGACTTAACTGGTATTATCTGGCTGTTCTATGCCCAGCTTCGGTAGAATGGCTACCTCACTTTAATCTAAAATCGTTTTGAAATAAATCAAAAATCGTTACAAAGATAAAATCACGGCTGCTTTCTATAGGGGTAGGTAAAGACCACGGATTTCCATTTGCTACGATCCCCACATACCTCTTTCGCTTCATTCACTCTTATAACATTCTTCAACAAAAATAGTTGTTTTTTTTAAAACAAATATCTATGTTATGAGCATAATAATAAATTATATTTTTGTAAAACAGTGACCGCACTAAAAAACATACGTTTAGATCAAAAGAAAAACCCACGTTAAAAAGTCACACACACACATTAAACTAGATTCTATATAAAATATCATCTCTTGATATTTTGATTAGATTTTATCTTGATGGACGTAGTGCCGTGCATCGTAGCACTCGTTATCGTGCGTGACTTACGAGGCAATGCTTTGTTATAGGTGATGGTTACCACATAACATCTGCTTGGTCTATCAGTAAGTAGTATAAAAAATACAAATCATACGGTACCAGCCACCAGCAGCCTTATTGTCTAACTATACTCAGTATGGATATCAGCTTCATTTTGACTGCTAAAAGTTATCCATGACCTTTATCCATCAAATTCGTATTATATGTAATGTACATGTGACAAATACGATACGAATACACACAAAACGAATTTGACGGATAAAGGTCATGTATTCGTATTTGTCACATGTTACATAATACGAATTTGATGGATAAAGGTCATGGATGACTATTAGCTGTCAAAATAAAGCTGATATCCATACTCAGTATAGTTAGACAATAAGGCTGCAGCTCAGGTGTGTCGTGACGCGGAAGTATGAAGTGACCTAGCTGTCCTTCGTATGTAGTAGTCTAAGCGACCAATTATAAGGATTACGCAGAGTCCAGCCACTTCAGTGTCGGTATTCATTACAGTTCAATTGGATAACAGCTCTTCAAGCAAGGCTCTTTGCAAATCTACAACCGTCATTTGACACCGTTAGAGGCTTTCGAAAATGTACTTTTCTTTTGCACTATTAGACATTTATTGAATAGTCCTGACCACTACAATCCGAATCTTTTCAAGGCAAGAATGAATAGGTGTCTTCTAAACGGTTCTGCTCCAACGTCGACTTCATAGTTGCTTACCATTAGGTGAGATAGTAGTCGAAGGACGGTTTAGTATAAAAAAAAAAATAGTATATTCTTAGAAATAATAATAATGGTGGGCTGCTCTCAAAAGATGGCAAAAACAACAGGATGAAACCATTCAACATAATTTTATTACAGATCAATTATCAAAATTACAACAAATATCAAAACAACTTAGAAACAAGATCGATTGACAATAACGACCTATCATAAAGTCTATCACACTGATTAACGACCCTAGACAGCTATAAAGACATATGCATCGGACGGAAGTCCGATAGATACCACCGTGACGATGTAGTGACTAATCATCATCAGTCTCGCACAATAATTAGCTACCCGGAGGTTACTACAAGACATGTGCCTCGGACGAAAGTCCGAGTAAGACTGTCGTGACGATGAAGTACCCAGTCATCAAAGCCTCGCACAATAATTAGCTACACGAAGGCTGCTACCAAACATGTGCCTCGGACGAAAGTCCGAGTGAGACTGTCATGATGATGCAGTAAAAGCCTCGCACAATAATTAGCTACCCGAAGGCTGCTACAAGACATGTGCTTCGGACGAAAGTCCAAGTGAGACTGCCTCAACACTCCGCTCGCCCCTCCTTTTATACAAGCGCGTAAACAAGCTCGTTAACAGAGCGGTGGGGATGACGCGCTACGTGAGTCATCGTTGTACCGCGCGCCGACTGGTTTGTTCGACTCGCTGTACGTGCTGTATACTTCACAGTGATGACGTCATTCGGTCGAAATTAGGTAAAGAATAAATCCTTAATACGGCCGTTCCTGAAAGCAAGTCGTCCTCGACCGCATGTTCTCCATCGAAGATCCCTCTCGCACATCATCAGATCTTCTGCAACACACAAAATATCCAATTTGAAGAAACTAATAGCTTTCATAAACCCGAAGTCTGAAGCTAACAAAGTCAAGTCAAAGGGACTCAAATTATAAATCAATGCGTCTTTTTAATGAAGCCAAAACAGACAAGAAGTCTGAAGCGAAGTCTGAAGCTAGGAAAACAGCTTCCAAAAATAACAGCCCTTGAGTAAAAAGGACCTTATATAAAAAGACACTACATTGCAATTAATTGGATTTCGAACTCTCACTACTTGCAATATAATCGAATAAGTTCAAAATAACATGACGGCATGTTATTTTCGTGACATAACTCACATCGACTATTTAAATTTCACAATAGCCTACTAGAGTTACTCACTAAGTAACATAGAACACATTAGTAGTTCACCCCTCACACAAATGAGTGACTTATCCAATGCTTTCTATTTACAATTAAAAGAATGAGTAACACAGCTTACGCCGTTTACAAAGTAACATAGAACACGTTAGTAACTCACCTCTCATGTGAGAGCTACTTGCAACGCTATTTATTTACAAAAGGTGACACAGCTTGCGCCATTCACAAAGTGACACAGCTTGCGCCATTCACAAAGTAACATAGAACACGTTATAGAAAGAAACTCGCCTCATGTGAAAGCTTCTTGCAACGCTATCTATTTACAAAGAAAAGTATGAGTGACACAGCTTACGCCGTTCACAAAGTAACATAGAACACGTTTAATACTCGTCAGTACCCAACGATATCCATTTACAAAGAAAGTGACGTAGAACACGTTTGATACTCGTCAGTATCAAACGATATCCATTCACAAGGAAAGTGACCTAGCTTGCGCTATTCACAAAGAAAGCGAAGTTCGAGTTGCCACAAGCGAAGGCCACCACGACCTTGCATCGCTGCAGGCGTAGGCCACCACGGCCTCGCATCGCTGCAGCCGTAGACCACCAAGGCATCGCGTCGCTGCAGGCGAAGGCCCACAAGGGCACGCGTCGCTCCACGTGAGCGTCGTCTGCCGCGTCCCGGCAGAGGCGCGTTGCTACCGGCGAAGGCCCACAAGGCCACGCGTCGCTACACGCGAGTGTCGTCTACCGCGTCCCGGCAGAGGCGCGTCGCTACAGGCGAAGGCCCACAAGGCCTCGCGTCGTCCCACGCGAGCGTCGTCTACCGCGTCCCGGCAGAGGCGCGTCGCTACAGGCGAAGGCCCACAAGGCCTCGCGTCGTCCCACGCGAGCGTCGTCTACCGCGTCCCGGCAGAGGCGCGTCGCTACAGGCGAAGGCCCACAAGGCCTCGCGTTGCTCCACGCGAGCGTCGTCTGCCGCGTCCCGGCAGAGGCGCGTCGCTACAGGCGAAGACCCACAAGGCCTCGCGTCGCTCCACGCAAGCGTCGTCTGCCGCATCTCGGCAGAGGCGCGTCGCTGCAGGTGAAAGCCACCAAGGCCTCGCGTCGTTGCACGCGAGCGTAGTCTGCCACGTCCCGGCAGAGACGCGTCGCTACAAGCGAAGACCCACAAGGCCTCGCGTCGCTCCACGCAAGCGTCGTTGCATGACCTGCGAGAGCTCACCGGCAGTGGTGAAGGTTTGCGTGGTAGCTTCTAAAAAATAAGAATAAAAATTAAAACATTTCAAACAAAGGTTTGTTGTCTTATTTTCTTGGCACTAATATGATGGCTTTGTAATAAGAAAGAACCTTAGTCATCAGAACCGCACTGCACGTACGTGCAAATCTGCCATAAGAGTAATTTAAGCTACAAACAATGTAAACTTTTTACCCCATAATGTTGCTCGATACTCGTCCACAAGTAACAACAAAAACAACTCAACATGTTACTCGTTCGGCTTACCTGACCATTTACTAAATGATCGCTTAACCCTGAGTAGCTAAAAACACTTTTTCTTATACCATCACAAATACAACTGATCGGCACCAATGATAAAATCACGATCCCGTAAAATATGACAAAAATATATTTCAAGGGTAGTTTTGAAAAACTTCTACCGTGAAATACGATATTTCAACTCTCCAACAACCTATACCGTAAAGGCAACAAAATAATCGGAACAAAGTAAAAACTTTGGCATAGCACTGAATACACTCCATAGGCTTCTTAATCACCTCACTAAAAACAACGCTGCTGGCTGTACTTTATAAAGCTAGATCAACAACAAATGAATGTGTTACTGTTAAAACATGAAGCTGAAGGAAGTAATCTTTGATTCCAATCCCAGCGTACACTTGATATGATCACAGCGCTCGTGCTGCGACTCCTGGAACAATATTAATCCAACGACCAAACAAAAATAGGTCTACTTTTTTTTTTGTAAAAATAAAAAAAATTAAGCATAAAGCTGATGAAATATCAAATCGCTAATTTAGATTAGGAAAACAGATACAGAACGGATAGGAATCCCACTTCTGATCTTAGAAATAATAATAATGGTGGGCTGCTCTCAAAAGATGGCAAAAACAACAGGATGAAACCATTCAACATAATTTTATTACAGATCAATTATCAAAATTACAACAAATATCAAAACAACTTAGAAACAAGATCGATTGACAATAACGACCTATCATAAAGTCTATCACACTGATTAACGACCCTAGACAGCTATAAAGACATATGCATCGGACGGAAGTCCGATAGATACCACCGTGACGATGTAGTGACTAATCATCATCAGTCTCGCACAATAATTAGCTACCCGGAGGTTACTACAAGACATGTGCCTCGGACGAAAGTCCGAGTAAGACTGTCGTGACGATGAAGTACCCAGTCATCAAAGCCTCGCACAATAATTAGCTACACGAAGGCTGCTACCAAACATGTGCCTCGGACGAAAGTCCGAGTGAGACTGTCATGATGATGCAGTAAAAGCCTCGCACAATAATTAGCTACCCGAAGGCTGCTACAAGACATGTGCTTCGGACGAAAGTCCAAGTGAGACTGCCTCAACACTCCGCTCGCCCCTCCTTTTATACAAGCGCGTAAACAAGCTCGTTAACAGAGCGGTGGGGATGACGCGCTACGTGAGTCATCGTTGTACCGCGCGCCGACTGGTTTGTTCGACTCGCTGTACGTGCTGTATACTTCACAGTGATGACGTCATTCGGTCGAAATTAGGTAAAGAATAAATCCTTAATAATATATAAAAAAAAAATGCAAAATTTACGGATAGTATTTTTAAATCCATGTGAGTGAGCATTTTTTAGTGTAGAAGCTAACACAGCTTCTCTACTTTGATTCCCAGTCACGGTAGATATCCCCTCAGATCTCTGAGTATCAAGAACAACACCTAAGATTATGTGATTTGGCACATACCCACATTTTGCAGTAGAAAGAAAGTGTTTATGTGTAAGAAGCAAAAAGGAGTGTTTTGAATATCTAATTTCTTTCTATATGGTAAGGTAAATATAATTTTATGCTCTATCTATAAATTGCTATCTGCTGTCTCCGCTATATCACAGTCGTCATTATGATGGTCATCACTTTGTAGAGAATGCTCGCTGAATTTAAATAACCACGGGATATACAGCAGCCATGTTAAATAGAGGTCTTCCCGGAGAATTTTCATCACCATCATCATCTGCCACAGTCTCTCACTTCACTGTTGGACACTTTTATTATGAAAAAAAAAGTTACAAGAAAGTCTTGTAACTTTTTTTTTCATAATAAAAGTGTCCAACAGTGAAGTGAGAGATCCCCAGGGACGGTAGATACCCCCTTTTTTTGTAGGATTCTTTGATGATGTCTAAGGACGGTAGTCAGAGGTACGTCCAAATATCACGTTTGGCACATCCAAAGGTCGTCTGGAAGTGATCACTTTTAGCGATAAGACAGCCCATTGTACCTCTAGTTTTTTAAAGTATTGTTTTTGTTTGTTTATTGACTTTCATAACGGTTAAAGATATATATTCTATTATATTCGATTCTACTCATGTTTTTCTTTGGTTCCACCAAGGACAAATAACAACCTTCGAAATATACATTTTAGGAAAATGAGTGAGAAAAATACTTCCTTCCAAGCTACGTCCCTTTTCTTTATCTGCAGCCGTACATTACCGACCCTATGTGGCTAATTAACTTCTTTGCTGTCAGCGAGACCCTTGATTAACTGCTAATGGATGTACGCTATTCATTCGAGGCTATTTATTCGTTTCTTTTTATGCTTGTATTCTAGCAGCAGCGATGGGCTTGCAACCTGTCACGTATGGAATAACTATTGCTAAATGTGGGTAGGTATGTGTTCAATGTGATATTTGGACATCTGTATTTATTTATTTCTATTTGGGAACAAACAGCAATAGCACTAAATAAAAATTTTAACTATAGCTAATGCTTAATCCAGAAAGTTTCCACTATTAAGTAGAACATACGCATAAAAAACACTTACCTACTTCTAACTACCCCTCTTAGACATCATCAAAGAATCTTATGTTGGCATTGGGTACTAAGAGATCTTAGGGGATATCTAAC
The DNA here is from genome assembly GCA_932294275.1 of Chloroclysta siterata. NCBI lineage: Eukaryota > Metazoa > Arthropoda > Insecta > Lepidoptera > Geometridae > Chloroclysta > Chloroclysta siterata. The sequence goes on along the minus strand of OW028592.1, from coordinate 23,646,181 downwards.
GTGCCTGGGGCTGAAAGTAGTGAAGCTGTTACTCACAATTTATCACACAACAAGACAAGCGAGAATTTAATCTCATGCTTTCGATAGAATCCCGATATATTTCTACAAAATGCTGATATTTTTTGTAATACAAAGGCTTCTGGCAACAATAAGCTTTTGCTTTCGCGTTGAAATAATAACAAAAAACATTGTCCAATCGACAGTTGGAAAATTTCGCTGATGGAAAACATACAGACAACGAATTACCATTACAAAAATTTTGTAATACGAATAAATTGAAAGACGGACCGATTAGAAAGAAATAATAAAAAGTTTATAATTATGACGAAACACGACAGAACAAGAGAGACTTTTATAGACATTTAATAGTAAATAACAGAGATTATACAAAATGAACTAAACAAAAATATAAATTAGACGCAGGGTTGAGCATCGTAGGGCACGTTCCTAACGTGCGTGACCTGCGAGGCAGAGCTTTGTAACATGCTATGATTACTACTTAACATCAAGTAAATCATCTACTTATTACATCAGCAAGACAAATAAATAAAAATAAACTTTGTAAGTGTAATGCCCTGTACTAGGTACTACACATAGGCGACAAAGGAAGTAAATTTGTTTTATCATCTGTAACGATTGTATTACCTCGAACTACGTCACACTATTACTATAGAGCGATAAGGGCTCATGTGCCAGTAATTGTACCAGTAACTATACCCTTTAAATTGGAATACAGTAAGAGTAGTAGAGCTCTTTGTGATGGGCTCGTCTAGGGAAGTAATACCACCATGTAATACCACTAAAAAGGAATACCACTATTTCTTTCCGCTAAGCAGCATTATTGTCTTTCGGTTTGAAGGGTGTGGTTGCCGGTGAAATTTCAGGCACATGAAGCTTAACCTGTATGCCTCAACTTTATGGACGCAGGGCAGTGCATCGTATGGCATGTTAATATCGTGCGTGACATAAGAGACATTGCTTTGTTATGTGGTGATGGTTACCACTTAAAATCAGGTGGACCATATGCTTGTTCTATCTACAAGGAACACTGCTTATCGCAAATTTTCACAAGACCCTGCATAACATAAATGCCAATTCCCAAAAAATATTTTACATTCTAAAAATAGAATCTTAAAGTATAATTGAATCTTTTCATAAATAAAATGTTTATAAGAAATTGGCGCGAAAGCCTCAATTTCAAGTGAATTGCTACGTCGTAGCACTTACTTAGCTACGTGCGTAGCGAGCGGAACGTAGCCCGTAGCGCCAGATTCGATAACAGCTAATAGAACCGAAACTCTAAAGCCATAAGATTAAATTTAAATTTAATTAAAATTTTATTATATTTCATACATAACTAAAATAGAAGTGGTTTCATGATTTTTGAAAATAATGTAATAACTGTATATAATTGTATAATAGTGTGAAGAGTAGAATGTAGTATTCATTGGCGCATATTATATCTAACAAGCAGGCAGGGTTACTTCTCTTCTTTCTGTGACTGTCACAATAACTGTAAGTCAGACATTCCCTCTTTCCTTCTCTTATCGACCTCACTTACCCCAAGAGCGCAAAAACGCAAGGCATTGCACTGGAGTTTCGTTTCTATGCGCTTGAGATTATACTACATTCCTTAAATGAATAGCTACACTGAAACAACTGAGGTTTTATTATACGCTTGCAAATGAGAATTACAGTTTTTTGTGTTTCTTTTAGTTATATTATAAACGATTTATGAAACCGAGTCTCTGCGTGGTAAAATAAACCTTTTTTTTTATTTTTATTTTAAAGAACGGTAGAAATAGAGCCGTAAATGTGCCTGTACTTCTAGGATTGGTCTCGTGAATCTGGCAACTAGATTCACCATAGTTTTAAGACGTTGCAAAGCGATACTTGTGATTCAATTGAATAAATACCTTTTGACTTTGAAACAAAACTATTTTTTCTTGTATTGCTGTATGTTCCAGTTTGAAGGGTATGTGAGCCGGTGCAGTTACAAGCACAAATGGCATTTATAACTCTCATTGAAGAACGCACTGGAATGCCACATCGGGCACGCCTTCCGTGGGCACTCTTAGGTTATGCAATAATTTAAGACGAAAATAACCTCTCAACATTATGTGAGCCATCTGCTTGTTAAATTAACAAGTGGTATAAAAGATTACACAGAACCAACCCGAAGAATACAGAATAAATATTGTAAATCTCTAGTTATTCCCGATATCAGCGTAAATGCCACTTCGCCGCAAGGGTACTGTAAATATTGGCAGTCAACAAAACGATTCTCCAAAGAAATGCTACATAATGCCCAGTTTAACCCCTTTCGGGTAGGGCTTTAAGTTTTGATAGGTCGCCGTTTGACCTACTTTAGCTTTGGTCACACGTAGCTTTTTTGAAGCGGCGGGATTAAGCGTGATATTTTATATTGAAAAACTATTCTTTATCTAAAACTAATATTTTTAAGTACTTGTTATGGTAAAAAATAATAATTTATCAAATCAACTTATGGTGAACGAAATTATACAGATCAGATCTAGTAACAAACATTAACTGAAGAAATACAATGAATACAAGTATATATATTTATAGAAGTACAATATACACATGAAACATATAGCTATCTGCAAACCATTGCAAACAATCTAGATCCAAATCAGTGCAGAGATTTAAAAAAATCTCCAAAATAGGACTCCAGATTAATAAATATTGGTGTACATTCCACACATCACTATGTAGCCCCAAACTAAGCAAATATTGTATATGAGAACTTCTATGTGCATTACAAAAATGTTTGTTCTCTGTGGTGATCGAACCCACGACCTAAAACGCAGAAGGCTGAGCTACTATCAACTGAGCTGTGGGGACTGTTTAATATTATAGCCAAGTTATCCGGGCGGGCTCGAGTGTGTACATCTACTCGTAGATAGGTAATAAATTAACATTAGCTTCGCTACTGAAGCTGATGAGGCTTCTAGTAGCTGTAGTGTTATTCTATAAAATCTATAAAATCACGGGAATTTCATCTAGTGGATCCGCGTTCACTTCGATCACGATTCACCTCTCTCGCGTTGGCATTTCCACTGCCAAACCACTCACGTGGGTGCCGCTAGTGATGTATATATTACAGATTAAAGAATATGGTACAAGTACTTTTTATTGATAAAAAGTGATGAAAATCGTTTCTAAATACCAAAGATTTTATCTAAAAAAATCCTATCAAAAGACATGCTGAAGTTTCATAAGCAGACGCACTATCTTTCAGCAGAATTCGTCTACTTATAAAACCGCGGCTTATTATTGGCCATCCATAATTCAGGAGCCATAAAACGTCATCTGCAGACGTTTCATTGGCGGACATAAATATCACAAAGCATTAAATACAAAACACAGCTATTATACAAATAAACTATCTATTTTCGCGAACTTCACAATAAAACAGATTTTATGATACAAACTGCATTATTTATTATATAACGCATAAAACACATTAAAAAAAAAAGACTAGCAATGAAACTGAATATTATTCACGTTATAAAAATGGCGCAGGTGTGACAGTGACCTGAAAATGTTTCCTGGCCTATTTACACCCCGTCCGTACTAAAATCAACTCTAACATTACATCATAAGGTCCATGTTTAGATAACAGTAGCTCATTGAAACCTCACGTTCTCGTTACAATCGAAAACAAGCTCTAGGCTATCAAAATAAGATCTATTTTGAAAGAACAGGCTCTCCCTATTATGGAACATTGGATTAAAATGGAGCATTAATTTCCATTATCATTTTGTGATGTGAAAATTGAAAGTGTTTCAAAATATCTGTCTGTTTATGTTTTGTCTTCATAATGATACTTACGAGTATTTAACAATGCGATGGCTCATTCATACTAAATTAACCCTTATTGCCCACGGCGCTAATATGTTTTTTTAACAGAATTGAATTCAATCACGACGTCAATGAAATCTCCTCAGTAAACTTAGCCCAGGTTTTTGAGGCAATTAAAATGTTGTTCCGTCTCATAATGGTAGCCTAAAACAATCCAACAAATCATTGGTCGTCGATCCTTAGTCCCACTAATACTAGACCATGATTGTTTGATGTTTGTGAACACAACAGATTTTATGGAATAATGTATGTACCGATTTTATTCGCTCCTATTCGCTTTAGCTCGTATTTTTGCTACAAAATCAGCAAAATTACGCTCGATCTCGCTACACTACCCAAAGATATTCCAACAACACAAACCAACTCCATAAAGTTATGTTGTGGTCCCTTTGTCGGGTCAATTTTACAAAGATTGAACACCGGCCTAACCGAGCTGTATTTGGGTAATCGAATCCCGGACATCAGAACCCGTCCGGGCTTTGTCCGGGCCCTTGATCTGGAAGTCCGGGATAGTTTATTCGGATGTGTGACGGTAAATAATATGCGTGTTGGAAGGAAACCGGACTCGTGTTCATTTTAAAATATACCTTATGTAGTAGGAGTAGAGCTCTTTGTGAAAGAGTTCGTTCGGGGGATTATTACCGACGTACCTATTTCTGCCGCTATCTGAGGTTATTCTCGCATCGTTGTTTTTTTTTCGATTTGAAGGGTTTGGTTGCCGAGGCAATGAGTCGTCTCAGAGTGTTGAACGCAGTGATATGCCACTTAAGGCACTTCCTCAATGAACGTACAAATTTGTTTATGATCAATCCAATGTCTACACAAAGTTATTTCTATGCTGGTTTTTGTTGCGCTCAGGCGTTGAAAATAGATCTTAGCCGAAGTCTTTAATCTCATTTTTTTTATCTGTAATACGATTAACCATTGCCGTCTTGTACTAATATGGTTAAAACAAACAAATATTGTGTCATTGTGTATTTATGCATTATTTGTCCCTCGAAGAACCGAGAAGAACGTGTGGTGAAAGGATTCTAAGTGCGTCTCAAGAGGCTCCTTTCGAGCACTTGACACATGTTATAGAACATTTTTTTTGGTTCTACGACATGCCTGTTTCCTTACGATGTTTTCCTTCACCGTTTGAGAGTTTTGGCACTGTGTACATACATTTTTGAACAGAAAAACTCATTGGTGCACGACTGGTTTCGAACCCACGACCTTAGGATCGGAAGTTTCGTATTACAAATCAATGTCAATTAAAAAAACACGAAATGAAATGAAGTATTTTATTTGCGTAGTTTTTTTTTCCGAAACCCTAGTTTTACAGTTGGTAGCAAAAACTTACAGCCTCTTTTATCTTTGCAGGTAAGTTTCTAAATTGATTGCGGTACTCCTTTTTCGTGGAACCTTGAGGAGTCGGAGGAACTACGTAAGAAAACTTTCCAGTACCTGCTTCTTCGAAAAGCAATAAACTTAGTAGTAGTAGCAGAACTTAGGTTGAAATGTATGGTGCAAGCAGCTTCTGAAAACTGAAGGAAGTTAAGATTGTATGACAGTTGCTGCTTTTGTGGTGGAGATAGGGCTTGCAAATATTCGAAAACTTTGATATTCGAATATTCGGGTACAATTGCGGGTACTATTCGAATTATTCGAATATTATTCGAATAATAGAAAAAAAACTATGTTTTCATTAAAATCACATCTTTTATTGTTTTAAGTGTTACTTCTAGCAACGAAATTGAAATATTAAATTAAAATAAAATTAACCCATAAATTACTAGTTAAAATAGTCTTTATAATCTTCAACAAAATTTAACACAATAACAAGTAAAACAATGTAAGTAACGGTAAGTAGTTACTAGAGTAAATAAGTACACAGACATTTTTAAGTGGTCTTATTTATCACACAACCATGATAAAATTTGCAATTAGAGTAACATTAATTGAACACATTCACAAATTCTTAGTAAAAACAGTCTTTAAAATCTAGATACGCATGTATTTAGCAATATCTACAATAAAATTTAACACAATAACAAGTAAAAAACACAACGGTAACACGTAAGTAGCTACTAGAGTAAGTACACAAAAATATATAAGAGCGACAACGTGAGCGACAGAGATGGATAGACAGAAAAGTCTCGTCAAATCGCAAATGGACTACGCACTTGCGCGCGGATCCAGTACTCCACCTGCTCTCATCCAGATTGTAGCGTCTTTTCTCCGAGGCCGGAGATTCTACGTGTCAGTTGAGGAGGCTGACTCAGAGCCACGTCCCATTGCCGCCGGGGTCCCTCAGGGAAGCTGTCTTTCACCTGCTCTGTACGCTCTCTACACAGACGACATCCCGACTCTGGAGGGCAGTCTCAGACCCGGGGAGAAGGATGTCACACTAGCACTCTTTGCGGACGACAGTGCTTTCTTCGCGTCCTCCATAAACCCCGACAATGCCGCCCGCCAGATGCAACGCCTGCTCGATCTCCTACCGGTATGGCTAGATAAGTGGCGAGTCGCAGTCAACGTTGGAAAGACAGCTGCGATTCTTGTCTCCCGCCGACGCACCGTGCTCTCCTCGCTCGAGCTGGGAGGCAAGGAAATAGAGTGGCAAACCGCCGTCCGATACTTAGGAATCGAAATCGACAGATCCCTGACAATGAGAGCTCAGGTCGAGCGCGCAATACGCCAAACGCGTGCTGCTCGAGCGATGCTACGACCCGTTTTATCGTCCAGACTTCCACTGAGGACCAAAGTTGGAGTCTACAAATCGTACATCCGCTCCCGGCTCACATATGCGGCGCCGGCATGGTACGGGTTGTGCTCGGCTACAAACCGAAAGAGACTCCAAGCACAACAAAATATCGCTCTACGAGTATGCACAGGAGCGGGAAGATACGTCAGGAACGACGTCATCGCTCGCGACGTGCAGATATCCAGCGTTGAGGAGACGGTGGTAATGCTGGCGCGGCGAATGTTCGACTGCGCCGACAATTGCCACCACGCTCTTCTCAACGCCATTGCTCCGCTGCACACGCGACCTCCTGACTCTCGGACTCCCTGGCGGCCACTGCCCCGCGAGCTCCTGGGCACACCCGACTCCTCGTGAGACAAGATGAGGCCAACCTACAACCTCCGCTGGTCATAAAGGCCATCGAAAAGCCACTGAAAGGCCAACCGTGAGGATGGCGCTCGTGGCAAAGCCAAAAGACTCGTGAGCAGTAACTCACGAAGTTGACGCCAGAAAAATGAACTTCGGTTCGATTCTGACCGCATTTCCCAAACCAAGATGGTTGAATGAGGAAGTGTCGACGACTCATTGATTGATTGATTGATTGCGCGCGGCACTCCCGAACGTTTCCGAACCGCGTTCCGAACCCTAAAACATTGTCATGTTGTTTACCCGAACGATCTTAACTTGTATCGTCTTGAATGGTTATATCGCGCGAGTTTATACCTGGCATTTTATGCACATCAGAGTTCTCAGTTTGGTGTTATTATTATAAATCGAATATTCGAATATTGCTATTTTAATATTCGAATATTCGAACGGAATTAAAATTCGAATTATTCGAATATTCGAATATTCGAATGCAAGCCCTAGGTGGAGATAAGGATGAACCCCAAAAAACAAATAATTCAATTGAGTCATTGTCAAGAGACTGAGTCTCTTTCGACATATGAGTATTTCAGAACTAAACTACTGAATTGAGACTAAATGTTAAATTCAGATTTTTCAGATTGAGATTCAGAATCTAACATAAATTCCGTAGTTTAGTTCTGAAATACATAGTTAGTTAAACATACATGTTTAATGTTAATGCTCTTCTTTTTTTTTTTTTCTTACTAACGTTTTAACAGCGGACGAAGAGTGGATGAGTAGAACAAGTGATTTTTGACGGCTGTCAACAGAATTAAATAGTAACTTATTACCTTATTTCCTAATAACTATAAATTTTCACATCGATTCGTTTTCTGTCATTTTGGAAAGCAACATAGCTTTTTCATTTAAATTGTTTTTATAGTGTTATATTGTGTTGTGTAAATTCGGTGGTATTTTAACCAACATTACCAGTTGGAATGAAAGTGTATTATGTGATATCCTGATTTGACCGAAAATGTTTCGAATGTTTTGAAGATAACCGCCACCATTTTCTTCAAAACAAATGATTTGACTTGACTATAAAGTATTTAATCTATATCGCTTGACACTGGCAGAATTGTCTGTCGAATAACAGGTGCCATAAACGGAGAAAAGGCGAAGAAGAAGAATCACATCATTAAAAACAATTAAAAATGTATGTTAATGTTTCATATCGGTCTGAAGTTGTAGGTAAATCTTGCATCAGAAGTTCAGCAAACTCGAAATTGCAGTAACCTCACCTCCCAGCTCCCCCCTCGGTCTTCGTCGAGACCGTAACACGTTTTCATTTTAATCAAAGCGTCTTGCGCGTGTATCTTATGAGCTTCCGAGAAATTACGTTTGCACTAGCTTTTGCACGTGGTTTGGATCGCAATCTATATCCAAAAATCCAAAAATCGCGCGCCAACAATCTCAATATGTAGATTGATCGTGATATAGTGATCGGTAAATGTTATAATATTGGTAAGTCCCGGTCTAATTTTCACTGAAATGCCCATGAAAAACGATGAACAGAGGTTTTGACATTTTAAACTGAATTTTTTTTGTGAGATTTCAACTATTGGCGTAATATCTCCAATTCACATTATTCATAAAGTTTGAAGAAAAAAAAAACACGTTTTACGGTAGTCACACTAAATGAACTGACTGTACATTAAAAAACTAACTAAAAGGAATAAAATTATATGAATCTTTTCACTCTTAATTTCTCAAAACAATCTTTCAGAACCCGCATGGCATTTTGAACAATTTATTTGTTTAATTTTGTCCCATTGTTATTTATCCCCTACATTTATTATTTTATTTTTATTTGTTATTGTACCTACTGTTTTTTTTGTTTGGTGTACAATAAAGTATTTTCATTTCATTTCATTTTCATTTTTGTTTCTTTGAATTGATTGTGTTCTAGGTGGTAGAAAAGTTAATCTTTTAATAGATTTTGATAAGGCCGTGTATGTTTTAAATTTGAATCTATTTATCACTGAAAAACTAAAATTACTTGCTGGCGACCGTTTTTCCGAATACCTATAATTTGGATGTTTTCAAGAGACGAGTGAATAGGTATCTTCTAGGTAAACCTGCTACACCGTAGACCGCATCATCACTGGGTGATCGCATCATCACTCATCATTAGGTGAGATTGCGGCCAAACGTTTTACCTATTAAAAAAGTTTACAAACAAACCGACAAATAATCGCGTATTTACATGTTTTAGCTGTATCTGTATTTGTACCGTTACTTACCTCGAATCATTCATACGAGTATTACTTGAGGTAAAAACAATTTTTTCGAGTTTAGTTTACGTATTTACGGGATATTATTTCCATAAAAATGTTCCATAAAAAATTCCATGCCGAGAAATACTGGTTTTCATTATTTGTTTATAGGTACAATTATGAATATGATGATATTGTAGTCGGTAAATTGAGAGCACTGGTGGTCTAGTCGTAGCAGCCCCGCCTTCCGATCCTAAGGTAGTGAGTTCGAAACCAGTCGTGCACCAATGAGTTTTTATGTTCATAAATTTATGTGCACAATGCCAGTACACGACAAGATAGAGAGAGTCGGTAAATTATTATCATTGTTTATTTTTTTGTCTGTGCTCTCACGAATTACACGTTACTCAAATGAAATCCTTTCTCAAAGCTAGCCCTGTCCCTGTTTGTCATTACCCATTGGTAAGGGATGGCAATAGTTTGAACACTGATTATTATCCTTTGAGAAATTTCTAGAAAATTCTTGTCAGTTCTAGAATTGGTTTAGATTCACCTAGTTTTTTTGCCGGCTCAAAGTGATCCTTGTTTCATTGAATGAAAAAGAAACTGAAACAGCTTTACGACTTTATTCCCCAGGCACGGTAGATATCCCCTCAGATATCTTAACACCAAGTACGAACTTGATTATTGAGGACGTTTAAGGGGGGTAGTCAGAGGTACGTCCAAACATGACATTTGGTACATACCCACATTTTGCAGTAGTTAGTATTCCATACGTAACATGTTGCAAGCCTATCATTGAATGATCCAATTTTTAAAACAATTTTTAAATTGTATCTTAACTATTTGGTACTTAAATTCTAGTTTATGGAATGAGTTGAAGCTGGTTCACTCCCACCAAAACCTTATTAAAATTATCTTAATAATGATAACAGGTAATTAATTAAAAATTGCGATAATAACGATTTCGAGCAAAACATTGCAAAACTCTAAACCCGCGGGTAAAATAATAAACATAAAATATTACAGTAAAATGTTTTCCTGCTTCCAAGAAAAAATATTCAAACCTGTTTCATTCCGCAAAGTGAATTGAGGCCAAATATTATTATACTCCTTTGTTAGGCCACTAGCCTTGTTGAGTTCAGCTTAAATCCATTCAGTTCAGAGCAAGTAATTAACCGCCTAAATCGGTTTCAACCAGTTATTACTGGAATTACCCCGTTCGAAATGACCGAATTCGAAATTGGAATATGTCCATTCGAAAAATTTAATTTAATATTCGACGGTTGGGTTCGTTTGAAAATTAATCAACATAACCAAATATTGGCTTTTTGATATTGCAATGCGATAATTTTCGTAGATAAACTTTATTTGGTACTGTTTTATTATCAACTAAGAGTAGTAGAGCTCTTTGTGAAGGGCTAGTCCGGGGAAGTACTACGACCATACCTTTATTTACCGCCAAGCTGCATTGCTGTGTTTAGGTTCGAAGAGTATGGTTGCCAGTGAAATTACAGGAATATGAGGCTTAACATCTGTATGCCTTAGGTTAATGGACGCAGGGCAGTGCATCGTAGGGCACGTTCTTATCGTGCGTGACTTACGAGGAAATGCTTTGTTATGGGTGATGGTTATCACTTAACATCAGGTGTGCCATCTGCTTGTACCACCAGCTAGTTGTATAAGTTGTATTAAAAAAAAACGAACTTCTACCTGCTTGGAAAAATGACCTAAAAAACTATAAACGACATAATATCAAAGTTACGTAGTTTTGATCGAAATTTAATTGAAATGTGTGATCGTAACAAAAATCGACACGCTCTAATTTCCAGAAATTCATTTTTCAATCAACCTTTGGATTTTCAATAAAGCTTTGAATAAGTTATTCCAGCGTTGTTTTTGAGCACGTTCTTTGTTCGTAGAAATAAACGTGAGGGAAGATTGTATGTGGTTGAATAAATGGTTGTGCCGCGACTGTAAAAACATTGTTTATATTTCTTAAATAATACAGTGTTTGATAAAATAAAAAAGATACAAAATTGTTCAACATTATTCCTGATCTACATAAATTGATATTATTTACTAAGTTACATACCTACATAATCATTTCAGTTTGTTGGCAACCAGTGGTGAGAATAGGCCTCTTTGTTCAGCCATTCTCGGTTCCTCGCGAGTCTCGATTATTCGTTCCTAGCACCCACTACTATGTATTTCAGCAACGGGAGGGTGGTCTAGCTCTATATCACATATTATGAATACGAAAGTAGCCGTTGGTAAAAGCTTAGATATTTTTTGCTAATGGAATAATCAGATGACCCGTTAAGTAGTCATCACCTATAAGAAAGCATTGCCTCGCAAGTGCATGATAGGAACGTGCACTGCGTTCCAATGCCCTTCCATCAACTTGAGGCATACTGATGTTAAGCCTCATGTGCCTGTAATTTCCCCAGCAACCTCACCCTTCAAACCAAAACACAGCAACGCTGCTTGGCCGCAGAAATAGGCATGGTGGTAGTACTTCCCCGGACGAGCCACACACAAAGAGCTCTACTCTTTCTTATCTCTCTCTCTTTTGTTCTATTTTTAGAATCAGCAAAAAACGCTTCTTTCACTTTACTGTTTCACTCGCAATCAGTGTTACCCGCATTTGGGTCGAAACTCGCCTTTACGGGACTCGATGGAATTGAGTGGTGTCATTAAAACGAGTGGGACTGATACAAACCGACACAGACCAGTACACGAAGCACAAGTTTCAACACTGTCGCAAAATCGTAGCGAGAGGGCAATAAAAGATGTGTTCAAGGGGTTAAAGTATGTGTTTTCTCGACGACAACATCGAAACAGGAGCGATTTTTTTTATAATAGTGTTGCGCAGGGTGATTACGTAACGTTGTTGCAATCAGTTTCTATATGAAACCAATAAGTATCTAAAAATATGAAAGTTTTGCGATTATCCATCAATAGAAACACCAGTTGTAATCTAACTTTTTTAGCAACTGCAGCTAAAATGTAACCGCATAGCCGTCATATTTACTTATTACAAACAGAAACTGATTGCAACAAAGTTACGTTATCAGCCAGCAGGACGCCTAGCAATTTGTTTCGTTATTTATCCTGACGTACAGGTGTTTTCGGAAGGCTGAAATATCTATTCAGCCTGTGCCAGAAAAGGCTCTGTCACTAGGCTACACTTATAGACTACTGTTCTAGAATGAATCGAAGGAGCTATCACTGTAGAAAAGAGATGCAAGTATATAATAATAATACATTTGTTTATTTGGACACAAATAACATACATGTAAGAATTTAAATATAAATGAAATACAATATAACGGAGGTTAAACTTGTTTTAAATAACAAGCTACGCCTTACGCTGATAATTTAGTTAAGTACATTCCAAGAAACATTATATAATTCAAATTCAAATTACTTACTGTGATCTAGTAGTGCGCTAAAAACCGGACTAGATTATCTGTATCCCGGCTCTTAGCACCCCCCAACGGACAACTTTTATGTCCTGTGCTTTTGTGTGCTTTACTTATAAAAAGATAGGTAATTAGTGTAGTATGGTTTAGTACTATCCAGAACATTCTCGGGTTAGCCGCGTCGTATTGTCGTATATAAACCCAATCGGCCGGAGCGGGTGGGAGTCAGTTCGTGGAAATGGCTCGGGGAGGGAGTGAATTCGAGGGAATGACTCGAGTTGAAGAAATATACGGAAAGCGATAGAGAACTTCTGGAAGCGATAGTTAAGTAGTAGTAGTTAGTAGTTTTAGTTCTGTAAAGTGACATTTAAATAGATGAGTTATCTCTTGGATTATTATTGTGCATTTTCTATCCATACGAACCCCCGAGCTCGTAACAATAGCTTATTTTAGTCAGATATATTATTATCATAAAAATAATTGTTGTAAATTAAAGTCTTATAAAAATCTGTTTTCTGAGTACAATAACAACGAGTTATTTGTCCCCCCCTGTTGTTCTCAGCCCCTTAAGCTGACAACCGTTAATGAGTAGCGGCGCCATTTTAAATTCGTTTCTTGGAACGGGTTGTAGATAATTACAAAACTAAAAACTTGTGCTAAGAGTTTACGGGAGACCTCGAATTGAATTTCAAATTGCAAGCAGTTCGGACTGCCCTTGGTGTCGGAATACCTAATTTATTTTAAGATCTAACGCGAACCTTCTTTATAAGCTGGACTTTTGTAATATAGCCGGCTTGTTTTGCTGTTTTACGGCTATAACAGAGCGTTCAACACACACATCTGCAGGGCTATTTGAAAACGTCGAGGTCTCTCTTTAAACCGACTTCAAAAAAGGAGGTTCTCAATTAGACTTTATGTTTTTTGTATGTCTGTTCCGCTATTATTCCGCCAATTGTAAATTTATTTTGAAGATTCTATTTTGTTTGGTAAAATAAATAAATATTGGTGGACTTTCTACACAACACTATCTGGCACCAAACTAAGCTAAAGCTTGTTATATGAGAACCAGATTTAGTTATTTTGTAAATACATACTTATAATTAATAAAAACACCCAGACTGAGAACAAATATCTAATGTTCATCACAGAAATGTTTGTTCTCGGTGGAGATCGAACCCACGGCCTACAGCACAGAGGCAGAGCTACTACCAACTGAGCTGTGAAGGCTGTCCGATAATAGTTCTGTAAATAATAGCTCCGCGGTCCCATATAAATTAAATCAAAATTGATTCAGTGCTTTTTGAAAAATTCAACAAAAACAAAAATATATACACAGAATATATTTTGGTTTGTGGTACCAGGCAGAGTACCAAAGTCAGTTGTCAAAAAAAATCGTCTTCGCTCTCAGACGAAATATTTGATATTCCTCCAAGTTTTCGCTGGTCTTGAGGGACAGCTACCTAAGCCATGTAGCCAGTTCGCCTCAAATCCGATGCAAAAACCATAAACAATATACGACATGAGGCCAATCGTTTTCCTCACCGCGCCAAAACACAAAAGGACGTCTCGTTTTCGTTTCCGATCGAAACCTCAAGTGTCAAATTGACCGAAACGAGGACACATCTATTTTCTGAACATTTTCCCTTGCCGGGATCGTATTGACTAATGGTTAAGGATACCGCACACTTTTGGTGGAATTCTTCAGCTTACTGACATATACATATACATTACAGCTGTACCTACTTTCAACGTTAAGATCAGTACCCCAAGTATGAGTAGTGTTTACCATATTTGGTTTTTCGTTTTTCGTTCTTGTTCCGTGTTCATCGCGGGTTTTGTATGAAGACGCGATAGAGATACCGATACGTAACTTTATGTTGCAAGTATGATGAAAATTAGTAGTAGAACATAATAGTCCCGTATCGGTATCTCTATCGTGTCTTCATACAAAACCCGCAATGAACACGGAACATAAACGAAAAACGAAAAACCAAATATGGTAAACACAACTCATACTTGGGGTATTGTACACCAAGTTTAAGTTTTGTTTTTCGTATTTAGTTTTTTGTAAACGTCAGGCCTTTTTTGTATGGAGACTCGTGGGTTCCCAGCACGCCCGATAAAGGCGCTCATCGAATCTCCATACAAAAAAAGGCCTGACGTTACGAAAAACGACATGCTCATGATGATGATGATGATGAAAAACGACAGCAAAACTCAGACTTGCGGTACATACAGTAGGACAAAAACAGAGCATCTGTTTTGTGACTTTGTTGGTCCTTCCAATGGACATGTTGAGAAAATAATGTCATAATGACGAAAAGGGGATGGATGTGGATGGATATAAAGGTAGGTCTAAGAAAGATGGATGATTATGTGAAAGATGATATGACTAAAATGTTCTCAAAAGACTGATGATAAATGGAAGAAAATAACATGTTTTGCGCTGGCCCCACTTGTGTGATAAGGACAGGAAGTTGATGATACATATTATTTATTACGGACCTACTATTCGATTTAATTTATATGAGTTGAGTATATGCACAGAATATTTTTTTTTGTTAAATTCTATATTGTTTTTTTTATGATTATTGAACGTAGCGTGATACCTCCTTAACAGTTAATATTGACTTTATGATAAGGCAATATTTGTCAAGGCGTTTCCTTTAGGACATTAGCGGGAAATCGGAATCAATAGACGTGGACTGGTGTCGGATCATTGGGCTGCGGTGAGGAAAACGGCAAATTATTACCTTTATGTCAGGACAAGTGACAGGAAACCGACAGGTCACTGATCTCCATACGCTACGTGGTGATAGTCGATTGCTACTGGCGGTTAGTGCCAATATATTTCGATGTACCTCTGACTACCTCAAAGAATCTAGAGTTTGTAATTGGTACTAAGAGATCTGAGGGTATATCTACCGTGCCTGGGTATCAAAGTCGTGAAGCAGTTTCAGATTGTTTTTTTTGTGCTTATTTTCTTTCTGTGCACACACACCAAGGTAGCAAGTCCACGGCCGCTGGAAAAAATGGTCTATAAGACAACACGAACATTCATTCAAAGACAAAATAATTTAAATTTCTTATTTTGCTCTCCATAGTATTTTATTTCGTTAGTATTTTGACAGCCGCACTCTGTTTAAACGTAACCTAATTTATTAGTTCCATCTTTTATAAGACAAAATACTTTCTTCAAGAATGGAACGGGCATTTCCTTTCATCCGCTTTTCTCTAAACCTCTTATCGAATTGGTTACAGCAATTCTAAATCTTGGAAACCAATTTGGCAGAATCAATTTCTTCGTGATCACAGACGGCTTATTTACGATACCCATGCCCCGAGAAATTACTGTAAATTAATGAATTGGGGATTAAAACCTGCACATTCCCTCGAGCCGTGGATTTTGCTCGAAAACCGAGGGA
This sequence comes from Chloroclysta siterata, assembly GCA_932294275.1. NCBI lineage: Eukaryota > Metazoa > Arthropoda > Insecta > Lepidoptera > Geometridae > Chloroclysta > Chloroclysta siterata. Next base: position 23,630,097 of record OW028592.1, on the reverse strand, counting down.
AAATTTGTACCCACACGCACGTACTCCTTAAATCATGTCACAGATAGTACACCGTAATCAAGGTAATACTTACCTTGATATGACTCAGATATCTTAGGACCAAGTACTAGCTTAAGTTTCGTTGAGGACGTCTAAGGGGGGTAGTCAGAGGTACGTCCAAATATTACATTTGGCACGATTGGTAATTTGGGTTTATTAACTAGGTATAATAAGTAAAATAGACACAGCGAGAGTGCGTTAGAATAACAGGTTGGGGGATAGTGATCCCCTAGCTTCTTGTCGTGTCACTAGTTCTTTCGAAACAGTCTGGTGAAAGTATTTTAAGTGCTCCTCAAAGAGGCCCCTTTCGAGCCCTTGGCAAATGTTTTAGAACTTTTCAGGTTCTACGACTTGGCGGTTTCCTCACGATGTTTTCATTCACCGTTTAAAAGGCATGTGCACAATTTTATTTTTAAATCTTACGAAAGACCTCTTTTGAACCCATGACTTTACCTCTAGGATCGGTAGGCGGGACGGCTATCGCTAGACCACCAGTGCTCTCTAGCTAGACCATCGTTACCGTCCTTCTTACCAAAAGCTATTATTTATTCGTATGCTTAATATTGTATGAAACTCGCTCAAAACCTAGGGGTCAACGTTTCTTCAGCATTGGACTTGTCGCTTCTGTGCATTGCAACACAAAATACAAAAAAACCTTCGTTTATCGTTTGCGGAAAAGACTGACCTTTTTGCAACGATAGTCGATCCCGCATTAAAACAACCCTATTAGACAACCCCTATCAGCGTAAATTCCAGAAACGCCGGCAGCCTTAATTATTGGAGTAATTGTAGGCGCACCTAATTTGTATAATCACTCGTGTACCTAATTCAAGGTAGGTAGGTATGCGGGCGGCCGCATTGTCTCTCTGTAATTGGTAGTGTAAGCTTCGTTTAGTTTCGTGTTTACAAGCAGATCTCATCATCATTATCAACCTATTGCGGTCCACTGGACATATATCTCTTCAATGACGTGCGATTGAGCCTATTCTTTGACTCTCTCCATCCAATTGCTAGCCACCTTCCGCAACCTTGTCGTCGCTCCATCTAGTCTGAGGGCATCCTACACTAGGTTTGCCTAAACGTGGTCCGCTCCAAAACTCTCAGATCCAAACTACCTACTTAGATTTACCTTTTACTTAGTCTGCACCCCTGGTACCTTTACTCAAGTTTCCTCCAAATCAATCCATAGCCTAAGCTATTTTGCTACCTTTTAAAGCCATTATATGAGCCTCTGCTTCTTTTTCAGCTTCATGATCACAGAATACTTAATAATACCAAAAAGGGACGTATTGCTACCAATGTAAAAGTCATCTCAATATCTCGAGGGCCGAATCGCCCATATACCATGCAAACGGCTTATATTTTATTTGAGTAGTGAATGCTTTTGAGAGGAAAGCATGAGACATATGCAACGTCCTCTATCGTCCTTTTCGAATCCAGACCATCCCAAGGTTGTCAGGAAGAAATCGCTCTTAGCAATAAGAAAGCAATTGTATTCCATTTAGATGTTTTTCTGTTCTGTTTTTTGTAAATCTTATGTGGTGCGCAATTAAGAATGTTCAATATTATCCAGCTTTCCATCGGTTTAATTACAACAATTTGTGCCCAGTCAACATTGCGTCAGCAAAAAGGTCCGTTTCCCAAAATAAAAGAACCTACGAAAAAATTACAAAGTGTCCAACAGCCGCGAGAATCATAGGCGCGCTCCCCAGTTCCGGCCTAGAGTAGTACAACCTCGGGACGACACAAAGGATTGTTTCAACTTGATGGATGGTTTAGTTTGTGAGTTTTAGCCGTCTACGGGCTAATGGAACATGTATGTATAGTAACACAGCTTTTGACAGCCCTGACAGCTCAGTAGCTCTGCCTTCTGTGTAGTACGCCGTGGGTTCGATCCCCAGCGAGAAACAGTTGTATGATGAACGTAGAGGTTTGTGCTCTGTCTAAGTGTTATAATCTAATATTGAGAATTTAATGGTTTGTAAGTAAAATAATTCTTCCAAAAAGCTTTACATAAAGTAGGTTTATATGGGCTATGTCCAACACAGGTACTCCCGTCATTCCGTGTGTTTTTTCCAATTTACAATAAATGCCAATATTCACCCTCATTTTGTAATCGCGCTAAACAATACAAGCTAACTCACCCACCTACCAACAATTTCATATTGGTTCATTAGCTTAGCTGTCGCTGGTTTGGTATATCGTATTGCGGGTCCAGAAGGTGTGTCCCCCTGGGCTCCGTACGGAAATTAACCGGAATGGTGCCGTGTCGACGTCATCGTGATGTCACGGGAAGCGTAGATCTGACTGCACTGGATACGGCAGATTACGAGTGATGTGATAGTGAAATGTAGGAGATTCAATTACATGCTGTGTTGCTCTCACATAATTTAACTTTTACATTGACACGCAAGAAGAAGACATCTACAAGATATATTAATGGGTATATATAATAACACTCATGCGGGGTTTTTCTGTGAAACCCTGACTCTTAAGAGACTTGAGTGATCAGAAAAGCCCCCATTCTCACTCACACTTGCAAATGCGCTCAAAACTATACATTCGATATTATTTTATTTATTATCTCTTCTATTTATCTTTGATCATTATCAGTTACACACACCTTATATTTATCTAATTACTACACTACACTTTTATTATATACACGTTCTCACAGGGTCTTGTGGCAGTTAGGGTCTTGGCAGAATAACAGCGTCTACTGACAAGTGGGCATTATGCTGAGCTTAAGACCCATTTGCTGCTGTAGCATATCTCATATTTAAACATGTAGGTTTTAACATTGTTCTGTAATCATATTTTTTCTCCCTTTTTTTTTCTATTGTGTTATAATCTAATATTCTTCCTATAATATGTATATTTAATTATCATGTTTAGTATGTTGTGTGCTCAGTAGTAAATAAATGATTGTCTATGTCTATGTCTATGGGTATCTACAGTCCTTGGGCAATACAGTTGTGAGCCGACCGACGATATTGGAAAAGACCGCGGGAAATCGGTGGATGAAAAGAAAGACGAAAATAAGCAGCTTCACGACTTTAATCCTTAGAAACGGTATATCTCCCCATCACTTAGAAATCTGTGGATGGAGAAGGCTCAAATGAAAATGGTCTTTATTCCCTTCAATCACTAGGATCACTTTGAAGCGTTTTATAAAATAGGCGAATTTATGTGCCAGGTTTTTTTTTATTGCTGATAGCTAGTCTTTTGACTGACATCTCACCTGATGGAAAGCGAAGAGTCTCATGTGGAGCACGCTTAGCTATAATCCACTTTTTCACTCTCGCCTTGAATATTCCCAAGTTATATTGTTCTGGAAATACCGACGATGGTAAAGAGTTACTCGCAACGCAACCAAAGCCTAGAAAAGCCTAGGTCAAAACGTTCCTGGCAATGGAAAATAAAACACGTTCGGGAAACATCCATTGGATTTATCAGACTGATGATGATGTAGTGATGGATGTGGAACGCCAGTAGTATCGTTCTGGCGGATTAGTACATAATTCCGCTCTACTGAGCCGTGTGTACCCTGAGTATTCAGCACTGGTTTTATGTGTAGTCAGCTCAACTGCGAGCCTATCGCTATTGTCAACTTTAATTTGAAATAGCACAACATTTTATTCTATAATAGTGTTGGTAAGCATTTATCAAAGTGTGCACAGTAGCACTTGCAATGCTGGTTTTCAATAATTATTAAAAAAAAACAAATACAGGTGGGCATTTGCTTAGTAGCTTGAAGAGTAGTAGAGCTCTTTGTGAAGGGCTCGTCCGGGGAAGTACTACCACCACGCCTTTTTCTGCCGCTAAGCAGCAACGCTGTGTTTCGGTTTGAAGAGTGTGGTTGCTGGTGTAATTACAGGCACATGAGGCTTTACATCTGTATGCCTCAAGTTGATGGTCGCAGGGCAGTACATCGTAGGGACGTTCCTATCGTGTGTTTTTTTTTTTACAACTTATAGGTAAAACGTTTGACCGCAATCTCACCTGATGTTAAGTGATGATGCGGTCGACGATGTGGCACGTTTACCTAGAAAATACCTATTTACTCTTCTCTTAAAAACATCCAAATTATAGGCATTTGGAAAAACGGACGCCGGTAAGGAATTCCATTCTTTGGCCGTACGCATGATGAACGTTGAAGCAAAGCGCTTGGTGCGGACAGTTGGTATGTCAACCATGAACGGATGTCTCGTTTCCGTACGTCTGGTGGTCCGATGGTAGAACGGGGATGAGGGGATCAAGCTGTGGAGTTCCGTCGCACACTCTCCGAAATGTATCCTGTAGAATACCGATAGACAGGCAACTTTGCGGCGATGCTCGAGAGTCGTTACCTATGAGCCTTTTGGCTCGTCTCTCAATCGTTTCCAAGGCCTCAAGCTGGTATTTGGTGTGACTTACGAGGCAATGCTTTGTTATAGGTGATGGTAACCACTTAACATCAGATGGGCCATCTGCTTGTTCCATCAGCTATTTGTATAAAAAAAAAGTCCACTGCTGGACATAGGCCTCCACTATACACTTCCAGAAAGAACGATTTTGAGCCCTCTCCATCCACCAACTCGCCGCAATCCTCATAATGGCGCCGGTTCGCGTAGGAGGGTGCCTCACGCTTCGTCTTCCAGTTCGTGGTCGCCTTTTGAGAACCTTTATTCCCCAGGGTAGGTAGTGCATAGTAAGCCACATTTCTAAAGTGCATGATCTGCAAGGCACTGCTTTGTGGTAGTTTATCAATCAGCATTCGTTGAGCCATCTCCTTGTTAAATCAGTGGTAAAAAAAAATACCTATTATTAGGAGCCTGCAGGGGCAAAGGCCTCCCGGCAAAACGACCTCGCGGCAGACCGCGGCGAAGATGGAGGGACAAAATAGACCCCTACTTAGAGAACTGGTCCAAGTAGCCCAAAAAAATATATGGCACACTTAATTGACCAGAGAAAAAGAATGCCACCACGAACGTACGAAACGTGACATCATCGCTTTGGTGTCACGCTGCAAAATGTAAACACACAAATCAAGCTTCCCTTAGGGAATCAAACCAGAAATCAGCGCGCAATAAACCAATGAGCGGCACGAACGCAGTGGTCGCTTTGGAATATTCAATATTGTGTTCGTAATTCAATAAACGTCATTTAGCAACAAAACTAAGCAAAGTATGGGATGATATAATACGTGTTTACTATTTGTAAATATATATTATACTTATAAAATACACCAAGACTGAGAACAACCATATATGTTCATTGTGTTGTCCTCAGTCAGGACAACAAAATGTTTGTCCTGAGTGGGGATCGGACCCACAACCTACAGCGCAAAAGGCTAAGCGGTGAAGCCAATTTGCATGTACGATTTAAAATAAAGGTTTTTAATATGAAATCAGTCATTGTCAAATGATTAAACTAGCAAACAGCCCACCTGATGTTGATGCTTGATAGATTCTGGTAGATTCTCTCATTATTATAGTGCGGTCAGATGAATAGAATCTGTATCTATTCAAAATACTGTTCGGCAAAACTAGATTGTGTTTTGTATCTTACTTTTTTTTCTTTTTGAACGAATAACCAGCTTGGTGTATTTCGCTTCAGATTCGATTTACTTCTCAATTCATAATTTACCAATAAACATACAATGCTAGTTTCATTCAACTGACACTTTGAAACTGGCTCCGATTATCATGTACTTTCACTGCTGGACGTAGGTCTCTCTCAAGACGCGCCACTGAGCCCGGTCTTCGGCCCTTCTCATCCAGTGTTTGCCAGCTACATTTCACAGGTCGTCGCCCACCTTCCCGGAGGAGGTACTTTAGAACACATCCAAAGACCTCAGTGCGCAGAAACAACTGAAACACGTATTTCCGCCTCACTGAACCACGTAATTTCACCAAAACCTCTGCTAATTCTCAATAATCAGACCGTCCGTGAAACATAAATGTTATCTTATATTTTCATACATTCCATTAATAGGGTCCCTTCCGGCCCAGTGGCGCGGTTCAAAGCGGCTGATATAGTCCGCTATAAGCGGCGGTGACGTCACCACGCCGCGGTACCTGAAAGGATTGTCAACTCGTCGAATTACCGAGTAAACAGACAATTTACCGCGAATACATATTGCTATTGTATTTTTGTGAAAAAGTTCATTATTTCAGCAGCAGCATATCCACTAACAGGACTAAAGGCTACCGTGCCTGAGGATCAAAGTCGTGAAGCTGTTTTGTTTATATCTATGTCTACAGCTGAAAATTTAAGCTGAAGCTTATGATCCTTGTAAAATCTTTAACGAAATCTTAAGAGGTTTACAACCGTGAAGCTAGATCTGGCTCGCACATTTCAATATTTTTGGAAATATAAAATCACTGAAGGTAAAACCGGCCAAGTGCGAGTCGGACATTATCTATAAAAACGAATAAAAAATTACGTTTGTTGTATGGGAGCCCCCTAAAATATTTATTTATTCTGTTTTTTAGTAATTGTTGTTATAGCGAACGGACAGCGGAGTCTTAGTAATAGGGTCCCGTTTTACCCTTTGGGTACGGAACCCAAAAAATCACAAACAACCAAGTTTCGGAAAATATTACAAAGATTTGGCATAAATATATTTTTGATCCAAATAAGTTCCCTACCGCAAAGGTTGATTTAGTACGAAAGCTAGTAAAACAACTTTAAAAAAAAATAAAGATGTTACGATGTTTGTGCCTCAATCACGCCGCAACCACTGAACCTATGTGGATGAATTTAGAACTAATTAACTTCGTAAACTGGATTAGCATAATTATAAGCTATTAATTATGCCGAAAAGTTACCTGGAGCGTGGTGGAAAACATGAACGAACCAAACATAGGGAAAACTCCTGACATATTAATCTAGTCTGTTCTTCTGCCTGACGTTTCAAAATGATCCTTGTAAAATAAACTATTTTCCCTATAGAGGTAGGTGTCGAATTTATCGGTAAACATTTCAGTAAAGGACCCCAGTCATGTTAACAGCTTCAATCTATCAAACCATCCTAGAAAACCCTAAAACATGTTCGGCAGTAAACCCTAAACTGCTCCATTGGGTGTCAATTTCTCTAAAATCCCAGATTTAACAAGCTCTTGTTGACATAACTACGGTTCATGATTAATCGTTGTCAATTTATTTTCTAAGCCCTTTTCGGCCATCGACTTTGATCCTTGTGCAGCAAAATGAATAGGCTAGTTTGTTTTTTAACTACTATTATGTTTTATTACATATTTTAGATATAAGTTTAATATGTATAGATATATATAATATGTATATTGTTTACCGATATTTTTCATTATGTTGTTTTCTTACCGTTTACCATATTTAGCTTCTTAGTGAAATAATTCGATTTTTTTATTTTGTTCCTGGAAATCAGACAGCTACTCAATTGTTAAGTGACTCTTGTTGCTTGGTGTTCTGTTTAGCGGTTCTTCATTCTACTCTTAAGAGACCACACAGCTTATTGAGAACCACTAGCGCATTTTAGGAATTTAAGAAATATAGAAAATTTTGATCGCTTTAGTTTTTTTAGTTCACATATTTTCAGACCTTGAATGATATGACATCACCAAAAAGATTGACATTTTTTTTAATTTTGTACGTTATGCTAACATTATTTCAAAGTGATCCTTCTGATTTTATTGAATAAATACCTTTTGACTTTTACAATAGAAGTTCTAAAAGAGAATGCTCAAAAAAGACCCAGAGCGTACTTTTACCGAATGTAGTTTAGAATTTTAGTGATATTTAGTGAAATGATTCTGTAAATATTTCACTAACGTGGAATATAGATTTACCTGGCTTCATACACAAAGCTATATCAGTCCTTATGAATAATTCCGATGTCCTTTAGCCCTCAGCTCGGCCCATTCGCTCGAGTCTGGCACATCTAATAAACGTGGCTCATTACCGGGCCTATGGGACATTTCTTCTGGCAAACACTCTTATGATGTAACCTTAGCACTAGTTTAGAGGCCGTATTTCTATCGAGCTAGTTTTCAAATCTACATTTTATGATTTGATTTGATTTGAAATGACATGTTGTATTTGACGTGATAATAACATGCCGCGTAGCTATATCCGAATTTAAAAGGAGGTTATAATTTCAACTCGTTTTTATATTACTTACCTTAACGATAGGGCCGCCTTTAGTACCATTTATAATCTTAATCCTGATAAGTTTTCTTATAAAGAAAATGTTTTACTAGTTTTTTTATTTAACCAAACATTGGGGTTGGCAAATTATTTGAATAAAAAGTCAGTTGTCCTCTTGAACTATGGTCAGAGGAACGATCTCACTAGCAAATCGATAACATCAGAAACTCATGCTAAGAGTACTGGGCCGGCTATTGCTAGAGCTCGCTTAGCGAAGGTTGTCACACGTTTGGGTGATATTTTTTTCCAAAACGTTCTTACGTGCAAGCGTTTACTGCGAGTATGAGGGCTTAGGTAACTTTGAAAAGGTAAGGTACCTTACTATCTGTGGGTACTATAATGTAAGTGACTCGAGTAGAGAATGTAAAAGGTAATCGTCCAACTGCCCGATGCGTCTGTTTAGAAACAAAAAATAAAATAATAAGTGTTCTTTAGGATATCTAGAACTAGTTTTGATTTTTTTAGGCTAGATGGCGCTATGAGGAACGTACAGTAAAAAAAAAAGAAATAAAAGGTTTGTATTAATATGCATAAAGCACATACCAAGAGTAATTCAAGGTAAAAATAATGTCGCCTTTCTGCAGATCACTTCAGATTTCTTAATTAGTACCAAGTAAAGGGTACCACGAGATTACCTACTACATTTAAAAGGCCAGCCTTATTTTCTTTGATTCTTTGACACAGCTTCTTTATTTGTATAAACATTCGAAAACAATACGAGGAGACCAGTTAGAATTCTAGCAGCGGCAATGAGTTTGAATCACATATTATAACGGAATACCAACTACTGCAAAATGTGGGTATGTACCAAATGTATTATTTGGACGTACCTCTGACTAACTCCTTAGACATCCTTCAATCTTCTTAAGTTAGTACATGGTACTGATCAGAAGGAATCGTCCGTCTAAAGTAGTAATTTTGTGAATTAAATTACATGTGATGCAGATAGCTCAACTGTTTCATATGTATTTTGTACATACATACATAAAATCATGCCTGTTTCCCATAGGGGTAGGCAGAGACCACGGATTTCCACTTGCTTCGATCCTGACATACCTCTCGCTTCATTCATTCAAATAACATTCTTCATACATGCTCGTCAGTTTAGGGTACTCTTGACCTGGCCTTTCTCTAAAATGTCCGTTATCTGATCCAGATACGTTCGCCGAGGTCTTCCCCTCCCAACAGTCCCATTCACACTCGCCTGATGTACCTACCTGTTTAGTTAATCTTCTTTCATCCATACATTTTGTAAATACTTGAATTCATTGTAATTTTCTTTATAAATAAATTCTTATTTATTTGGCAATAAAAAATTACATTTGCATCTTTCTTTTACGCAAATAAATCAAAAACAATTAGTTAAATCAAAAACGACCTTGTTCCCCAGGTACAGCAGACATGCTTAGGGATTTTTTGAATTCGGTAGCGAGGTTAATAGTGAACAACAGCCACTCCCATGATTAACAAATTATAAATGAATACAATGACGAAGGTATTAAGGCGAAGGCGGGCGGCGGGGCTTCCGAAGCCTCCTCATCCACTTAAACGGCTTTGTTGTTGCTCTACTTACTGATACCTACCGTTTCAGGGCTCGTTGCTACTCAGGTGTATCTCGCGATACAAGCAAAAATATAGATATTTTTTTATACATTTTAAATATTTTTTTTAGAAACCGGCATGTCGTAGAAACTAAAAAGTTCTATAACATGTGTCAAGTGCTCGAAAGGAGCCTCTTGAGACGTACTTAAAATCCTTTCACCACACTGTTTCGAAAGAAACTAATGACACGACAGGAGGAGGAGGATAAATATTTTCTAGCAAATCTGTAATTTTCTGTCATATTTGACATTTTCCGTCATATTCGATATTTTCTGACATATTTGACATTTGCTGTCATTGAAAAAGTCAAATGACTTTTTAAATTTGGATAACAGTAGAGACACGGAAAATTTGACAGCCTTCACAGATCAGTTGGTAGTAGCTCTGCCTTCTGCGCTGTAGGCCGTGGGTTTGATCCCCACTGAGAACAATCATTTGTGTAATGAACATAGCTGTTTGTTCTCTGTCTGGGTGTTATATAATATTATAAGTATGTATTTACCAAAAAAAAGTATATAAGTATTATATCAGCTATCTGGTTCCCATAGTACAAGCTTTGGCTTAGTTTGGGGCGAGATAGTGCTGTGTGGAATGTCCACCAATATTTATTATTTATTTAATTATTGCGTTCTCCTTTCCTCATCTTTCATTTTACATCAAATGGGCTGGAGTGACTTCTTTGAAGTTGTAAGCCCAGTATTATAATAAATAATATATAAATTAATTTTGGTGGACTTTCAACACTTCACTATCTTGCCCCAAACTAAGCCAAAGCTTGTAATATGGGAACCAGATAGCTGATATAATACAAATTTACTTTGTTTTTTGTAAATACATCCTATTATATATATTATACTTATAATATTATAGAGGTATAACACCCAGACGGAGAACAAACATCAATGTTCATCACACTAATGTTTGTCTGTGAAGGCTGTCGAATAGAGGTATTAGAATGGGACTCTTTTTTAAGACTTGGCTAGCTGGACATGATCCGTGAGGTATTGTATATATTTTGGCAGAGGTGTAACCCCCAACATCAGGTGGGCCATATGTTTTTCCATAAAAAAGTATTCTGGACACTAAACATTATCGTTGGCATATTTCGTAACAAAAAAGGATCGTGTGATTTCGTGATCGTGGATTGCCACCCGAGTATTGCTTTTTCAAATAATTTAAACCATTTATTTTCATACAACTTTGAATAAATCTGTCCAAACTCCTGAAGTTAATAAGCAGAACAAATCAAAGATTATACAAAGAACAATCCAATCAGAAAAGTTATATTAAAGGTACCTACAATTGAAAAGGCAGTGAATATTGTTACCTATTGTTCAATGGAATGGTTCTTATTGAAGTAAAATAATTGAGGCGGCTGATATTTAGGCCCTCACAGCTTTTTTTTTTATACTACTTGCTGATGGAACAAGCAGATGGCCCACCTGATGTTAAGTGATAACCATCACCTATGACAAAGCATTGCCTCGTAAGTCACGCACGATAGGAACGTGCCCTACGATGCACTGCCCTGTGTCCATAAACTTAAGGCATACAAATGTTAAGCCTCATGTGCCTGTAATTACACCGGCAACCACACTCTTCAAACCGAAACACAGAAACGCTGCTTGGCGGAAGAAAAAGGCGTGGTGGTAGTACTTCCCCAGATGAGGCCTTTACAAAGAGCTCTACTACTCTTGCTCAGTTGTTAGCTCTACCTTATGCGTTGTAGGTCATAGGTTTGATCCCCACCGAGCACAAAAAAAATATGAAATGAACATAGATGTTTGTTTGGTTGTTTTAATTTATTATTATAAGAATGTTTAGTGAGAAAAATAAAGTTATATTTATAAGTAATATCAGGTATATCAGCTATCGATTTCCCTCTGTACAAGCTGTGCTTAATTTGGAGTTAAATTGTGCTGTGTGGAATGTCCAACAATATTTATCAACCTAAAAAAATAAAAATACGTTTTTCACTCACAATTTCTGTTTTGTCCAATTATAATATTCGTAAAACAATTTTACTTTTACACTGAAAATAAAAAGCTTACCTACCTCTAGGCATTATCCAATTAAGTCGCCTATTTTCCATTAACATAAGAAAATGTAAGCTCTAAATTATCTCTGCCTATTCTGTCGTCAAGCAGCGTTGCTGTGTTTCGGTTTGAAGGTGTGTTTGCCGGTGAAATTTCAGGCACATGAGGCTTCACATCTGTGTGCCTCAAGTTGAAGGACATAGATTAGTGCATCGTAAGGCTCGTCCTGGTGACTTGCGAGGCAATGTTTTCTTATAGGACCTATAACATAGCATTACCATCACCTATGATATAGGTGATGGTTACCACTTAACACCAGGTGGCCATCTGCTTGTGCCATCAACAAGAAGTATTAAAAAAAACATTAAGGGGCTGACAACTATCAAACAACTTTAACTTTTGCTTTAAGAGTAGTAGAGCTCTTTGTGAAGGGCTCGTCCGGGGAAGTACTACCACCACGCCTTTTTCTGCCGCCAAGCAGCAACGCTGTGTTTCGGTTTGAAGAGTGTGGTTGCCGGTGTAATTACAGGCACATGAGGCTTAACATCTGTATGCCTCAAGTTGATGGACGCAGAGCAGTGCATCGTAGGGCACGTTCCTATCGTGCGTGACTTACGAGGCAATGCTTTGTTTTAGGTGATGGTTACCACTTAACATCAGGTGGGCCATCTGCTTGTTCCATTAGCTAATGGTATAAAAAAAAAAAAACAACTTCTCGCTCGCACGTTTCGACATGTTGAAAGATGTAAAATCACTAAACTCATTTTCGAAAAATCGCAATCAACCATTTTGTGTGCAATCACATTGCACACAGTTTAGTAAAAAAAACAATTTGATAGATACAAGTCTTCCTACTTAAAAGTTTGCTTATGTACGAAAACTAGTAAAACAAACTTTTGAGTAGGAAAACATGTATCGATCAAAATGAAATTTTTACTAAACTGAGTATTTGTAAACTGAGTACTAAGATGGTTGATTGCGATTTTTCGAAAATGAGTTTAGTGATTTTAAATCTTTCAACATGTCGAAACGTGCGAGCGAGAGTCACATTAGCTCTTGTCTTCGCCTTAATGGTTTTTTTCCTTAGCCTGTGTCGTCCCACTGCAAGGCCTCTTCCAAGGACTTAATATTGTTAAGTCAATCTTTTATAATATATGTATAAGTATATTAACAGCCAGTTTCTGAAAGCTCGATAAAAACTAATCGGATGTCAAGTCACTTTCCATTTCAGCTATTAGATCGAATAAGATTGAGATAGCAAGTGACTTGACATGCGATTAGTTTTGATCGGGCTTTCAAAAACCGACCGTTAATGTTTTAATATTGTGTACTTTTATTGCTCACGCACCTATATTAAAATATTTAGGTACTAGATAGGAACTTAGTTCTAATTAGCAAAAGGTATAAACGTAGTTAGGCCCCAGCGGGGCTCATGTCATGAACGTTACTACCCTTAAGACCTATTTTCACAACATGAAACAGTGAAACAATAATTATTTTAAAAGGGAAAAAATAAAAAACAATTTACGCTATTATAAATAATTTCATTATTTAATCGTTCGCAACGGTCTGCCGTTAGCTCAGCTGTTTCATGTGTGTTGTACATTTTAATACTTATTTGTTTATATAACTAGCTGATGGAACTAGCCCACCTGATCTTAAATGGTTACCATCACCTATGACAAAGCATTGCCTCGTAAGTCACGCACAATAGGAACGAGCCATTCGATGCACCGCCCTTCGTCCATCAACTTGAGGCATACAGATGTTAAGCCTCATGTGCCTGTAATTACACCGGCAACCACACTCTTCAAACCGAAACACAGCAACGCTGCTTGGCGGCAGAAAAAGGCGTGGTGGTAGTACTTCCCCGGACGAGCCCTTCACAAAGAGCTCTGCTACTGTTAAAAAAACAATCTACACAAACCCAAAGAAAAATGATGCTTACTACAAGGACATAAAAGCGAATAGCAATAAGCAGGCGTTCTAAAGCTTTGACGAACCGTTTTTACCTAGGGTTTTAGTAAAACTGAATTAGTAAATAATATTATTAAATTTTTTACTTTTATATCTGTAGGTCTAAAGATAGATATCAAACTATTTATTGCTCACAACAAGGACATATGCCTATCTCTTTAGGGAACATTTCAAACCATAATGAAATAAAATAAAACGATGCACAATAACAAATGACAACAGTAGGTAGGTATCCTCTTTTCGTATTCTAAAGGTGTACTAAGCGAGTTCTTTTATTGTACCCCAACGAGCCGTGCAGGTGATTTTGAGAATTCCTTCATGCGAGCGAAGTCACGGGTCCAAGTGGTATTCACATAATATTTTATTGCGGTCCCGGGAGCAGTACATTCTTGCATACTCGTATAATTGAGAGGGATATCATGTTCTGAATAGTAAGATTGCTGTTGCTGTACTTAGCTCCATTAGATATATACATTTTCTTGTTTTTCTTGGCATTCATATTGCACTCATCATCATCATCTTCCTGTCCACGCTCCAGCGTGCGACCCCACGCTGCATGGGGTCGGCACAACAGGTTTTCTTCTTCCACTGACCTCTATCATTCGTCATCTCGGTGCTCACACATTTGTTACTAATGTCGATTTGCACGACTAATGTCAAAAAAGAAAAATGTCCAAGAGCATAATTATACCCAACTATAAAAACGCTCAATCGGAAAAACGTCCAAGTATAAAAATGACTAGAAAAATGACTATGCACAGAAAAGGCTCTCTAGAAAACTGACTGTAAATACCCAACCAGAATAATGTCCAACTATAGAGATGTTCCATCTTTCACACAAACCATCCATCTTTTCTTTGGCCTGCCTCTCCTTAGAACCATCCACATCCATCTAACACTCGTCTCGTAATAAGACTTTCATCCCTCTGCACTATAAAAAAAAACTGAAACACTTCACGAATTTTATGCCCAGGTAGAAATCTCCCCAGATCTCTTAGTGCCAAGTACGAACTCCAGATTCTTTGAGGGGATGTCTCTGGGGTAGTCAGAGGTACGTCCAAACTTTACATTTGGCACATAAACACATTTTGCAGTTATTTTATGTTCATAGTAACACATAAAAAAGACAAAGCAGCCAAGAGAGTGGCTAATAAAGCATTGCATTGTTAGTCACGCTCGATAGGAACGTGCACTACGATGCACTGCCCTGCGTGCATTAACCTGAGGCATGATCACAAAGTTTTAATATAGTCCCAAAAGTTATTATCCGAGTGGGATTTGAACCCACGACCTTCCCCTTGATCTGAGGCATGATGTAGATGTTAAGTTATGCGTTTGGAATTTCACTGGCAACCACCCTCAATCAATGGTTACCCAACTAGAGGTAGTCGTGCAACCGTCGTGTCTCAGTGAAATACATCTTGACTTAATCCGACAAGGAACAGGCCGACACGCTATTAATTATGTAGGTATGATTTTCTCTCGAACATAAAACTTTTCAATTAATAATAACAGAGCTTCATAAAAAGGTGGCTTTTGATGAAAAACGAGAAACTCTAAAAGGATGACGTCACAGCACAGTCATACAACTCTTACCACTAAGTGGAATACCATGTACTGAACTAATAGAAGACTGCTGCACTTTTAAAGCGCTGACAACCGCTAGAGAACATCTCGCTCTCACATACATTTTTTTTTATTTATTTATTTATTTATTTATTTATTTATTTATTTATTTATTGCCAATATGTACGTACAGTTACATAGCTTAGGTCTAAGGTAGCTATTAAGCGAGTACACATACCCTGTAGGGCGCTGCAAATTAGTTACAATCATACTAATAACGGTACAATAATAGTTAAGCTCCTTGATACAATAGCTTAGTTATGAGAATATAATAGGCAACTTGAATAGCAAAATTAAATGACAATAATAATAATCATTGTAATTGATAGTCTGAATGTCTCGATATAATAATAATATTACTAACTAAGTCAAATAAGGTAAGTATATTTTATAATGTCAACTATTAGATTAAATTAAATTTGAATTGTCTGTTTTATGGAAAAATCACTTGCAAGTATTTTATCGGTTAGGAATTCTTCTACAGAATAATAACATTTAGTCAAGAGTAGGTTTTTTAAATTGGAATGAAATAGGGAGTCTTTGGTTTCATTTTTAATCACGTCAGGAATTTTGTTGTAAATTCTTATTAGTCTAAAGTCGGGACTTTTGTCGAGCGTTTTTAGTTTTGTGGAGGGTAAGATCAGTTGGTCTTTGTGTCGTCTATTATATAGAATGTTGTTTTCTTGTTTGGAATAGAAAAAATGTCGGTATTTCCTAACGAAAATCGACATTTGGAGTATATATATACACGGTAACGTAAGGAGTTTGTTTTGTTTGAAATAGGGTTTACAACTTTGTCTAGACTTGATGTTCAGTAATATTCGTACTAGTTTTTTTTGTTTGACAAATACTTCGTTAAAATCTACACTATCACCCCATATCACAATGGAGTAGTTGAACCAAGCATATGCGTTCGCATAGTAAGCTGAAAGGGCGGTTTCGTAGTTTGTGTTACATTTAATAATACTTAGGGCATAGGTAAATCTAGAAAGTTTAGTTTTTAATGTTACTATATATTTTTTCCAATTGAGGTGGGTGTCTAATGTAAGTCCTAATAATTTAAATTCATTACTTTCTTCGATTTTTAATATTTTTGTAAGATTTGTTAGATTTAGCGTTTTTCTTTGGTAGGTTTTGAATTGTAGAATTTTTGTCTTATTTAGATTTATTTCCAGGTTGTGATCGCTGAGCCATTGTTTAGTAATTTCAAAAGTAGATTGTATATAGTTATAGTCAATGTCATCCGTACTTTCAAATAGCAAGGATACATCGTCTGCAAAAAGAACACACTTGGTATTGATAGCGGTAGGTAGGTTATTAATGTAAATCAAGAATAGTAGACATCCCAGTACGCTTCCTTGGGGGATGGAACTATTTATAATTTTCAAGTCAGATTTTATACTACGTAACTCGTTTGTTTTATCATTATAGTGTTCTATACATACATATTGTGTGCGATTTTTTAGATACGACTGAAGCCATTTGAATGCTGGTCCTCTTATTCCAGACTCGTAGATTTTTTGTTTAAGTATGTCATGTGCGACTTTGTCATATGCCTTTGACATATCTAGGAAGAGGCCTATGGCGTATTTTTTATTGTTTATGCATTTGTAGATTTCTTGTACATATTTGTAAATAGCAAGGGTGGTGGAGCAGTTTTTACGAAAGCCGTACTGATTCGCGTTAAGGATTTCATATTTTTCGAGGAACCTGTAGATACGATTTGACATTGCCTTCTCGAAGATTTTAGATACTGTTGGTAGAAGAGCAATGGGTCGATAGCTACTGGGGTTATCAGATTTCCCGCCTTTTTTGAGTAGTGGTTTGATTTTTGCGATTTTTAGTTTGTCTGGGAACGTGCCTTCATTGAAAGATTGATTAATTAAGAAAGTAATTGGTGGTGTGAGTTCTATGATGCATTTTTTTATCAGTAGTGGTGGAATTTCGTCCGTGCCACAGCTACGTTTGTTATCCATGGTTTTTATGATAGCATGAATTTCGCTCTCGGAAACCGGTTCTAGGTATATAGTATTAGTAGTCTGACACATTGGCCGCGCGCTCATTCCGGCGACGGCGCCGCTGCTGGCCTGGCCGGTGGTCGTGATATGAGATTCTCCAACTGATGCAAAATAATTGTTGAGTGAATTTGTAATTTCCTCGGGCGATTCGATTTTAGTGTTATTTATGTTTAGTGATAGGTTTTTGCGTCTGTATTGGTCTTTTCCGTTTTTGTTAGTAATAGTTTTAATGGTATTCCACATAGTTTTTATTTTATTTTTCGATTTCTTCATATTGTTTATATAGTTAAGTTTTTTTGCACGTTTTACACTTGATTTTAGTATTTTATCGTACGTTGAACAGTATTTGGTGAATTTGTCGTTTTTCAGCTGAATAGATAACATTTTCAGTAGACGTTTATTCTTACAAGATGTTTTTATACCTTTGGTCAAGTAAGTGTTTTTGTTAGATAATATAATTTTTATTTGTTTTTCTGGTATGCATTGGTTTAGTATATATTGGATAGTGTTATGGAACGATTCATAGTTGGTGTTTACATTTTGGTTACTTAGAATTATATTACTCCAAGAAATCTCAGTTAGGGCTAATCTTAATGTTTCTAGGTTATTTTCACTAAATGTTCGTTTTGTAAGGTTCAATAAGTTTACTTGTTTTCTTTGGTCAGTCATTTTTTGTTTGTATATAATGCTATAGTGGTCGGAGATTCCTTTGTTATCTACATTGAGTGTAAAAAATTTATGGTTGGTAAATAATAGGTCGATACATTTCGACGTCGAAGCCGTAACTCGGGTTGGGGTTTTTACTGCCTGGTGGAAGTTATACTCAAACATTGCATCCTCTAATCGTCTGTAGTCTTTGCAGTTTGATAGTCTGTCAATATTAAAGTCACCGGTAATAATAATTCGTTTTTTGTGGTTTTTATGTTTTACTAGCTTAAGTAGCTTATCGATAAACAAAAAGAACGTTTCAATTTCACGGTCTAGTCTGTAGACATTGATTATTGTAGTGTTCTGAGAGTCTATGTGCACTGCGCAACATTCCACTATGTATTCCACAGAAAGGTGAAGTTTATCCTACGAAGTAACCAAAGCTTTCGGCCCACCTGATGGGAAGCGGTTACCGTGGACGCCTGCAACATCAGAGGAATCAGACGCGTGTTGCTGACCCTTACTTATTTTAAAACGCCCATTTTGAAAAATCCCATGCCTACAGCATGGGGTCTTTACGGAAAACCTCAGCAGGGACACATATCAACATCTTTAAAATATGAGACCTAGAGTCACCTAGCTTTAAGACGTTTCAAAGTGATCCTTGTGATTTTATTGAATAAATACCTATTGACTTTGACTTTGACTTTATGAAACGACGAAAGTAATGACGGGTGATGTAACTATAAAATTAGATATTAATTATTTTTAATAAAAGATTTGCAATAAATTTTTAAATATATAATAAATTCCAATATATAAAATATATAATAAATACCAATTGTAAAACTGAAACAAAACTCCCATCAAGATTCTTTATTCCACCATTTTATCGAATCATTTCGCGTAAAACATTACATAAAAACCGTTTCACGATGTCATTAGCTTACAAAGGATTTATACACGACAAAATTAATGGAGGCTGATTCATGGACCAATAAAATGAATTGCGAGCATTAAGTTGAAATCGGCTGCGATGTAAATCTTGTTCTTGGGTTTGCTTAGAGGAATGCTCCACTTTGTTCCCTCTCATCGAGTCTTCAGGAATGCAGAGAACAGCTAGTTCAGTTCTCCTCCAATCCAGTTCAGTCCTCCTCCACTCCAGTTTAGTCCTCCTCCATTCCAGTTCAGTCCTCCTCCACTCCGGTGCAGTCCTCCTCCACTCCAGTTTGATCCAGTCCTGTCAGTTATTATTATTGTTAAATATGTTGATTTATATCATTAATTGATTTAATCAGGGCTTCCAGTAAGTAATTTACATTTTATTAAAAAAAAACAACCATAATGATACATTTCCTCTGCTTACTCCTTAAAGTTAGCCACAGCTAGCACATGTCACGCGATTAATGCTAGGGATGCCCCGGTCGCTCTGCCAATCGGCAGCTAACATGTCAATCTGCAATGTCTGTACTATTATATCTTGTAAAATCTGCGGTCCTTTTCTAAAAAACTAAAACAACAGCGAGAGCAATAACTTTAGCGCTTTTTAAAATGGATTTAGTGTCAGGAAATTTAGACTAGTCGAATTTGATAAAAAAAATATGTAATATAAAAAATATTTTTTTAAAGAATAACATATTCATAAGTGTTATGCTTAATCAGAACTTTAGTTGCAAAAGAATAAGAACTTTTACACTTTACACAATTACTCAGAATTACCTCCATTATGTTCACTTTAACTATGTTTTTAATTATTTCTCTTTGTATTGAACCAGCTATTCTACCTCTTCTACAGCAAGGCGGCGGTGACGTCATCCGGTAATAGGCGATTAGTGCCCCAAGGTGGAAGCGCCTTTTGGGTAAACCTTATTGAGCACTCCTATTGTAGATACTTATCTATGTAAACGCGCCTTTACGTCTGTCGTAAATGATTTATAAAACGCCAGGGAACTATCACAGCCCTAATAACGAGACGCTGAATAGCCTTAGACAGTATTTTTTAGGTTAGTTTTTTTTTTATTTTAGTCTGTATCGTACCTTAGGCCTTAGATCTTAGGCCATAGTGGGTCAGTCATTTAAACGGTTATCGAGATTTCTCATACGATACGATGTTATTATATATTATAAGTATGTATTTTCCAAAAAAAAAAAGTATATATTATGTCAGCTATGATATCAGCTATCTGGTTCCCATATAACAAGCCCAAATTATGCCAAAGTAGTTTGGGGCTGTTATTTTGTCCCAAAAATCGTCTTGCATACGAGCCACATACGTAGATTAGAAAGTTATTTATTGCACAACAAAAGAACATAGGCGAATTTAAGGCTAATCGGCAGCTTTTTCTTAGATCAATAGGTGCGGCCAACACTCAGCCTTATCACAGAAACAAAAATACTCGACTGGATTCAAACCTATGCATTTAGAACATTTTTATGCCATATGCCAGCTATGGCATAAAAAATGAAAAGTGAACCGCACCCCATGGAAAGTGGACACCACCAGTGGCGATGCTAATATTCGGCCGGTTTTTAGGGAAAGATAAATCTGTCTTTTGAAGGACCCCAAGCCAAAACTCGTAGGGAAAACCGCAGAGGGAATCAGTTCCACAACGCATTGTGGCAAAAACGATCATAAATATCCATAAATATCTAGATAGGATCCCAAAAGAGTTTGTTACCACTAAGCCACAAGGTTTCTTTTACTTTTCTGTGCTCGTAGCGCTGTCGTAGCAAGTGCTACGATGCTACGATGCTACGACACTAGTAAATCTACTTAATAGAAGCTAGCAGCTTATATACATAGCTGTTTTGCTCGCACGGATGCGTTGCTAGCTAACATTATTTGAGACACTTCTTATAATGTCAGTATCTTCAGAAGAACCGTCAGAGGCAATCAAATAAATTGCTTTTACTAGTTTTTGGTACTCAAAAATTTTGTGGGAAAACTTGTTTGAATCTAATTTATATTTTCTCTTCTATCTTGTCGTGTCACTAGTTTCTTTCAAAACAGTGTGATGAAAGGATTTTAAGAAAAAAGAACTTTTTAGGTTCTACGACATGCCGGTTTCCTCACGATGTTTTTGTTCACCGTTGAGAGTACTGGCATTATGCCCATACATTTTTGAACAGAAAAACACATTGGTGCACGACCGGTTTTGAACCCACGACTTTAGGATCGGAAGGCCCCCGCCTTCCGATCCTAAAGTCGCTACCACTAGTCCACCAGTGAAGAAAATTTGTTAGTTCTAATTTTTATTTGTACTACTTGCTGGTGCAACAAGCAAATGGCCCACCTGATTTTAAGTAAAATATCTCTAATACTATAAGAATCAAAGTCCTGACTGACTGACTGACTGACTGACATATAGACAACGCACAGCCTAAACCACTGGTCCTAGAAACTTGAAATTTGAGGAGTACGTAGGTCTTATGGCGAGAGGTGTACTAAGAAGGGATTTTTGGAAATTCAACCCCTAAGGGTGTAAAAAGGGATAAAAACGATTGTATGAAAAATTGTATTCCTTGAACCTACAAACTTGAAACTTGGAGTAGATGTACTCCAAAGCTAAAAAATAGGAAAAACATTTTTAGTTTTTTAAAACTACCCTTAATAAAAGTGCAAAGGGATGTCAAAGTTTGCATGGGAGTTTTTTAACGCGTGGTGCGATTGACTTAAAACTTGAAGTAAATATACTAAAAAATAATTAATTAAAAATGACGCTTTCAACTTTTGATAATTACCCCTGCAAAGGGTGCAAATGACTGTAAAAGTTAGTATGGGAGATTTTTAGTATAGTGCGATAGATTTCAAACTTGAAGTAAATATACACCACAATAAATTATTTAAAATCACGTTTTCGATATTTTAAAACTACCCCTGCAAAGTAAAACTACCTCCTGAACAAATAAGTACATATTTTCCGTGTAAGGTTGTCTTTGTTGTATTTGGCAAGTTTTTGAGTCTGAGTACCCATACCTACCTACCTAATATAGGTAATGGCCGTTTATAGGTATCTCTTATACTAGGTATTTAAAATCCTACCCTAATAAATCAATGTGAAAGTTACGATGTTTGGATGTTTGTGGCTCAATCACGGCACCACTTCAACGCGTGCGAAGCCGCGGGAAGCCACAAGTAATACATATACATATTTTATGCATGAAAGACAATCTTTAAATGTAAGCCAGGGTAACAATCCGTTGATCTTTTAATTTAAGTGGTAAAGTATAAGGGAATTATTTTTAAAGCGGGATCATTAATTCGTAAAAAAAGGATACAATTAATAGCTAAACGATTTGCAGTTGTCATGAATAAATCCACTTTAATTTAAATTAATCAATGAAGTTTGTAAATTAAATCCTCTTTAGTGTGTTATGATACTGAAAAATGTGGGTAAATGGACGTACCTTCGAGACATCTTCACATGCTCACATCCTCACATGCTCACATGCTCACATGCTCACATGCTCACATGCTCACATCCTCACATGATCACATGCTCACATGCTCACATGCTCACATGCTCACATGCTCACATCCTCACATGCTCACATGCTTACATGCTCACATGCTCACATGCTCACATGCTCACATGCTCACACGCTCACATGCTCACATGCTCACATGCTCACATGCTCACATACTCACATGCTCACATGCTCACATCCTCACATGCTCACATCCTCACATGCTCACATGCTCACATGCTCACATGCTCACATGCTCACATGCTCACATGCTTACATGCTCACATGCTCACATACTCACATGCTCACATGCTCACATCCTCACATCCACATCCTTGAAGAACCTTAAGTTTACTAGCAGTGGACTTCTTTGGGCTGATGATGATATATAAAAGAAAGTCACACTATTTATAACTCAAGAACGGCTGAACCAATTTGGCTGAAAATTGGTGGGAAGGTAGCTTAGAACCAGGAGACGGGCATAGGGTAATTTTTATCCCGACTTTTTTTGTTTTTTTGCTTTTTTTGTATATTTTATACAAACAATCGAAGAGGCAGGAACTTCAAGTTGTCAGTTAGTACCTGTTTCTTCTGACAAAATTACGTGGCTCAAGATTGTTCCATGGGGAAGAAAATACAATTTATTTATTATAGATGTTGCCAATCATATCTATTTGTAAGTATTCTATAGTAAACGTGCGCGAGCGAAGCCGCAGGTAAGAGCTAGTTTCTTATAAGAAAACTTGTGCAATATGAAATAAATTCAATTCTTTAAACATGTACCTATGTACTCAAATCTCCTTCACTCTGGTTCGATACCCTTAAAATAATAGTAAAAATAAAATAAAAACTACAACCTTTCCCAGAAACCGAACGATTTAATCGAATTGGTTCAGAGTAAGTAAAACTCATTCACTTTGACTTTTCGGCATTTCAATGTCGGTCGCCGAAGCTTAGGAAAACAAAACTTTAAGGCAATGGCATAGAATACATAATAACTTAACACACCCTGTGTTTGGAGTTTCCAATCACGTAGGTGTTTGGTAATTCAATATCGGGATTCTATCGGACTCAGCTTGAAGATATAAATGGCTTTGCAATTAGGACTCTGTTTACCAAATTGGGACGATATAATGGTAAAACCAATATTTTTAAAGTAAATTAACATTCAAACGATGGAAAATATTTATTTTTGTGAAAATCCTCGGTCCTAAAACAAATAAATAATTCGGCATTTCAAACTCATTTTACACACCACAAGGACATTTAACACATTCAAAACAAAAATAAAGTTGAAAAGTTTCAGTGAAGTGCAATGGGCGGTCTTATCGCTGAGAGCGATCTCTTCCAGACAACCTTTGGATGGACAGGATTTTACACAACGGTGTTATAAAGACAGCCTACGTTAATTTGTTTAGGGTACCAAATAACAATTTATATAAATTTAAGTATATCTGAAATATATATTTTTTTTTATTTTTTTTATACCATTAGCTGATGGAACAAGCAGATGGCCCACCTGATGTTAAGTGGTAACCATCACCTATAACAAAGCATTGCCTCGTAAGTCACGCACGATAACCATATCAACTATAACAAAAACATATACATACAATATATACATACTACAATAATTATAATACATAATGCTACTTAATAAATTATTAAGAACCTACTTGTAATAAAAAGCGACTGAATTTGATGTTTGAAAGTATAAGATAGTTAAGGCGAAGAAAGATCCAAAGTTCCGTGTGTAGTATAAATTTTAAGAACTGAAAAACTACAAGATCGACTTATTTTTTGATTGATCGAAAAATTAAAATGTACTATTAATTCAGTTATTGGACTAGAATTACGCTTGACCACACTTGGTTCCATCAGAGTAAACACAAACTTTGCCTAAAATCTTAATTATTTTCCAGGGGCTAGTGTGTTAAAAAAGATATGATCGTTAATTTATGTTCTCGTGTAATAATATTGTGCTTGTTTGGTAAGGGCGTACCTTTATAAATGCTTGTTTGATAAGGGCTTAGGGTTTTTTTTGTAAATAAGCTTGTTTTGAGACTGCTTGAAAGACTATTCGCGCTTTATTACTAGCAGTCACCCATCCAAATAGCGACCGCGCTTGACGTTGCATAATACGTTTATAAGGCAAAAGTCGTTAGCCAATTTCTTATATTTTTCACTTTCTATGAAATAAGTGAACGGGCTATCGGATATTATTAATTAAAGTACTGGGGACTTCCCTTCCCTGGGTGCAATTAGTGCCTGTTACCGCATGAATAATGAACGAGATAATTTATTAATTCATCCCACTTACCTTACCGTTTTCTGGTGCGATTATTTCTTTTCATTTTATTTTAAACTCTACCGGCGATGCACTTGCAACCTGTCACGTCAAGTACGCTAGATGATTATTACAACTTTTTAAATGCCCCTGTTTTCGGTACTTATTACGGACGGATTGGCGGATTGCCATTTTTTGTCGTAAGTTTTTAAAGAGTCATTTTATGCTTACTGGTATACTTATGTGAGTATGTGTCAAATGTAATTTTTGGACGTACCTCTAACTCCCCTTAGTCATCAAATAATTTAGAGTCGATACTTGCTACAAAGAGATCTAGGGGGATATCTACCGTGTCTGGTGGTAAAAGTAGTGAAGCGGTTTCTGTTTTTTTTCCGTATTTTTCTAACAAAAATGCACTCACTCGCTCTTCACTATTGTGTCACTGAATACCAAAGCTGTATGGGCTTTTGAGCTCTTAAAGTAAATGCATAGTGGTGGCTTTTACATAAATTGTAACAGCTCTTAAGAATTATTTTTTCTATCTGTTCATATTATGTTGATAAGTGATAGGAAAGCATGCGTGTATGTGGAGTTGCAGCCTTACTCCACATACCCGCATACTCGTAATGTTTTGTTTAAGGCGCAGACAACTGATAATGTACCTCTCGCTCACACATTTTGAATTATATTAAATTAAACTCATTTATGAAAAATCGCAATCAACCAAGTTGTGGAAAATTAAATTGCACACAGTTTAGAATAAATATCATTTTGATCCAAACTTGTTTTCCTACTTAAAAGTTTGCTTTACTAGTTTTCGCCAATTTTTTTATAGCAATGACATTTACTGAAAATCAGCGCTGTACGGGCTTGAGCTCGTAAGCAAATGCTAAGTGGTGGCCTTTCTTGTCATCGAACAAATTGTAACAGCTCTTTTAAAAATTTTGATTTTTATGAGACACAATACAGTTTTTGTTATTCTATTCTAAATGTGCGAGTGAGGGGTATATTAGCAGTTGTCATCGCCTTAAGCTACTTACCAAGTAATCCACTTATAACTCGCGACGGGCTAGGTATTGCACGTCACGCGAACATTATAGAATTAGTTCACGGCACAAGTGTATCATTGCGACATGGTAGACTAGTAACTTTCGTGAACTACGACTATTACATTAAAAAACGTCCCCGATGTAGGTGCAATAGGGTAGGGAATGGCAACAATGACAGATTTTGATAGAGTTGGCAAAGTGTCGTGGAACCTAAAACGTTCTATAACATGTGTCAAGTGCTCGATAGGAACCTCTTGAGGCGCACTTAAAATCGTTCCACCACACTGTTTCTAAAGAAACTAGTGACACGACAAGAGAGCGATCAAAGTCAATATAAAATTGAATCACAAAGATCACTGCGTAATGGAATTACCTATGCTCGTAGTTCTCGGTAGCTCTCTTCATAGCCCGTTGTACTGAAGAATATTTTCTTGGATATTTATTTTTTGAGAAAATTGCCTATTCGTAATAAAAGTCATACCAAAGGCCTAGGTTATAAAAGTAACCGTTATATTTCACAAAAACTATTACATCCAGCCTCGGTATCTGGGAATATCGTCCAATGAGCTGGAAAGCCTTACAGGCTCCGCGCAATTAGCTTTATCGCTTCTTTTTCATACACTTCTTGGAGCTTTCTAGATATATTTTTATTCGAGAGAACCTATTCTATCTGTAAAAAACAGCTTTCATCTTGAAATTTTCTGCAATTTTTCTGATAAATCCTATTAGGTACGCTACTCATTATCATCAGTCTAAAGAAGGCAGTAGTAGAGCTCCTTGTATGCGGCTCGTCCGGGGAAGTACATTATGCCTTATTTCTGCCGCCGCCTGGCCCATTGTCAACTGGCTTATTCTAAGATTTATGTCGACTTTTCTAGGCTTGGCTACCTATTTGTTACGAAAAAGAAGCCTCATTCTATAAAATGTTCAATGTAGCCCAATAAAAAATGACGCGTCTGTGATCGATTGTTTTAAACGAGGCCAATCAATTGAGGGATGCTCTATGAAACGGAAGTGACATTTTCCGATGGCATAACGTTTTGTGGAACTCAAATTTATTGGACTAGCTGAAAAATTCAGTTTTTATGGAGGTGCTTCAATCATTATCACTATATCATTATCAGATTGATAAATTGATTCAGCGCCCTTTTATAGATTATGTGGAAAGGGATAGAAAACATGAACGAACCTCATAAAGTTCTTCTTCTTGTTATGTCACTAGTTCTTTCAAAACAGTGTGGTGAAAGGCTTTAAGTGCACCGCAAAGGGCGAGCTCTTTAGAATTTTCTACGGCATGCCGGTTTCCTCACCTCACCTCTTTCTTTCAAAAACTTTTAGGTGCACGTTCGGTTTTGAGCCCACGACCTTAGAATTGGAAGGTGAGCCAGGCGCGGTAGCAGCCTGAAATTTTGGAGGGGGTCACTAATAATAATACAATAAGTCGAGTAAATTAGACTTTATTGCACAATTACACGCACCGTTAGATGTCAGCAAACCATAAAATGCATCGTGGCTAGGGGCAAAAAATCCCCAGTGACCCCCTCTTCGGACCGCGCCTTGGTGGGGCCGCTACCTAAACCAACCCAATAAAGGTAAAACGCCTAGGTATAAAGTTAGCAATAACTACGCGAGCCGGCGCCGGCGGTAGCTTATTAAGCCAAAACCTGTCAATATGACAGTTCCAAAAAAGATCCTTCCTAAATTGACAGAGGACGGACAGCGACACAAGATTGTGAGAAAGATTTATATGTCATGTAAATGTCTGATTTGTCTGTCAGTTTGGACAGAAAATGGCTTATTAATGGTCAATAGGGATACGGGGGAGGTAACTGTTCAACACCAGGTGAGCAATCTGTTTCGACCATAAAAAAATCATCATCATCATCATGAGCCTGTAGTCCACTGCTGGGCATAGGCCTACCCTACATATCATACATATCTAGGAAGAAAGATTCTGAGCTCTCTAAATCCACCGATTTCCCACAATCCTCACGATGTCGTCGGTCCACCGGGTAGAAGGGTATAAAATATTAAATAATAATTCAAGCTTCAACCGTCCGATTCGACGTTTAAAGTGTTATTTACAAACAATTATAAAGTAAATTGGAGCAATTTAGTGGGTGTATAACATAGACCTTTGTTATTTTGACCCTTCTAAGAATATTCAATTAATTTAACGAACTGGTTCGAAGTAGACGCTTCTACCAATCAAAATAAATTGGGAGCTGCAATTTTGTTAGATATTTCATAAAATACTCAACTTTGTTCAGCTTTAGTTAAATTAATAAAATATTAAGATTATAGTTTAATTAATAGGACAAGCGTGTGTAGGACACACACACAGTAAAGGCTCTACTGAAGTTAATTTAAAAAAATACCAGATGTTGACAAAACAATCGTGACTGTCAGACAGATATAGAGAAACATTCATATCTAAATAAAAAATAATTTTAGTAAAGTTTTTGTGAGACGGAACTAGACGGGACAAGCAGACGGCCCACCTGATATTGAGCTGTTATCACTGCCTATATAAATTACAATACCTAACAGGGTACGTCTACCGAGGAAGACGAGTAATTTAAATTAAAAAAATACATCTTTCGAGTTTCGTTTTCTCCAATCTTATAGTTTTTTATAAACGGTATAAGTTGAGTGCCTCCTATTTAATTTGAAAACTGTTCAGAAAAGCTTGTGTAAGAGGAAAATAAGCATTAAACTAACAGAAATAATTTTTCAACTTTATGCTAGTTTCACTCAGAAAAAACTTTAAGTAAGTGTCTCTTAAGCAACCCAGTTTGTTTCAAAGAGTTGTAAATGTGTCACAAGAGCTTTTCATAAGCACGGAAAAATCATAGAAATAGTTTAA
Organism: Chloroclysta siterata; assembly: GCA_932294275.1. Lineage (NCBI taxonomy): Eukaryota > Metazoa > Arthropoda > Insecta > Lepidoptera > Geometridae > Chloroclysta > Chloroclysta siterata. The sequence goes on along the minus strand of OW028592.1, from coordinate 23,601,316 downwards.
GAAGTTTGTTTTTGCCATTTATATGCAGAAACTTAAAAGAAGGCATTTCAGTTTTGCAAGTAGGTATAAAAGTTATTTTTTTTAGTAAAAACATGTGACAGTAAACAATGGAATCTTCTTCTTCTTCTTCTTCTCTCCGTTTATGGCTCCTGTCTGTCATTCGACAGACAATCTTGCCAGTGTCAAGTGATTTGTATTGAATAAATACTTTTTTGTCAAGTCAGTCTATAGTCAAGTCGGCCGTCATTTGTTTTGAAGAAAATGGTGGCGGTTTTCTTCAAAACATTGGAAACATTTTCGGACAAATCAGAATATCACTTAATACACTTTCATTCCAAATGTTTACACTTTGTGCTAAAACCTCAAGTAATGTTGGTTAAAATACCACCGAAATTACACAACACAACTCAAAATAACACTAGAAAAACAAATAAAATGAAAAAGCTATGTTGCTTCCCAAAATGTCAGAAAATGAATCCAATGGAATCTTTCTTTCTTCTCTCAATTTATGGCTCCTGTCCGTCATTCGACAGACAATCTTGCCAGTGTCAAGTGATTTGTATTGAATACTTTTTAGTCAAGTCAGTCCATAGTCAAGTCGGCCGTTATTTGTTTTGAAGAAAATGGTGGCGGTTTTCTTCAAAACATTGGAAACATTTTCGGTCTAATCAGGATATCACATAATACACTTTCATTCCAAATGTTTACACTATGTGCTAAGACCTCAAGTAATGTTGGTTAAAATACCACCGAAATTACACAACACAACTCAAAATAACACTAGAAAAACAAATTAAATGAAAAAGCTATGTTGCTTCCCAAAATGTCAGAAAATGAATCAAACAATGGAATCGTTGACAGCTGCAAAAGTTAAAAACTGAGTAGCAGTGTCAGCGCCCTCCTCCTGAGCAAAGAACAATGTTCAATATTTATAAGACAAACAAAAAATAGCAAAAACCTAAATACAATTAGATACGATAAATATATATCGACTAAGAAAGAAAAGATACAATATGAGAGATCTAGCTAATAAAATAAATAAACCTATCTAAAAGAATACATATTTAAAGGAGCTTCTAAATACTGTGATGTGAGTTTGAATTGTGTGAGGTATATGTAGTGTGTGGATGTGTGTATGTTACTGAGAGTTCTCGATTACACAAGTCTCTTAAGAGGTTTCACAGGAGAACTCTCTTAGTGTATTTGAGTTGTATAAAAGTTAAAACATTTGTTTATTTTTGCTCAACGATTTCATGAAATGTAACGAGAAGAACGATAGGTATGAATGTGGATGGATGTAGTAGTAAGCCAAAGAAAAGATGGACAGATTCTGTGAAAGAGTACATGAGTAAGAAAGAGTGACTGTTGAGATGAAGACTGATCGGGGATAGTGGAGAGAAAGAACCTTATGTACCTGCCCCACATGAAGTGGGATAAAGGCAAGAAACTAATGGTTCCATAAAATGATGAACAATTGATTAAAATGTTCACTTACTTTAATTATGTGTGACTGTGTAAGTATAATATTATTTCCACAAGTCTAGTTCCCATAGTACCTATGGATACAGATCAAACTAGCGAGCAGTGTAGCCTGATGCGTATCCATATGTTTTAGGACCAGATAGCGTTGTGTAAACAATTTTTAAAAGTTCCCTAATCTCAAGATGTATACAACGTGTAACATAATACCCCTATAACCCCGGAAGCAGGGTATTCTACAGGTCATGACAAACTACTTTTGTTCTAAGACTTTTAAAATTTCGTAGTTTTTCATTTATGAAATGCCTCTTAAACTTTCATCCATAATGAAAGTAAGACAACATGATGCAGCCCTATTTACAGCTGTTTTTTGACTTTAATTGTGTAGATAAAATAGGTAACAGAACTGCCACCAATTAGTAAACGCAAATTGTGTATGTACCAAAGTCACGTACACATTATCAGGGTTGTTGAAAATTTCTGGGACAATATTAATTTATATACAACGTGTTTATTAAGAATTGTAGGGATCCGAAAGCAGGATATTCTACCGGTCATAACGAACAACTTTTGTTCTACGACTTTTAAAATTTCAAAGTTTTTCATTCATGAAATGCCTCTTAAACTTTTATCTAAAATGAATCTAAACGCATCATGAGGCAGCCCTATTTACAGCTGTTCTTTGACCTCTAGTTGTTAACCTTAGATAAAATAGGTAACAGAACTGCCACCAATTACCTAGTAATGTGCCTACCTAATAATGATGTTGCTGTTTTTAAAGATCTTGGTATGTAAAAGAAATATTTTCGCGACTGTAATCCCTAGTCACGGTAAACATTCTCTGAGATCTTTGGTACTAATACCTATTCAGTAACTAGGTACCTACGTGGCTACGTACTCAATATTTAATAGAATATTTATTTTTGTTTAATTACTAGATGTCGTAAACCAATGTTTATGATATTCATAGTTCTTTAAATTGTAACATGTTACTTTACCACCATGGTTCATTGACACGACAAAATTATTCAACTGCAATTTTGGGAAGTGTCTAGTCTGTCCTATTTAATCTTTGACTAACCTGTCTGTCATTGGTTGCATTTAAAAACGCATATCCAATCAGGACGGCCGACGGCCGCCGATCAGTGTTACCATTTGTGGCAGATTTCTGCCATTTGGCAGATTTTAAATATTTCAAGTAAAATCTTATTAGTTTGAATTTTTAATGAAATAATATTTATAATTTATTTATTTTTTACCGAACTGGAAACTTCTTATTCTTTTTTACCTTTATTGATTTGGTTTCTAAACAACTTATATCTCGTTTTAGATAACTGCAAACCGTTACAAACGATCAAAAGATAGTAACTGAATGTAATGTAGGTATTTAATTTATAGTCGTAGCCACGAAGGAGATGGTATGAAGTCATATTTTTGGTATTTTTATCGTCAAGCTTGGTAGATTTTGACAGATTTTTTGGCAGGTGTGTGGTAGAACCGCCACTTTTGAGATGGTCACCCTGTTTGTGTTTACATGCGTTGTTGTACATTGTTTTGTTGAGAAAATGTCATCAAACGTGATAAAATGGTGATTGTTATGTAAAAAGCCGTCGTCAGTCAGTGTGTGTATGAGCAGTGCCTACGAGGTAATGGTTTAGTGTGAAGTTTGAAGCCTGTGTCGTGCGAAATCTCGCAAACTTACCAAAATCCAGTTTTATCCAGTGTTATTATAGCCAGTAAATAATGACAAAATCCATAGGAACCAGTAAAAATATCGTGTCAGGGGATTGGCGGCGTACCTACCTACCTACCGAAAGGTAAGTATTTCAAATTATCTCGTAGGTTATCGTTGTTTTTCTCTTTCCTAGATAGAAGCGCGCGTGCGTGTGACCTTCACACGTACACAGACAGGGTTGTTGCATTTACATTTTACATGGATTACAGTCGTGATCCTTTTTAGTTAGCCTCTGGTCTCTTGAGTGTTCCATTGTGTGGCTTGCAATTTAATTAATCCATATCGCATGCAGCCATCCAGGAACGGCGTTATCCATTATTCCCGCGCTATTGAATGCGAATTGGACAGTATCATGCAAGAGCACGTATGGATTGAATTAGAGGTCAGTTTGTTGACAAACGTATGTTTAGTGTGGATCAGATATAACCTAAACTGTTCTTGATTGATAGTCACCGAAAAAGTCTTTCATGCACTTTTGCCAATTCATGCATTTTCAAAAACAGCACCTTCCGATCGTAAGGTCGTAGGTTCGAATCCGGTCGTGCACCAATAGATTTTTCCTATCGAAAAATGTATGTGCGCAATACCAGTGCTCTACGGTGAAGGGAAACATCGTGAGGAAACCAGTTAGTATTCTAACAGCGGCGATGGGCTTGCAACCAGTCACTTATGGAATACTAACCACTGCAAAATGGGAGTATGTGCCAAATGTAATGTTTGGACGTACCTCTGACTACCCCCCTTAGACGTCCTCAAAGAATCTGGAGTTAGTACTTGGTTGGTACTAAGAGATCTGAGGGGATATCTACCATGCCTGGGGATCGTGTCGTGAAGATGTTTTAGTTTCAGTTTAAAATACTATGATATGATCATGACTATGATATGATCAGTAGCTATTTTCATTTCAGCGTTCATTATTAAATTTTACACCCTGTACATCGTATTTTAGGCCCTGTATAACTGGGGATCGATCATTAACACCCTGTATATCCCGCCGTCCATCAGGATGCAACATGCAACACGTTTGGATGATAGATGGTACCAGAATAGCGTGTATTTGTACCTGTCTGTTAGTATATTTAGAGCATTTGTCTTTTGAGGCTTCATTGGAATATCACTTTGTTTTATTTTTATCTACAATACCTGAAAACTACTTTGGTATGGGACTACCTGAAAACTAAAACAGCTTCGGTTAACGACTTTGATCCCCAGGCACGGTAGATATCTTCTTGGATATTTTAGTACCAAGTACGAACTACAGATTCAACAAAAATATGTACGAAAACTAGTAAAAGTCATTTAATTTTGTTGGAAAGAAATCTTTTTAAACACAGTAGTTTGACGGTTGTGTCGAAACATGTATATTCGGCCGTCCATCAAGATGCAACGCTTCAAAACCTTCACAGCCTTCACAGTTCAGTTGGTAGTAGCTCTGCTTTCTGTGCCGTAGGTCGTGGGTTCGATCCCCACCTAGAACAAACATTTGTGTGATGAACATTTATTTGTTCTCTGTCTGGGTGTTATTATCTACACTATCTACACTAATCTACACTAATATTATAAAGAGGAAAGATTTGTATTTTTGTTTTGTATGTAACAAATAGGCTCAAAAACTATATTATATTCTTTATAAAATCAGGGATCCTTACTAAAACTCCAATAATGTAGCCCAAGGTGAAAAATAAAACCTTACATCGCGTGCGCTGCGAAAACGATTGATGATAGAACAAAATAATGTACTACGACTTTGCAGAACACGTCATTATCTACAAAAAATGTCGCGACAGCATATGTCTAACTATTATAGTTATGTCACAAAATTTAATTGAAATGCCGCTAGAAAAGGCTCTTTATTTGTACCTTGGTATTAATCCTTATCCAAATAAATCTTTTCATATTCAAGACTGGTTTAATACCTATACATTACTTCTTGAATTTTTCAAATCGGACATTCCATTCAAAAGATTTTAAAAATTAAGCGACGCGTGGGTCACGGGGCGCGTTCTTACTCAGCGCGGGCCCGGGCAAGGCGCGAGGAAGAAGGGCGTGCAAATGACTCGAACCCACCACGGTTTATCCTAAAACGTTGAAAAAATTTATATCCACCCATGCGAAGCTGGGACAGGCCGCTAGTATATTATAAGTATGTATTTACAACAAAAAATTATTTCACTATTATATCAGCTATCTGGTTCCCCTATGACTATGAAGTTTTGGCTGAGTTTGGGTCTATTTAAGAAAACCCCTATTTTCATTCCATAATAATTTATATTTTAGTCATTTTAAGTCTCACTTAGCTGTTATCTAAATAAACGAGCCATCCAAGGACGTACTATCTATTACAAGGGTTCAGGAACAATTCGAGCCCCTAAGTAATTGGGACGGATCTATCCCGGATTCCTGTGCGTCCTTAATTTACAGAAAGTGACAGACTAACGCCTAACGCCTTTCGCAAAGAAACACTCGCCCTAAGAGATCGGTGACCAAACCTTAGATCAAAATCAAAGTCAAAGAGTAAGGAAAAGGTAAAAGGGTTTAGTTGAATCACAAGGATCACTTTGAAATGTCTTAAAACTAGGTGAATCAAGGTGCCAGTTCCACGCGACCAAAGCCTAGAAGAACAGGCAACAAACTTACAGCTTGGTTCCTACCGTTCTTTTGTATGATCCTTGTTACAATATCATTACATAGTATAAAACAAAGTCGCTTCCCGCTGTCTGTCTGTCCCTATGTATGCTTAGATCTTTAAAATTACGCAACGGATTTTGATGCGGTTTTTTTATATAGATAGAATGATTCAAGAGGAAGGTTTATATGTATAATACATGCATAATAGTAGAGAAACACTGATAATTTTAGAGGTTTCTAATGTGATGTTGTAAGTAAACATTTTTTTGCGCTTACATTGCAAACGATGGCTGAACCCTACGAGATATATCAATATAATGTATTGTACAACTTAAAAAGGTCTGCAAAAAAGTCCGCGATGGTATATGTCTATCTCTTAGTGATAACCCACAATAACCGCGCGAAGCCGGGGCGGGTCGCTAGTAAAATATTATATTGAAGCTCTATTTGTGGTGCCAATCATGTCGTCGTCATCAGATTAAACTAGTACACTGCTTCTTCTTCTTGTTGTGTCACTAGTTCTTTAAAAATTATGTGGTGAAAGGATTTTGTGCACTTCAAAGAGGCTCCGATCGAGCACTTGACAAACTTAGAACTTTTTAGGTTCTATGACGTGCCGGTTAGCTCATAAATAATTTTCAGAACAACATGTTTTTCTACCGTGGCGCTTATAAAGATAGATCGACTAGCTGGTGCCCGCGACTTAGTCTGCACAGGATTAGTATTTCGAGTAGCTTATATTAGCGTGGCGTAGTACATATGTGTAACTCTAGTGGTTTTGGCAGCGCACGCCAGAATAGCTCGCAGATGGTAGATGATTTCAAACTTACTTGACACTTATCGTCATATTTTGGACAATTCACACAATATCTTGTGTTGTAGTCTATGTGTTATTTTGATGTATAAGCTATATTATTGTAAAGTTTCATTAAAATCCATTCAGTAGATTTTACGTGAAAGAGTAATAAACATCCATCCATCCATCCATCCATCCATACTTACAAACTTTCGCGTTTATAATCTTAGTAGGATAAAAAAAATCTGCAACCTATCTTTTACCTGTTTATTTTTAAATTCAGCTCGTTGGTCCGTCTTAAATGAAAGCGTTTCATAATCAGCCGTGTCAGTAACGCCTTCAAAGACGCGCTATAGCCTCCTCATTACCTTCTACAGCTTCAGAAAATTTACGGTCTTACGAACTTAGAGCGTGTGAATTCTTTAACATCCTACATTTCGAAGCATCCAGTTTAACGAGAGCTATTGTCGTAATATGTCCTAAAGGTCGCATAAAAAGGCGGAGGGGTCCGTAACAAATGGGCGTGAGATCAGCGGCACTGATAAATTTGTTGGGTGGAATGCGTTGAAACGAAAATAAAGATTAAACAAATAAATATGCGTTCCCAACGGGTTGGTGCTGTATCGTAAGAATTCATGAGATTCAATGGTTCAATTATTATTGATTCCCTGTGGAAAAGAATTGCGAATAAATCTTTTAGTACTTAACTTACTGAGAGATCTGAAAAGATATCTACCGTGCCTGGGGATCAAAGGCTTGAAGAATTTTCTGTTTATTTTAAACATGTTTTTTAAACTTATCGATGAGCTTGAAGCATTACAAGCTCATCGATAAGCCGCTGCCGATTGTTTGACAGCCCTAATAGCTCAGTTGTTAGTAGTTCTGTCTTTTGCATTGTAGTGCGTGGGTTCGATTCCCACCTAAAACAAACGTTTATAATAATCCTAGATGTTTGGTTTTATAATAGTGTTGTGTGGAATGTTCTCCAATATTTATTACATTCTTAACCATTAACTTTATTTTGTGTTTTTTTCGGTGAAACTGTGATATTTATTTATTTATCGTTGTTATTTACATAGTAGCTGTAAGGAATAGTGCTGATCATAGTACATCGTTTTATGACCAATATTAATATCATGCAACTTTTAAATCTCTTTTTTTGTCTGAACTTAAACGGTCATATTTATACTAATAACAGTAAAAAGCTGGTGCCCGCGATTTCGTCTGCGCTGGATTAGTCACACAATATCTTTATAAATTGTAGCATATGTGTTATTCGGATGTATAAGCTATATCATTGTAAAGTTTCATTAAAATCCATTCAGTAGTTTTTACGTAAAAGAGTAACTAACATCCACCCATCCATCCATCCACTTACAAACTTTCGCGTTTATAATATTAGTAGGACTATACGATATATTCAATTTTTATTAAAGACTAACTCCCATTCGAGTCAATTTGAATTTAAACCCAGCGTCATAAAGTTCATTTTCATCGAATAGCAGATCTGAAGTGGTACTAACCTAATGCCAGGGTTGCCACTTATTATTTCTGCGACAACAAACTTACTTTCACCCTAGTGTGGACGATATTTCTTAGTCCAACACTTTTATTAAAGTTATTTATCACCCTTCGACCCTTAACCTTCCTTATAAGTTTTACACGAGAAAAACATGTGTAAATAAAAATAAATAATATTACAATTTGAAAAACATGCCGCCATTTGTAATCGAGAACTCCACTCACTCAAACTCGTAGTCAAAAAGCATCAATTATATTTAATCAAAAGTGAATCTAGGTGTCAGCCAAAAAGCTAAGCAATAAACTTATGCCTTGGTACCGTTCTTTTGTATGATCCTTTTAACTAAATTATATAATAATGTCTGATGCCAAAACACATTATTATGATGAACTTAGTGTTGACAAAACTTTGCGTAGACAAAACCGAAATAATTACTGCCAATCGGGAAATCTACGAAAGTTCGGACTCTGTTTGGCACAGGGTTGTAAGCACTCACTAAAACGATTTTTTTATACAACTAGCTGATGGAACGAACAGATGTCCCACCTGTATTAAGTGGTACGAGTAACAAAGCACTACCTCGGAAGTCACGCACTATAGGATTGTGCCCTACGATGCACTGCCCTGTGTCCATCAACTTGTTGCATACAGATTAAGCCTCATGTGCCTGTAATTACACCGACAACCACACTCTTCAAACCGAAACACAGCAACGCTGCTTGGCGGCAGAAAAAGGCGCGTTTTTGAAAAGGGGTATCAAACTTTGTTTGGAAATAGTTAATGCAAACGGAGCCACGTAGGATTTTACTCTCTCTCTCTTGTCGTGTCACTAGTTTCTTTCGTGGGATTTCAATAGTAAACGTATATAACTTTAATGGCTAAAATATGTGTTTTCATATCTATTTGGTGGCTTCCGCAAAGCCACGCCTGTTTCAATTGCAGGTATCAGAAAGCTCGATCGAAATTAATCGGATGTCAAGTCACTCGCCATTTCAGCTATTACATCGAATTAGATAGAGATAGCAAGTGACTTGACATGCGATAAGTTTTGATCGGGCTTTCAGAAACCGGCCGTAAATATCACATTTTAAATGTTTTTTTTTTATTTCCAGGTAAGTGTTATGAAAATGAGTTACTGAACAAGATGCGCTATACCGGTTACGGTGAGTTTGTAGTAGGACCTACTGACTATATGAAATGTTATTTCAGACAACACATTAGATTGAGACACAAACATCCAAACATCGACACATAGTTTTAATATATTACATGCTAATGGGACAAGCATATGTCCCACCTCATGTGTTAAGTGGTAACCATCACATATAACAAAGCATTGCAAAGTCACGCACGATAGAAACATGCCCTAAGATACACTGCCCAGCGTCCTTCAACTTGAGACTTATCATCTGTATGCCTCAAGTTGATGAACAGCATACAGATATTAAGCTTTATGTGTCTTTAATTTCACCGGCAACCACTCTCTTCGAACCGAAACATAGCAACGCTGCTTGGCGGTAGAAAAAGGCGTGGTGGTAGTACTTCCGGTACGAGCCCTTCACAAAGAGCTCTACTACTCTATAGCTATATTATATTGTATTTATATACTATGTAGGATAGAAAAGTAAGTCAGATTGAACATATAATTATTAGGTTATTAGATCAATGAAAGACATAAGTTTAATATATACGAATAATATTTAATAGAGTTCCTTCAGGAAGGTGTGTGCTCTATTGAACTACGCGCTACAGACTATATAACAATTAGGAGCTGCTTATTCAAGTAGTATATACATTTTTGTTATTCCAACAATAATCGTCAGTAAAATGGGTTCAAATGCATTATATCAAGCTCTGAATTCAGAAAAAGCTACTGTCTTAATTTTGTGAACTAAGCTTTGCCATGTGTAAACCCGCGGAGAGAATTATTTGTTCATCGACAAATAAATAAATATAATTAAATATTGGTGGACTTTGCACACAGAACTACGAGTATCTAGCCCCAAACTAAGCCAAAGTGGTTTATACGGGAATATTGGTATTCAATAAAACTTCACGAATCGAGATACAGAATGGAGTGGTTTATTATTGATGTGGGTATTTTGTACATCGCATCAGATCGCATCTTGCCGAGCTACCCACAGTATGCGAACAGTGGGAACACTACAATCCTCCACCGTTAATTATGACTAAATTTAAACATAAAGAAAAGGCTTACCAACTAACATATTTTTGAGCAAGGTATCTAAGTAGGTAAGTACATCAACTTCTACTTACTTACATATAATTAAACACAAAAAAAAAATGCTTAACATAATATTCTATCTGTTATCTTACTGAAATACATTTAAATCGGAAAGAGGTCCTATCTTGCTATTAATCGATTTCTAGTCCAAACCTAACTACCGGTTTACGTAACCGCTTCTCCGATTGCTTATTATTTAGATTAGGCAAGTTTGTTTCGGTACAGGGAGGTTCCATGAATGGTATCGGTTTTGAGACACTGTCTTCGGCCGATAGGGTATGTTCAGACCCTGGACCATTTCCTCTCTCTTTCTCTCCTACCAAGACAGATGGTTTGGTTGCGACACTTAGCGGTTCGAACGCCGTTGACGGCTCTAGGCCGGCTTCACCGCCAATGCTGGCACCTGAGTCGCTGGGAAACACACATGAGCTCCTCCGCTTTAACTGATCGATATGTCTATGCGCTGCCGATCCATCGCGAGTTTTGACTGAGTAATCATTCCTACCTAATTTCTCAATGACTTGCCCATCTGACCACTTGGTATTATCATTAAATTTCCTATACCACACAGGATCACCTGGATTTAAACTCCGGGATTTTTTTGAGTTTTCGCATGTAACTAATTCTTTATTCCGCAGTTTACGTCCGTGATCCGGCTTAATCACGTCTAAGCGCGTTCTCAACCGCCTACCCTGTAACAGTCGAGCAGGACTTTCGCCTGTTGTACAATGCGGAGTGTTATGGTAGATCAACAAGTACCTCTGAATCGCAAGCTCCGGATCGATTCCTTCGCGGCGAGCTTTTTTTATAATGTTCTTAACAATTTTTACAGCGTTCTCAGCCGCTCCGTTGGATGCGGGATGGTACGGAGCAGAGAACATCTGATACACGCCATTATTTGTCAAAAAATCTTTAAATTGTTTACTAGTGAACGGAGGCCCGTTATCTGATACGACCTGTTTAGGTATGCCAAAACGTGACCACGACTCGCGCAACTTAGCTATCGTCATCTCAGCTGTAGTCCGCGTCATTTTAAAAGCCTCAATCCACTTCGACCTAGCATCGATTGAGACCAGGTAAGTTTGACCCTCAATGGGTCCTAAAAAGTCAAGATGTATCCTTTCATACGGCGAGTGAGGCCACCTCCAGGGCGCGGGCGGCGCGGAGGGCGGCGCGGGTGCCACCGCAGCGCACGTGACGCACGCGCGGCACGCTGCTTCCACCGCCTCGTCCAAGCCGGGCCACCACACGTAACTGCGCGCGTATGCTTTAGTCTTCACAATACCCATGTGGGGTTCGTGTAGTTCCCGCAAAACTGACTGCCTACATGATTCCGGAACAACAAGCCTATGGCCCCACATGACACACCCGATCTCAATGTATAGCTCGTCTTTCCTCGAAAAGTATGGGTCGAGCTGCTTTACGTCGACCGCTTTAGGCCATCCGTTTTCGACATAGTTAAACACGCGACTCAGTAAAGGATCTCGAGTCGTTTCTCGCCTTATAACTTCACCATCAAGAAGCATTGCGTTAGTAGCGAAATGTAAATAAGTCTGCTCCGGTAGCTCCTCCGCACACTTCTCGCTGACCGGCAATCGTGACAGAATGTCTGCGCCATTATCATACGTACCTACGTATTCTATGTCAAAGGTGTACGCAGCGAGTATCAACGCCCAGCGCTGCATGCGGCTCGCAGCCATAGTAGGTATGTTTTTGTTTGGTCCGAAAATGCTAACCAGAGGTTTATGGTCCGTTATTAACCTAAACCGCCTACCCAATAGATATTGATGAAACTTCTTAACACAATAAACGATAGCTAGCGCTTCACGGTGTATTTGAGCGTAACCTTGTTCCGCCTTAGTGAGTTTCCTGGACACGTAAGCAACAGCGCGCTCCTCGCCGCCCGCGCCGCGGTCCCGCTGAGATAGCACGCCGCCGATGCCTACAGCACTAGCGTCACACGTGAGCACCAGCTCACGAGCCGGGTCGTAGTGCGCCAGCACATCACTACTCATGAGCAGTTGCTTCACGCGCTCGAATACCCGCTGGTGCTGGCTGCTCCATTGCCACCGCGAGCCTTTGCGAAGTAAGTCGTGCAACGGGTGCAGCATACCGCTGATATTCTGTACAAATCGAGCGTAAAAATTAACCATTCCTAAAAACGACCTAAGCTCGGGTATTCCCTCCGGACTTGGCATGTCCTTAATGGCACGAAGTTTTTCTGGATCTGGTCGGATTCCGTTTTTATCTACAATGTAACCCAAATACTTGACTTCCTTGGCTAAAAACGAGCACTTTTCAAGCTTTATTTTCAGTCCTACTGAGCTTAACTTCTTTAAAAGTGTTTCTAGCGATTTTAGATGCGACGGCCTATCTGGTGCTGTTATTATTAAATCATCAGCGAAGCACTGAACATTTGGAATACTATCGACAATACTGCTTACAATTCTTTGAAATATTCCACTGCTGGAAGCTAAGCCATATACAAGACGATTATACATAAATAAACCTCTATGAGTATTGATGACACAGTATTTTTTAGACTCTTCCGATAGACAAATCTGATTGTAAGCTTGAGACAAATCGATCTTAGTAAACTCTTCCCCCCCAGCTAAATTCGCGAGCAAGTCATCGATCTTCGGCAGCGGATACCTATCGATCATAAGTACGGGATTGAGCGTTACCTTAAAATCGGCACATATGCGTAGCCCACCGTCACTCTTGTTGACCAGCACCAGCGGCGTCGCCCAGTCCGAGCAATCGACGGGTTCAATGACCCCGCTGCGCAACATTGCGTCGAGCTCGGCGTCGACGCGCTCACGCAACGCATACGGCACCGGCCTCGCGCGGTGGTACACCGGCGCTGCGCCCTCCCGGACCCTCAGCGTGGCGCACCCTCCCGTGTACCGGCCCAAACCGCCGCTCCAAACTTCCTTATATCTGTCGAACATTTCATCCACAACATGTTTAACCGGTTGCAATTTAAAATTACATGATACATTTGGGTAACGCAAAATGGGTATCTGAATACCTAACTCCGCGAGCCACTGCCTACCTATCAACGATGTGACGCCTGTATCGATAACAAAAAGTTCTAGCTCCTTTTTACATCCATTATATTCTACACATGTTGTCATACATCCTAATGGTCTGACTTTGGATTTACCATCATAGAAGAGGAACACATACTTCGATTTTTCTAACTTCATACCACTGAATAAAGTGTCATATGTTTTTTTGCTAATACATGAGCCCGGTGTTCCCGTATCTACTTCCATTTTTAAATTACGCCCATTCACCAGCAAATCGAGACTCACCGGTGTGTAGTGTCCTAATGACATTTGGAACATCGGTTCCTCGGCCTCTGCCTCCGAGGCTGAGTCTTCGCTGCTGTTGCCTGCCGGCCGCACAAAGTGGTGCGCCTCTCGATAGCGTCCGTCGCTGCTGCTGCCGCCGCCACTGCCACCGCCGCGCTGTGCCTCCGCGCCTTTACCGCCGCCGTACGTTTTAGAAACGTCTTTGTAAGGGCACACCCGCCGCAGATGACCTTTGTTTCTGCAGTTGCTGCATACGTAGTTTTTGAACCTGCATCCATCCGTAGGATGCTGCCCGCCACACGCCTTACAGGCATCCGCTCGTCCCGCCGATGGGGCCGCTCCGGTGCCCCTTGCCGAGCTGCCATACCGCGCGCCGCGCGTATTTCTTGCCCTGATCGCATGCACTGCGCTCACACCCACCCCACTGCTAGATGCCGCCGATGAGTCCACGGCTGCTGCATCTCTTTCCGCAGCCTCCAGGGCCGTTGCCAAAGATAGCGCTTTTGCATAGGTTAGATCGGGCTCCGAGAACAACCTCTGCCGTATCAAGTCGCTATTAACTCCACACACAAACTGGTCACGCAAATTATCCGTCAAAGTTTCTTTGAATTCGCAATCTTTTGCTAACTTTTTCAACATTGCCAAATACTGGACGATGCTCTCGTCAGCTGCCTGTCTTCTTTGTCGAAATCTGTACCGTTCCGCCATAATGGATGGTTTTGGTTGCAAATGGTCTCGCACAAGTTTTACCAGCTCATCGTAGGTGAGATCAGTGGGCTTTTTTGGATTTGCCAGATTCACCATTAACTCAAATACGTCCTCACCAACCAATGCAATCAATGTCGGCAACTTGAGTTCATCCTTGATGGCATTTGCACGAAAATACATGTCGACACGTCCACAGTACAACGTCCAGTTCCCCGTATTTATGTCAAATTCATTTATTTTTCCAACACCCATTATTGCAGATCACTCCTGGGCTCTTGTTAAGGTAATATAGCACGCACAATTGATTTACCGAAGTCGCCAATGGTTTATACGGGAATATTGGTATTCAATAAAACTTCACGAATCGAGATACAGAATGGAGTGGTTTATTATTGATGTGGGTATTTTGTACATCGCATCAGATCGCATCTTGCCGAGCTACCCACAGTATGCGAACAGTGGGAACACTACAATTACACTTTTAATTGTGAACCAGATGGCTGATATAATACATAATATACTTTTTGTAAAAACATACTTATAATATTATATAACACCCAGACAGAGAACAAACATCAATGTTCATCACACAAATGTTTGTTCTCGGTGGGGATCGAACCCACGGCCTACGGCGCAGAAGGCAGAGCTACTACCAACTGAGCTGTGAAGGCTGTAATAAAATAAAATTACCGAAAAAAAAGTTTATAGATCTCGAAAAAGTTTAGTAGATCTCCAGAGACAACAACACATGTCAGCCCATCTGCGTTGTGTGTGTTAAGCTCCGTACTCACATTCGGTATTACTCGATCGAGCTATCATGTCGAGTAAAAACCATGGCATGGGCTTTCGTCCACACATTCAGCATTAATCTATCGAGTGACGCGCACCGTTCAGTATTAACCGAACCGTTCGAGCCAAAACATGTCTGTTCAACAAAGGAGAGGGTGGCTACATTCAGCAAGTCTCGCAGTTCTTAATTATAAAAAAAATAAAGAAAATGAATAAAAGGGGGTACTGGGTTAAAGATTGGTTAGGTTGTAAATAATTCTTTGGAATAAACTCAGTAAATCCATTTTTTCACGACGATCAACAACGGCGGACAGACGCTCGACTCGCGTTACTCGCGGCCTCGTACACACGCTTGAGTCAAGCTCGACGGCTCGCTTCGAGTAGAAATTACGAAGAAATTACTTTTATTTATTTCCATCGAGCCGGCTCGATGAGAGCCTTCGAGCTGTGAGTTTTGCGGTCCACACGTTAATATTTACTCGTTTCGGAGTAAAACTATCGAGTAATACCGAATGTGAGTACGGAGCTTTAGAGGTCAACTTATAGAAGCTAGTTTTGTTGAAAACTGTTTTCAAGACAACGGCTTAAATTGACAGTTCAATTCTCGAGCTGCTCCCTTGGGTTCCACTACCCTATGTCAATACTGTCGGGCAATTTCAATTTAATTATTCACTGCTCAATTATTGTAAACAGAATTTCTTAGGCTATGTTAGTTTTAGCACAGAATGTGTAATAGTACTACGTGGTATCGTTAGTTAAGGAGTAACAATGAGAATTTATTAGATTAGATTTATTTATTACCAACGTACATACATCAGTTATATAAGGTGTTAAAATACTAGTGCCGAAAACTTCCGGGGGCTAAAGTTCACTACTTACCTGGCTAAAATGTATGAAACAGCTGTTTTTTTTTTCGCGTTCACTGTGTTGGTTCCTTAGAAAAAGTTATTTATATTGATGAGTACTTTAGCCCCCTGAAGTTTTCGGGACTTAACTAATGAATAACAAAGCATTACGAGGTAATGCTTTGTTATAGGTGATGGTTACCACTTAACATCAGGTGGGCCTTCGGCTTGTTCCATCAGCTGGTTGTAAAAAAAAAGCTATTACAGCTTAGTTTCCATAGTTTATTAGCTAGTAAATGTTAATGCTTAGCGTAAATAAGTCTATAGCATTAAATTTGTTCGCCACCTTCTAAAAGAGCTTCAAAGCACTTTTAAAAAGCTGTTTGTTAGTTTAAATTAAACTTTCCACCGCATTTTCACACGGTTCAAAATACCAATTTAACACTTGACGTAGGTAATTAGCATAATTTGAAAAGTTTCAGTCGACAACCCTATTCGGACGTGTAGCCATTATTATTTCACGTGGCGTCTGCCGAGCCCTGAGCCGGCCTTGACACAGCATAAACAATATCACTTTAGTACACGTTTCACTAAAATTTTTTTGACATTTGTGTGTCACCAATTTATTCAATACTTTCTGTAGTGAGTTCAGCCATCATGGACTTACCGATTTTGATGTCGACTAAATAGTAAATAAAAATAGGTTTGTCATGATTTCCGTACGTCTGGTGGTCCAATGGTAGAACGAGGATGAGGGAACCAAGTTGTAGAGTTCTGTTGCACACTCTCCTGGTCATGTCTGGGTGTTATTTCATATTATAAGTATGTATTTACAAAAAAAAAGTATATAATTATTATATCAGCTATCTGGTTTCCATATTACAAGCTTTGTCTTGTTTAGGGCTAGATAGTGCTGTGTGTAAAATATACCAATATTTTATTTTATTTAAGTAGCGACGATGTTTTTTTTATTATAATTTTTATAGTTAAAGCTAATGTCCAAATAAGTAACTCGTCAAAATAAAAAATCTAAATCAATTTAATTAGTTTAATTCATTGATCTGTTATGAACAAGCAAGGCAGCTTAATTCGACGTAGTAAAGCTCAATTTACATTGAAAACGGTTTCAGAGTGAAACAGACCGCTCGGCCTTCGCCCATTCTGAATAATAACTCACTCGCTGAATTTATCACTCTAGGGTTGTCACACGTGAGTGCAAAAGATCGTCGTTATTGGCTCTTGGCACTTGTTGAAACCTGGTTAAAACAGTTTTAGTCGTGTCACTAGTTTTTTCGAAACAGTGTAGTGAACGGATTTTAAAGGCGTATCAAAAAGGCATCTTTTGATCATGTTTTGACACATGTTTGAGAACTTTTTAGGTTTTACGACAGGCCGGTTTCTTCGCGATATTTTCTTTCACCGTTTGAGAGTACAGTCAGCGTTAAAAGTAACTGATCAAAAACTTTCTTCCAAAAGTACTGACTCTTTTTAATTTCACAATAACCTGGCTTTCATATTTTTAATAGTTAGAAATTTTCAAAATAGGTTCAAACACCAAAAATAACACATTTTACATATAAATATATTTATTGATCTTGAGTACTGAGAAGACATACGAGTAGTGTATAGCCTAATGTGTATCCGTTTGTACGTGGTACTAAAATGAGGGGATACTTAAATGGTTACTAGAATTTGAAGGTTTTTTATTACTGCATTGTATAAAACTAGCCGAGCAAAACACATAAAGGAATTTATTATAGACATGCTCGAGCTTGAGAATCAAACCCACAACCTAGAGCACAGAAGACAGAGCTTTTCGCACCATCACAAACCTCAGTGATTTTAGATGCTATTATACTAATTGATGTATGTAGATTTTTAAGTGCTTTTAAGTTAAAAGAAAAGAAGTAACCAACTTAGCTGTGAGGCCAGTTATTTTTGTTAGATTTAGGTCTGATTTCACCATGCTGTCTTATGGCCGGTTTCTATAAGCCCGATAAAAACTAATCGGATGTCAAGTCACTCGCCATTTCAGCTATTACATCGAATTAGATAGAGATAGCAAGTAACTTGACATGCGATAAGTTTTGATCGGACTTTCAGAAACCGGCCGCAAGATTAACAAAGGATCAAAGGGCCGCTGTATAAGCCATATTACCATTAAAAAAAGCTGTTATATTGTACAATATAATATAAGTGTGCTTAAATGAAAAAAAAAATATCTTATCTTATCTTATCGTTCAATATGTCAAAATGTACGCGTTTGACATCTAAGGTTTGATTTAACGGCCTGTTAATCCTTTTTTAGTAACTAAGAGAGCATGGTGAAATCAGCTCTTATTGTTTGTGTCAGCCCTGGACTGTATGCCGTATCAAGTTGGTCTGCCTAAATAATAAATGCTACTATTTGGCCTTACGCAATACCATCAAACAGCTCTCCCGCCAGCAAACTTTAGGGTACGATAATGATAAAATAACAATAAATATTTATAATCAAGTTGCCCTGCCTTCTGATCTTAGGGTCTGATATAGATACAATACAAAAAGTCTATTGTCAAAAAATTTACTATACAAGGTGTAAAAGTTACCTGGCTAAAATGTATAGTCAAAGTCAAAGTCAAAGTCAAAATGTATTTATTCAATAAAATCACAAGGATCACTTTGAAACGTCTTAAAGCTAGGTGACTCTAGGTGCCAGTTCCACGCGACCAAAGCCTAGAAGAACAGGCAACAAACTTACGGCTTGGTTCCTACCGTTCTTTTGTATGAAAAAGTTATTCATATTGATGGGTACTTTAGCCTCCTGAAGTTTTCGGGAGTGGTATTTTAACACCCTGTATACGCAGACATGTACAATAGGTACATTTTTAAATTACGAGTTGACAATTTGAGCAGGCTCAGCACTAATTCTACGCATCATATTTTTTTTTTTGTTTTTTTTTATAACATCGTGCTGATGGAACAAGCAGATGGCCCACCTGATGTTAAGTGGTAACCTTCACCTATAACAAAGCATTGCCTCGTAAGTCACGCACAATAGGAACGTGCTCTACGATGCACTGCCCTGCGTCCATCAACTTTAGGCACACTCTTGCAGTGAAATGATACGCAGGCTGCTCTTATTCTTCACAGCTCAGTTGGTAGTAGCTCTGCCTTCTGCGCCGTAGGCCGTGGGTTCGATCGCCACCGAGAACAAACATTTGTGTGATGAACATAGATGTTTGTTCTCTGAATGGATGCCATTCCACATGGCGTCCACTTAGATGTGTGATGAACATCGATGTTTGTTCTCGCGGTTGTCATATTAAATTAATAGTATGTATTTATAAAAAAGGGTAGTTGTATTGTATAAGTTCGGTGGTAACCATAGTAAAAGATTTGCTTAGTTTGGGGCTGGATGGCGTTGTGTTAAATGTCCGGCAATATTTAATATTAATTGGGATAACTTAGGACTATCATTATTTTTCCTACTGGTATTAATAATTAACATTTCTTTTAAATAATTGTGAAGTAATGTAACGTTCGCTCTCGAATTTTTATTCTGCCTAATTAATGATGTCCTTTTCATTTTCCTGTTCCTAACAATTTTTGAATTAATTTTGATTTGATTTGAAGCTTATTTTTATATCTTTATGTATTTTTATGTTAACTAATGGAATTCCCTTAATATTGTTCACTGTGTGTTATTTCTTACTTAGAACTTTTTCTGTCGCCAAGCAGCGTTACTGTTTCGGTTTGAAGGGTTAGCCGGTGAAACTACACACATGAGGCTTAACATCAGATGCTGCAAATTTATGGACGCAGGGCATTGCATCGTAGGGCATGTGCTTGCATATTGTGCTTGACTTGCGAGGCAATGCTTTGTTATAGGTGATGGTATTAACATCAAGGGCATTATTCTCTATTGCCAATGCAATCGCGTTACACAGATACGACTAGACAGCGGCGGGAAATCGGACAAAACCGTATTCCCTATGACTTAGTTGTCATTCCTAGTTGTCATTCTTAGTTCATTTTTTGGTTTATGAATCGCGTTTGCGTTTAGACCACGTTGTGACGTCACACGGTTATGGCACGGAATCTCCTATGTCATAGAGAATAATTCCCCAGGTGAGGCATTTGCTTGTGCCATCACGCACACGATACACGTTCATACCGTGCACCTACGATGGACTACCCTGCGTTCATTTACCAGCCTCTATCTACGCCTATAATAAATATGTGTGATTTTATGTATGTGCTCGTAGGTAGGCGCCTTTGCATATTCGCAGTATGTAGCCCAAAAAAATCTAAGGCTCACGGGAACTTGAACTCTACGGGGAAGAGTTTGAGACTAAAATATATGAACACGGTTTTAAATATTCAAGAAATAATAATTAATTTTCTTTACAAACCAGAACAGACATCAAAGAACCGCAGAGTCATCGAATCAAGTGTTTCTGATGGTTTCTATCCCTTTGTTCGCGAGATTAATGCTCTTTGAACCCTTCGCTCGAATTAGTGCGGAAATTCCGTGTAATCTAGTGACAACCCCCTCTCCCCCCTCTCCTCTTCCCCCCGGACCTCGTTACCGAGTAAACGTGTCTAGTGATCCCATTATTACTACTTTTAATCAATTTATAAGAGGATAATTTATAAAAAACCTCAACACAAAAATAGGAGTTCAGAAAGTCTAAAGAGGTTTACCCAATTCCTGCATACGTACGGACTCATACCTACAAGACTCCAAGCGAACGACGCAGCGAGCTACGCACACATCAACACTTCGTCATCGCGACAGAGAAAACAAGTTTTATTGCAGCACACATCGATCAAGCTACAATCTTAATACTTCATACTCAACGCACACAGGTACGCCGCGCACACTCATCTATACACCGGCTTACCTCTAATGCTTACTGCTTGCCTGGTACCTACATAAGGGAAGCCACGGCTACCAGTCTGCTGCACATTTTGTTGCTGTGATATTTCTCTGCTAGTGTTGTGACAGTACTGCGATTTTTAAGCTATGCCACTAAATCGTACGCCACCTAAATCAGATTCACCGTCAACGGCTGTTTTTAAAACGCCTTTGCAACACTACGCATCTGATCCCAACATAGCTCAATCACCGCTACAAGAACAGGAAGTGGGTACAGCTTTGTCCTTTACGAACATAGCAAATCGGAACCGTATCAATAAACGTAAGCGTGAGGACACTGATGATATTACTAAAGCGGAAATCCTAGAATTGTTTAGCACACTAAAACAAGATCAAGATGCAAAATTTTCGGCTATCTTGAGCTCTATCAACGATTTGAAAGTTTCAATGGATTGCATGTCTCATAAGCATGACGAAGTACTAGTAAGACTTAACTTTCTAGAAGAGGAAAGAAAAAACTACAACACAAACATAAAGGCTTTGGAGGATAAACTTGAAAATCTAGAGCGTTATTCTAAGGCAACTAGCATTGAACTTAGAAACGTCCCGCTGACCGATAAGGAGACTAAAGAAGACCTAAAAAACATAGTTCACAAAGTAGCGGATGCCCTTAGTGTTCCTATTGAAAGCTTTGAATTTAAGGACGTCTATCGTGTCAACACCAAAGCTAAACCAATCATTGCCGACTTCACTACCGTATTCCTAAGGGACAAGTTCTTGAGCTCCTTCAAGCAGTATAACAGGGAGCACCCAACGGAGAGACTGAGTACTGAAGGTCTAGGGATAGAAGGAACAACCAAACCGATCTACATCTCGGTCAACCAAACACAAAGGGATAGGAAACTATACTACCTAGCTCGTGAATTCACTAAAGCCAGTGACTACGCATATTGCTGGCTCTCGTTTGGAAGGATATTTGTCCGCAAATCCGAAGGCTCCCCACCAATTCGCATCACCAGCGAAGGCGACCTCGAAAAATTGAAAACTAATTAAGCCATTAAAATTATGTTAGGTACGATAGTTTTGTATGTTTTTAACTATTAACCATATTAACGTTCGTTGTAGTATATATAACAGTATATCAGTTTAAATAAAAAAAAAAAAAAAAAAAAAACAAACAATTAATCTCCATAAACTACTAGAACAGAATTTTACATCGCCTTTTATTATACATTTTATATACATCTTATAAACTTATACTATCTATTGTACACCTAACTATATTAGAGGTATATTATACAACTTTTTTAATATTTTTTTTATATTCCAAAATTTGGTGACCATAATCAAACCAATAATGACGGAAGTTATAGACTTACTTCCTGACATTGACGCTAACGTTACGCATGCGGGTAGTGCAGTGCTTATAGAAAACCCAGACCAATGTAAAAGATATATTCAAAATAGTCACAAGTCTCTTACAATTATAACACAAAACATAAGGAGCCTTAGTCATAACATGAATGATTTCGAAATACTTTTAGCACAATTGAGTATAGACGTAGAAATAATTGTTCTAACGGAGTGTTGGTTGACTGAAAGTGCTTCTCTACCGTCAATTCCCGAATACACATCATTTAAAACCACAAAACATATAAACCAAAATAGTGGTGTGGTGGTTTATATCAAGAATAGTCTAAAACAAACCAGGGTAACCGAACCCCAGATTGATGATGCTAACTGCATACTCGTGGAAATAGGAAACCATACAGCTATCGTTGGTATCTACAGGCCACCGTCCAATTACTGCGTAGAAAAATTTCAGTATACACTAGACAAGCTATTGACAGACCTTAAAAAAACTCAAAACATTATACTAGTTGGCGATATTAATATAGACATCAAGGACGGAAACGTGGACAACAGGTCATCTGATTATCTTAGCCTACTAGCTGCACATGCCATGCTACCGACTCACCTCCTTCCAACGAGACTAACTAATTGTCTGGACCACTGTTTTACAAAAACCAGAAATGTGACTTTGACTATAGTATGTGAATCAACGGTTACAGACCACTACACTGTTATTACAAACTTTGCCAACAAATCTTTAAATTATATACCTGACAAATCGACTAAGGTTACTAAAACAGATTATAAAGCATTACTATCTGAACTCGCTGATATTGACTGGGTTAAAGAACTATCAAACTGCAAAGACGTAAATCTAGCAACTGCTAATTTTCTGAAGATTTTTTCAGATGTGTACAATAAGCACACTAAGTCCAAATACATATCTGGGAGAAAACGCAGTCTCAAGCCATGGGTTACACCCGGGCTATTGCGTTGCATTAGGTTTCGAGATAAATTACACCAAAAATCAAAAAAGACTCCTGATAATGTAATATTACATACATCATATATACGCTACAGAAATCACTGTAATAAAATCTTAAAAAACTTAAAGAAAACATATGAAAGAAAACTTATACAAGAAAACAAGAATAACATAAAAAAGACATGGCAAACAATAAAAACAATCTGTTACCTAAATAAAAAGACTCAATCACCCTCCGAACTACTACAAAATTCAACCACAGTAGCAGACATTAATAGACACTTTGCTAATGTCGGCAAAAACTTAGCCAGTAACATCCTGAATAAATTAAAAGTTAGCGAAAATGACCTTGTGAATTCGTACAAGTCTGAAGATAGACCCCTAAATTCATGTGTATTACTACCAACGGATACGAATGAAATCAAAAAGATAATTACGTCATTGCGTAGCACAACATCTTCTGGATGGGATGGTTTACCGTCACTACTATATAAAAAAGCGGCTGATGTTATATCAGAACCAATAGCTTACCTTTGCAATACATCAATGACAAGCGGGGTGTTCCCGGATGTACTGAAAAAGTCAATTGTTATTCCTATTTACAAGGCTGGGAACAGAGACAGTACACATAACTATAGACCAATTTCTCTCTTACCCACACTTTCTAAGATTTTAGAAAAAGTGATTAACACTAGAGTACTACAGTTTCTAGAAAAATACAATCTGCTTTCAGTCAATCAATTTGGGTTCAGGTTCAATAAATCTACTTCAGGAGCCGTAGAAAATCTAGTTACTCATGTAGTCAGCAATATGGACAAAAAAGAAAAATGTGTCGGTGTATTCTTGGATCTAGCAAAAGCTTTTGATACTGTCTCTGTTCCCCTACTGCTTACGAAGATAGAGTGTATTGGAATAAGAGGAAATTCTTTCAAACTGTTGAAAAGTTATCTCGAAAGTAGATTCCAATCAGTTAGAATAGAATCAGAGGTCAGCACTGAAGAAGCCACGACGTATGGCGTTCCACAAGGCAGCGTGCTTGGCCCTACTCTGTTTCTTATTTATATTGATACTCTATGCAAAATAGAACTTAAAAACGCCAAAATAATAACATTTGCCGATGACACAGCTATTTTATTTAACGGTAAGTCATGGAACGAAGCACAAAAGTATGCAGAGGATGGCTTGTTCAAAATTGTTAAATGGCTGGATAATAACCTTCTTACTTTAAACTTAACTAAAACGAAATATGTAACGTTTAGTATGAGGAATAATGACCAACCGAACCCTAACACATTTACTCTAAGAGCCCATTCATGCAAACGTGAAAACACAAGCTGTAACTGCTATTACATTAGTAAAACCTCTAGTATTCGATATCTTGGTTTAACAATTGACCAAAACGTTAATTGGGATGAACATATTAGAATATTGACAGGACGCACTCGTAAACTGATATACAGGGTGTAAACGCTTGTACGACATTAAATTAATACACGTGTAGTGCTACTATCTAGTATTGATTTAAAAAAAAAATTATTGAAATTCATTCATAATTAGTTTATTTTTATTTTCAAACAAACTAATCATCAGTTATAGCATAAAATTATACAGCACTCTGTATACGTACACAAACAACGAAACGTACGTTCATTCATTACTCGTCGTCGTCGGTGCCTATAAGTGCGAATATGCCGCGCACTCACGGCGCGGCGCTCAAAGGCGCCGCCGCGCCGGCCGGTAAAGCCGAAAGTCGAGCGCGCGGCAGAACACACACAAAATGTACCGCACACTAAAAATAAATAATAAATGTACCTAGGTTACCTCAAATCCGTAGGTTTTCAATATCCCCCCCGCACGTTGCACACACTGATTTAATTGACGGGGAACGTTCGCCCGTACTTTCACCAACACAGCTGTTCGACACTTGCCTTCAGTTTGTCGAAAGCACCTAGGTACAATCCGTCTGCGCAGCTCTTGCACTGTATCGACTTCTTGTGCGTACCTCTTCTTTGTAGAAGCCCCACAAAAAGAAATCTAGTGGAGTGAGGTCTGGCGATCGTGCTGGCCACTACACTTAGTTTAATAACAAAAAAACACATTCACAAGCGACAATTTCGCGGTAACTAGATCGGTAGGTACGTATTTAGTTTATTATGAAAAAAAACACACACAAAAAGCGTCTATTTCGCGGTACCTAAATCTAGCAATGCAACAAATATGCAATTTTCAAAATTAGATGGGTCAAGGTTGCTACCGAAACAATTACTAAATCATACGCGCTTCCTCAGTCAGTCGCTCTGTGGCTAGGCGTGGGCGACGCGGGGCGGGGCGCGCTTCTCTTCTCTTTCCGACACGCACGTGAAATGTATCTGTCCTGGTCACATCGTCTAGATCGCACTTTTTGATTGTTTATTCTGCTCAAACGCGTGTAAATTTGGTATTTTTCTCTTTTTTTTCTTTTGATTCATAGACATATGATTTCGTGACCCCGGAAAGTTGACCTGAACACGACTGATAATAGGTACAGGTTGTTTAGAAATGATTTATTGGAAAAGTATCGATATCTCGTTAAATATTCAGGCTTTTTTTATAAAACCAACTCCTAAAATCTAAAAATGCCATTCCGAGTACGTGTTTCAATTTAATGTCGTACAAGCATTTACACGTTGTATATATTTAAAAACCTACGACATATTGGTGACGAAAAAATTATAAAGAGCGTATATTATAGTTTATGTCAATCTATTATTGCATATGGAATAATTGCATGGGGTGGAACCGGAAAAAGTCGTATGTTGGAGTTGGAGCGTGCCCAAAGAGCAGTAATAAAAGTAATGCTTTTCAAACCGTATTTGTATCCAACTATGACGCTATACCAAGATTGCAAAACCCTAACTGTCCGGCAGCTATTTATATCAACCTTAATCGCATATCAACATAAACAACCCAGTAACTCGAACAGAAAACATAAAAGACGATATGATATTATTTACAACACACCTAAATGTAGAACCATGTTCTCACATAAGTTTTCATACTGCTTGGGACCTTTCGTCTACAACAAAATAAATAAATTTATAGATATCGCAAATTCAACAACATATACATGTAAACGGAAGGTAAATAGCTATCTGAAGCTCTTAAATTACGATGATACAGAAAAGCTAATGGCTATTGTATCATAATACATATATAAGTATATATACAGGGTTACAGGAAAAGTCGTGCTAGATCCGTTAAGGGCGTGGAGTACCCATCATTCCTGACATATTTCACTATGAAACACCCTACCCTAAACTAAACCCTTTTCGAGATATTCGACTTTTAATTTTTTTATTGAAAATTGCCGATTTTTAGGCAATTAAATTTATTTTTGGTTGTTTTGTGTATCTTATTATTATTATTATTGCATTTTTACATGTGTAATTAGATGCTTTAGGACGTCAATCATTAAAATAGTGCATAAGTTAATTGAATAGACCGTAGTAGACAAGTGAAAGTTAAGAAATAAAAAAAAAATTAGAAAGTTTATTTTTCTCTAAGGGATATCTAAAAAAAATATTATGGCAATTCTTCGGCAGATGTTTTTAAAAATATCTACGTTTCATCAGCTATCTAACGAGGTATAACAATCTAGGGTTTGTATTACATTTCGTGGAAAAAAAGTAGTTGGGACGCTCCAGGTAGCAGTTCTAACGGTCCCGCGCCTATTGTCCTTCAAGTTCAGACACACCGTGAGAGCGAGACAAGTGACGATTTATGTAGGTATGAATGAAAGAAAAAATGTGTAGAGACCGGTTAGGGCTGGGAATACAACAGGGGGTATTGTTTTGGTTGTCAGTCTGCTTTTGTGCTTCGTACATAGTAGATGTGATATCGTTTTGCTCTTTTTCTCGACTTGGCTGTGATTCTGGACTATTTCTTCTGATTTGTGAATACTATACTTGTTAACCGGACTCTGATTTGTACCTGTGATACGGAAGTGTTGAAGATGACGTCCTACACACCTGAGGAATATGCTGATATGCTTATTTGTTACGGATACTGCGATTGTGTATCTGCGCAAGCTCGCAACGAATACGTAACTCGCTACCCCGGTCGTCGAGTGCCGGATGTGGCCGTTTTTGACAGAGTTTATCGAAGACTTCGAGAATCTGGCTCTGTTTTGAGACGTAATACAGACATGGGTAGACCACGAATTGACGACGAAGAACAGGACAATGAGATAGTGCAACGCTTTCGAGCGGATCCGACTACTTCCACTAATATTGTTGCCCGTGATCTGGGACTTTCGCAATGGAGAGTGTGGTTTACAGTGCATACTGCTGGCCTATACCCATACCATTACACGCCGGTACACGTTATTGAAGAAGGAGACCCCGCGAGAAGATTGGACTTTTGCAGATTTATGCTAAATGCTGACGTAGAAGACCCAGATTTTCTAAGAAATATCTTGTGGACGGATGAGTCCAAATTTGATAAAGATGGCATAACTAACTATCACAACGCCCATTACTGGGCCCCAAAAGCACTAAGGAATCCCAATAAGAAAAGAGTGAAGGGGTCCCAACGAAGATTCAGCGTGAATGTGTGGATGGGCATTATCTCCAATCATTTGATTGGACCTTACTTTCTACCGGATAATTTAAATGGGGAAAGCTACGAAAATTTCCTGAGAGCAGACTTGAGTGATTTGCTGGATGATCTGCCACTCAACCTGATCAGGGACATGTGGTTCCAACACGATGGCTGCCCTGCCCATTTCAGGAGAAGTGTCAGAGACTGGCTGGACACAAATTATCCAAACAAATGGATAGGACGAGGTGGGCCGTTGCCATGGCCAGCAAGAAGTCCGGACCTAACCCCCATGGATTTTCATGTGTGGGGGTGCATGAAAAGTCTTGTGTACAGCGAGCCGAATCCAGTTTCGTCTGTGGAAGACCTAAGAGAAAGGATTGTGGATGCAGCAAATAAAATGAGGACCACGTTGACCACTGGAGTAGTGAAGACTGGTCTCCGTAGAAGGATGCGACAATGTATCAGAAATAGAGGCGGCCATGTTGAACATGAACTGTAGAATAAGAAAAAGTTGTGTGAAAACCTTTAATAAATGACATTTCATGCTTACCTATTGTTTTACTTTTACTTTTTAGGGCTAAGTATAAATTTTCTTCTCCACTGTCGCCTATAAAACTAATTTTTTTTCAATGCAATTGAATAAAACCCTAGATTATTATACCTCGTTAGATAGCTGATGAAACGTAGATATTTTTAAAAACATCTGCCGAAGAATTGCCATAATATTTTTTTTAGATATCCCTTAGAGAAAAATAAACTTTCTAATTTTTTTTTTATTTCTTAACTTTCACTTGTCTACTACGGTCTATTCAATTAACTTATGCACTATTTTAATGATTGACGTCCTAAAGCATCTAATTACACATGTAAAAATGCAATAATAATAATAATAAGATACACAAAACAACCAAAAATAAATTTAATTGCCTAAAAATCGGCAATTTTCAATAAAAAAATTAAAAGTCGAATATCTCGAAAAGGGTTTAGTTTAGGGTAGGGTGTTTCATAGTGAAATATGTCAGGAATGATGGGTACTCCACGCCCTTAACGGATCTAGCACGACTTTTCCTGTAACCCTGTATACTTCCTATAGAT
Organism: Chloroclysta siterata; assembly: GCA_932294275.1. Taxonomy (NCBI): domain Eukaryota; kingdom Metazoa; phylum Arthropoda; class Insecta; order Lepidoptera; family Geometridae; genus Chloroclysta; species Chloroclysta siterata. The sequence goes on along the minus strand of OW028592.1, from coordinate 23,572,380 downwards.
AAAACATCGGACCCATAAAAGCTAAAGCTATCTGTACTACAAAAGTATATACATGTAAAACTAATTTCATCTTCAATAAATAAGTAAAAAAAAAAAAAAAAAAAAAAAAAAAATTGCGGGTGATAAGGTGTATATTAAGTTTAGGCATATGTTAAATATTAATATTATGTGTAAGAAAGTGTAAAGAATCCTAAACCTATTCAACATACATCATACATCATACATCATACATCTTTACACCATTCTAGACTGTATCTTGTCAACACAGAGCCCAGTTTGGAAGAGCAACAACATCCTACCGTCATACAGTGCAAACTAGTACGGAGGGTGATACTCGACTGACCAGCGACTTTGTTTACAGACTTACCTACATTTCTACAAAAAATAAATTACTGACACGCTAATAACTAACTAATGTAACCCTACTTAGACACGCTAAGGGATGAAGAAATAGTACGGAAATGAAGTTTCGCCCGGCCCTGATCCGGCGAAACAGCCGGATATTATATAAATAGAAACAGCTTCACGACCTTGATTCCAAGCACGGTAGATATCTCTTCAAATTTATTAGTTCCAAGTACTAACTCAAGATTATTTGTGTATATCTAATGAGGGTGGTCAGAGTTACATCTTAATATTACATTCGGCACATATTCACATTTTGCAGTTGTTGGCATAATGGTGGTCTTATCTTCCCGAATACGACGATGTTTAGTATCTCTATTGTGAATTAGATGTGAAATTCCATCATATCATACGTGACAAATTGCAAGCCGTAAGTATATTTTGTTGGCAGTTGGACATTTCTCAGCAACGCTATGTATAAACTAAACAAAACTTGTACTCTCTCTCTCTTGTCGTGTCACTAGTTTCTTTCGAAACAGTGTGGTGAAAGGATTTTAAGTGCGCCTCAAGAGGCTCTTTTCGAGCACTTGACACATATTATAGAACTTTTTAGGTTCCACGACATGCCGGTTTTCTCACGATGTTTTCCTTCACCGTTTGTGAGTACTGGCATTGTGCACCTAAATTTTCTAAAAAAAAAACTAATTGGTGCACGACCGGTTTCGAACCCACGACCTTAGGATCGGAAGGCGGGGCCGCTACCACTAGACCACCAGTGCTCAACTTGCACGAAAGGAGCCTCTTCACAGGGGCGCAAAATTTCAACCGAAAGGGTTGAAATTTTACCCCCAAACACATACGACACAAACTTGTACGATGGCCACCAGATAAGTGAGGAAATACTTAATTTTTAGTAATTTTTTTTGTAAATACTTAATTTAATACAGAATTACACCCAAACACAACAAATAATTGTATTCGTCATCAACATCTTTGCCAATATGCCTTTTGATTTTGACTTGCAAATACACACACGTTTTATGTGTAGCTACGGCGTAGCACTCGTAGCGATTACTACGCCGTAGCGCAATTGAATTTTACCTTACGTGTGAGAAGCGTGCGCTTGAAGTCATTTCGTTTGTGCTTGTTTTATTACTTTTCTGTCAATAAAGGCCAGAGTTGTAAAGCTGTGCTTAAAATTTTCGTCCTGAATGTTCAATACTCAATACTCAATATATTTATTGCTTACACATGGTTTGGTTAGGTACAAACATAGTTGTTGGGTGTTAGTAAGTATCACATGGACCCTGCATAGGGTATGGCAACATGGAGGCAGGCCGAGGTTTTCAATTTACTAGTAGGTTCATAGGTATATATTAATAAATAAAAATATAGGGTCATCAAATATAGGGTATAAAAATATAAAGGTCTTGCTTAATAAATACCTTTTAAGTTATTTAGGTAGGTCTATTTAATCGTTGTAGGCATATAAAAAATATATATATAGTCATGTAGGTATTGGGTATTTATGTCAAATTTTGTTTATTAATTTAAAATGAGAAATTGAAAATATTAAGGTCAAATTGTGATAATGTCAAGTATTAAAATTAAAAATGTCAAAGTTAAGGTAAGTTTAAATATTAGGTTATAATAAATTTAAAATAAGTTACTTAAATTATTTTTAATGTCAATGCTTTATTTGATTATTCTAAATATTCATTTATACTGTAATAGGTTTTATTGATTAGAAATGTCTTTAGTGTTTTTATAAATAGGCAATCTTTTTCTATATTTTTTATTTCAGTCGGAAGTTTATTATAAATTTTTATTGACATTATATACGGACCGTCGCTATGCATTTTTAGTTGAGATCGCGGTTTTATTATTTTATTTCTTCCTGGTCTTATTGCGTATCTGCGAGGCAGGTCATCTAACTTATTGTATAAATGGGGATACTTTCTAACAAATTTGCATATTTCAAGAATGTATATACTGGGTAAGGTTAAAATTTTCAAGTTTTTGAAGTGTGGCTTGCACGTTTCTCGTCTTCTTATATTTACTAGTATACGGATACACTTTTTTTGTAGAACAAATAAGTCTTGCACATCTGTACTATTGCCCCATAGTATAATTGATAGAGAGAAGTGTGAGAACATATTTGCATAGTAGGCTGATAACGCGGTAGGAAGGTTAGTTGTTGTTTTCAATTCACGCAAGGCATACGTGAAGCTTGATATTTTTGACTTAAGTTTTTGGATGTGGTGTTTAAAATTTAGGTGTGTATCAATAGTGATTCCAAGTAGTGAGAAAGTTTCAACTTGTTCTAGGGGGATGTTGTTAAAAGTTGCTTGTACGCTGAGAGCCGGTTTTTGATGAGGTCTGAATTCCATAACCTTTGTTTTGGTATAATTTATTTCTAAACTATGGTTCGACATCCAGTTTGCGACATCGGCAAGGGTACTTTGTATTTTTTCAACTGCGTTACCGGTGCGACTACATGGCATTATAAAAGAGATGTCGTCGGCGAAGAGAACACATTGTGTGTTTACTTGTTTTGGTAAGTCATTTATGTAAATCAGGAACAATAGGCATCCGAGGACACTGCCCTGTGGTATTGAGCTGGTCACGTGATGGGCATCTGACCTTATATTTTGTATGTACCCAGTTACCATGTTTTCATGGAAATAAAGTTTTTTTACTTACTGATGAAACAAGGAGCTGGCTCACCTGATATTATATAATAAGTAGTGGTTTGCCCTGAACTTACATCGTGCGATGACATCGCGATCTCAATTTTACCATAACTACGATGTTTTCTAATTTTGCTATATCCGTCGTATATGAGAAACTATCCTTTAGACATTTATGGTTGTGCAATTTAAACATTGGCCGCACATCTAATTGGACATACCTTTGGACATTCGTCTTTTTTTTTTGACATTAGTCGTGCGAAGGAAACATCGGGATATCAATAGAACTATCCGCTCAACATAAGATGGCCCTTAATTGTTCCGTCACCTTTAATTACCTACACACAAGAAACATAACTTATCATTAAGCAATTAAAGTTTCGTAAACCTCAAGTCCGAGTAAATTTTTCTTTTTATGGTATTTGATTTTTAGAAAGGCCGATAGGGGCGTATCGGACTTAAGTTACGTATTCTTACACAACATTTAGAGTATTTAAAGAATAGTAGAGCACATTGTGGAGGGCTCGTCCGGGGAAGTACTACCACCACGCCTTTTTCTGCCGCCAAGCAGCAACGCTGTGTTTCGGTTTTTAGAGTGTGGTTTCCGGTGTAATTACAGGCACATGAGGCTTAACATCTGTATGCCTCAAGTTGATGAACGCAGGGCAGTGCATCGTAGGTCACGTTCCTATCGTGCGTGACTTACGAGGCAATGCTTTATTATAGGTGATGGTTCCCACTTAACATCAGGTGGGCCATCTGCTTGTTCCATCAGCTAGTTGTAAAAAAAAACATTTGCAATTTCCCACCTCGTCGAAAGAACCGCCAAGTTTTGCCTAAGAAATGTAAGAATATTGGTAAAGTGAAGAAATGTTGAAGAGAGTTTGAAATGTATTCGAGTTTTCTCGTCAAATGAAATTACTTAGCGCGAACTCCGCGGCAAATGGTTGGAAAGAAAGTGAGGAGAATTCGTTACTAGTGATGCTCTGCATTTGTCGATCTGGAAAATGGGATATCAATCCCAGTCTTGTTTTTAGTCCCTTATTCATATTCCCCGCCATTCAATAGCGGTTCCATAGAGGTATACTTATCACTGTCATTTTCATCATTACCATTATATTCATGATGAAGTTTACTGCTGGAAATAGGCCACCCGTAAACATTTCTAGGAAGAATGATTCTGAGCCCTCTTCGTCCACCGACTTATCGATGTTATCGGTACATGGGCATACGTCCCGCGCTTTATATTCTAGTTCGTGGTCACTAGTCGAGAACCTTTACCCAACGATTGTTACTTTTATATTATCAAAAATATTTTTTAATTACAAAAAATAAAAAATAAATATTTTGATCCAAACCAGTTTTCTTACCAAACAAATTGTTTAACTAGTAGTTTGACAAGAGAGTCTTAATCAAATCAACCCAGGGACCAAGACCATGTCTCAGCTTAAAGTAGACACGTCACTATCCATGTTAAAACTTTCGCCGGATATTCGCGGTAGATATAGCGAATTATTATTTATATATTGGAGACGAGCTTGATACGTTTTATATTGAACTTTATAATTTTTGTAAGAAAAAATTAGTTAATTTATTTGTTACTATCTGCTGCCCGCGGCTTCACTCGCCTCATAGGAATTCACTGTATTGGCTTCGTAATTTTACGGCATAATTTTAGCCAAGGTTATTTATTATATATTAATTCAAAGTTTCATTCCGATCAGTTCAGTGTGGACGTATTTTAACGACGACACAAACATCCCAACATCTAATTTATAAAACCATCAACTATAACAAAGCATTGTCCTCGCAAGTCACGCACGAAAAAAACGTGCCTTACGGTGCACTGCCTTGCATCCATCAACTTGAGGCAGCTAGTTATATTTTAAACGAATTATTCCGTTCCCTTCCAAACAAAAAAACACGGGATATACAAATATCCAACTACCTCGATCATCAAATAGAACAATGTTATGCCTCTTTAAACGGAACCCAAAAGTCCTAAATAAACCTACCTACAAATGTAAGCCTGAACAACATGCATTCGCAAATATATCGGGAGCTATTTGCAGTCTCCACTAATGGAATAGTCGTGTTGAAAAAATGTTAGACCGAGCATTACTGCGTACGACTGTACAAACGTACAGTCAACGAGTTTCTCTAACACACATGGTTTGAAAAAATAGTCTTGGCGTTATACTTTGTATGAATTAATTCTGTACTTACGTTCTCTCTCTCTTGTCGTGTCACTAGTTTCTTTCGAAACAGTGTGGTGAAAGGATTTTAAGTGCGTCTCAAGAGGCTCCTTTCGAGCACTACGTACTTACGTTAAGGGTAGGAGAGCCCTTTGTGAAAGGTTCGTCCGGGAAAGTACTACCACCATGCCTATTTCTGCCGCTAAGCGGCATTGCTGTGTTTCAGTTCAGTATTGCAGTTCACCGTAGGGCATATGAGTAGTAGAGCTTTTTGTGAAGGGCTCGTCCGGGGAAGTACTACCACCAAGCCTTTTTCTGCCGCCAAGCAGCGTTGCTGTGTTTCGGTTTGAAGAGTGTGGTTGCCGGTGTAATTACAGGCACATGAGGCTTAACATCTGTATGCCTCAAGTTGATGGTCGCAGGGCAGTGCATCGTAGGGACGTTCCTATCGTGTGTGACATACGAGGTAATGCTTTGTTATAGGTGACAGTTACCTAACAACAGGTGGGCCATCTGCCTATTCCAACAATATGTAGTAATAAAAAAAAACTCATCAACAGGTAAACCGTATGTTTGCAGACATGGTAGTACAAAAATTACCATTCCATGCTGTCAAGTAAAAAATGTTTCGGCGAGGTCGACGTTGCAATTGCCCCGCGCCGCGGTCACGATTCCGCCATCCGTCACGAAGTACTAAAGAGACGGTGTTATTGAATACGCGCGTGATTGCCATGCTAATGGCTAAAACCTCCTGTTGACTGTCATTTAGCTGTAAATTAAACACGTAACTCGTTACTCTTCGGGTCTGTGAAAGTTGGGTCATTTAAATTCGCTCGTTTGTCCATTTTTGATCACGACAAACTGCGAGCTTGCTTTGAGACTGCATGGGTGTTGCACATTAAATTAAGCAAGAATATACCTATCTACAGGTATATTCTTGCTTAATACCGTAAAAAATATTAAGTAGGCCGAATCTATTTCATCGCAATAGGCATGATTAAATCGTTTTAGTCAGGTATTAGCTATGTATATAATATGCTTTGCCATTGAGCGGATCAATGCAGCCAGCTTTTTATGGACGCTTCTGAGCACTGATTTCAATCATTTGAGTTATCTCTTGATCGTTTGCGATAGTCTGCAGATAGCTCAACTGTTTCATGTGTATTGTGTACCTTTTTAAAGACTTGTAACAGTTGATTTTTTTCTGTAAATAAAATTAAATAATAGTTAATGAATGAAGGGAGTCGCCATCTCTAACACTAAGTCAAACGTCTAACACTAACCCGAAGTGTTACAGCCCACACTGGTACGTTTACGACCGTTCCACGTCTTCATTATGCCATAGACAAGCATAAACTTTACTGCGCGACTTGCCTCAGTATAATTTAAAGAACACAGTACAAAATAACGTTCTCATGGCCACAGGGCGTGGGGAATGGCTAGTTCACTCCACAAATCGGCTGTTCCGCGGGCCAGTTATCTAACTACAAGCGACCCATAGCTGTAGCAGTCGCAGCAAAATAAGTTGTTGCTTGTTGAGTAAATACATTGCATCGCTGTCGCTATCGCGGTTTATCATGCTAGTATAGATTGGGAAGTCAAAAGTTTCAAATTTTTGTAAATAGGATTTTAATCAACATGTTGGAAATGTTCAAGAAAGACGGTTGTGAAATCTTGTGCATCCAAAGGTTGTCTAGTTCTAGTAAGAGATCGCTCTCAGCGATAAGACAGACCGTTGTAATCCTCTGTAACTGTTGAACTAAATTTCTGTTTTTAATTTGTTAAATGTCCTTGTGGTGTGCTTTTTATTAAAGAGTTTTCTGTCTATCTAACGACTGCTTTTTAAAAAAAAGTTTTTACCCATCATTAATTTTATCAATTTCGTCTTCAAATGTCACGGGACAAAACAAGCTATACATAAAAAAAGATCTTACATATCTTAGCTGCACCTATAACAATTTTAGGTAATTTCTGATTCAAATTGAGCTATCTGTAACAATAGGTACAAGCTGGTTTCGCATCCTCAGTTTACGGCCGGCCGTAACGCCGCTTGCCGTCGTGTAATGATATAACGATAAATCAGACGCGTTACTCACAGACGGTGTACACCCTTGCCAGAAATATTGCGCGGGAAATGTGCGTGTTATCTTATCTACGACACCACTTACAGCGTAATCATTCCACCTTATTACGGGCAGCGCACCGGTGGACGACATGCTTGAGGCTTTTTAAAAATGAAGCAGAAAACTGTAAAAGAATTCCTTAGCGAGCAATTGTTTTTTTACATATTTTACAATTTTAAAGGATATAAAATTAATGAAGGTAGTCATGCAACATCGCACGTCTTTTTGACGGTTGTTAACCTCTTAATGCATTTTAAATCTTACCTAATCGAAAAAAAGTATACTTCATAAATTTATTACTGGGTCCACTGTAATAAATTCGGTAAAATAAACAAAGCTTATTTATTTTACTGAGTTGACAATGACAAATCGTTTAATATCTTGAACGATATAAAAAGAAAAAGGAGATAAAAGGAGAAATATTACCAGAGTACCTACCCACTTTTTTACACGAGCAGAAATTTCAAACCCATTCGAACCAATATAGAAAATAAATAAAATAAAAATCATCAAAAGAAATTGGCTAAAAACAACTAAAAACCGAGATCAAGGGAGTGAGAGGTTGCCCTGCAAACATCGGGCTCCACGATAATACAAACAACAAAATGTTGCCCGAATAATTTAGGATACTTTCAGGCGTATTTGATTTTATATGTACATACAAAAATACTCGTCTATTTCCCATTACAGCTACGATCCGTTGGTATCCCATCATGAACAGGTTGCAAGCTCATGTTAGACTATTACTTACTGGTTTTCTCATGATGTTTTCCTTCACCGTACTTGTATTGCGCACATATTTTTTAAGAATAAAAATCCGTTGTTGCACGACCGGTTTCGAACCCTCGAACTCACGGTCAGAAGGCGGGGTCCCTCCCACTAGTTTATGGCTGCCATTCGAGGATCTTTATTCCCAAGCGGTTGTCAGAAAAGTTGACTGAAACAATACAAATGAATACATTATTGGACACTCCATTTATCTTTTCCGCGTTACGTGAAATGTACTTAATGCTAGTAAATATGACTCTGGAAGACGCATTCTGGAAGCCATGCCTACATTAAGTCCGGGGAACCGGACTTTCTAGGGTTGTCCTATATAAAAAAGAAACTAATAATATTCAGAGACTAACCTACTCTTCGACTAACTTACATTTGATTAAAAGCCCAAAAAATATTGAAGTTTCCTAAAATTGTTAATTAGTAAGCCTCAAACAACTAGAAATGGTCTGTACTTATGTAATGTTCTATGCTTGGTGCTTAGTTTGATATGGATTAATATATTTATGATATCCTGCAAAACTTTCTATTGATATGATATATGACATTTTAGAGTGTTCGAACAAACTAGAGTTTAAGCTTAAAACTTTAACACTAGTTTGGTATAGTATAAAATAATTCCGTCTCTACTATATTAAAATAATAAAAGAAAAAGAGACTTTATTCAGCTGCCTTTAACAATTTTAATTTAACAATTAGGTACTCTAGATTACTACTTATATTCTACACTAATATATATAATAACTATCTCCTCCCCCTCAGCAGCCGTCGCCTCTACGGCGTAGGCCTCCCCTAAATCTCTCCACACGTCCCTTTCTCCCGTCTCTACTATAGGCTTACAAAAATATTTCATTCATAAGTGATCATCTCAAAGTCACCAACCCTTAAAATAGTAACTACCTGTACACACTCAAACTGCTAATTTTGTTCAATTTCATTTTTAAACCACCTTGTGGCTAGTTCAGTGTTCCACCTTACCCCAAATATTTGTCTTTGAACTGTTCGAACAAGCATTTGTGCCAGTGCCAACCCTATGTAGCTTACCGGCTAATGGAGGTCGAGTTGCGGATTTACATACGAATGTTGCGCGCGGAACGGGACGAATTCGAATGGAGCAGATAGGGTTGTCACGTACTTAATATTCAAGATATTTTGATAGACAAAAATTTTACTGCAAACTGAATATGCTTAGTCTGGTAGTATGACCACAAGAAAAAAATATACTTATTTTTTTGATCTGGGCCCTGTAGGACCTGTTTTATGTTCTATTTTTACTAAAACTCCAGAATAATTACACTGATAAAGGTACTGGGAAAGTAGATTTTTAAATTGATGTCACAAGAACTACCAGTGTCCATTGAATATTAATAGGAAACTCTGACGCTGAATAAATAAAAAACAAATTGCTCTGCTTTTAAATAAATATTAATATAGCCAATAAGTTACCCTGTACGTTTAGATACATATAATACACATTTACAGAAGAGCCACGGGAAATTACCCAGTTCACGGGCAATTTTCATGTGTGTTCTTCAGCAGCTATTAGCCTTAGAACTACAGGTAGAGCCAAGCAGTTGTGTCACGAGGACCAAATGTTATAAGATTAAATAAATCTCAAAGTCAAAGTAAAAAGGTATTTATTCAATAAAATCACAAGAATCACTTTGAATGATCTATGATGAATTTTATTCTGTTCATTTTATTATTAAAATCATTTTTTACAAAAATCTCTCTGTCTATAAATATCTCAGAACCTATCTGGAAGCATCTACCATAAGGTTACAAATGTCAGTTTTTATTTGCATTTTCAAATTACCTACACTTTGGATTTACATGCGAATGCTGAGCATAGAACACGATGGAATGGGTGGCAGGGGTGGCACGTATTAGATATTGAACGGTTTTTAGCTCAACACCGAAGCTGTCAGCTACTCAAAGTAGTGTAGTTTATATTCAAATTCGTTTTGAAATTGCATCTACAAGTTCAACGCCACCAAAGCTCAGCTGAAAACAAATCTAAAACAAAAGAACGATAGATGTCATGTATCAACCAGTTGGATACTTTATTGAACTTTTACATGCAGTTGTGATATATTGGTTTTATCACAGGAATAAGAATGCAAACTTGGAGTTATTTTGAACCATCTTTTCCGATGTCCTAGCAAATTTGAGGTTTGATAATGATTAGCTATCCTAACCCTTATCTAATAAATATTGTATTTGCTTATCTCTATGCAATTTAATTTTTAATACTATCATGGTTATGACATGGTATGGTATGAGTTCGACCCGTGATCATGGTGAATGCAACTGTGCCGAAATATCGGGATACAACAAATCATGGTAAATATCCCGATTTAAATGAAAATTATCTCTATGCAATTGTATAAAATAATATTAAAAAAATAAAAATAATAAATGCTATGTATGTAGGTATATATTTAAGAGTACTAGAGCTCTTTGTGAAGGGCTCGTCCGGGGAAGTACTACCACCACGCCTTTTTCTGCCGCCAAGCAGCAACACTGTGTTTCGGTTTGAAGAATGTGGTTGCCGGTGTAATTACAGGCACATGAGGCTTAACATCTGTATGCCTCAAGTTCATGGACGCAGGGCAGTGCATCGTAGGGCACGTTCCTATCGTGCGTGACTTGCGAGGCAATGCTTTGTTATAGGTGATGGTTACCACTTAACATCAGGTGGGCCATCTCTTTGTTCCATCAGCTAGTTGTATAAAAAAAGTATTTATTTATACATACTCTGAGCACAATATGGGTGTTACCCATACTGTTTCTTCCATACAAATCATTATTCTCGGTGGGACCGTGTGTGGCAACCCTGTATAGCAGTAGGTAAGCAAATTCATGTAATGCAGCAGATTGAATAGGGAGACTCACATCAGCCTGCTCTTGTACTATTCGTAGTACAAATACTACATAATTTTATTTCTTGAACATAAGGCAGCGTACCTTACCTACGTAGGTATATCTGGTTATCTACGGGTGCGCACCGGCATCGCATTGCTCGTAAAATTAGTTTAGACAAGCTGGTGCCCGCGACTTCGTCTGCGCAGGAATAGTCACACAATATCTTTATAAATTGTAGCCTATGTGTTATTCTGATGTATAAGCTATATTATTGTAATGTTTCATTAAAATCCATTCAGTAGTTTTTACGTGAAAGAGTAACAAACATCCATACACTTTCGCGTTTATAATATTAGTAGGATAGGATAATAGTTACTTAGTTAAAATTGACTTCTAGAAGTTAGAATTTGAGTTGTGTTCTATTATTTGTTAACTTTTAGGTTTGTCATAAACTGTATGTTTAAAAAACCTTAAATAATGATTTAAAAAAAACATAAGGCGGAGTTTACGCCTGGATCAGTTTCGCATTTTGAATGAAATATGTATTTGTTTATCGTTTTAATCAAACAAAGTCAAAGAAAAAGGCTATTATGCATTTGAATCACAATGATCACTTTGATACGTCTTAAAGCTAGGTAATAGGTAAGCTACGTAATTTGTATATGTACGGAGAGCACTGCACAATGTAATATATGACCTCAAAAACGGACACGTTCTTTTTATTGCATTGAACAAGAGGGTTAATGATTACAAATGCAAGAGAAGAACTCCCATGTCTCATTTCAGCTTAGATCTTGTGAAAAAAAAATTCAAAGTTTACAATATTTTAGGGTAAAAATTCAGAAAAAAAAATCTTACAGCTCAGGTGTTTACTATATTATTTTTTTGAATAAACAGTTTGATAGTGCTTTGTAACATCCATGTTAGTAAATGAGAACGCAACCAAATTTAGTTCTGTGTGTTGGCATCACTTTTCTTTTAACTATATTGGCTACACTGAGCTGGCAACCATCTTGATCTTTACTGCTGTGTAATAAAACTACGATTTGCATTTTCAAACATCTTTAATTAATTCCGATCCAAACATAAATATCAACATGGTAGCAGAGCGTGGTTTGGAAAATTAATACGTTAATACGAAGAAGAAATTTTGAAAACCGGCAAGAGTGTTTTATCAGTCACATAAATTGTTGAGACTGCTGCATAACCTTGAATAACCTAACTTTGGAGGAACCGGCGCGGTAGCGGCGTGGTGTTTTTTTTGTCACAATATATCTTTTGACAAAACTGTGAATACGCTAAGAAGATGTCGAATACAGGCCACAATCCATTTCATATCGACAGACTCGTTGGCCGTGAAAACTATGCGAGTTGGAAATGTGGTTAAAGACATTTATTCTCAAAAGAATTAACAATTCACTTAATAAGAAATTACAAATTTTAAACTTACGTTAAATTGCTTAACAGCGAGCATGCAGAGCGTTTTGTGTAGGTAACTGTAATCAATTACCTACACACAAAATAAATTGATAACTAAAACAAATAAAATTAACTGTATAAATGTAAAAGGAGCCTTGCTCAGACTAAAGATAAAAAATATGAATTATGTGGGTACTTCCTAAAAGATTTCGGTCGTAGTTGTTGATCAGCCAGTAAAAATACGACTGCACAGGGCCGGATTTAGATGTTTTGAATTATGTGTTTTTTTTAATTTAGCTTTAAAGATGTTTAGGCTATCACAGTTTTTTATTTCTTTTGGTAGGTTATTGAATAATTGTGCACCTTCAAAACATATGCTCTTTTTTCCATAATTTGTACGAACCTTAGTTATTTGGATATTATCTGCATTGCGAAGTACTCTTTTACCTTGTTGTCTATTTGTTTTAAACGTAATTTCAGTATGAGTTTTTTTGTTTAATATTTTTTTGATTAAAATACATGTATTATAGCAGTATGTTTGGTAAATATTCATAATTTTGGTTTCTTTATATAATTTTATTGTTGGTGTTAGAAAATCGTAATTAAAGAGAAGTTTCAAAAGTTTGTTTTGTTTTATCTGAAGGTCTTTCAGCGTAGATTTGGCGGCACTGCCCCATATTTCAATAAGATAATCCAAATGTGGTTTTATGAGAGAATTGTAGACAGTGTAACGTACTTGACGTGGAAGACATCGCACACAACCGTATAGTGATACTAATAGAGAAGATATTTTAGAACAAATTTTGTCAATGTGGCACTTCCATGTAAGGCCTCCGTCTAGTACTAGACCTAAGTATTTTTCGTTAGTTGCTTGGTTAATGCTGATTGAGTCAATAGTGAGGGGAGTGTGGCTATCAATTTTTTTGTTTTTTGCTTTAAATACCATGTATGATGTTTTAGACGTATTAATGGTCAATAGGTTACATTGGAACCATTCATGAAGTGTGCCCAAGTCGGTTTGGGCTCGTGGTATAATTTCATCCATCGTATGGCCAAAGTAAAATATGCATGTATCATCCGCGTACAAAGAGATTTCACCACACAATTGGAGCTTACTGATATTATTAATATAAATCAAAAAAAGGAGGGGTCCCAGGATCGATCCCTGTGGTACGCCGTAAGTGATAGGTTTGGGTGAACTTTGATACTGGCCAATCTTGACTATTTGCTGTCGTTTACTTAGATAGTCTTCAAAGATGTTCAACGCCTTGCCAGAAATACCTATTTCGGTTAGTTTTTTCAATAGCAAAGAGTGACTAACTGTGTCGAATGCTTTTTTGAGGTCTATAAATATCCCAACTCCGAGTTTTTTCGAGTCAATATTTGTTTTTATTTTTGTTACCAAATCAATTGTCGCAGACAAAGTATTAGATTTCTGCCGAAAGCCATATTGGCGTTCTGATAAAAAGTTAATTTTTGTTAAATAACTATCTAATCGCTTATGTATTATTTTTTCGAAAATTTTAGAAATCACCGGTAATACGGATATTGGGCGATAGTTACTAGGATCGGTCTTAGTTCCAGACTTGTGGATAGGAGTGACCTTAGCAATTTTAAGTTCGTTTGGGAATATTCCCCTCTCTAAGCAGTCATTAATGCAACTCGTTAGGTCAGTGATAATATAAGATTTAATACACTTGACAGCTTTCGTAGTTATACCGTCTATTCCAGAACTAGAGTTACTATCAAGATTGTCTATAATTTTTGATATTTCATATTCAGTGCAATGGTCCATGAATGAAAGTTCATTGTCTTTAACAATATTGGTAGTTTGTGTGTGTGTAGTATTATTGTGATAATTTAGTGGTATTTTGTTTGCTAAGTGAGAGCCAATTGTTGCGAAATATAAATTAAATTCTTCACAGACTTCCTTGCCATCTGTAATAACTTTTTGATCGGTCTTAAGTTTTGGTGGAATAGTGTTAGCTTTTACTTTGTTTTTTGATAGGGTATCAATTAGCCTCCACATTTTCTTTGGGTCGTTTTTACATTTAGTGAAAGAATCATAATAGTAACTACTTTTGGTATTGGCTATTAGCTCTGTGACATCGTTTCTTGTTTTATTGAATTGTTTTAAAAGGTTTTTGTCATCTGATTTGTGTTTTAATTTTTGCCATAGAATATTTCTGTTACTTATATTATTTAGTATGTTTTTATTAATCCAATCTTTTTGTGGTGTATTTTGTATTTTAGTTTTGGTCATTTTGCTTAGGTTTAAAATAGTTTTAATAGATGTATCGAAGCTGATATAGCTGTTGTTTAAAGAATTATCTATAGTCTTACAAAACTCCTTTTTACAATTTTCTAGTAAAAGGTCATAGTTAATAGCTTCATATTTTACTCTTTGTGGAGGCTCTGGTTTGAATTTCTTCATCCCAAGAAATATCTGCTTGTGGTCTGCTAACGATGAGTCATGTATGCCAAAATTAAAGCTTCTGTCTTTGAGGTTTGAAATGACATGGTCTAGAATTGATTTCTTGGTGGCTGTTGTGCGAGTTGCGTATTCTTCGTCTATTTTATTTATAATTTCAAAACCAGCTTCATGTATTACACTTTTAAATCTGTTTGTATCTCGTTCATTTTGTAGCAAATTTAGATTGAAATCACCGAAGACTAACGCTCGTTTTCTGTGTTGTACTTGTGATTCAAAATCTTGAAGAAAGCTATTTATATTGGTATCTCCTGGTTTGTAAATGAGCCCAATGTCAAGTTTCTGTTTATCAAGTGTTATCCATAAGTAGTTGTTACCATTAATGTACCTATTTTCGCAGGTGGTGTGTTTTAAATCATCATGTACAAAGATGGATGCACCTCCCCCTCCCCCAAATTCGCCGTACAAGCGTATTTTGAATTGGAAGATTTGTGGAGCTGTGTCACCGGTACAAACACTGATGAGAAAAAGGAAATCAAGGCAAAATCTAAGCTTATACTTTTGCTAGACCCAATCAACTATGTACATGTACAAAAAGCGACAAAATGTAAGGAAGTTTGGGAGTGTTTGGAACAAGCTTTTGATGACAGTGGGTTGTATAGAAGAGTTGCCTTGTTACGAGACCTTATCACGACTACTTTGGACTCTTCTCGGAGCGTGGATGATTATGTAAATAAAATATTGTCGACTGCTCACAAGCTCAGAAATATAAAGTTTGATATTGATGATCAATGGCTTGGAACGTTGATGTTGGCTGGCTTGCCTGAAGCATACAAGCCAATGATAATGGGATTAGAGAGCTCCGGTATAAAAATCAGTTCAGATTCTATTAAAACAAAACTCCTGCAGGAAGTACAATGTTCTGAGAACTCAGCATTCTTCACTAGGAAAAGGGCCACTCAAGGAAATCAAAGCACAAATAAGGTCAACAAAGGACCCAGATGTTATAATTGTAACAAGCATGGACATTTTGCTAAGAATTGTCGTGCTCCGAAGAAAGCTCTGGAAAAATCTGAAGAAAATAAAGGCTTTGTTGCAGCTTTTTCAGCTTCTTCACAGAAGATGAATCCGGACCTGTGGTATGTGGACTCTGGTGCCTCCATGCACATGACCAATAGATGTGATTGGATGTATGATGTGGCAAGTCCTCCGATACCCACCATAACTGTTGCCAATAAGACACCATTACCTGTGGAAAGTATGGGAAAGGTTAATTTATTGATGGATAATCATGAAAACAATAAAATTCAGGTAAAACAAGTTTTGTACATACCTAAGCTTGCTGCAAACCTCCTATCAGTGAGTGCTATGGTGAAAAATGGCTGCAAGGTAAATTTTAGAGATAAAGGCTGTGATATTTATGACAAAAATGACAGACTCTTGTGTTCAGCCTCATTAGAGAACAACTTGTATCTGCTAAATACCCATAGAGAAGTATTTTCAAACCTGTCATGTTCAGATAATTTATGCAATGCTGTCCTGTGGCATAGACGCATGGGACACTTGAATTTTTCAGATGTAAACAAGCTGGCAGAGTGTGCCGAGGGAGTAAACATGTTTGATGAGCAGAAAGGTCCTATTACATGCACAACCTGTCTCATGGGAAAGCAGACCAGACTACCCTTCGACAATGTTTTAAAATGATTGTAGAAAATGAAACTGACAAGAAGATAAAAGTTATTCGTTCAGATAATGGAAAAGAATATTGCAATAAAGACTTTGAAAACTTTTTAAGCAGGCATGGAATAGAACATCAAACCAGCACTCCGTACTCACCCCAGCAGAATGGTCTTGCCGAAAGAATGAACAGGACCCTGGTAGAAAGAGCTAAGTGCATGTTACTTGATGCTAAATTGTCAAAGCAATTGTGGGCAGAGGCTTTAGCTACAGCAGCCTATGTCATTAACAGGTCACCCACTAAATCAGTACAAGGTAAAACACCCATAGAGATGTGGTCTGGTATGAAACCTAACCTATCAAATGTAAAAGTTTTTGGCTCTGAGGTTATGATACAAGTACCTAAAGAAAAACGCCAAAAATGGGATTCTAAATCTAGAAAATTAATATTTGTTGGATACTGTGAATCAACAAAAGGATATAGAGTGCTTGATCCAGAAACTAATAAAATTGTTAAAACCAGAGATGTTAAATTTTTGGAAAATGTTGAAAGGTATTATCATAATACATACATACCTTGTGTAACCAACAGTAATCCTGAGATGCAGCCGCCTGAGGAGCCCTGCGAGGAGGAATTGGAGATTGACACAAATCATTCATTGAGTGATGAATACCTCTCTGGTGACAACAATGACTCATCCTACTTGCCAGAAGAATCAATTGATAGCGACACACCAACTCGTAATGTTAATTTGCGTCCACGCATAGCTGTCAAGTATGCAGAGAAGGATGAGCATGATGTGAGTTACTTTTGTCCTGTGCTTGACTTAAATGATCCTCAGACTCTAGATGAAGCCCTTTCATCTCCTCATGCAGACCAGTGGAAGAAGGCAATGCAGGAGGAATTTGATTCTTTGATTAAGAATAAAACCTGGTCACTGGTTGATTTGCCATCTGGTAAAAGAGTCTTACCTAGTAAGTGGGTCTTCAAGACAAAAACCAATGAGAAAGGAGAGATTATTCGCTTCAAAGCAAGATTAGTCATAAAAGGATATGCTCAAAGAAAGGGAAGTGATTATGATGAGGTATATGCTCCAGTGGTACGATACACCTCAATTCGTTTTTTGATTGCACTGGCTGCTAAGTATAATTTAGAAATGGTCCAGATGGATGCAATAAGTGCATTCCTGCAAGGTGATATAGACACCGAGATTTACATGTCTCCACCAAAACCTTTTGTTGAAAGTGATCAAGTGTGTCACCTACATAAATCAATCTATGGACTTAAGCAAGCTAGCCGGCAATGGAACCTTAAATTAAATGATGTCCTACTTAAAATTGGACTAAATAGATCAAAAATTGATCCATGTATATACTATTACATGAATAATTCAACAATGATATACACTGCAGTATGGGTAGATGATTTTTTAATCTTTACAAATGATAAAAACACTACTGAAGAAATCAAGGATAAATTGAAGAAGGAACTTGATATGAAGGATCTGGGTGAACTGAAGCAGTGCATTGGCATTAATATAAATAGAAATCGAGAAACAGGTGTCATCACAATTGACCAAGAAAAATACATCAACCTTGTATTGGAACGTTTTGGTATGGCTGACTGCAAACCAGTTCGCACGCCGATAGAGGTAAATGCAAAGTTTGATAATAATTCTGAAGACAGAGATGAAAACATCCCTTATAGGGAAGCGGTGGGATGTCTCATATATCTGGCACATGTGACACGGCCTGATATTGCCTTTGCGGTCAGTAAATTAAGTCAATACTGTAATAATCCAGGAAATCAGCATTGGCATGGAGTAAAAAGAGTCATGAGATATCTTCAAGGAACCAAAAACCTAAAATTGTATTATGTCAAAGAAGACTCAAGAGAGATAACTGGATATTGTGATGCAGACTGGGCCAGTGATCCATTGGATAGAAGGTCGTGCACGGGTTACATTTTTCTGTTTCAGAATGGGACTATTTCTTGGAATTCATGTAAGCAGCAGACTGTGGCGCTCTCTACAGCCGAGGCTGAGTACATGGCTATGGCGTCAGCAACCCAAGAGGCTCTGTGGATCCAGCAACTGCAGGTTGAGCTTGGGCAAGCTATGAACAGTGCACTACTTATATACAGTGATAACCAAAGTGCTATAAGACTGGCATCAACAGACTGTTATAAGCCGAAAACTAAGCATATAGACATTCGTTTACATTTTCTTAGAGAAAATATTGTTAACTCTAAAGTTAAGTTCATGGTTAAGTTAATGGTTGTAACATGGTAGCGGATAATTTAACTAAGGGTACCACATATGAAAAACATTTTTTATTGTATCAGTAAAATGGGTTTGCGTTCTGCAGGGTGTGTTAGTAAATGAGAACGCAACCAAATTTAGTTCTGTGTGTTGGCATCACTTTTCTTTTAACTATATTGGCTACACTGAGCTGGCAACCATCTTGATCTTTACTGCTGTGTAATAAAACTACGATTTGCATTTTCAAACATCTTTAATTAATTCCGATCCAAACATAAATATCAACAATCCATTTTACAAATTTTCTTGATCATCATAATTACTCATAGTTTACGAGAAAAATAATATTTTATACATTTTGGTTTTTATTTTTTAACTACGAAAGACGCCCATAATTGGTTTTTCTAAATACAGCATTGGATTCTGTAGACTGAGCTTTACAAGCCACATTAATTTCGTTTACTAATTCCCGATCTTTTCGGAGATAAATACGATTGAAAATTTGAGTCAGGGTTGTCACTCAAAAAGGGTAAAAAATCTGAATCAAATTTAATAAAAATTTTGAGAGAACATATTATTGTTGCGCCGTTCTTGTTTATGATTCGTTTTTTTTTATAATAATAGACAAGATAAAGAAGTCTCTATGCGTTGTTTACCGAAATTACAAAATGAAATGTGTTTTTGTAAATTTTGATGCCTTTTAATGGCACCAGATAAGTTATTTAAATCATCATAACCAACGTATTCCAAAACGTTTTCTCGTTAGAAAAAATATGCAACACAACAATTTATTGGAATGAGAGCAACCAACAATCCAATGAGTCTTGTACACTGTTCTAATAAATTGTCTTATAAGAGACTTACTTATTTGCGAAAAACACAAATCCAGTGTAGGTTTTGCCGAAGCTATGAGGTTTCTTTTCTCGGTGAAAGATAAAGATTTATAATACCAATTAAAACTTATAAGATTAAACCTATCATCATTTTCTTGCCCTTATCCCACTTCATTCACCTATGTCATAGGTCATAATATTACGTTTTTACATATATAAAATACTGAGTACTTTATACACTGCAATGCACTGAAGAGCTCCTTCAACTGTTATAGGGTTTGTTTTGTATGCCTAATTTCACAATTATCTTTCCCTTCTACACAACAACACAACAACTACAAGTTCTGCATTTTGATGACATTAACAAGACACACTCACACAAAAAGTATACATTAGTCACTAGTAATGATACTAATTTTCAATTTTTAAAATTATGTAGGTTAAGGTCGCTACCAAGGCGATTGTTTACTAAATAATAATGTCTTTCACTGGCGCTGTGTATCTATCTGTCTCTATCAGACACGTAAGTGGAATGATATCTGTCCTTGTCGCAAAGCGAAATTTGACAACGTGAGCGTATAAATATGATTTTTATGCGCTCTAACGCGTATAAATATGGTATCTCTCCCCTTTTTTTCGTTTGATTGATGAGACATATGACTTCATGACCCCCGAAATTTGACCTCAGCACTGGCAATTAGAGATGATTGCTTAGAAATTATTTATTGGAGAAGTACCGATATCTCGATATTATAAAATATTATAAAAAATTACATTATAAATAATAAAATACATGACTTTACACCTTGTATGTTACATTAAAATTATCTTACTACGACATTTTACCCTAAAATTTACCTTAGTGTAGATAAACTTTCTGTGCCAACCCTAAGTGTTCAAAATTTTTATAATATATTGTAATATTTTATAAATGTTTTATAAATAATTATAATTTTTATAAATGTTTTATAACATATTCAGGCTTTTTTGATAAAACCAACTCCAAAAATCTAAAAATACAATTAGGAGTACGTGTTTCAATTTAATGTCGTACATGACTTTACACCTTGTATGTTACATTAAAATTATCTTACTACGACATTTTACCCTAAAATTTACCTTAGTGTAGATAAACTTTCTGTGCCAACCCTAAGTGTTCAAAATTTTTAATCGCATTTATCTACGAAAAGATCGGGAATTAGTAAACGAAATTAATGTGGCTTTTAAAGCTCAGTCTACAGAATCCAATGCTGTATTTAGAAAAACCAATTATGGGCGTCTTTCGTAGTTAAAAAATAAAAAACAAAATGTATAAAATATTATTTTTCTCGTAAACTATGCGTAATTATGATGATCAAGAAAATTTGTAAAATGGACGTTACAAAGCACTATCAAACTATTTATTCAAAAAGAAAATATAGTAAACACCTGAGCTGTAAGATTTTTTTTTCAGAATTTTTACCCTAAAATATTGTAAACTTTGAATTTTTTTTTTCACAAGATCTAAGTTGAAATGAGACTCGGGAGTTCTACTCTTGCATTTGTAATCATTAACCCTCTTGTTCAATGCAATAAAAAGAACGTGTCCGTTTTTGAGGTCATTTATTACACTGTGCACTGGTGGTAAGTTTTAAAACATGACGTGTCAAGTGTTTGAAAGAAGCCTCTTGAGGCGCACTTAAAATCCTTTCGAAATAAACTAGTGACACGACAAGAGAGAGTTTGTATTCACTTTTTATTCTAACCAGTGGCGATGGTTTTGCAACCCAGATTTGAACCTTGATTGATTTGACCAGAATACCGACTGCAGTGCGGGATTTTTTTGCACCAAAATGTAAAACTTGGACTTACCTCTAACTACGCCTTTAGACAAGGAATTGGCGCGAGCCATACCAAAAATGAAACGTGTAAAATACGTGTTAAGCTTCATCGCATAATTTTATCCCATATTTGGGACGGAATACCGACGTGTGTTGAGTCAGAATATGCCTCGGCGTTTGTGATAAAGGACTATTATGCCGGGACCTAGAGCGGTGGAGTTCTCGTAGAAAATAAAATTGGTAGGCATTGTAGGTAGGGTTTATTTCGCCTTTTGTAGGCTTCTGAGTAGATATTGGAAATAGATGCGATGAATAGAAAGTAATAAACCCAAATTTTTGGGACGTGAGATGTTTAACTATTTATAATATATTTTTTTTTTGGTGTATCTATGTTAGATGGGCTGTAAATTCGTAGACAGCTGTAAAAACTTACTTTTATTTAGTGCGATTCCGCTTAACTTTTCAAATCGCAGATGTATGTGTAATAAATTAAATTTATTGCCATTCAGCGCGGCCATGCAGTTATTAGTATCTTAAGGACGCTTCCGATTGGCACTGATTTGGATCAATTGTGCTATCTCTAGATCGTTTGCAACGATGTGTAGATAGCTTAACTGTTTTATGGGTATTTGTGAATTTTGTGAATGCTTGTATTCATTTTCTTTGCAAATAAATGTTAATATAACATAATAATAACCTTAAATTTATAAATATAATTCATAATATAATTAAAAAAAAACTGTTCATACAAAATATCAATGTACCTACCTGGCTAAAATGTATGAAACAGCTGTTTTTTTTTCACGTTCACAGTGTTGGTTCATTAGAAAAAGATATTCATATTGATGGGTACTTTAGCCCCCTGAAGTTTGTAAAAACAAGTATTGGAACACCTTGTATAATTATATAATATAGTAATATTATAAAATATTAACGCTACTTCAAGTTGACCCAAATGTTTCTCATAACCATTGTCGGGTAAGAAACAATAGTAAAAGAATTTATTGTTAACGAAAAAAATAGTTTTTTTTTAAAGGTCCTTTTTTTCTCGATTCGTTGCAGGAAATGAACTCCCGAGCTAAAGCCGGTTTACATAAACGAGTCACGTAATCGATAAGTGAAATATCTTCTTCGTGGACGGAGACGACAGTAATCGAACTATCGAGATGTCACATCTCGATGCGTCAATCGATTCTTAGGCAATCTATTCGGCATGTCTATCGGTTGGCATTCACCTGACGTTTGCGTGCGAGTGATTGAGTCATGGAGGTATTATACTGGAGGGAACCATAAGGCTTACATCCTTTTACAACTGTGTATCAAACAGTGATCATCTATCTTTGTTTTTCCCATGTAGCCTAGCTACGAGTAAAAGAAAAGAAGATGTAACTTCACTCACTCCATCTCACTCACTCACTGTCTGCGTAAATCGTGGCCGTCAGTTGATGCAATGTTTTGATCTTGTTTTGACGTTCTAGAAAAACTCGCAGCAACATTGCGATGTAGCGAAAGAAATTATGAAAATTTTTAAAGAATTACTATTGTCTTGTGAAGCTGTGTTTTGTGTATCAAAAACAACAAAAGGAGGAGTTAAAGACCCGGAATTGTCATTTGATACGTAATATTCTTTTTCTATTATCATGCTAAAAAAATGCGTTTTTTCTCCCATAAAGACTGTAGGAATTACATTTTATTAGTACTAGTCATATTTTCCTATGTGAAAATGATGTAAACCCATTAATTATTGCAAAATAAAATGCATTATTTTAGTCTTCTGTTCTAGAGATGTACTTCCACCGACCAATTTAGCTTTATCGATAATATTTAAGTTTCCGTTTTTGATATGAAATATCTAATGCGGTGGGTCAGACCGCCTGTTCTGTTGTAGTTTCAATTTTTCACACCTTATAGGCGTCTCGCGAGGGATCAATTTTTGTTAAATTTTACATTATTTTTTTAGGTTCTTAAATGCCCAGAATGAAGACGGGAGTGGATAACAGCTGTTAGGCGTGAAAACTGATAGCCTACAAAATGTTCTTATGCATGGACGAAATGGCCATAAGAAATTGTATCGAGTGGGATGTACATCGCTCTCACGGTTAGGGCAATGTGGGAAACATTATTGACGATGATAGTGTTCCAGTGTCTATAATGGTTTTGGGCTTTCGCAATAAAAGTCAGCAACCAGTTAAAATTAAAAAGTTGGATTCCAATTAAAACGCCTTTTTCATACATTTCTATTTCTATCGATAGGTTAGTCAATGTTGTCCCTTCTCTAGTCACTCACGCGAATACATACAAACTAACAAAAAACGGACACGCCGAAAAACCGTAACACTACGTCTATATGATACTTAGTCTAAGGATTGAGTGTATTGGATTATTTTTTTCGCGTTGTTCGAAGTTTTTACATGTTGCCGCCAGTTTTGTTGTTGATTGAAGGTTTGTAAGTTCAATACACAAACAAATACAAGCTTATAGAGCTTGTATTTGTTAGAGTACTGCTTATGTTCTTCTCGTTCGCACATTTCACGTCCGATTGAAAGATATCTATTTATCTATCTATCTATATAAAAGAAAGTCGTGTCAGTTACGCTATTTATAACTCAAGAACGTTTTGGCTGTAAATTGGTGGGAGGTAGCTTAAAACCAGGAGACGGACTTTGGGATGGCTCTGCCAAATACCAGCTTGAGGCCTTGGAAACTATTGAGAGACGAGCCAAAAGGCTCATAGGTTACACGTTGTTCGAGTCTAAGCTCCTGACTCTTGAGCATCGCCGCAAAGTTGCCTGTTTGTCGGTTTTTTACAGGATACATTTCGGAGAGTGTGCAACGGAACTCCACAACTTGGTTCCCCCATCCCCGTTCTACCATCGGACTACCAGACGTACGGAAACGAGACATCCATTCATGGTTGACTTACCTACAGCCCGCACAAAGCGCTTTGCATCTACTTTTATAATGCGAACAGCCAAAGAGTGGAATTCCTTGCCGGCGTCTGTTTTTCCGAATGCCTATAATTTGGATGTTTTCAAGAGACGAGTGAATAGGTATCTTCTAGGTAAACGTGCTACACCATAGACCGCATCATCACTTAACATCAGGTGAGATTGCGGTCAAACGTTTTACCTATAGGTTGTAAAAAAAAAACGGACATAGGATCCTTTTTATCCCGACTTTTTTTACTTTTTATATTTTATACAAACAATCGAAGAGGCAGGAACAGAGCAGTCGTCAGTTAGTACCTGTTTCTTTTGATAAAATTACGTGGCTCAAGATTGTTCCATGTGGAAGAAAATACATTTTTTTATTAAAGATGTTGCCAATCATATCAAGAAACCATTCTTTCATTTGTAAGTATTCTAAAATAAACGAGCGCGAGCGAAGCCGCGGGTAAGAGCTTGTATTTAATAAAATAACATAAGTTTTTTATTTAAAATCGCACACAGTTTCACATCGACCCTTTCGTGTGTAAAATATATTATCAATGCCTGTGCATCATTAATTTCAATAATATTAAATGACCCAAAACCGATAAATGGAGTCTCAGGGAGGCTTATTCCCAGCAGTGGGTTAGTACAAGCTGTTCAGCAAAAATATTTTATTTTGATACAAACAAGTTTTCTTATGAAAAAGTTTGCTTTACTAGTTAGTTTTCGTATACCATAGGTACCTGTTTCAGGGTGTGGCAGTCAGTGCAGTGCAGTGCAAAACACATGAGGCTGAATGCCTAGAGTTGATGGACATAGAGTTGATAGGAACGTGCCCTACTATGCACTGCCCGTGCATCGTAGGGCAAGTTCCTATATGTATATAAGAGATGGTTACCACTTAACATCAGGTGGACCATATGCGTGTTCTATCAGCGGATAGTATAAATAAAATGGCTACCAGATTTTCAATAAATAAATCTACTGTATGAGTGAATTCTCAGAATTTATAAGATCAATCTTACTCTAGTCAAGTATATAGTTTTTTATTCAATTCGCACCCAGCCTCTGAGAAATCTCAATACATCACTCTGTCTGTTGAATAGTAAACAGTCACTATTCTCTATGGGACTGAGATTTCTTACTGGCGGAATTCTCATGCAGTATACATTGTCGATATACAGTCGAGCGATCTGCCATGTCTCTTAAATTGAGAAATAGTATTATAGTGATGAAACAGATAAATAAAAGTAGCCTTAATCATTCGTCATGTCACAGAAATGTAGAGAATACGGTTTTTGAAAAAAGCCACTCTATTTTAGACTCAAATGCTCAACACAAATTTACGGTATGACTTTATATCGCATGAAAAAACGAATTAGTCATCAGTTTATACCTCCTAAAGTAAAATAAAAATAAAATTATTCGAAACGAATTACGTCTCGATCTTTTTTTCACGCTAGATAAATTAGGCAAGTCTTTCTATTAAAGAAAGACTTGCCTAATTTATCTTCTCCTTTTAAAGATGCCAAAAAAACTTTAAAACTCATTATAATACTTTCAAGAAAATATGTATTCGAATTTTGAATTCGTTCGCATTCATTTTCAAATGTAGCTTTTAGAATAGATCACGTCTTACACGTGTCGTGTTATTGCAAAGATTCTAGATCAGAGTCACTTGAATAGGGGCCATTATATTTACATACGGCCGATCTGAGGACCAATAACATTCAGAGGCCCATCTGCTGGAGTGTGCTTGAGAAGATGATTAAATCAATTTCAATTTCAATTTCAATTGGTAAAATATTTACGGCCTTACTACAAAAAATCTGTTATACGATAAACTATGCTTAAACTATTGTCATCTCTTACCAATGCGTAATGGCAAACAGAGACAGCGCTAATTTTAAGCATTACTTATATAAATATAAACACAATTTTTTAGTATGAGAGTTAGTAGTCTAGTTTTTTTTGTTCTAAGTTATGTTTTTTTTTTTTTTTATACAACCATCTCATGGAACAAGCAGATGGCCCACCTGATGTTAAGTGGTAACCATCACCTATAACAAAGCATTGCCTCGTAAGTCACGCACTATAAGAACGTGCCCTACGATGCACTGCCCTGCGTCCATCAGCTTGAGGCATACAGATGTTAAGCCTCATGTGCCTGTAATTACACCGGCAACCACACTCTTCAAACTGAAACACAGCGTTGCTGCTTAGCGGCAGAAAAAGTCGTGGTAGTAGTACTTCCCCGGACGAGCCCTTCACAAAGAGCTCTACTACTCTTTTAAAAAACTGCTTTTGTTTGTCTGTAGTAACTAGATTATGTATCTGTAAAGTTATATCTAGGTGGAAATAAATAAATAGTTGTTCCTAAAAGGTTCTGGAAAATTCGTGATACGAAACAACACAATAAAAGGTATACAGACAATTCCCGACTAAGAGGATATTTGGGTCTTGATGCATTATTTATAGGAGTGTCCTTTTCTTCTATTTAGATCGCGGTATTCTCTTGGACTTTCGAAATAAGTCAAGGTTAAAGGAAAAATAATTCAGAAAAAATCATCTGCGTTTCCCGGACGATTTATCGAACAAGGTTTGGCTATTTTTTATCAGACACAGTTCGTGACTTTGATCTCCACATATAGTAGATATCTTCTTAGATTTCTTAGTACCAAATACCAACTGAAGATTGTCTGATGAATAGGATTTTTAAAATAAATATTAAATTAATATTGGTGTCTACCACACGCAGCAAAATCTCTGCAAAGCTTTTACTATGGAAAACAGATAGTTGATATAATACTCATATACTACTAGCTGACCCGTGCCCATTTTGTTGGGCGGTGTCAAATTTGCAATAAAATAATATTGCGGCTATAAATTGAGATGAAGGCTATCCTATCTTTTAAGTTAGATCAAACTGCACACGGTGCGCAAATTTGATTGAAATCGGTTATGTAGTTTAGGAGTCCATAGCGGACAAACAACGTGACGCGTAATTTATTTATATTAAGATTTAATTGTAAGTACATAACTATTTATAATATGTATATTATAAGTTAAGAACACCTTTACAGATAACATTTATACAACTGTTTATGTTGGATCGATTCTACGGTACCTATAAGCAGGTAAATGCAAAAATTCTGAAACCTTGAGGTTGTTATGAAACAGTTTAGCTATTATTCATATAACAGATCTCTTCAGCGAACAAAGACGACGTTCCAAAAACAGCCTTGAGCCGCGCGAAAGAAACTTCATTCCTCAAAAACGCTGTGTTTGTGAAGAATGAAGTATAACATAAATCTTTTGTATAAGTAAGTTTGTGTGAGTGACCGACTAGTGACGTGAAAAATCTTGTTACATCGTGTATAAGTTCGCATTTGTACTGTTTTTTTATTCAATCTTAACCAATACCTTTTTAAAAAAAAAAAATTTTTTTAAATCTACATCTACACTAATATTATAAAGAGGTAAACTTTGTATTTTTGTATTTTTGTATTTTTGTATTTTTGTATTTTTGTATGTAACGAATAGGCTCAAAAACTACTGGTCCGATTTCAAAAATTCTTTCACCATTAGAATGCTACATTATCCCTGAGTAACATAGGCTATATTATATTTTCAAAAAAATCAGGGATCCTTACTAAAACTTCAATAATGTAACCCAAGGTGGAAAACAAAAAACCTTACATCGCGTGCGCTGCGAAAACTATTGAAGATAGAACAAAATAATGTACTACGATTTTGTAGAACACGTTATCATCTACAAAAAATGTCGCGACAGCATATGTCTAACTATTATAGTTATGTCACAATAAGTGTTCTTTTATTATAAAAAATTAATTGAAATGCCTCCGCTAGAAAAGGGTCTTTATTTGTACCTTGGTATTAATCCTTATCCAAATAAATCATTTCATAATTAAGACGGTTTCAATACCTATAGATAACTTCTTAAATTTTTCAAATCGGACATTCCATTCAAAAGATATGACGAAATTAAAATTGTTAACGGGTGCACGGGTCGTGCGAATGTATGAAATAAGTAGACGCGAGGCTCGAACGCGAGGTATAAGTTTATCATAAAATGTTCAAAAAATTTATGACCACCCATGCAAAGCTGGGACAGGCCGCTAGTAAAAAATAAAAATGGTATTTCCTATCCTATATAATCCTAACAAAACCAAATCATGCAAAAATTTGTCACACCGCATGATCGAACCCATTTCTCTATCACCGCAGCTATCGCCAGGGCTCGTCTATTTTGCGTTTTAATATTACTTCAAAATCATTTTACACGTCGAAAGATTTATAAAAAACCGGGATTTGCTACTTAAGATGATAAATGTTTCTCTGCTGACCCTATTTGCGGGATGATTTAGTGCCCAAAATATTATTTAAATGAAGTAGACTTGCCTAAGCACCTACCGTCTAAACCTTTCGAAAGGGTGGTTTTGGTATGGTCCCGAAATCCCTAATGTCTGTTTTATCATACAGAAATTAGGCTAATGATGTCGAGTAAATAAATATTAAAATGTCCTTCGGCGTATTAATTATCCTTTCGTATTTTCAGGTAAGCTTTACACGAGAAATCCCAAGTACCAGCAACCTGCAAAATGTACAGTCACGGGCGTGTGGCGTAAGTAGAATAGCGACACTTTATTGTACACAAGGAGACATCATAAATGTAGGCGTAACTTAATAAAGTACAATGGGTAGCCTTATCACTGAAAGTTTCTTCCAGGCAACCTAGACTACTATGGTTTTTTTGTCTTTCCGTATTGTGTGCCTGGGTTTCGTATGTGAAATGAAATGAAATGAAATGGCCAATTGATGGAGGCAAGGCAGGTATAGCGTCAGGCAGATATCAATATATAAATATTACCTATGTATGTTTGGATGTTTCTGACTTAATCACACCCTAACCACCAAAGCCATTGAAACTTAGAAAAATACAATGGCTACTTTGGGAACGGCGGAGAGATAATAAACCAATAAGGGTAAAACGCCTTAAATATTCAAGATTGTAATCACTACTAATACGCGAGTGAAGCGGCGGGCGGCAGCTATCGCAATATGCAATCGCTTACGCTTACAATTTAAAAGCACTCTACTTAGAAAATTACATCAAAGTAGCTGAGTACCGACATTTTTAATTAACTAAACTAAAGGGTTATATTAATACTAACCCTTTTTTATGGAATTTCAATTTGGTTTTTCAGCGAGCTTCTTAAGTCAGCTGTTTAATTAACCTTCTGAATGTTCAGAAAATGCTCAAGAATTTTCCTCTTTTCTGAATATTATACTGTACTTATTTATTATTAGCGTCATGGAAAATAAGCGGTACTGAAGACTCACCACACCCTCTTATAGCAATATTAAATAATATTACATTAAAACTGAGTAAGCTTGTTTCATTTATATTGACACTTCAACTTCTTTTTATTTGTCATAATTCGCCCAATATCCGTTTCATGCAAGTTTCATTAACTTTAAAAAGCGATAGTGTCACATATTTTTGACATTATATGCCAAATTTTGAAACTGTGTTTTGGAATAAAAATCTTTTTTTTTTACCGAACTATTTTTAATAAAACTAAAAAAATTACACAACATAACCGTCCGTGACTTACGACGCAATGCTTTGTTATAGGTGATGGTTACCACTTAACATCAGGTGGGCCATCAGCTTGTTCCATCAGCTGGTTGTATAAAAAAAAAAAAAAAAACAGCACAAGTTTAGTAGGAACATAGGTGCTACAAAAAAAGGTTTGAATTATGCTACGTTGTCATAATAATGATACAAATGCCGACATCATAAATTCACTAAAAATGAGGTGAATTTCGAGCTAGGAATATTATTTTTACGTCAAATGTATAAAGGATCTTTGTTGCTACAAGCTTATAACAAAACGCACCAGAAACATGATGGCTTAGTTACGCTTGTGGTGGGGTCCCGGTATTCTGCCTGACGGCAAAGAGGATTATTCTAATATTTTTTTTAAAGTGGACTTTCCACTCAACACTATCTAGCCCCAAACTAAGCCAGAGCTTGTACTATGGGAATCAGATAGCTGATATAATACATAAATACTTTTTTTTTTTTGGTAAATACATACTTTAATATTATATAACACCCACACAGAGAACAAACATCTATGTTAATCAGACAAATGTTTGTTCTCAATGGGGATCGAACCCACGGCCTACGGCGCAGAAGGCAGAGCTACTACCAACTGAGCTGTGAAGGCTGTAAATGATTAATTATTAAATAATAATTTAGTTTTGTATGAAGTCACGAGAGTTAGAGCACGCCCAATAGAGGCGCTTTTCGCGACTCCACACGAAACCCGGGATCGCAATACAAAAAACCTAAAACCAAAACCAAAACTCGGACAAGATCTTTGACAGCCTTCACAGCTCAGTTGGTAGTAGCTCTGCCTTCTGCGCCGTAGGCCGTGTGTTCGATCTCCACCGAGAACGAACATTTGTGTGATGAACATAAATGTTTTATTTACAAAAAAATAGTATATTAATATGTATTTTATCGGCTATCTGGTTCCCATATTACAAGCTTTGGCTTAGTTTGGGGCTAGATAGTGCTGTGTGGAAAGTCCAACAATATTTATTTATTTATCTACCGAACTCGACTGGTCTAAACAGAAAGCATTTTATCCCATTAGCAAGTAATAAAAAGTGAAAATAAATTGTATTATACAACAGAAGATAACAGTAATTAGGTATTCAGTACACGGATTCGGTAATAGGGAGCGATGTCGGCAGGCAGGCTTATTTTTTAATAAACGTGTTGTGAAATACCTATTCTCGGACGGATTAAAATGGTAGTATAATCATCTGATGATTGCCAACCGCGTTATCCGTAGCGAGCAGTAGTTCGCAGTCGTGCTGTCATTAAAAAGAAAACTTTTTGTTTTGTCACCATTTGATTGGATGACCACTATTTTTTGTTGGTATTTTATTATTAAGATTTTGTTTGGTATTTGTATTTAACATTATGTAGGTATGTTCTATTTGTTGTTCTAACTGCTTTGTTACATAAATTCATTAATTTATTTATTGACATTAAGATTCAGATAGGACTGGCCCACTGTGACCAATGATCGAGAAGTGAAGGGCTAAAATAAATAAATTAAAAATATCTTTTCGACTAGAGTATTCCGAAATTATATTTTAGATGAAAAATAAACGTAAACAGTCTCACATAATTAGAATCTTGTTTGCAATCCGCTTGCGGGTATGAAACCTCTTCGGATCTCCCAAGAATTTTCATGTTTTAAGGTTAAATATTTCGTAAAGGCACTTCCAGACATTTGGCTCATGTCTTCACTTTGAGTATATTTAAGTCAAAGTCTAATTCAAAAAGCAATTATTCATAGAAGTCACACAATAAATAAATAAACATTGGTGGACATTCCACACAGCACTATCTAGCCCCAAACTAAGCATAGCTTGTAATATGGGAACCAGATAGTTGATACAATACTTAAGTACATTTTTTTTTATTACGCGTACTCTATCCACTAACTACCAAATTAAACATGGATGGAGGATGTTTAATGGTTTTTTTATACTACTTGGCTTACCTGATATCAAGCTCTACGTCGCTTTACGTCCATCAACTTGAGGCAGATGTTAAGCCTCATGTGCCTATAATTTTTAATTGATTGAGAATGACAGTTGATGGACGCAGGGCATTGCATCGTAGGGCACGTTCCTATCGTGCGTGACTATACTTTGTTATAGGTGATGGTTACCACTTAAAATTACAAGAAGTTATTACAATGAGTATTCTTAGCCTCGCACCAAGATATAGCATTACGTATCCTTCGATTTAAAAAACTGTACAAAAGAATAAATCTAAAAGAACATTAACTGACTAACGACTGTTCGGAGCTGGTCGTGAATAATAAAATAATCAGATAAACTGAGAAAACAGCTAATGGCTGACTGGGGATAACGGTATTTTGCATTATGTTCTCTCCTATTACGTTTATGTGTAGGTCATTTGAATAAAGGTCTTAAATCATAACCACCAGTAGCCTGAAGACGTTCTTATCTTCTTTTTCTTCTTCTTCGTTCTTTTTCTTCGTTCAAAAAGAAAAAAGTATCAGCTATCACCAGATAGCCGGCATGTACTTTTTTGTCTTCTCTTTTTTCCCCATAGTAGCCTTGATTAGATCGGATAGATAGTACCGTATGGGTGGAACGATTGTTATATAGATAGATAGATAACTCTTTATTGATTACCACAACAAATAAACATTCACATTTTTACTTAAAAACTAACAATTATAGTCATACAATGGGCGGCCTTATCGCTAACAGCGATCTCTTCCAGGCAACCTTGGGATGGACAGGACAACATAAAAAGAGAGGGGGGGTCTTGTGTGGGTTTAATTAATATGGATACCTATTCTATTTTTAAAGTAGGTATAACCTATATACATAAACTTACTTAAATAAATACATAAACATCACACAAATTGTTGTCCTCAGGCACGGTAGATCCTCTCAGGTCTCTTAGTACTAATTCACCAATATAATTTGAGAATGTCTATGAAGTTTAGTCAGATGTACGTCAAAATATTTCAATTGCGCAGTCAACCAACTGGTGTTCTATACTTCCAACTTTCATAGATTTTAGGATACCACACAGTAAAAGTCACTGGCAGGAGCTAGTATGTATTAAATAGTTTTATAGGTTTTATAGGCGTCTGGCTTTACGCAATAAAATTACGTTTAAGTACCTATTTTACCGTTAATTATGTATCTAGAAGTGAGTATAATTATCTGCAATTAAACTGTATAATTACCAACAGTTAATCTGCTGTATTTACTTATAAGGAACCGTGCCTTGATCAGGAGGAATTGAAATGATAGAAGTATTTCTTAAAATGAGGCAAGAATTTGATAAAAGGCTATCAATTTGAACTAACTTCCTACTAAGTTGATATTGCATATATTTTTATTTGTATTATGACGGCATACAAACACCACACTTGCGCTACATTGTAATTAAGAGTAGTAGAGCTCTTTGTGAAGGGCTCGTCCGGGGAAGTACTACCACCACGCCTTTTTCTGCCGCCAAGCAGCAACGCTGTGTTTTGGTTGCCGGTGTAATTACAGGCACATGAGGCTCAACATCTGTATGCCTCAAGTTGATGGACGCAGAGCAGTGCATCGCAGGGCATGTTCCTATTGTGCGTGACTTACGAGGCAATGCTTTGTTTTTGATGGTTACTACTTAACTGATCATCTGATTGTACCATCAGCTAGTTGTAGAAAAAAAAAGTTTTTTATATTCCTTAACACATTATTTTCGCCACATGCATAAACTGTGCGATAGGCATGTACAAATGTTCTGAAATTCTTCATTGCAATACATATAAAAGCCACAGTCGCTATCGACGGTATACTGACGACGGTCTCCGTTTCAACTAGTGGTAAAGGCACTTGCCATAGTTCTGTGAAACTGTATTTATTGCATATCATTTCGTATGATTGGCTATATAAAACGAGGGACTCGTTTTTCCTATCGTGTCGATGTTCATTAAAATTATATGCTATTAAATTAATGGCTATTTCTGCCGCCAAGCAGCGTTGCTGTGCATAGGTTTGAAGGGAGTTGGTGACTGTGAAACACTAAACACTTGTATGCCTCAAGTTGACGGACGCGGGGTAGTGCATCGCGGGGCTCGTTTGTATCGGCCGTGACTTTCGAGGCAATGCTTTGAGCTGATGCTAAGTACATCAGCTCGGTCATATGCTTGATCTATAGGTAATTAAGTAGTTTAGGATATACATACATATATTCTGCAGAAACAGGTGGCCAGCTCAAAAACGCTATCTATGTGTGTTGAGGCCTTCCCTCGTGCAGCTATTTGGGCACAACAGGCAAGGCTGCATAGAATCCAACTCGATAGATTTAAAATGATGCTAAAAGCCCATGTCAACCACACTGGATGTGTGGTTTTGTGAAACAGCGGGTGATCGTTAATCTGCGGTTAGTTCGGGCGGTCGTTGCATGTTTAATGGAGGTCCCCTGAGGTGCCCAAACAACGTGTGACCTCAGCCATACTCTGTTTTTAAGCCTATGACTACTGCTAAGGTAACTCTCACTCGCACATTCCAACATTTTGAAAGATTTCAAATCAATGAATTTATTTATAAAAAATCGCAATCAACCAAGTTATGTGCAATCAAATTTAAATAGGCTTGTTAACTGGGTAGGTCCTACACGTGCAAAACCGAGGCCGGATGCATGTAACTATAAAAAAAAAACTCTGGGTAGGTCATACACGAGCAAATCCGCGGCCGGGTGCTGGTTACTCTATGAAAAAAGAACTCTTATTTAAAACATTTATTTATTTACATAATCACATGGTTGTAAAACTTTTGACCGCAATCTCACCTGTACGTCTATTCTGAGTTATGACAACTTGCTTCTTCGAATTTTGTTTTCCTGCAGGTGGGGTATGAAGATGAGATAAGCGCCAGCTATAAGAGATATCCGTCTTGCTGAGAACGAATGTTTTTCTTCACGCCCGATATTCGGAAAACCATACGCCGATAATTCGACTGTTTGGCTGTCTGCATCATAAACGTCGAAGCAAAGCGCTTGGCCAACCATGAATGGATGTCTTGTTTCCGTATGTTTGAGTTCCGATGGTAGAATGATGAGGGAATCGAGTTGTAGTTTTAACGCACTGTCCGAAATGTATTCTGTAAAAAAGCGATAGTCTGGCAACTTTTTGGCAATGCTCAAAAGTCAGTTATATAGACTCGAGCAACTTCACTGGCAGAGCCATACTAAAGCCCGAACTCCATCGCGAGCGGAGCGGAGTTTAACTCGCAAGAATAAACTGCATACTTGTATTTCCACCAACAAATAGTCGAGCGGAAAGGACTGAGCGAGCAGAAAGTGTTGAAATGAACTCGCTCAGCTCTTAAGTGCAAGTCAAAAGATAAAACTCTTTGTTGGTGGAAACGTAAACCTATTTCATTGAAAAGGAGTCCGTTCCGCTAACCATTTCTCGCTCATTACCCTTTCGCGGTGGAGTTCGGGCTTTAAGATGAGCAGCGCTACGGATTAAAAGGACCTAAACATAGTTAAAATTATCAGCAACCCTTGTTCATAATATCTAGCCCTATACATACAAACAAAGCAACCAGACCTGAAACTGATTTTGAAATGAAATAGTAGATACATTTATTTATTTAAACATAGTTCGTGATATAGTATTAAATAGTTATAAAACAGTAGGAATAGGCTTACGACTGTCACCGCGCAGATTTGTCGGTGCTCGTCTTTAAGGATTTCCAGAGTATTCTTACATTAGATACATTACAAGTTGCCGTCGTACAAGTTGTATCGGTACATAGATTTTTACTATTATATTTTATTGATTATATAATTTTTACCATAATAATAAAAATCGATCATGCATATAGGTTTAGATTCTTTTGTTATATGTATCCTAAGTAAAATAATTTGACGAATCTCAAATTAATTTTAGGTGTTTTTATTTTAATTTAGTAAGAAAGTGAAGATAACACTGATAATGTCAATTTAAGTTACTATATGATAGGCAACACAGAATCGACTATACAAATTAGGGCACATTGCTATATTTACGGTCACAGTGCGAGTCTAGCGTATGTAAACCTAGGTCTCAAATCAGCACAAAATTGTCTTCTATAGTGATCTAGTCGTCAGGGCAGTATTCCAGCAGCTCGGTGATGGAGCAAGACTTCTCGCAGCATTCCGTCGCTATGCCTTCCTGCCGCTTACCTCTTCCCAAAGCCACGGCGCGTTGCGGGGCGAGCCAGTATCCTGAACACACCATTAAAATTGGTTATTAAATAGGTTATTAAGGAAAGGCATAGGAAGGTAGATAGATAGGAACTTCTTTATTGCACAGAACAAAATGTATTTAATGCTAGAGAGCATTCTCTTTCAGTTAACCTTTGTGTAGTTAAAAAAAAAGAAGGCTTGTTACAATGGACCGACGATATGGTGAGTTGAGGGGGTTTGGTGATCGATGGGCTTCTTTAGATTGATGACTGAAGAAAGATATTGAGCTGAACTTGACATGGCGTTCCCTGGCCGCTACCTATGCTATAGTCGCGTTAAACACTCGCTGCAAACTCGGTCATAAATTATCGGAACGAGACAGGGATATTGCTCTCTCTCTCGCACTAGTAGAACGGCACGATCCTTTTGTTTAAGTGCAGAGATGTGCATTATTGGAGTTGATAAAAACTATCGATACATGACTCCGACCGCACAACCACTGGGCGCTCTCGCTGAGTTATTCTTTTATCGATACGTGCATGCGGCCGCGCCGATAACTCTCAACACTAGTGTGTAGATGATTTATGACCGATTTTGCAGCGAGTGTTTAACGCGACTATAGGACTAGCCGAACTGCTCCACAGCATTAAAGAAAACAGACGCCAAACCTCACTGGGGACTTGATACGGTAGGGTGAATTGGAACTATTGCTATATCCTACCAATCTTCAATTGACAATGATATGAATAATAGAGACACATAGATGTTTTTTTAAAATACCTGTGCCGAGGATTTGAGCCCTCATCCACCTGTTGGAGCGCTTCGCCGTGGCTCCAGTCTGGCAGTACCTCACCAGCGTCTCTGACAGGTACCTGCCACAGTACCGAGGTCCATCGTCATCGGACTGAACTGGTGAGCTGACCGCTAAGACAGTAAGGATCGCAAGAGCAACATGGGTCTTCATGGTTTATTCGATAATTGGTTTAGGAGCTTCTCACGAATTAGGAGCTGTGATGATACAAAGTACTTTGAGTAGTAGAGAACGAATGTGCCATAAGCGTGTGGAGTAAGGTATTTATACCGGAGAAAGTACATTAATATTCATATTCAGGTGTATAATAATAAATTTGAAGGGCTGAAAGTCTGTTAGTCATAATTATTCTGAAACTTCGTGCGAACTGATCATCCAGGAAAATACACTAAATATTTGTGTTCTGAAACAACTCTGCAGTCTGTCAATTTTTTGACTTTTCGATAAGAACTGTTGAACAATATGCTTGATTCATGAATAAATAATATAAATATTGGTGGACATTCCACACAGCACTATCTCGCCCTAAACTAAGCCAAAGCTTGTACTATGGGAACCAGATAGCTAAATTATACTTATTTTTTTTTGTTTTTTGTACATACTTCTAATATTATATAACACCTAGACAGAGAACAAACATCTATGTTCATCACACAAATGTTTGTTCTCGGTGGGGATTGAACCCACGGCCTACGGTGCAGAAGGAGCTATTCCCAACTGAGCTGGGAAGGCTGTCAATGAGCGTTGTTTTGAAATACAAGCTTAAGCCTTATGGTGGCTCTATAATAATGCCGAGATGACTGGAGGCTCTTCTCTAACAACCATAGAATGATTTGGGAAAATTTTATTATAGTGAAAAGTCTTAAGAGTAAGTTAAGTTCTTAAGAGTAAGAAGTACTACCACCACGCCTTTTTCTGCCGCCAAATAGCGTTGCTGTGTTTCGGTTTGAAGAGTGTGGTTGCCGGTGTAATTACAGGCACATGAGGCTTAACATCTGTATGCCTCTAGTTGATGGACGCCGGGCAGTGTATCGTACGGCATGTTCCTATCGTGCGTGACTTACTAGGCAATACTTTGTTATAGGTGATGGTTACCACTTAAAATCAGGTGGGCCATCTGCTTGTTCCATCAGCTAGTTGTATAAAAAATAAAGTACACAAGCGAAACCGGGCGGTTACCCAGTGGCAGGAAATCTGAATAAATGACAAGTCTAGATCATTGACGTCATGGGTTTCAACATTTCGGTGGGCTTAGGGTTTTTGTCATCAGGTGGGTTGAAACATTCACGAGACCGATTAAATTAGTCTATTTATAGACTGTGCTAAATACACAAAGGTAGGTATTTAACTAGTAGACAAGTGACAATACGTATTAGTAAAACTTTATAATGCCACAGACAATGCAGCAGAGGTGGCCAAGCATCATATATAACTTGTTTATGAGTTTTCAATCATCCAAACAAAAATAAACATTTTAATAGTAGATTAGTAGCCAAGGGCTGTAAGGCATCAATTGCAGCCCGAGATATTTAGGCACACGAGCGCAGCGAGGGCGCTTATAGTTCGAGGGTGCAATTGGTGCTTACACCCGAGCTAACTATTCTGCTTTACATCTCGATTGTGAGGTAAGTAGAAAAAAACCGGCATTACAAGAATAAACCTCTTTGGTCATTGGGCTGAATGCATGATGTCTATTGCCAGTATGATGGTACTTGGTACATCTAGTACGCGAACTTCTTGAAAGAAAGAAGTGTTTTTTTTGTGTCTTTTCTAGCTACATTATTACAGTGTTCCTACCTACTTCATGTTAGATTTAAATTGTTTGATTATTATGTGTTATTTTTAAGTTTGTATGGATCTATGACATCTGAAATAAATAAATTTTTTTTTTTTTTTAATTATTACCCTAGAGCGCTAATTAGTCACTTACAAGCCCCAATTGGAGGTAATAAGAACCAACTTACCGAACATGAGAGATGTAAATTATAATTAATTACCTAAATCCTAATTTTATTAATTTATTTTAGGATTTTAAGAAAACTTACAGCTAGGTATACAAAACATAATTAACTATAATAATTATACATGCATGTCAGCTGAAGGCTAATTATAATTTTCCACTTATAGGTTTTTAGATGAAAAACAACCCCATCACTAGACCCTACATTATCATTGGTGCGCCACGAGGAATAAAAACTAAACATTTAAACTACGTACTGAATGAAGCGCACCAAAACGGGTGCGCTATATGGAAGTACTTTGGTGCGCTTCATCTAGGTGCGCTACGAGGAATGCCTCCCATTGACATGGCAGAAGAAGAAGAAGTAAAGCCCTAGAGTTTGTTCGCGGAAGTACTACCACCGTACCTATTTGTCATTGCCGCCAAGCAGTGATTTATTGCTGTGTTTGAAGGGTATGAGTGCCGGTGCCGCGTCATTCTGAGGGGCAATCGCATCTCTTGAGTGCGATCAACCTCAAAAGTGCGATCAAAGATCCGCTTGCCAAGTGTGGTGACTAACGTAAACCACCCTTAACCAGAGCACTGGTGGTCTAGTGGTAGCAGCATTGCCATCCGATCCAAAGGTCGTGGGTTCAAAACCGTGTATGTGTGAGTTTTTCTGTTCAAAAATGTATGTGCACTGGGCTAGTTATCTCAAACGATAAAGGAAAACATCGTGAGGAAATCGACATGTCGTAGAACCTTGAACAGCTCTAAAACATTTCTCAAGTGCTCAAAAGGAGCCTCTTTGAGGCGCACCTAAAATTCTTTCACCACACTGTTTCGAAAGAACTAGTGACGCGACAAGCAGAAGAAGTAACAAGATTTTTAAGCAAGTTTGTAATGTGGGCGGTAAATATGCTGTCTCTTTATTATGCTAAGAGTTATTTAAGAGTAGTAGATCTCTTTGTGAAGGGCTCGTCCGAGGAAGTACTACCACCACGCCTTTTTCTGCCGCCAAGCAGCGTTGCTGTATTTCGGTTTGAAGAGTGTGGTTGCCGGTGTAAGTTGATGGACGCAGGGCATTGCATCGTAGGGCACGTTCCTATCGTGCATGACTTACGAGGCAATGCTTTATAGGTGATGGTTAGCACTTAGCCTAAGGTGGGCCATCTGCTTGTTCCATCAGCTAGTTGTATAAAAATAAAAATAAAAAATGCTCAAAAACAATTCCTGCGTAAAGTCGAAAACATAAAACAAAATAAATACACGACCCAAATTAATTATGTCTTCCTGTGTAGCTGCCTGAATTATGTTGAAACATCATACATAATTTATGGTTGGTATAGTATGTCAGAGGTCGTAAATATTCTTAATCATATTAGCTCACGTTTCATGAAGAGCCTAATGCGATTGGCTACTATCAATCATGGAAATTACATTACATCTAATAAAAAACCTTGGAAATAATTCAAGAAAAGCTTTTAGTTGCTTTTAATTTAAATTTTACTGTTGTTTGTATAAAAAGTACCTTCCTACCTACCCAAATGTATAAAGCCCACACCTACTTTTTGCATCCCAGCTATGGGGAATGAGTGCTACCGATTTAATTTTGTGTCATCTTTATGTGCCTACATTGAAGCAAATAAATGATTTATGATTATGAATAAGCTGAAGAGGGGGTTATTCCCGTTGAGTAACACCTTTCAGTCACACTGTGACACAATGGGACAAAAACTTCCCGTTGAGTAATACCTGTTACACATTGCAACTTTTATTTTCCCGTTTATCCTAAAACGTTGAAAAAATTTATGTCCACCCATGCGAAGCTGGGACAGGCCGCTAGTAAATCAATAAAAATACTTAATTTCAAAAAAACAGTTTTTTATTTTTATACTCTTGTAATCAGGTGTGACTTATTGGGAAAAAAAAGTTTCGTTGAGTAACAGTGTTACTCAAGGGGAATTATTTATTCCCATTCAGTAACACTGATACCGTAGGGTGTAACAGAATGGGAATAAATAATTCCCGTTGAGTAACACTATTACTCAACGGGAAGTTTTTTTCCCATTGTGTCATAGTGTGACTGAAAAGTGTTACTCAACGGGAATAACCCTGAAGAGGAACGGGGCCGGCAAAGACACCCTGGCCCAGAGAAGGTGACGCTGGATGGATGAACTTTTTTTAAGACTTGATGATGAAACAAATGGCCCACCTGATATTGAGTGGTAACCATAACCAATAACAAAGCATTTTAGATTAGTTAAAATTAGATTAATTCATAACTATAAAACTAGAAGTATATTGTCATTCGGGAGAGTACTGTTTCTTGGGCCACAGCTAACGCTATTCCAGGAGACAGAGCCTCACACTTTACTGTTGATTTTATTATTGCCAATAAACATTTTTCATTTTTTTTTTTCATTTCCTCGCAAGTCGCACGATAAAAACGTGCCCTACGATGCACTGCCCTGCGTCCATCAACATGAGGCATACAGATGTTAAGCCTCATGTGCCTGTAATTACACCGGCAACCACACTCTTCAAACCGAAAAACAGCGTTGCTGCTTGGCGGCAGAAAAAGGCGTGGTGGTAGTACTTCCCCGGACGAGCCCTTCACAAAGATCTCTACTACTCTTAAAAAGCCTTTGTATTTTAGGTTCATTATTATTTATACTCTTTATTTTCTTACGTTATACCTACTTATAATACCTACTTTTTATTTAATTTCTTTTAGATTGGAAAACAGCTGCCAAGAGGGCGTTTTTGGCTGCGACACAGTTTTATACTTCACCGTATCGTTACATTTATTTTATTTTTATCTTTTACCTTATTATTTGTAATGGTCTACAAATATACAGCCCCCCGAGCGCTGTCACTTAGATGTGCCTCTTTGAGCCTTTTCAGAAGCTTAGTGTTTTCTTAATTGAATTAGTAAGTCTCACCTAATTCAACATTATCAAAGGGACTTTGAAGGTATGAATAGATTTACCTTATCAACTGTGAACTCATTGGCGGTGCGTCAAATTAGCTTTCTCTAGCGACGTCGCATGTTTATTGTTTGAGTGAGCAAAGATCTTGTAGCCAGCTTATTTATTTTATTTATTTCCGATAACAATAAAGCTACAATGAAAAGCCTATGAGCTACTACAAATTTAAATTTACTTATAAAAAATGTATGACCATTTCTGTGAATTTCGTCACGCTAATGTCGAATCCTCTATCGACTTTGACGAAGCGGTATTGTATGTATGTTATTGTTCTGAGCATATTTTTCAATCCTTTAATTATGATGTGCATGAAATTGGTGGGTTGATAGGTCCAAAAGGGAGTAAACATATGAAGTGGGGTGTAATATAAAATATGACAGATTAAATGATTATATGTAATATGTTTATTAAAAAATATGTGTATAACACCGTCATGAAAGTTATTTGAACAGCGATAAGACCGTCTATTGACAATTTACTATGCATTGCTTTCGATTTTCTCAAAATAGTTTACAAATTAAAATCCAGATAATTTTAATACTTTTCAATACATTGCTCCCATGCTAAATATGTATGAGTTATCAACCACATGATTTATTTTGCCGACCTAAATAATTCAATAATATAATTCCACATTTCGCCTGCTCTACGTTTCCAAACGAATAAGAAAAAAATATCAAGCTCGTAATTTAAAACGAGAGAGAAAATCTTGAAGATATTCTTTCCGCGAATACTTTCCGTTCCGGGCACGGATTTAAAAAAGATACCTGAAGCATAGATGTAAATTAATATGAAAAGCTCTATTCCTCGGGGCAGACAACAAAACCTTTTTATAAAAGTTCTACAGGTAACGTACAGCTTTTTGAATTCTGTAGTTTAATCTTGAAATATCATATAGCAAACTCATTTGTTTGGTTGCCAGTGACATTTTGAAATTGATATTTTTTTTAAGGGCTTTGTCGACAATAAACATATAAAAAAAACCATCTCGTATACTCGATTGCGACCGTACAGGTTTTTTACTTGCTGATAGAACAAAGTCAAAGTCAAAAGGTTAATGAAATCACAAGGATCACTTTGAAACGTCTTAAAGCTAGGTGACTCTAGGTGCCAGTTCCAAGCGACCAAAGCCTAGAAGAACAGGCAACAAACTTACGGCTTGGTTCCTACCGTTCCTTTGTATGATCCTTTTACAAAGTAATTAGAAATCCTTTTACAAGTAATTAAAAAGAACAACAAAGAACAACCTTATGTTAAATGGTAGCCATCTTCTATGACTTCTATGACTTCGCTAGTATATATATACGTATATCGATATATGAACGTGCCCTACAATGCACTGCGTTCTTCGACTTGAAACGATGCCAAAAAATTACAAATGGCGCCTGCATTTTTCATCAGGACATATCCTATCCATTGATTCTACATCAAAGTAAAAAAGGTAGAGCTTAAGGAACAGTCTTCGTTCAGGAGTTAAGCTCCGTTCTCTAAGTAATGGCATGTTTTTATAAAAGGATATTTCAA
This sequence comes from Chloroclysta siterata, assembly GCA_932294275.1. Classification (NCBI taxonomy): domain Eukaryota; kingdom Metazoa; phylum Arthropoda; class Insecta; order Lepidoptera; family Geometridae; genus Chloroclysta; species Chloroclysta siterata. The sequence continues at coordinate 23,528,929 of OW028592.1, read as the reverse complement.
AATGCCGTAATAAACTGCCGAAGGGTGGCAGGAAAACAATTTGTAAGCATGATTAAGCGGGCGTCTTTGAAATTGATGCTCTGTTTTAAACTGTTTCTTTTAAACTAGGCTCGTCTGTTTCATTATTTTTAAATCCGTCCAGTTTATATTACATAGCATAAGGAACAAGCAAATGGCCCAACTGATGTTAAGTGGTAACTATCACCTATAACAAAGCATTGCCTTGTAAGTCACGCACGATAGGAACGTGCCCTACGATTCACTGCCCTGCATCCATCAACTTGAGGCATACAGATGTTAAGCCTAATGTGACAGTAATTACATTGGCAACCACACTCTTGTGACTCTATCTCTTATGTACGAAAACTAGTAAAGCAAACTTTTGAGTAGGAAAACATGTATCGATCAAAATGAAATTTTTACTAAACTGTGTGTAATGTGATTGCACACAAAATGGTTGATTGCGATTTTTCGAAAATAAGTTTAGTGATTTTATATCTCACAACTTTTGAGAGAGACTGGTGGTCTAGTGGTAGCGGCCCCGCCTTCCGATCCTAAAGTCGTGGCTTCGAAACCGGTCGTGCACCAATGAGTTTTCTGTTCAAAAATGTATGTGCACAATGCCAGTACTCTCAAACGGTGAAGGAAAACATCGTGAGAAAACCGGCATTTCGTAGAACCTAAAAAGTTCAATAACATGTGTTACAGAACGCTCGAAAGGAGCCTCTTGAGGCGCACTTAAAATCCTTTCACCACACTGTTTCGAAAGAAACTAGTGACACGACAAGAGAGAATATCTTTCAACATTTCGAAACGTGCGAGCGAGAAGTTGTTTGATAGTTGTCAGCCCCTTAACTTAAAGAATATTAATCAAAAGGGGTTTCAGTTTTAAGACATCTAATTATGTTTTTGAATTGCATAATTACTGATTCTGAAACTAATAATTTATTGATCAGTACAATCACAAGGATCACTTTGAAATCAAGTTGTAGATATTTCGTTAGTACCAAGGGATGTTTACCGTTCCTTTTTAGTATTCCCTTTAATTATTTCCGAAATAACACTAAACATAAAATTTATAAACGCTATGCTTAAACGATATAATTGTGAATTTCACTATTAGAGGGTAGTTGAAAGTTCGAGAGCCGACTGTAAGTTGGAGAGGGGACGTGGGGGCCACCAGTTTAGTTGGCAGTCCTCCAACGCTAATGCTTATTACTTTTGTAAAGTTGGGGAATTCGGGATCTATGTACCTAAAGGGGGTCATAGTGATTTGGAAAAGTGAATCGAAAAATACCGTTTTGCCTTCCGACTTTCGACTTCAACTTCTAAAAACCAAATCAAGAAGACCTTTGAGTGCGAAAGGCTGCTTCTGCATATTGCTTGACATTCTGCATATTGCATTACTTGGCTCATAATATTTTTTAAGGCAAAAAACTACAGTTACTATTTATCCACATAAAGTACAGAATTAAAAAAACTGTAAATTAACGTTGGTTGCTGACTGTACTCCTGTATTTTATACTACTTGCTGATGGATCAAGCCGATAGCCCACCTGATGTAAAGTGGTAACCATCACCTATAACAAAGCACTGCCCCGTAAGTCACGCACGACAGGATCGTGACCTACAATGTACTGCCCTGAGTCTTATCAGCCGTCACAGCTCAGTTGGTAGTAGTTGGTAGTAGGTAGTAGTCTGCCTTCGGCGCCGTAGGCCGTGGGTTCGATCCCCACCGAGGACAAACATTTGTGTGATGAACATAGATGTTAGTTTTCTGTCTGGGTGTTATATAAAATTATAAATATGTATTTACAAAAAAGTATATAACTATGTATTATATCAGCTATCTGGTTCCCATATTACAAGATTTGGCTTAGTTTGGGGCTAGATAACGCTGTGTGGAAAGTCCACCAATATTTGATCGAGTGAGCGAAGCGAACGAAGATCTTAGTTTCAACTTGGGCGATTTGACATTTTATGTATGTATGTATGTATGTATGTATGTATGTTTGTCTGGCGATAACTTTAGAACCGTTGATCCGATCTGCATGAAATTTGATATGTCGATAGCTTGTACTTGAGAAATGTACTGGTAAGTATATGAGTAAAATCGGATGAAGGGTTTTTGAGATATGGGGTTTTTTAAGAGGGCAAAAATAAAAAAAGTTACATAAAAAAATCAAGTTACATGTCATACGAAAGGGCTTTGTTTGGACATCCCAAAACAATTATTACTTTTTTTTTGTGACACTCGGTTATTGAGATAAAATAATAAAAGGTAAATTAAGATAACCAGCGACCCAAGAGCTCCAATCTCTAAGAGTTTCGTTGACATCAAGGTTTTTCTACTGGTCGGCCAGTTCCTTTGATTTTTCTTATTTTTTTTTCTTGAAATAAATTAAGGAGGTAGTCAGTTCTCATAAAATGGTGACGACGACCAGGTCTGATGATGGAGCCAAGGTCTGTTCAACGGAACTCTTCAATAAATAGGCCAATAGAGTTGAAACTTGGTTACCATACCAAGTTAGTAGGCGGTAGTCAGAAAAAAGTCCAAAAATAATGTTTGGACTTGCCTCTGACTACCACCTACTCAAAGTTTTTGTGCGTTCGTCGGGTCGCATCACGAGATCTCAGTTCGGGGCGAACTACTAGTTATTTATTTATTAACCTGAGGCATGCAGATGCTAAACCTCATGTGCCTGTAAAATCACCATTTTAAAACATTTGAAAACGTCAGAATGTGTATGTATCTCTTGTTTTAGTTGGCTGTAAACAAAAGAGACAGAAACTAACGTTTCTGATTGGATCTCTAAAGATACAGGAGGGCGGTCTTATCGAAGAACTTTCTAGGCCCGACGGCCGACGTCATGCTGATATATGGGGTCTTATCCAAGCCCCTAAACACGTATGGATACTTTTCCAACTTTCTCCAGGGTCCTGGAGAAGTTCCGACACATTAATTGGCATTTATATCCACGTGAGGATGTGAAACTCGGAAGTTTGAGATTAACTTGGTATTACGTGGTACAGCCAATGAAAAATAACTGGTATACTCTGTTTATGTACCGTGCAGTTACATACTACGGTATACAGTATAGGCGTGTGCTGTCTTATAAATTTGATTATGTTTACCTTTTTCTGTATGCCTACGCCTCACTAAATTTCAATAATATATTATATTATTACATTGTAAAAGGATCATACAAAAGAACGGAGGAACCAAGCCGTAAGTTTGTTGCCTGTTCTTCTAGGCTTTGGTCGCGTGGAACTGGCACCTAGAGTCACCTAGCTTTAAGACGTTTCAAAGTGATCCTTGTGATTTTATTGAATAAATACCTTTTGACTTTGACTTTGACTTATGGGCGATTCGGCCCTCGAGATACATTGTCAGCTGCGTAAAAAGCCTGAAAAAGTATGTTGTACATCCATAAATTTCCAGAAGTTGCCTGTCGGTTGTCAGCGTCTTAAGTATCAGATATGTACGAGAACTAAGGACTGAATGTATGTCAGCTGCGTAAAAACCCTGAAAAACTCCACATCCATAAATTTTCAGAAGTTGCCTGTCGGTTGTCAGCGTCTTAAGTAACAGTTAGAAATACGGGACTAATAAAAAAGGACAAATAAGGTAGTAATAAAAAAAAAACAACAAAGTTTCGGAGAATACCATTACAAAGGTACAGCAAAAATATCATTTATGACCAAATAAGTTTTCCTACCAAAAAAGTTAAAATATAAAATCTTTTTTTTGTGCACAAAACAGAAAATATCTGACGGTTTTCAGCCTCTTAAATAACGGTTATAAGTACGAGGGAAAAGAACAGTCTTCACTGGGCCGCGCCGAACCAAACTATGGTAAAAAAAAACTATTATTATTATGCAATCACTTCTGTAAAACGTCACTTTTTGTACCACTTTTTGCAAACCAGCTGTGCTGAACTCCGGGCCGTTAGAAATAAGATTCATTAAGAAAGTTCGGAGAGTGACGCAGACGGTTTTAATTAGTTCAATGGGTCCCAACAATGTAAGAACTATCAGAGTATGTAGGTTCTAAGGGAGGATAAAACATTGCAGTCCCATGACCAGTGGCGTAGCTAGCTGGACAAGGGCCCCGGTGCATAGAGAAAGAATCGGGCCCCCTCTTTCCACATAGCTTAACTTATATTTGCCTTTAAAATAAATCATTGAAAAAAAAGTGATCAGGCTCAAGGTTTTCTAGCTTCGGGAGCTGGCTGACCCTCTCTGTTCAAAGCTTAGGTTAGAGGGCCCCCTGAGCTCCGGGGCCCTGGTGCACTGCACCACCTGGCCCTACGATAGCTACGCCACTGCATGACCCAAGTGGGCAAGATTTGACGTTTGATTCGTTCACCAATCGCGCTACTGTAAAAACTCCTTTATGCTCCGTGCAAACAAGGCAATCACAAAGATTTTTATATTGTCCCAAAAGTTATTATCCGAGTGGGATCCCACTCGGATAATAACTTTTGGATATAATAACTCGGATAATACAATAATCTTTGTGATTCCCTTAAGTAAAGTAAACACTACAAAACTTATAAAAAAATAAAAATAATTACATCACATTGGACTTAAGAAGCTAGTAACTAAAATAGTTTTATTGGTTACAAGCTCGATATATCGATCGTTGTAAGAGATTGCTCTCAGCGATAAGACCGCCCATTGTACTTAACTGAAACTTTTGAACTTTATTTTTGTTTTCTATGTTTTTAATGTGTTAAATGTCCTTATGGTGAGTATAAAGGGTTTTTTATCTATCTATCTCTAATAATATGATTTAGCAACCAAGGTACCAAATTACTTTTAACAACTTCATCTATTGTCGTGTCACTAGTTTCTTTCGAAACAGTGTGGTGAAAGGATTGGTGATTTTAAGAACAAAATAAATATTATCTTATCTACGTAACATGTCACACGTGTCGTACGTCACTTGTTGCGCCACGGACGCCGTCGGACAATGCCTGAGCACACGGGGGAGACATAACCCGCCGATAGAACTTGACGGCCGTAACTGTTGCTCGATATTATCTCATACGAAGCCCGTGTAGTCACGAGAGAATTAGACTGGATCTCATTGTCTGGCAATACCCGTCCTTTGTATTCATCAAAATAAAAAATAAAAAAAAATGTTATTCAACACACACAGAAAACGACTGATAGCTACAGAGAAAAACTAAAATTTAAAAGAACTTATATAACAAACTAAAATAACTACTTACATAAAGCTAATAGACACACAGTAAATAGAAAAACATGAATAGTCGTAATATGAAGAGAGGAAAGGTGAATTTGGCGACATACTGGCAACGTGGGGATTTTGCCAGTATGTCGCCCCTATGCCGCTGTGGGTCAACTTTGTTCCCGTACGAACAGAAAATCGAGCAAATGTGTAGGTATTCATTTGTTTTTATAATTATTTTAGAAAGAGAAGGAAGGCTATAGCCTTTTAGGCCATAGCCTTTTAGGGTTAACATGATGATCTAAAGCTCCTTGAATGTCTTGGCCTTAAATATAAATAAATATTGGTGGGCTTTCCACACAGCACTATCTAGCCCTAAACTAAGCCAAAGCTTGTAATATGGGAACCAGATAGCTGATATAAAATATATACCTATAAGTATAATAATTATTTTAAATAATAAGTATAAGAAAAAAAGCATTTAAGTATTATATCAGCATATCACAAGCTTTGGCTTAGTTTGGGACGAGATAGTGATTTGTGGAATGTCCCCCAATATATTTTTTTATTTTTTTATTTTAGCTATTCGGTTCCCATATTACAAGCTTTGCTTAGTTTGGGACTAGAGAGTGCTGCGTGGAAATTTATCTATATATATTTATTTTATTTATTTATAATACTTTGACAGAATCATTGAAACAAGTCGGTCGGTCGGAAGTCGGAAGTTAAACCTCGATGTGTGCCCTTATTAACAATAAATGTTAACCGACGACCAGTCGCCACCAAAACTTTCCCAACGCTATGTCAACGCTATTCTAGTCTTATTAATAAACCCGTTTGAAACTCAACCCACGTCTTCTTAGAACCCAAGAAAAGCTAAAGGTCAGAGATAATGGACATTTTTTCAGAAAAAGGCTGCTATCTCAGGGGTATTCAATATTAATTTATTCGAACCCGTGGCGACAAAGACAAAGAATAATTGAATTCGGCGCGAAGAAATTTTTAACGAACTGAACGATTCAGGCAGAAATCTTTCTTAATTTGACAGTTTGTCGTCTCCTTAAAATATTTTTCACGATTCGACGGTTTTAGGTCGTACAGGCACCGACAAAAAATAATTTCAGTTAATCAATGCCTATTTTATCTTGTTTTGGATTAAAATAACACCTTCGTTTGCTTATGTTACGGCTCAAGGAAGATCTTTATAAAGCACAAAACCTTGATCTAAAGTGTGCTGTTTGTAGAAATACTTATCAACTTATGGTGACGTAACCTACAGAAAAATTTAACAATTATAGTAAATGTTGTACCGTGTATTCAATGCAAATAAAATAAAAAAATATTGTTGGACACCGCACTATCTAGCCCTAAATTAAGAAAAACTTGTACTCTGGGAACCAGCTGATATAATAACATGTTTTTTTTATATACCTTTTGGTAGGTTTCTTTGTTAAAAAACCGGTCAAGTGCGAGTCGGACTCGCGCACTAAAGGTAAATAAAATCAGAAATAAAAACGGCAAAAAAATCACGTTTGTTGTATGGGAGCCTTAAATATTTTTTTTAGTATTTATAAGTTATAGCGGCAACAGAAATACATAATCTGTGAAAATTTCAACTGTCTAACATCACGGTTCATGAGCCTGGTGATAGACGGACAGACAGACAGACGGACGGACAGCGGAGTCTTAGTAATAGGGTCCCGTTTTACCCTTTGAGTACGGAACCCTAAAAAACAGTCTGTACGCAGCCATAGTCATTTTATTTCATGGTGGCAGGGGAGAATGAAAAAGTTTCTCTCTTCTAACGTGATGAAATCCTAGGCTCTAGTAAATGAAATAGCAACTTTACAATACCAACGATACTAACTTTGTTTCAACCAGCTTCAATACAAACATTGTACGATCTCACCACTTCCGAATCACTGGCCAATTTGTGTAAGCACAGCGTCAAGCAACTCTCGTCGCTAACGTCGCCGTGCAAAGCTCAAAGTCGCGTGTGTGTAGCATTTGATGAGCAGTCGCCACCACAAAGGTTGTGTGACCAGATGTTGGCTATTCAAAGCTGTTAGTGCTCGCTTGTACTCCGGTTGAATGTAAGCGTAGGTGAAGCAAAATGTTCTGAATTTGAACGTCTATTGACGATGTACTGATTATGACTGGGTGAGATGATCTGAACTAGAGTTGAGTCAAAACCATTCAACTCGATGCCTCAAGTAAGCATTACAGCTCTTTTTGAAAGAGCTTTTTATGCCAGCGTTTTATGCTCCAAGTTGATGGCCGTAGGGCAGTGAACAACCAGCTTTTTTTATCCAACTTGCTGGTGGAACAAGCAGGTGGCCCACCTGATGTTTAAGAGTAGTAGACCTCTTTGTGAAGGGCTCGTCCGGGGAAGTACTACCAACCACGCATTTTCTGCCGCCAAGCAGCGTTGCTGTGTTTCGGTTTGAAGAGTGTGGTACCGGTGTAATTACAGGCACATGAGGCTTAACATCTGCATGCCTCAAGTTGATGGACGCAGGGCAGTGCATCGTAGGGCACGTTCCTATCGTGCGTGACTTACGAGGCAATGCTTTGTTATTGGTGATGGTTACCACTGAACATCAGGTGGGCTATCTGCTTGTTCCATCAGCTAGTTGTATAAAAAAACATGTGAACTGGTAACCATCACCTGTAACAAAGCATTGCCTCATAAGTCACTCACGATAGAAACGTGCCCTACGATGCATTTGCATTTGCAACTTACAAATCTTCAAACGGCCTGACGATTTAGAAAACGGTACAGATATGTCTACTTATCGCGTCTTCATACCAGAAGCTCCCAATACAGAAAACCAAAAATCAAAAACAAAATTTGATCTTGGCTTAAAGATTTTCATCACTTTCGCAACAAACGAAGACAGTTTGGGACCCACCAAAAGTTCGCTAGAGCCTTAAAAACCTGCCGGTTGAACCTAATGGATTTTCGAAAAGCCAAGTATTTCGAAGAGGCTGACCGAAAGTTGGCCGAGTAGGGCTAACTTGTACAACTGAGACTAACGACGACAACTTCGGAGGTTTCAACAAGTTTCGCTACTTCGTGAAAGTGTTTTATGAATCTTTCAAAAGTTTTAACTTTACTGGTAACATTTCCTTCGGCCGCCTGGGTTTTACTGGGATTTTTTTTGGAGAAAATTTAGGAGGAGGCTGAAGGCCAACCCAAAACAATGAGTACCTTAGGGTTTATCACATTGCAATACAAAACTCCTGGATACCTTTGTTTTGTATTGATTTGTTTATAATATTGTAGTGTAAACTTAAGACTATGCAATTTATTTTTATCTTTTCTTTATCTATCACTAAGTTCGATTCGCAGGGCACGTTCACATCGTGAACGCTTTGTTATAGGTGATAGTTACCACTTAACATCAGGTGGCCAATCTGCTCGTTCCATCAGCAAGTATAGGTATAAAAAAATATTCTTCTAGACATACCTAGCTTTAAGACATTTTAAAATAATGACCCCTTATAATTCAATAAATTTCATTTCATATTCCTTGCCTTGACTTTTAAGCCTTTCATCAGTTCCCAAACCTCAAAAAACAAGAAGCTTAAGAGCTGATTTCACCATGCTCTGTTAGATTAACAAAGGATTAAAGGGCCGTTAAATATGTCAAAATGTACGCGTTTGACATCTAAGGTTAGATTTAACGGACTGTTAAACCTTGATTAGTAACTAACAGAGCATGGTGAAATCAGCTCTTAGCAAGCAGGTGCAATAATTACATTTTGACTTTGAATGTGGATTAAACTTTGTATGGTTCTAACAAAATGATATAATAATAAAACGCAGAACACAAAGACCTATTTAGGGTACTTTTGGTGTTTGCTCACAGAGGATCCTATGTTCAGTAATGCCCAGCTTAGGTTGATTTTGGGCCGTAGTTCTGCTTTGTACAAAACAGAGGTGCAGTGTGCACTGTGTCGCACAACTTTGTTGGACAACAAAGTTTTAGTCAGTAGTTTTCGACAAAAGCCGCGTCTGCCTAAAATTGTTTAATGTTTTTGGAATTATGTGTATGTGTGTGCCTTAAGTCCTGTGTTTTTGCTTTAACTTTTTTTGTGTCAAGATCGGACGCTGTAAAACGCGACACAGTTTTTACTACTGCGATTATCAGTGTTCGGTCAACTTTAGTTTGTACGAGTATATCGCCTCCTGATACACTGTTTAAACTAAAATAAATAAATATGTGAATTGTATATACACCCTTACTGGTTACATTTTGTATTAAATCTCAAAATAATTCGTCCTAAGACCTGACAATGATTAATCTACATACATAATAATGCAATAAAATATACTGAATACTTATTACTCTAAAATTTATTTTATAGGTACAGTATTCCATTTTTACAGGAGAGCGATTATTGTTTTTTTGGAATTCTTTAATTATTTTTAATAAAAGTGTTCCATTACATCCCTCTCTCGTCCAACCCTAGTGCAGTTAACATCACGTCAACTTTACTCACCTTAATTAAATTCATTATAAAGTTTACAAGTGTTCTGGTTTCGTATAACTGTGATTAAATAATAAGTTGAACTAAACAAGATTAAGTGTGATTATTTTGCTATAGTAATTGTGGACATTATTACACGAAATTAAGCAAAAACTATTCCAGTTATTACAAAACTACCTACAACAAACCAACAGTGAAGTGAAAACGCTAAAACGCGTAAGTGACACGCTCTCCACGGCGCTTAAGCTGTTTTTCTCACGAACATTCGATATCAGCCGGCAAACAAAGATAGACGGTGGCAAGTTTCTATCTACATCTAGATACCTTGTTACTGGTTGCAAAGTTCTATCATTTCTTTTTGCACGTCCGCCCTGAATTTAAGCAGACTATTACACACATCAGGATATCTACAGACTACTCTAAAAGCTCACTACAAAGACCAAGGATGTCCGTACAGCGCTCACCGACGGGCGCTGCGCGGCTCGATGAGCCGGCCCATACGGTACACTATAACTCTGACTCAGCACTTAACTTTCCCAATAAGGACCCAGAAAATACCTACTTTAACACCCCAAAGAGGCTAAAACGTACCCTGGGTGGATTGACGGTTCAGCCTCTGCCGCCTCCAATCTCTGAGATAAAAGCAATGATCGCTGAGATCAAGGAACAGCAAGATCTGAAATTTGAGCTGCTCAACAGTGCGATGACTACTATTATCAATCAAAATCTAGAAATACAAAAATCTGTTATAGTCTTGAACTCCCGTTATGAAGAAGTACAAGGAAAAATAAATAATTTAGAACAGGAAAACAACGCCTACAAGAAGAGAGTGTCCAGTTTGGAGGATAAGTTGGACCTTCTTGAGAAGAACGCTAGATCCGCTACCATAGAAATTCGAAATCTACCGAAACAAGACAACGAGAATAAGACTACAATCATCAAGACGATCCAGAATCTTGGTACGACCTTGGGTCTTGAAACCTCAATCGGGGAACTGGAGATCAGGGAGGCATATCGCTCCAAGTCCCAGGCAGTCGTGGTGGATTTCACCACTACTACTAGAAAGGAGGCCCTTGTCTCTTCATATAGAAAAATTAATAAGTCTCGGCGTGCCAACGGTGAGACACAACTAAACTCCGAACATATTAAGGTCCCTGGACCTCCTTGTACATTCTTTATCTCGGAGTTCTTATCAGCCAGAGCCAGGAGAGTCTACTATGTCGCTCGTGAAAATGTAAAGAGCAAAAATCTCTCTGCAGCCTGGACGTCTTTTGGAAAGGTATATGTGAAGAAGGAAGAAACCTCCCTTCCGACGCGCGTCGACGAAGAAACTGAACTACTTGAACTTCTTAAATGACTAGGAGTAGACCACTTTGCATTATTTTTATACCTAGTTATTGTTACTTTTAGCTATATTGTATTAATTCTCAATTTAGTTCATTTTACTGCTAGTAAATTTTCACTTTCATCACCTACATCAAACACAACACACACACCACAACACACATTCCAAACACACACACACCACAAGTACGTCTCATCTACGCTACATTGCCTCAAATTTAAGCACACCCACCGCAAACCCTTATCATCCACTACGTCCTGTTACAAACACTCAGCAAAAGCGACCAAAATATCAGACCAGAGTTATCACCTCCTACATTTTAACACAAATAGTAAGTCACGTGAGTACCGTGACTACTACATTCCATTTTACTATATTATATGATGCAAAATATAGAAACATTAAACTCTGATCTAGATGCTCTTTCGATCGCCTCAGTTGTAACATGTGACATAGATGATCTAAATAAACATATAAGTACAAAGAAAAATTGCTCTTTTAATCTCATCGCGCAAAACATACGAAGCATTAACTGCAACATGCCAAGCTTTATCACACTGCTGCAAAGATCTGAAGTTAATTGGGATGTACTGGTACTCACTGAGTGTTGGCTACCCTCGTCTAAGTTTATACCTGACTTAAAAGACTATAATTATGCAACTACAACCTGTGGTGGGTTGTAGTTGCATAATTATACCAATATACAGTAGACCCAAAACGAAGGAGTGGTTATCTACGTTAAAAATAATATTAGCGGAACATTTGATGAACCTGATATCGTTGAGGCTAACTGCCTCGTACTTAAACCGAATCCCGACACTTGCATAATTGGAGTATATCGTCCTCCTGGTCAGCCCAATACTAGTGGCTTCTTGGATTCCCTTGACTCACTTCTAAAAAAAATGTCAAGTTATAGAAATCTAATTCTATGTGGCGACATAAATATTGACATTTCTCCAAACAGCTCTGATAAGCGTGCAAACGAATATCTCAATATTCTCGCAAGCCATGGTATACTTCCGGGACATACCTCACCAACTCACGGCTACACTTGCCTGGATCATATCATGGTACGAACCAAAATGGAGGCTACGATTTATATATTTGAATCCTCCATTACCGACCATGAGAGCACAGCCATCATCTTCAATAAAGAATTACAGCCAAGCCCTTTGAACAAACCCTATCGGCGAATTAATTATGAATCCTTAGATATTGTTATCCAAAACACCAACTTCCAACCTATCCTGGACTGCAATGATGCTGATTTAGCTACAGATTTACTCGTCAGCTCTCTATCAACGGCTATTGAACAGAGCTCGCATTTAACTAAATCTCCTAACCGAAAGCGTATTAGTAAGCCATGGATAACCAAAGGGTTATTAAAATGCATGAGAAATCGAGACAACTTATATAAAAAACTCAAAAAAGATAGCGAAAATGAAATACTTAAACTTTCCTACAAGCGGTACAAAAAGTTTTGTAATTTGCTTTTGAAAAAAGCAAAAAGACAATACGACAGACAAGAAATTGAAAATGCAGGTAACAATCGTAAGCAACTATGGGATGTAATTAAAAAAATCAGCGGTGCTAATAAGTCTAAAGATCATTCGGGCTGTCTTATCTCACCTGAAAACCCTAACGAAAGCATTAATGATGTTAATAGTTTCTTCGCGAATATTGGACGAAACCTTGCCGAACAAATAAACCCCTGTGACCTAAATAACAGCTCTTTGGCATCTGAGCAAGTGCACCATCCACCTAATAACTCTCTTGTTATGCTCCCAACCAACGAAGAAGAAATTGCACAAATAACAAAAGCCCTGAGAGATAACTGTGCAGTAGGGGCCGATCAGATCTCAGGGAAAATATTAAAGAGATACTTGCACACCCTTTGCCCCTATATTACACATATCTGTAATCTCGCTCTGTCAACAGGAATATTCCCAAGAGCATTCAAACAAGCTTTGATAAAACCCATTTATAAAGGAGGCGAAAGGAATCTCGTCAACAACTATAGGCCAATTTCCATCTTGCCTACCCTTTCAAAGGTCCTTGAGCGTCTCATGAACTCACGTCTTACACACTTCTTAGAGATTAATCTTCTGCTTTCACCTGCTCAATTTGGTTTCCGAATAGGCAAATCAACCAACGAAGCAGTACACGAGCTCGTAAATTCTATTATAACTAGCTTGGATAAAAAACATAAGTGTCTCACAATCTTTCTTGACTTGGCTAAAGCATTTGACACCGTCTCGATTCCTCACCTTCTTCTAAAGTTGGAGCGAGTCGGTGTCAGAGGGCTTCCGCTAAAGCTGATTCAAGACTATTTAAGTGGTAGAAAGCAGCGAGTCAAAATTGACCACAGGCAAAGCGATGAACTCTCTGTCAGCTATGGAGTCCCACAAGGCAGTATTCTTGGCCCAACGCTCTTTCTGGTATATATTAACGACCTGTGCGATCTTAAACTTTGTGGCGGTAAGACATTTACGTTTGCGGATGACACTGCCCTCTTTTTCAGTGGTAATAGCTGGGAAGAGACCTTTGTTAATGCCCAACTCGGCTTCGATAGGGTTAGCAAATGGCTGGAAGGCAATGTGCTGACACTCAATATCACAAAAACCAAGTACATAGCTTTTGGACTTAAAAGTAACTTACTTCCGCCACAAAACCTTACAATCTCAGCGCACTCCTGCTCCAACAGGTTATCCACTTGCTCCTGCCCTTTTCTACAACAGGCAAGCAATATAAAATACCTCGGTGTTATTTTGGATCAAACCCTTTGTTTTAAACAACATACCGAAGCACTAGTATCTAGACTACGTAAACTGATATATATCTTCAAAACGCTTAAGCACGCAGCAAATCGCAGTGTCATCAAAATGGTGTATAACGCACTTTGCCGTTCGCTCATAGATTATTGCATAATCTCCTGGGGTGGGGCGGCAAAAACTCACATGATCGAGGTGGAAAGAGCCCAACGAGCAATACTTAAAGTCGGCTTTGGACTTCCGTTTCGTTACCCAACAACAGCCTTATACGAGGTTTGGGATGTATTAACGGTTAGACAAACTTTTATCCTGCAAACTATTTTAAAAGCTCACTCCCAGTTGAAATATGATCCGAACCTAAAGATGGATAAACGGAGAAAAGGGAAAGTTTGTCCAACTCAATCACTTCGCACACAAACTGCAAACAACTTTTTCTGTTTTCTAGGACCGTACTTATATAATAAATTAAATAGCACCCTAAATATCTACCCCTTACTGAGATCAAGATGCAAAATTACAGTGGTAAAACATCTTAAATTGCATAATTACGACGAAACTGAAAAATTGCTGCACTGTTCTCACTAAAAGAACTCTCTAGTTATCTTTTAGATCTTAATTTTCCAAAGCCCTTTGTCACACTTTTTGAGTAGGTAAACTAGTCCCATATTTATTTATGTAAAACAGATTGCTTATCACTTTCGCTTGTTCCCATCTATAAATACACAAAACACGAACACTTACCCGTACATATGTACCCCTGCATAAATTATACACGTACGCAATCAGCCACCCATACGGAATCACTCACACAGGCATACTTACCCACGTAAACACATACAAATACATTAAACATATAACCCCTCACTTTCACACACACTCGCACACACCCTCACACACACACACCCTTACGCAATATCACACCTAACTCTCACTACTAGTATTATAGTTTTTAGTTTTTCATTCTCACCTTAGGTTTATAATTTGATTTCTATCATTCACTCTTTTACCTGTTATTATTGTTTATTGTCTACTATCTCAGTCTACGTCACTACAGTATACCGTGTCTGCTTATAACATCCGCGGAGTGGGGCCCTGGTGACCTGTAACACAGGTTTTATTAAACCTATCACAGGCACCAGTCTCTCGCAATGTAGGTTTTTATCTAGATTACACTACTTAGTACTTAGACCTAGTTAAGGCAAACCTTTTGTGAAGAGAGAATAAATACATTTTCATTTCATTTTCATTTTCATTACTTGTACTTAAAACTTCAGGGGGCTAAAGTACCCATCAATATGTATCAGTTTTCCTAAGGAACCAATACTGTGAACGCGAAAAAAAACAGCTATTTCATAGATATTAGCCAGGTAGGTATTGAACTTTTGTATGAAACAGCTGTTTTTTTTTCGCGTTCACAGTGTTGGTTCCTTAGAAAAAGTTATTCATATTGATGGGTACTTTAGCCCCCTGAAGTTTTAAGTACAAGTATTGGAACACCTTGTATAAATAGTCTGGCCACATTAGGTATACTCGTAGTTGAATAAACTCGCCATATCAAAAATGTATTAAATCAACGAAAAAGACAAGCTTTTCTAAAAACATTCCGTTTTTATTCCGCGAACGTTAAAATATCAAACAATCACCCACACTAGCTCAAAATAATGCAACCGCGATCCGGCGTAAACCAACTGACCCAGATACTTTGTGCTATAACAAAATAAAAAACATAGTGGACAAGTGCGAGACGGCTCACACCTATGGGTTCCGCACACATTGAAAAATTTGTTTGATGAAGATTAATGTTCATGACATTACAGCTTCTTAATATATAAAAATTAATCCCTATTTCCCTTGGTCACGCCATCACGCGTGAACGGCTGCACCCATTTCGCTAATTCTTTTTTTGTTGTGTTTGTTATTGACAGAAGAAGGTTCTTATGGAAGAAATTAAGAAAATTGCGCGGAAAATTAGAAAATTTAAGAATGCTTAATCACCATATAAAATTATTTCTAATCTAAACTTTAGCTCTTTGGACAATATAAACTTTTACATGTTACCTTATGACGTTGGACATTTCGGACATAGTGAGAAGACTTAAAAGAACTAAACCTTTTGAACTAGTGTAGTGTAAAGTTATAATTCATGTAGTGAAGGTGAAAAACTATAATCAAGAATACAAGAACAAAGTGTCTTCGCCTTAAATAGAGACAGTAATAAAAGTGTTAGTGGACACATTCTTAGTTGTAGCTTACTTTAAAAAACTAGGTTTTAAATTACCTATTAGCCATAATTATGGCTAGATTGTAATATTATTAGAGTATGTTATAAAATAATAACGTACACTAAAAAAAAAAAAAAAGAAAAAAAAAACCTTATGACGTTGGACATTTGATGACATGACGGTTTTAAACTATTCACCGCCATCTATTGGGTAACTGTTGTATTACATTTATTTTTAAAGCACTTCGTATTCCAAAAAACTTTATAAACTCTTGAGTTAACCACATAATACCACCACACCACCATAATAAACCACATAATAATACAACTATGAAAAAAAAAGTTAGAGTGAGATAAGCAATTTCGAAGTTTTAAAAACTCATGTTAAAAGTAGCTTTGCTAAAACTCTGATGTGGATAGCCTAAAAGAATTCCTTACCAGCTGGCGTCTGTTTTTCCGAACAATTATAATTTGGATTTTTATTAGAGATGGATGAATGTTGAATAAGTATAAGTTTTACGAGTAGTAGAGCCTTTTGTGAAAGGCTCGTCCGGGGAAGTACTACCACCACGGCTTTTTCTGCCGCCAAGCGGCGTCGCTGTGTTTCGGTTAGAAGAGTGTGATTTCCGGTGTAATTACAGGCACATGAGGCTTAACATTAGTATGCCTCAAGTTGATGAACGCAGGGTAGTGCATCGTAGGGCACGTTCCTATCGTGCGTAACTTACGAGGTAATGCTTTGTTATAGGTGATGGTTACTTCTTAACATCAGGTGAGTATCTTGTGGGTAAGCGTGATTCACCATCGACCGCATCATCACTTAAAATAAGCTAAGATCGCGGTCAAAAATAAGCCTATAAATCGTAAAAAAGTCATCAACTTCTGATGCTGATTGTACACTGTGCATTACCCTGTACAGCCACAGACAGATCGTTAGAATGTAAATGATTTAATAGCATCTCATTTAGTACGTTTATCGCCCATTTCATACGTTTAATTTTATTGACGGGTTAATCCGAGATTGAAA